>OY728141.1:1719051520-1723851520 GCA_963277665.1 Viscum album
CCTTAGTAACATTTCCATGTTTTCTTCTTCTCAAAAGACCAACTTTATTATCCCTAAGATAAGATCTAGATGGAGATCGTCGAAGAAGAGTTAATCTCCTTACCGACTATTTCAATGTTTTTTCTTCTACATTATCTTCATGTTTTAAATTAACTATATAGTAATAAATAATGTATCCCTAATATTATGAGATGTTATTATGAATATTTAAAAACCATATTCTACCTTTTATTGATCCTACTAAAAATGAAAGTACCACGCATGTATATATGCATGGCTTACTGTCTCCACCCCTGGGTGCAATCTATTTTTCATCACGATATTATTTTTAAGGGAATAATGATGGATTTAATGTATATAAATAAGAAATATGACATGATATATATTATTTATAATTAATATTCCATATAATTCCTCACCCATTTACCTTTAGGAGAATGATATTGACACTCTTGCGAATGTATGGCCTTCCGTCTCCCCAACAAGATAAGATTTATATTCCACTTTAACAACGTATAGAATCATTATAAAATGTATATAATGAATGAAAATTAAATATATGAAATAATAATGATAATTTAATTATATATATATATTTATATATATATATATATACAAATGTCATTTATTGTCTTCAATCTAGTATGATACGAAAATGGAAACAACGTTCATACGTATCCACAGCTTACCGTCTCCATGAATGGTGTATTCCATTTCATATCTCTCTTATATATATTTTTATATACTAAATATATATGATATATAAATCATTTTTTTACATTTTTGAATTAATAAAATCATGATCTAAGTTATAGGATCAAGAATAAAATGTCAAAACATATACGATAAACAAAGCAGTTTTTACCCGAAACACTGGTTTAACTTGGAATTGTTAATAAATAGGCTATATAAAGTCATAAATAAATCATATATGATATCATAAATATTATTATTGTTCTTATAAATTTCAATAATATGTATAAATTTACAATATAGGAGTTTTAGACACATACAGAGGGAAACAGACAAAAGGTAAGGGTTATTTCGCAATCTCATTTTTATTTAATATTGTTTCAATATTTGTATCTACTAGGGAATATTTATCATCAATGTCCATATTTAAAAAAAATCAAATAAATTTTTAATATATAACTGTGAATTATTAGGGTATTTTTACCCATGTCTGAAGTTTTATCAAATAGTTTAAAAATAATCGTTTTACCATTTTCCAAATGAGGAAGTTTTTGACGTTTCGAGAAAAACTACAAGAATAATTTTTTTAACTTATAAAAAATGAATGTATTTTTAAAATTTAATGTATAATTATTGACTATATTTTTCCCTTAAAATTTGACAAGGTTATTTTTAATGAAATTTTTTTCTTTTAAAATTTCATGACATTGAAAGAAATGAAAATGTTTTCAAAGTAGAAAGGATATTTTCATCAAGATTTGTTTTCAATAGATATCTCAAAATTATTTTCCATCTAAGATAAATTTTTTTGATGTTACTTATTTATTACTGGTGATATGATTCATTTTTTTCTTTCCTATTTATTATATGAATGTTCTTTGTCTATGGTGTAATGATATTTATGAAAAAAAATTATTTTCGGTAGGTTATGTTATGATTACAGGTTCTTTATGATACCAATTTCCATCAATGGGTTCTAATATGATATACGATTTTTGTTCTTATGAAACACATATGTTTGATTTCATTATGAGATTAGTGGGAGCCATGTATCCCTCTAATTCATTGGGTAAATATTTATATATCATGAGATAGACTACGATTGTCTTGAGGTGGACCTCCACTATAATGATGGTCATGGGAGTGAACCTTGAATACTAAGATAATATGAGGAGTGAAATAATATAACTAAGATGGCCATGGGAATTAACCATGACTACCAAGATGGTATGGGGAGTAACCCCATACTAATATGATGAAATTGGAAGTGATTCCTTAACTACTATTGAAACCACATTATATTCTTATGTTTCAAACACAAATTACATGTCATATTCTTAGGTTATGATTTCATGGATTATGTTCATTATTTATTTATGATTAATATCTTATGAGTTGTGAAACTTTATGCAGTGATTCATATTTATGATTGTTTACAAGCATGTTATGATGTTCTAATTTCTAGATATTGTTATCATACCATTATTCACATTATTATGTTTATATGTCTCCCTTTTTACCCTTATTGAGTATCTGAGCTCAACCTTTTACTTATGTTTTCTTTTCCCAATGTTATAAAGAAATATATATTTAGGGGTGATAAAGGATAAGATCTTTATGAGTTATTTTGAATATATTTCACCAAATTAAAATAATGTGTTCCATGTTTCTAAAGGCAAGAAACTAATACAATCTTTGGGAATGTGTTTCTATAATGTGTTCTGTTTTCCAAAAAAGATTTGTATTGTTAATATATGTTGAGATAGGGTCATTATAGTTGTTATTAGATTGAATGTTTATTCAACCATTGGAAACTAGGATGAGAATATTTAATGAGATCCATAGGTATATTTCTAAGGATGTTTTGAGGGATATCTCTGAGGATAATACTATGGATGGGGAGAAGTATAGAAAAATTTCCTGGAATTTTGGTAAAGGATACAGTGATTGGTTTCCTAGAAATACATGCATATATGGATACTAAAAGTTTTTGTGTCTATAGAATATATATAATTATGCGTAATAACTCGTAAAAGGTGTTATAGGCCGGACTCGAGAATAACCCGGTACCCGGTAATGGGCCTTTCTTCACACCTGGTGTTCAACTCCCAGGGGATATGCTTTGGAAATTCATATAATCTTCATGAATAATATTTAAGGATTTAAATTTATTTTAGCTATGAATAACCTCAGAAAACCCTATGGTGACAAATAATATGGAATGTGTTCTAATTTAGACATCCTATATGTTTTTTTTTCATTATTATATTTTTTCACTTTGATAATTGTGTATTTCTCCATGAATTTGGTTTTAGTCTCTTGAAGGAATCATAAATAACTCTATTAACATTTAATGGTATGAACAATTTGATGATGGAAAGTCAAATGGGATGATCACAGGAGTGAAGGGTGTTGTGATCATACCTAATTAGTTTTCATAGAACATGATTAAAAACATGTACCTTAACCAACTCTTGGACTCACCAATGTAGAAAAAAAAGGATTTAATTACATTTTAGGTAATATATACCATGGAAGAAAGTATATTTAGTTTAATACATGTTGATAATGTGTAAATAAACACCCAAGTGATTGTCTCAAAGGAACATGAAGATGTTTTGATTGTGGAAAAGAAGAACAAAAAGCATGTAACTCAAAATGGAAAATAAAAATCTCAGTTGATGCAACAGATGGAAAAATTATCCTCCTTGTGGTATTACTAGAAGTTAAATAATTTATTTTTGGAATGAATGGGAATTATGAAACCTAATTTTCTAAGAGAAAAGTCCCCAAAAAGAATCATTAAGGTGGTATAAGTAATGGTTATATTTCTCATGATGATGAGACTATAGATGCAACATGAATGGAAATATGTATTAAGTACTAGAATGAGGTAATATTGCTAATGGATTAAAGATAAAGTAGAATAATCAAAGTGTTTATGTATTTGGAGTCCATAATTATGAATGGTTAAATATATAAGTACTATCGATTTATGTTTTCTTATTGAGTTTGAAGAAGTTTTTGAATGGTTCTGATAGACTAGAATATAGATTATATGAAAATTGATATTCTGATTAAGGAAAGGTGTGACTTAATTTTTTCTAGATGTTGAGATAATAATATTTGGATAAATATATATTGGATGATACTGATTACCATGAAATTGATTAAGGATTTGTTAACAAAGTGGTTTGTGCTATCACTAATTATGTTTACAACATTTTGGACATAATAAATATCCCAGAATCATTGGAATAAGAAAACATGCATGTTCTCAATAAGTATGTATTGTATTTCAGGTTATTACAATGTTATAAGAGAATATATGAAAAATGCATTGACATGTTCAGTATGCGACAAATAAGAGCTACATTGTGATATATTGGGGATCAATGCTAAGTATAGTGACCTTATTTATAAAGCTTCATACATTTATCCATTAGAAGAACAATATGGTTTTCCATATATGGAATTATTAAGTTAAACATTGGATTAATTTTGTGAGATTAATATATTATCTCCCCATATATGGAATTATGCATACTTGATAACTTGTGTTAACTGTGTTGTTTTGATAAAGATTGATTGAATGGCCAATAATTCTACTTATGGATATCATTTTCTGATAATTATTCAAAAGTGAAAAATTAGACATCATTTATTAGAATGATATATGAAGGTGAAATTGATCAATGAAAAACAAAGGGTGAGTTTTTCCAGAAATCAAGTATGTATTTCTTCAAATAAAAATTATTCAAATCTAGGGAAAGGATCATGAAACCAAAAATGTTGTCCTAGTACATTATCTTATGATTAATCAAATGGTCCCTTAGATCATCATATATTTAGGGAATTGTGATTGTCAACATTCTTATTCCCATGTCTAAAATCATTCTCTATTAGAACATGATTGTTATATTTCTCTTAATGTCTAAGTATTCACTTCCCACCTATGTTATCATATGTGGGAAGATAATTATTAATTCATTTGAGTAACCATTACAGTTTTGGATTTATTTTTTTAATGGAATTTTTAGTATTTACTTTTATGAAGTTGTTTTCTATGAAGTTAACTTTCAAGTATAAATTCGTTGATAGCCTAGACAAATTTTGGAGGTGGAATTTATTTTAATGGGGGAAGAATGTACACCCCTAGATATTGGGAATTTATTTTTTTGAATTAAATTAATATTTTTTATATTTTTCATTTTCGCAACAGTGAATATATATTTTTTCAATTATATTATGTAACGCTCCAACCCCAGTTACCCAGAGTCGGTTCATTATTACATAACATTGGCATTATCACAAAGGACCACGTCTCAAAAGACCGATTAGTTTAGTATTCTTGGAAACACTAGATATATTCATAAGTCTTACATTACACCATAAGGTAAAAAAACTACAACAACATCTTGCCTTCATATCCCCTCATAATATCCCTACAGGTCATTTATAAATTACTTCTTCACATACTAGGAAAAATAAAACATTGAAAGGGGTGAGCTCAGATGCTCAGTAAGGATAACAATATAGAATAAGCTTTCATAGATAAGCATAAACACTTAAGGCAATGTATAACTAAAACAATAGCCTTTTAAACTTGAACTTTAGTATAATATGGCAAAGATAAAATGAAATAATACCATTTACTTATTCACATAAATATTCTACTAGTCAAATAATAACATGCAATATCAATAACCACTTTCATAATGATGGAATGCATAATTTCATACTATCATTACCATGTAGCCAAGGCCTCGTGTCAAGACTACAAATAAGATTTTTTCAAGGCCTCGTGCCAAGACACTAGTTTGTCTCATGACACTTACCTATGTATCGAGGAGCTATAGCGGGCTCCACCCTTCACTTACTAAGTCCAATTCATTCCTCATATAAAAAGTCTGAAACAAAACATAGACATTCATATTAAAACTAGACTACGAAATGTCAATACTTTAACCACAAACCATGAATGGTATAAAAATAGAACATCGAGAGTCAATCATAACTCATTTCATACAATATGAAAGATTTTATTGTATCAGATTAACCTCAATCGATAATAATGAAGGATATTGACATAGATTAAAATAATCATTAAACTATTGAGAGAAATATCCCCCTTTTTATTGAAAACATTTAAAAGTCACACTATCTGTCAAGAATCCATTTAAAATATATTTTTGAATCAAAGTTTCCCGTACCATTTTGAAAATTTTAAAATGAGTTTTGATTTGAAAACTTTAATTTCCATATAAATAAATCCTTAAAACCATTTTTAAAACATGGACATTAATGAGAATGATTTAGAATAATAAATCTTTAAAACATTTTAATATGATATTTTAGTTAGAGTTCCTAACCAAAAGAGAGACAATTGAATAAAAATAATTTAGGTAATAAAAACTTCGTAATATCATGAGAATAAAGGGATTCGTGATATACTATGTCAAAGTACATTATATACACCATATAAAAGTGATTTGGTGTATAACAACAAAGGAGTCTCAATGGAATGTAAATTGAGATGAAATATCTCATAAAGGTCGTATCCTTAGGTTAAGGATAAATCAATGACATAATTATGTGTGAAAAATATAAATTCACTCAATATGATTGTATATTCAATATAAAACAATCAAAGGACATTCACACATATTCTTGTAAAAACAACACCAATGAATTGGATGTTTAACTCAACAAATCGAGATTGAGTAAAAATGACTCTTATCAAGTTCATACCGATGACTTGAGAATTTATCAATGGAGTGATTATGTGTATCAAAAGTATATCAACAGAAAGGGGAGTGAAAATTATGAAATAATTAAATGAATAGTGATTACACACATAATCTTAGAGTAAAATAATCAATGAAGTATGCGTAAAGCCGAATGAATGGAAATTCAAATTTCAAATTCCCTTATCGATTTGGTAACTTATGAAACATACACCCATGAAAGAAGGATAATACAATGATGACGTAAATATCCATAAATTAAAGTATATTACAAAATGAATACAATCACGGGTTGTACACACACCACATGCAATAAATAAGTGGCGAACAATAGAAATCTCACGAAATTAAAAGTGAGATAAGAAACCCCTTACTTTTTACTTTTCCTTGGTCGACGGTAGGTTAACCTCCTGTGTAATAATGAAATAATTATTATTGAATTATGAATGAATCATTTACATTAATATGATATCATATATGATCTTTTAACATTGATTTGATAATAATATCTTAGTATTATCGTTGTTTCGGGTGTTAACGCATTCGTTTTCCTTTATATTATTTGTTATGAGAGCCGTATTTGTTATGGATGGGATGTATCATATTCATATCCAGAACTATATCATGTCCTTAAAAATTATTTTTATTCATAAAATAAAATTTAGTCTTGAATGGATATGATGGGGAATGAATCTCATCGTGTTCGTGGAGACGGTAATCCGTACGTACGCACGAGCGACAATATCATTATTTTGATATTAAAATAATATATAATTGGATGGTATATCATATATACAGAGTCATTATCATGTTATATTTATTATTTACATTAATTAAACATCATTATTATACCCATCCAAATAATAATATATTTAATAACAATTACACCCCGACGTGGAGACGGTAGGCCGTACGTACGCACGTATGGTGACATTTCATTCAAAGGATGGATAGAATATTGAATATGGTTGTACCATATTTATAATAACATCATATTATATATAAGATACTGGAGTTATTATTTTATAGTGGAAATAACAAATAAAGAAGAAGTGGAATAATAAAGGAACTTGAAAGAGGGTGGTGAAATCATTACCTCTTCTTCGGGATCTTCCTTTTGATTTGATCAAAAGGGCTCCTTAGGTTGGATTTATGATCAAACTAAGGACACTAGGTTGAAGTGAGGTAAGTTTAGAGAATATTTGGGCAGGTTTTGTCCAATAAAAAAGGCTTTTAAGGTGTGAATAATTGGTTATAAGTGGGGTCATTTTATAAGGGGGGAAGGGGCTCTTTAGGAAAAACTTAAAGTATTATTTTCTAATAAATTCATATTCGGTTTATAAAGGCTCAAAAGTGAATTATACAAATTATAAGGTGGGTATGGGTCTAAAATATTTCAACCAATAGATTTTATACTGGTTTGTGTCATTATATTAACCTTATCTTTTAGTTTTAATTCTTAGTTAATTAGTTTGACATTTACCATGTCACTGTATTTTATATTATATAGTTAATAAACATATTATATACATCCAAGAGACCACCAAGTGGTCCATTAATGATACAAATATCATGATATAAGTCTTTTTTCATAACCTTATATTTTTAGGAATATAATATCAATTAATAACATAATATTTGTTTTAAAAACTCATTTATGTCAATTTTGACACTATTCAATAATTGATTTTTGTTAAAGTCATAAAAAATTTATTAATTCGAACCAAATTCATTTAAGAAATAATAAAATGTAATATTAACCAATAAAATTCGTGTATGTAATCAAAACATTCTAATTATATTTATTTTAACATTTATAATACCAATTATTTGATTCATTCATTAATAAGAAAAATATTGCATTATTATTGTGTCATAAATAAATTTAATTATTCAATGTCTAAAAATTATAAATAAAGTACCATTATGTAGTAAATAATTTTATCTTTCTAATTAATATTTACAGTCTAAAATATAACATATATAACCCATTGTAAAAAAAATTTCTAAAAGATATATGCTTATGTCATTTTTGTATTTACTTTAACTTAATTAATATAAAGTGTCATTATCACTTACAAATGGATCCATGAGGTCCCAAAATCGACCCAAATAGGCCCATGGTCGGAAATGTACCAACCAATAGGGTTAGGACACATTTTAGGGTAAATTAATATTATTATAATATAATTTTTTTACCCTTATTTACCGGATTTACCCTTTAACCATTGTAAATAAAATATTTACGGAAATAATTATTCAAAATGTCTAAAAATAAGAGTTACCTATTTAAATAATTTGGAAATCCTGATTAAAAATTTTGAATCCATTTTTTCAAATTCAAAACATAGAAGTGTTAGAAATTTATTTAAAATTAATTTCCGCAGTCAAAACAAAAAGCGTGTTTTTAAGAAATAATAAGTATCAAAATATTGACACTTGTTTATGTCTGGATTAAATGTGAAATTATGTCCAATGACCAAAATTGTATTAAATGGTAAAACTATATTCTAAATATACTTTAAAACCACTCAAATTCATAATTTATCACTATTAATTATTTCGATTAAAAACGGTGTTTTTAATTAAAATTTAGTAATTTTCACTATTCATCAAAATATGAAAGGTATTCGAAAAGTACCAAAATTTCACCCTAGGATAATTTTTATATTCAGAATCCAAAAATTAAGTCCATTTTGAAAGATAAAATTTATAAAATTTCAAAAAGTGGGTATTACTATTCATAACGGCAAGTTTTATTAGTTATGGTGTGTGTTAGAACATGAAGTTTCGTACAACACATGCTACTGTTTTATTCAGCGAGAAGCGTACCATGGAAGATTGGGGTGTTAAATATTAAAATAGTAAGTTTTTATTATGTTATACACAACACCGAGTTATTATTGCACTACATGTAACACCGACTTGGATTACATTACACGAAACATTAAATTTCTATGAAACAATGATATACTATTACAATTATTAAAATGATATAGTTGTACACTATCCCTTAAACATCATAATTTGAATATTAATAACTAATTTTCAATTATTTTCACCCAATGAAAACATATTTATAATAAAATTTATAATTTTTCGAAATTCTTTGTACATTTAGAAATAATATTTTATTAAAGGGACTGTTTTTTATGTCCTTATTTGAAAAAAATAGAATAAATTTTAAACACTCTAAGAAGTTTAATTTGATAAAATAAACATCAGTTTTTTATTTTTTTTATTTCAAAATTAACTTAGTGTCAATTATTATTATTTTTATGAGAAGATTAATTTTTTCTGAATGGTCAGAAATACTGCATTGAAGTTAAACACCTCATTTTTCAGTTAAATAATTATTATAATTTAACTATTTTTAAAGTAAAAATAGATAAATTATACATATATTAATATAATTTAGGTCATTTGAATCATTTTTATATTTAAATTATTTATTAAATCTTAATGAACATTTGAACATTTGTTTTACCCGCCTTCTTACCATTTCTATGGGGTTAGCATTAAACTTAATTTTTTCGTTTCCATGAATTGAATTTAGAAAAATGGGCATAAATTTTTGTAATAAGTTTTATTTTTAGAGTCTAATGAGATCAAATTAATATATTGGATATTATGAATAGTAACATATGTAAAATTTTATTTTCCATGGTTAATGTTAAATTAGATAATTAAAGGTAAAAATAATATTATAATATTATAAAATTACCCTAACACTTGTCATAATTTAATTTCATAAGTGGGTTTTAACTAAAATAAACCTTAGTATGAAATTTTAACCCTTTAATTCTACTTAGTTAAGAAGATGATATTTATTATATTTTATTTAAAGATAAGTTAAAAATTTCATACTAGTATTTTTAATAACCACAACATTTTTAATATATGGATATAGAGAAGATAGATTCTACTATGAATAGTCATTTAAAATCTTAAATTTTTATAAACTTCATGATAATTTATTTATAAATTTTAGTTATAAAATAATCAACACAATTGGTGACATAGTGATGATGTAGTAAATAATTAATTTATAATATGATGTAATAAATGATATTAAAATGTTAAAATAAATATAATTTTAAGTAATGAATGTGATCCAAAAAAATTATAGGTGACTATGACATGTTAAGAGTGTCTAAAATGGATTTTTTGAGATATTATCTTAGGGTTTGAATTTTATTTAATGACAAAGATGTGAAAAATGTAATAATTGACATTAATGATATTTTATAACAATAATATTTTATTAAATTAACTAAAAATCATAGATACATTTAAAAAATTAAAATAGTTTATTATAAGGCCTAAAATGTCATAAAATGTCCATTTATGAAAATTTTACTCCATATAAGTACTAATTTAAAACATATTTATATTTAAAATGTTGTTACCACAACTAGAATTATTATATATCAATTAATGGTAAATCAAAATTATATGCATTAAAATTAAACAAAAACATGTCAAAAAATTATTAGATTAATTGGATTCAACCCTCAACATAGTAATATGTAATCTTATTTTATTAATGGACACCGGTCCATGAAAATATCATATAAATTACTTAAATTTGAGGATAGTAACAAAAATATCACTCTCTTGTATTTTTGAAATTTTATGTGTCTATGTAGGAAATAAATCAAGATATTAATGAATCTAAATGTCAATTATGATCATAATGAAATAAATTTCATTATATAATTCTATTATAAATATCTATAAATTATATAATTATGTTATATACTACTTTAGTGCTAAACCAATATTTATTTATTTATTAGAAAAATAAAATGATGAATTTAAATAATATGAATTTTTTTATTTTTTCCTTGAATTAAAATTCATAACGAATTTATATATCTATAAGATATATTAGATATGTGTTAAACTATTATATTCAAATTTCCACTTTTTCTTGATGTATTTAAGTCCAAATTAAATGAACAGTATCAACTTTCAAAATAATGATATTTTATTGAATAAATATATTATTAAATTATATTAAAATCACAATAATGTTAAATAATAACAAAGTGGATAGGATATGGTCAAAAATTTCACACCCCATTCATCAGTATCTCATTTGCATATTTTTTTTATCTATAATAGGATTAATATATTTTAATATTTTGAGAATTTCCAAAATTGCCCCTCATCTCAATTATAAAAGGGTACCTCATCCCTCACTTCCTCAAACCACATTGAGACTTCAATAATGAACAAAAACAACCATTTTCTAATATTAATTTACTAAGTAAAAATAAATTGTTTCTATTCTTCTAAAAATAACAAATTTAGTGTCCCTAAGAGGATATCTTGATAGAGATCATTGAAGAAGGTGTAATCTCCTTACCGGCTCTTTCAAAAAAAATCTTCTTCTACTACCCCTTAATGTGTTGATTCCATTATAAATTAATAACTTAAATATAACAAATATTATTTTATGTTATTATGATTATGTATCAATCATATTCCATCTTTTATTCATCCTACAGAAATACAATGTATCATATGTGTGTATGTACAGCTTACCGTTTCCCTTCTCTAGTGTAATCTATTTTTAACTAGTACATTTGTTATGAGTATAATGATGGATATAATGGATTTAAATAATAAATATGGCATGATATTTATTATATATAAATATTTAATATTACCTTAATTATTCACCTTTTACCATTAACATAATGATATCATTTCTCATGTGTACATATGGCTTATTGCCTCCACGACGCGATGATATTCATGTTCCATGTTAACCATTACAATGTTTATTATTGAAATATATAAAATGAATAAATATGAAATATATGAAACAAAAATTATAATATAATAATAATAAATATATAAAAACATATATGTCATTTACTTTATTTCATTCTATATGATAAGAAAACGTAAACAACATTTATCCGTACATACAGCTTACTGTCTCCATGAACGGTGTATTCCATTTCATATATATATATATAATATTTATATTTATAATATATATATATATATATGATATATAAATCATGGTTTACATTATGGAAATTTTAAAATGACGATCAAATTAATAAGATCATGAATAAAAATTCAAAACATGTTTGGTAAACAATGTGGTTATTACCCAAAACATTTATTTAACTTGAAATTGTTAGTAAATGGGTAATATAAAGTCATAAATGAATCATATATGATATTATAAATAATATTATGATTATTTTGTATGTTATTAATATTATTAAAACCACTATAAATTAGTTTTGGACATGTATGGAGGGAATTAGAACTAAGGAAATGGTTATTTCACAATTTCATTATTATTCAGGATTATTTATACATAAGTACCTACTATCGAATATTTACCATCCATGACTATGTTTCATAAAAAAATTATACTACAAACCTAGAAATTTTTAAAGTCTTTTTAACCATGTTCTATATTTTATAAAATTGTTTGAAAGGAATATTTTTGTGCTTTTCGAAATGAGGTAATTTTCGACTTTTTTAGAAAAATTATGAGAAGAATGTTTTTTTAACATATACAACATGAATGGATTTTTATGCCTTCATGACCAGAATTACTTGGATATTCCCTTAAAATCTTAAAAATTTTCCTTTAATGAAAATTATTTCTTTTAAAATTGAGTGGTATTTAAATTAAAAAAATTCAATGGATAAAGGATATTGTATATAATTTTTTTTCAAGAGATCTTTCAAAACTATTTTCCATATAAGTTAACCGTGTTTGATGTTATTTATTCTTTACTAGGTATATAATTCAATTTTTCCATTATATATTTATATAAATTATTTATGATTATGGTTGAATGATATTTATGAGACCCATTTCAGTTATATGTGTTATGTTGTGATTTGATAATGTTTATGAAAACCATTTCATTACATGGGTTTTGATATGATAAATGATTTCTATTATTCTGGACCACACATGTATGATTTCATTATGATATTTTTGGGACTTATATCTCCATCCAATGCATTGTTTATAGATTTATATCTCATGAGATAAACAAAGATAGTCTTTAGAGTCATCATTGACTACTAATATGGAAATGGGAGTGAACCATGACTACTATGATGGTAAGGGGACTGAACTCATACTACTAAGATAGCCATGGAAGTGAACTATGACTACCAATATGGTATAGGGATTGAACCCATACTACTAATATGGCCTCGTCAGTGATGCCTTGAGTAATATAGAAATCACATGTTATTCTTATGTGCCTGCCACAAATTCCATGTCTTATTATTATGTTATGATTTCATGAATTATGTTATTTATTTCTTTATGACTTATGTCTTATGAACTACCAAAAGTTATTCTATGATTCCCAGTTATTATCAACTCATATGGTATGATCTTCTATTTTCGCGATCATTTTCTCATACCCTTATACTCAAGATTATGTTTACATGTCTCCCTTGTTTACCCATACCGAATATATGAGCTTACCCTTTTACTTATGTTTTCTTTTACCATTTTATAATGAAATTTTTTAGTTAGTGGTACTAAGGTGGAAGATCATTATGAGAGATTTTAAAGATCATTCACCAAATTAGAAAAATGTGTTCCGTGTTTCCAAAGGAATAAAACTAATATAATCTTTGGGTGTGAGTTTCGGTAATGTATCAAGTATTAAAAAGAAGTTATGTATTGTCTATATAAGTTAATACTAGGTTACTATAGTTGGTATCAGAGTCAAGGTTTAGTCAACCATGGAAAACTAGGAATATAAAATTTAGTGAGATCCCTGGTGATATTTCTAAGGATATTTAGAGGGATGTCTCTAAGGTTAAGACTAAGGATGAGGAAGGGTATAATAAAATTTCATTGAATTTTGGTAAATGATAGAGAGATTGGTTTCCTAGAAATAAATCCATGTCTAGATACTATAAGTGGATGTGGTTGTGTCATAGATCTACCAAGGGGTAAAAACGCAGAAGAGTTGTGTTGGTATGACTCGAGTGTAACATGGTACACAATAATGGGCCTTTCTTCACACCTTTTTCCCAATATTGGGGTATATGCTTTTGAAATTAGAAAAATTTCCCTGAAGCATCATGTTTGATTTAAATATAAGTTGGATATGAATAACATAGAAAAATCCTATGGTGAAAATGAATAATTAATGTTTAATAATATATATATCCTATAAGTTGTTTTTCATTATTTTGTTATTCATCACATTAATAATTGTTTCTTTCTCTATGAATTTGGTTTTTGTCAGTGGAGGGAAACAGAAGGAAGTAGATTAACATTTAATGGGATAAAACATTTTCTAATGAGTAGTCAAATGGGATGATCAATTGAGTGAAGCATGCTGTGATCATACCAAATAATTTTTCACAAAGCATGATTAAAAATGTCTACCATAAACAACTCTCAGACTCACCAATGATGAAAATGAAGGAGTTCAATGAAATTTCAGGATAAGAGACCATAGAAGAAAGAAGATTAAGTTTCTTACATTTTGAGAATGTGGAAATAAACAACGCGGTGATTGCCTCAAAGAAACATGAAGATGTTTTAATAGTGGGAAAGAAGCACACAAATCAAGTAATTTAAATGGTAAAATGAAAAGATCAGTTGATGTAATGGATTGAAATATTGTCCTACCTATGGTATTACCAATAGATGTATATTTTATTTGTGGAATGAATGGTAATTAGGAAAACCAATTTATTAAGAAGAAATATCCTGAAACGAATAATCAAGGTGGTAAAAGTAACGGTTATATTGTTCATGATG
This sequence comes from Viscum album, assembly GCA_963277665.1. Taxonomy (NCBI): domain Eukaryota; kingdom Viridiplantae; phylum Streptophyta; class Magnoliopsida; order Santalales; family Viscaceae; genus Viscum; species Viscum album. Next base: position 1,719,066,740 of record OY728141.1, read on the forward strand.
ATGAGACTATGGATGAAATGTGAAAGGAAATAGGTACTAAGTTATAGGATGAGTTAATCTTATTAATTTATTACATATGAAGTAGAATAACCAAATCATTTATGTATTTGGATTACAGTATTATAAATGGTGAACTATACAAGGACTATCTAATTTATATTTTGTTAAGTATTTACCATAATATGTTGAATGGTGTCGAAAAACAAAAATATTTATTACAGGAAATTTGATATTTTTAAAAAAAGGAAGGTAAGACTTAATTTAGTCCTAATGTTGAGATAATTATGTTTGGAAGAAATATATATTATAGGATACTAATTACCATGAGATTGATTAAGGATTTGTTGACAAAGTGGTTTATGCTATATCTGATGATGTTTACCACATTTTGGACATAAGAAATATCCAAGAATAATTAGAATAAGGAAACATTAATGTTATCAATAAGGATGTATGGTAATTTATGTTATTACCATGTTTTAAGAGAATATGTGGAAAATGTATTCACATGTTTAGTATGTTACTAACAAGAGATAAATTATGTTATACTATGGATCAATGATAATCATAGTGACCTTATTTCTAAAGTTTCAGACATTTATCATTTATAAGGAATATGAGTTTATCCGTTTATGCAAAGGTTAAGTTAAACATTGGATGATATTTGTGAGATCAAAGTATTATCTCACCCTAGATGGATTTATGAATTTTTTATAACTTCTGCTAACCTTTTAATTCAGATAATGATTGATAGAATAACATACCATTCTATTTATGGATCTTAATGTTTGATAAAATTTCAGGAATGAAAAATTAAACATCATTTATTGGAATAAGTTATGAAGTGGAAATTGATCAAGGAGAAACAAAGGGTGAACTTGTCCTGAAATAAAGTATGTATTTCTTCTAATAGAAATTATTCAAATCTAGAGAAAGGATCATGAAACCAAAAATTTAATCCTAGTACATTCTATTCTGATGAATCAAATGTTTCCTTGGATTATCATTGATTTAGGAATTGGGATTGTCAACTTTCTCCTATCCATGTCCTCTATCATACTCCATTAGAAGGTGATATCTAGATTTATCTTCCATGTCTATGTTTTCATTTCCCACTAATGATATCATATGTGGGAAGCAATTTATGAGTTCTTTTGGGAAACTATTATGGTTCTATATTTAAGTTTTATAAATTAATTTTTAGTATTTTTTTTTACAATGTAGGTTTCTATGAAACAAACTTTAATCTATTAAAACATTAATAACTCAGACGAATTTTGTGGGAGAAATTATTTTTAAGGGGTGTAGAATGTAACACCCCTAGATATTGGGAATTTTTTTCAGTTAATTTAAGTTTTTTGAAATTTTTCACTTTACAAAATAGTGAATAATTTTTTTGTTATTATATTAAAGGACTAAGTTTGGATTACGTTATATAAAATAATAAGTTAAGCTTACACTACATGTAACATGGAATTGGTTTTCGTTACATGAAACACTAAGTTTCTATGAAACAAAAAATTACAATTATAAATATTTAAAACAGATAGTTATAACCTATCTATTAAACATAGTAATATAATTATTAAAAAATAATTTTGAAATACTTTAAACTAAAGAAAACATATTTATAATGAAATGCATAATTATTTGAAAATTATTTATATGTTTTGAAAAATTATTTTCTTAAAGGAACTTATTTTTCTGTTCTTACATAAAGAAAAATAAAATTAATTTATGAAATTATTATAAATTTAATTTGATTGAATAAAAATCATTTTTTGAATTTTTAATTTCAAAATTAAATTAGTGTGAATTTGTTGTATTTTTATGAGCAGTTCTTTTATGAATGCTGAGAAATAATGCATTGTAGTTAAAAACTCTTTTTCCATTTAAATAATCATTATACATTAAATTAATTTTTAAATTCACAATTTATAAATTATAAATATATTAATCTAATTCATGTAATCTGACTCATTTTAATACTTAAATTAGATATAAAAACCTAATGAACTTTTGAGCGTTATTTTTACCCACTTTCTTCCCACATTTGCAAGATTATCATTAAAATTAATTTTAACATTTCTGTGAATTGAATTTTTAAAAATGGACATACATTCTTATAATAAGTTAAATATTTAGAGTCTTAAAGGATCAACATAATATTTTGGATATTATTAACAGAAAATTTAGAATATATTTATTTTCTATTCTTAAGGGTAAATTTTATAATTAAAGGTAAAAATAATATTATAATATTATAATATTACTCTAAAACTTGTCCTATTTTTATTTCATCAGTGGGTTTCATCTATAATCCACCATAGTTATAAATTTTATCCATTTTAATCTAATAGGGTAAGAATATGATATTTATTATATTTTATTTAAAGATAATTTAATAATGTCATACTCATATTTTTAATAACCAAAAAAAATTTAATATAGGAATATATAGAAGACAAATTATACTATGAATAGACATTTAAAATATAAATTTTTTATATACTTAATGATAATTTATTTATATATTTTAGTTATAAAATAATTAAGTCAACTGGAGATGCAATGATGATGTAGTAATTGTTTAATTAATAAAAGGATCAAATAAATGATATTGAAAATATAAAAATAAATATAATTCAAATTAATGGACATTATTCACAATTTTTTTAGGTTACTATGACATGTTAAGAGTGTTTTAAATATATTTTTGAGGAATTATATTGTTGTTTAGATTTTTATTTAAAGACAGAGTTGTGAATAGTATCATAATTGACACTAATGATATTTTACAAAAATAATATTTTATTAAATTAATTAAAAATCATAAAAACATTTAAAAATGAAAATTGATTATTATAAGGACTATAATGTCACAAAGTGTCCATTTATAGAAAATTAACCCCAAATAAGTAATAATTTTTAACCTCTTAAAATTTAAAATTTTGTTATGACTATTAAAATTATAATAGACTAATTATAGGTAAATCAAAATTATAAGGATTAAAATAAAATAAAACTTTTCAAAAAATTATTCAATGATGTGGATTCCACCCTAATATCGACTTTTAGTTGTTTAATGGACACTATTCTATGAAAATAACATATTAATTACTTAAAGTTAAAGATAGTTACAAAAATATCACTCTATTGTATTTAATAATTTTTATGTGTCTACATATGGAAAAACACAATATATAAATGAATATAAATGTCTATTTTGATCATAGTGAAATTAAAATCATTATATAATTATATATTTAATTTTTAGAAATTAGATAATTAAATTATATGGTTCTTCAATGTTAAAACAATAGTTATTCAATTAACAAAAAAATAATATAATTTATTTTAATAATATTAATTTTTATATATTATCTAACAATTAAAATTTATAACGAAATTTATACAGGAATATGAAATTTTAGAGATATTTTAATCCATTATATTATAATTATAATTTTTTCTTGATGTATTTATATCAAAATAAAATGAATAGTATCAAATTTTAAAATAATGATATTTTATTGAATAAATATATTATTAAATTATATAAAAATCACAACAATGATAAATAATAATATTGTATAAATTTTCTACCATTTCATTTTTATCTCATATGTAAGTATTTTGATCTAGAATAGCCTTAATATATTTTAATATTTTCAGAATTTCCAAAAGTGCCCCTCATATCAATTATAAAAGGGAACATCCTCCCTCACTTACACAAACCACATTGAGCCTTCATGTTTAAAAAAATCATAATTTTTCCCTTATAAACATCCCATGTAAAATTAAATACTTTTTGGTATTCCAAAAATATCATCTTTAGTGTCCTTAAGAGGATATTAAGATTGAGGTAATCGAAGAAGCGGTAATATCATTACCGACTCTTTAAAGGTTGTTTCTTATTTTGCTTCCTATTCATGTGTTAATTCCATTCTAATGTAATAACTCTAGTATCAAAAATGTTATGAAATTTTATTAGGATTATGGAAAAACCATATTCTACCTTTTATTCATTCTTCAAAAAATGAATGTACCATGCGTGTGTACGTAGGAATTGCCATCTTCACATTGTGGTGTAATCTTTTTTTCATCACTGTATTATTTTAATGGGTATAATGATGGAGATAGTAGATATAAATAATAAATATTACATGATACAGGTTATTTATAATTAATATTCCCTAAATTATTCACCCCTTTACCATTAACAGATTAACATCATCGCTCGTGTGTACTTACAGCCTACCATATCCATGACATGATAAGAGTCATCTTCCACGTTAAAATTTTAAAGTATGGTTATAAAAATATATATATTGAATAAATATAAGATATATGAAATTATATTGATAATTTAACAGTATATATATATATAATTTACCTTCAATTCAGAATGATAAGAAAAAGGAAACAATATTCAAGCGTATATACAGCTTGATGTCTCCGTAAATGGTGTATTCCATTACATATATCTATCTTTTATATATATTTATATAATAAATATATATGATATATAAATAATTTTTTACATAATTGAATTTTCAAAATCATTATCTAATTAATAATATTAAGAATAACAAGTCAAAACATATACGATAAAGAAAGTTGTTATTAGACAAAAAAAACTTCTTTAACCTGGAAGTATTAATAAATTAATACTATAAAGTCATAAATGAATCATACATGTTATCATAAATATTATTATGATTTTGGAATAAGATAATAATATGTTTAAAACCTCTATACATGAGTTCTAAATGTGTACGGATTGAACTGGACCTAAGGTAAGGGTTAATTTACAATTTCATTATTATTCAGGATTGTTTATACGTATCTACTAGGTAATATTTATCATCATTTCCATGTGTCTTAAAATTTTACAAAATATTTTTACTATATTTCATCACTTTTTAAGGTCTTATTACCCATTTTTTGTTTTTATTAAATGGTTTTAAAAGAATCATTTTATTTTTTTTCTAAATGAAGTACTTTTTGACTTTTTCAGAAAAAGTATGAGAATATTGTTTTTTAACATATACAGGATGAATGGATTTTTATGCCTTCATGAAACCTTATTTCCTTAGATATTTACATACAGTCATAAAAAAAATTTCAATGAAAATTATTTCTTTTGAAATTTCATTGTATTTCAATTGAAGAAAATATTTTCAAAGGTGACAGGATTTTTCCTCAAGATATTTTTTTTAGAGATCTTTCAAAATATTTACAATCTAAGTTAACATTATTTTAGGGTAATTATGTTTTACTAGGTATGTGCTTCAATTTTTTAGTTGTAATTTTTTATATTAATTTTTTATGATTATGGTGGAATGATATTTCTGAGACACAATTATTTTTTGTGGGTTATGTTATTATTGCATAATGATTATGAAACCAATTTAATTTTATGGGTTCAGATATGATTAATGATATATGTTCTTATGGAACACATATGTATGATTTTATTATGATATTTTTGGGACTTATATCTCCCTCCAATGCATTGGGTATAGATTTATATCTCGTGAAATAGACTAAGATAGTCTTTAGAGTTATCCTTGACTACTAAGATGGCCATGGGAATGAACCATGACTACCAAGATAGTATGGGGAGTGAACTCATACTATTAATATGTCCATGGGAGTGAGACATGACTACCAAAATGGTATGAGACAGTAAATCATACTACTAATATGGCCTTGTTAGGGATTCCTTAACTAATATTGAAATCACATTATATTATTCTATGTATTCCCCAAAATCCATGTATTATTATTATGTTATGTTTTTTTATAAATTATGTTCTTTATTTCATTATAACTCATGTCTTTGTAACAGACAATAATTATTCCATGATTCTTATTAATTATCATTAACACACAAGGTATGATATTCTATTTTCATGATCTTTTTCTCATACCATTATACTCATGATTATGTTTACATGTATCCCTTTTTTACCCTTACTAAGCATCTATGCTAACCATTTTTAATATGTTTTCTTTTACACTGGTTTTATAGAGAGGTTTTAGTTAGGGGTACTAAAGGGGAAGATATCTATGAGAGATATAGATGATATTTCAAAAAATAAAAGAATGTGTTCCATGTTTACAAAGTCACTAAACTAATATGGTCTTTGGGACTATATTTGTGTAATGTATTAAGTATTCCACGGATGTTTTGAAATGTCTATGTACATTAATATAGGATAATTATAACACCACTGGTTGTAACTAGAGGTTCCAAAGAGGCATGGAGCCAAGAACCACCTCCACCACTATTGTGATGATCCTTCCACTTTTTATTTTTCCCTAGACTTCCACTAAAGATGTTACAAGGTGGAAGATAAGGGGAATAATAACTAACCTTATTTGACATGTTCAGTTAATTCATCAAATTTTTACCCACTATCTTCATATAGGTCGAATGCTTCTGTATAAATACATGAAATCTGATATCTATTCTAAAACCCTATTGGTACTTCTAATCATTAAGATGGTTGTTATTTGTATCCTCTGGTGAAAAATGAATTATCTCTCCACAATGATTAGTTTATACCAATAGTGAACACTCTCAATGCTATAAAGAGATGACTTCCCAAGACTTTTCCAACATCAGTGAATCTGTAAAAAATGATGGATGAATAGAGTCATGAAATCTTTCCAATCGAATACCATGTGTCTATCCAACCATACCATGGAATCCCACTGTCAATTTATAGAATCCTCAAGTTTTAAAGATTCACACTTCACCTTAATACTATCAGGCATATCTAAGAATTTGATATTCTAATCAATCTGTTCAAGCCAGTCATTCACCTCCTGAATTTTATTCATACCTTTATGGGATGTTAAATTTTCAGGTAGGACATCTCATGATCGATATTTTCCTCTTATACATCTAGGTTGTACCTCAAAAACTGTGTTATGAGCTTGAATTACATTATAATTCATGAAAATAACATCCCATGTGATAGCCTCAATGATGTTATAATCCATAGGAGGATTCCCCTAAGGATAATCAGCTTCTCCCTCTTGAGGAACTCATAAAACACGTCTCGATGTCATAATTCTACACACATAAATGGATGAAATGATTAGAAAATATAATAATAATAGTTTAAACTAGAAAACCAATAAGAAAAATCTGATACTAACATCCATAACTAAAAATAGGAGACACAAATCACTATTGAAAAACCCTTTATACCAACGGATTTGGAGAAAACCATGGGTATAAGTCACCCTATACCCGCGGGTTTCCCAATACTGTGGGTATAGGTGTATGTCTGGACCTATACCAACATTTTTCCAAAAACAATGGGTATAGGGGTATGCTATGAAGCTATACCCACAGTTTTCCAGAAACCATTGGTATAGGTCTCGGTTCAATACCTATACCAATAGTTCTTTGGGAAAATCGTCGGTATAGGTCTAGGTGGAAAACCTTCTACCAATGGTTTATGAGAACCATGGGTATAGGCTTCCCATGTGAATTCAGGGAAAAAATTCCACATGAATAAAAAATTATGGTGGGAAACCCCTATACTGATGGGTTTCCCTCCTATAACAAGTTTTTAAATCAATATATTTAGGTAAGTATAGGTATATATACACATAATTTAAGTTGCTAGAGTGGTGAGGTGTAAGTTGTTAGAAGATGAGGTTTCTAGATTGAATCCTCTGATTGGTGTTTTTCTAAAACCTTACCCACAGTTTTAAAACTATGGGTATAGGGCTATGAAACGGTAGAAAAAACTTATACCCACGGTTCTGAAAACCATATGTTTAGTCCATAGAGCTATACCAATCCCTCAGTTTCCCACGGTTCCCAAAACTATGGGTATAGAATATACCTATGGTTTTAGGGTCTATACCCATAGTTTTAAACCATGTGTATTGGTCATTTTTTCAGTATTGCATCCAAACATCCCATGGAAACATGATTCTAATCATGGATGTAGCTATCTAGGCCGTCATTTCAATATTCCTCTAAATCCCTGACTATCCTATGTCTAATCTACCAAAATTTCCAAGAGAACTAATATATAGGGTCGAGCACATTTGTTTAAAAAATGTGTTTAACCTAACATATATACTATAGCGACCCAAGCTTAACATAAATGGATAATACATCATTTTAGATGAATATTCATTATGTTAGAATAATACATGCCTTAGGATTATAAGAGTTTAGTGTATTTGGAATCTTGGAAACAAAATCTTCCATCCTGGAGAAAGATCTTCAACATCTCCCATAAATATTCTCACCTTTATTACTTCTACCTAAAAATATTCTTTGTTTCTTAAGGAAAGGTAACATAAGAAAGGGGTGACCTCAAGTGCTCGATAAGGGTAAAAAGGTAGATATGAAAGAATAATCATGAGTATAAGGGTATGAGAACATGAAAATAAAAATAGAAGATCATAACCTTCATATCAAAGATCTTATACATGAAACATGGCATAAATAATGGTAGATCATAAGACATGAATCATAAGAAAATAAAGAACATAGGTCATGAAATCTTGACATATGAATTAAAAATTGGATTGTGGGAGCCACATAAGCATATAATTATTTCTATAATATCCAAGGAATCACTACCAATATCATCATAGTAGTATTAATTCACTCCTTATACTATCTTTGTAGGCTTAATTAACTCACATGGCCACCTTAGTAGCATAAGTTCACTCCTCATACCATCTTGGTAGTCATGGTTCACTCCCATGACCATCTTAGTAGTCAAAGTTCCTCCCAATACCATATTAGTCTATCTAATGATATATAAATCTTTAACCAATACATCATAGAGATATATAGGCTCAAACCATCTCATAACGAAAACATACATACATGTGCCACAAGATCATTAAAAATCAGAACATAACCTGTGAAATGAAATCAGTGTTATACACATGTAATAATATCATAACATGTCTAAATGATACAGGTTTCATAAAAATTTCATCAATATCATAACCCATGAAAAGAAGTTGTTTTCTTAAAAATAATTCCATCAAAACATAAACCATTCAGAGAAAATATATAAATTGTATTCTTGAACTTCAACAAAGTATGTCATCATAAGTGGGTATGGATTTTAAAAGATCACTTTGACCATGAATTTTCCTTAAAAATAAATTTTTAAAACATGACACATTTTCCAAACCCTTTTCTCTTAAACAAATATGAAAACATATAAAGGAATCATGAAAATAATTTAAAACAATTTTTAAGGAAAATATCTTTTCTTTATTGAAATACTTTTCTTTTCTAAAAATTTTATGGAATTTTAAAAGAAAATAATTTCTCTGAAAATAAATTTGATAACTTATAAGATAAGATTAAAGTACATAATGTATTTTGAAAGTTTCAAAATAAACTCATCCTATATAAGATAAAATAAAACATTTTTCTCGTACTTTTACCAGAAAAATCAAAAAATACATTGTTTAGAAAATGAAATAATGATTCATTTTAAAATGTTTAGTAAAAAGTAAAAAATGTGTAAAAATGAATTTAAAAATATATATTATAAAAAAAAATTTTATTAATTTTCTTTATAAAACATGGAAATTGATGATAAATATTACCCAATGAGGTCTTACAATGAAACAATCCCAAATATCGAAGAGATTGTGAAATCAACACTCATCAATTAATAATAAATATAATCATATTCCCCAAATAAAAAAAATTAAGAATATAGAAATATCCTAATATTATGGATAAGACTCATAAAATACATTAATGGTAAGTATATGCTCCACTTAGAAGAAGAAAAATAATGTATTAGGCATGCGTCTCACAGAAATAAAGGTGAGACCAAAATCCCCTTACCTTGTGTCTTGACTCTCTTCGTACTCAAACAAGATTATTTTTTAATAAAAATGCATTTATTGTAAATATTATAAAAATAATAATATTATATCTAATACCTCGTATGTGTTGATTATGACCTTATATTACCCATTTTTAAATAATCATATGCTAAGGTTTCACGTCTTGTAATATTCGATTTGTTCTTCGCATGTGTCTCAATTTTTTATAACATTTCTTTTTATAATAATATCATGATTCTAGAATGTAAATCATGATATAAATATCAGTTATAATTATTATATTTTTATTAAAATAATATATATTATAATGAATTAGGAAATGGAATACACTATTCATGGAGACAGTAAGTCGCACGTACGCATGAATGTTGTTTCCGTTTTAATTGTCATATTGAAAGAAAATATGTAAACAAAAAATGTATATATATTTATGTTTATATATATATCATTATTATAATAGAATTATTATATAATATATATCATATAAGTTCACTAAAAATATCCTTAATACAATCCATGTAGCGTGTAAAATAATCACATTGCTTTGAGGGGATAGTAGTCCACACTTCCTCGAATGAGATAATCGTACTAACACCAAATGGAAAGTAAAAAAGTAATGCATTTTAAAAAGTAATAAATAATTTTAAAGGAATAATAAATATTTTATATAACATATATAGATAGAGTTTCCATTATAATGGCCACAATGATTAGTCGTAAAAGAAAAATGAACACTCATTATTTTGTGAGGCTGTAGTTCACCGTACACGGAAACAGTATGTTTGATATCCATTAGATGGAGGTGTGTGTAAGTGTAGGTTGAAACATTATCATAAAATTATCCTATTATATTAAGGATACTGTTTTTTCATAAAATAATTTAATAAAGAGAGTGTAGGGGTGGAGAAGAAAAATAAAGGAAATGATCATGTGAGCAGATGTTACCACTTAATCAGGTAACTCATTTTGGTTTGTGACAAACAGCTTCTTTAAATTTCTTCTTCCTAAAATAATGATTATAGAAGGAATTGGTGGAAGTTTGGAAGAGAAATAGTTAGTGTTATTCCAAGACAAAATGATTTATATGTGTTACTAAAAGATAAGGAGAGTTTCCCTTTTATAAAAGGGAGGATGGGCACTTTAAGAAACTCCAAAACTATTAATTAATTATAAAATTATTTTCGACTTAAAATAGCTCAAAAATTATTCATTTCGAGTTTGAGATGAGGATGGGCCTAAATATCTTATAAAATTAATTTGGGACATGTTTAGGTCACAAAATGAACCATATCTTTTGGCTTTAACCCTTAGTTAAACAATTTAACCCTTATCGTGGGAACTTGTAATTTAACACTATAGAGTTAATATAGTAATAATAAAATTCCAAAATAACCCCAATTGGATCAGTAATGACATATTTAATATTATTATAGTTATTTAAATGAATTATATATTTTTATGAATTTAATATCATTTAATAAAATATTTTTTATTTTAATGTATCATTTGTGTCAATTTTGATAATATTCAATATTTTTATTTTTAAAAATATCAAAAAAACCTGAACACTTCAAGGAAATATTTTAAATATGTCACTAACATTATAAGTTATCAATAAAATTCTTTTATGTCATTAATTAAGTAAAATTATATTTATTTAATATTTTTAGTATCATTTATTTGATATCTCAATTAATTAAACAATTACTACATCATTATCATACAAGCATTTAATTAAATTATCTATTATATAAAAATTAAAAAAAATTAACACAATAATTATAGATTTATTATATTTATAATTAATATTTATAGTCAAATTGGTGTTATGTATAACCCTGTATTAAAAATTATTCTGTTATTAAAATTTGAATATGTCATTTTTAACTCTTCTTCGAATAAAATATAATAAATATTCTAATTGTACACAAGCGGCTTAAAAAGGATCATATTTTCAATATAAGGTTTATTTGGGTTGAAATAAAACATATTCAATGAAATTAGGGCATGAAATAGTAATTTTATATTATTATAATATTATTTTTACCTTTATTTTCCCTATTTATCTTTAACTGTGGTAAATAGAAATCAAAAGTTTCTATTCACCAAATAGTATTTTGATCCTATTAGACCAAATTTTTCATACAGATAATAACCATTCACATTAGTTTTTTGAAATTTAATTCACAGAAGCAGTAAAATTATGTTTAATGTTAATCCCGTAAATGTGGCTAGATGGTGGGTAAAAGAGACGTTCAAAAGTGCAATAATTTTTGAATATCATATTATATTATAATAATAATTCCAATGACCTAAGTTATATTAATATATGTATTTTTTATCTATTGTGAAAATAAAATAAATTTAAATTAAACTAATTATTTAAATGAAAAAATCGGTTTTTGAATACAATGCATTATTTTTCACTATTCATCAAAAATTGAAACATTTCAGAAAAATACCTAAAATTTACCCAAAGTTAATTTTGATATTCTAAATTCATAAATAGTTTTTATTTTATCAAATTAAATTTTTAAATTTGTATAAAATTAATTTTATAATTAAAATTTGTTTATTCAAGAAAACAATAATTTTAACATAAAGGACTTTTCAAAAAAATTGTACCTTTCATTATCAATATGTTTTATTTATATAAAAAAAATTATAAAAAACTTTTTAATAGTAGTTATTAATACACCTATATCTATGTGTAATGGTTTGGTTATAATTATCTCATTTAAATAATTATATAAAAAATGTTTCATAGAAACCCAGTTTTGCGTGCATCGTACGTAAAGTCGGTGTTGCATATATAGAAACCCAGATTTTATGTTGCATGAAAATCATGGTTACCATGGAGTTTCAAATAATTCAATACAAAATTAGGTATTTAATAATATAAACTATCTTCAGTGTTCCATGAAATACAAAATATCAAAAAGGATAAATTATTTTGAGAAAGAAGAATAATAATTCCAAAAATCTCAGTGTGTTACATGCTACCCCCATTAAAATGAATTTTTCCCTAGAAATTAATCTAGGTAACCAATAGTTTAATACATTAAAGTTTCATTCATTGAAACCCACATTGTACAAATTACAATTAACTCATCCTTAAAAAATGGAAAGTCAGAACCATAATAGTTACCCAATATAACATATAACTAGGTTTCCATAGAGAAAAACATTGGTTGGTAGAGAATATTGGACATGTAAGAAAAGTGTAAATATTTATTGGGAGTGACTATGGATATCAATCACAAATAACTGAATGATCAAGAAAAGTTGAGGGCCTCAAAGTCATTAATCTATGATGACTTAAATCATGACACATTTCTTAATATATGACACCCTAGGTTCATCTTAGGTTATTCATAGCCAAATTATATCTAAATACTTCATGATGGTTCATTAAGAGTTTGTGAGTTTTTAAAGAATATACCCCAAGAGTGTCAAACAAGGTGTGCAGCTAGGACTATTTTGGTGTACTAGATTACCCTGAGTTAGGCACCAAACATCTTTTCAGAGTTGTTACTCTGAGGTACATATGTGCCATATCCAAATATACTTTTAGTATCTAGACAGGGATGTATTTATTCGAACCCACTCACTTTATCCTTTACCAAAATTCTAGTACATTATCCTAAAAGTTGACTCTTCCTTATAATTATCCTTAGAGACATCCCTAGAAATATCCTTAGAAATATACCTAGGAATATCACTAATTTTTTCTCATTCAGGATCCCAATGTTTCAATAAAAATTTCCTTTAATACCAACTATAGAGACCCAGCCTTAACATACCTGGATATTACATCATTTTAGATGAATATTCAGTATGTTATAATAATGCATACCTGAGGACCATAATAAATTTGTTTCTTTGGAAATTTGAAAACAAAATATTCTATCCCGGTTATTGATATTTAACAACTCCAATAATGATTTCCACATTTAGTACTTATACCCAAAATCTTTCTTCGTAACCTAGGGAAAGGAAACATAAGAAATGGGTGAGCTAAAATGCTCAATAAGTGTAGACAAGAGTGATATGTTGGAATAATCATGAGTATAAGGGTATGAGAACATGATCATGAAAATATATGAGCATACCTTACATATCATAGATCTTATACATGAAACATGGAATAAATAATTGGAGTTAATAAGACATGAATCATAAAGAAATAAATAACATTGGCCAAGAAATCCTGACATTGGAAAAAACATGGAATTGTGGCAGAAACATAAGTGTATAATGATTTCTATAGTAGACAATTCATCATTGTGAAGACCATATTATTAGTATGGTTTCCTCCCTATACCATTTTTGTAGTCATGTTTTACTTCCATGGTCATATTGGTAGCATGAGTTCACTACTCATGCCATCATGGTAGACATGGTCCACTCCCATGACCACCTTAGTTGTCAAGGTTCACTCCCAAGACTATATTAGCCTATCTCATGAGATATAAATAATTATCCAATGCATCCAAGGGAAATATAGGTCCCACCCATCTCATAATAAAATTATACATACATTTTCCACAAGATCATTAAAAATGATAACATAACCCATGAAATAAAATGGGTATTATAAACAAGTAATCATATCATAACCTGTAGAAATGATAGAGGTTTCATAATAATTTCATCAAAATCATAACCCATGAAAATAAGTGGGTTTCTTAAACATAATTCCATCAAAAAATAAATCATTTTGAGAAAGAATATGAATTGTGTTCTTGCCCGATAACAAAGTATGTCATCATATGTGGGGAAGTATTTTGAAATATCACATAGAACATGAATTTTTCATTAAAAACACTTTTTGTAGAATATTTTTTTAAAAAAAACTCATGTCATTGAAACCACTTTAAAAACATATAAATTAATCATGAAAATCATTTAAAATAATTCTTAAGGAAAATATCCTTTTTTGTTAAAATATTTTTCTTTTATTGAATGTCACTCAATTTTAAAAGAAAATAATTTCGTTGAAAATATCTTTGAAAACATGTAATGAAAGATTCAATTAAATAAAGTGTTATGAAAGCATAAAAATCCATACAATCAGTATAAGTTAAAATAAAATATTCTTCTCACACTTTTACCAGAAAAGTAAAAAAATACTTCGTTTTGAAAACAAAAGAAATATCCCATTAAAAATGTGTTGTAACAAGTCAAAAATGTGTAAAAATTTTATTAACCATCTATATGATAATAAAACATTTTATTAAAACATTTACAGAAAACATGTACATGGATGTATAATATTATCAAATAAATACTTAAAATGAAATAATCCCAAATATGGAAGGCATTGTGAAATCTATACTTATCAATTAATAATAAATAGAATCTTATTACCCATAGAGAAAAGAAAATTATAGTAATATGGAAATATAAAAATATTTGGGATAATACTCATAAATTACATTCATGGGAATTATATAAACCACATAGAAGAAAAAGGTAGTGTATGAGGTGTGTGTCTCACTGAAATAAAACTGAGACAAAAATCCTCTTACCTTGTTTCATGACTCTCTTCATACTCTAGCAAGCTTCCTGTATAATAAATATAAGTTTTGTATGAATATTTTATAGAATAATATTATTATATATAATACCACATATCGTTTTATTATGACCTTACATTACCTGCTTGATAATGATCCTATGTTAATGTTTCACTTTGGGTAATATTCTCTCTATTCTTCGCATGTGTCTTAATTTGTTATATAATTGGTACTTATACATATATAATGATTATAGAATGTAAATAATTATGTAAATATCATGTATATACATTAAATTTATATTATAATAATCTATATTATAATGAAGTCAGAAATGGAATACACTATTCATGGAGACAGTAATCTGTACGTATGCATGAACGTTGTTTCCATTTTAATTGTCATATTGAAAGAAAATATGTAAATAATATATATATATATAGTTGGTAAATTATAATTATTATATCTTATATATAATATATGTTCAGTAATCCCATCCTTATTACATTCCATGTGGTGTGTGAACGAATCACATCTCGTTGAGGGGTGGTAGTCCACATTTCTTTTAACGAGATTACCATATTAACACAAAATGGAATGTAAAAAGCTATGTGTTGTAAAAATTAATACATAATCTTATATACATAATAAATATTATATAAAACATGTATATAGGTTTTCCATCATAATTACTACCATGATTGGTGGTAATGAAAAAATGAACGATTATCTTTTCCTGTTGTTGTAATTCACCGTACACAGAAACAGTATGTTCAATATCCATTGAATGGAGTTGTGTGTAATTTTAGGTATAAAATTTTGAATAAAAACATCTTAGTATATTGAGGATGCATTTTTTATCATAAAAAAATATAATAAAAAGATTGTGTGGGATGGATAAAGAAAATAATGGAAAGAAGCTTGAGATAAGATGTTCTCTCTTAATCGGGTAACTTTTTTTGGTTTAAAAAAAAGACTTCCTTAATTTTCCTTCTTCCAAATTTAATGCTTATTAAAGGAAGGGAGTGAAGTTTGGAGGAGAAATGGGAAGGTTTTTTCTGATCCAAAATGCTTTAGAGGTGTAAAAAAAGAGAAAGAGTGGTTCCCTTTTATAAGAGGGAGGAGGGGCACTTTAGGAAACTCCAAAACTATTAATGTATTATAAAATGATTTTCATTTTTAAATAGATAAAAAGTTAGTTAGCTCAATTTTAAGAAGATTATGGGTCAAAATCCCCCCAATAAATGAATTTGGAACATGTTTGGGTCACAAAATGAACCATATCTTTTGGGTTTAACCCTTAAACAATTTAACTCTTACTCTGACAACTTGTATTTTTACACTATTGGGTTAATATAGTTACTATAAAATGAAAAAATAATACCAGTTGATTTCTTAATAATTTATTTAACATTATCCTACTTAGGTGGCCGAAATATTGATTTTTATGAATTTTATAAAATTTAATTAAATATTCTTCATTTTAAAGTATCATTTATGTCAATTTTGATACCATTCAATATTTTCAATTTTAAAAATATAAAAAAAAATGGTAACATCAAACCTGTAATTTTAATATGTCAATAACATGTCATTTTTGTCTATAAAATTCTTGGTTTTCAGTAATTAAGTCCAATTTTATATATTTCAATATTTTTAATATCATTTATTTGATATCTCAATTAATTAATCAATTACTGAATAATTATTATAGAAGCGTTTAATTAAATAATCCATTCTATAATAATTAAAAATAAATTATCATGATGAAACTAGATTTCTTAGACATATAATGAACATTTATAGTCAAATTTTTCTTATGTATAACCATATATTAAAAATTATTACTTATTAAAAGTTTAATATGAAATTTTTAACACTTCTTTAAATAAAATATAATAAATGTCATAAACTAACCCAAGTGGCTTAAATATGATCATATTTTCTATATGAGGTTTATTTTTGTTAAAAAACACTTATAAATTGAAATTAATACATGTGTTAGGATAATTTTATATTATTATAATATTTTTTTCCTTTAATTACCCTATTTACCTTTAACAGCAATAAATAAAATACAAAAGTTTCTGTATAAAAAAGAATAATTTGATCGTATTAGAAAAAAAATTCGTATTGGTTCAAAAAATGTATTTCCATTTTTCTGAATTCAATTCACATAAGTACTAAAATTATGTTTGATGCAAATTTCAAAAATTTGGATAGAAGGAAGATAAAATAGATGTTCAAAAGTTCAATAATTTCTTAATTTCTAATTCTGTTATAAAAACGATTCTAATGACCTAAATTAGATTAATATATATATATATATTATATCTATTTTTACTTTAAAATCAATTTATATTAATATAAATATTTGAATAAAAAAGTTGGTTTTTAACTACATTTCGATATTTTTCACTAGTCATAAAAAATTGAATCATTTCAGAAAAATACCAAAAAATCACCCTAAACTAATTTTGATATTCCAAATTCATAAAAAACTCTTAATTAATAAAATTAAATTTATAAATGTGTTTAAATTTATTTTATTGTTAAAATTGGTTCATTCAAGAAAACATTATTTTTAATATTAAAGGACTTTACCAAAAATCATATCTATCATTTTCAGTATTTTCATTTTTATAAAACAATTATAAAAAATATTTTAAAATTAGTAATTACTACTCCTATAAATAAGGTTAATAATTTGGTTATAATTATCTCATTTAAATAATTATATAAAATAATTATCCAAGAAACTCTGTGTTGCAAACATCGTATTCCATGTTGGTGTTTCGTATAGAGAAAGCCAAAGTTTGTGTTGCATGTAAAGCATGATTGACTTGTTACGACGTATAACACAATTCAAACATAGTGGTTCAATAAAATTAATATCTTTAGTGTTGCATGAAATAAAAAATATAAAAAAGGATAAATAAATTCAAGAAAAAAACTAATTCTCAAAACATTGGGGTGTTACATATACCCTCTCAAATTGGTACCCTACATGAATTTCCATGTACCTGAAGTGTAATACAAATCCCCATGGGTTGGAATCTATAACCTCAAAAAAAATAAGGAATAATTACCCCCAACCTAAAGTATACAACA
This sequence comes from Viscum album, assembly GCA_963277665.1. NCBI lineage: Eukaryota > Viridiplantae > Streptophyta > Magnoliopsida > Santalales > Viscaceae > Viscum > Viscum album. The sequence continues at coordinate 1,719,085,234 of OY728141.1, forward strand.
TCAAATATATACCCATGTATGGAGAGAAACATTGGAAGAAAACATGTGTGTGTATATATATATATATGTATGTATGTGTTTTATGTGTGTGTGTGGTTCATGACTCAAAGAGAATAATGGATGTGATACGACTAAAAATTTAGAAAACAATATCCAAGATATAAGTTCAACATGAAAGGATGTGAAAAATAACAAATCTACTCCATCATTTTCCATATTATAGCATGGGAAAACCCGCACCATCTCACCATCCAACTACCCTTACCCTACTGAAAAAAACCTCACTTCCTCATTGTGGTGCCTTGCCTTTCCCTACATCAAAATACATAACTAGGTCTATGTACTGCAAAATGGGTACATAGGGTGTGATATAACAAGCTCAGTAAGGTCTCACCCAGGGGTTCTATATCATGTCTCTAAAAAATAATACAAGGATTATTAACATTAAAGAAAACAAGGAATGAAATATTTTAATAGTTATTATCTCAAAATCATGAAAATCCATATAATTTCTATTTTTCCATGTTTTCAAGTAAATAATTTAAATTATTTTAAAATAATTTCAAATCCAAATATATATCATAGAAGATATATCATATCTAAACAAACCAAAGAATGTTCCACTTATCATATCTAATCTATGTCAGTACAATTAAAATAGTACAAACCCAAAGAAACCAAAATTATCCAAAATAATAGGCAACATCACACCAAGGATCACAATAGAATAGGATACCTAGGACACTAATAACTAACATAGAAAATATCACACACATCAAGCCTCTATACATATGCATCGAGCCTAAAGAGAAAAGGAAAACCCTAGAATTTTAACACCCTAACAACCTTAAGAATTCTCTAGAACAACATTCCTTAGTAGAAATGGAAAGACCCATGATATCCACCCTCCCTTCTTAATATCAGATGAGACCTATTACTATATCCTCTACCTAAGTACCCATCGATTACCATGTTATCTATTATCCAAACCATTTCATTATCCCATTTTAGCATTTCATGCTTTGAAAACAATTTCACAAAATTATTTTACAATTCTTTGAAAATCTCATTCCATTTACCAAAACCAATCGAAAAACATATTTTATAAAAAATCTTTTTGAGACACATAAAAAATTTGACATATCATTACTGTTAATTTAATGGCACAATTTATCAAAAATAGGAGCAATGCAGTTCTCCAACATAAGATATAGAGGAAACCACCCACCTAAAAATTGGGTCGCACACACCCATAAAAAAATCCATAATATGGAAGAAACCAAAATTAAAAATAGATGTATATGAATATATCTATACACCTAATAATTAATTCAATCAAACAAAAGATTCACTGGGGAATAGGAAACAACACATAACTCAAGAACACACCCCACCTCACAACAACCAACAAATGAAATGGACCCCAAAACAATATTACACAACAAATCTAGAAAAGAATCAAAGAAAACATCGCCACAAATTAAAAAAACAAAAGCCCAATGAAATAGTGGTACCATGATCAAAGGAATCAAAAATCAGAAAGTATTACTAACCTGGAGAGATGCAACCCAAACTCAACAGTATCAATCACCTAACGTATCAATATGAATCGAATAGAGGATCCCAAAATCACTAAAAAATATCCTTAGGGAAATATGGGAGAGATATGTGGAAGAATGAATAAACATATCAACCTAAAAGAACCCAAAATCCCAGTCCATGACATTTACATGGAATGAAATCCATTTACACATAGTGTAATCCTTGAGGATCACATACACTAAAAACTGTGTCATCTTTTTATGAAAAACAAAATTTTTATCAGTACATGGCGTATAACCCTTACATAACATGAAATCATTTAAACTATGTACTCATCTCATGACATGATCCTAGAAACCATTAGACATTGTGTACTCCCATTAGGAGGCTTGTAAATTTCCAAAAAATAATAATGGAATCTATGGATTCTTACATGAAAAGACAAAATACCATAGGAGTTATCTGAACTCAGAGATGACCTCAAAAATAAATCAACACATTTATTATTATAATATATTAATTAAAAGAAACATAAACCCCCATTCATTATTTCATTTTTCTCAAAAAATTTACTCCATCATAATTAGTCCAAGGATGCCCCCAATTAAAGAGAAAAACTAGAAAATAGGAGGAAAACTCTAAAAAACTAAAAATGGGATGTTATAGGTCAACTATATCTATAATTTTTACAATTTCATTCATAGATTAAATTACCATATTTATGGTATTAATTTTAGATTACGTTTTATGAAATACCTTTCCCAAAATCATTCATTTCAGATATTGCATCATTATATGAGAAACCAATAACATGATTATTTCTATTAACAAATTGAGATCCAAGGATCATATTAAGAGAATTCTCAACATGGGTTATATTTGAAAAAAAAATTGAGATCCATCATTTCATATTTAAAAAAGTAATCTTTGGCTAGAATTTTTAATTTTAAAAACAAATAATATTATTTCTTTTAAAGGAATATTTTTATCTTTAAGAACACATTTATATTTCTTTGAAAGATTTTCATATTTTGAACTAATTTCTTGACAAAAATTTTATATTATTATTTTCTAAAAAAGAGGGAAAATAAGGATATAATGAATGAGATGATGAAGAATAATGATATGTGTAATTGGAAATAAACACTACACCTATGTTGAGTTGATCCAAGAAGAATTTTGGAGTTGTGTTTTAAGTTTCATATGTTGAAATTGTATCTTAAATAGGACTCTATGTTGATACTTTTAGAGCCTACATAAATTTTTTCTTATTTTTTTATACTTTTTTAGATTTTTCATTATATTATTATATGACCCTTTCTCTTTCATTTGTAGAATTCCGTCTTTGGAACTTCAATTTGACATTTATTTTTAGCTAATCAGAATGATTTCTTTATTTTCATCAGTTTTTTCAATTTTTTCAATTTTCCCATTAATAGTTCAATCCCACTTTCATTATAAGAATAATTTTCATTTATTAATCTTAAGAATTTATTCTATATGGTTTTCTTGTCTTATATAGATTCTTTTACATCCTATATTCTAATAGTAATCTCATATCTCATGATAGATCCAATGTGTTCCTCATTTAAAATGTTTTTTATGTCATTTAATTATTGAAAAGAGGGGGCTTTAAGAAACTACATACTAGGTAAAACTCAAAAAAATGGAATAAAAGTTTATATAGAAATAGAATCAATAGTAATCTTTCATCCATTAAAAATATAAGTAAATTGAGTTAGTGTCATATTTTCTAGGATGTGTAGACAAAATTGTAAAGTATTTTCTAAACATATATAAATGGGTATCTTGGAATTTATTAAGTTCATTCATGAGTAACTTATAAGGTTTTCAATATTTTATATGTTTTTTTCATATAGAAATTTGATTAAATTAATTTTTATCTAATCTACAATGTAAGGCATTTGTAGCTTTACCATATTGATTCAAAATAAGAAACATAATTTGGGGTCCTTTAATCATATTTTTTTTATAGATGATTAACCATGTATTAAAATCATATAAATAGTATAGAAAATAGATATATAAAATGAAAACATGCAAGTTTTAAATAGCTATAATTACTACCATAAAAATACTGACCACAACCCAATGATTTTTATTCTGGAGCAACATAAGTGTTTTGAAAATCAAATATAAAAAAATAATATTTTTTTAAAAATAAATTATTGATTTAGAAAATAAAATAAGCTTTTAATGAATTTTAATACACAATAATTAAGAAAATTAGGACTCATTTGATACCCTATATTAGTTATAGTTTATGGAAAATTGAAAAGAGGGGGGAATTTACATTTAAAATTTTAATATGAGTAAATATATTTATGATATAAATGATATGAAAACATAAAAAATGAAATAAATATTTTCAAGGAAATTTACTATAAGTAATATAAAACAAACCAATTAATAGAAATAATTGCAGAAATTAAAATGTGATAATTATATAGATATGGGAAATTGTTTAAAGACGTTCAGAAATATTACCCAAAGGTACCACTATGTATATGCCCAATGAGAATGATTGTGAGGTTAAATATAATTAAACCAATTTTTTTAATGGGAATTAAGAAAGAAAAAACCATGGTTTTAATAGAAACCAAGAACCATAAAAAATTACTTTTAATGGAATTGAAAGAACCTCAATCATATTGTTTGAAAGACAAACCATGAACCAAAAACCCCAGTTTGAATGGATAACCAAGAACCAATGAAATATAGGATTAATAGAGAAGATGGCTTTATTAATTGAAATCTCTTTATAATTCACAAAAATTATAATCTCTTGACGAAATAGATCAATATAAAAATTGATAGAGATAATGATAAAAACACAGAGCTCAGTGGTTTTACAAAAAAAGTCTCAATATGAGGCAAGATAACTAAGGACTAATAAGATAGAATAAGAATATATATGGCACTTAAGATGATATCATTAAAGAAAATTCCCTTCATGATTTGGTTTCTTGGTCTCCGTGGATTATAAAAACCTAATCATGAAAGGACCAATTAATATATTTGTGATAACTGAGAGGTGGATGTGTGAATCAATGCTATTTTCTTTTTATATTTTATTTCTAATGAAAAAATTATTGTACCTATTAAAGATATATGAACTTTCTGAAAACAGCTACACAAACAAAACCACAGGAAGACAAGTATTTAGATTTTTCACTACTTAGTAAGAGTATCTAGTCATTGGTATGGGTTTTAAACAATCAAATACCACATAATCCATTATAAAAAAACCATTTTAATATGGTTGTATCAAGTAGTGAATATCTTTATGCGTGTGATTCTATATAATCAATTATTATTGAATATTATCCATGCAAAGAAAAAATATATCACATCATTTTGAAACAACTCTATGAATCCTTCAACGATAGTTTTTCATAGGTAAAAAATGTGATGCTATTACGTTCTTTACATTTTATTTTCTTGAATGTACTATTCTTCTTTCCATTTTTTCATAAATGTTATAAATATATTACTCTTATACTTTTGTATAAAAACAATCGTCTGATCAATTTTTTTCCATCATGCTTCGTCTCATCATCCATTTAATACCTTGTTTGGTTCCTTCAGAAAACTGATACCACTTTATACACTCTATTTTTATTATCACATTTCAATAATGTTTTTCAAATAACCGTGATATGAAAAATCTCTCCCATGTTTTTCAATATGATGCCTCTGATAACAATGCTTCTGTCAGATAGAAAATTATTCTTCAACCAATAGATTTCTTGGTTGGAAACCATCCCTCCTCAAACATTTAATATTATCACTTTATTTGGTACCTTTTTATGATACCCTTTCTATTAAACGTAATATTTTTACAAGAATGAGTAGTTCACACTACCCATAAAGTACTTACACCCTCTATTTAAAAGTTCACTACTATGAGTAATGCAGGGAATAGAATTTTCCTTTTCACTGAATGAAAAACTCAAATATCAAAACTCAAGATCAACTCAATTTTTTGGTGGTTACTCAATTATTATAGAATAATCATAAAAATTCATGTGTACTCTAGAATCTGAAACCATCCTTATAACTTTTTGAGAATCAAGGATTTTCCATACTTTATATTTGGAACATTTAATGACCAATGTAGCATCTTCATATTTGATAACATTACGAATGATTTTAAAAGATATTCAACCCAGTGATACTTTATACCACTTATTCATCTAGTAAAAATTTGTAAAAAAACATTAGCCTAAGGAGATGCCAGCTGATGCTCCTAGACAACTTCATATGAACATTTCAGAAAACATCTTCCAGACAATTCCATCATCTGATGATTTACATCAAAACTATTTTTCTACTGCATTTTCAATCCAACCACTGACTTATGAAATTCATATAGAAACACCCATTCAGTGAATTCAACCAAAACCATTTTCTTGATGACTCATAGTCATCAGTATGATTAATAGTTCATCTTATGTACTCTGCTCGATGATATTTTGAGAGATCGTATGTATGAAAACTTGTAGCTTTAATACAATTTATTTCATGATTTAATATATAAATATAGAATAATAAAAGACCAAAAGATCATGAGACATACTGGATTTAGGTAATTAGATACATTTCATAATAACATGAATCATGGGTATAACAATAATATTTAAAAACATTGAAACATTCCATCATATTCCAATAGTTATTCTAATATTACATATGATAAACTGGGGATATAGACAATAATGGGGTGTGTTATAAAGCCTTTTAAGGAAAAAATAAAATCATAACATTATGTAAGTATAACATGTTAATCAAGAGGAATATCAAGATGATATAAAAGGGGTAAGAATCATAAACATGAATGTTGATGTATTTCAAAAAACATGTATATAAGTGGTAAAGGCTCTTTCTTGGAATCCAAGTTAACTAGGATTGAATATGAGTATCCCCCCTTGGTGGATTTATGATGTGGGGATGATGTTTGGATGATGTGTGTAGGTGGTGATTCCAAAAATATGTTGAAAGGGGTGCATTCCCTAGACATGTTTATACTATCGTTCCATTGGGCCATCAATGGATTTTAGACCAATGGGCCATGAAACTTAGTAATGAGATCCATCCACCCATAGATGAGGAATTAGAGTATTAGAAGCCACTGGTGAAGCTAAATAGAATTAAGGAATGAGACGGTATGGAAGCCTCTATCGGTACAAGGCACCATACATCACAACATGGGTAAATTATGTCTGATTTTCCATGCTAGATGGGGAGCTATGTACCATCAACAAATCATATTCTAAGGAGGATCCGTTCTAGCGTGTCGGGCCATTAGGCCTTCAAGCAATGTATTTGTCTTGTGCCACTGATCCTACAGGAAATGTAAGGGTTTCACCTCAACCCAATTTAAAAATGGTATTATCCCAAAATAAATAAAAAAATATAAAGGCCTTCATGCCATTTAAAGGAACAATGAATCATGATATATGATTTTTAAATCAAGGAACATAAGAATGTGGAAACAATAGAAAACACAAAATCATAATCATAAGACAAGTATGAATGTTGATATATCATCACATAGTGTGATTAGTATAACCTCTCATGAAACGTACATGGTATCTCATGAGATTAATATATTACCCAATTCATTCTAGAGCTATATAATTATGGGCCCACCCATCACATTCATATCATGTATATTAATTTTTCTACCACATGGATTATACAATGTAATGAAGTATTTAATCAATTTTAATCAAATTATTAATTATTTTTTATTAAATACATGGGATACCAAATTGATAATGTATAGGTACATCTATTAGAATACCCTTGAGTGTAAATGGGGATGTTTATATACAACACAAATGTCTAGATGGAAAATCACATTATAATTTTGACAACCTAATAGGTGTACATAAAGTTTTTATGGATGGGTAAAATAAGAGTAAAAGGTGGTATCTAATTATATGGTAATAATAATAATAGTAAATGGATGTGTAGAAACATATTCCAACAAGATCAGTTGGAAATCAAAGGTCAAAACTCAAAGAAAACGCTGGAATAAATGGGAGGAGTAGAAAATTCATTTACCTGGAAAGTGTGCTTATAAAATATTAGGAGGAGCTTCTAAAGAGATTGGGGAAAAAATGGAAATATTAATAGGGGATTTGGAGAGGAAATTCATTCTCAATCGGTTCTGATTGATTCAACATGGGAGGATGGGTGGTTATTTATAGCAAAAGAGATATTTTTTTATTAACAATATGATAATATAATCAAAACCACAAAACTTCCCAAGGTTTTTGAACATGGTTTCTATGAAATAAGAGTGTTTATGAATATTTTATATTTCCAATAATTTAACATGTTAAAATAATACCATCAATGATGTGGAATAGAGTCATGGGCCTAAAAAATTTATTTTTAAACCATATATTATTATATATGTTTTGGAGGATTCGTTAATGGATTATAAAATTAATCAAATAACATAAAAAAGTCGTGATTTTAAAGGCTAAAATTATATTTGTTCGTGGATTCTTTTATATCATTTATTATATCACTTTTGGACTTATATGATGTTATAATATAAACATTATATTTATATTATATTTGTTTTTTACTAAAAAATAGTTTATCTCAAAAAATATGAAAAAATCACCATTTAATAATTTCAATGTTGTAATTTCAAAATTAATATTTATTTTATAAAAATAACATTCTAAAATATATATTTTTAACTTTTAAATAAAATACATCTTTTGGTAAATAATAGTTTTTAAGATATTATCCACTTTCTAGACCTTATAAAAATTACATTGGATGTAATTAAATTAAAATATCTTTTATATTTAAATGTTTACTATCTAATAAGAATATTTTATTAAAATATCCTTTATTTTAGAAATTTGTTAATTTATCAATAGTGTGTCTTAATTGAAACTATATATTTCTTAAAAATAAAGTATCAATTTCTTTGTGTCAAACTCTATTTTTTCAAACTCATTATATAATCATTGATAAAGTCATAATAAAAATGGACAATTTTAATCATTATTTTATTAAAGAAAAATATATAAATTGTTATTATTGCGGTCTAGATATATAAAACACAATTACATTGGTGTACCTCTTAATGATATGGTGTGTGATTGGGGTGCTTTATTGGTGTGGTTCAACAGACATCGTTCTAGTTGTGATCTTAATAATATTGAACTTATCCAATAAAAAATTTGTTGGAAGCTTTAGTTCTTTGATATTGGCTTGGGATTGGTCAGGTAAAAATGGAAATGATGAAATATCCCTCAGAATCTCTTATAGATGATCTTCATAGGGAATGATTCTTCTAGTTGATTCCATCATATCTTTAGTCTTTTTCAATAAAATTTATAATGGCCATTAATATATTCCAATATTAATGATAATTATAAAACAACTATATTATAAATTGGTAATATACTTAATGGTATTTCAAATAGGTCAAGATATATTTAATAATTGAATAAAATTACAAAATTAGATCACATGTTGTCTATATATACATAAAATAGCAAGTAATTTATTCATTAAAAATTAAATTTAGTTTATCAAAGTTTGGGTCATTGCATTATTCCCACATTCAGAAAATATCACCCTCGAAATTTCATTCCATACACTAAAATCGATGAGGGTAGTAATTTTTCATTACCTTTTCTGGTTCCCATGTTTTTTCCTCATTCTTGTAACTCTAACACAATATGGTAACTAGTTGAGTTGTCTTATTTCATATAACATTATCCCTAAAATCTATAATTTTAACTCGATTCTCCTACTATTAAAGTTAATTATTTAGAGATAACACCTCTATATTCAGTACATGTGAGGTGTCTGGTATGTACATACTGAAGAGGGATACATGGAACACATTTTGTATATATGATAGGTTAGGTGGGAGTGCTAGTAATTAGGCCATAGCTCCAATGTGATTAAGGATATCAAAGGGTAATATAGATCTAGGAATAATATTTTCCTTCTTCCCAAACCCCATGGACTAATTCCATTGTGAAATACAAAGGAACACCTTATCTCCAACCTAAAACTCCAAGTCTCATCAAAGACTATCTTTATAGATTTTCGGTCAAATCTATGTGGATTTCATATAATGTTGATTTTTTTAACATTATCTATCATCATGTGGATAATATCATGTATCATAAGCTTCCACTCTCTAACAACATGTTAGTATAATGGATTCTAACACCTCTTCCCATATAGAACCTCATACAGTTTAATACGAATTCTATAATGTAATGTGATGTTAAATGATAACTCCACTAGGGAAAGGTGATGGCACCAACATACATGTAAATCCATTGAACATGATCTCATCATATCCTCTAGATTTTTAATGGTTCTCTTATACTGAACATCTATCAAATAATGATATGTTTTAGTGAAACTCAACTCTATATCTAGTGCTTTTTAAATGTTTTTCCATTACCTAGAGGTAATCCATGGATCTCTTTTGGATACAATGGAGATTTTTACTCCATGTTGTTTTACCACTTCCCATATATATATCATAGATAGATGGAAAAATAAAAATATCCCTTGATAAAAATGAAATGCGCCAACTTTGTAAGGTGATCAAATACAACCCAAATGGATTTATTTTCATTACATGTCCTGGGGATTCCTATGATGAATTTCATGGTTATGTTTTCCCATTTTCCGAATAGTATGGGAAATATTATCTTTAAATTATTATACTTATGTCATTTATACTTGACTTGTTGGCATACTAGGCATTGAAATAAAAATTCTATAATCTCCCTCTTTATGTTATCCCACTAGAAGTTTTACATAGGATCTATTTACATCTTAGTACTTATTGAATGAATATAAAATGATGATCTATGTACATAATCCATAATTTCCCTCTCCATTTCTAGTTTTTATGGGACACATATATCAGTTCCAAGACATATAACCTAATCGTTATCAATTTTGAACTCTGGAATATTCACTACCTATTTCCATATCTCCACATTGTAGAGACCCCAAAATTGACGTACATGGACATTACATTAATTTTTCGGAATAATTAATACATAACAAAAACCAACACTCAAGGATTGTAATAGTTTAGTGTCTTTGGAAACTCGGAACATATTCTTCTAATCATGGTGAAAGATCTTCAACATCTCCCATAAAGATCTTCCCCTTTTTTTATTACCTAATACCTTTATTTATATCCTGGGGAAAAGAAAACATATAAAGGGTGAGCTGAAATTCTTATTAAGGGTAATCATGGAGAAAATAAAACCAAACATATACATTTGAACTTAAAAACATGAACATAATGTTTGAACTTCAAAATCTTGAGCGATGAAATAAAACATGGTAGTACGTAAAGAATAAATCATAATAGAAAATAAATCATGATAAAATAGCATGGTAATAGAACATGTAATTGTGGAAAAACATTAAGAAGTTGATATGATTTCCATAGTAGCCAAGGAATTGCTGCCAACACCATCTTAGTGGACAAAGTCCCTTAATGAACCGAGTTCACTCCTCGTTCCAGTCCTGTATCACTGAACCAGATTAACTTGATGTTCCACCAATGTATATATCAGGAGATATAAATCATTACCCAATGAATTGGAGGGAGATATAGGTCCCACCCATCTCATAAGTAAATCATTCTTACGTGTGCCACAACATAAACATAAATCATTTATCATAACCCAAGGAATAAAATGTGTTTCATAAACATCATCCCATCATAATCCATATAAAACAAATGGATATCATTTCATCATAAGAAAATTGAAACCATGTAAATCATAGACACATTATACTTGAAACATACAAATATATAATAATTTCATCTTATATGGAAAATGGTTTTGATAAAACACTTGAAATGAATTCTTGAGGAAATTATCCTTTCTTCTTCAAAATCATTTTCTTTTCACAAAATGCCATGAAATTTCAAAAGAAAATAATTTTGTTGAAAATATTCATGAAATATCATAGAGTAAGATTCATTAAAATAAGGTGTTATGAAACCATATAAATCCATTCATGATGTATAAGTTAAAAAAACATTCTTCTCGTACTTTTTCTAGAAAAGTCAAAAAGTACCTCGTACGTAAATAAAAGAAAGATTACTTACATACCATGTAGTAAAAGTAAAAAATGGGTAAAAAGGACATTAAAAATACATGAAAAAAATTTTATAAAACATTTACATGTATGATAATAATAACCCCAGTAAATACTTATGAATAAACAATCTCAGATAAGAACGAGATGGAACAGTTATCCCTTACCTTACGTCCAATATGCTTCGTATGTATCCGAACCTCCTGTATAATGATTTAAATAATGTCATTGACTTATTAAAGAATCATATTCATTGTTATTATATCATATATATTTCACTTATGACTTTATGTTACCGGTTCTTTTGTAAATCCCATGTTAAAGCAGCGTTTTGGGTAAAAACGTTTCATTTATCGTACGTGTTTCGACTTGTTTTTCTTGATATTATTACTTATATCATGATTTACTTAATTCCAGAATGTAAAACAATATTTATATATAATATATATTCAGCATATAAATATATATTATAGATCGATAAATGGAATGAAATACACCGTTCATGGAGACGGTAGGTCGTAGGTATGCATGAACGATGTTTTCGTTTCCTTATTGAATTAAATTAAATTAAGTAAATGAAACATATATATACATAAATAAAGTATCATTATTATGTAATATAATTAATGATTATTTATTATATATACTTTATAATCATACTTGAATGGTTAATCATGGAAAATGAATCTCATCGCGTTCGTGGAGACGATAGTCCGTACGTACGCACGAGCGATGATATTATTCCCATGATCGTGGAATTGTATTGAAGTGTATGTATAATATTTCAGAATAAATAACACTTTAAAAAAAATCATATATAGTTATTTATTTTCACTATTATACTCATCCAAGTAAGGTGGTGGTGGAAAACAGATTACACCACGGTGTGGAGACGGTATTCCGTAAGTACGCACGCGCGATGATTTCATTTTCTGTAGGATGGATTGAAGATGAAATAGGGGTGTTTCATATTTATAATGACATATCAATATATTATTGATAATGATGTTATTTATTTATGATGAAACATATAAAGAATAAGAAGTTTAAGAAGAAATAAATTGAAAAGAATCGGTAAAGAATATAACCTCTTCTTTGACGCGCCTCTTCTAAACCTCCACTTAAGGCACTAGAGTTGGACTTTTGAGGAGACCAGAACCTCTATAATGTTTCTAGGGAAGTTGAGAAGGGAAATGGGAAGGGTTTGGCCGATCTTTAAGGCTCAAAAATTTGTAAAGAGAAGAGTTAGGAGGTTCCCTTTTATAAGGGAGGAGAGGGGCACCTTTTGAAACCCCAAAAATATTAATTTATAATAAATTCAAACCCCACTTAAAAACTTATAAAATGACTAAAATCCAAACATAGATGATATAGGGTTGTAATCTCATAAACCGATAAAATTTAAACATGTTGGTAATTTATTTTAAACATTATCAACTTGATTTATCCTTATTTAATTTTATTTGTGGTTATAAGAATCTAAATTTTAAATTGTTATAAATAATTACTTTTGTGTTGTGAATTTTCAATAATTGGATTATTTCAGAAATTTTCAACCATATAAATTATAATTTATAATTGTTAAATATTTTTTTGATTTTTTAAAAAATTTATATTGTGTTATTTTTATAAAATTACAATAGTGTCAATTTAGACACTATTCATTTATTTGAATTTAAATAAAATCTACATAGAAGATATTTTCAAACTAAAAGATTTAATAGATTCATAACATTTCATATTTATCTATAAAATTAGTGGATCACATTAAATAGTTCATATAATATTTATTTTAATATCTTTAAAACCATTTATTTGATATTTCAATCAATAAAATAATTTCAACATCACTATTGTGTCACCTTTAATGATAATTATTTAATCCCTCAAAATTATAAATAAATTTACATGATGTATATAATTTTATTATATTTCTGGAGACTATTCATGTTCTAAGATTCATGAAGTTTGTCACTAAATTAAAATTTTTATACTTATAAGATTTAAGAGAGTGACATGTTGTCACTTTCTTTGGTTTTAATAATAATTAAATTATTTTCATGGTAAAAAGTACATAAAATGAATCTATTCCGACCCTTAGGTTATATGGGTCCACTTTTAGTCATCCAATAGAATTTTGGCAGGTGTTAAGGTAATTTTTTAATCTTATTTTTACCCTTCAGTACCCGATATACCTCTAATTGCAGTAAATAAAAATTACCATAGTTACTATTCATAATATAAACAAAGTAACCTATTAACATAATTTGGACCCACTTAATTCAAATATGGAATCCATTTTTCAAAATTCAAAACATAGAAGTTGTAGTAATTAAATTAAAATTAATCCCGTTGTTAAGAAAACGGGTTTTAAAAGTTAAAACATTGCCAAAGATTGAACTGTTTTTACCAATGAATTCAATGTAAAATTAATAGTAATGAAATAAATTATATTAAATGGTAAAAAATTTTCTATTTATACTTTAAAACCATTCAATATTATAATTTAACCTTATAAATTATTTTAATGAAAAAAAGTTGTTTTTAATTAAAATATAGCGTGTTTTTACTATTCATTAAAATATGAAAATAATCCGAATAATATGAAAATTTTATCCAAAGTAAATTTTTATATCCTGATTATAGATAAGAATTTTATTTTGTCAAATTTCACTTATAAACATGTCAAAAAATATATTTAAAGTTGGGGCGCCATCAAAATTCGGTAAAATTGCATTTTTTGAAAAATACTTATTTTACGCAAAAAAAATTATTTTGTTCTCATACCATGTTATAGAATATGTGGAAGATGAATAATAATGTTATAAAATTCACAATGTAGTTAATAGTATTCATAACGGCTAGTTCATAATAATATTATAACCATATATCGTTGTTTAGTGAAACCCGGTATTGCGTACTACACATGTTATCTAGGAAGGTCGTGATTGCGTGTAATGCAAGCCAAGAATAGTGTTGTGTATACTTCAAGATAATACAATGTTTCTTATAGTACAAGATAATCTTGGTTTATCGTACAACACAAGACATCAATGAAATTAAAAAATAATAATTTTTCTCATAAAATCTCGGGGTGTTACATTCTACCCCCCTTAAAATGAATTTCGCCCTCGAAATTCGTTGGAGTTATAAATGATTTACTAAATGAAAGTTTCTTTCATAGAAACCCACATCGTAAAAAGGAATACTAAAACTTAATTTTAAAAAGTTGAGTATGAAACATAATGGTTACCCAAATTAACTCATCATTGGGTTTCCATATAGGAGAACATATGTGAAAATATGGATATGGAAGAGAAATCTATCCATCAAGGTCTGATGGAGAGTGGTGGAGAACATGGAAATGAAAAAACCAACAATCACAAAAACATAAATTTGTGATGATCTAAGGTACCATCTGATTCATCGTATATGAGGACACTAGGACAACATTTTTGGTTTTCAAGATCATTTCCCTAAAGTTGAAGAATTTGAATTAGTAGAAATACTTAATTTATTTCGGTATAATCTCACTGTTGTTCGTGCCTTGAAAAATTTCCACTTCATCTCTTAAAGAAATGAATTTGAATTTTTCATTCTTGAAGTGTTAGAAGATCATGTGATAGAATGATGGGTCATTCCATCTATCTCAAACAAAAGGGTAGAAAATGTTATCAAATATACATAAGTCCATCTATGGTGAGGTTAATCGTATATGATTCCAAAAATGGACCTATACTTCATCTATCATACTGCTTAATAAAATAAAACTAGATTCAACTAACCAAGGACTTTTTGTAGGCCAGTGGTAGGCGATAAAGGCCTGTCTCACTTCGGTTGTGGGTTCGATTCTCGCAACCTTGTCTGATGAGACGGGTTGTCACCCGTCCTGCAGGTTGTCCATTTTTCTAAAACTAAATTATTATAATATCACATCAATAATATCAAAAAAATTTCTAGCCTTATAAAATACTAACTTATGTCCAATATAATCCATTCCAATCTTTAGGCTTATCCAAAATACTTCTGCCCAAGCTCATAGTATAAACAAACAATTACTAGAAATGTCATCTACCGAGAATGTGAATACCATCATTTATCCCAGATATATTTTGTTGATCGCATTCCAAACATGTGAATACCTTAATCATGTATTCTCTTGAAACATAAACTACCATAGAACCTTAGTGAAAACATGAATGTTGTCAAAAGGTAACTCTTTCCTCATACCAAAATCCCAAAATTTCTATATACTCAAACCATGATATAACATTGTCCTTATATCAGTCATGAGCTCATGAATACTATCATACATATTATTTTCACCTTATCCCTTCAATATGCGTATTTCAACTGATTTCCAAAAATATTTCAATCACTTTTCAAGGTTATCGGTACCATAAAATTATTAAGAACCACAATGAGCCAATACATTGATATTCCAATATTCCACAATACTTTAAATGAGATTCCACAACATTATCTCGGAATCCCATTACATAAACACTTATTCATTCCACCACATCATTGTCATACTCAACATCACAAATAGTGATCGCATGTGACTTCCCTTTATTCTTTTCCATAAGAGGTTTCTCACGTTGATCATCATTAACCCTTGTATTAGGGCATTGATTAGCATAATGCCCCATTTCCTTGCACTTGAAGCCTTGATGTGTTGGTGGTGCATTCTTTGTAGTCTTTTCTTTATTCACATCATTAGAAACCCTTTTCCCATTACTTCGACACTCAGCTGCTCGATGAACTTCTTTTCCACACTTAAAACATTTTCTAGTCCCTTTAAGAAAATCTTCACCAAGTTTCTTTCCACACTTTGAGCATAAAAAAACATTCATCTTATTTTCACCATTATTCTGAGATTTCTCCTTGAACTCCATATTTCGTTTCTTATCAAAACCATGAGATGGATATGTAACACCAACTTCCATTTCTTCCTTGATAGCACAACGCACAATTTATTCATAGCTACTGAAGTCTCTTATCGCTAATTCCCTTCGAGGACTTGCTTTTAATCCACAGAAGAATCGATCAACTTTGCTTTCAGGTTGGATGATAAATCCAGATGCATACCTTTTAAGCCATGTAAGATTCACCTCGTATATGCCAATAGATTCATCATCCTTTTTCTTAAGCTTGAGGAACTACGTTTTCATCTGTGTTCAAAGAATACGAGGGAAGTACTTATTGAAAAACAAGTTCTTGAACTCATCCCATTCCATGGATTCAATTTCATCTTAGGGCCTTGTATTCTTAATTAGACTCCACTACTGGTCTGCTTCACCTTCTAAACGGTAAACAGCCAAAATGAATTTTTCATGTTGTGAACATCAAAGTATGGAAAATATCTTTTCAATGGTACTGATCCATTTTTCAGCAACAAGTGGATCAGAAGACCCACTGAAACAAGGTGGATGTTGCCTCATGAAGGACTCAGTAGAATATTGTTCCCTTCTCTGCTCATTCGGAGGTCCAGAATGATTCATAACTTGTGTAAGTATACCAATAAGATTTTTCACTCCATCTCCCATAACATTGGTTTGTTCAGGAGTACAATCATTGCATTGTCCATTACATCGATCAACACGGTTCCTTCGGGTTCCAGCCATCGTCTAAAACCCAAAAAGGAAAGTGTGGGAGGAAGAAATAATTCTAGGAAAATAACTTAATAAAGGGGAAGTACATTCAATATCTAACATATTAGGTTTAATTATATGATTGTTACCATAATCCTAGGACTATAACCTATAGTTATACTTAACCTTAGGGACATCCCTAGACATAACTTAGAAATATCTCTAGGGATCTCACTAATGTTTTCACATCCTAGTTTCCAAATTTTTAATAAACCTTCCCTCTGATACTAACTGTAGAGACCCCAAACTTGACGTACATGGACATTAAATTACTTTTGAGGAATAATTATTACATAAAAAAACCAACACTCAAGGACTGTAATAGTTTAGTGTCTTTGGAAACTCGGAACATAATCTTCTAATCGTTGTGAAAGATCTTCAACATCTCTTATAAAGATCTTCCCCTTTTTGTTTTCTTACCTAAAACCATTCTTTATATCCTGGGGAAAAGAAAACATATAAAGGGTGAGCTCAAATGATCAGTAAGGGTAAGCATGGAGAAAATAAAACCAACCATATACATTTGAACTTAAAAACATGAACATAATGTTTAAACTTGAAAATCTTGAGCAATGAAATAAAACATGGCAGTACGTAAGGCATAGATAATTGTTGGACTACTCATGTGTTAATTATGTTTTAATGATCACAAATCCTTTTACTGTTAATTAATCTCAATCTTCATTACACATCTTTCTAATGGTCTTCAATCTCAATAATAACTACTCATCATGTTTTAAATGATAACAAATCATATGGATGTTAATTACTCTCTTTATTATTTACAAGTCTTATGCATGATTACAAATCTCACATATATTATCAAGCCTTTATGTTTATGATTCAAGTTCTCTTACTCACTAATGGTTAAACTTAATCCATATTCTGCATATTACTATATAAGTCCAAATACAGATATTTGTCTAATTAGGGACTCACCATGAAGGACAAACCGTAACCCAGACACCGTGAAGGACAAACCGTGACCCAGACACCGTGAAGGACAAACTGTGACCCAGACACCGTGACCCAGACACTGTGAAGGACTCACCGTGACCCAGACACCATGAAGGACTCACCATGATCCAGACACTATGAGATCAACACCGTGACATGGACATATCATGAATCTCATACTGTGAAGCTCATACCGTGAAGCTCATACCGTGAAGCTCATACCGTGAAGCTCATGCCGTGAAGAAGACACCATTTACTTAATCACTATGACACCGTTTCTTAACTTTTTGTCAATATTATTTAAATAATACTAACGATCATATTTGATGTTTTTAATGCAATTAATGTTATTTAATGATAGTTGTTGGCATGTCAGGAAACCGTATCTCGTACCTATGGAAAGGGAATCATTCCTACTGCCAGAACTTGTGGAATATAAGGAATATTATTATGCAGTACACGTGCAAGAAGTGAAAGAAAAGAAAAGTGTGAATATACAACGAGAAGAACATACATACACCCGAGAGCACTATGCTGAACTAGAAGAACAATCCCGATCAAGAAAGAGATTGTAGGACATTCAAAGAACTCTTATGAATGTAATCCAGCGCCACTGAAGAACACACGACGAATCAAGAGATCATTCTCACTTCTGCAGAACATAAGCATAACTACGACACTCTGTTTTTTAGTAGAAAATCTAGAAAAGGACTCAGAAGCATTCCTGCTGAATCCAATGAGTCCAGAGCTGCATTGATAATCACTAGAGCTTTCTAAACTCTTAACTTTTATCTCTAAGTGATTTATTTATTAAATTTCGAGCAGTGTGGTGTACTCTGCATTTCTTATACACACACTGTCTCCTGCACTGAACTGGAGGATATCAAAATCCTCATTCCAAATCTCTTAACTCTTGTCTAACCACGTCAACTATGGAAGAGGTCCTTGTGTGGATTGGTCTTTGTTTTTTTCCCACAAAGAACAGTGGTAGAGGTCCCTGCGTAGCCTGGGCAGTTTTGTAAACTGTTGTTAACCCCGATCCATGGTGTGGATCAAATTTATATAAATTTGAGAGGACTAAGTCTCAGCTTGAGACTGAACCTCTTTTTATATCTGTTGTGCATCTTTAGATTATGTTTATAGTATACTACATATATATTATTTATTACACTGCTATTACTTTGAAATAAAAAACTATTTTAAAGCTACTTTTATTGTAAAATTAGCAAGTGTTTACACTTATTGTAAATGAGTAGGTTAGTTTCAAAAGTTATTTTAATCTTGTGGTTAAATTAACTGAGACCTAATCTGTAAAGACTCGTAAATTTCAAGGAAATTTTTTTCTTAATTTTCTTTGGAATTTTACAAGAGCGCAGTTTCTGACAACACCTGATTCCGAGGCCCGGTGTGCCCAGAATCATTTTCTGATGTTTGGCTCAGGTACGTTCAGTGAACGAATGAGCGGTTTTTTCTAAATTTTGAACCGGTTCTCGGAATCGAATTCCGAGGGCACCGATGGAATCGCAGCGCTGGTATTTTCTTAGAAACGCCTCTTTCGGAGTTGCGTTTGCTCGGGTGTGGTTTTTAATTTTTGGGGTTAAGTTAAGAAATAAAATAAAGTGGTGCGACAACATTATTTTTATTTCACTTAAAGCCACTTAAAAGCCACTTAAATCTGATTAAGCTGAGTTGAAGCGGATAGGGTGCAATCCAAAATATCTTATCCTCTTGGTAGGATATTTGTGAGGTGGGGCACACACGAGCCCTGCCGTTTCTTTTCCGCTAAGTAACGCAGCCGCGAAAACTCCCATTAAATAAAAGTCAACTGGGGCGTTTTCTTAAACATTTAAACGCTCCTATTAATTGGGCGGTTTATTCGTTGAAATTAATTCTATGAATTAATGGGTCGTTACTTAGTTTGTTTTTCGTTTGTTGGCATGTAATAAAATAAGACCAACATTTTTCTTCTTGAGTGTTGTTCGTTGAAAGGATTTGACAGAAACCTTAGGTCCTTCATCCTCCTTCGTGAAGAACACGAAGAACACGAAGAACGCGAAGAACGCGAAGAACACCGGCCTTTGACGAAGGGAGATGAAGAACGTCGAGCCCTCAGAGATCGATGACGTGACGCCAAGTACCGCGACGCCGACGATTCTTCTCCCGTGATGTTCTTCTGCGACGTTCCTTCATCCGCGACAAATCTTCGATCGTCCGTTGAGGTAAGAGATTGTGGACCCTTTTTAATTCTTTGTGGTTTATAACAACAACATGGATTTAATTGTTATAATTAAATCTGTATGTTATCGATCCTCGGAGTTCGTCGACGCAACGCCGTATACCGCGACGACGCGATGCCCTTCCGTGACGCGACGATCCTCTCCTTCTGCGATGATCAATTCCGCGAAGAACGCACGTTCGACGACTTCGACGAGGTAGGGGATTGATTCTTAAAAATCTAAGTGATTTATACCCACGACATTTGTTAAACTTTTTTTGTGTAATATTTATTTTAAAACAGCTAACGCGGTGGGTGCGGACTAACGAACAAGTCCGAACCCACCGCACTTTTTCGTTCTTGGTGCACGAAACGGAGGACGATGACAAACGGGCCGCAGAGACGATTTGTTGATTCAGAAGTGAATAATGGGACCCGGGAGGAGCTACGGCGCAGACGGAAATGGAATCGGACCACCGGAGCAACTCCGGTGGCCCGCGGAATCCACTGACGGTGCGGGTCGTCGGCGCGCCGGCGCCGGCGGCCGGAGGCGGCGGTGCCCCGGCGCGCCGCCGGACGGAGCCACCGAGGCTGAAGCCGCGGTGACGGCGGCCGACCAGACCCGCAACCGCGCGGGTTCGGTGACACACGGGACGCGGAAAAGCCGCGTCCGCTGACCAAGCGCGGCCCCACGCGGGGCCGCGACACCTCATCCCGCGGGGGCAGCGCACCCCACGGTTCCTCCGCTCGGCCGCTCCGCCGAGCCGAGCCAGGCCGGGTCGCGCCCTGGCCGGGCTGGTCCGCGCCCAACCGGGTCGGACCCAGGTCGGGTCAACCCGGTTCGGGCCGACCCAGGGGGGTCGGGCCGGGTCGGTCCGGGCCCAGACCCCCCGTTTCCCGGCCTTTTCGGTCTTTTTCTCGTAACATGAGCTACGGGCCTCCGAACGACGCGCCATCAGTGGTGATGCGATCCTTGGATCAAGAAGGTCGTTTCGGTATATCACACTCAAGGTTTAGAAATACTTTGGGTTCGGCCGGGTTGGTTCGTACACGAAACCAACCGGGCCCTTAGAGCGGAAACACTCATATCTTGAGCTTCGGACGTCCGTTTGACGTTCCATCGACTTTGTTGTTTTCATCTAAGTGAGGCGGATCTTTTTGCATACTCCGCCTGAGGTTTGGACATAGGTGGAGTATGGTCGGGTTGGTTTTTCCTTAAAAACCAACCGGGCCCCTGGGACGAAAAAGCCAATAACTCTCAGACCGGGCGTCCGATTGACGCGCCGTCTGCGACATTGAGTTCATGTTGATGATACGGAACTTTTGGATACTTCAACTCTGGACTATGTGTCAGTTGATGTATCAGCCTCTCGGCTTGTGGAGCGGACCCTCCCGAACGAGCTTGCTGTGTGCGGGAACCCTAGAGCTGGCTGCGACTGCTACTGTGACGACGACGACTGTGCACAGATCCTCAGTGGATTTGACTGCGACGACTACAGCACTCAGCGATCCTTTGTGGGTCAGTGCTACCGATCATGTGTGGGTCTGATCCTGTGTGGGTCAGCACTCAGCGGTCCTGTGTGGGCCAGCGCCTACAGGTCCTATGTGGGCCCGATCCTGTGTGGGTCTTTGCGGGGGTTAGTTACCTATCGATCCTTTGTGGGTCAGATCCTTTGTGGGTCATTACGGGGGTTAGTACCTATCGATCCTTTGTGGGTCTGATGACTTAGATGGATCAGTGATCATCTCTATTGTCATTCGAAGAAGTATACCTGTGTGAGCTGAAACCTTGTTTTGCTTTCCTTTGTGGATTGTGTTGTGCTATCCTGTGTGGATTTACGTTTTTCTTTCCTTTGTGGATTATGTTGTGCTATCCTGTGTGGATTTACGTTTTTCTTTCCTTTGTGGATTGTGTTGTGCTATCCTGTGTAGATTTATGTTTTTATTTCCTGTGTGGACTAGGTTATACTTGGGCTCGAAGGTTGGAGCGTATTTGAATTGATGACTTAGGTATATGTATGGGCATATACCTAAGCCGTGTCGGATGTTACTTCGTGATTGTATCTTTCCTTTGTGGTTTATCCTTTGTGGATTCTAGGAGTCCTTCGGGGGTCTCAGGGTCCCTACTGAGTAGCTTATACTCACCCCTGCATGGGCTATGCTCGAACTACGTTGTGTTGGTTGCAGATGACGGACAACGCTGATCGTGGTGGAGGCATGCAGAGTAGGACGGTACCTGGAGGTGGACCACTGGGCGGGGTGTACTCGGAGCGGACAGCTGGACCGAGGACCTGTGGAGGCTATCTGTACTCACCCTTCAGGTGGGACTTCCAGAGGACGGCTCAACACTGCGGCTTTTCCTTTTAGTTGCTGTTTTTCCCCTTTCAGTTGTACTTTACAGTTCGGCTTGTATTTCCGGCCCCTTTACTTTCAGCAGCTTGTTTCAGTTTTTACTTAGTGTTTTACTTCCGCTTGTACTCTATGGTGTATGTTTACTTTTATAAGGGAAATTCCTTCCCTGTTACCGGGATTTACGCCTTTGGTGCTAGTCGCCAACCCCTGGCCTATGGAAGGCGGGCTTGGGGTAGTCAAGGTACGGGCCCCGAGGACGGGTCATGACATAATCAATCTTTGAGAAGCTAAGTGAACATTTACAATCTGTATAAATTCACTACAGTTTAACTTATTTTATAAATTGGGGGATTTTAAATAGACAATATTCAAATAGAAATTTTAATTGGAACTCAATTCACCCCCCTCTTGAGTATCCACTCCGACCAACATTTGGTATCAGAGTAATTGTTTTTGTTTAAGGATTTTTGAAATACACTTTTTCAACTGTGATTTTAGTTGCATCTTTAAAGATCTTAAATTTCTGTTAGTTCTAAATTTTATCTCTTTAAATTATCTTTCTAAAATCTAGATATGGACAATAGACTAGAGGGTGATGCTACTAACATGCCACCTTTCTTCAATGGTACAAACTATGCTCAGTGGAAACTTAAAATGAAAATTCATTTAGAAAGCACGGGTTTTGATATCTGGACTGCTATAAAGTCACAATATAAAATTCCAGAAACTGAAATAGTAACTTGGGATGAACTTACAAAGACTGCCTAAAATAATAATTGTAAATCTATGAATTCCCTATACTGTTCTCTAGGAGATGAAGAGTTTAATAAAATTTCGGCTTGCAAAACTACTTTTGAAATATGGGATACTTTGGGTGTTTCTCACGAGGGAAAAACCAATGTTAAAGAAATGAGATTAAATACTTATACTATTAAATATGATAATTTTAAAATGAATACTGATGAACTTATTTCTGATATGTGTCTCAGGTTTAATGAGATAGTTAATACAAATAATTCACTTGGAAAGGATGTTCCAGTAGAGGAACAAATTATGAGAATCTTGAGATGTTTACCAGACCGATGGAGAGGCACGTCTGTTTCAATTAGAGAGTCATGTGACATTGCTTCTCTACCTGTCAAATAACTCATTGGTAAGCTTATGATGTATGAGGAAGAACTCAAGGTGAATAAAGAGGAAGATGATGAACCTAAGAGAAAATCTGTGGCTTTCAAGACTACTGCTTCAAAGAGTAAGGAAAAAGATAAAGTTCAAATACAAACTGACAGTTCAACCAGTGAAAATTCAGACTCGGATAGTGATGCTGAAATTGATCAGATAGCCATAAGGTTTATTAAAATTTATAGGAAGAAGAAATTTTTCATAAAATCAAATTACAAAGGAAAGTATGACAATAAGGGACATTGGAAGAAGGATTGGAAGAAGCCAGATAAAAGTGATGAAGTTTTTTGCTATGAGTGCAAAAGAAAAGGACATATAAAAGCAGACTACCCAAATTTAAAATTCAAAAAGAAATATGATTACAAGGACCGTAAGTACAAAAAGGCTATGAAGGCTACCTGGAGTGCTTCTGAGGATAGCTCCAGTGAATCTGAAGCTTCTGAGACTGAAAACATAAATAAGTCAAACATGTGTTTTATGACAAACAGCTCTGAGGTAACATCTGAAACTCCTGCTTTAAATTCATATTATTCTGGAGATGATTCTGATTCTGAAAACATTTCAAAATCTGAAGTGTTTGAATACTGTGATATGTTGGAGGAAACCTATAATGAGCTGAAAGACAAATACAAAGGTTTAAAGAAACAGTATGCTTTAACTGTTAAACATAAATCTGATCTTGACATAGAAATGGAAAAGAATGCTCGGTTGCTTAAAGAAAACACTGAACTGAAATTATCAAATGAGAAACTTAGACAGGACTTAGAGAAATTCACAAATGGAAAAGATACACTAACTCAAATGCTAGGTAAGTAGATTGCACCTAGATATACTACTATAATAGGATACCAACCTCGACAATGACAGATTACCAAAAATAGATTTATTCCTAAATCTGGGCAGAATACTGCAAGTTCTGGTTCTAGAAATTTATATGCTTCAACTAGTTATTCATTTAGTTATAAATCTAATAGAGTTTATCTTTCAAAATATGTTTATTCTGTAAATTATATGAGACCCATAAAACAAATGTGGGTACCGAAAGCTTTGATTGCTAACCTGTCTGGACCCAAGAAGATTTGGGTACCAAAATCATTTCCTATTTAAATCTGTTTTGTAGGAAACCTGCTTGAAGAGTTCCCACAAGAAGACATGGTATCTGGACAGTGGATGTTCAAGAAATATGTATGGGGATTACTCGTGTTTCAAAAGTTTAATAAAGGTTGATGGAGGTCATGTCACCATTGATGATAATTCTAAAGGAAATATCATCGGCCTAGGTTAAATTGGTAACACTGATTCAGTTTTAATTTCTAAAGTTTTATTTGTTGATGGACTTAAATATAATCTGTTAAGTATTTATAAATTATGCGATGATGGTTTTAATGTTAAATTTGAAAATTATTCTTGTAATGTTTTTAATTCTAAAAACATTTTAGTCTTTTCTGCTCTAAGAAATGAAAATGTTTATGTTGTTGATTTAAATTCCTTAGCTAAGAAAAACGTTACCTGTTTAAATGATTTTCATAAATAGTCTTGGTTATGGCATAGAAGATTAGGACACTGCAATTTAAACTCACTTAGAAAAATAAATAGGAAGAACTTAGTTAGAGACCTACCTAAACTTGAGTTTCCAAATGACAAAGTTTGTAATCCCTGTCAAAAGGGAGAGCAACATAAAATTTCTTTTAAATTAAAGAAAGAAGTTTCAACTTCTCAACCTCTCGAGTTGGTTCACATAGACTTGTTTCTACCATATAGAGTTTCTAGCTTAAATGGGAAGCACTATGTCTATGTCCTAGTAGATGAATTTTCTAGATATACTTGGGTATACTTCTTAGCTCACAAAAGTGAATCTTGTTCTTACATTTTCAAATACTCCAAATCTGTAGAAAATCTTAGTGGACTTAAGATTAAAACCCTAAGAAGTGATCATGGTCGTGAGTTTAATAATAATGATTTTGAATCCTATTGCTCACACAATGGCTATAGTCACAATTTCTCTACCCCTAGAACACCTCAGCAAAATGGTGTAGTAGAAAGGAGGAATAGAACCCTGCAAGAAATTGCTAGAACTATACTTAATGAATATGACCTGCCTATTTAATTTTGGTCTGAAGATGTGAATAAAGAAAGTTATATTATTAATAAAGTCTTAATTAGACCTGTTCTTAAGAATACCCCTTATGAGTTGTGGAACAATAAAAAACCTAAAGTTAGTTACTTTAGAGTCTTTGGCTGTAAAGTTTTTATTCTTAATACAAAAGATAATCTTGATAAGTATGCTTCTAAGAGTGATGAAGGAATATTTTTAGGATATTCTTTAACCACCAAAGCCTATAGAGTCTTTAATAAGAGAACCAAGTGTGTGGAAGAATCTGTTCACATCAAATTTGATGAAACTGATCCACATGAGCCTAAAACCTCTCTTGAAAATCTTGAAGAAGATTTATCTGTTCTGGACCTTAATGAAAAATCTAATGAACCCGCTATAAAGACAACCAGTTCTGGACTTATTCCAGAATCTGTTCCTAATGAATCTGAACCTAGAAAAGAACCTGAAATTTCTAGTCCTACCTTTACTAGATCAACTAGAATTCTAAAGAATCATCCTTTAGATGTTGTTGTAGGAAATCTTGATAGAGGGACATAGACTAGAGCTTCCCTTAGAAATCAGGTTGAACATCAAGCCTTATTGTCACAGCTTGAACCTAAAAATATTGATGATTCTATTAATGATGAATTTTGGGTAATTACTATGCAAGAAGAACTCAATCAATTTGAACGAAATAAAGTTTGGAATCTTTTTGAAAGGCCTAAGGACACTTTCACAATAGGCACTAAATGGGTGTTTAGAAAAAAAGTTGATGAGTCTGGAAACATAGTTAGAAATAAAGCTAGGCTAGTTGCACAAGGCTATAGTCAAGAAGAAGGTATTGACTATGAGGATACTTTTTCTCCAGTAGCCAGATTAGAAGCTATTAGGATTTTACTTTCTTATGTTTCTCATCTAAATTTCAAACTATATGAAATGGATGTCAAGAGTGCATTCTTGAATGGATATATTGCTGAGGATGTTTTTTTGAACAACCACCTGGATTTTCAAACCCTCATTTTCCAAATCATATTTTCAAATTATCAAAAGCTTTATATGGTTTAAAGCAAGCTCCAAGAGCTTGGTATGATATATTAAGTACTTTTCTACTTTATAAAAGTTTTACAAAAGGAATAGCTGATCCTACTCTGTTTATAAAATGAATTTCTAAAGATGTTTTAGTTGTACAAATTTATGTAGATGATATTATTTTTGGATCTTCAAAAACTACATTATGTACTGATTTTTACAAAATGATGCAAAATGAATTTGAAATGAGTTTAATGGGGGAACTTAAATTCTTTCTTGGATTTCAAATCTTTCAAAATGATGAAGGAATTATTTTAACTCAAAGTAAATATACTAGAGATCTTTTAAAACATTTTGGATTGGATATCACAAAAAGTAGTGACACTCCCATGAGTACCACCTGTAAGATGGATCTTGATGAAAATGGTAAATCTGTTGATCAAACCACATACAGAGGAATGATTGGAAGTTTACTCTACCTAACTTCTAGTCGTCCTGACATTATGTTTAGTGTGTGTATGTGTGCTCGTTTTCAAGAAAACCCTAAAGAGTCACATTTAAATGCTGTAAATAGAATTTTCAAATACCTCAAGCATACTCCCAATTTATGACCGTTCTATCCCAAAGGACAATCATTTTAATTAGTAAGTTATTCTGATGCTGATTTTGCTGGATGTAAGCTAGATAGAAAAATCACCTCTAGAACATGTCACCTTTTAAGCAAGTCGCTAGTATCATGGTGTAGTATGAAACAAAATTCTGTTGCATTATCCACTGCAGAAGCTGAATACATAGCTACTGGCAGTTGTTGTGGACAAATTTTGTGGATGAAACACACATTACTAGACTATGTATATCAATTCAGACATGTCCCAATAAATTGTGACAACACAAGTGCTATTAACATTACTAAGAATCATGTTTCTCATTATAGGACAAAACATATTGATGTAAGACATCACTTTTTGAGGGATCATTATCAAAAAGGTGATATAACTTTGGAATTCATTGGTACTAAATATCAACTTGCTGATATATTCACTAAACCATTGAATTCTGAAAGATTAGACTACATCATACATGATCTTGGTATGATTAATCATAAGTAAATATCCTACTGATCTTAATGTTTAATACTTTACTGTATTTTACTTTACAGTTTCATGGTCACTGTTTCTAAGTTAATGTTTTATGTTCATGGTCTCACCGTCAAGAGTTTATACTCACGGTTTGTCAACCTACTGTCTCACCTAACTACACAGAATGCTCACTGTCTCACCGTGACGACTATCAACTATCTCACCGTGATGACTAGTTTTCATCACACTGTAATGCCTACTCACAGTTTCACCGTGAAGATTATTTATATTCTAATTTTAACCCGTATCATGTAATTTTTTACTTTACCGCTATTTGGTTTCCTGTGTTTTTGTTTTTATGACGTTTGACATTCCCAAATGATAAAACTTAAGGGTTTCATTCGATTCCTTA
Organism: Viscum album; assembly: GCA_963277665.1. Taxonomy (NCBI): domain Eukaryota; kingdom Viridiplantae; phylum Streptophyta; class Magnoliopsida; order Santalales; family Viscaceae; genus Viscum; species Viscum album. The sequence continues at coordinate 1,719,113,900 of OY728141.1, forward strand.
CCTGAAATCTCTCCTGAACCTTCTCTTCCCTCTTTCCCGAAACTTCAGTGGATGCCAAGGATGAAGCGTCCATCTTCACCCTCGTCTGAGAAGTTCCGCTCTAAAAAATAGAAGAGGATACCGAGGATAGCTCCCGAAGGACCTCTAAAACCAAACCTAGTAAGACGTAAATTTGTACTTGAAAAAGTTGTTTGTGCAGAGTGGTTGTTTTCTAGATGATATTTAGTTTTGAAAGTTTTAAGAGAACAAGGATGGCTTGGATGGTTCACTGGACAGAATAGACCGATTTACCCGAGATTGGTATCTCAATACTATCTTTATGTGAAGTTTTCTTTTGAGTTTGGAGAAATCTTTATGGTGACAATCTGGATAAATGGTCAAAATTTCTCTTTCTCTTCGAGGTTGTGGGCTGTTTGCCTAAGGATTCCCCATGAAGGAGTTTGTGAGGATTACCAGAGAGACCCTCCTCCAACAACAGACATCTTTGACCTAGAGACTTCTTTGGAAAACCTGACTGGAAATGGCACCAAGTGAAGGGCCATAGTTGCTGAATTAGATGGGGAGACTAGATTTCTGTTCAAATTTGTTCAAAATTTGATTAGCCCAAGAAAAGGAGATTTTTCTGTGATGAAGTATCAGGATGTGTTCCTGATTTATCTATTGAATAATGGCCATAATATTAACCTATGCAAGTATTTTATCAACCATATCTTTGAGATGATCAAAGTCACTTCCAAATCCACCTTCTTGTTTTACTCAAGGATGATTTCTGCTATGTTAGTTGCCAAAGGGATGGTTGGACCAAATGAAGAAAATTTAGAGGACTTTGATTTCTGCCTATCCGTGCCTATCATCAGAAGGATGAAGATTATCTAGAAACCCTAGAATAAGCAGTGGGTTGAGGATAATGATCAAGTGTATAAAAGGTTTAATCCTATTGACTATCCAAGAAGGCCTAAAAATCTATCGGATCATGGTTTGGAAGCAGATGAAGTGGCTGAGTATTCAGATGAAGAAGAAGATGAGGAAGTAACAGCTGAAGTATTTCCTATAGAAGAGGTTGAAATACCACCAATGGAAACAGATCCTGTTGAAAAAGAAAGGATTGTTGTCCCTACTGTTATCCCTGCTGAAACTCTTCAAGAAGAGGAAGTTGGTGTTAGTTTGAGAGAAGAGGAAGCTCATGTTCTTAGTGTGGATGTAAATCCAGAAGGTCATCTTAATGCTGCAAAGAAGTTGTTTTTTCCTGATTCAGAATAGCAAGTATCCTTAGAGGTTGATCCTGTTAAAGAGGATTTTTTTGTTGAAAAAGAAGCAAGTCTGGAAGCTCAACCAGTGGAACAATCGGTTCATGAGATTATTCCTTCTACTGAAGAGAGGATGGAAATTGTTTTTCAACTGGCAAGGCAAGAGTTTGCTGAAGAGATCAGGGATGATCCTGTGGATCTTGTTCATGTTTCTGAGCCTCAAGAATCTGAAAGGGAAGAACAATTTGAGGGGGAGGAACCTCAAAATCTTGAGATTACAGAAGCTAGATCTGTTCAAGCTTCTCAACCTACTGTCTCATACTCTGTGCACACCCATTTTGTTTTCTCAAGCTTTTATGATGTGAATGAGTCAGAGCAAGTGCCTACAAATGGAATGGATCTTTCTTCTCTATTTCAACTGAAGTCTATAGCTCATCCAGAACCAGAACCAGATCCCCAACCTCAATCCGAATCATAATCTGAGTCTGAAGATGACTTTGAACCTCAACCAAAATCTGAACCACTGCCTTTACCTGCACCCTTTCCCGAGCATCACTCCTTTGTGACCAAAGATGATCTGAAAATTTTTGGTGAAACATTGTTAGCTGGAGTTGAGAAAATTGTCTCCACTCAACCTCATCCAGTGAATCAGTTAAGTCAAGAAGATACATCAATTATCTTGGAAAATATTATCTTGCATATTCAACCAAGGATGATCCGAGAAATTCAAGAAGTTAGAGTTGAGAATAAGCTTCTGAGTGCTGATGTTGCAAACCTAAAAAATATGATAGCAAATTTACAGAATGAGTTATCTTTGAGATCAGAGCCTTCTCCTATTTCTGCTCCTTCACCTGTTGCTACTTCTCCTGAGACATCTAATTCCCTCCTTTCTAGGGAGATTGTGTCTCAAGTTCATCCATATCTACTTTATTTTGATTAAAATATTGGAAAAAGACACACCAAGATGCTGGAACTCATGAGAGAGCTTGTGGAAAATCTGAATAAGCTTACAAATGAATACACTGGATGCCTGCAAAAAGTGTTGAAATAGCTCAAAGTTCTAACTGAAGCTGTCAAGGCTTCATCTACTTCTAGTCAGACCTCCACATCTTCTTTGGATGATTCTATGCTGAGATACATAATCAAGGAAGAACTTTAGATTTCCATCAATGAATTGGATCTATATTTTTTGTCAGAAGTGGTTAAGAACAGTGATAGAGAATTGGACTTGGTTCGGATTCATTCTAAGATAGAAAATGATTCTCAACAAGAAATCACTAAGAAAATAGATCTTTATCTCTCCCGGATTTTCTTTAAAAGTGATATGACAGATCAATTTAGATATTTTGATGAAGATTTGAGAATCCCTTCGGTGACTCAAGCTTTTAAAGCTCATGTTCAGAAACTTACAGAGTTCACCAGATTTTTGGACAAGATTATGGAGAATAAGAATGATTTTGAAAAGGCTAAGAAATATGGTGGTAAAATCATTACTGATTTCATCAATATTTTGAAGTCGTATCTTCATGTGCAGAGTACTTATATAGTTTCTCCAGCTGATGTACCCCTTAGACAAGGTCTACCTGCCTTAGCCTCAACTGCCATGACAGTCATCCAAGCTCTTTCTCAGATCCGACCAGTCATTCTTGACCAACCTAAGCCTATATCTTCTACTACTCCCACTTTGGCTCCATCTGTTTTTGAAGGTCTAACCTTTCCCTCTTTGTCTACTGCATCTATGCCTTCTTCTACTTCAGCACCATCTCCAGCTGCTGATAAAGGCATGGAAAAGATGGATCCCTAAAGAGTCTAGAGACTGTTTTCTTTTTGATGGGATGTCTTTTCTTGTTTATTGTTTGTACTTCTCCTTTATTTCCTATTTTGAACTCTTTGCTTAATGAAAAATGCAAAGTTTCATTTAATTTTTTCTACTTTTTGATAATCCCAAAAGGGGGAGAAATCTCTACAAGTATAAATTGGGGAGAAAAACTACAAGTTTCAGTTCTATAATGTATTTATCTATGCTAGTATATTTAATATTACATGTCATTTATATTCTGCCTATATCTGATTTGTGATCTTCAAAAAGGGGGATATTGTTGGACTCCTCATGTGTTAATCATGTTTTAATGATCACAAATCCTTTTACTGTTAATTAATCTCAATATTCATTGCACATCTTGCTAATGGTCTTCAATATCAATAATAACTACTCATTATGTTTTAAATGATAACAAATATTATGCATGTTAATTACTCTCTTTATTATTTACAAGTCTTATGCATGATTACAAATCTCACATATATTATCAAGCCTTTATGTTTATGATTCAAGTTCTCTTACACTCTAATGGTTAAACATAATCCATATTCTGCATATTACTGTTTAAGTCCAAATACAGATATTTTTCTAAGTATGGACTCACCGTGAAGGACAAACCGTGACCCATAAACTGTGAAGGACAAACCGTGACCCAGACACCGTGAAGGACAAACTATGACCCAGACACCGGGACCCAGACACTGTGAAGGACTCACCGTGACCCAGACACCGTGAAGGACTCACCGTGAGCTAGAAACTGTGACATGGACATACCATGAATCTCATACCGTGAAGCTCATACCGTGAAGCTCATACCGTGAATCCCATACCGTGATGCTCATGTCGTGAAGCTCATAACTTCAAGAAGACATCGTTTACTTAATCACTGTGACACCATTTCTTAACATTTTGTCAATATTATTTAAATAATACTAACGGTCATATTTGATGTTTTTAATGTTTTAATGTTATTTAATGATAGTTGTTGGCATGTCAGGAAACCGTATCTCGTACTTATGAAAAGGGAATCATTCCTACTTCCAGAACTTGTGGGATATAAGGAAGATTAAGATTCAGTACACATGCAAGCGGTGAAAGAAATGAAAAGTGTGAATATACAACGAGAAGAACTTACATACACCTGAGAGCACTGTGCTGAACGAGAAGAACAATCCCAAGCAAGAAAGAGATTGAAAGACTTTCAAAGAACTCTTATTAATGCAATCCACCACCACTGAAGAACACACGACGAATCAAGAGATCATTCTCACTCCTGCAGAACACAAGAATAACTACAACACTCTATTTTTCAACAGAAAAACCAGAGAAGTACTTAGAAGAATTCTTGTTGAATCCAACAAGTCCAGAGCTGCATTGATAATCACTATAGATTTATAAACTCTTCTCTGTTCTCTCTAAGTGATTTATTTATTAACTTTCGAGTAGTGTGGTGTACTCTGTATTTCTTATACACACACTGTCTCCTGCACTGAACTGGAGGATATCAAAATCCTCACTCCAAATCCCTTAACTCTTGTTTACCCACGTCAACTGTGGAAGAGGTCCTTGTGTGGCCTGGTCTTTGTTTTGTTTCCCACGAAGAACAGTGGTAGAGGTCCATGCGTGGCCTGGACAGTTTTATAAACTGTTGTTAACCCCGATCCAAGGTGTGGATCAAATTTATATAAATTTGAGAGGACTAAGTCTCGTCTTGAGACTGAACCTCTTGTTATATCTGTTGTGCATATTTAGTTTAAGTTTATAGTATACTACATATATATTATTTATTCCGATTCTATTACTTTGAAATACAAAACTATTTTAAAGCTACTTTGATAGTTAAATTAGCAAGTTTTTACACTTATTGTAAATCAGTAGGTTAGTTTCAAAAGTTAGTTTAATCTTTTGGTTAAATTAACTGAGACCAAATCAATCTTTGAGAAGCTAAGTGAACATTTACAATCTATATAAATTCACTACAATTTACCTTGTTTTATAAATTGGGGTATTTTAAATAGACAATATTCAAACAGAAATTTTAATTGGAACTCAATTCACCTCCCTCTTGAGTATCCACTCCGACCAAAAATCATAATGGAACATAAATTATGATAAAATAGCATGGGAATAAAACATTTAATTTTGGAAAAACATTAAGCATTTGATATTATTTCCATAGTATCCAAGGCATTGATTCCAAGACCATCTTAGTGGATAAAGTCCCTTACTGAATCAAGTTCACTCCTCATTCCAGTCCTGTATCACCGAACTAGATTAACTTGTCTTTCCAGACATGTCTATCTCATGAGATATAAATATTTAACCAATGAATTGGAGGGATATATAGGTACCACCCATATCATAATGAAATCATTCTTATTTGTGCCAAAACATAAACATAAATCATTCATCATAACCTAAAGAATAAAATGGGTTTCATAAACATCATCCCATCATAATTCATATAAAAAAAATGGATATCATTTCATCATAAGAAAAGTGAAACCATGTAAATCATAGAGACATTATACTTGAAACATACACATATGGAATAGTGTCATCTTAGATGGAAAATGATTTTGATAAATCACTTGAAATGAATTCTTAATGAAAATATCCTTTCTTCTTCAAAATCATTTTCTTTTCACAAAATGCCATGAAATTTAAAAAGAAAAAAATTTTGTTGAAAATATTCATTAAATCTAGTAGAGTAATCTTCATGAAAATAAGGTGTTATGAAACCATAATAATCCTTTCATGTTGTATAAGTTAAAAAAATTCTTCTCGTACTTTTGCTGGAAAATTCAAAAAGTACCTCGTACGTAAACAAAAGAAAGATTACTTACATACCATGTAGTAAATGTCAAAATTAGGTAAAAAGGACTTTAAAAATTCATGAAAACATTTTTAGAAAACATGGACATGGATGATAACAATAACCCGAGTAAATACTTATGAATAAACAATCTCAGATAAGAATGAGATTGGAACAGTTATCCCTTACCTTATGCTCAATATGCTTCGTATGTATCCAAAACTCTTGTATAATGATTTAAATAATGTCATTGACTTATTAGAGAATCATATTCATTGTTATTATATAATATATGGTTCACTTATGATTTTATATTACCGGTTCTTTTGTAAATTCCATGTTAAAGCAGTGTTTTGGGTAAAATTGTTTCATTTATCATACGTGTTTTGACTTTTTGTTCTTGATATTATTACTTATATCCTGATTTAATTAATTACAGAATGTAAAACATGATTTATATATAATATATATTCATCATATAAATATATATGATATATCGATAAATGGAATGAAATACACCGTTCATGGAGACGGTAGGCCGTACGTACGCATGAACGCTGTTTTCGTTTCCTTATTGAATTAAATGGAATTAAGTAAATGAAACATATATGTACATAAATCCAATATCATTAATATGTAATATCTTTCATTATTATTTATTATATATACTTTATAATCATACTTGAATGGTTAATCATGGAAAATGAATCTCATCGCGTTCGTGGAGACGGTAGTCCATACGTACGCACGAGCGGTGATATCATTCCCATGATCGTGGAATTGTATTAAAGTATATGTATAATATTTAAGAATAAATATCACTTTAGAATAATCATATACAGTTATTTATTTACACTATTATACCCATCCAAGTAAGGTTGTGGTGGAAAATAGATTACACCATAGCGTGAAGACGGTATTCCGTACGTACGCACGCGCGGTGATTTCATTTTCCGTAGGATGGATAGTAGATAAAATAGAGTTGTTTAATATTTATAATAACATATCATTATATTAGTTATACTGATGTTATTAATTTATGATGAAAAAAATAAATAAGAATAAGTAGAAGAAGAAATAAATTGAAAAGAATCGGTAAAGAATATTACCTCTTCTTTGACGCGCCTGTTCTTAACCTCCTCTTAAGACACTAGAGTTGGTCTTTTTAGGAGACCAAAACCTCTATAATGTTTCTAGGGAAGGTGATAAGGTAAATTGGCAGGGGTTGGCTGAGATTGAAGACTCAAAATTGTGTAAAGAGAAGAGGTAGGAGGTTCCCTTTTATAAGGGAGGAGAGGGGCACCTTTGGAAACCTCAAAAATATTAATTTATAATAAATTCAAACCCCACTTAAAAACTTCCAAAATGACTAAAATACAATCTTAGATGATATAGGGTTGTAATATCATCAACCAATAAAATTTAGACATGTTGGTAATTTATTTTAAACATTATCAACTTTTTATATCCTTATTTAATCTATTTAATTTTATTTGTGGTTATAAGATTCTAAATTTTAAATTGTTATAAATAATTAATTATGTGTTGTGAATTGTCAAAAATTGGATAATTTATGGCATTGTAGACCATATAAATTTTAATTTTTAATTGTTAAATATTTTTGTATTTTTAAACAATTTTATATTATTTTATTTTTATAAAATAACAATAGTGTCAATTTTGACTCTATTCATTTATTTGAATTTAAATAAAATCCAAACAGAAGATATTTTCGAATTAAAAGTTTTAATGGATTCATAAAATTTCATATTTATCTAGAAAATTAAATTAGCGCATTTAATAGTTCATATAATATTTATTTTAATATCTTTAAAACCATTTATTTGATATTTTAATCAATAAAATAATTTCAACTTCACTATTGTGTCACCTTTAATGATAATTATTTAATCCCTAAAAATGCTAAATAAATTTAAATGATGTAGATAATTTTATTAGATTTCGGGATACTATTCATTTTCAAAGTTTCATGAAGTTTATCACTAAATTAAAATTATTGTCCTTCTAATATTTAAGAGAGAGACATGTTGTCACTTTCTTTGGTTTTAATAATAATTAAATTATATTAATTTTCAAAAGTCCATAAAATGAATCGATTCCGACCCTTAGGTTATATGGGTCCACTTTTAATCATCCAATAGAATTTTGGCATGTGTTAAGTTAATTTTATAATCTTATTTTTACCCTTAAGTACCCGATTTACCTCTAACTGCAGTAAATAAAAATTATTGTAGTTACTATTCATAATATAAAAAAAATAAAAGTAACTCATTAACATAATTTGTACCCACTTAATTCGAATATGGAATCCATTTTTCAAAATTAAAAACACAGAAGCCTCAGTAATTAAATAAAAATTAATCTTGTTGTTAAGAAAACGAGTTTTAAAAGTTAAAACATTACCAAAGATTGAAATGTTTTTACCAATGAATTCAATGTAAAATTAATGGTAATGACATACATTATATTAAATGGTAAAAAAATATTCTATTTATACTTTAAAACCATTCAATATTATAATTTAACCATATAAATTGTTGCGATGAAAAAAAGTTGTTTTGAATTAAAATATAGCGTGCTTTTACTATTAATTAAAATATGAAAGTTATGAGAATAATATTACAAATTTATCCAAAAAAAATATTTATATCCTGATTAAAAATAAGAATTTTATTTTGTAAAATTTAACTTATAAACATGTCAAAAACTAGATTTAAATTGGGTGTTCCATCAAAAGGCTGAAAAAATGCAGTTTTTGAAAAATACTTACTTTACGCAAAAAAATTATTTTGTTCTCATACCAGGTTCTAGAATATGTGTAAGTTGAATAATAATGTTATAAAATTCAAAATATAGTTAATAATATTCATAACGTCTAGTTCATAATAATATTATAACCATATATCGATGTTTAGTGAAACCCGGTATTGCATACTACACACTTTATCGAGAAAGGTCGTGATTGCGTGTAATGCAAGCCAAGAATAGTGTTGTGTATACTTCAAGCTAATACAGTGTTGCATATAGTGCAATCTAATCTTAGTGTAGAGTACAACACAAGACATCAAATAAATTAAAAAAAATTAATTTTTCTCATAAAATCTCGGGGTGTTACATTCTACCCCCCTTAAAATGAATTTTTCCCTCGAAATTCATCGGGGTTATAAATTATTTACTACATGAAAGTTCATTTCATAGAAACCCACATCATAAAAAGTAATACTAAAACATAATTTTAAAAATTATAGTATGAAACATAACAGTTACTCAAATTAACTCATCACTAGGTTTCCACATAGAAGAACATATGTGAAAATATGGATATGGAAGAGAAATCTATCCATCAAGGTCTAATGGAGAGTGGTAGATAAAATGGCTATGAAAAAATCAATAATCACAAAGCCATAAATTTTTGATGATCTAAGGTACCATATGATTCATCGTATAAGAGGACACTAGGACAACATTTTTGGTTTTCAAGATCATTTCCCTAAAGTTGAAGAATCTGAATTAGAAGAAATACTTACTTTATTTCGGTACAATCTCACTGTTGTTCATGCCTTGAAAATTTTCGACATCATCTCTTAAAGAAATGAAGTTGAATTTTTCATTCTTGAAGTGTTAGCAGATCATGTGATAGAATGATGGTTCATTCCATCTGTCTCAAACAAAAGGGTAGAAAAATTTATTAAATATACATAAGTCCATTTATGGTGAGGTTAATAGTATATGATTTTGAAAATGGACTTATACTTCATCTATCATACCGCTTAATAAAATAAAACTTGTTTCTACTAACCAGGGACTTCCTTTAGGCCAGTGGTAGGCGATAAAGGCATGTCGCACTTCGGTTGTGGGTTCGATTTGCGCAACCTTGTCTGACGCGGTGGGATGTCGCCCATCCAGAAGGTTGTCCATTTTTCTAAAACTACATTATTATAACATCAAATCAATAATATCGAAAAAATTTCTATCCTTATAAAATAATAACTTATGTCCAACATAATCCATTCCAATCTTTAGGCTTATCCAAAAATACATCTGTCCAAGCTCATAGTATAAAGAAAACAATTAATAGAAATGTCATCTACCGAGCATGTGAATACCATCATTTATCCCAGATATATTTTGTTGATCGCATTCCAAACATGTGAATACCTTAATAATGTATTCTCTTGAAACATAAACTATCATAGAACCTTATTGAAAACATGAATGTTGTCAAAATGTAACACTTTCCACATACCAAAATCCCAAAATTTCTATATAATCAAACCATGATATAACTTTTTCCTTATATCAGTCATGAGCTCATGAATACTATCATACATATTATTTTCACCTTATCCCTTCATTATTCGTATTTCAACTTCTTTCCAAAAATATTTAAATCACTTTTCATGGTTACCGATACCATAAAATTTTTAAAAACTACAATGATCCAATACATTGATATTCCAATATTCCACGATACTTTAAATGAGATTCCACAACATTATCTTGGAATCCCGTTACATAAACACTTATTCATTCCACCACATCGTTATCATACTCAACATCAAAAATAGTGATCGCATGTGACTTCCCTTTATCCTTTGCCTTAAGAGGTTTCTCACATCAATCATCATTAACCCTTGTATTAGGGAATTGATTAGCATAATGCCCCATTTCCTTTCACTTGAAGCATTGAAGTGTTGGTAGTGCGTTCTCTACAGTATTTTCTTTATTCACATCATTAGAAACCCTTTTTCCTTTACTTCTATACTCAGCTGCACGATGACCTTCTTTTCCACACTTAAAAAATTTTCTAGTCCCTTTAAGACAATCTCCACCATTCTTCTTTCCACACTTTGAGCATAAAGAAACATTCATCTTCTTTTCACCATTATTCTAAGATTTCTCCTTGAACTCCATCTTTCGTTTCTTGTCAAAACCATGAGATGGATATCTAACACCAACTTCCATTTCTACCTTGATAGCACAACGCACAATTTCTTCATAGCTAGTGAAGTCTCGTATCACTAATTCCCTTCGAAGACTTGGTTTTAAGCCACTGAAGAATCGATCAACTTTTATTTCAGGTTGTATGATAAATCTAGATACATACCTTGAAAGCTGTGTAAAATTCGCCTTGTATATGCTAATAGATTCATCATCCTTTTGATTAAGCTCTAGGAACTATTTTCAATCTTTTTTCGAAGAATATGAGGGAAGTACTTGTTGAAAAACTAGTTCTTGAACTCGTCCCATTCCATGGATTCAATTTCATCTTAGGGACTTGTATTCTTAATTAGAGTCCACCACTAGTCTGCTTCACCTTCTAAATGGTAAACATCCAAAATGAATTTTTCATGCTCTGAACAGAAAAGTATGGAAAATATATTTTCAATGGTACTGATCCATTGTTCAGCAACAAGTGGATCAGAAGACCCACTGAAATAAGGTGGACGTTTCCTCATGAAGGAATCATTAGAATATTGTTCCCCTCTATGCTCATTCAGAAGTCCAGAATGATTCATAGCTTGTGTAAGTATAGCAATAAGATTTTTCACCCCATCTCCTATAAAATTGGTTTGTTCAGGAGGACAACCATTTCATTGTCCATTACATTGATCAACATGGTTCATTCGGGTTCCAGCCATCGTCTAAAACCTAAAAAGAAAAGTGTGAGAGGAAGAAATAATTCTAGGAAAACAACTTAATAAAGGGGAAGTACTTTCAATATATAACATCTTAGGTTTAATTATATGATCGTTACTATAATCCTAGGATTATAACCTATAGTTATACTTAACCTTAGGGACATCCCTAGACATACCTTAGAAATATCTCTAGGAATCTCACTAAAGTTTTCGCATCCTAGTTTTCAAAGGTTTACTAAACCTTTCCTCTGATACCAACTGTAGAGACACCAAAATTGACATACATGGACATTACATTACTTTTGTGTAATACTTAATACATAACAAAAACCAACACTCAAGGACCGTAATAGTTTGGTGTCTTTGGAAACTCGGAACATAATCTTCTAATCATGGTGAAAGATCTTCAACATCTCCCATAAAGATCTTCCCCTTTATGTTTTCTTACCTAAAACCTTTCTTTATATCCTGGGGAAAATAAAACATATAAAGGGTGTGCTCAAATTCTCAGTAAGGGTAAGCATGGAGAAAATAAAACCAACCATATACATTTGAACTTAAAAACATGAACATAATGTTTAAGCTTCAAAATCTTGAGCAATGAAATAAAACATGGCAGTACGTAAGGAATAGATCATAATGGAACATAAATCATCATAAAATTGCATGGGAATAAAACATGTAATTTTGGATAAACATTTAGAACTTTATATGATTTCCATAGTATCCAAGGAATTGCTGCCAAGACCATCTTAGTGGACAAAGTCCCTTACTGAACCGAGTTCACTCCTCGATCCAGTCCTATATCCCTGAACTGAATTGACTTGTCATTCCAACCATGTCTATATCAGGAGATATAAATATTTACCCAATGCATTAGATGGATATATAGGTCCCACCCATCTCATAATGAAATTATTCTTACGTGTGCCACAACATAAATATAAATCATTCAACATAACCCAAAGAATAAAATGAGTTTCATAAACATCATCCCATCATAATCCATATAAAAAATGGATATCATTTCATCATAAGAAAAGTGAAACCATGTAAATAATAGAGAAAATATACTTGAAACATACACATATGGAATAATGTCATCTTAGATGGAAAATGGTTTTGATAAAACACTTGAAATGAATTCTTGAGGAAAATATACTTTCTTCTTCAAAATCATTTTCTTTTCACAAAATTCCAAGCAATTTCAAAAGAAAATAATTTTGTTGAAAATATTCATGAAATCTCCTAGAGTAAGCTTCATGAAAATAAGGTGTTATGAAACCATAAAAATCTATTCATGCCGTATAAGTTAAAAAAACATTCTTCTTGTACTTTTGCTGGAAAAGTTAAAAAGTACTTCGCAAGTAAACAAAAGAAAGATTATGTACATACCATATAGTAAAAGTCAAAAATGGGTAAAAAGGACTTTAAACATACATGAATTTTTTTTAGAAAACATGGACCTGGATGATAACAATAACCCCAGTAAATACTTATGAATAAACAATCTCAGATAAGAATGAGATTGAAACAGTTATCCCTTACCTTATGTCCAATATGCATCATATGTATCCTAACCTCTTGTATAATGATTCAAATAAGGTCATTGACTTATTACTGAATCATATCCATTGTTATGATATCATATATGGTTCACTTATGACTTTATATTACCGGTTCTTTTGTAAATTCCATGTTAAAGCATCGTTTTGGGTAAAATTGTTTCATTTATCGTACATGTTTCGACTTGTTCTTCTTGATATTATTACTTATATCCTGATTTAATTAATTCCAGAATTTAAAACATGATTTATATATAATATATATTCAGCATATAAATATATATGATAGATCGATAAATGGAATGAAATACACTGTTCATGGAGACGGTAGGTCGTACGTACGCATGAATGCTGTTTTCGTTTCCTTGTTAAATAAAATGGAATTAGGTAAATGAAACATATATGTACATAAATACAGTATAATTATTATGTAATATATTTCATGATTATTTATTATATATACATTATAATCATACTTTAATGGTTAATCATGGAAAATGAATCTCATCGTGTTCGTGGAGACAGTAGTCCGTACATACGCACGAGCGATGATATCATTCCCATGATCATGGAATTGTATTGAAGTGTATGTATAATATTTCAGAATCAATATCACTTTAAAATAATAATATATAGTTATTTATTTACACCATTATACCCATCAAAGTAAGGTGGTGGTGGAAAACAGATTACACCACGGCGTGGAGACGGTATTTCATACGTACGCATGCGCGGTGATTTCATTTTCCGTAGGATGGATAAAAGATGAAATAGGGTTGTTTCACATTTATAATAACATACCAGTATATTATTGATACTGATGATATTAATTTATTATGAAACAAATAAAGAATAATAAGTATAATAAGAAATAAATTGAAAATAATCGGTAAATAATATTACCTCTTCTTTGACGCACCTCTTCTTAACCTCCTCTTAAGGCACTAGAGTTGGTATTTTAAGGAGACCAAAACCTCTATAATATTTCTAGGGAAGTTTAGAAGGTAAATGGGAAGGGTTTGGCCGAGCTTTAAGGCTAGAAATTGTGTAAAGAGAAGAGGTAGGAGTTTCCCTTTTATAAGGGAGGAGAGGGGCACCTTTGGAAACCTTAAAAATATTAATTTATAATAAATTCAAACCCCACATAAAAACTTCCAAAATGACTAAAATCCTAACTTAGATGAGATAAGGTTGTAATCTCATCAAAAAATAAAATTTATACATGTTTGTAATTTATTTTAAACATTATCAACTTCATTTATCCTTATTTAATATATTTAATTTTATTTGTGGTTATAAGATTCTAAATTTTAAATTGTTAGAAATAATTACTTATGTGTTTTTAATTGTCCATAATTGGATTATTTCTGACATTTTAGACCATATAAATTTTAATTTATAATTTTTAAATACTTTTGTGATTTTTAAACAATTTTATATTATGTTATTTTTATAAAATAACAATAGTGTCAATTTTGACACTATTCATTTATTTGAATTTAAATAAAATCTACACTGAATATATGTTCAGACTAAAAGCTTTAATAGATTCATAACATTTCATATTTATCTATAAAATTAGTGGAACACATTAAATAGTTCATATAATATTTATTTTAATATCTTTAAAACCATTTATTTGATATTTCAATCAATAAAATAATTTCAACATCACTATTGTGTCACCTTTAATGATGATTATTTAATCCCTAAAAATTATAAATAAATATACATGATGTAAATAATTTTATTATATTTTTTGAGACTATTCATGTTCGATGTTTCATGATGTTTATCACTAAATTAAAATTATTATACTTATAATATTTAAGAGAGTGACATGTTGTCACTTTCTTTGGTTTTAATAATAATTAAATTATTTTCATGGTCAAAAGTCCATAAAATGAATCTATTTCAACCCTTAGGTTATATGCGTCCACTTTTAGTCATCCAATAGAATTTTGGCAGGTGTTAAGGTAATTTTATAATCTTATTTTTACCCTTAAGTACCTGATTTACCTCTAACTACAGTAAATAAAAATTACCGTAGTTACTATTCATAATATAACAAAAATAAAAGTAAACTATTAACATAATTTGGACCCACTGAATTAAAATATGGAATCCATTTTTCAAAATTCAAAACACAGAAGTTGCAGTAATTAATTTAAAATTAATCCCGTTGTTAAGAAAATGGGTTTTAAAAGTTAAAACATTGCCAAAGATTGAAATGTTTTTACTAATGAATTCAATGTAAAATTAATGGTAATGAGATACATTATATTAAATGGTAAAAACATATTCTATTTATACTTTAAAACCATTCAATATTATAATTTAACCATATAAATTATTGTAATGAAAAAAAGTTGTTTTTAACTAAAATATAGCATGTTTTTTCTATTCATTAAAATATAAAAGTTATCAGAATAATATGAAAAATTTATCCAAAGTAAATTTTTATATCCTGATTCCAAAGAAGAATTTTATATTGTCAAATTGAACTTATAAACATATGAAAAACTAGATTTAAAGTGGGTGCGCCATCAAAAGGCGGAAAAACTGCATTTTTTGAAAAATACTTATTTTACGAAAACAAATTATTTTGTTCTCATACCATGTTCTAGAAAATCTGTAAGATGAATAATAATGTTATAAAATTAAAAATTTAGTTAATAATATTCACAAAGTCTAGTTAATAATAATATTATAACCATATATCATTGTTTAGTGAAACCCGGTATTGCGTACTACACACGTTATCGAGGAAGGTCATGATTGCATGTAATGCAAGCCAAGAATAGTGTTGTGTATACTTCGAGCTAATACAGTGTTGTTTATAGTATAATATAATCTTTTTGTAGCGTACAACACAAGACATCAAAGAAATTAAAAAATAATAATTTTTCTTATAAAATCTCGGGGTGTTACACACATCATCTTTTTGTTCCTCGTTGATCCTCTCCAGAATTGATGGTTGAGATGTTATTTGATAATGATAAGATGAAGATATTTTTATTAGTCCAAGGTCCATTAATTTTTATTTACAATAATTTTAGATACCTTTAAATCCACTTCATGTATAGGGTTATAGTATATGTTCTACACTAAGAATATGCTACTTTTTCCCCTCATGATTTTGTAATGGATTGAATAATAATAATTGTTGATTGACTCTGACCACCTTCATTGGGGTATATTAATATATTTTTGTCTGAATATATACATAATATACTTCTCCCCATGGATATAATTTATCTAAATCATCAATTTGAAGATAAATGCATCCAATTCCATATCATGTGTCAGTTATTCCTACTAATGGATATTTAATCGGAAGGAGGTGTGGGTTATCATTATGTTGTATTTCAAGTGTACACAAACCAATACCTTTTTTGGAACATTGTTATAGACCAAAAATCCCTCCCCATTTATAGGCAATGTGAGAACATGTGCAGTGATTACAATTTTCTTTAAATATTTAAATCTCTCCTTACAATAAAAATTCAAGAAAAACATCACTATATTTTATATTATCTTGGATAATATTATTTACAATCATGATAAGTTTCTCACAAATCAATAGTATTAACCAACTTTTCCTACAAAACTATGGATCTCTATCACATATGTTGGTTTTTTCCATCCATCAATTTCCTTCATTAGTGATGGATCCAGATATATCCCATTATTGTTGATAACATTCCCCATGAATGTTACTTACTCCATCCGAAAATCAGAATTACTGTACTTTACATAAAACTTTTCCTTTTAGAAGTTCTTAAATACAGTATTCAGATGATGATCATGTTCCTCATATAGTTTAGAGTATAGAATAATATAATCTATAATTACTACTAGAAAATTATGAATTTAATCCAAAAAGACTCTATTCAACAATTCCATAATGATTTTGGGAGAACTAGTGTGCCCAAATGGAATCACTATAATATCATAGTGTCAGTTCATTTTATGAAAAGTAGTCTTATGTATATTCAACTTATTCACCTTTCCTTGATAATATCCCTACCAACCATATACCTTAGATAATTATTGAGATCCTTTTAACTGATTGAACATGTCATTAATTTGTGCCATATGATATTGGTTCGGTATTGTGATCCTGTTTATACCATGATAATAAGTGTAGAGGTGCATTAACCCATACTTCTTATTGAAAAACTGGATTGTTGCTCCCCATGCTGAAGCAATTGAGTATATAAAACATTTAACCAAATTCCCATGCAATGTTTTCTTCATATCTTCAAGTTCAATAGTTTCCATTCTATATAGATATTTTGATATTAGGGAAATACCAGGTATATGTTCAATATAGAACCTGTAATGTCCTAGTTTTTTATAGAGTTATGGACTCTTATGTTATTATCCAAAAATGATAATTTTATTTTAATAATGTTATCTAAAATTTAAGGAGTGGTTCGGGAGATTTTAAGGCTCATTTGGTGCATGGAGCTTTAGATTTTTAGGAGGAAAACTTGGCTACATGGTTATCCAACTATCAGTGATAACCATGTGGCTCAATCGTGTGAGTCACCTAGTTCGTAGGGGAGGCAACATGATTTTTCTAAAATAGTTTAATCTTGGACACACTCCCATGCATGAATATATAAAACCTTGATAGTGAACATTTTCATAATCTATGCATGATTTGATTAACCATTCACATAAATCATGCACATGGGTTCTCTGGGAAGTGGTTGTCACATGGTTGGTGCACAGTTTGGACAAGCATTTCTCAAAATAGTGTGACCTAAAATTTAAAGGGGATTTTACCATTTTTTCACTATTATAATTTAATCCCACTTCCCCCTTTTCTTCCACATCCAATGGAAAAACCTCACACATGATGCCCTTCTTCCTCCTAAAGTAGGGGTTTAGATAACACCCTCATATGATCTCTATTTCTTTCTATATCAAGTGTGTCAAATTACTCTAAGTATGATCTACACTACTATTCATTATATTATTAGTTTGTCTTCCCACAAACAACTTGTTTATTTGGGGAGAGCTCATATTCCCTATTTTTATTTTTTTCATTATTTTAATTTTAACAATTCTAGCTCGATTAAAGTGATGATACTGGACAAGGAGAGTGCTATATGTTTAGGTTATTTGTTCTAGTTTATTTCCCTAAACTTTTGCTTCAATTATATCAAGTTTCATTCTATTACGCACCATACGTTTTTTGTGATACCTCTAATGTGTTTAATAAATTAATATAAATGGTTTTTTATACCAATTACGATCCTAGGTAGTTATGAATTGACCCTTTGGTTGATCACCTTGATGTGAGCCACCCCTATGGGGGTGATTCTCATTAAAGCACTAATTTATTTTAAACTTAAGATATTAAAACACAAATTTATGTTTTTTTTCCTTGAAATAAATGATTTTGATGTATGAAATGAGTTTAGAGAAATGATATGCCATGGTTTAGGCCCCTACCTTTAATTTTATAATTTAATTACTTGAATTAAATGTCTTTTCCAACTTGATAAATGATTTATAAATTTAATTCTAGGATATATGGTATGAGATCATGATGGCTATGTCATAACATTATGACATTCCAAGATAAATACTCAAGACTTCATTTATGGATTACCATGGATGGGCTCATCTTTCTTTCTAAATAATTTTTTTTTATATAAATGGTAAATATGATGGGGGAGACACTTGGAATTCCTTGGACAGGCTCACTGTGCATTTTCTCTACCTCCATGTGAGTGATATAGATTCATTAAGAGAGACACAGTGGATGTGATCAATGGATAGATGGTTACACTAGGACCTGAGTGATACTCAGTCCCCTATATGAGATACCAGGGATGGACTTGAATGTCTGGTATTGTATTTACATAATTTCAGGAGTGACACTCGAGATTCCTTTTAGGGATCATATTGGATGGACTCCAACAACATTGAGTGGTTATTTCAATCCAAGGGCAATATTCTCATTCTTTAATAGGGTTCATCTTTTACCATTTCTGAATTTTATTTATTTAAATTCAATAAAATGCTTCTTAAATATATTTAAGGAAGTTAATTCATGGAATTAAAGGATGTGCATGCCATGAAAAATCACATGTTTGGGCGTGGTCTATATCCTGATACATTATTTATAACCTCTGATAATACCTCATATCATACTTGCATAGGAAACCTTGGTTTAGAGACATTCATCTTAGGCTAAAGTAGGTTGATTCAGTCAGATATCCAAAGAGGAACCTGGTTTGACGTATTTATTATTCATTTCATTACATTTCTTATTATTGGAAGACTTATTATTTTATTTTAACTGATTGGATAGATCTAGATATCATTGGTGGTGGGCTACTGAGTATATCTCACACCCTTCTTAGGTTGCGCTTGGTACCCAAGAAGACTTCATTATTTTAGGTATAGATAAAGGGAATAATATACCTTCCAATGTCCGATTCTAATTACTAGGATGGAGTACAACAGTATAAGACCAAGAAAATTCTTTTGATACTAGTTGTTACATATTTTTCCCTTTTTTATTTTTTTTATAGCATGTGTTATATGATTTTTCCACTTTATCATATGTACCATATTTTTTATAGCTACATGAAAAGTTTATATTTTTTATTTCTTTTTCTATTTATTATTTAGCTTCCACCTGATGTTTAGTTATTATCCTTGATGATTATTTATTCCTCCAATTATTTAATTTTGATTCATCTTTTTATGTTTTTATATTAATGATGTGTTACACTATGAATCATGAGGTAATATTCTTCCCATTTACATACTCTAGGCCCTCACTACTAGTCAGTAGCCTTTGGAATACGGGAAGGCATGCATGAGATCATGTGGCCAACCGTCTCAGGGAACAGTTCAGTGGATTTTAGGGAATGGTTCTAGAAAGTGGTATCATATGATCTCTTTTATTTTTCCTAACTATTTTGGTATTAGAAAGGAGACTAAGATGTATCTAAATTTTGGTAACGAGCCTATTCCTAGGATTGAATATACCACGTATTGGGGAAACCAAAATTAGCTGGGATGGGTTATTGATGTTCTTGTTTTTTCCTATTAATGTTTCATTGATTTCACCATTGTGTGACACATAAGTTATGTGATGTTATTATAATTGATATTATTATTATTATGGATTTTAGTTTCATTTTTATGTTATGTAAGGACGTTATTATGACATGCATTACACTAGGAATTTTAGGATTCACATGTCATGTATTCTGACATGCCATATTTATATTTCCACTTAAATTTCCTATATTGCAAGTTATTTTTGTATGTTTCTTGATTGAAAAATATTGATATGGGCTTATGTTTATTGAAATGATAAAATAATTGGATTAATTAATATTCTAACATTTATCTAAACACTTTTTCCCTATATATATTGATTATGACACATTGATTAAACTAATTATTCCATGGTTGATCCAAGAACCACTAGGTCCAAGGGATGACATATTTGTTGATTTGAATGATGAATAAAAAATTGTAATTTATTAAGAATGTACTTTTATAAATTGGTAAAGCTATTTAATTCAATATAATTACTATGCATGATCGGTTACAACCTTATAACAGTTGTAAAGGTCAGGTCATAATAACTTTCCATACTAATTTTGATTTATAATGTGTATGGACTTTTATTCGTTGGGACTAGTTTCATATTTAACTAGATTGAGATATCTATATCCTTATAAATAAGAATAAAATTCAATAAATTAATCATTAATAATGAAATTTTTACCACTAAATGGGGATTCCAATTAAAAATTAAAGGTTGTTTTCATATATTCCATTCAATTAACATTCCATATACCAGAACCTCTTTTGCGTTGTAGGAGAAATTAACCCTGACCAAAACATAGTAGTGGGATATAGGAAGTGTCCTTTGAGACTTATGTGATATTACATTACAGTTAGACCTAGATTTAGGAGTTGTATGAGAGGTATCACACGTTTATATGATGTTTGTGTACTTATTATTTCTTATTATCACAATTCAAATATGTTTTCAAATCTTATCTGATGCATGCATTTGGAAATTGTATAGTTTTGTCACCACGATGTCCTTGAGTATTATGATAGAAAGGTAGTGGCAACCACACTTTGAGGTGGTGGGAACTGAGACATTATTAATACCTCCAATAGAGACACATGAGGCGCCTTTCTTGATCTCCCACAGGGAATCACTACTTTGTTTTGAGATAGCTTCTATCACATTATGCAGTCTGTATAGGGAGCTCCATGACCTACCCCTACTAAGATATAATTATTGGGGGAATTCCAGTAGTATTATCCTCCCACCTTTTTGTGTTATGATGGTCCTCAGGCTGTGTAATCTTATCTAAATGATATATTTGTTATCTTTTATCATGTAGAGGTTTCTCCAGTGCGGGGGATCATGCTTGACACCTATTTTCTTTATGACTCTTCCAAACATTGGAGGTATGTAATCTCTTAGGCTGATCATTGTTAGGGTATGGTCTAGGTGGACTTCCAAACAACCTTCAATGACTAATTATTTCCAAATACATTGAGATTAGACCATGCTAGATAGTTTATTCACCAACATAAGGGTTTCATATTAGTGATGGATTACTCTACTCATTTGATCGAGCTTCAGTGTTTTTCTCTGGCTCGTACTGGTGATGAGTTAATGACTATGAGATGATTAGAGGAAGGGATTTCATATACTATTTGATCTCATATGAATGTTTTATATCCGAAAAGTGTCTTAGATAAGTTGAACAAACCCTCATCATAAATAGAATCACGAGGGAATGTGGAAATGTGAGCTAGGTCATTTTAGTTCCATGATAAGGAGATGGTTTCTCTAGTGGTATTAAATGTTTTTTTTGAGGGTTCATGTGGGGGGAAGTCCCATCTAGATGAAATGAACTAAAAGCTATGTTATGATCCACTAGTATGGAAGGGGAATCTATAAGAATCCCCAATTTGTGAGGAACCCGATTGAGTGATGAGATTCTAATAGTATGGGTCACCTGTAATATTTTTGAAGATTGTTTCCTCTAGTACATAGTGGGAAGGGATCTGTAGTGACCCCACATTTAGGTACATGATCAGTATCTTAATGGTAACCTAAAATCTAATCTATTATTGACTGATCATGCGAAAGAAGTCATATCTAATGAATCAATAGTCTTTTAAATCATCATAGATCATTGTTTTGTTGTTGATAACTTTCTCATGGCCATTGAATTTCTTGTGATCAATGTTCTCTCCCACTATACATCATTATTTTGGAATTAATATTTTCTTCCATGACCAAATATCCACTTACCACCAATGGTCCCTTATTTTTAAACCCGATTATTTTTTATTCTAGATGACATTCATACTTCCTTTTCTCAATTATCAAGAAAATGTTTTATTAACCCTTTTAACAATGTGGGTTCTAAACAAATGTAGTTTCAAATTTCCAAACATTATTTACCAAGATAAATTTCTAAATAAGAGGATATTGTTTTTAAATGGGTTATAATTCATCACCCTCATATTTTAAAAAATATTTTATGCTCAGTAGCATACAAGACACGAAAAACTGAGATTCAATAAACCCTAAAATAATATTATTTTAAATATGATTTTTATAACCTAGCTATTAAATTGGTGGGTATGAATAGTAATAAATTAATTTTTAAATATATATGTAAATTTCTAAATCAGTATACATTTTTTTGATAAATTATTACTATATAATCAATTAATTTTTTTTAAATTTATTTTATTCATCCAAAATATGTTTTCTTGAAAAAATGATTTTTTATTTATTTTTGTGAGAAAATATTATAGATAATTTTAAAAAAAATTAAAAATTTTTACTAAAATAAGCATAATTTTTAAATAATCATGTAAAAATTAACTTAGGGAAAATTGTAGGGTTTTTCAGAAAATATTTATTTTTTAATAAATAGTGGAAAATGTAGATTTTTGTAAAATTGAAATTTCATTTAAATAAATAAATTAATTTTAAATTATCATTGTGATTTTAATTGGATTTCAAGTTATATAATTTTAATTTATTTTTATTTAATCCAATCAAAAAAATTAAATAATGAAATAAAATTATACAGAAATTTAAAATAAGTTTATTTTTTGTTTAAAAATGGGTATTTCTAAAAATATTTTTATTGTCCATAATGTTTATTTATATAAATTAATTAAAAAAACCTAATTAGTAATGCTTTAAATGAAATATATATTATATTTATTAATTTAAATTAATATAATTATTATTACTAGTCATATATTTTATATAAATCCTCTTATTCTTGAAAAATACATTTCTTGAAATACCGCTTGTTCATTAAGACTGTGGGTTTTATTTTAAATTAAACTAATCGACATATATGAATTTAATTTGGTAAAATGGATTCTATATTTGGAATAATACTTTTTTGACTTATTTAATATGTTCAACTTAATTATTTTTTCATAATTAATAGTGAAACGAGTAAAATATTAGCACTGTTATGGTAAAAACGTGTTTGTCAGGGGTTAAACAAAAAATATAAGGTTAAATGACCTAAAACATATCTAAAATATATTTTATGGACATATTTAGACCTTATCACATATGTGGTTCTATAATGGACCATTTTTGAATCTTTTGGAATGTGAAAAACAAGGGAACACTTTATTACTCTAGAAAATGCCTTGTGTGTCCTCTCCCACACTTATAAAATGCCACTACATATCCTCTCCTCTTTACATATCCAAAACCATTTGGTTTATACAACAACTACCCAAATACCATCATTAATTATATATAAAATACATAGAAAACCTGGTTTTATCATAAATGCATCCTAATATGGATTTTTGTACTAAGCTAAGGAGGTTTTCTGAAGAAGATGACTTTCTTAACTGAGAATTTTTATTTTATTTCTTCTTCAACCTCATTAAAATACCATTAAATTATGATGACATAATAAAACTAATATATACCACATATTTATATGCCATTATGTTAATATAATAACCTTAATTTATCTCCCCTCCATCAAATGGGAAATGAAACCATCATTCATGTGTACGGTGGACTATCACCTTATTAACTGATGTAATTATTTTTCCATCATAGCCTATCATGACTTATTTTATTTATGGATTTAATTTATATATAATATATTTTAAAAATAATTATAGTTTTGGAATTATTTTTTCAAATATTTCTTATTAATTTTCACTTAATAGGGGATACGATAACATTTCTCAAGTGTATGACAGACGTAACAACCAAATATTTTACGCTATGTATCATTTCAAATTTAATTTATTTGGAAAGATATGCTTCAAATAACACCATGTTTAAATGAAATAATGATATAAAGTTAACTATCATTATTTTAACATAGACATTAAATTTATGGGAATGAATAGTATTAACCAAATTATGAAATTTTTATGTTAAATATTTAATCAGTTTTTTAACATTAATACATATTATTTTATTGGCATAAGATAAAAATGATTCCAAATTTACGCATTAAAATGTTATTTTTTTCTAAAGGAAATTTTACCATATTTCGATGGAATACTTGTTTTAATTTAAGATTTTCATACATGTATATATTATATATGAAAAAATAAAATTATTCATTGATAGAGGAATATCAAAATCAACTTTCATTGAAATTTTTTGTAAATTTATTTCATGTTTCATGTTTTGATTAATAGTAAAAAATAATTGATTTTAATTGAAAATATATTTTTTATCTAAATAATTTATAATGATACATTATATTTTTTATTGGTTTTATAGAATACTTAGGTCCCATTTATATCATTAAATCCAATTTAGTTGACAAGAATAAATTTCACATTCAATTTGGGTAATAAATTCTTTCATTCTTTGGAATGTCTTCCTTTTAGAAACATGTTTTCTTGTTCCATCAATGGGGTTAATTTTAAATTAATTTTATACAATTATGTGTTTTCAATTTTGAAAAAGGAATTCCATATTTTTAATTATAAGTTTAAAATTTATTAAATATTCCCCTTTTATTTTTGGATGATATAAATTATAACTTTAGTATTTTTTAATTACCAAAGTTGAGGGTAAATCTGTAATTAATGGTGAAAATAATGTTGTAAGAATTATAAAATTACATAAATAATTGTAAAAAATTTATTATATGAATTAATTATCACCAAAATCATCCTTGGTATAATTTTATGGAATATTCGAGCAACTTCGGTGACTTTAAGCTTTTAATAGTATTTTATTCTAGGGAAATTCAAATATGACATACTCATGTTTTTAATTAGGGTTACATTTTTATATATATTTATTGAAAATACATATTTGACTCTAGATATTCATTTCAAAACTAATATATTTATATTAACCATGTTAATTTATTTTTAATTTTTACATGATAAATAATTACCTTAAAGTCTTACACAATGATGGTGTATTAATTTTTTAATTAGATGAAATATTAAATGAATGATGTTAAAAATATTAAAAAAATTATAATTTCAGATAATTAATGTCATACACTATTTTTATATATTACCTAGACATATTAGGGATGTATTATATTTTTTGAAGTAATCCTACGTATTGATATTTTTTAAATTATCATGTAATGAATTGTGTCAAAAATGACATTAATGATATTTTAAAATAAATAATATTTTATTAAATGTTTGAAAATTCATAAAAAATATAAAATTCCTCCAAATTACTGGGAAAAATATTTACATTTAATACATGAATAATTTATGGTTATATTTTTATACTATAGTAAATATATTAACCATGAAATAGTAAAGACGCATGTCATCATGTTAAGAGTTAAGGCGTTTAAATAAGGGTAAAAACCAAAAGATAAGGGTAATAATATGATATATACTTCTCTAAAAAATATTTTATGAGATTATTTCTACCCATAAAAATATTATATTTTTAATTACTCACTTTATATTCTTTTGTAAGTGTAAATTAATTTATATTAATTTAATATTTTATGGTTTTCAAAATTAAACCTCACCTAAATTATAAAAAAGAACATCCTCCCTCACTTCTTCGCACTACATTGAGCCTTATAGCTCAACAAACCTCTACCTAATTATCCTTCCACCATCCTTATCTATGTTTTCTAGGCCATGGTATTAAAAAAAGTTCAACCCTATATCCCATAAGAATATATCTAGTTACATACATGAAATCTGAATTAAATTTGAAAACATAAATCTCGCAATGAATTTCATTAAGTCATTCATTACCTCCACTCCCTTGTGTAGCCCTGTATATCAGTCATAATATAGTTCTTCGAATCCTGTGTAAAAATAAAACAAAAAAATGTGTGAGATCAAATGCTAAGTAAGGGTAAGCATACAATATAAGCTATGAGTAAATATGGCATAAATAATATGCCAATGTGAATAACTGAATCACATTCAATTTAAATAATCACATGAACTAGTAAAATTAACCATGGATATTCTATAGGTATAATAATTAAATGCAATATCAATAAATTAATTAATAATTATTTAAGGTATAACAATGGATATCTAAAACATACCATTGAAGCTTCATGCCAAGAATCAAATTTTGCCAAGGTCTAAAGCCATGAAAATAATAAACAGGTGAGGCATCATCCAAAATAATATCTATTTTATTTCGTGAAACATACCAGTGAAATTAAGAGATATAGAGGTCCCCTCTAGTAACATACTAAGTTCAATTAATTCCTTATATGAAAGTAGTGAAACCTAAACAACCAAAATATTTTTATTAAAAACTAACATATGAATTGTGAATACTTTATCCATAAAATATGAATGGTATCAAAATAGAATATACACAGTCAAAAAAAATCATGGACCATTTAATAAAATATTGTAAATGATATCATCAGATATCAACCTCATTTAATCATAATATTAAATATATGATGTTGATATTGATGAAAATACTATAATAATATCATCGACAAAATATTGAAAAAAAACTATTATTAAACCCATATGAAAATCACTATCATATAAGAAAACCCTTTTCTATTAAAAATAAAAAAATCAATACCAAATATACAAAAAATAATTGATTTGTTTTTTATTAAATAAAACTTGTAGTCTTTAAAACTAATCTATAAATTAAAAAATATCCATAATGGTTGGAAAATCGATGTTGTCATCATCATTAAGAATAGAACATTCATTTTTTATTTTGACAAAAAATTCCACATAAAAAAGTTTGAAGGTAATTTTTATAAGGACCCAGCCTTAAAACATTACATAATCATGAATTAAATTAATAATTCACATAGAGGATCTTTTCAGGTTTAGAGTTTTAGAGAATTAGGACATAACTATTACATCTCAAAAGATTACAAAGTAAACACTTCTACTAAGTTTCCATTTTTTCCACAAAATAAAAACTCTTAAAAAGAAACATGTATAGTTCTATGTTTTAGATATCATGTCTTTCCTTGATCCCATCCTTGACCCAATTCATCTTTAAGTCCTGTGGAAAACATTTCAAAAACTTGTGATGAGCATAAAAAGCTCAGTAAGGGATATAAAATTATAAAAAGAAAACATTAGTCCAGGTATACCTAAGAATCAATGAAATCATACTTTACTCTTAAAACATAAGCACTTTAACATACATCATGAAATCATATGTTTTATGAATAACTCATATAAATCATAATACTTAAAGGTAACTTGAGGCATTCATAACATTATTACGTAGGGAGTAACCCTCATGGTTATGTTTGGAATACCCACTACAGTATATTCCCTAAATCTCTTTGGATAAACCTTAGAGTTTAACTCCTTCGCGTTACCCAATGCATTGGAGATCTATCTCGGGCTGACCCACCCTTAGTTTATCATGGAACCACCCAATTTCATAATCATTTCCAAAGAAACATAACATAATCGTATCACATAAAACATGAATAAAGGAAACATAACATTTCCACATTATAATCACATGATATCAATACAACACATTGATATAATCAAAACATTATAAAAATAATTTTCAATACCAAAATACATAAAAGAGTATATGGTATTTATTTTCCTTTTAAAAACATTATGGCCTGTTAAGGAAGCCAAAGATTAAATAATACCCGCGGCGGCGGAAAGGTCTATGTCACTGCGTCCGTTAAAAAGAAACATAATTTTTGTCATTTAGTAAAATAATTCATAGAGAAAAGATTATTTTTGAATAAAAGTAAAAGTAAAAGGGGTTTATACACCATATAAAATAAAGTTGTGCATAAAACAAAATATAATTCAATGAAAGGAGATTGAGACGAAGTCCCATACAAAGACGGTATCCTTAGATTAAGGATAAATCAATTACATAATTTGTGAAAAATATAAATACACCCAATATAAGTGGATATTAGGTGTAAAACAATCATATTCATTCACACATATTCATATAATGGCATATTCAAGTAGTACAAGTTTAACCCAAAGGATTGAAATTGAGTTAAGAAGTTCCCTTGCAAGAATTCGACAGCCTAACAGCGTCACTTTAAAATTCATAAAATGAGTTTATGAGAGATAAAATGGTATATCATCACTTGGACATAAAATTTACATCAATAAGGATGTATAATAACATATCCCAACATAATAATATGTAAATTAAAATACATAACAAAGAAGTATTTTAAAAAGAGGAGGGTGAAAGGTTCCCTTACCGATTTGGGTAACTTACGAAATGTACACCCCATGAAATAAGTGTCATACAATAAAGAGTTAAATACCAATAAATTAAATTATATTACACAAATAATTCAATAATGGGAATTACATACACCACACAAAAGGAAATAGTGGAAAATGTAGCATGAATCTCACGGGAACAAAAAAGTGAGATAAAAATCTCTTACCTCGTTGTAATCAATTGAGTCGTATGGCCAAAAGATAATAACACCAAATAAATTATGGAACACCATGAATATAAATAGAATCATGATAATTTATATTGATTGGTAGTAAAAAAATACACCACATGCCATAAATAAGTGGAGACCAATGGAAATCTCATGGAATTAAAAGTGAGATAAGAAATCCCTTACGAAAATTTGACAGCCTAACGACGCCACATAAAACTTCAAAAAATGGATTGATGAGATCTAAATAGGGACTCGCATCATATGATAATAGAACGTAAATTAAGATGAATATAAAAGAACATCCCCCAACATAATAAATAGGAACATAAAAGAAGTGACATAAAAGAGAGTACTTAAAAATAAAGAGAGAGGTAGGATCCCTTACCTCCAGTCCGACTTGTCTTTTTCATTTCTTTATATTCCTGAATAATAAACTTTGGTCAATTAATAATTTATTAAGTACCTTATTTAAAGTTTATTATTCAATTAATATCACATATTATAATTTTATAATAATTAGTTAATTATGTGAGTTTATATCAGACGTTTTTGTCGATGTTCGGTACATGAGTCAAAAATGAACTTGTTTGAAAAGAATTGTCCATGTAGTTATAATTACACCATATAAAGAATAGTATTAATGATTTAAATATCATATATATCCAATATATATTCATTTTATAATATTCCATAACTTTTGGAGATAAAAAATGAAATCCACCGTTCATGGAGACGGTAGGCCGTACGTACGCATGAACACTACTTTCATTTCTTTGTCACATTAATGGAATTAAAAATAAATGAGAGAGATATATATATATTATAATTCAAGTATAATATATATGTCATATAGGTCACATAATTTCATTAATTTAATTATTTATACATTCCATGTATTGCATGAACGAGTCACATCACTTGAGGGGGCAGTAGTGCACACTTCCTCAAATGAAATTATCGCATTTGCACCACATGAAAAGCATAAAGGTATGTTTTAAATGTAAAATACAGAAGCATATAGTGAAAATAAATATAATATATTTCATAAATAAATATAGTTCTAACATAATGGCCACCATGAGAGGTGGTAGGAGAAGATAGAACAATCATCATTTCGTGAGGCAGTAATTCGTCATCCACGGAAATAGTATGTTCTATAACCATTAGATGGAGGTTTGTGTAAGTGTTGTAGGATCGAAAAATAATATGAGATGCTCAATATACAAGAGGGGGGGTGAATTGTATACTTTAAAAATTCCTTTGGAACCTTTAAAGTTAGTTATGAATAACTAGAGTTTCCTTAAGAAAAGGAAAAAGCTAAGTTTAACAAAGTTAAACTAAGTAAATTCACAACACCTCTAACACCGAACTGAACTTGGAAAGGGATTCCAAAAGTAGATTCCGGAAATATGATTCCGGAGATTGAAACATAACAAAAGTTACAATATAAGATTCTACCTTAAAGCGTATAGAATCTAAACTAATCAGAGTAAGTAAGGAAGTATAAGAAAGTTATACTTTCCTTAAGATACAAATTGCAGCGGAATAAAGACAAGTAGTAAAACTACTAGTAACAAGATAATAGTCTTTTAACCCAAAGAGAAGGGTATCCAACAAC
Source organism: Viscum album (assembly GCA_963277665.1). Lineage (NCBI taxonomy): Eukaryota > Viridiplantae > Streptophyta > Magnoliopsida > Santalales > Viscaceae > Viscum > Viscum album. The sequence continues at coordinate 1,719,144,550 of OY728141.1, forward strand.
CTTGGATAAAGGTCCCTTGATTTATACTTTCAAGCAAGTCTGTCTTACCCACACCAGGGTAAGCCCTCGATACGAAGATCGGTGTCTCTGTCTTGCTATCCCCGCAAGCCCTCAACTTTAAGGTAGTTGGCAACCTCTGTCTTTCTCAGCAAGAAAGCCCTCGATCTTTAAGGTAGTCGGCACCTCTGTCTTCCTATCCCCGGAAGCCCTCGAATGTAATCACCGACATTCAGAGTCGCACGAAGCTTTGAGAGTTAATAAGAGACTCTCTCTCTAGAAATCACTTCAACAGCATGTAAGCACTTTATCAACAATCAGCATATGCATCAGCCATCAGCGCCGAGCTCTTTCAAATGAGCTCCTATTTATAGGTAAGGTCGGCTCCTCTCCAACGGTCATATTTTCCTTAAAGTTCGGAGGGACCTGTACACGTGTCACTTAGACAACAGTTAGTTTATAACAAAATGGACGACATCGTTTTATAACAAAACAAGTGAAACAGAATGTACGACATCGTTTTAAAACTCTAACATAAAGGTTCGGAATAGAAACTTAGGAGTGAAGGTTCGGAGTGAATAAATTCAGAGTGTATAAAACAATGATAATCAGATTCTGTTTAATAGGAGAATTCGGAATGAGAATTCGGAGTAGGAATTCGGAATAGGAATTCGTCATCAGAAATCGTAATGAGAATTCGTCATCAGAATTCATAATGAGAATTCATCATCAGAATTCGTAATGAGAATTCATCATCAGAATTCGTAATGAGAATTCGTCATCAGAATTCATAATGAGAATTCATCATTAGAATTCGTAATGAGAATTCTTCATTGGAATTCGTAATGGGAATTCTTTATTGGAATTCGTAATGAGAATTCGGAATGGGATTTCTTCATTAGAATTTTAAATGAGAATTCTTCTTCAGAATTCGTATCCTGAATCTGGAATAGAATTTAGTCAGAATTCATATCCGGAATTCGGAATGAAACTTCCTTATAGTTCTTGTCCAGAACCGAATCCTAAAAACAGAATGCTTTTATATCAAAGTTTTAATGACTCCGAGAAAATGAATCCGAAACTTATACTTAAGAAAAATATTGATGAAAAAATGATAAGGATAATTTTCCTTATAAAAACGATTTTTCTTAAGAAAGCAATCTTCCTTATAAAAGCAATTTTTCCTTACAAAAGCGATTTTCCTTAAAGATAAGGTGTTTGTGATTTTCAAAACAAGAAGGAATGGAAAAGTCATAAGGAAAACCTTATTGAATCAACAAGTGTATCTCTAATAATTCTCATAAAAACATCCTAGTATATTGAAGATAATAATGTTGTTACAAAAGAAAGTAATAAAAATAGTTTAAGGGGTTGGAGAAGCAAAATAAAACAAAAGAACATAAGAGAAGACATTACCTTTAAATCGGGTAACTCCCTTTGGTTTGAACCAAAAGGGTTTCTTGAAGAGATTTATACCTAAAGTAAGTCTTCTAGGATGAATATAGGGATGTGTAGAGATAAAATGAGTAGATTTTGGTCGAGAAAAATGCTTGAGAGGTGTGGGTAAGGGGGTAGATGTGGGGGCCTTTTATAAGAGGAAGGAGGGGAACTCTTGGAAGGTCTTGAAAAGTTACATTATTATAAAATGATTTTCGGATATTAAAGGTCCCAAAATTATATATTTAGATGATAAGTTGATAAGGTTTATAAATTCACTCATACTATAGGTTTTTGACAAGTTTAAGTCGTATATTTTACCTTATCTTCTCATTTTATTTAAATCGTTCATCAATGAGGTAATCACTGCATCATCACAATGTCATAAATAAATTTATTTATTTAATGTCTAAAAATTATAAAAAAATTACCATAATGTAGGAAATCTTATTATATTTCCAATTAATTTTTATAGTCAAAGAGATCATTTATCCAAATAAAATTAAAATTTTTTTACTTAGGTGATACATACTTTGTTTACATTTTCCTTTCTTTAGAAAAATTATGATAAAAGGTCACTATCACACTGAAGTGATTCCATGGGGTCCCAAGGTTGGAACAAGGTATCCCATGGTCGGACATGACACCACAAATATCATTAGGACACATTTTGGGGTCATTTATAGTTTTATGATATTATTTTATTACTCTTAACTACCCGATTACTAATTAAACACGATAATTAATGATAATTACCGTCTTTACTATTCATAATGTCCAAACACAAAAGAGTCTTAATTACATAATTTGGACCTTATGATTCCAAATATGGAATCAATTTTATCAAATTCCAAACACAGAAATTGCAGTAATTAATTTAAAATAATTCCCGTTGTCAAAACCAAAGATGGGTTTTTAAGAAGTAAAATCTATCAAAAGATTGTTTTGTTTTTACATACAATTTAAAAGTGAAATTACATAAAATGACCAAAAATTTATTAAATGATAAAAAAATAATTAAATTACACCTTAAAACCAATTAAAATTAAAATATAACTATATAAATAAATTGGATGAAAAGGCAGTTTTGAATTAAAATGCAATATTTTTCACTATTCATTAAAAACGAACATTTGTCATGAAAATACCAAAATTTCACCCTAAGATATATTTGATATTCCAAATTAAAAAATGATATCCATTTTACCAAATTCAAAACATAGAAATTGAATTTATTAATTTTATAATCAATTCCCGCTGTCAAAACAAATATCGTGTTTTTAAGAAACAATATCTATTAAAAGATTGACACTTGTTTATATCCAATTTCAAAGTGAAATTAATTCAAATGACCACCATTGGATTAAATGGTAAAAATATATATTTTAATTACACTTTAAAACCAATTAAAAAGATAATCTAACAAGATAAATAAATTATATTAAAAGGAGGTCTTGAATTAAAATACAACATTTTTCACTAAAAATGATCTTTATCGGAAAATAACAAAAATTTACCCAAAGTAAATTTTGATGTCTTGATTATAAAGAAGGATTTTATTTTTTCAAATATAGCATATAAAAGTGACAAAATGTATATTTAAAAAGGGCTCGTCGTCAAAAGGCGGTTAATTGGCCTTTTAAAGAATATTAGAATATTTATTCTTAAAATTGGATTCATTTTCATTTTAAGCCTCTAAAATTTATTGAATAATGTAAAAATATTTGACAAGAATATATAATAACTTTTAAGTTAGTTCTTTTCATTCCCTCCATTACATCGGCTAGGAGTTTACTACCGTTTACAATAATATTATTATATTATTAGTGTGCATCGTAAGATTTCCAAGAAACTCGTTGTTGCGTATTGGGTACGCCATCAAACATACCATCCCCTTTAAAGTAATATTAATATTTTATTCACAAATATTAATAAATATGAAAATTTAATATTCCTTATTTACCTGGGATGTGACAAATTTTGAGTCCATTTGAATAAATTTAGAAATATAAATATCAGTTTCTTTATAATCCTTTTATATTCATATAAATAAATAGGTAAAATAATATCAATAATGTGGACATGGAGAAAAGGATGTGATAATTAAATCGTTAAACATTCAAGGTGCCCCATTCCACTTTGAATAATTAAATCATATACCATGAAAGAATAAAATATAAAAAAATAATAAATAACATGAAAATAAATATATTAATTACATGATAAGACAAGACTTATATATATAAATTTCATAAAAGAAGGTGAATGTATAACATCAAACTATGCCTCAATAAAAGGAGATTGAGATGAAATATTTTACCTTACACTTCCATTAGTAGAACATTATTTAACATCTTATATAATTGTTTTAATCATTTTATTAACATATATAATAACCATATTCATATTTATAATATCATATATGGTCTTATAATTTTATTTTGTCACCATTTTATTGATAATATTTCATTATTAACCTTGTCTCAGATCTTAACTGCATCATTTTCCTATGCATGTTTTGTCATGAATGTCTTTGTTAATTTGCGTAAGATATATATTAAAAATATCCAAAATGATATTAATATTAAATATATCATATTTAATCATTAAATATGTTTTTATATCCACTTATTAATGTTGGATATAGAAAATCAATCGCATCGCCTCATGGAGATGGTATACAGTATGTTTGCATGAGCAACTTTATCATTCCTTTAATAAGATAAGGGATAATAAAGTTTATGGTATATTAATTTTTCTATAATAAATATCATGAGATAATAATCATATATAACCATAATTTATATCATTATACCAGTCATGTAATGTGGTGATGAAAAACATATTACACGATAATGTGGAGATGCTAAGTCGTACGTACGCATTCATGGTGTTTTAGTTTTATAAAGGATGGATAGATGGTGGAATATAGTTTCATCATAATGATAATAATATCTCAAAATATATATGATATATGGTTTTTCTATTTATCATGGAAAAAATACATGAATAATAAGTAGAAGAATAATTGAACTTGGATGAGTGGGTACAAACAGTCACTTCTTTGAAAGACCTCCTCTAGATCTCCTCTTAAGGGATACAGGGTTGGAATTTTTGGAATACTAGGACCATGATAACATGTATAATGATGTTTTTATGATAAAGTTTCTGGTTTTAGTCAATCTAGAATACTCAAGGTGGTGTGAATATATAATGGAGGATGTTCCCTTTTATATTTGAGGTGAGGGGCACTTTTGGAAACTCTCAAATTATTAAATTAATATATATTAATATTTAATGAAAAAAATGATCCAAAGTGAGTTAGTTAAAATATAATATGAGGATGGGTCGAAATAATATAAACCAATAATTTTTATACATGTTTATGTCACCTTATTACCCTTAATGTTTTTTCTTTTAACCCTTATTTAATCCCTTTAACTCTTACCATTTCAACATGGATATTTACACATTGAGGGTCAATATTATTACTATAAAATGACAAAATAACAAAATATGAATCATGGATAACATTTTCAACCTAATATGAATCATTTTTTTGAGTTTTATATTTTTATAATTTTTATATCATTAAATAATGTAACAATTATTTCAATATAACATTAATGTCAATTTTGACACTATTCATTACATTGAATTTAAAAATAATTAAGTGATCTTCAAAAAAATATTTTAAAAAATCAATTACATGTCAAAGATATATATAAATTTTTTTGATTAAATTAATTAACTCAAATTATATTAGTTTTTATATTTTTATAATCATTTATTTGACACTTCCATTAATTGAACAATTATTACATCATCATTGAGTTAGCCTTTAGGATTTGAATTTAATTAATTAAAAATAAAAATAAATTAATATGATGAATAAAAATATTATATTCCAATTTACAAATTATAGTAAAATATATATTCCTAAAACCCATATATTAAAAAATATGACAATTATTAAAAACTAGAGTATGACATATTTGATTTTCCGTAAAATAAAATACTATAAAAAGAATAAAGTCATCCAAGAATCTCTATGTGGCAATAAAATCGTCTGAAGGATGAATTTTGTCAATAATAACTCATATAATAAAGTCAAGATAAGTGTTGCGGAAATTTTAAAATATTTATAAAATATTTTTTACCCTTAATTGCCCAATTTATCCTTAACCGTGGTAATAAAAAAAATACTAGTTACTACTCATATTTCCCAAAAATAAAAGGGGACTCTTTAATAAATTTGGACCTTCTAATTCCAAAAATTTAATCGATTTATAAAATTCAATACACTTAATTAGTTAAAATTAAATTAAAATTAATCCCATTTAAGGAACGAGAAGACATTTTCTAACGTTAAAATGTTCAAATGACTGAAATTTTTTTATATCCAAATTCAACATGGAATTGATTAAAATGAGTAAATTTTATTAAATTATATAAAAATTATGTAATTATACTTCAAAACCAACCAAACATATAATTTATCATTATAAATTATTTACCCACAACATTTGTTTTCAATTTAAATCTAGTATTTTTCATTATTCCTTAAAACATGAAACTTATCTGAAAAATGAAAAAAAATAAACCAAAGAAAATTTTGATATTAAAATTTCAATTATTAATTTTATTTTTTCATATATAAATTTTAAAAGTGTTAATAACTAGATTTACAATAATTGCAACATCAAAAGGTTCTAAACCTTCTTTTGTAAAAATAGTCTTTTAATACGTAAAACTGGATTCATTTTTATCTTATTCATGTAAAATTATTTTCTGAATCTAAAAAAATTTAATTAAATATATAATATTTAAATTTCATAAATTTTTTACTACTATTAGTTCCATAAAATTTAATAACAATGTTAAAATAATGATATTTAATCAATTATCACTATTCGTTTTAAGCATTGTGTCGTGTGAACATATGTTCTCAAAGAAATTAAATATAAATTGATATATACCATAACATATTAGACTATCAAATTCTTCATAACTTTATTAAATTTAATCCTATCAATTTTTTAATATTGGCTTGGTAACTAAGAATTGAATTTTCAAATTACCTTTATTGAAAACTCATATCAAAAGAAGTATTACCGAAACTTCCACTTAAAAAGAAATAAAGGTAATTACGAATGTCACTTGTGATTACACATACTATTATTCAATATAGGTAAATATGGGCATGTGATAGAAAACTAACCCTCAAAGACTAATAGAGGGTGATAGAAAACATGATCACAGGGAATTAAACCATCACAAACCCATAAATATGTGATGGGTTAAAAGGCAATTAATAGAAGTAAGTGGATAAATTTTTTGTTTCAAAATACTTTTCATAAATTTAAGGAATTCATTTAATTCATAGACTATGAATATAAGGAAACATACTAACAAGAAATGTATATTTTCAACTTTTAATCAATTTTCACCACCCTCCAATGGCCTGAAGGCCTTCATTATTTATTGATTTTGATAATCCGCCTTTCAAGGGGTGAGGTGGAACCCTTACAAGGCCCGTAGGCGTAAGTATTACATGGACTGTAGGCCTTATAGGAATTCATTTCCCATAGGCTACAAACATTATATACAACCCATACTAACTACTTGGAACTGCTCCTCCCTAGCATCTTTATCGTGAAATCAGCTCTCCACCTCCGCATGGCTATTCGGCTAGGCATTCTTGTGCATACACAGGCTTGTCCGGATAGAAGGTGACATACCCTATCATTCTTGCAATCCATTTAGCTTCTACTTTTGTGAAATATGCTTGCTTAACCTCCTTGTAAATCTTGTTCCTTGTAGGTTTTCTAGTTTGAATCTACAGTTTAAGGTGGCCCAAAGGCCTTGAGGTGGCCCGAAGGCCTTACTGACCAGAAGGCCTAGGTGGCCCGAAGGCCTTAAAGGACTCGGGGACCAAATTACTGGCCTGAAGGCCCAAACGCGGGCATATTCTCGGATTCTACAGTACCAAATAGTACCTGCTACAGTTCCCGCTACAGTACTGCTACAGTACCTTGAAAATTATGCCTCAACTTGGATTTGATCTCGGGTCACTTGGATGGACTTATGAAGTCCTTACCAACCGGGCTAAGGCTCATGTGAAAAACGTGTGTTGCTAACACCGACTCCCAGAGGGGGCCCCCACCAGCCCAAGTACGCGCCATGTTCCCCAGCTAAGAAATGGCTTTGAATCACCCTGTTCATAATACAAATAGTGTTTGAGCCTGGTGGGACTCGATCCTGCGCCAGTTCCCATGGAGATCAAGGGGTACAACCAGCGGGTACCACTCGGCTAACACCCCATGGGAAAAACGTGTGTTGCTAACACCAACTCCCAGAGGGGGGCTCCCACCAGCCCAAGTGTGTGCCACGTTCCCCAGCTAAGAAATGGCTTTGAATCACCCTGTTCATAATCTGAACAGTGTTCGAGCCTGATGGGACTCGATCCTACTCCAATTCCCATGGAGAGCGAGGGGTACAACCAGCGGGTACCACTTGGCTAACACCCCATGGGCTCCACCACACATTTATCATTCTCTACAAATATTGAGTATTTAAGAGGATTTTTTCATGCTTGAGGAATTTGAATCAACTTCTACAGATCAGAAAACCCAAAAAAGTATAAATATATATTCTTCCTCTCTTTATACATTAAAAAACAAAAAATGGTTAGGATAAGATAATAAAATATTTTAAAATAATAAACCCTTATATGATTAAAAAACATTAATCTCCAAAATTCAACAGTAATACCCAAAGTTCATCATAGATAATTCAGAAAATAACTACCCTTCAAAAAAATATTCAAGACTAATATTGAAATAAAATAAATTTGTATGATTTTATCACACATTGTTCCAAATAACATAAATCATTCCTAATGTCTCATACAAAAAATTTAATTTCCTAAATCACATAAGCTTCATGAAATGCTAACCATTTCTATAAATTACCTAAATCACCATAACTCAATAATAAAATCATATTTGACCCAAAATACAATTCAACTTTTATTCCACATAATAATTTGATTACCTTAATCTTATAAGATTTCCAAAAATTTAGATATTCTTCCAAATTAATATTAATCTCATTATCACTAAATCGTTTTCCAATCCCAAGGTAATCTAATTGATAAAAAATATCACTAAAATCAAAATAAATTTTATCCAATATATATTTTAATTAAAAATATTTCATGCTAACCAGGAATTCACATAAGCTAGTGGTTGGTGTTGTACTCGTGTCTCCCTTCAATTGTGGGTTCAAACCCCGTAGTCTTACTAGATGTGATGTTATTTCACTCGGTTGATAGGTTTTTATTTTTTTAAAACAATAATAATATTATATAAAAATGAGACAAAAATCCTAAAAACTAACCTAAATTTATTCTTCATTAAAAAAAATTTAACCACCAAGGTTATCTCATGCGTTTCATTTTTCATTACCAATAATATAAATACCTATAGTAATATTAAATTCTAATATTATATAAACCCTGAAAATTAAACTTAACTTTAAATATATTTCCATAAAATGAAAAGGAATTATTCCTTAAATAAATTTTTCTACACATACAAAACCAATGGGTTTTGTTCCCTAATATATGTTTTCCTAAATCTAGTTCCCAAAGTTTCAATTATACTTTTGTGATACCAACAATAAATACCATGAAACCAATTTCCAAGAGTTTTTTCCTTAAATTATTATATAATCATAAGATAAAAGGAATCACATCTCAAAGCAATGATTTGATTTGTAGTATTAGAAAACTAGATACATACATTAAATCCACATTATATTTTGAAAACATAAAATACAGAAAAAAAAATTATTGAGTCACCATTATTCCCACTTAGTGTAACCCTACATATCAGTCATAATATACTTCTTGGAATCCTAGTGAAAATAAAACATAAAAAGGGGTGATCTCAACTTCATATTAAGGGTATGCGTACAACAAAAGCTATGAGTAAATATGGAATAAACAATAATCCAAGGTGAATAACAGAAACACATTACATTTAAATAATTACCAGATCTAGGATATATAACCATGGATATTATACTAGTCTAATAATTACATGGAATATCATAAAATGAATTAATAATTATGGAATGAATAATGTCAAGAATCTAAATCATACCATCAAGTCTTCTTTCCAAGAATCTATTACTATGAAGGATTCATGCAATGAATATAAAATTATCAAGGATTCATGCCAAGAATATAATAAATGGGAAATGTCTCAACAAAACCCATGTATACTTTTTCTCATGAAACAAAACAATGCGTCAAGGGTATATAGAGGGCTCTTCCCATCACATACTATGTCCAAACCATTCTTCATATGAAGGGGTGAAACATAAACAATATAAACGTCTGTATTAAAAAATAGAATATGATATGTGAATACTTTAACCATAAACAAATAATGGTATCTATATATCAGTTCTATAGTTAAAATAATTGTAATACATTAAATAAAAGATGGTAAATGATATCATAAGAGATCAACCTCAATTAATCATTAGATTCAACAAAGGGAGTTGATATAGATGAAAACACTCTAACAAAATCATAAAAATATTATTGAGGAAAAACTATTGTTGAAAACAAATGAAAAACACCTTCTTATAAAAATAACCATTTCTTTTTAAAATATCCATTTTAAATAACAAATATCCCAAAACAATTTAATAGTGTTTTTTATTTTAAAAAATTTGTAATATTGGAAAGGAATCAATAAATTAAATTATAATTATGGTGGTGGAAATTCATTGTCTCTATCTATGTTAAAAATTGATCATTCCATCTGTCATTTGTCAAAACATTGATGTAAAACACATAATAATATTCTTTTTTAAAACATTTTAATGAAATAAAAATATACATAATATTTCTTTTAAAATCATTTTATATGAATATAAATAAATATTTAAAATAATAAAAAGAATATTGACATGGAAAGAAATATTTGATAATTAAATATTTTACCATTTAATGAGTCTCATACCACTTTTAACATTTAAATCATAAACCCCATGAAAGAATAAAATTTAACAAAACATTAAATTTCATGATTGTAAATAAATTAATTTCATGATAATTCAAAGGGGATATATATACACCATATAAAAGAAGGTGGTTATATAACATCGAAGTATGCCTCAATGAAATCAGATTGATATAAAGACCCTTACATTACAATTACTTTACTCAAACATGTTTTAACTACCTATATAATGGTTTTAATCATGGTATTAACTTATATCATAAATTTATTCATATTCATTATATCATATATGAATTTTTTATTACTTGTTTGTTGATAATATTTCATTATTACCCTTGTTTCAGGTGTTAACTACATCATCAATGTCAACACCCTTAGTTGAATCTTATTCTTAATTTCAGTTTATCTCTTATGATATCATTTAAAATATGTTATTAAATAGTTTATGATGAGTTTGATTGTGTTTGTACTATTTAGAAACAATTCCTGGTTGATGTTTAAAGTATGAATATTTTTTCTAATTTTTAAAATGAATGTTATTTTCTTTATATTTCATCCCTTTAATATGAGGAATTCATTGGAATTAGTAAGTGATTTTCAGGGCCCACTATAGCCCCTCGATGTATCGGTAGGTTCATGAATAAAATTTGATATTTTTTGGTCGAGGCCTTACCCATTTATTAGATTCTTGTCATAAAGTCTTAATAGTATTAGATTCTTATCATGAATCCCCAATGATAATTTTTATATACCCATTATAATGAATTCCATAATTATTAATTTATTTATTTATATTCCATTTGATTTTTGTAATAGTATAAAAATAATAGTTAAGTTTCCTAACTCATGTGATTACTTAAGCGGTATGCGTTTTAGTTATTTATAATTCCATATTGTTTATTCCATATTTACTCATAAATTCGGATGTACCCTTTCCCTTACTATGAATTTGATATCACCTCTTTCTTATGTTTAATTTTCCCTAGGATTTATCATTGTATATTAAGAATTATATGTATGGTTACACCGAGGGTGAATAATGGATGAATCAATGAAATTATTTGTGTAATTTATGTTTTAAAAGGTAATGTGGATTTCGAGTTTGTATCTAGTATACCAAGTCTACTAAACTATTCATTCCTTTGGGATGTGATTCCTTTAACTTATGACAATGTAATAAAATAAGGAACCAATTCTAGGAAATTAGGTCTAGGGTCTCTATAGTTGGTATAAGATAATGTTTAGTGAAAACTGTGGTATCTAGTTTTAGGAAAACATAGATTAAGGAACACAAACCATTGGTTTAGTATGAGTGAAAAAACTATTTTAGCAATAATGTCTTTTCATTTTACAGACTTGTGTTTAAAGGTATAGATAATCGTTGGGGTTTATATAATATTTTAATTTATGGTAAATATGGGTATTTATATTATTGGGAATACAAAATGAAAAGTATGAGATAAAATTTATGGATAAAACATTTCCTTAATATTGAATATATTTAGGTTAAATTTTTGTATGATTATCACATTTTTTGAATAATATTAATATAGTTTTATAGAAATCAAAACCCATAGACCGGGTGAAAACCCATAGGCTGGGTGACAACCTGTCATTTCTGGAAATGTAATGGGTTTTTAATGAAAAACTAAAGGGAAATAAGGGTAAAATGCACTATCCCACATGATGTATTGGTTATCCTGACATTTTTTAGTTAAAATATCTATTAAAAATGATTTTTTTAATTTTGGGAACTTTTTTTATCAAATAGATTACCTTAGTATCGGAAAATGATTTGTTCATTATGTGATTAATGTTATTTCAAAACACATTCACAATTTTGGGAATCCTATAAAATTACATTAAAAATATTATGAGGAATAATGGTTGAATTATATTTTGGATAAAATATGATTTTATTATGGACTAATGGTGATTTAGGTTATTTATAGGAATGGGTAGAATGTCTTAGAGATTATGTGATTTAGGTAGTTAATTTTTTTGAGACATTAAGTGTGATTGATATTATTTGGAACATTATGTGATCAAATACATCTGCTTGTTGGGTTTCAATCTTAGCCCAGAATATTTTGAGGAGGTATAGTTATTTATTGAATGAAATATGTTAATATTTTGGAATTACAATTTAATTTTGGAGACTATTTTTTCATCATATATTGGTTTTTTCTTTTTGAAATTTAGTTTACCATATCCTAACTATTCTATTTTTGGTTAATGTATAAAAAGAGGAATGTATAGTTACAATTTTTTGGATTTTCTGATCTGTAGAAGTTTATTTGAATTGATCATGCCTGAAAAAATAATCTAATATACAAATTGTTAGGAGAAAATATTATTTTGGAAAATAGGCCCCTTTTAGTTTTGGAAAATATTAACAGTAACTTTAATAATTTTTTAATTACAATAGTTAAGGGTAAATCAAGTAATTAAGGTTAAAATTTATATTTTAAATATTATAAAATTTTCCAAATACATATCTAAATTTTATTATATGAGTGAGTATTAGAAAAAAACATCATTTATCATATTTTATGGCCTCTTGGATCCACTTAGATGAATTTATACCATTTATTTTATTTTATTATAAAGAACTTCAAAAATGTCATAATCATGTATTTAATAAGTGTTACATTTCATTATATATAGTTGTTACAAAGATATCTAAGACTATAAAAATTCATTTTAAAGGTAAATTTTTTTCTTCACGATGTTAATTTTTTAAAATTTTTATTTATGAAATAATAACCTTAAAGGATTACATATTGATGATTCAGTAATTCATTAATTAATGGAAACATCCAATGAATGATATTAAAAAATTAAAATAAATATAATTTGAGATAATTAATGACATAAACTAATTTTATATAATACCTAGACATATTAGGGAATTTTTATAGGTTTTTTTGAAGTTATCTTGTGTGTTTATATTCTTTAAAAAGACATGTAATGAATAGTGTCAAAATTGACATTTATGATATTTGAAAATAAATAATATTTTACTAAATGATATAAAATTCATAAAAATATAACATTCGACAAATTAATTGGGTAAACGTTTAAAATATCATCCATGACTCATTTTTGGTTCATTATTGATTTTATAGTAAACTATATTAACCACAAATGACCAAAAACATATATGGTAACGGTAAGTATTAACGGGTTTAACTATGTGTTGAAACCAAAATATATGGTTTAGAATGTGACCTAAACATGTAAAAAAATTGTTGTATGATAATATTTATACCCATCTTAATATTATCTTGTTAATAAATTACATTAGGTCTATTTGCTGTTGAAAATTAATTTATATTAATTTAATGTTTTGATAGTTTCAAAATGCGCCCCTCACCTCAATTATAAAAGGGAACCTTCTACCTCACTTATTCACACTAAATTGAGCATTATAGATAAAAGACCCCACCCATTTATTCTCCAAACATTCTTATATACTATATGAAGGCCCTGGTCTTCTAAAAATACCAACCTTAGAGCCCTTAAGAAGAGATCTAAAGGAAGTCTCTTGAACAAGAGGTAATCATTTTTACCAACTCATCCAAGTTCATTTATTATTATACTTTCTCTTCATGTGTTATTTCCAGGATAAATTAATAACTCTAGTATCATATATATATATATATATATTCTGAAATGTCATTATTATTATGGTACAACCATATTTCATATTTTATCCATCCTATGAAAAATTAAAGTGTTGTTTGTACGTACATATGGATTACCATCTCCACACCTTGGTGTAATCTGTTTTTCATCACCACTTTACATGGATGAGAATAATAATGGATATAATGGATATATATGTTAATTATGACATGATATTAATTTTTAAAAAATTTATATACCATCAACTTCCTTACTCATTCACCATTAAAGGAATCATCCCATCACTCGTGCGTACGTATGGTCTACATCTACACGATGAGATGTGATTCATTTTACTTGTCATCTATTCAATAATGATTAAAAAAATTTATATAATGAATAAATATGATATGTATGAACATAATATAATCATTTAGATAAAATAAATATATACTTTTCATAATAAATAAGACTTACATGATGAAACTAGTGTAGGAAAATGAAGTAGTTAACACCCGAAATAATGGTAATAATGAAATATTATTAACAAAATGATATAATAGGATCATATAAGATATCCTAAATATGGATATGATTCTGTAATAAATTAAAAAAAATCTATAAACCATTATACAATAGGTTAAATCATGTTCAACTAAATGAAATGTATAGTAAGGCACTTCATCTCAATGTCCTTTCATTAAGGAATATATTGATGTTATAAACCAAACTTCTTGTATAAGGTGTATATACAATCCCTTTAACTTTTAGTGGCATTAATTTATTTAAAAAAAATTTATATAATTTTTTAAAATTTTATTATTTCATGGTTTTTATGATTTAATTTTTAGAAGGTTTATGGGAAACCTTGAATGTTGAATGATTTAATTGTTAAATCTTTTTCTCCATTTCAATATTTTTGTTATTATATTACATATTTATTTGTATTTATATAAAAATATTATAAATGAAATTTTAGGTATTTTTTAAATTTCTTTGAAAGGATTTAAAAAAGAGTCTTTTTACATGTTTTATATTGAACTTTTGGACAAACTAAGAAAGGAATATTCTATTTTTAACACACACAAGGAAAACAATTTTACACCACCATGACTATTATTTATTATCTAGATTAATTTTAATGCTTACATATTTTCATAAATTTAAAATACTCATCCATTATTTTTGGTTCATTTGGTGTTTAATATGGTTATTTTTTAAAGGAAATTGTATTTTTATATAAAAATGTTTTTTATATGGGTTTAAGAAGTGTTTTTCCTCAATTAATTTTTTGAATTTATTAGATTATTGTCATATATATCAACACCCATTGTTTAATGTTATGATTAATTTATTTTTGTCTCTTATAAAATAATTTACCACAATTTATTGAATTTTTTATGATTAGTTTTACTATGGATATGCTATTTAGATACGATTATTGGTTTATGGTTAAAGTATTCACATTTCAGATGCTGTTTTTGAACACAAATATTTATGCTTTTTATTTTTTTTCCCTTTAATATGAGGAATTCATAAAATAGTAAGTTAAATTAGGGGCCCACTATAGCCCCTAGATTCATCGGTAGGTTTCGTGAGTAAAAATAGATGTTTTCTTGGTCTAGTTATTACCCATTTATTAGATTCTTCGCATGAAGCATTAACAATATTAGATTCATAGCATGATCCTCGATGATAGGTTTTAGATATCCAAAGTTATGCATTTCACCATTATGAAGTCAATTATTTTTATTCCTTTTGATTATTTTAATAGTACAATATTAATGGTTACATTTCATATCTCATGTTATTATTTAAATATCATGTGTTCTACTTATTCACATTCCCATATTTTGTGTGCCATATTTACTTATAGCATCTGTTGTATACTTACCCTTTATTGAGAAATTGATCTAACCCATTTCTTATTATTTATTTTTCCTCTGGATCCAAATAATTATATTATGACATATATATATAGTGTTACACAAAGTAAGACTAATGCAATATTCACGGAAATTATTTTTGAATTTTATGTTTTAAAATTTAATTTGGATTTGAACTATGTATCTAGTTTACTATGAATAATAAATAATTTTTTCCTTTAGTTATTTAATTCCTTATATCTTATGATAATTTAATAATGTAAGGAATTGACTTTAGGAAACTGATATCATGGTGTTTTTAGTGGACTACCACCTCTCAAAGTAATGTGATTTGTTCATTAATGCGTTACATGGAATGTAATAAGGATAAATATAGTGATTATATATTACATAAATGACATAATTATGATATTTATGACATATTTATCAACATTAAAAGATAATATTTCTTTTTTTCTTACCTTTCTAGGAACTAATAAATTATAACATCATTCATGCATATGTGTGGACTACCGTCTTCATAAAGTGGTGTGATTCTTTTTCATCACCAAATCACATGGATGATAAATAAGTATATTTAAATAAATAATATGGTATTTATAGTGTGACTGTAATTTTTTAAATATAAAATTTCACCTACCTTATTTTTGTAATGATCATTGAAAAATGGAAACATTACTTATGCATACTTATGACCTACATTCTCCATGATTGTAATATAGTTCATTTTTCATTACCAATATTATTGATTGGTTTTAAAATTATAATTGATGTATAAAAATTATAATTATTTCATTATTATTATTTATTATATTATATACCAATGGCCTCTTTGACCTTGTTCAATACACCAAAGTAATTTTGAAATAATGAAATGAACCTCCCCAAAACACTTGACGTGGATTTAACTGATTATATATTTTAAAATGTAATTAAACATTAATATATTAATTGAGTTATGTAAAATTTATTAAACCTATAAAATTTACTTAAGAAATAAAATAATTGATATAATCTTATTATACAAGTGTTAAAGGACATACATGGATTGTGTGTACTTGAGGCAAGGGACTAAATCACAATTTTTATTCATTGTTTAATATTTTAGTGTTATTAAACTAATTTTTTTTGTATGATATATATAATTCCCATTATAAATTTGATTTCATGAATAATTTATACATCATATAAAATTAATGTCCAATTTGAATTATTTAATTCAAGTGTATTGGAATTGAATGTTATTAAGTGGTAAACAATCTCATAAAAAATTCATTTAATAGGGTTTTATTACTTAATTATTATGTTTGATATTCTAA
Organism: Viscum album; assembly: GCA_963277665.1. Taxonomy (NCBI): domain Eukaryota; kingdom Viridiplantae; phylum Streptophyta; class Magnoliopsida; order Santalales; family Viscaceae; genus Viscum; species Viscum album. Next base: position 1,719,161,854 of record OY728141.1, read on the forward strand.
GATTATATGTGTAATGAAATTTGATTATATTATATTATATTGAAACTTGTTTTATATGTAATTACATTTGATACACATAAGTGATTTATTGATTAAATATCACTTCATAGTTATGATCATTGTAAGGGTTTCTTGTCTCAAATTATCTTCTTTGGGACATATGTTATGTTATACACCAATTTTTAATATAAGGTGGTTCTAATAACCCTCTGATATAATATCTCATGAATATACATATCTTCATGATATTTAATGTTCCATTTGAATTCAATAATTCATGGGTATTTTGATTTAAAAGTTACCTAAGTGGAAAAGGATTTATATTAGAATAAACATTCATTGGGGATTTTTTTTTAGAGTTTCCTTTGGAGGAAACCATATATTATTATTTACATGAGACAAATTTATTTTCTTATCCTATTATTATGAATATTCTTTATATTTTTAACTTTAATTTTCTCTATTATTTATTGAATAAATTTTAAGAAATTTGTTTATAACTTATATTGATCATGAATATTTATTTGATCTAAAATCACTCCCTTATATATCAATGTTTTATCTTATAGTCCTGGTCAAAATTTTCTATGTGATGAGACTTCTGATATGACTCCTAACATTGGGGATCATCAATAGGTTGATTCTCCTTAAGAGATCCATAATATCTTGAACTCCTCTAGAAGATCTGGGAAGTGTGGTGACATCTCGGAGGCAGAAGGGATAGTAGCGGGTAGCAGTGGTCATACTTCATTTAAAAATGCACTCATTTCTGGAAAAGGGAAGGTTGAATACACTCCTACTCCCTTGAATATAGTCGAAGGATGTACTACTCTAATACACCTTGCACTGTGTGTACTCGATCTTATAAGCTATCGGGCAAGTTTAATTCTGATATTCTTAAGATCCTAAATCAGGGTAAGTCCCAATATAAATGGGAAAATGATGATGACTTTGATTATGGGAATGATATGTCTTATTATGATCTATCACTTTGTGCTTTGATGAATGCGGGAAAGTCCCTTTGTTTAACTTTGCCTGTATCCTCTCCACTTTTTTTCTTTTATTTAATAAATAGTAAGAAACATAGCTTCTGGATGGGTTTGATGGTATATCAATGTTTTCTAAAATTTATTTAAAATTTATCTTTTAAAAACATAAGAGATTTCATGAATCTAATTTTCAGGATATTTTAACTTATTTATAAATGTTGTAAAAAGTTAATTTTTAAACTTCTTCCAAATGGGTCACTTTGACTCCCATTACAAATTTGTTGAAAAAAAAATTATTTATAACATTTACAAAAAGAACATATTTCCCACCTTTAGGACCGCTTAATGTTTTAATGATTCCTTTTTATGTTTCAATGTTTATTTTCAACAAAAATTATTTACTTAATGTTTGATAATGTTTTACATTTTAAATTTTTTTTTTCAAAAGGGAATGGATATTTCACTAATGAAATGTTCCAAGTGATCTTTCAAAATAAATTTCCATCTAAGATGACATCCTTTGATGTTACTCAAAGTGAAATGGTTACTTTCTAAAAAAATTATTTAGTGGTATTTTAATGGTATTTACACTTATCAACATTATTAACACTCAATGTTACATATTCTCCATTGGGATATGTTGAATTGATTCCATACATATTCTATATCAGGATGGATTATGATACTTTCAAGATATTTTCATGGAACCCATTTGTTTTCCATGGGATAATAATGTTTTAAAGAGACTGATATTGAAAATGTTTCATTTCTATGGGATATTCATGTTATGAAAGGAATAATCAGTTATGATGAGATGAAAATTCTTTGTACTTTATTCATGTTATGATTCTTATAAATTTTTTATATGATGGGTGTTTCCCCCAATATATCTCACAGGTGAGCTCGATATAGCTTATATGATGGTTGTGAATAGATGGCTCTAGGTGAGCCGGTTATAGATTATATGATGGGTGCACCATGATAAAGCTCCAATTAATTGGGTATGGAAGTCAACGGTATAGTTATTCTATTTTTAAGGGCCTTGTATGGGTTTTGTATGGATTCTATAAAGATAATTTCTTAGAAAACAAACACATTTTCTTTATACTTGTTATGGGGTTTTAATGATTCCTTTGATAATGATTGACATCACATTTCTCGTTACTATTGATTCTTATGACACTTATATTGGTTACAAATGTAGGTCTAAGTAGATTACTCAAGAGGGGAGGAGTGAATTGAGTAACTATAAAAATTCCGGTAAAAAATATTTCTAAAAAGGTTTCCCCAAAGATTAAATACAGCCCAGTTAATCAAGGACATACTGTTATAAGAGTTTGAGTGTTTAAGTAACTTCTTAGAAGATTTATTAATTCTCAGTAATCTTAATTCATGTTATTAATATTACATTTGAAGTTATTCTACTAATACAAGACAGTTATAACTTCTTTCCAAGACTAACTATCAAAGTGAAATTAGTGATTTCTGGATTATACATTAAAGCAATAAAATAGAGAAAACTAAATTAAGTAGCACAATGAATATGAAACAAGTGGTTCAGTCTCAAGCTGAGACCTAATCCACTCCACTTTTTGATCACTTATCACCAAGAAGTTTATATAAATAAACTTTGATCCACACCCTGGATCGGGGTTAAAAACAGTACATAGACTTTCCAGGTCACATAGGGACCTCTTCCACAGTTTTCGTGGGGAAAAATACCAGGCCACCCAGGGACCTCTTCCACACCTATATGTGGGTATTGTAACACTCCAGAATGATAAAGGGTTAAATGACTAAATGATATGACTCAGTTCAACAAGGTGAACCTTACTTTTCGGGAGCTTACTTGATTAGATTTCCACAGTTAAGTTTGCTTGGCCTGGAGTAGTGATCACGATGGGTGACCTTTTGAAAAGTTTCTCAGGGTGTGTGTGAGTGAGGACAAAACACACTGGAAAGGACAAGTGTTGTCCTGTGGGGACTTTCATTAGTCAAATGACTTGTTCAGGCATGTGGGTAGAACCTTGGGTGGGGACCACATGTATGTGGGGAAACTGGTGGTATCGGGCGGGCCAAGACCTGACGTACATGTTAAGGTGGGGTGGTTGTGCTGTCACCGGGACCAAGTTGCTACATTTGGTATCAAAGGTGGTACCCAGCCTTAAGTGAAGCACACTGCCTGGGTTGAGATGTAGGGCCCACAATCAGGACGTTGGGCTCTAAAGGGGGGTTGATTGTAACACCCCAGAATGATAAAGTGTTAAATGAATAAATGATATGACTCATGTCAACATGGTTCACCTTCATTTTCGGGAGCCTACCTGATTAGAACTCCACAATTAAGCATGCTTGGCCTGGAGTACTGTTCAGGATGGTTGACCTTCTGAGAAGTTTCTCAGGGTGTGTGTGAGTGAGGGAAAAACACACTGGAAAGAATCATGTGTTGGAATGTGGGGACTATCGTTAGTCAGATGACCTGTTCAGGCATGTGGGTGGACCCTTGGGTGGCGACCACGTGTCTGCGGGGAAACTGGTGGTACCTGGCGGGCCAGGACCTGACGACCATGTTAAGGTGGGGTGGTTGTCCTGTCACTGGGACCCAGTTGTTACATTTGGTATCAAAGGTGGTACCCATCCTTAAGTGCAGTGCACTGCCTGGGTTGAGATATAGGTCCCACAATGAGGACATTGTGCTCTAAAGGGGAGGTGATTGTAACACCCCTGAATGATAAAGGGTTAAATGACTAAATGATATGACTCATGTCAATAAGGTGCACCTTCTTTTTCGGGAGCCTACCTGATTAGAACTCCATAGTTAAGCATGCTTGGCCAGGAGTAGTGTTCAGGATGGGTGATCTTCTGTGAAGTTTCTCAGGGTTTGTGTGAGTGAGGAAAAAACACACTAGAAAGGACAAGTGTTGGCATGTGGGGACAGTCATTAGTCAGATGACCTATTCAGGCATGTGGGTGGACCCTTGGGTGGGGACCACGTGTCTCTGGGGAAACTGGTGGTACCTGGTGGGCCAGGACCTGACGGTCATGTTATGTCGGGGTGGTTGTGTTGTCACTGAGACCCAATTGTTACATTTGGTATCAAAGGTGGTACCTAGCCTTAAGTGCAGCGCACTACCTGGGTTGAGATGAAGGGCCCACAACGAGGATGTTGTGCTCTAATGGGGGGGGGTGATTGTAACACCCCAGAATGATAAAGGGTTAAATGAATAAATTATATGACTCATGTCAACAAGGTGCACCTTCCTTTTCGGGAGCCTACCTGATTAGAAATCCACAGTTAAGCGTGCTTGGCCTGGAGTAGTGTTCAGGATGGATGACCTTCTGGAAAGTTTTTCAGGGTTTGTGTGAGTGAGGACAAAACACACTATAAAGGACAAGTGTTGGCCTGTGGGGAGATTCATTATTCAGACGACCCATTCAGGCGTGTGGGTGGACCCTTGGGTGGGGACCACGTGTCTCCGGGGCAACTGGTGGTACCTGGCGGGCCAGGACCTGACGACCATGATAAGGCGCGGTGGTTTTTCTGTCACCGGGACCCAGTTGTTACATTTGGTATCAAAGGTGGTACCCAGCCTTAAGTGTAGTGCACTTCCTGGGTTGAGATGTAGGGCCCACAATGAGGATGATGTTCTCTAAATGAGGGGGTGGGGTTGATTGTAACACCCCAGAATGATAAAGGGTTAAAGGACTAAATGATACGACTCATGTCAACAAGGTGCAAACTGGAAAGGACAAGTGTTGTCCCGTGGGGACTATCATTAGTCATATGGCATGTTCAGACATGTGGGTGGACCCTTGGGTGGGTACCACGTGTCTTCGGGGCAACTAGTGGTACATGGCGGGCCAGGACCTGACGACCATGTTAAGGTGGGGCGGTTGTGCTGTCATCAGGACCTAGTTGTTACATTTGGTATCAAAGGTAGTACCCAGCCTTAACTACAGCGCACTTCCTGGGTTAAGATGTAGGGCCCACAACGAGGAAGTTCTGCTCTAAAGTGGGGGGGGTGATTGTAACACCCCATAATGATAAAGGGTTAAATGACTAAATGATATGACTCTTGTCAATAAGGTGAACCTTCTTTTTCGGGAGCCTACCTGATTAGAAGTCCACAGTTAAGTGTGCTTGTCCTCGAGTAGTGTTCAGGATGGGTGACCTTCAGGGAAGTTTCTCAGGGTGTGCGTGAATGAGGACAAAACACACTGGGAAGAACAAGTGTTGGCCTATGGGCACTGTCATTAGTCAGGTCACATGTTCAGGGAAGTGGGTGGACCCTTGGGTGGGGACCACATGTCTGTGGGGCAACTGGTGTACCTGGTGGTCCAGGACCTGATAGTCATGTTAAGGTGGGGTGTTTGTGCTGTCACCAGGACCTAGTTGTTACAGGTATACACTAGAGTAAGGGAATGGTTGAGTAAGGATATCTTGTATCCTTCAGTTTAATGTAGGAGACAGAGTTTGTTTTTCTATAGGTACACACTCTGCTCGAAAGGTAATAATCAGATACACAATAGAGCAGAAATATGGAGATGGGTTTAAAAATGCTCTGAGTGTTTGTCTTTGTAGCTTTGGACTTCTGAGATGAAGCAGATGCAGAGTTTGAGTCCTATTCTGTAAAACAGAGTGTTGCGATTCAGCTTGTGTTCTTCGTAAGGTTCAACAGAGCGAATATGTTCTCTAAGATTAAAATATACTTTGTGTGTTCTTCAGCAGTGTCAAGTTGTATGCAGTAGGCCTTTTTCTTTTGAAACTTGCTCTATGTGTGTTCTTTGAAATATGGATATGGGTTTAAAAGTGCTCAGAGTGTTTGTCTTTGCTGCTTTGGACTTCGGAGATGAAGCAGATGCAGAGTTCGAGTCCTTGTCTATAAAATAGAGTGTCGTGATTTAGCTTGTGTTCTTCGTAAGGTTAAACAGCGAGAATATGTTCCCTAAGCTTCAAATATGCTTTGTGTGTTCTTTAGTTGTGTCTACTTGTATGCAGTAGGCCTTTTTCTTTTGAAACATTCTCTATGTGTGTTCTTTGAAATATTTCTCACGGCCTGGTTTTTCGTTCAGTATCGTTCTCATTGATTCTTGGCCACACTTTGCTTTTATCTTGGAATGCATGTGTTGGAGCCGACATGTTGCATGTATTCTGTACCTCGTACCTATACTATCCGATGATATGTCTACAAAGAAACATTAATTATGTTAGTGCATTAAAATCATCAAATATTACCGTTAGAAATTAAAATTAAAGACGACAAAATATTTTAAGAAACGTTGTCACAATAAGTTATGAAAATGTGTCTCCATCACACGGTGTCTGAGTGTCACGGTGTCTCATAGTCACGGTGGCTCGCGGTCACGTTGTCTCACGGTCACGGTGTCTCACGGTCACGATGTCTCATGATCACAGTGTCTTGTTCATGGTGTCTTGTTCAAGGTGTCTTGTTCACGGTGTCTTGTTCATGGTGTCTTGTTTCACGGTGTCTTGTTTCACAGTGTCTGCTTCACAGTGTCTACTTCATGGTGTCTTGCTTCACGGTGTCTCCTTCACGGTGTCTTGCTTCACGGTGTCATAAAGACATAGCCAGTGGTAGACTCACGGTGTCTCAGTCTTTTCAAAGAAACTGTGTTCAAACTTAAACAATAAGGATAATAGAATGGATTAGACTGAAGAATTTTTTAAAGAATGTATTATGAGATTAAATCAAGGATAGTATAAAGTAATTAAACTGGATGTAGAGAAATTAATATCTTCAATGGATCTTCATAAAGCATGAGAATACTTTAAACATTAATACACATGATTTGATATAATTTACAGGATTTAACTAGGTTGAATAAGATTTGTGATCATTAAAACATGATTAATACATGAGGGGCCCAACAATCTCCCCTTTTCTGATGATCACAAATCATGTAAAGTGAAATTGTATATTGGATTCAACTATAGAGATAAATGGATAACATATAGAAAGTTCTCCCCCTTTTGGGATTATCAAAAATGCGGAATAAGAGAAGTCAAAAATTAACATTCCATTAATAAAAAACAAGGTTCATTACAAAACAAAAGAATAGTACAAAAGAAATAGAATTATTATCAAAAAAGAGTAATCATTGTTCATCTTCATGGGTTGGCCTTCTCTATGCACAAAGCTGCAGTGGAAGAAGAGGAAGCCATAGGGACAGAGGTCGAGGTAGAAGAAGGTAGTGAGGTGGTTGGTAAAGGGGGTAAAGGAAGGCCTTCAAAGACTGATGGAGCCAAGGTAGGAGTAGTAGAAGATCTAGGCAGTTGTTGATTGAGAATCATAGGCCTGATCTGACTAAGTGCTTGTCCGACAGACATAGTGGTTAAGGCTAAGGCAGAAGTGAAGGTAGGCAGCTCAGGTCTTAGAGGTTCAGCCGCTGGAGCAACAATGGATGTACTCTGGACATGAAGATAGGGCCTAAGGAGTTTTATGAAATCTATAATGATCTCTCCACCATACTGAATGGCTTTCTCAAAATCATCCTTGTTCTCCATAAACTTTTCCAACAATCTAGTAAACTCTGTGAGCTTCTGTACTTGGGTCTTGAAAGCTTGAGTCATAGGAGGAATCCATATATTTTCTACAAGATACATGAAATGGTTGTCATATCGGTCTTGGATACGATTCTGTTGAAGTAGAAATCCACTTTCTTGGAAATATCTTGCTGATCATCATTAGAAATTTTGGAGTGGATTTTCACTAGGTCAAGAACTCTATCATTGTTCTTGAAAACTTGAGATAGAGAAGCCGTATTGAAACCACTGAGTACATTTTGAAGTTCTTCGTTGACTACAGTTCTGAGCAGACCACTGTCTAAGGAGGGTTTAGATGATTGACCAGATGCTTTAGAGGCATTGACAACTGTGGTCAGAGATTTATGTTGATTTAGCACCTTATGAAGACACCTTGTATATTGATTAGTGAGTTTATTAAGATTGACAACAAGCTCTCTCATTTCCTTCAAAATCTGTTTGTTTCTTTCAACGTTCTTTTCATCTAAGGAATCTAGATAAGGTTGAATCTAAGACACAAAAACCTGTGGGATTTGAGGAGCAATAGGTTCTATAAGAGGAGGAATAGCCTCAGATCTCAAATGCATCTCTCTCTGCATGTCTTCAACCATACTTCTTGGGGTCTTCACTTCATTACTGAGCAACTTATTTTCAACTCTTAATTCTTGAATCTCATGAATCATATTAGGTTGTATTTTCCAAATAATATTTTCCAACAATAGTGAGACATCTCTCTCTCTTAAATTGGTCACAGGATGAGGTTAGGTATTCATGAGTTTCTCAACTCCAGTCAAGATGGTAGAACCAAATTCCATCAGATCATCCTTACTCACAAAAGATGGTTGTTCGGATAAAGGTTCAGGAGTAGAAACTGGTACAGGCTCAGGTTCCTTCTCAGGTGCGATATTGGAGACTGATTTCAACAAGAATATAGAAGAAAGATCATGTCTGGTTGCTGTAACCTGCTGAGAGTCATCCACATCATAGAAACTATGAAACTTATTCTGAGTGGCTATAGGACTTGACTCAGTCGGATGTGGAGCTTCAATAGACTCAAGATTTGGGGTTTTCTCCCCCTCGAGAGGTGACTCCTTCTTCGGACTAAGAGGATTAAAATCTTGGTCTAATTACACAGAATCATCTCTAATTTCCTCACTCATTTCCTGTCTAGCAATCTGAAAATCTATCTCCACCCGTTCTTTAGTTTAAGGGATGATTTCAGGAACAGATTGTTCCACTGGGAGTTCCTCAAGATTGGTTTCTTGCAAAATAGGTTGCTCTTCCACTATATTCTCTTATAATGTAGGCTCTTATACTGTAGACTCTACCATGGAATGATTTTTAGGTTCTTTAGAAATTGATTCTATTACAGCTTTGGGTTGAGTTCCCAGATTAACAGCTTCTTTTGGAGCAGGAAGATCTTCTTCAAGAACTTCTGGAGGAACGGTTGTCCTGTCTTCCTCAAAAGTAACAGCTTCTCTAGGTGGCACTTCATCCTCTTCTTCCTCTTTTTCAGGATACTCAAAAATCTCATCTAGTTCCAAACTGGGATAAAAAATATCTCTTGGTCTTGATGGATAGTCCAATGGATTTAATTTCTCATAAATTATATCATTGTCTTCCACCCATTCCTTTTTCCAAGGATTATAGTTTATCTTCATTCTTTTGATAGTGAATTTTGAGAGATATAACTCCCAGTACATAAACACTTACTCATTAGTTCCAACCATACCTTTGGCAATAATCATGGATGAGATTAGTCGAGAGTAAAACAGGGAAGTTGACTTAGATGTGACTTTGATCAGCTCACACATGTGATGAATGATATACTTGCATAGGTTGATCTTATGACCATTTTTCATAAGGTGAATCAGAAACACATCTTGATATTTTAAAACAACAAAGTCGCCTTTTCTGGAACTAACCAAATTCAGTATGAACATGAATAGAATCCTTGATTCTCCATCTAATTTAGCAGCAATGGCTCTCCTCTGAGAGCCATTTCAAGTTAATATTTTCAGGGCATCTTCTAAATCAAAGAATTTGGTTAAAGGTTGAGGTCCTCTCTGATAATCCTCATAGATGATTTTGTGAGGTATCCTAAGGCATGCAGCCCATAACCTCGAAGAGAATGAGCATCTCTGGCCATTGGCCCAGCTTCTTACAACATAGCTATCACCAGAATCAACAGAGAACTGTACGTACTGGTAAAACTGATTCACTAACCTAGGGTAGATGGGTCTATCCTTTTTCAAGAACAATTATAACCAGCCTTGTTGTTCTAACACTTTCAATAATAGGGACTTACTAGACAGAATCCATTTGGGGAAAATCTATTTCTCAGGTACAACAATGCGGTGTACCATATTCGGATTAAGAGGACCTTCAGGTGTCATCTTAGGAGCAATCTTCTTCTTCTTCGAGCTCCGCTTCTCAGGTGTCAACGTTGAAGGAAGTTTCATTCATGGAATTCACTGAAGGTTTGAGTGAGAGAAGGGTTAAAGGGATGAATAAGGGTTAGAAATGAGTAAGTATAAGAAACCCTGAGTGAAGAATCGAGTGATACTTTCTTTATTTTATCATTTAGGAATACCAAACGTCGCAAAAATAAAAACATGGGAAAATAAAGAAGGGAAAAGAATAATTACCATGATATGGGTTTTTTTTAAAAAAAAATTATAAATAATTTTTATGATGAGACCATGTATGGTCATTACGGTGTGATAGTAAACTCATGTTACAGTGAGACAGTGAACAAACTGCACGGTGAGCGTTACGGTGAGATAGTAACTGTCAGATAGTAATCACGGAATATTGACTGTAAGACCGTAATCATGAACTTTATGGTGAGATAGTAAACATGAGAGATAGTAACTGAGTATTACGGTGAGACAGTAAACATATGCAACCGTAATCATGAAACGATAAAGTATAAAATAGTCAGATATGGAACATTAATACCTGAAACCATAACAAGTAAGGTATCTATTTGAGATTTATCATACCTATTTCATGTATGATGTATTCTATTCTCTCATAATTTAATGGTTTGGTGAATATTTTAGCAAGTTGATATTCAGTACCGATGAATTCAATGTGATATCACCTTTTTGATAATGATATCCCAAAAAGTTATGTCTTACATCAATGTGATTTGTCCTAGAATGTGAAACATGATTTTTTGAGATGTTAATAGCACTTATGTTGTTAAAATTTATAGGTACATGTTTTTATTGATATCCATAATCTAGTAATGTGTTTTTCATCCACAAAATTTGTGCACAACAACTGCCAGCAGCTATGTATTCAGCATCTGCAATAGATAATGCAACAGAATTTTGTTTCATACTACATCATGATACTAGTGACTTGCCTAAAAGGTGACATGTTCCAGAGGTGTTTTTTCTATCTAACGTACAACCATGAAGTCAAAATCATAATAACTTACTAATTCAAATGATTGTCCTTTATGATAAAATAGTCCTAGATTGGGTGTATGCTGGAGGTATTTGAAAATTCTCTTTACAACATTTAAATGAGATTCCTTAGGGTTTTCTTGAAAATGAGCACACATATACACACTAAACATAATTTCAGTATGACTATTAGTTATGTAGAGTAAACTTCCAATCATTCCTCTATAAGTTGTTTGATCAACAGATTTTCCATCTTCATCAAGATCCAACTTACAAGTGGTACTCATGGGAGTGTCACTAATTTTAGTGTTATCCAATCCAAAACGTTTTAGAAGATCTCTAGTTTATTTACTTTGGGTTAAAACAATTCCATCATTACATTGAAATATTTGAAATCCAAGGAAGAATTTTAGTTCACCCATTAAACTCATTTCAAATTCGTTTTGCATCATTTTAGAAAAATTAAAACATAAATAATTATTCGAAGATCCAAAAATAATTTCATCTACATAGATTTGAACAACTAAAACATCATTAGAAATTTGTTTAATGAAAAGTGTAGGATCAGCTATTCCTTTTGTAAAACCTTTGGAAATAAGAAAAGTACTCAATCTATCATACCAAGCACTTGGAGCTTCCTTTAAACCATATAAGGATTTTGATAGTTTAAAAATATGATTCGGAAAATGGGTGTGTGTAAATCCCGGTGGATTTTCAACAAAAACATCCTCAGCTATATACCAATTTAATAATGCACTCTTAACATCCATTTTATATAGTTTGAAATTCAAATGTACAACATAGGCAAGCAAGATTCTAATAGATTCAAGTCTGGCTACTGGTGAAAAGGTATCCTCATAGTCAATTCCTTCTTATTGACTATAGTCTTGTGCAACTAATCTTGGATTGTTTCTAACTATGTTACCGGCTTCATCTACCTTATTTCTAAACACCAATTTAGTGCCTATGTTGAAAGTGTCAGTGGATCTTTCAACAAGTTTCCAAACATTGTTCCTTTCAAATTGATTAAGTTCTTCTTGCATATCCATCACCCAAAATTCATCATTGATAGCATCATTAATGTTTTTAGGTTCAAGTTGTGACAAGAAGACTTGATGTTCAACCTGATTTCTAAGAGAATCTCTAGTTTGAGTTCCTTTTTATAAGTCTCTTACAACTACATCTAAGGGATAGTTCTTAAGGGTTCTAACAGTTCTAGAAAAAGAGGGACTAGTGATTTCAGGTTCATCAACAGATTTCAGGTTCATTGTGAATTGACTCTAAGGAATTTCCAGAGTTGGAAGTTTTTACAGATTCTTTCACAGAATATTTTGAGGATTTTGATTTGATGTTCAGATTTGATTCATCATCTTCTAGATTCTCTAGGATGGTTTTGGGCTCATGTGGATCTGTTTCATCATTTTTTACATGAACAGATTCTTCCACACATTTAGTTCTTATAATGAACACTATATAGGATTTACTAGACATGGAATATCCTAAAAAGATACCTTCATCTCTTTTGGATGAAAATTTTTCAAGATTGTCTTTGGTATTAAGAATATAGACTTTGCAACCAAAAACTTTGAAGTATCTAACCTTGGGGTTTCTTTTTTTTCATAATTCATAAGGATTCCTTTTAAGAATAAGTTTGATCAACACTCTATTGATTATGTAGCATTCTGTATTGAAATCTTTAGCCCAAAAATAAATAGGTAGGTCATGTTCACTAAGAATGGTTCTAGAAATCTCTTGCAGGGTTCTATTTCTTCTCTCTATAACTCCATTCTTCCAAGGTGTTCTAGGAGCAGAGAAATTGTGACTATAACCATTTTGTGAGAAAAAGGATTCAAACTCTTGATTTTCAAACTCACAACCATGATCACTTCTTAATGATTTAATTCTATGTCCACTTATATTTTCTAAATATTTGGCATACTTTTTAAAATAAGAGCAGGCTTCATTTTTGTGAGCCATAAGGAAGGTCCAAGTATATCTTGAAAATTAATCTACAAGAACATAAAAATAATGCTTACCATTTAAACTAGAAACTCTAGATGGTCCAAACAAAACCATGTGAACCAGTTCGAGAGGTTGAGAAGTTGACACTTCTTTCTTTGGTTTAAAAGAAACTTTGTGTTGTTTTCCATTTTGATAGGGATTACAGACTTTTTTATTTGGAAACTCAAGTTTGGATAAGTATTTTACTAGTATTTTTCTAGGTATCTTTGTAAGGGAGTGAACATTACAGTTTCCTAGTCTCCTATGCCAGATCCAAGATTCTTTATGAAATACACTTAAGCATGAAGCATTTTGAGAAGCTAAAGATTCTAAATTGATAGAATAAACATTTTCATTTCTTGATGTAGAAAATACTAATTCATCTTTAGAATTAAAGACATTACAAGAATCATTTTCAAAACTAACATGAAGTTCATCATCATATAATTGTGAGATACTAATCATATTATATTTTAAACCATCAACAAATAGTACTTTAGAAATTAAAACTGAGTTAGAGTTACCGATTTGGCCTTGGCCAATAATCTTTACCTTGGCATTGTCACAAAATGTGACATATCCTCCATCTACTTTTATCAGGTTTGGGTAAGGGTACTTTTCCCATTAGTAAAATTTTCTAATTCACTCTTTAATTTCTCATTATACATTTTTAATTCATTGTTTTCTTTGAGCAGTTGAGAATTTTTCTCCTTTTTAGTTGTGAGCTCAGATTTAATAGTTACGGTAAGAGCAAGTTGCTTATTTAATGATTTATATTTTTCTTTTAGTTCATTTCATGTTTCCTCAAGCATGTTACAGTATTCAAACATTTCTTCATTATTCATATTTTCAGAGTCACTTTCATCTTCAGAATAACCTAAGTTATGTATGGAAGAGTCCAGTGTTACCTCAGATGTGTTTGTCATAAAACATATATTTGCTTTGTTAGCCTGTTCATCATGTGATGTCTCTGAGTCGCTTGAACTGTCACTCCAAGTTTCTTTTATTTCCTTTTTGTACCTCACGTCCTTGTCCTCATATTTATTTTTGTACTTGAGCTTTAGACCATCATCCTTTATATGTCCTTTGCGCTTTCATTCATAGCAAACAATTTCATCAGTTTTGTCACTTCTTTTCCAGTCTTTCTTTTAGTTTTCTTTTTGGTCATATTTTCCCTTGAAGTTAGGCTTTCAGAAAAATTTCTTCTTTTTGTAGAATCATTTGAATCTTCTAGAAATTTGATCCATCTTCTCATCTCTGTCAGATGATGATTGTTCAATGGTGGAGCTTTCTATAGAAGCTTTTAGTTTCCCTTTGTCTTTATTCTTAGAGGTGGTGGTCTTGAATGCACCAGATTTCCTATTTGGTTTATCCTCCTCTTTATTGACTTTCATCTCTTCCTTATACATCATCAGTTTCCCAATGAGTTATTTTAAAGGTAGTTTAATGATGTCACATGATTCTCTAATAGAGACAGAGGTTCCCCTCCATCTATCAGGTAGACATATAAGTATTCCCATGATTTGATCCGTCGCAGTGACTTCTCTTCCAAGAGAAATCATTATGTTGACAATCTCGTTGAACCTAAGATACATGTCAGAAATAGGATCATCATGTTTCATTTAAAAATTATCATATTTTATGGTATAATTATTAATTCTCATTTCTTTTACACTAGATGTTTCCTCGTGTGAGACAGATAGAGTATCCCAAATTTCATGGGTAGTCTTACAAGTAGAAATTCGGTTAAACTCTTAATCTCCTAAGGAGAAGTATAAAGCATTCATAGCTTTATAATTGTTATTGTTTGTATTTTTGGTAGGTTCATCCCATGTGATTCTATCAGTATTAGTAATTTTGTATTCATCTATAATGGATGACCAAATTTCAAAACTCATACTCTCTAAATGCATTTTCATTTTAATTTTCCATTGAGCATAATTGGTTCTATTATAGAGGGGTGGTCTATTGGTTGCATTACCTTCCAATCTGTTATCCATAATAAATTTTGACTTTAAAATAGCTAAAAATTTATAATTAACATAAATTTATAGATCTTTAAAGTACAACTACAATCACGGTTGAATAAGATTAAATGGATTCCTAATAAACAACCTCTGATACCAAATGTTGGTTGTAGTAGATTACTCAAGAGGGTAGGGGTGAATTGAGTAACTATAAAAAATTCTGTAAAAATTATTTCTAAAGAGGTTTCCCCAAAGATTAAATAGAGTCCATTTAATCAAGGTTATATTGTTATAAGAGTTTGACTATTTAAGTAACTTCTTATAAGATTTATTAATTCTCAGTAATGTTAATTTGTGTTATTAATATTACTTTTGAATTTTTTCTACTAAAACAAGCCAGTTATAACTTCTTTCCAAGACTAACTATCAAAGTGAAATTAGTGATTTCTGGATTATACAGTAAAGCAATAAAACATAGAGAACTAAATTAAGCAGCACATCGGATATGAAACAGTGGTTCAGTCTCAAGACAAGACTTAATCCACTCCACTTGGGGATCACCTTCCACCAAGCAGTTTATATAAATAAACTTTGATCCACACCCTGGATCAGGGTTAACAACAGTTCACAGACTATCCAGGTCACACAGGGACCTCTTCCACAGTTTTCGTGGGGAAAAAATACCAGTCCACCTAGGGACCTCTTCCACACCTATCCATGGGTATACACAATAGTAAGAGAATGGTTGAGTAAGGATATCTTGTATCCTTTAGTTTAATGCAGGATACAAATTGTGTTGTTCTATAGGTACAAACTATGCTCTAAAGGTAAGAAATAGATACACAAATGAGCATAAATATGGAGATGGGTTTAGAAGTGCTTTGAGTGTTTGTCTTTGCAGCTATGGACTTCTGAGAGGAAGCAGATGCAGAGTTTGATTCCTTGTCTTTAAAACAGAGTGTCGTGATTCATCTTGTGTTCATCATAAGGTTCAATAGAGAAAATATGTTCTCTAAGCTTCAAATATGCTTCATGTGTTCTTTAGTAGTGTCGAGTTGTATGTTGTAGGCCTTTTTCTTTTGAAACATTCTCTAAGTGTGTTCTTATAAATATTTCTCACGACCTTGTTTTTCATTAAGTATCGCTCTCTATCATTTATGGCCACACTTCACTTTTATCTTGGAATGCATGTGTTGGAGCTAATAGGTTGCATGTATTCTGCACCTCGTACCTCGTACTGTTCAATGATATGTCTACAAAGAAACATTGATTATGTCAGTGCATTTAAATCATCAAATATGACCATTAGAAATTAAATTGAAAGACGAAAAAATAGTTTAAGAAACAGTGTCACAGTAAGTTATGGAAATAGTGACTCATTCACACGGTTTCTAAGTGTCACGGTGTCTTATAGTCATGGTGTCTCGCGGTCACGGTGTCTCCTGGTCACGGTGTCTCATGATCACAGTGTCTTGTTCACGGTGTCTTGTTCACGGTGTCTTGTTCACGATGTCTTGTTTCATGGTGTCTTGCTTCATGGTGTCTACTTCACGGTGTCTTCTTCACAGTGTCTTGCTTCACAGTGTCTGCTTCACTATGTCTTGCTTCACGGTGTCAGAAAGACATAGTAAGTGGCAGACTCATGGTGTCTCAGACTTTTCAAAGAAACTATGCTCAGACTTAAACAATGATGATAATAGAATGGATTAGACTTAAGCATTTTTCAAAGAAGGTATTATGAGAGTAAATAAAGGATCGTATAAATTAATTAAATTGGATGTAGAGAAATTATGATCTTGAATGGCTCTTCTTAAATCATGAGAATACTTTAAACAATAATAAAAATGATTTGATATAATTTACAGGAGTTAACTAGGTTGAATAATATTTGTGATCATTAAAACATGATTAATACATGAGGAGTCCAACAAAAAAATTATTTAATATTTCATGATTGATGATCCAGGAATTGATGGGTATGATTTAACTTATGTTATACTCTTTTACATTGATTATTTCATCATGCACTTATGATCATATTTTTCTTAGTGATGAAATTCAATGTTTAATACTTCTATTTCCCTTACTGAGAATTTGAGATCACCATTAGTATATCTCATATTCCACATGATATGAAGAATGATGATTAATTTATTTTTTTATATAAAGGTTTTAGACATGATGGATATTGTGGTATATTTTGAAAGATTAATATGGAATATGAAAAGCTAGGTATAGTGGAAAAAATACTCCCTCAAACTCATGGGTATTGTTTAGGTAAGAGATTTTTCTAATTATCTAAAACTATAAACCTAAAAAGTCATTGTGTATGTAATTGATCCAATATTTCTTTTTGTTGTTATTAGTTTAGGATTAAAAAAATTAGGTTGCATTTATCTGTATCAAGGAATGAAATGAAATATTTATGATTTTATCATCAGATTTAGGAGTGTAAGTTTGGGGTTGTTATACATGTTATAATAAGCACAACAGATGTTGAACCAAGTTCTAACTAAATATGTAAATGAAATTCCTTATTAACTTTGGTGTGAAAAAAACCATGTTTTAGAATTTACATGTGTGTGGTTTTGAAGCATTTTTAGGCCTATTTGTTTGACAAACATTCACCCCAAGTCACAAAGTGTATCTTTACATAATAAGATAAGGGAAAATGGTATATTACTGATACAATCCATCCTAAAAATGAAATAGTTTAAATACACTCAATATTCCATGAGATGGAAAGTTACTATAAAAAATTTAATGGGAGTGATATAGACATCAATGAAGTCGAGGATCAATGTACATAATATTTGGAACATAAACATATCTAACAAATTCCTATGGAAGAAGTTGATATATAAAAACAAAGTACTATGTAGGAGTACAATAGAGGTTAGATAATCATAAAGGTATGGTTTTATATTTGTTATGAATTTTGAATCATTATTATTTGTTAATAATGATCTTGTAACATATAAGGAATAAATAAATGGAATAGATGTTTCCAAGTGGAAGGAATCCTGGAATTCAAAAATAGATTCCATATACTGAAACTTGGTCTATATTTTGGTAGGTCCTATAGTTTATATAAATATTTTTTATTATAAATGGGTATTCATGATGAAACAAGACATTGATTTACACGTCACTACTTATAAGAAATAATTGGTTGATAAAGGGTTCAAATAGTATCAAGAAATATACTATAATGAAAACTTTTCACCAGTTTATATGTTGAAATGCATCATAATTCTATTTTCCATTTCATATTTCCCTAACTATGAGATTTTTAAAATAGAATTGAAAATATCATATTCTAATTAGATCCTTCAGGAAGATGTCTATATGACACAACCATAAGGGTTTGAGAATCGAAAGAATTTCAACAAGGTATGAAATTTACAAATATCTATTTATGGATTAAATAATGTATCCATGTCCTGGAACAATTGGTTTGATAAAGCCATAATATTTTTTTTCATAAAAAATGAATGTGAGCCTTGAATCTGTAAGAGGTTTAGTTGGATTGTGGTTGTTTATTTAATAGTATATTTTGACAAAAAATTAATTATTAGAAACAAAATAAAATTATTACATTTTTATGACATGGTTGGATAAATTCATATCCACGATGGACATGGGAACCATGGTAAATATTATTTGGATAAAGATCCATCATGATAGATCTAAGAAGCTACAAATAATAAGTCAAGGTATATATATTGACAAGATAATAAATATATTCAGTATGGAAAAATCCAATATGAGATTATTTCCAATGTTGTAAGAAATTCAGCATTCTAAGACAATGTTTCATTAGACATATGAGGAAGGAAAGATCATGAAAAAGATTATATATTTATCTATTATAAGATTATTAATTTATATTATTCTATATACTAAGCTAGATGTTTCCTACACCTTTAGTGTTCTAGGAAGATACCAAGATAACTCAGGTGACTCCCATTGAATGGATGTCAATACAATCCTTATGTACCAGAGGCATACAAGAGATACGTTCTTTGTTTATAGAGGATATGAGGAACTGTTTATCAATTGATATGATGGTTTAGGTTTCCAAATAGAAAAAGATGATATGAAATTGTGAACAAGATAAATATTAACTCTAAATGGAGGTTTTATGAGCTAGAAGAGAACAAAGTAGGAATGGTCACAAATTCGAGAGAAGAGTTTGTGTATATTGGGGCTTCTGATGAAGCTAAAGAAGTAGTATAAATACTCAACTTAATATAAGATCTAGATGTAGTACCAAGAATTTAAGATCCAATCACACTCTATTGTGATAATGATGTAGTGGTGTCCCTTGAAAAGCATCCAATATTACATTAGTGTATGAAGCGTATACATAAGGAGTATCATCTCTTTAGGGATTTTTGTCAAATATTTAATATTTATATGAGCTGAATATCCTTATAAGACAATGTCACAAAACCCTTAACTAATTCCTTGACTCAGCAAAAACATTATCATTATGTGAGACCTAGCGTACTAAAAGTCATATGAAATTTTATCTAGTCCATGTGGAAATTTTTTAGAGTTGGTGTTTTAGAACCAAATATTTGTAATTTTATTACACGTATATTCAAATATTTGAATATTAATTAAACAACTTATGACATATTTTTCATTATTCAGCATGACTTATATGTAATTACATCCGAGTTTATATGTGGCATTGATAAGGTCATATAAATTCCCTACTATGTTGGGATCCATGAAGTTTCATGAAGATATTCATAAATATAGTTCTATAGTAGGATAATATAATATGATATAGAACATAGTAAATTGACTATCATGTGTGAGTAATCATAAGTAGATGGGACATATTCTTGTGAAATTTACACATAGTAAACTTGAAAATGGTATATTATGATAATAGGCCGAACAATATGAATTCCACATGTTTTGGTGGAATCAGATATTCCAATCTGCCAGCATGTGTAGTGGTCCACACATAACATCCCAGACCCAGATGCCCCTCAATAGTGACCCGGGCCCAGTTGGCCAAAAGTCCTCAAGCTAATCCTCCCAAATGCCATAGGTTACAGACTAGAAATGAGAGCCTAGGTGTTGTAGTGGGAAGACTATGGCCGCATTACCAAGTTATTTCACAATGGGAGTAAATAATATATAGATAGAGGAAGTAGTAAAAAAATAAGACAAAAGATACATAGTAGGAATAGATAAAAATCTCCAATGATGAATCAAACATAATGATGAATATGATACTTGTGTCCAGAAAACATCCAAAACAAGTACATGGAAGTAAAGTACAATACTCATGTCCAATAAGACAAAAAGGACAAAAAGGGCATGTAGAATCACAAGCCTTAGCTTGGTCACAAGCTCCCATGCTCCAATTAAATTATCAAAAACTTATGTCAGGGTGATTTCCCATATAAACAGCTACAACCATATAATCTGTTTGGGTCACTAGGGATGCCCAAACATGGTGTGAGATAGACATCCCAGTAGGTAACCATCCTGATCTTTATATGGTTCTAAGAAGCACAATGTAGTATGTTAAACACGTGTAAGTAATCATTAATGTATGTATGAATTCCTAAGTAATATGTATACTACAACAAGTAATACTTAACACACCCTCAAGGATCCCTACAAAAGTGGTATCTCTTAACTAGGAACCTGTAAGGGATGAAAACAAGTAACACAACCTCTTCATACATCAATCCATATACAGTCCACACCTACTTTCTGTATAAATAAATCATATCAAAATCACATGTCCTTTCTGTATAATGATGTCTATCACAATTTCCATGTCCTTTCCAAATAATAAATTGTATCACAATTCCCATGGCCTTTTTCGTATAATGATGAGTATCACCAGTTCCACAACATTTTCATATAATGATGTGTAGACCATAAAGGCCCAAATCCAAGGTGTCGAAGACCAAGTAATCCTTGCCAATTCCTAGAAGCATCTCGATAGAAACTCAGTATAGGAACTTGTTGGAGTCCTAAGATCTTGTGTACCAACATTTTCTACACAAGTCCAAGTAAGCCAGATCCAAGGGGTAGCAAAACCCGAGGAATCCAAAAAACTCAAGACCTAGGGTGCATACTCAACCAATGCATACACTACCACATTCTAGATCAATGGAGAGCCTCCATGGAATCTATTCACACATTTAATCATTTCATACCATTTAATAATTCAATTTCTATATGTTTCTACCCACTCATAAAATCAAAAACATTTAAATCCATATAATGAGTACACCCACTCATTTAATACATTTTATACAAAAACATCACATGAATATACCCACACATGTATTCTATTTATTTTAAATCTTGTTATATGGGTACACCCACCCATTTTTAAACATTTTGTATTAAACACATCTTAGGGGTTTATCTATCCATTATTCATAACTAATAGTCATGTCCTTTAATGAGTATACCCACCCATATAGTCAAATACACATTAACACATTGTATTGGATAAATTTAACAATTAAATAATTCATGCTCAACCAAATACATCAAGTTAAAGGGAGAAGACCATCTCATAATCATCTCATTTAACTCCCTCTATTTATAATTGGCTTCTAGTAAAAAGGAAAGTTCAAATCACAACCATTGGGTTGTTTAACATGGAATAATCAAATAAATTTTATAAGGTTCACTATAAGGGTGACCTTGTTTCGGGAAATTGATACCAATGCAACAAAATGGATCCTATGGGTATTTATAATAGGAATAATTACATCTACTTCAAGTGACTCATTCAAAATCAGGGCCGCATCAGAAATTCTTATGGGTGGCGTAACCACTGATAGCTCTAAAAAGAACCAAAAGCTGAATTAAATGTATAGGCCACCAACCTTACCTTGGTATTGGAGGTATAATCAAATATCATGAATTTATTTGACTTATTTTACGATAAATATGAAGAAAAGATAAAGAATGATAAGTTAGGTCATATGGGCTTATATATAAATTCCATAGCCATTAGCTAGAAGAATCGAGAATGGATAAAAAGGAATATAGATCATACACATGTATAGTTTATGAGGAAAACCATGCTTGAATTAGAGACTTGATGAAGAAGAATCATCATATCCAGTCTTAGATGAGGGAGAGGGATCTCAAAAAAATATCTTTCTATCTGTTGAAATTAAATTTGTTTTTTCTATTTTAAAAAGAAATTTATTTTAATTAAGGCATTAGTTTTTCTAAAATTACAGGGGTTTCACGATTTAGGTTCATGACTTGGAAAACTTTGTGCCAACCATGAAGAGGTCCTAAAGGACAAAGGGGAACCCAAATTGTCTCCATTAATAGCTTACAGACTATGTGGAATCCATGCTCTAACCCACTATTAATGTCTGCAAAAACTGTAGACATGTCTGCACGGCCATGTGGCCCCTTCCACATGGCTTGGCCTAACCATGTGGCTTATACCACCCCTCTATCTAGCCTCACGTTGTTTACTCAATCTATGGGGCATGCATAGTACGTTTTGAACTAACCATGAACCAAGCCATTTTCATCCCAGAACCTAGTTCTGAGCTCTGAATATGTCCCATACACAACCAAAATACCTATGATCAAGTTGGTTTCTCACATTAGGACATTTTTTAGAATTAAAATTAATAAAAATAAAGGAACTTAACTTTATAAAAATAATTTGGTTCTTACAATATTACCCTTATTGTAATTCATCCCTGAATTTCTATTTGAATTCCAATCAAGATTCATCTGAGAACAGATATGGCCACTGACCGTGTACGTTAGCCTCCCTCCCCCTTGTATCTTCCTATAAATCGATGTGCTTCCATAGAATCCATACTAGAGGAACTGACCAGCCATAGAGAACCTTCATGCTCCTAAAAACGATGCAAATCTAATGCTCATAAAAGGATTTACAAACCTATAACTCAACCTACTTGGTCTAAAAAGAATGAGATGGGTCCAAATTATAGCATCACTACTGAGATATGTGGAACATTCTATGCGTGGTTTGGTACCTCTCTGGTAACTGCAATTGATATGCTACTAACCTCACTATCTCCAGAATCTTGAATGTCCCAACATATCTCAGTGAAAGAAAACCCACTCTCATGATACACCTATGTACCAACCTCGACGAAACAAAAAAAATACCAGATCCAAAACCTCAAAGTCTAGAGGTTGTTCGCACCAATCAAATTATGATTTTTGTCGAGATTGTGTAATATTAATATCCTTCTGAATCAACTAGACCTACTCAGAAGTCTCTTGCATGAGATGCAATCTCAATAAAGCTACCTCACCAAGACCTAAATATCATAGTAGTGATTTTCATGTCCAACCATATAAATCCTAATGAGATTATATCTTTATAGTTTCCTGATACTTTTTTTGTTGTAGGATAACTCAACTATAGGAATGATCCTCTCCCAAGAGCCCCCAAAATCCAAGATTATTACTTATAACATATCCTCTAGGACCTATATCATATAATATAACTGGACATCAGTGTGAGGGTGGTATGTTGTGCTCAGAAGAACCTATGTACCCTTCACCCTCAACAAACCCTACAAGAAGAAACATGTAAAGTGGGAGTCCTTATCTAAAACAATAGTGTGAGGGACCCTTGGAGTCATAATATATCATGGATATAAAACCTCTCAATATCATCTACACTGAAGGTCTATTTGATTGGTAGGAAAAGATAAAACTTTTTGATCCTATAAAAAACAACCAAAATGGAATCATTACTATGGAATGTCCACCGTAGATTTTGTATACAAAGCAAGCCCCTAAACATTCTAGTGATATTGCCAGTAGGATTTCCTTTTACTAGAGAACCTGAACTCAACTGAGTTCATAACCGTGGCCTCACTAAAAGAAATAATTGAATCCTAATCAACCTAACCAAAACCAGTTATGTAAGCTTCCCTTGAAACAAAATTCCTACATTCCCATTACACCCTCCTTAAACTGGAGGTGTGTTAGAGCATGATGGTTCAAACTATACACAATGAACTTGAAGGATAGCGATCCATGCCACATCTGGCTAACATGTCTTAGAAATTACCAGCATAGGTGATTTATGTATTACAATAGAAATAGAATACCTTATCCTAAAGAACCACTTGTTAATAATCACCAAATTCAATAAACACCATATCTGACCCTTGATGACATTGCATGGTCAAACCATTCCCTGATCATTTATAAATTCTTTCCACAACACGAGAAAATGTGTAATCCAGATCTATCCCACTGAAATCATTTCCCTTTAAAGCTTACATATGACCCAGAAAAAAAAGTTCATAATAACATCAAATTCAACCGACTGAATTCAATGAAACTATCCAAAGGTATACCACACCCCATTATATAAGTGATACATTGGTACAAATCCAAGACACCCACATAAGAACATTGAATAATCCCATAGGGACATCCTCTAAGAGGTCATATCAAGGAACTGGTAGGTGTAAAAAGGTCCTTCCAAGTCATTCCAACCCAGGAACCCAAGTATCACTTAGGACTAACCATGCCTCAATAAGAACCACATATTAGCATGTAACACTAAGTAGCTACACATACAAGCCTAGTGAGTTTTAAGACATTAGCATGACATAAGACCAATAATCTTGTAGTTCATCAAGGACGAAGTCCAAATAGGGGTCATGATCATCTCTTCATGATGAATACACTATGAGGATTCCAAGATTTTTTAGAGGATCAGTTGAACCACTACTTGTCAACATCCTCTGAAAGGAGATTTCCTTCACTGACTGATGCATTGTTACAAAATGATTACAAGCCTTCACCACTCATGGAATTTTGTGATCACTCAAGGTAAACCAACGCAGTATATCCAAGACCATCCATGTTTCTCAAAGGTCTCATACTCATACCACCATATCGATGTCATGCTTCCATGGAAGAATCAATAGGATTTCAATACTTTCAATCCTCAAAGGAAATCAAGAAAAACCAACCATCTTCCAGTGGTTCTCTTTGGTTATGTTCCTTATACATGGAAGGAAGTGTTTACCAGAACTAGGGTGATGCACCCTATGTTAGGAGTGTCCTAAAAATCAAAAAAGAGAGATACTAGCTTCTCGACATCATTCTAGATTATATATACCTTATCAAATGTGTGATGCTCCTCAGAGTCACTCTCTCAAATGACAAGAATTAGTCATGAATGTCGAAATCAACCAACCAATGTTTCAAAACACTTGAATATCAAGGATGTCAACCATAGAATTCATATGAACTTGATTCCTTAATGATTAGGTCACTCTACTCTGGAGTTTTCTAAAGGATGTACTCAATAGTTCAAGGCTCAACGATTCCACCGTACTCAACTAGTTTGTTACAACATTTAACCACTCGATGGGTACTACATATATAAATTCATACTACCCTGAGATCCTAAAAAATGAAAATATTGAATACCATAAATAAGATATACACCCTATTAAATCAATTATCATATGGATCACCCAAAATATTTGACCCAAAGTTACATTTCCCATATAAAAATTAACCCAAATGACAACATATTGAGTCATCCTTCACTGAGGAAAAATAGAGGTTCACATGTCCTACTAAGAGACTGACCATGCTCAAGGTATGTATAACCTACTGAATCAATCATTCCATGATTCTCATCCCATAACAAGGGTCAATATGCAATGACCACTCATTCAAACAAGGGTGTCCCTTTTTTAAAACTAAATTTCCCACTAAGGAAAATGACACCAAACAACAAATAGATCGTGGTATTATCAAATAATTTCAATCTATAAGGGTGATACCTACCATGGGAAAGCCCCTTATAAGGTATAAGATTAAAATATGTCACTAGGTCAGGAAAAACATATTTAACTAGGCTCAAAATATTTTCATTTAATCTATTTCTAAAAATAATCAGGCTACTAATAAATACTCACATCTCTGTTACAAGTCAGACCACATAAAAAAATTAAACAAACCTTACATGAGGTTTTAAATAAATCTAATCACTACACATTAAATTTTAATGACATTAAATTTATTTACATTTTAATATTTAAACATATAAAATATGTATTTCAAAACATCAAGTACAAATTTTAAACAAAAAACTACGTAGTTGATTTTTCTATTTAATTCTCCAAAGGTTAAAACAACCATGTTATATCAATATTCCTTTTAGAAAACTAAGATATTTTGGAAATTCCATCATAATTCGAAAAGTTATCAATCATATTTCTTTTGAATCTAATCACATGCCTCTATAAAGAACTACATCAATGATTATAGCTCAAAAGTGTAGGTCAGGTCAAAACCCTCATAATACCATGTCAAACCTATAGCCTGCTCCTAATGCCAAGATTGTAAAAGATCTGTCACCAACAGCACCGGAAAGTATGCCTCTTTCACATTCAAAATAAAGGTATAGGTAATGGGTTCTTTATTTTTTAGTTCATAAGGTCCTATACACTTTATGAATTTAAATATTATGTCACTTCACTATCCACTACATAAATTCTATCCCCATGGAATGAAAAATTATCTCAAAACCAATCATAAAATAATGTTTCAGGTAATGAATCTTAAATGTCATGGAATAATGCATGGCATGTGATTTCTCGAAAGGTTTCTATATGATGCATGAGATGGCATAATCTCATCTCATCGGTTTACACACAATAGTAGAACCCAAATCATATCAATATTAACATGGAAACGCAAGTTCATCACCCAATGGTGTGATCAAATCCACTATTATTGTCAAAATCCAAAAAAAAACCATTCAATTAAATTTTTATTTTACATGTACATGATCTATATACACCAGATCAAACCTCATTACCGAGCTCCATTTATTTTTATTATTGTCTATTGTCTATAAAAAGTAAATCCATCCATAAAAGAAACTGGTTTGACACAATATTGTAACACCCCAGACCCGGATGACACTCAACAGTGCCCCAGGTCTAGTTAGCCACATGGATTCCATCCTAACTCCCAAAAATCTAGAGGCTGCCAAATAAGAGAGTGATCTTATATGTGTCGATGGGGAGACTATGCCCTCATTAATAGAGTATTTCATAGTGGAAGTCAATAACATGTTGATAAAAGAAGAAGTAAAAAAAGTAGACAATAGATACATAATAGGAATAAATAAATATATCAAAAGATGGATCACATCAATGATTAAGATGATACATGAATCTATAAAAAAGTGAAAATAGGTGCATGGTAGTACAATACAATACAGATTGCCAAAAATAAAAAAAAATAAAAAAGTTATTATAGCATCGTGAGCCTCATCTTGATCTAATTCCCCCCTTCTCTAATGAAATGATCAAAAAAATTGGGAACATTCCCCTATAAACACCTACAACTATATAGTCAATTTGGATCCCCAGGGAGACCCATACAAGGTGTCAGATGAACATACCAGTTGGTAACCAGCCAAAAATCTATATAGTTCTATGCAGCACAAAGAAGTATGCTAAATAAGTGTAAGTAAGAATTTTTGAAAGTATTAATACCCATGGAATGTGTCTAATATAACAAGTAATACCATACAACCTATCAAGGCTCCCTGCAACAAGTGTTAGATTCTAATAAGGTAACTATAAGCGATGTAAACATGTAACACAACCTTGCTATACATCCATTCATATCCAGCACATACGACATTTTCATATAATGAAAACATATAAAAATTCCAAGGCATTTCCATATAATTATGTGTATCACAATATACATAGCCTTTCCATATAATGAATTGTATCACTATTTCCAAGAATTTTTTTATAATAAAGTGTATCACAATTTCCATGCCTTGTCGTATAATGAAGTGTAGAACACAAAGGGTTGGATACGAGGTTTCGAACACCAAGGAATCCTCATCATGTCCTAGAATAATATTTATGGAAACTCGATATAGGAACTGGTTGGAGTCCAATGAGCATGTATACCGACATGACCTCCATGATTCCAAGCAAGCTAGATCCAAGGGGTAGAAAACCCCAACGAATCCCCTGGAATCAAGATCCATGGTGCATAATCAACCAAGGAATCCACTACCACCTTCCAGATCCATGGAATCTATAAAAACAATCATCAATTTAATGCCATTCAACATTTCAATTCAATTTGAGTATACCCACTAATATAATCAAAATCATTCAAATCCATATAATTACTATAAAAACCCATTTAATTCCTTACATACAAAAACATCACATGAGTATACCCACTCATTTTTCTCAATCCCTTTGAGTCATGTGACATGGGTACATGCACCCATTTGTCAAAATTTTACATTAAACATATCCCATGGGTTTACCTACCCATTAATAATAATTCATAATCATGGAATTTAATGATTATGACCACCCATATAGTCAAATACACATTTAAAAAAAATTATTTGATCAATTCAACAATTAAAAAATTCAAGTTAAACAAAATAAATCATGGTAAAGGAGGAAAAAAATATCATAATCATCCAATTCAACGTCGTCAATTAATAATTGGTTTCATATAATAAGGAAGTCCCAAAAACACCCCTTGAGTTGTTTAACATGACATAATAATGGAATATTCATAAGGTTCACCCCATGGGTGACCTTAGTTTGGGAAAAGGTACCAAAACAACACAACAGATCCTATGGTCATTCCTAATAGGTCCTATTACATATATTTCTAGTAACCAATTCAAAATATGGGATGCATCGAAAAGTCCGGCTGGTGGATTAAAAGTTGATATCTCTAAAAGGAAACAAAATTTTAATGAACAATATATAAAACCTACCTTTTCTCGGTAGTGGAATTCTCTTCCAATATCATGTCCGGATTCGACATGGTTTAGGACAATTTTGAAGAATGGATGAAGAATAAGAAATTAGGGCATAAGACCCTAATTCAAAATACTGCAGTCGATAACCAAAAGAATCGAGAAAGGTTAAAATGGAATGTAGATTTTACAGATGTAGATACTATGAAACAAACCCTGCTATAATCGAATACCAGATGAAGAAGAATCATTAAATCCTACCTTAGTCAAGGGAGATGGCTCCGAAAAGACCCCTTTTTCTATCTATTGAAATGAAATTGGATTTTTATTTTTAAAAAAATATTAATTTAAATTAAAACATTAATTTTCCCATAAGTACAGGGGTTTCACGGTTTTCGTGCATGGTTTGGAAAACCATGCACCTACCATGCATGGTTCCTATAGGACAAAGGGGAACCCACATAGTTTCCATGCATGGTTTATAAACCATGAAAAAAACAATTACTAACCCAATATCAAAGTATGTAGAAACTGCAGACATGCCTTCATGAATGTGTGGCTCATTCTGTATGGTTTGGTCTAACAATGCACCTTATACCACCGCTCTTTCCAGCCTTTAATGGTTTGAAGTAACCATGGTCCAGGACATTTTCAGCGCAAAACCTGATTCTTGGATCCGAAAAAAAAACCCGAACACCTCCAAAACACATGTGATCAAGTTGGTCAGTCACATTAGACCATTTTCAAGCATTAAAATTGGAAAAGAAAGGATCTGTACCTCATAAAAAACTTTGTTTTGTACACATCAGACATTAATATTGTCATTAATTCATGTCTTGACTTGCACAAATGGATTTTATGACCAAAACTATGATTCCTTACGTTTGTGGGGTGTAAGTTATGCTGGGTGTTTCATGAATGACATGCTATTAATGGATATGTGGAGGAAGGATTTGTACCTTCCATTTAATGGAATTTGATATCTCTATGTATTATGTGGAATAAAACCATCACATTAAATTCCATGGTCATGATTTAATGATGTGTTTACATCAGATAGTCAAAGAACAATGTATTAGTCATATATATCGATGAAAAAGATGTGCAATTGGCTTGATGAGATGTTGTGATAAAGATATTATTTTAGTCAGGGAGAATTTGTATGTTGTTCTCAACTATGTGATATTAAGTTATTTATATTGGGTTCATTGACCCATTTCTGGATAGAAATATTGGACTTTTAGAAATCCCTTCTAATTATAATAAGAAATAATCTTAGAGGGACACACACTAAGTATTTATTTTGATCTCGAATAAATTCTATTTGAAATTAATTAATGGAATATATATTATTCTCAAGACCTAGGAATAATTTTCTTCAAGATTTATTAATCACATAAATTAAAGAAATATTTATTCACCATATTTTGAATAAAATATAGATATTTTATAAATACTTTTTTTACAGACTCTGAATAAAATATTTTATTTATCAATAAATATTTCATAAATATTTATTTAGGTATTAAATTAATGTCCAAGTGGAAATAGAGTGGACCAAGATCATTTCTGGTGATAAATATTAACTTTCAATCCACGATAATAATATATATCATTTCTCCATTTAGCACATATCATAAAATATTAGTATTGTTATTGTTATTATATGTCTTGGGGTTTGATAATTATTTTTATATTTTTTATTGGATGGTTTTCATTTAAATAATATTTTAATCTAAAGCCTAGATTTATATATATATATGGTTATGTCTATTATGTTTGGTAAATCGAAAAAATCAGAATTAATAATTGTTTCACAAAAAAGGGGTTCTCTATTAAATTATTCCTTCTCCCATATTTTCATGAACAAGAAGAACTCCTTCAAGCTGAAAGGGTCTTGATTGATCTGGAAGAACAATATAAGATGATCTATCTACTGCGCTAGCACTCAACATTCCATGAGTGTTGTTTAGAGATCAAAGGAGCATATGTGGATCACTAAAAGTGTGATTCTACACTTGGATCCTTATATAACAATGAATTTATTCTGGAAAAGTGTTTTTCAGATGAAAAATATCATCACCGGAGAAAGTTCCTATGATGTTCTAATGTTTCTTTAGATTAAATATAAATTAATTATAAAATAATATGGAAATATCCTATATGGGATATGTTGTTCCCTATTCATACATTTTATGATTTTATGAAATATTGTTTCCCTAATAAATTTAATTTCTTTGATATCTTTCATGAAATACAACATTGAGTTTTAGCGAACCGTAATATACTATTAATATAAGACCATTGTGACATAGAAGTTAAAATTGGAGGTATGAATAGGAATAGATAAATT
The DNA here is from genome assembly GCA_963277665.1 of Viscum album. NCBI lineage: Eukaryota > Viridiplantae > Streptophyta > Magnoliopsida > Santalales > Viscaceae > Viscum > Viscum album. Next base: position 1,719,192,919 of record OY728141.1, read on the forward strand.
TTGAAATTGAACTATAATTTTTTAGATATTTATAATATATTTATAAGTACTTAATTTTTGGTAATGTCCTTATATACATAAAAAATCATCTTCTAAAAAATATTTTTATTTATATTTTTTTAAAATAATAAAATTAATTTTTTCCACTTTTGTAAAATTTATTTTAAAAATTTTACTTCATTTTTTGGAATCAATATTTAAAAATTATCTTAGTGTGAAAGTTTTATAAATTTCAAAAAAGATTAATTATTCGATGAATAGTGAAAAATATTGCTTTTATTAAAAACTACCTTTCCGTTTAAATTATTTACAAGTTAAATATTATTTTATAATGGATTAAAAGATATATTAAGTTAATTATATTATTATAAATACAATATAGGTTATTATAATCAATTTCATGTTAAATTTTAATATAAACACTTTTTATACATTTGAATTATTTTTCTTTGGAAAACCATTTTTTCATCAACTCGGTGGGTTTAATATTAAATTAAAATATACCACTTATATGGAGTGAATTTGGAGAAATATATCCCAGATATTGAATCATAATAATTAATATTATATAATAAGGTATATTTACCTTTTTTCTAATGAAAAAAATATTAAAAATTAATTATCACTGTTAAGGTTAAAATGACTTTAACTATGGAAAAAACAAGACGATAATAGTTTCAATGACCTAATAATGTCTTCAATTATTATTTTATGGATATATTTATACCCTATCACATATAAGGTTCCATAATGATCCATTTTTTATCCTTGTTACATTTTTAAAATGTTGGTATACCATTTTATTTTTAAAATTTCTACGTGTGTCCTCTCCCTCCACTTATAAAAGGGAACCACCTATCCCCTCCTCTTCATAATCCAAAATTCTTATAGTTCATCCAATAACTAAATAAATTCTTCCTTTAAATCCATACCTACATACAAGAAGAATTTTTTATTGATAAAACATCATATTATGGGTTTTGGCGCTAACCGAAGGAGGTTTTCCGAAGAAGATGTATTATTCTTAATCGAGTGTTTTTTTCATTCATATTCTACCAAAATTATATATTTTTTAAATATTATAATATAATTATAATATTAACTTAAATTTAATTACATTATATTATGTTAATTTCATAACATATATCTATTTCTTCTTCTATCAAATGGGAAATGAAACTTTTGATCGTGTGTACGGTGGACTCCCCCCTCACAAACCAATGTAATCCATTTTCCATCACTTCCTCTCACAGATAGATATAATGATGTATTGGAAAAATTAATATGAAATTTATGAAATAATTAAACTTCTAGAATTATAATATTACATTATACTTCATATGTTCCCATCCTTGTAAAATGATAACATCACTCGTGCATATGTGTAAGCTACAGCCTCCACAAAGAGATGTGATAAATTTTACATTTTATTTTGACATGGATGGTAATAAAGATATATTTAATGAATATATATAATATATATGACATATAAATTATTTTATATTGGTCAATTAATATTTAAATTTTTTCTTTACATCCATCCAGAAAATTCAAACATCATTCATGCTTACGTACAATCTAACATCTCCCTGAATGGTGTAATTCATTTTTCCATCTCTAAAATTTATTAATGTATCAATATATGTATATAATTAATATATATTATGTTTATATAATTATTTAAATTATGGATAATATGGAACCATATTCAATATAAACAAACCAAAACTACTAAACCAATACTTATATGAAAAATGAAACAGTCATCATCCAAAATAATGATTTTAATGATGAATAGTTAAAAAATAGGTGGTAAAAGGTCATAAGTTAATAATATATGGTATAAAAAATAATATTATTTTTAGGTAATATGTATATAATAATCCTATATTTATTATACCTCAGGATCAAACATATATGAATAATGTCGATACTTGAGGTGAGAGATTTTGGTCTGACATTTATTTCGGTGAGACACATGTCATATTCACCACATTATTATTTTATGAGGTTTATTTAAGTCCCATGATTTAATTTTTGTATTTTAATATGAAAATTATGTGGATTTTCATGTATATATAATGTTCATATTCCATGGGGCATATGATTCAAAATGTTCCAAACTAGTAATTTTTTTATGTTACAATCTCATTGTTTTTTTGGGATTGTCTATAATTACATTGTTTATGATGAAATATTATAATATTTCTCTAAATAATTTCATTAATTTTATACTCATATGTATATTTATATAGAATACATGATTTCATATCATTTTTCTCAATTTAATAATTAAATAGAAAAAAAACAATTATTTTTAGGCAAAATCGATTATATCTCTCTCTTTGGTTGAAAAAAAATTTTCTTCTAAGACAATGTTTTCAATAAAAGTTTCTAGAATGTTTTCCATATTAATATATGATTGTTTAATGTATTTAAAATAATTTTTTAATTTCTAAAAAATATTTTAATTAAATATTATTTTCATTTTTCAAAGGATTCACTTTTGAATTTTTATTGAAAATATTAAAGGAATATTTGTTATCAAATTGTATAGCATTAATGGTTTTTTAATCCGTCATGACCTATTAATGATTTATATAATCCCTTGAATCTTTCCAATTCTATTTTCAATGAAATTTTTTTCTTTAATAATTTTGAATTTTTTATTTTTTGAACAATTGATTTCAAAATGGAGAGGATGCTTTTTATCATGACTATTTTAATAACCATTTATGGAATTTCTATCCTTCACTGGAGAAAACCTTTGTAGTTAATTATGATTTACAAGTTATATAATCCAATGGTTCTATAATTATTATTTCATTAAATGTTTTATGATTATGATGATGATATTTCTATGAAACCCATTTAATTTCACGGGTTATGCAATAATTACTTGATGTAATGTTTATGAAACAGGTTTCATTTCACTGGTTATGTTGTAATGATATGATGAAGGTTTTCTGATATTGTGGCACACATATGATTGTTATTCATTATATAATGTGTGGTTACATTATAAAATGAAGATTTATGGTTCCATTATAAACCAAGGATATATGAGCACGTTATATCTCTCCAATACAATGGGTTAATATGTATAACAGATGAGTAAATTATGTTATGTGTGAACTTGATTTCATGTTTCCAATGTTATGTGTAGACCTAGTTTCATGTCTATAAGGTTTTTTTGGACCTGGTTTCATGTACATAAGGTAATGTTTTGACTTGGTTTCATATCCATAAGGTTATATGTGGTCCTAGTTTAATGTCCATAAGGTTATGTGGGGAACTGATTTCATGTATTTAATATTATGTATAAAATGGGTTTTATGTACACATTCTTATGAAAGGACCTAGTTTTACATCAATTAGTTTATTATAGGGATTTATTTCACGTCCTTAACTTAATGAGTGAACCCGTTTCTATTTATGCAGGTTCAAAATATCATAATCTTATGTATTTTCCACATTATTATGTCTCTGTTGGGATTTCTTGTCTCATGTTCATTGATATATTATATGATACTTGTCTTATGAATTGTATAGATTTATTCCATGTCCCACTATTATGGTATTTGATATGTATGGTATGGTTTTTAAATACTAATATCATATTATGATACCCTTATTCTCATGTTATCCATATTTTTTCATTGATACCTCCTTTCTTAACCTTACAAAGAATATGATCTCATCATTTCTTATGTTTCATTTCCTTAGGTTATAAAAAATGGTTTTATGTAGTGTATTTCTAAGAAGAGTACTAAACAGTAAAATATATGGGGATATATTGAAATTATTTTATAAAATAAAAAGATTATGTATCTTGTATCCAAATACACACAACCATTATAGTCCTTGGGATAGATTTCATAAATGCATAGAATATTCATCAAAAAAGTTGTATTTACGAATGAAAACTCTTGGTTGATATATTAGATATTAGAGGAATGTTTTAGTCAATCTTTGGATACTAGGATTACAAAACTATAGTGATAGATTTTAGGATAATATTAAGTGTTGGAAAATATCATGGAATTATTTTAAGGATTTAAAGAGTGTTTTCCATGATATTACATCAAAATACAATGACTATAAGTGGATATTGATATAGAATATTTATACCTAGGGGTAATAACACTAAAACTATTGCATTGGGATTTGACTCAATCATCACTTATTACATAAAAAAGTGACTTGAAACACACATGTATTGACACTCCTATGGATATGTTTTGAAAATTCATAAAATCATTCTAACCCATAATAAAGGATTTGAATTGATGATTAGTATTAATTACCATGTTTAAAAGTAAGGTTTAATGTGTTGAAAATAATTTTTCATGTATTAGACATTCTATAAATTTTATTATTATTATGTGGTTCCCAATATTGTTATTAGTTGTCACACTATGATTTTTGGTTGTAGTTAGTGACTAGAACCTGAAATAATTTGGTGAATAATGAATGTGATCGCCAATGCAATGACTATCCTCATGAAGAAATAAATAGCTCTCAAACTGGGATACAATATTTTGTTACTATGCTTACTCATATCTCTCAATCTACATGTCATAACATGGGTCATGTAGAAATTTGAATTTTACTAAAGGTGGGACAACATTCCATTGAATTTTTTATTTAACAACATCCACCCTCCTTTTTGGGACTTCAGTTCCACTAGTTACTGAGAAATCAATCAATGTGATTGAAAAGATATTTTTTATTCTTCCATTATAAACCCATGAAGAAGTCATAATATACATTTATTGTTTGGAATGTAACAAGGATCATTGGTGGAAACTTATTAAGAATAAAAAGTAAGAGGATAAAATTGACTATATAGAATGGGATGAGCTTAAGGGGATATTTTTCAAAAAATATACAGCTTCTATTTTACATACAAAAAATAAAGAAGGACTTTCAAGATAATGTGTAGAGGGATGATAAACCCATTGGTAACTATGTGTGAAAATTTTATTATACATGGTAGTTTTGATTCTAGTTTAATGATTACCCCTGAGAGAAAAATTGATCGATTCTATAGTAGTTCGAATACAATTCATAAAAATTCATTAGTTATAAGAGACATAGGAAGCTATGAAGAAATCATTAAATTATCAATAAATTTGGAAATGTAATGTGGAAACCATAATGGTTCTGGTGATAAGAAAAGGAATAAATTGTTTCATGGAAGCTTCAGTGGAATAACATACAGAGGGAAGATTATGATTCAACCACATACTTTCCATAAATGTGGTAAGGAATACTCAGGTTAAGTCCAAAAAGGAATACAAATATTCTCCAAGTGTGGGAAACCATTCCATTGATAAAAATAATATCAAATTAATGAGAAGAATCCTATCAATGAAAGGAATGAAGAGAGGGATAAATAGAATAAACAACCCATAGAATAGTAATATAGATTAAAGGAGTTTGAAAATTATCTAAATCAATTCCTTAATATAAGGGTTGACGAGGATAATAAGACACGAGAACTTATGAAGACAAAGGACATAGATAAAGATTATGAAATTAAAACAAATGAAGTGAATCATGATAATTAGGGAACTGTTATCCTTCAGTTCGGAGTGTGGAATTTAAGGGAAAAGTTTTTATGAAAAATGCCAATAAAAATATTATTGTTCAACCTTTAGTGAAATCTGATGTGATTTTAAGCATTGATTATCTTCTTCTATATAAATTATATATTTAATAAATAATATTTTATATTTTTAAGGTGCCCATGATTGTTTATAGATGCAAGGATGAATCCAATATACTAGTGTTAATGTTTTTTTTGTCTAATATAGAAGAATATTTATGGAATAATGGGTGAATTATATTTTGGAATCATATTTGATTTCATTATGGGATTGTTTTGAAAAATTATTTGGTTATTTAAATTTTGGTATAAGACTTTATGAATGATAAAAATTATTTAAATATATTTGTTAAGTTGATCATGGGAGTATGTGATATCAAATCATTTTAGACTTATTTTTTTGAGAAGAATTGTGTTTATCTACTTATGGAATTGTTTGAGATGAACTTTGGGTATTATAATTGATGTTTTATAAAATAATTATTTTTATTTATCTATGTTGAATAACATGTGTTAAATATTTTGGTTTCAGTAAATATTTATAGACATGAAGAATGAATTACCATCCTCTTATGAACCTTATGATTTATTAAAAGTTAATTTTAGTCCTTTGGGACTGAAAAATAATCATGAATATTCATTTCTTGGAGTAAGTAACGAACTGTAAACTTATAAAAGAGCAACCAACTGATGAGATTATGCTTAAGAAAAATTATAAACTCATGTAATTATATTATCTCATGAAAATTTACCAATATTTGGAAAATTATCTTTAAACAAAAAACTAGTCATATTACATTGATTTACGATGAATTTTGGGTATTTTTCTCACCTCATTGGTTTATGATTTTGTGGTCACTACATTTCTTATGATCATCCACATTATTATGGTTAATGATATATGAAAATTAAATTAACTTAATGTCCATATTTTAACTTCCCACTAATTTTATTCTATTTTGAAACCTAGTTATTTATTATTATAGATTACCTTCATATTTTCCTTCACCTCTTTTCAAGAGAACGTTTTTTTAATCCTTTTTATGATGAGAGTTATCCATAAATGGATTTTCAAATTTTAAACACCTAATCTAGGATTATAAGTTAAAATTTATATTGCACAATTTAATTATGTGATTTGAATGTAACACTCTGAATTTTTATGATATATTTTCTCCCAATATATTTAATTTCTTTGATAGCTTGCATTACACAGAACACTAAGTTTTACAAACTGCATCATGATAATTTCTTTTAAAACCTATCCATTAAATTTTTGGGTATGAATGGGAATAAATTTTTTTTTTAAATCGTGTAAAATTGTTTTAGATAAATAAAATATATTGATAGATTAGTACCTAATTCTTGGTAAAGGCTTTATATACTTCAAAAAAGATTTTTTTCTAAAAAATGATATTCATTTCCAATTATGAACAAATTCTAAAATAATTTTTTTCCAAATTAATAATTTATTTAGAATATATGAAATTAATTTTTATAATTTACATGTTAAAACCTTTTAGGGTGATTTTTTGATAATTTTCTAAAACGATTAATTTTTTAAAGAATAGTGAAAAATACTGCTTTTTATTAAAAATTGACTTTTCATTTTAATTGTTTACAAGTTACATATTGATTTAAAATTTTTCAAAATTAAAATTGGTTCAATTATATTATTATTATTCCAATATAGTTTATTTTACTCAATTTCATGTTGAATCATGATATAAAAAACTTTTTAATCATTTGAAATATATTTCTTTGGAAACCTGTTTTTCATTGCATTTGCAGGATTAATTTTAAATTAATTTTTTTCACCTCTGTGGATTGAATTGGGAAAAATGAATTTCGTATTCAGAATAAAAATTATTATTATTATATAATATGTTTAACTTAATTTTTTTCTAATGAATAGTAAAAACTGTAAAAAATAATTATCGTGGTTAAGGGTAAAAGAAGTTTAGTGATGGTTAAACTAAAAAGATAAGGGTTAAAAAGACCTAATTTTTTTTCCAATTTCTATTTTATGGTCATATATATACCTTATCACATATAAGGTTCATTAATGATTCATTTTTTGTTCTGTTTTCATGTATAAAACGTGGGTAGTCCTTTTTCATTTCAAAAATCCTTAATGCATCCTCTCCCCCACATAAAAAGGGGAACCCCCTCTCCTATCCTCTTTAGACCCCAAAATTGTTTTTTTTACCAGGACATAAGAAATTTCCATTATTAATTCCCTTAAAATGTTCTATAGATAATATTTTTATTAGGAAACCCTATTAATATGTATTTTTGTGCCAACCTAGGAAGGATTTCTAAAGAAGATGTATCATTCTTAACCAAACATTTTTGTTTTATTTGTTCTTCCACATCCTTCAAATTTTATCTGAATAATTAGATATAATAACACCAATATATTCAATATATTTTGATTTTATTTTGTTAATGTAATAACATATATCCATATCCACTTCCATTAAATGAGAAACGGAACCATTAATTGTGTGTACGACGGATTACCACCACACGAAGAGAAGTAATTCGTTTCCCATCACCGCCTCTCGCAGCTAGAGATAATAATGCATTTAAAAAAAATGTTTGGTTAAGGTTCTAAATGGGTGGACAATTTCTCTAGTTCATTTGTTGTGGGGGAATCGTGGCCTGGAGAAGAGTACTTGAGAGAAAGAGATGGAAATGTGTGCCCAGTACCTGGAGTTGTTTTGAGTTTTTCTTGTGTGCCTTACTTTGTGATGTAATGCTTGAATATTTTATTTTCTATGATATGAGTTGATTCCTAGTTTCATAATGTGTGAGGAGGTCCTCAAATGTATAAAGGGTAGGACCATATTCCTAATTGATACACATTAATTGAGATGCAATTAAACCCATGCAGGTGTGTCAGTGCCACCTAGAGCAGATAATATCTTGATATAGAGGAAGGGATTCCCTAATTCATATGTCCAGATAGTTGGTTCTTGTGTGGTGTATCTTGTGTATTTTTGGGTTATAATATGTGGGAGGAGTTTTTCTTGGATGTTGTGGATTCACTACAACTTTTAAAAAATACATGGCAGTTTATCCTTGAGAGGTATCTTACAGGGTGGTTGTTCGGACCCCTATTTCTTCTGGGTTTGGTTTTTAATTCTCGAGGGTGATAATGATTTTATAGGTATATAATATAATGACTGAGACTTACCTGGTCCATTAATTTTTCAAAATATTATTGTTTAACCTTTAGTGAAATCTGATGTGATTTTAAGCATTGATTATCTTCTTCTATGTAAATTATAGATTGAAGAAATAATATTTTATATTTTTATTGAGCCTATGATTTTTTATCGATGCAAGGATGAATCCAATATACTAGTGTAAATGTTTTTTTGCCTAATATAGAATAAAATTTATGGAATAATGGGTGAGTTATCTTTTGGAATCATATTTGATTTCATTATGAGATTGTTTTGAAAAATTATTTGGTTATTTAAATTTTGGTATGAGACTTTATGAATGATAAAAAAAATTTAAATATATTTTTTAAGTTGATCATGGGAGGATGTGATATCAAATCATTTTAGACTTATTTTTGGAGAATAATTGTGTTTATCTACTTATGGAATTGTTTGAGATGAACTTTGGGTATTATTATTGATGTTTTATAAAATAACTATTTTTATTTATCTATGTTGGATAACTTGTGTTAAATATTTTTGTTTTGGTAAATATTTATAGGCATGAAGAATCAATTACCATCCTTTTATGAATCTTATGATTTATTAAAAGTTAATTTTAGTCCTTTCGGACTGAAAAATAATCTGGAATATTCATTTCCTAGAGTAAGTAACGAAATGTAAACTTATACAAGAACAACCAACTCATGAGATTATGATTAAGAAAAATAATGAACTCATGTAAGTATATTATCTCATGAAAATTTACCAATATTTGGAAAATGATCTTGAAACAAAAAAGTAGTCATATTTCCTTGATTTACGATGAATTTAGGGTATTTTTATCACCTCATCGGTTTATGATTTTGTGGTCATTACATTTCTTATGATCATCCACATTATTATGGTTAATGATATATGAAAATTAAATTAACTTAATGTATATATTTTAAATTCCCACTAATTTTCTCCTATTTTGAAACCTAGTTATTTATTATTATAGATTACCTTCATATTTTCCTTCACCTCTTTTCAAGAGAATGTTTTTTTAATCCTTTTTATGATGAGAGTTATCCATAAACTGATTTTCAAAATTTAAACACCTAATCTAGGATTATAAGTTACAATTTATATGGCATAATTTAATTATGTGATTTGAATGTAACACCATGAATTTATATGATATATTTTCTCCCAATATATTTAATTTCTTTGATAGCTTGAATTACACAGAACACTATGTTTTACAAACTACATCATGATAATGTCTTTTAAAACCTAGCCATTAAATTGTTTGGGTATGAATAAGAATAAACAAATTTTTAAAATCATGTAAAATTGTTTTAGATAAATAAAATATATTGATATATTAGTACATAATTCTTGGTAAAGGCTTTATATACTTCAAAAAAACATTTGTTCTAAAAAATGAGATTAATTTCCAATTATGAACAAATTATAAAATATTTTTTTTCCAAATTAGTAAATTATTTAGAAGATATGAAATTAATTTTTATAATTTACATGTTAAAATTTTTTATGGGGATTGTTTGAAAATTTTCTAAAACGATTAATTTTTTAAAGAATAGTGAAAAATACAGCTTTTTATTAAAAATTGCCTTTTCATTTTAATTGGTTACAAGTTACATATTGATTTAAAATTTTTTAAAATTAAAATTTGTTCTATTATATTATTATTATTTTAATTGAGTTTATTTTACTCAATTTCATGTTGAATCATGATATAAAAAACTTTTTAATCATTAGAAATATTTTTCTTTGGAAACCTGTTTTCCATTGCATTTGCAGGATTAATTTTAAATTAAATTTTTTCACTTTTGTGGATTGAATTGGTAAAAATTAATTTTGTATTCTGAATAAGAATTATTATTATTATATAATATGTTTAACTTAATTTTTTTCTAATTAATAGTAAAAACCGTAAAAAATAATTATCGTGGTTAAGGGTAAAAGAAGTTTACTGAGGGTTAAACTAAAAAGATACGGGTTAAAAAGACCTAAAAACATGTCCAATTTCTATTTTATGGTCATATATACACCTTATCACTTATAAGGTTCATTAATGATTCATTTTTTGTTCTGTTTTCATGTATAAAACGTGGGTAGTCCTTTTTCATTTCAAAAATCCCTAATGCATCCTCTCCCCCACATATAAAGGGGAACCCCCTCTCCTATCCTCTTTACACTCCAAAATAATTTTTTACCAGGACATAAGAAATTTACATTATTAATTCCATTAACATGTTCTATAGATAATATTTTGATTAGGAAACCCTACTAATATGTATTTTTGTGCCATCCTAAGGAGGATTCTTGAAGAAGATGTATCACTCTTAACCAAACATTTTTGTTTTATTTGTTCTTCCACATCCTTCAAATTTTATCTGAATAATTAGATATAATAACACAAATATATTCAATATCTTTTGATTTTATTTTGTTAGTGTAATAACATATATCCATATCATCTTCCATTAAATGAGAAACGGAACCATTAATTTCGTGTACGACGGACTACCACCTCGCGAAGAGAAGTAATTTTTTTTCCATCACCGCCTCTCGCAGCTAGAGATAATGATGCATTTAAAAAAATTATTATATTTTTATGAAATAATTACAATTTTTTAATTATAATATCACATCTATCTTCTTACCTTTCCATCACCGCCTCTCCCAGCTTCGTCGGTATCTTCACGATGACTCCCATGTCATTGAATGGGGAGAGTTGCATATCAAGGATGATGTAACGTTCATGGAGTGGTGAGTAGAGATCCAAGATCATTTGGAAAAGGTTCTACATGGGTGGACCATTTCTCTAGTTCATGTGTTGTGGGGGAATGGTTGCCTTGAGAAGAGTACTTGAGAGCAAGAGATGGAAATGTGTGCCCAGTACCTGGAGTTGTTTTGAGTTTTTCTTGTGTGCCTTAATTTGTGATGTAATGCTTGAATATTTTATTTTCTATAAGTTGAGTTGATTCCTTGTTTCATAATGTGTGAGGATATCCTAAATTTTAGAAAGGGGAGGACCATATTCCTAATTGATATACATTAATTGAGATATAATTAAACCCATGCAGGTGTGTTAGTGCCACCTAGAGCAGATAATATCTTGATATAGAGGAAGGGATTCCCTAATTCATGTGTCTAGATAGTTGGTTCTTGTGTGGTGGATCTTGTGTATTTTTGGGTTATAATATGTGGGAGGAGGTTTTCTTGGATGTTGTGGATTCACTACAACATTTAAACAATACATGGTAGTTTATCCTTGAGTGGTATCTTACAGGGTGGTTGTTCGGAACCCTCTTTCTTCTGGGTTTGGTTTTTAATTCTCGAGGGTGATAATGATTTTATAGGTATCTAATATAATGGCTGAGACTTCCCTGGTCCATTAATTTTTCAAAATATTATTTTTCAACCTTTAGTGAAATCTGATGTGATTTTAAGCATTGATTATCTTCTTCTATGTAAATTATATATTGATGAAATAATATTTTATATTTTTATTGAGCCCATGATTGTTTATCGATGCAAGGATGAATCCAATTTACTAGTGTAAATGTTTTTTTGTCTAATATAGAAGAATATTTATGGAATAATGGGTGAGTTATCTTTTGGAATCAAATTTGATTTCATTATGAGATTGTTTTGAAAAATTATTTGGTTATTTAAATTTTGGTATGAGACTTTATGAATGATAAAAATTATCTAAATATATTTTTTATGTTGATCATGGGAGGATGTGATATCAAATCATTTTAGACTTATTTTTGGATAATAATTGTGTTTATATACTTATGGAATTGTTTGAGATGAACTTTGGGTATTATTATTGATGTTTTATAAAAATTATTTAAATATATTTGTTAAGTTGATCATGGGAGGATGTGATATCAAATCATTTTAGACTTAGTTTTGGAGAATAATTGTGTTTATCTACTTATGGAATTGTTTGAGATGAACTTTGGGTATTATTATTGATGTTTTATAAAATAATTATTTTTATTTATCTGTGTTGGATAACTTGTGTTAAAGATTTTGGTTTTGGTAAATATTTATAGACATGAAGAATTAATTACCATCCTCTTATGAATCTTATGATTTATTAAATGTTAATTTTAGTCTTTTAGGACTGAAAAATAATCTGGAATATTCATTTCCTGGAGTAAGTAACGAACTGTAAACTTATAAAAGAACAACCAACTGATGAGATTATGATTAAGAAAAATAATAAACTCATGTAAGTATATTATCTCATGAAAATTTACCAATATTTAGAAAATGATCTTGAAACAAAAAATTAGTCCTATTACCTTGATTTACGATGAATTTAGGGTATTTTTCTCACCTCATTGATTTATGATTTTGTGGTCATTACATTTCTTATGATCATCCACATTATTATGGTTAATGATATATGAAAATTAAATTAACTTAATGTATATATTTTCACTTCCCACTAATTTTCTCCTATTTTGAAACCTAGTTATTTATTATTATAGATTACCTTCATATTTTCCTTCACCTCTTTTCAAGAGAACGTTTTTTTAATCCTTTTTATGATGAGAGTTATCCATAAATGGATTTTCGAATTTTAAACACCTAATCTAGGATTATAAGTTAAAATTTATATGGAATAATTTAATTATGTGATTTGAATGTAACACCCTGAATTTTTATGATATATTTTCTCCCAATATAATTAATTTCTTTGATAGCTTGAATTACACAGAGCACTATTTTTTACAAACTGCATCATGATAATGTCTTTTAAAACCTAGCCATTAAATTTTTTGGGTATGAATAGGAATAAAAAAAAAATCAAAATCATGTAAAATAGTTTTAGATAAATAAAATATATTGATATATTAGTACATAATTCTTGGTAAAGGCTTTATATACTTCAAAAAAACATTTGTTCTAAAAAATGATATTCATTTCCAATTATGAACAAATTATAAAAAAAATTCCAAATTAATAAATTATTTAGAAGATATGAAATTAATTTTTATAATTGACATGTTAAAACTTTTTAGGGTGATTTTTTGATAATTTTCTAAAATGATTAATTTTTTAAAGAATAGTGAAAAATACTGCTTTTTATTAAAAATTGTCTTTTCATTTTAATTGGTTACAAGTTACATATTGATTTAAAATTTTTTAAAATTAAAATTGGTTCTATTATATTATTATTATTACAATTTAGTTTATTTTACTCAATTTCATGTTGAATCATGATATAAAAAAATTTTAATCATTAGAAATATTTTTCTTTGGAAACCTGTTTTTCATTGCATTTACAGGATTAATTTTAAATTAAATTTTTTCACTTCTGTGGATTGAATTGGGAAAAATGAATTTCATATTCGGAATAAGAAATATTATTATTATATAAAATGTTTAACTTAATTTTTTTCTAATGAATAGTAAAAACCGTAAAAAATAATTATCGTGGTTAAGGGTAAAAGAAGTTTACTGAGGGTTAAACTAAAAAGATAAGGGTTAAAAAGACCTAAACACTTGTCCAATTTCTATTTTATGGTCATATATACACCTTATCACATATAAGGTCCATTAATGATTCATTTTTTGTTCTCTTTTCATGTATAAAACGTGGGTAGTCCTTTTTCATTTCAAAAATCCCTAATGCATCCTCTCCCCCACATATAAAGGGGAACCCCCTCTCCTATCCTCTTTACACTCCAAAACCATTTTTTTTACCAGGACATAAGAAATTTCCATTATTAATTCCCTTAACATGTTCTATAGATAATATTTTGATTAGGAAACCCTACTAATATGTATTTTTGTGCCAACCTAAGGAGGATTCCTGAAGAAGATGTATCATTCCTAACCAAACATTTTTGTTTTATTTGTTCTTCCACATCCTTCAAATTTTATCTGAATAATTAGATATAATAACACCAATATATTCAATATATTTTGATTTTATTTTGTTAATGTAATAACATATATCCATATCCTCTTCCATTAAATGAGAAACGGAACCATTAATTGTGTGTACGATGGACTACCACCTCGCGAAGAGAAGTAATTCACTTTCCATCACCGCCCCTCACAGCTAGAGATAATGATTCATTTAAAAAAATTATTATATATTTATGAAATAATTAAAAAAATTTAATTATAATATCACATCAATCTTCTTACCTTTCCATCACCGCCTCTCCCAGCTTCATCTGTATCTTCACGATGACTCCCATGTCATTGAATGGGGAGAGTTGGATATCAAGGATGATGCAACGTTCATGGAGCGGAGAGTAGAGATCCAAGATCATTTGGAAAAGGTTCTAAATGGGTGGAACATTTCTCTATTTCATGTGTTGTGGGGTCATGGTGGCCTGGAGAAGAGTACTTGAGATCAATAGATGGAAATGTGTGCCCAGTACCTGGAGTTGTTTTGAGTTTTTCTTGTGTGCCTTAATTTGTGATGTAATGCTTGAATATTTTATTTTCTATGAGATGAGTTGATTACTTGTTTCATAATGTGTGAGGAGTTCCTGAAATGTAGAAAGGGTAGGACCATATTCCTAATTGATACACATTAATTGAGATACAATTAAACCCATGCAGGTGTGTCAGTGCCACCTAGAGCAGATAATATCTTGATATAGAAGAAGGGATTCCCTAATTAATGTGTCCAGATAGTTGGTGCTTGTGTGGTGTATCTTGTGTATTTTTGGGTTATAATATGTGGGAGGAGGTTTTCTTGGATGTTGGGGATTCACTACAACTTTTAAACAATACATGGTAGTTTATCCTTGATAGGTATCTTACAGGGTGGTTGTTCGGACCCCTCTTTCTTCTGGGTTTGGTTTTTAAGTCTCGAGGGTGATAAGGATTTTAGATGAATGTTTTAGTCAATCTTTGGATACTAGGCTTAGAAAAATCTAGTGATAAATTTTAGGATAATATTAAATGTTGGAAAATATCATGGAATTATTTTAAGGATTTAAAGAGTGTTTTCCATGAAATTACATCACAATAAAATGACTATAAGTGGATATGGATATGGAATATTTATACCTAGGGGTAATAACACTGAAAATATTGCATTGGGATTTGACTCAATCATCACTTAGTACATAAAAAAGAGACTTGAAACACACCTGGATTGACACTCCTAGGGATATGTTTTGAAAATTCATAAAATCCTTCTAACCATAATGAAGGATTTGAATTGATGATTAGTATTAATTACCATGTTTAAAAGTAAGGTTTAATGTGTTGAGAATAATTCTTCATGTTTTAGACATTCTATAAATTTTTTATTATTATGTGGTTCCCAATATTATTATTAGTTGTCACGCTATGATTTTTTGTTATAGTTAATGACTAGAACCTGAAATAATTGTGTGAATAATGAATGTGATATCCAATGCAATGACTATCCTCATGAAGAAATAAATAGCTTTCAAACTGGGATACAATATTTTGTTACTATGCTTACTCATATCTCTCAATCTATATGTCGTAACATGGTTCATGTAGAAATTTAAATTTTACTAAAGGTGGGACAACATTCCATTGAATCTTTTATTTAACAACATGCACCCTCCTTTTTGGGACTTCAGTTCCACTAGTTAATTAGAAATCAATCAATGTAATTGAAAAGATGTTTTTTATTATTCTATTATAAACCCATGAAGAAGTCATAATATACATTTATTGTTTGGAATTTAATGAGGATAATTGGTGGAATATTATTAAGAATAAAAGGTAAGAGGATAAAATTGACTATATAGAATGGGATGAGCTTAAGGGGATATTTTTCAATAAATATATAGCTTCTATTTTACATACAAAAAATAAAGGACTTTAAAGATAATGAGTAGAGGGATGATAATCCCATTGGTAAATATGTGTGAAAATTTTATTATACATGGTAGTTTTGATTCTAGTTTAATTATTACCCCTTAGAGAAAAATTGATTGATTATATAGTAGTTTTAATACAAATCATAAATATTAATTAGCTATAAGAGACATAAGAAGCTATGAATAAATAATTAAATTACCAAACAATTTGGAAATGTAATGTGGAAACCATCATGGTTCTGGTGATAAGAAAAGGAATAAATTGTTTAATGGAAGCTTCAGTGGAATACCAAACAGAGGTAAGAAAATAATTCAAGCACATAATTTCTGTAAATGTGGGAAGGAATACTCAAGTTAAGTCCTAAAAGGAATACAAATATTCTCCAAGTGTGGGAAACCATGACATTGATAAAAATAATATCAAAGTAATGTGAATAATCATATCAATGAAAGGAATTAAGATAGGGATAAATAGAATACACAACCCATAGAATAGTAATATAGATAAAAGGAGTTTGAAAATTATCTAAATGAATTCCTTAATATAAGGGCTGGCGAGGATAATAAGACACGAGAACTTATGAAGACAAAGGACATAGATAAAGATTATGAAATGAAAACAAATGAATTGAATCATGATAATTAGGTAAATGTTATCCTTCAGTTAGTAGTGTGGAATTTAAAGGAGAAGTTTTTATGAAAAATGCCAAAAAATGTTATTTTTCAACCTTTAGTGAAATCTGATGTTATTTTAAGCATTGATTATCATCTTCTATATAAATTATAGATTGAAGAAATAATATTTTATATTTTAATGAGCCCATTATTGTTTATCGATGCAAGGATTAATCTAATATACTAGTGTAAATGTTTTTTTGTCTAATATAGAAGAATATTTATGGAATAATGGGTGAATTATCTTTTGGAATCATATTTGATTTCATTATGAGATTGTTTTGAAAAATTATTTGGTTATTTAAATTTTGTTATGAGACTTTATGAATGATAAAAATTATTTAAATATATTTGTTAACTTGATCATGGGAGGATGTGATATCAAATCATTTTAGACTTATTTTTGGAGAAGAATTGTGTTTATCTACTTATGTAATTGTTTGAGATGAACTTTGGGTATTATTATTGATGTTTTATAAAATAATTATTTTAATTTATCTATTTTGGATAACTTGTGTTAAATATTTTGGTTTTGGTAAATATTTTTTGACATGAAGAATGAATTACCATCCTCTTATGAATCTTATGATTTATTAAAAGTTAATTTTAATCCTTTGGGACTGAAAAATAATCATGAATATTCATTTCCTGGAGTAAGTAACGAACTGTAAACTTATAAATGGGCAACCAACTGATGAGATTATGCTTAAGAAAAATTATAAACTCATGTAATTATATTATCTCCTGAAAATTTACCAATATTTGGAAAATGATCTTGAAACAAAAAATTAGTCATATTACCTTGATTTACGATGAATTTAGGGTATTTATCTCACCTCATTGGTTTATGATTTTGTGGTCATTACATTTCTTATGATCATCCACATTATTATGGTTAATGATATATGAAAATTAAATTAAATTAATGTCCATATTTTAACTTCCCACTAATTTTCTCCTATTTTGAAACCTAGTTATTTATTATTATAGATTACCTTCATATTTTCCTTCACCTCTTTTCAAGAGAACGTTTTTTTAATCCTTTTTATGATGAGATTTATCCATAAATGGATTTTCAAATTTTAAACACCTAATCTTGGATTATAAGTTAAAATTTATATGGAACAATTTAATTATGTTATTTGAATGTAACACTCTGAATTGTTATGATATATTTTCTCCCAATATATTTAATTTCTTTGATAGCTTTCATTACATCGAACACTAAGTTTTACAAACTACATCATGATAATGTCTTTTAAAACCTAGCCATTAAATTTTTGGTTATGAATAGGAATAAACAAATTTTTAAAATCATGTAAAATTGTTTTAGATAAATAAAATATATTGATAGATTAGTACATAATTATTGGTAAAGGCTTTATATACTTCAAAAAAACATTTGTTCTAAAAAATGATATTCATTTCCAATTATGAACAAATTATAAAATAATTTTTTCCAAATTAATAAATTATTTGGAAGATATGAAATTAATTTTTATAATTTACATGTTAAAACTTTTTAGGGTGATTTTTTGATAATTTTCTAAAATGATTAATTTTTTAAAGAATAGTGAAAAATACTTCTTTTTATTAAAAATTGCCTTTTCATTTTAATTGTTTACAAGTTACATATTGATTTAAAATTTTTTAAATTTAAGATTGGTTCTATTATATTATTATTATTCCAATTTAGTTTATTTTACTCAATTTCATGTTGAATCATTATATAAAAAAAATTAATCATTTGAAATATTTTTCTTTTGAAACCTGTTTTTCATTGCATTTGCCGGATTAATTTTAAGTTAAATTTTTTCACTTCTGTGGATTGAATTGGGAAAAATGAATTTCGTATTCAGAATAATTATTATTATTATTATATAATAGGTTTAACTTAATTTTTATCTAATGAATTGTAAAAACCGTAAAAAATAATTATCGTGGTTAAGGGTAAAAGAAGTTTACTAAGGGTAAAAATAAAAAGATAAGGGTTAAAAAGACCTAAAAACTTTTCCAATTTCTATTTTATGGTCATATATATACCTTATCACATATAAGGTTCATTAATGATTCTTTTTTTTTCTCTTTTCATGTATAAAACGTGGGTAGCCCTTTTTCATTTAAATAATCCCTAATGCATCCTCTCCCCCACAGATAAAGGGGAACCCCCTATCCTATCCTCTTTACACTCAAAATCATTTTTTTACCAGGACATAAGAAATTTCCATTATTAATTCCCTTAACATTTTCTATAGATAATATTTTGATTAAGAACCCCTACTAATATGTATTTTTGTGCCAACCTATGGAGGATTCCTGAAGAAGATGTATCATTCTTAACCAAACATTTTTGTTTTATTTGTTCTTCCACATCCTTCAAATTTTATCTGAATAATTTTATATAATAACACCAATATATTCAATATATTTCGATTTTATTTTGTTAATGTAATAACATATATCCATATCCTCTTCCATTAAATGAGAAATGGAACCATTAATTGTGTGTACGACGGACTACCACCTCGTGAAGAGAAGTAATTCGTTTTCCATCAACTCCTCTCGCAGCTAGAAATAATGATTCATTTTAAAAAATTATTATATATTTATGAAATAATTACAATTTTTTAATTTTAATATCACATATAATTAAACCCCTTCTTGATTGCTCATTGACATGGGAAGGGGTGAAGTCAGTGACATCGGCATTTCCCCGATCGTCGTTTCATTATCGTCGAAGACATCCTATGTTGGTTGCCTCTGCAAGGTGCTTCTGATCTGGCACGGGGTTAGTTTCCTCATTCTTCGATCTTCGGTGGTTGTTCTTCATTGTAAGGTGTTCTTCGTTGGAGAGGGTAAAAGTTTCTCCAAGTGCTTTTCCAACACTACTCCCAACAAACGAATAGACAATATAAATTAAATTATGTTTTATTAATTTAATTTGAATTGGAACCATTAATCAAGAGGTGTTGGCATAATTAATGTGGATGATTTTTAAGAGACTTCTCCACATTAAAGAGGGATTTTATGAGTTTCTCCCATTATGAAGGTTTTGGTGGTCCCCGCCTTTAGGAATTCAAATTGGGGGGTTTAGGCTCGGGTGGTCCCCACCACCATAACCCATGTGGGAGGTTTCAAAAAAAAATGTTAAATATTTTTATTTTATTTTATTCTTTCACAAAAAACACAAAAACTAACTTTCACCCATGACCAATTTCCATCAAGGTGAAAGTCTCCTTAAGAGAATATCGACTCTACAAGATCAACGATGTTCTCGGATTCCAATTCCGATCACCGGTTCAAAAGATACAAAAACCCACTCGCACATTTACTGAATGTACCTGAAAAAAGTTTAGAAATTCATTCCAGGAACTCCGGGCCTCAGAATCACACACCGTCAATTTTCATGGACTCGTAAAATTACCATATAATTAAAAACATTACATGGAATTTCAGGGTCTTTACATTCTCCCCACCTCAAGGCTTTGTTTCCTCATAATCCAAAACACAAAATAAGGAAACATGTGGGGGTAATGAGCACAAATATGAGCCTCCCGCTCCCATGTGCTCTCTTATAGGTTCTTGTGCTGCCAATGAATGCGCACCAGAGGTATCGACCACCCACGAAGGACCTGGTCATGTCAATCCTCAATCTCTACTAGAACCTCTGTAAAAGTTTCCCCATCGTCGACGTAAAGCTCGCCGTGGTCGATGATGTGATAAGGGTCATGCACGTATCTCCTCATCCAAGATACGTGGAAGACGTTGTGCACCCAGTGCAACTGAGGTGGAAGAGATAAGAGGTAAGCCACCTCGCCAATTCTACATAGGACCAGGAAGGGTTTGATGAACCTCAGAGATAACTTTACACCTCGGTCAAATCTCCACAAACCTTGTCTGGGTTAGACCCATAGAACGACATGGTAACCATCCTCAAACTCTAGAGGTCTCCATCTCCTATCAGCATAGGACTTCTGCCTACTCTATGCAGTCTTCATCTGCTCTTGGATGATCTGCACTTTCTCTGTGGTAGCTCATACCATCTCTAGTCCCACTAGTGCTGACTCCCCTGAGTCAGTCCAACACAAAGGTAATCTGCAAGGTCGCTCGTACAATGCCTCAAAAGGTGTCATCCCAATGGTGGAGTGATAGATATTGTTTTATACAAACTCTACCAAAGGCAAGTGATCCTCCCAGTTGCGATCGAAGTCGAGGACGCAAGCACGCAGCATGTCCTCGAGGGTCTGAATGGTCCGCTTAGTCTAGAAATCCGTCTAATGATGGAAGGTGATGCCCAAATGAAGCTACATCCCAAAAGCCTCCAGCAACCCCTTCCATAGCTGGGAAGTGAAACGTGTATCATGATCAGAGACAATCTTCGAGGGTACTCCATGTAGCTACACAATCTCCTACACAAATAGGCGTCTCAAGCTCTCTGCTGAACCCTACTCTTTGATTGGTAATAAGTGGGCCGACTTGGTGATTCAATCGACAATCACCCAAATAGAATCATGAAATCTGGATGTATGTGGAAGTCCTGTCATGAAGTCCAGGGATATCCCATCCCACTTCCACTATGGGACCTCTAAAGGCTAAACCAAGCCTACTGGTACCTGATGCTCCGCCTTTACTTGATAAAAAGTGAGGCACTAAGAGACAAACTCTGCTACTCCTTTCTTCATTCCCGGCCACCAGTGTTGTCATCGGAGATATTGGTACATCTTTGGAACTCGTGGATGTACCGCTAGAGGGGATGTGTGGAACTCCCTCATCACTTCTTCCCGAAGTGACACTGGTACCATGGTATGTCCTCTGAAGAGGATGACGTGCTCCACACCTTCAAAAAATCCATCATGTGTCTGCCCTGTGTATATCTGAGCACGTCAAGCCTTGTAATTAGCATCCCCATGTTGCGCCTCCCTTACTCGTTGAAGAAGTGGGGGAGTGACTGTAATAGACTTATGAAAAACTGCTTCATCCCGATCCACAAAGGATATCTACAAAGCAGCCAGCTGCTCTGTCGCCTCGCCTAGTAGCTGTATACCATATCTTCTTCTGATTGCATCTGCTAAAATATTCCCCTTCCTAGGAGTATTGACTATCTCGAAGTCATAGTCCAGGAGGAACTCAAGCCAATTTCATTGTCTCAGGTTCAGGTACTTCTGAGAGAAGATACACCTGAGACTCTTGTGATCAGAGTAAATTGTAAAATGCTCGTCCATCAAGTAATGTTGCCACATCTTCAAGGAAAAGACCACTACTGCTAACTCCGAGCCATGGGTAGAAAAGTTATGCTCATGTAGTATCAACTGTCGAGAACCATATGCAATCACTGCTCTCACCTACATTAGGACACATCTGAGTCTGGTCCCTGATGTGTCGTAGTAGACTACGTACCCTACGCCCTCCTCTAGAAGCCTAAATATGGGGGCACTAGTCAGCCTCTGCCTCAGCTCTTGAAAACTCCACTGGAATCTCTCCGACCACATGAAGGGTTTCCTCTTCTTCGTTAGTGATGATAAAGGTGCTGCAACTCTGGAGAAATCTGGAACAAATCTCTGGTAGTATCCGGCCAAACCCAGGAAACTTCGTATCTCTGTCACACTCCTGGTTGGCTCCCAAGTAAGTATTGCCTCAATCTTCACTGGATCCATTGAAACTCCAACCTCCGAGATGACATGTCCCAGAAAGTGAACCTCTTGGATCCAGAACTGGCACTTCGAGAGCATACCATAAATCTGGTGCTCTCAGAGTGTGTCCAGTACTACCTGCAAATGATAGGCATGATCCTCCTCAGTAGTCGAGTATATCAGAATGTTGTCGATGAAGACTACTACATAGCAATTAATGTGTGGCTGAAAGATCATGTTCATGAGTACCATGAACACTACAGGAGCATTGGTCATGCTGAATGGAATAACCAAGAACTCATAATGGCTATACTGACATCTAAAAGTCATCTTATACACATCCTTGTCTCGTACTCTGAGCTGGTGATAGCCTGATCTGAGGTCTATCTTCGAGAACCATCGTGCTCCCTTCAGCTGATCAAAGAGGTCTTCAATCCTCAGAAGTGGGTACTTGTTCTTCACGGTCACCTAGTTCAGGCACCGATAGTCAACACAAAGTCTCAAGCTCCCATCTGAATTCTTGGAGAACAAAATCATGGCTGCCCAAGGAGAAACACTAGGACGAATGAATTTGTTCCCCTGCAAGTCCTCTAGCTATACTCGTAGCTCACGAAGCTCCATAGAATCCATACAATACACTGGTGTAGATATCGGTGTCGTCCCGGGGTACAAGTCAGTTTAAAATTCCACCTCTCTGTGAGGAGGTAGACCCAGAACATCATCAAGTAAGACATCTACGTACTAGTCCACCACTACATGGTACCTCGGACTTTCCATAACTACTGCTCTGAGGTTAAGGCTAGCTAACAGATGAGTGATCGATTGCACTCTCTTCCGGGTAAGTCCATCATGTACTTCAAAGGCTCCCTTCTCACTGGTGAAGGTAAACCTGATCCCATCTGTGCAGACACACAACACTTTTCACCTAATACAGTCAATCTGAGCATGGACTATATATGACTAGTCCATATCCAAGATAGTGGCATAAGGCCTCAAAGACACTACTAGGAGATCACAGCCAAAGATCTCACCTCCTAGATTAAGCTCTCACTACTAGCACCAGTTTTTAATCATCGAATCCTCTCTCGTAAGAGTCTCTATCCGTAAGGATCGAGCTAGTGACTCTGTTGGAATCTTTGAGCTTAGAACAAGGGCAGTGGAAATAAAATAATGACAGGCACCTATGTCTATAAGTACCACATCTAAGGTGGGGTAGTCACATATCGTACCTCGTATCATCTCCAGAGCTCCGTGATCATAGGCCCCAGCTACCAAGAGCTGAGCTTTCCCTTATCCTCCTACTCCCTGCAGTCGGGGTGGACCTCCTGATGGTGGCGGTGGTAACATGTCACGAACTGGATCTGGTCGCCATCAAACCGGCACCAAACCCAACCCGTTCCAAGGTCCGAAGGGTGTTCCTTATCCCGACGGTCTAGAAAAAGTTCCCAAGTATCATTAATTTAGGTATGGGAATGATTTAACTGAGTATGAAAGCATAACACATTAAAACAATCCATAATATAAATCTGAAATTTTCAAGCCAAAAAAGTATTAACCAAAAACCAGAACAGAATACATTGGATCAAAGATAATAAAAGAGGTCCAAATACAAATAATTACAATATCAATACATCCCCAAGGACTCCACATGACAAGGGCGTCATCACCCACAAGTCGTCTTCACAACTCTGCCCCACCGATGGGGACTAACACCCTGAACCGCCATCACCCTTGGCCTTTCTTTTACCTCAGTCAAACATAACCAAGTATACTTACACCCAAGGGGTTTAAGTAGGGTTTGATCCTAATCCCAATAGGATACCACCCAATTATTCCAAATAGGATGCAATACAATGTGAAAAAGAAAGCAGTTTTAGTACGCAATGAAAGACAGTGATAAAATCCAAGAAATGCAACTTTCAATTGAAAATAGTTTTCAAGCTAAAATTTTCAGAATGTTCACACATTTAAATAGAAATATTAGCTACTATAAATTACTAAAAAAACACCCAAATACAATGGAAAATATCACAAACACAGTGAGCAACAAAATCAGGAACACCCCAAGGCACTAGATAGTCTTGGGCCCCATGTACCTCATACCTCGGTGTAAAGTAACCATAGTAAAATTAGTTCTCGTCCATGAGCCACTAGTATGGAACATACCCATAACCTAGTGGTCCCCAATCATTATCCAAATAGTTTAGTTAGAGTTTTCTTTATCCAAATTCTAGGTGAAACAGGGACAAAACTCATCCTGTCCACTAGTCGTACTAGTACACATCCACCCCACCTAGGTACCCGGGATTCCCCCTTTGTGATCAAACAAATTCAGCATGCCACATGCATCCATTTTCATATAAAAACATAAATACTGGTCACTTACAAAAAATAGAGTATCTATACACACTTTATACAATTTAAAACACACAACAAACCACTTTGATTTTCCATAAAACAATTTCTCAAAACACCGCATTGTTTTGCACCCAACACTCCCTGAAAACCCCACTTTGCATACTATATGCACACCTATAAGTTACCAAAACAGGAATGGAAGCCTTATATATTTAAATTAAACCAACAAATCAATTTTTAGTGAATACCCATGTGAACCAAGAAATGTAATCTTTGTAAAACTTCCATTTTTAAACAAACCTGACACTTAAAGTCCACAAGTTACACAACACCATTAAAAACAACTTTCGCAGCAAAAAACAGAAGGTATAAACATTCAAAACAGTATTTCCATCCCTAGTACATCCCAATAAAAAAAATAAGTAGTGATAGGGCATCCCCAAAAGAACCAACAAGAGACTTCCATGAAAAACCCCCAATTTCACCTAAAATTGGCATTAAAAATTCATTTGCGTTACAAAAACCACTAGAACTATTTTTTTGCAGAAACCATAAAATTAAATGAACATGTAAATATCATAAAAAATAAATTCAATTCACATAGATTTCATACATATGGAATCACCTACCAAATTAGTTAAAACTTTGAATCTTTTGTGCGAAAATCAAATCGCACCACCACCGCACCAAGAGGGACCTAGATCAAACCTAAAACCAGAAGAATTGGAAAATAAACCCCAATATTAAACCTTAGGTTCAAAACCCTACCCCCTGGTCATTTGGGACTTCAAGTAAGAGGGAATAAACCCTAATAAAAATAAATGAAACCCTAAGAAATTTGAAAGAATAAATAAATGGACTCACTTATTTGAAGTATCCTGAATTAATCACTCCAAAAACAATAGTAGATGAAATTTAAAACAGAAACAATTCAGGGGTTGTTCAAAAAAGATTTAGGAGGTCATTTAGGAACTGAATGGATGGAAAAGAGTAATAATTGAGAGAGTTAATAATGGATGAAGTTACCTCTTCAATTCTGGCCGATTTGAGACACCCTATGAAGTTCTGGCCTATGTCGCGATTTCAAAGAGCTCCAAGGAGGGGGGAAAAGGTAATGTGAGCACGTATGGGCGTCTTAGGGTCGAGGGGGATGTGGAATCACAGATAAATTCATTATAATGAATAAGATATTGAAAAATTAAAGAAACAATTTAGAACTGGAAAATGAGCTTTTGGGTTGGCCCAATTCTAAAATAAAAACCCAAATCCCCCATGATTATGGATTTATAAAGGCTCCAAATTTATATTTTGGTGTTAATAGGTCAGTGGAGGACAAGTTGAAATTTTAATGGATAAAAAATGTTGAAAAATTAATGAGTTATAAAAGAAACAAAATTTATTTTAAATCTGGAATTGGGCTCACAGTTTGACCCAATTCATGAAAACTCACTCATTCCTCCATAAAAGCTTGGGAAACCCCCAAAACAAAGCATGAATGGAAAATAAATTAAAAATAACTTTAAAATAAGTTATTTATGTGACAATTATCCCCACCATGAAAAATTTTCACCTCGGAAAGTCACAGCAAGGTCAAAGAAACAACCAAACCCAACTGAGAAACCAATAAGTACTCCCTTACCAGGTTTCGCCGCTAAAGGCCAAAACACCTCTAGTGATCAATTAAGGAAGGATTACTCTCACAATAAAAACTTACACCACATTACTAAAATGATCAATCACATTCATAATTTATCCCAAAAGAAAAATCCCCAAACACTATCTGAACAGGACTCAATCAATTCACCCAAACGGACAACAACTTTGAACAAGGTTACACTTACCTTACTTTAACTAAACCATTGGGCACTCTCCAGTCCCAAAGTTTACTCAAGGAAGATGTTGGTATCTAGATAGCTCGAAATGAGACTATGTACACCAACCCATAAACATGGATAAATCTAAGTTGCTGGTATGGGGGGACACAAATACCCTCCCCACCATAAGAGACAACCAATAAATTTTTTTCAAGATAGAATCAGAACACTAATAGGGGGAGGCCTGAATGGACTCCCTAGTACATAGGGTAGACTTCCATTAAAAACTTCCGAAGGAACATACATGAGAATCATAGTTGTTCTCCCCACCATAAGAACCATCCATCTTAACTGACCAGCATGGTCCGTCACAGAAAAACCCAAAAATTTCAAGATTTGGGAAGGTCACACGGTTAGTCCGCACAGTTTGTGAAACCATGAACTAACTGTGCTGATCAATCTTCCTGCATGGCTTCCATGCACATAGTCACTCTTAATCATTCACAAACCTTGTGCTCAGCCTGTCTAGCCAAATTTTCAACCATTCTCCAAAGACTCTATGGAAACAAAATGGGGGGAATGACATTGGGCGAGGACATGGGTACAAGGCCCTCCACCTATTTCCACCAAACGTGAACAACAAAAGAAATATGATGATACCAGAGGTTTAAACTCTTCCTATATTTCATATTAAGTATAGTAATTTGTACTAGGCTTTAAATGAACATGTGATTTCCCCTAACTATGAGCCAGCATCTCCCCGAGACCTATGGATGTAGCTCAAATGATTGAAGCAACTTCGGCCGCAGTTAGTCTTTGGAAACCCACTGAATGAGAATTCTTCTTTCGGTTCCACAAACAAATACACCACAATCCCAGATAAGTTTTCCATACATAACAAATTCCAAACTCACTTTACCCTATCCCGATATTTCACTGAAATAAGGGCTAAGTAGATGTACACACATCACACCTTATTTATTTATGTGAGAAACAACAGAAGTAAAGAACACCTACACTAACCTTCCTCTAAAATGGAATATTTTGAAGTTTTTACAAGGAAGAAATTCTCCCAACATAACAGGGACTCTCAGAGGATTTCACGACTTTCACCTATACGGTCAATTGAGTACATGACATCATAAGGAATCACCGAACATGACCATTATTGTCACACACGGTTTTTTTCTGTCTTTGTACTGATTCGGCCCATTTGAAATCCTGATCCTTTTCATGGGTATTTGATGAGATGAATCTTGAGTTTTGAAGTTTCATATATGTCTAACCACCATAATTTTGAATCCCCATTGCTTATTTAGGAGTTTTTTAAGAAAGGGTGGTTACTTCATGATTTGGGCCAACCATGAGCCCATTCCCAGTTTTAAAAACTGAATTTGTTTCTTTCATAACTCTTTTTTTTCATCCTTTTTCACCCATTCAACTTACCACTTGTCCTATAATGATATATTAAAATTTATTTATCCTTTTGTACCCATTATAAGTTCATAAGCCGGGTGAATTTGGGTTACTTATTTAGGTATTGGGCCAGCCCATGGGCTCATTTTCTGTTTTAAAAAAATAATTTGTTTCATTTATATGTTTTTCATTTTTTACTATTTTTCAGTGACTCCACCTCTCCCTCGAAGCCAATAACCCTATCCTAACCCTCATAATCTATTTTACCTCTTTGGAGCTCATGTGTGTCGCGGCATAGGGAGAAAATGCTCAAGAAACCTCAAATCGCCCAGAATTTCCAAGGTAACTTTTATCATTCATAAATCAATCAATTCGTACTCTTTTAGCCACCAATATTCTTCCCCTGGTTCTTCCAGACCTTAGGAGTCTCTCCAAGAATTTTCAAGCCATTCCCTTTTCTCGAGGGCTTCAGATATAATGGAAGACGAAGAGTTTTCTAGGATGAAAGGTGAGATTCCTTCTCCTTTCTTCTTCCTCTTCCCCCTCCTTTCATTATTTCTTGGTTGTATATTGTACCCTAGTCTTGATATACCTAGGGTTTTGCTATACAATGTTTTTTGATGTGTTTTATGTTTGTTTAGGTCTGTTATTTATAGTTTTAGGGTTTATAAACCCGCGGCGGGTGATTTCGGGTGTGCGTTTCAATTACGCTAAAGATTTGAGGTAGGATATCCCTTGCACATGCCTTTATCATAGAAGTTTCATCATTTTAATATTATTCTATACTTATATAAATGTTTATTATTGTTTTTAATCCTTTTTATAATTTTATTGGTGTGCAAAGTCGTTGTTTAATCACTGTTATGTGAAAGGTAGTGTTGTTTTGTCATGAAAGTGCTCAACAAGTGTTTCTTTAAATGTTCCATTATCTTTTGAAAATATTTTGTGAGGTTTATAATCTGGTTTATGGTATTTTTAACATGTTACAGTATCTTTAATGAAAATATGACATTCAATTTGTGTTTTATTCCTTTTCATGTACATAAAATAAATTGTTTTGTTTAAAAAGGGCATGACATGTGTTCAGTAAATTGCCCGATTGGCTTTTATGTGTGATGTGCGATTTAAAAGTTATTTGATTGGATTTATAAAGTAATTGTAAGAATTATAAATGGTATTTTTGGTTACTTATATTTATTTCCAATTTGGATTTTTTTTACAAACAAGTGGGTTTTGATTTACAACATATTTTGGCCGGAGTTTCCCAAAAATGGACCGTTTCACATCTTTATGAAAATGGTTGTGCTTTGAATATGTAACCTGAGTATTATAAGAGATTTATGAATGAGGTTTTCTGCTGTAAATGATGTTTATACAGATCCTTAATAAAATTAAAATTCATACCTTCATCAAAGGTTAGTTTTGAGAAAATGTTTAAAGGCCCGTTTGGCATTTCCTAGAAATGAAGGAGTGTTTTACTTGTATATAACAAGTTGTGAAATTGGGATTGTTTTATGGTCCATTAAATGATTTTATTAAATGTTTATTGGGATGCCAAATATGATTTGGTTTGTTTATGATGTGTTTTTATAATTTAAAGAGTGTTTTTGAAAGAGTTTTATGTGCAAAGCCTCAATACACTTCATGAAATTGTTTTACCAAAATATTTAGCAGTTTGTTGATTAGTGTAAGAAATGTGAAGAAAGATTATGGTCGGTTTGTGTTTTTATGGTTTTGGAATGGAATGTGGATTTGAAATGTTTATTTGATAATATGTGTAACTTGATTGATCACTAAAGGGAATCCCAAGTATCTAAGTGGGCGGACAAGTACTAGTATGCTAGTGATTCTGTGGGGGTTGGCCCCTGTTTCACGTAGCAAGTATGATGATGACAACACTAACTAAACTATGATGATGATGATGATTGGGGACCACTAGGTTATGGGTATGTTCCCTACTAGTGGCTCGTGCATGAGAACGGATAATTATTATGGTTACTTTCACTGAGATACGAGGTACCTGGGGCTCACAACTAACTAGTGCCTAGGGGTATTCCCGTGAGTAGTGCTCATTGGCTATTTTGTACTCACCGTCGGCATATGGTGTGTTTGGTTGGTAAATTCAGTAGTATGTGTTATTTATTTTAATGTTAAAATTCTTTAAAACAGCCCTCTTGAAAACTATTTTCATTTTGAAGTTTCACCTCTTTGAAAAGAATTGTTACTTGCATTTTTGTTTATTAAACATGCATGTTTTTGTCTGATAATTATTATAGCATGGAACCTCATTTGAAAACCATAATTTCAAATCTTGAATTTAAAACTATAAATTGATTTTTCTTTTATTTTAAAGGAATGTGCATTGGGAATAGAATACCGGGCTAACCTGCTGAGTTTTAATACTCACGCTTATAGTCTTCTTCTTTTTTTATCCCTTGTGCAGGTTTCATCTTTAGTTTGATCACCTCGGGCGACATTTTATCATTGTGTTGGAGAGTGACCAGAAGTGTCACATGTAGTTATTTGTTCATCGGGTTTGTTTAGTTGAGTTGTTGGTTTTGTTCTAATTTTAGTTTCTTGTACAAATAATATGTAGTTCAATTTTTATATAAATTCATTTTGGGATGTCCGTTTATTTCCGCTGTTTGTTTGATTGTTTATATATGGGTGAAATCATTCCCTTGTGTACTCTATTGATGCCCTTGGTGCTTGTCACCATCCCGGGAGGATCGAGAATGCCTCTCGGGACTTGTCGCGGGCTGGCCTGGGTGACCGGTTCAGGGTCGACTCAGGCTAGTTCATGACAAAATGGTATCAAAGGAGGTCAGCTATTAGCGGACCTTTCTTTTTAGAGCGCCCTTTTTATTTTGGGGATGTCAAGGTAGATGGAGTAGGATTGTTGAGACTTGAGGGGTAAGTGAAAGAAGAGCATCGCGAACTCTTTCTTGTTCTAATCCTCAGGTTCCCATGGAAGTCTGGTTTTATTAGTGTTCATTGTTCTAGTTGATTGTTTGGTATTGGGATATGACAAGGGGACTCTGACTAATGGCCTTCGTGAGATCAAAAGGCCTGGCAAGCCATGTGGAGCTAGGGAATGGTCCTAATAAGTCTCTCTGTGTTGGTGTTGTGTTTGGCATATGGACGCCAACCATATGGTCAAGTCACCCACCGACACTAGTTCCTTTTTTTGGGTCTCTTGAACCTTTCTTGAATTCTGAATTTTTGTTTTTAAAATCCTTGTGTGAGAATTGTGTAAATGGGTTTTAATGTAAGGATTAGATTTTGAAAATTGAAAAAAATGGGGTTTTCAATAATTAAATATAAGAATGGTTTTGGAAGGTTGTGTTTTTGTGAAAAAAAATGGAGGGAAGCAGAAATGATTTAAAGGGATTGGATTATCCATAATCTAAACTTGTGGTTTGTTGAAATAAAATGTTTTGAAATTGTGAATCATTTTAAAGTGATTATGTATCTTTTTTTTAAATGGGGTATTTTAGGATGTTAAAAAGTTTTTGAATTGGATAAATTAGTTTTGGAAATTGGTTTTGATCGGTTGGTGTTTTACTACAAACGGTATTGGTCTCAGTGGACCTCAGATTATGAAAATATACCTTGCTGAATTTTTTTTTAAAAAAAAATGGGAAGGGTTTGTTTGGATTGGCTTTGTTATTTAAAAAGTTTTTAAAAATGAAAAGGGGTAGGTTTCTAATAAAATGGTTCTTAATTAATTGTGGTTTTTTTTTTGAAATATGAAAATGTTTTTTGACTTGGTGGTTGGCGTTCCTTTTGAAGGTAAATTGTTTTTTTGAATTATGATGTTTAATTTTATCCTTTGGTGTCTTCATGGGTGCTCACATACATGGTTTTATTTATATCTTGAAGTATGGCCTATATGGTATGGTGGTTGGGTGCCAGGGGTTTCATGGAAATGTGCATGTGGGTGAGACTTGATGAAACACCATTGGTGAATGTGGAAACCCACCAAGTTAGTTTGATTTTTCAAAATTATTTTGAGCTGAAAATTGTGGCCTTTTTTTTAAAACCAATGGTTATGTGGCTTGATTTTTCTATGTCTTATAAGAGTTGTTTATTTGGTTAGCTTCCATGTGATCTAGAATTCATACTCTTGTTCTATCTAGTGATGAGATCTTGTTGGTGGCTCAGTTTTGGAGTAATTTTCATTGGGTTTCTAAAAATATGTTTGATGTTGTGATGTGGCCATGGATAGTTCTGCATTGGAAATCTTTCCTGCTGATCAACCTAAGGATTCCTTTCAAATTTTAAATCCACCTCTTTTGATGATGCCTCATCTTGTTTGTTGGAATAGAGAGCTGTTTGGGATCTATTAAAAGTGCTTCTAGGTCATGATAATTCTAATGGACAGAGCAGTTGTGTTCAGTGATGTTGATGTGTTTCATCGTATTCCTTGTCCATTCTGTCCCTCGTTTGGAGTGAGATAGAATTTTGATATGTATCTATGAGTTCCTATTTAGATGAAGGTTTTTGTTTGGTGATCAAGTGTGGTTTTTTTGAGTGGTTTGATCCTTATCACCTGATTGCGGTGCAGAAAATGCTTCAAGAATCAGGGCTCCATCCATAGGCCTCAGAGTGAAGCTTTTCACGTAGTAAGGAAATCAACAGAGGTGTGGAGGGCTAGATTAAGATCCTTACTCCTTTGTTTTGGTAAGTTAGTTACTCTGTCAATATTTTGGTTCCTCATTTCTATGAATTTCCCTTTGTCGCAACAAGCGTGGTGGATTTAACCCCTCACACAGTGTCAATGTTTATTCCTTCATGGATGTGGGTTTTATATAAATGTCCCTGTGTGGACCACCTGTAAAAATCTGTTGCAGTGTTGGTGTTACCTATTCATAGGGGGAGAGTTTTGGGTAGTTTCTTTGTTTCTTTTGTTGTTTCAGTGGCCAAATTATTGGGTCCCCTTCCCTCCCATCCCCAAGTGACGGGGGTCCAAAATTGTGATGAATGTGTTGACCAAGTTATTGTCCCCTCCATTCGGGAGTGGTTGGTTTATATGTTCATGTTGTAACTCTATTAACTTGGTATATTAGGTTTTTGTAGGAGGGTTTTTTTTGGTCTTGTGTGAGTGAGTCCCAACTCTTACTCATGTTCAATTCTTGTCTATCATTGCTAGTTTGTTTCTAATGGTGGGTAGACCCACCATGGGTCTCCTGGATTTTCATCCTAAGAACATTTCTAGTGCTAGTTGATTCTTAATGGTGGGGAGTACATTCTGTAATCCTTAGGTGTTGTTTTTTTTTCATCCGGAAAGTGTTATGGATTTCCGGGGGCGGAAAGCTTTAATGGTGGGGAGAATTGTCACACACGGTTTTTTTTCTGTCTTTGTATTGATCCGGCCCATTTGAAATCCCGATCCTTTTCATGGGTATTTGATGAGATGAATCTTGAGTTTTGAAGTTTCATATATGTCTAACCATCATAATTTGGAATCCCCATTGCTTTTTTAGGAGTTTTTGAAGAAAGGGTGGTTACTTCATGATTTGGGCCAACCGTGAGCCCATTCCCAGTTTTAAAAACTGAATTTGTTTATTTTATAAATCTTTTTTTTCATCCTTTTTCACCCATTCAACTTACCACTTGTCCTATACTGATATATTAAAATTTATTTATCCTTTTGGACCCATTATAAGTTCATAAGCTGGGTGAATTTGGGTTACTTATTTAGGTATTGGGCCAGCCCATGGGCCCATTTCCTGTTTTAAAAAAATAATTTGTTTCATTTATATATTTTTCATTTTTTACTATTTTTCGGTGACTCCACCTCCCCCTCGAATCCAATAACCCTATCGTAACCCTCATAATCGATTTTACCTCTTTGGAGCTCATGTGTGTCGCGGCATAGGGCGAAAATTCTCAGGAAACCTCAAATCGCCCAGAATTTCCAAGGAAAATTTTATCATTCATAAATCAATAAATTCGTACTCTTTTAGCCACCAATATTCTTCCCCTAGTTCTTCCAGACCTTATGAGTCTCTCCAAGAATTTTCAAGCCATTCCCTTTTCTCTAGGGCTTCAGATATAATGGAAGACGAAGAGTTTTCTAGGATGAAAGGTGAGATTCCTTCTCCTTTCTTCTTCCTCTTCCCCCTCCTTTCATTATTTCTTGGTTTTAAATTGTACTCTAGTCTTGATAGACCTAGGGTTTTTTTATAAAAAAAATTTTTATGGGTTTTATGTTTGTTTAGGTCTGGTATTTATAGTTTTAGGGTTTATAAACCCGCGGCGTGTGATTTCGGGTGTGCATTTCAATTACGCCAAAGATTTGAGGTAGGATATCTCTTGCACATGCCTTTATCATAGAAGTTTCATCATTTTAATATTATCCTATACTTATATAAATGTTTATTATTGTTTTTAATCCTTTTTATAATTTTCTTGGTGTGCAAAGTCGTTGTTTAATCACTGTTATGTGAAAGGTAGTGTTGTTTTGTCATGAAAGTGCTCAACAAGTGTTTCTTTAAATGTTCCATTATCTTTTGAAAATATTTTGTGAGGTTTATAATCTGGTTTATGGTATTTTTAACATGTTACAGTATCTTGAATGAAAATATGACATTCAATTGGGGTTTTATTCCTTTTTTATGTACATAAAATAAATTGTTTTGTTTAAAAAGGGCATGACATGTGTTCGGTAAATTGCCCGGTTGGCTTTTATGTGTGATGTGTGATTTAAAAGTTATTTGATTGGATTTATAAAGGAATTGTAAGAATTATAAATGGAATTTTTGGGTACTTATATTGATTTCCAATTTGTATTTGTTTTTACAAACAGGTGGGTTTTTATTTACAACATATTTTGGCCGGAGTTGCCCAAAAATGGACCGTTTCATATCTTTATGAAAATGGTTGTGTTTTGAATATGTAACCTGAGTATTATAAGAGATTTATGAATGAGGTTTTCTACTGTAAATGATGTTTATACATATCCTTAATAAAATTAAAATGCATACCTTCATCAAATGTTATTTTTGAGAAAATGTTTAAAGGCCCGTTTGGCATTTCCTAGAAATGAAGCAGGGTTTTACTTTTATATAACAAGTTGTGAAATTGGGATTGTTTTATGGTCCATTAAATGATTTTATTAAATGTTTATTGGGCTGAAAAATATTATTTGGTTTGGTTATGATGTGTGTTTATAATTTAAAGTGTGTTTTTGAAATAGTTTTATGTTCAAAGCCTCAATACACTTCATGAAATTGTTTTACCAAAATATTTAGCGGTTTGTTGATTAGTGTAAGAAATGTGAAGAAAGATTATGGGTTGTTTGTGTTTTTATGGTTTTGTAATGGAATGTGGATGTGAAATGTTTATTTTATAATATGTGTAACTTGATTTAGCACTAAAGGGAATCCCGGGTATCTAGGTGGGCGGACGTGTACTAGTATGTTAGTGATCCTGTGGGGGTTGGCCCCTGTTTCACGTAGCAAGTTTGATGATGACAACGCTAAATAAACTATGATGATGATGATTATGATTGGGGACCACTAGGTTATGGGTATGTTCCCTACTAGTGGCTCGTTCATGAGAACGGATAATTATTATGGTTACTTTCACCGAGATACGAGGTACCTGGGGCTCACAACTAACTAGTGCCTAGGGGTATTCTCGTGAGTAGTGCTCATTGGCTATTTTGTACTCACCGTCGGCATACGGTGTGTTTGGTTGGTAAATTCAGTAGTATGTGTTATTTATTTTAATGTTAAAATTCTTTAAATCACCCCTCTTGAAAACTATTTTCATTTTGAAGTTTCACCTCTTTGAAAAGAATTGTTACTTGCATTTTTGTTTATTAAACATGCATGTTTTTGTCTGATAATTATTATAGCATGGAACCTCATTTGAAAACCATAATTTCAAATCTTGAATTTAAAACTATAAATTTATGTTTCTTTTATTTTAAAGTAATGTGCATTGGGAATAGAATATCGGGCTAACCTGCTGAGTTTTAATACTCACGCCTATAGTCTTCTTCTTTTTTTAGCCCTTGTGCAGGTTTCATCTTTAGTTCGATCATCTCGGGCAACATTTTATCATTGTGTTGGAGAGTGACCAGAAGTTTCACATGGAGTTAGTTGTTCATCAGGTTTGTTTAGTTGAGTTGTTGGTTTGGTTCTAATTTTAGTTTCTTGTACAAATAATATGTAGTTCAATTTTTATATAAATTCATTTTGGGATGTCCGTTTATTTTCGCTATTTGTTTGATTGTTTATATATGGGAGAAATCATTCCCTTGTGTACTCTATTGATGCCCTTGGTTCTTTTCACCATCCCGGGAGGATCGGGAACGCCTCTCGGGACTTGTCGCGGGCTGGCCTGGGTGACCGGTTTAGGGTCGACTCAGGCTGGTTCGTGACAATTATGACTGATATAAACAATGCATGGAGAGGGAACTTATACAACATCCCCAAACAACACACAATTCTAGAAAGTGGCCACAATATCCTATCGTGACCATATTTCCCACACTAGTGGTTTAACATTAACTCATGAATCAAAGAAACTTTGAAGAACCCAAAGGCCCTCTTAGACACCATCGATACACTCATCCACACTAACAACCCTAGACCACATCCACCTTCGACGATTTAGGAAACATAAGAAACTAAGGTCTCTTTCAACCTTCCATGAGAACTCTCCCATTATAAGAGGATCTAAAAAATCAAATAAAGGAATGGGTGTAGACTCAATCTACAGATCTTGAGAAAAAAAATATTCCTTATATTGATCAACTGGAGGATTTTCCAATAGAGAAACTATCTGGGTTGCACTTCAGTTATGCATTAACCCCTAATGGGGGTTTACCTTATCCAACAAGAGAACCTAAAGAACCAACCAAGATGGTCCATTGGTCAAAAAGTGCCACAAACCAGATCCAAACACATGAAGGGATCCACCATAAAGGTGTCCTGAAACATATCTTAGAGGAGACTACTAACCGGTCCTTCTACCCAGCTTGCCGACCAAACAAAAAAACCCAAAACACAGTTCGAATAGGAGGGGTTCTTGGACTCAAAACATCCCACAACATCAACATTTTCCAAAAACACATAATATAAACCATCCCAAACAATTCATTAAGACATCATGTTTTTCTTTAAAAACATTTCTTTGAAAACAAATGGTTCAGCGGTTAGCGCATCCACCAATGGCACCCCATGGGCCTTACACATGCATGCTTCTGTGCCACACCGGGAACCCTCCTCATATCCATACTGACACTCATCCAGTCATGTCATCAACCATCCATCTTCCCATATAACCCCATGCATGTGGTTTCTCATGAAAATACCAAAGGTTAAAACAAATTTTTTTTCCACTTTTCACAACCAAAACGGTTAACCAACACATCCTTTTTCTCAAAACCGCTAACCACAAGATCAAAATCCCAACCCACATCTAACAAAACTTTTCAGAAAGACACAACCATTTATAAAATAACTCACTTTAAATATATTCACATCAATTTCAAAACATATCATCCCATTAAAACACTCTTTGATTGTTTAGAAAACTCTATTGGAAACACTTTTAAAAACCAACTTCAATATAGTTCCTCCTTTCAAAAGAGGTGTAAGAAGAGCATTTTCCATTTCAAAACAATTATGAAAATTCAGTTCCTCCATTTCATAAACCAAACCATTCCCTCTTTATTTGAAAATCATTTCACAAAAACTTTACGCTTCTTAAAACCAAGTCACTTTAAAACCAAAGTGTCAAGATTTCAAAACTATAGCACAAAACAATGCGAGAGGAAACTAGTTTCAGTGGGTGACTTGGAAATATGGTTGATGGACATATTACAATCACTTTACCATCACAGAGAGTGTTCTAGGATATATCCCTGGCTCCACATGGCTTGTCAGGCCTTGCGAGCTCACTGAGACCATTAACCCAACTCTCTTTTCATTTCCCCTAATAATCATCAAACCAAGAAAACTAAAGGACTTAGATAAATCCCGACTTCCCCTAGATACCTGAATCACGTCATGAGGTGTGGTGATCATGCACACTACCCATAGAAAAACTACCAAGTCCCAACAATCCTAAC
Source organism: Viscum album (assembly GCA_963277665.1). Classification (NCBI taxonomy): domain Eukaryota; kingdom Viridiplantae; phylum Streptophyta; class Magnoliopsida; order Santalales; family Viscaceae; genus Viscum; species Viscum album. The sequence goes on from OY728141.1 coordinate 1,719,231,536, forward strand.
TCTAGACTATCCCGACTGTTCCCTAAATAACGTGACCCAAAGAGTTAACCATAACCTCCTCTGATACCATTTTTTCACTAACCGGATCTGGTCACCATCAAACCGGCACCAAACCTGGCCCGTGACAAGTCCCTAAGGGAGTTCTTTATCCCCACGGGATGAAAAAAGTTCCCGTGTATCATTAATTTAGGTATGATAATGATTTACCCGAGTATGAAAGCATAACACATTCAAACAATCCATAATATAAATCTGAAATTTTCAAGCCAAACAAGTCGTAACCAAAAACCAGAAATGAATACATTGGATAAAAGATAATAAAAGAGATCCAAATAAAAATAATGAAAATATAAATACATCCCCCAGGACTCCACATGATAAGGGGGTCATCACCCACAAGTCGTCTCCACAACTCCGCCCCAGCGATGGGGACTAACACCATGAACCACCATCACCCTTGGCCTTTCCTTTACCTGAGTCAAACACAACCAAGTATACTTACACCCAAGGGGTGTAATTAGGGTGTGAGATTAATCCCAATAGTATACCACCCAATTATTACAAAGAGGATGAAATGCAATGTGAAAAAGAAAGCAGTTTTAGTACGCAAAAAAAAAGACAGTGATAAAATCCAAGAAATGCAACTTTCAATTGAAAATAGTTTTCAAGATAAAATTTTCAGAATGTTCACACATTTAAATTGAATTTTATCTACTATAAATTAATTACAAAAATACCCAAATACATTAGAAAATTTCACAAACACAGTGAGCAACAAAATTGGGAACACCCCTAGGCACTATATAATCTCGGACCCCATGTACCTCATACCTTGGTGCAAAGTGACCATAGTAAAATCTGTTCTCATGCACGAGCCACTAGTAGGGAACATACCCATAACCTAGTGGTCCCCAATAATCATCCAAATAGTTTAGTTAGAGTTTTCATTATCCAAATACTAGGAGAAATAGGGATAAAACCCATCTGGTCCACTACTCGTACTAGTACACATCCGCCCCACCTAGGTACCCGGGCTTCCCACTTTGTGCTCAAACAAATTCAGCATGCCACATGCATCCATTTTCATGTAAAAACACCAATAATTTTTACTTAAAAACAATACAGTATCTATACACACTTTATACATTTTAAAACACACAACAAAACACTTTGATTTCCCATAAAACAATTTCTCAAAAAAAACCGCATTGTTTGGCACCCAACACTCCCTGAAAACCCCACTTTTTACACTATATGCACACCTATAAGTTACCAAAATAGAAAATATATCCTTATACATTTCAATTAAACCAACAAATCAATTTTTTGGGAAGCCCCATGTGAACCAAGAAATGTAATCTTTGTAAAACTTCTATTTTTGGGAAGCCCCACGTGACACTTAAAGTTCACAAGTTCCACAACACCATTAAAACCAACTTTCGCAGCAACAAACAGAAGAGATAAAAATTCAAAACATTATTTTCAGCCCTATTAAATCCCAATAAAATAAAATAAGTAGTGATACGGTAGCTCCAAAAGAACCAACAAGAGACTTTCATGAAAAAACCCCAATTTTAAGTAAAATTAGCATTAAAAATTCATTTGCATTACAAAAACCACTAAAACTATTTTTTGCAGAAACCATAAAATTAAATGAACATGAAAATTTCATAAAAACCTCAATTAAATTAACATAGATTGAATACATATGGAATCACCCACCAAATTAGTTAAAACCTTGAATCCTTTGTGTGAAAATCAAATCGCACCACCACCGCACCAAGAGGGACCTAGATCAAACCTAAAACCACAATAATTGGAAAAGAAAACCCAAATTTAAACCTTAGGTTAGAAACCCTACCCCATGGTCATTTGTTAATTCAAGGAAGAGGGAATAAACCCTAATAAAAACAAATGAAACCCTACGCAATTTGAAAGATGAAAGAAATGGACTCACTTACTTGAAGTATCCTGAATTAATCACTCCAAAAACAACAGTTTCTGAAATTGAAAACAGCCAAAATTATGGGGTTGTTTGAAAAAGATTTATGAGGTCATTTAAGAACTGTAATGGAGGTAAAAGAATAAGAATTGAGATAGTTAAGAAGGGATGAAGTTACCTCTTCAATTTTGGACGATTTGAGACACCCTATGAATTTCTGCCCTAAGTCGCGATTTCAAAGCGCTCCAAAGAGGGGGGAAAGGAAATTTGAGCGCGCCTGGACTTCTCAGGGTCTAGAGGGAGGTAGAATCACCGAAAAATTCATTATAATGATTGAGATATTAAAATATTAAAGAAACAATTTAAAACTGGAAAATTATCTTTCAGGTTGGCTCAATTCTTAAATAAAAACTCAAATCCCCCATGATTATGTATTTATAATGGCTCCAAATTTAAATTTTGGTGTTAATAGGTCAGGGGAGGCCAAGTATGAATTTTAATGGATAAAAAATGTTTAAAAATGAATGAGTTATAAAAGAAACAAAATTTATTTTAAATCTGGATTTGGGTTCACGGTTTGGTCGAATTCATGAAAACTCACACATTCCTACACAAAAGCTTGGGAAACCCCCAAAACAAAGAATGAATGGAAAATAAATTAAAAATAACTTTAAAATAAGTTATGTATGTGACATAAAATATTGAATCGTCACTCACCGCCAGTTTCACGGCCAGATCCTCTGCCACGTCCACCTGCTCCCTGTGACCTCCTCGGTCGAACCTCTGTCTCTACATGGGCGATCCTTTGACCATCTGTTAATCATCCGTACGACGGGTTGGATAGTCATGAGCCATGTGACCTTGACCGCCTCAAGCATAACACTTCCCACTCTTGGAATGATTGGATCTACCTTGGGTTCCCCGCACAACCGACCATGAATCCTACGGTCGTCCACCTGTAGGTCTGGTCCTTTTGGATCTCTGTGTCATATGTCTGCTACCAGCTACAGAAGACTTTGCTACATGACATTCGATGGTGGATATCGCAGCTGGTGACTACTTATCAAGGAAACTCTCCACTATAGGGCTCTCTCTAACCCCCACTCCTACGTTGGGATGATAAGAGAAATCATCAAAGCCATGATCTCTCGCCTGAGTCCCTGCTTGAAGGTTCCGGCCCTAAAGAATGGGTACCACACCAAATCAGTGGAGTAGCATGAGACGTCAGTGAACCTCGATGAGTACTGAGCCACAGTCATGCTCCCCTAATACAGATTAAGAAGCTCCTATATACGCACTGCAGGAAGAGTTTCTAGAACAAACTCTACCCAAAACAGGCTCTCGAAGTCTTCCCAGAGAAGCGTTACCTCATCATGAGCTTAGAGCATCAAGCTCCACCATCTACCTATTATTTCCTGTAGAAGACTGGTGGAAAGGATCACCATGAGATCAAATGGTGTCCCTACTAGTCAAAAGACTCTCACCACAGCCTCCAGCCAATCCTCAGCCACCAGTGGGTCCGTCTCTCCCCTGAACCTAGGTGGCCTCGGGCGCTAGAACTCGTGCAACGCGCTCAAGTGGAATGCACCCTCTACTACTGGGTCTGGTGGCATTGGTGGACCAATGGGTAATGGTACCACTGGTTCCTCCACTGGAAGAGGGCTCTGCACCAAGGCCTCATCGTTCAGTGGGCTATCAGTGCGTACTATATCCGGAACCCTAGCTGGCTGTCTGAGAGGAGGTATCCTGAAAAGAAAGAGGTGCTCCATGGTCAAAAAGTTATACATGTTGAGATGAATCAAATATTTCACAAAGAAAACTCTTGAAAACACACATGCAATTAGTGTTTTCATGCACTGAGTCAGAAATACGATGTCAGGGTCATGGTGTATGGATACGTTAGTCGCCGCACCAACATTGGATTCCCGAAACTGATAACCACACTCACTACACTTAACACTATTTTCGTTCAAAGATAAGACTCCTATGTGCTAAGGTAGAACTGACTCCTCTGATACCAATTTTTCAAAACCCATCCCCCGAGACTCGTGTCGTGACTACCCCAAGCCAACCTTCCATAGGCTAGGGGCTGGCGACTAACACCAAAGGCGTATTCCCTAAAACTGTGAAGGCATTGCCTTTATAACCTGTAAACGCACGCAACCAAACACATAGCAAGATACAAACTCAAGTAAAATGAATAGTAAACAGAGTGAGTACAGTAAGTAAAAGGGGGCAGAATACATGCCCAACTGGAAAGTACAAGAAACAGAAAGTACAAGTAAACTGAAATAGCTCCTGTGATCACCTGCCATGGATCCTACCTGAAGTGTAGGTACAGCTCTCAAACGATTGTCTATGTGGTACGCCTCATCTAAGGTCCACCTATGAGCTACCTCTAGTCCTGGTACTCTTGTCATCAATCAGGGTTTTCTGTTTTCTCCACCAAACACAATAGGGTGTGGGCATAGCCCGTGCAGGGGTGAGTATAACGATACTCAGTAGGGACCCCGAGACCCTCAAGGTCTCACAAAATCCACCCAGGATAAACCACAAGGCATGAAATCAACTAAAAACCCTACTTAGGTATATTCCCATACATATACCTATGTTATCAAGCATACCCATCTCAATCATGAGGAAAACACAGATTCCAACTCAATGACCAAAGTTCAACTGTTCTACAAAGAAAGGAATACCAAGAAGGTAAGTACCACACAAGTACTCCACACTGAAGAATACCACCAAGGTATTACCATGAAGGAAAGTACCACAAGGTAAAGACTCAGCTCATACCCTGTATAACTTAGGTACAAAGGTACAAATGATTAGATGTAACTACTGAATCATCTTACTCGGTTAAGAGGCTCTTCTGCTGACCCACACAGGATCGCTCGATTCTGACCCACACTGGATTGCTCAGTGCTGACCCACACATGATCGCTAGGTGATAACCCACACAGGATCGCTAGGTGCTGACCCACACGGGATCTCTCGGTTCTGACCCACATAGGATCGCTCAGTGCTGACTCACACAGGATCACTCGATGCTGACCCACACAGGATCACTCTTCATTTCTCATGTCACATCCAGTTACTAGGTTCTCGCACTAAGCTTGCTCGTCTCCAGGAGGGTCCCCTCCTCAAGCCACTGGACTATACTCCAACTACCACAAAGTCCCATGAAAAAGGTATTCTAAAGGACCATCATGTCATAGGGGTCTCAACGCAACATACGGTGCGTCAATCGGACGCCCGGTTTGTAAGTTATTAATCTTTTAGTCCTGAGGGCCTGGTTGGATTTGTACTCGATCCAACCCGACCGTATCCAAACTTTATCCACATATCAAGTGGGGCATACGAAAGGGACTGTATCACTACAAGATTTACAGCTTCATTGACGGTTTCTCAAACGGACGCCTGGTGCCAAAGTTATGGCTGATAGGGCAAAAAGCTCGCAGCAAGTCCGAGTCCAATCCGACCCGGCCCGACCCAGCCTGGGATGACCCGACCTGGTTTGGGACGACCATGACCGTAGGGTCTGGCTCAGCCCCCCCTGGGCAGCTTGGGGGTTGCGGAGTGGGGTGAGGCCACAAGGGTGGTGTGGAGTCCGCGAGGGAGGTGAGGTCGTGGGGCCACAGAGGGCCGCAGGATGGGGAGGCTACGGGGGTCGTGGGACGGTGAGGCCACAGGGGCCACGGAGGGCTGTGGGGTGGCGAAACCGCAGGGGTGGAGGAGGGCCATGGGACGGTGAGGCCATGGGGGCCACAGAGGGTCGCGGGCGGCGCGAGGCCATGGGGCGGCGGAGGCCACGGGGCGGCGGAGGCCACTGCCGGCAGAGACCGCAGGCGGTGCGAAGCCGTGGGGTGGTGGAGGTCGTAGGAGTCGCGGTGGTCATGGGGTGGCGTCGTTGCGTTGTCTCTTTCATCGTGGTCGGCGGTGGTGATGGACGCCGTTATCGTGTCCCACCGAGGTTGTTTTTCGTTCTCCTGCATCGCGAAGAACACAACAATTAAACACAAGAGTTGCAGAGAGGTCAATCCATGTTTGTTTGGCCCACACTCTCCACGTTAGAGTGGTAGCAGGCGGCTATAATATCTTCCTGGTTTTACGGTGAATTATCAGTAATGGGTAAGGGGAAGAAATTCAAACAACCACCCTACAACCTCCATCAATCACCATTCCCAAACCCGCAAAAGAAAACATCCACAGATCAACTAGTTAGAGAGATTTGATCCGTGTTCTTAGTTTATAATGGAAGAATAAGTGGAATATTAATCACATATAATTTAATCCCTACTTGATTGCTCATTGACGTTGGAAGGGGTGAATTCGGTGACGTTGGTGTTTCCCCAATCATCGGTTCGTTGTCGTCGAAGATGTCCTATGTTGGTTGCCTTCGCAAGGTGCTTCCAATCCGGCTTGGGGTCGGTTTTCTCATTCTTCGATCTTTGGTGATCGTTCTCCATTGGGAGGTGTTCTTTGTTGGAGAGGGTAAAAGTTTCTCCAAGTGCTTTTCCAACACTTCTGCCAACAAAAGAATAGCCAATATAAATTAAATTAGGTTTTATTAATTTAATTTGAATTGGAACGATTAATCAAGAGGTGTTGGAATAATTAATGTGGAGGAAGTTCAAGAGACTTCTCCACATTAAAGAGGGATTTTAAGAGTTTCTCCCATTATAAGGGTTTGGGTGGTCCCCACCTTTAGGAATTCAAATTGGGGGGTTTAGGCTCAGGTGGTCCCCACCACCATAACCCATGTGGGAGGTTTAAACAAATAAAAATGTTAAACATTTTTATTTTATTTTATTCTTTCAGGAAAGACCCAAAAACTAACTTTCACCCTTGACCAACTGTCATCGAGGTGAAAGTCACCTTAAGCGAATACTGGTACTGGGAGTTCAACAGTGTCCTCGGATTTCAATTTCGAGCACTGGTTCAAAAGTTACAAAAACCTACTCGCATGTTTACTGAACGTATCTGAAAAAAAGTTCATAAATTCATTCCAGGAACTTTAGGCCTCATAATCATGCACCGTCAATTTCCGTGGGCTCATAAATTTCCATATAATTAAAAAAAATTACATAGAATTTCTGGGTCATTAAAATCACAAACACGTAATGGGTTCCCTTAAAACGTCACTTATGTTTCATGATGATCATCCCTTTGGTTCACAATAGGTGCAATTGAACCCTTTTCTGCTTTGAAAAGAAAGAACCATGAACCATTCTAGGTTCTGTGAAGAAGAAACACACGCCCAGTGCTAAGGAGATCTGTGGAGCTCTCGGCTCACATGAAGAACAATACCCTTGGGTTTGAACCTTTAATTTAAACTATTTATAGGGGTTTGCTTTTGAAGAAGAATAATGATAGCGCATGAGGTGTAGTGTTTGAGAATCCCTTGAGATAGTTTTCATATACACTACCTTTTGAGAAGGAGAACCCACACATACCCTCTACCCAGTCGGGTTTGTGCACAAGAAAAAGAAGGGAATAAACTGATGGATTTGTGATTAAAAGGACTTAACTATAAAGTGGGTGTAAAAGGATAAGATAAGGGATAGTTTGTGTTTGAGTTTCATAAAATCATAACTAAACATTCATGAAATCCCATGCACAAAATGAAGAAGGGATTGTGTTTGCATTGAGAAACACAAAGAAGTGGGTTGCACCAAAAAGGAAGTGTGTGCACATGAATAATACACATTGAACCCAAACTAAACAAAAAGTGTGTGTGTGAAAATAACCAATGAATGAATTTTGTGCATATTCACAAATAAGAACCTAGTGGACAGTGCATGTGTAATTGGATAACCCATGAAAATTGAACCTAAAATATTTATACAAGTAAATAGTATGTGCTCGTGTTGAAAAACAATATGTTATATGTGCATGAAATTATGCATGAACACATGTGCATGTAAAAATTCATTGAGATACCCAAAACAAGATGTTTTGAATTCCATGAAATCCATGCATTAAGTGAAGTTGAATTGATACTGAAGCCAGAAAAAATTAAAGAAGATTGTATGTCTGAGTTGATAGTGTTTCAGAATCCAAGAATACAAACATTACTGATATTGTTCAAGATAACTCTTGAATATTAATATTATTGAAGATGTTGTGTGAACCACTTGCACACATCTATGTGAGGTCGGGTCTTCATCAGAAGAAGAAAGAATTTCCCAAGAATTGTTTCACTATGGAAACTGGTCAACATAAGTGATCAGCATCATTGATCTAGGCCAACAAACCATACCAAAGGTTGTTGAAGATTCTTAAAGATATACACAAGAAAGTGCGATTTAGAAAGCCTGTGAGGAAAGAACATCAGATCATATATAGTGAATCAAAGAGAAAACAAAGAAAGAAGTTTCTCATGTGGCTCAAGAGCTAGAAGAACCCTGTGTGATTCAGGAAGGAGAAGAAGTCTTTAGTGGGACTCTGGAACAGGCCATTGGGACTCTGGTAACACTATGGGAAGAAGTATAAAGAACCTCCTATGGAACTCAAGAGAGATACAGTGGGACTCTGTATTGACCATTTTTATTTATAATAATATTATAGTAGATAATTTGTGTTGGGGAGAATAACCAACACAACAAGGAGTAGGTCTTCGAACCAAACCTTGTAAATTCTTATGTTCAATTCCTTTACATACACAACATAATTCGAGGTAAGTCTGTGAGACACAAGAAGAATGGACCAAGGATTTTACCAGCCATAGTCGATTAATTTACAAGAATCAATTTGTAAAAAGTTAAAAGGGATCACTAATTCACCCCCTCCCCCTCTCAGTGATTCACACTGATATGGGAACTTCACTTACCTTACGTGCTTACAAAATGGAAAACTAATAGATTAAATGGGAATTATGTTCAATATAAACTCACACTTAAAAAGTATTTTATCATTTTTTTTCCTTAGTCTTTAAGTTTTATTAATTTTATCATTTTAGTTTTTATTAAAGTAACTGGTTTTCTATTCTGTGTAATTTAACCATTAAGAGAAAATTCAAGTGAGATATATTATAAAATATAGAACCAATTAATTATAAATATTATATCTGATTTAAAAAGTATAAATCCCATGTGTGTTGGAAATTAATTGTAATATAAGTGCATGTAACGCACAAAAACATTACTTTAACCCAAATCATGATAATAATGTTTTTATTATCCATGTGTCAATATGTTAATTATAAAATATCATTTGGTACATGAATGGAACATATTTGATATTTAGTAACAAATTCAAATCACTTAGAAGAATATATAATTTTTATTAATTTTAAATCATTTAATAAAATATAATTTATTATAAAATAACATTAATGTCAATTTTGAAATTATTTATATAGTTTTAATTTAAAAATATCATAACAATATTTTAATTAAAATATGATAAGTTAACAGTTGTGTAACATGAAATATTAATTCCAAAAAAATAATGGAACACAATAATTCATTAAATTTAGTTCCCTTCTAATGTTTTTAGCATAATTTAGTTTATTTAATTATAAATTAAATAATCCATATGTTAGCATCTGTTTAGCATTTATTGTAAATAGTTTATCTCTAAAAATTATAGTAAATTATAATGATAAAAAACTCATTTAAATTTCAAAATAATTATTATAATGTAAAATTTGTAGCATATTTCATACTCTAATGCTTTATAAATATTAAAGGTAAGGAAGGTTCCTTTTTTGTCTTTTCATTACTTAAATTATTATATAGGTCAATTGCATGTAATAGTATCCCAATAACTCATTAAACATGAACCAAGAGGGGATAATATCTAAATATTAGTAACCAGTATATTTTTGACAATTTTTTATGTTATTTTGGCCCTTAAGATTAGGGTTTAGTCCCTTGTTGAGCTTAATTTTACCTTAATCGTTGTAGTTAATTTTAATTAATTTCACAAATATTTTTGATAAAAAAATAAGTTGATTTATTATACTATAAATATTATACTAATTAAAACTATTTATGTCCATTTTTCCAAATTCAATTCACAAAAATGGAAAAATTAAGTTTAAACCTAATTCTGCAGACGTGGCAAGAAAGCAGGTTTGTAAAGGGAAAATGTTCATAAGTTCATTAATTATGTATATGTAAATTAAATATAAAAATGATTCCAATGACCTAAATTTTATTAATAGATATATAATTGATCTATAACGATGTTAAATCAAATTTCAAATATAATTTAACATTAATTATTATTGATACGAAAAGTTGGATTTAAACTAAAATGCAGTATTTTTTACCATTCATCAAAAAATGGAACTTCTCAGAAAAATACCAAAAATTATCCTCAACATAATTTTGAAATTATGAATTCAAAAATAAAATTTATTTTGACAAATAAAATTTATAAAACTGTAAAAATATATTTTTAAAATAGGTGTCGCATTAAAAGGTGGTAAAACCTGGTCTTGCATGTAATGAAAGTTAACTCAGTGTTGTGTGTAGTGTAAGCTTATCATGGTGTTTTTTATGAAGAAATATAGAAACCAAATAAAATTTAATCTTAAATGAAAATATTTTAAAGTATTGGGTTGTTACATTCCCCCCAAATTAATTAAATTTCATCCTTACAATTTAAACCTGATCTTGTTAATCTAGGTTTGATATTTTAAAAAATTATTGGAAAAACCCACATCATAATTTGGTTTAATAAAAAATATTATTAATAATAGGGAATGTAAAATGTTAAGGTCACCACAAAACTAAGATTTAAAATATGAGAGCTTTACTAAAAACATGGACATGGAAGAAATATATACCTATCAAGTTATAATGGAGAGTGATAGAGAACATGTTCATGAGAAATTTGTTGACCACAAATCCATAGACCAGAGGTGTGAATAAAGGTCATCGATATCATAAAAAAGTATGATAATAGGAAAAAAGATTTTTTTCAAGACCCTTTTCCAAGATTTGTTAAATTCTCTCACACTATAATAATATAAGTTAATATATGTTTCTATAAACATAATATTTTTCTTTGATTACACCTTGAACTTCATATATTAGAATAAGATGATTCATATAGTAATTTATTAATCTTGAAAACATCATTCAAAGATAAAATTAAACTATTTCATAAATGGTCAAATTTTCTAAATGATTATGATTCGACACTTTTAGAAAGGAGGTCGCTAAATTTCTAAAATTAACTTATTATTAATCCAAAAAAAAAGTAGCTCTCGAATAATAACATACCGAACATGTGAACACCCTCATCATGTATTATATTGAAACATGGTAATAACTTTAATTACCACAAAACCTTATTATAAATATGCATTATTTTTTATTCCTTAAGTAAGACACATGTTATTGGATATATTCCTTAAATCCAAAAGTGTTGTAAACTCTATCAATGAAGGAATAAACAAATTTTTCAAGAAAAACATTAATCAGATCCAAGGTAATCAGTAATATCCAATTTACTTTATCCATATCAATTATCTCTTTATTAAAAATCATTATCTAAATGTCAAGAACATATTAAGGGTTATCTTTCCCTTAACCATATGTTTTCCAAAAAATTTAACGTGCTTCTGAATCACTTTTCTTGGTACCATTAAAAATATGATCTCAAATACTTAACAAAAAGTATTTTAGTACAATACTCATATATTCCACAATTCTTATAACCATTATATCATTGACAAAATACTCAAATGACCTAATTCTTGAATCCAAACATAATCACATTAATCAATCCTCTTTGTCTATGATAGTAGCATAATCTCGACCATGATCCATTAGTTAATTTTGTTGTATATTCCTTTGAAACCTAAGATATGTATTTTCAAAGTATCATATCTCTTTTCAATTGAAACATTATACACCGAGAACCTTTTTTTATCCTTTAAATCACAAGAATTATGTCCTTTCTTTCCACACTTGTATAAAACTCCCATTCCTTTTATGAAAGTACCAAGGTGATTATTTCCACAATTATTACATGTGGGAAAATACTTATTTCCCTTCTTCCCTTTATCCATATTTTTTCTATCAATCCTATTATTTTCATGCATCATTCTGAAGTAATGATACTTACATAATTATTTCTTTATATCATTAACACATGATACTATATTCTTATATGATGAGAATGCTTTGGAGAATAGTTACCTCTGAAATATTGGCTTAATACCATTAAAGTAATGATCATTCTTACTCTTTGGATCATGTTCATTAGTTAGGTACACATTCCTTATGATAGGTTCCATTTCTAAATTAAAAAATAGACTAATTTAGATTTTATCATTTATAATATAAAATTAGTTAAATACATAACCTAAATAGAAAAATTTGTGCAAAGATAATATCATAATCATAAACATGATTTATTTGGTATGTTCTTCTATAATTATCCTCAAATTCTATATTATGGTTATGTTCCCTAATCTATATTTTATAAATCTAGTTTCCAAGTTTTCTCCTAAGATTTCTCTGATACCAACTGTAAGGCCCTGAACCCAGAAGCCCCGAGCCGATGCATTACTTTATTAAATTTGAATGATTACTAGAAATAAAATCCTAAAGTACTAAGTAGTTTAGTAATTTTTTAAAACAAGATTACATACACAAAACCAATAATACATTGGGAAAATAAAATAAATCAAAACATAAGTAAAATCTCAGCATCCTTGAAACACGTTTGAAGAATTTATCTTTATATCCCAAGGAAAAAAATAAGGTTGAGATCAAATTCTCAGTAACGGTTAAGTATAGTGTAATAAACAATGAATCAATAATCATAATAAACATGGAAAGGTAAATAACTCAACACACATTCCATATAAATATATGTATAATGAAAAGTCAATATATCATGGTAGAAAACTGAAACACATGCCATTTAATCAATAAAATGATAATTAAATTCATGCATAGATAATTTCAAAGAAAAAATATCATGGATAGTAATAAAAACTGAATTATTAATAAATTTAATGATTAATTATTGGAATTAATCTTTTCTAGGAGCATGATACCATTACCATCAAGATTTATTCTTAAGACAGTTTAAACTACTCAAATTTGGCCAACTAATTCATCTAATGAGACTACCGATGCATCAAGGGGATAGCATTAACCAGTCCACAACCCATATAGTTAATTCAAAAATCATTCCTTATATAGTAAAATAATCAACTTAAGTCATAAAATATGTTCCTTAACAAATATTTATATTGAATAAAATATATAGATTTATCAATAATTTCCTAGATAACAAAGTAACTGTAAAAGTTAACACCGTATGTAAAAATGGTATATGGTTTATAAAATAATAATCTCCATTACATGAGAATATGGTTATTTAAGATAAATTTAATTTACAATAAAAATGATTATAAAGAAGTTATTGTTTCAAGAAAAAGTTAACAATCGCAAAAGAAAGTGATATTATAAAGCTAATTTTTACCACTTAGTAATTTTCAAGTCAAAACACCCTAAATGAGATATTTCAAAGTGAAAATTAAAATACCAGGAATTATGAGTGAATAATGATATTAAATCACAAAGGGGAATTATATAAACCACATTAAAGTGAATTGGTGTGTAATAACAAATAAGTCTCAATAGAATGTAAATGGAGATGAAGTCCCTTACCTTCCATTTCCTTTTGATAGAATTTCATTTAACCTCATGTATAAGGGTTTTAAAAATATTAATAACTTATAATAAAATTAGAACCATATTTATAATATCATATATTATCTTCTTGTAATATCTTATTACCTATTTGTTAACAATCTTTCATTATTTTCACTGTTTTTGGTGTTAGTTGCCTAGTTTTTTTAGTATATCTTGAATTGTTATTTGTGTTCATCTTATGTAAATCATGATTTAATAATATACAGAATGTAAACCATGATTTTATTATCATATATATTCAATATATATATATATATATATAATAATCCATAGTATTTTGAGATAGAAATGAAATACACCGTTCATGGAGACGATAGGCAGTATGTACGCATGAACGTTACTTCCATTTATTTGTTGTATTTAAAAAGTAAGTGATAAATATATATATATATATATATGTATGTATATTATAGTTCCATTATCATATTTATATCATATATGTCACATTTTTTTATTAAAATAATCCTTAATACATTCCATGTAATGTGTGAATGTATCACATCGCTTTGAGGTGGCGGTAGTCCACACGTCTATAAGCGATGTTATCGTGTTTACACAAAATGGAAAACATAAAGGTATGTGTTATGTAACAATTATTGAAGTATTAAAACAACATAAATATCATATATATCATATAAAAATAGGTTGCCCATCATAATTCCCAACCATGAGATATGGTAAAGGAAAAATAAACTACATCGTTTCATGAGGTGAATGTTAGTCGTACACGAATTTTAATTACATTGTCAATTTGATAGAAGTTTGTGTAGATGTAGGTATAACCATTTATTATATGGATGTGTGTGTAGTTGTAGGTATAATCATTTCTTATATTATCAGTAATATTATTTCTTTTACCAGGCATGTAGGCAAGCTTGAAGTCAAAATACTATAGATATTCAACCCATACTCACTTAATAAGGTCCAAGTATCTCTATGTAAATATATACCTAAGGATCTTGTGGTATATAAAAACCAAAAATTATCTCCTAGTAGGTAATGCCTCTAATAATGCAAGACGTTCACAATAGTTGCAATCTCAAGATCACGCATCGAGTATTTTTTTCTCATGAGGCCTCAACTTCCATGACATGTATGCAAAAACTCGATAATCCTACATAAAACTTTCTCTTAGCCCAATACACAATACAACACAATAGACTATATAGATTCTTCCTGGCACTAGAAGAATTTGTACTGGTGCTGAAGTCAATCTTACTTTTCGACCCTGAAAGGCTTTCTCATAGGATTCATACCCTATAAACATCAAATTAATCTTAGTCAATCTCATAAGATTTTATTATAAGAATGATAATTCCTATATTAAATTCTTGTAGTAACTATATAGCCCCAAAAAACTCTATATGTAAAATACTTTCTTGGGATGCTCTAAGGTAACCACAACTCTCTCCTTCTATAGGTCAACTAAAACTCTTATATCTAAGGCAGTGTAACGTAGGAAGTGAACCTTGTTGATTCAGAAGTTACATTTACTGATCTTAGTATATAGTTGGTTCTATCTCAATTTATTCAAAATGATCTCCAGATTAATGGAATTTTCTCTTTTCATATGTGAATACACAAAGATGTCATCTATAAATACCATGAAAAAGGAATCCATAGAGGGATGTAAAATCTTATTCATAAAATCCATAAAGATGATAGGTGTATTCATAAGAATGAATTACACCATGAGATACTCATATAAGTCATACAAAATATGGAAATCCGTTCGTGGAATATATGAAGTCCTAATTGAAACTTGATGATAGCCTCATCAGAGATCAATATTTGAGAACACCCTTACTCCTCTGAGCTGGTCAAAAAGATTATCTATGTGAGGTAAGTGATACTGATTTTCACTATAAGCTGATTCAACTTATGGTAATCCAAAAAAAACCATGGGGGTTATGTCTTCCTTCTTGGACAAAATGATTAGTGAACCCCATGGAGAAGTACTAGACCATATAAAACCCCTAGACTCTAAATTCTCTAGCTGCCTCTTGAGCTCCTGCAACTCAATAATATCCATCCTATAAGAAAGAATGTATACTGGTGAAGCATTAGGGACTATTTTAATAGTAAATTATAACTCTCTCTTTGGAGGTAGTCTTGAAAAGTTGTCGAGGGAAAACATCCAGGAATCAGTCAACCACAGGAGGGAACTCAGCCTGAGGTAGTCCCTTATCTTCTACAAAGAGGCTAAAAATTTCTATGATCACTGAACCTAGACCAATATTCTATGGTCTATCTCAACCCAATTGGACATCCCACTAACCCTTGTGAATATAAGTGATTCCCTATGGTGATGTAAACGACACCTTATGGTCATAAAAATACACATAGGAATGATAATGAACCAACCAGTCCATCTCGACAATGAAATCAAAGCCTTTTATCTTGAGGATAGAGATTTTCCATAAGAAAAGAAAAATATCTACCTCAAATAGGATAGTCCCTACATTGGTGTACACTCTATGATCTGATAAAAAATGAAGTTTAAAGTGTACTAGAATAGTACCTCGTGCAATAGATGGTCATACATCCAACTCCTATAGTATAGGATGCAATGAATAAATTCAGCCTAATCCACAACCATGTGTTATAACCCGACTACCTAGAGAAGGTTCACTCTACTGACGTTGCATGTTAGAAGCCTGGATACCATGGTCGTGACCTCCTCCTCTACTTGTAAAACAAGTAATACTCCATCTACCCTTCTTGAGAGGTTCTAATGAACTTTCTCCAAAAGGTGTAGCCGGCATGGATCCTCTACCACTTGAAACAGATCAAAAGGTCCTATAGAATTATTGTAGATGCCCTAATATTCCACATATTCATAACTCGATTTGGTATCTAAGGTATTGGGTCCTATTATCCCCCATTTTCCCACACTATTTACATACCATATAACTGTCGGTGGGTGTCACTAAGCTGTTGTTGCTCATGCATGCAGCATCAAAGCGTTGCTTCCGACTGCCAGTCAAACCACTACCCTTCCTATGTTCTGAACCACCCTGGATCACACTATCTACATCCCATAGTTTATTCTCAGTGATAAAATCTTAGTTCACTATATCACATATGTAAGTAACTTAGAAAAAATTCAATTAATAATAAAGATGATTCCTCAGTCCATCCTCAAATCATCTCACTTTCACTAGATCATCAGAAGTATAGATGGGTGCAAAGCACTGAAGCTCTATAAAATGAGATGACTAGTCAATAAATTTCATCAAACCCTACTATAGGTTCATGAAATCCCTAAAATGATCATCCCTCTATGTATCAAGGAATAAATAGTCAAATAATATCATCTATAATATCCTCTAAGTCACTTCCCAATACTGACCAACCAGATTCAGAATATCACACTTTCATTTGGCGGATCCTCTCATCATATACGTAGCGAGTTTCACTTTCATCTAAATAGGTTTATCAATATTATTAAATATATACATAACCATATCGATCCATAGTTATATATCCTATATTCCTCCATCCCCCCAAAAAATGGGTGTGTTTTTCTGCTGGAACTCCTGAGTTAACTCTTCCATAGAAGGGGTAGAGCATGAAGATCCTTATAAATTTTGCATAAGTTGCAAAAAGTATCCTCAAAACAAGGAATAATCACCCACATCAGAAATATTAAGAGGTTCCAAAAGTTTCACTACTGAAGGTATAACTGGTGGCTCATGGAGCACCACCTCTAGAGAATGGTCATCACGACCCTCCTGGTGTATTATTAGAGGACATCATGGTGGAATTTCTCTACAATTTCCAAACACACACCTCAGATAAGGTTTGATAACGACATAAGCCACCAATGAAATTATAGAAAATGTACAAAGACTTTATATGTAATTTTAAAACCCCTATTACATCTCAAAGAGTGGGTTCTATGTTATAGAATCTTATATATAGAAGAAAATAGATGTTACATACTTCCCACTACTAAGGTTGGGACTGGGTCAAGATTAGTGTTTTTCTATTTCAATTTCATTAAATTTTCATCTTTATTTTTTTATTATATTTACATGCTTGAACCAAATGGTTCACTAATTCTGATTTATAAGGGCCCATACACCTTATGGACTAAATTGTGGAATCCAACCAATCCATACCATAACACGTCTCAGTCTATGTGACCAATGGTCCATGACTTAACATTACATAGTTGACTTCCCAGGGTGTTTGTTATAACCTAAGAAAGAAAACACTATTTAGGTTATAGAAGGCACTCCAAGTAACAACTATGTTTTCTCTATACCATACAAAAAACATTAATATGTTTTATTATATTAGTCAAAGAACCTTTATAAGTCATAGGTAATGCAAGCAACACAATGCTTTTATAATGCATAGCATATGCATGGAATGTGAATTTACTTCCAGGTGCCTAAAATGATGCCTGATCAATGATTACTTTCCCTCATATCATTAGAATAAGGATAAAATATAAACCTCAATCATATCAATAATAATAACCCAATTCAATTGCATTACCCAACGGTGGAATGAAATCATGTGGTAATAAGAAAAATACAGAAAATAATAATTTCCATTTGAGGAAATTTAGATTTTATCTATACATGGGTTATCTACTCTTATGAATAGCTCATTACCAAACCCCAATTCCTTATTAATCTCCTAAAGAACATCTCAAAATGGTAAAATAAGAAAATAAAGAGCTCGGATACCACTTTTTGACTTCCCATACCCAAGTTATACTCAAAGGTTCCCTGATACGGGTGGGCCACATGGCCTCAAGAATGCCTCCCCATATGCTAGGGGATACTGGCTTACATAAAGGGACCAGGGTGTTTCTGTGGGAAACTATTCCCTCATAACCAAGTGGATCACATTAGATAGGTAAAAAAAGATAAATAAATGAAGCATTTAAATAATGGAAAAGATAGTGGAAGCATATATAAACATCCAAGCTCAAAATAATAATAAAAAATAATAAATCGAATTGCATGTAATATATGATGATGACATATCTCTAAAAAATAGAGAAAACATGTATACATGGAAGCTAAAAACCAATACACCATAAGATATAAAAAAGGTAAAAAAGGCCAAAAGTCTATCTAAGTATCCAGAGCTCAAGCCCGCTCATCTGCTACCAAGATCCCAACCTAAGTCATGCAAGAAGACACACAACCATAAGAGGATGCTTCCCCTTTTCTACACATTCAAACCTATAGTATACCTAGTTACCATTAGCGACCCAGATTGGGTGTGGGATAAACTTAGTAGGCCACCACCAACGACATCTATAAATATCTAGTTTGAGTGTATAACATGGAAGTGTGTAGATATAATAATGAAAAGTAGGAATAACAAAAATAGATGGGTCAACTCTGGTTCCTAAAGTAATCTAAGATGACACTAACTACTTCATCATGTGTTGGAATATCACTAAAAAAGTATCATGGGACACAATTCCCAATATTGAAATAGTAGGGAACATCATTCCCAATATCATAGTATTGGGATACCATGCCTAGTATCATAGTAGTAGGGGACACCATGCCCAATATCAAATTATAGGGATGCCATTCCTAGTATCATATTAGTAGGGATAAAATTCTGAATATCACAATATAGGGAATGTCATGCCCAATATCACAAGTGTAGGGGATTACATAACTAGTTTCAAAATATTAGGGGATGTCATGTCCATTATCACAATAATGGTCTTTATACCATATATCATATGTATAAAGGGACTCCATGCCCGTGTCATAATTATAAGTGATTCCATTCCCATGAATCAAATTATAAAAGTCACACCATGACCATATATATATATAACAACCATAAGGTTCATCTTTCCCATTTTCCATAATTATCAAGGATCACCATGCCCGCATTCAGAAGCTATAAGAAGTATATAAACCATTAAAAGGAGATAACGGTTAATTCATAACTCATTTATATTTAATAACATCACGGGAATATCCATCTCTTCATTTAAACAACTTATGTGGGATCACTAATCACTTCAATCTACCTCAATTTTAGTCTTTTCAATTTGAATTCATCTCAAACCATTTAAGATATGGTTTGGGTCCTTTAATCATTTATAATTTCAAGGAAAATCCATTAACATACCTCAAGGCATGACAACAGATAATGGGATCCTAACCCAACATATGTAGAGTAAAAAAGATTGACTCTTATCAATGAGATTTAATTAAAAATGATTTATGTGCATTTTTAAGTTAACACGTAGAGAATTCAACATTTAGTACATGACACAAAGTATGAAACAACAATACTTGAGAGATAAATATAATACTGCCAACCTCATTCTTATTCAACTATCCTCATCTAGTTTCAGTCTTTAGTTTGGTATGGATAGGAAGAAATATGAAGAATAGATGAACACCATTAAACTAGGGCATATGAACCTACATCTAAATAGCATCAATGGTAGGAATAAGAATGGTAAAAGGAGGTAAAAGAATAAAGAACTTATCGACACACTTACAACGTGACATACATATCTAGAATCAGAGTCAAGATTGTGAAGTAACACCATAGACTAGGTTTATGTGTGAGGGAGGGATCTTGCATGAGAGAGGGAGGATATGAGGGATTGTGTTCCAAAAAGGGAGTCCCCTTCCTCTTTTTTTTAAAAAATTCTTGGGCATTTACACAATGTGTGAATTCATTACATGTCATGTAATGCTTGGGGTTCCCCTTGGAAAAACCCTTTACAAGACATGAAAGATTCTTCCGAGACCATTACATGTCATATAATTGATACATGTCAGGTATCCTAATTACCCGACATGTAATTGTCCTGCATTCAACTTGTAACCTCCTACCTCTTCCTATTCGAAAACAACTATACCATCCCACAACCCGGATCAGGGTCTAAGAAAAAAAATGAAAACTATAGTTTAACAAAAAGTTTAAGGAATCTGTACCTAAATGAAATATCGGGTTTTTATAGTCTTCCCCACTTAAAGAAAATTTTCCCTAAGATCACCATTCAAGGGTAGTGAAAAGTTATCTGAGAATACCTCAGGCCACAGAGCCTATATGTCAGACTCCCATTCCCAAGTCTTATCTTATACCCAATCGTGCTTCCATAGCACCCATACTAAAGGGATATAATATCCTCGAAGATCCTTTGTGCTCTGATCAACGATGTGTATAGTATACTCCTCAAAATAAGTATCTACATGAAACTCAACCACCTCAAGATCAAAAGTATGAGATGGGTCGGTATGATAACAGTAAAGCTATGAAACATGTAAGATGTCATTCATGGCACGGTACCTATGAGGTTATAGTGATTGATAGGCTATCAGTCCGACTCAACCCAAAATCTCAAACAACCCGACAAAGAACAATGATAGATTCTCTTACCTCCATATTTTTCTATTCCCAATTCTGGGTGATACCCATAAGAAAACACGATTCTCAACCTCGAACTCCTGAGGTTATTGACAACGATCGACCTAATATTTCTTTCTAAATGAAGTAGTATACTTTCACTTTCTGGTCAGCTAAATCTACTAAGAACTCTCATGAATTAGATTAGGACTTAGTATCACTGCCTATCCTACCTCTAACTAGTATAGGGGAGAAAGAAATAGCCTACCATATAGGGCTTGATAAGGATCCATATAAATCATCACCTCATAACTGTTATTGTAGGCGATCTTGACAAGAGGGAAATGATTCTCTTAAGAACTTCCAAAATCAAGGACACATGCTCGGAGTAGGTCCTCCACAACCTATATATTCCATTCAGAATAACCATCAATTTAAGGGTGAAAATCCATGATCAGAAGCACATGTGTACCCATATCTTTCTACAACACTTGCTAGAACCTTGATGTAAAATGATAATCCTTATCTAAAATGATAGTGTGAGTTACCCCGTGTAGTTGTATGATCTCACAAACATACAATTCTCCCGAATCATCAATTGATAAAATGTCCTAGATAAAAAGGATGTGGGCTACATTTTTCAGTCAATCCATAACTATGAAAACTACATTGTTACCTCGAGGTGACCTCAATAAGATGACAATTAAGTCCATAGAAATATCCTCCCATTTCCATTTTAGGATGGGAAATGGATGTAAAAATCCATTAGGCTATTGGTTCTCTACATTTACCTTCTGATAAGTGGAACACCTAATGATAGAACCTTTTATCTAATGCTTCATACCTGGCCACAAATACTGTTGGTGCATACCATGATACATCTTGGAGATACCTGGGTAAACTGCCCACTGAGAAACATGTGACTCCCACATCAAATCCAATTTTATATTTGTGGGAACCCAGATATGCCCATATATATGTAGGATATCATCATCATCAATAAACCAATATGGAGGCAATTCCTCACCAGCAATACTCTCTCATAGGACCAATCCCTCTAGATCTAAAAACTACCTCACCTTTAACTTCTTAAAAAGTGAAGAAATAATTGATAATGATACTAGTATAGACTATCCATGATGGTCCTAAAACTCAATGTGCATCTCAGAAAATATATCCATAAGCTAACATTCACTACCATCCTCCTAAACTACTTTCTCCCAAGCCCTCCTTCTCAGATCATCAAAAATAGTATTTCCCTTCCCATGAATTTAGGATAGATTGAAGTCAAATGACTATAGATATTTAACCCATATTCACTATGTAAGGTTCAATTCTCTCTATGTAAATATATACCTATGGAAATTGTGGTCCAAAAACACCAAAAACAATCTCCTAGTAATTAATTCCTCCAACAATGAAAGTCATGTAAAACATTTTCTAACTAGGTATCATGTATCAAGTAATTTTTCTCATGAGGCCTCAATTGCCACGACCCATATGAAACAACTAGATATTCCTGCATTATAACTTCTCATATACTGATACCCGATACATCAAAATAGATTGTATAGATCCTACATGGATATAGAAGAATCCATATCAGCATTGAAGTTATTATCACTTTTATCTAATAAAAGGCTATCTCTCAGGATTCATACCATATAAACTTCACACCCTTCTTATTCAAGCCCATAAGAGGTGATTCTATGAATGATAAGTCCTATATGAAATACCTATAGTAACTATATATCCCCAAAAACCTTCGTATTTCAAAGATGTTCTTGGGATGCTCCTAGGTAACCACATCTCTCATATTCTCTAGGTTAACAAAAACTCCTACATCTATGATATTGTGACCCAAGAAGTGTACCTTTTCGATCCAAAATTGACATTTACTAAGATTAGAATATATATATTGATCTATCAGTGTACTCAAATGATCTCAATATGAGTTTCATGGTCATTTCATTCATGTTAATAAACCAATATTTCATCTATGAATACTAAGAAAAAGGAATCCAAATAGTGATGGAAATCCCTATTCATAAAATCCATTAAGATTTTAGGCACATTCGTAAGACCGAATGACATCATGAGATACTCATATAAGTTTTACCAACTACGGGAAGTCGTACATGGAATATATGATGGCCTGACTTGAACCTGATTATAGCATAATCTTAGTTCAATATTCAATAACACCCTCTATCCTCTAAGATGGTTAAAAAGATCATCTATGTAAGGTAAGGGATACCATTTTTTTCATTTTAAGCTAATTCCACTTAATGTAATCCACAAAAAACATGAGATTTTTATCTGAATTATTGGATAAAAGGACTGGTGAACCTCAGGGAGAATTACTAGGCTGTATAAAACCCTTGGCCTCTAAATTCTCTAGCTACCGCTTGATATCCTCCAACTCAGTAGTGACCATACTGTAAGTAGGAATAGATACTGGTTTAGCTCTAGGAACTAGCTTGATAGTAAACTCTACCTCTCTCTTAGGAGGTAGTCCTGAAATGTATCTAGGGGAAACATATCTGAATTAATTAACTATAGGAGGGAACTCATCCTAATGTAGTCCTCAATCTTCTATATAGTGGCTAGAAATAAGTGTAGTCACTCTACCTAGACCAAGATACTCTAGTCTATCTCTACCTTCCTAGACATCCCACTCACCCTTATGAATATAAGTTCTTCCCTCTGGTGATGTAATAATCCCCCTCTAATGACAGAAATCCACATAGGTAAGATAGGGAACCAACAGGCCCATTATGAGAATGATATCAAAGCCTATCATCTCAAAGATGAAGAGTTTCCATAAGAAATTAAAACTGCATAACTCAAGAGGACAGTCCTTGCATTGGTATACACTCTCCAATACGATTCCCAACAGAGTGTCAAGTATCATAACACCATAAGAGTACTCAATATAAAGCCCAAGGATCCCCACAACAGGTACTTATATGAAAAATGTGATGAACCTATATTGAATAAGAATGAATCAATGGTAGATGCTACTCAAATTAGTACATATAATAATAGATGGAACAATGTATTTATCCTTTGGTATAGGTTTCACTGAATAAATATAGAGTGATCCATGACCCTATACTACAACCTAACTACCCATAGAAGGTCTGCTCTGCTAGCACTATTTATCAAAATTTTGGCTTCAATGACTATGAAATCCTTCTATAACTATACGTCCATTAGTACTCTAGGTACCTGTCTTGAGAGGTGCTTCTGAACTTGTTCTTAAAGTTGGAGCTAGAATAGATCATCTCTCGCTTGAAATATATGGGTATTTCATGTATAATCATAGTATATATCCAAATATTTTGTATCCTCAGAACTAGATAGGGTCTCTGGGGAACCGGGTCCTCTTTTTCCTAGTATTACCACACTGATGACATACCATGTAACTATCCACGGGTGTCTCCTAGCTACTTCTTCACACACGATCAACCTCAAAGCATCACTTCTAACTGACAATCAAACCACTACCCCACCTATGTTATGAACCAACTAGAATCACACCATCTGCTTCCCTTAGGTTCCACTAAGTGATAAGAGTCGGGTTCACTATATCATATATGGTAGTCAACCAAAAATTGTTCACCTAAGAAGGAATAGGATTCCACAATCCATCCTCAAATTGTCTCTCTTTTGATGGCTCATCAATAGTATAGATGGGCCAAAGCACTGAAGATCTATAAAATGAGATGAATAGTCCATTACATTCATTGAATCTGACTTCGGGTTCATGAAATCCCTAGAACAATCATCCCTTAGGGTCACAAGGAAGAAATAGTCAAAGAAGCTTGATTGGAAATCCCTTCAAGTCACTTCTCGATACTGACCAGACTAATTAAGAATATCCCACTAGGATTTGTCAAATCCTCTCAGTATATATGTTGCAAGTTTTACACTCTTCTCAAGAGGTGTATCCAGATTCTTGAATATATAAATAAACATGTTAAGCCATATCTCTACAGTCAATGGTCTTCCATCCCCTAAAAACATGGGCAGGTGCTACTGTTGGAACTCCCAAATCAACTCTCCCATAGAAGGGACAGATCACAGAGCTCCCTGTAAAGTCTTCATAAGTCACATAACGTCTCCTTGAAACTCGGAATCGTTTCCCACATTGTAAATTGGAATATGTGCCACATGTGGAACTACTTAAGGTATAACTAGCAGCTCATAGACCACCACCTTTGGAGAATGGTTGTCCCCACCCTCCTGATGTATGACCATAGGATGTCGTGGTTTCATTGCTCTATAATTTCCAAAAACATGACTCAAATAATGTTTGATAATGACATAATTCAACATTGAAAAAATAAAATAGGTATAAATCCTTTCTATGTAATTGTCGCACCCCTCTTCTAGCTCAAAGAGTTAGGTCTCGACGATAGAAACATATATATATATATATATATATATCACAATATATTATACCTTCTTACCACTACTAAGGTCGATACCGGATCAATATATGTGTTTTTCTATTTCAATTTCATTTAATTTTCATATTTATTTTATTATTCTCTTTTGTTTTTTGAACCAAATGGTTCCCCACTTCTGATTCACGAGGGCCCATACACCTTATGGATTGAATTGTTTAATCCACCCAATCTATAATATAACATGTCCGAGTACATGAGACCAATGGTCCATGATTTAACATTCCATAGTTGACTACTCAGGGTGTCTTCTATAGCCTAAGTAAGAAAAAATATTTAGGTTATGGCAGGAACTCCAAGTGCCAACTGTGTTATCTCAATCCCTTGTATAAAATGTTAATGAGTTTTATTACAGTAGTCAAATAACTCATATAAATCACATGCAATTTAAGCAACACAATGTTCCTATATGTCTTGGCATATGCATGGCATGTGAATTTCCGACCAGGTGCCTAAAATGATGTATGATTAATTCTTATTTCCCCTCGTCTCATCAGGACAAGGATAAAAGGTAAATCTCAATCATATTAATATTAATACCACAATTCAAGTGCATCACCCAACAGTTTAATGAAATAAATGGTAATAATAAAAATGCATAAAATAGTAATTTCCATTCAAGTAAATTTGAATTTTCTCAATACATAGGTTAGCTACACCTAGCCACAACTCATTACCAACCCCCAATTCCTTCCTAATATCTTGAATATTGTCTCAAAATAGTAAAATAAGAAAATTAAGGTATTCGATACTAATTTTTTACTTCCCATACCGAGGTTCCACTCAGAGGTTCTTCAAACCCATTTGGTTGCATGGCCTCAAGAGAAACTCCCTATATGCTAGAGGTTTTCGACTAGAAGAGAAGGTATATGGTGCGTCCATGGGGAGACTATGACCTCATTACTAGAGTGGAGCACAATGGATGGGTAATGGCAGATAAATATTGAAAACATATCAATGATTAGAAAGGAATTGGAATCACATATAAACATCCAAGAACCAAATAATAATAAAAAATAGTAAACTGAATCACACATAATAGATGATGACAACATGTCTCTAAAAAATAGGAAAAACATATATAAATGATAATAGATAATCAATACACCCCAATATATACATAGGGTACAAAAAGGGAAAAAGTATATCCAATCATCCTGATCTCTAGCCCATTCATATGCTACTAAGGTCCCATACTAATTCATGCTATAATTTATGCATATCTAAGAGGGTGCTTCCCCTTATCTACACCTACAATAATATAGTCTATCTAGGTACCATTGACGAACTGGATTGGGTGTGATATAAAATCAGTAGGAAACCACAACCAACGTCTATAAATATATAGTTTGTGTGTATAACATGGTGTTGTGCATATATAATAATGAAAACAGGAATAAAAACTGTAAATAGATCACCTCTCATTCTTGAAGGAATCCAATATGACACTAACTACTTCGTCTTGTGTCATAATATCATTGAACAAGTATCAAGAGACACAATGACCAGTATCAAAGTGGTAGGTAATTCCATGCCTTGTATCACAGTATAGGGATTCCATGCCCAATATTATAGTAGTATTGGACACCATGACCAGTATCACAGTATAGGGACACCATGCCCAGTATCCCAATAGTAGGGGACGCCATGTCCAGTTTCATAGTATTGGGAACATGACGCCCAATATCACAAGAGTAGGGAATTCCATGCCCAGTATCACAAGAGTAGGGAATTCCATTCCGATTATCACAGTAATGGTCTTCATGCCCATATATTACATTTATAAAGGGATTACATTATTGTTTCATAATTATAAGGGACATTGTGCCCATGCATTGAATTAGAAAAGAGACGCCATGCCCAGTATCACAATAGTATGGGACACCATGTCCAGTATCATAGTATAGGGAACATGATGCCCAATATCACAAGAGTAGGGAATTCCATTTCAATTATCAAATTAATGGTCTTAATGCCCATATATTACATTTATAAAGGGATGCCATGTTTGTTTCTTAATTATAAGGGATATCGTTCCCATGCATCAAATTAGAAAAGGGACGCCATGCCTATATATATATATATAACAACCATAATTTTCATCTTTACCATTTTCCATAATTATAAAGGGTCTCCATTCCCACATTCATAAACTATAATAAGAATTCAAGTCCTTATAAAGATCCAATAGTTAATTCATAACTCAATTACATTTAATAATAGTGAGGGTGCAACCATCGATCCATTTAAACAAGTGATGTGGAATCGAAACTCACTTAAATCCACCACAATTTTACTGTTTGCAATTTTATTTCATACCAAACCATTTAATAGATATTTTGGTTCCTTTATTCAATTACAATATCAAGGTAAACCCATTGGCACACCTCAAGGGGTGGAATTTGATAAAAAGGTCTTAACCCAACATATGTAGAGTAATAAAGATTAAGGATTATGAATGAGGTTTAATTATACATGATTTGTGGGAATTTTTAAGGAAACACATGGATAATATGGAATGTGGATTCATGACACATAGTATAAAACAATAATACTTGAGGGATAAATACTAGACCACAAACCATATGCTTGTACAACTCTCCTCATCTAGTTCTAGCCTTTAGTTTGTCCTGGATCAGATGAAATCTGAATATGGATCAACTCCCTAAAAATAAGACATATGAAAATATATCTAAACAATGTCTCTGATAGTAAGAAGAATTAGTAAAGGAGATAAAGTACATAATCACATACTGATGCGCTTCTTACATGACAGAAGAATCTAGAATCAGATTCTAGATCATGAAGAAACACTAAATCCTAGGTTTATGCATGAGAGAGAAATTATAAATAAGAGAGGGAATAGGTGTGGGGTTCCATCCAAAAAAGGGAGGCCCTTGCTTCTTTTTTTAAAAAATCTATCAGTTATTTACATGACATGTAAATGATTTACACATCATGTAAATATCAGGGTTCCCCTAAAAAACCCTTTACATGTCGTGGAAGGTTCTTCCCAGACCATTACATATCATGTATCCCAATTACATGGCTTATAATATGATTGAAGCCAACCTACAACATCCTACCTCTTTTTATCCAAAAAACAACGCAACCATCCCATGACCTAGCTTAGGTTATAATCCAAAAAGAATATAAATTAGAGTTTAACAAAAATTTAAAATAATCCATACCTAAAATAAATAAAAATGTATTACATAAAGTATAAAATGTTTACTTGGATATTTATCATTTGGGATGTTATGTAGATTAATGGTTGATTCTTATCAAGAACATAAGAAAAGATAATGATATTGAATCCATATAATGGGAGGAGTTTAAGTGGTTATTTTTTATGAAGTACTTTACCCAAACTCTTTTCATGAAAATTGAAATGTAATTCCTTGATATAAAGTAGAATGAGGATGAATTCATTGGCAACTATGAGAAAAAATCAACAAAACATGTGAGGTACACTTTTGGTTTTATCATTGACCTTAAAATAAAAATTGATCAATTATTTAGTGGATTAAAACCAAGTCTACCAAAGGTGTTATCCATAAGAGAGTTTAGTAGCTATAAAGAAATCATTTAATGTTATCTAAAAGTAAAATTTGATACTTGAGACTCTAATTATTCACATGGTTTTAGGAAAAATATGATAAATATAGAGTTTCAAGGAAATTATAATAAAAACTCATGGAGGAAAGAAAATTAATATTTCTTAATTTTAAATGTGTGGAAATAAGTATGGGGAAAATTTCCTCAAGGGGGTGGTAAATGTTTAAGTTTGTAAAATAAGACCATAATGAAAATGAATGTTAAAGGGATATGAAGAGGAAAATAAATAAAATGAATAGATAGAAATCTTGACCAAATTAACTAACCAAACTCCAATGATTCAATTATATAAAGTATGGGAATTATAATTACTAGTATATAAATACAAGGGTCAATGAAAAAAATCAGATTTAGAAACCTCTAAATCCAAGATACAAAGGGAAATATTGTGTGATCACAACCACCAAAGTGGATCATGAGAACAATGTAGTGAAAGGTACACTTATATCCACTCTAGAAATTAAAATGTCTTATTTGATTCAGACCCTACCCAATATTTAATATCTGAAGAATTTTCTAAGATTATCACATTAACACCTCAATGATAAGTTGTTTCATTATTGATGAAAACTGTAAATAGAAAGATGATTAAATATAAAGTATATATCTCCTCTTTGATACAATTTTTTGGGAATGTTCTTCCAATAAATCCAATTATTCTCTATATAGTGGATTTTGATATGATTTTGGGCTTGGATTGACTCTCTCAATATAGATACCATTTAAATTTTTATGGAATGGAAGAAATGTTTTATATTATGAATAAACCTATGATCATCTATTAGTATAGGGATGAATATTAACTTCCAATGGAAATTAATTAGATTATATATTTCTTACTACCTTTTCAAGTGGGGTATTTATCTCAAATGATTAGGAAGAAATTCAATAATAAATATATTCCTTTTTAAGGGAGTATGAAAAGTTATTTCTTGAAGAGTTTACTATAATTCCCTTGAATTATGAAGTTGAGTTTCTAATAGAACTCATACATGATGATGTGACTATTTTGAATAATCCTTATAGAATTACTTTGATTGAGTTTTAGGAATTAAAGACTCAAATATAGAAGAATATGGATAAGGGATTCATTCGGTCAAGTGCTTCTCCATGGGGTACACATGTTATTTTTGTTAAAAATAAATATAGTTCAATGAATATATGCATTTATTATCATTAACTTAATAAGATAAATGTAAATAATAAGTTACCTACACTTTTATTGATGATTTTTTTAATCAACCATGAAGAGATTAATAATTTTCAAAGATTGTCCTTCAATCCGAATATCATCAGTTAAGGGTTAAAAGAGAATAAATACACAAGGTATCATTTTGAATGTTTTTTGGAAACTATAAATTTATAGATATTCCATTTTTACTTACCAATTTCCCCACTATCATCATGGATATAATGAATAGGGTCTTTGTAGATTACTATGCTCAGTTTTTGGTAGTCTTTATAGATGATATTCTTATATATTATAAGGGTAAGGAATCCCATGAAGATCATTTGAGGATTATGTTGAATACCTTATATAAGCATAATTTGTATTCTAAATTTAGAAAGTTTTAATTATGGATACAAATAATTATCATTCATGGTACATTTAATTACAAGTGAGGGAATAATGGTGGATCCTTCAAAGACAGAAGTTATTGAACATTGAACCAGACTAACCATAGTGTATAAGATCCATAGTTTTCTTATATTGTCTTGATAATATTAATGTTTTTTTATAAAATTCTCATGGATATCAAATCCACTGACCAATTTGACACAAAAGTGATTCAAGTTCATTTGGGTTGATGAATGTGAAGATAATTTAAAGAAATTAAAGAGAAGGTTGGTCAGCACACAAGTTCTCATACTAACCTAAAGTGGAGATGGGTTTTTGATATATAATGATGCATAAAAGAAGGTATTGAGATGTGTTGTCATGTATAATGAAATGGTAGGAGTGTATTCCACACACCAACTTGTGGTTCATGATAAAAAAATACTCAAATCATGATTTGGAGTTGACATAGGTAATTTTTTTCTTCAAAGAAATGGAGAAATTATCTTAATAGTGAAAGGTGTGATATATATATCAATAATAAAATATTGAATTATATATTCACACAGAAAGAGATGAATATACACCAAAAGAGATGGTTAGAGATAATTAAATATTTTGAGTGCTCAAAACATTACCACCCTGGGAAGCTAAACAGGGTGGTTGATGCTTTGAGTCGGAAGGACCATGATAGCTTATCCATAATAAGAATTGAAAGAGACCATATTTATGTATTTTCAGAGTATGGATCTTGAAATAAATATCTAAGGAGATAAATCCAATATTTAGTAGATTAATGTTCAACCATATATTTTTGTGAAGATTGGATTCACAAAAGGTGGATGTAGAGCTATAAAATAAGGTAAGGAATGATTTGAGTTTAACAATGATATTGATGAAATGATCAGGTTTAGGAACTGATTATGATTCTCATTAATACCATAATTGAATAAATAATTATTGGATAAATCATACAACCCATCATTCTCTATATATAATTGGAGTAAAAAGATGTATAAATATATAAAAGAGCACCTCTAATGAGACAAAATGAACAGGTGTATTTCTAAGCATGTATCTCAATTCTTGTTATGTCAGTAAGTTAAGGATAATTATCTGAATTCTAGGATAATGATGCAACCATTACACATACCTATATGTAAATGGGAAAAAATGACCATGTATTTCATGGCGGGACACCCCAATACATATAAAGGATATAATTCAATTTGGGATATAGTCAATCCTCTTACAATGTCAGCACGTTTTATTTATATTAGGGAAGCTTTCTCACTTGACCAAATTTCTATGATATACATTAAATAAGTGGTAAGGCTTAATAGAGTACGAATATTAATCATATTTTATCAAGATATATTTTTTAACATGAAGTTCTCGTGTAGTATTCAGAAAGAATTGAATACAGATTTGAACTTTAGTATTGCATATCATCCTCATATATATGTTTAGTATGAGAGAATTATTCAAACCCTAGAATATATACATAGAGTTTTATTTATAGATCTCAGAGGTGTTTGTTATCAACACCTTCAATTGTTTTAATTTTATTATAATAGTATCATTCATTCAATCATTCATATGAATCATTTTGAATACCTTTATGAAACGAAGTGAAAAACTCAAACATGATGGGATAAAGTTAGATAAAAAATATATTTGGACCTAAGTTAATTTAGTAAATGGTAGATAAATTTAGAAACATTCAACATCACATCAAGGTTGATCAGAGTTGATAGAAGAGTTATGATAATTAAAATTAATTGGATCTAGAGCTTTAATTTAGAGTGAAGGTATTATTATTAATATTTTTTGGAATATGGTTATGAGATTTAGAAGGAAGGGGAAGCTGAACCCTAGATATATTAGTCCCTTTGAGATTCTTGATCGAGTATGGATGGTGGCTTATTAATTTGTGCTTCTAGAAAGCCTCTCCCAAGATCATGATGTGTTTCATTTATCACTTTTTAGGAAGTAAATATTTTATCATTTTCATCTACTTAACTCAAAGGTCATTCCACTTGATCATGATATTTCTTTTGAGTAACAACCATTATAACTCTTGGATTATATATATAAAGTGCTACAATACAAGACCAATAACTTGGTTAAGGTTATCTAGAGGAATCATAAATTCAAGTAAGCTATGTGGGAACCTAAGGAGGTAATGAGGTAGAGGAATATTAATTTTTTCATCAGGGTAATAAAATTTCAAGGTTGAAATTATTATAAGGGGGTATAATGTAACACCTTGATACTTCAGAATATATTTCTCTTTAATAAATTTGATGCATCCAGTAACAACTATTGCCTAAAATAATAAACTTAAGTTAATAATTCCTAATTAAAAATATAAAATGAAATACATAAATAGATTGATAAACTAAATTGATAAAATAAATTATTTGTTAAAAAGGGTCAAAGCCACTTTAGCAAATACCATTGATCTTAGATAAATTATTGTGAACTGTTTTGTTAAATTATGGACTTCATTAAATTTAATACTTTTTTAAGAATGGTGTAAATAAAATTTATTGGTTAAATTCATTTAATAAAATAAATTAATTAAATTTATGAAATGGTTGAGAAATTATAAGGAATGTTAGTCTAGTAATTCTTGGCTAAATGGGAGTGTTTTGTTTACAAATAATTTTTTTTATCATATATATTTTATATAAAAGACAATTTATTTTATTTTTAGTATTAAACCTATGGAAAAGTATTTTTGTTACACATTTATACAAATTATTTATTATTCATACATTTTTTATCAATTGGTTATACATAGAGATAAAATAATTTGAAGGTAAGAATAGATAATTTCATAAAAATGTTTTATGTACAAAATGTGATTTCATATTATTAAATTAAATTAATCAATATTTATGAATGTTTTTAATGAAATTTTTAGAAAATATATTCAATAAAATAAATTAATATTCTTATAATGTTTTTAACTAGTCAATGAATGAGAATAAAATCATTTTTATGTTTAAAAATACATTTTTCTAAAAATGATTTTTATGCGTTTTATGCGCGAATATTAGAATTATTTTTTAAAAAATATATGTATTGAATATTTTAAAATATATCACATATTTATAATTATAATAAAAAATATTATTTAACAATTACAACTAAAGTTTTATCCCTAATTAATAGTTACCATGGTAAAAATATTTTCACCATAGTAAGAGTTAAAAGGGTTAATGCGGGGGTAAATAAAGAGAGAAGGCTTCAATTATCACTAAAACTTGAATAAATATAATTTTTTGAATGTATTTATATCCCCCATATTATATAATTTAAAATCTATCTATTTGTTTTAATTTTACCAAGAAAATGACTTCATAATATTTTAAAACATTGAATATTTACAAGGGTACCACCCCCCTCACTTATAAAAGGGCCCCGAATATAATCAATTATTCACACACTTTGAGCACTATATATTTAGAAATACCTAATAAAATATCTTTCATATTATATTCGCAAGTTTTATATGTACTTTTCTCACCAAAAGACCATCCTAAGAAGGCTTAAGGTATAATACAAAGGAAAATCTTAAAGAAGATGTAATGATTTTAATCGAGTTCTTTCAAGTTTATTTTATCATGAACCTCCTTAAAATATATTTTATCCATGATAATATAATTATATTAGTATCATAAGCATATGGAAATTTAATTATTATAATTTAATAACCATTATCTATTTCTCATTTATCCTATGTAATATGAAAGCGTCGCTCATGCATACGTATGAACTACCATCACCGGGAAGCGACATGTTTCAATTTTTATCAACGCCTCACATGGATGGTTATATTTATAAATTTAATGTATATATATGAAATTTATGATATAATTATTATTTTTAGGAATTAATTTTTTTTAACTTTCATTTATTTCCATTCATTAAAAAATGAAAGAATCACTCGTGTGTATGTGCGGACTACCGCCTCCACGAAAAATGTAATTCATTTTTCATTACCGCCTTACATGGGTGTATCTAAAAAGTGTATATAATAAAAAAAATATTTATGAAATGATTAATATTTTTTAGATGATGAAACCATCTAAGGTTAAAGGACCATAATCTACAAACTAAAACATCCATGAAAAATGAAACAATTAACGCCCAAAATATTGATTTTAGTGGAGAATTATTAAAAAATGACTGAATAGAAATTATGAATGAATCATATTTGGTAATATAATTATTAATATAGTTCTGATATAGATTTATACTAAATATATATTTATTATACAGTATTTTATATAATTTATAAAGTAATTTGGGACTTAAGGTAAGACTTTATGTTGCGATCTCATTTTTAATTGGTATTTTCAGCTTTAAATCTCCGTTGAAAAAATTACACTACCTATATATCTTAAAAACCATATATACATTTATCTACTGTTTATTTTTTATGTTTTTAATTTTTATTTCTATTTCCTCCCTCTTAGGTACTCAAAATACAAAAAAATAATGTTTTTATGAAAAGATGACCTTATTTATTATTTTAGGTCGGGAATATATTTTTTTCAATGTCCATATTCCATAAAATGTTACAAAAATTTAATTTTATATTCTCAATTTATTTTCTAAATTTATATTTAACCATAATTGACTTTATTTACAAATTTTTTAAAAGTAATCATTACAATTTTTTCCGTATAGGTTACATTTGACTTTTTTTTATAAAAGTTTTAAAAAATATTTTAAATTTATAGAATGAATATATTTTTATACCATTATGTCCATTATATTTTTTTAATATTCCTTTACAAGTTTACATGTTTTTTAAAAGAAACTTCTATTCCTATTTTGAAAAATTTAGTTTTAAAAAGATACCAAAATAAAGGGATGTTTCTCTTGTTTTTTAAATCATATCTCTAATTCTTTAGTAAAATTATATTTCATAATTGTAAATATAATTTAAGGATTTTTATTATTCACTAGGGAAATGATATTATGATACCATACAATTACTTTATCTAGATGAATTATGATTAATGATGTTTTTATACAACCCATTTATTTCCAATGAGTTAATTAAGCTATAATGAAATGATGAAATTGTTTATGATCTTGCGGAAAATTTAATAATGGTTTTCAATATGTGATTAGTGGAAATGAAATTATAAAGACCTAAAATTCATTAGGTAAATATTGATATCACATGAGATAATAATAAATTGAATGGGGAGTGAACCCAATCTAATATGATACTTTTTCTACCGCGAATGAAAATGGAATGGGGAGTGAACCCAATCCATTATAGAACTCTACCAACTGGGTTATGATGGTATTTAAAGAAATCCTTGACTAATTAAATTATTTTCTATTCTAATTATTACACCAAACTCATATGACATTTTGTTATGCTTATGACATTCTCTCGTGTCTTATGGTTGATAATTGATGATTCCAAACTCTTATGACTCATATCTTTTTTATGAAATTTTTTTATGAAATAACTCATGATTTATGATTTATGACTAATTTTTTTATGAATTTCATAATTAATTATCATGCTCTCATAACCCTGTGATTATCTTATTCTCACATATGAAATTAAATTGATATCTTTCATGTTTACCCTTACCTAGAATATGATCTCACCCTTTCTTTTCTTTTTATTTTACGAGGTTATAAGGAAATATATCAAGTATGATAAGTCTAGAGGAATTAACATGTGAACATAACATTGTGGGAGATTTTGAATATATTTCATGAAATTAAATAATTATGTATCAAGTCTTCAAATACACTGAACCTATACTATTTTGATGTGTGAATTATTGTGCAATATATTAATTTTTAATATAAAATGATAAAAAAATGTATGTATGTAATGATAAAGTATTTATATATATCCAAAGTATGATTCAATTAGTAAAAATTATAGCGCTTCATTTTAGGACTAAACATATGAAACTTTAATTTCCATTATATTTGGAATTATCTTAAATATAGACAGTTATAACCGTAGAAGATTATTGGATGTAAAAATTTGGTGGACATGTGAACTATGGTTTTGATCCAAGAAGGTATGAGGAAAAACTATGCCTTAGTGGGATTGGGGTAATAGGAAGGTGGTGGAGAGAACTGCATCTATAAAGAATAGAGTTTGAATTTTTAATTTTTCTAAGTATTGATGGTTTCCAAGTTTTCCTTGAATCATTATTCAAGAGAGAGATAGATATGATTGGTGAAGCCTCTTCAAGTATCTAGATTTAATTCACCAGAATGAGGAAATGAAAATGAGACTTCAACTGATGATATATTTATTAGGTTGAATTATTTATGGGTAAATAGTTTTCTAAAAGTTACTCTTAATAGTCCACTAAAAATTTAGGTGGGAAATTCACCAGATGTTTAAACAGTGGATTACTTAAAGGGGGAGATATGTATACTCTTTGATCACTCTTAGAAAATAGTTTATAGAAAATGGGTAAGTATTTGGAGAACCTTTCATCTACTGGTTATTGGAGGTTAGGCTGTGTAAATCTAAAGGAGATCAATGGTTTTTGTTTCTAATGGATAGAGGTTTGTGAGAGTATGAGGTTGTTGTAACCAATTGACTAAAAAAACCACATTATAAATATAGGGTAGGACCGTCTATTGATGTTTAATGTGATTAAATGTCATTGGTAATCCACATGGTTAAAAATACACCAGGTTTTAATCATTGAATTTCTAGATAAATAAAACCATTGCAGTGTTCTCCCATGTACATAGGATGAATTACTAAACCAATTTAAATCAAAGTGTTCTTTACATTTTTAAATTACTTGTTTTGCCTTCTTGGGTATGTTTTTTGGAATACTATGAGTGTGGTTATTTTGGTTGCATTAAATCTTCATAAATTCCAAATCTCTTAGTCAAGGAGGTGTAGTGTGCCGCTACATGTAAATTTTGGTGGATATGAACTTAAAATTTATTAACGGTCCTACATCCCATTTTTTATATTTTGTGATTTCACATTTTTGTCTGTATCCTTCTAACATATTCCATAATAAAATAAATATAAACTATTTATATTTATGTATAATATGAAATCCTTTATATTATTATTTTATATGTAATTCTATACAAATATATGATATCTAAAATATTAAAATTATATATATAAATTATACATACATAATATAAACATTTAGAATATAAAAAATTAATATTATTTTAACCTTAATCATATCAATTTTCAAACCTTAGTTTGACATGGTTTAAATAATATCTCAAATAAGGCATTTTAAATTGAATATTTATATTTAATTATTATGAACAATTTATTATATAAAATATAAACACTTTTATATTTAGCCTTATTTTGTAAATTATAAACACATTATAAATTACCCTTATAATTTCCATATAATCGCTTTATATCCAAATTATTAGTCATGCTATATAATTTGTAAATTATTTAATATTAATATTTAATATTATGGATATTTATTTATTAAATGTTTTATAAACATCAAATATTTAATCATAATCATTTTATAATTAATTAATTTATAAAAATTTTAAAAATTGAATAATTATCTAAAAATAAATTTTCCTATATTTAAAAACATTTTTTAAATTATATAATTTAATTCCTATTTGAAAATTTTGAAAATTATATTTTTCTGGATATCGTATTTTATGATATACTTTATATCATAATTTGTGATATCCCACATTATCTATCATATTTTATGATAGATAATCATAAATATATGATATAACCTTCAACAGTCATGAAATCATATTTCAAGATATATCCAATATCATCACTATGATACAATTCTTAATTTTGTAAGTTTACTTCAACACTATTGTACGTGATGATTGTCTATATTGTATGCTACGATAAGATGAAAACTAAATTATTTCACTATGGAACTAGATACAATATCTCATATCATATTTTGTGATCATGTCTCTTATTATTATATCACATATCATAAAATCAACCATATTAAAAATTTTATATCACCAACTATGATGTCCCATATCATGAAGATAATCACATTTCAAAATTTAGATAATTTTTAATGATTAGAAATTTGATATCAAAAATGATATACATTTATTCATCTTAAAACAAGATTTCAATAATTAATAATCATGTTGAATCTCTTATACCATTGAATGTTTTCTATTGAGTGAACAAAAATTGTTCCATGTAGTGGCATATATTATAAACCTCATTCCAAAGAACACTATGCTATAAAAACCAAAAATCATGTATATTTATATATAATTAAGAAAATGTGTAACTTCCACCACATTTGGAAAACTATCATCTTCAATAATAGATGCATGATGGAGATCAATAAAGAAAAACTAAATCATAATTCCCTTTGGGGGATGATCCATTGATTAAAGAAATCACCCGATGCTTTTATAGGATCTTCCTTGCAACCATGATATGATAGTATCTCATGATGGCTAAGGAAGGAAGAGGAATAGAGGACAGAAGAATGGAAAGGAGGCTTGGGAAAGGATCCCATAAATAAACACATTGATCTTAAGGGCTTGGACTTCTTATATAGGCCTTGAGGATTATCCCCGAGACTTTATAGCATTTAATCTTATGTTATAAAATGTATGTGTAAATTCCTTTGATTACAACTCTTTGTAACTCTTGACCATGCAATTAACACTTAAATTCACTTAGTTCACTGATACATTTCATCTTATGAAACATTTAATTAGTTATATATTTTATGTGGAATATAGATCCAAACATTAACATTTAATATTTGGTTACATCATCAATCATTATATTCCACATGAATTGTACACTATGATTCAATACATCATGATACAACTTTGTCACACAATACAACTGACCAAGGGAGTGGAATTATAATATCCACATATTGTAAATAATTATATATCTAGAAGGCATAAAACATGAATTTTATTGATGGATATCATATAATACAATATTTCTTCTAATATATTAAATGTTATAACTCAAAACATCACATGAATATAGGATTTATGGCATATCTCCATCAATCTTCTACTTTTACTAAATCCATATAGACTTTATGATATTTACCTTATTGTATGAAGGTAAAATCTTGGAAATGGATTTTTCAGAAAGAGGAGAATTATTTTTGAATATGGGAAGACATATACTATTATTTTATCAAATGATTCTATCCAACAAAAATAACACTAAATTTTAGGTCTAGAATATCAACATTCATATAAAAATATCAAAAAGTATTCCATGAATCATCAAATATATTTATAGAATACTATTAGTAGTGACCATAACATTAATTCCCACACTAAATATTGATGTAATTATTTTATAAAGGATTAAATTTAATAGGGAAATCACTTATTCATTCATCTATTGGAATACTGATGTGACCATGAGTTTGTTATACCACTAGGGGGTTTAATCAATGGTAATATTTTATAACTTCCTTTAATATTAATTTAATCTTCATGACTTATTATATTCATGATTATAACAAACTTATTATCCCACCCTTAGATATATATAGAAGAAACAAAAACAACCATAGGGAACATAGGCTTTTACAAGGTTTGGTCCTAATGTGTATACATACTTTGTACTGTTCTTAGGTCGATTCCATGACAAAGATTAAATCACTAGTGTAGAAACTAATTATAGAATGGGTGAGAATCTATCAAAACATTTAAGTACCTAAATTTATTTATTTTACTCCATATGAAATATTAGGTTTGGGTCTTCATCCAACTCCCTATGAAATCATTATCTCTTAATAATAGTATTTTTAAGAGATTATATTGGTTCACACTATTTTATAAGGTTCCCCTAAAATTGAATGAAAAAGTTCACTATAACCTAAGGATACTTCTATAGTGAAAAGTGATCTTCCACTGAGCCTCTAGGATAATCAAAATTATCTTATGATCATAGATTCAATTCACAAAACATATATTTACAAAACATTAACTACCAAAACATTCTCTTTTTATCCTCTCAAACAGGAAATATTTCAGATCTAAGCCACTTTTTTACTGATCAGAATTCTTCCAATATCATTTCTCTTCTTCTTAAACCTATCAATATTTTAGACATTAAATTCAGGATCTCTATAATCTCTTCTCTGAAAATAATCATCATCAATATTTGAATGATCTCACCTTTATATGATTGTTCTTCCTATGATAAATCAGGGAGAACATTCAAGGTCTTATTAATATTCCACCTTCTTTAAACATCATTCAACCAACTTAAAAAATCCAAAAATATAAAATTCAATTCATTCATCAAAGATCTATTAATATTGGAATCAACTATCTTCAATTCTTCCTAAAATATCATATATAATCTCAAAATTAACTTTGTGAATTTTTTATATTGGAGTCGAGATCAACATCATCACAATGAGTTTTAATTTACAAGAATGAAAAGTAAAGTGCCTTAGAATCTTCTAGTCTTCTAACATATGAATTATTATAGCTTCTGATGG
The DNA here is from genome assembly GCA_963277665.1 of Viscum album. Lineage (NCBI taxonomy): Eukaryota > Viridiplantae > Streptophyta > Magnoliopsida > Santalales > Viscaceae > Viscum > Viscum album. The sequence continues at coordinate 1,719,272,665 of OY728141.1, forward strand.
TCTCATATTCTAATCACCATTACTTTAACACATCTTAACTTCCACAAATTTTTCTTTCCTAAAATTTATATTACCTTCAATTTCTAGTTACTAGTCTTCATAACTTTTATTTATTCTTTTTCTAGTAACATATTCAATGAATAATGATCCCATATCATTATTAACTTATAGTTCTAAGTATTTAATCAAAACCTTTATACATTTAATATTTAGTATTATCTTCATTTATAATATTATGAGAAAACATTATGGAGTGAATTTTCAAGCCTATTATGGCTTTATAAACCTTCTCTGCATGAATCAAAATTTTCTCTAGCCTCATTATGAAGTTGATTACAGTGAAAGAACAAATTATGCATAGTAAAGATTATATTCTGTATTCACTCTTTGGAAACCTAAACTTATCAAAAATTTCAAATAATTGGACAATTATATATCAATAATTTTACCCTTATATAACTTCTTATTGATCTTTACACATGATCCTATAACCATTATAGAATATTTTAGAATCCTTATATATCTCAATGTGGTTCTTACCTTTTAATTTTTTTAATATTCCTATTCTATATGACTCTTAAATATAAATTTTTATTCTTAAATATCTTAGGGGGGTTTCTCAATTTAATTATTTTTTAATATCCTCAGTTAAAAGATGATTATTTATTGTGTAAGTTTTTTTCCTTTGTCAAATTTTCATAAATAACATATTCTAAATACAAAATATCATACATAACAATGTAAAATTTTTCCCTTTGAAGATTTACTCAACTCTCATAACCTATGGAAACCATATATTCCAATATTATTCTCTAGATAACTTTTATATACTTCATTTCCTTCAATTGTAGCTCATATTCCAAGAAAACCTCTTTTGACTACCAGTAGATAAACCTAAACATGTAACTTTTTTGGGAATAGCTTCCATTTCTAGAATATTCGTATCTTCCAATGGTGTATCAACATGCCTTTAGAACATGCATTGACCTTATTTTTATATCTTATAGATGATTAAATTCAATACACTGAACAATATCAACACCAACTATCTCTAAAAAACATTCTCTTATACAAGGAGGATAGTCATTTTCATATATAACATTGATAGTAAATAAAACCCCTTAAAAAATTTCATGATATCTTTATTCTTCCCCAATTTCATGGGTTTTTTCAATCTCCCCATTCACGTATTTTTTTGTCAATATCAACTCTCAATTCAAAAAATTTCATCTTTCCATAAAACCATAGTGACTAGTTGTCATTTCACTAATCAAATTGTTTATTTATTTCTTACTAAGAACTAGTATAGTTTAGAGTAGGTTCAATCCGTCAGGGAAAGTGAAGTGTGTTTCATAACAAAGTGAAGTAAAAAAAATCTCAAGAAACAAAATTTAATGATAACAACAATAGTGGTAACATGAAATAGATAAAATGATTGAAATAGTGTTAAATCAATTAAACAATTCAAGATTGAAAATAAGCTATAGGAAAGTAAAGACAAAAATATAATGAGGTAGTGAACTAGATTGGATGGTTTTGAAATTCTTTCATTTATTCATGAAAGTGAAAATCACACTAGAAGTAAATGAAAAGGAACCAATAAACTCCATCAGTTGACCAAGATATAGCTGATTAAATCCTATAATTTTTCAATTTTAGAACTCAATCAAACTTAAAAAGGATGAAATGGGTTTTCACTCAGATAAAATTTTCATTTGAACTTATTATGTTAGTATAAATATTGATTTATTAAATTATTAAAAATTCTTATTTTAAGACAAACAAGATCAATTATCATTGACTCAAATTATTTTGGGAAAATAAATTCCCTAGAGTGAATTAGATAGTAACATCCATACAATAATGTAAAAATGAAGTAAAAATTAATAAATATCTCAATGTCATTGCACAAATATGTTTATCTAAAAATCATTTTGAAATAGATACAATTCATGAAATTCAAATTATAGTATTGAAAAAGAAGATAAGAGAAGGAAAAGTAATTTACCCAAGTTTGTCCTCATCTAAAACACAAACCAATGTAGTCTTGTTCCACTTAGTATGACATGTATAACCATTTAAGGTCACGTGGAAAATACCAATGTGGAAACTTTTAAAGTCGTGTATCCATAATCTTTTCCAAGAAGTTTAAATTCAATCGGAGTAAACTGCTAGGTAAAAGGTTTGTAATAATGTTTGGTGTAGGATTTATGTATAGGGGAGTTTCAGTTTCTTATCATTTGGAATATATACCTTTAACAAAGGTTTGAGTTTCCTAGGGAATATAGCCTTGTGGGGGATGGGGTTGATTTGGACCATGGGAATATGGACTACTGAACAAGATTATGGACTCATATGGAATATCGATTTATGAGAAGGGTTCCCAAGGATAATGACCCCAGTGAAAGGATTTTTTTAATCATATGGAATATAGCTTAGTGACGAAGGACGTATATGATTTCATGAAGAATATGTCCCCATGAATATTAATTTACAGTGAATATAACATTTGTAAAGGTGTAGATTTGGATGTTATATTTCTTAGGTATTATAGCCCAATAAAAATATGATTTCATATGTTATTGGGTTTTAACATTAAATAGACATCATACATACCATGGTAGTAGAAATAAAATTCCACTTATTTTGTACTCCATAATTTAAGGTCATGTGATAGGTTTGTAACATGTAGTTTAACACTATGCAGTATGGAATTTATCATACAGTTTTGCATCATGTGACTAGGATATCTGTTTTAAGAAAGGGGAGACAATATAAGATTGATTAGGGATTACACATTGGGACTTCCCTTGTGTGCCTTGCATGGAATATTGCCCTTTGAGAATGATGTCTTGTAGGGAATATGGTCCCTTCAGAAATGATCTTGGTCTTACACCTTTCAAGAGGATTTTCATGTCTTATTTAGGTTAATAATAAGGATATGTGAAGGGTATTATATATATTTTACCCTTTTTTTCATCCACTTCTCTTCGATTCATGATTTGGACCAAGAAGAATGACCAGGCCCATAGGGGATCTGTCTCTATGGGAAAGAGATTAGGGATCACACATATCTCACTTATCTAGTTCTTGAGAATAACTAAATTAGATGCTAACCAATACAATTCAATACTCTTGGTAATGGAATCATCAATTGGAACATGCATGTGTCGTACAACTAAGGAGGCAGCCCATTCAATGAATCATTGAGTGGACTGGGTCGGCCAACACAAAACTTCATCATCCATGATGTTCAGCCTAAGATATGAGAGACCATTCTAGTGTCCTCATGATAAATACCCTTGTTATCAAGGGGATTCATGATCATGATTCCCCTGAGGATTCTATTCATTTATTAGAATAATCATGGAGTGTCTTTTCATCAGTGGAATATATGATCAAGAGGGTGCAAGTTTTTATGCATGCACTGATCATGAAACTATAATGGTTTTATAGGAATCCTTGTTAATTATATTCCTATATAGAAGACCTAGGGGAAAGGATACCCTACCATTTAAATTAGGTTGTACATAGTACCCTACAATGGGAACAAAAGAGGGTGATTCTCCTTAGTGTAGGACCTAGTAGAAGATGTACTCCTAGACATAGGGCCTGAGAGAGGCTTCACTTTATTAGAGAGTTGAGCGAGAAACTTCACCATAGTGGGGGATAAGAAAAGGGCATTTCCCAAGTGAGTGAAAACCAAGGTGGTTTGACATACCATAGGGATGGGTGAAGTGTTTCACCCTAGTTGGGGCAGACTGAAAGGTTTCTCCCTAGTAAGGGTTGGGTAAAGTAGTTCACCCTGGTCAAGGATGACTGGATATATTCACCCAGGTGGATTTTGGGTTAAGGGTTTTTCCCTGTTTAAGGTGGATGGAAGACGTTCACCCTCATTTGGGATTAAGGCGAAGGAATTCACCCAAATATTAATATCTTTAAGGGACTTGGGCACATTTCACCCGAGTGTGGTGCTCCCTAGAAGGGTTGGGTAAATGAATCTATAGTATTATTGAATTTGGTTTTCTTTCACCCCTAGTGTAGGTGAAATAATAGAGAATTGGCCTTTACTGAAGGTTTTTTCCTTGTATGTCTTAATTACCCCTCCGTTTGATTAATTCTCTTAGGTTTTGAGCTTTATAAGTTACCTAGAGATGGAAAGGTAGACCTAGATAAAGGGTGTGTTGAATGTATCATTGTCTTCCAAAAGGTATCTAAGTGATATACCAGTTGGCTAATTTATAGTAAAATAAATTATAATTGTGAGTATGGGAGATGGGCGTGACAGTCAGTTTGTGCAGGTCAACTAGGGTACGACAACCTGAGTGCACATGTTGGGGCATGGGTGGAATGACCTAAGAATACACCCAGAGGCCTGGAGATAAATACTGTATTCCTTAATAAGGACCCTTTACCTTTATAATCCCTATCTTTTATCCCATAAAATGAGTTCTAACAAATTTCCCCTCTCAAAATGGGATTTGATCAGAAAAAATAGGATTTAATTCTGAGGTAAGTTTGACCTTGGTGCGATAATGAACTAGGGAATAGAAAATAATGTTTGTTATAGTGGCCTAAGAGAAGTGATAACTGATGAGGTGTGATAAAGGATTTAGAATTACATGGGAAAAGGGAATAGTAATTTTATAAATAGTGGCAGATCCCCCCCCCCTCATGGGTGCACTTTCCTTGACTTGAGATAAATCTAAAACTCCACACTCTCATTTCGCTCTTGTATTTTATGCTACCTCATGGTAAGAAAAAAAAATTACTTTATCATTCGACCCCCATTGAGTGAAGTACATTGGAAAATGGACCTAAGCAAGAGACCCTAGGGGAAGGGACCTGAGTGAAAGGGCCCTGAGAAAATAAACTTGGGAGAAAGACCCTGGGTGAAAAAACCTAGGTGACGATATTACCTTTCTTAAATTTCCACCTGGCTATTTTCGTTCTTGGATTTCCTTCACCTTGGAGAATTTTATATTTATAATTTATTTTTTTATTAAACTATTTGTCCCCTTTTCCAGTATAAGATGTCCATCACTCCAAACATTGGTTTAGATGTTGAAGCTATTATTTGAATCAGAGAGATATTTGAAGGAATTGGTCCTAACTTATGAAATATGATTGTCTTATGCCACCAAGCCCTAACAAACCTCATTGATCCTACTTTAATCAACTATTCACTGCTAAATAGACATAATACTGATTGATACTCCATCAAAAAATAAATATCTATCTATTATCTAAATTCTATTCACCTAATTTATCATTAGAGATAACATTTCTCTTGATGATAAGAGCATCCAAGAATCAATCAGAAAGGTTTCAAACTACATAGTCTATGATCAAGAGGAAAAGAGTAACTAGAAAAAGTCTTATACAACAATCATGAATTCTTTAATTCGATGAAAAAGAGTGAATAATTTATTTATTGGTACCTTTTTCCTAGAGGTAACTTCTCTGAGGAGTTTTCATGAGCCTAATAGGTTAACCAAAGCTATAGAGAACAATAGGATCACCTAAGGGCCTTCAAACTCTAAAAATGCATATAGAATTCACAATTTTTATTTTTCTACCATCCTGATCTCATACATGAGCTTGTTAGTTGGTGGTGTCCCGAGACCAACACCTTCCACTTGTTACATTGGGAAGTTGACATCAGTCTTTGGGGAATTCAAAAGATCCAAGGAATCACTATTTAGGGTGATATGTATAAAACATTACTTCCCCATGGAAAAACCAATGAAAAAATTAAGCACACCTTCACTATGTTTAGGTTTTTTTAGGTTGATTGAAGAGAAGATGAAGACATAAATTTACTCATCTCTAAACACCCCCTTCAATTCATGGATCAAGATATTTTACATTCCCATGGGTCGAGACCGGAGGAAAAAAGGCAAAGGAACTAACCAAGCCAGCATGTATATGGGTCATAGAATACATATTAGTCCAACCTCAAAAAATAAAAATACATGATATGGGGTGATTATACTAGTCCACAAACGGGCCCTAATATTTAACAGGTAGGAATTCTAGTTATGTTTCTTGGCGGATGATTTCTACCTTCCTTGGAAGCATGTACCAAGGTGAGGGAAACTACTCTTATAATGGATTCTCAACTAGCCTCTAGTGTGTTAGTAAATATTGTTGGGATAACCTTGAGAAGGTTTTATTATGTATTGGTTAAAGTTAAATAGTTTGAAACCTCTCACAAGACTTGTGGTCCAATCTAGTTACTACATAGATAGATAACCACACACCTTAAGTTGCTATATACCAAGTCACCCATCCCTGGCTCCTCAACTTGTTAGTAGGTCTACACTACTGAATATTGTAAGTGTATGACCCATAATTTTGAATTATTGAGCCTTGGACCATATCCTATGGGATCATACAGAATTATCTATCCTCCCTTACTAGGCCCTCATTGTTACACTGGTGTCTAACACTAATGATTCAATTGCTACCCATTTATATAAGATTGCGTTATAGGAACATGTCCTCATAGAATGGGTTGAAAGGGTTTCAATTTGTGAACCCTATATGATATATAGGTCCAAGAACTAATTTCAATGATTTTAGGAGTTAAATATATCTCCCTTACATGGGATGTGTAATGAGCATCACCCAATAGTTTTATGTTAATTTTGGATAATGTTGATACGAGTAGATAACGGTGCCTCAATCACCCTACCACCAACCGATGATCCAATTGGACTATCCTTGGATCACACTCAATTATGGGTTTAACCTTACCATCATATGGTTTTAACGTTGGTTTCTCTTCAAACACATGGATCACCATGTCAAACTAAAGAAGGGGACTGAGAGGAAAGAAAGTGGGGGTGGTGATGTTATTGAGCCAGGATCCCTAGTCGATAAAAGAGATTCCCTGGATCATAAATATGGTATCATGATCTATGAATACAAATAGTAAGATATTCATGTAACACCCCATTAGGTACTCATAACCTCTGATTCTTGTGAATCCTCTACCAATTAATCCTCCTTGAGGTAATCTTCTCTCAACATAGAAATCTCGAATCATGTTTTAATCACGACCTTGTTAGTAGTGTGTAATTCATAAATATTTGATTTCATACCTGAATATATTATATTTCCTAAGGATGAAGCATTTTCTAATTCTGAGGTTCCTTCTATGAACTGAATATTGCATGAAAGAGCAGGAAAAAATGTTCATGACCTGATTACCTGGACCCCCATTTCCGAAGTGGGGAGCATACCCAACCACCTATACTGAATTTTTGTGGGTGTAGGGACAGGTGTATTTTGATACGGTGTTCTATAATTTATTTTTATTTAATTCATGACTAATCAAGAGTTATTGGAGATTCAAGAATAATACCTTCATAATTTTGACAGTACAAATCACCAAGTAGAACTTGTAGAACAAGTCACACAAGAGTTGACTCAGAAAGTGGCTAAGGACCAAAAATTTAAGATAATGTGACAACCTTGGACCTGAAGCAAATGGAATATGAATATTTCATACTAATAATGAGATCCTAACTATAAATAACCACAATTGATATTGAGACCATCAGGCAGAGGAGTCAAGAGTGGGAAAGCATCTCAAAGAAATGCACCCCCTAGAAGAGATCGAGACTCTCAAATGAATAAATATTAAAAAATCAATCAATAATTTTTCTCAAGTATTGAATTAATTTTAGTTTTTGTCCTATTATATTCCAATTTAAAAAACATATTTTTATTTCCATTATATGTGTTGATAGATAGATACTCTAATATGTGGATTCTCCTCTCTATTTTTCATTAACAAATGATAAGAATTTTTTTTGTTCTATTGTTGAACTTTCATGTCATATCGGTTGATGATCCATGATTATCTATAGAGCTATGGAAGCTTCAACACAGTGTGGAAGAATCCTAGAAATCAATTTATGAACTTCAAGCCTCTATAGAGGGCATTTTTTAAAACTTTGTTACTTAGGAAGAGAGAGCTATTGAATGAGAATTTCTATTAAGTATGTCTGAATACTCATTTATATCAAAAAAAATGATAATTTATATTAAGCAATAACATGTATAAATCATTATAATAATAACACCATGGTTATGAGTAATGGGTTTAGGTTAGTATATGGTTTCAAACACATATTCTTGAAATACAGCTCGAAGTGTCCACATTTCTCTAGATCCTAATCCCATGGGGAGTAGGAGAACACCACCAAAAATGAACTCCTTAAACTCAATATGTTTAGTCATCATTGTCATTTTCAATCCATTTCTAGGTAGAGTTAATAAATTCCTGGCATGTGTTCTTACTACCAATCAACCCAATATTCTAGGATATTTAAGGAAATAAATCATACATGGGGTTATCATTTATTTCATACAAACTGAAATGATTTTAATCAATATTTTCAATTGGCCCCAAGTTTATGTTTCAAAATATAAAATTTCATTTAAAACTCAAAATCAACTAGTTTTTATCAAAAACTCATTCCTTTCAAACCAATTCATCTCATTTAAAAGAATAAAACATATCATGTTATCTCTTCTCCAAATTCATCATCAAATTCATGCTTCAAATCATTTATTTCATTTCAAGATAATTTTCCAATAATCAACACTTTATTTCAAAATTCATTGTTAAAGAGATTTAATCATACACATCATGCCATTTAAAAATAATTTATCAAAAGACAAAAATAAATAATTGTAAATTAATTGGAAATACATTTCAAATTATGTAAACAACAATATTTTTAAATGATAGGAATCTCCTTAAAAAACATCCTACCTCAATCCATAATAACATCAACACCCAATAAGGGGTTCATGAACGAAGGGAGATGAAGGGATATAATAAATCAAGGAAGGATCCTAGAAACACGTTCCTAAAATAAAAACCCAAATACAACAATATACAATGAATCAAAAACCCTCAAAGAATAATAAATACAAAGGAAACATAAATCATTGAAAGAACTAAGATACACTTATCTAAAGAGATTGAACACATCAAAGGGCACTTAGATTTGTGAAGTTTAAAGGTTGGAAGGGAAAAATTATCATCAAGAGGGTCTTCAATATTATTAGGGATAAAACAAGTTCAAGGGATATGTGATTAGATTTTAAGTGGGGATTAAAATAAAAACAATTAAGATACTGCCCATTCTAATCTTGGCCACATCAGCATCACCAGCTAGCTGCTAGCTCCAACTAGCTGGGCGATGGAGTTTATGTGGGAACTAATTTCTACTAGCCACCCACTAAGGGGATAGTGGACCTCACCAGCTGGATGGTGGGATTCTTATATAAATACTGTAACACCCCTAGATTTTATGAAAAATATTATTTTAATTTCATTAATGTCTTGTGTTGTATTCTATACCAAGATTACCTTGTGCTATACGCAACACTGTATTAGCTTGCAGTATACGCAACACTATTCTTGGACCGTGTTACACACAATTTTGATAATAGTTATTCTACGCAACATTGAGTATATATATGTATATATTAAATGTATAAATGAAATATGGTTGGATTATGTTATACGAAACAACGAAGGATTCTTTCACAACACGCAACCCTGACTTGGCTTGCATTACACGCAATCGCGACCTTCCTCGATAGTGTGTGTTGTACGCAATACCGGGTTTTAATAAACAGTGATATATTATTATAATATTTTCATGAACTAGCCGTTATGAATAGTATTAACTAAATTTTGAATTTTATAACATTATTATTCATCTTACACATTTTCTAGAACATGGTATAAGAACAAAATAAATTTTTCGGGTAAAATAAGTATTTTTCAAAAAATGCAGTTTTGCCGCCTTTTGATGGCGCACCCACTTTAAATATATTTTTTGACATGTTTATATGTTCAATTTGAAAAAATAAAATTCTTATTTTGAATCAAGATGTAAAAATTTACATTAGATAAAGTTTTGATATTTTTCCGATAACTTTCATATTTTAATGAATAGTAAAAACACGCTATATTTTAATTAAAAACAACTTTTTTCATCGTAATATCTTATGTGGTTAAATTATAATATTGAATGGTTTTAAAGTATAAATAGAATATATTTTCACCATTTAATATAATGTATGTCATTATCATTGATTTTACCTTGAATTCGTAGGTTAAATCAATTCAATCTTTTGCAATGTTTTAAACAAAAACCCGTTTTTATTCGACAACGGGATTAATTTTAATTTAATTTATGCAACTTATGTGTATTTAATTTTAAAAAATGGATTCCATATTTGGAATCAGTGGGTCCAAATTATGTTAATAGGATACTTTTTATTTTTGGGAATTATGAATAGTAACTACGGTAAATTTTATTTACCATAGTTAAAGGTAAATCGGGTAATTAAGGGTAAATATAATATTTTAAAATTACCCTAAAAATGTCAAAATCCTATTGGATGACTATAAGTCGACCCATATCACCTAAGGGTCGGATTATATTCATTTAATTAAATAGTCTCAATGAAAATAATTTAATTATTATTAAAACCAAAGAATGTGACAACATGTCACTTTCTTAAATCTTATAAGTATAATAATTTTAATATAGTGATAAACTTCATGAAAATTCTAACATGAATAGTCTCCAGAAAGCTAATACAATTTTCTACATCATAGGAATTTATTTATAATTTTTAGGGATTAAAAAATTATCATTTATTATGACACAAAGATGATGCAGTAATTGTCTTATTAATGAACTATTGACATAATTGATGTTATAAATGCCCAAATAAATGAAATTTGAGACTTTTTATGAATTACACTAATTTTCTAGGTTACTATGATATATTATTGTTGATGTAATAAACTTGGTTCGAACATATATTTCTTTTATGACTTTCACAAAAATCATATATCAAATAGTGTCAAAATTGACACAAAATAGTTTTTAAATAAAATATTATATTATTAATTGTTATTTTATTCCTAAAAATCTAAGTTTCGGCCACATGACTTAGATAAGGATATATATATTAATAATAAACAATTTGGGGTTCGTGTTTCATGTTATAGTAAGTGTATTAACCATATAGTGAAAGAAAACAAAAAGACAAGGTAAAAGATAAATTATTTAACTTAGAGTTAAATCTAATTGATAAGGTTAAAATAATACCCTAAACTTGTCTAAATCCTATTGTTTGATAGGATTTAGACCCATCCCCACTTTAGCTTCGAAATAAGACCCTTTGGAACCATTATAAACCGATTTTGACTTTAATATAAAATAATATTTTGAGATATTCCTAAAGTGCCCCTCTCCTCCCTTATAAAAGGGCACCTCCCCCCCCCTCCTCCTCACACCAATTTGAGCACTCAAGATCGGAAAAACCCTGCCATTTTCTCCTCTCCACTTCCCTAGAATAATCCTAGAGGTCCTGGTATTCTTCAAAGACCAATCTTAGTTCCCTAAGTGGAGGATTCAAAGAGGCGTTCCAAAGAAGAGGTAATATCCATTACCGATCTTTTCAATTTCTTTCTTCTTCAACTTCTTCTTCTTTAGTTGTTTCATTATAAAGTAATAACATCAGTATTACTTACATACTTATATGTTATTATAAATATGAAACAACCCTAATTCACCTTCTATCCATCCTACGGAAAAATGAAATCACCGCACGTGCGTACGTACGGAATACCGTCTCCACGCCGTGGTGTAATCTATTTTCCACCATCACCTTACAAGGATGGGTATAATGGTGTAATGAGTAACTATTTATGATTATTATAATGTAATATTGATACTGAAATAATATATATACTCAAATACAATTCCACGATCATAGGAACGATATCATCACTCGTGCGTACGTACGGAATACCGTCTCCACGATGTGATGTGACTCGTTCTACATGATCATCATTACATAGTAATTATATAAATGAATTGAATGAATAAATATGATATATGTTACACTAATACCATTCTGGATATAAGGTATCTATAACCTTAAAATAATAATAAGAATTTATTCGGCAAAACACGCATAAGAACAAAAGGAAATAAGGACCCGAGTAACAAGTAACAATGAAATATTACTAACAAGAAGCTAAGAATATAACCATATATGATATCATATCAATATGTATGATTCTGTAATAAGTAAATAACATTATTTAAACCATTATAGAGGAGCTTCGGACACATACAAAGCAAATCGGACCTAAGGTAAGGGAAATATCACAATCTCATTTTTATCCGAGATTGTTTATTCGTAAGTATTTACTGTGGTGTATTCTATCATCCACATCCATGTTTCATCAATATGTAATATTATTTCCATCCACCTACAATTGTTTAAATCCATTTTTACCCTTCGGTGAGTTTTTAGTAATATGTATGAAAGGAATATTTTGTCGTTTTTCGTACGAGGTACTTTTTTGACTTTTCTGACAAAAGTACGAAGAATGTTTTTTTTAAATTATATGGCAAGAATGGATTTTTAAACATTAATTACAAGAATATTCCTTTATAAGTTTTCAAGTTTATTTTTAATCAACTTCTTTTAGTTTATAATTGTATGACATGTTAAGAAAAGAAAAGTGTTTTTGAAGTAGAAAGGATATTTTCCTCAAGAATGGAGTTCAAGTATTTTATCAAAATTATTTTCCATGTAAGATAATAAAAGGGTTATGTTTTTATCCCTATTATTACATGGATTTGATTATATTGTGATGGAAATATTTTTATGAATTCCTTTATCTTATATGAATGGTTTTATGATGTCATGTTGTTTAAGAATTCCATTTTTATTACATGGGTTACGCTATGATGTATGGTTTATGATTATGTGGCACACATAAGAAAGGATTAATTATAAGATGGGTGGGACCTATATCTCCCTACAATGCATTGGGTAAAGATTTTATATCTCATGAGATAGACATGGCTGGAATGGTAGGTTATACCGGTTCAGTGAAACAGGACTGGAACGAGGGTGACTCGGTTCAGAAAGGGACTTTGTCCACTAAGATAGTCTTGGCAATGAGTCATGACTAACAAGAAATGATTTTCTATGATTATGTGTGCATGCCAAAAAGATTTAAAGTTTCATGTTATGATTATGGGGATCTCATTTTCACTTCTATTATTTGTTCCATGTTAATATATTATGATCTCTTTTGCAGGTTATGATTTTTAAAAAGATATGATATGATTTTTATTTCCTTTATTTTCCCTTTCTGCGCATTTGAGCTCACCCTTTTATGTTTTCTTTTCCTCGAGATATAAAGAAATGTTTTAGGTAAAAAAAACGGAAGATCTTTATGGGAGATATTGAAAATCTTTCAACACGATTAGAAGATTATGTTCCGAGTTTCCAAAGACACTAAACTATTACGGTCCTTGTGTGTGTGTTTTTGTAATGTACTAAGTATTCCGCAAATGTAATGTAATGTCCATGTACGTCAAGATTCGGGTCTCTACATTTGGTATCAGAGGAAAGGTTTAGTCAACCTTTGGAAACTAGGACGTGAAAACGTTAGTGAGATCCCTAGAGATATTTCTAAGGTATGTCTAGGGATGTTCCTAAGGATAAGTATACATATAGGATATAGTCCTAGAACTATGGTAACGATCTTAGAATTTAACCTAAGATGTTAGATATTGAAGTTACTCCCCCTTTATTATGATTTTTTCATCTAACACTATTCTTTTTGGGTTTTAGAAAATGGCTGGAAACAAGATGATTCACGATAATGGAGGATATATTGGACAATGGAATGATATTCTTCATAAGCAATCAAATGAAATGGGATTTGGAAGTCCAAAAATCATTATTATGCCGAATCAGAAATCTCATAATATGATCAATAAAGTAAAATTTGTTAAGTTTCCTGACTCGGCTAATAAGAGAAAGATGGAGTTTCATGATGATCATAGAGGAAAGAAAGTTCAATTTCCCCTATGTAAATCATTTGGGAAGAGGCATCAAGGAGAATGTTTCAAAGGAACTGGAAGATGCTTTGGGTGTGGAAAAGAAGGACGCAATGCAAGTAAGTGCAAAGGAAAAGGTTCAGTTAACACCATGGATGAGGATAATGGTATTGCTATGACATCAACAATGGTTAAATGTTTTAAATGTGGAATGTACGGGCATTATGCAAACCAATGCCCTAAGGGAAAGTCTCATGAAGATAATCAGTATGGTCGTATGGGAAGTATTTATGTTGATGATGATGAAGAGACGACAAATGATATGTGAGATGAAAGAATTGTTGAAGCTCGGTCAATGGTTTAAGAAGGTAGTGGAATGATTACATGTTTATCAAAGTGTAATGTTGTATAAAGAATCTCATGGTACTATGGAATAAAGAGACATCTAAGGATTGTTACATTGTTGTCTTTCCCTGAGTTTTGAAAGTGTGTGATTAATGCTACCAGTATCCATGAAAGGTTATTCAGATATTTTTGGAATGAAGATGATATGCGCATAATGAAGGGATAAAGAGAAAATTAAATGTTTGATAGTATTCATGAGCTCATGACTGATATAAGGAGAAGGTTATATCATGGTTTGAGTATATAGAATTTTTGGATTTTGGTATGTGGAAAGAGTTAACTTTTAACTGCATTCATGTTTTCACTAAGGTTCAATGGGTATTCAAGATAATACATGATTAAGGCCTTTGAATGTTTGGAATGTGACCAACAAGATATATCTTATGATATATGGGGATAAACGATGGTATTAAATCTCTGAGAGTGGACTGCAGTATTATGGATAAGCCTAAAGATTGGAATGGATTATGTTGGACATAAGTTAGTATTGTTTAAGGATAGAAGTTTTTTTTCGATATTATTGACGGGATGTTATAGTAATATAGTTTTAGAAAAAGGACAACATGCAGGACGGGCGACATCCCATCGCGTCGGACAAGGCTGTGGGAATCGAACCCACAACCGAAGTGCGACTGGCCTTTATCGCCTACCATTGGCCTATAGGAATTCCCTGGGTAGTAGAAAGTAGTTTTATTTTATTAAGCGGTATGATATATGAAGTATAAGTTCATTTTAGGAACCATATATGATTAATCTCACTATAGAATGACTTATGTATATTTAATAACTTTTGCTAACCTTTTGTTTGAGACAGATGGAATGGCCCGTCATTCTATCACATGATCTTCTAACACTTCACGAATAACAAATTCAACTTCATTTACTTAAGAGATGAAGTGGAAATTGTTCAATTCACGAACAACACTGAGATTGTACCAAAATAAAGTAAGTATTTATTCTAATTCAAATTCTTCAACTTTAGGGAAACGATCTTGAAAACCAAAAATGTTGTCCCAGTGCTCTTATATCTGATTAATCAGATGGTACCTTAGATCGTCACAAATTTATGGCTTTGTGATTACTGGCTTTTCCATAGCCATGTTCTCTATCACTCTCCATCTGAACATGATGGTTAGATTTCTCTTCCATATCCATATTTTCACCTATGTGGAAACCCAATGATTAGTTTATTTGGGTAACCGTTACATTTCATACTTTTTTTTAAATATTGGTTTTGATATTCCTTTTTACAATGTGGGTTTCTATTAAATAAACTTTCGAATAGTAAACCATTTATAACCCCAACGAATTTCGAGGGCGAAATTCATTTTAAGGGGGGAAGAATGTAACACCCCGAGATTTTATGAAAAATATTATTTTAATTTCATTAATGTCATGTGTTGTATTCTACCCCAAGATTACCTTGCGCTATACGCAACACCGTATTAGCTTGCAGTATACGCAACACTATTCTTGGACCGTGTTACACACAATTTTGATAATATTTATTCTACGCAACATTGAGTATATATATATATATATATTAAATGTATAAATGAAATATGGTTGGATTCTGTTATACGAAACAACTAAAGATTATTTCACAACACGCAACCCTGACTTGGCTTGCATTACACGCAATCGCGACCTTCCTCGATAGTGTGTGTTGTACGCAATACCGGGTTTTAATAAACAGTGATATATTATTATAATATTGTCATGAACTAGCCGTTATGAATAGTATTAACTAAATTTTGAATTTTATAACATTATTATTCATCTTACACATTTTCTAGAACATGGTATAAGAACAAAATAAATTTTTCGGGTAAAATAAGTATTTTTCAAAAAATGCAGTTTTGTCGCCTTTTGATGGCGCACCCACTTTAAATCTAGTTTTTGACATGTTTATATGTTCAATTTGACAAAATAAAATTCTTCTTTTGAATAAAGATGTAAAAATTTACATTAGATAAAGTTTTGATATTTTTCCGATAACTTTCATATTTTAATGAATAGTAAAAACACGCTATATTTTAATTAAAAACAACTTTTTTCATTGTAATATCTTATGTGGTTAAATTATAATATTGAATGGTTTTAAAGTATAAATAGAATATATTTTCACCATTTAATATAATTTATGTCATTAGCATTGATTTTACCTTGAATTCGTAGGTTAAATCAATTCAATCTTTTGCAATGTTTTAAACAAAAACCCGTTTTTATTCGACAACGGGATTAATTTTAATTTAATTTCTGCAACTTCTATGTATTGAATTTTAAAAAATGGATTCCATATTTGGAATCAGTGGGTCCAAATTATGTTAATAGGCTACTTTTTATTTTTGGGAATTATGAATAGTAACTACGGTAAATTTTATTTACCATAGTTAAAGGTAAATCGGGTAATTAAGGGTAAATATAATATTTTAAAATTACCCTAACAAATGTCAAAATCCTATTGGATGACTAGAAGTCTACCCATATCACCTAAGGGTCTGATTAGATTCATTTAATTAAATTTTGTCAACGAAAATAATTTAATTATTATTAAAACCAAAGAATGTGACAACATGTCACTTTCTTAAATCTTATAAGTATAATAATTTTAATCTAGTGATAAACTTCATGAAAATTCGAACATGAATAGTCTCCATAAAGCTAATACAATTATCTACATCATAGGAATTTATTTAGAATTTTTAGGGATTAAACAATTATCATTTATTATGACACAAAGATGATGCAGTAATTGTCTTATTAATGAACTATTGACATAATTGATGTTATAAATGCCCAAATAAATGTAATTTGAGACTTTTTATGAATTAAACTAATTTTCTAGGTTACTATGATATATTATTGTTGATTTAATCAACTTTTTTCGAACATATAATTCTGTTATGACTTTCACAAAAATCATATATCAAATAGTGTCAAAATTGACACAAAATAGTTTTTAAATAAAATATTATATTATTAATTGTTATTTTATTCCTAAAAATATAAGGTTCGGACAAATGACTTAGATAAGGATATATATATTAATAATAAACAATTTGGGGTTCGTGTTTCATGTTATAGTAAGTGTATTAACCATATAGTGAAAGAAAACAAAAAGACACGGTAAAAGTTAAATTATTTAACTTAGAGTTAAATCTAATTGATAAGGTTAAAATAATACCCTAAACTTGTCTAAATCCTATTGGTTGATAGGATTTCGACCCATCCCCACTTTATCTTAGAAATAAGACCCTTTGGAACCATTATAAACCGATTTTTACTTTAATATAAAATAATATTTTGAGATATTCCTAAGGTGCCCCTCTCCTCCCTTATAAAAGGGCACCTCCTCCCCCTCCTCCTCACACCAATTTGAGCACTCAAGCTCGGCCAAACCCTGCCATTTTCTCCTCTCCACTTCCCTAGAATAATCCTAGAGGTCCTGGTCTTCTTCAAATACCAATCTTAGTTCCCTAAGTGGAGGATTCAAAGAGGCGTTCCAAAGAAGAGGTAATATCCATTACCGATCTTTTCAATTTCTTTCTTCTTCAACTTCTTCTTCTTTAGTTGTTTCATTATAAAGTAATAACATCAGTATTACTTACATACTGATATGTTATTATAAATATGAAACAACCCTAATTCACCTTCTATCCATCCTACGGAAAAATTCAATCACCGCACGTGCGTACGTACGGAATACCGTCTCCACGCCGTGGTGTAATCTATTTTCCACCATCACCTTACAAGGATGGGTATAATGGTGTAATGAGTAAATATTTATGATTATTATAATGTAATATTGATACTGAAATAATATATATACTCAAATACAATTCCATGATCATAGGAACGATATCATCACTCGTGCGTACGTACGGAATACTGTCTCCACGATGTGATTCGACTCGTTCTTCATGATCATCATTACATAGTAATTATATAAATGAATTTAATGAATAAATATGATATATGTTACACTAATACCATTATGGATATAAGGTATCTATAACCTTAAAAGAATAATAAGAATTTATTTGGAAAAACACGCATAAGAACAAAAGGCAATAAGGACCCGAGTAACAAGTAACAATGAAATATTACTAAAAAGAAGCTAAGAATATAACCATATATGATATCATATCAATATGTATGATTCTGTAATAAGTAAATAACATTATTTAAACCATTATACAGGAGCTTCAGACACGTACAAAGCAAATCGGACCTAAGGTAAGGGAAATATCACAATCTCATTTTTATCCGAGATTGTTTATTTGTAAGTATTTACTGGGGTGTATTTTATCATCCACATCCATGTTTCATAAATATGTAATATTATTTCCATCCACCTACAATTTTTTAAATCCATTTTTACCCTTCGGTGAGTTTTTAGTAATATGTATGAAAGGAATCTTTTGTCGTTTTTCATACGAGGTACTTTTTTGACTTTTCCGACAAAAGTACGAAGAATGTTTTTTTTAACTTATACGGAAAGAATGGATTTTTAAACATTATTTCCAAGAATATTCCTTTATAAGTTTTCAAGTTTATTTTTAATCAACTTCTTTTAGTTTATAATTGTATGACATGTTAAGAAAAGAAAAGTGTTTTTGAAGTAGAAAGGATATTTTCCTCAAGAATGGAGTTCAAGTATATTATCAAAATTATTGTCCATATAAGATAATAAAAGGGTTCTGTTTTTATCCCTATTATTACATGGATTTGATTATGTTGTGATGGAAATATTTTTATGAATTCCTTTATCTTATATGAATGGTTTTATGATGTCATGTTGTTTAAGAATTCCATTTTTATTACATGGGTTACGCTATGATGTATGGTTTATGATTATGTGGCACACATAAGAAAGGATTCATTATAAGATGGGTGGGACCTATATCTCCCTCCAATGCATTGGGTAAAGATTTTATATCTCATGAGATAGACATGGCTGGAACGGTAGGTTATACCAGTTCAGTGAAACAGGACTGGAACGAGGGTGACTCGGTTCAGAAAGGGACTTTGTCCACTAAGATAGTCTTGGCAATGAGTCATGACTAACAAGAAATGATTTTCTATGATTATGTGTGCATACCACAAAGATTTCAAGTTTCATTTTATGATTATGGGGATCTCATTTTCACTTCTATGATTTGTTCCATGTTAAGATATTATGATCTCTTTTGCAGGTTATGATTTTCAAAAAGATATGATATGATTTTTATTTCCTTTATTTGCCCTTGCTGCGCATTTGAGCTCACCCTTTTATGTTTTCTTTTCCCCAGGATATAAAGAAAGGTTTTAGGTAAAAAAAACGTAAGATCTTTATGGGAGATATTGAAGATCTTTCAACACGATTAGAAGATTACGTTCCGAGTTTCCAAAGACACTAAACTATTACGGTCCTTGTGTGTGTGTTTTTGTAATGTACTAAGTATTCAGCAAATGTAATGTAATGTCCATGTACGTCAAGCTTCGGGTCTCTACAAATACCCTACTACCAACCTCTCACTAGTGAGCTGATGGACCTCCTATAGCTATTCCAACTACAAGATTAAGTCCACTTCTGATCTAAACTCCTCAATCATCATCTAACCTCTCAAATAGAAAATAAAAACTCACTCTCAACCCCTTAAAAATATTAGAAAAGGGGAAACCAACAAAGGATCATCATTTAAAACTGAAGATAACATGAAAAATAAGGATATAAAAGATAAAACAAGGATCATACGTGAATGATAGTGTTAGGATGTTACAATTCCCCCACCATAAATTCTCTCTACCCTTAGAAATCTTGTCAAGAAGACTCTAAATAAAATAGGTGAGGCCACTAATCCCTCATAAATGTCTCAAAATCCCACATATTATGATAATTATAACCATACTTCCATAAAATCTGGAAAAAAAATATGGAATTCATACTAAGAACCTTCATATGAGAATAAAAAATCTAAAATGGCTATTTGGTCAAAACAATATTAGGTTCTACATCGAGGCCCTCCCAACTCAAAACATAAGATAAGCCTGAAAGAAAATTTTTGAGCTATGACACATGAAAAATTCCATGGATTGATTCCATATGAGGTGGAAAGTAAAAATGGTAATCCACCTTTCCAATCCACTCAACAATCTTAATGGGTCATGAATATCTAGGTACCAACTTCCCCTATTTTCCATGTTGTCAATGACCCAACTGTGGTGAGACTATAAAAAATACTTTGTCACCAAATGAGTAATCAAACATAAATCTATTATGATATACATAAGACTTATAATATATTTTTACCATTTCTATTCTCTAATGAATCAGTTGGATATTAGTTATTGTCTCTTGGATTAAAATAGGCTCCACAGGGGAAGCTTCATCAATATTCAAACAAAAAAGTGGATATTTACAAGCCTGACCATAAAATCCATCGAATGGTACCATATCAATGGATGAATGGTAACTATTATTATAAGAAAACACAAACAGTCCTAATTGACAATCCCAATTTACTCTAAATTCAAGACACAATCATAAATCATTTCCTCCAGAATACGTATAGCCCATTCTATCTAAGGATGGTATGGTGTGTTAAAATTTACTTGGGATCCCATAACCTCTTGGAGGCCTCTTAAAAAATGGGAAGTGAATTAGGGATATTTATCCGAAATAATGGTGGAAAAAACTCCATGTAATCTGATGATATCTTTTATATAGTTATTTATCAAGTCCTTAAATTTGGTCGAATCGTGAATGGGAATAAAGTGTTCCATTTTGTTCAAGAAATCTATCACCAACCAAAGTGAATTATGTTATTAAGGATTACATTAAAACCCCAAAAAAAAGTCCATCGATCTCTTATACCACTTACAGGTCATCATATGAAGTGGTTAAAGTAGGCCAAAATGCTTGTAATGCTCAACTTTAATATACTGATAAGTATAAAAATGAGAAAAAATCAGCAATGTACCATTACTTACTTGTTCACTAAAAACAACACCTCATATTATAAAAAATATATTTTTTGTTCTTGGGTATAAAACCAGTTGAGAATGATGATAATCTCTCATCAAAACCTTTCTCATAGGTGATGAAATGACATATCAGTTCCTAAAGAAAATGATACCCTCTAAAGATGGAGACCATTCATCGACGGTCCCCCACTGTATAAATAATATCCAATACATAATAACTCATTATAAAGATTAAGTTACTATAATATAATCTCAATAAGAGAGGATTTCAAATAAATACTCACCAACACAACCTTGATCACATCTTCTCAAACTCCCAAATACATAAAAGAAAATAAAACCATGAGGTTCCACTCCTCAGGACAGTATTTTATGGATTAGGATGGTAGTTTCCTCCTTAGAGAATCAGTAAAAACATTCCCCTTTATAGGGGTGTTGGAAATGTAAAAGTAAAAATATTATAGTTACTCCATACATCTCCTCTATCTTAGGTTCAATTTTTTTTTTGTGGGAATATATAAATCAAGATTTTTTAATCAGAATAATTGGTAAACCTCTCTCCAAAAAGGTAATGATGCCAACCCTTAAGAGTATGAATCAAAACTATGAGTTTGAGATCATGGGTGGGATATTTATTCTCATGAGTCCAAATCAAATGACAACTATAAGCAACCACATGATCACCTTACATGAGAACACAACCAAAACTTGAACCTGATGCATCACAAAAGACCGCATAGCCTAGACCATCCTCTAAAAGTGTCAACACTAGAGATGAAGTAAAATGAAAGTTCAAATCATAAAAGGACTATTGAAATTTATAATCCCAAATGAACTTTCCCCATTTATAAGTAAGAGTTTTCCAAGGATAATCTAACATTGATAAATCTTAATGAACCAGTGGTAATACCCAGCTAATCCTGGGATGATCTGAATCTCAAAAACGTTTTGTGGTTCTTCCAAAGACATTAAAACTTTTAAATTTTTAGGATTGGTTTAGATACCATGTTATGATTCCACAAATCCCAATAAATTCACTTAACAAATCTAGAAATAGATTTTTTTTATAGTTTGGTATAAATTTGGTGATTTATAAATATGGACAAAACTGCTCTCAAATGATGAACATGATCCTCCTCAGTTTTAGAGTATACGAATATGTCATCCTCGAATACCACCATGAAATAATCGAGGTATAAATGTAAAATATTATCCATAAACACCATAAAAATATTAGGATCATTGGTCAGAACAAATGGCATAAAAAAGTACTCATAGTATCCATACCTACTCCTAAAAGTAGTTTTCAGGATATCAGAGTCCTTGATTCTAAATGGGTGATAACCAACCTGAACAGAGAACTTATAGAAACAATTAACACCTTTAATTTGATCACAAAAATCATTAATTTGGGGTAATAGATACATTTTCATGATTTTAACCTAATTTAGCTTTCAGTAATCTATAAATAAGCAAAGGGCCTCATCAACTTTCTTAGAAAAAAGCATAGTTATTTCCCTAGGTGACACACTAGGTTGAATGAATCCTTTATAAATCAATTCATCTAACTGAATATTTAAATACTTAAATTAATCTAGTTCTATATGATAAGAGGGTATATATATTGGATGACTACCTGAAACCAAATCAATATAGAATTCTACTTCTCTCACCAATGAAAAACTAGAAAATTTTGATGGAAGAACATCTGGAAATTCTTATGATACTGTTGTAAGATCACCACATGAATATTATTAATCCAAATCACAGGAAAATATGGATATAATACTACCCAAATCTAAGAAGATGTGGCCAATATTGACATGACATTGAATCCCATTCTCCTAGAAAAATAGCACACCCCATCGGGGCTAGTAAAAAAGAACTATCAAAGATAACATTTGATACCATATTTGTGAGAAATAAACCTATCCATATCAATAATGACATAAAAAGGTTTCATATCCATAACCAAAAAGTCATATATGTGCTTGATTTATAATAAAGATAAAGTAAAAGAGTGGTATCAGATACCCCACTCTCTCTTTGTCCTGAGAGACGTAGAAAATTCTATTACATATGATCCAAGCTCTATATAAAGATTCAAAAATCCCAAAATAAAGGTAGATATGAAATAATAAGAGACAACAATATTAAATAAATAATTCAATAAATATGAATAAATAATAATGGTACCTCTCACTATCATTGGACTCACATTGGTTCCCGCTGGAGACTCATCCACTACTTGAAGAATCTTTATTCCTAATGTTTGTGGCTAGAACCCCTTTATTCTTACAGAATCTAACAACACTGTAGATCATCCCAGAACTGTCAAGTCTATACCACTATGTAGAGTGGTAAAAACATGGAAAAAATTCTACAAGTGACTTAATCATCAACAAGAGCTACGTATCTTTTGTCCCTCTATGTAAGAATGCTCAGAGTGCCCAAATATTCCACATTAGATACAAGTTAGTGGGACTTTGCTAGATACTATAGAAAAATTGGAGAATGTAATATATCAAGAACCACCACCACTATTTCCACTAGAATATTAATTTTCCTTTATATTCCCTTTAAAAAAACCACTAAAGATATCACTGAGAGTAATAGGAACCCTCATCAACCCTGACTTACTATCCAAGTCAAGTTTGACCATTATAGCTCTATCTATAACCTCAATATAAGAGTTAAGATTTAACATGAATACCTAAGATAAAATATTTTATGGAAGACCCATATCAAAACTCTAAGCCTTAAGATTCTCATTTGATACTAGCTTAAGTTAAAACTAAGCAAGTTCAGTAAAATGATTATCATATTGAGTCACTGTCTATTGACCATGTTAAAGGTTGAGGAACTCCATAGACATATCCAATACCATAAAATATATATATATAATTGCCCCATAAAAAGCATTCTAAAGTATTTACACTCTAATTAAACATTATTATTTTCCATAACTATAATATCCTACCATCTTCTATTAGGAACTTCAAGTTTGAAAATTACACATTTCACCTTAATGAAATCCAAAAACTCCAAAAACACAAAGAGTTGTTTAATATTTTTCAATCAATCATCTACCTCACAAGGATCATTTGATCTATAGAAAGATGGCGGCTTAAAATTTATAAATTCATGGGAATAATCTAAATTATTTTCCCTCTATGGTATAACCTCTACACCCTCAATACGAACAAGTGTAGCAACATGGTCAAAATATTGGACCGAACACACAAAAACCTCTATAAGTTTCTGATCAATTGGAGGATTCAATTGTTGTGATTCATCAATAGATCCCTCTAAAAGTTTGTTCAAATTTCTTTCTTGGGGGAATAGTACTACACAAAATCAGAAAATAATAAGAAAAAAATAAGTCAAGAGACATGATATCATCAACTCTATCAATAAAAATTCAACTTGGTAACAAAAATCTCCAATCAAATCTCTATAAAAGTCTAGAATCAAATAAAACAACTCCTTAAAGACACTTTTCCCCAAAAACCCATGGTAAAATAAGGCTTGTTATGATGATACCTAGCTAGAAACTCACTTGTAACCTACCCCCTTAAGTCCCAACAATCCTACCTCCTATCTACTAGGACATCTCAAACTACATACCAAATTTAAATAAGAGAATCAACCTCCTTTGATATTAATTTTCATGAACTGGCCTGGATAACTCAATAAATCAGAACCCAAATTGTTTATTTGTTTGATAAGATAAAATGGGTGAAATGATTCAATATTATTGATCTTTTGATTTTTCATCATCATATTAGAATCAAGGATTATTATATCAAGAAGACCTCTATCAAGAGAAGGTATGACCACTATGAGTGCCTTGTTATACCATTTGGTCTGAACAATGATCCTATTGTGTTTATTTCATTGATGTAAAATATTTTACACCAATACCAAGATTATTTCAATGTGGTATTTGTGGCTGAAATATTTGTTTACTCTAAAACCAATGAGGTTCATGTGCATCATTTGAGAGTAGTTCTAAACAACTTGAGAAATCACCAACTTTATTATGAGATTTCAAAATTCCACTTCTAGATTTGGGAAGTGAATCTATTAGGGAAAGTAGTATCAAAACATAGTATATCAATTGATCCTAAAAAAGTGAAATATATCATGTCTTGTAAAAAACCATGGAACCACTTTGATATTCTAATCTTCTTAGGATTAACAGGACATGACAACTAGTTCATTAAATATTTATCAAATTTGGATTCCCCTTTGACCACTCTTTCTTGGAAAGGAGAAAAATTCATTTGAGATTCTAAATTCTAGGCTTCCTTTTATTATTTAAATCATCATTTGAATTTAGATCCAATGTTGAATCTTTAAAAGTCCGGGTAAGACTATGTGGTCTTTTTTAATGTATCAATCTTAGGTTTGGGCTGCATTATCATGAAGGGTGACTATGTTGTGTCTTGTCGTTCTCATCATATTTGGAATCATTAAAGGAACTATCCCACCCACAATCTCAAACTCACAGTTTTGATGCATGATCTTAAGGTTTGTAAAAATTCCATTTTTGAAGAGAGGTTTACCATTTATTCTAATCATAAAATATTTAGTTATATCTTCTTGTAAAAATATTTGATCCCCCATTATAGGTGATGGGTGAGGTATATATAATCCTTTTTTAATTTGATATTTCCTAAACCCCTAGAAAGGGTAATGTTTTTTTCAATGTTATGAGTAAGAAACTACCATCCCAGGATATGAAATAATCTCCATAGGAGTGAAAACTCATGGATATATTTTCTCATATTCATTTGGGAGTCTAAGAGGATGTGATTGAGGATGTGTTGGTGAGTATTAAATCGAAATCCTCTCTTATCAAGATGATATTCTAAGAAAAGTAGCTTGATGATAAATTTTTAGGTATTAGTAACTCTTTATATAGTGGGGATACCATCGGTGAATGATCTCTATCTTTAGAGAGTATCATTTTCTTTAGGAATCACTATGTCATTCTGTAACCTACAAGAAATATTGTGATGGGATATTGGCATCATTATTAGTGTCTAGTACACCTAAGCATAATAAATATGTTTTATGATATGTGGAATCATTTCTAGTGTCTAGATATAAAACAATAAATTACTATTTTTGTTTCTTATTACTATACTTGTCAATAGATTAAGGTCAAGCATCAAAATCCTTCTAGGCTACATCAACAATATACTATGCGAACTGGAAAGTGGGATGAGATATCAATGGATTGTTTTTTCGGTTTCCATATAATCCTTGAGGAAATAATCTGATTTGGGTGGTGATAGATTGGTTGAAAAATCAACTCACTTTATTCCCATTCATGATTTGACCAAATTTGAGGACTTGAAAAAAATTATATATAAGTGATTTTTAGATTTCATAGAGTTCCGTCTACCATTTTTTTTGATAGGGATCCAGAGTTCACTTTTATTTTTTAGAGGCCTCCATAAAGTGATAGTATTTGAGGTAAAGTTTACCATAATGTACCATCCATATATAGATGTTCATATAGAACAAACTATACAAATTTTGAAGGACATGTTCATGCTTTTGCCCTTGACTCTGGAGGAGCATGGGATTGGTTGAGTTTTCCTATAAAAATAGTTACTAATCATCCATTAAGAGGGAACCCTTTTCGGCCCTGTATGTCCAATCTTGTAAATTTCTACATTTTTGGTCATATATTAGTGAATCTTCCCTTATGGGATCTAGTTTGGTCCAAGAGACAACAACTAAGATCCGGATGATTCATTAGAGAATGGTAATGGAACAAACTTGATACAAGTATTATGTGGATCTTCATAAATATCCTTTAGAGTTCTTTGTCTATGACCTAGTGTTTTTAAGAGCCTTGCCTCAGTTGGGTCATCAACGACTTAGAAAACTGGGGAAGTTATCACATAGATATATGAGACCGTTTGAGATTATTAAGTATATTGGGAAGGTGGATTACTGTTTATCCTTTTTACCTCAGATGAAATAAATCCATAACATTTTCCACATGTCATATCTTATGATGTATCTTTCATAATATTCTCATGTTTTGATTTGGGAGGTCATCAATGCGGAACATGATATGTTCATGATCAAGTTGTAGGTTTATATTGTTGATTCTCATATGATGGTTCTTCTGGGGAAGTATATACCATTGTTTCATGTTCTATGATAGAATGGTTATAATTATCATGAGATATGGTAGTGTGGGGAATTCATGAGAGAATAGTGGTATCACCTTTTTGATTTATATTCTTTTTCATATGCTTTTTTGGGGGAAATGAATTTATGATGGAGAGAATTGCAACATCCTGACAAATGATTTTTTGTACGATCCTTGGATTATCTTGGCTATCCTTATTTTTCATATAATCTCTAGTTGTACATGTTTATTATTGTCTATTTTCCCCTTGTTTGATCCTTTATATGGGTCAAGAGAGAGTTTTTTCTTGTTTGAGAGTCCATGAGATAGTTGATGAGTTTATCTCAAGAGCAGACTTGATTTTATAGATGGAATAACTGCAAGAGATCTATTGGTTGGACAGTGAGAGCCACTAGCCATACGGTCGTAGGTTAGAAGTAGAGTCTTATTATAAGAATCTACTTGGCCAGCTGATGTGGTCTGCCAACTATGCAGTGGGTTGATGGTACAAAGGAGTTCCCATGGGAACTCCATCGACCATCTGGTGGTATCCCACCCACTAATTGGTGAGGTTTCTAGTTTTGCAGGAATTTTTCATGGAACCATTAACTAGCTTGTGGGAGCCAACAGATAGTGGGTTATGCTAATATTGGAAATATTGGGATAATTAGTATCATAATTTTTTTTCTTTTAATCCATTATTATTCTCTAATCACATTTCCCTCAAACCTATTTTGATCATAATCATCTTGGAGACCCTATTGGGAGAATTTTCTCCTCATAATCTTGAAACTTCACTGATCGAAGTGTCTCTTTA
Organism: Viscum album; assembly: GCA_963277665.1. NCBI lineage: Eukaryota > Viridiplantae > Streptophyta > Magnoliopsida > Santalales > Viscaceae > Viscum > Viscum album. Next base: position 1,719,300,923 of record OY728141.1, read on the forward strand.
TGTGTTTAGTATCTCCTAGTAAGTGTACTCTAAATCTTTCAATGATTTTTATTTCCCTTATGTTTCTTCTTCTTCAAGAGCTGTGGATTCTTGGGATATTTTTGGATTTGTGTTTTTATTTAAGTATTTTGTTTCTATGATCCTTCTTTGATCAATTTTATCCCTTAGACTTCCTCCATTCGTGGATTCTTTATTAGGTGTTGGAATTATTGTAGATTGGGGTAGGTGGTTTTGTAAGTAAATTCCTATCATTTAAAACCATTATTTCCTGCTTAATTTTAAATGGATTTAAAATTGATTTAAAAAGATTTATTTGAGTCTTTTGATAAATGATTTTGAAGTGTCATGGTGTGTGTAATGAAATATCTTTGATAATGACTATTAAAAAAGGTGTTGATTTCTACAAAATGATCTTGAAATGAATGATTTGAAGCATGAATTTGATGATGAATTTTGAGATGATATGTCATGAAATTTTTTATGCTTTGAAATGAGATGAATTTATTTGTGAGGAATTATTTTTTAATGAAAAACATTTGATATTGTTTTTGGAATGAAATAGAAATTTTTGAAACTTGAACTTGGAACTAATTAAAAAGTTTGATTAAAAAGTTTTGATTTAGATCGAAATGAATAATATCCTAGAGTATCATTTATTTCCTTGAATCACATGGGATACTAGGTAGATAAGTGGGAAAAGTACATGATAAACATTTATTATCTCTACCTAGAAATGGATTGATGGTGAAAATGATGACTAAACATATTATGGGTAGGGAGTTCATTCTTTTAGGTGTTCTACTACCCCCCCCCCTAGATTAGGATCTAGGGATGTGTGCACACCCGGAGCCATATTTTACTAAGATGTGATATAATCCATGTACTAACATAACCTTAGGACTCTTAATAATGGTGTTATGATTGTAATTATTTTTACACGTCAGTGCTTAAATGAAATGCTCATTTATTCTTGTTTTGATAAAAATGATTACTCATGCCTATTTTAAAAAAGATTCTTATATATAACAATTTTTATGGAAATTAACATTACTACCTATTTTATACTAGCCATTGAAATGTTTTTTAAATGAATTTTTTTATACGAACTGTGAAAATATTTATATGCCATGTTTTACTTAAAATTGAGCATATTTAGTTTATCTGGTATGGATTTATTATAGAATACTTTGTGGTATCCTATTGGGATTTTTTTCTCATACCCTACTTTTTTCATTTGGGAATTTTTATAATTTCTTATGCTAGGTCCAGTAAAAGGGAAAACATCACTCAGAGGCGATGGGTGTTCTTGATAGTGGGACCTTGGGAGTCGGCGGTGACCAGTGTAGTAAGTGACCCACTTTTTATGAGGAGATATTGTGATGTGTCTTTGATAGTTATGTGACATATTGGGTGGGTGTTTAATTTTTAAGACTTGTATCTATATAATTATGGTACTTTAATCAGTTGTATGACTTAATTTCCAAATGCTTTATTTGATCCAACGTATCGCTTTGGGCAACACCTATGATTTTTGAAAATAAATTTTATGGTATGATTCAATTATGTGTTAATTACCAACATATCAATCATGTTATGATTAAGAATAAGTATATATTACCTCAAATTGATGCTTTTTTTGATTATATGAAAGTGGAAAAATAGTCTCTAATACTGATATTTGGTTTGGTTATCCCAGACCCTATTTCAGGTGCAGGTATAGCCTCTATGAGTACCATGATATGCCATTTGGTCTTACCAATTCACCTTTTATGTTTATGGAATTGATGAAAATTATTTTATATTAGTAACCTATTTATTTTATAATGTTATTCATGGATAACATCTTGGTTTACTCTAAAACTAAGGAGGATCATGTGTTTCATTTGATGGAAGTTATGGACATCTTGATAAATCATTGAATTTATGTCAAGATATTAAAAATAAAAATTTGGATTTGGAAATTTATGTTTTGGGGGGAATTTTCTCAAACATGATATTTCTATTGATCATAAAATTGTGAAAGATTCCATGTCTTTGGAAGAACTATGAAAAATATTTTAGATTTGGAGCTTTATGGGATTAATAGGATATTATCATTGGCTCATAAAAAATTTCTCAAAGTTGGATTCTCCTTTGACCACTCTTACTCAGAAAGGAAAGAAGTTCATTTAGGATTCAAAATATGAGGCTTCCTATGATGATATAAAGATTTTTGACTTTATCTCTAGTGATGATACTTCTAGAGGTTGGGAAGTGCTATATGGTCTTTTGTAATTAATTGGGTTCAAGTTTGGTTTGTGTTCTCATGAGGGGTGATCATGTGGTGGATTATAATTCTTGTTATCTTCATCCTCATGAGAAGAACTATCCCACCCACAATCTCAAACGTGCAGATATGATTCATACTCTTAAGGGTTAGCATCACTACCTTTTTAGAGAGAGATTTACTGTTTATTTTTTATCACAAAATCTTGAGTTACATCTTCTTTCAAAAATATTTTAACCTCCATCGGAGGTGATGAGTGGAGTACCTACAATATTTTGAATTTGAAATTGAATATTTTTATGGAAATAGGAATTTTTTTACTCATGATTTGATTAAGAAACTAACATCCTAAGTTATGAAAAAATATTTTTAGGATTAGAACCTTATAGTTCTCTTTTCTCATAAGAATTTTTGAGTTTGAGATGATGTGACTAATGTTGTGTTGGTGAGTGTTTAGTTTAAACCCTCTCTTATCAATATGATCTTATTGGAAGAACATCTTGATGATGAGTTATGAGGTATTAAAGATTATTTATATGGGGGTGATATATCTATTTTATATCTTTTTTTCATATTTTATTATATGTGTTTTAATTGAATATTGATTGGTTGAATTTGATATTCATGATTTATATTGATGTTTTATGTATCTTATGGTAGGACATACATATAGAGTAATATGATTGAAAACATGGAAATTAAGTAACATAAAGGCACTTTACTCCGAGTCACTTTCTGGCTCAGTGAAACAATGGAAATATGAAGAATTTTAGATTGAATACTGAATACAAATAGATCATGATCTCTATTGAAATAATGTTTCTCGTGATATTGGATGATCACATGATGTTTCGGAGGCTCAAAACTGAATAGATAGAGAAAAAAATGCTTCCAATGTTGGAATTATATGTCATGTAAAAATTACATGATGTGAAAACATTACAAAGTGTTTTATAATTATAAGATGTGAAGTAAAGAAAAGGACCTAGATTCTGGACTCACGCATTAAATGTTGCATAAACATTACATGATGTGAAAACTTATGAAAGATCCATAAAACGGGGTTTTTTACATATCATTTGATGATGACTTATGGGATTGACCTAGAAGAGTCATTATATACCAATATTGACCTTGGTAAGCATGTAAATGAGGGTTCCAAGAAAATGAAATAGGATCGACTTGAGGTGTGGGGACTCGACCACTAAGAGGTTTACACTAGGGTTCTGTCCTGAAGTTCTTCACAGATAGGTTTTTCTATCCTACTTTTATTTTCCTTTCCATTATTTTATATAATATTGAATGTAATTTAGTTTAATTCCATTCTATCTTTTTTATTCATTCCATTTCTCATTCATTCTTTTCTAATATTTTTACTATGGTTATTGGTTTATTCATCATTAGTGACCACCCTATGATGATTTGATAAACACCATAGTGGGGATAAAAATATGTTAAAGGGGTTTCATACCAAAAAATATAGATTTAATTTTTCTTATAAGATTTTTTTATTCAATAGTATCATTTGGTGCATGCATGTTTATTTTATTCATCATTGATTCATGGAAATTTTCTTTAAAAATTTAACAAACCCCAACATTATTGAGATAATTTATTTATGACCATTAAATTGAATTATTATTATACTTTGGGAAGTATTAAATTAATAAATTTTATCTATTTTAATTCATAGAACCATGATGAATTGGGATTCTAGGGTAGATTGATTTGGAATGATCATTTCTTGTATCAGTAAAATTTAATGGTTGCATAACTATTTAATATAATTGTTTTCCAAGTGAAGTTGAATTAATTTATTTATTAAAATCATCCCTAGAAATTGGTTCCCCTGTCTTATATTTTTATATATTAATTTTAATTATTTAACTTTCATTATTTAATTAGTTTTAATAAAATCAAATTAAAATTAGGACGACCCAAATTTTGGTCAAGATTTTTCATCGTTCCATTCTCTGCTCTCTGTGGGATCGACTCTGTACTTCTGATATACTCTGAATTTTTAGATAGTGTTGTTTGAGATAATATATATTTCTAATATGATTCTGATGGAGGATTTTTCAATTTATTTTAGACACATCAAGAGTGGGTTACACCATCATCAAATTGTCTCTTTCTTTCGAGGGTATCCTTTTCTTTAGGAACCACTATGCCATTTTTTTGCCTATAAGAAGGCTGTGATGGGATATTTTCATCATTCCTAGTGTGAAGTACACCTAGAAATAAGGAAGATATTTTTTTATATGAGGTTTAATTTTTGGTGGTCATGTATAAAACAAGACATTTCTGATTTTGTTTCTCGTTGCTATACTTGTCTGCAAATCAAGGATAAACATCAAAAGCCACTTAGTCTGCTTTAACTATTTATTATTCTGAATTGAAAATTAGATAAGATATTGATTTATTTTGTTGGGTTTCCATATACTCCTAGAGGAAATAATTCGATTTGGTTGGTGATATATTATTTGATAAAATATGCTCACTTTATCCCCATTCACGATTCGACCAAAGTTCATGACTTAGGAAATCCATACGTTTAAGAGATCGTTAGATCACACCGAGTTCTTTCCACCATTATTTCCTATAGGGATCCCCATTTCACTTCTAATTTTTGGAGAGGTATCTAGGAGGTAATGATATCCCAAGTAAATTTGATCACAACATACCATCCTTAGACAAATTCTCAAACACAATGAGCTATAAAGATTCTGGAGGACAAGCTTTGTGCTTATGTCATTGACTTTGGAGGAGCTTGGGATTTTCACTTGAGACTAATTTAGATTTACTATAATAATAGTTACCATTAATTCATTAGGATGGAACCCCTTGAGGCCTTTTATATCCATCCTTATAAATCTCGTTTTTTTGTCGAATATTGGTGAAGTTTCCCTTGTTGGACCTGGTTTGGTTCATGAGACTATAACTAAGATACAACTGATTTTTCAGAGAATGACAATGACACAAATCATGTATAAGTGTCATGCATATAATTGTTGAAATTATTTGGAGTAATAATTTTGTGACTGAGTATTTTTGAGAGTCTCACTATGGTTGGGTCATTAAAGACTTGAAAAACAAGGAAAGTTATCACCTAGATAGATTAGACCATTTGAGATTATTGAGTGCATTAAGAATTTGTATTACCATTTTTCCTTGCCAACTCAAATAAAATTGATCCATGATGTGTTTCATGTGTCATATCTCAAAAATAATATTTCAGACCTGAATCATGTTTTATGTTGGGGGTCATGATGTGGAACCTAATATGTCTATGACCGAGAATCCAATTCAGATTCTTGATTCTCAAATTAAGGTTCTTCAGGGGAATTACATACCTTTTCTCTGGTTGATATGGTATTATGGCTTTTATTCCCATGATAAATGGGATAATGAGGTGTTTATGGGGGATAAATGGACCATATCTTTCCTTAGGAGTTTTCTTGATAGGTTTTCTAGGAGAAATAATCATTTTTGGTGGGGATAATTGTAACCTACTGGCACAAACATTCAAGTATAACCCTATGTTTATCTTTAATCTCCTTGTTTTTTCATGTTATCTATGATTTTACCTGTTGATTGTTTATTTATCATTGTTTAAGACTTTTGAGGGGTTAATAGTGAGTTTTTTTTTTCTTATTTGAGATTTTGGGAGATGTACAAGGGGTTTAGCTTGGGATTTGACTTGATCCTATAGCTGGAATAATTACAGGAGGTCTACTGACTAGTCGGCTTGGGATACTGACTAGCCGGTGGGAGGATGGAAGTAGGTTCTTACTACAAGAATCCCATCGAACAACCAATTGGTGGACGTAAAAAAGTAACTCTTATAGGTAATACACCATCTAACTGGTGGGGTTTCTAGTGTTATAGTCATTTTTTATGGTGCCACCAGCTAGCCAGTGATGTCGATGTGGGTGATATTAGGATGGGAAATATCATAATTATGTTTATTTTAATCCCAACTTAAACTATAATAACATTTCCCTCAAACAAACTTCAACCCTAATCATCTTGGAGAACCTTTTTAGGTGAATTTTTTCCTTACAACTGTGAAACTTCATGGATCAAAGTTCTATTTGATGTGTTAAATCTAACCCAGTAAGTGTATTCTAGATCTCTTGATGATTTATCATCCCCTCATGTTTCTTCTTATTCGAGGGATATGGATTCCTAGGATGTTATTGGATTTTAATTCTGATTTTAGGATTGAGTTTTTAGAATCCTTCCTTGTTCAATTATAGACCTTCATTTTCCTCTATTCGTGGATCCCTTGTTGGGTTTTGATATTATTATGGATTGAAAAATTTGGTTTTGTAAGGAAATTATTATCATTTGAAACCATTTTTTCTTGATTAATTTGAAATTAATTTTCAATTGATTTATAAATCTTTATTTTAGTTTTTTGATAAATGATTTTGAAATGGAATGGTTTGTGTGATGAAATAACTTTAACAATGGATTTTGAATTAAAGTGATGATTTTCATAAAATGATATTAAATTAAAATGAATGATTTAAAGAATGAATTTAATGATGAATTTTGATAAGATATGGAATGATATGTTTTATTATTTTGAATGATATGAATTTATTTTAAAGTCAAGGATTTTTATGAAAAAAAATTGATGTTAGGATTGAAATGAAATGGAATGTTTTGAAACTTAAACTTGAGGATGATTTAAAAGACTAATCGAAATGATTCGAGTTTGATTTAAATTAATGATATCCCCAAGTATGATTTATTTCCTTGATGCACCTTGGATCTTGGGAAGATAGGTGGGAAGAACACACATGAGGCATTTATTAGCTCTTCCTAGTAATGGATTGGTGATGAAAATAGTGACTGAAAATATTAAGGGCATGAATTTTATTCTTTGGTATATTCTCTATTCCACATAGGATTGGGATCTAGGGAAGTGTAAACACCTAGATCCATATTTCAGTAATATGTGTGAGAATCCCTATACCAACCTAACCCCATGGCTCTTAACCATGGTTCTATGATTTTAATGATTTATAAATTCTAGTGTTTGATAGAAATTCTCATTCATACTTATTTTGATAGAAATGATTATTCACACCTTTTTTTGAAAAATATTCTTATATATTACTATTTTTAAGGAAATTAATTTTAGCACCTATTTTATTCTATCCATTGAAATGTTTAGAAAATCTTGTTTTGATATGAACTGTGGAAATATTTCTATTCCATATTCTTCTTAAAATTGAGCATATTTGGGTTATCTGATATGGATTGCTTATGAAAAACATGGTGAGATCCTACTAAGCTATGTTTCTCACACCATACTATTTCCTTTGGGTGTTTATAAACATTCTTTTTCTAGGTACAAGAAAAGGGAAATAACTACTTGGAGGTGGTGGGTGTTCTTGATAGTAATACCTTGGGAGTCGATAGTGACCAATAGAGCTTGTAATCTACTTGCTATGATAATATCTTTTGATGTGTATTTTATGGTTATGTGATTTCTTGGGTGGATGTTATATTTTTGGGACTTGTATCATTATAATTTTCGCACTTTACTTTTGATGTGTGTTCGGATTACTATTTCTTATTGATTATTATCCACCATATGGTATTTATTGGTTATTTTTATGGAAAAATTGTTCCCTATTAATTGTTATTGATGCCCAGACACTAGTTATCATCCCATGGGGATTAGAAACACCCATAGGGATATGTTAGAAAAAATTTAGGTTCTTGTTTATCAGGTTATCTAGGTTGATTTGTGAAATATTGAAATCTTAAGGGGTCGAATGAACTGAAGGAGTTAAAGTCACAGTTGGATGAATTGATGTCCATTTGATATGGATGATTTCCTCCTGGGAGTGAACTCACAAGAATATATAGGCATGCATTCTATCACTGTGACAATATAGTTGGTTCATTTAGATATGAATATGATTTCTTCCCATGTGTGTAATCATAAACAGGTATATGTGTGTGTACCATCACTACAACACTAGATTTGGTCCATTTGAATATGAAATAATGGATGACTCAACATAATATAAACCATGATGGGAAATTTTGGAATAAGTATTATAAAGTTCAAAAAGGGATCAGGTACCCCGATATCATAATTTCCTAATCTTTTCATAAATTTCCAAACCAATATATCATAAATAGAAGAGTGAACTAATTTTTTCCTACGAAAAAGGAACTAGAAATCACAACTTTACTTTTATATAATCATATGATATACCTCGCAATCCCTATGACTTTTTCATTTATCAAATTTTTATCCCTAAATTTTTCCTAGGACTCATATGAAGAATGTTTAGTGGGTAGGAACTCATATTTTGATCAGGATTCCCTTTATGAGTTTTCAAACTGACAAGTATTTTGCCTTTTTATTTTCAAGTACTCTATTTTTTAGGTGATTCAAGATGCATACCCAGTGAGTGAATACTTTGAATTTTTTCCAGGTCACCCTTTATTAGTTTTCAACCTCACAAATGCTTCATCTCTTATATTTTCCAGTTTAATTTCATGCAAGCAAACCAATGTACCTGAGGTTTTGGGTCAGATAGATTTGACCAAAAGGTGAGGCATTCAATAAAATAACAAGGGTAAATAAAACCCAAGATAAATAAAAAAACCCAATACTACTAACATATATAGCTTCACAAGTGGGTGCAAGTAGTTTGTGGTCATTATGCTTGGACCAAAGTTGCTAATGTTTAAGGTCAAGAAACATTTACTAGAAATGGGTGGGATATTTTATCCATCGAGGGAAAGTAAAAAATTGAAGTGAATGATAGATCCCAATTTAGAATAGATGATCTCATGGATGGGTACATTTAGTTTAATATCATAGTGCTAAAACCATAATATCATGCAGTTTAGGGTAACATGGCGAGGACTACAATATAAGATAATATATCATGCCTGATCAAGGAAAAACATGATGTGAATTAAATCCTAATGTAATTATAGATCATACCACCAAAATATGGGAACATTGTTTAAAGTCATGCGGCTCAAACCATCATTCCATGTTGTTTAGGGTCACACGACAAGGACTGGTATAGTTCAAGAATTGATCTTTCTTTGAGAATGAGTATGATTCATGAATGTGTAACATTAAGGGTATCAAAATCCACTTTAATGGTTGAATTATGAGTTGTTTAAATCATAAATCAAGATAGTTGGATTAAATTATGGTGATCTGGAGTGGGACATAAGGGATTACCACTTACTACATTTAAATTAAGTGTTCATTTACAATTTCATTGGGGTGTATAGATATTATTTAGCATTTACCTTAGGTTGTAGATTTATTTGGTTAGTAGGATCAAATATTGTATCAGTAATGATCATACCAATTAGTGGCATACTTTATAGTTAGATACAATTGTTACCAATATCCTTGAAATGTTTTCAAGTATAAAAAAATAAAATAATTGAAATAGGATTATGTAAGGAAGCGTAATCAATAAGGGAATATGTGCCTTAAAGGATACACCATTATGTTTTGAACAAATATTTGTAGTAAAGAGTTACAATATGAAATTGATCTAACTTTTTACAAGACTAGTGGGTCTAGAAAGCATAGACTGAATTTTTATAGGATTATAAGGTGGTTCCTAAAAGCTTTATAATTTATTTCACTTACACTCTAACTTTAAATTGGAGCTTTAAAAGGATGACCTAGTCAATGGATACAGACTTCTTCTCAATTCACCCTTAAATTTTTTTAATAGAAACGTTTCATGTCTTTTCCGTCTATAGTTCAATGGTCATAAAAGTTTGACCATTGGGGGATAGAGTTTAACGTCACAAAACTGTGAACAAATTTTGATGTGGTTTAAGGTCTATAGTTTCGACCTGATTTTACTTGGGTTTAAGGTCATACAGTCTTGACTAGAGTAAAAGGGGAAAACCTACATATCCTAGACAAGGAAAAATCCAACATTAATTAAGGACCATCTGACTACTATAGACTATCTCAAGAGGGGGGGTGAATACAGTTTATGGTCATACTTTTTTTACTAAAGGATATTGTTATTTTAGGCTGTAAAGATTCAACTAAAAGGTGACATGGCCTACATATAGTGGTAGGAAAAAAATACAACATAAATTAAGAACCCAATTCCATTATAGACTATCTCATAGGTGTGTTCAAACAATTTAGTGTCATAGTGTTTGGACAACATATGTGAGTTTATGACATGACATCATACATGGGACTTAAGAGCTAAGAGTATCAAAGAACCTCCAAATGGGTAATGGAAAATATGTAAATTTGGATTTAAAATATTTGAATCAAGGATTTGAGATAGGATGAGTATTCTAAGGATGATCATTAACCAAAATTTTAATGATGAGTTCCATGGTAATGTCATAAGAGGCGTATATAGATTATAGGACCTTCTACTTAAGATGCATATACCTCTAGTTGGAAAGGCTGAATATAGAGACATCGATGATTATTACAAAATAGATGTGTCCCTTGGATTCAAATTCAATCATTACCAATGTCCATGAATGGTTTATGGTGATTAAAACACTTAAGTCATGAAGCATGATATATGGAAGGAAACATCCAAGAGGTGGCTGGAATGCCCCAGACCCGAACTAACTATGATTAAGTAGATTAAAGATTATGAAAAGAGAATAGATATACATTATGACTTCTAGATAGATCCAAAATATATGGTTCATACATCACTATATATCCAAAGGAAAGGAATCAAGCCATAATTAGTTCTTATGAAGTCCCTACATAGATCTAGCGCATGTGTAGAAGAGGGTAAATTGATCTTAGAATTGGATGGTACTAAAAGTTACTTCATGTTTATTTCTTGGGAAATTCCCTAATTCATAGCCAAATATGAATTCAGGGAGTCAAAAAACTAGGAATTTTATGTACAAAAGGGCATTCTAACCTAATATAGGGTCCTATATGTCATGCATCCTTATATAAATTCAGATCTTATATAGGGGAAGTGGTTCTTGAAGCATGGACCACTCTAAATAGTTTAAGGTAATACAAGATGGATCAATTTAAGAAGTTTAAGGTTATGAATGTCAGACCATGTGTCATTTAGTTTATCGACATATGACAAGGATAAAGGTGTCCTATAATTTTAAGGTTATACGATGAGAACCAGTACCATGCAGTTTATTATCGTGTGATAAGGAAATAATTGAATCCCCTATGATTTGATAGGAACTTGATCGGGGTTCATTGTTTAGGTATTAGGTTTAATAAACCACAACATATGTGGATGAAAATACGACCATATCCATAGTGCCTCTATAGAAATAGATCTATTGTGGATGAATTAATTTTTTGAATAGTTCTATGGATAAAGAAATATGTATTTAAGGATCCTGTATAGATATGAATCTTACATAGGATGGGGTATTTTGTTTCATTGTGAAATCATGGATAGGGATCCATGTGTCGGTGAAAATATTTCATGAATTGGGATCTCATACAAAGAGGTTATACAACATAGGGAAGGCCTCCCAAATCAATTTAAGGCTTTATAGTATGGACCATCATGTTTTTGATAAGGACTATGTGCTATGAAATTTATAGTTATGTAGCTTAGACATGGATATCATTCATTTTAGAGTTATATGACTATGACCTAAGTCAATTGGGGAAATTTTAACCTAGGCATAGGTTTATATATATATAACCATATGCTAGGGGTCTTGCACTGATCTAGATCATGTGTAAAATAAGATGGATTTGTCTTAGGGCTAGACCCATTGAGGGGAAACCTAAGTATTAATAAAAAAGAAAGGATTTGGTTTTAATCAGGGGATGATCCCCATGCTCAATAATCCATGCATCACTACAAATCATACAATAAAAGGAACCAGGCCATACATAGTTTTGATATATAAAATATGTTCCATATTAGTGTAGAGGCTATTGTAATAAGACCTGACATAAATTAGGAGTACATATACTGAGAGGTGATCGAATTTTGGAAAATTTATAGTTGGAACCAAAATATATCAGGTGCCACTACATGTCCCATAATATGGAAATTAATATACACATAGTTATTTTATAAAGGGGAACCTTTTCCTTAGCACAAACTGATGAATGCCATAAATTCATGCACTGAGAACTCATACATAGATTTGGATCTTATATAGGGGGATTATGACATATATAGAAGGCCACTATAAGTAGTTTAAATTCTTTCAGGGTGGACCATATGTCTCACAATTTATCATCATGTGATAAATACTTGATGCTATCCAAATTCAAGGTCCCTAGGTAATTTTATGAAAATGATAAGACCCATACACCAGGATAAGAACGAAGAAATTTTAAAATATAATGGGTTCATGGAAAGATAATCATATGCTAATGGGGTGGATTCTTTTGTAGATTTGTACCATACATAAGTGAGATGATTTTCATGAAACATTCCACTCTAAGTAGTTTAAGGCCATGCATGGAGAACCATGGTAAGGGTTTCTTATGTTGATTTGAATCATGTGCAAAAAATGGTAAGGATTCACCCTAACGATGGGTATATAGAGGAAAAACTAATACGAGTAAAGAGGTTTAGCCACTAAAACGAAGTGGGTAATTTGGTTTGGATTTATAAATGATCTTGAGATAGGATATTTAGGCATCACTACACATCTTGTATTTATAAGAATAAAGAAACACATAGTTATTATAATCCATTATCCCTATAAACAGATCTGACTCATTCACATGAGAAGAGTAAAATGGGTTCCCTGGTAAGAGAAGGAAGGATATAAACCAATGTAAATTAGAAAGGTTCTCATCACTAGCATATAATCACTATAGGTAGAATCTATAGTTAGTCTTATGATAGGGGATCCTAGTTTCACTAAATATCTAGAGATAACAAGAATAAAGCCACATATAGTTCTGATACATGGGGGAAATTAGGTACACCTTATCTTTCTGTTGAACAAGGAGAGGAAACATAATATGAATAGAGAGTTATGAAATCAAAAAAACAAGGGTAATAATTAAAATTGATCTTACAACCGGCCCCAGAAGTTCAGATGTCAATACATATCTTAAAATAAGAAGAATAAAGCCAGAAATAACTCTTATATATGTGAGGGTGTTTTATTTTATTGTGAATAAATAAATTCACCAAGAATTATTAAATTAATATTTCTCTCATGTAATGATAATGGGCTCTCAAAAATAGAACAACCCAAATGAGTTAAGGGGTCATGTATATTGGACTTTTTTTGTGTAGTTTAACATCATATGATGAGGAAAAATTTGTTTTGTAGTTGAAGTTCAAGTGATGAGGATCCTAGATATTAGTTTTAATATATTCTAGTGGGGTTAATTATGATACAGGGGAATTTTACTCTTGATTCAAGTCAATGGATGTAGAAAAATCATGTATTGGGGTAAAATGGGATTACCTTATCTCAGTGTTGATTAAGGAGAAGGAACCCTATAGAAATATGTTTGGGGTTTTATCACAAATAAAAAGTAGGGGATATTTTTTTTAGGTTCAAGCCTATAGTTGTGTCTAGTTCAGATGTCACTATGTATTCTACAACATCAAAAATCAATCCACATGTAGTTATTATCAATGATAGTACTTGCATTGATTTATATTATAAAAAGGAAAATATAATTTTTATTTTGGTATTGGATCAGAACTAGAATAATCTTTGAGTAATATACATAGGATAAGAGATACAATCTCAACTTATGAATGAAGGAATTATACATTATCATTTGTTAAAGAATAGAAAACATATATCAAACACAATTACTTGGATATAGATCACATCCAGGTAAGTTGGGTCATATGAGATGAAGTGCTATAAATAGTTTAAGGTCATGTAGGATGGACCATTTTTTGTGTAGATTGACATAATTAAAAAAATATTAATCTCCCTAACATTGAACATGATTAACCTCAATCATGTTTACTAGATAAATCAACTAAAACCTATAAACTCATGTCAGTCATACCCAATGAAATAAATAAGTGGAAACTATGAGATTACTCGTATCATATGAGATAACATGTTAGGGTGGATGTATAATAGGTATCACGTAAGTTTACATCATGTGAAAAGGATATTATCATGTAGTTTTACATAATGTGACACAGAAATAAGTGTTATACATTTTACATTGATACAAATTGAACTTGGTATATGCATTTTAACATCTTGCAGTGAGGATGTCTATATAAATACTTTTCCCAAATGTTTCTCATGTGAAAAATTACTTTATCTTAGTGATAAACCCATAAATGGAAACTTGAAATAAATTATTGGGCCTAGACACTGGGATGAAATGGTTAGTTTGATCAGAATTCGTTACCCAGCCCAAGAAAAATTAATACAAGCATCACTACGCATCCTAAAAAATAATGAATCAATCTATATGTAGTTCAAAAAATATAAACCCTATATATATCAAGATCTTACCTAGGGGAATGGAACATATTCACTAAGGAACCCATGGAAAGATTCTCAGTAAAAAGTTTTAGGTTGATCAAGATAGAGAGGGAACCCAGAAATTAAGGGGGTTACTTTGAAGGATGGGGAACATTCTTGTCTTAGTATAGATTCATGGAAGAAGAGTCATATACTGAAGATTGTTACATATATACAACTCATCCATAAGGGATCTAGGTCCCCTAGAATGTATTTCTTTGATCCATTTGAGGGCCTTGAAGGATGGACCTTATGTTGGGTAGTTTAACGTTATCCAAAAAGGACTCATATGTATTATAGTCTAATATTACATGACTGATACATCTTCCAAGAATTTTAAAGTCATGTTGAATTCAATTCATGCCATGTAGTTTAATTTCTATCAATGAGGATGTGTTGAGCCCAATGTAAAACTATTTAAAGCATTTATTGAGAAATATTGCATTGGTGGTGTAAAAAAACTAAAATTATAAAATAAGAACATTGTATTCAATAAAATATATGAAATTAAACAACAAGATTAAATAACCCAAAAAATATATTTCTTTATATTTAATCTCTTTGACAGGTTTCAGAACACACAAATCCACGTCTAAATGAACCGTAATATAGTATATCGTTATAACCTAGTTGTTAAATTAGTGGGTATGAATAGTAATAACTAAATTATGAAAATAATATGTTTTAAACATGTAAAGAAGATCATTGATAATTTATTTATTGATAATAAAATAATAATCATTTTAAATAAAAACAATTATTTTTTGAAAACATGTATTTTTTCTAAAAGACAGTTTAGTCACGCTTTGCGCACATAATTTAAAATTAATTTTTACCGATTTTAAAAAATGTATTTTAAAAAATAAAAGTAATTTTTTAAATCATTAGATCAAAATTATATTAGGATTAAATTTTTTAATTTTTCTCAAAAGTTTCCTTTTTTGATGAATAGTGAAAATTATAGCATTTTAACTGAAAACTACCTTTTTGTTTAAATTATTTATGATGTTAACTTATATTTTTAATTAGTTTTAAAGTAAAATTAGTTAAATAATATATCAATTAATATTTTTTTTATTTTAATCATTTTCATATTAAAATTTGATATAAAAACATTATGAACTTTTGAACATTTTCCCTTTTAAAACCTATTTTCACATCTCGTTTGTAGGATTAATTTTAAATTAATTCTTTCCACTTATATAAAAGGAATTTAGAGAAATATATTACATATTTTGAATAATAATAATTTATATTTTTTAATAAGTTCAACATAATTTTTTACCATAATGGATAGTAAAAATAGTAAAAAAATTATTTACTGCAGTTAAGGTAAAAATGGGTTTACTGGGGGTTAAACTAAAACTATAAGGTTTAAAATGACCTAAAAACTTGTCTAAAATTTATTTTATGGACATATTTAGACATTATAATGTCCAATTATATATAATAATCTATTTTATACCCTTTTGTCATGTGAAAAATGGGGTTACACATTTTTCTTTTCAAAAATTACAAGAATTCCAGCCACCTCACTTATAAAATTTCACCCATATCCTCTCTTATTTACACCTTAAAAATTGTTTTTCTTCATATAATAAATACCCAAATCACTTCCCAACTTCCATGACCTAATACTAGAGTATTTTGTTGGTCAAAGATACATTCCACTATGACTCTCTATGTTGGAGATTGAGTGGTTTTCTAGAGATGTTTTTTTTGGTATTGTGGCTTGGAAGTTGACGGGTCTAAATGCATGGACTATGTCATCTTGTTCATTCTTATAGACCACTATTTTCTACATCATAATTGTTTCCATCATCTACAGTCCTCTATCACTCTAACTAGTACCCTGACCTTACACTCTGCTACTCCCCTCCTAGTTGGATCTGGAGCAGTGGTTTCATTGGGGTTTTGGGAGGTGTGGTTCGGCGGTAGTTGGTGTTCTTGGAGCGTGACCTTTGATGAGGTTTAGGGTTTCTAATATTTCATTCTCATTTATTTAGTGTAGGTGTGTTTTCTATTCTTGGTATTCAATATTTTTGAATCTTGTTTGATGGTGTTTCGATCTGTGATTCTGGTTTGGTGTCATCAATGAATGGTTATGGTGGCGGTTGTCAGTGTCTCTCTCGATGGTGTCGTGTAGTTTTTTATTCTTTTCCTTGAAGTGTGGTCATTATGATTTGATGGTATTATTGTTTCTTGTTTAATGAGATGTGGTGAAATTTTTTTGATGTTATGTGGTGTCTTTGATGGTATGTGTTTTGATTTATGGTGGTGAATGTTGGTGAAGGGACGACAGTCATGGTGATGATGAGCTGGTTTTGATGTTGGTTATTACGGTTTGCGGTAATGGTTGTCAACGTCGAGATGATGGAATTCTATTGTGTTGATGGGGATTATGTATTTATAGGACATTAATTCCTAGATGAAATTTATTCCCCTCAGTCTTCTCATGGTATTTGAGGGATTTGTGGTGAGTTGGTCTCCTTTGAATTTTCAAACATGTGTTTGATGACAGTTTTAGCACGATGAAGATGGTTCTGTTTTTATTTTTTAAATTTTAATTTTGTAATGTAATTTTTTTAGGGTGTGATTTGATGTTTTACAGAATGATTATATAGGTTCTGTAGTGATTTTTCACTTACTCAATAGGTCAATCCAACACAACACACCATGTCTATTTCCATATACAAAATCACACCAAAGGTGGTCTTTATTCAAGTGAAATTAGTTCACTACTTCATAGAGTTAAACAATTCATGGAAGAATATGAGTCTATTTTGAATAATGATTATTTTAAAGGATATTTTAAAAAAAACTTCTCCCTATTTAGGTATTTAATATTTATATCATATTAATCATTACTTGTATATTGAAGAGGATCTTGAGATTTTACCAATTGAGGAAATTTTGGAAATCCCAATTCTGGTAAAAAATTTAAGTATGGGAACTACTATTAAATAGTATGTGTTGAATATGTACACATGATCCAAAGAGTGTGCATATATATTATTTTCTTTCCTTAAAAAATAATACATTGTAATGATCCATATGATAATTATAACCTTATTTTTTAATTTTGATTGCATGTGAACATCACCCATCAATGTGAAGAAGTAGGTAAATATATGTAAATTTCATTTCCCAATACACTATTCCATAAAGGCTGAAATATAAAGAGGGAGACATAAATGAATCAAAATAATTGTTAATCCACATGTTTAATATCATATATGAATGAAATAATCACATAGAGTTATTATTAACAAAGAAACAATAACCTATTTTGGACTGGGGTTTACCTGAAGGTTGTCTAGTTGTGGATAATCTAAATACAGCACCCCATGGAGTTATCCCAATGTTATCTAATTTTTATGTTTCATTGTTTAATTTTTTATTTTTATTTTTTATATGTTTGATGTTATCATTTTGTAAATTTCCATAAAGGACATCCATAAGGTGCAGAATGATTAGAAGGAACCCAACTGACAAGTGGGGACATACTATGACAGAATCATTCTTAATTTCATGACCATGAGGAGCTAAAAACTTGATAATCATATATCAAACTTCCAAACACAATCCTTGTATTCTAATTCATAGATAATATTAAGTATTTCTTTAATATTTATCTCATACAACTTATAGTAATTTAAACAAAACATCTATGGATATTACCACAAGAAAAATGGAATCTTAATTTGGATGAACAATAATGATTTGAATATAATAAAATAGGGGAGTGCCCTTTTGAATTATGAATGTTTTAATTCTGAATATTCATGTTTCATGATGAGGTGAGTTAATTATGATGGAATTACTAAGGTTTTATTGAATTGAATAATGTAAATTTATTATAGGGGGTGTGTCTTACAAATATCATGAGCATTGAAAAAAATTAAACAAAATTTAATACATTTTCTAACCAATTAATTCTCTATCTCATTCAAATATTATTCTATACCATTTTTTACCATCCTCCCATTTTAAGTAAATTGATAAATCATTTTTAGTACACTCTAAATAAAAATCATCATCTTTTCTAAAATATTTTTTCTAAAAAGTCTTTTTGGATGTATTGTAAGAATTTTTTAACTTTCTTATGAACCCCCCATAAATAATATATAAACTGCTAAATTATAAATCTTTTTTGAACAAAAATGACAAGAAATCTTTATCCCACTGTAGAAATAAACATTGGGGAAAATTTTGGGTTTTATAATTGGGGGGTTCTTTCTCTATGCCTTATTTATTCATCAATTCTTTAAAAAATCCATTTTTCATAATGCCTTAGTTTTCAGTCTCATTTAATGATTTATGGAAATATAGTATTTATCTTTATTATAAATAAAAATATTATTCTAGTATATACATTGGTAATGTTAATTAAAGATCAATGTGTCTTACCTAGGAGAAGTTATTTTCCTTGTTTTGAGTTATTTCCCGGAATGAGAAGGTGTTATAATAGCATAACTTATGAGTGATGTTGTCAACTATTTCATGGAATTTTTTTAAAACTAGGAATTAAAATGTGATTGGTTATATCATTGTGGTTTATTGTTATGAATTTTTCAAAAATTATGTTAAACTTGAACTCATTAATGAATAATTGGTGAAATGAAACACCTCATAGAGGAAACTCAATTTAGATTCATATAAGTCCTTTAAATATTGACTAAAAAGTGAAATCGGGTTCCCATAATGAGTATTTGACACAAGTCCACTTGGTGTTTTATAAATAAATCCATTTTAAAGCCCAAAAAATTATTTTTATGGTTCCATGCACAAACTCATGGTTGGTAAAAATGAAAATAAAGGGCCTTGTCAAAAATAAGTTCATTTGTGTGAGGGGAATATTGAACCCAAATTATTATGGGGAAAATTGAATTAAAATAATTTTTTTGAGTTGAATCATTGGTGTGGAATTTAAAACATTGGATTGAGGGACTAGTGAGGGAGTAAAAGATGGTAGCTCTAATTATTGTAGAATTATTTATTCTTGAATATGTTTAGTATGCAATCTTAAAATGTGAATTTGATTTAGTGTAGAGGTTAGTAAGCCTGATTAATTCACATATGCAGCATGGTAATTTTCCAGAAATGTAAGGATATATGTATTTCATTAATTTTTTTGTGTTTATTTTAACCTATTTAGGATAATAACTATTTTCCATAAGATCCATTTTAAATAAATAAAATTCATTTAATTTCTTTGGATTGAAATTTAATAAGCATGTGGGATTTTTTTGAGTTATTTTTATACACTTTCCTATAATATTATTTAAGGAATTTATGAAATATTTAATGTTAAACTTTTATAAATTGTAGAATCTAAGAGAAATTTATGATTTGGTGTAAATGGTTTAATTATTTTAAAATCATTACAAAAATATTCATTTTTTAGGGTTGAAAATTCATCACCTCCATTTTCAATATTTTTTTAAGAACAAAAATTTTCAAACTTTTTGGTTAAATTTGATTTCTTTTTGAATAAACTATATTTTGGGACTATTAATGTTTTTCAATAAAAATATACTTTTCAAAAAATCCGAATAATTTTATTTTTTGATTATTTTTATCATAATTACATATATTATGTTCAAAATATTTTTTTAGTTCTTTTTTTTGAAAATCCAGTTCTTTATTTTGGTTATAATTTTTCTCATAATATATTAGTTCCAATTATTCTTGAATTATCATTTTTCTAGGTGTGTGTACATGAATAATAAAAGGAATCATATCATGATATGTGACTAAATTTCACTCTCAATGTCACATTACATACCATGAGAAACATATCATATGAAGGGATTCATGGTTAGTGTAGTGGTGGCCTAATGAAAATTTGAATTGACTCTGAGAAACTCTCATGGTTTGTATAGTAACTAAACTAAAACAATGTCATAATGATAAATTTATTTCAAGGAAATTCCAATGTCACTCAAGTGACTATAAGAGAAAAATGTTAAGTGATCGTGATTTCTTTAAAGTAATGACCTCACGTGCAAATATTAGTTAATTCATGTTGAAAGAATGTATTGTGAGTGTGGTTATTAGAGTTAGTGTGACTTTTATTTTCAACCTTCAATAACCATAAAAGAACAATATTCATTATACTATAACAAAAACATGAATATGGTAACCTAAAATCATCTACTAAACATATAAATAATTTACAATTTTGAGGGAAGAACCAAACATTATCTAAGAATGATGAACAACATTGAACTAGGGATTACGCTTCTCCTACTCGTCATTGAAGAAGAGTTGATCTGCTTTATTAACTAGTCAAGAATCAACATGAAATAAATATAATTCATGATTTGAATATGATTTTTCCTTGGAATCCATTACCGATGTAGATGAACTTGATTCTTACCTAGATTATCTGATTTTGAGCTCTATTTATGAAAGAACCCAATAATTGTGCACCACCCTGAACTAGATCTTCCAAACAAGGACTAACCATTGATGAAGATATCCAAGAGAACCACTTTCGTTGAAAAATATCTTATTCTTAGAATCAGAATGGGAGAAGATAGCCATATACAATTCAATTTGAAGCTGAGAACCACTGATCCAAAATCAAAGCACTTATTGCACGAAGAGCGCCAATATCTAAAGGTAGAAGCCACACCAACACACTAACATCTTGATTATAATTGAAATAAAATTCAACTAAACGGATATTTGGTTCCATAGACATCATTTAGAGAAGAAATAACCATGAAATAGTTGATGATAGTGCCGAATCTACTAGTCGATGAAAATGATAAACCAATCCCACATATTTTTCCTAAGTAAAATTGATATTAATCATGAGAACCTGCCACTTTAAGGAACCTTGTAAATTTTACCGTGAATATGAGAAACCATCCCACAACTTCAAAATAAACTGACGTCGAACATGGGGTTCTGAAATGATTGATTTGAATTAGAGGAAGTTTTATAAGGTCATATAGTTTCATTTCCATCTGTAGGGATGAGGACAATTGGACTTTTACCATCCAATTAATTTATTTATTTATTATAGTAATATACTCCCATAGTTATTTAAATAGTTCTTAATTATTGTCCCATGACTTACTCAATCATTGGTAACAACGTATTGTGGAATGAGACTCTATTGTCATACAAATTTATTTTGAATATTAATTAGGGATGAAACCACAAGAGTTTATGAAGGATGTCAATTTAGTTTATATTTATTGTTTGTAGGAAAAAACTAAAAATTATTAAGGTATATTAATCCCCCCAATTATATGTTTTAAGGATTCTAAAATTGTTTACATGGTTGTTAATTTTTAATGATTTATTTTTGTATTAATGGACTGAGTTTTTGTTAAATATGGAGTTTGTGGTAGAATATTCTATGTTTTTATTCTGGGGAAGTGATAATATTATACATGTAAAATTGATCTTGAGGTTTATGAAACTATGAAGTGTTGTCTGTGAAAGTAGTGAGTGAATTAGAATAAATATGAGCTCGACCTGAGAATGTTCCATGATGTGTTTATGAAGAAGTATTTATGCTCAAATGATACCAAATATGCATATCACATTAGTTCATGTCTACAAATATTAATGGGAATGAACCATGTTGAGTTGTGGCCTATGAATTTTTTTTTCTTGTTGTTGCCTAAAATTAAGAAATGGGGATATTCATTTCCAAAATTGGAGTTACGCTTCGGTGATGTCAACTCAAATTTTTTCCTTGGCTGAATTAAGTATGTTAATATGGAAAACATTTCACAAGAGATGGTAATCATGGTAATAGTGTGACATATTCATGTGGAACTGCATTTCCTTTTGGGAGGTGGGATATTTTCATAGAGTTCATTTAGATCTCTTGATGAGTTCCTTCTAGTATGCCATGTAGATTTATGATGTATGTTATTTAGGATGTATCTATTTTTTCTCATTAAATTTTTTTTTGGAATAATTGGAGGTATTATCCTATACTTTTAGTTTTTATATTGTCGATAAAAAATCGGTTTCTTTTAGATTCTTGATTCATAGGACCTAATTTTGTTTCTATCTCTAATTCCATAGTTTCTCTCATGGAGTAATTTTATTCTATGGTTGTAAATACATGTTTATCAATTCATCTCAAAGTGTTTTCATCTCAAAACTTATAAAATTAATGGAAAATATTTATGTCCATATTTAATAATGGAAACAAGAGGCTACCCAAATATTCATGAATCATGTAGATTATTATTATTATTAAGTATTATTATCGAATAGGGAATGTATAACTCGGGAAGAGAGAGTGTATCCATCTAAAGGATGTGTTGAACACTATTTACATTTAATCATTGTCCCATTTTCCTCTTAAATCTCTTAAAATAGTATCAAAGGGTGTATGTGTGATGTAATATCTCATAAATAACACTTTTTACATGATAATATTATGAGTTGGGGTTGTTCTATTGGGTGATTTTTTCACATTTTAGAGAATATTTCTATACTGGAAGTTATTCCATGAATAAATGTTCATAATTCTTGGTGAAATAGGTGTGTGACTATAGTGATTGAGAATATAATTAGTGGGGTTTGGAATTATTTAATCCACATATAGATCAATGAAAAGTAGTTTAAGTGTGGATTTACCTAGATCTAGGGCTTATTTCTCACTAACTTCTTCTCTATTTCTCATCTTTTTATATCAGTTAATATTTTGTCCACTATTTTATCACTTTATTACATAATAACATTGTGATAATCATTAATATATGATTTTGGGGGAGAAAACTAAAAAATTTGATATTTCTTCATTCATACCATGAGGTCAGCTGCTGTTCTGTATCTACAATTTATAAATGTTACTTTGACTATCCTTATGACAATGATGCATCAATAGCCATTAATAAGTGAGAAAAAAACGTTTTCGAACATTCATTACATCATCATAGAATAACCCTATAATAAAATTTTGGTTTTTTAAAAATATCATCATCACAAAATCATAATCCATCAAAAAAAGGAAGTTGAGGGTTTCATAAGTGCATTCATTATCTCATAATAATATAATTAACCCCTGGTAATGAAATAGGATTCATGTAACCATAATAATATCATAATCATCATAATTAATTCAAAAAATTAGATGAAATATTATGATTATATTCCTAATGAAACATAAAAATCCATAAAATATATTGATATAGATGAAACAAACCTTTTAAATAGAACTCAAACCATTCTTGAAAACATGAAAAAAATATTGCTTTCTTTTGATTTAATTTTTTTTAAAAAAAATTATAGAATATTGATAATATGATTTAAATTTAAAATATATTTAGAATAATGTAATGGAGGATTAAAATCAATGAATTTTTATTATTTTTAGAATATCTATCAATTCATTATATGTTAAAAGAAAACATTCCTTTCACATTTTTGTAACAGAAAAAAAATCAAATTGTTCAAAATAAATTACCTAGAAAAAATTATTATGAATTTTTTTAAAATAAATTAAAAGTTAATAGAAGTGAATTTTTAAAAATATTTCATGTGCTTCTAAAAACATTCACAAATCAATTTTTGAAGATCATGGGGATGGAAGGAAAATTTTATCGACT
This sequence comes from Viscum album, assembly GCA_963277665.1. Classification (NCBI taxonomy): domain Eukaryota; kingdom Viridiplantae; phylum Streptophyta; class Magnoliopsida; order Santalales; family Viscaceae; genus Viscum; species Viscum album. The sequence goes on from OY728141.1 coordinate 1,719,325,241, forward strand.
GAAGAAGACAATGTTTCAGCTTCTCTTAAAAAATATTTTATCTCTCATTTTAAGTACCAAGGAGAGGAATAAGGAAATATTACTTAAAAATTACAGGAATTAATAGAGAAAAATAAAATATATCATATTTAAATGATAATATTCACATAATTTTCCTTATTTTAAATATTTCATATACAATCTAGAAAATAAATGAGATTGTAAAATAAAACCTTACCTCAAGTCCCATATTTCTTTGTATCCATCAAAATATCAATTATAATAAATTTATACTGATTATAAATTTATTATATAGTAATATTGACACATAAATTAATATGTATCATTCTTATATAATTTACAAATATCCTTTTATTAATAATTTCATCATTGAATGAACATTTGGTTGAAAACGGGCTTGTTTCCATGGGTGATTATGTTTGATGAATCTATTACAAGAACATTTATCACAATTTATTGATATTTATAATCTCAAACATAAAATAAATATCATATTTATTCATCATATAATCTTATATAACCATTCATATAAATTTTTTATGAAAAATGAGTTACATCACTTCGTGGAGATGGTAGTTTATAAATACGCATGAGTGATGTTTCCAGAATTCAGTGGATTAGCTGAAAGAATGGTAAAAAATAATTAAATATTTAATAAAGATAAATAAATCAGAAATAAAATACATATTAATTAAATCAATCCTTTTTACCATCCATGTAATGAGGAATTTAAGAATGAATCAAATTTCTTTGTGGATGTGGTAGTCCACACGTACCCATGAGCGACATAATCATTATCCAACTAATAGTAAGGTAAGAAGTTAGATAATATAATAAAATTATATAAGAATAATTATGTTATAAATATCATATTTATACATTAAATTAATCATAATAACAAACCATGAAATATGTTCATGGAAAATTAATCATATCACTACATAGAGGCAGTAGTCCACACGTACGCATGAGCAATGCATTTATTTCTAATTTATTAGAAATGAGGAGTAAAATGGTTGTCCTATAATAATAATAATAAAATATTATTATATAGGTTATATTGGAGGAATCATTTTAGGATGGGTAAAATTGATATAGAGGGAGTAGAAGAATAAATAAACATTGCATGAGTCGGGAAAAACAATTACCATTTCTTTAGGAGACCTCATTTGGATTACACCTTAATCCTTCATATAATGGTCTTAGATGAAGGACATAAGATATAAGATTAAGAGAATAAATATATTAAAGTATTATTTTATGTATTTTATGATCTATAAGTCTCAAAATCTGTAAATAATGGAGGATTATATGTACCCTTTTATAAGTGAGGGGAAGGACACGCATGGAATTACATAAAAGGTTAAGGAAAAGTAAAGTAAAATTATTGTGAAATTAGAAACTAATGGCTATGAATTTGATGGTAGGATAATATAAGGTATATATATATTCAAAGAAAAAAAAATTACAAGTTTATGTGGAATTTTTACCCTTCTCTCTTAGTTCAACACCCGATAAACAAGTTTTAACCCTAACCATGGTAACCATTTTCTTCATTTTTTTAATATTAAATTAGACCAAGAATTATGTTAACCATGTAAAATTATATTAATTATTATGATTCCATTTAGTATAACCATTTTTCATGAACCATTATTTATGAGTGAATAAATTAATTTTTGAATAATTTCAAAACATGAAACAAAAACCATTTTAAAAAAAATCGTTTTTATGAATAAAACATGATTATTCTTGTTCATATCCTAGGAAAAAAATTAGCTAAATTTTAATAAATTTTAATTAATATATAATATGTTAATTTATTTAAAATAATTTAAAAATATAAGTTAATCTAGTTTACTAAGATAAAGACATATTATATGTACAATTTCATTTCCATAAAAAATTCCACTTTTTACCTTCAAATTAATTTATTTTTCTTTATTGAAAGTTAAAAAACAATGAATTACATTAAAATATATTTAAAAAATAATTTCTCATAATTTATTTATCCCAATTCAGACATTCTAATTCAATTGATATGTCAAAACTATCACATTAAATTATAATATTTTCATAATATATCATATTTCTCTTAAAGCTCGATGTTTTGTGTGAGGAAATAAATTAAACACATAAAAATATTTAATGAGAATTATACCAAAAAAATATGGGTGTTACATTAATTATCAGAAAACACTTTTTCAGATGATTAATGCTTGTCGGATCTATTCCACAACTATATTCACATTCTAGTAATCAAATAAAGATGTAATTGTTATGAAAACAAACTACTAATAAATTACCAAAATTATAGGATGCTATATTATACATATAATTATACCTTATAATCATCCTTAGGGGTTTTAATAAATCTATATTATCATACTTCACCAAAATTAGTAAACTGGTTCTTAAAAATAACTAAAACCTCCAGTAATACTAACCAAGGAACCCCATAACTGTAGTCCTAGATCTGATGCTAAAAACACGTAAATTACACATTATATTGAATACCAAGTAAGATAACCTAATAAATAAGTATATATATTTCACATCATTTAAATAAATTAAATTTTTTAACTCATAAATAATCACACAATCTAGATAGTTGAATGTTTAGTTCCTTTAGGATCAATTACATAAGAGACTTATTTATGATACTTGGGAACATTAGTTCATAATATAACCACACTAGAATCTATTCCGTAATTTTCATAGTTTATACATTGGTTCATAACGTGGGGAATGAAATCATAAGAATAAAGAGATATCAAATTCTTAGAAAGGGGAAAACTAATCCATATGCCACTAAGTATTAGATGAAAAGATTAAAACAAAACATGAGCTTGGGAGAAATATATTGTTAAAAAGAACATAGAAAATTAAGAGATTTATAGAAGTTATGATAGAAGGTTATGTAATCTAAAATGAAAAACCTAAACCATGGAAAAAGGGAATGAAATCATGAGTAAATAAACATTATCCCTTTAGAATAAACACATTTATATTACGTGGTAATGTAAAATTTCCCTAAAACATAGTGTAATAAATAACATTAGAAAAATATAAACAATAGTTATAATTATTCTATGACTATATACAAGAAGGATAATCTCTTTAGTTTGTGAGCATGTCCAAGAAGACTCACCCATTAAATTTTGACCATATTTAAGAAAGATATCCCTTTAATTTGTGACCATATCCAATAAGGCTAACCCTTTAATTTATGTACATATCTACTAAGGCTCAATCTAAATTATATCATGAGATATAAAACCGTAATAAATAAATTGGAAAGATATATAGGACCCCAACAGTCATTATCCATACATATGTGTGCCTCATGAAACTAATCATTCATCATATTTTAAATAACCCATGGAATGAAAATAGTTGTTATATATTTCAAAATGTTATCACATAAAAATATCATCATGAACAATTTTGATTGATATATAAATTTTCAATCTTTGATTTGAGGATTTCATAAATCATTTAACGATTCAATCATGAAAAATATCTTCCCAGGGAATTAGTTAATTTATAGGTGAACAATAATATAATAGAAGAACTATAAATGATTATTTATAAATAATTTTTGAATGTTTTCATAATTGAAGAGGTTATGGTCCACTTTTTAAAAGAATACATTTTCATAATTGTTATTTAGAAATAAATATCAATAAAGAATTTGTGACAAATGCCCAAATATTCAAAGAGGTGATGTGAAATCATTTTAGGATAATTTAATTTAAAAATAATATTTAATGATGGAGCCTTTATAGATACCTAAAGGGTTTTTTGAGGAATTATTTAATGGAAGATAAAATATATGATCATGAAAGGAAAACTATTTATAATATTTTAAAATAACTTTGTTGAAAAACAACATCATAAAATGGATAATAAAAATCCTTTTGAAAATAGAATATGGGAAATATGAAGTTCACATGAGATAAAAGATAAATATGTTTCAAAATATAATGTATAATATTGGAGTAGAGATAAAATATGGAAATGGAAGAGAAAATGTCACTAAAGAGGATTATATTTATTCTTAAGAATGACATACTTATTAACAGATAAACTGAAAAAATTGAAGTATTTGAATTAAAATTTTATAATTCCCTAAAGTCATATAAATTTATAGTATCATCATATATTGTATGAGAATAGAATTATTAAATTATAGTAAAAAATGAATCACTGTTACTCAAGAAAATAAGTTGAGACAAGAAAACAGCCCCTTATGGCTTAAAACGTATTAATAGAACCCCTATAAAGGGGATATCTTCAAATTTTACAATAAGTACCATGGATAAAATATATTTAATGATATTATAAATGAAATGTGTTGTATACACATCATTTAAATAAAATTAGATATATAAAATAAAACATATATCAATGAATTGAAATTAATATAAAACACCAATATATTTTTTATATCATTAAAATTGAAAACCCAATTGTGGTAAAATAGGGGATATATATTTAAACGCCATAGTTTTAATGAAAAAAAAGTATAAAATAAATCTATGACCTATATACACCCAAAAAAAGAAAACATACTGAAAATATATGTCATATCTCAATGAGAGAAAATTGATATGAAAAAATCCTTTCCTTAATTAAATGAATCAACAAAACTTTTTTAATATTATTTATAACTAGAAATACTATCTTAATAACCTATTTAATAACCTTTTTCACACCTATAAACAATTATAAAATTAATTTCTCATAATTTATTACAAATACAATTATTTATTATGTTATGACCTCAACCCTAGTAGTCTGGAGTCGTTGTCTTACATTATTACAATACTATAAGTTTCAAGGAAGTGCATCCTAAAGGACAAAAAAAATTATATTGGCATAATATATTAGATACATACATGATTCGTAGATAACCTTTTAAAAAACAAATTACAACATTTTTTATATAATAAAATTTTTCCATATAGAATATCATTGAATATTAATCATAGTACAATTCATGGATTTCTAGGAAAGGAAAAAAATAATGGTGAGATCAAATTCTATGTAAGGGTTAAGTACAATATAATATGTCACGAATTAATAAGAACAATCAATACGGAATGGTATATAACTAAACACAAATTCCATTTTAATAATGTTGATATCATGATAAGATAATTCATAATCAATCTGGAATGGTTAATAACTGAAAAAAAATTCCATTTAATTCATAACCTTACTGGTAATTATTTGTTAAGGCATAATCAATATGAAAATGTAAATAACTAGAAAAACGTTCCATTCAATCAATAAAATAATAATTAGTGGTCTCTAAAAATATTATCATTATGAAAATTTTAATAATAATAATTACTAAACTCTTAATGAAGGAAATTCTTAGTCATTGGATGTCATGTTAATAGGAACATGGTACCTCTACTATTAATACCTTTTACAAGATGGGTTGAAACAGCATGTTGAAACCATTTTAATGATATAATACTAATTCTCCTCATGATACTACCAATTAAACAAGGGGTTATAAAATAATGGGCACCACCTGTCCCTACATATCCAAAGGATTAAATATATATCGAATAATCAATTTAATTCATAGACAATGTGCATCTTTATCATATATCTGTATTGAGTAAAGGATTTCGATTTATTAAAATTTTACAATTAAATGAAATAAATTATAATGTAAAATATTTTTATGTATAAATTATATATGGTTTAACCAATAAGCATAACCATGATAAATAATGTAGATATTTATGGAAAATTTAAGGTATAATTGTCACAGGTAAGTGATTATTTCTAGGGAAATTTATTGAACACCAAAATAAATCAATAAAGTTAATTGCAATGATTTACTAAGAAAAATCATCATAACCCATACAGATGAAAAATATTGATGGTATTAATACAAATAATCCCTAGAAAAAGCATCATAAATCTAAACTATCATTATTTTGAAAATGACATTGTAACACCCCGACCCCAGTTACCCAGAGTCAGTGCATTATTACATAACATTGGCATGATACAAGGAAATCATGTCCCAAAAGACCGATCAGTTTAATATCCTTTTAAATACTAGATAAATTCATAATATTTACATTACATCATAAAATAGAAAACTAAAACAACATTGTTTCCATAGAAAACACTGAGATCCCATACACTATCCCTGCAGGTCTATCATAATACACTTCTTTGCATCCTGGGAAAAATAAAACATAGAAAGGGGTGATCTCGGATGCTTCCCTGCAGGTCTGTCATAATACACTTCTTCGCATTTTGGGAAAAATAAAACATAGAAAGGGGTGAGCTTAGATTCTCAGTAAGGATAACAATACAGCAGAAACTTTCATAAATAAACATAAACATTTAAGGTAATGTATAAGACTAAAACAAAAGCCTTTTAAACTTGAACTTCAGCATAATATGGAAAATATAAAATCAAATAATTTCATTTACATATTCACATGGATATTCTACTAGTCGAATAATCACATGAAATATCAATAGCCACTTTCATAATGATGGAATTCATAATGCTAGACTTTTATAACCACATATTCAAGGCCTTGTACCAAGACTACAAATAATATTTTTTCAATTACTTGTTCCAAGACACTAGTTTGTCTCATGAGACCTACCGATGCATCGAGAAGTTATAGCAGGCTCCACCCTTCACATACTAAGTCCAATGAATTCCTCATATGAAAAGGTTTAAATATAATATAAACATTTATATTAAAACTAGCATATGAAATGTAAATACTTTATCCATAAACAATGAATGTTATAAAAATAACACATCCACAATCAAACATATCACAAAACCTTCAATATAATATGGAAGTTTTGTATCATAATAATTCAACTTCAAATAAGCTTAAAATCCATCAAAGGATGTTGGCATAGATTAAATCAAAACCTTTTTTAGAGAAATATATCTTTTTATTTTGAAATCATTTAATAGTCACATAATTTATAAAGAAAACATTTATTTTGAAAATATTCTTATAAGAATGTAAGGGAATCTTCGAAGATGTTATAATGGCAGAAAATAGCCACACCCGCTATATAAGTTATAAAAATACATTCTTACCTTAATTTTGTCAAAAAGTTTATAAAGGACCTTGTTTGGAAAACGATGGAAAGATTCCTTTATAAAAATATTATAAAAGTAAAACAAGGGTATAAATGACTTTAACTCATAGTCTAGTAAATATTAAGAATGTTTTGAAATACATTTTTAAGAAACATGGATGTGGATGATTAAGAGGTCCCAGTATATAATTATGTATAAACAACCTCAGATAATGAAGGGATTGTAGAATTAACCCTTACCTTCTACTTTTTCTTGGTTGAGGGTAGGTTAAACTTCTTTATAATGTTGAAATAATTGTTATTAAATTATACAAGAATCATATACATTAATATGGTATCATATATGATCTTTTAACATTGCTTTGTTAATAATATCTTAGTATTATCATCGTTTCAGGTGTTAACGGATTCATTTTCCTTTATATTATTTTTTTGTGAGTAATATTTGTTATGTATGGGATTTATATTATTCATATCTAGAATTATATCAAGTCTTTGAACATTATTTTTAATTATCAAATGAAAATTAGTCTTGAATGGATACGGTGGGGAATGAATCTCATCGCGTTCGTGGAGACTGTAATCCATATGTATGCACGAGCGACAATATCATTCTTTTGATATTAAAATAATATATAATTGGATGGTATATAATATATAAATAATCATTATAATTTTATATTTATTATTTACATCAATTACAAATCATCATTATACCCATCCAAATAATAATTTATTGAATAACAATTACATCACGACGTGGAGACGATTAGCCATACGTACACACGTATGGTGACATGTCATTCAAAGGATGGATAGAATAATGAATATGGTTGTACCATATTTATAATAACATCACATCATATAGAAGATACTAGATTTATTATTTTATAATGGAAACAACAAAGAAAGAGGAAGTGGAAGAAGAAAGGAACTTGAAAGAGGTGATGAAATATTTACCTCTTCTTCGGGTTCTTCCTTTTGATTTGATCCAAAGGGCTCCTTAAGTTGGATTTATGACTAAATTAAGGCCTCTAGGATAAAGTTAGGATAGTTTAGAGGGTATTTGGGCATGTTTTTGCCGACCCAAATGGCTTTTAAGGTGTGAATTAAAGAGAAGGGGGAGTGCCCTTTTATAAGAGGGGTGAGGGGCACCTTAGGAAAAGCTAGAAATATTATTTTATAATAAAATCATTTTCGGTTTCTAATGGCTCCAAAATGGATTATTTAAATCGTAAGGTGGGTATGGGTTGAAAACCACTCAACCATGAGGTTTTAGACAGGTTTGGTTCACTATATTAACTTTATCTTTTAGATTTAACTCTTAGTTAAATAGTTTGACATTTACCATGTCTCTTTGTATTTTTATATTATATGGTTAATAAACTTACTATATACTTCCAATAAAACACCAAGTGGTTCATTAATGATACAAATATAATTATATATGTACTTTGGCCGAAGCTAAGCTTTTTAGGAAAAGAATATCAATTAATAATATAATATTGTTTTTAAAACTCTTTTATGTCAATTTTGACACTATTTGGTATTTTGTTTTCGCTAAATTCATAAAAGCATTATTACTTCAAAAAAATCATATAATCAAACCTAATATGTCATATTTACCTATAAAATTAGTTTAATTCATAAAAAGTCTCAAATTACATTTATTTGGATATTTATAATATCAATTATTTTAATATTTCATTAATTAGGTAATTACTGCATCATGATTGTGTCAAAAATAAATTAAATTATCTAATGTCTAAAAAATAAAAATAAACTACCATTATGTAGGAAATATTTTTATATTTATAATTAATATTTATATTTGATTTTATCTTATGTGTAAACCTATATTAAAAATGTTTTAGTTATTAAACTGTGATTTTAACTCCTTTAACTCTTCTTTGAATTAAATAATAATAAATGTCCTAATCTAATCAAAGTGGATCTAAGGGTTCATATTTTATTCCTAAGGTTATTTTTGGTTGAATTAAACTCATCCAATAGAATTAGGACATGTTTTATGGTAATAATAATATCATTTTTACCCTTAGTTACCCTACTTACTTTTAATCGTGGTAAATAAAAGTAAAAAGTTAGTATTCACCAAAAAATATTTTCTTCTTATTGAACCAGATTTTACTTATTGATATCAACCGTTTCTCTTGGATTTTTGAAATTCAACTCACAGAAGTGGTAAAATTATGTTTTATGTAAATTTTCAAATGCTCCTAGGAGGTGGGTAAAAGACGGAAAAAAGTTCAATAAAATTTTTATATATCTAAAATTATTATAAACTGACTCTAATGAAATAAATTGAACTTATATAGGTATTATTTATCTATTTTTACCTAAAATAAATTTAAATAAAATAAATAATTATTTAAATAAAAATTCGGTTTTAAACAATAACTCAGTGTTTTTCACAATTCATCAAAAATTGAATGTTTTCAGAAAAATACCAAAAATTCACCCTAAGCTAATTTCAATACTCCGAATCCAAAAATGAAGTCCATTTTGAAATATAAAATTTATAAAATTTCAAAAAGTGGGTATTACTATTCATAACGGCTATTTTGATTTGTTGTGGTGTGTTAGAGCTCGAAGTTGCGTACAACACACACTATTGTATTATTCAAAGAGAAGCGTACCATGGAAGATTGGGGTGTTACAGACATGAATATTACTTTAAATTTTTTTTTAAAAGTTCGTAAGATGAAAAAAATTAAAAATCATATGATAATAATAAGAAATTTTTTAATACATTTATAGAAAACACGGTTTCAAAATAAAACTAATTTCTTACTGAATAAAGAAATAATGTAGGATTTTAACAAAAGAATTCCACAATTATTTTATATAAATAAAGTTTAAAAATAGTAAAATTATCTGAAAATATCATTCGTACAAAAATTAGAATTAAAATAAATGGTTCTATTAAATAATGATCAAATATATTCATTTAATGGAAATTCAAGAATAAATAATCTCGATATGAATGAGATTATGAAATAAACCCTTAATTGATAGTAATATTATAGTGATAATTAATCAATAAATCAATTATTTGTATCAAATTTAAATCCTCGTTAAATAATTGGATATAAAATATAAGATAATCAGATATAATTACATACATAATCATAGATTTTCATAGACAACAAATAAGTAGTACAACCTCATGAAAATAAATTGATTTATAAAATTCTATACCACTTGGTAACATTTAAGTAAATCCCATTTGATGAAATGATTAAAATTAAAGCTAAAAAAACATGAACTATTTTTTAATAATTATATTACATGTAAAAGGGGATTTTTATGCACTATGTAAAATAAATTAGGTGAATAATTATAGAAATTTCCTTAATGAAGGGAAATCTAGACGAATTTTCTTACCTCGAGTCTGAATCATCTAGTACATTCTTTATCTTCCTAAATAATAAAATTATTTTAATTATTTAATTTCATAAAAAAAATTATGATGTTTATTATTCATTTTATTTCACTTATAACCATGTTATATTTGATTAATTAATCAATTATTTTTACATTTCATTTTTTAATGATATTTGGATTATGCATCCCAAATGACCTTAGTAGGATGTCTATGGTCAATGAAGAGATTCTTTAAACATATAAAGAATAATAACCACTAAATAATTATAATATTTTGACATAATTATCTTTTGAAAACCAATATTGAAATATGGTTATGAAAATTGAACTATGTTACAGTCATTAAGATGGTAGTCCATATGTATTCCTTGAGTAACATTTCCATTTTTTAATGATCATCATGGAAAGATAGTATATAATAATTTATATTTCCACAATTATAAAAATATCATATATAACATTTTATTTCTTTAAACATACTTATTAATATTATACATGTTGTGTGGTGATGAAAATAGAGTCACATCTCTTCATTAAGGTGGTAGTACTCATGTACATGAACGATATTATAATTTTTCATTGTAAGATTGAAAATGATATATTAACTTTTAAGAATGATAAATATTTGATTAATACCATAATTATTTCATTTATATAGCATATATTAATCAATTGTGTTTTTATTATTTTCCATTTATTGCCTTAGTGAAAAACGAATCACATTGCTTCGTATATCAGTAATCCTCCATACACATGAGTGATGTTATTGTGTCCCATATGGAATGGATTGTAAAAAAGTTATATATATTATATAATGGATCCAAAAATAAAAATATGTTATAAATAATATCCAAATTTTAATTTCATATAACTAAATCACTAAAATTCAATTTCAAAATACCATAAGATCCATTAAAGTGTGAAAAGTTTTTCCATATATCTCTTACTATTTTTTATAAACATTATGCTTAAAAAAAGTTGTCCAAATTAATATATTAGTCTTTAAACCTATAAAGTAAAACCAATGGTTCATCATTAATATTTAATTTTAATATCAATTAACTAGAAAATGGATTATTAATTAGTAAGTAACATAGTATGATGGTAGTTGGTTAACCCTTATCATCTTTCAGCTGTGGGTTTAATACCCATGGAGTTGTGGGATGTGATGGATTGTCGCCCAGTATATGGGTTGTCCTTTTTCAAAAGAAATGTTAATATAATCCTTATAAAATTCCCCAAAGTGTAATAACTCATAATTACCTCAATATCAATGATAATAAAAACCATAAACCCTACCAATTACTTTACTCATTTTCCAAAAAAATAAAGGTAATTATTTTTTAATTAAATTTTCTACTAAAAAATATATTAATCAAATGGGTTGTATTCCCATAAATGTTTTCATAAAATTACCTTAATTATGTTATATTCCTCCTACACAAATCTTCAAAAGGTGTGTTTAAGAAGTTTAACTTGTGATCAAATATAAAACTATAATCCAATGATGGAATCCATAACTATTAAGTTTATGATTACATATATTATTTTGAAATGTTACATAATCCTTAGATGATTCATAATTATTATAAAAAAAATACCATTTGTAATAAAAGTTACTAAAATTTCATTATGTAATCCCAACACATAAATACTTCAGAAACTATTTTTTATAATAAGTACTCCCTTGGTTTAGGTATAATCTTATTGAGGTGTTCATTGATTCAAATAATTCCCCGGTTCCCCACATTTAAGACAAAGAACTATAAATAGATCCCTGGGATGAGATTTAATTATTTACATCTCACTCTTTATTTTTTGATGCAAATTATTTTCCATATTCCATTATTTTTTTTATACATAATGAATTTTACAATTCCATTAATAAAATTTCCTCAAGGTCTCTTTCCACATACCTGACATGATGGAAATCTATCTTTCTTTTCACCTTGGTCTCCACCACTTGAGATCTTAGAGAACTCTATCCTTCTCTTCTTTAGTGAGCCCAAGAGTTATTTAAGGTATAATATGTTAATCATATTTTTAGATAAAAAATTACTAAATATAATGATACCATTCACTATATTCTTCATCCAATTTGGTTTCTCATAGTCCCTACATTTTCCTTCATGTTCAATGTTAATATGATTCCATCGGGTTCCAACTATTAACCAAAATTTAAAAAAAAAATAGTGTGAGAAAAAAATATTCATAGTACTAAATCTATATAATAATATATAAGATGTTTAAATATTGAATTTTTTTTTTAATAAATAAATAAATAGGATTAACCAAGGTCATTCATTATCATCACCTATTCAAATCGTTCATAATATTTTTTAATAAAAATGTGAATTATACTAAGAATATCCCCTAACAGGGTCAAACCATGAGTAGTAAGGCCCATTTTCAAGCACCTAGTGAAAATTTGATCAATCACAATGCACCCTTTTCGGAATAATGACCCCTAGGTACATCATTCAAGAAACAAATCCACCTATAGTACCCAAAAAGGGATGAATTTCCAGGAAAAACTATAAATTATTTATCTTATCAAAGCAATAGGATGTTCTTATATATGTATCCTAAAATTCTATCATAGGGTTATCTCCCTTAATCAATGTTTTTATAAATATTTTTCACAAGGATTATACTAAAAATCCCACAAATAAAAACAATAATTACCCTGACCCAAGTAGTACAGATTTAGTGACTTACTTTATTAAATTATCCTAATATACAATGAATCGCATCCCTAAGGACAAAATAGTATATAAGTGTTGGTATACTAGATACATATATGATTCCTATATTACATTTGAAAACAAAAAATGCAACATTTTTTTGGGGATATATTTATTACCCCAAAAATAAACATTCAGTTCAATCATATTACACTTAGTGGATTCATGGGAATGGAAAAAAAAGGGTGATCTAAAATGATCAGAAAGAGGTAAGTATTAATGAATATATCATGAATCTATAAACATAATAAATATGGTGAGGTAAGTAATTAAACAAAAAATCATTTAAATAACCTGAATATCACTATAATAAAATTCATAATCAAAATGAAATTTTAAATTAATTAAAACAAAATGAATTTAATAATTAGAAACCTATCATAGCTGAATAAGGGATAATAAATATGGGAAGGTAAATAACTAAAAAACATAACATTTAGTCAATGAAATGTGAATGAAATGAATCTAAAGATACTATCATTTAAAAAATCTCGAGGATAATAACAATTTAATTCTTATGATATAAATTCAAAATCATTGGATGTCATATCCCTCGTAACATGATTCCTCTTCCATAAATACCATCCACAAGATGGCTTAAAACTATATATAAAACCCCATATTATGATATCCTATAGATTTACCACATGATACTACTGATTCATTTAGGGGATATATAATTCTAAGCCCCACCCATCATTTCATGTTAAAATAATTCCCCATATATTGAATAATTTATTTAATTCATGAACAATGTGACTTATCATCAAATATATGTATTGATTAAATGATAATGATTTATAAATATTTCCCAGTCAATCTAATAAAATTGAATGAAAAATATTGTATGTATAAATTTGATACAGTTTAAGCAATAAGAATGTCAATGATAAATAATATTGATATTTAGGGGATATTTAATGTCCAATTATAATAAGAAAGACAAAATTTCAAGGGAAAGTTAATGATTACAAAAGTTAACCAAAAAAGTTTATGTCAAAACATTCCTTCATGAAAATGGTCATAAACCATCCAAAATAAGAATAATAATGGAGTTAATACAAAATATTCCCAGTGGATTATATATAAAATAAATGATTTTTATCATTGATTAATAGAAATACTATAAAAATATCTCTAAAAACATTCTTGTTGAAAATTTCCTTTTCATATTGAAAATAACCTTTTAAAACAAAAAGAACACAATTTTTTGAAAATCATAACATTTAAAAATAATCTCTGAAACTTATAAAGGAAATTTTAAAACATTGAGTGGTTATTATAGTAAAAAATTTTGTACATCTGAGTACATTAAAACAATCATTCATTTGGAATTTTTGGTAAAATAAAAATGGGCATTGAATGGAAAATGAAAATAAGATTCATTGCAATTTTTTTAAAAGTAAAACATTGTAAACATTTATTTTAACAGTCATATTAGAATAATAAAAAATAATTATATCATTTTTAGAAAACATGTTTTTATATGAAAAATATTTTCCACATAAGGAGAGAAATAAATCTACTTTTTGTAAAATCATTTTCTCAAATATTCCAAGTAAAATTGATTTAAAAAAGTAATATTAAATGATAGTATCATGAATTAAAAAAATGAGTATAAAATGAATTGGTTTTATAATAAAATGAATAAATAATTTCCTTCAAGTGAATTTCAAGAATATTCAATCTCTATTAGAATATGATTATGAAATAAAACTTTAGAAAGATCATAATGTTGAAGTGATAATTAAACAATGAATTGATAATGTGTATAAAATTTAAATACACATAAAATAATTGTAAATGTAACATAAGATAATTATAATAAATTACACACATAATATAATAATATCAATGATAATGAAGAATTAATATAACTCATTGAAAAGAAAATGAGTTGTGAAATTCATTACCACTTGGTTCAATTTATGTCAAAACCCCATAAATGATACATTTCAAATTAAAATGTAAAATACCATGATTTATTGTGAAATAATGATATTTCTAGAATACATACCCAAGAAAGGCCAGAGTTGTAGACTCCCACCATTACATTCATCAAATTATAAGGAAATGCATCTTGAGGGACTGATCAGTTAAGTATTTTCGGTAAAACTGATACATACATGATTTTTTAATTTTAAATTAATACACTAATTACAACAAAAAAAATAGGATAAATTCATTCCCACATATCATATCCTTGAATATATTTCATATTCCACTTTTGGGATTCCTGGGGATGGAAACAATATAAGAGAGATCTCAAATGCTCAATGAGGGTTTGTTATACTAGAAGTGATAATGAATAAATGAGAATAGTCAATATGACATGGTAATATCTGATGAAACATGCCATGCAATCAATAAATCGAGAAGGAAGTGTGTAAAAAATATGGAAATGTAATAACTGGAAACATATTCCATTTAAATAATAGGATAAGTTATAATCAATATATTAATAAAAATAACTGAAACCCATTTAATTTAATAAATTAACTAATAATGAAATGCATCCATAGATAATGTTGGAGAAAACATATCATGTATAATAATAACTAAATACTAAATGGAGGAAATTCTTAAATTATCATACATCATATTTCATAGGCATAAGATACCATTACCATCCATATCTACCCTCAATATAGTTTAAAACATACTAGGTACAAACCGATTTTGTTTGGTCAACCATAACTATATTTTCACAACCATTTATAAGAAAGCTTAAATTTTATAAAAACCAATGTGAAGTGTTTTTCAACAACTGAATTCATCCCATGAGACTACTGATGCATCGAGGGGATTATTTCTAATGGTCTCTAACCCATGTAGTGCATTTCAAAATCATTCCTCATATACCGCATAATTAATTTAATTAATGAACAATATATCTTATCAAATATCCATATTGAGTAAAGATTTCATATTTATCAATATTTCCCCAGATAATCAAATAAATACCAAAGTAATTACCATATGTAAAAATTTCAAATAGTTTAATAAATTAACATATCCATGATAAGTGATATGGATAATTATAGAAAATTCAATGTCTAATGATTATAAGAAAGTGAATTCTACAAGGGGACAAAAAATGAATCAAGTAAGTGAAATTTAATATTATCCATGTCCAAATAAATCAAAAACCATATAGAAGAAGGATATGGATGGTATCATTAGTAGATATCCTAATTGGAGTAAAAATAAAGGGTTGTTGTTTTTTGATGAATGGAAGCACTATAAAAATTTATTTTTAAAATATTCATGATAAAAAAACCTTTTCATTTTGAAAATAATTTTTAAAATAATTTTTAAATTAATTTTCTTAGAAAATACCTATTAAAAAAATTATTTAAAAATTAAAATTTTAAAATTTCCATATAATATTTAATTAAATGATGGTGGGAAAATCTGTACATTTCATACAAGGTAAAAAGAATATTACTTTCACAAGGTAAAAATTTCATAAAAGTGACTTGTTCTGAAAGATATAAGAACATTACTTTGAAAAAATTTGTTAATGAAATAAATAGTAAATTATTCTTTAATAAATGACATTGAATGGTTAAAATCATTTTTTGAAACAGTTCCAGAAAAAAATTTAATAAAATTAGTTCTCCGGCCAAAGAGAGAAATAAATTTGGGTTTATATAAAAAAAAATTAAAAAACATTTTGAGTTCCTAAGAGTGGGAAAATAATACTATTAATAGAAAAATATAATGAATAGCTATAAAAGTATAAAATTAAAGGGTTTATTAAACAACTATCATATAAATTTCTTTAATGTAATTTCATGATTGGGAAATATCAATTAAAATGAGAGTTTGAAATAACCACTCAAAATTATCATATTGTAGAATTTGGAATTAATAAATGAATTGATTATGTGTATCAAATTTAAATAAAATAATAATAATTCAAAATACATTAATATATATCCAATTAATTATACACATAATCATAGAATATTAATTATAATATATAAGAAATATAATATAATGAAAAGGAATTGAGTTATGAAATTTCATTACCACTTGATAACATTAAGTTGAAATAAAATTAGATTAAATAATTCATATAAAAATCAAAATACCATGAATACTGAAGTGTTAATTATATTACATGTGAAATGGGTGATATATACATCATATTAATGAAATTGAGTTTATAACATTATAATGTGCCTTAATTAAATTAAATTGAGAAGTAATCCCTTACTACATGGTATCTTTTAATTTATAATTCCCATGAAATAAAAAAGATAAAATTACATTATAAATACAATGAATATAAATTTATTAATAATATAAAATAAAATAGTAGTAGTATATACACCACAAAAAAATAAATATGCGGTGAAAATGATATCAGCCTTATAAAAAATAAGGGAGAAAAGAGTCCCTTACCATATGTTTCCTTTTGGTTATATGGTATTTAAACTCTATTATAGTGGTTTCAAACTTGTTAATAACTTATAAAATATCTATAATCATATTTATAATATCATATATTAATTTATTATAATATCTTATTACCCATTTTTTAACAATCATCATTATATACACTATTTTAGGTGTTAATTCCCTATTTTTTTATAATTTTTTGACTTGTTATTTTTTTATTCTTATGTATATCATGATTTCATCTTCTTGAAAATGTAATCCATGCTTTAATTATTATAAATATTAATTATATATGTATTAATAAAAATCTATAATATTTGGAGATAGGAAATGAAATGCACCATTCATGAAAATGGTAAGTCGTACATACACATAAATGCTACTTTCATTTCCATGTCCTATTTAAAATATAGAAAATTAAATCAAATATTTTTTGGTCTTATATATGCATAAATGAGACATTCATTTCCAAGACGTTTTTAAATGAAATAAAACTAATTCAAATTTTTTGTATTAGAATCACATAATAATATTTATTTCATATATGTCATATTTTTCATTAAATACATTTATAATAAATTCTATTTAAAGGGATGATGTATCACATATCTTTGAGGAGGCAGTAGGCCACACATCCAAAAATGATGTTATCATATTCCCACAAAATATAAGGGTTGAATTTATGGTTATATAAAAAGTTACAAAAGCATATAGAAATTATAAATACTATATATATCTTATATAAAATATAAATGCATCATTATTTAAAACCTTGAAAGGTGGTAATGGAAGAATAATTGACATTGGTTCACGAGGTGGTAGTCTGACGTACACACGAAAAATAAATACATATCTCATTTGTGGATGTGTGTGAAATTTTAAGTCTAATTATTAGTATAAAAATTCCCAAAATATTTAAGATACTTATTTTATTATATAATAATAATTTAAAATGAATTTATGAGGTGGATATTTAAATGAAAAAAAAGTGATCGTTGAAGAATGTTACCTCTTATTCAGGTAACACCTCATAGTTTATACAAAAAATAATTCCTTGGATTGTTTTCAGAAAAAATTGAGGCCTCAAGGATGGTTGTAGAGAAATTGAGAGATTGTTTAGGTAGATTTTGTATGATCTAAAGGGATTTAGTTTTGTGAATTAGTGTACGGGGTGAGTGCCTTTTTTATAGTAGAGGATGAGTGAAATTTTTGAAATTTTTTTAAAATAGAATTCCACCAATGTTTTTTCCTTTACATGTGGCTCTAATAATGAACCAAATTATATAAAATTATGGATAAGGTATAAATATATATATCCAATATATTTTTGAATTATCTCTAGGTCATTACCCCTTATTCTTATTGTTTAGTCCCTCGTTAAGCTAATTTTTCACTTAATCTCTCTAATTAATTTTAATTACATTCACTAATAATTTTGGTAAAAAAATAAGATGACCATATTAGAAATTTTAAATTATTCTGATTCAAAATATTGAATCCATTTTTTCAAATTAAAATCAAAAAAGGGAAATAAATGTATTTAAAATTAATCTCACAGATGGGATAACAAAGCGAGTTTTAAAAGAAATTTTTTTCAAAATATTGAAATGTTTCTATATCTAATTTCAATGTGAAAATGATTTTGATGATATAAATTGTATTAATTGATGTATATTTATACTAAATAAACTTTAAGAAAAAATTATAATATAATTTTACCCAATAATTTATTTACACGAAGAATCAGTTTTCAATAAAATTTCATTATTTTCAATATTCATCAAAAATATATCTTCTTATAAAAATAAATTTAATTTATCGTAAGATTATTTTTATGTTACAATTTCATAAAATAAGGTTATTTTTATTTATATAAATTTATAAAGTTCCAAAAATAGTATTTAAACTATGTTTTCCATTAAAAGGTTGTAAAATTTCCTTTATAAAAATATAATCTTTTTTTTGTAAAATTTGGTATCTTCTTATATTATTCATATCAAATCTATTGGATGAATATAAAAAATATTTTATTGAATATAAAAAATATATATATTTCCTAAATATAATTCACTAATTGAAAATAGTTTTCCTTATTAGGGGAAAAACTTTGTGATCATAAAAACACCTTTATGGGAATAAAAACATTTTCTTTATATTCAATTAGTTTTTATACTCATTTTTAATTAATTGGTAACCTATGAATTAATTTTATATTTTTATAAACCATATATTTTCATAATTCAATTAATACTTTTTATAACTTCAAATTTAATTTCTAGGTTATTTATTGTTATATTAAATAATAATGTTTTAATAATATATTGTTGTTCAGTAAAACTTGGTCTTGTGTGTAACACAAGTCATTGAGGAATAAAGTTGTTGCATGCTACATAAGATAATTTAGTATTGTGGGAATTAAAAGGTATATAAAATATTAAATTTATTTAAATATATCATATATATCATAAATTCATTAAAGGTAATATTATTTTTTATGATTGGTGTTCTGTGTCATACATGCTATCGAATAAAAGTTACACTTTTAGAATTTTTGAGATGTTACAATCTGTCTCCTTTAAATAAATTGTACCCTCATAATTTAAAATTGATTTTGTAAAAAAAATTGATGCTTAAAAAATTATTTTTTGAAATCTTATATCATGATAAGATTTAATAAAATATCCCCATAGTAAGATATAATTAGAAGCACAAGGGTGACCTAGAATAACAATAAACAAGTTCTCTATGTAGTAGAACATTAGTGGAAGGTGAAAATATGGACTTAGATGAAAAAGGTAAATAATTATAGAGGTTGATTAAGTTCCTTGATCATAAACAAGTGAATGGTCAATGGAAAGTTGGGGGCCTCAAATTCATAAATCCGTGAGAATTTTAAAAACCATCGGTTCAATAAAAATTTTGGAATTAGGAAAAACATTTTATTTCTACATCATTTTTCTAATTTTGGGTAATTCATTTACTACCTATGATCATATTAAATATACTTACATGATATATTTCTATTTCATAAACACAATTTACATCCTTTTTTTGATCTTTGACCAATTTCCAATTCATTTGTTACATCCGAAAATGGATATCCAAAAAATTACTTTGATTCATAAAGCACTAAAACATACTTTTAACGGTTTGTAAGGACCATAAAAGAGTGAAATTTTTTTCCATTTGACTATAACTATTCTAAAAATCTAGTATGGTTAATACATTAATCTCTAAAGCTGAAAAGTAACAATACTGATTTATTAGTAATATTTATTTTTCAAATTGATTAACTAAAAATAATTACACCTTAACTCGGAAATCATTTAGTCCAATGGTAGGCATAAAAAATAGCTTCCTTCAGCCATGGGTTCAATCCCAACCGCCTTATAGGATGTCCTTTTTATAAAACCATAAAATTTCTAAATTAACTATGTTATACCTCATTGAAATTTAATCATTAAATACCCTTTTTTATATGGTTTTTAATACAACATATTTTTCTTTTTCAAATACTAATAAACTAATTTGAGTATTATTAAAATTTCATTAATGATCATAATAACAATAAAGGTTATGAATAAATTTAAACTCATGTCTCTAAAATTTAATTAAATTATTCCTTAAATATATTTTCTAATAAAACAAATGCTAAACCAATGATTTTTATTTCCCTAAATTTCATCCAAAACATCCTTAATCTTGGTGTAAAAACATAACATAAGACCTTAAAAGAGGTGTTTAATTAATTTAACATATGATCAACCATAATCTTAATATCCTTTGATTGAATCCATAAATATTTTTTAATAAATACATATGTTCTTACATTCTAATTATAAAAGTTTATATTATGGTTATGTTCCCTAATATATGTTTTCATAAATCTTATTCCAATGGATTCTACTAAACATCCTTTGATACCAAATTTACCATCCCAACCCCAAAAATCATGGATCTGGTGTCCACTACCAATGCATTTTCATTATTACAAGTAAATGTATCCCAAAGGACTGATCAGTTTAGTTGTCTTGTTAAATATGATTCATAAATGAGTTTTTATAACAAAAGATTACACTATGTACAACATAATTTTTTTAAAAAATAACTTTATTCATAATTATCATATCCTTTAATATAATTATTAGTATAATTATTGCATTCCCAGGCAAGGAAAAAAATAAGGGTGAGCTCAAATTTTCATTTAGGGTTATGTATAGAGAAAAAAATATTGTTGAGAGTAGTTGATATGCCAAGGTAATGGGTGAAGAAACATTCCATGTAATCAATAATTTGAGAAGGATGTGAGTAAAAAATATAGAAAGGTAATAAATGGAAATAAATTCCATTAAAATGTCTAGATAAGACTTAATCAATATGGAAATTAAAATAAAAGAAACACAAGTTATTTAATTAATGAATTTATAATGAGATGCATCCATAGATAATGTCAGAGAAAAATTCTCATGGATATTAATAATTGAATACTGAAAGAAATAAATTCTTATATTATTGGATGTCATGTTTCCTAAGCACATGATACCATTACCATAAAGATATATCCTCATGATAGTTTAAATCGTATTGGCATCAAACCTATTTGGTTTGTACAACCATAGCTATACTGTCAAGACCATTCGCAAGATAGTTTAAAACTGGTTAAAAACAAATGTGAAGGGTTTGTCTCTTACTGAATTCATCCCATGAAACTACTGATTCATATAGGGGATTATTTATAATGGTCCCCAACCTGTGTAGCACATGTCCAAATCATTCCTCACATATCAAATAATCAATTTAATTAATGAAAAATGTGCCTTATCAAATATTCGTATTCAATAAAGAATACATACTTTTAAATATTTCCCCATATAATAAAATAAATATAAAATCAATTACTATATGTAATAATGGTATACAGTTTAGTCAATGAACATATCCATGATAAATGTTTTGGATAATTAGGGAAATTCAATTTTCATTGATCACAGAAAAGTGAAATCTTCAGGGGGGCTACAAAAATGGCTAAAGGGGGTGAATTTTTCTATTATCCTTGTAAAAATAAATCAAAACCCATCTAGAAGAAGAATAAGGATGGTATCAATATAATATATCCCATTTGAAGAAAAATTAATGGGTTTTTTTTCATTTATGAATGGAAACACAAAATAAAGATAATTTCAAAACAATCTTGAGGAAATATCATTTTCATTTTGAACAACATTTTGAAAATATTTTTTTTTTGAAAATACCCTTTTAAAAAATCTATAAATATTAACCATTTCAAAATTCAATGTAATATTTAATAAAATATTGGATTATAAATCTATAAATGATATACAATGTAAAAAATTACTTTTTTAGGGTAAAATGGACAGAAAAGTGCCTTGTTTGGAAAGTGACAAGAGGATTCCTTTTAAAAAATTGTAGAAGAAAAAAATTGTAAATTGTCTTTAATAAATTATTTTAGAAATTTTCAAAACATTTATGAAAATATTTTTTGTAAACATGTTCTTTATAAGAAAAGAGGTTATTTAAAAAAATAGAGTAATGTAGTCAAGTTTTCTTATAAACATTTTCTAAAAAATGAGTAACAAAGAGTTTAAATAAGCAACTCATAATTGTAAGGTCATAAATAACCAGATGATAATAAAATTAAATGATTTATTGATCAATGATCATATAAATCCCTTTGATGGAATTTCAAGAATGATAAATCTTGTTTAGAAAGATATTTTTAAATAAACCCTCAAAATGAACAAAATGATGGATTGAGAATTAATTAATTAATTAATTTTGTATAAAAATTATAAATCCAAATATAAGAATTGTAAATACATAAATATATATTTAATTCCATTATACTCATAATCATTTAATATTGATGATAATAGGAAAACCCCAATGAAGAGAAATTAAGTTCTGAAACATATTTACCACACAGTAACTTTAGTTTAAATACCCTTAGATGAAATAATTAAAAAAAATATCATGACTGATGAAGTATTAATGATATTAAATGTAAAAGGGGTAATATATAAATCATATAAAAGAAACTAGGTTCATGACATTACAATATGCCTCAATGAAATGAAAATGAGATGAAATACCTTAATACTTGGTTACTTTTGAATTATAATCCCTATTAAAGAAATAACTTCAAATAAAACTCTAAATACCATTATGATAAATTAATTAATTATATAAAATAAAATAGGGGTATTATATACACCACATAAATAAAATAAGTGGTGAAAATGGTGTATGCCTTAGGGAATATACAGTGAATCAAGAATCTATTAATTTATGCTTTCTTTTAGTTGTGTTGTCTTTAAACACCTGTATAGTGGTTTAAAATTTTTTAATAACTTATAAAATTACTATAATCAAATTTATAATATCATATATTAACTTCTTATAATATCTTACTACCAGTTTTTTAATAATATTTCATTATTTTAACAATTTCTAGTGTAAATTTCATAGTTTTTCAAGTATGTTTTGACATGTTATTTTTTTCTTCTTACATATATAATGATTTCATCATATACATAATGTAAACCATGATTTTATTATCAAATATATTCAATATATAGTTATTTATAATAATACATAATTATCTGGGGTAGAAAATGAAATTTACTATTCATAGAGATAGTTGGTTGTATATACGAATGAACGCTACAATCATTTCATTATTGTATTTAAATGAATAAAAAGTAAATGAAGTATATATGTATTATAATTAAAGCATAATATTTATTTCATATAATACACATATTTTTATTAAATTAGTTTTTCATACATTTCATGTTAAGTGTGAACGAATCACATCATTGTGAGGAGCCAGTAGTCCACACATCCACAAATTTTGTTATCATATTCCCACAAAATGAAAGGGATAAAAGAATGGTTATATAAAAAATTAAAAAAACATATGGAAATTATAAATAATTTATTTATCATTTATAATCTAAATTTTCATCATTATTTCTAACCTTGAAAGGTGGTAATGTAAAAACAAACGACATCAGTTTATGAGGCAGTAGTCCATTGTACACACGAATGATGAATCTGTATCACATAAAATGGGTGCGTGTGAAAGTGAATATTGAAATATTAGAATTAAAAAATATTAGTATATTGAAAATACTAAGGTTATTATATATTAATTATATAAAAATAATTCAAGGGTGTGGATATGTAAATGAAAAAATGTGATCGTCGAAGAATTTTACCGCTTATTCGGGTAACTCCATTTGGTTTATACTAAAATTAATGGACGGTTTTCATTATGAACAAAGTGATTCTTGTAAGATCGGGGTAGGTATATTGGAATATAATTTAGGTATATTTTGGGAGATCCAAATTTCTTGAGATGTGTGAATAATTGTGGGGGGTGAGTGTCATTTTATAGAGGAAGAGGAGTGGGAATCTTGTAAATATTTGAAAAGGGAATTCCACCCACATTTTTTCCATGCCACATAGATCAAATAATGATCCCAATTATTGAAAAGTGATTATAAGGATAAATCATTTCCATCCACTAGATTTTTGAAAATTTTCTAGGTCTTTTTCTCTAAGTTTAAGGCTTAGTCCCTTGTGAATCTATTTATTCTCGTAATCGATATATTAAATTTTATTTACCTTTTCAAATAATTTTTTTCAAAACACTATGTTTAAATAATTATAAATTATAAATTATTATAATTAAAAATATGGAAACAAAATTTTCAAATTTCAATAATATAAGTGATAGAAATTTATTTAAAATTAATCCCATATATGGGATGATGAAGCAGGTTATTAAAGTAATAATTATCAAATGGTTGACATGTTTTTATATCTACATTAAAAGTGAAATTGATTAAAATGACATAAATTGGTTTAATTTATGTATAATTGAAAAAATTATAGATTAAAACAAATCTAAAATATAATTTAACAATATATACTATTTTTAATAAAAAAAGTTTTCAATTAAATTTAGTAAATTTCACTATTCATGAAACAAATGAATCTTTTCATAAAAATAAAAACAAATTCATACTAAGAAAATTTTTATATTATTATTTGAAAATTATTTTTATTTTTACATTTGAAATTATTTAATGTTCCAAAAATTGGATTTAAAACAGGTTTTCCATTAAAAGTGGGTAAAACTGCCTTTTTAAAAATATTATTTTTCCCTTGTAAAATTGGGTTTGTTGATTATCTTATTCATGTCAAATCTATTACATGAATATAAAAAATATTTGATTTATTGTACAATATATATATATATATATATATATATATATTTCCTTAACATCATTCACTAGTAGTAACCAATTTAATTTATTAGGACAAAACACATTTGTGAGCATAAAAATGTTTCTATTATATTAAATTGGTTTTTATATTCACTTCTATTTAATTGGTAACCTATTAATTCATTTTATATTTTTATAAACCATATATTTTAATAATTCATTTAATACTATTCATAACCAATAATTTAACAGCTAGGTTTTATATTATTAAATTAAAAAATAATATTTTATTAATATTTTTTTTTCTGTAAAACTCAATTTTGCGTGTAACGCGATTCATTGAAGAATGTTGGTGTTGTGTACAACGTGAGATAACTCTGAATTTCATGAATTTAAAGTAATATAATATATTAAATTTATTTAAAATATTAAATATACCATCAATCCTCTATAAGTTATACTCTTTTCTATATTTTGTGTTGTGTGTCATACGCACTATCAAATAAAAGTTACTATTTTTTAATT
Source organism: Viscum album (assembly GCA_963277665.1). NCBI lineage: Eukaryota > Viridiplantae > Streptophyta > Magnoliopsida > Santalales > Viscaceae > Viscum > Viscum album. The sequence goes on from OY728141.1 coordinate 1,719,351,681, forward strand.
TTCAGGGTGTTACAATATTACATGTCAATAGGACATTATATACACCACATAATAGAAAATAGGTGCATAAAATTACAATATTCCTCAATAAATGGATATTGAGATAAAGTTTCATGCCTTGATTCGTACCTATCACATACTTTATTTATCATCCTTAATAATAAACTTACTTTAATTATTTACATTGTTAAGAAAGTTTTTCAAGTTTATTATTCGATTTATTCCACTTAATAACATGTTATATTTGAATACATAATCAATTATGTTTATGTAATATGATTATATGATATTTATATTATGTGAAAAAGTTACATTGGTAGGTTAAATATTGTAAAAGACTTTATTTTTAAAAAATATAATGAATAATAATAATGATATAATTATCATATTTATAAAAAAATTATACATTTTACCAACAATGGAATATGGTTGTTGAAAATGAAATACATTAAAATCATGGAGATGGTATGCCATATTTACACATGATTTTCTTTTTTATATTCAGTGATTATTAAGGTTGTAATTAAATAAATATTTTATATTTAAATAATGATAACAATATCATATAAAAAAATATTATTTATTATAATATAATTATATATTTTATTGACACTTCTTATTGATAAAAAAGAGTCACATCGCTTTTCAAGGGTGGTAGTGAACACATACATGAATGTCCTTATCATTTTTCTTTGTAAGAAATAAAATGATATATTTCCCTTTCATATTGAGAATTTTTTCATGAATTTCATAATTATTCCATTTATAGCACATATATTCATTAAAATGCATTATATTGCTTTGTGAGGCAGTTTTCTACTGCACACATGAGTGATTTTGTCATATCCCCTTCAGAATGGAGTGTAAAATTCTATACATAATATAATTACTCTAAAGGTAAAATTATCTTTTTAATATAATATATATATATATATAATTTAAATCCATAATCATACCAATTAATGATATTTTTTTGTTGAAACATGTTTCACATCTGTTCGTGAGGCGATAATCCACTGTATAATCGACTGATGTTATCATTTTCCATTTGAGGTAAGTGGATATGGATATAGATCATTACCTTAACAGAATAACATATCATTATATGTGATATACCAGTGTTATCATATAAACATATATAAAGATTATATGAATTATTTAGATGAAGAAAAAAACAAAATCACATAGGTATGAATTTTACCTCTTCACCTACCACATCTTTAGGATATGCCTAAATTAGTTTTTACATTAACCACATTAATTGATTTTTACTACTTTTACTATTCGTATTGGTGATAAATTAAGTTTAACATATTATAAAATATAAATTATATACATTACAAATATAGATCCATTTTTTCAAATTCAATTCACATAATTTTTGTTATCCAATTTAAAATAATACCCACAGACACGATGAAAAAGTGGGGTTTCAAGTAGAAAAATCTCATAATTATAGAAGTTTTTAATATAAAAATTCAGTGTTTAATTTATTTAAATAACCAAAACTAGTTTAATTTATATATAACTGAACTAATTTTATATTAAAATAATTTTAAATTTTAATTTACCTTTTTAATTTATTTAAATGAAAGATTTATTTCTAATAAAAAGAAATATTTTTTACTATTCAATGAAAAATAAAATATTTTAGAAAAATACAAACAAAAATTACCGTGATCTAATTTTGATACTATGATTTCAAAAATTCAGTTCATTTTATAATATTAATTTTAAAAAATTGATATAAATTAATTATTATTTATATTCACAAAGCACAATTGAACAACCATTTAGATAAAATATTGTTTTTCAGAAAACATTTTTTAAATTATTATTATTTAATTTTAATAAATATATAAATATAATTTTCAATGATTATTTATATTGATTCATAAACTTCAATTGTATAATGGTATACTATATTACGATTCATTTAGTATCTAGGTTTCACATTCACCAAGCTATAAAATAGATTAAATTTAATGAAATATATTTCATGGGTTGTTTAATCTTAGTGTTACATGTCACATATTTTCATAAACTGGCACAGGTACCTTATAAATTGATAAAAAAACATATCCTAAAATTTTCCGAAGGGCGTTCCCTAATCTAATAGTTTTATGACTAGCACGTAGCATCACACATAATGAAAGTGGAAACACATTTTCCAAAAACATTACAAAATCATGATAAACATGTCAGTATTACAACAAGATAAACACCACCCAGAGAAGTGTACCAGAAGTCAAACTGGTATGAAAACCCAAATTACTATAGAAAAGTTCTAGAAACTGAAATAACATCCCATGTCCTATAACACTGAAATCTTTAACCCAAATACCAATAGCAAGAACTGCCTCTATGTGGTGTTTTTTCCCATATTTGAACATAGAAGGATATAATCTAAAAACACCCAAAGACATATGTTGGGTGTGAGAAAAAATCTGTATAGGGTCTCATCAAATATTCTATAAGAGACTCCACATTTAACTAACTAAATAACTCTTTCAATTAGAAATAGTTAGGTTTGTAATTTCAATATCATATTTAAACAAATCATGATTCATAAATCAAATGATAGAAATACTTTATACTAAAGATGCACATTTAAATTGATTTAATAAATTTGAAAAAATTCAATAATAATTTTTTATATAAAATAGTTTATATAAATTATCAAGGAATATAAAACATTTTATAGTAATGGTATATATTCATCTCAAATATAAATAAGGGAGAAACATGGTCTTATTAAAAATGGTATAATAGTCTCAAGATATCGAAAATCCCTCACACTCAAGGTGTATTGGAAATATGAATATACACACTCTCCTTCCACAATAGTAAATAGGACTTCATCACCATCTTAGCAAAGATGTGATGTATTGAATTTATTTTTTGGAATATCATAAATTATAGAGTGATAGCATAATACATCACTAATTACCTAAGGATTTTATGTGCTCTATTACAAAAAATATGATGGGAAATTTATCTTATGACTGATTAAAACAAAATTTATCCAATTATCTATTTCAAGTATGAAAATTTTTATTTAGAAATCAACATATGGGTTTTTAATAAAAAAGCATGCCTTTTCCAAATAAAAAACCTAACAGTTTATATCAAAATCATTTTTAGGCCATTCATATTCAATAAAAGATGAAATCAATTCTATCAAATAAATTTCCATAATTAAATTCTAAAATTTTACATCAAAATTGTTTCACAATTTAAATTCAAGAATTTATATTTCATCAATTCCCATCAATTTCAAAAACACACCACAATTCATTAAAATTAATTTTTTTCCCTATTTCATTAAAAAATATAATTTCCCAATTAAAATACCCCAATTAAATGGAATTGTATTTTTAATTGAAAAAATGAAATTAATTTCAATTAATTAGAATCAAATAAAACAATTGAGATTAACTCATGTAATTTTGGGTTAATCAAATTGGCCAATAAAAATGGAACCACCTGCCTCGGGATCACGAGATGCTGAATCACAATACCCTAAATAGGATTCTCCCATAAGGAACATCATCAATGGAATACCAAGAATCAAGACTAGGGTTATGAATAAAAATAGCATGGATTAGATCCTTTAACCAACATAGAGATCTATAAATCCCTAGGGAGGAAAGATAAGAGAGTGGGAGATAGAGAATATAAAAAGGTAACCTCTTATAAGAAGATTGAATGTCATTATCCTAGCTTAGATTAAAATATGGAGGGGTGTATAGGGGATATAAATAGATATTGAGGGCCTCTAAGGAAGAAGAATCCATAATAGGGTTATACAGGTTAGTCAAGGACCTAAAAGATGGGTTTTTTGAATTTTAAATCAATATTTGAATTTAAAAAAAATTGAATACATGATTAGATGGGAAGGGTTTCATTTTTAGAGATAACCATGTACCCCAGTTTTTGGCCCCTCTTAAAAGGGTTTCATGTTTTTTCCTTATTGGGAACACAATTTTCCAAAATGTGCACCAAATGTGCAAAACCTCACTATCTGTATTTTTGTAGTTTGATGTAGTAGTATGTAGGGTTTAGAAAAACCATGGGCCAACAATGTGCATCCCCAAAACTTTAAAAAAAATAATGTTTTTACCTGATATAACATTAAAATAACCACAATAAAATCATGTTCAGAAGTGGGGTTTATAAATATCTGAAAACAACAACAAGAGGTTAAAACATCTCCACTATAGAAACATTCTATCCCGAAAAAGCCTATGTAGAAATTTCCATGCTAAAAAGATGAGGCCACTGCTCTCTATTATTTTCCTCTCTCTCCCATGTCCCATGACTATAAAAATCTTTTTATCATATCACTTGAAACAAATGTATTATCCTAGGACAAATTACCTTGGCTTTAGAGTCCACTATCTTGATAAGATGTTCAGTCTTGGAAAAATCAGGTTCAACCTCAAGATCACACCAGCTAAAAACATGATATTGATCTAATAGATACATTCATAGATGAGATAAATAAAAAAAATTATGTATCAACACCATATACAGTGGAAGTTTCAATTGATAATACATATTCCCCATCTGTTCAACAATGTCAAAAGGTCCCACAAAATGAGAATCAATATTCTTTTTCCTCCTAAACCATCAATGGGCGAACCAAGGTGTTACTTTAAAGAATAAATGGTCACCAAGTTTGAATTATATAGGTATATGAAAACAATAAACATAATACATATACCTTCTCTATACCTTCAATGTCCTGTGATGAATCAACTAAATCTTTTTTGTCACCTCTTGAACCAAGATTGGTCCAACAAATAAACATTCACTAATCTTCAAAAAAAGAAATAGATCTGTTATGCCACTATATGAGGCCTCAAAAGGATCTATTATAATTTAAAAATGGTAAAAATTGTAATAAGAAAACTTAAATATACCCATAATTCTATCCCACACAACCACAAAATTCAAGAACACAAGCGTGGAGCATATCCTCAAGAATTTGAATAGATCTCTCTATATGGCCATCATACTGCAGATGGTATGCTATAATGAAACTGACCTGATATCCTAGTGCCTCCTAAAGGCCTCTCTAAAATAGATAAGTGAAATAAGGATCCCTATTAGAGACTATAAAAGATGGAAAATTGTGAAAATGAACTATATCTCTCACATAGATATTTTCTAATTACTCAACATTGGTTCTATCACAAATGGGTATAAAGTGTGTCGTCTTAGAAATACTCTCGATAAAAAACCATATCATAATATTCTTTATTTGGGTACACATAACCCCTAACAAAAATTTCCTGTAGATCTAATCCCACTTCCATATTTTCATTAGGAATGGATGGATATAAACTGATGGATTCTAATGCTCAACCTTGGCATATTGGAAAGTGTAACAATGAGAAACAAATTCATAAATGCCCAGTATTATACCTAGCCACCATAACTGCAAACTACATGTCATAGAATATCTTCATGGTTCCTAGGTTCATAGTGAACTTGGAATTATGGAATTCCCCCAACACTTCTTTTCTTACCTCTAATGGAACAACAAAGTGCTTCTGATAACATAGAATTCCCTTAGTGGAGAATGTCCAACAATGCATGGTCTCCCCACCATAAAGAGAGTATCTAATGCTACAGTACTCATAATCGATATATTGATCCTGAAGAATCTTATCAAGAAGATATAATGTCAACTTAGCACTAGCCAAAGCAATCTCAACCCAGGATTCATGGAATGCAATATTTAACTGTGTAAAGAGATTCATCATGTTCTAATCTTTAGATGATTCTTTCACTTCCTAGATCAAAAGTTTCCTACTCAAAGAATTTACAATTACATTCCAATTCACTGAGGTATAACTGATGATGACATAGAATGAATATAGGTATTACACCCAAGATCTCTAGTGGAGATTATGATATTTTTGTGATAAGATATAACTGAATCTCTTATAGTATGAAAACAGGGAAAGTCGTTCCCCATAACGATAATGTCACCAACACTTCAGAGAATTCCTCACAGCTGCAAGTTCAAGGTCAAGGTTTGAATAATTAATATTTTGTGGAATAAGCTAATGATGTATATAATAAATGAAATGATAACATTGTATAAGAACACATACAAAACCTGAACCCGATGTATCAAACAACACTATATAGCCCTTTCCGATCTCTAGAAGATCCACCATTGTAGAATTTGTCAAAAGACATTTATACTCAACAAAAGAACTATAAAAGTTCACATACTAAGAGAAAATAATTCATTTATGAGTTAGAGAAGTCATAGAAGAAGACAACATTGATAAGACCTTTACAAATCAACAGTAATAACCAACTAAGACCAAGAAGCTCTGAATCTCGAAGCATTTAATGGATACTCCCATGACATAACATCCTTCACCTTCTTAGGAACAATTGATATACATTGTTCACACACCATATCTCCCAAAAACATCACTTTCTAGATCCATAAATCACATTTTAAAGTTTCTATAAAAGTCGGTGATTTCTATTTAATTCCAGAACTGCTCTCAGATGCCACACATGATCCTCCTCGGACATCGAGTAAATGATGATTTCATCAACAAATATTACCAAAAATATATCAATATACTCATGTAAAATCACTTTTATCGAATCAATAAATACACCAGGAGCATTGGATAGACCAAATGTCATGAAAAGGTACCTATAATGGCCATAACTACTCCAAAAGAATTATTCAGAATGTTAGATTCTTTTATCCTCAAATAATGGTAGCCAGATTGAAGATCACTATTCAAGAACCAATTCACCCCTTTCAACTAATAAAAATGATCAACATTACATGGAGACAAATACTTTTTCTTTAACATATCATGATTGAGTTTTCGATAATCAACACAATGGTGCAGTGAACCATCATCCTTTATTGAAAAGTGAATTGGCATCGTCCAAGGGGACACACTCAAGCGTATAAATCCATTATCTAGAAGATTTTACATTCATGTTTTCAAATCCTCTATTAAAACTAGTTCCATATGTAAGAGGTAATATTCACATGTTGAATACTAGGAACTAAGTTGATAAAAAACTCCACCACTCTTATTGGTGGAAAACCTAAGAAGTCAGAAGGGAAAATGTCAGGAAACTTGATGATAATTGGAGGTAAATCACTTCTCAAAGATTTTATTTCTAGATAAAAAATAAACACAAATATCACTTTCCCCAAATCTAGATAAGAAGGTCTGACTCAACTTGACCTCATATCCCATTCTCCTAGAATGATTAGGCAAATCTCATCAAGTGTAGTAATGGAGACCAGTTGAAGATAACAATCAATATGAGCATTATTTGAAATAATCCAATCCATACCAAATATTAATTCAAGTGGTTTCATGTTGAGAAATAGAAAACTCAAATGAAGAACAACATCTTATAGAGATAAAATAAAATAGTGTCTATGGAGAACCTTCTCTCTATTCTTTCCATGGGGTGTAGTAATATACATCACATAAGAAAAAATCTATTTAAGAAGATTTAGCATAGTAACAACAAGGGTTAAAATGAATAATTGAGATGCACCATTATCAAATAAAGTAGACACATATTACAAATCTATTGTAACAGTGCCTCTCATGGTCGCTAGACCCATATCCACTACCAATAGAGACTCTTAAATAGCATGAAGAAGATTTATCCCAGATGACAGTGGATAGAACTCCTTTATCAGATAAGTATCTAATTGAAACAAATATTTGTTAGGTGATGATGATCCCAAGAAACTATGTGGAGTGTAATAAACATTAAAAATATTCTTCAAATTAACTCTATGTAATTGGTAACAATATTCCTTGGGTGACACAATGTAGACCCTCTTTAAATTACCTTAATTTCCACACTGGTAAAAAATTAAAGGACCTCTTCTAGGTACTGCAGGAGGTACATAATGATCGTACTGATGATAACCACCAAGAGAATCATTGTGTTTCCTCTATCACTTAGAAAATTTCATGTTCCCACTAGGTGAAAAAGGAAATCTTGACAACGGTAACTATCCATCCAGGTTCATTTCATCCATCAGTGCTCTATCCAGTATATCAACTGAAGAAGACAAATTCAGTAAGAAAACTTGAGAAATGTATATGTTCAAAGCCCCAACTTGAACTTTTGATCCTTCATATTCTTATTTGATATTATCTTAGGTGAAAAAGAAAATATATCAACAAAACAGTTTGTATAGTTTACCACGGTCTTGTCAGCCTTCTCAAGATTGAAAAGTCACTTTCCTTGGCTAACAACTTTTATTCTAGATTGAAATTATCATTGAAATAAAACTTGATGTATTTTCACTCTAATTTGTAATGAATCTTCTCCATCGTTAGTATATCCCAGCATATCCTACTCGGTCCTTCCATAATAAAGGTGGAATAATTCACCTTGATTTCATTATGTGTCTCTAAGAACCCAAAAAGACACTCCATCCTACTCATTTATTCCTCATCCTCCTATGGATCATTTGATCCATTGATCCCTGGTGGGTTTTCACAAAGGAAATGTTTATAAATAATCTACAGAATGTCCCTCTAAGGTTACATAGATAGAGAATGAATGGGAATGTGTTGTGGTACCTGTCCTAGAGATTGTGCATCATGAACAATCACCTCAACTAGAATCTAGTCCATAAGAGAATTTATTAACTGAGTTTCATCAGCAGCTTCTACCAGGATTTTATTTTCAGATCTCTCATAGGAATGATGCTACAAAACATCATCATGAAATATTAATGACATCATATTAACACTCAAATATTGGAACAAGAGAAATTAATCCCCACATACATAACAAACATGATTTGGATTTAAATATATCCAAATAAAATGTATGGAAAATAATATAACTAATCCCTAATAATTCTTTTTCATACCACTTTTGGTGAATTAAATTTCATTATAGTGAGACCTATACATGAACTCAATTAAAACTACCTCATATGTCACAGCCAGATTATACAACTGTATACTGACATCAATAAAAGATGAAAAACTTCCATATCTGATGCCAATTTTTCACAAACCATCCTAGGTACCCGGGTAACCCAATAATTGATCCAGTCCTGACATGTCCCTAAGCGCGTTCATGATCCATATGGGTTGGAGAATATCACCTAGAATAATACAAAATGAAAGTGGAAAACAAATTTTCTTCAAAAATCGTGAAGGAAAGATAAAAAAGTTAGTATGAATACAAGAGAAACTACAAAGGGAGAAGTGTACTAGAATTCAGACAAGTAATATAACCATATATATTATAGCAAAGTACCATAAACTAAAAGAAAAACCTAGGTTCTAGTAGACTCAAATCTCCATGCCCAAAGATAAATTCCTATATCCACCTACAAGTGGTAGTTTTTAACTGCTAGAACTCAGATAAAGATATTGTAGAAAGACTAAAAGGCACATATAGTGTGTAAGATAAATGATTAGTATGATATCATCAAGGACTCCATGAGAGATCACACATTTAATTAACCAAATAATTCTTTTAGTTTTAAATAAAATATTTTATAATTTAAAAAGAATATTTAATCAAATCATGATTCACATATAAAATTATGGAAGTGAATTAAACAAAATCTACACATTTAATTGATGGGATATTTATGAAAAAATTGAATAATAAAAAAATATATAAAAAATTTTATATACTTCCACAAGGCATGTAAAACCATTTAAACAAATGGGATACATTCATTTCGATTACAAATAAGCGAGCAATGAGGTCACATGCCAAAAGGTACAATAGTTCAAGACTATAGTTAATCCCTTACAATCAATGTAACTCAGAAATATGTATATAAAAATGCCCCTTCAACACTGGTAAAAAGGAATTCATAACCATATTATCATGGAAGTTATGTGATGCATTTATTTTTTGGAATTTTGGAAACCATAGAATGATATCCTAATAACTAACAAACTACATAAGTATTGCATGTGCTCTAGTAAATGAACAATAATGGGAAATTAATCTCAAGACTCCTTAGAATAAAATTCTCTCCATTCTCCATTTAAAATATGATAATTTCTATATAAAAACAAACACATGGGGTTTTAATAAAAATAAGCCTTTTCTAGGAAAAAACACAATAGTTTCTACTAAAACTATTTTCATGTTGTTTTCATTAAATACATTATGAAATAAATTCCACCAAATTAATTTCCACAATTTTCCATAAAACCAATTTCAAAATTTAAATTCAACAATTAAATTTCATAAATTTTGATGAATTTCACAAACATACCCTAATTCAATGGAATTTTGGGTTTTTACCAATTTAATGCCAAAAATCCAATGTCACAAATCATATCCCCAAATTAAATGGAATTGTGTTTTTAATCAATCAGTTGAAATAAATTTTAATTAATTATATTCAAAACAAACAATTGAAATTAAATCAATCAATTTAGGGTTAATAAAATTGACTATTAAAAATGAAACCACCTACCTCTGGATAATAAGATTCTGAGTCACAACACCATAAATGGAATTTTCTAAAAAAGAACAACGTCAAAAGAAAACCAAGGATCATGCCTAGGTTTTTTATTAAAAATATTTGGGACTCAATCTTCCAAAAAACATGGGGATATAAAAAACCCCATTAGGAAAGATAAGTGAGAGAGAGACAGAGAACGGGAAGAATAAACCTACCAGGAAAAGATTTAATGTCTTTATTCAAGCTTCAATTCATTTCTAGGTGGGTTTATAGGGAAAAAATTATCTTTGGATCCTATAAGGAATTAAAATAAATAATGGGATCATATAGGTCTGTCGAGGACCTAAAAGTGTGGTTTTGAGAATTTTAAAATATTTTTTAGATTAAAAAACATATACCAATGGTTAGCTAGAATAGGCCACATAGTTACACCAAACTATGTTCCCTAGTTGTGTTGCCCTTTTAAATGGATTATAAGGTTTTCCCAACTATGCACCAACCTTGAAAAACCTCACTACCTCAGTTCTCATGGTTTTCTCTAGTAGGGAACATGGTTTTGAAAAACTATGTGCCTACCATTCACAAACCCAAAACATTAAAAAACCATGCTTTCACATGAAGCACTGTAAAACTAAACCCCAAGAATATCATTATCAAATAGGGGTTTTAGGATATCCAAAAAAATTACAAGATGTTACACATACTATATCGAATACAATTTTTTTTTTATAATATTATGGTGTTACATATTATTATTAACTTTTATTATCAGATGTTATTAGCTTTGATTGTTTATTTATTATTAGTTATATAATGGAATTTTGAATTCATTATTATAGTTTCAAATATCATAATTCTAATATCACTAAAGTATTTTAATAGATTTTTTATAAATATATATAATATTAAAATATATTTTCATATGTATTCTAGTTAGGATTCTTGATGATGAAGTCTATCACAATCCTGTTTTGGTAATTTTTATGAATAATGGGTGGTTTCTTATTAATAGGTTAGCTATTTCCACTAGCATTTAAAAAAATTAAAAAAAATAATTAATATTTTCCATCATTTCTAGTAATTTGGTTTACTTAGTTACATATAATTGAAGTTTATAGAATTGTACATTATGGTTTTTTAACTGAGCAAATTGATTAAAAAAACTCTAATTTATTAGTGAGTATGGTTAACAAAGTGATTAAATTGTATTAATATCTCTATGTGGTAATTCTAGTTGTTTTATTTATATTTTTTTATTTAGTTTAATCTAGTTATAAAATTTTTTAGAATAGAAGAAAATAATAGAGTGAAAAGTGAAATAAATAACTTTCATAAAGGTGGTAGTTAATACGTACTCATGTGAAACACATTCATTTTACATTGATTAGGAGGAATATAAGGAATGTTTTAAAGTGTAAGAATATATTAATTTCATAAATATCATATTAAATCATTAAATATTATATCCAAATTTTATTTTAAGTTGGTAAAAAAATCAATGATGATGTATTCATTTCATGGATAATACTAGAGTATGATATATAATTTTTATTAAATTAACATAATATCAATGTTATCATTCCATCATTTATAAAAAAATATGTCGTAAAATACGGAATGAATTAATAGGGCTTGGTTGAGCACATTGCCTCTACCTTTTTATATTCTCCCTTGGGTAATTACATAAAGACACATGGAAAGGTATGTTGTAAAAACATACTATTATTGGATATGGGGAGAGTGTTTATTAGAGACAATTTATATTTTTGGTAGATCTGGAGCTTCTAAGGGGTACATAAATAGGGTTGATGTTTTCTCCTTTTACAAGTGTAGTAAATAGAGTTTTTTTAAATACCCATTACTTTTTAAAGGATGGCATGTCACTATTCCTAGGTCAACGGCAACAAAAATGATAAATAATTAATTATAGGGGGAAATAATAGATAATAATCCATTGTAATTAATTTAACACATTTTTTAAACATATTCCAAGTCTTTTTCAAATAGTTTTTTTTACATTTTACCATTTTAGTGTTGACATTGGTAACTTTTTTTCCCAAGTAATTTATATTTTATTAAATATTTAATTTTACTTTTTTTCAAATTTTGATATTATGAACCTAAATTTTGGCTACATAAAATCTAATTATTTTTATTAATAAAGTAAAATTAAATTTTAAATTAATTCATTTAATATGTTGATATACTATTTTATAGAGAAAAAAATTTCTTTTACTATTACAAGTTCTAAAAAATTTTTAGTATTGAATACCAATTTAATAAATGATATGAAATTTTTATATAGGATAAAAGATTATAATATATCAATTTTCTGAATTTAATGATTTATTTTATTTGATATGAAGTTCAAAATGTTAATTAAACAATTCTTGGAAAATAAACATTCCTTCATTATAATAGTCAATAACATTAATCATAATAATCATACTGTTATGCCTAAATATGAAATTCTGTTTATAATAAGAACAAGTTGATCTAAAATATGAAATCTATTTAGTTAGATTTAATTCCTATTGGTGATGAATTATTAGTACTAGTATCAAATACAAATAGTTTTTTTGAGTAAAAAATAGCTTATGTTTCCAAAACGATAATCATTGGTTTTATAAATTATATATAGTATTTTTTAAAAGATTTATTATAATTAATAAATAAATATTTTATTATAGAAGTATTTGAAGAATTTTTATTTCAATATTTTAATATGAATATGACATGTGTTTGATGGTATTATAATATTAGATATTTTTCCATTATTCACCAAAAACACAATTATTTTAGAATAAACTAAAAATTTCAGCCTATACTAATTTTAAAAAAATGATTATAAAAGAAAAATAATTTTATAAAAATTAAATTATAAAATTTATAAATTTTACTATTAAATTAAAATACAATATATAAATAAAATCTGCTTTTATTTTAAATTTCTATTTTAAAACTATTCTAAATCTTAATTTTTTATTTATTTATAATTTATTACAATATTTTTATTTACAATTGGTTTTATATTCATAAATTTTATTAGTAATAATCATTTAATATTTCATGAATTGTTTTAGTTAGGACGTTCATGTGGAAGAAGCATATGAAAAAAATTAAAACAAAAATATATTCTAAAACATCAGTGTGTTACAAGCATAATATAAAACAATTGGGTCATTCATTTGAAAGAAGTGGTGAATTGTAATAACTTTTATAGGTAGAGTGTTATTTAATAGTTATTTCAACAAAAATATGTTTTTTTATTTATCAAATATCATTTCTATTGTTGTAATGTATTAAACAATTCAGATAGACCATATAATGGTTTATATGAAGGGTTTATATCATGATCAGTTAAATTTATTACTAATTTACTTAATTTTGAATCATATAAAGAATTAGTCAAGATAAAACCAATTGTTTTCATTGAAAAACATAATTAAGGACTTCAGTGTTGGATTAAACATGGATTGTATGTCCTGAAACAAGAACCTAAGAATTGGAATAAGAAGTTCAATTCATTTGTGGAATAGAATGCATTCATCAAGAGAAATTAAGATCACTAGTGTTAATTCAAGGTGTTTGGTGATGGGTTTTTATTACAATTAATCTATTTATTTATAAAAAATTTTGTATAGGTTTGAGCATAGATCTTTTTAAATATCATAATGTTGAATTTAATATAATCTTTTATATGAAGGATATTGGTTCTATAATGGAATTAATAGTGATGTTAATCATAAGGGATTGAAATTCCATAATCAAGTTTCTATCAAAGTTAGAGTAAATCTATAAAGTGGTGGAAAAATAAAAAATGGGTGAATATAATATTATAATCACTCCCATAGAAGGATATTTCTATTTGAAAAAAGGGAATGAATCAAGAATTGAACAAGTGGTTGAGTAAATTATGAGACATACATATATATCTATAGTAAGTATTCTGATGTATGATATATTTTTAATGAGGCATGGCGTTTTATAATATGTAGGAGTCATTATAAGGTTTATGGAAAATCTATTAATGGAACATTTGGAAGTGGTGAAGTGCATATTTTAGTAACTCTAATAATTTATTGACAGGTCCCTTTGATTTAGATTAGATAAACAATTTATGGGGTTAATTGATGAATACTCTCAAGGATATATAGACACACATAGATGTAACACTATTTTTTCACTTTTAGAAGAATGATAGTGAGTTAGATATCAATGAATAAACTTATTGTATCAAATTCAATTTTATGAATAATTTAAAATATAATAATCAAATTATATAGGGTGTTGATTTTATTGAATGAGATGTTATATGAATTAGAAGAAGGTAATAATTCAAACATTTGTTCTATGAAAACTTGTATGTGATTACTATTGATAAGAATCCAATTTTATCCTCTATGATAAATCATATTAAGATAATGTATAACTTCATATATAAGTTACAATCTGATAGAATTTTTGATCTATTAAAGGTTGATGAAGGTAATAATCTCGAGATCATGTTGATGAATGTTATGGCTTGGGAAATTCATGGGTATTGTTAGGCTAGATTATGGCTTGGTAGGATGAAAGCATATTAGGAGGACCACTATGTAACATTAGAAAAAATCTATAACAAAATAATAAACCTATAGTACATGGTGGTTAATCCATAAAAATGATATTCAAATGATAAATTCTTAGTCATAGTTGTGTGAAAAATATTTCTTTTCTAAGATATTACAAAAAATAAAAAGAGTTATTTCGAGATTCAACATACAAAACAATATAGATATAGTGGTTTGGTAGAGAATCCAATGTTCTATAACAGTTTCAATAGAGTTTTAGTAGTGTATAGAAATTTGTTGGATGATGGGACCCAAGAAGAACTTATCATTATTTTACATCATTTCCATAAGTTAAAAATTATATCTCACAAATAATCTCACAATCCTAAGAACATATGGTTTCCATTATATTAGGTCTCGATATATACAAAACATATTTTATAATACTTATGATCATTTCCCAATAATACAACCACACTGGACTACCTTTTAGAATTCTCATAAGTTTACTCATCTTTATAACTTGGGGAATTGACACATAAGAAAGGGATGAGATCAACCACACATTAATGAAAAAACTCATAAATGTGTCATAAAGGTTTATGTCATAATAATATGAGAAAACATGATCATGGGAGAAATATAATATTAAAATGAACATGGAATAATATGAGTTTTTCATAAGTTATGATAGTCGGACATGTAATCTCAAATGAACAATCATATAACATGAAATAAGATATTGTAGTAAAAAAATCCTTAGAGCTTAATTATATTCATATGATATTGAAATAATTAATTTCATTGAAACATTACTTAATAAGGTATTACTTATCAAATATAAGAATAGGGCATCAATAAATTTTTAAAAAACCAATAATTCCCAAAAAAATCAGGATAAAAAACATGCTACTCACAAATTATGTTGTATGTATCCCAGTGATTCCCATGATTTTAGTTGTGAAAAAAACCCATGATGAAAACACTATATTATTTCAAGAGACAAAAATCCATGAAAAATTCATTTTATGGTAATATATTTAATCACACATCAATATCCTTACATATATGTTCTACATGATATCAGTCATTCAATATATCATGAAACCTCATATAAATAATATGTGTTTATATATTTTATAAATGGTATCGAAACTGAGGATATTAAAATTATATTTACTAATATAAAAAATATATATATCACCCCAAAGAAGTATTTGAAAAATGAATTTAGAGGAATATTCATAAAAAACAACTCCATGTGGTTTAAATCTTTTCAAGTTAAAGATAAAAATAGAATAAAAATATTAATGTGTATTTATAAAACATTTCTTTACATTATCATAAAATTAAGAAGTTGTGAGTCACTTTCAAAAATATCATTTTTTCTAATTTTATTGATGATTTTTAAACATTATTTGAATAGTTTTTTCAATAATTAATGAATTAAGATACATAAAGTTTATCCATTGCAAATTTTAAGTGGAAGATAAAATATATGATGGGGAAAGGAAATCATTTTCAACCTTCTATAAAACATTTATTGAAAACCACATCCTAAAAGGAGTGATAAATCATCATTTTGAAAATAGGTAATGTCAAATTCAAAAATAACTATAAATAATAATCATTTTTATTTGAAAATAACAATGTATAATATTTCTGAGAAGAGTTAATATGGTCATTTAAGAAAAAGATATCATTTATAGGGGATTTTAATTATTCTTGACAACATAAAATATTAACAGAAAATAAATTCATAATAGAATATTTATTTGAATTGAAAATTGAATTCCCCCAAAAAAAATAAAGAGAAATGGAAATATAATAACATCATAGTATGGAGTAAAAAATCTCATGAAACCATATACAAAGAGGAATGATTATTCCTAAATAAAAGAAGTATAGTCACGAAAACCACTTACCTTTTACTCAAGAATTCCATGAAAGTAATTTAAACCATTTAATTATTAGAATAAACATATTAATAAGTCATTTTAAAACATTATTCATATTTATTACCATAAAATTTCATCAATTTTAATCATTTATTGTACATTTATTAGTTAGATATAATATATTTTCATCAAAAGATGTTATCAATTTTTTTTATAGACAAACATTAAAAATTAAATATTGGTTTCCATTATTTTATATAATGATAACCATTATAATATTATATATTTTATATGAAGTGTTTATTTATAATTATTTTTAAATATCAAATTTCATCGTGTGGGAGTTCTAGTGGTTATTTTTTATCCAAAATCTATGATGAGCTTGTATCGATAATTTTTTTTCCAATAAAACATTGTATATTTATAATGAGTTAAATATTAATAAAAAATATCCATAATAATATACATGTAAAAAGAATCATTTTAATTCATTATATAAATACTTTTATCCAAATAGGGTGGTGGTGAAAAGGTAAATTTTGTCATTCCATGGAGGCGGTATTTTTTACATACTCATAGATGTTGCTATCATTTTACACAATAAATAAATAAGTTAATAATGTATTCATCTCTTTAAAATATTAATAATGTAAAAATATAATATTTATTTTTTAAATATACATTTTTTACCATCCATGTGTGGAATTGATCAAAAATAATACACATAATTTATGGAGGCAGTAGTTCCCTCAAAACATGAATTATGTTTTCATTTTTCTATAGAAAATGTTAGTGGTAACTAATGGTTATTCAATTAATATATCAACATTTCAGTATATTAATAATAATATTTATTTCATTATATCATAATGTGTAAAATATATTGATTAAAATTTATAATATAAATAAGTGTAAAAAAACTATGGAGTATGAAATTGTTATTTAGATGAACTTGATTAATTATTGGAAACCTTCATGATTTAAAAGGGGTTTGTTATATGTATAAGGATAAGATTATAAATTTTTTTAGAGTGGATTATTTTTTAATTAAATTAGGTATATTATAGGGAATAACTCTATCTTTTTTTTAGCTTTAAAGGGTTGGTTAGTGGATACATTTATTATAGAAGGTAATTTTATTAGTGTAAATATTCATAAAATCATATTAAAGGAATTTTATTTTTTATGGATGTTGGATGATAAAGTGGATAATAATGCAGGGGGTATTACTATTTTTTTGATCCACCTTTCATCCAAAAAAATAAGGGATAAATTTTGGAGATATTTGGGATGTTTTTTCTTAATGTTTTTTATCATATTTTATTGTTTCTATAGTAATAATTTTTTATCCCTGGTAAGTTATATGTATGAAAAAGTATAGAATTAAAAATATTAAAAATTAAAATATTTTTAATCCAAATAAGAAAACAATTTAGAAATATTAAATTTCTTAAATTGATAAAAATTAATTTCAAAATAGCAAATGTATAACGCATAAAAACAGTTTATTGAAAAAAATATGAATTATTTTCTAAATGTGAATTATATTTTTCTTAATAAAACATTATATTTTAAATTTATAATTGTTCATAATAATTAAATATTTCATTATAAAAAGTGTTTCAAAATTACTTAATCCATGTATTCATAATAATGATTAAATAAAAGTTACAATATTTTTAAAAATACAAATTTTTACTATTAACTTAAAAATTAATCTCTTTAAAAAAATATAAATAACATTATAATCCAATATTTTTATATTTAATATATATTCGTTTTTTATTTTTTCAAAATTAATTATTAAAATTTAAAAATATAATATTTAAAAGGAAACACTAATTGTATTGTAAAAATTAAATTATTAAATATTAACTATTGTTAATCAAATATCCTATCAATTTTGTATTAGTTATAATATATTATTCATATAAAAAATATATTTTTTCATAATTTAACTAAGGTATACATTGTTCCTTGAAATAATGATTCATATAACATAAAAAATTATTTTTATAAAAATATATTTTTAAGAATAAAATGATAATACATGTTGATTTGTTATGTTACATAAATCGCATCAGTGAATTAATGTTAAAAGTGAATTTTATTTTAATTTATATATATATATATATATTATTGGGTGGTTACTTCAATTTATACATATAAACAAAAAAACAAATTAAAAACGGTTATATTTATCATAATAAATGTGTCTCATTTTGTTTTAATCTGATGTTTCACGTAAGAAAATCTATTTTGGAAAATGATTAATTTAAGGAAGAATATCCAATTAAATAATGGGTAATTAAATTCTAACACACTTAATAATAATTTCACACATGAATATATAGATTAAAAAATTAGTGATTATTTTGTTTCATTACATCCTTGGGTACCCATAAATCTTTCACTTACTAATGATTAT
The DNA here is from genome assembly GCA_963277665.1 of Viscum album. Classification (NCBI taxonomy): domain Eukaryota; kingdom Viridiplantae; phylum Streptophyta; class Magnoliopsida; order Santalales; family Viscaceae; genus Viscum; species Viscum album. The sequence goes on from OY728141.1 coordinate 1,719,371,037, forward strand.
TCTATATATCTTTGACGAGATTGGTAGTCTTGTTCCACAATACTTTTTATCTTATATATAGGATCTCCATTGGATATTTCTCATAAGATAGATCATGATCAAATTACATGGATTGTAAGCTTATTACATATGAGGGGTATTGATATACATCCTCAATAGAGATGCATGAAATGAATCATGTACCATTGAATGGTATAGAGAAGTGATAACTAATAAGATAAAATGTTGAAATAATCAAGGATATTTAAGGGAATTATATAACTAATTATTAGCTTCCACTTATTCCAAAATACCATAACTAGATTCCATGTTTCTATAAATGGGTACACCTTTTCAGCATCTTCAATTTTTAGATCTCATTGATGATTATATATTTAAATATTATGTCAACATTTTGCTACATTCTTTTTACACTGGTGCGTTTGAACCATCCCTATAATTTCTTTTTCATGGTCAGGTCCAATCAAATTCCACTCTTTGACTTCCTTCAAATCATGTTAGAGTCTGATATCTCTTCCCATATAGAGCCTCATATGGTGTTATCTGATTTATAGATTGGAAACTATTTTTATATTAGAAATCAACCAAGGTTTTGGGGTTGATGATAGAAAAATATATTGAAATCCATTGAATAGTATCAGCATATATACTCATTAGTTTGAATTTTCCTTTTTTAAATACCATATATTTGATGGTGAATGTATGTTCTAATGCTTCGATCTATATCTAATTCTTACTGAATACATCTCTTGAATATTAAGGTAAACCTCAGATATCAAAAAAAATCAATGGAGAGGGGTATAACATGTGTCGTTATCGCTTCACTTATGCAAATCATGTAAATTTGGGTAAGTGATAAATATTATTTGACTTTAGTAAAATTCATTTACTTTGTAAGGTGATAAACAAAAACTGAAATCACATTATGTACATTAGATTTCTCGAGGAGTCATGTGATGAAATCCAAGATATTGTTTTCCCATTTATGTAATAGTATGTGAAATAGTTTCATTATCCATATAGAAATATATTCTTTAACCTTAACATATTGGCATACTAAGCATCGAAATAGGTATTATACAGTCTCCCTCTTCATGTAACCTCACTAATCCAGAGAACCGTAGTTTTATGGTCTTTTAATAATTTCTATATATGAAACTTACATTACAATAATTTTTAACTTTTATCCATGATCAAATAATAATATACTCTCTCCTAAAAATTTTATAAGTTATACTCATCTTCATAACTAATGTAATTGAAACATAAGAATGTGGCAGAATCAAATACTCAATAAGGTAAAAACCTATCAATGTGTCATCAAGGGAAAGATCCTAAGTCTGTGATAAAACATAATCCTGGGAGAACTATTTTATTAAATGGAATAATGAAAAATAGTATTATCCATATGTCATAATAGTTTTACATGTAATATCAAATGAATAATAATGAACCACAACATAGAGTGTGAGATAATAAACAAGAAACATAAATCATAATCATAGGAATATGAAATATAAATATGGAATGTTATTGAAAAAGAAGTGTTAAAAAATAATTATCCTACAAAAAATAAGCACAAGGAATAATTTCATTGTGATGAAACCCATGATTCTCACATATTTTATTATGATAAAACCCATGATACCCACATATTATGTTGTGATAAAACCCATGATTCCCAATATTTATGTTGTAAACAAATCCAAAATGTTCATGATTTTTTATATCATGATATATAAATCCTTAAGCAATGAATTTTAGGGTGATATATGACCCCTCCCCTCATTACACATACATATTGTTTCCATAATATATCAATCATTCATCACATAATGGAAAATAATTGAAGGAAAGTAGGTTTTATATCTTTTATAAATAATACCAAAAATAATATATCAAATGTAGATAGGTTGATACCAAAAATCCAACAACCAAATGGAGTATTTCATAAAGAAATTTAGTGGGTGATTCAAAAATCGTATCATAATAGTAGTTAAAACATTTTTTGTACTTAAAGTATAAAATAAAAGTGAAACATAAATGGTTCATTACAAAAATATATCTTAATGTTATAATAAAACGAAGAAGAAATGAGTCATTTTCAAAAATATGCCACTTAAGAAAATGAAATGAATATTTTTTATACATTATTTTAAGATATAATTCAATAAAGCTTCATTTAAAAAACATAATGGTAATTGGAATAAAATTTTTATTAGAATATAAAATATTTTCTCATGAAAGGAAAAACATTTAAACAGTTTTAAAATACTTTTATTGGAATCAAAATCCTTAAAAGTGTATTGAATCATCCATTTTAAAGTAGTTAAAGGGAAATTTTAATTTACCCCTAATAAATACATATTTTTATTTCAAAATATGAAATTAGAATATTGGTGGGAATTGTGAATAAGTAAAATGAAGAAAAACATCTCATATAGAGTGTATATAAATTATTTTTAGCTTCATATAAATTTTTTATGAGTTAAATATTCCAAAAAAGATACATTTTTATAAAAAAAATATAATTCCCTATAAATGTATGAGGAAATTAAATATAGTATCATCATATTATTGAATAAAATATTCATTTAAATTGATATTCAAAGAGGATTAATTTGGTATCAAGAAAAGAATTCGAGTCAAGAAAATATCTTACGTTTTACTCTAAATTTCCATAATAGAGTTTCCAATCCCTATATAATATACATAACCATATAAATAACAAATTTTAGAATAATATTCATATATATTAATATATATACTCATCAATTGTAATCAATTATTATATATTCATTACTTAGTTACAGTTTATTTTCATCATCAGATGTTAACAATTTTAAATGTTTAACACATTCTTTAAAAAGATAATGATCATTACCATTCATCGATTCCAATTATATAATTCCTATATCATCTAAAATTCTAGAATTTTTTTTATAGTGATTAATAATTATTTAATTTCATTCCATGAGTGTTTTAGTCATATTCATGAAAAATAATTTTGTGAAGAACTTTTTTCGTTAATATTTTATGAAAAAAGTTAATATATTAATAATTATTTAAATAATAATATAATTTTTACCAAACAAAAATAATTTAGTAAAAAATTAATTAATTAAATATATTATTATAATAATATAAGTTTTGTGGTGATAGAAAAAAATACTTCATTCCATGGATGTGGTAGCCCGTGTGTACACAGATATGATGTTTTTGTTTTCCATAGAACAAGAAGAAAGAAGAAATTCAGTTATGTTTTCAAAATCAAAATAATGTTATAAATATCACATTTATTCACTAAATAATAATTTTTATCCATACATGTATAGTGGATATGAAAAATATAACATATCTTTCATGGAGGTGGTAGTCCACGCATAATAAGATGTTGTCAGTTTCCAAAGGAAAACGAGAAAGGTAGTTACTTGTAATATCATTAATATAATTACATTTTAGTATTCTAATTATAATTATTTAATTATATTATAATAGATAAATTATATTTAAGTTTATGTAGTTGAACAAGAAATAAAAATATGAATATAGAAGAGAAATTACTCTTATTGAAGAGTTTGATTTATTCTTCGAATCCTTCTTAATTTAGAAGGGTTTTGGGAATCCTCTTGAGTGATAAAGCTTAAAACATATTAGTTTATTATTCCAAAATAAAATGAGACATAATATATGGTGTAATTATAATATTCTGTCAATATTGAAAGGGGTGGTGGGATTCTCCTTTAATAGGTGTAATGAATTCCATTTTTATAAATATACATAACATTACTTTAAAGTAATATCATTATCAGAGGAGTGTTTCTCTTAAGTGGAAAATAATGAATATTTTTTTATTATTAGTTAAATTAACTCATATAAACACAAATATAGGATAATGATTTCACATATATAGTAAATTTTCTCTTCATTAACATATTAATATAATTTATGTTTACCAAGGTAGCCTTTTTTATATCACAATAACTTATATTTATCAATATAAATAAAATTACTGTAATTGTGTATTTTGAATATTATAATTCAAAATATGAATATTTTTTTACTAAATTTTATTTCTATAGTTGATAAAAACAATTATTTTAAAATAATAAATGTATAACGTATAGGAATATTTTTTGGAAAAAAATATTACTTTAGTTCTAAAAAGTAAATTATAGTTTCATATAATTAAAAAAATTTAAATGCATAATTTTACTTATTATAAAAATATTGCATTATGTAAAATGTTCCTTAAATTATTAAGATATCTTTATTTCCTAATTATTTAACAAAATTCATGGTATTTTTAAAAATGATATTTTTTATTATTATTCTAGAAATAAATATTTTAATAAAAAAATAATCCTAAACTAATATTGATATATTTAATATATTAATTATATTAATTTTTTCGAATTAAAATTAAAATTTTGGGAAACATAACATTTAAATATAAATACAAAATATATTTGAAAAATTAATTTCCCAAATTTTAAATGTTCTTATTATTATTTCTTATCAATTTATAATTAGTGATAATATGTTATTTACATAATTAATAATATATATCATCAATTATTAATATTATACTTATTTCCTCATAATAAAAAATAAAAAGAACATAAAAATCCAATTATAGAAAATAAGTTTTTACAAAAAAAATGATCTTTTTATTTCAGTATGTATAATAATTTAATTTCTTCAATCAATTAGTATTATAATAGAACATTTTTTATTCTATATATATTTCATAATCATGATACTTATATTTAACCATTACAATTCAATGTCTTTGTTACAATGAATACATGTATCTTAATAAAAAATTTCATGATTTATTTTGGATCGATGTTTTATGTGAAAAAATATATTAAACATAATTTGTAATTTATGGTGGAATATTCACTAAAATCAAGGGTCTTTATGAGGTAATTGTTTTCAAATTACACATTATTTACTATAAGTTTCATGTTTAGGAGGTTTAAATTATCTGTTGTTGGAAGATGACTTAATTGAGTGGTTATCATATAATATAACATAAAAAACATGGATAATGAATTTTATAAAATTAATTTTCATGATTTTTTTGAGATATATGGCTCAAAGTGATGTAATAAGTGAAGGAAGGGATTCTCTTTTATAATTAATGTGAGGGACACTTTAGGAATTTATTAAAATTTTAATTTAATATAATTTAATTTTCAATTCCAAACGTCTAAAAAATTATTAAATTTTAATATAATATTATTATGGGTGGAAATAAATTCATCCAATATAATTTAGATAAGTTTTTACTAAGTTTTTTACCCTTATCTTTTGCTTTTAACCCTTATTTAACCTCTTTAACTCTTACCGTGACAACGTGAATTTTTACTCTTTGAGGGTTAATATAGTTATTATAAAATGAAAAAAAAGACCCATAAATGGATCATGGATGAAATTTTAAATCTTATTACAATAATATTTTCAAATTTAATATTTTATGAATTTTATATAATATAAAAAAATTATTATTTACTATAAAAAATTTATAATGTCATTTTTAAGAACTATTCATTTCCTTGACTTTACTAATATTGGGATAATACTTATAATTCAAAAAAACTATTTTTTACATACATAAACTATAAATTTAATCTATAAAATTTGTTTATCACATTAATTATCTAAAATTATATTTATTTTAATATTTTTAATATCATTCATTTGATTTTTCTATTAATGAGGTAATTATTGCATCATTGTTGTGAAGATTTTAAGGTAAATATTTATACCCTAAAAATTAAAAATAAATTATTATGATGGAGATAAATATTTTATATTTCCAATTACTATTTATATTCTAAGATATCATCTATATAATAACATATTAAAATTTTTATATTTATTAAAATTGTGAATCTAACATTTTTGAATTTTCTTTAAATAAAATATTATAATGGTTATAATCTCTAAACAAATGTCCATAAATAGTCATATAACTAAACCTATAATGTTTATGGACAAATATTATTCATTTAATAAATAAAATTCACGTTTTAGGGTCATTATAGGCACCTAGAATTCACATGCCATGCATATTTCCATGCCATATAGGTGAATTTCACTGCTTTGCATTGCTTGAGATGCATGTGATTTTTGAGTGATGTTGTGATAGTTGCTTGTACTTGTATTACTTTGGCTTCGATTGAGTGATTTCCTATCTCAATTCATGAGGTTTATGGGCCCTCATGGGTTGTGATGAGTAATTTACCGAGTCAATCCATTATGCTATAAGTAAATGGGTGTCATTTTTTTTGATAGGTGTATAGGCACTTATTCATCGAAAATGACTATCCATTATAAAGTGAATCCTGAAATCTAAAATTAATTTTTTTCACATCCTTGTCCCTCATTATCATTTTTATGAAAGGTAAAGGAGTGAACCTAGAAATTGATTTCAATGTGACATGAAACTTATACTTGAGTACTTACTGATACCTGGCCGTCTAAGTTGGTAGTTTGAGTATTATGTCTTGGGTAGTGAGTTTTCTTGCATTCAGATTCCGTTAGTGATTCTATATCCTTTATTCAATGATTTCTGTAACATGTGTGTCTAGAAGTTATAGAACAATGCCATCGCATCGTCCTCATGTCATTCTCCAGGAGGGTGGTGACGACCATGCTTCAGACATGGTGGGCCCTAAGTCGCCAGTCTTACTTCCAGGGGTGCCACTTGAGGCACCACCTACTATACCTAATCCGGGAATTGATTCCAAATTACGTGATAGTATCCTACGTCTGATGTATTCAATGCAAGGTGCTCTATGGGTTGCACCTACGATGGATGATCTGACCTGTGAGTTCCAACAGCAGCATCCTCCTACTTTTTTAGGGGATGGAAGATCTCAGGATTCTGAGTCTTGGCTAGAGGCAATGTTGTCTATCTTTGAGCATGTGGAAATTCTTCTAGATCTGAGAGTCAAGATTTCTACATACATTCTTCAGGATTCGGCTAAGCATTGGTGGGATTTCGTTACCCAGGTCGGACGTCATCAGGGCATGTTATTGGTTGACTTCCAGACTGCCTTCTATGATCATTTCTTTCCTTAGTCATTGAGATCTGATAGATCCAGAGAGTTTATGCATCTCTAGAAGGGTTCTATGTTAGTTATGGAATATTCAGCACGTTTCACTGATTTAAAATGCTTTACACTGCTTCTAGACGGTGGTGAGCTTTCACGTGCTAGAAATTTTGAGGATGGGATTTAGTACACCATCTGAACTCAGTTGAATGTATTTTGCCTTCCTACCTTCTCTGCAATAGTTTTTTAGGCCCTTATCACTGAGCATAACCTAAGGTATGGAGAGAGTACTAGGTTTAAAGGATCAGTGATGCTTCAGGCCAATAGTTCTTCTGATGGAAGGAAACGTTCCCTTGAGGTTTATCGTCAGGGCAGTGACAGACAGAGTATCTAGTTTGATAGCTCTGTAGTGAATCATCAGTGTGGAAAACAAGAGAATAAGAAGCCACATTGTGATAGAGACCCTATGGAGTGTCAGTATTGTAGATGTATGGGTCATATTCAACGCTTTTAAAGGACCTTTCCACTAGCTTTGAGTGGAAAATGATCAGCTTCAGCTCCTCCTTCAGGAGCAAGTTCTTTTGTGTCGTGTCAGGTGGTAAGTTACAGTAGCACCGGCAGGTCTGGATCAGGAGGAGGTCATGTTCATGGTAGTTTGATCCCTGATCACCAGTATCACCAGCAGAGCAATCATGATCGTGGTAGTCCATCTATTGCACAGGGTCATGGATTAAGTCAGTTGCATTCTTTACAGCCAATACCTGAGGATCAGGTTGTGGGACTATCTACAGTACGTGGTACTATTCTAGTAGACTCTACTATTGTATCTGTTTTGTTTTATATAGGTGCTTCAAACTCTTTTATTTCTATATCTATTGTGGAAAGTCTCGTACTAGAGATATGGTATCACTATGGTGTAATGACCCTCGATACACCATTGGAAATATGGATGAAGGGCATACTCCAGTGAAGGGATTGTCCCCTTGAGGTTGGCAGTTACCCTTTCTTGTGGAATCTCTTTTTTCTCAAGATGAAGGGCTTCGATTTCATTCTCGAGATGGACTAGTTAGTCCACTATCACGCCTTTATAGATTTTTATCATTGCAGGGTATCATTTACATCACTATATGACAGTAGTTATCTTTTCAAAGGTGAGTGGGATGTCCAGGCTTGGAGAGTTGGACCAAAGCATCATGGGCTAGGTGAAGTGACTGCTCAGATTGAAAATCTTTTCATGGAGGATCAAGATTTACTTCAAACTGATTTCCCTCCAGTGGTTGATCATTTCAGGGAAGTCTTTCCTGATTAATTTTCTAGATTACCTCCTGAGAGAGAGGTAGAGTTTACAATTGAGTTTGATCTAGGAGAATCTCCATTGTCCATTCTTCCATATAGGATGGCACCTACTAAGCTTCAAGATATCAAGCTGCAAGTAGAGGAATTAGAAGCTAAAGTATTTATACGGCCCAGTACATCCTCTTAGTGTTCACCCAATATTTTTTCTAAGAAGGAGGATGGAACTCTAAATTTATGCATGGATTACATAAGGTTGAACCGCCTTACAGTCAAGAACCATTATCCACTTCTTCGAATAGATGATCTCTTTGACCAGCTCTGAGGAGCAAAGGTGTTCTCTAAGATCGACCTGAGATTGGCTTATCATCTAGTGTGAGTCAGATCATCAGACATACCTCATAGAGCTTTCCATAGAAGGTATGGTTTGTATGAGAATCTTGTAATGTCATTCGGTCTTATGAACGTGCCTTCCATTTTCATGGATTTGATGAATAGGGTTTTCCATCCCAATTTGGAATCTTTTTTCATGGTCTTTGTGGACGACATCTTCGTGTATTCGCAAACTCGTAATGACCATGCCAAACATCTTGAGATCGTTCTGAGTACACTGAGAGAACATCATATTTATTCCAATATTCCTAAATGAAACATCTGAATCAACAAAATCCACTTCTTGGGTCATATTATTTCAGAATCAGGAGTAACTATTGGCCATAAAAAGGTATGTTCTATAGTTTCCTAGGAGTATCCCAAGAATGTGTTTGATATCAGGAGTTTCTTGAGGCTGGCTGGATATTATAGGTGTTTCATACAAGACTTTTCACATATTTATTAACCTCTTACTAGGATTACAAAGAAAGGTGTTAAGTTAATATGGTCAAAATAATGTGAAAAATCCTTTCAGGAGCTTAAAGGGAGGCTTGTCTTGGCACCTATTCTGATTTTTCTAGAACCTGGTAAAGGTTATATCATCTTCTGTGATTCATTAAGAATTATCCTAGGAGCAATGTTGATGTAGGAAGACAAAGTCATTGCGTATAGATCTCAGCAGTTGAGGCCTCATGAGAGAAATTACCCAATGCACAACCTTGAGCTAGCATCAGTTGTTCATGCCTTACGTTGCTGCAGACACTATCTATTGGGTGAGCGCTTTGTGGTGTATATAGATCACAAAAGCCTCAAGTATATCTTTTCTCAAAGTGACTTTAACCTCCGATAGCGAATATGGGTCTAATATCTGTAATACTTTAATTTTGAGCTTGCCTATACACCTGGAAAAGGCAATTTGGTTGCAAATGCACTAAGTCGGAAAACTCAAACGTAGGTCGTACAGGAAGCCAGTTATGAATGAAAGTTAATGTCCCTCTTTTCTAAACTTCATCTGGAGTTTCACGATAGGCATGAGAAATCCTACCTCCCAGCCTTAATAGTTTCCTCTTCCCTCCTTGAGAAGGTGAAGAGTAAACAGTTTTCAGATCCTGAAGGTTTGGTTCCCCATGAGAGTATATCAAGAGATAACCCACCTCAGAATTGGTCTATGGACAGAGATGATGTCCTGCATCTATGTGGACGTATCTGGGTTCCAATAGATGTGAGAGAGGAGTTGGTGAAAGAGTCTCATGCTTCCCAGTGGGCTTTTCATCCAAGTATCTCAAAGATGTATCAAGATATGTGACGCCAATATTAGTGGCCTGGAATGAAATGTCAGATTGCAGGATTCATCACTAAGTGTTCCACCTGTCAGCAAGTGAAGGTAGAGAAACAGAGACCCGAAGGCTTGTTATAGCCACTTTCAGTCCCATAATGGAAATGGGAAGATGTTTCTAGGTATTTCATAGTCGGCATACTAAGGTCATTGAGGGGTAGCGATTCTATCTGGGTAGTCATTGATGGACTAACAAAATTGTCCCACTTTATTCCTATTCGAGAGACATTATTAGTTGATGAGCTTGGAATATTGTATGTCTGTGAGATCGTACGACTAAATGGGGTTTCACATACTATCATTTCAGATAGGGATGCTTGTTTCACTTCATGGTTATAGCAGGGTTTGCAAAAATCTATGTGAACTCAAGTGCTTCTAAGCACAAATTTTCACCCTCATACTGATGGAAAATCGAAACAGAAAATACAGGTTTTAGAGGATATTCTCTGAGAATGCGTCCTTGATTTCGAAGGTTATTGGGAGAAGCATATCCCTCTCATCGAATTCTCATATAATAATAGTATCTGGGCGATGATTCAGATGGATCCTTTTGAGACCTTATATGGTAGGTCATGTCATTCACCCTTGTGCTAGATAGAGGTTGGTGAGGTATCCCTACTAGGTCCTCATCTCATTCAGGAGACTTCAAAACAGGTCCAGCTGATCAGAAAGCGCATGAATACTATTCAGTCTAGGCAGAAATCTTATGTCAGTCACCGTCGACATCCTCTTGTGTTTGGGGTTAGGTATCATGTTTTTCTTTGGGTATTACCCAGGCTTGGGCATAAACAGCCATAGAAGCAGGGTAATTTTTCACCTCATTATGTCAGGTCATTCGAGATTCTAGAGAGATTTGGGGTGGTATCTTATCAGTTGCTACTATCTCAGATGTATCATGCCATGAACGGCATCTTTCATGTCTCACAAATTTTTCAATATCATGTTGACCCGTCTCATACGTTTTATCCTGAGGAAGTTGAGTTATATGTTGATGCTACCTTTGAGGAGTATCCAGTACTCATCGTTAACTAAAGCACGAAGGCTCTCCGAGAAAGTATGTCCCTCTTGTACAGGTGATTTGGTAGCATGGATGAGTACTGGATGATACTTGGCAGAGGGAAGCTGATGTATGTGCTCTTTAGCTAGATTTTTTCTCAGACAATGTTTCCTTACCCTTTAAAGGAGAATTTGAGGGTGAGTTATTTTAAGGGGGGAAGACTCTAAGAACCTGGTTTTTCACTCAGGTATGGATCCTTTAATTTTTTGTCTAAATATTTACTTTAGACCTAATATAGATGCCTAATGAGTTAGAAAAGGTTATGAGGGTTCTGGGGCTTGTTTGGAGCTTGTAACACCTCTTTTTAAGAAAACAAGCTAAGTTACATGATTCACGCATGGTTAGCGCACAGTTTTCCAAACCATGTAGATTGTGTTTTTTTTGGATAGTGTCACCTTGTACAGTTGGTGCATGGTCGTGCATCCAAACTATACAAACTCTCCTTTTTCTCAGGTAATGGTTCATGGGTGGCACATGGTTTGATCAAACTATGTGGAGGAAGATTTTTTGGGCAGAACCATCTTGCATGGTTTGAAAAACCGTGTGGACAAACCATGTGCGGGCTAAAAACCTGTGTAAAATGTCTAAAATGATCTTAATGATCTATTAAGCCAATCCCTTCCTCCCTAATCTGAGATCATGTGGGATTGACCTAGTTCTCTCTCATTTTGGATCATTTTGAAGATCCAAACTTGGAATCAAGATATCTCCTTCATCCGACATCTGATCGAGCTTCCGTTTGTCACGTTGGATGCGTAGTGGTAAGTACTCGAGTCCTATTTAGTCGTTCTTCTTCTCTTTCACTCTAGACCTAGTTATCGCCATGTGAGAGTTTTTTACCTTTTCTTAGATCTACTCCGATCTGAGTAAAAACAAGGGCCAACACCGGAAGAGAAGGATCATACAAGCCTAATGTGGGTGGTCTATAACTCATCCCTAAAGTTCGTTGTTTTTGGAATGTTTGTGTGGGGCCCACTGGTTTTGTTAGAAACTGTTTCTTAAATTTACATGTCATAACTATACTTGTTATAATCATATCATTATGCTCTTTCTAATTATGTGATTAGTTGTTAGTGGATACACCCATAACTCAATCTGCCTCATGTTAAAGGTTATGCCATAATTGGGTTTTTTGTGTTTTGACATGTTTGAGCAACCATTCGTGTGTGCCCTTGCTTGACCTTTCTAAAGGTGAGACTTCTTATCATAAATGAATTCTTATCATTGAGAATTTCATAATGGTATGTACCATGTATGCTCACCACTTAACCCACCTAAGATAAGTGCTTACAAATTTTTATTAAATATGAAATATGAAATGCTAAATGGAAAGTATACTAATTATATAACTTGGCCTTATCAAAATAGATTTAATAAAGGTTACATGTCCATAGAACCCCTCTCCATGTTGATGGAAGGTAGCAGAGTGAACCTCAATAATTGAATAATCCTTAATTACTAACTAAGACTTGATTAAATGGTTGCAATGCTACTTGTCCAATCTACACTAATGGAAGACAAGTCTTGGACCAATGGTTTCAACTCTACTTGACCTATCCACACTAATAGAAGGCAAGACTTGAACCAAATAAATTATTGCATGATTACAATATCAAATAGGAATGGACTAACTTGAGCTCTCCTTGGATTCTGAGAGGAGAATACATTGGGTCTTGGGAACCCCATTCTGATTCAAGGATACGGTTTTCTTAGGTTGATACCCACCTAGACTCTAGTTCTTGTTTATTCCTTGGATGCCCAATATACTACCATTGGGTCCCTTTCTTTATTATAGGATAGCTCAGATACACTCCTTGGATCCATCATTGACTAGTAGGTGCCATGGTGAAAGTCTATCAGGGCCATGTCCTTTATTATTCCCATTTTACCTTGGTCGATAACCTTAGACATAGTAGACACCTTATTGTGGAATTCCTTGGATTACACTCCTTAGATTACACTCTTACCCCTTATCTAGACTCAGATACTACTGAGTTAGATTTCCATGAGTTTACATTACCTTGGTTTTTACCCTAGAACTCCCTCATAAGATATCATTGTTTGGTTGCCTTGTTACATCTTGGGACCTTCACTACTTATACTATCATGAGTTGATGTCATTGTTGGATATGCCTCACGTGACCTATTAACATTAAATGGTAAGTGATTAATTAATGAACAGGTTACATGTTCAGACACTAGCTGAGGGATGAAGAAGGTACATGGATATTTAGTTATTTTTTAATACTTTATTTAATTTATATATCTACCTTCACACTTCTATATTCCATTTCACGGGCTAGATGTTATAGAAACTGTTGGTGGTGGCCCACTGAGATTTATCTCACACCATCTTCGGGTTCTATTTGGTACCCGGAGTAGATTACATGGTTGCAGGGACTGAAAAAGGGAAGCGTGCAGATTCCAATAATTGATTGTGTGCTGATAGGATAGAGCTTGATAGCAGATGACCGAGTAGGATCTCGAGATTCTTGGAGTAGACTTTTTTCTTTTACCTTGTGGAAAATGTTATTCTTATTTTCTTGTATCCATGCTTTTCAGTTTTCTAGTGACGTGACATTACATCAATACTATTTTAGCTGATACAGTTATTGTTATTCTTGTTTATCTATTGCATCAGTTCGCTTCCTCTATTTATTCATATTGCTTATGTTATTTACTATTCATTTATATCTCTTCCATTGTGCAACACTCTACTAATGAGGCCATTGTCTTTCCACGGACACACCCTAGGCCCTCGATGCTAGTTGGCAGCCTCTGGCGTTCGGGAAGATGCGCTTGAGGCCATGTGGACCTTCGGGATCAGGGCACCGTTAAGTGGCATCCGTGTCTAGTTCGTCACATTTTATTGTCCTTATCATGTTATTTTTTCCACAATTACCCAATTTACCCTTTATTGTGGTAATAAAAATTACTAAGGTTATTATTCATACTAGTTAAAAATAAAAGAGTCCTATTTACTAAATTTGAAAATTTTATATCCAAATATTTCATTCATTTTTAAAAAATAAAAACATATAATTTGTAAAATTTAATTTAAAATTAATCTCGTAAAACGTAATGAAAAACATATTTCTTGAAAAATGCATTTTTAAGCACAAAAATTTACTTATACCAAAATAAGGTATAATGATGATTAAAATAAAATTAATTAAATTATTTATAACTAAATATTCATTAATTTAAATTGATATCAAATTCAAATCATAAATTAATTTTTAATATAAATAAATTGACAGTTTTATAAAAAATGGTATTTTCAATATTCACCGAAAAATCAATATTCTCATAAAATTACCAAAAATTCACCATAAGATAATTTTAATATGATGATATAAAAAATGATATTAATTTTATAGATGTTATAGGTATTGATTATAATATTTAATCATAAAAATAAATAAACAATCTTTGAATAAAATGTATTTTTAAAGAATAATTGGCTTTACTAAAAATTAAGTGCATATTCAAAAATCATTAATTAATACATTAACAATGTGATGAAAAATTACATATTTCATAATTTTTTCAATAATATTCATTCATACCGTTTTAGTGGCTAGGTTATAATTATCACATTTGAATAATAATATTTTGTGGTTCGTTTAGGCTTAGTGTTGTGTGCAATGTAAGCTATTAATTAAATTTTATATATTATAAAATCATTAGATGTTGCATGGTTTCACTTATAATTATACAACTAATCATTTGGGTGGAATATTTAATCCTTTATAAAATTATTAATATATAAAATAATGGGTAGATCCAATGTTAAATATGACACTAGCATATCTAGAGTGGATGGTAAGTGTACCTTTTACCACATCGTTATTTCACCCCTTATCAGATATAATGATCGCATGATATTTTCCTTTATCCTTCGAATTAAGAGGTTTCTAATGTCAATCATAATCATTAAACTTTGAATTTGGGCACTGGTTGGCATAATGCCCATGCTCCTTGTACTTGAAACATTAGAGTTTGGGTGGTGCATTATGTGGAGCTTTTTCTCTATTCCCATCATTAGCTAACTTCTTCCTGTCATTTCAAAAATCAATTAATGATAACCTTCCTTCCCAAAATTAAAACATTTACTAATTACTTAAGATAATTTCTTCCATATTTCCTTCTATACTTTGAGGATAAAGGAAATATCATCTTATTTTATCCATGGTTTTTAAAGTTTCTTTTAAATTCCACCTTTCTTTTCTTATCAAAACTGTTTGATTGATGGATAACCATGATATTAATTTCTACCTTTATAGCACAACAAAAAATTTCCCCTTAGCTACTGAAGTCCCTTATGGAAAAATCCCTTTGTAAACTTGGTTTTACTCCACTAAATTATTGATCAACCTTACTTTTGGATTGGATGATAGTACCAGAATATTACCTCGCAAGTATTGTAAAATTACCCTCATAGGTACCAATGGATTCCTCATCCTTCTTATTTAACTCAAGAAATTTCTTCTCCAACTTCGTGTGAAGAATATGAAGAAAATACTTATTGAAAAATAACCTCTTAAACTCATCCCATCCCATGGAGTCAATTTATTATTATTGAATCACATTATTTATAATATTAAAATATTGATCTACTTAACTAACCAAATGATAAATAGGAAAAATTAATTTTTCATGATAGAAACATAAGAGAAGAGAATATATATTCTCGATGGTACTGATCCATTATTAAAAAACTAGTGGATTAACAGAACCATTAAAATAAAGTGTAGGTTTCCTCGTGAAGGACTCAACAGAATGGTGTTCCCTCCATTTTCTCATTTGTAAGTTTAGTATGATTCATAGCTTGAGAAAGTTGTGTGATCATATAAAAGAGATTTTTTATTCCCACTCCAATAACATTTTTTTCTTATGAGGAAAATCATTACATTTTCTATCTCACTTAGCATTAATATGATTCCTTCAAGTTCTATCCATTGACTAAAACTAAAAATCATGCTGTAAGTAACAACAATCATAGTGAAGAACAATAGAATCATGAAAAATAACTTATAGGTAATCTATAAAACATTAGTATTAAACTAGTTCATTCATGGTTATTATTAAAATACTTCATAATGGTTCATAAAGAGGATGTGAATTAACCAAATAATATCCCCTTGGAGTGTCAAACCAGGTGTGTAATAAGATCCATTTTTATGTACTCAGTAATACTTGATTCAAGCCCAACATGCATTTTTCAAAGTTATGACCCCTAGGTACATCTATTCGAAAACCACATCCACTTATAGTATCTAGAAAAGTATGTATTTCTGGAAAAAAAATATACTCCTTTATTTACCATAACTTAGTATGTTCTCTTATACTTAGGATTATCCTAAGGGTTCTCACTAAAGTTTTCTCATTCTAGTTCCAAAGGTTTAACTAAAACTTTCTCTAATGATGACTGTAAAGACCCAAAATTCCCATACATAAGTATTACATATTAATAAATAAATAGTCATTACATAACATAATGGTCCATGCCAGAATCATTTAGTTCTATTGACTTTGGAAACTTGGAAACATAAACAACTAGTCTATAAGTGAGATATGTCATCTCACACTATGTTCTTTAAAACTAGAATCCTTCATAAACACATCATACAAAAATAAATTTCTTCATAACCTAGGGAAATAAAATATAATAAATGGGGATCTTAGATTCTATATAAGGGTAAATAAGGGAGATATATAAATATAATGTGGGAATAAGGGTATAATAACATGATCATAATATTTAAAAACCATACCCTACTTATCAAAGATCATATTATTGAGTCATGGGATAAATATTTTAAGTTCAAAAGACATGAATCATAAGGTAACCAAAGAACATGAGCCATAAGACAATAACATTATCATAAGACATAAAATTATGGCATACACATAAGTATATAAAATCATTTCATTAATAGTTAAGGATCATTTAAAATTATGTAATAGTGGAATGAATTCACTCTTGAAATCATCATAGTATTCAAGGTTCACTCCCAATACTATCATTATGGACAAAGTCCCTTACTGAACTGTATTCACTCTCTATTCTAGTCATATTTATCTCATGATATATCAATCATTACCCAATTCATTGTAAAGAGATATAAGTCATACCCATCACAAGATGAAAATCATACATACCTGTTCCAAAATATCATAAAAATTTCATTATATTAAAACTCATGAAAAGAAATGGTTTTCATAAATCATTTTTCATATCATAACCCATGAAAATAAATGAGTTTCTTAGAATGTTTAATAATAGTGTAACCCATTGAAAAGAAACGGTATTCATAAACATTTTTTAATCATAAACATAAACCACCCATATAAAGAAAAAATATGTTATCATTGGATCAGATACCTAATAAATATTAAGTAATATCAAATTATTTTATATTGGATGAAAATTGATTTTGAAAGAAAAATCACTTGGAATGTTTCTTGAGGAAAATTTCATTTCTTTGAAAATATCCTTTTTAAAATTATAAATTCATAAAACATTGTGGAAATAATTTTATTTTAATATAACATTGAAAAATTATAATGAAATATTAAAATGAAATAATTTTCATGATGGTGGTAAATTCTGTTCATGTCTTACACATTAAAATAAAAATTTCTTTCACATTTTATGTAAAATCCAAATGGGGGTTGTTTAGAAAAAAACATGAATATTTCTTTTAAAACACTTTTTAAAAAGTAAAAAATTTGTAAAACTTCTTTAATAAATTATTTAGGTAATTTTAAAACATTTTTATAAAACATGGATACGGGAAATAAATGGGGTTTTTGACCGAAGAGAGAAATAAAGTCGGTTTTAATTGAAAACAAATGTTATCTTTAGTACATAAAAAGAGGAAAATGAAATTAAAAAAAGTATTCTCATGACATAAATAGAGTATAATGAAATTCATGAGTTTCTTTAGATATGGATCATAACATTTTGGGATCTAAATAATAAACAAAAACAATCCTGATAAATAATGAGATTATGTCATAAAACCCTTTAACACTTTGGTAACATTGAAACATAAGACCCATAAAGGAAAAACATTAAATAAAACTAAAAATATAATAAGAATAAATAAATTCATGATATTATATTTCAAATGGTCTTTATATACACCTTATAAAATAATATAGGTTCATAACATAACATATGTCTCAAAGAAGGTAAATTGAGACAAAAATATCTTACCTTAAGTCTCAACTTCCTTCATACATGTTCAGAACACATGTATAATAAATATAAGTTTATTATAAATATATTAAATATCCATAATTATATATATAATACCATATAATAATTACTTAAGACCCTTTATTACCTATTTATTAATAATTCCATGTTCAAATCTCGTTTTGGGCAATAACTGCTTTGTTTTTCATGTATGTTTTGATTTTGTATTTTTGGTCCTATTACTTTGATCATGGTTACATAATATTTATAATTTTAACCATGATATAAATATCATATATTTTTATTATAAATTTATTTATAGTAATCCATAAATTTAGAGATGGAGAATGAAATACACCGTTCATGGAGACGGTATGCCTAACCTACATATGAACATTGTTTCCATTTTTTCAACGGATGAAATGAAAGGAAGGTAAATAATATATTAATTTTTAGGAATCATTTTTATGTCATATATATCACATATAATCATTAAATTTACCCCAATTACCTTCAATGCAAAGTTTTAGTAAAAAATGAATCACATCACTTCACGGTGCAGTAGTCTGTCGTACACACAAATGACGTTATCATATCCCTCACATAATGTAAAGAAATAGGGTATATGTGATATCATAATTCTAATAGTATGATAATATAAAATTATCATATATAGATATTAAAACCATCATTATATCCAACCATGTAATATGGTTATGGAAAACGAATAACATCAGTATGCAAGGTGGTAGTCCACCGTACACACGAATAATGATTTTATATTCCATTTTATGGAAGATGACATGGATTTAGGTTATTCCACAAAGGGATGTGTGAACATAAAAAATCTTGAAAAATGATGAGATTTTGAAATAAACTCTTACCACTTTTGTAACTTTTGAATCATAATCTCTTGGAAAGAAATAAATTTAAATTAAACTTTAAATACCATTAATATAAATGAATTTGTGATATAACATAACAAAAGGGTAGTATATACTGTTGGACTTGGTGGTCTAGAACCAACTACTTTGTACTTTATTCATTAATAAAATCCTTATCACATCTTGATTGTTCTTCTGCGTGACAATGCATGTGATAATGTCCTAAGGACAGTTGTTGCATTAAAGGGTCATAGTGGATCCCTACTATGATGAGAACCCGGAAGTACCATAATGCTATTCTTGAATAAATGTTCTATGGCTGGATGATATTATTTGAGGGACACAAATAGTACAGGTCATTAGGGGTGAGGACTCATAAAACATTGAGGTACCTTCTCATGTTGTGTGCCCTTGGTAATATCCAAGAGGATATTATGAGAACGAGACCCGCCAATAGGAAATCCACATTTCATAGTGTCATTGGATGTTCCTATCTGCGGACCTGTGTATTGGTCCTTATACTTTAAGATTATTATTAATGGGTATTACAACTCGTGCACTTAGATGTATTCATGAAAACTGTGATGACACACTGTTCACAGCAAGGTAGGATACGTTGGGTGCATCACGAGTAATACTGCATTAATAGATAATGCGAGAAAGGATTTGTCCCTTCTATTCCATAACGGAAGTAGATATCTCAATCCCTTTGATGGAATTTATATAGACTAAATAAATCCATGGCCATGGTAAGGTATGGGTGAGTTTAGTTCCATGAAGTCAAAGAAATAATAATCGAGCACATGGGTTGATGGCACTAGCATGCAACCTTCTTGATTAGAGATATCAAGACAAATGGATTATATTACACGGTAAGCATTTGTAGGAGGTGACACGTCATTGTGGCGTTAACTTCTTTCCCTATGGCTGCCTTGGCGTGTTTCTAGACGCTAACCTTGGACTTTAGGCAGGCTCAGCCTAATGCCACTGAGAAAGAGACCTAGAGGGTCACACACTAAGTGTGTCCATGTATCTCAGTTAAATATTAATTTAACAAGTTGAATAAATATTATTCCCGATTTTGGTTTAATAATTATTCAAGGATGTCTGATTGCATTTATTTCGACACTAGTTATTCGAGAGAATATATTGTGGGTGAAATAATATGTATTTATTAGCGAGTAATGCAGTTACATTTATTTAAGAAATAAATAGTCATTACTCAAGGTCTAATAAATGAGGTGGAGGAAAATAAATAAAAATGGAAAAATAAAAGTACATGTCGTGTATGTTTATACATACACGCCGTGTAGTTTGTTTTTTCGGGATTCTTGAGAAAAATATTTTTTATTTAATTAAATGATATTAAATGTGATACATTGGATTCATGTCAAGTAATAATGATGGTCGAATGTCATTATTAAGACATGGGGTATTACTAAGAATTAAATGAAATAATTAAATACTTTTGGGAAATTAATTCATTTTGTTATTCTAAGTATTATAAATCCCAATTACATTATTCTCATGAGGGTTATCCATTTTGGTTGTGCACAACAGATTAGAAATACTCTCAAGCCAAGAGAGAATTCCCTTTCACCAAGAACGCTTTCAAGTTACGAAAGCAAGATCCTCCACAGGATCAAGGCGATCGAAGACGGAAATCGCAAGCAAAGGATCTTCTGTGCTAGCACCCAGAGTTCCCTTCGGTGACGTCCATAGATACGTGGAGCACGTGTGGATCACCGCTAGAGGAATCCTATACTTGGATTCTGCGATGCAGCGACGGATCACGGGATCGTGACCAGCGACATTAACGAACAAGGAATTCCATCGAGGTAATTCTTATGAATTAATTAAATTAATTATAACCAACATATGATGATCCTATCTCGAGGGTTCCAGGACTCTTTATTTCTTTTTCTGTTCTTCATTCTATTCCGAAGATCCGGCATTTTATATTGTGATGGATCTCGGATTAAACGTCGTTTAACGTTAAAATTAAAGTTGGGCAAACCCACCAACGCGCTTCCGTTGTGCCCGGAACCTACAAGTGGTATCAAAGGGGTCATATCGTTGATTATAATTATTTAGTTTTTCATTGGTGATTTATAGATTTTAATAATTTAGTTATTTCAATTCATGTTTAATCATTCTGGAAATCTGAATCTTGAGATCTGTTCCTCCTCCCTCATTTCTCGTTCACCTCACAAAAATGAATTTTTCTTTTAATTTTGATTAAAATAAAATAGAGTAACTCATCCGGAGGATCCAAAAGTTTCTGGTCGTACAACACCAGAATACACGGCGTGTATTCGGAAGTACACGTCGTGTAGTCTAGGTTCAATGCATTGACTGATCCGCCAAATCATGTCGTGTATTGGATTCTTTCTAAGAATTTAAGACATTGTGTGTTGACCAGAAACAGGTGGCACACGGTTTCTGGATTACACGTCGTGTGGTCCAATGAACATGGCGTGTAGTCCCTTCGGGTTAGGGTTGGGCCGTGTACCCCGTACACGGCTTGCCCGGCTGGAAACCGTGTAACGTGGAAACTACACGGCGTGTGTCCAAAAGAACACGCCATGTACTCTGAAAATTTCCGAAGTACATAAACACGCCATGTCCTCGGGCGTGTAATTCGGATGGATGGTGAAGAAAAGTACACGCCGTGTAGTTGGAACTACATGCCATGTATTCACCCAAATTACGCAGATTTATTAAAATTTATTATTATATGATACAAACCCTTGAGACGTGTACCATGGTGTAGGCGTAAAGCCGAGGCACAACACGTGATAGGTGTTTTATATATATGTGTTTAATTTAACATCTGCATAATGAATAGGAATTCACCGGGTTGCCTCCAAGGTACAAGTTACGTACAAGGATAATTTTAAATGAATTTATTTGTTTAAAATTATGATGGATGAGAATCTAAAAGAAGTACAGAAAAAGGTTTTAGGATAAAAGGATTGATTAATTAAAGATAATTAATTGATTCGAGCGTGATTTATCTTAAAAAACAACGATTAAAGAATTTAATGCTAGTTTTATTTATGCGTAAATATCGTTGCATGTATGGATGATCATGAGCTAGACCGAGACCTTTTTATGTGAATGGTTTCTTTTAATTTATTTATTTAAATTAAATTTTGTTGGTCTGCGAGCCATCTTCTCATTAATATGTAGGGCATGCGCGCCCAAAGATTCTTTTATGTAAAAACCTTTTTTACCCCTCACATGCATATGAGATAAATGCATATGTAATGGATGGAGCTCCTAAGCTAGTGGAGGCGGCTCAAGTCAAGAGCCAAGGTGAAACCAATCCAAGGACATACAAAGGTGGACAGGTGGAAAGCAATAAACACGAACCCGAAAGGTTCAAGGTGTTTTCTCCCCTAGGTCTTGGGTTAGTTTATCAACTGCTAGATAAACTAACCAATAGAAAAGCTCATGATCATACCATTTATTTTATTTCTGTCAGTTTCATAGTTTATTTATTGTGGGTGTGTTGTCACGATCACACAATTAATTAATTAAACGAGCATGCAAGATGGAACTAAAATAAAAATCGGCGTATACGTAAATATTATCTTAGACATGGTTAATCACTTAAGCATATCCCACTTAATATTAACAAGCATGTAATCAAAGATAATAAAATGGTAATTTACGTATAAGGATAAAATCCCTCAAAAGAAATATTAAGTCGGTATAGCCTTCCATAATCTTGGTTAGAATCGAACCATAGTTCAAAGTGTTTGACCAACCCTAGTTGGGGTGATTTTAATTATCGGGGAATTCTAATGCAAGGTTTTTGGTTGACATGACTTGGTCGCATCAAGGGTTGACTGCCACAGCAGGACTTGGTGTGACCAAGAGGCAAAGGTTAAGGAAATCCAAAATAAAAGGCTTTCGGGATTAGGGAGTCCACTCAACGGATCAAGGAGCTGCAAGTTAATGCAGTTGGAATTTGGAATGCCTACCTAAAACCATTCAAGTTTCTTGACCAACCCTAGTTAGGGTAATGCAAAGATAAATATGGATCTTTTCCACTAGAATATTTAGGTAATAGAATATTCCGAAATCAATGGTGAGGGCTATTGGATTTCGATAAAATAGTAGGAGACTAATAAGTATTAATTTATTTATTTGTCTCAGTTTTGTAATAAAGTACTAAACCTTTGATCATCTTAATTTGTAGAAACGACAAGAAAATGACTTCAAACATATCATTGCAAACCATACTCGAGAAGGAAAACCTTCTCACCAGTACCAATTTCCAAGAGTGGCAGAGACGTTTACGCGTCATCCTTCACCACGAAAGGAAATTGTATGTGCTGGAAGATCCTATTCCAGTTGCTCCTGGGAAAGAGGCTAATGATGAGGAATTATCTCTCTATATGAAACACATGGATGATGCCACATATGTCCAGTGTTTCATGATATCGTCCATGTCCAATGAGCTCTTGAAGCAACATGAAAACATGGACGCGTATAGAATAATGTCTCACCTTAAGGATCTCTACCAAGAGAAGGCAAGACAGGAGAGGTATGAGATCTCCAATGCATTGTTTACAACTAAGCTTGGAGAGTCTGTGCCATCTGGGCCTCATGTAGTCAATCCTATTGGCTACATTGAATGCCTATACATCTTCGGGATTAAATTCCCGGATGAGCTGCATACAGATCTCATCCTATCATCACTGCCCAAGACCTTCTCTAGCTTCATTGTCAACTATAATATAAGCTGCAATGAGAAGAGTCTATCGGAGCTTCTGACCTTGATTGTCCATGTAGATAAGGACATGGGGCATGACAAACCCGTGGTCCTTATGGTGAACAAGAAAAGGAAGGACACGGAAAAGGGTCCAAAGACTTAAAAACGGTCTGAAGCCCCCGAGCACTGTCCCTCCAAGAAGGGGAAGATCCAGAGGCAAGGCAAGGAATGGGAGGCAGTGTGTTTTGCATGTGGCAAGCAGGGACACTGGAAGAGGAACTGTACCCAGAAGCGTGGGGACACTAAAGGTGTGTTTGTTATCGAGTACAATCTTTCTATTTATACACATTGGGTATTAGATACATCTTGTGGGGATCACATCTATATTCAAATTCAGAAACCAAGTAGATTTAGAAAGATCGTCAGAGGAGAGGTGGATCTTAGAGCTGCCAATGGTGCAAGGATGGTTGTGTTGGCTATTGGCGACTATCACCTATCATTGACGACTAGGATGATCTTGGTTTTACATAACTGTTATTATGTTCCTAGTGTTACCAAAAACATAATTTTTGTATCTTTTTTGGATATGGATGGATTTATTTTCAAGTTTGGAAATAAGGGTTGTCTCTTTTATAAGAACAACGTATGTTATGGTATGGAAAATTTGAATAATGGTTTGTATGTATTAAATTACGAAAACCAAGTGTTAGAAATCGATAGTGAAACAAACTCACATGACTCATACATCACCCAGTTGTGGCATCACCGCCTTGGTCATGTAAATGAGAAGCGCTTGGCAAAGCTCTACCAAGATGGATATTTAGACTCTACTGAGCTAAAACCATGTGATAGATGTAATGCTTGTTTACAAGGTAAAATGACCAAGTCTCCTTTTGGTGGACAAGGTGAAATGGCCATAGAGATTCTAGGATTGGTACACACGGATATGTGTGGACCATTTCCAGTAGAAGCTAGAGGTGGATATTCTTACTTCATTACTTTTACTGATGATTTGAGTAGATACAGATTTTTCTACTTAATGAGGTATAAGTCAGAATCCTTAGAGAAATTTAAGGAATTCAATAATAAAGTAGAGAATCATCTTGGTAAGAAGATAAAGAAAATTCGATCGGATCGAGTTGGAGAATATCTGAACCAAGAGTTCATCGATCTTCTACGGGAGTCTGGGATTCTATCTCAACTCACTCCTCCTTATACACCACAGTGAAACGGTGTTAGTGAAAGTAGGAAACGCACCTTTTTGGACATGGTGAGGTCGATGATGAGTCATGCGGATCTTCTATTATCCTTTTGGGGATATGAATTATAAACTGCAGCATACACATTAAACCGAGTACCAACTAAGGCAGCAAATGGAATTACCTCCAAGTTATGGAATGGAAAGAAACTCATTTTGTCGCATACACATGTATGGGGATGCGAGGCGTTTGTTAAGGCCTTATCAGGTAACAAACTAGCACCCCAGGGCATGAAGTGTATCTTTATAGGATATATTAAGGAAATGAAAGAATATTACCTATATAACCCTTAGGACAAGAAAGTGACTGTCGCCAGACAAGCCGTCTTTCTTGAGAGGGAGCACATCCTCAAAAAGGATAGTGGGAGAAAGATTAACTTCGACGAAGTTGATGCTCAAGATACACAGGAGTTGTTATAGGAACAAGTTCCACATGTCCCTATGGAAGAGGTTCCAGAAACACAAGTACTGTGTAGGAGCTCAAGAGAGGTAAGGGAACTAGAGAGATTTGGTTTCCTAGTCACCGAGGATGGTGAATCATTATTGTTGGAAAATGATGAGCCTCTCTCCTACAAGGAAGCAGTAGAAAGCTCAAAAGCTGCAAGATGGCTAGAAGATATGAATTCTGAGATGGATTCCATGTATCAGAACCAAGTTTGGGTTCTGGTTGATGATCCAGTTGATGTAAATCATGTTGGATGCAAATGGGTATTCAAGAGAAAGCTGGACATGGAAGGTCAAGTTAGCACCTATAAAGCAAGGATAGTGGCTAAAGGATTCAGACAGCATCAGGGAATTGACTATGATGAAACCTTCTCGCCAGTTTCCATGTTTAAATCCATAAGAATCATACTTGCCATAGCAGCCTACCATGACTACGAGATTTTGCAGATGGATATCAAAATAGAATTCCTTAACGGGAACCTTCAAGAAGATGTCTATATGACACAACCAGAAGGTTTTGTGACACCAGGTGAAGGAAAACGGGTTTGCAAGTTGCAGAAATCCATTTATGGATTGAAGCAAGAATCCAGGTCATGGAACATTCGATTTGATGAAGCCATAAAGGAATCCAGTTTCATTAAGAACGAATGTGATCCATGTGTTTATAAGAGGTTTAATGGGAATGTGATCGTTATCCTAGTAGTATATGTTGACGACATATTACTTATTGGAAATGATGAACCAGTCTTACAGTCAGTTAAGGACTGGTTAAACAAGTGTTTCTCCATGAAGGACTTAGGAGAAGCAGCCTACATTCTAGGGATCAAGATCATTCATGATAGATCCAAGAGGCTGCTTGGACTAAGTCAAGGTACATACATTGACCAGAAACTAAATAGATTTAGTATGGAACAATCCAAGAGGGGATTGCTTCCAGTGCCACATGGCCTACATCTTTCTAAGAAAATGTGTCCTTAGACACAAAAAGATAAAGATAGAATGAGTAATATCCCATACACTTCAGCTATAGGATCCATCATGTATGCCATGTTATGTACCAGTCTTGATGTTGCCTATGCACTGATCATGGTAAGAAGATATCAGGCAGATCCAGGGGAACAACATTGGACTACTGTTAAGACTATCCTTAAGTATCTGAGAAGAACTAAGGATATGTTCCTGGTGTAAGAAAGAGACAAGGAACTTTTCATCAGACATTATATTGATGCTGGTTTTCAGACGGATCAGAATGATCTAATGTCACAATATGGATATGTTTTCTGTCTCAATGGAGGAGATGTGTGCTAGAAGAGTTCAAAGCAGCCTGTTTTTTCCAATTCTACAGCAGAGTCCGAATATTTAGCAGCTTCTGATGCATCCAAGGAAGCCTTCTAGATTCGGAACTTTTTCCAGGAGCTTGATGTGGTGCCTAGCAGTAAAGATCCCATTACATTGTATTATGATAATACTGTAGCGGTGGCTCTTGCAAAAGAACCAAGGTCACATCAACGGACAAAGAACATACTCCGGAAGTATCACCTCTTGAGGGATTTCTATCAGAGGGGTGAAGTTGCTGTGAGCAGAGTGTCCATGGAAGAGAACGTGACAGACCCCATGATTAAAGCCCTATCTCAGCAGAAGCATGAATATCATGTGAGAGCTAGCGGGTTAAAGGTTGTTAGCAGTTGGCTCTAGTCCAAGTGGGAGTCTGTTGGAGTTGATGGTCTAGAACCAACTACTTTGTACTTTATTCATTAATAAAAGCCTTATCACATCTTGATTGTTCTTCTACGTGACAATGCATATGATAATTTCCTAAGGACAACTGTTGCATTAAAGGGTCATAGCGGATCCTTGCTATGATGAGAACCCAGAAGTGCCATAACACTGTTCTTGAATAAATGTTCTATGTCCGGATGATATTATTTGAGGGACACAAATAGTACAGGTCATTAGGGGTGAGGACTCATAAAACATTGAGGCACCTTCTCATGGTGTGCGACCTTGGTAATATCCAGGAGGATATTATGAGAACGAGACCCGCCAGTAGGAAATCCACATTTCATAGTGTCATTGTATGTTCCTATATGCGGACGTGTGTATTGGTCCTTAGACTTTAATATTGTTATTAATGGGTATTAAAACTCGCTCACTTAGATGTATTGATGAAAACTGTGACAACACACTGTTCGCAACGAGGTAGGATATGTTGGGTGCGTCACGAGTAATACTGCATTAATAGATAATGCGAGAAAGGATTTTTCCCTTCTGTTCCATAATGGAAGTAGATATCTCAGGCCCTTTGATGGAATTGATATAGCCTAAATAAATCCATGTCCATGGTAAGGTATGGGCGAGTTCAGTTCTGGGAAGTCAAAGAAATAATAATCGAGCACATGGGTTGATGGCACTAGCATGCAACCCGCTTGATTATAGATATCGAGACAAAGGGATTATATTACACGGTAAGAGTTTGTAGGAGGTGACACATCATTTCGGCGTTAACTTCTTTCTCTATGGGTGCCTTGGCGTGTTTCAAGATGCTAACCTTGGACTTTAGGCAGGCTCAGCCTAATGCCACTGAGAAAGAGGCCTAGACAGTCACATACTAAGTGTGTCCATGTATCTCAGTTAAATATTAATTTAACAAGTTGAATAAAGATTATTCCCAGTTGTGGTTTAATAATTATTCAAGGATGACTGATCACATTTATTTCGACACTAGTTATTCGAGAGAATATATTGTGGGTGAAATAATATGTATTTATTAGCAAGTAATGCAGTTACATTTATTTAAGAAATAAATAGACATTACTCAATGTCTAATAAATGAGGTGGAGGAAAATAAATAAAACTAGAAAAATAAAAGTACACACCATGTATGTTTATACATACACGCCGTGTAGTTTGTTTTTTTAGGATTCGTGAGAAAAATATTGTTTATTTAATTAAATGATATTAAATGTGATACATTGGATGCATGTCAAGTAATAATGATGGTCAACTATCATTATTAAGACATGGGGTATTACTAAGAATTAAATGAAATAATTAAATGCTTTTGGGAAATTAATTCATTTTATTATTCTAAGTATTATAAATCCCAATTACATTATTCTCATGAGGGTTAGCTATTTTGGTTGTGCACAACAGATTGGAAACACTCTCAATCCAAGAGAGAATTCCCTTTCACCAAGAACGCTTTCAAGTTACGAAAGCAAGATCCTCCACCAGATTAAGGCGATCGAAGACAGACATCGCAAGCAAAGGATCTTCCGTGCTAGCACTCGGAGTTCCCTTTGGCGACGTCCAGAGATACGTGGAGCACGCCTGGATCACCGCTAGAGGAATCCTATGCTTGGATTCTGCGATGCAATGACAGATCACAGGATCATGACCAGAGAAATCAACGAACAAGGAATTATATCGAGGTAATTCTTATGAATTAATTAAATTAATTATAACCAACATATGATGATCCTATCTCGAGGGTTCTGGGACTCTTATTTTCTTTTTCCATTCTTTGTTCTATTTCGAAGATCCGGTGTTTTATATCGTGATGGATCTCAGATTAAACTTTGTTTAACGTTAAAATAAAAGTTGGGAAAACCCACCAACGTGCTTCCGCTATGCCCGGAACCTACATATACACCACAGAAAGGAAATAATTGGTGAATGTGGAATATGTCCCACTGAAGTAAAAGTGAGACGTGAAACCCTTACATTGAAATTTACTTTAATTGAGCATGATTTAACCTCTTGTATAATGGTTTAAATCATGTTAATAATTTATACCAGAACCATATTCAAATTTATGATATCATATATGATCCTCTTATATCATCTTTGTCGCGAACCAAATCTAGTCTCCATCAAAACTAGCACCAAACCCGGCCCACAACAAGGACTGAAGGGCATTCCCTATCCCCATGGTCTGGAACAAGTTCTAAGGTATCATTTTTTTGGTTTGGGAATTATTTACTCGAATATGGATACATAAAACATAAAAAACATTCGATAAACTGAATATGAAAAATTCATACAAATGAGGTTTATAAAAAATCCAAAATTGAATAAATATGTCTAATAAAATTACAATAGGTCATAATATAAATAAAAACATTAGAAAAACATCCACAAAGACTCAACATGACAAGGGGTCATCACCCCCGAGCCGTGTCCACAACACCGCACCATATGAGGGGACTAACAACCCAAACTGCCTTCACTCGAGGCTTTGCCTTTACCTATGTCAAACATTACTGAGTATACTTAAACCCAGTGGGTGTAAGTAGGGTTTGAGGCTAATACCATTAGTATAACACCCAAATATTCAAAAGATAATGCAATACAAGGTGAAAATCATACATTTTTTATATGTAAGAAAAAGCGGTGAAAAATTCCAAGAAATGCAACTTTCAATTGTAGACAGTTTTCAAAATAAAAAATTCAGAATGTTAACACATTTGAATAATACGTGTTAGATACTATAATTTACATCCAAACACACCCTAATAAAAGGTTAAATACCTCAAATCCAATGAACACCAAAACTGAGAACACCCCTAGGCACTATACAGTCTCGGGCCCTATGTACCTCCTACCTCAGTGCAAAGTAACCATATAAAAATTCATTCTCGTGCAAGAGACACTATTAGAGAGCATACCCATAACCTAGTGGTCCCTTATAATCATCATTATATTTTAATTATATTGGTATTTATCCAAAATGCTAAGTGAAACAGGGACAAAACCCATCCGGATCAATAGATGTACTAGTACATATCTGCCCACCTAGGTACCCGAGCTTCCCCCTTTGTGAACAATTTCAGCATACTACATACATGTCTTTTCATATAAAAACACCACTAATGGTCAAAAAAACAATACAATATCTATACACACTTTAGCAAATCTCAGGAGGGAAATCTTGTAAATTAAAAACATTTTTAATGACCTAGACAAGGCCGCACAGTTTTCTTGCATGGTTTAGCAAACCGTGCACCCAAACTGTGCGCCCCCTTTTGTCCACTAAAAAAGTGTCCAAACTATTTAAAATTCAGGGGGGTCCAAGGGGGAAACCTAGGGTAAATATAGGCCAAGGATAGGTGGATATAATACCTAAAACAAGACCACGTTTTACCCCAGGAATCATCAAACTCAAAGGTACAAACCACCCCCAACAACATACCCCACAAGGGGTGCCACTAGGAGTGTCAAAAATCCAACTCCAAACCACCTCAACCTCATACCATACCTTTGAAAAAATAGGAGTCCATCTACCATCCAATACCCCCAAGACTAAGTTCATAGATCAATAACACAATAGGAACCAAAATTTCAAACCCGGAACACCCGAAAACCAAGAGAAAGCTAAGAACCAAAAGAGGATTTTAATCAAAGCGTGGAATTGAAAATCTAGGCGTGACAACTCTCCCCACCATAAATATTTCCACCCCTAAAAATCCACAACAACACCAGATGTAAAAAAAATCCCAAAAGATAGACAAAGGCGGACTCCCTTGCCACGTTTTCACCCATCTCCAAAATGCCAAACACCTCCAGTTGATCAAACAAAGGAAGAGAACACTCTCAACAATCAAAACTTACCCCAAATACCTGAAATGATCAAACATATTCAAACCAAATCCCAAAACAAAACACCTCAAATGACACCATATGATTCTCAAGAAATCCACCAAAAATTAACAATAAACCCTAATAACGCTACCCCAACCTTACTTAAACACAACCATTGGGCGTGCTCCAATCCCACATTTACCCAATTAAGAAGTTGGTGGCAAGATAGCCTCAAACGAGAATACATCCAACCAAGAAAACACCAAGTAGAAAACTGATTCACTGATACGGGGTGACCCAAATGGACTTCCCACCACAAGGGACAACTTAATTTCTAAGATAGAATCAGGACACCAATTAGGGAAGTCCCGAACAGTCTCCCCAGCATAAGGGGTAAAATAACTTTAGACTTTTTCCAAGAGAACTTATGTGAGACCCATAGTGGGTCTCCCTACCATAAATACCAACCATCTTAACCGACCAGCATGGGCCGGAACGAAAAGACCCCAAAATTAAAGAGTTGGCATGACTACATGGTTAGTCCGCATAGTTTGGGATGTCATGCACTAACTATGAGGATCATTCTATCTACACGGCTTCCTGGCACACGGTCACTACTAATCGTGAACAAACCATGTGCTCAACCTATCTAGCCAAATCTCAAACCTTTCTCTAAAAACCCAATGGAAATCAAAGGGGAAAGGAATGACATTGGGTGATAGCATGGACATGAGGTCCTCCCTCCTCTTTCCATTGAACAGAAAAAAACAAAAGAGAGATGATGACACCAGAGGTTTAAACTATCCCTATAATTTATACTAAGGATAGGACTTTGTATAAGGGTTTGAATGACGCTGGGATTTCCCCTGACTACGTACCTTCTTTACTCCGATATCTATGGATGGAGCTCAAATGATTGAATCATCTTCATCCTCACAATTAGTCTTTGGAAACCCCCTGAACAGAACTTCTTCTTTCAGTGCCACAAACAATTCCATTGTGATCTCAGATGGGTTCACCAAGACATAACACATTTCAAACCCACTTTACCCCAACCCATAATTTTATAAATATATGGTTTTAGAGGATTCATGCACATCACCTCTTGTTTCTTCATATGGGAAACATCATAATGAAAGGACACATAGAAACACCTTCCTATAAAAAATAGGATTTCAGATTTCACTAAAGGGGGACATGCATCCGAAAAAACAAATACTCTCATAAGATTTTACAACCTTGACCCTTATATTCAAATGAACGCATGACATTTCAAGGCATCATCGAACATGACCATTGTGGATAAAAGAAAACACAAGGAGAGGGACCTTATGCTAAGTCCCAAACAGCACATGATTCCATCAAGCAGCCATAACAGCCACTCTTGGCCAGATTTTCCACACTGGTGGCCTAACATGAACTCTTTCTTTAATGAGACTGACAAAAGACCCAAAGGACCTTTTAGACATCATTCTACACTGACAACCCTGAACTGCATTCACCTTAGATGACTCAGGAAACATAAGAAACAAATGTCTATTTCAACCTCCCACAACCACTCTCCCTCTACAAGGGGGTCCACATAATCGAAAAAGAATAGGGGGTATACTCAATCTTCAAATATCAAGAATAAAGTCCATATTTTGATCATTTGGAGGATCATCCAACAGTGATTCACCATGGTCCACACATGAATCTTACATTAACCCTTTATGGGGGCATACCCTGGGTGACAAGAAAACCCAAGTACCCAAACAATATGGTCATTTGGTCACAACATACCACAAACCTGAACCAAACACAAGAGGGGAGCCACCACATTGACCGCCCAAACATTTCCTCAAAAGAGACCATTGACCAACGCTTCATTCCAACTTATCAACGAAACACTAACCCAAAACATCATTTAAACAAGAGGGGTTCTTGAACACAAAAGATCCCATAATAATAATCCCAAAAATAAAAAATCCACACCTCCCAACCACGCATTAGAAAAACACAACACTTTACTTCAAAATAATTCTTAAAAACCATTTTTGGTGGGTTGTACATTTACCAATGGTATCTCATGAGCCTCACACATGCATGTTTGCATTCCACACCGGGCACCCGCCTCATATCTGTCCTGACACTCATCCAGTCATTCCATTATTCCCATATAAACCCATTCATGTGGTCTCCCTTGAGAATACCGAAGACCTAAACCAAACCTTTCCTCTTTTAAAAATAAAAACCTTTTTAACCACACTTTCCCTTTCTCAAACCCGCTAACCATGAAATCGAAACATAATTTAAATCTTACAAAACAATTTAGAAAAGCACCCATAATTCAATAAAAACTCACTTTCATACCTTGCACAACCATTTCAAAACATTTCAACCCATTTCAAAACACTTATAATTTCAAGAAAAACACTATTTCATAAATCTCCATTTAATTAGGAACTCAAGTCTTCTCATTTCAAAACAAGGTTCTAAAAATTCATAAAACTTTTCAAATGATTAGTAGTTACCAAATCAAAATCCATCTTCAACCCCCCAAACATAAATTCTATAACACTTAATTCAATTCAAAACACTTTTACATAGTTTCGAAAATTCTACTAGAAACACAGTTTTAAAAACCCTGTTTAACCTAATTCATACTTTTAAAAGAGGTGTAAACACATAATTTGCCAATTTGAAATAATTACTAAAATTTAATTTCTATACTTTCCTAAATAAAATAATTTTCACTTTACTAGAAAATAACTTCGCAAAAAATCACACTCCTTAAAATCAAGTCATTTTTTCTTTAAATACCAAGCTTCAAAGATTCCAAAACAAAGAGACACAAGATAATGTGAGAGGAAACTAGTTTCGGTGGGTGACTTGGATATATGGTTGGTAGCCACACTCCAATCACTTCACCATCATAGAGAGTGTTCTAGGGAATTATCCCTTGCTCCACATAGATTGTCATGCCCTACGAGCTTACTGAGACCATTAGCCCCAACTCTCTTTTCATTTCCACTAATCATCATCAAATCAAGAAAACCAAAGGACTCAGATAAATACTGAATTCCCCTAGAGACTTGAATATCATCAAGAGATGTGCTGTCCAGGCACACTACCCATAACTGGAATGTCAATTTCTAGTAATCCTAACTCCAGTGTATCCTGACTCTTCCCCAAATAACATGAACTAATGAGTAAACCTCCACTGATACCATTTTGTCGCAAACCGAATCTAGTCTCCATTAAAATGGGTGCTAAACCCAGCCCGCGACAAGGAATATAGGGAGTTACCTATCCCCACAGGCTAGTACAAGTTCCTGAGTATCATTTTCTTTGGTTTGGGAAATATTTACATGAATATGGATACATAAAACACCAAAAACATTCGATAAACTAAATCTGAAAAATTCATACCAAATGAGGTATATACAAAATCCATAATTGAATACATAGGTCTAATAATAGTACAATAGGTCCCAAGATAAATAAAAACAGTAGTAAAATATCCACAAAGACTCCACACAATAAGGGTTCATCACCCTCGAGCCGTCTCCACAACACTACGCCATAGGAGGGGACTAACAACCCGAATCGCCTTCACCCAAGTCTTTGCCTTTACCTGTGCCAAACATAACCGAGTCTAATTACACCCAAGGGGTGTAAGTAGGGTGTGATAATAATTCAAATAGGATACCATCAAAATATTCTAAATATTATTCAATACAATGTTAAAATCATGTAGTTTTAATATGTAAGGAAAACTGGTGAAAAATTCCAAGAAATGCAACTTTCAATTGTAGAAGGTTTTCAAAATAAAACTTCCAGAATGTTAGAACATTTGAATAATACATGTTATATACTTTAATTTACATCCAAAACACCCTAATACAATGGTAAATACCAAAAATACAATGATCACCAAAACCGGGAACACCCCTAGGCACTAGACAGTCTCATGCCCTATATACCTCGTACCTTGGTGTAAAGTAACCATAGAAAAATTTGTTCTCATGCATGATCCACTAGTAGGGAGTATACCCATAACCTATTGTTCCCCGATAATCAACAATATCATTCATTTAGAGTTGTTTTTATCCAAAATTCTAAGTGAAACAGGGACAAAATGCATCTGGATCACTAGTCGTACTAGTACATATCTTCCCACCTAGGTACTCGGGCTTCCCCCTTTGTGCTCAAACAATTTTAGCATACTACATACATCTCTTTGCATATAAAAACACCACTACTGGTAAAAAAACAAACAATAAAGTAGCTATACACACATTATACCACTTAAAACACGCAACAAAACATTTTGATTTTCAATCAAACAACTTCTCAAAATCTCTCATTATTTTGCACCCAAAACTCCTTGAAATCCCCACTTTTCACACCATGTGCACACTTACAGGTCACAAAAACATAAAGGTCTTCCCAATAACCTTAAATTAAACAAAAAATTCAGTTATGGGGAAGCCCTATAGGAACCAAGAAGTTATATCTTTTTAAAACCCCCCATTTTTACACAAACATGGCACTTAAAGTTCATTTTCTTTACAAATACCACTAAAACCAATTTTCGCAGCAATAATAAAATGAGATAAACATTAAAATACTATAAACACATTAAGATAACTCACAAAGATTTCATACACATTGGAATCACCTACCAAAATTGTTAAAACCCTTTAATCTTGGTGTGAAACTTCAACCGTACCACCACCACACCACAAGGATGATAAATCAGGCATAAACCAAAAAAAAAGACCAAGAAACCAAGGATCAAACCCTAGGTTCGAAACCCTACCTAATGTACACAAGGAAATTCAAAAAAGAAGAAAGAAACCCTAAGTAATGGAGAGAAATCAAAGATAGAATCACTTAATTGAAGAGAACTTGAAGTTTCCCCATCAAAAATACATTCAAAAATGAGTTCCATGGGAGGTTAGGGGAGCTTGGGAGGATTCCATGGATGGTAAAATGGGGGAAGAAAGGGGAAAGTTTGGATAAATATTGGGAGAGAAAACATGGAAATTACAAATATTTTTAATGACCTGGACAAGGTTGCACGGTTTTCTTGCACGGTTTAGCAAACCGTGTGCCCAAACAATACGCCCCCTTCTTTCCACTAAAAAAGTGTCCAAACTCTTTCAAATTCAGGGGGTTACAAGGGGGAAACCTATGGGAAATATAGTCCAAGGATAGGGGATATAATACCCAAACTAACACCACCTTTTTACCCCAAGACTTATTAAACTAAAGGGTACAAACCACCCCAACAACATACCCCACAAGGGGTGCCACTAGGAGTGTCACAAATCCAACTCCAAACCACCTCAACCACATACCATCCCTTTGAAAAAAGATTATTCCAACTACAATACAAGACCTCAAAGACTAAGTTCATAGATCAATAACCTAAGAGGCACCAAAATTTCAAACCCAGAACACCTGGAAACAAATAGAAATCTAAGAACCAAAAGAGGATTTTAATCAAAGAATGTAATTGAAAATCTGGGTGTGACAATCTTATCACCATTTTGTTAATAATATTTCGTTATTACCCTTGTTACGGGTGTTAACTGCTTCATTTTACTATGAATGTTTTATTGTGTAAGTCTCATTTATTGTGCATAATATGTAGTTATATAATCTACATAATGATATTTGGTTCATGTACTTCATATTTATTCATTATATATATTTTTTATAAGTAATATTGAAAGTTTAACATGGAAAATGAATCACATTGCATCATGGAGATGGTAGGTTGTATATACGCACAAGCAAAAATATCATTCCATTAATGGGTCAAATGGTAAGTAAGTGGGTGATATATTAATTTTAAATAATAAATATCATATCATAAGTACCATATATATACACTATTTTCATTATTATAACCATCCTTGTAAAGTGGTGATGAAAAATGAATTACACCACTACGTGGAGATGGTAAGTCATACGTACACACGTGTGGTGCTTTCATTTTCAATAGGATGGATAAAATGTAGAATATAGTTGTTTAGTAATCTTAATAACATCTAATTATATATATTATATTTGATTTATTATTTTAGGGTGGAAAAAACACATCAATAGGAAGTATAAGAAGAAATAAACTTGAAAATGTTGATAAAAATGATTACCTTTTCTTCAATGGATTTCCTTCATATCTCTTCTTAATAGACTTTGGGTTGGTATTTTGAGGATACGATCACCTCTATAACTTAGATAAAGAATGGTATAAATTTAATTGGTAGTAATTTGTTGAGATATATGGCTCAAAGTGGTGTAAGAAGTTAAATAAGTGGTTCCCTTTTAAAATTGCGGTGAGGGGCGCTTTATGAATTTCTTAAAATATTAAATTAATATAAATTAATTTTCAGTTTCAAATGGATTAAAACATATTAATTTATAAGGTAATATGATTATGGGTCTAAATACCATCATAAAAAAAATTTAGATAAGTTTTGACTAAATTTTTACCCTTGTCTTTTCGTTTTAAACCTCATTAAACCCCTTTAACTCTTACCGTGACAACATAGATTTTTAATCTTTGAGGGTTATTATAGTTATTATAAAATGAAAAAATGGAACATAAATGGATAATTTATTAAATTTTAAATCTTATCCAAATAATTTGGTTGAATTTAATATTTTTATGAATTTTATATCATTTAAAAAATATTATTTACTATAAAATATTCATAGTGTCAATTTAAAGAACTATTCGTTATTTTTACTTTAATAATATCAAGATAACACTTATAATTAGGAAAAAAATATTTTATTACATACCTAAAATGTAAATTTAATCTATAAAATTATTTTAACATTTTATTTATCTAAATTTATATTTATTTTAATATTTTTAATATCATTTATTTAATTTTTCCATTAATGAGGTAAT
The DNA here is from genome assembly GCA_963277665.1 of Viscum album. Classification (NCBI taxonomy): domain Eukaryota; kingdom Viridiplantae; phylum Streptophyta; class Magnoliopsida; order Santalales; family Viscaceae; genus Viscum; species Viscum album. The sequence continues at coordinate 1,719,409,165 of OY728141.1, forward strand.
TACTACATCTTCTTTGTGAAAGATTTTAAGGTAAAAATTTCTACCCTAAAAATTAAAAATAAATTACCATGATGTATATAAATATTTTATAATTAAAATTAATATTTATATTATAATAAATAATCTGGATAAACCCATATTAAAAACGTTATAGTTATTAAAATCATGAATGTGACATCTTTAACTTTTCTTCAAATAAAATATTACAAAAGGTCATAATCTCGTACAAATAGACATAAATGGTCATATAACCTAAACTGGAATGATTATGGATGAATATGATTCATAAAAGTATATTTTTTAAAGTTTTAGGGTCATTTTATTATTCTTAATATGTTATTTTTAACTTAAATTACTCAAATTACCCTTTACCATGGTAACAAAAATTACCAAGATTATTATTCATATTGGCCAAAAGTAAAAAGAGCCTATTTTATAAATTTTTAAATTATGAATACAAATATGGAATCCATTTTTCAAAATTCAAAACATATAATTTTCAAGATTTAATTTAAAATTAAACCTCCAAAATGCAATGAAAAACAGTATTCTTGATAAATGCGTTTTTAAGTCCAAAAATGAACTTATAAAAAATATATGGTATAAGGATGACTAAAATAAAATTAATTACATTATTTATAATTAAGGTTTAATTAATTTATATTGAGATAAAATTAAAATCATAAATGTACTTTTAATATAAATAAATTGACAGTTTTATAAAAATCAGTATTTTCACTATTCACTGGAAAATCAATCTTCTTAAAAAATTACCAAAAAATCCACCACAATCTAATTTTAATATGATTATTTAAAAAAAGATATTAATTTTATATATTTTATATAAATTTATTTTAATATTTACTCATAAAAATCAAGAAAATCGTTATTGAAGAAAATGTATTTTTGAAGAATAAATGACTTTACTAAAAATTAAGTGCTTATTCACACAGAATTAATTAATAAATTAAAAATGAGTTGGAAAATTATATATTTCATAATGTGAATAATACTATTCATTACTACTATTTTAGCATCTAGGTTATAATGATCACATTTAAATAATAATATTTTGGGGTTATTTTAGGCTCGGTAATGTGTGCAATGTAAGTTATTAATTAAATTTTATATATTATAAAATATCTGAATGTTACATTCTCCCCACCATCAATAAATTTAATCATCAAAATTTGAAATTGAACATAGAAAATAAAATCTTGATATTTGAAAATTTCTTTGTGGGAAACCCACATCTTAAAAAAAATGTTAACAAAACATCATCTTAAAAAGAGGAAGATGAAAATGTAGTGATCACCACAAAACTAGGATTATGAATAGTAATTCATTAGTGGGAAGTGAAAATATGGTCATGGAAAAGAAATATAACAATCAATTTTTGATGGAGAGTGATATAAAACATGGTCATTAGAAAGTTAACCATCACAATACTAAAAATATGTGATCAGTTAAAATACCATTTATTTATTAGAAAGAAAACTAAATAGATAATGTTTATATTCTAAAATCATTTTCCTATAGTTTATGGATTCTTTTATTATCTAGATAAATCACTTGAGAAAATAAAATTTCTTGATTTCATTCCATGGCATAATCCCATGATTTGGATTTTCTTTGATCTATTTCCACTTCATTTTGAACACTTAGAGATGGATATTCAAGATAAATGTTTATGCTTGAATCACTTTAATCAAAAGATCCATAAGTAATTAATTTAGTTTTTAAATATTTACCAAAAGTAAAATGGTTATCATAAGGTATATAGTATAATAAATCATACTTTAACCTCAAATAATAATATCCAATATTCAACTTAATCCATTCCATAATTAGATAACCTTAAGACTCATCTAGAATACATCTATCCAAAAATTTAGAATGAAGGTCACCAAATTTCCAAAAATTAACTTAACATCATATTTTCCCAAAACAACATAATATATATCATATTGTCACACAACAAATATATGGATAAATTGATCAATTTTTAACCTTAATGAAAACATGCATGCTTTCAACAAAAATATCTTAGGTTGTTGAATATATTTCTTAAATCCAAACATCTAATAAACCCAGAAAAGATAACATAAACCATAAAATCACTAACAACCTTCATAGTCACCAATAATATCCCATAAAAATATCTTTATCATTATTATCTCAACATAGAGCATGTATTAAGGTTATCTTCCCAAAATCATATTTTTTTCAAAAGATAAACATTCCATGAATCACTTCTCTTGGTTACTAGTACTATTCATAACATTCCTCCAAATCCTTAAAGAAATGGTATTGTAGTTAAATCCTTATATATTCCAGAACTATTATAATTAGAATGTAAAAAATAATTTTACAATATATTTCTTGGATCCAAATACACAATCATAGTAATCATTACACTTCTGTTGTACCAACAAAATAATATTGACCTTGATCCCTTTGCTTCTTCTGAGGATTATTCCCTTGATGCTTGGGGAATTCGTTTTTTATAGTTCCCTATATCCTTACATTGTAAGAATTTCACATTGGAAATTTATTTCTTACCCTTGTAATCATGATCATGGGGGATTATTTCCCCACACTAGAAACCAACTCCTTTTCCTTTTAAGTATGTGCCAAGGTGTTTCCTTCTACAAGTATCACATGTTGTAAAAACATTCTTTCTCTTCTTACCTTTATCTATCATTTTCTATACTATCCTCTTCTTCTATTAATACCCTTAAAATTCATAAGACTTTTAGATTTATTTATCTATCTTGTTAGAACATGATACTATGTTCTCATATGATGATAATTTTTGGGAGAATAGTTCCCTTTAAAAGTTTGGCTTGAAATCATCAAAGAAACTATCATTCTGACTCTTTGTCTTATGTGCATTGATACGGTTTGTAGTCCCTCCAATATGAACCATTTATAAATATGGAATACACTAAATAAGATCATAACATTTTGAAACCTAATGTATAATCTCAAAACTAGTGATACACTTAACATTAATTTAAATTTTAGGTTTAACTCATCTCTAAATCATAAGCTTAGTTTATTTGGATATATTTCCAAATTCTTTCATAGGGTTTCCTTATCTAATATAATTTTTAATAAAAAAATCACAAGGTTCCTACTAAACTTTCTTTGATACCAAATTTTTTAATTACTAGGTCCCAGTGACAACATAGACAAACCACCTTTAACATGGTCATCGGGCCCTGGCCCGCTAGGTACCACCAGTTGCCCCGCAGACATGTGGTCCCCACCCTAGGGCCTACCTACATGCCTGAATGGATCATATGACTAATAATAGTCTCCACAGGACAGCACATGTCCTTTTCAGTGTGATTTGTCCTCACTCACACACATCTTGGAAAACTTCCCAGAAGGTCACCCATCATGATCACTACTCCGGGACAAGAATGCTTAACTTTGGAGTTCTAATCAGGTAGGATCCCAAAAAGGAAAGTGCGCCTTATTTACATGAGTCATTTAATTTAGTCATTTAACCCTTTATCATTTTGGGGTGTAACATTCACCCCCCCCCCCCTTTAGATCACAACATCCTAGTTGTGGACCCTACATCTCAACTCAGGCAGTGCACATCACTTAAGGCTGGGTACCAACTTTGATACCAAATGTAACAACTGGGTCCCGGTGATAGAACAGACACCCCGCCTTTAACATGGTCATCAGGTCCTGGCCCTCCATGTGCCACCAGTTACCCCGCAGACACGTGGTCCCCACCCTGGGGTCCTCCCACGTGCCTTAACAGGGAATCTAACTAATGAAAGTCTCCACATGCCAACACATGTCCTTTTCAGTGTGCTTTTTCCTCAATCACACACATCCTAAGAAACATCCTAGAAGGTCACCCATCCTAATCACTACTCCAAGTCAAGAATTCTTAAATGTGGATTTCTAATCAGGTAGGCTTCCGAAAAGGAAAGTGCACCTTATTGACATGATTCATATCATTTAGTCATTTAACCCTTTTTCATTCTGGGGTGTTACTAACTTTAAAGATCCAAACCCCAATAGCCCTAAGTCGGTGGTTACTTTATTACATTGGCATAATATATAAGGAACCTCATCTTGAATGACCAAATATATTAGTAGTATTGGTAGGGTAGATACATACTTGAAATTCACATTTCATTTCAAAACATAAAATTCACAAATAATTTCTTTGAGAATTCTATTATTTTTCATAGTGTATCCTTGAATCACAAAATAACTCCTCGTATCCTGGGGGAAAATAAAACATAACAAAGGGTGATCTAAAATAATTAGTAAGGGAAAGTTTACAGTGGAAGCTATGAATAAATATGGCATAAAAAATATAGTTAGGTAAATAACAGAAACACATTCCATTTAATCAATAACTTGAGAATAATATGATAGAAATAAAAGATGATCAAATATTTACATATAAATATTAACATAATAATTAAAATTAATAATGGATATTCTATAAATTGAATAATCACATGGAATATCAACAACTAAATTCATAATGATATAATACATAATGTGGGAAATCATAAACGTACCATCAAGGCTTTGTACAAGACAAAATACATAAATGGGTAATACATCATCCAATAACCAAAATAGTTTTCCTTATGAGACCTACTGATGCATCAAGGGGCTATAGAGGTCTGCACCCATCATTTACTAAGTCCAATGAATTCTTTATATGAAGGGGTGAAACAAAATCAACATAAATATTCGTATTAAAAACAAACATAGTAAATGTTAATACCTACCCCAATCAAATTAAAATAATCATAAACCATCCAAAGTAATATGGTCAATGGTATCAAAATAGAAAATCCATAATAAAAATAATCATAAACCATCCAAATAAATAATAAAGATGATATCAATACAACATATCCACAGTGTATAATTAGGTCATTAAAGGTTTGATGTCATTGATAAATAAAAATATCCTTAAAAACATTCATGAGGAAAATATCCTTTTCATTTTGAACATCACTTTTTAAATCTAAAAGTTCACAAAACATTTTGAAAATAATTTTATTTAAAGATAATATTTTAAAACTTGTAAAATAATATTTAAAACAGTGTGTGTTCATGATTCTAGGAAATTACATACATTTCGTACAAGTTAAAGAAAATTTGACTTTCACATTTTCAGTAAATGCAAAATGGGAATTGTTTTTAAAATGATTTGAAGATTATTTTAAAAAAAATTGTGAAAATAGGTAAAAATATATTTAATAAATAATTTCAAAAATTTCAAAATCATTTTTGAAAACCTTTTTAAAAAACAAGGGTTTTTATTAAAATAGATTTCTGAATGAAAAATAGAAATAAAGTCAGATTTTATTAAAGACATTTTCTCAATAATTTTAAGTACCAAAGAGTGGGAAAAGATTATTACATGAAAAATTTCATGAATAACTAGATGATAAAAAAATATTTACTTCAAGATATAAATATCAAATAATTCCTCCAAAGGAGACATAAACATAAACAATCCTGAATAATGAGGAGATTGTGAAATAAACTCTTACCACTTTGGTAACTTTTGGATCATAATACCCATAAAAGAAATAAATTTAAATTAAGCTTTAAATACCCTGAAGATAAATTAATTCATGATATAATAAATCAAATATGCAGTATTTACACCACATAAAGGAAATAAGTGGTGAATATGGCATATGTCCCACAGAAGTAAAAGTGTGATGAGAAACCCTTACCTTGTATTGTCCTTTAATTAAAAATGATTTAACCTAATGTATAATGGTTTAAAGAATTACATTAATTTATAAAATAACCATATTTATATTTATGATATCATATATGATCCTATTATATCATCTTATCACCAATTTATCGATAATATTTTGTTATTACCCTTGTTTCGTGTGTTAACTGCTTCATTTTCCTATGCACGTGTTGTCTTGTAAGTCATGGTTCTTGTGCATAAGATATATTCACATAATCTCAAAAATTATATGAACATCATATATGTCATATTTATTCATTAGTTATATTTTTTAGAAGAAATCTTTAATGTTGAACAAGGAAAATTAATCACATCATGTTGTGAAGACAGTAGGTTGTACGTACGCACGAGTGATGATATCATTCCATTAATGGGTGAAATGGTAAGTAATTGGATGATATATTAATTTTAAATAATAAATATCATTTAATAAGTACCATATATATCCACTATTTACATTATTATAATCATCCTTGTAAATTGATGATGAAAAAAGAATTACACTGCTACATGGAGGTGGTAAGTCATACGTAGGCATGTGTGGTGGTTTAGTTTTTCATAGGATGGATAAGAGGTATAATATAGTTTTTTCATAATAATAATAATATTTTAGTATATATATTATACTATATTTATTATTATAGGATAGAAACAACACATGATTAGGAAGTAGAAGAATAAATAAACATGAAGAGTTTATAAAAATGATTACATCTTCTTCGGAAGATTTCCTTTAGAAATCTTTTTAAAGGACTTAGGGTTGGTATTATGAGGATAATAGAACATCCAAAACATGGATAATGAATTCTATAAAAGTAATTATCATTAATTTGTTGAGTTATATGGCTCAAAGTGGTGTAATAAGTGAAGTAAGGGGTTCCCTTTTATAATAGATGTGAGGTAGACTTTAGGAATTTATTAAAATGTTAATTTAATATAAATTAATTTTCAATTCCAAATATATATAAACTTATTAATTTTTAATATAATTTGATTATGGGTATAAATAACCGCATCCAATAAAATTTAAATAAGTTTTGACTAAATTTTTACCAATATTTTTGGTTTTAACCCTTATTTAACCTCTTTACCTCTTACCATGACAACAATAATTTTAATCTTTGAGGATAAATATAGTTATTATAAAATGAAAAAAACCCATAAATGGATCATGTATAAAATTTTAAATATTGTTAAAATAATTTTTAAAATTTTAATATTTTATGAATTTTATATCATTTAAAAAATTATTATTTACTATAAAATATTCATAATGTCATTTTTAAGAACTATTCATTACCTTGACTTTACTAATATCAAGATATTACATATACTTCTAAAAAACAATTTTATTACATACATAACCTATAAATTTAATCTATAAAATTCATTTATCACGTTAATTTTGTAAAATTGTATTTATTTTAATTTTTTTAATATCATTCATTTTATTTTTCCATTAATGAGGTAATTAATACATCATTATTGTGAAATATTTTAAGGTAAATATTTATACCCTAAAAATTAAAAATAAATTATCATTATGAAGATAAATACTTAAAATTTCCAATTACTATTCATAGTATAATATATCATCTAGATAATACCATATTAAAAATGTTATAGTTATTAAAATCATGAATCTGACATCTTTGACTTTTCTTTAAATAAAATATTATAATGGTCATAATCTCAAAGAAATGGCCATAAATGTCCATATAACTAAAAATATAATGATTATGGACAAATATTATTCTTTTAATAAATTTTTTTCAAGTTTTAGGGTTATTTTATTGTCTTTATCATATCATTTTTTACCTAAATTACCCAATTTAACCTTTACTATGGTAACAAAAATTACCACAGTTACTATTCATATTAGCCAAAAAAAAGAGAACTATTTAATAAATTTGGAAATTTTAAATCAAAATATTGCATCCATTTTTAAAAAAATCAAAACACATAATTTTTAGAATTTAATTTAAAATTAATCCCGCAAAAAGTAATGAAATACAACTTTCTTGAAAAATGAATTTTTAAGCACAAAAATGTACTTATACCAAAATAAGGTATAATGATGAATAAAATGAAAATAATTAGGTTATTTATAACTTAAGATTATTTAATTTTAATTGATATCAAATTCAAATCATAAAGGCACTTTTAATGAAAATAAATTTATAGTTTTATAAAAAATGGTATTTTCACTATTCACTGAAAAATCAATCTTCTTAGAAAATTACCAAAAATCACCATAATATAATTTTAATATGATTATTTAAAAAATGATATTAATTTTATATATGTTCTAGGAATTTATTATAATATTTACTCATAAAAATAAAGAAAATAATCTTTGAAGAAAATGTATTTTTGAAGAATAATTGACTTTACTAAAATTTAAGTACATATTCACAAAGAACTAATTAATACATTAAAAATAATTTGAAAAATTATATATTTCATAATGTGGTAAATATTATTCATTCCTACCATTTTATTGGCTAGTTTATAATGGCCACATTAAAATAATAATATTTTGTGGCTCGTGTAGGCTTAGTGTTGTGTGCAATGTAAGATATTAATTAAATTTTATATATTATAAAATCTTGAGATGTTACATGTTTTCACTTCTAATTATACACCAAATCAATTGGGTGGCTTCTTTACTCCCTTATAAAATTATTCATATATAAAATAATTAGTAGAAACCAAATTCATATATGACATTTGGCGTATCTAGAGTGCATGGTAAGTGTACCTTTTACCACATCATTATCGCAACCCTCGTCAGAAATAATGATCTCATGATATTTTCCTTTATCCCTCAGATTAAGAGGTTTCTAATTTTGATCATAATAATTAAACTTTAGATTTGGGCACTGGTTGGCATAATTCCCATGCTCCTTGTACTTTAAACACTATAGTGTGGGTGGTGTATTATGTGGAACTTTCTCTTCATTCGCATAATTAGCTAACTTCTTTCCATAACTTTGACAATCAATTTTTCGATGAACTTTATTCCTACAATTATAACATTTAACATTTCCTTAAGAAAATTTCTTCCATATTTCATTCCAAACATTGAGGATAAAGGAAATATCATCTTATTTTATCCATGGTTTTTAAAGTTTCTTTTGAATTCCATATTTCTTTTCTTATCAAAACCATTTGATTTGTGGAAAACCCCAATATTAATTTCTACCTTTATATAATAGCAAACAATTTCTTCATAGCTACCAAAGTACCTTATGGAAAAATGCCTTCGGAAACTAGGTTTTAATCCATTGAATAATTGATCAACCTTACTTTTGGGTTGGATGATAATACCAGAAGCATACCTCACAAGTCTTGTAAAATTATCCTCATAGGTACCAATGGATTCATCATCCTTCAGATTTAAATCAATAAATTCCTTATCCATATTTGTGTGAAGAATATGAGGAAAATACTTATTGAAAAATAATCTCTTAAACTCATCTCATCCCCTGGAGTCAATTTCTTTTTATTGACTCACATTCTTTATAAGATTCCAATATTGATCTAATTCACTTTCCAAATGATAAACATCCAAAATGAATTTTTCATAATATAAACATAGGATAATTTAATATATATTCTCAATGGTACTGATTAATTATTCAGAAACTAGTGGATCAGTAGAACCACTAAAATAAAGTGGATGTTTCCTCATAAAGGACTAAATAGAATGGTGTTCCCTCCTTTGCTCATTTGTAATTATATAATGATTCATAGCTTGAGAAAGTTGTGTGAGCATAGAAAAGAGATTTTATATCTCATCTTCCATAACATTTGGTTTCTTGGGAGGACAATCATTTCATTTTCTATCACACTTATCATTAACATGATTCCTTCAAGTTCCATCCATTGAAAAAAAAAACTAAAAATCATAGTGTAAGTAATAATAATCATATAGAGGAACCACATAATCATGAAAAATAACTTATAGTTAATCTATGAAATGTTAGGATTAAACTAGGTTATTCATGGTAATTATTAAAATCTTTCATAATTTTTCATAAAGAGAATGTGAATTAACCAAAGAATATCCCCTGGGAGTGTCAAACCAGTTACACAATAAGATCCATTTTTATGTACTGGGTAATGCTCAATTCAAGACCAAAGTGCCTTTTTCAGAGTTATGAACCCTAGGTACATCTATTACATAACCACATCTACTTATAGTATCTAGAAAAATATGTATTTCTAGGAAAACTATACTCCTTTATTTACCATAACTTATAATGTTCTCCTATAGTTAGGATTATCCTAAGGGTTATCACTAATGTTTTCTCATCCTAGTTCCAAAAGATTAACTAAACCTTGCTCTAATGATGACTGTAAAGGCCCAAACATCTCATACATATGTATTACATCTTAATAAATGAATATTCATTATATAACATAATGGTCCATGCCAGAATTGTTTAGTTATATTGACTTTGGAAACTTGGACATATAAAAAATGGTCCATAAGTGAGCTACGTCATCTCACACTAAGTTATTCATAACTATAATCCTTCTTAAACACACTATACAAAAATTAATTTCTTCATAACCTAGGGAAATAAAACATAATAAATGGTGATCTCAGATTCTCAGTAAGGGTTAACAAGGGAGATACATAAACATAATGTGGGAATAAGGGTATTATAACATGAGCATAATATTTAAAAATCGTACCCTACTTATAAAAGATCATAATCTTAAGTCATGGAATAAATATTTGAATTTCAAAAGACATGAATTATAAGGGAACCAAAGAACATGAACCATAAGAGAATAACATTGTCATAAGACATAAAAATGAGGCATACATATAACTATAAAAAATCATTTCATTAGTAATCAAGTATCATTTACAAGTCTATAATAGTGGAATGTGTTCACTTGCCAAATCATTATAGTAGTAAAGGTTCACTCCCAAGACTATCACTGTGGACAAAGTTCCTTAATTAATTGGGTTCACTCTTCATGTTATTCATGTTTATCACATGAGATACCAATCATTACACAATGAATTAGAAAGAGATATAAGTCCCACCCATAACATAATGAAAATTATATATACATGTGCCAAAATATCATAAAACAATCACTATATCAAAACTCACTAAAAGAAATTCTTTTCATAAATCATTTATCATATCATAACCCATGAAAATAAATGGGTTTCATAGAACATTTCATAATAGTGTAACCCATGGAAAATAAACAGTCTTCATAAACATTTTTTAATCACAAACATAAACCACTTATAGAAAGAATAATTATGGTATCATTGGATCATATCCCTAATAAATATTAAGTAATATCAAAGGATGTTATATTGTATGAAAATTTATTTTGAAAGAAAAATCACTTGGAATGTTTCTTGAGGAAAATTTATTTAATTTGAAAATCACCTTTTTAGAATTATAAATTCATAAAATATTGTGGAAATAATTTTATTTGAATATAACATTGAAAAATTATAATTTAATATTAAAATAAAATAATTTTCATGATGTTTGTAAATTCTATTCATGTTGTACACGTTAAAATAAATATTTCTTTCACATTTTAGGTAAAATCCAAACATGCCTTGTCTGAAAAAAAACATAAATTTTCCTTTTAAAAAACTTTTTAAAAAATAAAAAATTGGTAAAAATTATTTAATAAATTATTTTAGGTAATTCTAAAATATTTTTTAAAACTTTTTTAGAAAACATGGATATGGAATAAAATGGTGTTTTTGACCGAAGAGAGAAATAAAGTCGATTTCTCTAGAAACCATTTTTTTGGTATCATTAGTACATAAAGAGAGGAAAATGAAAAAAACATATATTCTCATGAAATAAATAGATTAGAATAAAATTCATGAGTTTATTTATATATGAATCATAATATTTTTTCATCCAAAGCATAAACATAAATAATCCCAATAAACGATGAGATTATGTCATAAAACCCTTACCACTTTGATAACATTGAAACATAAGACCCATAAAGGAATAACATTAAATGAAACTAAAAATATCATAAAAATAAATAAATTCTTGATATTTCATTTCAAAAGGTATGTATATACACCTTATAAAATATGATAGGTGCATAACATAACATATGTCTCAAAGAAGGAAAATTGTGACAAAAATATCTTACCTTAAGTATCAACTTCCTTCGTACATGTTTGAAACTTTCGTATAATAAATATAAGTTTATTATAAATATATTAAATATCTATAATTATATATATCATGCCATATATTAATTACTTAATACCCTTTTATTAGATATTTATTAACAATTCTATGTTAAAATCATGTTTTGGGTAATAACTACTTTGTTTTTTGTTTATGTTTTGATTTTGTATTTTTAGTCCTATTACTTTAATCGTGGTTACATAATATTTAAAATTTTAACCAAGATATAAATATCATATATATTCATTATATATGTATTTAGAGTAATCCCTAAATTTAGAGACGGAGAATGAAATACACCATTCATGGAGATGGTATGCCTTACCTACGCATGAACATTGTTTCCATTTTCTCAAAGGATGAATTGAAAAGAAGGTAAATAATATATTACTTTTTAGGAATCATTTTTATGTCATATATATCACATATATTCATTAAATTTACCCTAATTACCTTCCATGCAAAGTGTTAGTGAAAAATTAATCACATCGCTACATGGTACGGTAGTCTACCATGCACACAAATGATGTTATCAAATCCCCCATAGAATGTAAATAAAGAGGGTATATGTGATATAATAATTAAAATTGTATTATAATATAATAAATATCATATATAGATATTAAATCCATCATTATATCCATTTTTGTAAGATGGTTATGGAAAACTAATAACATCATTCTACAAAGCGGTAGTCCATTGTACGCACTAATGATGATTTTATATTCCATTTGATGGAAGATGAGATGGATTTAGGTTATTACATTAAAATAATAAAATATAAATATATTGGAGAAACTTTTTTATTGCATCATCATAATTTAATAATATTTTAAGTAGTTTGAAGAAGAAATAAAATAAAAATGATCGTTTAAGTTTGATACCTTTTCTTAAGACAACCTCCAAATGTAAGCACCAAAAGGCTTCTTAGGATGGATTTATGATCAAAATAATAGATATAGGTAATTTTAAGGGAATTAAGGTGTTAAGAAAGTGTTATTTTAAAAAACACTCTATTTTATTAAGGGGAGATCATTGAAGACAATACTCTATCTCTTTATGATGATTTTGATGTTCACAAATACCCTTATTTGTTATTTTAATGATTTTACTTTGAGTATATTTCAGAAAATTAATATTCTTTATTTATCTATTTTGTAATAATATTAAATAATTTAATCCACGTGGAATATTTGAAAAAGTTTTTGGAAATCATTTTAGCGTATTCTGGAAACATTGTTCATGCTCTACGTGTTCGTAAATCACTTTCACGTGTTCTGGAAACACTGTTCATACCCTACGTTGAGGAGCATAGCGTAAAATGGAATTCTTCATTTACTTTACGTTATATCAGAAAAGTATGGTTAAGAAACCATAGGTTATAGACAAAAGTATAAAATAAGAACCCTACATTTGGAAGGAACCTTACGTTCGGGATATCAGAAAAGTATGGAAGAAGAACCCTACGTTTTGAAGGAACCTTACATTCAGGATATCAGAAAAGTACGGAAGAAGAACCCTATGTTAGTATGGATCGTTATGTTTGTTTCTTAAAAGTATGGTTCATCAACCTTACTTTTGAAAAAAACCTTACGTTTTATCAAAAATTATGGATCATATACCTTACGTTTGGAAGCTGATAAAAGTATGGATCATCAACCTTACTTTTATAATGAACCTTACGAATCATGTATCGTATGTTTTGCTAAAAATGAATGTATGGATATTGTACCGTACATTTTAGAGTTTAAGAGAAAATTATGGTTTATCAAATTTAAGTTGTGAACCTTACATTATCAACCTTACGTTGTGAACCTTACATTCATAGAAAGAATTCCAGGCAGTTCAACCCTATGTTTGGCGTTAGAGATTTAAATTATGATTTTATTGAGCAATGGTATTTATGAAAATTATTAGGATGATTTCCAGCAAAATTCAAATCCCGGTTTTAAATAACATCTTTGACTGATTAAAATCCTTTTATTTTTTATTCAAAGGATCGATTTGAGAGGAGCATTTCATGCTGAATATTCAGGGGAGTTACGACTGCTCTGTTATTCAAACATTTTAATATCGTGATTATAAAGGTGACTTTTGTGGAACTAAATTTTTAAGGAAAATTCTCATCGTTATTATATATATATCTGTAATATTTTGTATTAAAAATGAGGAAGAATCATCAAGAAAATATATAACAAGATCTTGAGTTCTTCACGACAACAGTTTTACAGAGTCATTCAAGATTTACAGATCTACTTCTATCAAGATCTATCAAAATCTATTTTTCTAAAGAAGAAGAAACTCGTTGAAGATTCATAGTTTTTGTATCAAATATCTTTCGTGAATCTATTATTGTTGGAGTTGATGAATTTATTTCTATATCTATTGCAACTAGATCAACTCAGAATTTCCCTTATCAGAAAAACATATTTTATGAAGACGACGATCTATCTACTGTCAGTTGCATGTTGTTGCAACTGTGGAGATCAACTGGAAAGTATTTCAAGACAAATAGTATTTTTATTTTGATTAACCGGTTTCTCATACTAAGATATGTATTCGGTTCTATGTTTGAACCAGAAGGATATTTTTTTTACCTTAACTTGTAAAAGTTTCAACTGCCTGTACTCAGTTGTGGATGGTCAGTTGATATGATGACCAGATAGTGAAAATAACCAAGATCGTGGAGTATAGAGTTGGTGGAGTGGACTAGGGTTCTTTTGTTCCCCGAACCACTATACATCCTTGCATTATTTAACTGTTTATTTTCCACTGCATAAACAATCTGATAAAGATAAAAGGTTAGACCCGGTCATCATCATGATTTTTGAAGAATTTGTAAAAGTCAAAATTCACCCCCCCCCCCCCCCTCTTGTGTGTATTTGGTATAAACTGATCCAACAATTGGTATCAAAGGAGGAGATTTTTTCAAATCTATAAAAAGTTGAAAGTTTTTGGATTATACAGAGCACAATGGATGATACACGAGAGGTTATGTCAATGGTTCGAGCTCCCTACTTCAACGGTGAAATTATGGATGATAGAAATCAAGGATGATCATTTACTTAAAGAACCTTGGATATAAAGTCTACTCGAAAATTATAACTCCCTATGTGATTCTAGAGAAACCTGAAACATGGAGTGTTAATACAGAAGTAGAGTACGACATAAAATCAAAAGCTATGAATGCTATTATATATGATCTTGGACTAGATGAATTCAACAGAGTATCTCAGTGCCCGACTACTTATGAAATGTGGCAGACAATTGCAGTTGCTTATGAAGGAACTGACAATTTCAGACAGATGAGGTATGCCACAACTAAATTAAAGTTTGAAACATTCAAAATTTTTGAAGGAGAAATCATCACCCATATGAATGGAAGGCTTATAGAAATTATTAAAAATATCACTACCTTAGGAGATCTTATCAAACAAGAAAATTAAGCCTTGAAAGTACTAAGAGTACTACCACCTAGATGGAATGGGATATCAGTGGCTATTAGACAATCATCATCAGTAAAAGATCTTACAATGAGAGAGTTAATTGGATCTCTTATGATGTATGAATTTTAGATTCAAGATGAAGCAAATGAGCGTAAATTCTTGATCAAGATAGCAAATACTGCTTTGAAAGTAACATCCCAAAAGAAGAGAAGAAAGATAAAGAAAGAAATCAAAATGAAATCAGATAATTCTGATTCATCTAATTTAGATGTGAAACTGGCTCATCTATCCATAAAGTTTGGTAATTATATAGAAAGAAGAAGGCATTCAGAAAATTCTTCAAAAAGGATGAAAAAGAACTAAGGGAAGTTAGATGCTATGAATTCAAGAAGATGGGTCACATTAGACCTGACTATCCTCAATTAAAAGAAGAAAATAAAAATAAATTTTTCAAAAAAAAATGATTATGAGCAGAAATACAAAAGATCAATGAAAGCTACTTGGGGTGTTTCGGAAGACACCAACATCTCATCAAAGTCTGACTCGGGAAAAAAAAGAATCAAATCTAAAAGCAAATATGTGCTTTATGGAAGAAACTAATGAGGTAAAATCTTATTACTCATTCGATTCTGATTCTAGTTCTAATTGTTCAAATAATAAACTTGCATCCTACTACAACATGCTGGAAGAAAAATATTATTCCTTATTTAAGAAACATAAATCACTAAAAAATATTCACACAGCTGTTTTAGGAGAAAAAATCACTCTGCTAAAACAACATCAAGAGTTAATTGAAAAATATAACTTATCAAACATAAACTGTACAGATAATGAAACTAAAATAAAAAAACTGCAAACAGAAGTAGAAACATACAAAAGTGTATCTATTGTTTTTATAAAAGGATAAAATACACTAAATGAAATTTTTGGAAAGAATGTGATTAAAAGAGAAATATATGGAATAGGCAGTAAAGGTGAGAAACACAAACTATATAAGAACTATTCTGTTCCAAGTACAAAAGGTAAAATTTGAAACTACTGTGGAACAAAAGGTAACATATCAAAAAAAAATTATTTAAGGAAACCGCAAATAAGTGTGATTAAGAAATCCTTTGTTCCAATCTATTTATATGATTCTATTGATTATAGAAAAATAAAGAAAGTATGGATTCCTAGTTCTTTGCTGGCTAACACTGCTCGACCCAACAAAATATAGGTACCAAAACAATTCTTCGTTTAAATTTCATTGCAAGAAACAGCTCACAGAATCCAAACTGAAATATGGTTTATAGACAGTGGATGCTCTAGGCATATGCATGGAAATTCATCGAATTTTAAAACATTAACTCAAAAGGATGGAGGATTAGTCACATTTGGTGACAATGCCAAAGGTAAAATTATTGGCATTGGAACTGTTGGAGATCCAGAAGCTGTCTCAATTAATAAAGTACTCTATGTAAAAGGATTAAAACACAACCTGATAAGTATCTCTCAACTCTATGATGATGGTTATTTTGTTTTTTTTTCAAAAAATTGTTGTTCTATTTTTAAATATAAATTGCTTAAATTTAGAGCACCCAGAATTGATAATGTTTATACTCTGGACTTAAATTCCTTGTATAAAAAAAGTAAATTGCTTAACTTCTAAGATAAATGAATTGTGGATCTGGCATAGAAGACTTGGATATTGAAAGGTATATGCCTTACATAAGTTATCTAAGAAATAATTAGTTTCTGATTTTCCTAGTCTCAAATTTGAAAGTGATAGATTATGTGATGCATGTCAACTTGGCAAGAAATACAAATCATCCTTCAAATTTGTTAACAAAATTGCTACATCTAAACCTCTAGAAATTATCCATATGGATTTGTTTGGACCTTCAAGAATATAAAGCTTGGCTGATAAATTATTTTTATATGTTTTATTTGATGACTATTCTAGATTTACTTGTATTTTTTTTCTAAAATATAAAAATTAAACTTTTACTATTTTTGAAAGTTTTTACAAATCTTTCCAAAATGAAAAAGGTTTTAAAATAGTTTCATTAAGAAGTGATCATGGTGGAGAATTTTTGAATCTAGAATTTAATTCATTTTTCTCAAATATGGGTATTAAACACACCTTCTCTGCACCAAGAACACCTCAACAAAAACGGAATTGTTGAAAGAAGAAATAGGACTATTCAAGAAATGGATAGGACTATGATAAATTAATATACTTCTCCTACCTTTTTCTGGGCATAAGTTGTAAGTACAACCAACTATATAATGAATAGATTTTTAATTAGAACATTTTTAAAAAGACACCCTATGAACTCTGGAATAACAAAAAACCTAAAGTAAATTACTTTAAAGTTTTTGGATGCAAGGTTTACACCTTAAACACTAAGGAAAATCTTGGAAAGTTTGATCCAAAATCTAATGAAGACATTTTCTTAGGATATTCTGCTACTTCAAAAGCTTATAGAGTTTTTAATAAAAAGTCAAGGATTGTTGAAGAATCGGTACATGTGAAATTTGATGAATCTGGTCCCTTTGAGAAAAGGAAAAACCAAATTGATGAATCTAACTCTAAATATAACATGAGAATTGAGAACTTAAAAGATTATTTTGAAAAATATTTAAATGAAATTTAGTCCAGTTCAGAAGAACATGACTTCGAAGAACTTAACAATGTACTACCTAGACAGTTTAGAACCCTAAAGAATCATCCTTTAGAAACTGTTATAGGAGACTGAGACACTAGAATAAAAAATAGAAGAAGTGTAGTAAATCATGTTGAATTCTCTACCTTTCTATCCTAATTAGAACCTAAGACATTATAAGAAGCCTTAGTTGATGGAAGTTGGATGATAGAAATGCAAGAATAACTAAACCAGCTCAAGAAAAATGAAGTTTAGAATTTAGTTGAAAGACATCAGAACTATCCAGTTATAGGAACTAAATGGGTCTTTATAAATAAACAAGATGATCAAGGAATAATAACTAGAAATAAAGAAAGACTAGTAGATAAAGGATATAATCAGGAAGAAGGTATAGATTATGATGAGACCTTTGCACCCATAGATAGATTAGAAGCTATTAGAATCTTTTTAGCATATCCATCTCATATGATGTTTAAATTATTTCATATGGATGTCAATTCTGACTTTATAAATGGTTACTTATTATAGGAAGTTTATTTTGAGAAACCTCCTGGTTTTGAAAATTCACAAAAACCAGATTTTGTTTTTAAACTTACTAATTCTCTTTATGGACTTAAACAAAAACCTAGAGCTTGGTATGAAAGATTAAGTTATTTTCTTTTGAAAAATGATTTTACTTTTGGGATGGAGGATCCAACATTTTTTAATAAAACTGCTAAATCTAATATTTTTTCGGTTCAAATTTATGTTGATGATGTAATTTTTGGTTTAACAAACAAAAACATTTGTCATGAGTTTTCAAATTTAATGCAAAAATAATTTGAAATGAGTATTCTGGGAGAATTAAAATTCTTTTCAGGACTTCAAATTTATCAAAAGGATTTTGGAAATGTTTTAAATTAAAGAAAATACATTACTGATATAATAAAGAAATTTGAACTTGAAAATAGAAAGACATATACAACTTTTATGTGTACTAATATAGAACTTGATTTGGATGAAACTGGAAGATTAGTTGACAATGAGTTATATAGAGGTATGATTGGTAGTTTATCATATCTTACTTCTATAAGGCCATATATAATGTATTTAGTATGCCTTTGTGCTATATTTCAATCTGATCCTAAAGAATATCACTTAAGTGTTGTTAAAAGAATTTTTAGATATTTAAAAGGAACTATTTTTCAATCTCTTCTCTATCCAAAAACTTCTGATTTTAATTTAATTTCATATTCATATCATAACATTGGAAGTTGTAGATTAGATAGAAAAATAACCTTAGAGACTGGTCACTTTTAAGGAAAATATTTAGTGTCATTGTCTAGTAAGAAACAACACTCAGTTGCCCTATCAACACCTGAGGCAGAATATCTATCTGCAGGCAGTTTCTATGCACAAGTTTTGTGGATGAAAAACACTCTTATGGAATTTGGAATATATTTTAATAACACACCTATTTTATATGATAATACAAGTGCTATAAATATTTCAAAAATCCCTATTAATCATTCAAGAACTAAGCATATTGAATTCAGACATCATTTTTTAAGAGATCATGTTCTTAAAAAGGATATATTCTTAGAATTTGTAAGTACAAAAATTAAATTATCTGATATTTTTACTAAATTACTTCTCACTACAAGGTTTGATTTTATTAAAGGGGATCTCGGTTTATTTAATTTTAAATGAAATTTTAATTTTAATTTTTATGTGTTTTTTTATTTTTATCTTCACTATTTTAAATAATTTAATTATTTGTTTTTAGAATAATTTAAAATTTCATTTGTATTATTTTTCATGTATGTTTTATTTTATTTTATAATGTAATGATTATTATGTAAGTAAATGACACGGGAATCAAGGATGTCAGAAACCGTTTCAAATCCCAAACTTGTTCATTTTCTCAAAACCTTTCAAAACACCAAAAAACCTTACTGCCTTCGTCTATCTTTGGAAAAACATTCAAAACCCTAAACCTTTGAGACTTTAGAACTTTGAAATGGAAATGGCCAAGACACAGATCATCGAGGAAGGATAATCTAGTAATTCCAAGCGTCAGTACACGGTAGGAAGAAAGATTTTATAGGGAAAAGTAATCGACTTGGAATGGTTGTATAAAACGGATCTCTTACTACGGAAAACCCTCGCTTGTAAGAATTTTGAGCAGACTTTCAGTGGTGAAAATACAAAGTTTCTATATGAGGTATAGCTTCATCAATTTTTAAAAACTGTTCAGTTCAGTCTTGGAGATATAGAGGACACCATAGTTGCGAAAATTCAAGATCAGGATTTTTCAATTTTATCTGTAGAAATAACTAGAATCTTAAAATTCCCTCATAATGGAGTTTATCATTTCAACTTATAGAATATTAGATATGATGATCATAAGTTAGAGGACATTATGTCATTTTTATTTGGATCTACAAGTATAAGAAAAATGTCATTGGAGGATCTAGAACCTGATCAGAAGATTCTTGTTAAGTTTGTGAAAACAGGGATTGCACCTAGGATGTCATAAATGGAGAAGATTTTGTTTCCTAACATGTAAATAATTTTTTTTCTTATGAGTGAAATCAAGCTGAATTTTCCAAGATATATGGTAAGATATCTCAACTACTAGTATCAAACAGAGGCTAGAATGAACTTTTATCCCTATGGAAGGTTAATTTTAAAATTATTGTTTAAGTGTGATATGGTAAGATTAATATATTCCAGATTAAGATGTTATCACAAAAATATTTTCAATGCTAGAACTCTAAGGAAGATTGGATTATTTTGGATTACTATGAAAGGAAAGATTATGCCTATTGGACCTGAGGAAGACCAAGATTCGGCTTAGGGGGAGCAACCTACTAAGTCTAAGGAAGGCATGGATGAATGAAGAGAAAGTGGAACCTCAAGAAGACTGAGATTTGAAGTAGTTGATCCATCT
Source organism: Viscum album (assembly GCA_963277665.1). Lineage (NCBI taxonomy): Eukaryota > Viridiplantae > Streptophyta > Magnoliopsida > Santalales > Viscaceae > Viscum > Viscum album. Next base: position 1,719,430,161 of record OY728141.1, read on the forward strand.
GTTGATGAGGAAAGTCAAGAAGGACTTCATAGGAAAAGACATCGAGTGGTTATAACTAGTGAGGAGCCTATTCAAGCAACTAATACTACAAATGAACCTCTTATGAGCTATAGATTTATTAGAGAACCTGTAGTACAGCAAGGTGAACAACCAACAGTTTCCCAGATTGAGGCGACTTCTCAAGTGGAAAAAGAAATTGTGCCTCAAACTATTGAAAATCCTGGAGAAGTTGAAGTGGCTGGACCTGAGACTGTTCAAGAGGAATTAGCTCAAGAGGAACCTATTTTACATGATCTAGTTTTGGATGAACTCAATGAAGAATATTCTAAGGAAGAGAAACATCCTACTGATGTAAATTTAGAATATAATCCTTCTAAGATTCATACTGAAGTTCTTAATGAGGATTTTTCTATGGATGAATCAGGAAAAGACTCAAAGGAATAATCAGTTGAGAAGCCAGTACAAATAGAAGATGAAGAGAAATCAGATGTTGAATCTCTACCTTTAGTTTTGTTAAAACTAGTGGAAGATCGGACTGAGAATCAATCACAAGGTTCCACTAATTCTATGAATGTAGAAGCTGAGGAGCTGTATAGAAAGTTAACTATAGTTGAATCCAAAAATTCTTCTTTAAGAAGAGCATTGGAAAAGGAAAATCATAGATTTCAGAAATTGGAATCCAATTATATTTCAAAAACAATAATTTGAATTTTTTAAGAAGGATATGTTGGGTGAAGTTTCAAATTTAAAATATGGGATGGTAATGAAGTCAGATTTGGCATATTTTAATCTTTTCATGGAGCAACAATTCAAAACTATCAGGAACAGTCAAGCAGGTACCTCAAGTACTTTGCCTGATCTGATAAGGAGATTTAAGGCCATTACAGTAGTAATAAGAAATATGAATGATAGATTGCAGGACTTACAGTGTAACAGTTCTCCATTATCTATTCTACAAGATAATCAAAATCATCTTATTGACCAGCTTACCTCAGATGAACCAAGGATCAGAGTTCTATTTAAAAGATTCATAGAGAAGCTAAATCAGTTTATAGAGAAGGAAGAGAGGTTACATGAGTTCTTTAAAGTCAATTTAATTGAGGATATCCATCTGATTTATGAAGGAAGGGATCTCATAGTATAGTTAAGTGATAGACTGATGAAAAGGTTGTGACTGCAGATGTCAGAGCTCAAGGAATTCATTCAGAGGCGTTGAAACCTGTTTCCCAAACCTTTTTAGCCCAACCTTGATTCTCATTGTCATTACTATACATGTAATTGTACTTTCAATAAAATATACTTGCATCTCATTTTGATATGTTTTGATTTGTTTTACTGTACTGTTTATGTTAAAATGCTAGAAATCCAGTTTCAAATATTGATAAACAGTTTATCATAGCATTTTCTTAAGTTCAATTCTACATTAAAATGTGTTATATTCCTTATTCTATCATGCTTTTTGATATCAAAAAAAGGGGGATAAATATGTATAAACACTTCATATTTTTTTGGGGAGAAATATGGATAAACACAACATTTTTTTATTTTATATATAAATCTTTTACTCAGAGAGAGAAAAGAAAACTTTTCATTTTAAGGGGAGAAATTTTTGGATAAACACAAAATTTTATTTTATTTATTTATAAAGGAGGAGATATTATTTTACTTTATAAAGGGTGATAAAATTTAAAAATTAAGAAATAATTTTTTTAAAATAATATATTGTTTTTATCTTTGCAAAAGTATAAACTATATACAATTAATTTTGTAAGAAAAATTTCATTGGTTATTTCATGGGTTTTGTGATCATCAAAAGGGGGGAGATTGTTGAGAAAGTGTTATTTTCAACAACACTCTATTTTATTAAGGGGAGTTCGTTGAATACAATACTCTATCTCTTTATGATGATTTTTATGATCACAAATACCCTTATTTGTTATTTTAATGATTTTACTTTGAGTATATTTCAGGAAATTAATATTCTTTATTTATCTATTTTGGAATAATATTAAAGCATTTAATCCACATGGAATATTTGAAAAAGTGTTTGAAAATTGTTTTAACATGTTCTAGAAACATTGTTCATGCTCTACGTGTTCGGAAATCACTTTCATGTGTTCTGGAAACATTGTTCATACCCTATGTTGAGGAGTGTAGTGTAAGGATGGAATTTGTCGTTAACTTTACGGCATATCAGAAAAGTATGGTTAAGCAACCATACGTTATTGAAAAAAGTATAGAAGAAGAACCCTGCATTTGGGAGGAACCTTAAATTCGGGATATTAGAAAAGTATGGAAGAAGAAGCCTACATTTGGAAGGAACTTTATGTTTGGGATATCAGAAAAGTATGGAAAAAGAACCCTATATTAGTATGAAATGTTATGTTTGTTTCTTAAAAGTATGGTTCATCAACCTTACTTTTTAAAACAGCCTTACATTTTATCAAAAACTATGGATCATATACCTTATGTTTGGATTCTAATAAAAGTATGGATCATGAACCTTACTTTTATAATGAACCTTATGGATCATGTATCTTATGTTTTGCTAAAAAGGAAAGTATGTATATTGTACCGTACATTTGAGAGTTGAAGAGAAAATTATGGTTTATCAACCTTACATTGTGAACCTTACGTTATCAACCTTACGTTGTGAACCTTACATTCAGAGAAAGAATTTCATGTAGTTCAACCCTACGTTTGGCGTTAGAGACTTAAATTACGACTTTATTGAGCAACGATCTTTATGCAGATTAATAGACTTATTTCAATCCAAATTCAAAGCCTGATTTTAAATCACATCTTTGACTGATTCAAAGCTATTTATTTGTGATTCAAATGGTCGATTTAATAGGATATTTTCATGCCAAATATTTAGGGGAGTTATGACTACTCTATTATTTAAACATTTGAATATTGCGATTCTAAAGGATACTTTTGTGGATCTAAATTTTTAAGGAAAAAACCTATATTTATTTTATATATATCTATGATATTTTGTATTAAAAAGGGAGGTTGAATCATCAATAAAATATATAACAATCTCTTGAGTTCTTCATGACAACAGTTTTACAGAGTCATTCGAGATTTATAGATCTGCTACTATCAAGATCTATCAAACTCTTTTTTTAAGAAGAAAAAACATGTTGAAGATTAATTATTTATACATAGAAGATAATTTATGAATCCGTTATTATTGGAGTTGCTTAAGTTATTTCTATATCTATTTCAAATGGATCGACTCAGAACTGCTCTTATCTGAAGAACATATTTTCTGAATACGACGATATATCTACCGTCAGTTGTGTGTTGTTGCAACTGTGAAGATCAACTGGAAAGTATTTCAAGAAAAATACTCTTTTTATTTTGATTAACCAGATTCTCGTACTATGCTATGTATTCGGTTCTGTGTATGAACTAGAAGGCTATGTTTTTATCCTTAACTTGTAAAGGTTTTAACTGCTTGCACACAGTTGTGGACGATCTGTTGATATGAGGACCGAATAGTGAAAATCACCAAGCTCATGGAGTAGAGCATTGGTGGAGTGGACTAGGGTCCTTCTATTCCCTAAAGCACTATATATACTTGCATTATTTAACTATTTATTTTCTGCTGCATAAACAATCTGATAAAGATAAAAGGACAGACACGGTCATCATCAAGATTTGTGAAGAATTTGTAAAAGTCACAATTCACCCCCCTCTTGTGCGTATTTGGTATAACCTAATCCAGCATAAGGGATATATTTTGTTAGGTATTTTCTAATCCAAATTACTTTGAAGGTGTGAAGATAATATGAAAAGGGGTGGTCTTTTATAAGCGAGGTGAGTGGCACACTTGTAATTTTTAAAAAGAAAAAGGTGTAACCACATTTTTTACATTCCAAAAGGATAAAAAAGGACCATTATGGATACTTATACATTATAAGGTCAAAATATGTCCATGAAATATATTTTATACAAGTTTTTATATCATTTAAACTCATATATTTTAGTTTAACCCCTAGTAAATCTGTCTTTACCTTAACCACGGTAAAATATTTTTATTGTTTTCACTATTCATTATAACCAAAAATTAAGTTAAAATTATTAGATAATATAAATTTTTATTATTAAAAATATGGAATTCATTTTACTTAATTAAATTCATTTAAGTGTCATAATTTAATTTAAAATTAAACCTATAAACGCGATGAAAAAGTGTGTTTTCAAGAAGTGTTTTTTTAAGATGGTGCCTTGGCCAAAAGACCAAAGCACAAATAATATAAAATGAATAGGTTACATGATTCTAAAAGATGGAATAATATTACAATCCTTATCATGAAGTGGAATTAAATTGTCAGGGAGATCATCTTTCAAGGTAATTTCTTGGTTTACTCCCTTATTAGTGAGGTCATCTATAACCATGTTTGCTTCACAATAAATGTGAGTGATGATGTAGTTGATTTCAAGAAGCGAGCAGATGAAATCCATATAATAGTTATTGATTTTCCATGGACTATTTGTCATAATATTCCTAAATTACTTGCATAATGGTAATAGTATCACTTTCAATCCATAGATTATTCCAACCATAGTGCTTTGCGAAATCAATAGCATGTATCATACTCATCATTTCAGCCTCCAGAGAAGAGTCAATGTCACAGATACCAAAAAATCATCCAAGGATCTGACCAAGGTGATTCTTAAAAATAGTTCCACAACCTGTGGGACCCGGATTACCTTTAGAGGAACCATCCACATTAACTTTAATCCAACCAGAAAAAGGAGATCGCCAGAACACTTCAAAAGTACGTAGAGGTTGGAAAAAATTTCATCAATCTGAAGGCATCATAGAATTCTAAATTCCTTCATAGTGTTGTTACAATGGACCTTTTTCATCAATGAAACTTCACGTATGGAAATAAGGATCTACATCTAACCTTCATTTTGGATGAATGAGCAATTATTATGATTAATAGAATTTCTATCTTACCAGATCACAGGATAAAGCTCAAAAAAAGAAACAAGAAAAAGGTTCTTAATTTTCTGAGAGATTTCCATTTTCACACATATCTTTATTTGAGAATTGATAGAGTCAAGAATAAACTATATATAGTAAAAAATATCAAAAGTATAATTCCAAAGAGCAGAAGTAGTGGAACAGGAAAGAAAGGGATGATTAGTATCTTCTCTATGTTGATTACAGAGTCGAAATTTAGAGCAAGGTTGAATTCAAAATTATTGAAGGAACCTATCTGTGGGAACCCTGTTGTGAGAAAGGTGCCAAATAAGATTTAATCTTGAAGGATTTATCCAGGGTTTTTCAATAAAATATCCAACCAAAATCACTTTTTGCATTATAAAAAATGATTATAATTTTTTTTTGAGTTAAGCATATAATTGTGAGTAGGTTCCCAGATTAAAAAGTTGTCACTTTCACCTATCTTTAAATGACATGCATAATGGTGGTAGGGAGATAATAATTTTGATAATTTATTATATCTATAATTGAATAATTTGTACTCTCAGATGTTTGATTAGAAGATATCATAGATATTAAGGGAGTGTCTTTCCAGTTATTCAACCATAAATTCATAGGGGAATCCCTGGAAACCATCCATCTGTAATTTTTCATAATGCTAGAATAATATTGTTTAATGGATGATCAGATAGAAGAGATGAGGAAATTATAGTTTCCCTTCTTACGTTTTTCAAGAAATCTATTTTTGAGAAAAGTTATAGAATCAGATTTATTGTAAAGAAGGTTCCAAGTGAGTCTAGCTTAAAGGGAATCATTAAATACTTAATATTTTTTATTCCAATACCACCTCTATCAATAGGTTTGAAACATGTCAACTAGGGGATGGTCACAAGTTTCCTTTACAGAGTGCTACATGTCCAAAAAAAATTGATAGAAGTATTAATTTTTTTGATAAGACCAATAGGACATTTATAAACCATCACAGAATAAACCATTTTAGAAACAATGGAAAATTTGAAAAGGTAGATTATACCTACTATATAGAGAGATTTACCTTTCCAAGAAGATATCTGATTGACATCTTAATCAAATATTATAGAAAAGTAACAATACTTGGGTCTTTCCCAAAAAATGGGAACACCAAGATAAGTAAAAGGAAAAGAACCTTATTTTATACCTAAGTCACTAATAATATTACATTTCCTACTAGGAGTAAAGTTTTTTCCAAAGAAGATAGAGGATTTTTTCAAACTAATGGCTTGACTAGAAACCTCTTCATAATGAGAGAGGGCACTTTTGAGGTTTCTAATATTTCTTTATCACCTTGTAGGAAAATGATGATATCATCAACATATAATAGGTGTGTGGGAGCATTCACGTACATAGAAACATGAATGTTCTTGAGATTGTTTTGTTCCAAAAGATGATTGAGGAGGTGACTAATATAGTCTTCTGTAATAGAGAAAATAATGGTAGATAGGGGGTCACCTTTCATAACACCTTTGGTGCATTTGAAATATCCCATGGGAGAGCCATTAACAAGAATGGAAATAGAGGCTGAGTTGAATAGGGTTCTAATTGCAGTGATAAAAGAGTCATTAAAACCAAAAAATTGAAGCACCTTGAAGATAAAACTCCAGTCCATGGTTTCAAAATCTTTTCTAATGTCAAGTTTAATGGAATTGTTACCTCCTCTATTAGATTTTTTTAAATACTCTACTGAAAATTAAATACTTTTTCATCAGTATGTTTTATTTATATAAAACCATTATAATTAATATTAAAAATTATATTATTCCTATTCATTCCACCAAGTTTAATGCCTAGGTAATAATGGTCATGTTTAAATAATAATATTAATATCTTGTCATAGTTCGTTTAAACTCATTGTTGCGCATAATGAAATCTATCGAAGAAATTAAATTTATTCATAAAAATATTTCATAAAATATAGGGATGTTACATGATTGGTTCTAGTGTATAGAAGTATTATTTTAATAGAAAAAAGAAGGATAAAATCTTAGTGACATCAATATTGTATATATATAGAAAAAAATGATACATGAGAGCATACAAACATGATTTCAATGTCTAACTTCCACATGATGATGCAATGAATGATTTTTCTCCATCAATGGGAGTTATTTATCTGTCCAATAATCACTATGAGTGAATTTATTTTTTTTATGATCATAATCACCATTACATTCTCTAGAAAACCTACATATGATGAGGTCACAAAGGCATATTAGTGATGCATAAGCTGAAGAGTTTGATGAAAATGATAAAGATTGTATAAAGCCTATTAATTCATTTTTACTTGTAATAACCATTGAAGGTGGTCTTGATAGTCTTAGATATACACATTTAGACTAATATAACATTTTATGGTCCAAGATGTAGAGGTAGTTCCTTCCATGTGATGCTGATAATTTTTCACAACACCTATAGAAATAATCAAGGCAGAATATATCCTTTTTTATACTCAATGCAACTTGTCACGTGTAGTCAAATTACAAATAATTTTTTAGATTTATCCCAAAATGAAGGTTTATTATGTGAATTTTGGATATTTTTTTGTTTTTGAAACTAATTTCAACATAAACAAGGTGTTTGTACCTTTGTGAGTATTTTTATATAAAATATCATAAATAGATTTTAATTTTTAGTGAAAAGTTGTTACATGATGAGACAATAAACTCATTTAGTTGATTTTTAATAGATTTTTTGATTTTCATGGTGGTAATATTCTCAATATGATTTTCACAGTTCAATATGTGGCCATGTATAAATCCATTACTTTATCTCAACCTAAAACAATACATGGCCTATACACTTGGAACTTAATGAAAAATGGCATTAAACACTTAGGACATTTAATGAAAGATGGGTCAATATTATTAATAAAATTAAAGAATTGTATGTATAGAGTTGATGATATTTTAATATTTTAGGCTCTATAGAAAGAAATATAAGTGTAATGCATTAATTTCAATTCAATATATTTATAATATGTGTACATGTTAAGAAAAAAATGGGCTCATTATTTCATGAAGAGTGCCTTAACATTAGGAATTCAAATCACATGGTTGATTGGGATTCTCAATGGTGTATTAAAGGATTACTCACATTGTAAGCTAGGAATATTGGAATTATTTAGGAAATTTGATCATATGTTGGAGAGGAATTAGTATCAAGAAATAAAGGATTAATTTTAGGGTAAATAAAAGATCTTGAAAAATAATTTTCTATATAATTAAATCATGGTTCAAGAAAGTAAGTTGTACACTCAAAAAATATATGATCTTTTTTGGTATGAATTCTAGCTTTGTGGTACTTTTTTCTTTAAGTCTTGTGATGAAACTGTAGTCCCAAAAATGTTTGTTGTTGAAATGAATAGTTCATAAAATGAATTTTATATTTCAGTCTATTAATATTCACCAATGAGAATATATTATAGTTTCATGATATTTGAGTGTTATGGGTATTTATGCTATCATGAACTAAAAATATTAGAGCAGTTGGATGTACAGGGCTTTTTGGAGTTATATATAATTAAGTGATAGATAATAAATTCCCATTACATTGATATTGTATACATAATAGTTAATTATATTAAATATGAAATAGTTAAAAGAAAAGGAAAATGTTACCAACAGTCATCATGAATGGAAATAAAGCTTGTAACAGAATCCTGTGAGCTTGAATAGGGATATACAATTGGGTTTTCAAATCTAAAAAATTATGCAATGGAATTATGAGAAGATAGAAATAATTTACCAATTGAATAGTGGGTTGGTATAGACATTGAACATAAACATCAACGTAAAACAATATTAAATAATAAAGATAAAATAAAAGGTGGTGATGATTTCAAAAGTTGTTTATATTAACAAGGAAAATGAATAAATAAAAGTTGAAATACAAGAAATTGAGGAACCACAAAACCTTTATGAAATTTTTTATTTTTATGTTTATGGACTACCACATTTTATCGTATTGTAGATACATAGTTTAACCATGTTATTATAGGTAACTACTAAATAACAGTAGAATGGTGACTTATTTAGTGATCTTGTCATATATTTTAATGTAAATATGTAATTACTATTATGTAAATATAATCCATTTAATTGGTATCTACTTTACTTTATTGTTTTCCATAAGACAACACCTAGAATAATGCAATCTCATAGCTATAGGGGTAATCCATTTTGTGGAAGTGGTTAGCATATATATTTCGTAATGTTTAGTTATTTCATATTATGTAATACAACTATTATTTCTTTATTTAGTTGTTAATGAAGTATTTTTATTATAATTAGGAGGTAGTAGAGATCCTTTTTAATCAAATCCAATGGTGGAATTTAGAAACCAATATCTTTCTATTGGGATTAAAAAAACTAAAAACCATTTTATTCAAAAGTAGATGTTGTATTAATAAAATCTAACTGTTGGAAGAAATGAAAATAGAAGTTTATATCACTTTGTATGAGCATTTACTGGAACTAGTTACTTCAATAACTAGTTTTTAAAAACATGTACAACAAATCATATTGGAAGGAAAGTTTGGGAACAAATATCTGAGCACAATCATTTTAGAATTTTGTGAAATAATTTCTTCAAATATGAGTGATGTATTCATAATGTCTAAATTATAAGCAAAACTAATTTTTGTAAAAAAAATCCTACAAATATATCGATATTTTTCTTTCATTTTTAATGTACTTATTTTCTATAAGTACATATTTTTTAATATTTATATATTATTTTTACTAGAAATTAATATAAAAACAAGAATATATTTTATTTTATCAAATATGGAACTTTAGTTAAAATAACTTAATTGAATTATTATTTAATGGGTAAAGATAAAACATATTCATGACATTTAGTAATTGATATTAACTAGTAATAAAGAAAATTATTCCTTATACATATTCCAATAACTTCATTTTATGTAATAATTTCTATTTCATGTGTTTTTTTAAAAAATTATCACTTCTCATGTGCTTGTTTAATTTTGAAATCCTTGGTTCTTTAGAGAGTGTTCATGAAGTAAAAGAAGTAGGGGACTTAACTCTATATTTTTTATCATTTCATAGGAAATTTTTTTCATTCACATGAAAGATATGTGGAAAAATATCATTTTTAGGAAAATTAGTTACAATTACACAAAATCATGTGTTAGATAATATCATTTGACCTTAAATAAAATGATTCAAATATAGTTGTTGGAAAAAAATCTTATAATAAGAATAAATTCAGGAAAAATGTTACTTATTACACATCATTTAGTTTCAAATTGGTTTCTAAATTATTGTTTTAGGAAAAATAATTCAAATATCGACATCACTTTTTTGCAGTGACCACATTTTTCACAACATCCATATCCAATAGCATCCTTCTTAGATCATTTAGAATACAATAGACCATTAACCAACATCATTGGATGACTTCTCTTTCACTCAAACTTTCTACAATGCATATCCTGTTTCTAAACATTCTATGTAATAGTAAATAATGAAACCATAATCCAAAGTGGAATCCCCCTACTATATCATTTTTTTCAATTATTAAATCCCATTTCCATTAATCAAAATATCTTAAAATAGTGTGAATTGGAAGGTTTTATAAATATTAATTCTATACAAAAACAAATTAATGACCACTTCATGTTCAAATTTATTTAAAAAAATTAATACTATAAATTTATTGGTTCTTACCACGCTAATTGTATCTTTCACATACGGATAACTAACTCGTATTACTAGAATGGGTTACATGGAGTTAAAATACCCAAATACCTTATCTTTTATATCAATGAAAAACAAATTATAATGGATATTTTGAGAGTTTATAGGGAAAATTAATAACCATGAGCTCCTCATGCTTCCCACTACTGCCCTATTTAATATGGTTTCTTTAATTCTATCATTTTATAATTACCTAACACCCTAATTAAAAAAACAAATAAATAAATTTAATTACCATTAAAAAAAGGGCCTAGAATAGTGTAATATAAAATGAATAAAGATGGTGATTCATTATATTAAAATAGAAACTTATTCTTACTGTAAAAGTTTTTGTCAAGAATGAGGACCTTTTCATTTCTGTAACCCTAACCATACTTAACAGCTGACATTTCTGCTCAATTATAACTATGTCTTCATCTATGACTTGTTTCCAAAAACATAATTTATGGTAGCATAAAAATCAAAAAGGGAAAGATAATTTTACATTATCACATATAATGAACTATATTCTCACATTTTTATAAAAATTTATCAATTTTCCTCAAAATAATTTGATATTATTTCTCATTTGATTCCCAGACTACCATGTTTTTTTCAAAGATTAAAATTATATTTTAGTAAAAAATAACTTATATAACCACAAAATATAGTTGGGTAAAGTCATTATCAATTCTTATCTCTTTTAACATCAAGCATTATTTGAAGCAATCTCATATCGGTTTTCATAACTATGGATTGATGCTTCACCCACCTTGGGACTAACTGGTACAATTTCTTCTTTATTTGAGTGTAAATAGGTTCATCAACTTCATTTTTATATGTAGTAAAGTTTATTATTAGGATTCATCACTAGATATATATATATATATATATATTAATTCTTTGGTCTTCTAGGAATCTCCCTCTCCCTACATTACTTGATTACTAGTTTTTTTCTTCTCAATAAATACATCCTTAGCCTAAATTTATATGGTGCTACCCTTGGATGAATCAGATACCATTTTATCCTTTTATTACTTTATTTTTTTCATTTCCACCTCTAATTTAATAGTATTTTTATCCTCACCACAAAAAAATTTCATCGCTTGGTTTTCATTCAACTATAATCTGTGTTTCAATAATGAAATTTTTCTAATATTTATTTTAATTTGGGCCTCTATTATCTTCACATTTTTAAGAATTTTAACATTCTCTAAATATCATCCAATAGTATCCTCATTTTCAATTACTTTCCCACATCCTTTTACATTATATGATTTATTTTTTTCACTAATATCTTATTGAATGGCTTCTAAAACCTTGATAGGAATTTATTATAGCATTCTACTACATTGTGGCATTGTTGGAATCCACATTGAATATTGTAAATATAATTACACACTATAAAAAATCATATAGAAATTTAAAAATAAATGTATGTTCATCAGCCTAATCTAGTAACACTATTACCATACTTGATTTCTATAAAAAACATCAATATTTTGAAGTATACACCTAAAAATGGTGGAGTGCATCTTTCTCTTTTCACTGTAACATTCCTAGAATTCTTGAAATACTATTACTATATTAGTGAAAGGTGTTAGGAACAACTCAAATAACAAAAAAAATAACAAAAAATAAAGCATAACACCTTATAAATAAACTGAAAACACACCCTATCACTTTTATCAAACTATTGTAATTTTTTTAACTGATCTAATCAGCTGCTCAGTAATACCAACTACCCAATAAAACCTCTTTATTTATTAAATTAATTCAAAATAATCTTTGAAATTCCAACTCACATGGGAACCATATATGGGGAAAAAATTGTGCATTCAAAGAGGAAAAATAAAACATTCCACATTATAAAAATATTCATCTTTAATACCTTCAATGGTTTCAATAATTACACTTTGTAAAACTCCTTTTTATAACAAATGATCAACATTTGTAAAAAATATTCCTAGAAATATTGAACTATTAAACTAAAATTTATAATAATTTGACTAGGTTATTTCACTAACCTTAATTCTAAATATATAGAGATGCAAGTTATCTTTTTGTGGGACAAAAAATAAGAATTAAGAAGGTAAAAGGTCCTTAGGGAAGGAATCTAGTATTTAATCTAGTCCCCTAGGTGTGCGCCCAGGTCATTCTGCCCATGTCCCTATGTGTTCACCCAGGTTTTCATTCATTGGTTTACCTATACACACCCACTACTACACTGATCTCTTATGCACCCATGTATCATTTTTTACTATAAATATACTACTTATTCTCTCACTTGGATGCCTTTTGAAAGATGAAGAGACACCCAATGTAGCCTTCTCTTGGGCTTACCTTTCCCTCTCTAGGTAGTTTATAAAGCTTAAAACCTTGTAGAATTTATCAAAGTAGTTTAATTGAGTCATTGAAGATAAAACCTTTAAGAAATACCACTTTCCCCCTATTTTTCCTATACTATGGTAAAGAGCCCCCAAAGTTACCGATAATAGAGAATTGTGCTCCCAACCCCTCTAGGGATCGCCACACTAGGATGAAACATGCCCAAGTCCCTTAGGTAACTTCAAACTAGGGTGAACCACTTTGCACCACCTCGGTTAGAGTGAACCTCTTCACCCAACCTCAACTAAGGAAAACATCTTCACTTAACCTCAACCAAGGATCATCCAATCCTTATTAGGGAAAAACCATTCACCCAACTATAACTATGATGAAACCCTTTTCCCAGCCCTATACTAGGGTGAACCACCTCACTTATCCTACACTATGGTGAGTCCTTTAATTTATCCCTCACTAAGGTGAATCTATGTGTTCATCTCTCTACTAGTATGAAGCTTATCCCATGACTTATGCTTGAAAGAACCTCTTCTCATAGGTCCTCTGCTAGCATGAGTCACCTTTTTCTGATCTCATTCTAGGGTACCATGTATAAATTAATATCAATCATAAAGAATCCCTTCCCCCAAGTCTCCTACCTAGGCATCCAATTATCAAATCCTCCTATAAAACCAACAGATACACATGATCAGTGATTGCACACCAGCGTTCACCATCTTGATCATGTATTACCTTGATAAAAATACACTACATGATTTTCCTCTATGATATATAGAATCCTCAAGGGAATCAAAATCATATATCCCCTTGATAACGAGGGTCTTTATCATGAGTACACTCAAGAGGTCTCTCCTATATCAGTTTTCCCATCTTGGATACTGAAGTTTCATATTGACTAACTTAGTCTACTCAATGAGCCATGCATACATGGGCCTCCTCCCTTTGTGTAAATCACATCCATGTTCCCATTGATTATTTCATCAGCATGAGTCGTCAATGGGATTGGTAAGCATCCATATTATTTTTTCCTGAGTAATAAATGGGGGGAATATGCATAATCTCTAATATATTTCTCATGTATCCATATACTCCAGAGGTCTAGTCATATTTCTCGGTCTAAATCATCAATCGGATGGAAGTAAACACAAAAAAATGGTAGAAAATTCATAATTCCCACCACATTTCTATATTATTTCCCCAAATGGGACATAAGAATCCTCTAGATAAGTGTAATCCCTAGCTCATTTATCAAAGGGAAAAATTTCTTATGAGACAAACAAGGGTAGACCCAATGTATAAGGCTTGATCAATCTTCAATTATCACCCCTTTTATGAAATTTATATCCTAGTCACATGATGTAAAACTGCATGAGAATGTCCTTATTGAATGATATTGAACTGCATGGTATAGCCTTGTCACATGACCTTAAATTGTGGAACTTAAACTATATGGATTTTGATCCCTGTTAAAAAGGATATATAAGAAACCTCTTTGAGGTTCAAACCAAATGACATTAAAAATCATATTTTCACTAGGTTTTACTCCTTATGAAATAAAAATTTCAAAGACACACATTTACTAGGTCCATATTCCCTATAAACCCATCATCATGGGGCCATATTCCTCAAGAAATCACCTACGGCCTTCCTTAACAAGCTATATTCCCTGTAATCTCATACATCCTTTCACTAGGTCTATATACCTTGGGAACTTTTCTCATAATTCCATATTTATTATGAGGACATAATCCTACTATGTGGATTATATTTACATGGTTAAAATTAACCACATCCCCCATTAGGTTGTATTCCCTATAAAACTCCAACCTTTCTAAAGGGTCCATATTCCCTAAGATAAGAAACATAAAGGTTCGTTTATGCATCAGTGTCACATTAACCATTACTATGAACCTTTCACCTAGTATCCAACTCCACATGACATTAAACTTCTTAAGAAAATCATGGATACATTTGATTTAAAGGAACCATGTTGGTCCTTTTCACAAAACCTCTCAGGGGCCCAAACCCAAATTTATAAAACTTATTACTTATATATATAGTGATAAATTATAGAGTTACTACCTCAGTATCTTTAAACTATAACATAATTAACTAAAAAATAAATATAGAGAACCTTTAATAAATATAGTTACTCACATAAATTCTTGTCGATGAGTGATCTTTAGCACGGTGGTATTTATTCCTATGCTAGGATTTGGGAAGGATTTCTGAACATATATTAAACCTATAAGAGAACTCCAAAGTAGGAAATAATTCCCCACAAAGGCTGATATGGGACTGATCTTCCATCCTCTCAACCAATGATCATTCCAAGGTTTCATTGGTAAAGTCTTGATGATCGCATGCCTTTGGAAAGTATGACTATGATGAATCTAAATAGTCATGTCCATAAATCACATTAGTGGTATCCATTTGAAACAAAATTATGAAGATATCATAAATCTTTCAATAATTAATAACTGAGTTACCATAGGCATTGATCATTTTTTACCATGCGAAAAAGGAAACAAGAAACAAAATAGTGAACTTGATGTGAATATTTTAACCATGATACATTTAATTGTGATAATACACTAATGGGTTTTCTTGTTTTTGTTTTCTATTCATCCAATACTTTCAAACCTTTCAAAACTCCCTTAAATCCAAATATATGGAACTATCAAAGAATCTAGAATACACCACAACAAATGTAAAGGTTGTGGCCCCGACAACCAGAAGGAAATTGTAATCAAATATGCACCTCCAGTATTAGGTTGTTAATTATTTGGTCAAGTATTACCCCTCGATAATATTATCCCCACCATATAGGTAAATTTTTAAATCCTCTAAAAAATCAATAATCACATATCGTCACATAAACATAGGATCATGATGAATCTAGTGGTTTCTACCACCACGTCCAACCACTTTGTAATCTTGTCTCTAGAGTGAGAAAATTCATGTAACATACTAGTCTAGGTATGTATCTATTTTATGTTAATAGGTTTTATTTTGGGTTTATTAGGATTAAAGGGTTACTTGGTGGTGTTTTGAGGTGCCTCGACCTTGTTTGGTGGTTGTAGATGGCCATCAAACCACCGGTGGCTTGCTAGCATAAAGGGGTTCCAATAGAGACCTCATCGGTAAACCAGTGGAGAGCACTAAGATACATGAATTCTACCTATATCCACTAGTTTTTTATTCAATTTTCCCATAGCCAATGTGCATCTATAGTTGCCACCAGCCCACCGGTGGCCACCATCGAGTAACTGGTGGCCTCAAGCTAGGCTGAAAATGCAAGGGTGTAATCATAATCATGTCACCCTAAACCCCCAAATTGACCCCGTAATACTCAATTATTGAACCTAATCCAACTATTTATCCTAGAGAGGCTTTCCTTTGGTGTTCAAGGCTCCTTAGATCCTATCTGTTTAGTTTTTTTATCCTGGTTTGATTGTTTGTCAACACTTTGGTAAGTTTGATCAATTATCTTATCGTTCTTCCATTATTCTTTGAATTATAAGTGGTTTTATTCTATGTTGGTTGGGTATATTTATCACTTTGTGGTTACTTATCTATTTCTTTTTGATCCGTCATTTTTTCATCTTTTAGAGTTCATATCTCATGTTGTTTGTGGTGTGGTGCATGTGATCCTTGAGGTATGTGCGGATCTATCTTCTCTGTCAAACCTTTTTTTATGTAAACATAATTATAATTTTTGGGAATCATTTTTTAGGGCCTCATATTGATTTATCTTATTTTCCCTTTCCTTTCTATGTGTAGATCCCATTATGGTTGGCATGCAACCTAAGTTTGATGTAGGTGGTTCCTTTTTGAGCCTATGTTTGATTAACAGTGAATGATCTTGGTTTTACAAATGTTTTTATAAATGATAATTAGAATTATATTTAAAATATTTGATATGTGTTCATAAATAGGTTTTGATAAAATATGTTTTTCCCTTTTTTTGGTAAATGAATGATGGTTTTCAAATAATTATGAAATGGTTTATGAAATGGGTTTTCAAAGAATGGTTTTGGTTAAAAGGGTTGTTTGGAATTGTATTTTGAAATGTAAAAATACATTTTAAAATGATTTTAAATATGTAGCTCAGGGGAGCTTTGGGTACCTAGGTTAAGGTTTTAGTATTGATCCTTGTATCTTGACACTATCAGGGGTTCACATTGTGGGGTGTTCCTAAATTGTAAATCCATTGGCTCTAGGAACTTGATCTTGACACCATAGAGGGTTCACTTTCTAGGGTGTTCTACCATCCCTAGATCATAGATGCTTTTTCTCTAAGGACTTGAGTGTGCACTAGTCATGGTTGTTATTGGGTTATGAGTGACCTAGTTATCCTGACCTATGTTATCCTTGGGGTGATCTCTATTTTTATCTACTTTTATGATTTGTATTTGATATGATATAATCCATTCTTTGATAAATATGAATAGATTATTTGAAATATTCTTTGAAACTATGTTATCTAGATTAATTTTTGAATATTAAAAGGGGGACTATTTAACCATAATTTTGATATAAATGTGAAAAAAATTTATCATACCAATTTTTTTTAAAATTTAGAATATTGGGATTGTTTGATAGAGACTTTCTATAGAACGCCTAGGTGGTATCCTACTGATCCTATTTAGATCACACCTGGGAGTGTGTATATAACAACCCATACTTTACATACATTGTTAATAATTCAAAATTTTAGTACACGTATTACAACATATAACAAAACCATTAAAGGACCGTATAGGTATAGTGTCTTTAGAAACTGAGAAACATAAAAAACTGGTTCATAAATCATCTACGTTTTCTACCATTTATTTCATCATATCTAGAGTCCCTTTTTGGCATATCCTACTTAATAACCTTCTTCCTGACCTGGGGAAAGAAAACATACAAAATGGTGAGCTCAAATTCTCATTAAGGGTAAACAAAAGAAATATCAATCACATCATATTCATAAGAACATAAAATTTTGAAAATATTAACCTGCAAAAGAGATCATAATTTCATAACATGGGATAAATCATAGTAGTGAAATGTAATCCCAATAATCATAACTTAAAACATGAAACTTTGTGGAATAAACACATAATCATAGAGAATCATTTCTTAGTAGTCAAGACTCATTTCCAAGACTATCTTAGCGGACAAAGTCCATTTCTGAACCGAGTTCACTCCTCGTTTCAGTCCTGTTTCACTGAACCAGATTAACCTGCCGTTCCAGACATGTCTATATCATGAGGTATAAATCATTACCCAATGCATTGGAGGTAGATATAGGTCCCACCCATCTCATAATTATACCATTATTATGTGTGCCACAAAATCTTAAATCATACATTATTGCATAACCCATGTAATAAAAATGGGATTCTTAAACCTCGTGACATCATAAAACAATTCATATAAGATAAAGGAATTCATAAAAATATTTCCATCACAGCATAATCAAATCAATGTAATAATAGGGATAGAAATAGAACCCTATATTATCTTATATGTAAAATAATTTTGATAAAACACTTGAACTCCATTCTTGAGGAAAATATCCTTTCTACTTCAAAAACATTTTTCCTTTCTTAACATGTCATAAAATTTTAAACTAAAAGAAGTTGATTAAAAATAAACTTGAAAACTTGTAAAGTAAGCTTCATGTAAATAATGTTCTAAAATCCATTCAGGTAGTATAAGTTAAAAAAGAACATTCTTCTCGTACTTTGGCCGGAAAAGTCAAAAAGTACCTCGTACGAAAAACGACAAAAGATTCATTTCATATATTTTACTTAAAACTCGCCGAAGGGTAAAATTGGACTTAAAAAATTGTAGGAGGACAGAAATAATATTACATATTTAAGAAACATGGATGTGGATGATAAATATGCCCCAGTAAATACCGAAGAATAAACAATCTCAAATAAAAATTGAGATTGTGAGATTTTCCCTTACCTTAGGTCTGATTTGCTTCGTAAGTGTCTGAACCTCTTTTATAATGATTTAAATAATGTCATTTACTTATTCCAGAATCATACTTATTTTTATGATATCATATATGGTAATATTCTTAGCTTCTTATTAGTAATATTTCATTGTTACTTGTTATTCGGGTGTTTATTGCTTTTTGTTCTTATGCGTGTTTTGTCGAATAAATTCTTATTATTATTTTTAGGTTATAGATACCTCATTTATAGAATGGTATTAGTGTAATAAATATCATATTTATTCACTCAATTCATTTATGTAATATTTATTCAATGAAAATCATGTAGAACGAGTCGCATCACATCGTGGAGACGGTATTCCGTACGTACGCACGAGCGATTATATCATTCCCATGATCGTGGAATTGTATTGGAGTGTATGTATACTATTTAAGAATCAATATCACTTTATAATAATCATATATAGTTATTATTTACACCATTATACCCATCCAATTAAGGTGGTGGTGGAAAATAGATTACACCACGGCGTGGAGATGGTATTCCGTACGTACGCACGCGCGGTGATTTAGTTTTCCATAGGATGGATTGATGGTGAAATAGGGTTGTTTAATACTTATAATAACATTTAAGTATATGAGTGATACTGATTTTATTACTTCATAATGAAACAACTAAAGAAGAAGAAGTGGAAGAAGAAATAAAGTTGAAAGAATCGGTAACAGACATTACCTCTTCTTTAAAGCGCCTCTTTGAGACCTCATCTTAGGGCACTAAAATTGGTCTTTGAAGAAGGCCAGGACCTCTAGGATGTTTATAGGGAAGTGGAGAATAGAATTTGGCAGGGTTTGTCCGAGCTTGAATGCTCAAAGTGGTGTGAGGAAGAGAGGGAAGAGGTGCCCTTTTATAAGGGGGGAGAGGGGCACCTTTGGAAAAACTAAAAATATTATTTTATTATAAAGTCATATTCGGTTTTTAATAGCTCCAAATTGAATTATTTTGAAGATAAGGTGGGGATTGCTCTAAATCCTCTCATAAAATAGAATTTATACAAGTTTAGGTATCTATTTTAACCTTATCATTTAGATTTAACATTAAGTTAGATAATTTAACTTTTACCGTGTCTTCTTGTTTTCTTACACTATAAGGTTAATAAACTTACTATAACAAGCCAAACGAACCCCAAGTTTTTTATTATTAATATATATAACCTTATATAAGTCATTTTGCTGAACCTCATATTTTTAGGAATAATATAACAATTAATAATATAATATTTATTTTAAAAACTATTTTATGTCAATTTTGACACTATTTGGTAATTGATTTTTGTGAAAATTATAACAGAAATATTGGTTCAAAAAAATTTATTTAAATCAATAATAACATGTTATATTAACATATAAAATTATTGTAATTCATAAAAAGTCTCAAATTACATTTATTTGGGTATTTATAACATCAATTATGTCAATATTTCATTAATAATATAATTACTGCATCATCATTGTGTCATAAATAAATTAAATTATTTAAATTCTAAAAATTACAAATAAAATACCATTATGTATGAAATCATTTTATCTTTCTACTGAATATTTATAGTCGAATTTATCTTATGTATAACCCTATATTAAAAATGATTTACTTATTAAACTTTGATTTTAACTATTTTAACCCTTCTTTAAATAAATTAATATTAAATGTCCTAATCTAATCCAAGTGGGCCTAATTGGTCATAATTTATTCATAAGGTTTTTTTTGGTCTAATTACACTTATCCAATAGAATTAGGACATGTTTTAGGGTAATAATAATATCATTTTTACCCTTAATTACCCTATTTACTTTTAACCGTGGTAAAAAAAAGTAAAAAGTTACTATTCACCAAAAATTATTTTCATCTCATTGAACTACATTTTATTCCTTGATATTAACCATGTCTCTCGGATTTTCGAAATTCCACTCACAGTAGCGGTAAAATTAAGTTTTATGTGAATTTGGAAATTCTCCTAGGAGGTGGGTAAAAGACGGTGAAAAGTTCAATAAAATTTTTTATATATCTAAAATTATTATAAAATGACCCCAATTAATTGAATTGAACTTATATAGGTATTATGTATCAATTTTGACCTAAAATAAATTTAAATAAAATAAATAATTATTTAAATAAAAATTCAGTTTTTAAATAGTAACCCAGTGTTTTCACTATTCATCAAAAATTGAAAGTTTTCAGAAAAATACCAAAATTTCACCCTATGCTAATTTCGATATTCTGAATCCAAAAATGAGTCCATTTTGAAAAATAAAATTTACAAAATTTCAAAAAGTTGGTATTTCTATTCATAAAGGCTAGTTTTAATAATATTTTAATAGCATATCGTTGTTTAGTGAAACTCGGTATTGCATACGACGCAAGCTATAGAGGAAGGTCGCGATTGTGTGTAAAGAAAGCCAAACTAGTTTTGTGTGTAGTGAAAGATTCCTTTGATGATTTATATAACATAAAAACAAAATATTTCTCATAAAAGTCTCGGGTTTTACATTCTACCCCCCTTAAAATGAATTTCGCCCTCGAAATTCGCCACTTTGTAACAAACAGATGAGGATACCTATCCCTCATCATATCCTCAAGCTCCCATGTAGCTTTTTCTAATTGGTGGTTCCTCCATAAAACTTTCACCAAGCTAGTGGTCTTGTTCCGTAGGACTTTTTCACTACGATCGAGAATCTTTATCGGCTGTTCTTCATAAGAAAGATCTTGTTCCAGCGGTACAACTTCTGAGCTGAGTACATGTGAAGGATCAGGTATGTACTTTCTCAGGATAGATACATAGAACACATCATGAACTTGAGAGAGATTTGGTGGAAGCGCTAATCGGTAAGCTACCATCCCAACACGATCCAGTATTTCGAAAGGACCGATATACCTAGGGCTCAGCTTTCCCTTCTTCCCAAATCTCATTACTCTCTTCCAAGGAGATATTCGTAAGAACAATTTATCACCCACTTCAAACTCTAGGTCTTTTCTTCGGTTATCGGCATAACTTTTTTGTCGACTCTGAGCTTCTCTTATGTGTTGTTGAATAGATCTGACCGTTTCTTCCATCTCATCAACAAGATCAGGTCCTAATAGCTTTCTTTCCCCAACTTCATCCCAGAAAGTTGGAGTCCTACATTTCTTTCCATAGAGAGCTTCATAAGGAGCCATCTGAATACTGGAGTGAAATCTATTATTATAAGAAAATTCCACCAAAGGTAGGTGCTGATCCCAACCACCTTTGAAATCCATAGATCAAGCTCTCAACATATCTTCTAGAGTTTGAATTGTCCTCTCAGACTGACCGTCTGTCTGAGGATGATAAGCAGTGCTGAAACTCAACTCTGTATCTAGAGTATGCTGAAGACTTCTCCAGAACTTTGAGGTAAACCTCGGATCTTGATCAGATATAATAGAAAGTGGTACTCCATGCAATCTAACCACTTCCTTCTCATATATCCTGGTAAGCTGATCCAGAGATAAATCCTCTCTAATAGAGATGAAGTGTGCCGACTTTGTAAGACGATCAACTATGACCCAGATATCATTATTTCCTTTGGATATTTTAGGAAGTCCAGTGACAAAGTCCATAGTGATGTTTTCCCATTTCCATTCTGGTATGGGTAATGGTTGTAACATCCCCTTAGACTTCTGTCTCTTAGCTTTAACTTACTAACAAACCAAGCATCGAGAGACATATTTAGCAACATCTCTTTTCATGTCATCCCACCAGAAGTGCTCTTTCAGGTACCTATACATCTTCATGCTTCCAAGATGAATAGAGAATGAAGAAATATAAGCCTCATCCAGCAACTCCTTCTTTAATTCTGGGATGGGAGGAACACAAACCCGATTACTGAACTTTATTATCCCATCATAATCAAGGTTTAATTTAGGAACATTTCTCACCTTCTTTTGTAACTCTACATCTTCTTTCTGTGCCTCTTTAATCTTCACATGTATAGATGGTTGAAAATTCATTTGAGAAAGATATGATTTTTCCCCTTTCATTATAATTCCAAGATCCATCCTTTGTAAATCCATAAATATTGGATATTTTGTGATCCTCATCATGGATAAGCTAGCATGGTCTTGTCGACTTAATGCATCTACCACCTTGTTTGATTTCCCAGGGTGGTAATGAATTGAGCAGTCGTAATCCTTAATTAGCTCCAACAATCTTCTTTGGTGCATATTCAGCTCCTTTTGTGTGAAAATATACTTTAAACTTTTATGATTAGTATAAATGTCACAACTTTCTCTATAAAGATAATGCCTCCAAATCTTTAATGTAAAAATTACCACAGCTAACTCCAACTCATGAGTTCGGTAATTTTGCTCATGGATTTTCAACTGTCGTGAGGCATAAGCTATCACCATATCATTTTGCATAAGAACACACCACATCCCCTTCTTGGATGCTTCACTGTAGATCACAAACCTTTCTCCACTACAAGGAAGTGTGAGTAAAGGTCCACTGGATAACCTTCTTTTCAACTCCTTGAAATTATCTTCACATTCCTCCATCCAAACAAACATAACTCCTTTCCGAGTCAACTTGGTGACTGGATTAGATAATTGTGAAAAATCTTTCACAAAACGTTGATAATATCCAGCCAAACCAAGAAAACTTCGGATCTCAGTTACTTTTGTTGGTCTCGACCATCTTTCGATAACCTCTGTTTTTGCTGGATCCACAGATATCCCCTCTTTTGAGATTATGTGACCCAAAAATGCAAATTTTTGAAGCCAAAATTCAAACTTGGTAAATTTGGCATAAAGCTTCTCCCTTCTCAGGTTCTTCAATACAATTCTCAAGTGATCTTCATGTTCTTCCTTACTCTTTGAATAGACAAGAATATCGTCTATAAAGACTACCACAAACTGATCAAGATAGTCTCTAAAGACTCTATTCATCAGATCCATGAAGATAGCAGGGGTATTAGTAAGACCAAATGGCATTACTATAAATTCATAGTGTCCATACCTTGTACAGAAATCTGTCTTTGGTATATCCTCCCTTTTGACCCTTAATTGATGATACCCTGAACAAAGATCAATCTTGGAAAAGTATTGAGATCCGCGTAGTTTTTCAAATAAGTCATCAATGCGCAGGAGAGGATATTTGTTCTTGATAGTGATCTTTTTAAGTTCTCGATAATCAATGTAGAGTCTCATTGATCCATCTTTCTTCTTAACAAACAGAAAAGGTTCTCCCCAAGGTGACGCACTAGGGCGTATGAATCCCTTATCAATATTCTCTTGGAGTTGCTTCTTCAATTCCTGCAACTCAATTGGGGATATTCTATAAGGTGTCTTTGAAATAGGCAAAGCACCCGGTATGAGTTTTATTGAAAACTCAACTTCACGATTTGGTGGAAGACCTGGAAATTCCTTTGGAAAGACATCATCAAACTCTCGTACAATGGGAATATTCTTAATCGTGAGTTTCTCTCCAACCATTTGAGATAAATAACCCTCATTTAGTGGAATCAATACCCATAAGATGGAAGAAATTTCCACTGGAAGGTTATGTTCATCCTTGCATCAAAAGATGATCATAGATTGATCTGGAATATGAAATGTGACTTCCCTTCTTTGGCAATGGATATGAGCTCCATATAGAGAAATCCAATCCATGCCAAGAATCACATCAAATCACAAGATTTGTAGGAAGGACTTTCCCAAAAACTTCAATCAGAGAAGAATTATAAACTTTTGATGCGACTGATGTGCCATTAGGGGTTTTCACAGCTAACTCAACATCTAATTGTTGAGGTAATACGGTGATACCCTTAGAAAATTCTTCAGAAATAAAAGAGTGGGTGGATCTAGAATCAAATAAAACATTTTCTACTTTAGAGTGGATGGTAAGTGTACCTTTCACCACTTCGTTATCATACTCCACATCGCTGATAGAAATTGCATGTGAATTTCCTTTGTCTTTATCCTTAAGAGTTTGTTGACGTCGATCATCATCAACAACCCTTGGATTTGGGCATTTATTGGAATAATGACCCATTTCCTTGCACTTGTAACATTGAAGTGTAGGAGGTGCACTCTATGTAGCCTTTTCTTTGTTAGCATCACTAGACATATTCTTCCCATCATTGTGGCATTCAAATTCCCGATGAACTTCCTTTCCACATTTGAAACATTTACTTGTCCCTTTAAGACAACTCCCTCCATGTTTCTTTCCACACTTTGAGCATAAGGGAAAACTCATCTTCTTTTTAGTGTGCTCTTTAGATTTTCCTTTAAATTCCATTTTCCTCTTCTTATCAAACCCATATGACTTATGGGTTACTCCAATCTCAATCTCAACCTTGAGAGCACATCGAACAATTTTCTCATAGCTATTGAAGTCCCTTATGGATAACGCCCTTCGAAGACTTGGTTTTAAGCCACTAAATAATCGATCGATATTACTCTCAGGTTGGATAATAATACCAGAAGTGTACCTTGAAAGTCTTGTAAAATTTTCTTCATAGGTACCAACAGATTCATCATCCTTTTGCTTCAGTTCAAGAAACTCCTTCTCTATATTTGTTCAAAGAATACGAGGGAAGTACTTATTGAAAAATAAGTTCTTGAACTCGTCCCATTCCATGGACTCAATTTAATTCCTTTTCCACGTATTCTTAATAAGATTCCACCATTGATCAGCATCACCTTACAAATGATATACTACTAAGATGACTTTATCATGTTCAGAACATTGAAGAACTGAAAATATCTTTTCAGTGGTACTGATCCATTGTTCAGCCACTAACAGATCAGAAGACCCGTTGAATGAAGGTGGACGTTGTCTCATGAAGGATTCAACAGAATGTTGCTCCTTCCTTTTCTCATTTGGAAGTTCTGCGTGATTCATAGCTTGAGAAAGTTGTGTGAGCATGGCTACAAGATTTTTCATTCTAGCTCCCATAACATTTGGTTTCTCAGGGGGACAATCATTACATTGCATGTCGCATTCCGCATTAACACGGTTCCTTCGGGTTCCAGCCATTGACTAAAACCAAGAAGAATAGTGTGAGCAACACTAATTATAATAGGAAAAACACATAATCAAGAATAAAATTTCACACTCAAGGTCTTATCATAGGTTGTTCATGGCCATTTCTAAAACACTAAGATTGTGTTTTATGCTTAGACATATCCTTAGGTTTCTTACTAAGGATTTCATAACCTAGTTTCCAAAGGTTGACTATACATTTCCTCTGATACCAACTATAATGACCCATACTTTACATACATTGTTAATACTTCAAAATTGAAGTACACGTATTACAAAATATAACAAAACCATGAAAGGACCGTATAGGTATAGTGTCTTTAGAAACTAGGAAACATAAACAACTGGTTCATAAATCATCTACGTTGTCTCCCATTTATTTCATCATATCTAGAGACCCTTTTTGGCATATCCTACTTAATAACCTTATTCCTGACCTGGGGAAAGAAAACATACAAAAGGGTGAGCTCAAATTCTCAGTAAGGGTAAACAAAAGAAATATCAATCACATCATATTCATAAGAACATAACATTTTGGAAATCTTAACCTGCAAAAGAGATCATAATTTCATAACATGGGATAAATCATAGTAGTGAAATGTAATCCCAATAATCATAACTTACAACATGAAACATTGTGTCATACACACATAATCATAGATAATCGTTTCTTATTAGTCAAGACTCATTTCCAATACTATCTTAGCGGACAAAGTCCATTTCTGAACTGATCTCACTCCTCATTTTAGTCTTGTTTCACTGAACCGGATTAACCTTCCATTCCAGCCATGTCTATCTCATGAGATATAAATCATTACCCAATGAATTGTAGGGAGATATAGGTCCCACCCATCTCATAATTATATCATTCTTATGTGTGCCACAAAATCTTAAATCATACATTATTGCATAACCCATGTAATAAAAATGGGATTCTAAAACATCGTGACATCATAAAACAATTCATATAAGATAAAGGAATTCATAAAAATATTTCCATCACAAAATAATCAAATCAATGTAATAATAGGGATAGAAATAGAACCCTATATTATCTTAGATGGAAAATAATTTTGATAAAACACTTGAACTCTATTCTTGAGGAAAATATCCTTTCTACTTCAAAAACATTTTTCCTTTATTAACATGTCATACAATTTTAAACTAAAAGGAGTTTATTAAAAATAAACTTGAAAACTTTTAAAGGAATCTTCATGGAAATAATGTTCTAAAATCCATTCAGGTCGTATAAGTTAAAAAAGAACATTCTTCTTGTATTTTGGCCGGAAAAGTCAAAAAGTACCTCGTATGAAAAACGACAAAAGATTCCTTTCATATATTTTACTAAAAACTCACCGAAGGGTAAAATTGGACTTAAAAAATTGTAGGAGGATAGAAATAATATTACATATTGAAGAAACATGGATGTGGATGATAAATATTCCCCAGTAAATAACAAAGAATAAACAATCTCAGATAAAAATTGAGATTGTGATATTTTCCCTTACCTTAGGTCTGATTTGCTTCGTAAGTGTTCGGACCTCCTGTATAATGATTTAAATAATTTCATTGACTTATTCCATAATTATACTTATTTATATGATATCCTATATGGTCATATTCTTAGCTTCTTATTAGTAATATTTCATTGTTACTTGTTATTCGGGTGTTTATTGCTTTTTGTTCTTATGTGTGTTTTGTCGTATAAATTATTATTATTCTTTTTAGGTTATAGATACCTCATTTAAATAATGGTATTAGTGTAATACATATCATATTTATTTACTAAATTCATTTATTTAATCATTATTCAATAAAAATCATGTAGAACGAGTCGCATCACATCGTGGAGACGGTATTCCGTACGTACACACGAGTGATGATATTGTTCCCATGATCGTGGAATTGTATTGGAGTGTATGTATACTATTTAAGAATCAATATCACTTTAAAATAATAATATATAGTTATTATTTACACCATTATACCCATCCAAGTAAGGTGGTGGTGGAAAATAGATTACACCACGGCGTGGAGACGGTATTCCGTACGTACGCACGCGCGGTGATTTCGTTTTCCGTAGGATGGATAGATGGTGAAATAGGGTTGTTTCATACTTATAATAACATATCAGTATATTAGTGATACTGATGTTATTACTTTATAATGAAACAACTAAATAATAAGAAGTGGAAGAAGAAATAAAGTTGAAATAATCGGTAACGGACATTACCTCTTCTTTGAAGCGCCTCTTTGAGACCTCCTCTTAGGGCACTAAAATTGGTCTTTGAAGAAGACCAAGACCTATAGGATGTTTATAGGGAAGTGTAGAAGAGAATTTGGAAGGGTTTGGCCGAGATTTAAGGCTCAAAGTGGTGTGAGGAAGAGAGGGAGGAGGTGCCCTTTTATAAGGGAGGAGAGGGGCACCTTTGGAAAAACTAAAAATATTATTTTATTATAAAGTCATATTCAGTTTTTAATAGCTCCAAATTGATTTATTTTTAAGAAAAGGTAGGTATGGGTCGAAATAATCTCATACAATATAATTTATACAAGTTTAGGTATCTATTTTAACCTTATCATTTAGATTTAACTTTAAGTTAGATAATTTAACTTTTATCGTGTATTCTTGTTTTCTTACACTATAAGGTTAATAAACTTACTATAACAAGCCAAACGAACCCCAAGTTTTTTATTATTAATATATATAACCTTATATAAGTCATTTGGCCGAACCTTATATTTTTAGGAATAAAATAACAATTAATAATATAATATTTGTTTTAAAAACTATTTTATGTCAATTTTGACAATATTTGGTAATTGATTTTTGTAAAAATTATAACAGAAATATTAGTTAGAAAAAAGTTATTTAAATCAATAATAACATGTCATATTAACATAAAAAATTATTTTAATTCATAAAAAATTCTCAAATTACATTTATTTGGGTATTTATAACATCAATTATGTCAATATTTCATTAATAATATAATTACTGTATCATCATTGTGTCATAAATAAATTAAATTATTTAAAGTATAAAAATTAAAAATAAAATACGATTATGTAGGAAATAGTTTTATCTTTATACTGAATATTTATAGTTGAATTTATCTTATGTATAACCCTATATTAAAAATGATTTTCTTATTAAACATTGATTTTAACTATTTTAACCCTTCTTTAAATAAATTAATATTAAATGTCCTAATATAATACAAGTGAGCCTAAATGGTCATAATTTACTCCTAAGGTTGTTTTTGGTCTAATTACACTTATACAATAGAATTATTACATGTTTTAGGATAATAATAATAATATCATTTTTACCCTTAATTACCCTATTTACTTTTAACAATGGTAAAAAAAAGTAAAAAGTTACTATTCACCAAAAATTATTTTCATCTCATTGAACCACATTTTAGTCCTTGATATTAACTGTGTCTCTTGGATTTTCAAAATTCCACTCACAGAAGCGGTAAAATTAATTTTTATGTGAATTTGGAAATTCTTCTAGGAGGTTGGTAAAAGACGGTGAAAAGTTCAATAAAATTTTTTATATATCTAAAATTATTATAAAATGACCCCAATGAATTGAATTGAACTTATATAGGTATTATGTATCAATTTTGACCTAAAATAAATTTAAATAAAATAAATAATTATTTAAATAAAGAGTCGTTTTTTAAATAGTAACCCAGTGTTTTCACTATTCATCAAAAATTGAAAGTTTTCAGAAAAATACCAAAATTTTACCCTAAGATAATTTCAATATTCAGAATCCAAAAATGAAGTCCATTTTGAAAAATAAAATTTAAAAAATTTCAAAAAGTGGGTATTACTATTCATAACAGCTAGTTTTAATAATATTTTAATAGCATATCGTTGTTTAGTGAAACTCGGTATTGCGTATGACGCAAGCTATCGAGGAAGGTCGAGATTGTGTGTAAATCAAGCCAAGATAGTGTTGTGTGTAGTGAAATATTCCTTTGATGATTTATATAACATAAAAACAAAATATTTCTCATAAAAGTCTCGGGTGTTACTGTGTAGACCTTGTTTTTTCTAATACAGAAAAGGGAAAGGTTCGCTACAATGAGGTAGAGAGGTTTATGTTAGCTAGGTATGGATAGTTGGTGGTGAGATGGTGGTTCATTTCCCATGTATCACATGGAGTGGTTATTGGTAGTTTTGGTCATCTTTTTTTAGATTCTTCTAGATATGTACTTCGGGTTTTTGTCTTACTACCTTTGGTTGTATCACTACCACTATTACTATTTTGATTATGGCATATATATTCTTTGTTATATTTCTATTTTTTATGTCATTCATCTTGTTTTTGGTTGGTTAAATTGTTCCCTATAGTTGTTGTTGGTTTCTAGGGTGCTAGTCGCCAGCCCGTGTGGATCGGGAATTTCCTTAAGGTCTTTTCATGGTCCAATTTAGAGCCTAGATTGATGGATTTTATAGTCTTTATCATGATAATTTGGTATTAAATATAGGTTATGCTCAGTATTTGGAAGTTTATAAACAAGATATGGGATTTTTGGGACTTCAAAATTAGGTTTTGGTGAGTGTCTATCATCTCTTGTAGTGAAGAGCCTCAAGTAACCATGAGATATTGTGTTGTGTGTATCATGTGTTGGGTTTTAATCTAAATATCAGTTTCTTATAATGTTATTTTGAGTTTAAACTAATATTGTTTCATTTTATGATTATTTACTTCTATTTTTGGTATGCAGAAACGTGCGTTCAAGAAGACTTCTAAGGGTTCCTTGGTAGGGTTCTGTGGATAATGCTCCTCAAGGGAATCCTCCTCTTGATCAGAATCTCTTAGAGGTTATTGTAAGGATGGTTTAAGTCATGGACCATAATGTATCGCCTATTCAGAACCAATTTTTTGAGGTACAACTAAGATATAAGTAGATAAGGATTGAGAATGTGAGTTTCTACACCAGAATCCCCCATATTTTAAGGGTATCAATGTCCCCCAAGAGGCAAAGAACTATCTGTAAAAGACCAATCAAGTATTTTAATTCTTGAAGGCACCTAAATATTTCAAGGTAAAGTGAATAACATTTAATCTAGAGGTTCCTAGAAAAATGTGGTGGAATTATATGGTTCAAGTGAATCAACGTGTGTGCTTAGAGTTTAAAGGCTTCAAGAACCTATCTTTTTAGCAGTTCTACCAGGAATCTTTGATGACAAAAAATTATATGGATTCCATCTCTTTGTAATAGGGATATAATTTTGTGACAAATTACACCAATTGTTATGTGGATTTAGCTCATTTTTCTCCATAGGTGGTGATGAATGATCGGTTAAAGGCTTAAAAATACCTATAAGGCATTCATCCTGACATATGAACATAAGTATATATGCTAAATCGCACCACCTATGTTGTGATAGTCAACAAATATTTAATGGAAGAAATTTATATTTCAATAAATATAGGTTTTTTTGGATCTTCTTTTCCACCCATTGGTAGTTCTAGTGATGCCCATGGGAAGAAGTGGAAGTGGTATGATAGCCATAAGAGTGGTGGAGGTGGTTCTAAGAAATGAACTATTTACACTCCATCAATAGCCGCTATAAGTGTACCATTTACTTGCTATTAGTGTAGAATGGTGGGTCACACTCAACAATATTTACATGCACCTCTAAAGAAATATAGTTCTTAAGGCTACTGAGGTTATCTGTAGAGATTCTATTAGGATCTTTCTATTCCCCATTATAGTTGAGGACCTTCAACTCCAAATGTAACTACATAATAGTTAGAAGCTTCAAAGTCAATAGGGATTCAACCATAGGCTTTAAGAGTGAATAATCTTAACACAGTGGATGTGTTTATGATGGAAATTTTTGTGGTCCCATCCTTAGTGAGAGGTGAATTTTTTATTACATCTTCTATATCAAATACTCTATTTGATACAAGTGTCTCACACTCCTTTATTCCTGCCTATTTTTTTATTTTTTTAAACTTCTAATGAAAATCGTGTCCTTTGTTATGGAGTTGAAAATGCCACTTAGTAAGAGGAAAGAGCAAGTATTTCATTATCCTTCATGATCTATTTTGATGGCTGATATAGAGTAATTCTGGGGCTTCTTGTTTCTTAATCTGGATATTTTTAATATCATAATCAAGATAGATTCTATGGTTTCTCACCAATTCTATAATGATTTTTATCATTGATATGTTTTATTATCTTCTACATATGGGAGCTCTTAGGTGTTTTGGGGAGAGTGGGACTCTAGGTATAGTCATGTGGGACCTTTTCTCCTAGATCTCAGTAGTCTGATGTCTATCATTATGGTTGAGACTGATAATGTTTACTCTCTTTATAATATTTCCTTGGATGTTTTTTAATTCAATGAGGTCTTTCCAAATGACTTATCTGGCCTTCCTCCAGATAGCAGTGGATTTCTCCATTGATCTTTTGGTTTCTACTCAACTGATGTTGATACCATCTTATCATAAGTCGCCTTTGGAACTGAAAGAGATTAAGGTTCAGTTGGGTGAACTATTAAAAAAGGGATTTTTTTCATCATAATGTTTCACCATGGGAATTCTCTATGCTATTATCCAAGGATTAATATGGTTATTTATGTATTTTAGTATAATATCATAAACAAAATCACATAATGGTTAAGAACAAGTATCTTTTTCTCCATATTGATGACTTGTTTGATTAGTTAAATGGGGAAATGTGGTTTTAAAAAATGATCTTTGGTTAGGATATCATCATATTAGATTTAAATAATTAGATATCTCAAATACTGGTTTTAGGACCAGGTATGGCCATTATGACTATATTTTTATGCCTTTTGACCTAACTAATGTTCCTACAATGTTTATGGATTTCATGAATTGGATATTCCACTAGTATATTGACACTTTTTGTGTGGTATTCATGGAAAATATCCTAGATATTCTATATCTAAGCATGAGCATGAGCACCATCATAATGTGGTTTTGGAAAACTTTTGAAGTTATCACCTTTATGGGAATCCATTAAATTAAAATTTCTAGATCTGATAGGTGAGGTTCTTGGGGCACATGATTTTAAAACATGGTCTCTTAGTAGATCTTGAAAAGGATAAGGTTTTATTTTCATGGGAAGAACTAATAAACATCTTTGGGATATGTAGCTTCCTAGTTCTAGTTGGATATTATTGATAGTTTGTTAAGTATTTCACAAAGGGAGCATCATCATTTATTTATATTTACAACAAGGGTCAGAAATTGTCTTTAGATACTAAGTGTTAGTCCTCTTTTGATGAGTTCAAGTAGTGTAGCACCCCCATTTTAAGGTATTTGTCCTTTTTATGCTTTTTTTATGTGTTTAAAGTGATTGGGATGAGTTGGGAAGAGGTTGGGAGAGGTTGGAATGGTTTTGGATGATTTTGGAGGCTTTTAAAGGGGTGCACGGTTTGAGCACGGTTAGTGGAAACCATGCGGGTTCTCCAGAAAACTGTGCAGGGGAGACAGTAGGCTTCGCACAGCCTGCGCATGGTTTTCCAAACCGTGTGAGGAAACTGTGCAAACCCTTGCTCCTGAGGTAGTAGCGTGCGCACGGTTAGCGCACGGTTTGCCAAACCGTGCGGGCTAACCGTGCGACCACGTAAAAATAGGGTTATAAGTTTTGAGCTCCCTCAGGTTTAACCTATTTCACTCTAATCTTCCTCCCACTCGAGACTCACTCAGGATTTTGGGTTCTCTGGGGTTAAGGGTGCTCTTCCACTCGATTTGAAAGCATTTCAAAGGGGTTTCAAGGCAGTTTGAAGGTGGTTTCTCCCGGGTAAGTCTCTCCTCTTGCTTATCTTGTGTTTTCCTCTAGATATAAATCCCTCTCTTTTGTGTTTTTCTATATCTACACTTTTTTTGTGTAGATATAGGGTTGGGGTTGCCTTGGATGTTAATATTAAGTCTTTTGGATCTTAGGGAAAGTGATCTAGAGAGGTTTCGGTGGTGCGTTCGCCGGATTGGAGGTGCGATTGATTGTGGGTCGATTCTCGGGAACCCTAAAGGTAGGTGTCTTCTATCTCGACTCCACTTGGTTAGAGCCAATTGTTTTGGTTACAATTAATTTTTTGTGCTTGAAATTAATTGTGCTTGATGTTCAAAATTGGTTAGAAATCCCTTGGACGATGTTTGGGGATTTTGGGGAAAAAGGGTGTTTTATGGTGAAATGCTATTGTTATGGATTTTAAAATGGAGATTTTAAAATGGGATGCCTTGGTTGATTTGTGAAAATGATTGATGGAAATGGTTTTCGATAAAAGGGGTTGTTTTATTGAAATGTTGTTTGACATGGAGAATGGTTTTCAATAAATGGATGATTTATTGAAATGGATTGATATACAATGGAATTGGTTAATTGCACGTGGTTGTGACCTTGGTGGGTTATATGCTTGGTTTGGATTGTTTGGAATGTTGTGTGAAAGTGGCGGGAAGTACCACTATAAAAATGGGATGGATAGTGGATGGAAGGGCCACCATCAATGGTAAGTGGACGGGAAGTGCCACTAAGTGTGAATGGGTGAACGGGTTGGATAGAAGTTCCACCGTTTGGTTGTTTGGTTTCTTTGGTTGTTTGTGGTGCATTTCTTTGAAAGATGGAAGTTGTTGTGCTAACGTGTAAATGATGAGATGTCTTGTGGAAAGTTTGGTTGGCTTTCCCTTGGTTGCTTGGTTTGGGTGTGATGGCTTGGTAAGGGCATGTTTGGCTTATGAAAATGGTTGCACTTGTGATTTAAATTATATAAACTATTTTATATAAATGTGCTAATGGTTTTATCCTAATGGCATGTGTAGGGAAGTCATTTGGGTAAATCCTACTGAGTTTTAGTACTCACCCCCTGCTTTGGCACGTTGGTGTCTTTGCAGATGTTGTGTATCGTGACATGGGAAAAGGAAAGGCATCTCCCTCCTTCAGTGGAGCATTGTGATCCCTTGTTGGATCTTGAAGCTTGGAGCTTGGCGTGGAGCTGTGGTGGTGTCATGGCTTGTGGGGTTTGGTTATTTAGTTTCCTCAGTGTACTCTGATGTTGTGTGGACATGTCTAGTTGTATTGGTTTTGAGTTGTGTTGTGGAACAACTTGGTTGTCTTTTGGGAATGCATGGTTGGGTAATTGAATTGACATGCATCATATAGTGGCTGTTATTGGATGGTTTGGTTGGTTTAGTCTTAAGGGTAAATCATTCCCCAAATTGATCTTGAAGCCCTAGGCATTCATTTCCAGCCTTTGGCATCTTGGTAACTTTTCTTAAGGCCAAGTATCCCTCACCACCTCCTCAAGACAATGAGGTAGGGGCGGGGTGTTACAAGTGGTATCAGTTTGTTTGGTCCTTTGGAGTTGATTTTTGGATTTGGTATTGACATTAGTTGTGGTATACTCCTTGAGTCGGGATGGTATCAAGGCGTAGGATTGTCGGAACTTGGAATGTATAGCATAAAAGGACGTAGATAACCCTTTTATGCTGAAATTCAAGTTACCAGGGAGTTGGGTACATAAGTGTTTTGGAGACACTTATAGGCATTGGAAATCTCATTGTCATGGGTGTATCCAATGAGATGTGCATGGAATATAAGGTATAAATTACTTCCCTGTAGGATGCATATTTCATTGGGGAATAATGATTTATGATGTGATATGAATGTGTGAAATTGTAATGTGAATAAATTGGTATTTTGAAAATGGTTTGGTTTTTAAAATGGTGAAACATGGAACATGTGGAAAATGTGAACTGGTGGAAATCCTTGTTGTGATAGTGTTGTGTAATGTGATTTGAAATGGTATTTCGTGATGTCTATGGAAGTGAGACTCGTGTTTTTTTTGTTTTATGTTCATATAAATGGCACCAGGTAGGCATCGTAGAGACCAACCGGAGGAGGCTGCTGAGAATGTGGTAGCACCTGAGCCTCAGGTGAACCACCAGCTAGTGCAAAGCATAGTGTAAGCTTTCCAAGCTATGGAAATTGGAAACAAAGTGGATGAACCAAGGCATGTAGACCATGCGGTTCAGTTTCAAAAGAAGAATCCACCCATCTTCAGGGGTGATTCAGAGCCGGAGAGGGAAGAAGCATGGTTAAATAGAATGAACAAGATCTTTGAGTTCTTGGGAACACTGGTAGAGTTAAAAGTGAAGTTGGCCACGTATATGTTGGAAGATCTTGCCCTTAAATGGTGGGAGTTGGTAGTTCAAGCGGGGTCGAACCAGGGTATGATGTGGGAAGGCTTTGAAGAATTGTTTAATTAACAATTCTACCCACATACGTTCAGAATTCAGTGTACGACTGATTTCTTCAATTTGAAGCAAGAGATTATGTCTGTGATGGAGTATGCAGCTAAGTTCATGAACTTAGTGCGGTTTGAATCTGAGGTGGCGGGTAGCACGTCATTGAAGGAAATGATCTTTGAAGTGGGGTTAAGGCAAGAAATCCATTCAAAGATAGCATTAATGTGTATAGATGATTACATAGAGATGTTGAATAGATCCTCGGTGGTTGAGCGGGATTTTTTGGGCGCTCTAGGTGGAGGAAGCATGGTGGCACCCATGGGGAATAGTGGGAACTCTAATGCTGGGTTCAAGCAAAGGATGGACACTTATTCCCAGGGCAGGAATATGGCATATAATCTGACGACAGGATCGGTAAATCTTCCTCCTAATCCTCAAAGCAAGCCGGGATGTTTTCAGTGTGGTTCTACAAGCCACATCAAGCGGGATTGTACGGTACAACCTTGAGCATGTCATAATTGTAAGTAGATGGGGCACCTACAGCATTATTGTCGGAATGCTCCAAGTTTGGGTGCGCGTGACACTCCTCAGGGATCGCAGATGTCGTATGCTTCTACAGGTCGGGGACAGCAGCACATCCCTCGTCAGCAGAGTAAAGTGGGTCATGGTGATTCTCAGAATACCACGACACCTCAGTAGGGAAATTAATAAAGAGCAGATTGTGGCAAGAAAACAGGTGTTCGGAGCTAAGCAGGTTGTGGTGGATGATCAGTCAGGACCATCCACGGTGCGAGGTACTATTCTTTTAAATTCTACCTTGATGCAATTTTTGTTTGATACAGGTGATTTACACTCTTTTATTGTTGCACGTGTGGTTTATTTGTTGGGTTTAAGGGTAGAAATGATTCCCTCAGTTTTGAAACTTCAAACTCCACTGGGTCGAAGAGAGTGTCGAGCCTTCTTGTGTAGAGAATGTTGTATCGTTGTGGGCGAGGTTGAGATATTGTGGAATTTCTCAATGCTTGAGATGGATGGGTATGATGTGATCCTGGGAATGGATTGGCTTGTGGCTTTTAAGGATCATGTCAATTTTGATGCGTGAACAGCGGATTTTATAACACACGATGGAGTTAGACATCTATTTAGAGGAGAGAAGCATAAAAGGCAGGGTGCAATAGGTTTTTTGGCATCAGCAGTGGGTACGTTATCATATTAGTTGGTGGAATTGTTGTTGGAATCAGTAGACGGTGTTGAGAAGAGTGTTCCTCCGGTAGTGGTGGATCAGTTCATGGATGTTTTTCCTGAATAATTCTCTAGGTTACCTCCCGTAAGAGAAGTGGAGTTTACGATTGATCTTCTTTTGGGGACCAGTATCATCTCACTTTCGTCTTATCGGATGGAACCAGCTGAATTGCGGGAATTGAAAGTCCAGTTGGAAGATTTAGAAAACAAAGGGTTTATCCGGCCTAGCATGTCTCCATGGGCCGCGCCGGTGTTGTTTGGGAAAAATTCGGATGGAACTTTGAGGCTATGTGTTGATTATTGTAGACTTAACCAAGTTACGATAAAGAATAGATATCTACTTCCACGAATTGATGATTTGTTCGACCAGTTGAGGGGATCCCAGTGGTTCTCCAAGATCGACCTGAGGTCGAGATATCATCAATTGTGGATGAGGAAGGAGGATATTCCTAAAACAGCTTTCAGAAGTAGGTATGGCCATTATGAATATGTGGTTATGCCCTTTGGTCTAACGAATACGCCAGTGGTGTTTATGGAATTGATGAATCGGATATTTCAAATATATCTGTATTCATTTGTGGTGGTGTTTGTAGACGATATTCTGGTGTATTCAAAGACAAGGGTAGAGCATGAGTAGCACTTAGCGACAATGCTGGGGATCTTGAGGGATCATCAGTTGTATGCCAAATTTTCAAAGTGTGACTTTTGGATACAGGAAGTTCGTTTTCTTGGCCATGTGATTTCTGAAATAGGGGTTTTAGTGGATCCAGAAAAGATAGAGGTTGTTGTCTCATGGAAACCGCCAAAGAATGTGTTTGAGATACTGAGTTTTCTTGGTCTAGCTGGGTATTATCGGCGTTTTGTTCGTGATTTTTCACATTTGGCTTCACCGATGACAGCTTTGACCAGAAAGAATGTTCCATTCCAGTGGAATGAATAGTTTCAACAGTATTTCGAAGAGCTAAAGGGTCGTCTTACATCAGCGCCAATCTTGGTTTTTCCATAATCAGGAAAAGGGTACGTGGTGTATTATGATGCATCGGGATTAGGGTTGGGGTGCGTTCTCATGCAAGGGAATCATGTGGTTGCATATGGCTCATGGTAGTTGAGAGTGCATGAGAAGAACTAACCAACTCATGATTTGGAGTTGGCAGCAGTGTTCCATTCTTTGAAAGTATGGCGTTATTATCTCTTCGGTGAGAAATTCATGGTATATACAGATCACAAGAGCTTGAAACATATTTTCTCACAAAGGTATTTGAACTTGAGGCAAAGGAGATGGATGGAATATCTCCAGATGTTTGATTTTGACTTGATGTAAACACCAGGAAAGGGAAATTTGGTGGCGGATTCATTAAGTAGAAAATCATATGCTCAAGTGGTAAAACAGACATCAGAATAGTGGTAGTTGATGTCGGTTATAGCTGATATGCAGTTGGAATGTGAGTACCAGGGTGATAGAGTGGTCTTCTTTCCATTTTTGTTGATTCTCGACTTGGTTGGCCTGGTTAGAGAGGCACATATATCTGATTCCTAGTGTGCGACCATGGGGTCGAGACTCAATGGTGGGGAGACCATTGAGGGTTGGCAACTGAATGGAGATTCAGTTTTGTGTTTTCGGAATCGGATTTTTGTACCAGTTGCTTGTAAGGAGGATCTTCTCAGGGTGTATCATCATTCCAGGTGGGTTGTTCATCCTAGAATTCAGAAAATGTATAAAGTGATGAAAGCGTAGTTCTGGTGGGCTGTTATGAAAAGAAGTGTGGTTGAGTTTGTTTCGAGATGCCTTACTTGTCAGCAGGTCAAGGAAGAGCATCAGAGGCCAGCAGGAATGTTGCAGTCTTTACCAATCCTTGTTTTGAAGTGGGAGCAGATAGTGATGGATTTTGTCACAGGTCTCCAAAGAACGGTCTGAAATCACGATGCCATCTGGGTGATAGTGGATCGGCTAACGAAGTCGGCCCATTTCATCCTGATTCATGAATATCATACGGTGGAGGATTTATCCAAAATCTATATCCAGTAGGTGGTAAAGAGTCATGGTGTTCCAGTTTCGATTGTATCAGATAGAGATCCAAGGTTTACATCTTGTCTCTAGAAATCCTTACATCAAGCCCTTGGAACTAAGTTGACTATGAGTACAGCCTATCACCCTCAAACGGATGGTCAATCCGAGAGGAGGATACAAACTATGGAGGATATTTTGCGGGATTGTGTCGTGGATTTTGGTGGCTCGTGGGAGGATCACTTTTCATTGGTTGAGTTCTCGTACAATAATATTTATCAGGCTTCTATACAGATGTATCCATTTGAAGCGTTGTATGGGCAGCCATGTCGTTCTCCACTATGTTGGGTGGAAACGGGCGAGTCCTCGATAGTTGGACTAAGCCTTGTCCAGGAGACTATGGAGAAGATCAAGTTGATCAGGAAGAGAATGGAGACGGCTCAGAGTCATCAAAAATCATATGTGGATCATTGTCGACAGCCATTGTCATTCGAGGTGAGTGATCATGTGTTCTTGAGGATCTCTCCTAGGTTGGGAGATCGTCGGTTTGGGAAGTAGGGAAAGTTATCTCCGAGGTATATTGGGCCTTTTGAGATTCTTGAGCGGGTTGGTGAGGTGGATTATCTTTTGGATTTTCCACCTAGATTCATTGCGGTTCACAATGTGTTTCATGTGTTACAGTTGAAAAAGTATCAGCCGGATAATGACCATGTGATTCGATGGGATCATGTTGAGCTAGAATCGGATGCTTCGTTGGTGCACGTGCCAGTGTGGGTTATGGATAGGCAAGAGAAAGTCTTACGTGGTAAAATAATCGGTTTAGTTTTTGTTTTTGTGGCAACATGGTAAGATTCAAGAGGAGACTTGGGAGTGGGAGAAAGAGATGCTCGAGCAGTGGCCTGATCTCTTTCGGCAAATAGTGGGTTCACTACTTTCTGAGGACTGAAATTCCAATGGTGGGGAGAATTTATCACTCCAGGTTTGAAGTATGTGGCCTTTTTTATGCTTTTTTTATGTGTTTAAAGTGATTGGGATGATTTGGGAAGACGTTGGGAGGGTTTGGAATGGTTTTGGATGATTTTGGAGGCTTTTAAAGGGGTGCACGGTTTGAGCACGGTTAGTGGAAACCATGCGGGTTCTCTAGGAAACCGTGCAGGGGAGACAGTAGGCTTCGCACGGCCTACACACAGTTTTCCAAACCGTTCAAGGAAACCGTGAAAACCCTTGCTCCCGAGGCAGTAGCGTGCGCACGGTTTCCCAAACCGTATGGGCTAACCGTGCAGCCACTTAAAAATAGGGTTATAAGTTTCAGGCTCCCTAAGGCTTAACCTATTTCACTCCAATCTTCTTCCCACTCAATACTCACTTGGTATTTTGGGTTCTCAGGAGTTAAGGGTTCTCTCCCACTTGATTTGGAAGCGTTTAAAAGGGGTTTCAAGGCGGTTTGAAGGTGGTTTCTCCCGGTTAAGTCTCTCCTCTTGCTTCTCTTGTGTTTTCTTCTAGATCTACATCCCTCTCATTCATGGTTTTCTAGAGCTACACTTTTTTTGTGTAGATCTATGGTTTGGGTTTCCTTGGATGTTAATATTAAGTCTTTTGGATGTTAGGTAAAGTGATCTAGAGAGGTTTCGGTGGTGCATTCACCGGATTGGAGGTGCGATTGATTGTGGGTCGATTCTCGGGAACCCTAAAGATAGGTGGCTTCTCTCTCAACTCCACTGGGTTAGAGCCAATGGTTTTTGTTACAATTAATTTTTTGTGCTTGAAATTAATTGTGTTTGATGTGAAAAATTGGTTAGAAATCCCTTGGGTGATGTTTGGGGATTTTTGGGAAAAAGGGTGTTTTATGGTGAAATGCTATTGTTTTGGATTTTAAAATGGAGATTTTAAAATGGGATGCCTTGGTTGATTTTTGAAAATGATTGATGGAAATGGTTTTCAATAAAAGGGGTTGTTTTATTGAAATGTTATTTGACATGGAGAATGGTTTTCAATAAATGTATGATTTATTGAAATGGATTAATATGCAATGGAATTGGCTGATTGCACGTGGTTGTGACCTTGGTGGGTTATATGCTTGGTTTGGATTATTTGTAATGTTGTGTGAAAGTTGCGGGAAGTACCACTATAAAAAGGGTATGGATAGTGGACAGAAGGGACACCATCAATGGTAAGTGGATGAAAAGTGACACTAAGTGTGAATGGGTGAACGGGTTGGACGGAAGTTCCACCATTTGGGTTTTTGGTTGTTTTGGTTGTTTTTTGGTGCATTGCTTTGCAATATGGAAGTTGTTGTGCTAACGTGTAATTGATGAGATGGCATGTGTCAAGTTTGGTTGGCTTTCCCTTGGTTGCTTGGTTTGGGTGTGATGGCTTGGTAAGGGCATGTTTGGCTTATAAAAATGGTTGCACTTGTGATTTAAATTATATAAAATATTTTATATAAATGTGCTAACAGTTTTATCCTAGTGGCATGTGTAGGGAAGTCATTTGGCGAAATCCTACTGAGTTTTAGTACTCACCCCCTTCTTTGGAATGTTGGTGTCTTTGCAGATGTTGTGTACCATGACGTGAGAAAAGGTAAGGCATCTCCCTCATTCAGTGGAGCATTGTGATCCCTTGGTGGAGCTTGGATCTTGGAGCTTGGCGTGGAGATGTGGTGGTGTCATGGATTGTGGGGTTTGGTTGTTTAGTTTCCGTAGTGTACTCTGATGTTGTGTGGACATGTAAAGTTGTATTGGTTTTGAGTTGTGTTGGGGAACAACTTGGTTCTCTTTTGGGAATGCATGGTTGGGTAATTGAATTGACATGCATCATATAGTGGCTGTTAGTGGATGGTTTGGTTGGTTTCGTCTTAAGTGAAAATCGTTCCCCAACTTGATCTTGAAGCCCTCGACATTCATTTCCATCCTTTGGCGTCTCGGGAACATCGCTTAAGTCCAAGTAGCCCTCACCGCCTCCTCAAGACAATGAGGTAGGGGAGGGGTGTTACAAGCGGGGTCTGGAATTAGCTATCATCTTGATCTTTTCAAAACTCAATAAGGGATATGTGGTATAATTTGATGCATTTGATACTGTTTTGGGGTGCAT
The DNA here is from genome assembly GCA_963277665.1 of Viscum album. Lineage (NCBI taxonomy): Eukaryota > Viridiplantae > Streptophyta > Magnoliopsida > Santalales > Viscaceae > Viscum > Viscum album. Next base: position 1,719,472,793 of record OY728141.1, read on the forward strand.
TCTTATAAAGGATGGCCATGTTGTGGTGTAGGGTTATAAAAAACTTCATCCGCATAAGAAGAATTACCCCACTCATGAATCAATGCTCTTTATTATTATTCATTCACTATAAGTGTTGGCAGCACTATTTTCTATGGGATAGGTTTAACACCTTTTCTGATCACAAAATCCTGAGTTATATCTTTTCTTAAAATAATATGAACCTCATAAAAAGGCTATGAGTATATTAACTTCAAACATTTTAATTTGAGATTTCTTATACCATGGGAAATGGTAATTCATTATTGATTCTCTCAATAGAAAATTCCATTCTCAAACTATCCTGGAATCAAAATAATAGTGGAACCATATAAGGATTTTCACTAAGTTATATTTGTAAATGTAGAAAGATGATTTAGGTATGGTTATGACGAATGTTCATTTGTCATCATATCTCCTTGAATCTATTCTATAGGACTAGTATTGGGATGATGAGTTCATACGAGTTAGAGAATCCTTATGGTGAGGAGACCATTCCTAGTTGATCTCTCCCATGTGATGGAATTCTTCACTTAAGGTGTAGAATCATCTTACCTTCATCTATCAATAATCCTATATTGAATAATTGTCATAATTATTAATGGTTCATCACCCTAGAACTAAAATGAAGTATTATGAAATTATATTGGATTTTTGGTTTTTGGGTATGAAGTGTGACATTGCTTATTATGTGTCTAGTTGTTACACCTTCCATTAGATAAAGGTAGATGACCTAAAACCTTCTATTATACTTTATCCTCTTTGATTTCCTATATGTAAATGGGATGAGGATTCCATGTAATTCATAGTTAAAATAACATCTAATCCCCAAGGAAATAATTTCATATAGGTGGTGATTGATTAGTTGATGAAATTCACTCATTTCATTCTGATTTGGGATTCCACCAAGGTTGAAGATCTGGGTAAGTTGTGTGTGAAAGAAATATTGAGGTTACATGGGTTCCCCTCTACTATTATCTCTGACAAGTAACCCATATTTACCTCTATTATTTGTAAAAATATACAAGAGGTGATGGGGACTCATATCAGGTTGAGTAAATCTTACCATCCATAGACAGATGTCCAGATGGAGTGTGCTATTTAGATTCTAGAGGACATGATTTGTCCATGTGTTTTGGATTCCATTATATCATGGGATAGTCATCTAGGACTAGTTTAGTTTTCTTATAATAATAGTTACTCATCATCAATTAGAATGGATCCCTTTAATGATTTTTATGGTCACCAATACAGGTCACCTCTTTGTTGGTTGGAGGTATTCATGGCCTCTCTTGTGGGACTGAGCCTTGTTCAAGAGACATCAGTGAGAATTCATGATATACGTTGACAATTGGTCATATCTCAAAGTCATCAGAAATCATATATGGATCATCGAAATCATCCTTTATAGTTTTCTTTTGGTGATTGGGTCTTCTTGAAAGTTTCTCCTTGGTTGGGTCACCAACATCTTGGGAAATAGGGTAAGCTAGATCCAAGATATGTTGGACCATTTGAGATAACTAAGTAACTTGTTTAGGTTATTTATCGGTTGGTGTTACTGGATTAGTTGATAGGTATTCATGATGTTTTCCAAATATCTTATATCAACAATTATTTTCCCGATCCTTCCTATATTCTGAGTTAGGAGGATATTGGGTTGGAGTTAGACATTTCAGTTGTTGAATAACTAGTGGAGATTATTGATTCTCATATGAGAATTCTGTATGGGAAGTCTATTTCATTTTTCAAAGTGTTATGACAGTATAGATAGAATTATCACAAGACATGGGAGCATGAATCTTTGTCAAGGGATAATTGGCCTCACATATTTCCAAAGAATCCTTCTTCTATGTGACGTTCTAGGGATATAAATTCATATTTTGGGGATAATTGTAACATCGTAATCTAGGTATGTATCTATTTAATTTTAATAGTTTATATTTCATGTTTGGGAGGTGTCGGAGGTGACTTGGTGGTGTTTCAAGGTTCCTTGTCCTTGTTTGGTGGCTATAGAAGGCCACTAACAAGCCTGTAGAATTATGGTGGAAAGGGGTTCTTATAGAAACCCCATCAGCCAACCAGTAGGGAGCCCTAAGCTATAGTAATTATACCTTTAACCACTAGCTAGCCAGTGAGAATCCATCAGCTGACCAGTAGACCGACTTGTAGCCATTCTACATTTGTAGTGCCCACCGGCCAACCGATGTCCTTGGGCTGGGCTAGAAAATTAAGGGTGTAATCAAAATTATATTCCCTTGAAACTCTTAATTTAACCCTTAATCCATCATTCTCAAACATAATATGACTAGTTCACATGGAGAATCTTTTTTTCAAGGATCCATTGATCCTCTATTCTCGGTTTTTTATCTCGGTTTGATTGGTTGTCAATTCTTTGGTAACTTTGATCAATTTTCTTCCTATTATTTCATTATTCTTGGAATTGGAATCTATTTTATACTGTGTTGGTTGGGACTATCAATTTCTTGGTGATTCCTTCTCTATTTAATATAGATCTATCATTTATTCATCCTCTAAAGGTAGGATCTCATGTTAGTTGTGGTGTGTAGCATGTGATTCTTGAGTTATGTGTTTATCTATATTCCCCACCAACCCTTTTTCTTATGGAAACACAATTCTAAGTTTTGGTAATCATTATTTAGATTCTGAACTCAATTGATCATTTTTTCCTTTCCTTTCTATGTGGGGATCCCATTATGGTTAGCATGTGACCTAAGTTTGAGGTAGGTGGTTCTCTCTCTAGCATGTTCTTGGTGAATTGTGAATGCTCTTGGTTTTCTAAATGGTTTTCTAAATGATAATTGGAATAATATTTGAATTTTTTGATATGTGTGAATAAATTGGTTTTTGATAAAATATGGGTTTCCCCTTATTTTGGTAAATAAAACATGGTTTTCAAAGTATTATGAAATGTCTTCTAAATTGGGGTTTCAAATCATAGTTTTGGGTAAAAGGGTTATTTGGAATTATATTAGGAAATAAGAAAATCTATTTTGAAATGATTTGACATATGAAGCACATGAAATCCTTGGGTACCTTAGTGGAGGGTTTAGTATTGGACCTTGTATATTGACACTATAGGGGGTTCACTTTCTGGGGTGTTCCTTGATCATAGATTCTTTGGCTTTGGGAAATAGATCTTGACACCATAGAGGGTTCACTTTATATGGTGTTCCTCTATCCCTATATCATACATGCTTTGGCTCTAGGGACTTGACTGCACACTAGTTATGATTGTTATTGAGGTATGAGTGACCTATCTAGTCCATCCTATGTTATCCTTAGGGTGAACTATATTGTTCTTGACCTAAATGATTTAGATTTGACATGATATAATCCATGATTCTATAAATGTAAATGGATTATTTGAAATATTCTTTGAAATTTTGTTATTTGGATTTATTTTATAACTATAAAAGGGGAACTATTTTACCATTCTTTTGATATAAATATGAAAATTGATTATCATGACATGTTTTTTGTTAAATTTATAATATTGGGATTATTTGATAGATACTTTTTATGGAACACTTGGTTGGAATCCTACTGAGCCTTTTTATCTCACACCTTGAACACTCCCTTGAGAGTGTGTAGAACTTATTTTGTTTGATAAAAGAAAGGTAAAGGTGAAATGGTGAGGTGGTGAGGTCTATGTCATTTTGTAATGGGTAGATAGAGGTGATATGGTGGTATGTTTTCCATGTATCACATGGAGTATCTATTGGTGGTTTTAGTTTTTTTGGATGTTTTTAAATATACAATTTGGGTTTTTGTCTTTCTACCTTTGGTTGTATCACTACCATTGTTACACTTTTGATTATATAATATCTATTCTTGGTTATCTTTTAATTTTTAATGTAATTTATCTTTTTTTAGTTTGGGATAATCATTCCCTCTAGTCATTATTTGTTGTTCAGGTGCCAGTATCCAGCCTGTGGGGATTGATAATACCCTTCGGTTCTTGTCGAGGTCTAGTTTAGAGCCTGTATGAATGGGTTATATGGGTTGGTTAATAACAATGCATGCCTTTATTATCTTAGGGGGACAGAAAATAAGGGTAGATGAATCCTCACCATGATCCATGAGTCATCCAATATAGATCCTATCAATCATCTATTACACCAATTTATTATATAAATTTCTCTTTATGTATCATCTGAAGAGACCACCCAAGACATCCTAGCCCCAGTCACTCAAACCTAGGCACCTAGAAGCAAGTCCCACCAAGGTCAGTAAGTTGTCAAAGATAGGGAGTGGGCTCATATCCTTGTTCCCATCAAAGAATCTAGTCAGTTTATTCTAATGTCACTTGAATGAAAATATTATAGCTTTTCCCATGCTTAATAATCCTATTATCATACTCTGGTAACATTGGAGGAGGAATGTTGGCATATTCTAGTGATGCTCAAGGAGTAATCTCAAATCCTTTACCTTATGAATGAATCACATCAATATATTCTATTAGTGACTAGAGGATAGGAGTGGGATCATATATCCACCCCCACTGAAGAGTGATTTAATATTTTCATTCCTATAGAAGAATTTTATCCACATATTCTGGTGATAATTGAAACGAAGGATGATATATTTGCGCATGTCTTGAAAAGTTGTTATCATATCCTAGAAATGGTATTGGAGGATGACTATTAGAATATATCAGTGGTCAATAAGGGGAAAACCTATATTCTAGCTCCTGCCTTTATTAGATCTCTTCAGAAAATTCTATCAACTACTCAAGGGTGGGTCTATATTATTTCCCCCATTCATAAGGATCATCGGTGTATCCTAATGAGGATCTAAGAACAAGATTAGAATCATATTCTTATTTTAAATGAATGTCATTGGTATGTCCTTGTATTTATTTAATGGCAAGTGTATATCTATACTAACACCCCAAGATCTCTTTAGAATATTTTTACAGTCACTTAGGAGTTGGATTATATTCTTGATCCCACCTAAGGAGATCAAAAACAAGTTTTGGTAATGAAAATGTGCCAGGATCATGTTCCTACTCATGCACATGAAGCTCGCTAACATATTATAGTGGCACCCATAGAGGAGCGGGATTATATTAATGTACTCACTAGATTCTAGTAAATGTACTATAATAGTGATTAATGATTAGAAGATGACTCATATATTTACTCTTTCTAACACTTTTAAGGCACACAGGTATATTCCAACAATCACCTAATCAATTCATCAACATATTCTGACGATGGACAAGAGGTCTCTTATGAAGCTTTCTATGTAAAAAGGTTGTTTTCTAAACCATGTGACTCCCATGATAAAGGTTCCAACCTTCATTTCCCAAACAAAACAATATAGAAGGTATCATTATTGGAAATATATATGTTAGCATTAGACTCATGTTTCTGCCCCAATCAACACAGATATCCTTATGGACCTGCAATGCCTCTTAGTAGCAGCCTAAGAATCTACCAACTCCTCATCAATAGAAGAGATTGGTTATGGTCGTGAAGGTCCTCCCAACTATATAGATATCAAAAGATTTTTAGGTCCTACCTAGAGTACTAATAATGTGGTTCTACCCTATATAGATTGAATTTTTCACCCTAGAGGTCTTCCCTATGTCATATGTTGAAGAAGTCCTCCCTACATCCATAAATCAAGACATATTGGAAATCCTCCCCATGGTGGTGAATATGAAGATGACCACTGAGGTCCTCCCCATGGAATCAACTATAAAGGTCCTCCATATAGTGATATACTACCTCAACAAGAAGTTCATCCACTTATAGAAACTATTTTTAGGATTATCTCATATCGAGAGGCACTTAGAAAAATATGTCCAATCACCAAGCACCTCATTGCTTATAGGTGATGTTTTACCTCAACCAAGGGATAATATAATATATCTATCATCATATACACCACCTTTTGGTTTCTTATACTTTGATACAGTGGAAGAAAATATGGATGAACATTATTCCTTTGAAAAAATAGTGGGAGAAACCCCATATGGTTAAAGCAGGTCAAAAAATCCCTCTCTAAGGATTAGGATAATAGCATGGTTATATGGAAACAACTATCCAAGGGTAATATATCAGTCATGTTCTAGACTCAATCCAATTCCTAGGATTAAATTACAAAGATATTGAAAGAGGATTTAAAATAGAAATCCATACTTTTCATACATATATATTACATCTTAATGGATGAATATTCATTAAATAACATTATGATCCACACTAGAATTGTATAGGTTTAGTGTATTTGGAAACTTGGATGCATAAACAAATTGTTCGTAATAGATATACAGTATCTCCATCATAGTTCTTCATAACTATAACCCTTCATAGTCATATCATACTTAAAATATTTCTTTATATCTTGGGGATAAGGAAACATAATAAAGGGTGAGATCATATGCTCAGTAATAGTAAACAAGGAAGATATCAATGATCACTTAAATATAACATGAGCATAAGGTTATGAGAATATAATCTTGATATTTGAAAATGATACTCTTAATATTATAGATCATAATCTTGATTCATGGAATAAATATTTATAGTTTATAATACATGACTCATAAATGAATCAAAGAACATGGTCCATGAGAGCATAACATTGGCATAAGAAATAAGTTTCTGGTATACAAATAAGAATGTAAAATAATTTAATTATTTAGGTTTAATTTATAATAATATCATATTGTATTTGGTTCACTCTCCCATTCCATCATATCCTTAGTCAATGTTCACTCTCAAGACTTTCATAGTGGATAGATCCCCTTACTAAACTGGTTTCACACCCCATTACAATCCTTATTATCTCATGAGATATCTATATTTACTGAATTCATTGGGGGGATATATAATTTCTAACCCTCTTGTAAAATAATTAAAATCATATATATGTGTTCCATAAGAAAATAAAACATTTTATCATAGCATAACTTATAGAAAAGAAAGGAGTTTCATAAAAATTTAATAATAACTTAATTAAATTATGGGAAAGAAACAGGTTTCATATAATCATTATTAAATCATCATCATCATAATTCATCCAAAGAATGAAATTGGGTGGTGTCATTGGATCATAACCCTAGTAATGTATAAGTAACATAAAATGATGTTATCATAGATGAAATATTCCTTTAAAATATCATTGGAACATTTCTTGAGGAAAATACACTTTTCACTTTTAAATCACTTATTTAAAATATAAAAATTTACCATATATTAAAGAAAACAATCTTTATAAAAACCTTATAAACTTATAGATACATATTCAAAGCATTTAAAAATCATGATATTGGCAAATTTTGTTCATGTCATGTATATTAAAACAAAGTTTCCTTTCACATTTTTCAGCAAAAAGTCAAAAGTAGCTCATTCAAAAAATGACAAGAATATTCATTTTAAACCATTTTGAAAAAGTAAAAACATGGGAAAATTTAATTAAAATAATCATTTGATATTAGTAAAAACATTCTTTAAAACATTTTAGAAAATATGGACATGGAATAAAAAGTATTTTTGAATTGAAGATATAAATAAAGTTAGTTTTCCTTAAAAACATTCTTTTAGTCTCTTGAGTTCTTAAAGACAAGAAAATGAAAGGGAAATATCTAATCTCTAGAAATTAATATATTATAATATAATTAATGAGTTTATTAAGAGTTATATCATAAAATTTTATCATCGTAAACTTGACCATAAAAAATATTGATAAACAATGAGATTGTAACATGTAATACCCCGGAATTCCATGATTTTTTTTTTGAAAATTAAATGGGATTATTTCAAGAGCAGGACCTAAGAGGGAACATAATTATGAGGCCCAGAGTGGTCAGAATTTATTTTTGAACTGTTTTAAGGTTCATTAAATAAACATGTGAGCTGTTTTTTCTAACTTTTAAATCGGTTCCTAGATTAAAAATTAGAGGACACTGTTGAACTCAGAGCATCGGGATTCTCCTAGAAAGGGCCAAACATTGGTCGGTGTGGGACAATAGAGGAAAGTAGTTTTTCTCCATAAATAAAATAATTAAGTAATAATTATTTTATTTTAAAATCCTTGTAACTCCTAAATGGTAACTTGGATTGGAAATCTGAGAGTACTGTTGAACTCGTGAGGGCATGTTTCTCTTAGGAAGAGCTGAACCTCGGCCGGCATGGGTCGAGGGTGAAAGTTAATTTTCGGAATTATCATAAGAAAAAATTAAATAACTTAAAATTTTATTTTAATTTTTTTATTCATCGTTGAGAACTGGTACGTCAACGCTGTGGTGAAATGATGAGGCGATGATGAATCTCATTAACAAACCTCATTAATGAGTCATCATAACAAAAACACTAATTCACATTAGTCAATTAATAGCCTAAGAAGTAATGCAAGATTATTGGCATAATCCTAGAATGTCTCTGAGGCTTTGGTGGGTGGCGATGATGAACAACGAACACCCCTTCTTCCACTATTCAAGAAATTGCTAGAAATTGTGGGTTGTAGATCAAGAACAAGGAATAGAGGCACATGATCCCATTCTTCCTCGACCAACAATTCTATCCCAGTTATGGGGTTTTATTTTAAGTGAATTCTTTCTTTTCCCTATTCTTTTATTCAAACGAAGAACAAGGGTTAACTCACAAACAAGTTAAATCATGAATTGATCATTCATGTGGGGTGGTTAATAATGTGGGGAAAAAAAGGATATTTATCTTAATGATCTTCCAACCTTATTTATGGTTCTTTGTGATCATGCTAATAAGAATGCATTTGGGTCAACGTGAACAAAGACCCAAATCATTATTTGGGTGTTTTTGTGTGTGACTCATTCCCCTCTCCTCTTCTTTCATCCTTCCCATTCTTGGTGGAGCAACGGTGGTGGTGCATCGGTTGAGGAGGCATCAGGCGGAAGGGCCATGGACAAGCGAAACACAGCATCAGCCAAAGGTTGCGGCGTGAGGCCGCGGTGGTGGAAGGAGGTTGCGGAAGTGGCACCTAGCCTCAGCACAATAGCCGTAGCGGCAGTAGAAGCCACTATCATGGAGTTCGGTGGCTGGCGGCAAGTGGACGCGGCCACCTAGCCACATTAGAGGTGCCACGCAGTGCAAGACCATGGTCTTCAAGCCACAGCGGTGAGCCATACCCGTAGCAGAGTCACGGGTCATGCGAAAGGACTAGTCTACATGAGCGGAAGGACAAGTCTGCATGAGCGGAAGGACCGGTCTACATGAGCGGACCATCTCTAGAGGGTGGCGCTGCTTGGGAACCGCATTGGAGGAGCATCTTGCTTCGGTGGGTCACAGAGTACAGAAAGGGGGTGGCTAGCTTTTTCCAGTCGTGGGTGTCCTAGTAGGGGGAGGACCGGCCCACCGTGTGGGACAATCCGGTGGCGCAAACTGGTCCCTTGGGCATCCCAAGATGGAGAAGAGCCATCCCGCTGATGTGGGCTGAGCCAACGAGACAAATCGGGCCACTGGGTTTCTCAGACTAGGAAAGAACTGGCCTTCCAGATGAAACCAGGTCGTTGGGCGACCCGGTAGGCTGGACCCATGACCGAACCGGGCAGGATCTAGTAAGGCCCAATGGTCCTAGAGCAGTGGATAGTCCATATCAGGCTAGACCAAACCCCACTAGATCGGGTCGAGTCTACCAAATCAGTTCGGGTCATGTGGGACACTCAGGTCGGACCGGGCCCAGACACAATCGACCCTTATTTACTAAAACGCCAATATCTTTCAGACTGAACGTCTGATTGACGTGCCATCTATAGTGTTGTGACCCTTGTGATGAGATGGTCCTTTAGGAATACTCTAAGTGAGATTTTTTTGTAGTTTAGATATGACTGATGCCTTGAGGATAAAATTCTCCTGGAATCAAGTGTGTTATGAGCGGGTCTTAGTGATCCAACTGGCCAAGAGACAAGTGGATCTTATTGATCCAGCTATCCTAGAGATGACCAGGTCTTAGTGATCCAATTGGCCTAGAGATGAGCAGGTCTAAGTGATCCATCTAGGCAAGAGACGAGTTGGTCTTAGTGATCCAACTAACCTAGAGACGATCGGGTCTAAGTGATCCAACTGGCCTAAAGACAAGTGGTTCTAAGTGATCCATTTGTCCCCAGAGATGAGTGGGTCTTAGTGATCCTTTTGGACCAGGTGATGAGCAGTCCTAGATGATGAATCCCTAAGCAGTACGAATGTTCATCTTTAAAATTGATAATCCTACTTTCTATACTTTGAGTTATACCTGGTGTGAATTTTTTTACTTTGTTATCATAATTTATGGTTATTATTTATGGTTATTCTTTTTGGTCTTTCATTTGTGGATTGTTTTCCCTACTAAGTATTGTATTACTCACCACTACACGGGCTTCACCTGTATGGGTTGTGTCTTCTGCAGATGACTGATGCCTTGACGGTGGACTTAGTAGTATAGGACCAGGCAGTGCCCAGTGAGATCAGGTAGGCGGGGAATACTTCTATGGCTTTCGGAAACTACTCTACACTTACCCATCAGGTGGGGTTTTTAGTAGATGTCTTATTAGTGATCTTTTACTTCCTTTTTTTTAGTTTTCTTTTTTTGGGTTTGTATTCTGGATCATTTAATTTCAGTTTGTATTGTACTCACAGTAGTTGTCTTGTGACAGTTATGGTTTACTTTGTGTTTACCTATCCGCATTTTGTGTTGTGTGCATGTGTATAGGTTTAAAGGAAAATGCCTTCCCTTTTTGGGATATACCTATTTGGTGCTAGTCCATATCCCCTGACCTATGGAAGGTGGGATTGGGGTAGTCATGGCATGGGCCCTAGGGGATGGTTCATGACAAAGTGGTATCAGAGGCAGGTCAGTTCTACCAGAAGAATTAAGAGTCTGTAATTTTCATGGGGAAATAGTTTTAAGTGTTTTGAGTTCAGTTTTCAAGCAAGGGATTCCAGTTTTGATGCAACATCCAACGTATCCATGCACCAAGACCCTGAATTCTGATTTCTAAATTGACACATGAAAACACTAGTTTCATGCGTCTTTGAATGTTTTCTTGTGATCTTTCTGAGTCAGAGTTATCTCACTAGGTATAATATATTAACATTGATTCATCTAGATATCTTTCAGGATGCCTCCATGTGTACGACCATCCAGGGTTCTAGTGTGTAACCATGAGGACAGTCCATATAGTGATGAGGCTTTGGTACAAGGATTGTTTCCCGAGATGGAACCTTTGGGCAGTGTCCCGGAAATACCACCACATACTGGTCAGTAATTACTACAGGTGCTACCAGTAGAGGATGCACATAGTCTTAGTGCCTTACATGAGTTCCAGATATACATACATCCCAAGTTTAGGGGAGATATATATCTTCAGGTTGCTGAGGATTGGATGGATGTGGTGACATGAGTCTTCTGATTAGTGAGGATGCCACTTGACTAGATGGAAAATATAGCAGTGAGCCTTCTTCAAGGCTCGATGGGGAGATGGTGGAGTTTGACCATCCAGACTCATGAGGAGAAGACCCTCACCTGGTATGACTTTGAGAGACTTTTCAGGGAGGAGTTCTTCCCTATGACTTTGTACTCAGTGTACATAAAAGAGATGTCTCACTTATATCAAGGAATCCTATCAGTGGTTGAGTACTCTATGAGGTTCACAGACCTCTCCCATTACTCTACAGATATGGTGTGGGACCCTTTCTTTAGGTCCTGAACCTTTTATCGGGGACTCTAATGGGATATCATGGCATCTATGATTTCCCTCAACATCCCTACACAACCTAGGGTGTTGTGGAGAGCTTCCTCGCTGAGCAAGCACCGACGGTGGGAGCTACCACCGAACGACAGGTGGCCTAGTAATCTATGGAAGGTAGGCGATAGTTGACGCAGAGGTCCAAGTGGGCCAAACCATCCATAGGATGACCCCAAGACTTAGGGTTGGTGGTACGAGGCCACTGGGGCAGCAGGAGTCAGTAAAGGAGAAGGGTGTGCTACTCGTGTGGCAGGCAGAGACACATGGTTTGTGACTGCCTAACCCGCCACACAGATGATCAGTGAACGGTCGAAGGGCCACTGAGGTATCTCCAGAGGTTCAAGAGAGGCGGTCCGCAGGGTGTAGGATGTTTCATGGGAGCAGGAAGAGCGGTAGTTGGTGGACAGAGGTTTGAGGTGCTACCACCACCACCCCTAGGTGGTCCACCATGGGCTCTGGTAGCTGGTGGATTAGGGCGAGGCCAGCTTTAGGTGATGGAGGCCTACAACCACGATGATCCAGATATGATTATAGGTATGATCTATGTCTTCTCCACCTTTTCTATAGTTCTTATAGAAATAGGTTCCAATCACTCTTATCTTTCCACGGATCTTGTTCAGAGCTAAGAGATTCTGATCGAGCTTTTGGTTTGATCCTTACAGTTAAAGACTCCTACAAGAGGGGATTCGGTGGTTACACACTGGTATCAGAAGTGTGAGATTACTTTAGGAGGTGAGAGCTTCATCTAGGATCACATAGTAGTGTCGTTGAGTACTTACGATGTCATCCTGGGTGTGGACTGGCTATCCACAGTTCATGTTCAAATTTACTGTTTTAGGCATAGAGTGTGGTGTTTCCATGAGGATGGGACTAGGTTTTCCTTCACTGGTGAGAAGGGATCCCTTGCATCATGGGATAGACTCTCACATAGTATATTGAAGCCAATAACTTTTCATTTTTCTATAATTACCCTCGGTGTAGTAGATGAGATGAGTCCATAGTTTCCTACAATAGAGGAAGAGTATGAGGATATATTTCCAGAAGATGATCTAGGACTACCTCCTCATATAGAGATAGACTTAAGCAATGATTTGTACCCTGGGATGGCACTGATATCTACACCTGCATATCGGATGTCTCCCACAGAGCTCTAGGAGATGAGGGTATAGTTGGAGGACTTGTAGAGTAAGGGGTTTGTAAGGCCCAGTGTTTCACCATGGGAAGCCCCAATATTGTTTTCCAAGAAGGTAGACGGAATCTTGAGGTTATATGCAGACTTCAGGTGCCTGAACCAGGTGACCATTAAGAACAAGTATCCTCTGTCAAGGATTGATGACCACTTCAATCAACTGAAGGGAGGGAGATGGTTCTCGAAAATAGACCTTGGATTGGTCTATCACCAGCTTCGAGTACGATGTGAGGACATCTTGAAGATGAATTTCATATGTTTTTATGGCCACTATGAGTACTTAGTGATGTTGTTTGGCATGAATAATTCCCTAGAAGTGTTCATGGGACTCATGAATAGGATCTTACATCCAAATTTAGACTAGTTTTTAGTGGTCTTCATTGATGACATTTTAATGTTTTCAACATCCGAGGAAGAGCACACGATACACCTGAGGATGGTTCTGGACACACTCTGGGAGTACCATCTTTATGGAAATATCTCGAAGGGTGATTTCTAGATATAAAAATTCCACTTTATAGGACATGTCATCTTAAAGGCTGGATTTTTTATGGATCCAATGAAGATTGAGGAGGTGATTTCTTGGGAACCACCCAAGAGCGTTGCCGAGGTGTGGAGTTTCCTTGGGTTGGCTGGGTACTATAAGTGGTTTGTACCCAATTTCTCCAGAGTATAAGTACCCATGATGGAATTAATGAAGAAGGTAAAACCCTACATGTGGATAGAAGGATTCTAGTAGAGCTTTCAACATCTAAGGTGGAGCTTGACGAGTGCACATATCTTGAGGTTGCCAGAGGAGGGTGCCAACGACGTGGTGTACTATTACACATCATAAACCAGGCTTAGTTGTGTCCTGATGTAGATGAGTGATGGATAATGTCTCACGATAGTTGAGACTGGAAGATCAAAACTATGTGACTCATGACCTTGAGTTGGCAGCGGTAGTCTTCACACTGAAGATGTGGAGACACTACCTTATGGGTGAATGATTCATCATCTAATCTGACCACAAGAGTCTCAAATATATATTTTCTTAGAAGGATCTGAATCTAAGATAGTGACATTGGCAAGATTTACTCTAGGACTATGACTTTGAGATAGTCTATACTTTTGGGAAGGGAAACGTGGTGGCAGATGTTCTCAACAAGAGATCGAGTTTGAAACTGCTGAACGAAGCCTCGGAACAGTTGAACTTGCTTCATATATCCTTTTTGGATGGATATGAGGCGGATTATCTTCATTTTATGGTCATTTACATTCCACTCTTATAGAGATTCAGGGAGGTGCAACTCGAAGATGCTAGCTACGAGACTGCATGAGCCCATATGTCCACAAGGCATGCCCCGATTGGATATTTTAAAGCTGGGGAGCACATCATCCTTTTCAGAGGATGCACCATAGTACCAGTGGTGTTGTGGGAGGAGGTGTTGAGGGAGTTACATACATCCCCTTTGGAGGTGCATCCAAGTGTGTAAAAGATGTACCAGGACCTATGACATCAGTATTGGTGGTTGGGGATAAAGAAGGTAGAAGCAAAGTTTGTCTCAATATGCCTCACTTGTCAGCAAGTGAAGGCTGAGCACCAGGTTCCAACAGGTTTTACATAACCCCCTGAGGTCCTGTAGTGGAAGTGGGATTGAATATCGATGTACTTTGTGATGGGATTATCACGTATGTACAGGGGGCAAGATACCATTTGGTTCATCATTGACTGACTCATCAAGTCATCCCACTTCCTACCCATTTAAGAGAAGGGTTCAGTAAAGAGCTTGGGATTCCTCTATATGCAGAAGATAGTTTGACTCCATGGATTCCCCCTCTACAATAGTCTCAAATTGTGATACACACTTTACATCTCAATTGTGGAAGAAATTACAGAAGGCTTTTGGGACTTAGTTGTGATTGAGAACATCCTTTCACCCACATACTAATGGTCAGATGGAGCAGACCATACAGACCTTGGAGGACATGCTTCATACTTTCAATCCTTGATTTTGGTCACAGTTGGGAGGCCCACCTACCACTGGTGGAGTTTGCGTACAACAAAAACTACCACTCCATCATCGGTATGGTGCCATTCAAGGCACTGTATGGATGACCATGAAGGTCACCGTTATGTTGGACATACCCAGGGGAGTCAGCACACATGGGTCCAAAGATGGTATAGGTTACCACTGAGAAGGTGTAGGTCATACAAGAGAAGATTAATATTTTATAGATCTGACATAAGTCATATGCTGATAGGATATGGAGACCCTTGGAGTTCAAGGAGGGGGGCCATGTATTCCTCTGAGTCTCTCCTCAATGAGGGATACAGAGATTTGGATAGGGTGGAAAGTTATCTCTGAGGTTCATCATAACTTTCCTGATATTGCGTAGAGTGGGAGAGGTGGTGTATCACTTCGCTCTACCACTGAAATTAGAGAGGGTTCATGATGTATTCCACGTATCCCAGCTAAGGAGATATGTGCACGACCCTTCTCACTTAATTGATCACGAAGAGCTGGAGATTGATGATGGGGAGATATTCATGGAGTACCCAATGGAGATAGAGGATCGACATGAGAGGATCCTTCACAGATGGTTGATACCTCTGGTGCATGTTCGTTGGCAGCATGGAAATCTCTAAGAAAGTACATGGGGGCGGGAGGATTAGATTCGTGCTTAGTACCCAAATTTTTTTTATTATCCCTTGTTTTAGTTTACGAGGATGTAAATCCCTAAAAGGGGAGTAATTTAATACCTCGTAATTCCATGAATTTTTTTTTTTTGAAAATTAAATAGGATTATTTTGATACCAGGCTCTGAGATGGCACGTAATTCTGAGGCCTGAAGTGTCCGGAATGTATTTTTGAACTATTTTTAAGGTTAATTAAATAAATTTGCAAGAGGTTTTTTATAACTTATAAAATGGTTCTCAAATCAAAAAGCTGAGGGCACCATTGAACTCGGAGTAATGGGATTCACCTAGAAAGGGCCTAACATTGGCCAGCACGGGCCAACAGTGGAAATTAGTTTTTTTCCGTAAATAAAATAATAAAATAATTATTATTTTATTTTAAAATCCGTGTAACTCCTAAATGGTAACTCATATTAGAAATACGAGAGTACCATTGATCTTGTGAGGTAATTTTTCCCTTAGGCATAGCTTAACCTAAACCAGCATGGGTCGAGGGTGAAAGTTAATTTTTAGACATTTGGGAAGAAAAAATTCAATAAATTTAAAATTTATTTTAATTGTTTTCTTTATCATTGACCAGTGGAACGTCAGCACTGCAATGCAGAAATGATGCAATGATGAATCTCATTAATGAACCACATTAATGATTTAGCATAATGATGTTGCAACATAGCATAATAGAAACACTAATTCATGTTCATCAATTAATAACCTAACAAATAATGCAAGATTTTTGGCACAATCCTGGAATTGCTCTGAGGTTTTGGTGGGTGGCGACGAAGAATGATGAACGCCCCTTCTTCCACCCTTCAAGAAATTTCTAGCAACTGTGGGTTGAGGATGAAGAATGAGGAATGAAGGCACGTGATACCATTCTTCCTTGACCAACAATTCTATCCCAGGTAGGGGGTTTTATTTTAAGTGAATTCTTGCTTTTCCCCATTCTTTTATTCAAATGACGAATGTAGGTTAACTCACAAACAAGTTAACCCACGAATCGATCATTCATGTGGGGTGATTAATGATGAGGGGGAAAAGGGGATATTTATCTTAGTGATATTTCCACATTATTTATGGTTCTCTGTGATCCTGCTAACAAGAACGCATCTGGTTCAACAAGAACAAAGACCCGGATCATTCTTTGGGTGTTTTTGTGTGCGACTCTTTCCCTCTCCTCTTCTTTTTTCCTTCCCGTTCTTTATGGTGAAACAGTGATAGTGCATCGGCCTAGGAGGCCCCAAGTGAAAAGGCTGCAGCTAGGTAGTACATGAAATCGGTGAGAGGTTGTGATGGTGTTAGGATTCTACGGGCACTAGGTTGTGGCACCCTGGTCATGATGGTAGTAGGAGCTGCCAACACGGAGGCTGACGGCTGTTGGGAGGCAGACGTAGCCACGCAGCCACATTGGAGGCGCCACATGGTGCAAGGCTGTGGTCCAAAGATCGTGGCGGCAAGCTGGACTCATGGTAGAGTTGTGGGTCATGTGGAAGGACTGGTCCGCATTAGCAGACCGGCACTGGAGGGTGGTGCTACTCAAGCACTGCGTTGGAGGAGCGGCCTACGTCGGCGGGCCGTAGCATACGGAAAGGGGGTGATTGGATTCGGTCGACTGCATATGGCATGAACCAGATGCCCAGTGGGCTTCCAGGAAAGGAGAGGATTGGCCTAACAGTTTTGGGTCGGCCCAGATAAAACCGAGTCGTTGGGCGACCTGGCGGGCTGGACCCACGGTCGAACTGGGCCGGATCTAACAAGGCCCAATGGGCCTGGCCCAGCGGCCAAGATGGACTGGGATGGTCTAGACACCACTGGGTTGGGTCAGGTCAGCCAAACCGGGTTGGGTCATGCAGGACCCCCAGGTCGGGTTGGTCGGGTCGGTCCGACGAGGTCAGACCGGGCCCGGACCCAACCAACCCTTGTTTACTAAAATGCCAATATCTTTTATATCATGCATCCAATTGATGCGTCGTCTATAGCGTTGGGACCCTTGTAGTGAGATGATCCTTTGGGCATACTCTAAGTGAGATTTTGTGGAAGTTTATATGCGACCAATTCCTTGAGGAGAAGATT
The DNA here is from genome assembly GCA_963277665.1 of Viscum album. Lineage (NCBI taxonomy): Eukaryota > Viridiplantae > Streptophyta > Magnoliopsida > Santalales > Viscaceae > Viscum > Viscum album. The sequence goes on from OY728141.1 coordinate 1,719,490,481, forward strand.
TTCTCATAATCAAGCATGCTATGAGTGAGTTTAAGTGATCTAGCTAGCCCAGAGACAAGGGGTCTTAGTGATTCAACTGGCCCAGAGATGAGCTGGTCTTAGTGATCCAGATCACCCATAAACGAGTGGGTCTTATTGATATATCTACCCCAAAGACGAGCGGGTCTAAGTGATCTAGTTGTGCAAGAGATGATTGGGTCTTATTGATCCAGTTGGCCCAGAGACAAGCAGGTATAAGTGATCCAGCTATCCCAGGGACAAGCGGGTCTAAGTGATCCTACTGGACGAGAGACGAGTGGGTCTAAGTGATCCATTTGGCCCCAAAGACGATTGGGTCTTAGTGATCCCACTAGCCCAGGTGATGAGCAGGCCTAGATGATGAATCCCTCAGTAGTACGAATGTTCAGCTTTACGACTGATAATTCTACTTCCTATACTTTGATTTATACCTAGTGTGAGTTGTTTTTCTTTTTTGATCATGCTTTGTGGTTATTCTTTGGGGTATTTCCTTTTTGAATTGGGGTCTCTACTGAGTATTGTTTTACTCACCCCTGCACAGTCTTCGTCTACATGTGTCATGTCTTGTGCAGATGACTGATGCCTTGACGGAGGACTTGGTGTCCTATGACTAGGTAGTTCCCTGTGAGATCAGGCAGGTGGGGTATACTTTTATGGATTCTGACAGCTACTCTACACTTACCCATCAGGTGGGGTCTTCAGCAGATGAATTATTAATGATCTTGTACTCCCTTTTATTTACAGTTGTCTTTTGTTGGGTTTGTATTCTATCCCATTTACTTTCAGTTTGTGTTATACTCACAGTAGTTATCTTGTGACAGTTGTGGTTTACTTAGTGTTTACCTCTCCACAGTTTTTGTTGTGTGTATATACAGGTTTAAAGGAAAATTACTTCCCTTTTTAGGATATTCCTATTCGGTGCTAGTCCCCATCCCCTAGCCTATGGAAGGTAGTCTTGGGGTAGTCACAGTGCGGGCCCTGAGGGACGGGTCTTGACAGTAACGTAAATCCCTTAACTCTTTGATAATTTTTGAATCAAAACCTTGTGAAAGAGAGAACATTGGATGGATATCTAAATACCCATAATTTTCATTATAATTATCATAAAATTTATTCATGTTTAGTATATATACCACATAAAAAAGTGGTGAATATGGTATGTGTCTCACAGAAATAAAAGTGAGATGAAAAATCCCTTACCACAAGTTCGACTTGCTTCAAAAGAACTCTAACCTCCTATATAATAAATTTAAATTTATTTTAACTATATAAAATAATTATTTTATAATATCATGTATGGTCTACTTATAACATTTCAACATCTTTTTATTAATAATTCCTTATTAAAATTTCCATTTCTAGGTTTTAACTTCTTCATTTTTCATGAGAATTTCATTATGGTAGTCCTGGTCCTTGTAATTTAATCATGGTTCCATCATCTATATAATTTTAATAATGATATAAATTTTATATATACTAATTATATATATGTATATATTTATTTATTTATTTATATTCATCTATAAAATGTAGAGAAATAAAAATTAATTACACCGTTCATGGAGACAGTAAGTTGTGCGTACGCATGAACGTTGTTTTCACTTTTTGACGGATGGAAAAAAAGAAAGGTAAAAAATAATTCACCTTTAAAGAATAATTATTATATCATATATATTTATTAAATATATCCTTATTATAATCCATGTAAATTGGAAATGAAAAATGAATCACATCGCTTCGTGGAGGTTGTAGTCCACGCGTACGCATGAACGATGTTATCATTTTCCAAAGGATTGGAAAGTAAGAAGTTAGATATGATATTATAATTATAGAATCATAATTATGTAATAAATATAATTTATAAATATTTAACCAAGCATAATAACCATCTATGAAATATTGTGATGGAAAATGAATTGTATCTCTACATGGAGGTGGTAGTCCACACGTACGCACCAGTGATACATTCACTTCCCATTTGATCAAAAATAAGGTGAATAATGGAAGTTACATAGTCATAATAAAATTTTAGTATATTTAAGATGATTAATTTAATTTTTTAGGATTAATACCATAGAATTTAAGGAGGTATAAGAAGAAACAAATTGAATGAGTTCGGGTAAAATGATCACCTCTTCTTCGGTAAGCCTCATTTAGATCCATTCTTCTGAACCCTTGGAATGGAATTTTAAGAATATAAGAACCTCTAATTCATGTATATGGAAGTTTTTAAGATAATTGGGTAGTTTTTGGTTGATATTTATGGCTCAATTTATTTTAAATAATATAAAGGAGGGGTGTCCTTTTATAAGTGGGGGAGAGGACACATGTGGAATTACTTTAAGTATTAAAATAATATAAATTAATTTTCAGGTTCAAGTGGATCCAAATAGATATATTTAGAATATATAATTTTTATAGATATAAATAATCTCATAAAATAATATCTATACAAGTTTATGTGATGTTTTAACCCTTATCTCTTAGTTTTGAACCCCGTTAATTCTTTTGACAATTACCGCAATATTAAAGTTTTTTACTCTTTAAGGGTCAAGAAAGTTACCATAAAATGGAGAATTGATCCATAAATATACCATGGTTGATATTTTAAATCATATACCATTAAATTGGTCAAATATGGTATTTTTATTAATTTTAAATCATTTAAAAAAATATTTTTTGTTATAAAATATCATTAATATCATTTTTTGAACTATTCATTTACTTTGACTTTAAAGACATCGATATAGTTATAAAATTAGAATGTAAACCTTTCAAACATCCAAAATATTTTATATTTATATAAATATATTTTTTAACATTATAATTCACACAATTTTTATTTCTTTTAATATTTTTAAAATCATTTATTTTATTTTTCTATTAATTGAATAAATATTGTGTTGGCGTTGCACAATCATTTAAGGTAATTATTTTCTTACTAAAAATTAAAAATAAATTACCATGATAAAAAATATTAATTAATATTTTATATAATCATTTAGAATAAAAATTATCCTCTTTTTATCCTTTGGTAAAAAAATTAGAGATATTAAAGTCTATAGAGTGACATTTTGTATTTATCATTTCTTAAAATAATATGAGGGTCATAATCAATGAACAATAGAACCAAGTTGACATAATTTAAAAACATGTATGGGTATGGAAAAAATAAACTCATAAAATAAGATATATTAAAGTTTTACATAAATTTTAAATCATTATCCCAAAATTTTAAACTCATTTTACACATTTTACCATTACTATTGCGAAAAATATTTACCAAGGTTTGTATTCATAATGACCAAAATAAAAGGGTCATATTTACAAAATTTTAAACACAGGATTACAAATATAGAATCCATTTTTAAATATTATATTTGTAGAAGTGGAATAATTTTATTTTAATATAATCATGCAAAACGCAATGAAAACAGTTTTTATAAAAATATGTTTTTAAGCATAAAAGTGGATTTATTCTTATTTAGTGCCTAGTAAAAACCATAAAATGTATGTAAAATAATTTTATTGAATATATAATATATATATTTCATTAAATTCAATCTTAATTAGTGATTTATTTTATTAATTAATATAAAAAACACATTGCGCTTATAAAATAGTCTTTAGGAAAAATGTGTTTTTAAGCCTAAAAATTAACTTATACCAAAATAAATTTTAATGTTGATTCTAATGTAATTAATTAGATTATATAAAATTAAATTATTCATATGTTACTTTAATATAAAATTCCAATCATAATGGTTCATTTCAATGAAAAGAAATGACAATTTTATAAAAATTGGTATTTTTTCACTATTCATTGAAAAAATCAATATTTTCTGAAAAAATCAAAAAACAAATCCTAAGATAATTTTGATATTATTTTTTTTAAAATGATATCCTTTATATCAAATTAAATTTCTAATAGTGGTTTAAATTAATTATAATATTTTCACCCTAAATGGAATAAAAAAATTGAAGAAAACATATTTTTGAAACATAAAATGAATTTACTAGAAATTGAGTACTTATGTCACAACTCGTACCCCAGGGCCCATGACATGACTACCCCAATCCCTCCTTCCATATTCTATGGGTTGGTGACTATCACTGAATAGGCACATCCCAAAATGGGAAGGTGTTTGCCTTTAAACCTGTACACACACACACACCACAAACTGTGAAACGGTAAACACTAAGTAAACAAAAACTGTTACAAGACAACTACTATGAGTACAATAAAAACTAAAGGTAAATGGGTCAGAATACAAACCCAACAAAAGAAAACTTAAAATAAAAGGGAGTACAAGATCGTGGATAAGTCGTCCACTGAAAACCCCACCTGATGGGTAAGTGTAGATTAGTTGTCAGAAGCTGAAGAAGTATGCCCCACCTACCTGATCTCACTAGGCATCACATGGTCCTAGTCCACCGAGTCCTCCATCAAGGAATTGACTATCTACACAAGACAAAACAGATAGAGATGAATCCTATATCGGGGTGAGTAACTCAATACTTAGTAGGGACCACAATCCACAAATTAAATACCATAAAGCATAACCACAAGAAAAACCACAAAGCACGATCACAAAGCAAAATAGCTCACATCAGGTATAAATCAAATTATAGGAAGTAGAATTATCAGTCTTAAAGATAAAAATTCATACTAATGAGGGATGCATCATCTAGACCTTCTCATCACCTAGGCTAGTGGGATGAGTGAGACCCGCTCATCTCTGAGGCCAGCTGGATCACTTATACCTTCTCGTCTCTGGTCCGGCTGGATCACTTAAACCCGCTCGTCTCTAGGCTAGCTGGATCACTTAGACCCCCTCATATATGGTCCATCTAGACCATTAAGACCCTCTCACCTCTAGGTCAGCTGGATCACTTAGACCTGCTCATCTCTGGGCCATCTGGATCACTAAGACCCGCTCATCTCTTGGCCAGCTGGATCACCTAGACTCGCTCGTAGCACACTTAATTCCAGGATAATATTCTCCTCAATGAATTAGTCACAACTCAACTTCCACTAAATCTCACTTAGAGTATTCCCAAAGAACTATCTCATCACAAAGGTCCCAACGTCATAGACGGAAAGTCAATCAGATGCTCGGTCTGTAAGATATTGGTGTTTTAGTAAACAGGGGTTGGTTGTGTCCAGACCCAGTCCGACCTGGTCAGACCGACCTGACCAACCCAGCCCCAAGGTTCCGCATGACCCGACCCGATTCGGCCGACCCAACTTGACCTTATGGGGTCTGGCCCGACACGATTTGTCCTGGCCGCTAGGCCTGGTCCATTGGGCTTTACTGGACCTGGCCTGGTTCAGTTGTGGATCTATCCCACTAGGTCACCCAAAAACTTAGTTTCATCAGGCCTAACCCGCAAAGGGAGGGTTGGTTCTTTCCCATCTTGGGTTGTCTAGTAGCCCGGTTTGTCCCATCGGCCCGCCCTGCATCGGTGGGTCAGCTCTTCTCCATCCCAGGCCACCCAACGGCCCAGTTTGTTTCACCGGCCCAGCCCGCATGGTGGGATTGTCCTCCCCTTTCCTGTACTTCTGTTGGGCATCAGGTTCATGCTACATGTGGCCAGAATAATCTGGTCTCCCCCTTTCCACACACCGCAGCCTGCTGACACGGACTGCTCTTCCAACATGCCGCCTGAGTGGCGCCACCCTCCAGCACTGGTCTACTCACACAGATCGGTCCTTCTGTGTGACCTACAACTCTGTTGCGGGTCCAACTAGCTGTCGTGGTCTGCAGACCATGTCCTTGCACCACGTGGTGCCTCCGATGCGGCTGGGTGGTCGCGTCCTTATATCGGTGGATCATGTTGTTGCGGCCTGGTGCCATCGCTGCTACTAGGTGTTATGGCCTCCTGCTACCACTACGGCCTCTCTTTGGTGTCGTGGCCCTCCTGGCCACATCACTTCTTCATGTCACCTCCTCTTCCATTGTTCCACTATCGTTTCTCCACAAATAATGGGAAGGATTAAACAAGAGGAGAGGGGAAGGAGTCACACACAGAAACACCCAAAGAACGATCTGGGTCTTTGTTTGTGTTGACTCAGATGCGTTCTTATTAGTAGGATCACATAGAACCATAAATAAGGTGTAAATATCACTAACATAAATATCCCCTTTTCCCCGCATCATTAACACCCTACATGAACGATCGAGTCGCGGGTTAACTTGTTTGTGAGTTAACCCACGTTCATTGTTTGAAGAAAAGAATAGTGAAAACCAAGAATTCACTTAAAATAAAACACCATACCTAGGATATAATTTTTGGTCGAGGAAGAACAGGTTTGTGTGCCTTCATTCCTCATTCTTGATCCGTAGCCCACAGTTGTTATTGATTCCCCAAAGGGTGGAAAAAAGAGCATTTTTCCGTTCGTCGTTGCCACCCACCAAAGCCTCAGAGCAATCCTAGGATGAATCAGTGTTTCTGTTACACTGTATTGCAGCATTGTTATGCTGACTCATTAATGAGGTTTATTAATGAGATTAATCGTTGCCTCATTTCTGTAATGTAGCATTGACATTCCACTGCTCAATGATGAAGAAAAAAATAAAATAACTTTTTAAGTTATTTTATTTTTCTTCTGAAAATTCTGAAAATTAACTTTCACCCTAAACTCATGTCGGTCGAGGTTAAGCTCTTTCTAAGGGGAACACACCCTCATGAGATCAATGGTACTCTCGGATTTCCAACCCTAGTTACCATTTAGGAGTTATATGGATTTGAAAATAAAATAATTGTTACTTAATTATTTTATTTACGGCTAAAAACTAATTACCATTTTTGGCCTGCGCCGGCTAATGTTTAGCCCTTTATATGTAAATCTTGACACTTTGAGTTCAACAGTGCCCATATATTTTTTATCTAGAAAACAATTTAGAAAAACATGCTCTCATGTTTATTTAATAAACATTAAAAATAGTTCAAAAATGTGTTCTGGCCACTCTGGGCCTCAGAATTATGTGTCATCTCAGAGCTTGGTCTCAAAATAATCCCATTTAATTTTCAAAAAAAATCATGGAATTTTTGGGTATTACATTACTCCCCCCTTTAGGGATTTACGTCCTCATAAGACAAATAAAGGTATAGTCAAACAAATAGGGGTACTAAGAACGAATCTGAGCCTCCCGCTCCCATGTGTTCTCATGGAGATTCCCATGTTTCCAACGAACACGCACCAGAGGTATCAACCATCCATGAAGGATCCTCTCTAGTTGATCCTCTGTCTCGACTGGGTACTCCATGAATGTTTCCCCATCATCAATCTCCAACTCGCTGTGGTCAATTATGTGATAAGGTTCATGCATGTATCTCCTTAGGTGGGATACTTAGAAGATGTCGTGCACCCTCTCTAACTACAGTGATAGATCCAAGCAGTACACCACCTCACCCACTCTTTGCAGTATCAGGAAAGATATGATGAACCTCAGAGATAACTTTCTGCCTCGACCAAATCTATGTATCCCTCATCGAGGAGAGACTTGTAGGAATACATTGTCCCCTATTTGAACTCCAAGGGTATCCCTCACCTATCAGCATAGGACTTCTGTCAGCTCTGTGCAGTCTTCATCCACTCTCGGATGACATGCAACTTCTTAGTGGTAGCTTGTACCATCTCTAGAGACATGAGTGATGACTCTACTGGGTCTATCCAGCATAACGTTGACTTGAATGGTCGTCCATACAGTTCCTTGAACAATGTCATACCGATGGTGGAGTGGTAGCTGTTGTTGTATGCAAACTCTACCAGTGGTAGGTGGTCCTCCCAAATGAGAAAAAAATAAAGTACTCAAGCATGAAGCATGTCCTCCAAGGTTTGTATGGTCCACTTCATCTGACCATCAGTCTGTGGGTGAAAGTTTGTGCTCAAGTGTAGCTAAGTCCCAAAATCCTCTTATAATCCCTTCCACAACCAGGATGTAAAGCATGAATCACGATCTAAGACTATTGTATATGGGACTCCATGGATTCAAACTATATCCTAAACGTAGAGGTGTCCCAAACTCTCTATTGAACCCTACTATCAAATGGTTAGGACATGGTCTGACTTAGTGAGTTGGTCTATAATCACCAAAACGGTATAGTGCCCCCTGGACGTATATGGTAAGCCCATCACGAAGTCTATCAATATTCCATCTCACTTCCACTCGGGTACCTTGAGGGGCTGTATAAAACCTGTTGGAACCTGGTGCCCATCCTTCACTTACTGACAAGTGAGGCATCTCGAGCCAACTCCGCCACTACCTTCTTCATCCTCGTCCACTAGTACTGACGTCGGTGGTCCTGGTACATCTTCACCACACCTGGACGTACTGCCAAAGAGTATGTATGGAACTCCCTCAACACCTCCTCACACAACACCATTGGTACTACAGTACGTCCTCTAAAAAGGATGAATTTCTCTCCACCTTTAGAATATCCAATAGGGGTATGCCCTATGGACATCTGAGCATGTGTACACTAATAGAAATTTAGGTTATATCCATAGTTTGAAACCATGGCTATAAGCCAAAAAACTGTGGCTATAGGGAATAGCCATGGTTTGATGGACCATGGATGGTATTGGAATTGTTATAGGGTAAGACCTATAGCCACGGTTTGAAATCATAGCAGAACATTGATCCATACAAGTCCTATTACCATGGTTCAAAACTGTGGATATATCTCTTTATCCACGGTTTAAAATCATGTAAATAGGCCTACATCGGGTTTAAAACCGTTGCAATAGACCTTCTCATTTCATTAAAAAAAACACCCCCATAGACCCCCCTTGAACACCCCCATGCACCCCCATGCCCCCCCTGAATAGCCCCCTTGCACCCCCCTGCACCCCCATACCCCCCCTAGATAGCCTCCTTGCACCCCCTGGATAGACACTTGCACCCCTTGGACACCCCCCCCCCCCCATACACACACACACCCATGCCCCCCTGTAAAACCCCCTTGCACCCCCTGTACATCCACCTTGCACCCCCTTGAACACCCCCCCTGAAGAAAGACTTTGTCACCAACATCAAACTCCAAGTCCCTTCGACGGTTGTAGGCATAAATCTTTTACCGACTCTGAGTAGCCTTAATGTGTTTTTGGATAGCATGGACCATTTCTGTCATCTCTTTTACAAGATCAAGCCCAAGAATATTTCTCTCATCAGCTTCATCCCAACAAGTAGGAGTTCTACATCGCTTCCCATATAGAGTTTCATAGGGTGTCATTTGAATGATCGAGTGGAAACTATTGTTGTAAGAGAACTCAACTAAAGGGAGATGTCGATCCCATTCGCCTTTAAATTCTATTGAGCATGTTCTCATCATTTCCTCAAGTATTTGAATAGTCCCTTTCAGATTGGCCATCAGTTTGGGGGTGGTAGGCCGTACTGAAATTCAATTCAGTGCTTAGAGCTTGTTGAAGACTTTTCTAGAATTTTGATGTAAACCTTGGATCACGATAAGATACGATAGAAAGTGTAACTCTGTGCAGCCTTACCACTTCCTTCACGTAAATCCTGGAAAGTTGATCAAGAGAGATATCTTTCTGAATGGAGATAAAATGGGCAGTCTTGGTGAGACGTTCCATAATAACCCATATCGCATTGTTTCCTTTGGAAGTTCTCGGGAGACCAGTGATAAATTCCATAGTGATATTGTCCCACTTTCATGTTGGTATGGGTGGTAGTTGCAATACCTCTTTTGGAAGTTGTCGCTCCACCTTCACTTGCTGACATACTAGGCACCTTGACGTATAGTCATCAATCTCCCTTTTCATATTATCCCACCAATAATGATCACAAAGGTCCCTATACATTTTTTTGATACCAGGATGTATAGAGAAAGTAGAGCTATGAGCTTCATCCATCATCTCCTTCTTTATTTCCATAATAGATGGAACACATAGTCTTTTATGAAATTTTAGTACACCTTCTTGATCAGTATTGAACTCAGGAAACTTCCCATCCTTCACATCCTCAAACTTCTTCTCTAACAAATGATCTTCTTTCTGAGCTTTCTTGGTCTTCTCTAGTAATGGAAGTTGAGAAATAATTTGGGTTAGGGTTCATGATGTCCCTTCCTTTATAATTCCCATGTCCAATTTTACTAGGTCATTGATCAAAGGATCTCTTTGAATCCTCATAATGGACATAACAACTGGGTCTTTCCTGCTTAATGCATCAGCGACTTTGTTTGCTCTTCCGGGATGATAATGAATTGAATAATCATAGTCTTTAAGAAGTTCCAACCATCTCCTTTGTCTCATTTTCAATTCCTTTTGTGTGAAAATATACTTCAAACTTTTAGGGTCTATGTATATATCAAATTTCTCCCCATAAAGATAGTTCATCCATATCTTCATAGCAAAAATGACTGCAGCTATCTCCAGATCATGCATAGGATAGTTCTGCTCATGAGTCTTCAACTGTTGACATGCATGAGCAATGACCTTTTCATTTTTCATGAGGACACACCGAAGCCCTTTCAGAGATGCATCGCTAAAAATAACGAATCCTTCTCCACTTGAGGGAAGAGTTAACACAGGTGCAGTAACCAATCTCTTCTTCAGCTCTTGGAAACTTTCCTCACACTCCTTTGTCTAAATGATTTTGACCCCTTTTCGAGTTAACTTGGTGAATGGATTAGAAAGTTGTGAAAAAAAATTCACAAACCTTCTATAATATCCCGCTAATCCAAGCAAACTACGAATCTTAGTTATTGTTGTAGGCTGAGGCCACTCCTATACAACTTTTTTCTTTTCAAGGTCAATTGTGATTCCTTCATTCGTAATAATGTTCCTCAAGAAAGCAACTTTTTGTAACCTGAATTCACATTTACTGAACTTTCCAAAAAGCCTCTCCTTTTGTAGAGTTTGCAAAATAACCCTTAGATGATCCTCATGTTTCTCATGAATTTTGGAATATATCATAATATCATCAATAAAAACTACCAAAAAGTTATCAAGGTAGTCCTTAAAGACTCTATTCATCAAATACATAAAAATAGCAGGTGCATTAGTCAGTCCAAAAGGAATAAAAAAACTCATAATTCCCATATCTTGACCGGAAGGCAGTTTTTGGAATATCTTCTTTCTTCAACCTCAATTGATGATAGCCATATCAAAGATCAATATTAGAGAATAATTGATCCCCATGAAGTTGGTAAAATAAGTCATCAATTCTTGGAAGAGGGTATTTGTTTTTTACTGTGATCTCGTTCAGTTCTCTATAATCAATGCATAGCCGCATCGATCTATCCTTCTTCTTCACAAAGAGAACAGGTGCTCTTCAAGGAGACACACTCGGTCGGATAAACCCCTTCTCCAAAATATCTTGGAGTTGTTTCTTTAATTCCTCCATCTCCACATTTTCAATCCTATATGGGGTCTTTGATATTGGATGAGATCTAGGTACGAGTTCAATAAAGAACACTGCCTCTCTTTCTGGGGGAGGTCCAGGAAACTCCTCAGAAAATACGTCAACATATTCCTGGATGATGGGGACATTTTCTGTCCTCAAAATCTCATTTCCTTCTTCTTCTTCACTGATCAACTCTATAAAGAAGGATATGTGATGTTTTTCTAGACAAAGATCAGGTTAAGATATCTATCTTTGGAAGATAACTATAGGTTTTCCATTCAAGACTACTGAGATTTCCTTACTTCTGCATTTGATCTTAGCATTATAATTTGAGATCCAGTCCATCCCTAGTATAATGTTGAATCCCAGCATGGGAATTACTACTAGATTTGTGATAAGATTGTGCTCACCAAATTAAATACTAGAGTTTCTAAACACTAACGATGCTTGGATAATCCCACCAGGAGTCTTGAATGATAACTCTACTTTTAGAAAGTTGGGGGTTGATTCCAAATTCTTTGAAAACTTGGAGGAAATAAAGGAATGAGTAGAACCAGAATCAAACAAAGTAATTTCTAGCTTTTAGATAACAACAAGAGTACTTGCTACCACATCATTTAGAGCTTCAAATTCAGTTGTCGTGATAGTAAAAGCATGACCTTTCTCCCTTGGCCTTTGCTGAGGCTGGTGGTGGTTCCCCTCCACTGCCCTTAGATTTGGAAAGTGATTGGAAAAGTTCCCAAGTTGTCCACACTTAAAGAATTGGACATCAGATAGGGATTGGACCATCTTCCCCTTGTCATTAGTGTTTAGAAGTTTTTGTTTCACCTCACTACGACAATTCCTCGAAATATGGTCATCTCTTCCACACTTGTATCATTTCCCACTCCCGAGCAGGCAGTTCCCCGAATGCTTCTTCCCACATTTATTACAAGTGGGACGTTGCACTTGCTTGCCTTATCTTCCCTGATCAAAGTTACTCCCTAAGATAGGCTCCATCAATCTATTTTTGTTGTTTTATTTATGATACTACTGCGTCTCACCGAACTCCAGTTCGACTTTCATTGCACTTCATACAATCTCCTCATAGTTTTCATAGTCTCATTTGGTCAGATTCTTCCACAGATGAGGTATCATTCAACTGAAGAATATATCAACCTTACCATTAGGATCCATGAAAAAGCTTGAGGTATAACGGGAAAGTCTTGTAAAGTTCATCTCATAGCTTCCCACAGATTCATTCTCCTTCTACTTTAGCTCGAGAAACTCCTCCATTCTTATTCTCATGGAATGAGGGAAATACTTAATGAAGAAGATCCCTATGAACTCTTCCCACTCCATAGCTTCAACCTACACTCTTTTCCTTGTGTTTTTAATCATTTCCCACCACTGATAATCTTCTCCATCTTAGTGATAGACATCCAGGGTGACCTTCTCTTTCTCTGAACAGCGGAGCACAGAAAAGATCTTCTCTATAGAGCTGATCCATTGTCCATCAATCAATGGGTCAGTCGATCCACTGAAGTTTGGTGGTCATTGATTCATAAAGGACTCAACAGAATATTGTTCCCTTCTTGGTGAGATTGTTCTCTCATCTTGATTCAAGTTATTTCCCATAACTTGAGTTAGTTGGTTCATCATTCGCATGAATGTTTCCATTACAGCTTCCATCGGAGGGCCATCTGCGCATGGTCCATTGCAGTCACCATTTTCACGGTTCCTCCTATTTCCCACCATTTCTAAAAGAATAAAACCTTAGTGAGAAAGTTATTTCATTTACGAATCTTTTAACTATAAATTATTTTATGTCTTAAAACTTCTTTAAACAATTACATTTCTCTATAAATCCTTCATAATGATTCATAAAAAACTTATGATTAACCAAACATATCCCATGGGAGTGTCATAACCAATAGTGTAGTAAGGCCCATTGTCGTGTATCAGGATACCCTAGGTCAAGCCCAAAACTCCTTGTCAGAGTTTTCACTCCTAGGTACCTCTGTTCCAGAGCTGCCTCTACCTGATCGTATCCAGACAGAGATGTATTTGTTTGATAAACCACTTACTCAATACTCACCAAAATACCAAGAAATTTTCCTATATTTAAACTTTTCTATAGAATTATTCCTAAAGTTTTCATAGATTAATTTCCATAAATAACTAAACTATCCTTTGATACCAACTATGGCATCCCGCCTTTTTATTACATAACTTTTCATTACATTTTACATAAAGAGGATCTTTAAAGTCTAGTGTCTTGAAAATCAGGAACATAATACATGAAAAAAACATAAAAAATTATTCTAAACAACTTGTAAGGCTTCATCATAGGTTAATCATATATAAAATTACTTTATCTCATATCTTGGAGACATACATAAAAGGAAAGGGTGAGTAGAAGGCTCAATAAGGAAAACAAGTGAAACAGTTGACATGTGATCATAAGAAATATTAATAAGAACATGATAAAAATCATAAAGACGTGAGCAATGGAAGAATAGGAATATCATGAGAAAAATAACATGAATCATAACTTGAATATGTGTCTACAAAATTTCATTTATACATTCATGAAAATATCACCAAGGTTTATACCCGAGGTTTCATAAAAATTACCAAGGTTATTCACCAAGGTATCGTGAAACTTGTCATCTCTAGAGATTAATTCTTTACCCAATGCATTGGAGTGCTATCAGGGAGCACCTTTAATATGTATTTATTTTCATGTGAGACACATAGATCATAATCAAACATTTCATAAATAACTCATGGAGAATAAAATAAATGTGTTTCATTTCAAGATCGTGACATTTTAACAGTTCTTAAAAATAAGATCATTAGGTCATTCATAACCCATGGAAAGTGAGTGAGGGTTATATGTATGTAAATTTCAGAATAAAATATATCATTATTTTGTATTTATGAACACCCATAAAACTAAATATGTCTGGGTATTCACATAAATAAACAAGATAATTTTATGAGAGAAAGAGAGAAATTTTTAGATGAAAATTCTGCAGCATAACGACTACATAACATCCTTTTATAAAACATTAAAAAGACAGGGTGCAAGGGTAAGACACTCATAAATAATTAATAATACAGTATAAGGTAGAATAACATGAAGATAAGAACATGGTATGGATATTCGAATGTCATACCACATGAAAAGGAAACTTGAAAGGAAAGAGAAGATGTGATTTCAAAAAATTCAGCAGCCTAATGGCGTCACTTAAAAATTCATAAAATCAATTGATGAGAGAAGAAAGGGTATATCATAATTTTGAAATAAAACGGAAAGTAGTAAAGATATATAATAATAAGACCCCTCATAATAAAATTGAACTATAAGACATAACATAAAGGAAGTCATGACTTAAAAGAGGATGGTGAAAGGTTCCCTTACCTTGAAGAGTAACTTTGAAAACTTGAAGGTCGGGACCTTGGGAGGATTGAGGGAACCTTGGGAGGAATCCTTGGGAGGTAAGGAGACCAGAACTTCATTGAGGAGGATTTTGGAATTAAATGAATGAGTGAACTGGATTTTTATTTATAGGAAAAGTGAGGGAATAAATTATTAATTTCCAAGGGACACCTCATCGGTGGTATTTGCAAAACCATAAGCTTTCCCATGGTATTTTCCCATGGTATTGTCCACTTGGGAAACCTAATAGAATATCTCACTATTAATAATTCTACAAGAAATATTACATCATTATTACATCATTAATGATTTCATTAAAGACCCGAAACTCAAAACTATATTTTTACTATTCACTAAAAATTCAACTGTTTCAGAAAAATCCTAAAAATTCACTCTAACCTAATATCGATGCTCTGAATTCAAAAATGAACTTCATTTTATGAAAATAATTTTCTAAATATTTTTAATTTAATTTTTAAATAAAATCATTATTTATTCCAAAAATACAACTTTAAAACTATAACTCATTTTGTAACACCTTAAAAAAGTAATCAAGGTCCCATAAAATTATCATATAACCATAAGAAAATAAAGTAAAAATTTATGACTAAATTTTATGAAAATAAATTTCCATTTTAAATTATTAAATTAATTATAAAATTGTAAAAAAAAATATTTATGACATATAAAAATACCAAAACTTATACTATGATCGTTTTTTCACTTTTAAGATATTTAAATTGTATTTATACATTCATGGGTGAAGTTTCTATTTTTTGGCCAATTTACTATTCATTACTATTCATACTTTACTATTCACTAAAAATCAAGTTGATCTTATTAGACTCTAAATTTCTCACTGATCACAACTGTAGAAGACAATTTTTTTGAAAATCATTTCACATTATTAATTTTTTAAAAAATACAAAAATATTTTAAAATGCCCCTTTTTTCCAAAATTCATCAATAATACACATCCTATATTTATCTGGATATTTGAAATTCACAAACTTTTCTATAATAAGAAAGGAAAACTTTATTTATATAAAAGGATTACACAAAGCAGATAAGGTCTCATTACATAGCCCCTTATAACACCAATATAGGACTTAAGTGTAAGGTGTGCTATGGTGATAGAATCTTGGGGTGGCTCGGATAACATTTCTCGAGTGGTGATTTCTATCATCTTGCACTTCTCTCTTAGGCGATTCCGTTCAAGCTTCATATGTTGAATTTCGGCTTGGGCTTGGTCAAGAACAAAGCCCAGTGATGCTACCTCATTCCCAAGCTCCGACAGATGGGCTTCATATGGCCCGAGTCTACTGGATGAGTTCAATCTTGTTTCTATATTAATTAACCAAGATAAAAGTATTTATAAAAGCACAACGTTAATATTATAGTTTACAACAGTCATATTGACCAACGGTCATATAATAGTCGAAATCCAATGGTCTCATTTTAATTATACCCACTTCATTAATTAAAGGATATAGTTTTGTTGAGTATAAAATAAAATAACACACAAATTTAGGAAACAAATATGTTTAAATATTTCGGGTTGTTACACCCACTTCCACTAGCACCCCCCCCCCCAAACTGTACTCCCCCCACCCACCTTGCACCCCCAACTTCCCCCTACCCCCCCCAACCTACACCCCCTTCCCCAGGAAAGTATCTAATGGAAGAGGAATTACTAAAAAAAATTCCCCAATAATGCCCTACAACAGAGGTTGGTTGGGTGTTGAATAGAAAATATATGGTCTTAAATAAGAAAATCATAACATATAACCAAAATATCCAAATTTATTACTCAAATACACAAGATCATGTTACATCCCCAAGAACAATTCAGTAACAATTATGAAGGGAGAAACCTAAGGAGATAGAGATTTGGCCTAGTTCTCCTAAAAATTGAAATTATTATAAAATGGCATAAAATATGAGACACACACCTCAAATAAATAAATCTTCAAGAAGCACAATATCCACCAAAAAACTAGAAAACCCATAGTCATCCAAGAAACCAATCTAAAACACCACAAAGAGAACACAATTCAAAATAACACCATATTCATGAGATGAGAACCATCATAAGGATTCACTAAAAGAAATAGAAGAAACCGAACAACACAAGGCTCAGTACAAAAACAATATAGGTTTTAGATGTTTTGTCACTGCACCCAATAGGTAAACTGGGACATTCTACCCTGAAAAACACCCCATAGTGAACCAACAAACAAAAATGATCACTAATAAGTTCATAACTTCTCTAAGTATGTATTGGTCCTAGTTAGTGAAGGATTGGACCAATGGTATCTCAAATTCAAATCATCATTAAACCAAAATTGAAAAAACCAGCTTACAAATGTAAACCCACACCTAAACATAAAGAAACATAAATCAAAAGAGACCGCACAATTCCGGAATTCACTACAATCCACAAAATAATTCTAAAAAACATAAAACACACCTCATAAAAATCCCAAAACACATAAACTAAATGGGATTTATGGTCTATAATTTTTAAAAAATATTACCATATAAGATGAAACAATTCAAAAAAAGGTATTGGAGAAAATGATTTTTAGTCACCACTATAAACTTCCATAAATATAAACAAATATAAAAATTTAAGAATGTGAAATATAACCAATTCGTACATTTGACATAGTCTAATATATTATAAATAATAGAAAAATTTTAGGTTCATGAAATAAATTGTATGTTAATCAAATAAATATGGTTCAATGTCTAACTAAACACATATTATAGAATAATAAAAATCAGTTTATAGGGGAAATTGGGTAAATACTGACTAGTTATGTGATGCAATTCAATAGAATATTAGTAGGTATAGATTTGGAAATAGAAATCATATAAGGGAGGGTTTTTCTGTCGATCGAAAGGAGGGTTTTGTTGTTGAACGAATGGGGTTAGTGATAAATCACGGGAGGAGGAGGATAGTGAGGGTAGGGCTTGGTTCGAATAAGAAATTTGGGAGGTGGGGTTTCTGCGAGGAGACAATTCGGGGGTGGCCAAGTTGAAGGAGGAGGGTCCAGGGAGGTGGGGTGTCTAGGATAGATCTGTGTCAGAGCATCGTTAGAGCCATGTCGAAGCCACATCGAAGTCACTTCGGAGTGGTGTCGGATCGGTATTATAGTTGTGTTGTATCCATGTTAGAGCTGCATCGAAGAAGGAGTATCACGGGGAGGAGGGGTGGCCGCATCGGAGGCACGTCGGACAAGGAGGTGGGGATGCCGCATTGGGGTGTCGTCATAGTAGCATCCATGGGGAGGTGGGGTGGTTGCATTGAAGAATAAATGGTGGGGGAGGAGGATTGTGAGGGTAAGGGGGGAGGAAGATCGTGAGGGTTAGGGGCAATAGGAAATTCATGAGGGTGGTGGGAAAAGCTGTAGCATGGTGGGATAATGCCATGGATAAAAAATCATCCATGGGTATAAGTGAGTTATATCCATGGATATTATTTTCTATGGCTATAGATCCATGGTTATAAGCCCAATTTCTAGTAGTGGTAGTCACACAGCTGGCATCTCCAAGTTGCGACTCCCTAAATCGATGTAAGAGTGGAGGGGAAACTACCATCGACTAAAGATAATCTAGCTCATCTCTATCCACAAAAGATATCTGAAGAATATTCAACTGTTCTGAGGATTCGTTTAGTAGCTGTAAACTTGATCTTCTGCTGAGAGCATCTACCACCATGTTCCCCTTCCTAGGAGTATAGACTATCTCAAATTCATAGTTCTGGAGGATATTTATCCAACGTAGTTGTCTCAAATTCAGATCCTTCTGAGAAAATATATACTTGAGACTCATGTGGTCAGAGTGAACTATGAATCATTCACCTATAAGGTAGTTTCTCCACATCTTCGGTGCGAATACTACTACTGCCAACTCAAGGTCATGAGTCGCATAGTTCTTCTCATGCGGTCCCAACTATCATGAGTCATAAGAAATCATTTTTTCACATGTATTAGGAAACAACCAAGCTTGGTTCCTAATGCGTCATAGTACACCATATAGTTGACTCCCTCCTCTAGAAACCTCAAGATAGTAGCACTTGTTAAGCTCTGCCTTAGCTTCTAAAATCTTTTTTGGAATTCTTCTGTCCACACAAAGGGTTTTCCCTTCTTCGTTAATGTCGTAATGGGTGAAGCTAATCTAGATAAGTCAGTTACAAACCTCTGATAATACCCAACCAACCCAAGGAAACTCTACACCTTGGTAATGCTCTTGGGTGGTTCCCAAGAAAGCACCGCCTTGATATTTACTAGATCCACCACAACTCTAGCCTCTGAGATGACATGTCCTAGAAAGTGGGCTTTTCATATCTAGATCTCACACTTCAAGAGCTTTATGTAAAGTTGGTGCTCTCTGAGTGTGTCCAAAACCATCCTCGGTGTATCGCGTGCTCCTCCTCAGATACTGAATACACTAAAATTTCATTAGTGAAGACCACTACAAACCGGTCTAAATATGGCTGGAAGATCCTATTCATGAGTCCCATGAACACTATTGGGGAATTCATCACACCAAACGGAATCACTAAGTACTCTTAATGGACATAGAGACATATTATATCCATCTTTGAAATATCATCACCTCGTACTTGAAGCTGGTGATAGCCTGAACTGAGGTCTATCTTCGAGAACCATATCAATCCCTTCAGTTTATCGAAGAGTTCATCAATCCTTGGTAGAGGATACTTGTTCTTCACAGTAACCTGGTTTAGGTGCCTGAATTCCATTCATAACATCAATATTCCATCTTTCTTCTTGGAAAACAACATTGGGGATGCCCATGGTGAAATGTTGGGCCTTACAAACTCCTTCCTCTGTAAGTCCTCCAATTTTACCCTCAGCTCCCGGAGCTCTACGGGAGCCATCCGATATACAGGTGTAGATATCGTTGTCGTCTTGTGTAATTTCCTAAAATTTCCATGTAATTTTTTAAAAAAATTATATGGAATTATTTTTGGACCATACGCTTTGACAGCATAAGATTTTGAGGCCCGGTGATCCCGAAATGGAATTTTGAACTTTTTTTAGTTCATTTAAGTAAATGTTCAAGTGGGTTTTTTAACTTTTAAACCAATTCTCAGATCAAAAATCTTAGGGCACTATTGAATTCAGAATGCCATGATTTACCTAGAAAGGACCTAACTTTGACAGGTAAGGGTCAGACAGAAAAGTTAGTTTTCGAACTTTTCAAAAAATAATAAAATGACTTAAAATGTTATTTTATTTTTCTTCTCTCACCGTTGAGCGATGAACGGTGGCACTGTGGTGCGGTGACGAGGTGCATTAAATGAAACTCGTTAATAGATCATTTTTGGGCAGCATAATGACGCATTAATTGAAGCATAATAGATATGTTGTTTCATAAATGAAACAACATAACGACATGACATTACAGCGTAATAGAAACATTGCGGCGTGTTTTCTTTTTAATAGGATAACACGTTAGAGAAATGAGAATTAAACTGTGAAAATTCTATGATGAACCTATGGAAAGGATTTTCTCCAACAATGAATGATGAATTCCAGTAGGATCGCTAGAGAAGTTGACACTTTACAAAGAACAGGACCAGGAAGCGATGAACGCCAACGGAGCTTGAATCCTTGAGGGTGGAGTGCTTCAACGATGAACATCGATTGAGGTAGGGGTTTTCTTTGTGCTTGATTTTCCATGTTATTTATTCTAAAAACAACAAATGTGGATCAAAAAATGAATAGGTTGATCTGTGGATCATGTGTTCTTGCAGGAGAGTGTCTTTCTTGGTTTTTATATATGGGATTTAACTATTTTGTTGATAGAACTGCAATCCCATGCCTCCCTTGTTTTAAATTTATAAAGCGGAGGGTGTGGGCCAATACGAACAAGGCCCGAGCCCCTCCACCTTGTGTGTTCTCTATGGTCAATCATCTGAAATGGTGGCAAGAGGTCTTTGATGCCATCGTAGGAAGGAAGGAATTCCCTTGAGGCCGTAGGCGCAAGCAGGACGAAGAACAGACCATCGGAACGGACTCGGTGGTCTGCAGAGTACCCTGCAGGTATGCGGGTGTCGGCGGTGGTAGCAGTGGGTGGGTGGCGATGAGCCATGATGGCATGCCGGGAGGAGAACCATGGCCGTCCTAGGCTACGGCAGAGCGACAGGGCCGCCGGCTGTGTCGGCGGCCGGTGGAGCGGCCCGCAGCCATGGGTCGCGGTTTCTCCAAGCAGGCGGTCCCAGGACCACGTGCGGAACCCCTGGGTAGCTGGGTTTGACCAGCCATGTGACACCCCCAGACATGCCATGCGTCCGAGCTAAGGGGAACAGGTCCGCCAAAGGCGGACAGGGCAGGAGGCGGGTCGGACCCCGCGCCCAGCAGGCTAGACCCCGCACCCAGCCGGCCAGACCCGCACCCAGCAGGCCAGACCCACACCAACGGGCTAGAACCTCCCCCTTTGTGTCGGGCTGGAAAAGACCGAGTCATCGAGCGACCCGGCAGGTTGGACCCTCAGCCAAGTCAGGTCGGGTCCAACGAGGCCCAATGAGCCTGACCAACTGGTCAGGCCAAACCAGACCAACCCAAAACCAAACCGGGTCAGGTCGGGTTAGTTGAATTAAACCGGGGAAGGTGGGGGCCCCGGGCCAGGTTGGTCGGGTCGGTCCGACTGGGTCAAACTGGGCCCAAATGCAACCGGCCTCTATTTATTAAAATGTCAATAACATGAAAACTGGGTGTCTGATTGACGCGTTGTCTACATCATTGAGAACCACGTGATGGGGAAATCCTTATGAAATCCTCCAAGTAAGATTTCATGGAAGTTGACCCAATGAGAATTCATGACTCAGCTACTCAGCGAGACTCTGTGACTCAGCTATCAGTGAGACTTCGTGACTCAACTACCCAGCGAGACTCTGTGACTCAACTATTACCGAGACTTCGTGACTCATCTACTCAGCGTGACTCTGTGACTCAGCTACCCAGCGAGGCTTCATGACTCAGCTATCAGTGAGGCTTTGTGACTCATCTAATCAATAGGTCTATGTGACCTAGCTATACTAAAGGACTCGTCGGGGATGAGTGCCTTTGTAGTGATTAATGTTCAGTGTTTGAAACTGTTGATTTTTCTATCAACACTTTATGTTATACCTGTGTCGAGCTGACTCTAGTGACTCTAATACTTGTGCATTATTTTGTGATTTCATTTTTGAATTTCTATGAGACCTGAGTTGGTTTTGGGGTCTATACTGAGTATTTTTATGCTCACCCCTATATGGGATTCTCCCGCACCTATTGTGTCTTGTGCAGATGACAGACAACTTTGACTAGGATCTTGGAGATCCAGGGCCAGGTGGTGCTCAGTGGTTGATCTAAAAATGCATTACACTTCAGAAACATCTGATAGTGAGCTACACCTACCCTTCAGGTAGGATCCTTGGTAGATTACCTCCGGAGCTTGTACTTCCTTTTACTGTGCTTTTTCCTTTTCAGTTGAGTTTATATTTTGGACCCTTTTTCCTTTCAGTTTCACCTTTACTTGTGTGGTTGCTTCCTTGTGTGACATACTTGTTGTTGGTATCCTAGTTTCAACTTTTATTTCCACAGTATAGTTTGTGTGTGTGTGTATAGGTTTAAAGGAAATGCCTTCCCATTTGGGATATGCCTTTTGGTGCTAGTCGCCAGCCCTGGCCTATGGAAGGTGGGATTAGGGTAGTCATGAAACGGGCCCCAGGGGACGGGTTGTCATATCTTGGAGTAAAAATAAATACATAATTCTACCTCTCTACGAGGAGTTAGTCCTAGAACATATTTTAGAAATACATCCTCATACTCGTCCACCACTACAGGAAACTGTGGACTTGTCTCATCCACTACACATGGGATCATGTTATCCAACTGATGAGTGGTCGGATTCACCCTCCAATGTGTGAGTACATACCTCACTATAAGGGCTCCCTTATTTTCGGTGAAGGAAAACCTAGTCCCATCCTCATATACACACCGCACTATGTGCCTAAAACAGTCAATTTGGGCATGAAATGTGGATATCCAATCCATACCTAGGATGATGTTGTAAGGCCTCAACACCGCTACTAGGAGATCCTAGAAAAATATCTCACCTTCTAGAGTAAGCTCACACTGCCAGAACTAGTGTGTATTCACTGAATCCCCTCTCATAGGAGTCTCTAACTGTAAGGATTGATCCAACAGCTTGATCAGAATCTCCAATCTCCGAACAAGATTTGTGGAAAGGAAAGAGTGACTGGCACTTATGTCTACAAGAACTGTATCCAAGGTATAGAAGACACGGATATTATCTCTAATAATATTTTGAGCACCATGTTCATAGGCCTCCATCTCCTAAATTTTTCCTTGCCCCTGTCCACCTACTCCTGGAGCATGTGGTGGACTACTAGGGGGTGGTGGTGGTAGCACCTCAAACCTCAATCCACCGCCTGCCCTCTGACCACTCCCCTGACACATCTGTTGCCCTGCATACCACCTCATTCAAACCTATACCACTATCTAGATGGACCTTTTACCTTCCTCTGATCTTTTGTGTGGTAGGTCGGGTAGTCATGAGCCATGTGTCACTGCCCGCCGCATGAGTAGCACGCCCTACTCAACTGCTGACTCCCGCTGCCCCTGTGGCCTTGTACCACCAACCCTAAGTCCTGAGGTCATCCTTCGGATAGTCTATAACACTTAGACCTATGCATTAACTGTCATCTACCCACCATGGATGACTCATCCACCCATCGCCTGGTGGTATCTCCCACCATCAGTGCCTGCTCAGCGGGAAAGATCTCCACTAGTAGAGCTTGATTCAACACCCCAGCCTACGTAGGGATGCTGGGGGAAAACATCGATGCCTTGATCTCATGAAAGATTCCCTACTCAAAGTTATAATCCCAAAAGAAAGGTTTATGCACCATATACATATATTAAAGGGTGAGGTCTGTCAACCTCATAGAGTACTCAGCCACTGACAGGATGCCCTATTATAAGTGGAGAAACTCTTGTATGCGCACTGAGAAAAAAGTCACGGGGAAAACTCCTCCCTGAAAAGTTTCTCTAAGTTAGGCCAGGTGAGGGTTGCCTCCTCATGATTCCAGATGGTCAAAATCTACCATCTCATCACCTAGCCTTATAGAAGGATCGGTTTTAGAACCTCCATCTAGTCAAGTGGCCTCCTCACTAAGCGGAAGACTCGCGTCACTGCCTTCAGCCAATCTTCAACGACCTGAGGATCTTTCTCTCCCCTAAACCTGGGAGATATATATCACTGGAAATCGTGTGAGGAAATGATCCTATGTGCATCCTCTACAGGTAGCGCCAGTAGTAACTACTGACCAATGGGTGGCGGTATCACTAGGACACCACCCGAAGGTTCCATCTCGGGCAACAGTCCATGTACCAAAGCCTCATCACTATGTGGACCTTTCTCGTGGTCACTCACTGGAACCCTGGCTGGTCATACATGTGGAGGCATCATAAAAGAGATCAATATTAATCAAGGTTAATATATTATACCTAGTGATCTGAATCTGACTCAGAAAGATCATGAGAAAAAATTCAAAGACGCATATAACTAGTGATTTTATGTACCAAGTTGGAAAGAAAAATTTAGCATCTTGGTGTATGGATACGTTGGCCACTGCACCAAAACTAGACTCCATGGCCTAAAAACCAAACTCAAAACACTTAACACTGTTTCCCTATGAAAATTATAAACTCTTAGTTATTCTAGTAAAACCTACCTGCTCTAACACCACTTTTTCATGACCCATCCCATAGGGCCCATGTCGTGACTGCCCCAAGCTCACCTTCCATAGGCCAGGGGATAGTAACTAGAACCTAATAGGAATATCCCAAAAAGGGAAGGTATTTTCATTTAAACCTGTACACACACACAGCAAAAACTATGGAAAGGTAAACACTAAGTAAACCAAAACTGTCACAAGAAAACTACTATGAGTACAATACAAACTGAAGGTAAATGGCCCAGAATACAAACCCAACAAAAGATAACTATAAAAAAAGGGAGTACAAGATCATTGATAATCCATTAGTTAAAAACCCCACCTGATTGGTAAGTGTAGAGTAGCTTCCAAAAGTCGTAGAAGTATGACATGCGTGCCTGATCTCACTGGGCACCGCTTGGTCCAAGGCCACTGGGTCCTCCATCAAGGTGTCGGTCATCTACACAAGGAACGACACATGCATGAGAATCCCGTGTAGGGGTGAGTAACACAATAATCGATAGGGACCCCAATACACAAAGGAAATACCAAAAAGGATAACCACAAGTAAAACCACAAAGCATGATCACAAAGAAAAATAGATCACACTAGGTATAACTCAAAGTATAGGAAGTAAAATTATCATTCATAAAGATGAACATTCATACTATTAAGGGATTAATTGTCTAGGCCCGCTCATCACCTGAGTTAGTGGGATCACTATGACCCTCTAGTCTCTGGGACCAGCTGGATCACTAAGACCCGCTCGTCTATGGGACATCTAGATCATTTATACACACTCGTCTCTGGGATAGCTGGATCACTTAGACTCACTCATCTATGGGTCAGCTGGATCACTTATACCTGATCTTCTCTAGGACAACTTGATCACTTAGACCTGCTTGTCTCTAGACCAGCTAGATCACTAACACCCACTCATCTCTTCGTCAGCTGGATCACTTAGACCCGCTCATAGCGCGCTTGATTCCGATAGAATCTTCTCCTCAAGGAATATTTCGCATTTCAACTATCACTAAATCTCACTTAGAGTATTCCCAAAGGACCTTTTTATCGCAAGGGTCTCAACATCGTAGACGTCGTGTCAATCAAACGCCCAGTCTGAAAGATATTGGCATTTTAGTAAACATGGCCTCGTTGTGTCCGGGCCCGATCCGACCTGGTCAAACCAGCCCAACCAACCCGGCATGGGGGTCTGGTATGACCCGACCTAGTTTGGATAACCTGACCCGACTTGGTGGGGTCTGGGCCGGCCTGGTCTGGCTTGGTCGTTGGGCCAGGAACATTAGGCCTTACTGGACCCGGCCTAGTTCGGCCATGGGTCCAGCCTGCTCGGTCGCCCAGCGACCCAGTTTCATCTGGCCCAGCCCACAACTGGCGGGCTGGTTCTTTCCCAGTCTGGGCCCCCTAGTGGCCTGGTTTGTCCCATCATCCTGGCCCACATCATCAGGTCATCTCTTCTCCAACCTGGGCTTCCCAGTGGCCTGGTTTTTACCACTAGCCCGACCAGCATGGCAGGTCGGTCCTCCCCCTGCTCGGACGACCACTGGGCATTCGTTTTGTGCCGTATGCGACCAACAAAATTCAATATCCCCATTTCTGAATGCCACAGACCACTGACATGGGCCGCTCTTCCAATGCAGCACCTGAGTGGCACCACCCTCCAACGTTGATCCACTCACACGGACTGGTCCTTCCATGTGAGACACATATCTACCATGGATCAAGCTCACCATTGTGATCTTTTGACCAAGGCCTTGCACCGCGTGGTGCCTCCACCATGTACGGGTTTCCATGGCCTAGTCTCGCTACCGCGACTGGGTGTTGCGGCCTCCTGCCACCACTACGGCCGCACATCATGGCCTCTCACTGGTGCTACAGCCTGCCTGGTCACGACCCTTTCCCCTGGAGCCCCCTCAGCTGATGCACCACCGTTGTTGCTACAAAAATAACGGGAAGGATGAAAAAAGAGGATAAGGGAAGGATTCACACATAGAAACACCCAAATAACGATCTGGGTCTTTGTTCGTGTTGACCCGGATGCGTTCTTATTAGCAGTATCACGAAGAACCATAAATAAAGTGGAAAGATCACTAAGATAAATATCCCCTTTTTTTCTGCATCATTAACCACCCTACATGAACGATCGATTCGCGGGTTAACTTGTTTGTGAGTTAACCCGCATTCTTCATTTGAAGAAAAGAATGGGGAAAATCAATAATTCACTTAAAGTAAAACCCCCTACCTGGGATAGAATTGGTCGAGGAATAATGGGATCATGCACCTTCATTCCTCATTCTTGATTTGTATCCCACAGTTGCTAGAAATTTCCCAAAGGTTGGGAAAAAGAGCATTCATAATTCTTCGTCACCACCCACAAAATCCTGAGAGAAATACCAGGATTCATCCAACAATACATCATTGCTCGTCCGGCTATTAATTGACGAGACAAGAATCTGTGTTTCTGTTACGTTGCGTTGTAGCATCCTTACGCTGACTCATTAATGAGGTTTATTAATGAGATTCATCGTCACCTCGTCGTTGCACCATAGTGCTGATGTGCCACTACTCAAGGATGAAGAAAAAAAATAAAATAACTTTTTAAGTTATTTTATTTTTCTTCTCAAAATTCCAAATATTAACTTTTATCCTCAACCCGCGCCGGTCAAGGTTAAGCTCTGCCTAAGGGAAACACACCCTCACAAGCTCAATAGTATTCTCGTATTTCCAATCCGAGTTACCATTTAGTAGTTATAAGGATTTGAAAATAAAATAATTGTTACTTAATTATTTTATTTACGGCCAAAAACTACTTTCCACTATTGGCCTGTGTCAGCCAATGTTAGGACCTTTCTAGGTGAATCCTAGTGCTCTGAGTTCAACGGTGCCCTTGTATTTTTGATCTGGTCACCGATTTAAAAGTTATAAAAACCCGCTCGCATGTTTATTTAATTAACCTTAAAAATAGTTCAAAAATATATTTCGAACACTCCGGGCCTCATAATTACATGTCGTCTCAGTGCCTGGTCTCGTAATAATCCCATTTAATTTTTAAAAAAATCATGGAATTCAGGGGTATTACAACTTATATATTATGAATTAACTAATCCATTTGAATTAATTAAAACATTGATATATATAATTCATAATGTGGTGAAACCTATTCATACATCGCAATTTTATGGCTATGTTATAATATATCATGGTTTGTTTTAAGCTTTATGTTTCATGTTAAGAAAGTTATCAAACACTTTCAATTTATTTAAAGAGAAGTATATTCTAAAATATCAAGGTGTTACATTCTACCTACCTTAAATAAATTTCACCCTCATAATTTTTATCTTGATTAACAATGGTTCAAAATTTTAATATGAATTTTTTGAAAATCCACATTGTACAAAGGGATAATAAAAATTCTTTTGAAAAGGAGAAGTGGGAAGCCTAAATATTACCCAAAATAACACATGGTAGGGTTCTCAGATAAGGATAATATTGGTGGAAGGTTAAAATATTGACATGGAGGAGAAAACTGACGTCCAAGGACTAATAGAAAGTGATAGAGAATATTTTCATGTGAAAGTTAATGAAAACAAAACCATAAATAAGTTATGGGTGAAAAGACCATCAATTCATATTTCATAAAAGTAAAACAGTATCATTTTTATTTCAAGATATTTTTTCTAAAGTTGGGAGATTCATTTACTATCACAATAGAGTACATGAGAAAATACACTTACTTGATTGTTTCCATTTTATAAGCATAATTACATCCTTTGGTAGTGCTTATATGATTTTCCACTTCATCTTTTACTCCAAGAAATGAATATTCAAGATGAATTTTTTATGCATGATGTAATAAAATTTACTTTTAATAGATAATAATATCCATAAAATAATTAAAATTATTTCTACATGTATCTAAATATTTAACAAAACTAAAATGGTTAGTATAATATATCCAATATGGATAAATATAATACATTAACCTCTAAAACCCCAATAATAACACCCAAAGTTCAACTCAATCCATTCCATAAATAGTTAACCTAAAAAATACTCTAAAATATGTCTAAACAAATTCAAAACTCAAAAATATAAAATATTTGATCACATTTTATTTTTTCAAGATCAAATTTAAAATTTATCCCCAGCAAAAATGAAGTAGTTCGCAATGTCACATACCAAATATGTGAATACCTTGATTCTCTTAAAACATGCTAATAACTTGAATCACTATAAAACTTCAATGAAAACATATATGCTTCCAAAAATTAACACTATCTGTATTCCTAAAATAAAATCATAGACTAGTGAATATATTCTCTAAATCTAAAAATGAAAAAAACTCCATCAAAGATAACATAAAATAACTTTGTCATCAAAACACTAATCGGTTCCAAGGTCACCAATACTATCCAATATACTTTATCAATATTAATAATCAATTTTTCCTAATTAAACATTATTAAATAAACATCAAGCACATATTAAGGGTTATCATTGCCTAAATAATGTGTTCTATAAAAATATCACCTTACCATTAAATCGTTTTTCTTGGTTATCGATACCATTCAACATATGTTTTCAAATCCTTAAAGAAAAACTACTATGGAACAATCCTTAGATATTTCATGGTTATTATAACCATAATATCATTGATATAACACTTATACAACATAATTCTCAAATCCCAATATTTAAACACTAAAATGATTGGTATAACATTGGTCCTTCCTTAACCTAGGATGTAACCCTTGGATTAGGGCATTGACTTGAATAATGCCAAATTTCCCCACATATAAGACATCAAATTAATTAGAAATTAGTTTCTATATTCCATTAATTTAAACATAGAAAACTTATTCCACTTTCTCTGAGATATTCTCCTAGGTGCTTCTTCCCATATTCTTGACATGAAGGAAATTGAACTTTCTTACCTCCATGATCATTGCTACCTAAAATTACATAAAATCCTATTTTACTATTATTTTATGTGCTAAGAAACTCAACTATGTTTATGTTTTTAATAATATATTGTGATATTTGATTAGAAATAATCATAAGGTTTCACCTTCCAGTTCTCATATAATTTAATTTCTTAGAGGTGCAATCATTTCATTGTCCATCACATTCATTTTCAAATTGATTCCTCCTAGTTCCATTCATTTCCTAAAACCAAAAATCATAGAATAATCATAGTGAAAACCACATTATTATGAAAAATCATTTATAGGGTGTATAAATAAAGACACCATGTTTTCAATATATGACACCTTAGGTTTAAACTAGGTTATCCTTGGTTATCATCTATTCAAATCTTACATAATGGTTCATAAATAAAATGTGAATTAACATAAGAATATCCCTCAGGAGTGTCAAATTAGGTTCACAGTAAGGTCCACTCATCATACACCAAAATGATGTTTGAAATATACTTGGATAAATCATTTTGTGGTTAAAACCCCTAGATAAATCAGTTCCAAAATGATGTCCAGTTGTAGTATCTAGATAGTGATGTGTTTCTTGGAAAACTGCATAATCTATACCTTTCCAAACTTTAGGATGTTATCCTATACTTAGAATTATACTGGATATTTTCATCAATTTTATCTAATCCTTATCTCCAAAGATTAACTAAACCCTACTTAGATACTAATAATAGTAGCCCATACTTTTCATACATAGGTATTACATCTTAATAGATGAATATTCATTACATAACATTACGGTCCACACTATAGTCATATAGGTTTAGTTTCTTTGGAAAATTGGATGCATAAACAACTTTTTCAGAAAATATCTAAATTGTATCCCACTTATTTCTTTATAGATATCACCCTTCCTAGTCATATCATACTTAAAATTTGTATTCATGTCCTGGGGAGAAGGAAACATAATAAAGGTTGAGCTCTGATGCTCAGTAAGGGTAAACAAAGGAGTTATCAATGATCACTTAAACATAACATGAGCATAAGGTTATGAGAACATGAGATTAACATTTAAAAACCATGACCTCTATATCATAGATAATAATCTTGATTCATATAATAAATATTTGAATTTCATAAGACATTAATCATAAAGGAATCAAAGAACATGATCCATGAGTGCATAACATTGGCCTAAGATATAAGTTTTTGGCATACACATAGCATGGTAAATAATTTCCTTATTCAATGATCACCACCTATATTATTATAGTGGATTGGGTTCACTCCCCATTTCATCGCATCCTTAGTCAAGGTTCACGCCCAAGACTATCATAGTGGATAGATTCCCTTACTGAACTAGTTTCACTACCCATTATGGTCCTAATTATCTCAAGAGATATCCATATTTACCCAATTAATTGGAGGGATATATAATTAAAGGCCCACCTATCATGTAGTGACCCAACCCTAGATAGCCCAGAGCTGGTGTCTGCTATCGATTACATTGATATGATTACAAGGAATCAAATCTTGAAGGAATGAGAGTTTAGTAGTCTTGTTAAACATGATACATACATGATAAAAGAATACACTAATTACAACATTTTTTATTATTTATAAGTAAATAACTTAAAGGGTAACTTTATTCCATCTAGTAAATCCCTACATATATTTCATAGTACACTTCTTGGTATCCTAGGGAAGGAAACATAATAAGAGTGAGCTCAAATACTCAGTAAGGGAAAATATAGTGGAATAAATAATGAATCAATGAGAATAGTCTATATGGAAAGTTAAATAACTGAACACACATTCCATGTAATCAATAAACTAAATGGAAGTGCATAAACAATATGGAAAGGTAATAACTGGAAACACATTCTATTCAAATAACTAGATAAGGAAAAATAAATATGGCAAGGTAAGAAACTGAAACACATTCCACTTAAGTAATGAACTTAAAATAAAATGTATCCATAGATATGTTGAAGAAAAATCTCATGGATTAATAGTAAATATAACTGATATGTGGGAAATGATTTATTGATAGACATGATGTCTCAGAAACATGAAAACCCATACTGTCAAGATCCATCCTCTGGATAGTTTAAAACTATGGATAGAACCCCATTTAATTTGTGCAACTTATTTGTCTCATGAGAACCTATTGATGAATCGAGGAGATATATAAAGTCCAATCTCTACCCATTATTTCATGTCCAAATCATTCTTCATATCAGGTAATCGATTTAATTAATAAACAATATTCCTTATCAAATATCCATATTTAATAAAAGATACGAATTTATCAATAATTTCTCAGTTACTTAAATTACTATCAATGTAGGAATCGTATAAAAATGGTATATGGTTTTGGAAATAATAATATCTATGATAAATGAAATGGATATTTTAGAGAAATTCAATGTTCAATGATCATAGGAGATTGAATATTTCAAGGGGACTAATAAATAAATCAAGGAATTGAATTTGAATAATATCCTTAGAAAAATCAATCATAAACCATCCATAGGAATAATAAGGATGGTATAAATATAATATATCCCCAATGGAGTAAAATAAAGGGTTGTTGTTTTTTATGAATGGAAATATTATAAAAAGATCATAAAAACATTCTTGAGAAAAATATACTTTTATTTTGAAAAAACTTTTCGAAAAACCTTTTATTTGAAAATATATTTTTTTTTTAAAATCTTTAAAAATAAACCTTTTAGACCTTAAAAGAAATATTCAAATAAATGATAGAAAGTAAATCTATACTTTCCATATGTGGTAAAATAACATTCCTTTTTCATGATAAAAAGGTTTGAAAAAAAATGCCTTGTCGGGAAAGAAACAAGAATATTCCTTTAAAAACATTGGTAAAATAAAAAAAGGGTAAAAATTTATTTACCAAATCATTTTAAAATAAATTTATAAACCATTTTAATAAAACTTGGTTTTTAGAAGAAAACAGTTTCTCTGACTAAAGAGATAAATGAAGTCGGGTTTTCTTAAAAACATTTTTAAAATGCTTTGAGTACCAAAGAGTGTAAAAATGGAACTAATACATGAAATAGGTCATTAATTACTAGAGGAGAGGAAATTGAAAGGGTTTATTGAAAAATGGTAATATAATTTTCTCAAATTGAAATACCATTGAAAGATAATTAAAGTTATTGT
Organism: Viscum album; assembly: GCA_963277665.1. NCBI lineage: Eukaryota > Viridiplantae > Streptophyta > Magnoliopsida > Santalales > Viscaceae > Viscum > Viscum album. The sequence goes on from OY728141.1 coordinate 1,719,523,181, forward strand.
TGAGGAAAATAATCTATAAACATTCCAAAGTGTCCCATACCGCTTTGAAAAATTTTAAATAATAAACATAATGAAGGAATAATATTAAATGAAAGCCTTAAATACCATGATAATAAATTAATTAATGATATAATATTTAAAAAAAATTCAGTAGATACACCACACAAAAGATGTAATTGGTGAACATGACATTTATCTCACAGATGTAAAAAGTGAGATGAAAATCCCTTACCTTGAGTTTCCTTTCGGGTGAACGTCCTTTAACTTATTGTATAATAAACTTATGTTAATTTTATACTTGATTTAGAACCTTTTTCATGTTTATAATTACTTTTATTTCACTTTTTACTATGTTTTATACAACTACTTAAACAATTAATTTTATGTCGAGTGTTTTGACCAAATCTGGTTTATGTGTTAAAAATAAATATGATAGGTCAACTATGGTCAAAGGGTTCATTATATAAAATATATAGAATAATACCCATGAAATAATTATCATATTTATACATTAATTATAGTTTTAAAATCAATCATTAAATATGGTTACGAAAAATGAATCAACGTTATGATCATGGAGACGGTAGGTCGTACGTACGCATGAGTAACGTTCTCATTTCCCAATGATCATTTTGGAAAGAAGGTAATAAACACCATATATTTATATAATGATCATTATATCATAAATAAAATTTTATTTAATCATATATACTTATATATATAATTATTGTGATATAAAAGGAATCACATCATGTTAAGGAGGCGGTAGTCCACACATCCACGAATGACATTATTACTTTTTAAGTGTGTGAAAGGGTAATAAAGAAAATGATATATATATATAGTATATTTAAAAAAAATTAATTATGTCAAAAATATCATATAGAGGTTTTTTATTTCACATGTTTTTAATTATAATCATCCTTTATACGTTCCATGTTTAGTGTGAATGAATCACATCACTTTGAGGGGGTGGTAGTCCACACTTCCTCAAACGATGTTATCATATTAACACAAAATAGAAAGTATTAAAGGTATGTGTAGTAAAAGGGTTTAAGAATTATAAATACATAATAAATATAATATATATCATATATAAATAGAGTGTCCATCATAATTCTCAACCATGAAAGTTGGTAAAGAAAAAATGAACAATCATCATTTCATGAGGCAGTAGTTCGTCTTACATAGAAACAGTATGTTCATTACCCATTAGATGGAAGTGTGTGTAATTTTAGGTCTAACCATTTACATAAAAAATCATATTATTTTTAGGATACTAGTTTTGTTATATAATAATGTAATAAAGAGATTTTATGGGGTGGATAATGGAAATAAAATTAAAAAACTTGAGAGAAGAAGCTACCTCTTAATTGGGTAACTACTTTTGGTTTAAACCAAAAGGATTTCTTGGAAGGATTTATTCCAAAAGGGAGGCCTCAAGGTAGAGTTTAGGGATTTTGGAAAGATATATGTAAGATATTTGATAAACCTAAGTGTTTTGAGATGTGTGAGGAATGGGGAGAGGTGGTGGCCTTTTATAGGGAAGGAAAAGGACTCGGAATTTTTTGGAACAAGTTAGGTGTACACATGTTCTTACCTAAAAAATTCATAAAAATAAACCAAAATAAATAATTTAAGGTTTATGGCCTATAAATGGCCATAAAATGGGTTTTGGACAAGTTTATAGGTTAATTGGGCCCCTAAGTTAAAGGTTTATCCCTTTATTAAGATTAATTTTTCCTTAATAATTGTAATTAATTTTAATTACTTTCACTAATATTTTTGGTCAAAAACAAATTTGGTCTTATTATACATTATAAATTATTGTGATTCCAAATATGGAATCCATTTTTTCAAATTCCAATCAAATAAGTGGTATAAAATTATTTAAAATTCATCCCATAAGCAGGATAACATAGCAGATTTTTATAATAAAAATGTCTAAAAGTTTTCTGTGTTTTTATAACCAATTTCAAATTTAAATTGATTATAATGATATAATTTGTATTAATTTATAAAAATATTATCTAATTAAAATTTAAAACCAATTAAATTTATAATTTAACCTTATAAATAAATTAGATGAAAAGGCAATTTTAAACTAAAATTCCTTATCTTTAACTATTCCTTAAAAATGATATGTTTCTGAAAAATATCTAAAATTCACCCAAAACTAATTTTTATGTCTCTATTTTAAATATTAAGTTTATTTTTACATATTAAATCAATAAAAGTGTCAAAATTTAGATTTAAAATGGGTTCTCCATTAAAAGGAATCAAAATTGCCTTTATAAAAATATTGGTTTTTATATATAAAGTAGGGTTTGTTCTTATCTTATGCATATAAAATCTAATGGATAAATATAAAAAATATTTGATTGAATATATAACATATATATTTCATTAAAATAATTAACTAATTTTAATTAATTATGTTAATTAATACAAAACTCTTTTGGAAGCATAAAAATAATAATATCACTTTTTATATCCAATTGGTTCTTATGTTCATTTCTCATTAATTGGTAACCCATTAATTCATTTTATATTTAAATTTTCATAATTTATTTAATACTATTCATAACCACTAACATAATATCTAGGTTATATCATATTATATTAAATAATAATATTTTAATAATACATTGTTATTTGGTGAAACTCAGTCTTGCATGTAGCGCAAGCTATCGAGGAAGGTCACTCTTGCATGTAACACAAGATATTAAGGAAGGTAGTTCTTATGTGTAACTCAATATAACATGGTATTGAATGCATTGAAATATATAAAATATATTTTAAATAGTAAATATATTATAATGTATTCGGATATTATATTACCTTACGTGCTCGGTATCGCGTGTCATACACGCAATCAAATACAAGGTTCTTACTTTAGATTTTTGGGGTGTTACATGTCACATAATAAAAATCATATATATTTTTTCCTTTAAGATCATAAAAAATTTAATCATATCATAACTCATGGAAAATAAATGGGTTTTATAAATGTTCTATCATAACATATTTAACTCATGGAAAAAAATAGGTTTCATAGAATCGTCCTTAAATCATCATCATCATCATCCATCCAAAGAATAAAAGTGGAAGGTATCATTGGATAATAAACCTGGTAAATTATAAGAAACATCAAATGGTGTTATTATAGGTAAAATATGCCTTTAAAAGACCATTGGAACATTTCTTGAGGAAAATACCCTTTTCAAATCTAAAAATTGCCTAATTATAAAGGAAAAAAATTATTTAAAAATAACCTTGTAAACTTGTAAAGTAATCTTTAAATCATTGAGCAGTCATTATGGTGAGAAATTCTATTCATGTCATGTTTGTTAAAACAAATATTCCTTTCACATTTTTAGTAAAAAGTAAAAAGTACCTCATTTGTAAAATGACAAGATGATTCTTTTTAAACCATTTTGTAAAAATTAAATACATGATTAAAATTTAACTTAAAAAAATATTGGATATTATTAAAATAATTCTTGAATTTTTTTTTAAAAAACATGTATAGAAAAGAAAATGGGTTTTCAACTGAAGAGAGAAATAAAGTCATTTTTCCTTAAAAACATTCTTTCGATGTGTTAATTTATTAAAGATAGGAAAATGAAAGGAAAACATTTAATATTAATAAATAACCATAGTATAAGAAAATTTATGAGTTTCTTGATCATAAAATTTCATCATCGGAAACTTAATCATAAATAATCATAATAAACAATGAGATTGTAACATAAATCCCTTACCACTTTGGTAAATTTTGAATCAAAAAATCATGAAAGAGAGAACCATATATGGATATATAAATACCCATTATTTTTAGGATAATAATCATAAAAGGCATTCATGGGAAGTATATACACCACATAAAATAAAAACGTGGTGAATATGACATTTTCTCATAAAAATAAAAGTGAGATGAAAAATATCTTACCTTAAGTTCAAATTGCCTAAAAATTTCTCTAAACTCCTATATAATAAATTTAAATTAATTATACTTCTATATTATAATCATTTTTATACTAATAATATCATATATAATCCATTTATAAAATTTCAACACACATTTATTAATAATTCCTTATTAAAATCGTCATTTCCAGGTGTTTTCTGTTTTGTTTTTCCTGAAAATTTCAGTTTGGTTGTAACACCCTGAGATTTTATGAAATATTTTTTTCAAATGAATTTTATTTTATTGATATCTTGTGTTACACGCAACACTATTTTTTAATGAAATGAGATATACTATTAAAATATTATTATATGACGGTTACCACTTAGCCGTTGGATTTGTGGATATGAATAGTAATAAATAAATTATGAAAAAATATGGTTTTTATATTTATAAAATAAATTAATTTTTTACAATTTATTATAAATAAAAAATATCATTTTAAATTAAAAGAGATGTTTTTATAGAAAGCTATTTTTATGCGCACAAATGCATTTTATCTTAATAAATTAAATAAATCAATTTTGGTGATTTATTTTAAAGAAATTTATATATTATATATTTAATAAAAAAATTTAACATTCATTTAATATTTTTCTAGGCATGGAATAAGAATAAACCAAGTTTTGTACTTAAAAATATATTTTTCTAAAAAATGGTTTTTGTCGCGTGTTGTGTGCTTATTTAAAATTAATTTCTATCACTTATAGGTATTTAATTTGATAAAAATTGATTCTATATTTGTAATCAAGAGGTTAAAATTTGTAAAATAGTCCCCTTTTATTTTTGGTCAATATGATTAGTAATCGTGGTAAAATTTATCACCTCGGTAAAGGGTAAATTGGCTTAATCCAGGTTAGAATTAAGTGACAAGGCCATAATTTTTCATCCTTATTATTATTGTAAAACTTTAATTAGACCCTTATAAACTTATGTTCTAAATTTAGTTGTTTAATGGACATTTTTCCATGAAAATGACATATAATATTTAAAGTAAAGAAAGTTATAAAATGGAACTCTCTTAGTTTTAAATATGTCTTATGTGCCCACATAGGGAAAAAATTATGAACAAATATAAATATCTATTTCGATATTAATGAAATTATTTTCATGATGATAATTTATTTTTATTTTTATTAATAATATAATGACCGAAAATTCTTATGAAACATTGATTCAATATTTCTCCAATTAATAAAAAAATTTATAAAATGATTTTAAAAATATTAAAAGTAATATAATTTGAGTGATTTAATGTGTTCTGAGAATTTTATAGATATATATTACATATTAGGAAGTTTTTAAATAATTATATTCAAATTACCCATTTTTCTTGATGAATTTAAAGGCAAATTAAAATAATGGCAGTAAAAATGACATTAATGATATTTTATAATAAATAATATTTTATTAAATGATATAAAAATTTATATTTAGAAAAATTAATGGGATATGGTTTTAAACATCATCCATGGTCCATTTATGGGTCTTTTTCATTTTATAGTAGAATTATTAACCCTTAAAGTGTATAAAACTTTAATATTATAGTAATTGTCAAAAGGGTTAACAAAGGGTTAAAACAAAAATATAATAGTAAAAATATGATCCAAACTTGTACAAATTTTGTTATATTAGAATATTTAAACAAATAATCATATTATATTTTATTATTATCAATTTTTAACCATTTGGACATCAAAATTAATTTATATTAATATAATATTTTAAGAAATTCCAAAAGTGCCCATCCCCTCAATTATAAAAGGGAACCCCTTATTTCTCTTCTTCACACCACATTGACCCTTATATCTTAACAAAAATATTAAAATTTATCTTTTATACTTAACTAGACAAATTATAAAGGTTTTATTATTCCCAAAATACTAACCCTAGATCCCTTAAGAGGGGATCTAAAGGAGTCGGTTCATAAAAAAGGTAATTACCTTAATCAATCACTTTATTTTTATTTATTTTTTTACCTCCTATAAATCTATTATATCATTCATTAAATAATAAATTCAGTATACTCAACATACTTAAGTGTTATTATGATTATAAAACCACCTTTATTCACTCTCTTTCCATAAAATGGGTAGTGAAATTATTGTCCATGCATACGTATGGATTATCATCTCCATATAGTGATACAATTTATTTTCCATCACCATCTTTCAAAGATGGTTATTATGATGGGTTTAATGTTTATATATTATATTTGTGAAATAATTATTTATATGGAATTATAATATCCTATCCACCTTCTTACCTTCCAAACCATTGAAAAATAATAACGTCGTTCATATGTACATGTGGACTACCACCTCCAAGAAGCGATATGATTTGTTTTTCATTTCAATTTTAATTGGTTGGTAATAAGGATGTATTTAATGAATATATAAGATATATATTATATAATAATTATTATTTAATGGTGATTTATTATTTACCTTTATTTTATACTATCTGTTGAAAAATGAAAACAGTGTTCATGCATACGTACTGTCTACCATCTCCATGAACAGTATAATTCATTTTTCTATCTCTACCTTTTATGAATGATTATAAATATGTATGTAATGGATATATATGATATTATATTTATGTAAAATATTCTTATATACATGTATAATAAATTTAAATTTATTATACAAAAGGTTAGAGTTCCTTCGAATCAAGTGGAACTCATGGTAAGGGATTTTTGTCTCATTTTTATTTATGTGGGAGACATGCCTTATACACTACTAGTACCCAACTCATGCATTTTCATGACATATTCATTTAATTAAAAATTTAATTACATGTAATTTTGATTTTTTACAATATTAATTCCTATAAAATAAGTGAATACATTAATGAACTAATATAAATGCCACTTATATTCTATATACATGAATGCATAGTGAAAAATTAGTGCATACAGGAATGCATACAATAGTCATGTCACACTACATATAAGAAAAATAAACGCATATCTAAATATGTATATTGGAAAATAAATACAAATATGGAGATATATAGAGAATAAGTTCATGTATAATATGCAAACACATATAACTGCATACAGAAATGCTTAGAGAAATTACTGCATACATAAATAAGTGAATATAGAAAATATATAGGTTTATATATGTACTTATTTGTACATATAAAAAAATATCCTCTATACATATTCTATATTCACTTATTTATGTCTACACTTATTTTCCATATGAAGTGAATGTATAAATGATGATATATATAGATCTAAAATATTCAAAAATTTCATAGTAATAAATGAAGGTTTAAACAAGTGATTCTGGAAAAATTATAAATATAAATTAATTAATGAATATAAATGACAATTTTCAATTGATAATGAAAGAGTGAAACTATGAAAATGGTTCAAATATGAAACCTCCTTATTGAATATACAGTTTAATAGTAATATTCAGGGGATAGTGTAAACATGTGGGTGATTCAGGGGTGTGACTGGTTTAGCATACGGATGTCGTGATCTTCGAGTGCTTGACTTGTGCAGTTGTGTCTTCATAATAGATGGGAGTGTGGTCTCTTTTTAAACATGGTATCCACACATGTGGTCCCTAGGGCTGTACTAAAACCACAACATAATTTATCTTTCCATGTACGTGCTAGCCCACAGCCTCATGAAGAACACCAAAAGGAAGCATGAGGCGTGGGACTCACTCAGTGCTATGAGGAGGAACTCTTTAACCTGAACATTATCTAGTACATGTCCCTCACACCATTAATTGTTCATGTGATTTGAAACTCCTTCCTAGATCTCCACACCTGCCCGGACTACCACTCCCTCATCATAAGCGGCTTCTTAAACCTAACATCAGTGCATTGTGCATGTGTGGTGCAGGAGCAGGCCCATTGAGCCCCTGCCATGCTCGCCCACACTACCCAAGGGAACTAACTAATCCTTCCTTGTAGTTAAAATCCAAATAAAATCTAAATTCAATTCAGAATAAATTTTATAAAACATTAATCACAAAAAAAAAATAGGCAACTTACCTTTTTTTACACCAAAGAGAAATACGGATAAAGGATCAACATTATATGAAGGATGTATTAGAGTAGTGTAAGTTCAAAAAAATGCCAATGACATAATTCCAACAATACATCACAATAAATACATAGTTGTGTTAATAATATACTAATAGTATAGATGGACACAGTATGAGAATGAAGGAGGTGGAGACACATGTAAGGGTATGGGACATTCTTTAGTATAATGGATATAGATAATGGATGTACTGGATATGAAATATTCATATGTAGCATATGTGGTGTGCATCTAAAAAGTATATAGAATAGTCATAGCCCAAATATATTATATAGATTAGTAATAATGATTTAATAATGGGTTTTTAAAATGAAAAATGAAACATAGGTTTCACGATACATAGGGTATCCAACTGTGTATCATGTATAACATGAATATGAAAAATGTACATTTAAAATAATAACTTTCCCGCAAATCATTTAACCTGCCCATCAAGAGAATAAAACCTATTTGAATAAATAACTGAACAGCTCATAAGATTATTATTATTAATGAATATTAAAAAAATTAATTGTTCACATGGAACTAAATAATTTGTAATAATGAATAAGTGTATGAAAATCCCATAGTCATGTGTGAAGGGAATGCATAATATAATAACTGCTTATACTTGTTGAACCTATAGACTATGCTAATGATCTTAGAAATCTTGGAAGACTTAGTGAACTTATTCAAGAACTTTTTCACCCTAAATCAGATATGATAAGAATTACTACATGGGTTCTTGGTAAATTTAGTAAAAATAACCTAGTAGTATGGAAGCAGATCCTAGAATTGGGGTCCCTAACAACTCTAATAAAAATGGTGAATTACATTTTTGTTGAAGAATAAATAAAATCATTATATTCTATTTCATCCGTAATTAGAAACAATTTAGATGGTCATGAGTTATTATATACAGAAGTTGGGGACTTACACTTTTAGGGTTTGATGCTTAACTCAAGCATTGATATCAGACTCTGTAGAAAATTCATTACCCTAGTGGTCGTTCTGGTGAATTTCCAGCTGTATATTTTTCATGAAGTAGCTAAGTTTCCTTTTTTCGGAAATACCTCCTTGATTTTAGTGGTCAATCTAACAGCATCTAGGAATCTCAACCTAAAGGATAAGGCCCTTATTTCCATCAATAACATACTTCAATTGAGGTCCACTGGTTTGGAAAGTGCTATTGAAAGGTTGGAGTAGCATGATCAATGAATAGTATATATGGGGGTGCCTCAGTCATCTTCCCCATTCCCTTTATTTGGGGAATCCCCAAATAATTCCTTATAGTAATAGATCGACTCTCGGCACTCCCCATACAAAAAATCCAACTTCATCAGAGGGAATTATTTCAAACTTATCTTGTTTTCATCAATGGAAACCAGAGATACCTTGTAAAGAATATCCCATATAAAACAACATAAAATGTTAATGTATAAAAAACATTTACATCAAAAGTTTCATGAGTAGTCAATTTAATGCTACAATGGACGTTAACTTCATAGATACATTTATCATTCAATCCAAGAAAATATAAAATATGATATGAAGAAATAAAATATAATTTATAATGGATATGAAAACATGTGATTGAAATAATATTTGTTATTATAATTGATACACAAATGATAAAATCAAACATATGTCATGATTCAAAAATTAAATAGCAGTAAAATTAAACAAACACATGTTATGAAAAAATATAGATTATAAATATATTAATACGCTGATTGTGATTACAAATGATAAACAGACTATATTGAATAAGCCAAATGTCATTGATATTTATTATTATATATAGATTATAAAATAACAATTAAAATTTGGTAAGAATTTCATATTATATAATAAATATATTTATATACATATATTGTAGATTATTTAACACATATTAAGACATTTATTGGCATAGATTATAAATAGAGATTTATAAAACCTAAATTGGTAAAACATTTTTTATACACTAAAATGAAAATTTTTTATAAAGTAAAGTCATTCTCAAAGACATTCCCATATAATTTGAATCTCTTCATTCATCAATGCATCAAAAAAAATTATATCTCTCTAAATATTTCATTGAATCAATGTGATTCATTTATGAGGTAAAGGGGATGGAGTTCGGGTAATACTAAACATTATAAATTATATAAAAGCATCAAATATATTTAGAGGAGACCAATTCAAGTTAGAAGTGACAAACATAGAGCATTGTATGGAGAAAGAGTAAATGTACCACATGGTAAAATAGACAAAGTTCATTAGAGTAGTAACATACCTTCATGGTAAATGAATTAGAAGAACATTTTTAAATGAGATCTGAATACTCCCGAATCTAAAAAAATCATCATCATAACGGAACATTCAACAATAATCATGTAAATTTTAGAAAGTAAATTCAAAAGGTAAAACTAACCATTAGTGTGATCTAATATCCTAATTATGTTATATACAGAAAGATACCTTTAATAAATATATCAATTCTCAAATGAATTGGAATAATCATAACTCAAAAAGGACTGTATTTTTTTTGGAACATCAAAAGATAATTGAAAACATAATTACACATTACACTAATAGGAGAGGCTGAGATGGTAGATGGATATTCAATGGGAGGTGGAAAGTTGAGGTGGAAAGTTGAGTTGGATGCAGAGGAGTCATAGGTAGAAGTTGATGGTGAGAGGCGAGAGGCAATATTGAGATAGATGATGTGAGGTGATAGATGATGGGAGGATTGATTGAGATATTTGAAGGGTTTTTTAATATTGATGGGAGGTGTAAAAAACAATTAGTAGGGAATAAACCATGCCCAACATTTCTAAAATATGTATAACACATTTATATTATAACACATAAAAGTATAAGGATATGGAAAAAACATTTAAATTTGGCTAGTATATATAACACATATAATATAAATTATTACCTATATACTCTTCATATTCCAAAAGATGCATGCTTTCCTTTTCATCAACAATTTCTGCGTGTAAAAATTGATTTTTAGTTTATGCAAGAAGAAATTAGTATTGGGATAAAAAATTATTGTTATTACACTTTAGTTCTTGATATATATAAGTTAAAAAAAATATGAAAACCTATATATTTACAAACCTTTAAATTATAAGAAATTACTATAAAAAATAACAAATATTGTTTACATATATGAACCAATATATTTTAGTTAACAAATATGAATAGATATGAACCAAGAAATGGAATTTGAATCCATATATGAAAAAAAATGAATAAATATATCCATGAGATGAATTTAATAAGAAACCACAGTGATGTAACTACCCCCATTTCAGTATTGCACAAACAGATCTGTTAACAATTGCTACCATAATGTGAATTAACACTATTTCATCATCTATGAATCATTGACCTACTAGACAAAATGACAGTTGTGAAGATTAGAACATTGATTGAATTATAATCTATAAAACTATAAAATTTAAGAACATACCTCAATGTATAGTTGTGAGATATCATTCAAGGAAGAACCTAATATGGATAACCATGAATTTCTATACATAGTAGTGAAATAAAATTCAAGAACATTCCTAAGATATATATATATATATAATATCTAAAGAAAATAAAAGTTATTTGGGATAGAAAAATAAGTGGGAAATATGTGTGATGGCTTCCAAGTTGAGTTGGCATTACACTTTTTGAATGGAACCCTCCTATTTGGGAAGTGGCTGGAGGTAAAAAATTTAAAGTACCAACACATTACAACCAGCGCAGAGACATGTGAGTATTCAAATTTAAACCTAAATTAGTTCAATTTAAATGTAGCGAATAACCACCTATACCGCTGCTCCATAACGAAAATGATCCATATGTCGATGCTCCCATAGGACATGATGGAGTAAGTGATTATAGATCACAGGGAGGAGCATGGGTTCATTGTTAACAGTAAGCTTTTTGAGATGAATGGGAATAAGTAGGCACTGGTGTTGTTTGAGACAGAGGAGCATGAAACTAAGGTTCTCGGGTACAAGAATGAAACCTTGCTACCTCGAAGTGTTTTTACATTTAATTTCAATGTTATCCTATTTAATTTAATTTTTATGTGTGTATTTTCTGGGCTATCTTCAACATTTTCAATGGTAGAAATTTAGAAACTATTTTTTGTTTTTTTTCTATAGAAGGAAAATCAATTTTCATGTATCATGACAATCAATGCCATGTCTACCCTGAAGAAACTGAAAATCAAATTTCATATTAATCTAATATAAATTGAGAACCCACAATCTAGGTTTCAATCTCGAAATTAAGTTATAATTCTATAAGAATATTAAGATAAATAATGAAAATACATACCTTATAGATACAATATTATATGAATGTGAAAATATATCATTTTATTAACTTGAAGTTGTATTCTTAGTAGTTTTTAAAATTTAATAATAGAGATATACTTTTTATAGAGGGGAAACATGAACATACCACCATGAGGGAGAAATAAAAATATTTTTTTACCTATAACATAGTAAAAATACAAAACTCTATATTTGATCAATCATGGTCTAAAAGTAAAATAAATATTTTATGGAAACCAATGTACAATAGTTGTGATAGATCATAAAATTTAATTAGAGGTACTTAAATAAATAAAAATAATGGATAAAATTTAAAAACATAAAGAGTACCAATACCTAGAATATGGAATAGGAAGATTCAAGGAAAAAATTCTATATAATTAAAAAACCATCATTCTATAAACCTAGAATCAGCCTATTCATGTAAAACTTTCTACAAGTTGAATAGGAACACATTAATAAATAAGATGGTGGAGTTGGTAGTGACTCACTTGTATCGGTCATAGAGGGAATCACTTCTAAGGGACACTGATAAGGGGATATCATAAATTATAGGAACCCTAGATGTAGCGATAAACATGGATATGTTGATGGATGAAATTCTTCATTGATAAAAAAACATTTTAAATTAGAGTGATGAAAATCATAGATAATCAAAACAAACCACAAGCAGAAATCATAGCGTGATGTGAGGAAAATGGAAACGTCACAGAGTGGAGAGAGAAAATCTATGCATGATACAAGTGAGTCACTACCAATCTTGAACCCTAACAACCTTCACAAAAACAAAAATAAATGGGAAATAAGTGATTTCTACCAACCTTTTCACCTAAGGAACCACAAAAACATTCCCCTCCCATGGAGGTGGAGAACAGGCTGTATCGGGATCCATGTCCTCTTAGAGGAGCACCATCTACAATTGAATCATGACTTCAAATTCTATTTCCCTCAATTTTGTGGGGTTGTGAATGATATATAAAGATATGTGGGAGCGAGGCAATGGCAGAGACTGGATGGGGGTGGAAGCTAAGGCGGTGGCTAAGTTGGAGGCTAAGGTAGACGAGGAGCCGAGGAAGAGGCCGAGGCGGATGAGGAGCCAATCCAGAAGATGATGTGGAGGAGGAAGCCAATGCATAGGAGGAATTTGATGAGGTATCCCATGTAGAGGACTAAGATGATGTAGAGGAAGAGAGAAAATTAGAGAATAGAGATTGGGAGAGACAAGATTTCATGGAGCTCTTATAGGGTGATCAATTTTTGGAGGGTATGGGTACCGTTTTTGATAGAGAGCTGGACAAGTTTTTAATTGAGGGTTAGAATGAAGGAGGGAGAGATGATTGGAAGGGAGGGGACAAGCTATAGTATAGATAATATATTTTTATGGGAAAAATATGTCAAAATAAATGACAGAAATAAAGAAATGGTATGGGCTACCTATAGAAATTTTTTTCCCAAAATATGCTTTATATGTTGGAATAATTAGGTGGGAAAAGTTATCAACAATTGAAAAGAATAGTAAGGTGTTATTTAAGAATTGATTCAAATGTTAGTAGGTGGGTCAGATGATGTGGTGATGGTTGTGTCTCCATTAGTTGAAAATTATTCATTGGTTCATGAAATATTAATCAAAACTAAAGGCATCACCCTCTTCTTTCAACTCAACATCACCGTCAGTGAATAGACTATCACTTACATCTTCTCTCAATAAACATCCAAGATAGAAAGAGACTTTATGTTCAACTTCACCTTCATCTATATGGAACCTATAATTCTTATATTAATGAAGGTAATATTGGAAAAATATACTATAGAATAGTTTTAGAAACTATAAAAAATGAACAAAATAATGTTAAAAATGTATTAATTGATATTTATTAATGGAAAAAAACATAAAAATATAAATAGTTGAAGTAATCACTTGACATGATAATGGAATTTTCCCCCTTTTTCTAACCAGTACAGAAGTACTCGCCTGCCTTGAGAACTTTCTCATTTTCTGGACAAGCTTAGAAGTTTCCCTCTACCTCCTCTCTATCCTCCAAAAAATGTTTCTTCATCTTCTTATACTCCACTAATGTTCACCCATCACATCCCTTGATAACCTCTTGTAACTGGCCAAACCAATTCCTCGTGTCAATACTTGAGAAGGATTCTTTTTCTAGATTATGGTTAATGGAAATCCCTACTAACTTCTGATGGACCAGCCTGTTACATTCTATCGAGACTTGGATAATAGGTTCAACCAGCCCATATCATGTAGTGGATAAGGAAGGATCTGTAGATCATGGACACCCTAATAATATCAACCTATGAAGAATTATTTGAGATGCATAAATCTGAAAAAAAAAACTTTTGAAACCAAGGGACCTGGGAACCTAAAAAAACATCACCATTCCCTTTGCCTGAATTCATAGTATCTGCATAGGATGAGAACTCCACAAATAATTTCAGATCTGGGGAGGGAGACAGTATATGAGACCAAATGAAATTTCCTCTTATAGTGATAATAAAACTACACACTCAAATAATATACAATTGGTTTCTTGAAATGGTACTCCCCTGCAACCTCAATCCAGATGAAATCTAGAAGGGGATTCGTTAGGCTCCACACAAAGATGCGAGAGTGATTATATACAATATTTTGAACAGAGAAATATGTCATAAGAATTACGAACCAGCTATAAAATACAAGTATTGAAGGAGATAAAGGCCTCGTAACTGAACCCACACCGTAGAAATTGGAATATCACAACCCATATGGAAACCGCACAACCACATAAAGAGGAGGAAATGGAAGGAACCATAATAATAAAACTTATTCATTTTCTACACCCCTTTACAGACAACTAAAGTGAAATTTAGTTTGTAAATTTGTTTTTATACTATTGCAAACCTGTTTCTAGGCATGTGAAAAATAATTAAAACTCATGTAACCAAAAAATAAAATTTTAGGGAGAGATTTTCTTGAATTAAAATTCATAGAACATTGTAGGTAAAGTTGTAATTCCTAGGAGGACTAGATTTTACTTTAATATTGTGAAAACTGTTACATTGGAGTCTCGCGTATTTAATTTTTGACATTAAAAAATAGAAACTCGGGTCTTAATGTATCTAGAATAACCTAAAAACCAGAACAAGAAAAGCATTAATTCATGTTGTTTATTTGTATGGATGAATAAATGTTGTTAATTTACATGGAAATTGTAGAAAAAAAGGCACTGATTCAATTGGAAATACATGTTTCTTTCAATCAACTTTTTCAAGGAAAACATAAAAGACGCAAAAGGATTTCTGCAGAAGGTATTGTGTACCTTATCAAGATAACAGAAGTTTTAACGGTGTGCAATGAAAGAGTAATACTACATAATATGGGTTTCAAAAAAATATTTAATATTAAAACAGCCAAAGGAAATTTGATGATTGAAAGAGGAAAATCAATTTGGGTTTACAATCAATGTGTCTAATAATACGTATTAGAGATTGAAAAAATAACTAAAGGAAAATAGATTATAGAGAAGATGATGGGTGGTAGAGGTGGATTTTGATAACAAAGAGATGATGGTACTAAGAATAGATAATGGTATCCGGTAGAATAAATTATTACTAAGGAAAAGGGATGCAGAATTGAATTGCAAACAGAGTACCTAATAATGTAAGGTAGACTTCTAGAGAGGATGGAAGAGAATAGAAACAGGTACTAGCATAGGCGGAGGTGATGATGGTGAGGATGAGGAAGAAGAGATGATTTGAAGTTATTAGAATAAGTGGAGGTGACGATGGTGAGTATGGGGTGGATATAGCAAGATAGGGGTAGTGATAGGGAGGTGGAGGTGGGGATGTGGGGAAGTGGAGGAAACCATGGTACACTTGAGGAGAAGGGTTTGAAGGAGAAGGGTTTTGAAGAGGAGAGGCAAAGAGGCAAAGATGGAGGTCAAGATGGAGGTGAGGTCTGATGAGGATGAGGATGGAATGTGGAGTCGATGAGGTAATTTGGAAGTACGGATATGAGGACCCGTCATCCAAATGAATGTGAAGATGATACGTGGAATGGATAATTACATGCTATAGTATAGATAATGGACTTGTTTCTTTTTTGTGGTGTATAAACTGACCTTGAATGTATTATATGATTATTATCATGAAAATTATGGGATAAAAATACATATAAGTTTATTTATAACATGGGGATTATGATCCAAAAGTTACCAAAGTGGTGAGGATTTTATGTTACAATATCATCGATTATTAGGATTGATTATGATTCTGATTCTGATGATGAAATATTATAATCTACCTCTCAAGAATCTCATTAATTTTATTATTCTCTAGTTATTTCTTGAGAATACATGTTTTACTTTAATTTTTCTCATCTTAAGTACTCAAGATACTAAAAATAATTTTTTAAAATAAAATGGACTTTATTTCTCTCTTTGATTGAAAATGTTTTTCTTCAATATCTATGTTTTGTAAAAATGTTTTAAAGAAGGTTTTTTTCTATTATCTTATGATTTTTTAAAGTCATTTTTATCCATTTTTGAATTTTTAAAAAATGTTTTAAAAGGAATCTTCTTGTTGTTTTCTGAATGATTTGTTTTCTATTTTTTTATAAAAGTGTGAAAGAAATGTTTTATTTTAATGCCTATGGCATGAACATAATTTCCCACCATCATGACCGATAAATGTTTTGAATATTACTTTAAAATTTTTAATTTTTTATTTCAAATAAAAAAATCCCTTGATATTTGGGAAATTTTTATACTTTAAAAATTTTATTTCAAAGTGAAAATTCTATTTTCCTTGAGAAATGTTCCAATTGATTCTTAAAAATCATTTTCCATTTAAGATAAAATCCTATGATGTAGCTTAAAAATTACTATGGATATGATCCAATGATACCATCCTTATTCTTTCTCTAATTTTTTTATATTTATGATAGCATAATGTTTATAGAACCTGTTCCTTTTCCACAGGTTATGTTATGATGAAATATTTATGAAATGCATTTATTTTCTTGCATTTTGATATGATGAATGGTTTATGATCTTCTAGAACACATATGTATGATTTTCATTATGTGATGTGTGGGACCTATATCTCCCTCCAATTCAATGGTTAAATATTGATATCTCATGAGATAAATAGTACATAAATGTGAATTAAACCCATTTCAGTAAGGGATTTTCTCCATTATAATAGTATTGGGAGTGAACCTTGGCTCCTAAGATATTTTGGAGAGTGAATCCATTCCATTATGATAGTCTTTTAAATGATCCTTGACTAATAAAAAAATAATTTTCTATACTTATGTGTATACCACAAACTTATGTCTTATGCTAATGTTATTCTCTCATGAATCATATTATTTAGTTCCTTTATGATTCATGTCTTATGAATTACCAAGATTTATTCCATGACTCAAGATTATGATCTATGATATTTAGGGTATGATTTTCAAATGTTATACTCATTTTCTTATACCCTTATGTTCATGTTATAATCAAGTGATCATTGATATCTCCCTTGTTTACCCTTATTGAGCATATGATCTCACCCTTCATTATGTTTCCTTTCCCCATGTTATGAAGAAAGGTATTATGTATGATATGTATAAGAAGGGTGCTATTTATAAAGAACATAGAGGGAGATGATGTAGATCTTTTATGAACAAGTTTTTTATGTGTCCAATTTTCCAAAGGCACTAGACCTATATTATTCTAGTGTGAATTGTTATGTTATGTAATTAATATTAATCTATTAAGATATGATATATATGTATGAAAATTATGGGGTGTTATATCCGGTATCATAGTAAGGTTTAGTTAACCTTTAGAAACTAGGATGATCTAACTTTAATGAGAACCCTAGGAATACATATAATTATAGGATAAAATCATAAAGTTTTGGTAATGATCATGAATGACCTAGGTTAAACCTAAGGATTCATATAAGAAAGTGTCATAATTTATATATCCTATAAATTATTTTTTAGGATTATGTGGTTTTCCACTATGATTATTGTTTCTCACACTATAATTTTTGGTTTTAGTTAATGGATTGAATATGAAGGAATCATAATAATATTGAATGAAACGGAAAATGAAATGATTGTCCTCTTGAGTAGATGAATGTTATGGGAGATGAAATTAAAAATCTCATTGTTATTATCACACAACTTTATCAATATATGAATCATTTTGAGCTTCCAAATGAACAAAGTAGGGAATAATGTTCTATTAAGTCTATCATGAGGTAATTTTGACCTTCTTTAGTGGTTTTTCTGATCCATTAATTGCTAAGAAACTGATCAGTACCACTGAAATGATATTTTCCATTCTTCAGTGCCCAAAACATGATAAAGTTGTTTTAGTTGTTTATAATTTGGAAGGTGAAGCAGATCAATTATGGACTCTTATCAAGATCATGAGTCTACAAGAATAAATTAACTCCATGGAGTGGGATGAGTTTAAGAGATTATTTTTTAATAAGTTCATTCCTCTTATTCTTTTCATGAAAATGGAGAAGTAATTCCTTGATCTAAATCAAAATGAGGGTAAATTTTTCGGTAAATATGAGGTAAATTTTATGAGACTTGTGAGGTACGCTTCTAAAATTATCATTCAACCTGAAAATAAGGTTGTCCGATTCTTCAGTGCATTAAAACCAAGTCTTCAAAATGCATTAATCATAAGGGACTTCGATATCTATGAAGAAATCATTCAATTTTCCGTTAAGGTGGAGATGGAGATTGGAGTTACCCATCAATCTCACAGTTTTGATAAGAAAATAAAGATTGAATTCAAAGGGAATTATAAAAATCATGGAGAAAAGAAGATGGTATTTCCTTTATGGTCAAAGGGTGGAAGGAAACATGGAGGAAATTTTCTCAAGGGAATTGGTAAATGTTAAAAGTGTGGAAAGGAAGGTCATCTAGAAATTGAATGATGAAATGATGGGAATAAGTTAACTAATGATGTGAATGAAGATAAATATCTATAAAATGCACCACCCACACTCAGAGTGGTTGTGGATTTCGGTTAGAGAGGAGATTGGATGGAAGTAGAGAGTTGTGTTAGAATCATGGTCAGCATTCTACTCAGGATGTAACAAACTCAGACATTTCACCTCTGGGTGTTGTTGTGCAAAATGGGACCGGCCAGCAGTGGTGCAAGAAGATACAGT
Source organism: Viscum album (assembly GCA_963277665.1). NCBI lineage: Eukaryota > Viridiplantae > Streptophyta > Magnoliopsida > Santalales > Viscaceae > Viscum > Viscum album. Next base: position 1,719,542,706 of record OY728141.1, read on the forward strand.
GGTTTATCACTAGTTGTGGGAGAGTGGTGATTTGGGTGTGCATGAGGATGTGCTCGGGGAATCTCCAATGGAGTTGGATCTTGTTAGGTACCATGGCCCTTCAGTTGTGTAGGCTAGTACCAGGGAGGCTCTGAAGTAGAAAATTCCCCTGTTGTCCATAATGGATTCGAAGAAAGTAAGTCCAGAGGAGGCTGGACCACGAGTTGAGGAAATCTTCACCCAAATAAAGTATGACTTGGGTATCCTTGGAGTTTAAGGGGAGAGTCCCTTAGCACTAGTCTTGGTGATCCCTACAGCTCCCTCCAATTCCGAGGAGGGTGAGACGAAATCAACAGGGAGTGAGGTCCACAGTCTCAGTGGATCTCAAAATAGAGGTTGGGAGGACACTAATAAGTAGCAGCAGCAGTTTATGGGACGAGGTTATGAGCAATTCACTGGATCAGAATCGGTGTTGGGGAAGTCTTACTTATCGGATACAGAATTTCACAATTGTCAAAGGAAGCTTTATTATGGGAACATATTGAGGGTCTTAGACCCAAACACCTTCGGCCATATGAATTCTGGGTCTAGGGGGAAGATATATGGCTGGGAGAATATGGAAGGTAAATAGGAGTCTCTAAGTAAGCAGAGGCCCCTCAAAGTTGACTCAAAGATAAAGCTCGGGAACCACTTTGATGGCTTAGAATGCCAGGAACCTCCATTGAATGTGGAAGATGAATCATCATGGGATGACAGTTATAGCCTTCCTTTAGTGGATAGTATGGACCGGTGTCAAGGGAAAGGTCCTCATAGCCCTCGCAGAAAGACGGGGGAAAAGGCATTAGAGATTCAGGGAAATGTATAGTAGTTCAGGGGAAAAATCCAAAGGCACGCAAGGATTATTCTTACTTGTCAAAACCTATGGAAACTCGATCGGCCATGAAGGTAGGGAACAAAGAAATCTCGGTCCTATAAAAGGGAGAAAGTGAAAGAGTAATTAGACACAAAAGAGATGGAAAATAAAAGGATGGGGAGTGCTTGAAACTAATTTTGCACTCCAAGGAAGTTATGCTTGAGAAACACATATGACCCAATGTCTCAGAAGATGAACTCAAGAGGATTTATGAATGAAGTTTTCAAGTGGATGAAAAAAAGCAGAAAGAAGTGTGGCTGGATAAGCAAGGTAGAATTATGGCCTGAGGCTTCAATGAGAGCAAAATCAACTCAGAGGAATTTATTCAAACAATGTAAAGGATGATCTCTCATTTTGAAGAGCTTATCAGAGAAGACCCAGCTATCCAGGATAGTTCGATGCACTGGGATCTTTATAGAATAGTTGGGTCATGTAATATTAGACTTGTGTTTAATTAGTTTGTGAGCTCTTTCAGCACGTAGTGGTATCCTTTTGTGAACTTTGGTTTTCCCATTTTCCCTAAAAATGGTTTTAATAAAAATAAATAAATTTGGTCAAATGAAAGGAGTTTTGGAATCATGATAATAAATGATCTAATATAAGGGTTAATAAGGATAATAATCTAAAACAACCTTTGAATTCAAAGGTAAAAGTGAAATATTATGAAATCACAAAAGTTTAAGTGAGTCATGATAATTAGGGCACATTTATCATCCACTCCATGGTTAGGAATTTCATATTGAATTTTGTATGAATGTGCATTATGAAAATATTATTTTTCATAATTTAGAGAAATTTAATGTGATTATGAGAATCGATTAGCTATCTATATATATATTTCAGAATAAATAAATCAAATTTGATATTTTAAAGCAACTTATGATTGTCTATTACTAAATCGACGAACCCAAACTTTCAATGGAAATGTTTTTTTTAAGAAATGATATTATTTAAGGAATAAAAGGTGAATTATCGTTTAGAAGCATATATAATTTTATTGTTACTTAATTTTGGGAAATTATTAGGGTATATACATTTTGGTATGAGACTTATTTCAATATAATTATTAAGTTCATCATGAAAGGATATGAGATCAAATCATTCTAATATTTAGGATTCAATTTTGGTCAGTCGTATTTTCAAGGAGACATAGGTTTAACTATTTATGGAATGGATTAAGTTGAAACATGGATGTTATTAGATAACTTGTGTTAATCATATTTTTTTTGTAAATATTTAGAGGAATAAGGAATGACTTATGTATTTTATGATTTATTAAAAGCTAATTCTAGTTCTTCTGGCATGAAAAAAAATAATATTGAATATTATTTTCTTAGAGTAAGAGAGGAAGTGGAAATTGATCAAAGAACAACCAAAGGATGAGATTAGAGAAATAAATATATTTGGATCTGAGCTAGTTGAGGAAATTACAGAGAAATTCAAACCCATTCATCAACACAACAAGGAAGCTCAGATTCAACAGAAATGTTATGCTAACAATAATCTGTGTGACCTGGAATTTGAAGTTGGTGAGAAGGTTTTTCTGAAGATTTATCCATGTAATAAGGTTATGATATTCATAAATAAGATAAATTTGATCCCTTTCAATATTATCCCTTTTGATATTTTTGATCGAGTATGGTCGGTATCTTGTCGCTTGGTGCTTCCATCAAACCTCTCTCAAATTCACGATATGTTCTATGTATCTCTTCGAAGGAAGTGAATACTCGATCCATCACATAAACTAAACTCAGATTTCATACCACTGGAACATGAACTTTATTATGAATAATAACCAGTATAAATCTTATATCGTATAGATAAAGTACTAAGAAACAAGACTACTCACCTGGTGAAAGTTATCTCTAGAAATCACAAGTTCAAAGAATATACATGGGAACACGAGGATGTAATGAAACAAGGATATCCTCATTTTTTTGTATTAGACTGATTTATTTCAAGGGAGAAATTAATTTTAATGGGGATATAATGTAACTCCCTGATATTTTATAAAATATTTTTTGTCAAATGAATTTGATTTCATCAATAGCTTGTGTTACATACAGCAATGAGTTTTAACAAACCGCGAGATACTATTAAAATATTATTATGTGATAGTTATTGCCTAGTCATTGGATTGGTGGGTATGACTAGTACTAACTAAAATATGAAAAATTTATGGTTTATATATTTATAAAATAAATTCATTGGTTACCAATTTATTATAAATACAAATAAAATCATTTGAAAGTAAAGGAGATATTTTTCTAGAAAGTTGTTTTTATACGCACAAACACATTTTATTTTAATAAATTATTTAAATAAATTTTGGTAAATGATTTTAAATAAATTTATATATTATATATTCAATAAAATGTTTTAACATTAATTTAATATTTTTCTAGTTATGGGATAAGAATAAACCAAGTTTTATCCTCAAAAATGTATTTTTCAAAAAAGATATTTTCATCGTGTGTTGTGCACTTATTTTAAAATTAATTTCTTCTACTTTTAAGTATTGAATTTTATAAAATATATTCAATATTTGGAATTAAGTGGCTCAAATTTGGTAAATATCACCCTTTTATTTTTTTTCAATATGAATAGTAACTATAATAAAATTTATCACCTCAGTAAAGGGTAAATCGGGTCAATCTAGGTTAAAATTAAGTGATAAGGACATATTTTTTCATCCTAATTATTATTATATGAATCTAAATCTACCCTTATCACATTTTCCTTAAAATTTAGTTGTTTAATGTACACATGTCCATGAAAATGACTTATATAATATTTAAAGCAATGAAAGTTATAAAATGTCACTCTCTTAGTTTGAAATATTTCTTATGTGTCCACATTGGGACAAAATCAAGTTATGAATGAATCTAAGTGTCCATTTTGAGATTAATACAATTATTTTCCTGATAAAATTTATTTTTAATTTTTATTAATTATATAATGACCTAAAATTATTATGCAACACCGATACAGTATTTCTCCAATTAATAAAAATATATATATAATGATTTTTAAAATATTAAAAGTAATATAATTTGAGTGATTTACTATGTTACATGAATTTTATATATCTATATGACATATTAGGGAGGTTTTAAATCATTATATTCTAATTACCCCTTTTTATTGATGCATTTAAAATCAAATTAAATGAATGTTGTTAAAAATTACATTAATTATATTTTATAATAAATAATATTTTATTAAATGATATAAAATTATAAAAAATATTATATTCATAAAAATTAATTTAATATGGTTTTTAACATAAACTATGATCCATTTATCAAACTTTTTCCATTTTATAGTAACATTATTAACCCATAAATGGTATAAAACTTTAATATTATGGTAATTGTCAAAAGGGTTAACAAAGGGATAAAACAAAAAGATAAGAGTAAAAATGTGATCCAAACTTGTAAAAATTTTATTTGATGAGAGTATTTAAATAAATAATCATTTTAAATTATAATATTATCAAAAAAAATATTCTTACATCAAAATTAATTTATATTAATATAATATTTTAAAAAATTCCAAGAGTGTCCCTCCCCTCAATTATAAAATAATGCTTCTCCTTTCTCTTAGTCACACCACATTGATCCATATAGCTCAAAAAAATTAAAAAAATTATCTTATAAACTTATTTATATAAATTATAAATATGATTTTATTCTCAAAAACCCAATCTTGGATCCATTGAGAGGAGATCTAAATGAGTCGTTTCAAAGAAGAGGTATTCGCCTTAACCAATCACATTCATTTTAATTCTTCTTTTAACTCCTCTAAATCTATTATATTATTCATAAAATAATAACTTAAGTATACTAACAATAATTAAATTTTATTATGATTATTAAACCACCTTTATTAACTCTCTTTATATCAAATTGTAATTTAAAGTATTGATCGTGTGTGTACGGCTTGTCGTCTCCACGTAGCAAAACAATTCATTTTCCAACAATATATTTCACGGATGGTTATTATGATGGTTTTAATGTTTATATATGATATTTAGGAAATAATTATTCTTCTATAATGATAATATGATATCTACCTTCTTAACATCTAGACCATTTGAAAACAATAACGTTTTTCATGAATAAGTATGGACTACCACCTCCATGAAGAGATGTGATTTGTTTTTCCTTTCTGTTTTACTTGGATGGTAATAAGGATAAATTTAATGAATATATATGATTTATATGATATATATGATATAATATTTATTCTGTAAATTTGATTTATTATTTACCTTTCTTTCATACCATTCGTCAAAAAATGAAAACAATGTGCAAGCGTAAGTACGACATACCGTCTTCATGAACGATGTAATTCTTTTTTCTATCTCTAACTTTTATGAATGATTATAAATATTTATATAATGGATATATATGATATTATAAGTAATTATATTATTTTTATATAGATGTATAATAAATTTAAATTTATTATACATGAGTTTAGAATTCCTTCGAATCAAGTGTAACTCAAGGTAAGGGACTTTCATCTCACTTTTATCTCTATGAGACACATGCCATATACACCACTTGTTTATTTTTTGTGGTGTATATACTACCCATAAATGTATTTTATTATTCTTATCATGAAAATTATGGTATATATAAATCCATATAGGTTATTTATTTCATGGGTCTTATGATCCAAAGTTACCAAATTGGTAAGGGTTTTATGTTACAATATTATTGTTTATCAAGATTGATTATGATTATGTTTATGATGATTAAATATTATGATAAAACTCTCAATAAACTCATGAATTTTATTATACTATAATTATTTATTTATAATACATGTTTTCCTTTCATTTTCCTCATCTTAATTACTCTAGATATTAAAAAAAATTAAGTAAAATGGACTTTATTTATCTCTTTGGTCGAAAACTATTTTTTCTTCACTATATATGTTTTGTAAAAATGATATAAAGAAGGTTTTTTAATATTATGATATGATTTTTTAAAAGTAATTTTTATCCATTTTTTAATTTTTACAAAATGGTTTAAAATTAATATTATTATTGTTTTTTGAATGAGTTACTTTTTACTTTTTCTATAAAAGTGTGAAAGGAATATTTTATTTTAACATATACGACATTAATGGAATTTCCCACCATCATGACTAACAAATTTTTTGAATATTACTTTACAATTTTTCAAGGTTCATTTCAAATAATTTTTTTCCTTAATATTTGGGAAATTTTTTATATTTTAAAAAGTTTATTTCAAAGTGAAAATGATTTCTTCCTCAAGAAATGTTCCAAGTGATTTTCAAAATCATTTTACATTTAATATGACATCCTTTGATGTAACTTAATATTTAATGGGGATATTTTCCAATGATACCATACTTATTTTTTCTCTAGTTGGTTTATTTTTATGATGGCATGATGTTTATGAAACCCGTTCCTTTTCTATGGGTTATTCTATAATGAAATGTTTATAAAACCCATTTATTATCATGGGTTTGGATATGATGAATGGTTTATGATCTTGTGGCACTCATATATATTATTTTCATTGTGTGATTGGTGGGACCTATATCTCCTTCTAATTCAATGGAAAAATATTGATATCTCATGAGATAAACAATACTGGAATGGGGAGTGGGCCCAGTTCAGTAAGGGACTTTGTCTGCTATGATAGTCTTAGGAGTGAAACTTGGCTACTATGATGGTTTGGGGAGTAAACCCATTACACTATGATAGTTTTGTAAATAAGACTTAAATAATAAGAAAATTATTTTATATTCTTATGTGTATTCCATAAACTTATGTCTTATGACAATTTTATTCTCTCATGGATCATGTTCCTTGATTACTTTATGATTCATGTCTTGTGAATTTCCAAGATTTATGAGATGACCCAAGATTATGATCTATGATATATAGGATATGATTTTAAAATGTTAATCTCATGTTATCATACCCTTATGTTAATTTTATTCTCAATTTATAATTGATATCTCCCTTTTTTACCCTTATCAAGCATCTGGGTTCACCCATTATTATGTTTCCTTTTCCCGGGTTATAAAGAAAGGTATTATGTATGATATGTCTAAGAAGGGTGATAGTTTTAAATAACGTAGTGGGAGATGATTTATATATGATATTATAATTATATATGCATAATTATTTCATAAATATTATTTATAAACTTTAAACCTATCATAATAATCATCCATGAAAAATGTTGATGGAAAATGAATTGTATTGCTACGTGGAGGCGGTAGCCCAAATGTGCGCACGAGAGATACTTTCACTTCCCATTTCATATAAAATATGGTGAATAATGGTGGTTACATAATCATAATAAAATTTTAATATATTTAGTGTAATGAAGTTATTATTTTATTATTAATACCATATAATTGAAGGAAATGGAGGAAGAAATAAATTAAAAGAGGTCGGGTATATTGATTACCCCTTCTTCGATTGACCTCTATTATATCCTTTATTATGGACCCTTGGAATGGTATTTTAATGAATACCATAACCTATAATTCATGTATAGGGAAGTTTAAAATATAATATGGTAGGGTTTGGTCAATCTAGATGGATCAAAGTGGTGTGGAGAAGATAAATTAGGGGTGTCCATTTATGAGTGGGGGAGAGGACATACTTGGAATTACTTAGAGTATTAAATTAATATAAATTATTTTTCAAGTTCAAGTGGATAAAAATTGATATATTTAGAATATGTTATGATTATAAGTTTAAATAAACTTATCAAATTATATTTAGAAAATTTTATGTGATGTTTCATCCCTTGTCTCTTAGTTTTCATCCATGTTAATCCTTTTGACAATTACCGTAATATCAAAGTTTTTTACTCATTAAGGGTAAATAATGTTACCATAAAAAAAGTGACCCATAAATAGGCCATGATTGACATTTTAAACCATATCCCATTCATTTTTCTAAAGATAGGGTTTTTATGAATTTTAAATCATTTAATGAGATATTTTTTATTGTAAAATATTATTAAAATAATTTTTGGAACTATTTATTTAATTTGACATTAAATTCATAAATATAGTTATGGAATTCAAATATAAACCTTTCACACATCTCAAATATGTAATATTTTTTTAAAATCATTTATTTTATTTTTTATTAACTGAATAAATATTATGTTAGTGTCGCGTAAACATTTAAGTTAATTATTACATTACTAAAGATTAAAAATAAATTACCATGGTAAAAAAATTAATTCATATTTTAAATAATCTTTTATAAATTAACTTATACTCTTTTATAGTTATGTAAAAAAAATTGAGAAATTAAAGTCAAGAGAGTGACATTTTTCATTTATTCGTTTCTCAAAATAATATAAAGATCATAATCAAAGAAAAATGGCAAAAAAATACATATTTTAGAAACTTTGATTATTATGGCAGAAATTAACTAATAAAATAGGATAAAGGAAAGTATTAGAGAAATTTTAAATCCTTATACTAAATTTTTAACCCTGTTTTAACCATTTTACCCTTACCGAGGCGATAAATATTTACCAAGGTTACTATTCATAATGACTAAATATAAAAGAGACGTATTTAAAAAATTTGAACCTAATTATTCAAAATATGGAATAAATTTTTCAAGATTATATTTTTATAAGTGGTATAAGTACATTTTCAAATAAGAATGAAAAACGCAACGAAAACCATTTTTAGGAAAATGTGTTCTTAAGCATGAAACTGGATTAATTATTATTTCATGCTTAGTAAAAACCATAAAATTAATGAAAAATAATGTTATTGAATATATAATTTATACATTTAATTAAAATAATTATTAATTGGTGATTTATTTAATTAATAAAGATAAAAACACATTGCACACATAAAAACAATTTTTAGGGAAAATGTATTTTTAAGCTTAGAAATTAACTTGTACCAAAATAAAGTTTGATATTGATTACTATGTAATTAATTATATTATATAAAATTAAAGAATTCATATATTAATTTAATGTAAAATTAAAATCATAATGGTACCATTCAATAAAAATAAACGACATTTTCACATAAATCGGTATTTTTTCACTATTCACTAAAAAATCAATATTTTCATAAAAATAAAAAAAATTAACCCAAAGATAATTTTGATATTATTATTTAAAAAATTATGTCCTTTTTATCAAATTAAATTTATAAAAATGGTAGAAATTAATTATAATATTCACACACAAAATGCAGTAAAAAACCATTTTTGAAGAAAACATATTTTTGAAACATAAAACGACTTTACTAAAAATTTAGTACTTCTATATTATGAATTAACTAATAAATTTGAATTAAGTAAAAAATTTCTATATATACTTCATAATTTATTTAATACAATTAATAATTATCAATTTAATAACTATGTTATAATATATCATGGTTCATTTGAAGCTTGGTGTTGCGTGTCGTGCAAGCTATTAAATACTTACAATTTATTTAAAGAGAAATATATTCTAAAATATAAGGTTGTTACAATGCATACACTATTTACGCTTGAATATATGAAAAACTCTTTATAACCTCAAGAAAAAATACATTTCCTATGGGGATTATGCTGACTACGTCAAGGAAATAAGCAAGCTCTACCACTAGATTGACTCAATTCCCCTATTATCCACATGATACCCTAATTCAGAAAGGCAGCATAAATAAATACAATATATTTGTCTCAATATCATGAAGGAACTCTGTAATATAATCATATATACTCCATCATATTTTCATATTAAATTATGGGGAGAATACATAGCCTTACACCACACCCCACTCATTAGACAACCCAATTTGTTAGGGAGAACAACATGTAATGTTATCACTCCTAGAAATATATCAATACCTTTCTCTACATATGTCGGTTGGTCTATCGAGTGATTCTCTATCATCTTTATAGCCTATAAATTACATACTTTATGAAAATAGGATCTTACACTAATCATCCAATAAAGTTATGTAGGCATCTTATCTGGGTCCAAAAAGGCCCACAACCATAGAATATCCCTTGGTAGAAAGTGGCTCAAATAAAAAAATGGAACTACACCCAACTCATTCTTGTGTAAATGCTAAAAAAATCAAGAATTTCATTATAGTCGGTGCCTCTACGGTATTATAGGAAGGACCCCATCCCATAGAGTTGGTGGAATTTTTACCACCATCACCAACTATTGGTTCATCAAAGCCACAATGACTCCAAGATGTAGTGGTGGTGGGACCAATTCAACCTTATCCTATAGGGATGAGGGTATTTATATCACCTCCTCATCCCCCACCTAGAAGTTTTTTCTTCTCTGGTATGGGTAAATATTTGTATGGAGAAACGATCTCACAATTCCTTCCCTTGCATTACCTATCTCCTTTAATAAGGGAGCACTCGATAAAAGTCACTAGAGATTACCTTATGGTCATCATCTATTTAGGAGGGAAAACAAATACTCACAAGGGATATAATACAAAATAGACCACCCAAAATTAAACTGTGAAGAAGGATTATAATCCAACCCATGGCAGATACTCTAAGGTCGATGAATCCCCTTACTTCTCTGAGAAAGATGAGGAAATGATTTTTTTTGCATGTTATGTGTTAGTTAATTTCATTTTTATCAGTGTTAAAAATAAACCTAAGAATTAATATGGAATAGAAGGGGGATATGAAGATACATCCACCTGAGACATGATTTGCACTGAAAAAGAAGGGTGTGGTCACATTCACCACCTACCCACCACCCAAGGAATTTGAAGCTCATTCCATTGAAGAAATGTATTCCTGATATAAATATGAACTAGAAGTATTGAATAAAATCAATGTTAAACTACTTAGATGAAATATTATTACTGAGTATAATTCTTAATTATAGGTTAATTACACTTCTCTAGTGCATGTTCAACTAGAAGTAACTGCTCAACCAGTAAGAGAAGAGTCTAATTACCTGATCAGGTCTGGGTTTAAACCATTATTTTATCTTAATATGATGGTCATAGAGTATAAGGGATTCCCTATACTTTATAAACCAATTCCATTTCAATAAAGATACCCTATTCTATCTTATAATGGTTGTAGATAGTTGATGCAGGCAAGCTAACCATATCAAGTTCCACATGTCATTTCCACCAGGACATCATCCCAGGCCACATTTCCACTATAATTTCTCAATTCCATTAAGTTGTTTATTGTTTTAATGGAGTAAAAATAATTGAGGTAATAAGAACTTTGTAATATCATGAGAATAAAGGGATTCAGGATATACTATGTCAAAGTACATTATATACACCATATAAAAGTGATTTGGTGTATAACAACAAAGGAGTCTTAATGGAATGTAAATTGAGATGAAATCTCTCATAAAGGTCGTATCCTTAGGTTAAGGATAAATCAACGACATAATTATGTGTGAAAAATATAAATACACTCAATATGATTGGATATTCAGTGTAAAACAATCAAAGGACATTCACACATATTCTTGTAAAAACAACACCAATGAATTGGATGTTTAACTCAACAAATCGAGATTGAGTAAAAATTACTCTTATCAAGTTCATACCGATGACTTGAGAATTTATAAAAGGAGTGATTATGTGTATCAAAATTATATCCACAGAAAGGGGAGTGGAAATTATTACATAATCAAATGAATAGTGATTCCACACATAATCTTGGAGTAAAATAATCAATGAAGTATGCGTAAAGCTGAATGAATGGAAATTGAAATTTCAAATTCCCTTATCGATTTGGTAACTTACGAAACATACACCCATGAAAAAATTATAATACAATAATGATTTAAATATCCATAAATTAAATTATATTACACAATGAATACAATCATGGGCAGTACACACACCACATGCAATAAATAAGTGGTGAACAATGGAAATGTCACGAAATTAAAAGTGAGATAAGAAACCCCTTACTTTGTACTTTTTCCTTGGTCGACGGTAGGTTAACCTCCTTTATAATGGTTAAATAGTTGTTATTGAATTATAAAATAATCATTTTCATTAATATGATATCATATATGATCTTTTAACATTGATTTGTTAATAATATCTTAGTATAATCGTCGTTTCGGGTGTTAACGGATTCATTTTCCTTTATATTATTTGTTATGTGAGCCGTATTTGTTAAGGATGGGATGTATCTTATTCATATCCAGAATGATATAATTTCTCTAAAAATTATTTTTATTCATCAAATGAAATTTAATCTTGAATGGATATGATGGGGAATGAATCTCATCACGTTCGTGGAGACGGTAATTCGTACGTACGCACGAGCGACAATATCATTATTTTGATATTAAAATAATATACAATTGGATGGTATATAATATATACAGAATCATTATAATGTTATATTTATTATTTAAATTAATTAAACATCATTATTATACCCATCCAAATAATAATATATTGAATAACAATTACACCACGACGTGGAGACGGTAGGCCGTACGTACGCACGTATGGTGACATGTCATTCAAACGATGGATAGAATATTGAATATGGTTGTACCATATTTATAATAACATCACAGTATATAGAAGATACTGGAGTTATTATTTTATAATGTAAATAACAAAGAAAGAAGAAGTGGAAGAAGAAAGGGACTTGAAATAGGATGGTGAAATCATTACCTCTTCTTCGGGTTCTTCCTTTTGATTTGATCAAAAGGGCTCCTTAGGTTGGATTTCTGATCAAAATAAGGCCTCTAGGTTGAATTTATGTAAGTTGAGAGAATATTTGGGCAGAGTTTGGCTGAGCCAAAAGTCTTTTAACATGTGAATAATTAGTTATAAGTGGTGTCCTTTTATAAGGGGGGGAAGGGGCTCTTTAGGAAAAACTTAAAGTATTATTTTATAATAAATTAATATTCGTTTTATAAAGGCTAAAAAGTGTATTATTAAAAGTATAATGTGGGTTTGGGTCAAACTTAATTCAACCAATATATTTTAGACAGTTTTGATTCATTATATTAACCTTATCTTTTAGTTTTAACTCTTAGTTAATTAGTTTGACATTTACCATGTCACTTTGTATTTTATATTATATAGTTAATAAACTTACTATATACATCCAAGAGACCCCAAATTATTCCATTAATGATACACCTATCATGATATAAGTCCTTTGGCCGAACCTTATATTTTTAGGAATAGAATATCAATTAATAATATAATATTTGTTTTAAAAACTCATTTATGTCAATTTTGACACTATTCAATAATTGATTTTTGTTAGTCATATAAAATTTATTAATTAGAAAAAAATTCATTTAAGAAATAATAACATGTCATATTAACCAATAAAATTCTTTTATGGCATCAAAACTTTAAAATTATATTTATTTTAACATTTATAATACCAATTATTTGGTTCATTCATTAATAAGGAAAATACTGCATCATTATTGTATCATAAATAAATTTAATTATTCAATGTCTAAAAATTATAAATAAAATACTATTATGTAGGAAATAGTTTTATCTTTCTAATTAATATTTAGAGTCTAAAATATAACTTATATAACCCATTGTAAAAATTGTTTTTCTAAAAGATATATGCTTATGTCATTTTTGTATTTACTTTAACTTAATTAATATAAAGTGTCATTATCACTTACAAGTGGATCCATGGGGTCCCAAAATATACCCAAAGATGCCCATGGTCGGAAATTTATCAAAAAATAGGGTTAGGACACGTTTTAGGGTAAATTAATATTAATATAATATTATTTTTTTACCCTTATTTACCGGATTTACCCTTTAACCATGGTAAATAAAATATTTACCGAAGTAATTATTCAAAATGTCTAAAAATAAGAGTTACCTATTTAAATAATTTGGAAATCCTGATTCCAAATGTGGAATCCATTTTTCCAAATTCAAAACACAGAAGTGGCAGAAATTAATTTAAAATTAATTCCCACTGTCAAAACAAAAAGCGTGTTTTTAAGAAATAATAACTATCAAAAGATTGACACTTGTTTATGTATGGTTTAAATGTAAAATTATGTCCAATGAACAAAATTGTATTAAATGGTAAAAATATATTATAAATATACTTTAAAACCACTCAAATTAATAATTTATCACTATTAATTATTTCGATTAAAAAAGTTTTTTTAGTTAAAATTTAGTAATTTTCACTATTCATCAAAATATGAAAGTTATCCGAAAAGTACCAAAATTTTACCCTAGGCTAATTTCGATATTCCAAATCCAAAAATGAAGTCCATTTTTAAATATAAAATGTATAAAATTTCAAGAATTGGGTATTACTGTTCAAAACGGCTAGTTTTATTAGTTGTGGTGTGTGTTAGAACTTGAAGTTGCGTACAACACACGCTACTATATTATTCAGCGAGAAGCGTACCATGGAATATTGGGGTGTTACATTATCCCCTAATTCAATAAATTTCATCCTAACAATTTTTAAAATTAGTCTTGGGAATATAATGGAAAGTCTCACATCGGAAAAAGAGTCAATAAAACTATCACTTTAAAAGAAAGAAAGAGAAGTACAAAGGTCACCCGAGATAACCTATACTAGGATTACATGTAGAAAAACATGGATATGGATGATAAACTAAGTTTCAAGTTCTGATGGAGAGGGATAGAAAACACGATAAGGAGAAAGTTAACAACAAGAAAACCACAAACTTGTGATGGGACAAACGGTCATTAGTTTCCTAGTAGGAAAAGTAAACGGACAACATTTTTATTATTATTTTTTTTAAGTTACATTATATAAATATGAGGAATTAATTTCTGAGATTGACTAAGAACATAAAGAGATATACTTAATTTTTAATTAAAGTTTCATTCTTTAATAAATTTCTACTACTAACTCATTTTTAAACGATGAGTATTCCAGAAGACTTGGTCACACTAGAAGATATACAATAAAATTCTTATAGAATCACATGATCCAAGAAGAATAAACTATATATTTACCTTTTCTTTAGAGATTAATCAAAACCAAAACGGTTAGTATAAGATCTGATGATCCCCCAAAAGGTTATTTCATTAGAGAAATAAATACTAATCTTAATTTCTAAAATTAAACCAACAATACCCCAAAGTTAAATAAATAGCATTCAATAAAGAATTGTCCTTAAAATCATTTAATAAAATCCAAAATAATATTGAAAATAAAAACTTAGAAGAATTTGGTTATGTAGTCTTCCACGTTAAATGGTATCCCCAAATGACATCAATTACTCTTAAAGTCACATACTTAAAAGTAATTAACCTAATCACATATTCTCTATTATAGGTTAATCATTTCCATAAATAACCCAAATCCAATAAATACACAATAAAAACATAGATAAAAATACAACATTACTCCTCAAATTAAATCCCATACTATTCTATTTTCCTTGGGCATATAGTGTTCCCAACAAAGCGAACATCTTCCAAAATAACATTTATCACTTAATCACCAAATCATTTTCCTATACTAAGGGTATTCATTTGATAAGACATAAGATCCCAAATCAAATTATTATTGATCAATAAAATCATTTAACTAAAAATAATAGTCACATTAACCAGGGACTTCACGTAGTCCAGTGGTAGGCGATAAATCTCAATCGCACTTTGGTTGTGGGTTCGATTCCCACAGCTTTGTCTGACGCGACGGGTTGTCACACGATCTGCGTGTTGTCCTTTTTCAAAAACTATATGTTATAACATTACCAAAATGAGATAATTTCCTCAAAATAACTATAACATAATTTAACCAAAAATGTTATCTCATACCTTTCATTTTCATCCCAAATTATAATAACTTGTAATTGCCTCAAACCCAATGATCATATAAAACCAAATGGTTATTTATAACTATATCCACAAGAGAAAAGATAATTCTTCCTCAAATATCATTATCACATGGAAAACTGTAGGGTTACAAATACAAGAGAAAATTATTCCAAAGTAAACCCATCAACAAGGAGCACTAATACTTTTTAAACATTTCTCCAACCATTTATTTCCACATAGATTCTTCTTTGACCAATAAAATATCCTATAGAATAGGCCATTCACTCGGGTAATGGACAGGTCCCCTACATTTACGGAAAATGACTGTAAATGGATTATTGGGACCATTTTTATCTTCTTCCATAGTAATCTTCATTTTTATTCATTAATTCTTCACTTTATGTCCTTCCTCCCCGCACGTAAATCATTTCTTTGTCCCATTGAGACACTTTCTTGGGTGTCTCCTTCCAAATTTCCTGCATGATGGAAATTGAGGAT
This sequence comes from Viscum album, assembly GCA_963277665.1. Classification (NCBI taxonomy): domain Eukaryota; kingdom Viridiplantae; phylum Streptophyta; class Magnoliopsida; order Santalales; family Viscaceae; genus Viscum; species Viscum album. Next base: position 1,719,558,898 of record OY728141.1, read on the forward strand.
TTCTTTCTCCATGGTCTCCACTGCTGGAGATCTTATCATTCATCACCTTTCTCTTCTTTATTGAGTCTGAGAATTGGTTAATATATATATTGTTGATCATATTTTTGGAAAATTGATTTGGCATGAAGAAGATATCTTTTACGCCTATCAACATTTCATTTTGTTGCTCATTTCCACCACCATTCCCACCTTGTACATCATTCTGAAAGTCACTATAACTTCCTTGGAAGCCAGCCATTGAGTAAAACCAAAAAGCATTGTGTTAGTAACATTAGTCATAAAATCATTTAGAGAATATCATGTCACCATATTCTCAATTTGAAACACATTAGAATTAACCAAGGTCATTTACTCTCATCTTATATATAATACTTCAAATCGGTTTGTAAAGAAAATGTAAATTATCCTAAGCATATCCCCCGGGAGTGTCGTAACCAAGAGTGCAGCAAGGCCTATTGTCGTGCACTAGTTCCCGTTCGAGTCTAGATCAAAGTGGTGTTTTCGGGTTTTACCCCTAGGTACATTTGTGTCAGAGCCGCCTCTACCCGCTCGTATCCAGACAGGGATGTATTGCTTGGAAAACTCACAAAATCTCTACAATACCAAAATTCTAGGAAGTTCTTCTATACTAATCCTCAAAGTCTATCTTAGGGCTATGTGATCTAATCAGAGTTTATCTAAATCAAGCTCCCAAGGATTGAACTAAACTTCCTCTGATACCAACTGTAATGCCCCGACCCCAGTTACCCAGAGTCGGTGCATTATTACATAACATTTTCATGATCACAAAGGATCAAGTCTCGAAAGACCGATTAGTTTAGTAGTTTTGGAAACACTAGATATATTCATACGTCTTACATTACATCATAAGGTAAAGAAACTACAACAACATATTGTCTTCATATCCCCTCATACTATCCCTGCAGTTCATTCATAAATTACTTCTTCACATCCTGGGAAAAATAAAACATTGAAAGGGTGATATCAGATACTCAGTAAGGATAACAATATAGAAGAATCTTTCATAGATAATCATAAACACTTAAGGCTATGTATAACTAAAACAAAAGCCTTTTAAACTTGAACTTCAGCATAATATGGAAAAGATAAAATGAAATAATGCCATTTACTTATTCATGTGGATATTCTACTAGTCTAATAATCACATGAAATATCAATAACCACTTTTATAATGATGGAATTCATAATTCCATACTATCATAACCATGTAGCCAAGGCCTCGTGCCAAGACTACAGATAAGATTTTGTCAAGGCCTCGTGCCAAGACACTAGTTTGTATCATGAGACCTACTGATGCATCGAGGAGCTATAGCGGGCTCCACCCATCACTCACTAATTCCAATTCATTCCTCATATGAAAATTTTGAAATATAACATAAACATTCGTATTAAAACTAGCATACGAAATGTCAATACTTTAACCACAAACCATGAATGGTATAAAAATAGAACATCCAGAGTCAAACATAACTCATTCAATACAATATGGAATATTTTATTGTATCACATTAACCTCAATCGATAATAATTAAGGATATTGACATAGATTAAAATAATCATTAAACTATTCAGAGAAATATCCCCCTTTTTCTTGAAAACATTTAAAAGTCGCACAATCTGTCAAGAAGCCATTTAAAATAGATTTTTGAATCAAAGTTTCTCATACCACTTTGAAACTTTTAAAAGAAATTTTTATTTTAAAACTTTAATGTCCATATAAATAAATCCTTAAAACCATTTTTAAAACATGGACATTAATGAGAAAAATTTAGAATAATAAAACTTTAAAACATTTTAAAATGATATTTTAGTTAGAGATCCTAACCAAAAGAGATACAATTGAATAAAAATAATTGTGGTAATAATAACTTTGTAATATCATGAGAATAAAGGGATTCATGATATACTATGTCAAATTACATTATATACACCATATAAAAGTGATTTGGTGTATAACAACAAATGAGTCTCAATGGAATGTAAATTGAGATGAAATCTCTCATAAAGGTTGTATCCTTAGGTTAAGGATAAATAAAAGAAATAATTATGTGTGACAAATATAAATACACTCAATAGGATTGGATATTCAGTGTAAAACAATCAAAGGACTTTCACACGTGTTTTTGTAAAAACAACACCAATGAATTGGATGTTTAACTCAACAAATCGAGATTGAGTAGAAATTACTCTTATCAAGTTCATACCGATGACTTGAGAATTTATAAATGGAGTGATTATGTGTATCAAAAGTATATCCACAGAAATGGGAGTGGAAATTATGACATAATCAAATGAATAGTGATTCCACACATAATCTTGGAGTAAAATAATCAATGAAGTATGTGTAAAGCCGAATGAATGGAAATTGAAATTTCAAATTACCTTATCGATTTGGTAACTTACGAAACATACACCCATGAAAGAATGATAATACAATGATGATGTAAATATCCATAAATTAAATTATATTACACAATTAATAAAATCATGGGCAGTACACACACCACATGCAATAAATAAGTGGTGAACAATGGAAATCTCACGAAATTAAAAGGGGGATAAGAAACCCCTTACTTTGTACTTTTTCCTTGGTATACGGTAGGTTAAACTCCTGTATAGTGGTTAAATAATTGTTATTTAATTATACAAGAATCATTTACATTAATATTATATCATATATGATCTTTTAACATTGATTTGTTAATAATATCTTAGTATTGTCGTCGTTTCGGGTGTTAACGGATTCGTTTTCCTTTATATTATTTATTATGAGAGTTGTATTTGTTATGGATGGGATGTATCTTATTCATATCCAGAACTATATCATGTCTATAAAAATAATTTTTATTCATCAAATGAAATTTAGTCTTGAATGGATATGATGGGGAATGAATCTCATCGCGTTCGTGGAGACGGTAATCTGTACGTATGCACGAGCGACAATATCATTATTTTGATATTAAAATAATATATAATTGGATGGTATATCATATATAAAGAATCATTATAGTGTTATATTTATTATTTACATGAATTAAACATCATTATTATACCCATCCAAATAATAATATATTGAATAACAATTACATCACAACGTGGAGACGGTTGGTCGTACGTACGCACGTATGGTGACATGTCATTCAAAGGATGGATAGAATAATAAATATGGTTGTAAAATATTTATAATAACATAAAATTATATAGAAGATACTGGAGTTATTATTTTAGAATGGAAATAACAAATAAAGAAGAAGTGGAAGAAGAAAAGAACTTGAAAGAGGGTGGTGAAATCATTACCTCTTCTTCGGGTTCTTCCTTTTGATTTGATCAAAAGGGCTCCTTAGGTTGGATTTATGGTCAAACTAAGGCCTATAGGTTGAATTTAGGGAAGTTTATAGAATATTTGGTCAGGGTTTGGCCGATACAAAAGGCTTTTAAGGTGTGAATAATTGGTTATAAGTGGTGTCCTTTTATAAGGGGGGGAAGGGGCTCTTCAGGAAAAACTTAAAGTATTATTTTATAATAAATTCATATTCGGTTTCTAAAGGCTCAAAAGTATATTATTAAAATTATAATGTGGGTATGGGTCGAAATTTTTTCAACCAATAGATTTTAGACAGGTTTGGGTCATTATATTAACCTTATCTTTTAGTTTTAACTCTTAGTTAATTAGTTTGACATTTACCATGTCACTTTGTATTTTATATTATATAGTTAATAAACTTACTATATACATCCAAGAGACCCCAAAGTGGTCCATTAATGATATACATATCATTATATAAGTCCTTTTTCTGAACCTTATATTTTTAGGAATAGAATATCAATTAATAATATAATATTTGTTTTAAAAACTCATTTATATCAATTTTGACACTATTCAATAATTGATTTTTGTTAAAGTCATAACAACTTTATTAATTCAAAACAAATTAATTTAAGAAATACTAACATGTCATATTAACCAATAAAATTATTTTATGGCATCAAAACTTTCAAATTATATTTATTTTAACATTTATAATACCAATTATTTGATTCATTCATTAATAAGGAAAATACTGCATCATTATTGTGTCATAAATAAATTTAATTATTCAATGTATAAAAATTATAAATAAAATACCATTATGTATGAAATATTTTTAGCTTTATAATTAATATTTATAGTCTAAAATATAACATATATAACCCATTGTAAAAAAAAAATTTCTAAAAGATATATGCTTATGTCATTTTTGTATTTACTTTAACTTAATTAATATAAAGTGTCATTATCACTTACAAGTGGATCCATGGGGTCTCAAAATCAACAAAAATATGTCCATGGTCGGACATGTATCAACCAATAGGGTTAGGACACATTTTAGGGTAAATTAATATTATTATAATATTATTCTTTTACCCTTATTTACCGGATTTACCCTTTAACCATGGTAAATAAAATATTTACCGAAATAATTATTCAAAATGTCTAAAAATAAGAGTTACCTATTTACATAATTTGGACATCAAGATTCCAAATGTGGAATCCATTTTTTCAAATCCAAAACACAGAAGTGGCAGAAATTAATTTAAAATTAATTCCCGCTGACAAAACAAAAAGCGTGTTTTTAAGAAATAATAACTATCAAAAGATTGACACTTGTTTATGTCTGGTTTAAATGTGAAATTATGTCCAATGACCAACATTGTATTAAATGGTAAAAATATATTATAAATATACTTTAAAATCACTCAAATTCATAATTTATCACTATTAATTATTTCGATTAAAAAAGTTGTTTTTAATTAAAAGTTAGTAATTTTCACTATTCATCAAAATATGAAAGTTATCTGAAAAGTACCAAAATTTTACCCTAGGCTAATTTCGATATTCCGAATCCAAAAATGAAGTCCATTGTGAAAGATAAAATGTATAAAATTTTAAAAGTTGGGTATTACTATTCATAACGGCTAGTTTTATTAGTTGTGGTGTGTGTTAGAACTTGAAGTTGCGTACAACACACGCTACTGTATTATTCAGCGAGAAGCGTACCGTGGAATCTTGGGGTGTTAAAATAATTACCTTGTATATATCTATAAATTTGAGAGATATTGATGTAAAATAGGATCTATTTGATAATGGTTCTAGGATTAAAATTATACCAATCTGAACCCTCTACTGCTTGGGCTATAGTGAGGCTAACTCATATCCCTATAATCTAACCATTAGGGATATGATAAGAGTGATTAGAAGAAACTTATGATGATAAACTCAGATATTAGTTCAGTGGTCTGATGTCTATCTCTAAATTCATGGTAATTCTCCAAGAAATCACTTTCAAAATATTTATAAGAAGTTCATGGATCCATATATATGTGGCAGTTCCCTCTTCATACCACCAATGCCTCAAATGCATCTTCAATGGATAGGTTGGAGTGTTTTATGGTGATATTTCCCCCTAATAATCTTGTTAATCTCAATATATATATTCATGATTTTATAATAGGGAGGGTAAGCCATTAATGGTGGATAATTCCATCCAATTTTCTACTCCCAATGGTTTATAAATGACTCATTTCAACCCATGGAATTAACTCGAGGAAGACTATGCATTGTTTGTTAATCATATCTAGGAAATAAATTTAGATTTTGGAAGTCATCATGTCATGTAGATTTAACCCATATTCATGATATCAGTATCATCAAATGAACCTTGTCATATGGTAAAGGGTTGTGATTATGATGAATACAATCATGCCCCTGATAAAAATAACCATTCATCATCATTAATATTTGATAACACTTTTACAGAAACATCCTTGGGATATAAAGATCCCCCTCCTTATGTATAAAACTTGAAAATTCCCATACATAATCCCTTGAATCTTAGGATATCAAAATATCTTCTTCCTGTGATGATTGTGAAGAGGAAGGGAAAAACATATAGGATTCCCCTGATAATGATTCCCTCTCATTAGTACCCTAGAGATCAAAAGATGCATCATTGCCATCTATAGAAGATAAAAATGTACCCATAGAATCTTATGGATCCAAAAATCCCCCTTATTCACCCACTTTCAATAATATGGATGTAAAATTTGGGGAGGATTAAGATCTCATAGATGTCCCTCTAGCATTTGTGAAATCATCTTTACCACTATGATGAACTTAGATAGGTGAATATGGGTACAGAGGAGGACCTATGACCTACATTGACTAGTGTTGTTATGTTCCCTAAGGAACATGATACATGTATCTCCTTCCTTAAATAACATTGGTATGTCTTCACTTGGAACTATAATGAAATTCTCAAGTTGGATCTTGATGTGTATGCCCTAACTTGTGTCTGTAAATGGTCATCACAACTATAAATAGGCAAATAAGAGAATGAATATAACCCATGACACTAAATTAGAGTCCAAATATGGTAATCTTATCAAATACAATTTCATTCAGAAATTCTAGTACCTGAAATGGATTACCAATATTGTCCTCGTCAAGAAGAAGAATAGGAATATCATGGTTTTCATTAACTTTATAGATCTCAACTGGAACTACCCAAAGGATAATTTTCCGATATTGATCATATAACTTTTGATCGATTCATTGATCATACTTTGGGAACTTTCCTTCATGGAAGGGTATTCAGGATATAACTAGATCTAGATGGCCCCTAATAATGAAAAATTCACCAACTTCAGGGAACCCTAAGGGATATATTGTTATCAAGTGATTCTCTTTGGATTATAAAATATTATCACTACATATTAACATGCTACACACTATATCTTTAATCCTCTCTTGTGGAAAATCTCATAGTTCTATGTTAATGATATATTGGTTAAGTCTCAATAGTTTTTTGATCATTTTACCAATATTGATATGTTCTTCAATAAACAAAAGCAACAAAACTTGAAGATGAACCCCTTGAAATGAAATTTTGGGGTAACCTTGGAAAAATTACTCAAATTCATTATATGCCACCATTATATTGAATTCACTCCCAATAAGAACAAGGAAAACCTTGATATGCCACCTCCTTAAAACCTAAAATGGTTGAGAGGACTTTAGGGGAATCTTTCGTATACCGAACACTTCATTTCCAACCTCATAAATAAATTCCTAGACTTTATAAAATTAATGAAGAAATGAGTCACCCATTATTGGGATGAATATTGTTAAAGATCCTTTGATGGCCTTAAGAAATATCTTTCTCACCCACCGGTGCCTATACTCTGCGAGGAAAACCTCTCATCCTCTATGTGACAGCCCTGGAATGAATGATTGGTTCCCTTATTTTACAAAATAATGATGTGGGAAAGGATAAAATACTCTATTGTCTTATTAGTATGATTTTGGATACAAAAACTTGATATTCTGATATTGATAATAATTACCTTGTATAAATCTTCACAGTATAGAAGATAATATACTGCCTACAACATCACAATATCCACTTGGTGTCTCATATTGATCCACTCAAATACACCATCAATAATCCAATGTTAACTGTTCATTTAGTATGATGGGTAGCCATCCTACAATATTTTTACATCCAGTTACTATTTTGAATGGTGACTAAATGGATGGCATCGGCTGATTTACTCACAATACACCCTGTCCCGGAGAAATGCATAAACAGAGAGCTCCCGATGAAGATAATTTCTCCATCTATGATACTCCCCAAATATGGGATATGTACTTAGATGGTTCTTCTAGGATACTGATATAAATAATAATGAAAAATTAAAAACTCAATAGAGATGACATGGGGATTGTTCTTATCTCCTGGATAAAGGTAGTTCTACCCTATTCATTTCTGATGTTAAATGGTTTCACCAATAACAAGTCATAATACCAATCCCTTATTATGGGATTAGAGATAGATATTTAGGTATTAGTATCCCTCTTGAATACCAAATTTAATTTAGATTTGGTGATTAAGAAAATTAATATAGAATATGACATTAAGAAGGAGGAATATATTATCTTTCTTGATTATATACAAGGGTTGATAATAAAAATCCCCTTTAAGCCACCACTATTTCACATATCACATTCATAAAATTCTTATAAAAATGAATTGGTAAGAACAAACACAACCCTGGAATATCCAATCCAGGAGGAAACAGTCATCTGTATCATTCACCATAGGGTGGTCTCTCCATTTGTTGGCAATTAAATGGAAGGAACCAATGAGATCAATGTCATACCTAACCAAGTTGATTTGATATCCTCACCAACTAATACTGCCATTGGATGGATATCCCCCAAAATAAAAAATCTCTATATTATAATTCCCTCATCAGATCGAGACAAGAAGGAATAGATCTTATGGTGGCTAGTTAATTTTGTCCTCTATGATGGCCCAAATTCCCAGAAATTACACTATAAATGAGTTTTTGATAGAGTCCTCCTCAAATGTAATTAAGGAAAGGAAATAATCATTTTTATGAAAGAAGTTCATATAGGAAATTTTAGTGCTCATTAGTATGGATCCAATCTCTCTTATATAATCAAGAGGCTTGGATACTTCTAGCCACTGATAAAACAAGATTTCATGGAGTTAAATAAGAAGTTTCATTCTCACTGGAGACATGCTAATTCCATCCATTAACCCTCATATATTTTTCATAATACTAAATATTCTTGGTCATTTTTTATCTGGGGAATAGATATCATGGGGACATATCCCCCAACTATAGTCAAACAATTCAAGTACATCCTTACTACCAATGATTTCTTCTCCAAGTGGGATAAGTGTATATCTCTCAAGGAAGTTGGGAAAAAGGTTATCATCATATTCATAAAGACTAATATCATTACCATATTTGATTCCTCTTATATAATATTGATGGAAAATGATACCAATTTTTTCTCTTTCAAGTTAAAAATGTTGTATTAAGAATACATCATTCATTTTGTCCACTCTTCCTGCTATCATGTAGTGAAAAATGGATAAATAAAGGATTTAAATAAGTCCAAATCTATTATCCTCAAAAACATGGTAGGTAAGGAAAATAAATTATGGCTAGATAAACTTATTCATTCTTTATAGGCATATCGCACAACAATACTTACTACTGCACAAGCATATCCATATTTTCTTATATGTAGTATAGAGGTGGTCCTACCTATCAAAGTTTAGTTTCTGTCACTTTGTGTTTCAATCTGTAATAGACTCTCTGAAGATAAGCAGTCCTATAAGAAACTCAATGAGTTAGAATGACTCTATGAGAAAAGGTTTTGCATATTATACAACCAAGAAATTTATTAGAATTGTATTTCAGGATAATTCAATAAGAAAGTTTACCTTCATTCATTCCTCTATAGAGAATTAGTTTTAGATCTTAGAACTATGATGATACTAAACAAAAATCCTCTAAACCTCAAACTGAAGTAGGAGAAACCTTACACCATATATAATGTATACTCTAATGAGGCATAATATTTGATAACATTGGATAGAGAGTGTATCACACCTACCACCTATATCACCCTAACCCCAGTATACTATATTTGGTTTCTACTTGGTTACATTGGCATAAGATATAGGGAATTTCATCCTGAAGTACTGAATATTTTATTAGTCTTGGTAAACTAGATACATACTTGAAATTATTATTACAATTGAAAACATAAAATACACAAATCATTTTCATTAAGAACTCCCATATTCCCCTTAGAATATCCCTTCATATCAATCACAAAACACTTATTTGTATCCTAGGGAAAATAAAACATAATAAAGGGTTGATATCACATGATCAATAATGGTAAGCGCATATCGGAAGCTATGAATAAATAAGGAATAATAAATATGTCAAGGTAAATAAATGAAACACATTCCATTTAATCAGTAACTTGATCATAATATGGCATGAATAAATGATGATCAAATAATTTCATATAAATAATCACATGTTCTTGAAAATTAACCGTGGATATTCTAACTAATCTAATAATCACATGGGATATCAATAACTAAATTCATAATGATAGAATGAATAATTTTAGACATCTAAAACATATCATTGAGTAATTTTTCCATGAATTCTAAATACCATCGAGGACTTGTTCCAAGAAATATATATAAATGGTTAAAGCCTTGGGAAAACCCAATCTAGTCTTTCGCATGAGATCGATAGATGCATAGATAGCCTATAGCGGGCCCTACTCGTGAATTGCTATATCTAATGCATTCCTTGTATGAAAGGGATGAAATATAATGCACATAAACATTCATATTTAAACTAGAATATGAAATGTAAATACTTTCCCCAATTAATAAACATAATCATAAACCATCCAGAGTAAAATGAATGGTATCAATATGGTACATCCCTAGTCAAACTAATCATAAACCATTACAATAAATAATAAGGATGTTATCATTGGATTATATCCCCATTAAATCATAAATAACATCAAATAATTTATTATTATATGGAAAATTATTTTGAAATATCACTTTTAACATTTCTTGAGGAAAATAACCTTTCTTTTTAAATCACCCTTTTTATTTTAAAACTAGAAAATTCATAAAATATTGTCAAAATCCTTTTCTTTAAAAAACACTTTTAAAAACTAATAATTTCTAGAATATTATGAAAAAAAATTATTTAAAAATAACCTTATAAAATTTCAAAGTAATCTTCAAATAAATGATAGTTATGATGGCTGGTAATTTAGTACACATCATATAAGTTAAAAAATAACATTCCTTTTGTACTATAAAAAGGATAAAAAAGTGCCTCATTCATAAAAATTATAAGAAGATTCCTTTCAAACCATTTTTTTAAAATTCATACATGGTTAAAATTGTCTTTAATAAATTATTTGGAGAATTATAAAATATTTTTTAAAATATTTTTAGAAAATATGGTTTTGTAAGAAAATGTATTTTTGACTGAAGAGAGAAATAAAGTCAAATTTTATTAAAAACATTTTATTAATTATTTTAAGTGACAAAAAGAGTAAAAATTGTAATATTACTTTAAAAAATTCATTAATAACCATAGTAGAATAAAATACATTGATTTTAAGATAGAAATATCAAATAATTCCCCCAAGTGAAACTTAAACAAAAACAATCCTGAATAATGATGAGATTGTGAAATAAACCCTTACCACTTTGGTAACTTTTGAATCATAAGTCCCATGAAAGAAATAAATTTAAATGAAACTTAAAATAACATAAATATAAGTTAATTCTTAATATAACATACAAAAATGGTATTATATACCCCACACAAAAGAAATAAGTGGTGATTATGGCATATGTATCACGAAAGTAAAAGTGAGATGAGAAAACCTTACCTTGAGTCTGACTCATCACATATGTTCTTTATATTACTAAATAATAAGATTATATTAATTATTTACTTACTTAATAACATTTTAAAGTTATTTATTCCTTTTATTTCACTTATTACCATGTTATATATGATTACTTAATCAATTAATTTTACATCAAATGTTTCGACGATATTTTTTTATGTTAAAAATGACTTTGGTAGGTTGACTATGGTCAAAGACATAATTATTTAAACATATAAATAATAATGATGATGAAATACATTACAATCATGGAGACGGTGGGTCATATATATGCATGAGTAACATTTCCATTTTTCAATGATCATTATAGAAAGAAGATAAGTAATATTTTATTTTTAAATAATTATAATAATATCATGTATAAAATATTATTTCATTAAATATACTTATATATATCATCTATCTAGTGTGGTGATGAAAAGAGAGTCACATCACTTTGTGAGGGCGGCAGTCCACACATACATGAATGACGCTATCATTTTTCAGTGTAAGAAATAAAATGAAATGTATTATCTTTTAATAATGATAAATATGTCATTAATATCATAATTATTTCATTTATATCACATATATTTATTAATTTTATCCTTATTACCTTCCATTTAAAGAGTTGGTGAAAAATATCATATCAATTTGTGAGACTATAGTTCACCATACACACAGGTGATGTTGTCGTATCCCATATGAAATAGAAAGTAAAAAAAGGTATATATGATATAATTAATAAATAGGTATTTTTATTATATAAATATAATATATATAATTTCTCTCCATAATCATACCCAACCATGATAGGTGTTGATGGAAAACGTGTCACATTGGTTCGCAAGGTGGTAGTCTATTGTACACACGAGCGATGTTATTGTTTTCCATTTGAGGGAAGAGGATATGGATATAGGTCATGAAATTAAAATAATAACATATCAGTATATATTATATATTATTGTTGTTATATAATTATAAATTAAAATATTTTAAGGAGGTGTAATAATAAAAAAACAAAAATGCATAGTTAGGAATTTCACCTCTTGGACCACCTCTTTAGGATTATACCTAAAGTATTCCTTGAATGGATTTCTAACCAAAAAAAGATTCTAATATTAGGGTATAGAATTTGGGAAGTTATTTGGGTAATTATTTTCTGAAAAAAAGGTATTAAATATTTTAATAAGTGAGGATATGGGGTAGCCTTTTATAAGTGAGGTGAGTGTCACACTTGTATTTTTTAAAAAGAAAAAGGTGTACCTACATTTTTCACATGAAAAAAGGGTCCAAAATGGATTTTTATTGATAATTAGACATGATAAGGTCTAAATATGTCTATAAAATATATTAAAAACAAGTTTTTAGTTCATTTTAACCCTATATTTTTAGTTTGACCCCCAATAAACCCATTATTACCTTAACTATAGTAAATAATTTTTTATTATTTTCACTATTCACTATGGTAAAATATTAATTTTAAATTATTATAAAATATAATATATTCTTATTAAAAATATGAAATCTATTTTTCCAAATTATATTCACATAATTGGCAGATTTAATTTAAAATTAATCCCACAGACGCGACGAGAAAGTGAGTTTTCAAAGAGAAAATATTCAAAAGTTTACAACATTTTTATATAAAAATTCAATATGAAAATGACTAAAAAAAGTGTATTAATATATATATAATTGAACTAATTTTACTTTAAACCCAATTAAAAATATAATTTAACATTATAAATGAAAATGTGGTTTTCAATTAAAATTCAGTATTTTTTACTATTCATTAAAAAAATTAAAATTTTCAGAAAAATCAAAAAAAATAATCCTAGGATAATTTTGATATGATGATTTCAAAAAAAAGTTTATTTTATCAAATAATTTTTTAAAATTGGTAAGATTAATTTTAAATTATGAGTGTAAAGTGCAACCAAACAATCTTTTAGAAGAAAAAAAATATAGTTTTTCAAAAAACATTTCTTCTTATTTCAAATGATTCTTATTTTATTACTAATAAATAGATAAAAAATAAGTTTGTATTTACAAGTTTAAACCATATAATTTTCATAATTTAGTTAGTATTATTCATACTCTCCAATTTAACAGCTCGGTTATAACGGTATACCATATTACTATTTATTTAGACTCAGGGTTGCATATTTTGCAAGCTATCAAAGAGTTTAAATTTAAAGGAATATATTTCATGGATTTTTTAAACTTAGTGTTTTGTGTAAAAAAAACTATCTAATACAATGTTATTATTTTATAATTCCTAGGTGTTACATTCTACTCACCTTAAATAAATTGTATCTTTATAATTTGATCTTGCACTCAGAAATCAGGGGTTTAATATTTGAAAATTCATTTATTGAAAAATAACATCATAAAAAGGGTTAAAAATCCACTTAATTTGAGATAAAGGGGTGAAAAGTTCATATGGAATACCACATAACTAAGTTTCTATATAGGATAATATTGATTTAAATTGAATATATAGACATGGAAGAAAAGTGTAAGTAATTATAGAGTGTGATAGAGGTTATTGATCATAAGAAAGTGAGTTATCAATTGAAAGTTAAAGACCTAGAAACCATAAATCTGTGATAATTTAAAATATCATCGGTTCAAAATGAATGATGGTATTAGGATAACATTTTTATTTCAAGATAATTTTCCAAAATTTGAGGAATTATTTTATTATCTTGGAATATAATTAAATATACTTACTCGGTACATTTCTATTTCATAAGCACAATTTCATCCTCTGGTTATGCTTTGATCAATTTCCAATTCATCACTTACTCAAGAAATGAAAATCCAGAAATGAATTTTTTATTCCTGAAGCACTAAAATTAAATTTTAATGGATCTTAATATCCATAATATAATGATAATTCATTCATTCGATCTCTATTTATTATTATTAAAAAAAGGTTTATACCAGTTATCCAATATGAATAAATATTCATATGGTGAAGTAATGCATTAATCACTAAAATCACATCCAAAGTTAAACATAAACCATTTCATAAATTGTTAACCTTATGAACCTTATAAAATATTAAGATCCAAAAATTTAGAAATAAGGTCACTAAATCTCCAAAATGAACCTATCATTAATCCCCCAAATAACATGAAGTAGCTCTTAATCATCACATACCAAAAATGTGAATGCCTACATCATTTATTCTCTTGAAACATGGTAATAACCTGAATTACCATAAAACCTAATTTAAAACATACATTATTTCTTATTACTTAATTAAAACATATATTATTGGATATATTCCTTAAATCTAAAAATGTTTTAAACTCCATCAATGATATCATAAACCACTTTATCGGAAAATCATTAATTAGTTCCAAGGTGGTCAGTACTATCTAATTTAATTTATCCATATTAATCATCTCTTTATCCCAACATCATTATCTCAACATTAGGAATATATTAATGGTTATCTTTCCATCAATCATGTGTTTTCCAAGAAGTTAAACTTTCCACTGAATCGTTTTTCTTGTTCATTGGTACTATTCAACATATACTTTCAAATCCTTAATGAAAAAGTATTGTAGTAAAATCCTTATACATTTCATAGTACTTATAATTAAAATATCATTGATAAAGTACTCAAATTACATAACTCTTGAATCCAAACACAATCACATTAATCATTCCACTTTTTCCATGGTAATAACAAAATCTTGGTCATGATCTATTAGCTTATTTTGAGGTATATTCCTTTGACACTTAGGGAATTAATTTGCATAGTTCCATGTATCCGTAATGTTGAATCATTAAACATTAGAAAACTTTTTCTCACCTTTAAATCATGGGAATGGTGGACTTTCTCTCTACACTTGTAGAAAACTACCATTGCCTTTAAGAAAACACCATAGTGTTTCTTTCCACAATTATAACATGTGAGAAAATAATTCTTTTCCTTATTCCCTTTATCTATCTTTTTATCTATATTCCTCTTATTATCTGACTTTCCTTTGAAGCCATAATACTTAGAGAATTATTTCTTTGTCCTGTTACCACATGATATTATGTCCTCATATGATGAGAATGTTTGGGAGACTAGTTCCCTTCGAAATATTGGATTAATCCCATAAAATAAACAATAATTATTACTCTTTAGATTATTTACATTGATGTAGTTAACATACCTTATACTAGGTGTCATTTATAAGTGATGTAACACACTAGATTAGAGCATAACATTATGAAAAATAATGTATAATCTCAAAACTAGGGAAGTACCTAACATAAATTGAAAAAATTATGCATATCTAATCTCATAATCATAAACATGGTTTCTTTGGGGATATATCTATTTTAAAATCCTTTATAACGGTTTTTAAAGAAAATGATAATTAGCCTAATAATATCCCCCATGAGTGTCAAACTATGTGTGCAGAAAGGCTTGTTTCTGTGCACCAAGGGATGATCAGGTCAAGCCCCATGTTACCTTTTTAGAGTTATTACCCTTAAGTAACTTTATGCGAGAACCATGTCCACATATAGTATCCAAAAATGTATTTATTTCTAGAAAAAATAATATGCACTCTTCCTTACCAAAACTTTATGATGTTCTTTATACTCATCCTCAATGTTTATCATAGGTTTATGTTCCCTAATCTATATTTTCTTAAATCTAGTTCCCAAGGTTTCTACTAAACTTCCTACGATACCAACTGTAGTGACCCTAACCCCAATAGCCCAAAATCGATTTCTGATTTTTTATATTGGCACTAGATACAAGGAATCACACCCTGAAAGACTGAATAGTTTAGTAGTCTTGGTAAACTAGATAGATACTTGAAATTATTATTAAAATTGAAAACATAAAATACACAAAATATTTTCATTGAAAACACCATTATTGGTATTAGAAAATCCCATTATATCAATCAAAAAACAGTTTCTGGTATCCTAGGGAAAATAAAACATAATAAAGGGGTGAGCTTAGATTCTTGGTAAGGGTAAGTGTATAGAGTAATCTGTGACTAAATAAGGAATAATCAACATGGAAAGGTAAATAACTGAAAAACATTCCATTTCATTAGTAACATGAGTATAATATGGAAAGAATAAATGGTGATCAAATAATTCCACATAAATAATAACAAGATCCTAAAACTTAACCATGAATATTCTAACTAATCAAATAATCACATGGGATATCAATAACTGAATTCATAATGATAGAATGCATAATTATGGACATCTAAAACATAATATCAAGGACTCATGCCAAGACATATCAATACCTTTGAGTCCTTGGGATAAAACATATATATAAATGGGTAAATCCTCATCTAAATCCCAATATAGTCTCTCTCATGAGAATTATCAATGCATTGAGGGGATATAGCAGGCCCCTCCCATCACTAACTAATTTTAATGCTTTCCTTATATAAAAGGGGTAAAAAATAATGCACATAAATATTTGTATTTAAACTAGCATATGAAATGTAAATAATTTCCCCAATCAATAAACATAATCATAAGCCATCTAGAGTAAAATGAATGGTATCAACACAGTACGTCCCCAATCAAACTGATCATAAACCATATAGAAAAATAATAAGGATGGAATTATTAGATTATATACCTATTAAATAATAATTAACATCAAATAATTTCTTCTTAGATAGAAAATGATTTTGAAATAACTCTTAGAACATTTCTTGAGGAAAATAACCTTTCTTTAAAAATCATCATTTTTATTTTAAAACTAGAAAACTCAAAAAAAATCAAAATACTTTTCTTTGAAAATAAATTTTAAAAACTAAGAATTTCTAGAATATTAGAAAAAAATACTTTAAAAATAACCGTGTAAATTTTCAAATGAAGATTCAAATAAATGACGTTCACGATGGTGGATAATTCTGTGCATGTTGTATAAGTTAAAAAGGAATATTCCTTTGGCACTATAAAATTTATTTAATAAATAATTTTTATAATGATAAAACATTTTTTTAAAAATTTCTAGAAAACATGGTTTTAAAAGAAAAAGGATTTTTGACCAAAGAGAGAAATAAAGTCATATTTTCTTAAAAACGTTTTCTTAATCATTTTAAGTAGAAAAAAGAGTTAAAATGGTAATATTACTTGAAAATTTCATGAATAACTATATTAGAAGAAAATGTATTTACTTTAAGATAAAAATATCAAATAATTCTTCTAATGGAGACTTAAACAAAATCAATCCCGGATAATGATGAGATTGTAAAATAAACTCTTACCACTTTGGTAACTTTTCAATCATAAGCCCCATGAAATAAATAACATTAAATGAAAGTTGAAATAATATAAAGGTAAATTAATTTATGATATAATATAAAAATAGGGTAGTATATACACCACACAAAATAAATAAGTAGTAAATATGGCATATGTATCATATAAGTAAAAGTGAGATGAGAAACTCTTACCTTGAGTTAGAATCATCATACACATTATTTATCTTCATATATAATAAAATTATGTTAATTATTTACATGATTAATAAAATTCATTTTATTTCAATTATTCTATGTCATATATGATTAATTAATCAATTAAGTTTACATCATATGTTTCGATGATATTTTTCTTATGTGTCAAAAATGACTTTAGTAGGTTGATTATGGTCAAAGAGTTCATTATTTAAAAATATAAAGAATAATAATAATGATAAAATTATCATATTTATACATAAATTATACTTTTAAAACCAATCATGAAATATGGTTATGAAAAATTAACTATGTTACAATCATGGAGATGGTGGGTGTATATACACAAGAGTAACGTTTCCATTTTTCAATGATCATTATGGAAATAAGTTAAGTAATATTTTATCTTTATATAATTATCATAATATAATGTATACAGTATTATTTATTTAAAAATACTTATATATATAATCCCATGGGTTGTGGTGATGAAAAGAGAGTCACATCGCTTCATGAAGTTGGTAGTCCACACATACAAGAACGACGTTATCATTTTTCAATATAAGAAAGAAAATGATATATATTATATTTTAATAATAATAAATTTTTCATAAATATAATAATAATTTCATTTATATCACATATATTCATTAACTTTATCTTTACTACCTTCTATGTAATGAGTTAGTGAAAAACAAATCACATAGCTTCGTGAGGTGATGGTCCGCCATATACACGAGCGACGTTATTGTATCCCCTAAGGAATGGAAAGTAAAAAATATATATATATTATATAATGACTAAATAGGTATAATTATGTTATAAATATCATATATATACTTTATATACATCATCATACCCAACTGTGAGAGGTGTTGATGGAAAAAGTGTCACATCAGTTTGCAAGATGGTAGTTCGCCGTACACATGAGCGACGTTATTGTTTACCATTTGAGGGAAGAGGAGATTGATATAGATCATGAACTTAAAATAATAAAATATGAGTATATTATATATAATATTTTTATTATATAATCATAAATTAAGAAAATTTTAAGTGGAAGAAGAAATAAAACAAAAACATATAGTTAGGAGTTTTACCTCTTCGCGGACTACCTCTTTAGGATTATACCTAAAGTATTCATAGAATATATTTTTGAAAAAAAAAATAATCTATTATTATGTGATGTAAGTTTTGAAGTGATTTGAGTAGTTCTTGGATGAACAAAAAGGGTTTTAAGATGTTAATAAGAGACGATAGGGGTGTCCTTTTATAAGTGAGGTGGTTGGAATACTTGTAATTTTTTAAAATAAAAAGTTGTACCCACATTTTTCACATGCCAAAAGGGTATAAAATAGATTATTATATATAATAATACATTATAATGTCTAAATATGTCCATAAAAAAAATTTACACAAGTTTTTAGGTCATTTTAACCCTTATATTTTTAGTTTAACCCCCGATAAACCCATTTTTACCTTTACCACAGTAAATAATTTTTTACTATTTTCACTATCCATTATGATAAAAAATTAAGTTTAAATTATTAAAAAATATAAATTATTATTATTAAAAATATGGAATCTATTTTTCTAAATTCCATTTCTATAATTGGCAAGAATTAATTTAAAATTAATCCTACAAATGCAACGAGAAAACAGGTTTTAAAAGAGAAAATGTTCAAAAGTTTATAAAGTTTTTGTATCAAATTTCAATATAAAAATTATTAAAATGAAAAAATGGATTAATATATATATATATAATTTTACTAATTTTACTTTAAAACCAATTCAAAATATAATTTAACATCATAAATAATTTAAACAAAAAGCAGTTTTCAGTTAAAATTCAGTATTTTTCACTATTTATCAAAAAATGAAACTTTTCAGAAAAATCCAAAAAATTAAACCTAATATAATTTTTAAATTATGATTTCAAAAATTATGTTTATTTTTTAAAATACATTTTCTAAAATTGTTAAAAATTAATTTTAAATTATGTGTGCAAAGCGTGACTAAACCATCTTTTAGAAAAAAAATACAATTTTTCAGAAAATAATTCTTTTTCTTTCAAATGATTATTATTTTATTATTAATAAGTAGATTATAAATGAATTTTTTTATATGTTTAAACCATATTATTTTCATAATTTATTTATTACTATTAATACCCACTAATTTAATGACTAGATTATAACGGTATACCATATTGCAGTTCATTTAGACTTGGGGTTGCGTGTTCCGCAAACTATCAAAGAGATTAAATTTAAAAAAAAAATATTTTGTGGGTTATTTAATATTGGTGTATCATTTCATATATTATATTGAATAAAATGTTATTATTTTATAATTTCTGGTTGTTACACCACCAATGCAAGATTTCTCAATATCTGCTTTAAATAGTTCTACATTGGGCTCAACGCATCCTCATTGAAAGACATTAAACTACATGGCATGAAGTGAATTCAACATGACTTTAAACCTATTGGAAGGTTTATTGGTCATATAATGTTATACTATAATACATATGAGTCCTTTTTGCATAACTTTAAACTACTCGGCACAAGTTCCATCCTCCATGACCCTTAAATGGATCAAAGCAATCCATTCTAGGGGACCTGGATCCATTATGGATGAGTTAGATCTATCTAATGGTATTTAGTATATGACTCTTCATCCATGAATCTATGCTAATACAAAAATGTTCCTCATCCTTCAAAGTACCCCCTTAATGTTTGGGTTCCATCTCTATCTTGTACAACCTAAAACTGCTTACTCAGAATTGTTCTATGGGTTTCCTGGTGAATAAGTGTCCTTACCCTGTGTAAGAGCCCGATCTATATAGGGTTTATATTTTTTGAACAACATATGGATTGATTCATTATTTTTTGGGATGCATAGTGATTCCTGTATTACTTTTCTTGGGCCCAGTAACAAATTCTGATCAAACCACCCATTTCATCCTAGTGTCTAGGACCATTAATTTATGTCAAGTTTCCATTAATGGGTTTATCACTAAGATGAAGAAATTTTTCACATGGGAAACATCTATATAAAGTCTTTATATAGACATCCCCACTGCAAGATGTTAAAATGAATAGCCCAAGTTCAATTTGTATCAATGTAAATTGTATAACACTTATTTCCTTGTCACATTATGTAAAACTACATGATAATATCCTTGTCACATGATTTAAAATCACATGATACCTATTATACATCCACCCTAACATTTTCTCTCATATGATACAAGCAATCTCATAGTTTCCTCTTGTTTCTTTCATTGAGCATGACCTACATGAGTTTAGAGGTTTTAATTGATTTCTCTAGTAAACATGATTGAGGTTCGTCATGTTCAAAGTTAGGGAGATTAATCTTTGTTTCATTATGTTAAACTACATGAAAAATAGTACATCCTACATGTCCTTAAACTATTTATAGTGGTTCATCCCATATGACCCAACTTCCCTCAATGTGATTCATATCCATGTAATTGTGTTTGACATATTTTTCCTATTCATTAACCTATGCTAAGGTAGAATTCCCTCATTCCTAAGGTGAGCTTGGATCTCTTATCCTAGGTATATTACTCAATGATTCTTCTAGTTCTAATCCAATACCAAAATAAAAATTTTATTTTCCTTTATATAATATAAATCAATGCAAGTACTATCTTTGATAATAATTATATGTGGATTGATTTTTGATGTTGAAGAATACATAATGACATCTAAACTAGACACAACTATAGGTTTGAACCTGAAAACAATATCCCCTACTTTGTCTTGGTGATAAAACCCCTAGCATATTCCTACAGGGTTCCTTCTCCTTAATCAACACTGAGATAAGGTGATCCCATTTCCCCAATGCATGATTTTTATACATCCATCGACTTGAATCAAGAGTAAAATTCCCCTATATCATAATTTTCCCCACTACAAGATATTAAAACTCATATCTAGGATCCTAATCACATGAAATTAAACTACAAAACAACTTTTTCCTCATCACATGGTGTTAAACTACACAAAAAAAAGGTCCATTATACATGATCTCTTAACTCATTTGGGTTGTTCTATTTTTGAGATCCCATTATCATTACATGAGAGCAATATTCATGTAATAATTCTTGGTAAATTTATTGATTCACACTAAAATGAAAAACCCTCACATATATAAGAATTATTTTTGGCTTGATTCCTATTGTTTTAAGATATGTAGTGACATATGAACTATTAGGACCAGTTGTAAGATCAATTTCAATTATTCCCCTCACTTTGTTTTGATGTTAGAACTCTATTCATATCGGGTTTCCTCTACTTGTTCAACACTAAGATAAGGTGTACCTAATTTCCCCCATGTATCAGAACTATATGTGGATTGATTCTTATTATCTTATGATATTTAGTGACATTGGGATCCCCTATCACAAGACTAACTTTAGATTCTACTCATAGTGATTATGTCTTGGTAATGAGAACCTTTCTAATTTAAATTAGTTTATATCCTTCCTTCTCTCACTAGGACACCCATTTTACTCTTATAATGTACATGATTTAGATCTGTATAGAGTGATAATATATTGTAAGAACTATGTGTGTCTTGATTCTTATAAATACATGATGTTTAGTGATGCCTAAATCTCCTATATCAAGATCATTTGTAAATCCAAACCAAATTACCCACTTCATTTCACTGGATAAACCACTTTACTCATGTTATTTTTTCCTCCATAGACCCATCATTGGGGTGAATCCATACCATTTTTTCACATGATTCAGATCAACATAAGAAACCCTTACCATGGTTCACCATTCATGGCCTTAAACTACTTAGAGTGGAATGTTTCATGAAATTCACTCACTTATGTATAGTAAAAATCTACAAAATAATCCCCCCATCATAGGGTTATCTTTCCATGAACCCATTCTAAGTTAAAATTTACTCATTCTTATATGGGTTCATGGGTCTTATCATTTTCATCAAATTACCCAGCAACCTTGAATTTAGATAACATCAGGTCTTTATCGCATGGTTATAAATTGTGTCAGATATGGTCTACCCTAAAAAACGTTAAACTACTTAGAGTGGCATGCTCTGTATGTAATAATCCCCCTATATAAGATCCAGATCTATGTAGGAGTTCTCAATGCATGACTTTCTTGCATCCATCAGTTTTCTCTAAGGAAAAGGTGCCCCTTTATATAAAAGAACTATGTGTATCTTGATTCACATATTATAGGATACATAGTGACACCTTATATATTTTGGTTCCAGCTATAAATTCACCAATATTTGATCAACTCTCTATGTATTTACTCCTAATTCATGTCAGGTCTTGTTACATTAGCTTCTACACTAATATGGAACATATTTTATATATCAAAACTATGTATGGATTGATTTCTTTTACTATAGGATTTGTAGTGATGCATGGATTATTGAGCATGGGTCCCATCCCCTAATTCAAACCAAATCATTTATTTATATTAATACTCAGGTTTCCCATCAATGGGTCTATCCCTAAGACAAATCCATCTTATTTTACACATGATCCATATCAGCGCAAGACCCCTAGCATATGGTTCTATATATATGAACCTATGCCTAGGTCAAAATGTCCCCAATTGTCTTAGGTCCTAGTAATATAACCATAAAATGCATGATATCCATGTATAAGATACATGACTATAAATTTCATAGCACATAGTCCTTATCATATAACATGATGGTCCATATTATAAGGCCTTAAATTGATTTGGGAGGCTTTCCCTATGTGGTCTAACCTCTTTGCATGATATCCTGATCCATGAAATATTTTCGTCAACACATGGATCCCTATCCATGATTTCATGATGAAACAAAATACCCCCTTATATGTAAGATTCATATCTATACAGGAGCCTTAAATATAGATTTCTTTATCCATAGACCTATACTAAAAATTTATTAATCTGCAGTATCTCTCTTTCTATAGAGGCACTATGGATATAGTTTCATTTTCATCCACATATGTTGTAGTTTATAAAACCTAATACCTAAAAAATGACCCCAAATCATATTCCTATCAACTCATGGGGGATTCAATTACATCCTTATCACATGATGATAAACTGCATGGTATAGGTTCTCATCATATAACCTTAAAATTATAAGACACCTTCATCCTTTTCATATGTCGATAAAATACATGACACATGGTCTAACATTAATAACCTTAAAATTATTAGATTGGTTCATCTTGTATGACCATAAACTATTTATAGTGTTCCATGCTACATGACCCACTTCCCCTATATAAGATCCAAATTCATATAAGGATGCATGACATATAGAACCCTATATTAAGTTAGAATTCCCTTTTGTACTTAAAATTCCTAGTTTTTGGACTCCCTAAATTCATATTTGGCTATAAATTAGGGAATTTCCATAGAAATAAACATGAAGTAACTTTTAGTACCATCCAATTCTAGGATCGATTTCCCCTCTCCTATATATGAGCTAGATCCATGTAGGGACTTCATAAGAACTACTTATAGCTTGATTCCTATTCCTTTGGATATATAGTGATGTATAAACCATATATTTCAAATCTATCTAGAAGTCATCATGTATATCTATTCTATTTTCATAATCTCTAAACTACCTAATCATAGTTAGTTCGGGTCTGGAGAATTCCAGCCACCTCTTGGATGTTTCCTTCCATATATCACACTTCGTGCCTTATGTTTTTAAATCACTATAAATCTTTCGTGGACATCATTAATGATTTAGTTTGAATCCAATGGAAACATCTGTTTGGTAATGATCATCGGTGTCTCCATATTCATCCCTACCAACTAGAGGTATCTGCATCTTAAGGACAAGGTCCTCTAATCTATATACTCCTCTTACGAAATTACCATGGAACTCGTCATTCTAATGTTGGTTAATGCTCATTCTTGGAATACTCATCCAATCTCAAATCCTTAATTCAAATATTGTAAATCCTAATTTACATATTTTACATTCCCCATTTAGAGGTGTTTGGATACTCTTAGCTCTCAAGTCCCATGTAGGATGTCATGTCATAAACTCCCATATGTGGTCCAAACACCATAACCCTAAATTGTGTGAACTCACCTATGAGATAGTCTATAATGTCATTGGGTTCCTAATTTATGTTGTATTTTTTCCTACCCTTACTATGTAGACCATGTCACCTTTTAGTTGAAGTTATACAGCCTAAAATAACAACATCCTTTTGTAAAAAATGTATGACCATAAACTATAGAACCCCCCTCTTGAGATAGTCTATAGTAGTCAGAGGGTCCTTAATTCATGTTGGGTTTTTCCTTGTCTGGGATATGTAGGTTTTCCCATTTTCATCTAGTCAAGAATGTATGACCTTAAACCCCAGTAACATCAGGTCAAAACTATAGACCTTAAACCACATCAAAATTTATTCAAAGTTTTGTGACCTTAAACTCTAGCCCCCAATGGTCAAACTTGTATGACCATTGAACTATAGATGGAAAAGACAAAAAAAATTATCTATTCAAAAACCTATAAGGGTGACTTGAAAAGAAGTCAAGTATCCATTCACTAGGTTATCCTTTTTATGACTCAATTAAAAGTTAGAGTGTAAGTGAAATAAATCATAAAGCTTTTAGGTCCCACCATATAGTCCTATAAAAATTCAATCTATGCTTTCTAGACCCGCTAGTCTAGGAAAGAGTTAGAGCAATTTCATATTGTAACTCTTTGCTGCAAATATTTGTTAAAAACATGATGGTGTATCCTTCAAGGCATATATTCCCTTCTTGATTACCCTTCCTTCCATAGGCCTATTTCATTTCTTATATATTTGAATACTCGAAAACATTTCAAGGATACTGGTAACAAGTGTATCTAACTCTAAAGGATGCCACTTCTAGGAATGGTCATTGGTGAGACCATATTTGATCCTACCAACCAGAGGAATCTACATCCTAAGGTAAAGGCTCAATAATATCTATACACCCCAACAAAATCATAAATGAACACTTCATTTAAATGTAGTCAGTGGTAATCCCTTATGTGCCACTCTAGATCACCATAATTTAATCCAACTATCTTGATTTATGATTGAAACAACTCATAATCCAACCATTAAAGTGGATTTTGATACTCTTAATGTTACACATTCATGAATCATACTCATTCCCAAAGAAAGATCAATTCTTGAACCATACCAGTCCTTGTCGTGTGACCCTAAACCACGTGACATGATGGTTTGAGCACCATGACCTTAAACAATGTTCCAATACTTTGGTGGGATGATCTATAATAACATTAGGCTTTCATTCACATAAAGTTTTTCTTTTATTAGGCATGATAGATTATCATATATTGTATTCCTTATCGTTTTACCCTAAACTACATGATACAGTGGTTTGATCACTATGATCTTAAACTACATGTACCCATCCATGAGATCATCTATGCTAAATTGGGATCTCTCATTCACTTCTATTTTTCCTCTCCATGGATGGATAAAATATCCCACCCATTTCTATTAAATGTTTCCTAACTTTAAACATTTGCAACCTTTGTTCTAATCATCATGACCATAAACTACTTGCACCCACTTGTGAAGCTATATATGTTAGTACTATTGAGTTTTTTCACTTATGTTGGTTTTGATTTAACCTTGTTACTAGATAGAATGCCTCACCTTTTAGTCAAAGCTATCTGACCTAAAACCTTAGGTATATTAGTTTTCTTACATGAACTTAAACTGAAAAATGTAAGAGATGAAGCATTTGTGAGGTTGAAAACTAATAAAGGGTGACTTGGGAAAAATAAAATTCTTCACTCACTGGGTATGCATCTTGTATCACCTAGACAAAATTGAGTACTTGAAAATAAAAATTCAAAAAACTTGTCATGTTTAAAACTCGTAAATGGAATCCTGATCAAAAGATAATTTACCACCCACTAAACCTTCTCTATATAAGTCCTAATATAAAGTTAGGGATAAAAATTTGACAAATGAAAAGGTCATATGGATTTTTAGGTATACCATATGATTCTATAAAAGTAAAGTTTTGATTTATAGTTCCTTTATCCTAGGAAAAAATTAGATCACTCTTCTATTCCTAATATATTGGTTTGGACATTCATAAAAATCATATGAAATTATGATATAAGGGTACCTAATCCCTTTTTGTAATTTATAATCCTCATTCCAAAATTTCCCATCATGGTTTTCATTATGTTGAGTCATCCATTATCTCATATTCAAATGGACCAACTCTAGTATTGTAGTGATGGTACACATAAGTATACTCGTTTGTGAGTACACACATGGAATTAAATCATATTCATATCTGAATGGAACAACTTTAGTGTTACAGTAACAGTACACATGCCTATATATGCCTATGAGTGAAATCCTAGGAGGAAATAATCCATATCAAATGGGCATCAATTCATCCAACTGAGACTTTAACTCCTTTAGTTCATCTGGTCCCTTAAGCTTTCAATTTTTCACAAACCAACCTAGATAACCTAATAAAATAGAACCTAGATCTGTTATAACATATCCCTAAGGGTGTTCCTAATCCTCATGGACTAATAACTAGTGTCTGGTCATCAAGAACAATCAATAGGGGACAATTTTTTCCACAAAAATAACCAATAAAGACAATGTGGTGGATAAGAATCAATAAACAATCAGTAATCCAAACACACTTCTAGAGTAAAGTTCCACAATTATATTGATAAAAGTCCCAAAAATAGAAAATCCATCCAATAAATCACATAACCATAAAAGAAACATCACAAGATCTCCTCGTAATAATTATATTACATGCTATGTTGGTCACCGTCGACTCCCGAGGTATTATTATCAAGAATACCCACCACCTCCAAGTGGTGCTTTCCCTTTTCATGGACCTAGAAAAATAAATTTTATAAACACCCAAAGAAAATAGTATGATGTGAGAGACAAATACCAGTAGGATCTCACCAATTATTTCATAAGAAATTCATATCAGATAACTCAAATATGCTCAATTTTAAGTAAAACATGGAATATAAATATTTTCACGGTTCATGTCAAAACATGATTTTATAAACATTTCAATGGATAGAATAAAATAGGTGCTAAATTGAATTTCTTTCAAAATTGGAATATATAATCATCTTTTTTAAAACAGGTGTGAATGATCATTTCTATTATGAATGAGAATTTCTATCAAACACTAGAATGTATAATCATTACAATCATAAAACCATGGTTAAGAGTCTTGGGGTTACGTTAGTATAGGGATTCTAACACATATTACTGAAATATGTCTCTAGGTGTTCAAACTTCCATAGATCCTAGGCCTATGTAGAATAGAAGAACACCTTAAAGAATAAACTCTTTGCCCTTAATATGTTTAGTCACCATTTTCATCACCAACCCATTACTATTCAGAGCTAATAAATGCCTCATGTGTGTTATTCCCATCTATCTTCCCAAGATCCAAGGTGCATCAAGGAAATAAATCATACTTAGGGCTATCATTCATTTAAATAAAACTATAATCATTTCAATCAATATTTTCAATCAATATTTTCAATCATCCCTAAGTTTAAGTTTTAAAACATTCCATTTCATTTCAAAACCAACATCAAATTGTTTTCATAAAAAAACATGACTTTAAAATAAATTCATCTCATTTCAAAGAATAAAACATTTAATTCCATATCTTATCAAAATTTATCATTAAATTCATTCTTTAAATCATTCATTTCAATTCAAAATCAAACACTTTAATTCAAAATCCATTATCAAAGAAATTTCATCACACAAACCATTCCATTTCAAAATCATTTATCAAAAAAATAAAATCAATATTTAGAAATCAATTGAAAATTAATTTCAAATTAATCAATAAACAATGGTTTCAAATGATAGAAATTTCCTTACAAAACCACATACCTCAATCCATAATAACATCAACACCCAACAAGGGATCCGTGAACAAAGGAAAATGAAGGGATAGAATTGATCAAGGAAGGATCATAAAATCAAAATTCAAATGCAATAATATCCCACGAATCCATATATCTTAAATAATAAGAAACATGAGGGGAAGAGAAATCATAAAAAGATCTATAATACACTTACCAGGTTAGATTCAACACATCAAATAGAACTTTGATCCATGAAGTTTCATGGTTATAAAGGCCAAATTCACCTAAAGAGGGTCTCCAAGATGATTAGGGTTGAAATTTGTTTCAGGGAAATTTTATTAGAGATTAATTTGGGATTAAAATAAAAATAATTATGAAATTTCCCATCCCAATATTGCCCACATAAGTATCACCGGCTAGCTGGTGGCACCAAGAAAAATGCTTACAACACTAGAAACCCCACCGATTAGCCAGTTTAGTTCCTATAGGAATTCCTTTTTTAAATATACCCATTGGTTGGCCGATGGGATTATTGTATTAAGACCCTACAACCATCCACCCAATAGCTAGTTAATGTCCCTCGTCGGCTAGTTGATAGACCACCTATAATTATTCCAACTATAGGATCAAGTTCACTCCCAAGATAAACCCCTTGTCTATCTCCTAGAATCTCAAATAAGAAAAAAAACTCACTCTTAACCCCAAGTCTTAAAAAATGGGAAAAAAATAATCAATAGGTACAATCATAGATAACATGAAAAACAAGGATATTAAAGATAAAAAAATGGTTATACTTGAAAGCTTGTGTCGGGAGGTTATAATTATCCCCACCATAAATTATTATTTCCCCTAGAAATATTATCAAGAAAACTCCAAAGGAAATAGATAAGTACATTTATCTCTCATCAATAACTCACACTCCCATATATCATAAGAATCATAACCATACTACCATATCACCTAGACCAAAGGTATGGAATTCCCATAAATAACCTTCATTTGAGAATCAACAACCTGAATCGGTTGCTCGGTCATAGACATATTAGGTTCCACATCATGGCCCTCCCAACTCAAAATATGAGTTGGGTATGAAATATTCTTTCTGATCTATGACACATGAAACACATCATGGATCAATTTCATTTGAGTTTTCAAGGAAAAATAGTAATCCAACTTCTCGATACACTCAATAATCTCAAATGGTCCCATGTATCTAGGTGCTAACTTTCCTTTTTTTCAAGTATTAAATGAACCAAACATAGTGAGACTATCAAAAACACTCAATCACAAAATTATAACCCTAAATAATGTCAAAAATGATATTCATGATACTTATACTAGATTTCTGTCATTACCATTCTCTGAAGAATCAGTTGTATCTTAATTGTCGTCTCCTGAACCAAACTAGGTCCAACAAGGGAAGCTTTACCAATATTAGACCAACAAAGCAGAGATTTATAAGGATGGATATAGAAGGCCTCAATGGGTTCCATACTAATTTATTAATGGTAACTATTATTATAGTAAAACTCAATCAGTTTCAAGTGAAAATACTAAGCTCCTCCATAGTCAAGGACATAAGAACGAAGCATATCCTCTAGAATCTGTATAGCTCATTGTGTTTGAGAATCTATCTAAGGGTGGTATGTTGTGCTCAACTTTACTTGGGATATCATTACCTCCTAGAGACCTCTCCAAAAATGATAAGTGAAATGGGGATCCCTATAGGAAATAATGTCAAAAATAACTCTGTACGATCTAATGATCTCTTGCACATATGGATTTCCTAAGTCCTGAACTTTGGTCGAATCATGAATGGGGATAAAGTGAGCATATTTTTTCAACCAATCTATCACTACCCAAATCACATTATTTCCTCAAGTATTATATGTAAACCCAAAAAAATCAATCAATATCTTATCTCACTTTCAATTCAGAATAGGAAATGGTTAAATTAGACTCGGTGGCTTTTGATTCTCATCCTTGATTTGCGGAAAAGTATAGCAATGAGAAACAAAATCAGCAATGTATTATTTCATACATGACCACAAAAAATTAAACCTCATATCATAAAATATCTTCCTTATTCCTAGGTGTACTTCCTACTAGGAATGATCAAAATCTCCCACCACAGCCTTCTCATAGGAAAAAGAATGACATAGTGGTTTTTAAAGCAAAGTATACCCTCTAAAGATAGAGACCATTTATTTATGGTTTGCCCCCTATTTATGTGTCCAAAAGAAATTGATAAATCCTCTATAAGAATAAAATTATAAATATATATTATCCCAAACAACACTATCTATAAAGGCAAAGTATATCAGAAGTACGAAGTTGATCCCACATAGAGGAGGGAACGCAGCGATGACAACTCTTGACCAAAATTTGGGTCATCCTAGTTTTAATTTGATTTTATTAAAAATAATTAAATCTTGAAAGTAAAATAATTAAAATGAATATATAAAAATAGAAGATAGGGGAACCGATTTCTAGGGATGATTTTACTAAATAAATTAATTCAACTTCTCTTTAAAAACAATTATATTAAATATTTATGCAACCATTAAATTTTATTGATATAAGAAATGATCAATCCCAATAAATCTATCCTAGAATCACAATTAATCATGGTTTGATGAATTAAAATAGCTAAAATTAATTAAGTTAATATTTCCTAAAGTATAATAATAATTCAATTCAATGGTCATGAATAAATTATCTCAATCATGTTGGTGTTTGTTAATTATTGAAAGAAATTGTTACATGAATAAATAATGAATAAAATAAACATGAATAAACCACATGATACTATTGAATAAAACAATCTTATGAGAAAAAATAAAATCTAGATTTTTTTGTATGAAACCCCTTTAACAGATTCCGCTCCCCCCAATGGGGTTTATCAAATCATCGTAGGGTGGTCGCCGATGATGAATATACCAATAACCATATCATAGATATTAGAAAAGAATGAATGAGAAAGGTAATGAATAAAAAATAGAGAATGTAATTAAACTAAATTGAATTAAAAATTACATCAAATAATGGAAAGGAAAATAAAAGTAGGATATAAAAACCTATCTATGAACTTCGGGTCAGAACCCTAGCGGAAACCTCTTAGTGGTCGAGTCCCCACACCTCAAATCGATCATATTTCATTTTCTTGGAAACCTTATTTATATGCTTCCTTGGGTCAATATTGTTATATAATGACTGTTCTAGGTCAATCACATAAGTCATCATTGAAAGATATGTAAAAATCCCCTTTTTGGATCTGTAATAGGTTTTCACATCATTTAATGTTTACACAACATTTAATGTGTGAGTCTAGAATCTAGGTCCTTTTCTTCACTTCACGTCTTATAATTCTCACACACTTTGTAATTTTTTCACATCATTTATTTTTTACATGATGTGTAATTCCAGCACTGGAAGCCTCGTTTTTCTCTGGCTCTTTAGTTTCAAGCCTCTGGAATATCATGTGATCATCCAATA
The DNA here is from genome assembly GCA_963277665.1 of Viscum album. Classification (NCBI taxonomy): domain Eukaryota; kingdom Viridiplantae; phylum Streptophyta; class Magnoliopsida; order Santalales; family Viscaceae; genus Viscum; species Viscum album. The sequence continues at coordinate 1,719,591,097 of OY728141.1, forward strand.
TCAAGGGAAACATTATTTAAATGGATATCATGATCTATTTGTCATTAATCTTCAATATAAAATTCATTTTATTTCTATTATTTCACTGATCCAGAAAGTGACTCAGTGTAAAGTGCATTTATGTTCTTTAATTGACATGTTTTCTTTCATAATTCTCTACATGTATGTCTTACCATAAGAATACATAAAACATTAATATCAGGCATGAATCTCAAATTCAACCAATATATATTAAATTAAAACACATATAAAAAACATGAAAAAAAGATATAAAATAGAGATATCACCCCCCGTATAAATAATCCTTAATACCTCGTAACTCATCATCAAGTTGTTCTTCTTGGAAGATCATATTGAGAAGAGAGTGTGTCAAATAAACACTCACCAACACAAAATTAGTCACACCATCTCAAACTCCAAAATTCTTATGAGAAAAGAGAACTATGAGATTCCACTCCTCGAAAGATTCTTTTATAACATAGGATGGTAGTTTACTACTCAAATCATGAGTAAAAAAATTCCTCTTTCCATAAATATATTCAATGTCAAATTCAAAATATTGTACGTACTCTACTCATCACCTCTGTCGGAGGTTAAAATATTTTTGAAAGAAGATGTAACTCAAGATTTTGTGATCAAAATAAATAGTAAACCAATCTCTGAAAAGGTAGTGCCACTAACCCTTCAGATAATGCATCATAGATGCAAGTTTGAGATCGTGGGTGGGATAGTTCTTCTCATGAGGCTGAAGCTAATAAGAACTATAAGCCACCACATTATCACCCTTGATGAGAACACAAACCAAACTTGAACATGATGCATCACAAAAGACTATATAGCCCTTCCCAACCTCTAAAAGTATCAACATTGGAGATAAAGTCAAATTACACTTCAAATCATCAAATTAAGCCTCATATTTCTAATCCTAAATGAACTTCTCTCCTTTCTGAGTAAGAGTGGTCAAAGGATAATACAACTTTTAGAAATTTTTAATGAGCTAATTCTAATACCCTATTAATCCCATGAAACTCTGAATCTCAAAAACATTTCATAGTTATTCCCAATACATGGAATCTTTCACAATTTTAGGATCAATATAGATATCATGTTTGAGACAATTTCCCTAAAAACATCACTTTTTGAATCCAAATTTTGAATTTTAATAGCTTGAAATAAATTTGGTGATTTATCAAGATGTCCAAATCTTCTATCAAATGAAACACATGATCCTCCTCATTTTTAGAGTAAACCAAGATGTTATCCATGAATACCACCATAAAAGAAATATGATACTAATGTAAAATAATGTTCATAAATTCCATAAACATAAAAGGAGAATTGGTCATACCAAATGGCATAACATGGTACTCATAGTGGCTATACCTGCTCCTGAAATAGGGCTTGGGGTAACCAAACCAAATATTGATATTAGAGACTATTTTTCCCATTTCATATAATCAAAAAAATCATCAATTTGAGGTAATATATACTTTTTCTTGATCATAACATGATTGAACTTTTGGTAATCAACACATAAGTGAATCATCCCATTGAATTTATTTGCAAAAAACATAGGTGTTTCCCAAGGCGATATGTTGGATCAAATGAAGCATTTGCAAATCAAGTCATCCAACTAATTAAAGTAACATAATTAGATAGATACAAGTATAAAAAAATTAACATCCACCCAATATGTCGCATAACTATCAAAGACACATCACAATATATCCTCATAAAAAGTGGATCACTTACGGCATAAATCACCTCTGACTCCCAAGGTCCCACTATCAATAACACCCACCACCTCTGAGTGATGTTTTCCCTTTTACTAGACCTAGCATAAGAAATTATAAAAATTCCCAAAGGAAATAAAGTAGGTTCTGAGCAAAAAATCCCAATAGGATCTCACCAAGTATTCTATAATCAATCCATATCAGATAAACTAAATATTCTCAATTTTAAGTAAAACATGGCATAGAAATATTTTCACAATTCATATTAAAAAATTCATTTCAAAAAAATTCAATGGATATTATAAAATAGGTTCTAAATTTAATTTCCTTCAAAATTGTTATATATAAGCATCTTTTTAAAAATAGGCATGAATAATAATTTTTATCAAAATAAGCATAAATGAGCATGTATTTTAAGCACTGATGTGTAAAAATAATTACAATCATAAAACCATGGTTAAGAGTCTTGAGGTTATGTTAGTACATGGATTCTATCAAATCTTAGTGAAATATGGCTCTAGGTATGCACACTTCCCTAGATCCTAATCCAAGGGGGGATAGTAGAACACCTAAAAGAACGAACTCCCTACCGATAATATGTTTATTCATCATTTTCATCATCAATCCATTACTTGGTAGAGATAATACATGTATATCATGTGCTTTTTCCACTTATCTACCCAAGATCCCATGTGCTTCAAGGAAATAAATCATACTCAGAGATATTATTAATTTCAATCTAACTCAAAACTTTTTAATTAATCTTTTCAATCAGTTCCAAGTTCAAGTTTAAAAATATTCCATTTCATTCCAAAACCAATATCAAATGGTTTTCATTAAAAAATCATGTCTGTAAAATCAATTCATCTCATTTAAAATCATAAAAAATTCAAGCCAAATATTCTCAAAATTCATCATCAAATTCATGCTTTAAATCATTCAGTTAACTTCAAGATCATTTTCTAGAAATCAACACTTTATTTCAATAGTCATTGTCAAAGATATTTCATCACACACACCATGCCACTTCAAAATAATTTATCAAAATAATAAAATAAATCTTTTGAAATCAATTGGAAATCAATTTCAAATTAAGAAGGAAAAAATGGTTTTAAATGAAAGGAATTTACTTACAAAACTAACTACCCCAACCCACGATAATGCAAACACCTAATAAGGAATCTTCAAATGGAGGAATACTAAGGGCTAGAATCGATCAAGGATCATTGAAACAAAATCCTTAAATCAAAACACAATTCCAATAATATCCGATGAATACATATCTATCAAAGAATAAGAAACATAATGGAAATAAAAAACATTGAAATATATAGAGTACACTTACTAGGAGAGATTCAATATATAAAGAGACACTTTGATCAGTGAAGTTTCAAGATTGGAAGGGAAAAATTCTCCTCAAGAGGGTCTTCAGGATGATTATGGTCAAAATAGGTTTGATTGAAATATGATTATAGTTTAAGAAGGGGTTAAAAGAAAAAAAATATGATACTTCTTATCCCAATATTTTCCGTATAAGCATAACCCACTAGTTTCTGGCTCCCACTGGCTAGCTGATGGTGCCAGTTAGAATGCTTGCAACACTAGAAACCCCACGAATTTTCGGGTGGGATTCCACCATCTAGTTTATGGAGTTCCTATGGGAACTCCTTTTTACCATTAACCCATTTCCCATTTGTTGGACCTCATCGGCTGGACAATGGGATTCTTATAATAAAACTCTATTTCCAACCTCCCACCATATGGCTGGTGGATCTCACTGGCCATCCAATGGATCTCTTGTTGTTATTCCATCTATAGGATCCAAGTCCACTCTTGAGATAAACTCATCATCTATCTCTCGACCTCTCAAACAAGAAAAAAATCACTCTTGGCCCATAGAAAGGATCAAACAAGGAAAAAACAACCAATAATAAACATGTACAATGAGAGATTATATGAAAAACACTGATAGCCAAGATAATCCAAGGATTTTACCAAAAATCAGGTGTCAATATGTTACAATTCTCCCCATCATAAATGATCCCCCCCCCAAAGACTATTAAAAATAATAGAAAGCAAAGAGGTGAGACCACTACTCTCTCATCAATGCCCTACACTCCCATATCTTATGAGAATTATAACTATGTTGTCGTAGAACACAAAACAATGGTATGTACTTCCCATGAAGAACCATCATCTGAGAATCAGCAATCTGAAATGACTACTCGATCATGAACATATCATGTTTTTCATTGAGGACCTCCCAAATCAAAACATAATAATATTATGAAAGATAATTTATAAGTTATTACATATGAAAAAATTTATGGATTGATTTCATCTAAGGTAGAAAGGATAAACAGTAATCCACCTTCCCAATCCTCTTAATAATCTCAAACAGTCCCATATATCTATGTGATAACTTTCCCTGTTTTCCAAGTTGTTGATGACCCAACCAAGGTGAGGCTATTAAAAACACTAGGTCATTAACCAAGAAATCTAATGGATATTTATGAATATATACATAATATTTGTATCATATTTGTGCCATTACCATTCTCTAATGAATCATCTGGATCTTAGTTGTTGTCTATTAGACCAAAATAGATCCCATAAGAGAAGATTCAACAATCTATGACAAAAAAGTAGATATTTTCAAGTCTAGACATACAAGACCTGAAATTTTTCCATCTTAATGGATTATTGGTAACTATTTTTATAGTAAAACTCAACAAATCCCAAGTGGAAATCCCAATATCATCTAGATTCAAGGACACAATCACAAACATGTCCTTCAGAATATGTATAGTTTGTTCTATTTTACCATTTATCTATGGATGGTATATTATGGTCAACTTTACCTAGGATCTCATCGCCTCCTGGAGGCCTCTCAAAAAATTAAAATTTAACATGGGATACCTATCAAAAACAATAGAAGACGGAACTCTATGAAATCTAAAAATCTCTTCTATATATTTTTTTTTCAAGTCCTCAACTTTGGTCAAATCACGAATGATAATAAAGTGAGAAAATTTGGTCAGACGATCTATCACCATCCAAATAACATTATTTCTTCAATTATTATGTGGAAACCCAACAAAAAATTCCATTGATATATCATCACACTTTCAAGTTGGCATAGTAGGTGGTTGATACAGTCTATAAGGATTCTGATGCTCAGCCTTAATCTAAGGACAAGTATAGTAATAAGAAACAAAACCAGTAATGTCTCATTTTATATCTAGAAACCAGAAATGATGCCACATATCATAAAACATCTTCATTATTCTTGGGTGTATCGGCCACTGAGAATAATGAAGATCTCCCATCACAGTCTTTCTTGTAGGTGAAAAAATGACATAATGGTTCCTACAGAAAATGATACTCTCTAAAGATAGAGATCAATCACTGACAGTATCCCCACCATATAAAGAATTACTAATACCTCAAAATTCACCATCAATATAATTTTCTTGGAATATCATCTTGAGAAGAGAGAATTTCAATTGAATACTCACCAACATAACTTCAATCACATCCTCTCAGACTCCCAAATGAATATGATCAAAGTGATCCATGATTTTTTACTCCTCTAAAGATTATTTCATGTCCTGGTATGGTAGTTACTTACTCAGAGCATTGGAAACAACATTACCATTTCCAGGGGTGTAGGAAATATCAAAGTAAAAAATATTACATGTAATGAACCCATCACCTCTAATGTAGGTTCAAATATTTTTATAAGAAGATATAAATAATGATTTTATGATAAGAATAAATGGTAAAACTCTCTTCAAAAAAGGTAATTTTTACAGACCTTAAGAACATGCATCAAATATATGAGTTTGAGATTTTGGTTGGGATAGTTCTTCTCATGAGTCCAAAGATGATGAGAACCATAATATACCACATAGTCAACCTTCATGAGAATGCAGCCCAAACCTAAGATTGATACATCAAAAAAGACCACATAGCCCTACCCAGCATTTGAAAGATTCAAAATTGTATCTAAAGTCAAACAATGATTCAACTAATCAAAGGAATCTTATAATTTAGAATCTCAAATGAATTTTTTTCATTTCCATGTAAGAGTGGTCAAAGGGGAATATAATTCTGAGAAATATTTAATGAACTGGTTGTAATGTCCTACTAAGCCTAAGAAGATCATAATATCAAAGTGGTTTCATGGTTTTTCACAATACATGATAGATTTAACCTTTTTAGGATAAATTTATATAATATGTTCTGAGACTACATGACCTAATAGATTCACTTCCCAAATCTAGAAGTGGAATTTTAAAATCTCAGAATAAAGTTGGTGATTTCTCAAGATGATCAAAACTACTCTCAAATGATGCACATGATCCTCCTCAGTTTTAAAATAAACTAAGATTTCATCAACAAATACCACCTAGAAATTATTGAGGTATTGGTGGAAAATATTATTCATCAATGACATAAACACGGTAGGAGCATTGGTCAGACCAAATGTGTTAACAAGGTACTCATAGTGGCCATACCTGCTCTTGATAGTGGTCTTCATGATATCAAACTTATTGATTCTAATCTGGTGATAACAAAACTAAATATCGATAATAGAGAACCACTTCACCCATTTTATATTATCAAACAAATAATTAATTTGGGTTCTAATTTACTGAGTTATCCAGGTCATTTCATGAAAAATTAGTATCAAAGAAGGTTGATTCTCTTCTTGAAATTTGGTATGTAGTTTGGGATGTCCTGGTAGATAAGAGGTAGGATTTTTGGGACTTAAGGGGTAGGTTACATGTGAGTTTATAGCTATGTATCATCGTAACTAGCCTTAAGTTACCATGGGTTGTTAGGGAAAAGTGTATTTGATGAGTTTTTTTATTTGATTCTATACTTTTCCTGAGATTTGATTGGAGATTTTTGTTACCTAGTTGAATTTTTATTGATATAGTTGATGATATCATGTCTCTTGACTGATGTTTTCCTTATTATTTATTGATTTTGTGTAGTACCATTCCCCCAAGAATAAATTTTAACAAACTTTGAGAAGGATATGTTGATGAATCACAACAAGTGAATCCTCATATTGATCAGAAACTTGTAGAGGTTTTTGTGTGTGCAGTCCAAGTTCTGCACCAGGTAGCTACACTTGTTCCCATTCAGGGTGTAGAGGTTATACCATGAAGGTAAAATAGTATATATTATTCCCATGAATTTATAAATTGTAATCCACCATTTTTATATGAATCAAATGATCCTTGGGAGTTAGATGATTGTTTTAAAAATATTAAACAACTCTTTGAGTTTTTGGAGTTTTTGGATTTCATTAAGGTGAAATGTGTCATCTTCAAACTTGAATTTCCTAATAGAATATGGTAGGATGTTATAGTTTTGGAAAATAATAATGTGGTATTAGAGTGTAAATACTTTATAACACTTTTTATGAGTAAATTATATCCATATTTTATGGTATTGGATATGTCCATGTAGTTTCTCAACCTTCAACAAGGTCAATAGACAATGACTCAATATGTTAATCATTTTACTGAAATTACTTAGTTTTAACCTAAGGTAGTATCAAATGATAAGTTTAAGGCTTGGAGTTTTGATATAGGCCTTCAATCAAATATTTTATTTTAGTTATTCATGTTGAATCTTACCTCTTATATTGATTTTATAGATAGAGCTCAAATGGTGGAACTTGACTTGGCTAGTAAGTCAGGGTTAATGGGAGTTCCTCTTAATCTCAGTGGTAGATTTAGTGGTTCCTTTAAAGTGAATAGTAATAAAATGAATCTTCTAGTGGAAATAGTGGTGGTGGTCCTTGATAGCATACTTTCTCCAAATGTTATATAGTATCTAGAAAAGGCTCACTAACTTGTATCTAATGTGGAAAAGTTGGGCACTCAAAGTATTCTTACATAGAAGGACCAAAGATACGTAGCTCTTGTGGATGATCAGGTCACTTGTGGAGGTTTTTCCATGTTTTTACCACTCTACATAGTGGTATAGACTTGAGAGTTCTTGGAGTATCTACAGTTCAGGTAGATGCTTTAAGAACAAAGGGGTTCTATCCACAAACATTAGGAACAAAGCTTCTTCAAGTAGTGGATGAGTCTCCAGTGGGAACCAATGTGAGTATAGAGATAGTGAGAGGTACCATTATTATTTATTCATCTTTATTGACTTGTTTATTTTATATTTTTATCTCTCATTATTTCATATCTACCTATGTTGTGAACTTTTTGAATATTTCTGTGGAGCTTGGATTATATGTAATAGAAATTTATACGCCTCTTGGGATAAAGAGAGAGTGGGGTCTCTAATACCCCTCTTTTACTTTCTCTTTAGTATAGATAAATCACATCTATGAATTTTTGGTTATGTATATGAAACCTTTGGATTTCATTCTCGGTATGGATAGGTTGATTTCTCACAAATCTTGTATCAAATTTTATCTTTGACGGTTCTCCTTTACTACCCCCGATGGGGTGTGTTATTTTTTTAGGGAGAATGGGACTCAATTTCAAGTCAATATAGGCCTCCTATTATATATTTTTGTAGGATGATATCCATGATTTCCTTTGATTTGGAATAAAAATCTTCATGTCGTGATCTTACTCCAGTATTAGAGGAATTTACAGATGTTTTTTCATCAAACTTTTCTAGTTTTTCATCGATGAGAGAAGTAGAAATCTCTATTGATTTAGTGTCAGGTACTCATTCCATATCTATCCCCTATTATCATATGGAACTAGATTAACTGGATTATTTAAATACTCAGTTAGATGACTTGATTTCCAAAGGCTTCAATCAACCCAGTGTGTCGCCTTGGGAAACAACTATGCTTTTTTCTAAGAAAGTTTATGAGACCCTTTGCTTATGTGTAGATTAATGAAGTCAAAATTAGTTTGCAATCATGAAAAAGTATTTATTACCCCAAATTGATGATTTTTTTTATCAATTTAAAGGGGTTAATAGGTTATATAAGTTCTATATTTGGTATGGTTATCACCAATTTAGAATTAAGGACTCTAATATACTGAAAACTACCTTTAAGAGTAGGTATGGACACTATGAGTACTTTGTTATGCCATTTGGTCTGACCAATGATCCTACTATGTTTATGGTGTTTATGAATAGGATTTTACATCATTACCTAGATTATTTCATGGTGGTATTCAAGGATGACATATTGGTATACTCTAAAACTGAGTAGGATCATGTGCATCATTTGATAGCAAATCTAGACATCTTTATAAATCACCAAATTTATACCAAAATATAAAAATTACATTTATAGATTTGGTAAGTTAAGTTATTAGGCCATGTGGTCTCGTAGCATGGTATCTCAACTGATCCTAAAAAGTTAAATTTTTCATTTCTTTGGAAGAACCATAAAATTTCTTTGAGATTTAGATCATCTCGAGATTAGCTGGGTATTACCACCGGTTCATTAAGATTTATCAAAGTTGGATTCACCTTTGAAAAATATTACCTATAAAGGGAGAAGTTAATTTGTGATTATAAATTTGAAGCTTCCTTTGATGGGTTGAATTGTCATTTTACTTCATCTATAGTGTTGACTCTTCCAGAGGCTGGTCAAGGCTATGTGGTCTTTTGTGATGCATTAGGTTCAGGTTTTGGTTGTGTTCTCATGTAAGGTGATCATGTGGTGTCTTATGGTTTTCATTACCTTTGGCCTCATGAGAATAACTATCCCACCCATTATTTCAAACTCATAATTTTTATGCATACTCTTAAGGGTTGGTAGCATTACCTTTTTGGAGAGAGGTTTACCAATTAATATGATTAAAAAATCTTGATTTATATATTCTCAAAAAAAATTAAACCTAAGATAGAGGTGATGAGTGGAGTAACTATAATCTTTTTACTTTGACATTACCTACACCCCTATAAAGGGGAATGTTTTTACTGAGGATCTAAAAAGGAAACCACCATCCTAATCCATGAAAGATGCTTCTGAGGAGTGGAACCTCATGGTTCTATTTTATTTTATGTATTTGGGAGTTTTATAGGATGTGATCATAGTTGTGTTGGTGAGTGTTTATTTGAAATAATCTCTTATTGATATGATCTTATAGGAACTGCATCTTGATGATGAGTTTTTATGTATTGGGGATTCTTTATATAGTGGGGGGTCATCGATGAATGGTCTCCATCTTCAGAGGGTATCATTTTCTTTAGGAACTGATATGTCATTTCATCACCTATGAGAAATGTTGTGATGGGTGATTATCATCATTCTCAATGGGTGGTACACCCAAGCACAAAAAATATTTTTTATAATATGACATGTTTTTTTTAGTGTCCAAGTATGTAATAGGACATTTTTGATTTTTTTCTCATTTTTATACTTATCAGCATATTAAAGTTGAGCATTAGAAGCCTTCTGGCCTACTTTAACCACTTCCTATGCCGACTTGGAAGTGGGAAAATATATCGATGGACTTTGCTGTTGTTTTTTCATGTACTGCTTAAGTAAATAATGTGATTTTTTTGTTGATAGATCAATTGACCAAATTGGATCACTTTATTCCCATTCATGATTCAACCAAATTTGAGGACTTGAGAAATATATATATGAAAGAGATCATCAGATTACATGGAGTTTTTTTCACCATTATTTATGATATAGATCCCCAATTCACTTCTCATTTTTTGAGAGGCCTCTACGAGGTTATGGGATCCTAGGTAAATTTTAACACAACATACCATCCTCAGATAGAATGGGCTATACAGATTCTTGAGGGAATGCTTTGTGATTATATCCTTGACTTTAGAGGAGATTGTTATTTTCAATTGGAACTGGTCATGTTTTCCTATAATAATAGTTACTAGTCATCCATTAATATGGTACCCCTTGAGGGATTGTATGGTCAGTCTTGTAAATATCCACTTTTTAGGTCAAATATTGATGAAGCTTACCTTGTGGGTCTATTTTAGTCTAGGAGACAACAACTAAGATCTAGCTAATTCATTAGAGAATGGTAATGGTAAAAATCTAGTATAATTCTTATGTATATCATCATCAATTTATGTTGGAGTAATCAGTCACTGACCAGGTATTTTTTATAGTCTCACCGTAGTTGGGTCATCAACAACTTAGAAAATAAGGGAAGTTAGTACCTAGATACATGGGACCATTTGAGATTGTCGAGTGGATTGGTAATGTGTCTTATCATTTATCCTTTCTACCTCATATGGAATCAACCCATGTAATGTCTCATGTGTCATAGCTAAAAAAGTATCTTTCAGACTTATCTTATGTTTTAAGTTGGGAGGGCCTCAATGTGGAACCTGATATGTTTGTGACCAAACATCCATTTCATATTTTTGATTCCCATATGAAGGTTCTTAGTATAAATTCCATAACTTTTGTTCAAGTGTTATGGTGGTATGGTTCTAATTCTTACGAGATGTGGGAGAATGAGACATTTATGAGGAAATAGTGGCCTCACCTATTTTATTTAGAGTCTTCTTGATAAGATTTATAAGGGTAAAAAGAATTTATGGTGGGGGTAATTGTAACATCCTGACACTAGATTCCATATATGATCCTTAGTTTATCTTGAATCTCCTTATTTTTCATGTTATCTCTGGTTTTACATGATGATTCTTGGTTGGTTTCCCCTTGTCTGATCCTTTCAAGGGGTTGAGAGTGATTTTTTATTCTATTTGAGAGGTCAGAAGATGACTGAGGATTTTAGCTTAGGAGTGGACTTAATCTTGTAGTTGTAATAACTATAGAAGGTCCACCAACTCATCAGTGGGAGGTTGGTAGTAGGGTCTTCCTATAAGAATCCCACCAGCCAGCTGGTGAGGTCCACTAGCCCACCGGTGGGTGGCTAGTAGAAATGAGTTCCCACATAAACTCCATCACCCAAATAGTTGGAGCCAGCAGCTAGCTGGTGATGCTGATGTGGGCAATAATAGAATGGGCAGTATCTTAATTGTTTTTCTTAATCCCCACTTAAACTCTAATCACATCTCCCTCAAACTTATTTTATCTCTAATCATCTTGGATACCCTCTTGATGATAATTTGTCCCTTCCAACCTTGAAACTTCATGGATCTAAGTGTTATTTGATGTGTTGAATCTCTTTATATAAGTGTATCCCAGTTCTTTCAATGATTTCTATTTACTTTTTATTTATTATTCTTTTAGGGTTTTTGATTCATGGTATATTTTTGTATTTGAGTTTTGATTTTAGGATTGTGTTTCTAGGATCCTTCCTTGATCTATTATAGCCCTTTATCTCCCTCTATTCATGGATCCCTTATTGGGGTAGGTGGTTTTGAAAGGAAATTCCTATCATTTAAAACTATTGTTTCTTACATAATTTGAAATGGATTTCCAATTAATTTCCAAATATTGATTTGTGTCTTTTGATAAATTATTTTAAATGGCATGATGTGTATAATGAAATCTCTTTGACAATGGAATTTGAAATAAAGTTTTGATTTTTGGAAAATGATCTTAAAATGAAATAAATGATTTGAAGCATGAATTTGATGATGAATTTTTAGAATAGATGGCATGAAATGTTTTATGCTTTTAAATGAGATGAATTGGTTTGAAAGGAATGAGTTTTTGATAAAAACTAGTTGATGTTGGTTTTTAAATGAAATTTCATTTTTTGAAACTTAAACTTGGGGCTGATTAAAAAGATTGATTAAAATTATTTGAGTTTGTATGAAATAAATGATAACCTCAAGTATGGTTGATTTTCTTAAATCTCCTAGGAGATTGGGTAGATTGGTAGGAAGAACACATTCTAGTCATGTATTAACTCTACCTAGCAATGGATTGACAATGACAATGATGACTAAACATATTGAGTATAAGGAGTTCATTTTTTGGGGTGTTCTCCTACTCTCCCTGGGCTTGGGATCTAGAGAAGTGTGCACACTTGGAGCTGTATTACACTAATATGTGTTTGAAACCATGTAATAACCTAAAACTAGTACTCTTAACCATGGTGTTATGATTATAATGATTTATACATGTTATTTATTAATAGAAATTATCATTCATTTTTTGATATAAATAAGTATTCATGCATACTTAATAGAAATTCTCATTCAGTGGCTCTCTCTTCCTAAGTAATAAAGTTTTAAAAAATTCCCTCTATAGAGGCTTGATGTTCATAAATGGATTTCTAGGATTCTTCCACACTGTGTTGAATATTACTTATCTCTACAAATAATCATGGATCATTAATTTATATGACATGAAAGTTTGACAATAGAACGAACAAAATTATTATCATTTATTAATGAAAAATAGAGAGGAGCATCCATATATTAGAGTTTCTATCTATCAACACATATAATGGAAAGAAAAATATGGTTGTTAAGGTGGAATCTAATAGGATAGGCACTAAAATTAATTCAATACCTGTGGAAAATTATTGATTTATTTTTGAATATTTGTGCATTTGAGTGCCTCGATCTCTTCTAGGGGGTTCATTTCATTGATTTGCTTTCCCAATTCTGGATTCCTCTACCTGGTGGTCTCAATACCAATTGTTTTTATTCATAGTTAGGATCTCATTATTAGTATGAAATATTTATATTACTTTAGCTTCATGGCCAAAGTGGTCACATTATCTTAAATTTGTGATCCTTAGCCGCTTTTCGAGACAACTCTTGGGTGACTTGTTCCACAAGTTCTACTTGGTGATTTGTACTGTCAAAATTATAAAGGTATTATTATTGAATCTCCAATCACTCTTGATTATTCATGACTTAATTAATAGTAAATTATAGATCCCAGTAGCCAAATACACCTGTCCTTAGACCCAAAAAAATTAGTAGAGGTGGTTGTCTATGCTCCCCACTTCAATAATGAGGGTCTAGGTAATCAGGTCATGAACATTTTTCCATGATATTTCATGCAATATTCAGTTCATAGAAGAAACATTAGCTTTAGAAAATTCTTCATCCTTAGGAACTATAATATATTTAGGGATGAAATCACATATTGAGTAATTCCACACTACTAACAAGGACATAATTAAAACATGATTAATGATTTCTATGTTGAGATAAGCTTGCCTCAAGGAAGACTAATAGGTAGAGTATTCATGGGAATTAGATGTTATGGGTACCTCATGGGGTGTTTCATGAGTATCTTAATATTGGGATTCATAGATCACGATACCATGTTTATGATCCAGTGACTCTCTTTCATCAACTATGGATCCTGGATCAATAACATCACCACCCCCACTTTCCTTCCTCTTAGTCTCCTTCTTTAGTTTGACATGGTGATCCATGTGTTTGAAGAGTAACCCCCATTAAAACCATTTCATGGTAAGGTTTAAACCATAATTGAGTGTGCTCCAAGGACAGTCCAATTAGATCATCAGTTGGTGGTAGGGTGATTGAGGCACTATTATCTGCTCATATCAACATTATCCAAAACTAACATAAGATTATTAGGTGATGCTCACTACACATCCCATGTAAGGGAGATAGGTTAAACTCCTAAAATCATTGAAATTAGTTCTTGGACCTATATGTCATGTAGGGTTCACAAATTGAAACCCTATCAATCCATTTTATGAGGACGCTTTCCTATAATGCAATACTATCTAAATGGGTAATAGTTGAATCATTGGTGTTAGACACCAGTGTAACAATGAGGGCCTCATAAGGGTTGATAGAGAATTGTGTATGATCCCTTAAGAGATGGTCCAAGGCTCAATCATCCAAACTTATGAGTCATACACCTACAATATTTAGTAGTGTATTACTACTAACAAGTTTAGGAGCCAAGGATGAGTTCCTTGGTATATATCTACCTAGGTGTGTCATTATCTATCCATATAGGAACTAGATTGGACCAAAAGTCTTGTGAGAGGTTTCACCCTGTTGAAATTGACCCAACACATAATAAATCCTTCTCAATGTTAGCACAACAAGATTCACTAATATGTTATAGTCTAGTTGATAATCCATTATAATATTAGTTTCCCTCGCCTTGGTACAAGCTTCCAAGGAAGGTAACAATAATCTTCCAAGAAACTTGGATAGAAGTCCTTCTAGTCGAAGATCAGGGCCCGGTTATAGATTAGTATAATCACCCCATGTCATGTTTTATTCTTTGTTGAGGGTGGACTAATATGTATTCTAGGACCCATGTACATGCTGGGTTGGTTAGTTCCTTTTACTTTTTGGCTTTGGTCTCGACCCATGGGAATGTAAAATATCTTGATCCAAGAATTGAAGGGGGTGTTGAAAGATGAGTAAATTTCTGTCTTCAGCTTCTCTTCAACCAACCTAAAAAACCCTAAATAGAGTGAAGGTGTGCTTAATTTTTTTATAGGTGTTTCCAGGGGGAAGTGATTTTTCATACATATCACCCTAAATAGTGATTCCATGAATCTTTTGAATTCCCTAAAGACTGATGTAAACTTCCCCATGTAACAAGTTGAAGGTGTTGGTCTTGGAACACCACCATCTAATAATCTCAAGTATGAGATCAGGAAGGTAGTAAACTAAAAATTGTGAATCCTATATGGATTTTTAGAGTCTAAAGGCCCTCAGGTGATCTTCTTATTCATTATAGATTTGGTTCACCTATTACAGTCATGACCACTCCTTAGGGAAGTTACCTCCAATAATAAGGTCCCACTGGAGGATTCATCCTCTCTTTCGACATCGAATGAAAGAATTCATGATGGTTGGATAGGAATTGTTCTAGTTGCTAGTTTTCTCTTGAAAATTGACTAGGCAGTGTGAAACCTTTCTGCTTGATTCCTGGATGATCTTCTCATCAAGAGAAATGTTCACTCTGATGATACCTTGGGTGAATAAAATTTAGAAAATAGATAGACCTACATTTGGTGATGGATTTTCAATCGGTAGTAAGTCTATTTAGTAGTGAATAGTTGATTAAAGTAGTATCAAGTGGGTTTTTTAGGGCTTTGTGGCATAAGAAAATCATATTTCATAAGTTAGGATCAACACCTTCAAACATCTCTTTGATCCAAACAACAGCTTCAGCATCTAAAATAGTGATTGGGGTACTATAAATCTTATATCGGAAAAGGAATCAAATAGTTTAATAGTAAAATAAATTATAAATATAAAATGCTATAAGGTGAAGGAAATCCAAACATGAAAATAACCAGGTGTAAATTTAAAAAAAAAGGTAATATCGTCACCCAGGTTTGTTCGCCCAGGGTCTTTCTCCCAGGTGTATTTTCTTAGGGTCCCTTCACTCATGTCCCTTCACCTAAGGTCTATTTCTTAGGTCCCTTTGTTAAGGCACTTCACTCAATGGGGGTCTCATGATAAGGTGAAAAAACTTCTTTTTCTTACCTTGATGTAGCACAAAAGACAAGAGAAAAATGAGAGTGTGGAGTTTTAGATTTTTTTCAAGTCAAGGAAAGTGCACCCAAGAGGGGGGGTATACCACTATTTATATAGGTACTATTCCCTTATCCCAAGTCATTATACATACTTTTATCATGCCTCATCAATTATCACTTTCTCCTAGGCCATTATCACAAACATTATTTTTTATTCCCTAGTTCATTATCTCACCAAGGTGAAACTTACCTTAGAATTCAATCCTATTTATTCTGACCAGATCCCATTTTCAAAGGGGACATTTGTTAGAACTCCTTTTATGGGATAAACGATAAGGATTATTAAGGAAAAGGGTCCTCAGGAAATAATCTAGTATTTCTCCTAGTCATATAGGTGTATTCTTAGGTCATTCCACCCAAGCCCCAGCATGTACGCTCGGGTTGTCGTACCCTAATTGACCAGCACAAACTGATTGTCATGCTCATCTCCCATACTCACAATTATAATTTATTTTACTATAAATAAACCACTTTGTATATCACTTAGATACCTTTTGGAAGACAAAGATACACTCAACACACCCTTTATCTAGGTCTACCTTTCCATCTCTCGTTATATTATGAATCTCAAAACCTAAGAGAATTTGTTAGGGGGTGATTAATACATACAAAGAAAAAAACTTCAGGAAAGACCACTTCTCTCCCAGTTCACCTATATTAGGGTTAAGGACCCCCAAATTCACTAATACTATAGAGTCATGTACCCAACCCCTCTAGGGAGCACCACACTAGGGTGAAACGTTCCCAAGTCCCTTAAGGAAATTAATATTGGGGTGAATTCCTTTGCCTTAATCCCAAATGAGGGTCAACCTCTTCCATCCACCTTAACCAGGGAAAACCTATTCACCCAAACTTGACTGGGGTGAATCTATCCACCCATCCTTGACTAGGGTGAACTAATTTTCCCAACCCTTACTAGGGAGAAACCTTTCACCATGACCCAACTAGGGTGAAACACTTCACCCATACCTATGCTATGTCAAACCACCTTGGCTATCCCTAACTAGGGAAAGGCCCTTTGCTTATCCCCCACTAGGGTGAAGTTTCTCGCTCAACTCTCTACTAAAGTAAAGCCTCTCTTAGGCCCTATTTCTAGGAGGACATCTTCTACCAGGTCCTCCACTAGGGAGAATCGCCATCTTTTGTTCCCATTGTAGGGTACCATGTACAACCTAATTTCAATGGTAGGGTATCCATTCCCCTAAGTCTCATATATAGGAATCCAATTAACAAGGATTTCTATAAAACCATCATATTTTCATGACTAGCGCATGCACACCAACTTACACCCTCTTGATCATATTTTACCTTGATAAAAAGACACTCCATGATTATTATACAAAATGGATAGAATCCTAAGGGGAATCATGATCATGAATACCATTGATAAAAAGGGACTTTATCATGAGGACACTATAATGGTCTCTCCTGGATTAGGCTGACCATCATGGCTGATGAAGTTTCATGTTGACCTTCCACCCAATGATCTATGCATGTATGGGCCTCCTACCTAGGTGTATGACACATCCGTGTTACCATTGATGATTTCATTACCAAGAGTTTTGAATATGCTTGGGTAGCATCTATTTTAGTTGTTCTCAAGCACTGGCTAAGTGAGATATGTGTGATCCCTAATCTCTTTCCCATAGATCCATATCCCCTATGGGACCAGTCATCCTTCTCAGTCCAAATCATGAACCGATGAGAAGTTGATGCACAAAAGGGTAAAATATGTGTAATCTTGTACACATATCCTTAATATTCCCCTAAATGGGACATGGGAATCCTCTTGATAGGTGTAAGTACTAGATCATTTCTCAATGGGCCATATTTACTATAAGACATCATTATCAAAGGTCAATATTCCATGCAAGACACACAAGGGAAGTCCCAATGTGTAATTCATAATCAATATTATATTTTCTCCCCTTTCATGAAATAGATGTCCTAGTCACATGATGTAAAACAGTATAATAACTTCCTTATTGCATAGTGTTAAACTACATGTTACAAACCTATCACATGACCATAAATTGTGCAACTCAAAATACGTGGAATTTAATTTATGCTACCATGGTATATAGGATGTCTATTTTATGTTCAAACCCAATAATATATGAAATCATATTTCCATTGGATTGTAATCCCTAAGAAATACAACATCCAAATCCACACCTTCACTAGGGTTATATTCCCTGTAAACCCATATTCATAGGGCCATATTCTTCATGAAATAATATACATCCTTCCTCACTGAGCTATATTCCCTATGATTACAAAACATCTTTTCACTAGGGTAATATTCCTTGGGAACCCTTCTCATCAATCCATATTCCTAAGGAGTCCATAATCTTGTTCAGTAGGCCATATTACCATGGTCTAAATCAACCCCATCCCCCAAAAGGCTATATTCCCTATGAAACTCAAACCTTTGTTAAAGGGATATATTCCCTATGATAAGAAACTAAAAGGGTCACCTATACATAAATCCTTCACCAACTAATGGTAGAAACCTTTTATAAGGCCCCGTCCTTAAACCTTACTTAATATTGAATTAAATGAATAATTCACATTGAGGATCTTTTCAATTTTATAGTTTTAGAGAATTAGGACATAACTATTACATCTCAAAAGATTAAAAAGTAGAAACTTCTACTAAGTTTCCATAAAATAAAAACTCTTAAAAAGAAACATGTCTAGTTCCATGTTTTAGGTAGCATGACTTTCCCTTGATCCCATCCTTGACCCTATTCCACGTTAAGTCCTGTGAAAAACATTTCAAAAACTTGGGATGAGCATAAAAAGCTCAGTAAGGGATACACAAAGAATGAAAACTATTAGTTTTTCAAAACAACAAGTAAACCATGTATACTTCAACAAAGTAATACTTTTCACCTTTTTGAAGTAGTAAAAACTCTTCACTGAATATAAGTTCATTACTTACCCTTATGTAACCAAAATATTACCATAAAACCCATATAAAGATCACATAACATATAAAGGTAACTTGGGACATAAACATACTTAAGTGGAATAACCATAAGGTCTACTTCCACACATATCACTTAATGGAATAGTCATTCGGCCAACTTCCATACATACTTAATGGAATAGCCATACGGCCGACTTCCATACCCAATGCATTGGAGTTTATAACGTAACCACCCGTCCTGGTATTCACGGCACCACCCCTCATATGGTTTATCACGTAACCACCCGTCAAATGTCCAAGTACCAATATAAAATCATAAAACATAAAACCAATATAAAGGAATGATAACATTTCCACATTTCAATCACAATATATCATAATAGAATCCTTTATCAAAACCATTTTCAATACCAAAATACATAAAAGATTATATGGTATTTATTTTATTTTAAAAACATTATGGCTTGTTGAGGAAGCCAAAGACCAAATAATACTCGTGGCGGCGGAAAAGGTCGTTGTCACCGTGTACGTTAAAAAAACATTCTTTTTTGTCGTTTAGTAAAACGCTTCGTAGAAAAAGATTCCTTTTGTATAAAAGTAAAAGTCAAAGGGTTTTATACACCGTATAAAAGAAAGTTGTGTATAAAACGAAATCTGCCTCAATGAAAGGAGATTGAGATGAAGTCCCTTACAAAGACGGTATCCTTGGATTAAGGATAAATCAATTACATAATTATGTGTGACAAACGAATACACCAAATATAAGTGGATATTAAGTGTAAAACAATCATATGTTATTCACACATATTCATATAATGACATATTCAAGGAGTACAAGCTTATCCCAAAGAATAAAAATTATGTTAAGAAGTTCCCTGGCAAAAATTTGACGGCCTAACGGCATCACTACAAAATTAAAAAAATGAGTTGATGAGAGATAAAAAGGGTATCTCATCACTTGGACATAAAATTTAAATTAATAAGGATATAGAAGAACATATCCCAACATAATATTATGTGAAAAAGACATAACAAAAGAAGTCTTTTACCAAAAATAGGAGGGTGAAAGGTTCCCTTACCGACATGGGTATCTTTCGAGACATGCACCCCGTGAAAGAAGGACAATACAACATTGATGTAAATACTCATAAATGAAAGTATATTACGCAATGAGTAAAATAATGGGCAGTACATACACCACTCAAAGTAAATTGTGGCAAATGTAGCATAAATCTCACGGGAATAAAAGTGAGATGAAAAAAACCCCTTACGAAAACTCGGCAGCCTAACGGCGCCACTTAAAACTTCCAAAATGGATTGATGAGATAAAATAGGGTCTCTCATCATATTAACATAATGTTTACAGAAAGAGTAATATAAAATAACATCCCCCAACATAACAAAGAAGTTCTTAAAAGAAGTGACATAAAGGAGAGTACTTAAAAAGAAAGAGAGAGGTTAGATCTCTTACGAAAATTCGGTAGCCTAACGGCGCCACTCAAAACTTCCAAAATGGATTGATGAGAGAGAATAGGGTCTCTCACCAAATGAACATAAAAATTTCAGTAAGATTAATATAAAAGAACATCCCAATAACAAGAAATATGATCTTTAAAAGGAATGTCATAAAAGAGTGTACTTAAAAGAAAGAGAGGAGTAGGATCCCTTACCTCGGGTCCGACTTGACTCGAACGTTCTTTAATGTCCTGAATAATAAACTTGAGTTAATTTATATTTGCTTAAGAACCTTTTTCAAGTTCATTATTCCTTTTATATCACTTATTTCCATTTTATAAACATTATGTAATCATTTAAGTTAATAATGTTTCTTTTGTCGATATTTGGTTCTTAAGTCGAAAGTGAACTTCTTACAATTACATATTGTTCGTGTGGTCAAAGGTTAATTATATGCAGAATGATATTCATGATTTGGATATCATATATATCATATATATCCAGCATATACATTTATTTATAATATTACATAATCATTTAGAGGTAATAAATGAAATGCACCGTTCATGGAGACGGTAAGTCGTACGTACGCATGAACGCTACTTTCATTTCTATCTCATACATTAATGGAAAGAAATAATAATGATATAGAGGTATATTATAATTCTAGTATAACATCATATATAATAACTTTAAATTCATCCTTTATACATCCCACATATGGAATTAACGAATCACATCACTTTGAGGGGGCGGTAGTCCGCACTTCCTTAAATGAAGATATCGCGTTTACCCATAATAGAAACCATAAAGGTATGACATAAATGAAAAATACAGAAGATTAAGTAAAACATAAACATATTATATATCATATATAAATATAGTGACATCTTAATGTCCACCTTTGAATGTGTTATATGAGTGTTGAACAATCATCGTTTCGTGAGGCAGAAATTCGCCATTCACGGAAACAGTATGTTCTTTAACCATTAGATGTAGGTGTGTGTAAGTGTAGATAGAATCATTCTTATAAAAACATCATATTATATTGAAGATACTTTATTTGTTATAAAAGAAATGAATAAAAAGAGTTTAGTGGTTTGGAGAGGCAAAATAAAACAAAAGGACTCAAGTGAAGACATTACCTTAAAATCGGGTAACTCCATTTGGTTTGAGCTAAAAGGCTTCCTTCGGAAGACTTATGACCAAAGTGAGGCTTCAAGGAGTAATAGAGGGAAGTGGAGAGACAAAATGGGCATGGTTTGGCTGAGCCAAAAGCTTTGGGAGTGTGGGTAAGGAGGTAGAGGTGGGGGCCATTTATAAGAGGAGAGGAGGGGAACTCTTGTAAAGTTACAAAATGTTACTTTATTTTCAAAAGATTTTCGGATTTTAAAGGTCCCACATTGATTTATTTCGAGGATAAGGTGATAAGGGTTCGAAATCCACTCATCCAATAGGTTTTGTACATGTTTAGGTCTTAGATATTAAATTATCTTTCCATTTTATTTAAATCATTAAATAATGAGGTCATCGTTGCATCATCATGATGCCATAAATAATTTAATTTATTTAATGTCTAAAAATTATAAAAAAACTACTATGATGTAGGAAATCTCTTTATCTTTCCAATTATTATTTATAGTAAAAAATATGACTTGTATAACCCTATGTAAAAATTGTTTTAGTAAAACATCTCATGTTTGTGTCATTTTTACTTTAACATTAAATAAAAAGATATTTATGTCATTTTCCAAACAAAGTGGCTCCATGGGGTCCCCAAGTTGACCCATGTATTGTATTGGTCGGACATGACACATCCAATGAGGGTAGGACATGTGTCTAGGTCATTTCATTTTATTAAAACATTATTCTTACCTTAAACTACACTAATTACCTCTAATCGCGATTAAAAACTTAATAAGTTACTATTCACAAAAAAATTATTTTAATCCCATTGAACCACATTTTACTTCTTAATGACAACCATGTATGTCTGATTTTTTAAATTAAAAACACAATGATAGCAAAATTTCATTTAAAAGGAAAATCAGTTTTTATAAGTACCACTTAGTGGTTTCACTATTCATCAAAAATTGAAGTTTTTCAGAAAATTACCAAAAGTTCACCCTAAGCTATATTTGATATTCTGAATTCAAAAATTATGTCTATTTTAACAAATTCAGAACATATAAGTTTCATTAATTAATTTAATAATTAATTCCCGCTTTCAAAACAAATAGCGTGTTTTTATGAAACAAAATGTATCAAAAGATTGAAACTAGTTTAAGTCTGATTTCAAAGTGAAATTAATTCCAAAGACCACTATTGGATTAAATGGTAAAAATATATTCTAATTTAACTTTAAAACCAATTCAAAAGATAATCTAATCATATAAATAAATTATATTAAAAGAGGTTTTGAATTAAAATACAACATTTTTCACTATTCATTAAAAATTGAACTTTTTTGGAAAAAAAACCAAAAATTTACGCAAAGTAAACTTTGATGTCCCGATTCTAAAGAAGAATTATATTTTGTCAAATATAACACATAAAATTGTCAAAAAGTGTATTTAAAAGTGGTTCGCCATCAAAAGGCGGTTAATCGACCTTTTAAAGAATATTAGAATGTTTACGCTTAAAATTGGATTCATTTGCATTTTTTAATCCTCTAACATTTATTGTAAAAAGTAAAAATATTTGACAAAAATATATAATAATTTTGTAGTTAGTTCTGTTCATTCCCGCCATTACAACGGCTAGGCTGTAACTACTATTTAAAATAATATTATTTTATTATTAGAGTGTAACGTAAGATTCCCAAGAAACTCGTTGTTGCGTGTTGGGTACGCCATCGAGCATAGCATCCCCTTTAAAGTAATATTAATATTTTATTCACAAATATGGATAAATATAAAAATGTCATATTCTTTATTTACCTGGGGTGTTACATCCTTCCCCCCTTTTGGGAATTGCGTCCTCGTAATTTTAAAATTGAGCTTAGAAACATCCTTGAAAGTCCCACATTAGAACAAGAGTCGGTAAAACAATCACTTTAAAATAAAGAAAGATAAGTACAGAGGTCACCCGAGTTAACCCATAATAGGATTCCGTGTAGGAAAACATGGACATGGAAGAAAAAGCAAAGGGTCATGTTCTTGAGGGAGAGTGATAGTAAACATGTCTAGGAGAAAGTTAACCATAAGAAAATCACAAACTTGTGATGGGTTAAACGGTATTCGATTCCCCGGTAGGAAAAGTTAATAGACAACATTTTTGTTTTAAGTTACTTTTTATTGAGGAATTTATTCATAAGGAAACATAATCACTTATCATGTTGACTTTCAACTTTTACTAGATTCCTTAATCAAACTCATATTTTTTCCAAAAGACGAGTATTTAGGAAGACTTGTTCGCATTAAGAGTACTATAATCAACTTCTAGAGAATCACCTAATCCACCAAAGAGAACTATATACTTCCCATGTCTTTAGGATTTAACCAAAACCAAAACCAAAAAGGTTAGTACAAGGTCAGATAATCCAGAAAAGGATAACCCTTTAAAAAGAAAATCTATGCTTAATCTTCAAAATTTGTCCAAAAAAACCCAATGTCCAACGAGGACTATTCGATAAACAAATTGTCTATAAAATACTTCAAAGTAAACCAAACTAATATTGAAACCCAAATATTTGAAGGATTTAGTCGCATAGTCTTCCAAGGTACAAATTAACACCTATCTCCAAATAATATCAGTTACTCTTAAAGTCTCGTATTGAAAAGTAATTAACCTAATCACATATCCTCCATGATAGGTTAATCATTTTCATAAATAACCCAAAATCAACTTACTCTTAATTCATAAAATCATATAACTAAAAAGAATCAGTCAAACTAACCAGGGACTTCACGTAGTCCAGTGGTAGGCGATAAATACCAGTCGCACTTTGGTTGTGGGTTCGATTCCCGCAGCTTTGTCCGACGCGACGGGTTGTCACACGGTCTGCGTGTTGTCCTTTTTCCAAAAATATATAATTCTCAAATCATTCCCCAAAAAGAGATAAAATCATCAAAAATAACCATAACATAATTTAACCTCAATTTTATCTCAAGCCTTTCACTTCCATCATAACATATAGTAACCCATAATTACCTCAAAAGTAAGGATCATATAAACCCAAATGGTTCTTTATAGCTATGTCCACAAAAGAAAAGATAATTATTCCTTGAATAAAATTTTCATATATTAAACATCAGTGTTACACATACTATAAAAAGTCTTCTAATGTACCCCATCATCAAAAGACACTTAATACTCTTAAGAATTTCACCATAACTCTTGAAGCTCTTATATGTTGACTTCTTACTCATTCAACATTCTTCATGATCCATTAACCATTCCTTTCCAACTTATTCTGAAATACTTCTTTCCTACAAACAAAATCATGAATCATATCCTAAGATTCCAAAATAGAAACAAAAGTTAAGAAATAATCCATACCTTTGATTGGTCATTATCAGTTTCTTCATCCTCAATCGGAATGGCATTAGGTATTGGTAAATGAGTATTTGTATGATCTTGGTGATCCCATTCACGAAACTTCTTCATAGGACATGTGTTTGCATAATGACTATGCACACCACATTTAAAACATTCAATTGATCCCTCAGAAATAACTTCTTTCCATTTCCTCGAGTCAACTGGATGCTTCCTTTTTCCATGGAAGGTTCTTGCTTTATGACCTTCATTTCCACATCTATATCATATTTCTGTCCCTTTGAAACATTTTCCTAGGTGTTTCTTTCCACATCTATGACACATAGGTTTTTGAACAAACTTACCTTTATGATTATTACTTGTAGTTCCATAGGTATTTGTTTCTCGCATATATGATTCCTTATAGAAATCACCAAGGTTTAGGTGGTCAATCATGACTCCAGATAGTTGGCTGAGGATAAACACAAGAGTTCTCATTGCAGCTCCCATATCATTCAGTTGCTCGCTCAGAAAACCGTCACAGTTTCCTTCACATCCACTGTTACCTTGGTGCCTGCTAGATCCAGCCATTTACTAAAACCAAAAAGGGTCAGTGTGAGTATAACAACAAAACCATAATGTACTAATGAGGAAGATATACTTACTCATTCACTTTATCTAAAAACTATGACTCTTTCTGAAATCCTAACCATTATGGTCATGTCACTTATGCTTAAAGAATACCCTAACCTCTAAAGTTATCTAAACCGACCTCTGATACCAACTATAAGGCCCCGGCCTTAAACCTTACTTAATATTGAATTAAATGAATAATTAACATTGAGGATCTTTTCAAGTTTAGAGTTTTAGAGAATTAGGACATAACTATTACATCTCAAAAGATTACAAAGTAGAAACTTCTACTAAGTTTCCATAAAATAAAAACTCTTAAAAAGAAACATATCTAGTACCATGTTTTAGGTAGCATGACATTCCCTTGATCCCATCCTTGACCCTATTCCATGTTAAGTCCTGTGAAAAACATTTCAAAAACTTGGGATGAGCATAAAAAGTTCAGTAAAGGATACACAAAGAATGAAAACTGTTAGTTTTTCAAAATAACAAGTAAACCATGTATACTTAAACAAAGTAATACTTTTCACCTTTTCAAAGTAGTAAAAACTCTTCACTGAATATAAGTTCATTACTTACCCTTATGTAACCAAAATATTACCATAAAACCCATATAAAGATCACATAACATATAAAGGTAACTTGGGACATAAACATACTTAAGTGGAATAACCATAAGGTCGACTTCCACACATATCACTTAATGGAATAGCCATTCGGCCAACTTCCATACATACTTAATGGAATAGCCATACGGCCGACTTCCATACCCAATGTATTGGAGGTTATAACGTAACCACCCGTCCTGGTATTCACGGCACCACCCGTCATATGGTTTATCACGTAACCACCCGTCAAATGTCCAAGTACCAATATAAAATCATAAAACATAAAACCAATATAAAGGAATGATAACATTTCCACATTTCAATCACAATATATCATAATAGAATCCTTTATCAAAACCATTTTCAATACCAAAATACATAAAAGAGTATATGGTATTTATTTTATTTTAAAAACATTACGGCTTGTTGAGGAATCCAAAGACCAAATAATACTCGCGGCGGCGGAAAAGGTTGTTGTCACCATGTACGTTAAAAAAACATTCCTTTTTGTCGTTTAGTAAAACGCTTCGTAGAAAAAGATTCCTTTTGTATAAAAGTAAAAGTCAAAGGGGTTTATACACCGTATAAAAGAAAGTTGTGTATAAAACGAAATATGCCTCAATGAAAGGAGATTGAGACGAAGTCCCTTACAAAGACGGTATCCTTGGATTAAGGATAAATCAATTACATAATTATGTGTGACAAACGAATACACCAAATATAAGTGGATATTAAGTGTAAAACAATCATATGTTATTCACACATATTCATAGAATGACATATTCAAGGAGTACAAGCTTATCCCAAAGAATCAAAATTGGGTTAAGAAGTTCCCTTGCAAAAATTTGACGGCCTAACGGTGTCACTACAAAATTCAAAAAATGAGTTGATGAGAGATAAAAATGTTATCTCATCACTTGGACATAAAATTTAAATTAATAAGGATATAGAAGAACATATCCCAACATAATATTATGTGAAAAAGACATAACAAACACTACTGAAAATCCGGCCATTAGCGACTGCCATTGGCGGTCGCTAAAGGCCTTTAAGGGCCGCTCAGTGACCGCCAATGGCGGTCACTGTTGCCTCGTCGCTAGAGGCTTTCAGCGACTGCCTATGGCGGTCGCTAGTGTAAAAAAAAATTTAAAATTTTTTTTATTGAATTGAATATATAAATATATATATATATATATATATATATATATATATATATTCATATATATACTATTAAATACAATATTTTAAATATATATATATATATAATATATTTTAAAAGTTTTAATATATATATAATATATATATAATATCAAATCATTATGCTATAATAATTTAAAAACTTCGATTCAAGAAATAATCTCATTTCAGGTCTTTCGGAGCACGTTTGCTCCGAATGGGACCGCTGCACGCTGTTTTGGTGTTTTATGGCGCCGGAAACGCGTTTCCGGCCACCGCAGTCACACGGAACCTCCGAATGAGGTGCTGTCTGGCCGACCATTTCACAATTCATGCCCCGGATGTTGTCGTACGGTTTCGTGGCATTCGGAGGTCGTTCGGGTGGTTTT
The DNA here is from genome assembly GCA_963277665.1 of Viscum album. Classification (NCBI taxonomy): domain Eukaryota; kingdom Viridiplantae; phylum Streptophyta; class Magnoliopsida; order Santalales; family Viscaceae; genus Viscum; species Viscum album. The sequence continues at coordinate 1,719,618,895 of OY728141.1, forward strand.
GACCCCCCAACGCGCTATTTCAGCGCGCGCCGCGCTGCTGAAAAGGACACAATCGGACGTGTCACGTGCACCGCACGTCCGCTGGACGTGCTGCCTCCTCCTGCATCTCAGGAATAATATTTATATCGTTCTCGTGTGGTTTCAGGTCTTTCGGAGCATGTTTTCTCAGAATGGGACCGTCGCACGCCGTTTTGGTGTTTTATGGCGCCGGAAACGCGTTTTCGGCCGCCGCGGTCACACGGCACCTCCGAATGAGGTGCCGTATGGCCGACCATTTCACAATTCACGCCCTGGATGTTGTCGTACGGTTTCGTGGCATTCGGAGGTCGTTCGGGTGGTTTTGACCCCCCAACGCGCCATTTCAGCGCGCGCCGCGCTGCTGAAAAGGACACAATCGGACGTGCCGCGCGCACTGCACGTCCGATGGATGTGCAACCTCCTCCTGCATCTCAGGAATAATATTTCTATCGTTCCCGTGCTGTTTCAGGTCGTTCGGAGCACGTTTGCTTCGAATGGGACCGCCGCACGCCGTTTTGGTGTTTTATGGCGCCGGAAACGCGTTTCCGGCCGCCGCGGTCAAAAGGCACCTCCGAATGAGGTGTCGTCTGGCCAAACATTTCACAATTCACGCCCCGGATGTTGTCGTACGGTTTCGTGGCATTCGGAGGTCGTTCGGGTGGTTTTGACCCCCCAACGCGCCATTTCAGCGCGCGCCGCGCTGCTGAAAAGGACACAATCGGACGTGCCGCGCGCACCGCACGTCCGCTGGACGTGATGCCTCCTCCTGCATCTCAGGAATAATATTTCTATCATTTCCGTGTGGTTTCAGGTCTTTCGGAGCACGTTTGCTCCGAATGGGACCGTCGCACGCCGTTTTGGTGTTTAATGGCGCCGGAAACGCGTTTCCGGCCGCCGCGGTCACACAGCACCTCCGAATGAGGTGCCTTCTAGCTGACCATTTCACAATTCACGCCCCAAATGTTGTCGTACGGTTTTGTGGCATTCGGAGGTCGTTCGGGTGGTTTTGACCCCCCAACGCGCCATTTCAGCGCGCGCCGCGCTGCTGAAAAGGACACAATCGGACGTGCTGCGCGCACCGCACGTCCGATGGACGTGCGACCTCCTCCTGCATCTCAGGAATAATATTTCTATCGTTCTCGTGCGGTTTTAGGTCGTTCGGAGCACGTTTGCTCCGAATGGGACCGCTGCACGCCGTTTTGGTGTTTTATGGCGCCGGAAACGCGTTTCCGGCCGCCGCGGTCAAACGGCACCTCCGAATGAGGTGTCGTCTGGCCGACCATTTGAAAATTCACACCCCGGATGTTGTCGTACGGTTTCGTGGAATTCGGAGGTCGTTTGGGTGGTTTTGGCCCCCCAACGCGCCATTTCAGCGCGCGTCGCGCTGCTGAAAAGGACACAATCGGACGTGCCGCGCGCACCGCACGTCCGATGGACGTGCTGCCTCCTCCTTAATCTCAGGAATAATATTTCTATAGTTACCGTGCGGTTTCAGGTCATTCGGAGCACGTTTGCTCCGAATGGGACCGTCGCACGCCGTTTTGGTGTTTTATGGCGCCGGAAACGCATTTCCGGCCGCCGCGGTCACACGGCACCTCCGAATGAGGTGCCGTCTGGCCGACCATTTCACAATTCACGCCTCAGATGTTTTCGTATGGTTTAGTGGCATTCAGAGGTCGTTCGGGTGGTTTTGACCCCCCAACGCGTCATTTCAGCGCGCGTCGCGCTGCTGAAAAGGACACAATCGGACGTGTCGCGCGCACCGCACGTCCGATGGACGTGTGACCTCCTCATGCATCTCAGGAATAATATTTCTATCATTCCCATGCGGTTTCAGGTCGTTCGGAGCACGTTTGCTTCGAATGGGACCGTCGCACGCCGTTTTGGTGTTTTATGACGCCGGAAACGCGTTTTTGGCCGCCGCGGTCACACAGCACCTCCGAATGAGGTGTCGTCTGGCCGACCATTTCACAATTCACGCCCCGGATGTTGTCGTACAGTTTCGTGGCATTCGGAGGTCGTTCGGGTGGTTTTGACCCCCCAACGCACCATTTCAGCGCGCGCCGCGCTGCTGAAAAAGACACAATCGAACGTGTCACGTGCACCGCATGTCCGCTGGATGTGATTCCTCCTCCTGCATCTCAGGAATAATATTTCTATCGTTCCCGTGCGGTTTCAGGTCTTTCGGAGCATGTTTGCTCCGAATGGGACCGTCGCACGCCGTTTTGGTGTTTTATGGCGCCGGAAACGCGTTTCCGGCCGCCGCGGTCACACGGCACCTCCGAATGAGGTTCCGTATGGCCGACCATTTCACAATTCACGCCCCGGATGTTGTCGTACGGTTTCGTGGCATTCGGAGGTCGTTCGGGTGGTTTTGACCCCCCAACGCGCCATTTCAGCGCGCGCCGCGCTGCTGAAAAGGACACAATCGGACGTGTCGCGCGCACCGCACGTCCGATGGACGTGCGACCTCCTCCTTCATCTCAGGAATAATATTTCTATTGTTCCCGTGCGGTTTCAGGTCGTTCGGAGCACGTTTGCTCCAAATTGGACCGTCGCACGCCGTTTTGGTGTTTTATGGCGCCAGAAACGCGTTTCCGGCCGCCGCGGTCACACGGCACCTCCGAATGAGGTGCCGTCTGGCCGACCATTTCACAATTCACGCCCCGGATGTTGTCGTACGGTTTCGTGGCATTCTGAGGTCGTTCGGGTGGTTTTGACCCCCCAACGCGCCATTTCAGCGCGCGCCGCGCTGCTGAAAAGGACACAATCGGACGTGCCGCGCGCACCGCACGTCTGATGGAGGTGCGGCCTCCTCCTGCATCTCAGGAATAATATTTCTATCGTTCCCGTGCGGTTTCAGGTCTTTTGGAGCACGTTTGCTCCGAATGGGACCGCCGCACGCCGTTTTGGTGTTTAATGGCGCCGGAAACGCGTTTTCAGCCGTCGCGGTCACACGGAACCTCCGAATGAGGTGCTGTCTGGCCGACCATTTCACAATTCACGCCCCGGATGTTTTCGTACGGTTTCGTGGCATTCGGAGGTCGTTCGGGTGGTTTTGACCCCCCAACGCGCCATTTCAGCGCGCGCCGCGCTGCTGAAAAGGACACAATCGGACGTGCCGCGCGCACCGCACGTCTGATGGACGTGCAACATCCTCCTGCATCTCAGGAATAATATTTCTATCGTTCCCGTGCGGTTTCAGGTCTTTCGGAGCACGTTTGCTTCGAATGGGACCGACGCACGCCGTTTTGGTGTTTTATGGCGCCGGAAACTCGTTTCCGGCCGCCGCGGTCACACGGCACCTCCAAATGAGGTGCCGTCTGGCCGAACATTTCACAATTCACGCCCCGGATGTTGTCGTACGGTTTCGTGGCATTCGAAGGTTGTTCGGGTGGTTTTGACCCCCCAACGCGCCATTTCAGCGCGCGTCGCGCTGCTGAAAAGGACACAATCGGACGTGCGGGGGTGCGAGGGGCTGTACGGGGGTGGTGGGGGGTTGTACGGGGGTGCGGGGGCTGTACGGGGGTGGCGGGGGGCTGTACGGGGGTGCGGGGGGCTGTACGGGGGTGGCGGGGGGCAGTACGGGGGTGCGGGGTGTTGTACGGGGGTGCGGGGGGGGGGGGGGGGGGGGCTGTACGGGGGTGCGGGGGGTCTTACGGGGGTGCGGGGGGGCTGTACGGGGGTGCGGGGGGGCTGTACGGGGGTGCGGGGGGCTGTACAGGGGTGCGGGGGGGGGGGGGGGGGCTGTACGGGGGTGCGGGGGGCTGTACGGGGGTGGCGGGGGGCAGTACAGGGGTGCGGGGGGTAGTACGGGGGTGCGGGGGGTTGTACGGGGGTGCGGGGGGGCTGTACGGGGGTGCGGGGGGGCTGTACGGGGGTGCGGGGGGCTATACGGGGGTGCGGGGGGCTCTCCGGGGGTGCAAAGGTCATCCCATTGATTACAAAAGTGAAAAATAAAAGTGATAACATCTAATTAATACATATTTCTTTTATCGATACCATACAGAAATTTATAAAAAATATATTGGATAATACATAATCTATAATATCAGATTTATTGATCTGTTGGAATTAGTTCGACTTTTTCAAATGTAGAATCATTCAAGATTATCTGATCAAAAACTCAATATGTGTATAAAATATTTAAAAGACCACCATGGATGGTAATAATGCATTACTTAAATGAATAAATATAGTACATCAATGTCAACCCTACCAGTAAAAATAAAAAACATATCTCGTGAATATATGGTGCGTCACGCGTTCTCATCAATGCTACCTCCTTCTGGTAGGCCAGGTGCCTACAACAAATAAACATTATAAATATTTTATTAACAAAAATAATTTAAATTAAATAAATAAATACAGTATATACCTGCGTCGTATGATCCCATGTACCATCAGCTCGACGCACATATTCCCGCAGTGCTCTAACCTCCGCTGTCAATTGCGCATTTGTCTCCTCGAAAGTGCACAGCCGTGCCTCAAAATCTGACATCTACTGTGTCATATGAGCAACAGCAGGACCGACAACCGTAGCGCGTGACACTACAGAACGAGGAATCCCTGCTCCATAGGTCAAACTATAGCCATGCCCGTCCCGACCAATAATGCGATGAAAGATCTCATCCCGTCGCATGGGAAGCTGTCACTGGTCCTCTGGCAGATGTTCTAACTCAGCTTCAAATTGAGCCTGTGAAATATTTAAATATATGTTAATATATAGATTTATGTAATTATTGGTAAGTACAGACACTTACTATCAATGCTGCAACCTCTGGATCATTACGATCACGAGTCCTTATCCACACCGACATTTTATCAGTTGTTGCACCTTGCCCTCGCAACTGTATATTAAAAGAATATAAACACAAAACCATATTAATTAATAAATTAAAAAATGAATAATATATACCTCATGTCGGATCTGAGACACGTGATGAGTCCCGAGCCTGTGAGCTGGTCCCTGCAACGCTCGATTCTCCGAATGGCGTGTTGACACCTCCTACATTCAATTCATTCAAATTTCAAACAAATCACATATTCTTGAAAATATATATACAGAAAAATAATTAATATACAAACCGCAACACCCTCAGTAGACCAATATGCAACCAAGTCATGCCACTGAGCCGGGAGGACACCTCTCGGGACTTTTTCCAAAATGTCAAGGGCACCCACATTTGGTACCCAGTGGTCCCTCTTCACTTTGCCTTTATAATCTTTCCACATCTTACGGCATTTGCTCATACACACGGGCTGAAACTCTTCAGGGCATACTTTCAAATTTTGCTATAAAGAAAATAATCAAACATATTAGTATTCTTTATAAATATAAAATAAAATAAAATTATTTTCTTACCTGAACCTCCCTCCATAGACGATCTAATGTGTCCTGAGGGATAGAAGCCCAATCACGCGTGGTCAATGGAAATCGATGTGGGTCACGTATGATATGACCCAGCTGACGAATAAATGTCGGGGCATTCGGTCCCATGGGATGAAATACCTCATCAAATGAAACATCTATCGTTGTGTCGGAATTCCATGATAATATGCCACGACCAGGGCCTCTCCTGCGAGAGGAAGAAGCAGCCGAGTCTGATCCTATTGAAAACAATTTTATATATAAATTGACAAATGTTATTAAGTCAATTACATAAAAAATATAGACAATGACATTCAAACATACCTCAACCCTGAGACGTAGATGCCTCAGATGGATGATGTGGATCTTCTGCCTCTTCCCCTGACATGTCTGCAGTCATAGAAAATATCAGTAGTGAGTCCAAAGTGTTTAAAAGATAAATTGGATTGTTCTTAATAAATCAAACTTGTACAACTGTTAATCAAACAAAAAATGGATTGAATAATTAGTTGTGAATGAATTTTAAAAAATCAGAAAGTTAATTAACCTAAATATTTATGACTGAATTAACTTACAAAAGTGAGGATTAAAACTTATAAGGATTTATAAAATGATTAGATAATTTATGATATCCTAGGACATTCTACTGAATAGCGGGAAAACAATTATACCTTTCATTAAGCATGAAAATCGACCGTTTCTCCTTCAACAGCCGCTCTAACCCAATAAATATCTTCTTCATGTTGAACTACGGTATGTTGATCAAGTTGTTGGTAAACAAACGGAACAGTCTCGGGTTCATCTTCTTCAAATAAAAACACTCCTCGCCGAGACATTTTGACAACAACTTGCCAACTTGGATCCGAAGGAAAAGTAACGAAGAATACTTGTTCCGCTTGTGATGTCAAAATGAAAGGTTCATTCTCAACTCGTTCATTATTTCTGTATAACATATAGTTAAAATTCACCAATGAAAACTGATATTGATTGACTTTACATCCACGCACTGGATCAACCCAATTACACTTTAACAATATGTACTTCAAACCGTGTGTGTATACAACTTCAATGATGTCTATCAATTGACCATAGTAATAACCAGAATCGACAAAGGGACAACCGATGCCACTGTTTTGTGTTGCTCGTTTGTCGTCAACATCTTTAATGCGAAATCGAAAACCATTAGCATCAATAGCTTTATAACGACGAGCTGTTATAGATGGACCCTCAGCCAGTTGGATAAATACTTCAGGTAGCGTGGGGTCCCCTAACTCCCTCAGCTTACGAACCTACATAATTTATAAAAATCAATACTGATATATGCAGAAAGAATTAGTTTAATACTTCACTCATAATGAAAATCAATTTATACATACATAATCCTTGAACCAATCATGAACTTCCGCATAATGAGATTGTTGAATTTGCAACTCAGTCGCACGATGCATCTCTTCTTTTATCTCATTAATTTGTTTCCTGCAAATGATTACGCGATGTTTAAAAGATCAAATTATGCAAACAAAACATGTAAAAGTTATACAAGCACATTGATAAGATACTTACTGCATTAATGGTGCAACTGATGGAGTATTGAACAAGATATATCGATGTGCTTGTATCCACTCGATGTTGTCCATATCAAATGTGGTTCCTTCTCCAACTGGACCATCATGAATCCGAGAGGGCTTATCTAATTTTGTTTCAACATCCGTAAGATATTATGCACAAAAGGTAGTACACTCATCCATCAAATAACCATTGGCTATTGATGCCTCTGGACGAGCTCTGTTGCGTACAAATCTTTTCAATGTACTCAAATACCGTTCAATAGGATACATCCACCTGAATTGCACTGGACCAGCAGCCATTACTTCATCAGTTAGGTGCACTGTTAAGTGGACCATAACATCGAAAAATGAGGGGGGGGAATAGTTTCTCAAAGTGACAAAGCGTAAGTACAATTCGGTCCTGCAAACTTTTTAAATCACTCATTCGTTGATTTCTTAAACAAAGCTGTCTAAAAAAATTACTCATCTCAATCAAGGGCTGTACAACATTGGGGGATAAACAATCACAAATTGCGATTGGAATCAACTGCTAAAGTAATATGTGATTGTCATGACTTTTCAACCCTTGCAATGTCTTGCTCGTCAGATTCACACACTTTGAAATATTAGAAGAGTAACCATCAGGCACCTTGACCATCTTCAAAATGGAAAGAAATGTCTCTTTCTCCTCTGTAGTCATCGAATACTATGCAGCAGGCATATATGCCTTGTTTTCCTCAGCTAACTGTAAATGCAACTATTTCCTTAAACCCATTTCTTCCAAATCACGGCGTGCATTAACATGGTCCTTTGACTTTCCACTGACACCTAAAATGGTCCACAATATGTTATCACAAACATTTTTTTCAATGTGCATGACATCCAAATTATTCCTCAACATGTTAGTTTTCCAATACGAAAGACTATAAAAAATACTTTTCCTTTTCCAATTGTGACTGCGCTGCCTACCCGCAGCACGAATATTACGTACTGGAGGAGCCACCAAATCCTGAATCTCATATACCGTGTGGATGTTTTCTTCCTCAATCTGCGATAACATTTCGACTCCTGTCATGATCTTTGGTGCTGGGCTGAACTCTCTAGAACCATCAAATGCCACTCTGTCCTTTCTGAACCTGTTCTGGGGAGGGAGAAAATGCCTGTGACCCATGTATGCCCATTTTTTGGAATGTTTAAGCCATACAGATTTTTTACTTTTATTGCAACAAGGGCAAGCAAATTCTCCTTTCGTACTCCAGCCTGATAAATTTGCATAAGCTGGGAAGTCATTGATTGTCCACAATAAAGCAGCATGTAGTTTGAACATTTCATTCGTTTTGCAGTCATAAGTCATCACACCATCGCCCCAAAATTCATTCAACTCATCAATCAATGGCTGAAGGTAAACATCAATCTTATCCCCCAGACTTTTAGGTCCATTAATAAGAGTGGAAAGTAATATAAATTGTTGCTTCATACAAAGCCACGGAGGAAGATTATATGGAACCAACACCACGGGCCATGTGCTATGAGTTGCACCAACCATAGACTTGAATGGATTGAAACCATCTGCTTCCAATCCCAATCGGACATTACGAACATCTTTAGCAAAGTCGGGATGTCTCTTATCAAAATCCTTCCATGCATGAGAGTCTTCCGGGTGGGTTAACATGTCACTTTCATGAACTCTTTCTGCATGCCATCTCATTAAATTAGAAACTTTAGATGACATAAAAAATCTTTTCAACCTCGGTTTAAGGGGAAAGTAACGCATTTTCTTTACGGCAATCGGTTTCCCCTGTATCGCAATCTGACTTTGATGAGTCTTATTTCCCCTGTTCTCTTTCCACCTGGAAGCGCCACAAACCGTACAAATATCCAAATGAGCAGTTTCATTTCTAAACAACATACAGTTGTTTGCACATGCATCTATAGTCTCATATGTAAAACCTAAGTTCTCTTTCAACTTAAGAGCATAGTAATACGACTCAGGAATCTTAGCGTCGACAGGAAGAACTTTTTTCAATAAAACCAAAAGCATGTCGAATGATGTGTCTGACCAATTATTCAAAGTCTTCAAATGCAACAACTCCACGATAAACGACAGTTTATTGTAAGAAGTACATCCAGGATATAATTCTGTTTTCGCATCATCAAGTACTTCATAAAACCTCCTCGAATCACGATCTGCACCAGAGCGAAGATTTATCTCACCGATCTCAAGATTCTGGATGTCAATGCCTTCAGGATCAAACCCACGTACCATTTCAGTAAGAATTTCATGCATTGGATCAGTCATCCTTGCATCAACATCCATCTGAGCTGCATCTGTATTTTGATAACGAACATATTCTTCTCCATGACGAGTCCAACTCTTATAATTTTTCAGAAATCCATTAAAGAAAAGGTGCTCCCTCATAGTATCTCATGTGAATTGATATCTGTTAGCACATTTTCTACATGGACAACTAATATAGTTACTTTCAAATCCTCTCGTGAAGTCAATAAACTGCATAATGCCACTGAAATATTCTCTAGACGTTCGATTTGGAAGATCAATCCAACTCTTATCCATAATAATATCTGTATAACAAACATTTACACAATACTTATTACATTTACATTTTTCAAATCAACTATATTCAAAATAAATATTAACCATTTGTTTATGAACCATTGATAAAATAATAATGTAACTGAAAGCTCATGTTACCTGATTGAGCTACAAACCTGAAAGGGAGGGGAGCCGAAGGCGGTGCTGCGAGGGAGAGGAGGCAGCGAAGGGGAGTCGGAGCCAAAGGCGGTGCGGCAAGGGAGGGGACGGGCGGTGGTGGCGGTGGGGAGCTGGAGGAGAGGAGGCGGTGAGGGGACGGGGGACGGGCAGCGAGGGGGGGGGTGTCCGGGGTCGGGGGGGGGGGGGGGCTGTCCGAGGTGCGGGGAGGGGTGTCCGGGGTGTCGGGGGCCTGTCAGGGGCCTGTCAGGGGTGCGGGAAGGGGTGTCCGGGGTGCGGGGGGGGGGGGCTGTCTGGGGTGCAGGGGGGCTGTCGGGGGTGCGGGGTGGGGTGTCCGGGGTGCGGGGGGCCTGTCCGGGGTGCGGGGGGGCTGTCCGGGTTCGAAGGGGGGGTGTCCGAGTGCGGGTGGGGGGGGGGGGGCTGTCCGGGGTGCGGGGGGGCTGTCCGGGTTCGGAGGGGGTGTCCGAGTGTAGGGGGGGCTGTCCGGGGTGCGGGGAGGCGTCCAGGGTGCGGGGGCCGGTCCGGAGTGCGTGGGGGGGGGGGGGCTGTCCGGGGTGCGGGGGGCGGTCCGGAGTGCGCGGGGGGGGGGGGGGGGGGGGGGGCTGTCCGGGGTGCGGGGAGGCGTCTGGGGTGTGGGGGGCGGTCCGGAGTGTGCGGAGGGGGCTGTCCGGGGTGCGGGTGCCGTCCGGGGTGGGAGGGGTCGAGAGGCCGGAGGGCGGAGGGCGGCGAGGGAGGGCGGGCGGTGGGGGAGGGCGGGCGGCGGGGGAGGGCGGGCGGCGGGGGAGGGCGGGCGGCGGGGGAAGCCGGGCGGCGGGGGAGGCCGGGCGGCGGGGGAGGCCGGGCGGCGGGGGAGGGGAGGGCGGCGAGGGAGGGAGGGGGTTAGGGCGGCGATCGGGGGAGATCGGGGTCGAGGGGGCGCAGAAGCCCCCCGTTTTTTTTATGTAGGTTAGCGACCGCCATTGGCGGTCGCTATTGGTTAGCTATAGCGACCGCCAATGGCGGTCGCCCGAGTCTGGGGGGCTTCAATGCCCCCTTTTCTAGTAGTGAAAAGAAGTCTTTTACCAAAAAGAGGAGGGTGAAAGGTTCCCTTACCGACATGGGTATCTCTCGAGACATGCACCCCGTGAAAGAAGGACAATACAACATTGATGTAAATACTCGTAAATGAAATTATATTACCCAATGAGTAAAATAATGGGCAGTACATACACCACTCAAAGGAAATTGTGGCAAATGTAGCATAAATCTCACAGGAATAAAAGTGAGATGAAAAAAATCCCTTACGAAAACTCGGCAGCCTAACGGCGCCACTTAAAACTTCTAAAATGGATTGATGAGATCAAATAGGGTCTCTCATCATATTAACATAAAGTTTACAGAAAGAGTAATATAAAATAACATCTCCCAACATAACAAAGAAGTTCTTAAAAGAAGTGACATAAAGGAGAGTACTTAAAAAGAAAGAGAGAGGTTAGATCTCTTACGAAAATTCGGTAGCCTAACGGCGCCACTCAAAACTTCCAAAATGGATTGATGAGAGAGAATAGGGTCTCTCACCATATGAAAATAAAAATTTCAGTAAGAGTAATATAAAATAACATCCCAATAACAATAAATATGAGCTTTAAAAGTAATGTCATAAAAGAGTGTACTTAAAAGAAAGAGAGGAGCAGGATCCCTTACCTCGGGTTCGACTTGACTCGATCATTCTTTAACGTCCTGAATAATAAACTTGAGTTAATTTCTATTTTCTTAAGAACCTTTTTCAAGTTCATTATTACTTTTATATCACTTATTTCCATTTTATAAACATTATGTAATCATTTAAGTTAATAATGTTTCTTTTGTCGATATTTGGTTCTTAAGTCGAAAGTGAACTTCTTACAATTACATGTTGTTCGTGTGGTCAAAGGTTCATTATATCCAAAATGATATTCATGATTTGGATATCATATATATCATATATATCCAGCATATACATTTATTTATAATATTACATAATCATTTAGATGTAAGAAATTAAATACACCGTTCATGGAGACGGTAAGCCGTACGTACGCATGAACGCTACTTTCATTTCTATCTCATACATTAATGGAAAGAAATAATAATGATATAGAGGTATATTATAATTCCAGTATAACATAATATATAATAACTTTAAATCCATCCTTTATACGTCCCACATATGGCATTAACGAATCACATCACTTTGAGGGGGCGGTAGTCAGCACTTCCTTAAATGAAGATATCGCGTTTACCCATAATAGAAACCATAAAGGTATGCCATAAATGAAAAATACAGAAGCTTAAGTAAAACATAAACATATTATATATCATATATAAATATAGTGACATCTTAATGTCCACCTTTGAAGGTGTTATATGAGTGTTGAACAATCATCGTTTCATGAGGCAGAAATTCGCCATTCACGGAAACAGTATGTTCTTTAACCATTAGATATAGCTGTGTATAATTGTAGCTCGAATAATTCTTATAAAAACATCCTAGTATATTTAAGATACTGGATTTGTTATAAAAGAAATGAATAAAACGAGTTTAGGGGGTTGGAGAGGAAAAATAAAACAAAAGGACTCAAGTGAAGACATTACCTTAAAATCGGGTAACTCCCTTTGGTTTGAGCTAAAAGGCTTCTTTGGGAAGACTTATGCCCAAAGTGAGTCTTCAAGGAGTAATAGAGGGAATTGTATAGACAAAATGGGCAGGGTTTCTCCGAGCCAAAGGCTTTGGGAGTGTCGGTAAGGAGGTAGAGGTGGGGGCCTTTTATAAGAGGAGAAGAGCGGCACTCTTGTAAAGTTACAAAATGTTACTTTATTTTCAAAAGAGTTTCGGATTTTAAAGGTCCCACATTGATGTATTTCGAGGATAAGGTGATAAGAGTTCGAAATCCACTCATCCAATAGGTTTTTTACATGTGTAGGTCTTAGATATTACATTATCTTTCCATTTTATTTAAATCGTTAAATAATGAGGTCATCGCTGCATCATCATGATGTCATAAATAATTTAATTTATTTAATGTCTAAAAATTATAAAAAAAATACTATGATGTAGGAAATCTTTTTATATTTCCAATTACTATTTATAGTCAAAAATATGACTTGTATAACCCCATGTAAAAAATGTTTTAGTAAAACATCTCATGTTTGTGTCATTTTTACTTTAACATTAAATAAAAAGATATTTATGTCATTTTCCAACCAAAGTGGCTCCATGGGGTCCCCAAGTTGACCCATGGATTTTCTTGGTCGGCCATGACACATCCAATGAGGGTAGGACATGTTTCTAGGTCATTTCATTTTATTAAAACATTATTCTTACCTTAAACTACACTAATTACCTCTAATCGCGATTAAAAACTTAATTAGTTAATATTCACAAAAAAAATTATTTTAATCCCATTGAACCACATTTTACTTCTTAATGACAACCATGTATATCGGATTTTTGAAATTAAAAACACAATGATGGAAAATTTTCATTTAAACGGAAAATCAGTTTTTATAAGTACCACTTAGTGGTTTCACTATTCATCAAAAATTGAAGTTTTTCAGAAAATTGCCAAAAGTTCACCATAAGCTATATTTGATATTCCGAATTCAAAAATGATGTATATTTTAAAAAATTCAGAACATATAAGTTTCATTAATTAATTTAATAATTAATTCCCGCTGTCAAAACAAATAGCGTGTTTTTATGAAACAAAATGTATCAAAAGATTGACACTAGTTTAAGTCTGATTTCAAAGTGAAATTAATTCCAACGACCACTATTGGATTAAATGGTAAAAATATATTCTAATTTCACTTTAAAACCAATTCAAAAGATAATATAATCATATAAATAAATTAGATTAAAAGAGGTTTTGAATTAAAATACAACATTTTTCACTATTCATTAAAAATTGAACTTTTTTGGAAAAAAAACCAAAAATTTACGCAAAGTAAACTTTGATGTCCCGATTCTAAAGAAGAATTATATTTTGTCAAATATAACACATAAAATTTTCAAAAAGTGGATTTAAAAGAGGTTCTCCATCAAAAGGCGGTTAATAGACCTTTTAAAGAATATTAGAATATTTACGCTTAAAATTGGATTCATTTTCATTTTTTAATCCTCTAACATTTATTGTAAAAAGTAAAAATATTTGACAAACATATATAATAATTTTGTAGTTAGTTCTGTTCATTCTCGCCATTACAACGGCTAGGCATTAACTACTATTTAAAATAATATTATTTTATTATTAGAGTGCAACGTAAGATTCCCAAGAAACTCGTTGTTGCGTGTTGCGTACGCCATCGAGCATAGCATCCCCTTTAAAGTAATATTAATATTTTATTCACAAATATGGATAAATATAAAAATGTCATATTCTTTATTTACCTGGGGTGTTACACCTTTTGCCTAACAGTTTACTCTGGATGACTTTAAACTGCTTGGAAACAATTATGGATACATAACTTTAAAAGGAACCACATTGGTCTTTTCCATGTGACCTTAAAAGGTTCTAAATGTCCTATTAAGTGGAAAAATAGTACATGGGTTCTAATTCCTTTCATAGGGATGCATAGGAAGCCATTTCTAGGGACCTGATCTCAACATCACAACACCAATCGCCTCAATGGATGGTGATAAATTCTAGAGTACCCAACTCCATGATTTTAAAATATATCATAACTAACTAACAAAATAGATATAGAGAACATTTAAGATATATATATATTCTCATAAATTCATGTTGACAGCTGATATTTAGAATAGTGTTTGCTAGTTTCACACAAGAATTTGGGAAGGATTCATGAACATATCATAAAATCTATAAGAGAGTCTCAGAGTATGAAATAATTCTCCCCTAAAGGGTGAGATGAGACTGACCTCCCATCCTCTCAACCAATTTACATTTCAAGGTTTTATTGGAAAATTCCTAGTGACCTCCTAGTTTTAGAAAGAAGATTAAAAATGACTCTAAATAGCTACATTTGGAAACCACATTAAGAGTTTCCGTCAGAAACAGGAGGATATCAGCAAGTGTTATCTTCAACATCCTACCAGCTACATCAATCATTTTAAAATATTTATTTCACCTCTTTATTACTAATAAAACCAGGCCATTTATTTTTTTAATCATCAAATGGCACTTTGTTATCAATAAAATATATAAAAACAACAAAAACAACATCTTTTTCATAAACATAATGTGATTTTATATAGTATTTGGCCTAATATCATCAAATATTTTCCACAAACTGGTCATTAATGACTTGAAATTATCAATAACTAATTTAAATGAAACTTTTATTTTAAAAAATAATAACCATAAATTAGAAGAAAAAAATTGAAAGAAAATATAATGCAATAATAATACAATAATTGTAAATTCTTATTGGAAACACTAGATTCTTTGATTTTAATTGAAGGTCAGAGTGAAAAATCACATAGGATATTTCCAGTGAAAATTTCAAATGGAATAGGCACCGTGAAAATAAAAAATTTCATAGACAATATCTAGTATCGATTTATAGTATCGCTTCAAATTAAACCTCTGTAAGAATTAAAAATGAAAAATTAATTTTCTTTTATAGGAAATATGGAGTGGAAATTGATAATAAAAAATTACACTATAAATCCACAGTGGAGAATCAACTAGAAATTTTCACTTTATAATTTTAAATGAAATTAGAAACCTACTAGGAATATAAATAGCAAATTCCCATTAAAATTTATTTTTGTAAATTCCTAGAATAAATTCCCACTATACACTTTGAAATTCTATTAAAAAATAAACTATAAATTATAAATGGAAATTAACATATAAAATTATCACTGGAAATTCTAACTATGGACATTACAACTATCTACTTTAAAGTTATATAAAATCAACTAGGAATTTTGATGTAAAATTCCCACTTCAAACCCATTATAAATTCAAATAAAAAATTCCCAAAGGAAATTCCCACTGACTAATTTTATAATTGAAAAAAAAATGGGAAATCACACTGAGAGTTCTGACTGGGAATTCCCACTGTAAAATATAAATTGAAATTTTCATTCTACTTTGAAATTAAATTAGAATTACCACTAGAAATTCTAACTTCTCTACTAAAAATTATCATAAGAAATTCTCACGGTCAAATTTGAAATTCAATTGAAAAATCAACTAGGAATTCACACTAAAAATTATCATTGGTTATTACCATAGTAATATCTCAGTTGAAATTCCCACAATTTAATTTGAAAATAAATTAGAAAATCAATTAGAAAATCAATTGAAAATACCCACTTCCCCGTGGGAAATTATCATTAGAAATTCCCATGGTCTACTTTTAAAATTCAATTAGAATTTATATTTGTAATTTCCAGTGGGAATTCCCATAGGATATTCTTAGTGGTAATTCATGTTAGGCTCACAAATATTATTAACTAAACCCATGTAATATATATACTGGAACATACTTGGTGGAACAACATACCAGTGTGAGCCCATGCTAGGTTGTCTGGAACATTGAAGATAAAGACACCAAAATCATTGCACTGCAATGAAAAAAATTGAATGAATATAGATAATTTCTTTGAAATATAATTATTGAAATAATGAAAAGAAAAATAACAACACAATTTTACATGATTTAGATGTGATTCGTACTCCATGGGAGAATGTTACTTTTACTTTTATTTAAGGAATCAGAATATTATTACATTATAATATCAATCTTGATTTTAAGTGATTTACCCTACTAAATATAGTAGAGTCCAATCGGTGAAATCAGTCATTATATGTTTCAATCTCTATGAGGAGTGCTTACACATATCTATCATCTCTAAAGTCATCTATTTATTAGTTTAAGGGATATCATAGCCTTAATTCTTTCACCTGATGCACTATGCACACTTTCAAAACTCTCATGAGTTTACTCTTACAATCCAAGAAAGGTACTCTTTCATTTTTTTCCTTTGACATTAATCCATTAGGGAAATCCTTTGGAATTTATCTTGCATTTTCTAAAGTTACTTTCATGCAATCCCTTTACACATTGCACACTACTTCCTTCAGATGGAGTTAAGGGGTATCTTTTGATTTCCAACTCTTAGATACAAATTTAGGTCTGTATAACTTTCACTCTTCTAGAATTAACAACAACCACTCCATTATTGTTATCTAAACCATTGATATTTAATCATTTGAAGTTACTCATTTTATTATATTAACCATTTAGATGTAAAATGGATTTTACTCACATGACTAAAACCTAAAATACCCCCATTTGAGAATAATTTTCTAGGTTTTTCTATTAAGTCCTCTATTAGTATCACCAAACCTCTTATTTTTTTCAAAATTCACTTACAAATTTATAGTTCCCCTACCATGATTTCAATCATCCCAGCATAACCTAGGCACAACATCACCTCAGCACATCCTAAACTATGACCTTTGTTAGCATATCTATCATAGTATAAGATCCTTATATATTCCATAGATACAACACTCCATCTTTCAACAACTTCCAAATGAAGTGACACTTCATCACAATATGATTTATCCTATAATTAAATTTTGTATTTTTAGAAAATTGAATCACACTTTTTGAGATACAAAATAACATCCCATCATCCTAACTCCTTTTTAGATCTTTCATCTTCCCATTTAACTAGATCAACTCCTTCCCAACTTCAATTAGAGAAACATACTCTGATTAAATTATTGAGAGTGCAACTACCATTTTAAGCTTCAATATCCATCTCACAATAGTTCCTCTGAAAGTGAACACTTGTCTAATGGTGGTCTTCCAAGTGTCCAAGTATCCACCAAATTTAGGGTTAAAAAATCCTTTTAATGAATCATTTATTCCAAAGAAAAGTTCCTAACTTACATAACCCTTTATGTACTATAGAATCCACTTTACAACCTCCCAATTTTCTCTTCCAAGATTTGAAATATACCTACTAACAACACCCACTACTTATGCAATGTACGGTCTAGTAAAAACCATGACATATATTAGATTTAAATTTACCAATGCATATTTAATCTTCAAGGTGTACTCCACCTTAGCTTTTATTCATGGTGTATTATATTTTCTCAATTTGAAATGTTTTTATATGGGTATGGTAATTGGGTTTTCCTCACTCATGCAAAAGCAGTCCACCACCTTTAGGTTGTAATTTTACAAGGTTGAGTACAGCGTATTGGAACTTAAGTCGCTCACAATCCATATCCCCAGCATCTGTTTAACTAGACTAATATATTTTACCATGAATCTTCTAGACAATTCACCCTTTAGCTCATATATCCTTTCCTTCATCTAATGAAATAAGCATGTCATTAATGTTGAGAAGCAAGATGATGAAAATCCCACCATAAAAAAACCTTTTGATAATAGTAATGGTTAGCATTACTATAAATTAACTTCCTCTATGCTATAAATTCATTGAACTTATGATTCAACTACATTATTTACCATTCCAAACTATAAAGGCTTTGTTTCAACTTACACATAAGGTATTAGTTTCATTGATCCATGAAGCTAGCCAGATTGTCCATATAGATTTATTATCTAAGTCCCCTTGAAGGAATGTTGTCTTCACATCTAACTATTCCATATGAAATCCCTCCATGGAAACTATACTCAAAACCATATGGATAGTTTTATGTTTAACTACCAATGAGAAGATCTCATAGAAATCCACACCTTCCATTTTTTGAAACCCTTTACAACTATCCATGACGTGTACCTCCATATACCATCTGCTTCTTCCTTCAACTAATACACCCATTTTTTTAAATAATTTATTCCCAACAAGCCTTTTTATTAGCTTCCATGTTCTAGAAACATAGAGTGAATCAATCTCATCCCTCATATAAAACTCTAATTAATTTGAGTCTTATAGATTTATAGAGTGAATCAATATCATCCCTCATAGAAAACTTTAATTAATTTGAGTCTTATAGGTTTATAGACTCTCACAAGATCTCAGGCTCCCCGTCATTTGTAAGAAGAAAGTAACACATATTACTTCCACACCTCTACACTTGGTTCCTTAGTTTGGTAGATCTCTATAACTCCCTTTGTGGATAAACTCCTTATAGTATTGCAACTTCTATAATTATATCTTCCAGATCAATTTCTTCTAAAACTCTACCCCGAGCTTCCACATTCTTTTAACTTTTTGATACATTCAGCCTTGGAAACACCATCAGAACTTGACCTCCCTTTAGAACATCCTCTATAATTTCTAGTGTTTTTAATATTTATTTACTTCATAAATTATTTAGAACATCTATAACTTTAGTACATTCATTCAGTTAAACTTAATCCTGAAATTATTATTTGCACTCATCCAAAATCTAAACAAAGTTTTAATCCTTCCACAAAATCCCTTCATTGAAGATCACATTTTAAAATAGATTACATTATGTGTGAGTTGTATTTTTATCAATGGACGGTATTGTTTTTCAATGGTTATCAATAAAATAGTAATATTTCATTGATGTCAATATGCTAAAGAAGTTATGAAGAAGAATCTGCAAGAAATTTCAGCTGAATTATCCAAGCTTGATAACAAATATGATGTTTCTTGGATGCATATAGAAGTGACAAAGTTGATAAATTCTTATTATCTTAAGGAAATTATTTTGAAGTATTTGAGTTTAATTATAATGATCAGTGAACTATTCTTCATGTCTACAACATGTGATATGTTTGTTGGAGAGGAACATTTGTCATTAACTATATAAATTTTTTTCTTAAAGAGTTTCCTTAAGAAACTTGCTAAGAAGAATGGAAAAAGTTTCCTTAAGGAGTTTCCTTAAGAAGTTTTTGAAGTAGAATAGATTGAGGTAGTGAAGATGACTATATGAAGTTTCCTTAAGAAGTAAATGAGAAAATTGTTATTGGACTAAACAACCTTGCAGTTCTAAATACACAGAAGTTTCTTAATAAGTTTTAAAATCTAAATAAAGTTTCCTTAAGGAGTTTCCTAAAAAAATTTGTTGAAAATAATGTTATCATACAAAGAAGTAAAATTCTAATAAATATAGAAGGAAAATCCAAACAGATAGAGGCTAGTAGATTGAGTTGATCAGAAAAAGATGATCGGACTGAGGAAATTAGAAAAAGGTTTCTAAGTGGCACTATCAATATGGGGTTTCCAAACTAAGCCATCAGATGGAGAGTAAATCTGATGAAATATTACAAAGTTTTAGATGTGAGGAAAATAATTTTCAATAAACATTTTAAATGGTAGATAAGGTTGTGGATAATTAATGGAAGTATGAATTCTATCGTACAACCATCAAAAGTCATCAGATAGAATCCACCAAATAGAGGTTATTTAATGATCAAAAATATGTTTACTAATGCAATAAATTATCATAGAAAATGTGTGATCATCATCAAAATAATACATTATCAAATGATCGGAGAAGAGTTTCTGAATCAACAAGAAAAGAAGAAGTTTTTGAGGTAGGTGATCTGACAGAAGATTGGTTGATAAGATTGCAGATAAAGGTTTCCAAATGATTGTAAAATGTTTTATAATAAAGTTAAATGAACCTTATAAAGATCAATGGACATAGTTTATTGAAGTTTCCAAGAAGTGGCTTTGGACAAACATTTTTGAGCTAATACACTAGACAGATATTTCTATATGAAGTTATCATATAATGATTTTTGTATAACCATATTTATACTGATGTTTCCATGAAATATAATCATAAATATGATACTGGGGTTTTCGAATATTTGTATCAGAAAGAAGTTTCTAAGCGATTTCATCAAAAGGATGTTACAAAGACATTGGGATAAGTATTACAAAGTCATCAAATAGAGTTTTATGAATCCATTTAATAGAAGAAGCACAAAAGATCTTAGAGTGTTTATTAGACAAAGGAAAAATGAAAAACATTTGATAACCCAATGGATGGAAGAAGAGCCCCATGAAAGTATGCTAAATAAAATTTTTAAGGGAATAATAAAAACAGAGTTTCCAGAAAATGTTTTTATTAGTAAATTATTAGTCATGGGAATATTCTTATGATATAATTTGGTGATTCTCCAAAGTTTTAAAGGAATAATGAATGAAGTTTCACTGGATTGAAGATTTATAAGGAAGGTGTTTCGGATAGAATGTCCATAGAACTTTACAAATTTTCCAAATTTATTTTAATTGTGGTGATGTTGAGATGATCATTCAATGTTTCAATAATAATGAATTGATTTTGTGATTCTAGAAAGTTTAAGGAAATTATAGGAATTTTTTTAACATTTATAATTTTCCATAATAATTGGGAAGTGTTTCGATAAAATTTAAATAAGTGTTAAGTTTTAAATTCAAGTTTTATGGGTAGGAAAACACTTCTAAGTTCCCATACTTACCCATGTAAGTGAACCTATATAAAGGTTTGAAACAGTATAGAAAATTTATAGAACACTTTTCACATGTGAAGGAGAAAATTTTCCAAAGATTTTGCATCATAAGAAAATAATGGTCATAAAGCATGAGATATATTCTCATTGGGGTTGAAGTTTTGAGAGAAGATGTTCTAAATAGATAAGGGGGTATTAGATGAATCTAAATCACCAAATAAAATTAAACACTAGATGAAGAAATGAAGAATATAATATCAGAAGAATTGTCTCTGGGTAAACCATCACTGGATGAACATTATTGGATGGACACATCAAAGAGACAGATCAGATAAAAGATCAGACAAACAGGCATCATATGATTGAGAAGAAGAGGAAAGGATCAACTAGAAATTGGAAGAATATTACTTATCAATTGGTGATCAGGTGAATAGGGTAAAGAGGAAGAGATATCAAATGAACTATCACTAGAAAAATTAGCATTGGATATATAGGATTGGATATAGTTATCAGACAGACTAGTTCCAGATTAATAAAGTAAATAAGAATAAATAGAATTATTTTTTGAACTATCACTAGATGAACCCATCGAATGAACAACATTGAATGTGTTGGGACTAAGTTGGTAAGAAGTGTTTTTCAAATTTCGGAATAAGTTAGTGATGTTGGTTTTGTCTTTTTTTGTCAAGAAAATAAATCACCTTTACTTTGTAAGTTTTGGTTATCATACAAAAAGAATGAAAGGTTTCAAATTTATCATAAAATTAGACACATTTTTTATAATAAATTTCTTTGGTTTCGGTTTTCTGTTCTGAAGAATTTTTTTGAAAGAAGTTGTTTTTCGGACTCACCTTGTGTATGAAAATAAAGTTTTGATTGGTAAGAGAAATTGTAACAGATTCTAAAAGTTTACATACTAAATCTTATGATGTTTTTATGATCTTAGAGTTCTCATAAATAATACGTTTTCTAGAAAAAATTATGATGCAATCCTTACGAATTAAAGGGAGAGAACAAGTGATGCCAATCAGTTTGAATTTTGGTTAGAAATATAGAATGTGATGAAATGAAGGGAAGTTATAAAACATTAAAATATAAGTCATATGATGCTATGTCGATCCTGAAGTTCTAAAAGTTATGATAAGGTCATTATTACAATAAAAAGTTTATTGAATAAGAAATTATTCAAATTAAAAGTTTTCCAGTATCAATCCATCAGTGTGTGAATCATCGAATGCAGAATTATTTGAAGGTAGAGAAGTTAGAAGTTGTTGAAGTCGAGTTTGATGATTCCATTTCATCAGATTTTGTGTGCCACTAATCTATCATAGGTATAATATTTTTAAGTGGTAGTTGTTGGGATTGATCAACTAGATGAATATCAGCAATATAGTCAACCATTTTCATGAGGTTAAATTGTTTGTAAATTGGGTTGAGAGAAAAAGAATTGTTTCTTAAGTGGGTGAAGACTCATCAAACTAGAATTAATACTGATCCATCAAAGTGAGAAATAGAATGATCCATCAGACATAGGATGATACTGATAAATTTATCATACATAGGATCATCAGTCTAAGAAAAAGAAGAAAAGGATAATTGGTTGAATAGTTTTGTAAAAGTGTGTGTTAAAGGGGGTTTTGAAGATTTTTTTGAAGTCATTCTAATAAGTGATGATATCATTAGAATTTTCAATGATTTTTATGGAAAAATGAAAGAAATGGAAGTCTAATGAAGTTTCAAGTATTTTTATGGCAGAATGGTTTCAGAGTTGTTTGTCTTCGGCTGGTACATAGCTTCAGAATGTTTTATGTTTTATAGGTGGTATGGAGCATCATAATGAGAAGTATTTAGTTCTTATATGTATGCATCATAATGAATAAATAATAATAAAAATTATTATCAAACTAAAGAATAATTATAATGACTGAAGAAGGCTGAATCTTTGAGAAGATTTGAGAAGGTTCAATAAGAATTGAGGAATAGTTAAAGAAGTCAAATATGGAGATAAAATGAAGGGGAAATTAAAATTTGGGGAAATTTGGTTAAGCAGAAATACTTTTGAAATTACCACCCAAACCACTTTTGGTGAACCTATAAATAGTAGAAAGTAAATTGTACTTTCAACTGGTAGAATTAATATTCACATACAAAGAGAGAGAGAAAGTAATGAAAGTTTTCAAAGAGAGAAGGTTTCTGGAAAAAAAATCCTGAGAAATATCTCTAGATAGAAGAAGCATAAGGAAGGATAGTAATCAAAGTTACTGTATCAAACTGATCAAGAAGATACAATTTTCTGAAGAAATTTTGAAGTGGTTGAAAATTATTTCTAGAGTATTATTTCTTAACTATTTTTGGTCTGAGGTATCTGATAGAGGAATAAAATTGAACCATCAGATTGAGTTTTCATAACAAAATCAATAAAGGTTTTTTCTACCAGATTCTGGGTAGGAAAGTAAATAATTTTTTTAAAGGTTTTCTAATGGAAGTTGATAAGGTGGTATAGTAACTTGTTTTGAATCAACTAGTGAAGGTTTCATTAATTATTATACAAAATTGTATTATATATTTTCATAGGAGGTAAAGGTTGTTTCAAAATAAAGGAAACTTAAAATAAAAGGTATCAATGATTTTCCCCCTCCCCCTATCATTGATACATTGATCTTAGATGCGAAATATCAACTGGAATTGGAGTGAAGGTTCCCTTTGTTACTCTTTGATGGAGTTTTTGAAGAGAAGTTGTTATGGAAAATCTAAATTGTGTGAACAGTAAAGGGATTCTGGTCTTCGATGGAAAGAACTATCACATTTGAAAAGATGTAATATTACCTTATCTTATGTCTCTTGGGTATGATGTTATAGAAGCAGTTATATAGGGATTTACTTCTATTGATGAAAAGGTTACTCTAACATTTATGGACAAGAAGAATCTAGATAATGATGGAAGAGCTAAGAATTATCTACTCTCATCACTTACTAAAAGTGAGTTTCAAAGAGTAAAGGGAGTTTCTCCTACTAAAGGTGTTTAGGAAAAGTTGAGGAACATTTATTAAGGAAATAAAAATGTGAAGAAATCCAAGTTTCAAATCTAGAGGCTGAAGTATGAAGAACTGAAAATGGGTGAGTATGAATCTGTTGGTTGTAATAACCCAGAAAATAATTAAATGAATTATAATTTAAATAATTAAAGTTACATAATATTTCGTTTAATCAAAATAAAAATTTATTATTAGTTTTCAAAAAATGACACTTTAAATGATATTTTTATGAGTAGTATATTAATATTTTTATTTCAAAAGAAATGTTATTGCTTGTATTTATTAACTAAATTATTATTTTTAAGTATAATGATTTGGTGCTACTTTGAATTATATATATTATTAACATTATTAATTTTAATGTTTCAAAATTATAAATATTTTGTACCAATTATGATAATTTTTATTTTGGTATATTTTCGAATTATTAATTTAATTTATAACATTTTTAATATGTAATATGATATAAATATATATTTGATTTATAAATGTATATATTTATATATATATGATTAGTTTCATTTGTATAAAATTATTAATATTATGTTCTATAAAAATTTAATGATATGGTACATAAATACATAATAGATAAATTATTTTTATAATTAATAATAATTTTAAATAATATAAGTAATAATAAAAATATGTAAATGTTTTATAAATAATAATAAGTACATTTTACTTGTTTCAAATTAGTTTAATTAGAATTTTTTTTTAAAAGTTATATTATGATTTATAAATGTAAATGTAAATGTTTATAAATGAGTTTAATAATAAAAGTATTAAAACTTTTTCTTTTTAAAAAGTATTGTTAAAATAATTTTATAATTATTTATATATATAACATTTTACTTCTATAAAATGTATTAAAGGTATAATAATATAACATTATAAAACAATAATAGTAAAGAATAAATAATAAAGATAAAATATAATAATAATAGAGGAATCCACGGGTTGGGGATAGGTTTCTGTGAGGCTCCGCGCTGGGAGCTCCGATCGAAGCCGAGCGAAGCCGCGCGATCACCCTGCTTCGCCCATGTCCATTGATCTCCCACAGAACTTAATCTCGATCTTTCTTTCTTTTTAAATGCTCGAATCATCTCTCGCGCCACCCACGGACGTCCCATCTAGTGAAGGGAGATCCTGGACATCCGCTCTCCTCCACATCATCGTCTTCCTCAACAAACCAAACAGTGGCCATCCCCGTCATTCCCTTCTCCCTCTCCACTGCACCTCGACGGCTCTTGACCCTCTGAGTCCCTCTTTAGCCTCATCTTTCAACGAGCCTACCCCCACTACCTCTTAACTTATCCCACCCCTGGATCATCGACTCGGGTAAGCTTTATATATATGTATATATAAAATTCTGCATTATTGTATCTTTGGGTTTCTCCAACTCAAAGGCTCATCTTCTCCTTCAGTAGTCAAGCAGAGGGACCCTCATGGGGTTTGATCTAAGGATTTTTGGCCTTTTTAAACCCCCCCCCCCCCTTCCATGCAAATGAACCCTACGGGTTCATCTCCTCTAATCCTTCCCCCGGACTCTCAAGCTTCCCAAGACCTCCAACAAGCTCCTTCCAGTCCAAACCCTCCTCCTCCATCTCTGTAAGGGGATATTTCCACTTATTTTTTTATAATGAAAAACCAAATATACACACACTTTTTATAATAGGTTATACTATATGTATATATATATATAATTTTTCAGTACTGGAATTGTTCCTCTCTCTCTTTTAAAACTAGGTTTCTGGGTTAGAAATGGTATAAGGGATTGATTTTATTTGGTTTTTATATTACAACCTGTATTATACATTCTGTATATATATTTTTTTTAAAATGTGTATATATATATGTACAACTAAAATCCTCTCTTTTTAAAGGCCTCTAAGGAGGTTGTTCATGATTTATATACTCAAGTAATTTATGTAAGTTTAGTTTTGAAAGGTTTCCATTTAAGCAAAAATCATTATATACCACATGTATATTCGGGTGTATTAGTATATTTATATATACAATCCAAATCCAAACTGTTTTCCAGACCTCCAAATGATTGAGTATGTTTTATTTGGAATGTATATTTATAAAGGTTGAATTAAATCTGTTTTATCATGCTAAAACCCCTTTTCATAAACTTTGTATACACTTGTATATATATATATATATATGTTTTCCAATACAATCATTTAGGATTTTCAAGACTTGAATACTAACCCTTAAATAATATTTTAGATGCGAACTACGTTTTGGATTTAAGTATAATTTTTTTATAGAATAATACCATGGTTTTTATATACTTATGTGCATAGGGATACATGGATAATAAATCTTATATGGTTTTGGTGACAATCTAATAAATGGTTATTATTTAGAGGTGTTTTTAATCTTAAGGAGTTTTAATGGACCTTGTTTATTTTGTGTAAAAACCCATATATACACTTCATGTATATATGGTTATATATAAATGTATTTATAAGTTTAATTTCCAAAACTCTGTTTTCAAGTATAATTATTAGGACGTAGTTGATGTTTTGACACATGTAAGGTTTTAGTGTTTTCCAAGACTATATGTGTTTTAGTATACACCAATGAACTTGCTTAATTAGAGAAGTTATTCTAACATGTACCCTCGATGTAATTTATACTTTAAAAGAATGTGCTTCGTCCTGTTTTAAAGTAAAGGACTAAGAATTTATGGGTTTATGTTATCATGTAGTAACCATTTATTATTTGACGTGAATCCTACTGTAGTGATTATTAGTGGTTAATTTGGTTATGGTTAAATTGCAAGTTCAAAGTCATGTCTATAAAAATAATTAATGCCAAGTATTTTATTTAAGTGTTTCATTTACATGTATTGGAATTTTAAAGAGTTATCATTTAACACCTTTTGTGGAAAACCCTACCATTTTATGTGCTTTAGCAATTATCTTGTGTACATAGATTGTTTACTAAACCATGCCTTCTTTTTATTAATTATTCCATATTTGCAATGTTATCTGTCATGTCATATATTTGTAGACCAATTTTATAATGGTTTCCTTGTCCATATTATTGATCATCATGCATGCATATGACATACCATGATAATGAACTAAGAACTAAATTACCCAAAGTGGTATGGGACACCTTGGGTAATGAGAAATAAAATTAAATATTCAAAGTGGTATGGGACACCTTGAATATTAGACCATATTAACATATGAGGAATGTATTGGACTACCGGGTTGGGGACCGGTTAAAAGAAAGCCCACCAGGTTGGGGACTGGTTAAAATAAGCCCTCCAGGTTGGGGACTGGTTAAAGTAAGCCCTCCAAGTTGGGGACTGGTTAAAGTAAGCCCTCCAGATTGGAGACCGGTAAAAGTAAGCTCCTCGATGCATCGAAAGTTCTCATGAGACAGTTTATGCGGGTACTTACCCTTAGGTCAAGGAACGGGGCCTTGACATAGAGACATGATTCCAGAGTTATACGTTTCCTCACTATGTTTTAATATATGTGACTGACCAAGTGATTATTAGTCTAGTATAGTATCCTTGGTTAAGAACCATTACCTATGAGTATGAGATTAATTACACATGTAACATGATGAGACAGTAATGAAGCATGATTAGTTTTTCTTTCCAGGATTTTACTGCAAATGTTAGCATTACATTAATCATGTCATAATGTGCATTCTTATAAGTTGTAGTGAAATTGTTTATGCGTAACTCTGATCATTCATTACTCTTATCTGCTTAATTTATGCTACATATTCTCATGTCATACATGTTTAGAATTCCTTTTATGCAGCGTGCCTATTATGTATCCTTGTAATTCCAACAGCATGTATTGATTTGAGCAATTTGATGATTTTTACTAGTGTCGCAGCTTCTCTTTGGACAAAATGTTTTATGGAATTTTTAAATAATGTTTTAAAAAGTTATTAAGAGTATATTATGTTATTTTTAAACCCCTTACTAGGCATACTTCTTCTCACCCTACGTTTTAAATGAAAAATTTTCAGGTATCAGTCATGTCTTCAATGAAGTTTCAGAATGCAGCTGGTTTTCCAGAACCTGAACCTCATGATCCTCTGTAGGATGGGACATGATGTGATTTTTTAAATTAATGTAATGTAATAATTATGGCACATCATGTCTCATGGGCACCGGCTCCAGGCACTCGGGGTTCAGGTCCTTACAGTTGGTATCAGAGGATTTGGTTTAGTTAACTCTGGAAAACTGGAACTTAAAACAAAAAAAATTATTTAAACACTACTAAGTATGATGTTTTTTTTCAGAGAAATCTCATAATATTAAAACAATACTGAAAATTTGGTTATGTGTTACTAAGTATTAGTTTCCTTAAATTTTTAGATGGCTATTGAATCACGCCTTCTGTCTCTCCCAACAGAGATAGTGGAAATCATAGTGGCCAAGTCTTGTCCAGGGGACTACAAGACTTTTGAAAACATTCGATTCTCTTGTAAACAACTCCATCAGGTGTCGAACAGCCCAAAAATTCTCCATATTTACCGAGGAAGAAATATTGTCTTTTACCGCATAGTAATTGCACAATTTGCAGCACATAGGAAAAGTGGGAAGTTTCATGAAGCTCTTTTTTTATGTCTTACTTTGGCTGATAACTACTGAGCTATAGGTAAATTTCTAGAAGCTGCTTTGGATGGTGACCATCGAGTGGCCTACCTATTCCAGGTCCTGAGTTTTAGTATGTACTTAGACTCTACGACATTAATATTTTCAAAATCAATGTGGTGTGTGGGACTTATAGGAATTTAGTCCACTCTGAAATTTCCAACCTCCACACTTCTCGTGCCTCTTTGTGGAAGGTTGAGTGTTTTAGGCATAGGTACGACCCCATCTGTTCACAATGTGTCTGGGCCAAAGGGATTGAGCAGCTTAATACTACCTTAGGAATCCACATCAGGTCATCAGCACCCTACCATCGGTGGTGTTCCCAGTAGAGGGACCTCGAGAGTGACGTGTGTCTGGTGTTGCTATGGTTTATGTACAAATATTTTAGAATTTCGAGGATGCAATTCTTTGTAGGGTAAAATAATGTAACAACACAGAAAATAATTAAATGAATTATAATTTAAATAATTAAAGTCACATAATATTTCGTTAAATAAAAATAAAAATTTATTATTAGTTTTCAAAAAATGACACTTTAAATGATATATTTATGAGTAGTATATTAATATTTTTATTTCAAAAGAAATTTTATTGCTTGTATTTATTAACTAAATTATTATTTTTAAGTATAATGATTTGTTGCTACTTTGAATTATATATATTATTAACATTATTAATTTTAATGTTTCAAAATTATAAATATTTTGTACCAATTATGATAATTGTTATTTTGGTATATTTTCAAATTGTTAATTTAATTTATAAAATTTTTAATATGTAATGTGATATAAATATATATTTGATTTATAAATGTATATATTTATATATATATGATTAGTTTCATTTGTATAAAATTATTAATATTATGTTCTATAAAAATTTAATGATATGGTACATAAATACATAATAGATAAATTATTTTTATAATTAATAATACTTTTAAATAATATAATTAGTAATAATAATATGTAAATGTTTTATAAATAATAATAAGTACATTTTATTTGTTTCAAATTAGTTTAATTGGAATTTGTTTTTAAAAATTATATTATGATTTATAAATATAAATGTATATGTTTATAAATGAGTTTAATAATAAAAGAATTAAAACATTTTCTTTTTAAAAAGTATTGTTAAAATAATTTTATAATTATTTATATATATAACATTTGTCTTTTATAAAATGTATTAAAGGTATAATAATATAACATTATAAAACAATAATAGTAAAGAATAAATAATAAAGATAAAATATAATAATAATAAAGGAATCCACGGGTTGGGGATAGGTTTCTCTGAGGCACTGCACTGGGAGCTCCAATCGAAGCTGAGGGAAGCTGCGGGATCGTCCTGCTTCGCCCGTGTCTGTTGATCTCCCATGGAACTTAATCTCGGTCGTCCTTTCTTTTTAAATGCTCTAACCATCTCTCACTCCGCCCATGACCGTCCGATCTAGTGAAGGGAGATCTTGGCCATCCGCTCTCCTCTGCGTCGTTATCTTCCTCGGCAAGCCAACCAGTGGCCATCCCAGTCATTCTCTTCTACCTCTCCACTGCACCTTGACAGATCTTGACCCTCTAAGGCCCTATTTAGCCTCATCTTTTAACGACCCTACCCCCACTACCTCTTAACTTATCCCACCTGTGGATCATCAACTCGGGTAATCTTTATATATATGTATATATAAAATTATGCATTATTGTATCTTTGGGTTTCTCCAACTCGAAGGCTCGTCTTCTCCTTTCGTAGTCAAGAAGAGGGACACTTCTAGGGTTTGAGTCGAGTATTTTTGGCCTTTCTAAACCCCCCTTCCATGCAAATGAACCCTACAGGTTCATCTCCTCTAATCCTTTCCCCGGACTCTCAAGATTCCCAAGACCTCCAGCAAGCTCCTGCCAGTCCAAACCCTCCTCCTCCATCTATGTAAGGGAATATTTCCACTTATTTTTTTTATAATGAAAAACCAAATATACACACACTTTGTATAATTGGTTATATTATATGTATGTATATATATATATATATTTCAGTACTAGAATCGTTCCTCTCCCTCTTTTAAAACTAGGTTTCTGGGTTAGAAATGGTATTCTTTAAATGGTATAAGGGGTTGATTTTATTTGGTTTTTATATTACAACATGTATTATACATTATGTATATATATATATTTTTAAAACGTGTATATATATGTACACCTCAAATCCTCTCTTTTTAAAGGCCTCTAAGGAGGTTGTTCATGATTTATGTACTCAAGTAATTTATGTAAGTTTAGTTTTGAAAGGTTTCCATTTAAGAAAAACCCATTATATACCACATGTATATTCGGGTATATTAGTATATTTATATATACAATCCAAATCCAAACTGTTTTCCAGTCCTCCAAATGATTGAGTATATTTTATTTGGAATGTATATTTATAAAGGTTGAATTAAATCTATTTTATCATGCTAAAACCCCTTTTCATAAACTTCATATACACTTGTGTATATATATATATGTGTGTGTTTTCCAATACAATCATTTAGGACTTTCAAGACTTGAAAACTAACCCTTTAATAATATTTTAGATGTGAACTACGTTTTGGATTTAAGTATAATTTTTTTATAGAATAATACCATGGTTTTTATATACTTATGTGCATAGGGATACATGGATAATAAATATTATATGGTTTTGGTGAAAATCTAATAAATGGTTATGTTTAGAGGTGTTTTTAATCTTAAGGAGTTTTAATGGACCTTGTTTATTTTGTGTAAAACCCCATATATACACTTTTTGTATATATGGTTATGTATAAATGTATTTATAAGTTTAATTTCCAAAACTCTATTTTCAAGTATAATTATTAGGACTTAGTTGATGTTTTGACACATGTAAGGTTTTAGTGTTTTCCAAGCCTATATGTGTTTTAGTATACACCAATGAACTTTCTTAATTAGAGAATTTATTATAACATATACCCTCGATGTAATTTATACTTTAAAAGAATGTACTTTGTCCTGTTTTAAAGTAAAAGACTAAGAATTTATGGGTTTATGTTATCATGTAGTAACCATTTATTATTTGATGTGAGTCCTGTTGGAGTGATTATTAGTGGTAAATCTGGTTATGGTTAAATTTCAAGTTCAAAGTCATGTTTATCACAATAATTAATTTCAAGTATTTTCTTTAAGTGTTTCATTTACATGTATTGGAATTTTAAAGAGTTATCATTTAACACCTTTTGTGGAAAACCCTACCATTTTATGTGCTTTAGAAATTATCCTATGTACATAGATTTTTTAATAAACCATCCCTGCTTTTGATTAATTATTCCATATTTCCAATTTTATCTGTCATGTCAAATATTTGTAAACTAATTGTATAATGGTTTACTTGTCCATATTATTGATCATCATGCATGCATATGACATACCATGATAATGAACTAAGAACTAAATTACTGAAAGTGGTATGGGACACCTTGGGTAATGAGAAATAAAATTAAATATTCAAAGTGGTATGGGACACCTTGAATATTAGACCATATTGACATATAAGGAATGTATTGGACCGTCGAGTTGTGGACCAGTTAAAAGAAAGCCCTCCAGGTTGGGGAATGGTTAAAATAAGCCCTCCAGGTTGGGGACTGGTTAAAGTAAGCCCTCCAGGTTGGGGACTGTTTAAAGTAAGCCCTCCGGGTTGGAGATCGGTAAAAGTAAGCTCCTCGATGCATCAAAAGTTCTCATGAGACAGTTTATGTGGGTACTTACCCTTAGGTCAGGGAACGAGGCCTTGACATAGAGACATGAGTCTAGAGTTATACGTTTCCTCACTATGTTTTAATATATGTGACCGACCAAGTGATTATTCGTCTAGTAGAGTATACTTGGTTAATAACCATTACCTATGAGTATGAGATTAAGTACACATGGCATATGATGAGACAGTAATGAAGCATGATCAGTTTTTCTTTCCAGGATTTTAATGCAAATGTTATCATTACATTAATCATGTCATAATGTGCATTCTTATAAGTTGTAGTGAAATTGTTTATGCGCAAATCTGGTCATTCATTACTCTTAGTTTCTTAATTTATTCTATATATTCTCATGTCATACATGTTTAGAATTCCTTTTATATAGCATGCCTATTATGTATCTTTGTAATTCCAACAGCATGTATTGATTTGATCACTTTGATGATTTGTACTAGTGTCGCAGCTTTTCTTTGGAATAAATGTTTTATGGAATTTTTAAATAATGTTTTCTAAAGTTATTACGAGTATAGTATGTTATTCTTAAACCCCTTACTGGGCATACTTTTTCTCACCCTACGTTTTAAATGAAAATTTTTTAGGTATCAGTCATGTCCTCAATGAAGTTTCAGAATGCAACTGGTTTTCCAGAACCTGAACCTCATGATCCTCTGTAGGATGGGACATGATGTGATTTTGTAAATTAAATGTAATTTAATAATTATGGAACATCATGTCTCATGGGCACCGGATCCAGGCACTCGGGGGCTAGGTCCTTACAGTTGGTATCAGAGGATTTGGTTTAGTTAACTCTGGAAAACCGGAACTTAAAACAAGAAAAATTTATTTAAACACTACTAAGTATGATGTCTTTTTTGGAGACATCCGATAATATTAAAAAAATACTGGAAATTTGGTTATGTGTTACTAAGTAGTAGTTTCCTTAAATTTTTCATATGGCTATTGAATCATTCCTTCTGTCTCTCCCAACGGAGATAGTGGAAATCATAGTGGCCAAGTCATGTCTAGGGGACTACGAGACTTTCGAAAACATTTGATTGTCTTGTAAATAACTCTATCGGGTTTCGAACCCCCAAACATTATCCATCTTTACCAAGGAATCAATCTTGTATTTTACCTCATAGAAATTGAACAATTTTCAGTATATAGGAAAAGAGGGAAGTTTCATGAATCTCTTTTTCTATGTTTTACTTTGGCTGATAACTGCCGAGCTGTAGGTAAATTTCTAGAAGTTGCTTTGGATGGTGACCATCGAGCGGCCTACCTATTCCAGGTCATGAGTTTTAGTATATACGGAGAACTCTATGACATTAATATTTTCAAGAGTGACGTGGTGCGTGGGACTTATAGGAATTTAGTCCACTATGAAATTTCCAACCTCCACACTTCTCATGCCTATTTATGGAAGGCTGAGTGCTTTAGGCACAGGTACGACCCCAGTTATTCACAATGTGTCTGGGCCAAAGGGATTGAGCAGCTGAATACTACCTTAGGAATCCACCTGAGGTTGTTAGCACCCTACCATCGGTGGTGTTCCCGGTAGAGGGACCTCGCGAGTGACGTGTGTCTGGTGTTGCTGTGGTTTATGTACAAATATTTTAGAATTGCGAGGATGCAATTCTTTGTAGGGGGAAATAATGTAACAACCCAGAAAATAATTAAATGAATTATAATTTAAATAATTAAAGTTACATAATATTTCGTTTAATCAAAATAAAAATTTATTATTAGTTTTCAAAAAATGACACTTTAAATGATATTTTTATGAGTAGTATATTAATATTTTTATTTCAAAAGAAATGTTATTGCTTGTATTTATTAACTAAATTATTATTTTTAAGTATAATGATTTGTTGCTAATTTAAATTATATATATTATTAACATTATTAATTTTAATGTTTCAAAATTATAAATATTTTGTACCAATTATGATAATTGTTATTTTGGTATATTTTCGAATTATTAATTTAATTTATAACATTTTTAATATGTAATATGATATAAATATATATATATGATTTATAAATGTATATATTTATATATATATGATTAGTTTCATTTGTATAAAATTATTAATATTATGTTCTATAAAAATTTAATGATATGGTACATAAATACATAATAGATAAATTATTTTTATAATTAATAATACTTTTAAATAATATAAGTAGTAATAATAATATGTAAATGTTTTATAAATAATAATAAGTACATTTTATTTGTTTCAAATTAGTTTAATTAGAATTTGTTTTTAAAAATTATATTATGATTTATAAATATAAATGTATATGTTTATAAATGGGTTTAATAATAAAAGTATTAAAACTTTTGCTTTTTTAAAAGTATTGTTAAAATAATTTTATAATTATTTATATATATAACATTTGACTTTTATAAAATGTATTAAAGTTATAATAATATAACATTATATAACAATAATAGTAAGGAATAAATAATAAAGATAAAATATAATAATAATAGAGGAATCCACAGGTTGGGGATAGGTTTCTGTGAGGCGTTGCGCTGGGAGCTCCGATCGAAGCCAAGGGAAGTCGTGCGATCGCCCTGCTTTGTCTGTGTCCTTTGATCTCCCACGGAACTTAATCTCAACCAACCATTCTTTTTAAATGCTTGAATCATCTCTTGCTCCGCCCGTGACCGTCCGATCTAGTGAAGGGAGATCCTGGTCATCTGCTCTCCTCCGCGTCGTCATCTTCCTCGGCAAGCCAACCAGTGGCCATCCCTATCATTCCCTTCCCCCTCTCCACTACAACTCGAAGGCTCATGACCCTCTGAGGCCCTCTTTATCCTCATATTTCAATGAGCCTACCCCCACTACCTCTTAACTTATCTCACCTGTGGATCATCGACACGGGTAATCTTTATATATTTGTATATATAAAATTCTGCATTATTGTGTCTTTGGGTTTCTCCAACTTGAAGGATTATCTTCTCCTTCGGTAGTCAAGCAGAGGGACCCTCATGGGGTTTGAGCCGAGGCTTGTTGGAATTTTTAAACCCCCTTCCATGCAAATGAACCCTACGGGTTCATCTCCTATAATCCTTCCCCCGGACTCTCATGCTTCCAAAGACCTCCAGCAAGCTTCTGCCAGTCCGAACCCTCCTCCTCCGTCTCTGTAAGGGGATATTTCCACTTATTTTTGTATAATGAAAAACCAAATATACACACACTTTGTATAATCGGTTATACTATATGTATATATATATATATAGATAGATTTTTCAGTACTGGAATCGTTCCTCTCCCTCTTTTAAAACTGGGTTTTTGGCTTAGAAATGGTATTCTTTAAATGGTATAAAGGATTGATTTTATTCGGTTTTTATATTACAACTTGTATTATACATTCTGTATATATATATTTTTAAAACGTGTATATATATGTACACCTCAAATCCTCTCCTTTTAAAGGCCTCTAAGGAGGTTGTTCATGATTTATGTACACAAGTAATTTATGTAAGTTTAGTTTTGAAAGGTTTTCATTTAAGAAAAACCCATTATATACCACATGTATATTCGGGTGTATTAGTATATTTATATATACAATCCAAATCCAAATTGTTTTCTAGACCTCCAAATGATTGAGTATGTTTTATTTGGAATGTATATTTATAAAGGTTGAATTAAATCTGTTGTATCATGCTATAACCCCTTTTCATTAACTTCTTATACACTTTTGTGTATATATATGTGTGTTTTTTCCAATAAAATCGTTTATATTTTTCAAGACTTGAATACTAACCCTTAAATAATATTTTAGATGCGAACTACGTTTTGGATTTAAGTATATTTTTTTTATAGAATAATACCATGGTTTTTATATACTTGCGTGCATAGGGATACATGGATAATAAATATTATATGGTTTTGGTGACAATCTAAAAAATGATTATTGTTTAGAGGTGTTTTTAATATTAAGGAGTTTTAATATACCTTGTTTATTTTTTGTAAAAACCCATATATACACTTTGTGTATATATGGTTATGTATAAATGTATTTATAAGTTTAATTTACAAAACCCTGTTTTCAAGTATAATTATTAGGACTTAGTTGATGTTTTGAAACATGTAAGGTTTTAGTGTTTTCCAATCCTATATGTGTTTTAGTATAGACCAATGAACCTGCTTAATTAGAGAAGTTATTCTAACATGTACCCTCGATGTAATTTATACTTTAAAAGAATGTGCTTCGGCCTGTTTTAAAGTAAAGGACTAAGAATTTATGGGTTTATGTTATCATGTGGTAACCATTTATTATTTGATGTGAATCCTGCTCCAGTGATTATTAGTGGTTAATCTGGTTATGGTTAAATTGAAAGTTCAAAGTCATTTTTATCAAAATAATTAATGTTAAGTATTTTCTTTAAGTGTTTCATTTACATGTATTGGAATTTTAAAGAGTTATCATTTAACACCTTTTGTGGAAAACCCTACCATTTTATGTGCTTTAGAAATTATCCTCTGTACATAGATTTTTTACTAAACCATGCCTGCTTTTGATTAATTATTCCATATTTTCAATGTTATCTATCATTTCATATATTTGTAGACCAATTGTATAATGGTTTCCTTGTCCATATTATTGATCATCATGTATGCATATGACATACCATGATAATGAACTAAGAACTAAATTACCCAAAGTGGTATGGTACACCTTGGGTAATGAGAAATAAAATTAAATATTCAAAGTGGTATGGGACACCTTTAATATTAGACCATACTGAAATATGAGGAATATATTGGACTGTCGGGTTGGGGACCGGTTAAAAGAAATCCCTCCAGGTTGGGGACTGGTTAAAGTAATCCCTCCAGGTTGGGGACTGGTTAAAGTAAGCCCTCCAGGTTGGGGACTGGTTAAAGTAAGCCCTCTGGGTTGGACACTGGTAAAAGTAAGCTCCTAAATGCATCGAAAGTTCTCATGAGATAGTTTATGTGGGTACTTACCCTTAGGTCAGGGAACGAGTCCTTGACATAGAGACATGAGTCTAGAGTTATACATTTCCTCACTATGTTTTAATATATGTGAGAGACCAAGTGATTATTCTTATAGTAGAGTATCCTTGGTTAAGAACCATTACCTATTAGTATGATACTAATTACAATTGGCATGTGATGAGACAGTAATGAAGCATGATCAGTTTTTCTTTCCAGGATTTTAGTGCAAATGTTAACATTACATTAATCATGTCATAATGTGCATTATTATAAGTTGTAGTGAAATTTTTTATGCGCAACTCTGATCATTCATTACTCTTAGATTCTTAATTTATGCTACATATTCTCATGTCATACATGTTTATAATTCCTTTTATACAGCATGCCTATTATGTATCCTTGTAATTCCAACATCATGTATTGATTTGAGCACTTTGATGATTTGTACTAGTGTCGCAGCTTCTCTTTGGAAAAAATGTTTTATGGAATTTTTAAAGAATGTTTTCAAACGTTATTATGAGTATAGTATGTTATTTTTAAACCCCTTATTGGGCATACTTTTTCTCACCCTACATTTTAAATGAAAAATTTTCAGGTATCAGTCATATCTTCAATGAAGTTTCAGAATGCAGCTGGTTTTCCAGAACCTGAACCTCACGATCCTCTCTAGGATGGGACATGATGTGATTTTTTAAATTAATGTATTGTAATAATTATGTCACATCATGTCTCATGGGCACCGACTCCGGGCACTTGGGGGATGGTTCCTTACATTTGTGACTTCTTTACATGGGTGACTGATATTGTTAGCACCATCAGATGTCTTGGTGAGGAGTTGGAAGACTCAATTATTATTGAAAATATCTTGATAATTCTTCCTGATAAGTTTGATGTCAAATTTTCATATTTGGAAGATAGATATCCTGAAACTCTATCTTTGTATGATCTTCACAGTACTCTCATTACTTATAAAATTAGAAGGGAGAAAGTTATGAAAGGAAAAAACAAAAGTTGATCAAGAAATTTATTTAAAGGCTACAAAGCAAGAAAATTCTAAGAATATTCTTGAAGAAGAAGATGTTTCTAACTCTGAATCTGAAAATGATTTATATAACAATCTTGATGAGTTTGTGTTCTTGTTTTTTAAAAGTTGAAAAGAGTTATAAGAAAGTATAAAGGTAAAATTTTCTTAAAATGTTTTAAATGTGGATCCATTGAGAAATTTTCTACTAGTTCTCCTAAAATAAAGAATGAAGAATATAGTGATGAATATGAAATAAGGATACGAAAATATGGGAAGAAACATGGTGAAAATTCTAAATCCTTTTCAAGGGGAAAGGATAAAAAGTTATCTAAATCCAAAAAGAGAATCTTTTTATCTAAATATGAAGAATAAGAAGAAAATGAAGTTGTGGCCAAAAAAATTACTGAAGTTAATGGAGAAAGTAATTACATTGAATTATTTAATTACGAAGAGTTTGGAAGTAGTAGTTCTCGAGAAGAAGAGACTAATATTGAATTTCATATAAAGAGATAATTGAAATAATGTCTGAGAAAGATTGTAATAATTGAAAAAGAAATCAATAAGTTGAAGAAGGAAAGTCCTAAAATAATCATTTGAGAATTTCTTCTTAATAGAAGGATAAGTTACTTGAAGAAGTTTATTTTCTGAATAAGACTCTTAAGAAAGAAAAGAATCAGAATGAACATCTTAAGGTTAAGTTGAAGGAAAAAAGAAGAAGAGTTGGGACTTGTTCAAAAAAAATTATAAAAATGAGTAGAGAGTTACAAGTTTCAAGAAATATATCTCTAAAGTTGACAAAAGTTATAGAAAGGGTGAACCTAATAAGGATAAAAATTTACCTTCAATGGTTGAGAAGAAAGTAGATATTGTTTTTTAGAAAAAGAAAGCTAGGAAATTCATGTATGTGGAAAAAATCAACAAAGTAGAGATATAAAAAGTTTCTAAAAAATATGAATCCAAAAAAGTTTCTAATACTTATAATTCTGATAAGGATGGAAAAAAATTATTTGAAAATAATATTTTAAATGATAACAGAAAGGTTGGTGTTCAATGAAGTTCTAATGAGAAAGATAAGAAGGTTGTTGAGAAACATTCTCATAACTCCAAACGGTATGGAAGTTACATAGGTAAATATTATTTTTATGGGTACTACTAGTATATTGGTGGTTTTGGGCATATGGAAAATATTTATTGGTTCAACCAAAAACAATATATTTATTCTATGTTTTACTAAAGGCAAAGTTTTAGGGGGTGTTAATCCTCTTAAAGAAATAAACCTAAGAAGGATATTTTGAAGAAACCTGAGAAGGTTGGTGTAAAAGTTGATAATAGGTTCCAACCATTGTAAAATATTTTTGAAATATATTAACAACTTAGAAATCTTGAAAAATATTGACTTTTTTTACTGATATGAAAAAAGGTTTACAATATTTCTCAGAAGATGGAAGTAAAGAAAGACAAAGGGAAATAAAAATATATTATTGTAGAAACCACTCTCAACGCTACAAAAGGATAAAAACATTAGATATTGTATAGTGGGTGTTATTCTCACATGATAGAATATTTGAATTTATTAAATAATGTGATAGACTTTCAAGAAGGAACAATGACATTTGGAAATAATGAATCCCTTAGTATCAAAGGAGTTGGATCCACTATTATTGGGAAAGAAAAGTTGAAATCCAAGAAATATTTATTTTTTTATGGGTTAAAAACTTGTTGAGTGTTTTAAAAAAATTTTATGAGGGTAATAAAGTTTTTTCTATAAAATATGGTTTTTTTGTGAAAAGAGAAGAATTTTGAAAAAAATTCACCATAGGCCAATGTAAAAAAGGTAATTTGTTTCAAGTTGGTGTAGTGAAAAACTCTTGTTACTTAATTGTGATTGAAGAAAATAATTTGTGGCATAACAGGTCGGGACATATGTGTCATATAAACATGAGAAATTTATTAAAGAAATTCATTGTTCGTGGTATTCCTGATATGTTAAGAAGAAGATATTGGTGTTGTGTTATTTGTTAAAAAGGGAAGATAACAAACTCAGTGCATAAGAAAGTTGATATTCATTCAACTCAACCCTTGGAACTTATCCATTCTGATATTTGTGTTCCAATTAGAAAACAATAAACTCACATAGATAAGTACTTAATTTATTTTATGGATGATTTTACTTGCATTACTTGTGTTATGTATTTGAAACATAAGTCACATGCTCTGAAGATGTTTAAAATTTTTAGGCGAAAAGCTTATATGGAATGTGGTCATTCTATAAAGAAGTTGAAAACTGATAATGGTGGTGAGTATAATAATGAAGTGTTTGAAAGTTATCTTGAAAACATGAAATTATTCATGAGTTTAGGGCACCATACACACTAAAAAATAGTGTTTCTGAAAGAAATAATAGAATCTAGGTTGAAATGGGGCATACTATGTTACTTGAACACGATATTTATCATTATTTTTGGAGGAAATCTATAAGAAAATATGTTTAAATTTGAACTATTGTTTCTATAGGCCAAGTTCTGATATGACTCTATATGAAATGTTTTATGACAAAACTCCTAGTTTAAATCACTTAAGAGTTTTTGGGAGTCCCTGCATTATAAATAAGAAAGGTGGAAACCTTGACAAGTTTCATTATAGAGGTTAAGATAGAATTTTTCTTGGATATTATATGGATGGAATGGGATAGATATATTTCAACAAATGGATAGTATGATTATTTGATTCTATTGATGTGAAATTTATTAAGAAAGTTAAGGAAGATGTGTCATAAACACATGCAGATAAGAAATATAAAGAGGATGAAATAATTTTTATTGAAAGATCTAATAAGGGTTCAAACAATTATAATCCTACACAAGAAGAATAATTAGACTCGTCTATTTCTAGTGATGATGAATAATGTCTAAAATCTCGTCCTAGGATGAGGAAGTAAGTGGAAGCTCAAAACATAATTGGCGATCAACATAAAAATGTTCAAACAAGGAGAAAATCAAAATTTATTGCACATACTTAATTGTATTCAAAAGTTGATCCAAAAGATGTGAATGGATATTTTGAGCATCTGGAATGGATTTAGAATATGAATGAAGAGTTGGATCAGATTGAAAATAATGATACTTGGGAACTCATACCTAATCCAAATGACACAAATTATATTGGTACAAAGTTAGTGTTCAAAAATAAGTTGAATGAAGATAGTGAAGTGATAATAAACAAATAAAGGATTGTGTATAAAGGTTACTCACAGATTAAATACATTGAATTTGATGAAACTTCTCCTCTAATGGAAAGGTTTAAAACAATTAGAATTTTTCTTGTTATTGATGCACAATGAACTTACAAAAAATTTCAAATGGATGTGAATTCATCATTTTTTAATGGTGAACTTGATGAGGAAGTTTATATTGAAAAATATCATCTCTTAGTTGTTGGGGAGGATTAAAGTTACGTGTATAAGTTGAAGAAAGCCTTATATGGGCTAAATTAATTTCTAATGGCATGGTATTCCAAATTGGATGTATGTTTAAGATATATGAGTTTTAAGAAAGAAAAGGTTGATAGTAATTGATATATCAATGAAAGTTAGGAGTTTTCCCTCATTGTAATTGTTTATGTTGATGAAATTATCTTTATTGGGAATGATAAAAGAACCTGTAAAAGATTAGCTGGAGAGATGAAAATTTTATTTGAGATGTCCATGTTGGGTGAAATGAAATACTTTCTTGGGTTAAAAATCTCACAAAATAAGAAACGCATATTTACTTCTTAGGAAAATTATGCTAAGTAACTTCTTAATAAGTTTATAATAGAAAATTAAAAATGTATTTCCACACTAATTTCAGTGGAAACTAAGTTTACTAAATATAGAGAAGGTAAATAAGTTTACTCTAAATATTTTTGGAAGCTTATTGAAAGTTTGTTGTATTTTACTACTTCAAGACCAGACATTTTTAATGTTGTTAACTTATGTGAAATATTCCACAGTCCTCCAAAAGAATAACATATATTGGTTGAAAAATAAATTATTATATGCATCAAAGACATGATATATTTCATAATTAGATATGATAGCTCAAAAATAATTGACTTGTTTGGGTATTCATATGCTGGTTGGGAAGAAAGTATGGATGATGTAAGATCCACATCTAATGGATTTTTATTTCTGGGGAAAAATTGTGTAATTTGGAATAATAAGAAATAAAATTAAGTAACTATTAGCATGGTTGAATCTAATTATGTTGCTTCCAATCAAGCTTCCACACAACTTATGTGGATGAATACTCAGTTGGAAGGCTTACTTGTTGAAGTGAAGTTACCCTTACTCTTGGGTTATGATAATCATAGTTCCATAAACATTATAAGAAATCCAATAAAACATTCTCATTCAAAACATATTGATATCAAATATCACTTCATCAAAGAGCATGTGGAGAATAATGACTTTAAATTGGAGTATGTTCCTACATCAGAAAAAGTTGCTTCCATATTCAAAAAACCTTTACCAAAGGAAGCATTTTTTAAGTTGAGGTTGAACATGGGTGTCCAACCACTTTCTCACCATGTTTGAGGTATGTGTTTCTTTACCCTCTCTTATACTGTATCTTGATAGTGTTGTCAAGGGGTATAATTATTTCATAAATCTATCTATTGATATGTTCTAAACCTTTTAAGGAAGCATGTATGTAAGGGGTTGTGGATAAGCTATTAACACAATATGTAAGTGTGTGAACTATTCTAAAAAATTGTTATATTGGTTGTAGAAAAAAATTATAGGTATGTGAAGGAAATTTTGAAAGGTGAATGATAAAGAAGTTTGGAAATATGAAGAAATATTTTAAGTCACTACTTTTAGATAACATGGTTTGTTGTCAATAATTTTTGTTTCCTACAATAAGTTAGCTCACGTAGGCTTAAAATATTTGATAAGTGGACCATTTATTTATATTATAAAGTTCAGTGATTTACGAACCTTGGTTGAAAATAAAATCAAAAGGGGATATTGTTGGAACCAAGTTGGTAAGAAGTGTTTTTCAAATTCTTGAAGAAGTTTGAGATGTTTTTTTTGTATTTTATTATCAAGAAAATAAATCACCTTCCCTTTGTAAGTTTTGGTGATCAGATGAAAAAATGAAAGTTTGAAAAGTTATCATATAATTAGAAACATTTCTGATAAGAAAGTTCCTTGGTTTCATTTTTCTATTCTGAAGAAGTTTTTTAGAATAAGTTAATTTTTGGACTCACCATGTGTCTGAAAAGAAAGTTTTTGATCAGTATAATAAAGTGTATCAGAGTTTGAAAGTATCCATAATAAATCTGAATATGGTTTTATAATCTTGTAGTTATCATAAATCATAAGTTTTTTGGGAAACTTTTGATACAAGCCTATGAAGGAAAGGGGGAACAAGTGTTTCTAATCAGTTTGAGGTTTGGTTGGAAAGATAAAATGTGTTTAAAGGATAGAAAGTTATAAAACTTTCCAATGTAAGTCATATTATGTTATTCCAATCCTAAAGTTCTCAAATTCATGAAGAGATCATGATTACTAGAAGAAGTTTGTTGAAGAAGAAAGTCTACAAAGTAAAAGTTTTCTGGTCTTAGTCCATCAGTGTGTGAATCATCAGATGTAAAATTGTTTAAAGGAAGGGAAGTTAGAAGTTGTTGAAGTCGAGGTTTCTGATATCATTCCATCAGACATGGTGTTCCACTGATCCATCATAGATAGAATAGTTTTAAGTGGGAATTGTTGGGACCAATAAACCAGATGAAGATCAACAATTTAGTCATCCATTTTCATTAGGTTGTATTGTTTTCCAATTAGGCCAAGAGAAAAGGAATAAAAGTGTTGTTTGTTTTTCAAGTGGGTCAAGACTCATAAGACTGGAATTGATACTGATCCATCAGAGTGATACATAGACCAATCTACCAGATACAGGATGATACCAATAACTTC
Source organism: Viscum album (assembly GCA_963277665.1). Lineage (NCBI taxonomy): Eukaryota > Viridiplantae > Streptophyta > Magnoliopsida > Santalales > Viscaceae > Viscum > Viscum album. The sequence continues at coordinate 1,719,663,316 of OY728141.1, forward strand.
ATCAGAAATAGGGTCATTGGTTTTAGGAAAAGAATAAAGGGAGAATTAGTTGAAGAGTTTTTTGGAAGTATTTATCAAAGGGGGTTTTAAATATTTTGTTGAATTGATACCAAGAAGTGATGATATCTTTATAATTTGTGACAATGTTTATGGAAAAATAAAATAAAAATAAGTCTAATGATGTTGAAACTATGTTTATGGTATAATGGTTTCAAAAAAAAATTGTCTTTAGTTAGTACGAAGCTTCAAATTTTTTTATGTTTTACAAGTGGTATGGAGAATCGTGATGATAAGTCTTTTATTATAATATATTTTCATCGTAATGGATAAATTGGAATGAAAATTATTATCAGACTGGAGAATAGTTATAATGAATGAAGCAGGATGAAGCATTGAGAATATTCAAGAAAATTCGAGAAGAATTGAGAAGAGTTCAAGCAGTCAAAGATAGAGCTGAAATGAAGGGGAAATTCAAGTTTTAGGAAATCTGGTTAAATGGGAAAAATTTTCAGATTCCCACTCAAACCACTTTTGGTTCACCTATAAATATTATAAATTCATTGTACTTTCAACTGATAGAGGTATTTTTCTTTTACAAAGAGAGAGAGAAAGCATTGAAAGTTTTTAAAGAGAGAATGTTTCTAGACAAAGTTTTCCTGAGAAATGTCTCTAGGTAGAAGAATCATAAGGAAGGATAGTAATTAGAGTTACCGGATTAGAACGAGCAATTGAACACAGTTTTTCAGAGAAAGTTTGAAGTGGTTTATAATTATTTCCCAAGTATTATTTCTTATCTATTTTTGGTCTGAGGTATTAGACAGAGGAAACAAACTAATCCATCAGACTAAGTTTTCATAACAAATTCAAGAAAAGTTGTTTATACTTGTTTCCTGGTTGGAAAGTGAAAATTTTTTTTATAGGTTTTCTAATGTAGGTTGATAAGGAAGTATAGTAACTTTTTTTTGAACCAACTGGTGAAGGTTTCATTACATGTTACACAAACCTGCATTACATCTTTTGTGATAGAAGAAGTAGATGAACTGTTGTATTGATCATAGTGCCACACAAGTTTAAGGTTATATCCTACTTTTTGTATCCACACAAAATGATTTTTTTTCTAGTGTATTGTGTGGTATTTGATTGTTTCCAAATCATGATAAGGATGAAGCTACTCTTTTTGAGTAGTGAACCTTATAAATACATGTGTTCCTCTAGATGTGTGTTAGTTTTTTTTAGAAAAGTGGTAAATTTTTAATAGGAGGTGAAGGTTATTTAAAAATAAAGGAAACTTAAAAGAAAATATATCACTGACTCACTCTCTCCCCCTCTCAGTGATACATTGATCCTGGCTAGAAAATATCATAATGGACAAAAATGGATTAACAGGATTAGACAGATGAATCAGATAGATTAGTTATGGAAGGATGAAGAAAGGATTAATAAAGTTTCTTGCTTGATGTTGTGCAAGTATCATAGTGAAAAATAAGGAAGTGAATAACAAATAATCACTGTGATATCCAACATAAGTATCATCTGGTGGAATAATTTCTTGATGTTACAAATTACCTTAAAGAAAAAGGTTAAGACTATCTTTAGAGGAAGTATAAATAATCATAGAGTAGTTACAACTTGGATAATGCTATTACAAGTCTAGGGAATATTATTATTTTTATCCCCCTCCTAAAGTTTAGGGACTCACACTTGGCTTAGAATTGTTTTCTAGACACACCATTTTATTTGGTATCTCATTATAGTGGATAATTTGTGTTCTATTCATCACCATATGTGGCAAGGACTGGATACTCTTATTGATTAATGAACCTTGTAGAAATATTATGTTTCATATTTACCTTCTTTCATATACTTTCATGTGATAAGGAAAAGAGAATAATAAAATCAATATTTAAACAGATTTAATAGATAAATGGATAAAAATTTATAAAAGGCTAAAAAGTTCCCAAAACTAATTCACCCCCCCCCCTCAATTTTGAGTATATCCCAAAGTGGTCCTTATAATTTTCATCAAATATAAGGTTCACCACTATTGTATTCTCTATGCTATAGTTATTATCTTTTGAATATTTGAGTTTTTTTTCTATTTTTACAATGAAGTGCAGTTTTTAATGAAGATTCAATTATCTTTGAGCATAATTATATAGCTACCAATACCATGATAAATAGAATAAAGAAAAAGAAAATAAATTTTAATAAGTTGTCCCTCTTTCCTAAGGAAGTGGAAGTATCAATTTCTTAATTCCGAGATAATAAATAAGATACATCGGGCTTGGAAAGTGAAGAGGAGGTGGCTCAAGTTTCCACTATAGATATGGAAAACATTCCTACCTCAATTAAATATCATGGGGTATGTAAAAAATCTTATACAAACTACCCTAAATAAAAATATCCTATCATAAGTATTGATGATCATCAATATAAAAATCATCAAGATATATTATTTGATAGATTAAGATATATTCTGAATTATGTTCCATTAGAAATAGTCTCTCTTATTTTTGGATTCTCTCAAAGTATGTAGGAACAAATCACCCAGTTGGAAGAAGAAATAGATAATACAGAGAATAATTTTCAAGGTGAATTTCTAGAATGTATAAATATTTCTAGATAGGTTATATCCTTTAAATCAAGAAAAGTGGGGAGATAAATAAGTTTATAAAAAAGTAAAAGTGAGTGGATCAAGGAAGTTGAAGATAAAGATGAATTCAAAAATACCCTGGAGAAAAATATCCATGTACTGAAGAAAAGTTAAAAAATATTATTGATTCCAAGTATTTTTAATTGGAAGTGAAATCCAAGAAAATCAAGGAACTTGGCTCTTTATTACAAAAAAAATTAAGTTTCATGAAGTAAAAGTTGAAAAGGTGAAGAAATTTTGTGAAGAGAAGATGGTTATGATTGAATATTATAAAAATACCCTCAATATAAAATGTCTAGAATTGGAAGTTTAGTTGGCCAATCATGATATGACACATATTGATACTTAAAAAATAATAAGAAATTTGTTTTTATCATTCAATTCTCATTGGATTATTCTAAGGTTGAAATACCTTCAACATGTGATAAGAAGATCATGAATTCATTAAATTATCTATATCAAGCAGTTGTGAATAAAGAGTTACCATCTATACCACCTTGTAATAATGTTTCTAAATCCATTTTCATGAATAATAAATGTTGTAAAACAAAATCTATATAAGTATGGATGAATAAAGATAAGAATCCTCCCATTATGACTAGGGTGTATAGAAAAAGGAGTGTGGAAGTTGGTTCCCCACAAAGAGACCAAGAAATTATAAATAATACCCCAAAACTTCATAAAGAAAATAAAATAAGATCAAGGTTTATGGGTCAATGTCAGATTTTCAATATATTCAATAATTGTGCATTGGATTGATGGTACAATCCTTCAAATGAAAAGGTGCAAAGGAAACCCATGTCAAGGGGAGAAATCCAAATATAGATAAGAAACATCCAAAATGTAAGGAAAATATGAAAGATTTCAATGTTTTTGGAAAGTTTGAAAATACCTATGATGTTGAAAAAGTTAGTGGTCACATTAATGGTGCATACTCATCTCATAATATATCTAAAGATGTTTAGAAAATAAGAACATGGAAGTTGGTGAAGAAAGAAGAAGAATCCTTGGGAAGAAAGTATAAAAATGTTGTAAAATAAAATTATCCCAAGAAGATTTCAAGTAGGAAAGGTAAGAATACCTTGGATTCAAAGTCTAATAAGTTTAATAAAAGTGCATCATCTAAAAGAGATAATAAGAAGGATGTCACTCAGAAGAAGTCATGTGGAAAATTCAAACATACTTCCAATGTTCCTAATGATATGTTATTTATGTGGCTATAATATTTACGAATATTGAGAAAATGGAAGAAGCATGACCTAAGGATAGTGTAAAATAAAAGGCAAATATTCCACATGAAGGAAAAGAAGTTTTGTGCGTAAGGTGAAACATGGTTGTGCACACTTCTAAATATTGTTCTGTAATAACTACAACATAAGAATAATTCTTTAAGAAGATAAAAGTTGCAATAAGTGATATAAGTTCTTTAAAATATCTTAAATAAATAAGGTTAACATATAAATAAATTGAATAAGTGATAATATCCACACATCCCCAATCAAAATTAAAGTTTGGATGTAAAATCATGAAGAGTGGAGGAAATGGAGAAAATTAGTTGAGAAAATTATATCAACCTTGTTGTTCACATTAAGAAGTAGTGAAATGAACACTTTATTACCTTAACCTTTATTTTTTTAGTTATTCTTTAAAAATAGGGAATTGAATGTGAGGAATGTACTCAGAGGGAGAGCTTGAGTTGGAAGAACAACTGTCATTTTTGGTTTTCCATGATAATAACATTTTCATCCTATAATGTTTCCTAAGTTAATTTACTATAAAACTTAAAAGAGGATCATTCTTGATGAAGTTAAATGGGTTTATATAAAAACATGATAGGAAAGTGAAAAAGTTTTCCATCTGGATTTGATTTTACCTACAAAATTCCAAAGGAAAATATTGAGGAAATATCATCCAAGGTGAAGATGTGGAAATTGGTAGGTTTATACAACCACATAATAAAGAACCATTTTGGTGTTTTCTCAACATGAAGTTCTCAGAACATATCGTTTAAAGATATTAATCATTATGAAGATTGTAAGGAAAGTATCCTTAAGGGGGATACATTTAGGGGATGTTGAATAATTTACCAGAATCATTACATCATATCAATCTAATTATTCTTTAAATTACTTGAAGATCATATCATTAGAAAAGGTAAATATTTCTTAGTCTCTCATCTTTGGTTACTCAAGATAAAAATATTTATACAAAGGTGGATAAATTTAATTAATACATGGAATAATAAAAGTGGAAGTGTTCCAAGTCCACTAATACTACTAATTGTACTTGAATATTTTTGATCTATTTGTCCAAGTGAGTGTAGGAGTCTCAGGTTGGACGTTCTTAAAAAAGTTCCATATCTCGATGAATATATTCAGCCTGGAATAAAGGTCGATAACTCTTAAAGACAAGTTTAAAATTTCTCATTCATTATGGTATCAATATAAATTGATAAGTGGCAACTTTTTTTTCTAAATCAAATCATCTTGTTTTCTACAATGAGCATGGCTCGTATAAACTTAGAGTGAAATGATGGATGACGCGTTACTTAAGAATGACCTGATACCCTTTTCCCGTGAAATTTTTCTTTCTTTTCAATAAGGGAAATAAAAGGTGAAATGAAATTATGGAGAAACAATGGGGGAGATAAAGGTTGAAAATAAAGGGAGATAATGATTCACATATTTACATATTCATTTAGAAATAAATTTGAAGGTATTGATAATAAATAAAAAGGAGGATATTGAAGATATCACTTTGTGTGTGAGTTGTATATATTATCAATAGATGGTATTGGTTTTTATTTTTTTCAATGAAATATAAATATTTCACTAATGTAAATATTTTTTAAAGAAGTTATTAAGAATAAGTTATAAGATAGTTCAAATAAATTATCCAAGCTTGATGACAAAGTTTATGTTACTCATATGCATGTAGAAGTAATAAAGTTGCTCAAGTCTTATTATCTTAATAAATTTCTTTTAAAGACTTTGAGTTTACTTATGATGATTTTTGATTTATTATTTATGTAGAATCACATTTTTTATCAATAATATGAAAGTTTTCCTTAAGTTGTTTTCTTAAGAAGTTTCCTTAAGAAACTAGTTAAGCATAATGGAAAATTTTTCCTTAAGGAGTTTCCTTAAGAAGTTTGTAAAGATGAATAAATGAAGGTAGAGAAGAAGACTAAAAGAATTTTACTTAAAGAGTTTCATTAAGAATTCGATGAGAAAAATATTACTAAATAGAAGAAGTGTATAGTGTTGAATAGACTAAATATTATTAAGAAGTGTTCAAATCTAAATGAATTTTCTTTAAGTAGTTTCCCTAAGAAGTTACTGAGAAGAATGTTACCAGATTGAGAAAGCATAACTGAATGGACGGAGGCTAGTGGACCAAGTTGATTGGAAAAATCTAGTCATACTAAGGAAATTTGATTAAGGTTTTTGATTAGTTCTATCAATCATAGGTTTCCAAACTATTCCATCAAATGAAGAGTCTATCAAATGAACTTGTACAAAGTTTGAGATGCGAAGAAAAGAATATGCAACAAACATTTTAAATGGTTGATGATTTTATGGATGATAAATAGAAGTATGAAGTTTATCATATGAACTTGGTAAGTCATCAGACAGACTCCATTGGATGGAGTTTCTCAAATGATCAAACACAAGTTTCCTAATGTAATCAATTATTAGATAAAATGCATGAAGATCGTCAAAAGAATGGATTGTTGAATGATCGGAGAAGAGTTTCTAAATAAATGGATAGAGAATACATTTTTAAGGTGGGAGATTAAATATAAAATTGTTTGAGAAGATTATAGAAAAAGGTTTCCAAATTATCGGAAAAATGTTTCCAAAAAAAAGTTATAGGAACCATATGAATATCATCAGACAGAGTTTACAAAAGTTTCCAAGCAGTGTCTTCGGACAAAAATTTTTTATCAGAGGAATTAGACAGAGTTTTATGTATGAAGTCATCAAACAAAAAAATTCATATAACCTCTATTAGAATAATATTTCCATGAAAATTAATTTAACAAATTATGTTATAGTTTCTGAATAGTTGCATCAAACAAAAGTTTCCAAGCGATGTCATCAGAAGAATGTTACAAACACATTGGGTTGAGTATTAAAAATTCATCAAATAGAGTTTGATGAATCCATCAAACATAATAAGCACAAAATATCTTAGAGGGTTTATTAGGAGAAGGAAAACTGACAAACATCTGAGAACCCAACATATGGAAGAAGAGCCCCGTGAAAGTATGATCAATAAAATTTCAAAGGGAATAAAAAAACAGTTGACAAAAAATGTTTTTCTTAGCACACTATCATCCAGGGGAAGATTCATGTGAATGGATTTTGTGATGTTCCTACTAATTTTTAAAGGAATAATGGATAAAGTTTCATCAAATGGGATATGTGTTAGGAAGGTGTTCCGAATATAATATTTGAAGAACTTGACAAATTTTGTAAATTTATTTTTATTATGGTGTTGCTGATATGATCGTTCAATGTTTCAATAGTCACAATTGGAGTTTGTGATTCTACCAAGTTTAAATAATTTTAGGTAATTTTTTTAACATATTCAATGTTTCATAAGAATTGGGAAGAATTACACCTAAATTTAAATAAGCGATAAGTTCGAAATTCAAATTTGATCTTGGTGGGGAAGCATATCTGAGTTCACATGATTACCCATGGAAGTGATCCTATATAAAGGGTTAACATAGTATAGAAAATGTATGGAATACTATTCATGTGTGAAGGAACAAAATTGTTGAATAATTTTCAATATAAGAAAGTATCATTTATCAAGCATGAGAGATATTATAATCATGGTCAAAATTTCTAAAGAAGAAGTTCTGGAGGAAGTAGAGGGTATCAGGTGGAGATAAAGAAACAAATGATACTAATAATCAAATGAAGAAAGGAAGAAGAGAAGATTAAATGAATTGTCTTTGTGTAAACCATCACTGGAAGAACATTATTAGATGGACACATCAGATAGATAGATTTTAAGGAAGATCGAACGAACAGGTAGCAGATGATTGATAAGAATAGAAAATGATTGGCTAGAAATTATAAGGATATTCCTTATCAATTGTTTATTAGATGAATAGGGTGAAGAGGAAGATAGATCGAACAAAATTTTATTGGATGAATCAGCATTGTATGGACAATATTTGATGGATTTATCAGATGTAAAAGTTCTATATAAAGGAATTAAAGACGAATAAAAAGAAGGATCTATTGAACTATCACCAGACAAACCCATTAGGTGAACAACATAGTATGGTCAGGAATGGATGAATAGGATCGAATAGAGGAATCAAATGAACTAGTTCCGGATGGATGAAAGAAGGAGTAAGAAAGTTTCTTTCTAGATATTATGAAAATAGAAATGTGAAGAAGAAGGAAGTGAAGAATAAAGCAGCACTGTGACATCCAAAAGAAGTTTCATATGGTGGAAAACTTTCTTGGTGGTACAAAATACCTTAAATACGAAGGTAAAGACTATATCTAGAGGTAGTATAAAGAACTATTAAGTAGCTATAAGTTGGACAAGGTTATCACTGGTATAGGGAACATTATTGCTTCTATCCCCCTCCTAAAGTGTAGGGACTCACACTTGTCTTAGGATTGTTTTCTTGCCACGCCATTGTATTTGTTATCTCATTATAGTGAATAATCTATATACTGATCATCACCATATGTGTAAAGGAATAACTTCGCTTATTGATTATTGAACCTTGTAAAAATATTGTGTGTCATCTTTACCTGCTTTCATATACTTGCATGTGATATAGAAAAGAGGATAAGAGAATCAAGGTTCTGAAATATCTAAGATTTAAATGGATAAAAAGTTATAAAAGGATAAAAATTTCTCAACACTGATTCACCCCCTCTTAGTATTGAGTATATCCAAAAGTGGTCCTTATAACTTTGACTTCTGACAACCGTCTGGGAGTTATTATCTCGGAGTCAAAGACCAAATTCTTCAACACCATACCCAACATATTAACACACTCAAGACTTACTCTCAAGTTTTTTCCTATCCTTAACATCAATTTGGATATAGGAAGTTTCAATGAAGACTATGATATGGGTGAAATCAACCTTACTTCTAGACCAATAAACTTTTAGTGGTTCTTACCCCAATGGATATGAAGGACTCCTATTGATTAGGTAGGTCACACAATTCACTAATTCCCTATAAAACAATTTGGGTAATCCTAAATGAATTCTCATACTAATTTCTTTTTAAACTAATGTCCAATTCATACTCTTTGAAATTACATTATATTTCAAAGTACCATGCATGATCGTCTAAAATTCCATTCCCTTCCTCCAACAGAACCTTCTAAACTCTCTATTTCTATACTCCCCACTATTATCCAAACTGAAACACTTATGTTTATTCTCAATATCCTTTTCCACCATGTATCTACATTGGATAAAGGTTAATAACACCTTATACTTGTGCTTGAGAAAGAAAACCCACACTTTTTTTGTCACGTCATCAATGGATGTCACATAAAACAATGACCCTTAGTGAGAATAAACTAGAGATGGCTCCCATATATTTGTATGAACCAACTCAAACTTTTGATTCTTTGGTGCCTTAACTTTAGTTTAGAAGGGCACCTTATGTTTCATTCCATAGATACAATCCTCACATGTCCCATGATCAATGATTTTTATCTTGAACATACCCTTAAAGGTGAGGATCTCCATCCCTTTCTCACTCAAGTGAGCCAAACAGTCATGCCATAGCTTTGTAGAAGTCACTTCTCCCGCATGTGTAATGTCCTAGATTTTCTCAAAGGTATAGACCATTTACTTTTATTTTAAATTCCTTTAAAAGACTCTAATAATGATGCATAACCAAGTCAAGGAGCTCTAGGGTGCATTTGGGGATCGTTTGGATCCTAGAGCCCCAAAATGGGGAGAAAAGACTAGGCAGTACGATTAGTAGAAACCATGCAGACCAGTATACACAGTTTCCTTAAACCATGTGGTTGTAGATAGTGGGGTGTTAGGGGTTACATGGTTTTTCTACAACCATTTGACCTTGGGCACACACCCATGCGACCAACTATGGGTCTTGGGTAGTGTCATTTAGCATGGTTTGCACACGGTTAGATAAATAGTGCACCTAATCGTGTGAGGTGCTCTCTTAAAGTAGTGGCTTGGTGCACGATTGGTGCACAGTTTGGCCAACCATGCGGCCAAACCGTGTGACCCCTCCTGTGTGGGTGAAATACCCATTTTACACTTAATTAATGTTTTATTTCACCCCTCCTTTCATTTTATTCTTCTCTAGAGTTTTTCTCCTCCCCCCTTTGTGCATGAGCTTCCTCCTCTCACTCTCCATAGGTTTTGTACTAATTCCTTCATCGGTGATCGAATCCTTCACCACTAGAAGCAACGAAAAGCCCTTGGTGAGATCCTCCTTCCCCTTTCATCTATTTAAAGGTTCCTCTTCCATCTATTGCACTATTTTGGTGTGACGACTTTTACCCTATTTTCAGTGTGTTTGATGATTTCTTCATTTTCTTCCATTCTAGGTCGATTAAAGCCTCAAAAACGGATAAGTGGGGTTCTACTAAATTGAGGTAGGTGGTTTGGGTATTTCTTGTTCATTTCATCACTTTTTAAATAATTCGACGTTGTTCAATGTGTCAGAACCTTTGGTGACGCCTCAAATTTGATTAATAAATTATATTAAAGGTATTTCTATGTGTGGAACGTCCCAAGAGAGTAGTGAATCACCACCATGGGTGATCTATTTGATCTAATCCACCCAAATGGGTGTGTTTAATTTCTATGGACTATATTTCCCATGCCTTAATTTATAATTTGAGTTTAAATGAATGGTGAACCATGAGATTGGTCTTTGATCTTGATGCCTTGCACTTTATAAATTGAATTGATTATAATTGATTCTTCACCTTATATTCCACATTTTGTATATTCAATTGATCATGAAAGTTGTTTGAGTTTCCATCCTTTATATCGGATGTCGTTTCTTTACTTATATGCCATGTTAATGCCTTGTGCATATTCTTGTATTCCATTGCTTATTCTTATTTTATGTTTCTTAGTGATCATACCTTATATACTTGAGCTTATGTTTGTGATTAATGCCTTATGCCATGTTTAATGGCTTGAATGGTATTGTTTGGATAGCTTGTTAGCATGAGTTATTTTCATGCCTTATTAATGATATGTGATTAAATATGTTATGACTTGTGATATGTGCTTGAATCTATGCTAAACCTACTATGGGACATGAGAGAACATGGTTCCCAATTTAAGGATGCCATGGAGGGACTCGTCATGCTCGGTTAGATCCACTTGACGCGTCAGGATCGATACTTTGGCTTTCCAGGTATGATCTCTTTGGGCGGTTTTACTTATACTCATGAGTGACATTGGGTCCCTAGGATAAAAACTGAGGATAGACCCATTGGAAATATGGTTATGCCATGTCTCAAGTGATACCTGATCCCCTATGTGGGATACTTGGTACAGACTCAGAGTCACTGTGCCACAAGTGATGTAAGGGGTGCCTATATGGGTTTCCTTGGATAGACTCAGTGGTAATGGTTCTATTGCAGACACCTATAGCGACCCTTGTTATTATATTTAGATCACCTTGGATGGGCTCGAGACTCCACCCATGGTTTTGATGGACTAATTTCTTGTGTTATATGTGTTGTTTCATGTTTATATTGGAGCATGTCTTTATGATGACATGAAAATGAGACCCTAATCCAAATCACACAATTAGGGGTATGAATTCCTTAGTTACTTTGTTTACAATATCCCTTGTATACATTTATTACTTTCACAGGTACCTCTTTTCAGACATCCATCTTAGGCTGAAGTAGGTGGTATCATTCAGGTATCCACTTAGGATCTCAGACCAAGGTTTTTATTATTTATTTATTCATCGCCCTGAATTGTTTATTATTATGGCACATCATTGTTTATTTTTTGTATGAAATGGATCAGACTAGACACTGTGGGTGTCAGCCTACTGAGATTATATCTCACACCCTTCTTGGGATGACCTTGACACCCAAGAATATTTTTTATCACAGGTATGGATAAAGGAAAGAATAATGCTTCCGATTCTTGATTGATTTATAGATTTAGGATGGAGAATCGGGAAAAGGACTAAGCTTATGCTTGAGACTCTTGTGGTAGCAGTTTTTTCCTTTTGTATATTTTTCTAGCATATAGTATATGCTTGTATTACCAGTTCCCCATACTCACTTTTCATATAGAAATATGGAATACCATCACTATCATTTGTATCTATTATTGATATTCTACTTCTTCTAGTTATCTATTTCTCTTACATGATTTATTTCCATATTTCCACTGTTGTATGTTTATGCTTATGCTTATAATTTTCCTATTTATTATATATCATTTACCATTGTGCATACTCTAATCTATGAGGTCATATTCCCCCTCATGGACACACCCTAGGCCCTCACTGCTAAATAGTAGCCTCTGAAATTTGCGGAGGCGCACTTGAGGTTATGTGGCCACCGTCTCAGGGCACAGTTCAACAGCACTCGAGGCGGGATTCTACAAAGTGGTATCAGAGGTAAATTTTCCCTTTTTATTACTATTTAGGTTTATACATTAGACTAGAACATTGGAATTTGGTATTAACCCTATGATTGTATGTAGACAACCCATGTATAGGGGAAACCCAAATTTCCTGGGATGGGAAATTATAGCTTTTGATTATGCCATTTATAGTTAATACGAATTCATTATTGGGTAACACACTTGTTTTATGATTTTATTATATTGGTATTATTGAAATGATGATTTTTAGTATTTTAGCCTAATGATATGAAGGAAAAGGGTAAGCATGAATCCTACTAGGCACCATATGATTAAATTCCATGCATTATTCCATGTCATATCTACTTTCATCATGCACTGTCTGGTTTCATGTGATTGTTGTTATGACTTGGTTATTGTGCCTTATAGTGATTGATTTGTTATATTTATAAAAATGTTCCTATTTTACTTGTAGGAACATGTTATGGTTTGGATTAAGTGGGTTCCCAATTTAAATTTATAAGGTGTATGATCCCTTATAAATTGGAAAGGTAATCCACATAATTCAGCCTTTAAATGAAATTTTGATGCATAAATGAGTTAAAATGAAATAGACACCTTATATGAGAATGTGAGACCTTAACCCTGACCTAACCATAGTAATTGGAAGTAGGTTTTTTCTTCCTTGTTCTTAATGATCCTTATATGTTTTCTTATCACCTAAGCCTAACTCCTAGAGAAGTTTAGGGGTCGTGTCATGCTTATAGGTAGGCTTGTACTTGTCCTTAATTTACCTGTTTTCTATATCTGTTATAAATCCTATCTGAGGAGTGTTCTTGTAAATTTTAGAGTTATACCACTGTGACTTCCTCATGTTGTATGCCAAGAGAGTGACAATGAGCATACTCCAGAGGTGGTGGGCTCTGATCCACCTAGGGTATCTTCTATAATGCCACCTGAGGCACCTTATAACAGCTCAAACTTTTATCAATAGAATTTACCTTCTTATAGTTATGTTATATAGTATAAAATGCATACATAGAATAGAGATCCCAAAAAAAATTTATTTTCATAAATTAATAATGAAATAAGTGAAATTCATAGAAATTAAGGAACATATACTGATGGAATAGTAACTTGACCCTTAGAATAGTGACATGGCCATTAGGAATAGTAATTCAACCAATAAAATAGTAACCTCACCTATGAAATTATAAATAAAATTTAGACATATTATAAATGATAATATGATATAATTACATCATGGTATGAGTAAATAAATCTTTTAAAATTGATAAATTAAGTGTTGGTATTTTTGTAAAACATAAATGTTTATTTACAATTTTATAATTAATATAATGATTTAAAATAAAATTTATTTTCATAAAATAGATTCATAAATTAATATTTTGTTTTCTTATGATTATAATTTATTTTAATGAGACCTTAATTAATTTTTCAAAATGTCATAAAATCGTTTATAATTTTAAAATCGGTATTTTTAAAATAAATGATGATTTTAATTAAAAATTAATTTTCTCATACTTAGAAAATTATTTTCATAAAATGGAGTTCATTTTTTAATTCTACAGGTTGAAAAATGTTTAGATTGAATTTTTGAGATTTTTTTAAAATAGTTGAATTTTTGGTGAATAGTGAAATATGGTAATTTACAGTATATAACATTTTAAGTTAAATACACTATTTATTGATTCATTTCTGATGTAAGTGCAATAATATTGAACTATCCTTATTTATTTAATATATTTAGTGATAATGTTCAAACTATTTATAACCTTGATCCAAAATAATAAAATAATCAAAAAACACCCCTCACCACCTCTTCCCCTCACACCTCCAAAGCCTTGAAGCTTATCCAAATTCTGCCCAATATTATTCCCAAGAATCTTTCCCATGTATTGGATCATTTTTTCTCAACAAAATAGAAAATAAAATTTCTATAAGGAGGTTCTCAAGGAGATGAGTTCAAGAGGTAAAATCCTCTTCCATTTTCTTTTAATTTCTTTTCAAGTTCTTTTCTTTTCTTTTCTTATTATATCCTCACCTCATCTTATCCAAGAGGAATTATAACTCCATTATCATATATATATTATAATTTTATTATTTTAATGGAATAATCCATCATCAAAACTCTTCTCCTCTCCCATTTATTCTAAAAATGAAAACATCAGTCGTGAGGTGTTAATTTATCGCCTTTAAGGATGACAAGTTTTCATTTTCCTTTACCACATTCAAGGATATACATAAAACCATTATAATGGTTAAAAAATATTTTAAAATTTATTTTACAACAATTTTTATGTTTTGTAAAAAATATATATACATAATATTAAATAATAAAACAAAACTAGTTCGTGATGATAGAAAAATAGCCAAATTAATCTAAATGATTATCATTAACATTTTATCTAATTAATAATCCTCGTATATAGAAAAAATGATATATATAATACCATTTAAACTTATTTATATTCATTAATAACATATAATTTCAGTTCTTTATATTTATTCTCATTTTACACGACCTTCCATACATATATACAAGTGAACCGATCATGAAAACCATGAAAATGGACAGTCCCGAATGATGAAATTGAACTCTATAACTCATCAAAATGGACATAAAAAAACTTTATAAAATTATAATGAATAAAATACATGTATAATAGATTATTTATTTAGTAATTAATGAATCTAATTTGATTATCCAATATATTAAAGTGAATAAATCATTCATACATAAGGTAAGGGGATTCTCGAACCCAATTTCCTTTCTTTGGGTTATTCCTCTTTCATGCCAAATTTCAATGTAGGTGTTATTTAATATTAATCAAACATAATTTCTTAATTATTACCTTTTAATTTCTAGGATATACATGTTTTTAATCTTATTTTGTTACAAATGAAAATATTTTTTCCAAAATAACTCTTCTTTCTAAAAAAATACATCTTTTACTTCTCTTGAGATTATTTCTTCTTCACTCAAGATTTATGATTCTTATACCAAGTATGTTATTCCCTTTTTATTTTGGGAACCCAAATTTTTATTCATGAAAGTATTATTTATGAAATTATCATGAAACCCATTTCCTTTCCATGAGTTATTTTATGGAAAATATTTTTATACATTCTATGTGACATGCATGATTATGTATATGTTATGATGTAACGGGTGCACCTGGAATTATATAGAACTCTAATGTATTGGGTAATGTGATTTATCTCATGAGATAATATGTAATATTAATAAACATGATGCTATATTTTTTCATAATTATTATGTTATTATTATGCACATATGTTATGTGTGAACATGATGCTAGCTTTGTTCATAACTATGTGTGGTAGTTGACCACTATGGAATGATGTCTCATTTTTATGAATTTACACATTCTATGCCTTTATATAATACTTACTATCATTATTATGATGATTATCCCATACTTATGTTATATTTATGATGATTATGCTCACCCATGTTATATTGATTCATGTTCTTATCTATCCTCTTATTGGGATTTTAGCTCACCCCTTTCTTTGATATGTATCCTTAAGTGACTACTTATACTAAGAAGAAAATGAGGGCCACTAAGAATATATAGAATAAGGAATAAAAATAATTTTTATGTTTTATTATGTAAAAGTTGTGTATGGTCCTAATTTTCCCAATACATTAAACCTTTAGATCCTGGTTTTGTAATTATTTTATGTTATTTATCATTAAATTGATGTAATAGTCATGTAAGAAAAGCAAGTTTGTTATAGTTGGTATCAGAGTATAGTTTAGTTCATTTGGGAATTAGGATTAGAGAACATTATTGAAAACCCTTAGTACGATATTAAGTATATGTAAGCACCCAAGAATCTTTGATTTAGAAAAATGTTAAACATAGGAATCCCACAAGATGTTCCTTTAGAGTTAATTACACAAAGAAATAAATTATTTATTCATAACTTTTTGACTTATATTTTTTTTAAACCTTTTATATTTTAGAAAATGGTGGGAACCAGGAGAAACCATGCTAATAACTCATGTGAGGGACAGTGCATCAATTTCCCAAACGACATCCCCAATGCCTTGGGAGGTGTAATTCAAAATTTCATGGTGATGTTTACTTAGTTGTCTCAGGATATGAATAATAACCTAAATAATGTGGAACATCCTCATTCCTTAAAGATGGATAAACTCTCTATTGAGTCTTTTATGCGGTAACAACCATCAATGTTTTGTATATATTCTAATCCACTAGTCACGGAATAATGGGTCAACTCAATGGAGAAGATATTTTTTGTGCTTCACTATTCTGAGATGGAGAAGGTGACTTTAACCATTTATCATTTAGATGGAGAAACTGATCAATGGTGGTCATTTATTAAAAACACCAATCCTAAGGATGAAATTAAAGATATAGAGTGGGAAGACTTTAGGAAAATATTTTTTAATAAGTAATTCCCTCAAACTCTTCGGACAAATATGGAGAGATAATTCATAGAGCTAAAGAAAAAGGAAGGTGAATCTATCACAACTTATGAAGAAAATTTCACAATTCTTTCAAGGCATGTCTCGGGTTTTTTATCAACAATGATAGAAAAATAAATATATTCTTTAGTCGTTTAAAACCATACCTTTGAAAAGATCAAGAAATTCAAGACTTTAGGGGTTATGAAGATGTTGTTCGATGTGCTCTCAAAGTGGAGATGGAGTTTGGTGAATGGTCCCATGGCTATAGAGATAAGAAATGAAAGATGTAGTTTCAAGCTTGGGGATCTAATGAAAAATGTGGAAAGAAAACTCAACCACTCACATGTCAAAAAATGTGGGAAGAATCATCATGGGAATTGCCTCAAA
This sequence comes from Viscum album, assembly GCA_963277665.1. Taxonomy (NCBI): domain Eukaryota; kingdom Viridiplantae; phylum Streptophyta; class Magnoliopsida; order Santalales; family Viscaceae; genus Viscum; species Viscum album. The sequence goes on from OY728141.1 coordinate 1,719,680,435, forward strand.
GGGGTGAGGAAATGCTTAAAATGTGGGTGAGAAGTCCACAAAGCACATGAATATTAGAGATACATGAAGAATCCATCCAATGTGATGGAGGAAAGTAGAGCACCACCCATGTTCCAATGATTCAATTATAGGGATATGTAAGCTAGTGCACTAAACCTCGACTCCTCGAGGGTAATCAGCATCAGTAGCCACCAAATCCAAAGGAGAAAGGAAAAGATTATGCCATCACTACTACTGAGGTGGATCTCGACAATGATGCGGTGATAGGTACTCTGGTTATTCATTCAAGAATATAGAATGTACTATTTGATTCTAGTTCTATGCATTCATTCATATCTTGAAAGTTTATTATAACTATTCAAAAAACACCTCAAAACATGGAGGTTGGGTTATCTATGAGAATAGAAAATGGGACGCTTATTGCAACCAAATTATATAACTCCTCCCTAATTAATGTCTATGGACTGAACCTCCTGAAAAATCTTTTCATAATTCCTTTTGTGGATTTTGATGCTATATTGGACATTGATTGACTATCTTTATATAAATCCAACATCAACTATCAAGAAAGGGAGATCAATGTTCACATTCTGAGGAATCCTCCAATTCTGTACAAGTGTAAGGAGGAGGATGAATCTTCTTTAGAATCAGTGTCTCAATTATGGATATTATTTCCTTATGAGTAAGCATGTATAGCTTAAATTATTGATATAAAGGATAGAATCATGATCGAAGATGTGCCCATTGTAAGGGGTTACATTATTTTGTTCCCTGAAGAATTATGTGGTCTTCCTCCTAACCGAGAGGTTGAGTTCTCAACTGAACTTATTATAGGATCTCTGCCTATATCAAAGATACCTTATAGAATGGACACCATTGAGTTGGAAGAACAAAAGAAGTAGCTACAAGAGAATCTGGACAAGGGTTTTATGTGCCTGAGTGCTTCACCATGGGGTGCACCAATCCTCTTTATCAAGGATAAGGATGGATCAATATGACTCTACAATGATTACCGCGATCTTAAAAAATCATGATAAAGAACATTTATCCCCTTCCATGGATAGATTACTTGTTTGATCAACTGTGTGGGGCCAAGTATTTCTATAAGGTGGAACTTCAGTCAGGATATCACCAATTAAAGGTGAGGAAGCAAAATATTCCCAATATTGCCTTTCAAACGAGGTATGGACACTATGAGTTCATAGTGATGTTTTTCAGACTCACTAATTCTCTATAAATATTCATGGACTTAATGAATAGAGTCTTTAGAGATTACCTTGAAAAATATGTGGTAGTCTTTATCGATGATATTTTTATATACTCAAAAATCAAGGAGGAGTATGAGGAGTATTTGAATATTATGCTAAAGAATTTGTGAAGGGATAATATGTATGAAAATTATAGTAAATGTGAGTTCTTAATAAAGGAGGTTCCATTATTGGGGCATTTTATCACCATCAAAGGAATATCCATGGACCCTTCCAAGACAAAGGTAATCGAAGAGTGGACCATGTCAACATCTATAAAGAAGATCCATAGTTTCCTTGGTCTCACTGGGTATTATTGGAGATTTTTGAATAACTTATCATGATTATCAAACCCACTAACCAAGATGAATCAAAAGTGAGAAAAGTTTGTCTAGACCAATGAATGTGAAGGCTGCTTTAAAGAGTTGAAAAAGAGGCTAATCACTACACCAGTACTCACACTTCTGATAAGTGGGGAACTATTTGTGGTATACAATGATGATTCAAAGAATGTATTAGGTTTTATATTGATGAAAATTATAAATTTATATCCTACATCTCAAGGCGGTTGAAAATTCATGAGCAAAACTATCCCACGCATGATCTGGAGTTAGTGGCTTGATCTTTGCGTTGAAAATCTAGAGACATTATCTTTATGGGGAGAAGTGTGAAATATATACTGATCATAAAATCCTAAAATATATATTCACATGGAAGAAGATTAATATGTGCTAGTGAATTTGGTTAGATCTCATCAAGGATTATGACTGTTTAATCCACTACCATCCTGGTAAGGAAATAAAGTGGTGGATGCTCTAAGTAGAAAGGATCCAGTAATAATATCAATGATGATAATTGAGAAGGATACAATCTTCTTAGATTTTCAAAGGATATACATGGAAATAATTAGGAAAGTAACATTATAAATCCTTTATCAAATGATTTCTCAACCATCCCTCATGGAAAAAATAAAGGATGCTCAAATAAATTATGTGGAAATTCAAAAGAAGTTGGAAGCTCTCAGAAAAGAGAAATCATTAGAGTTTAAAATTTATGGGGAAGGAGTTGTAATATTTGGGTCATGAATATGTGTACCATCCAATCTAAAGATAAATAAAGAGATTTTGGATGGTGTACATAGATAAACTTTCTATATTCACCCAGGAATCACAAAGATGTATCAAGATCCTCGAGATCACTATTGGTGGGAAAATATGAAGAAGAAGATCATTGAATATACATCAAAGTACTTGGTATTTCAGCAAGTGAAGGATGACATGAAAAATTATAAGGGTATAATGAAACAATTACCCATTCCAACATGGAAATGGAAAAACATCACCATGGAATTTGTCCCCAAACTTCCAAATACATCCATAGGAAACAATGCTACATGGGTTTTTGTGGATCGTCTTATAAAGAAAAATCACTTTATCGTAATTTGAGAGGACTTCTCACTGGATCAAATTACATGGATATATATTAGAGAAGTGGTAAGGATGCATGGAGTAACACTATTGATTATATCTGATTGAGTTTCGAGATTCACCTCCAAGTTTTGGAAAAGTCTCCAACATTATATAAACACTAAGTTGAACTTCAGTACAACTTATCATCCTCAAACTGATGTCCAATCTGAGTGGACTATTCAGAAACTAGAAGACATGTTGAGAGAATGTTTTATAGACTTTAAAGGAGGATGGGACCAACATATTCCTCTAGTTGAGTTCTCTTACAACAATAGTTTCCACTATAGCATCCAAATGGCTCCATATGAAGCCCTTTATGGGAAAAGATGCAAAACATTGGCATGTTAGGATGAAGTCAGTAAACATAATATACTAGGACCTGAAATGGTTAAAGAAATGGTAGAAAGGGTGAAAATCATTCAACAAAACATTAAGGCTACCCAAAGTCGATATAATATCTATGTAGACAATCATCGATAGGGATTAGAGTTTGAGATTGGAGACATGGTATTCCTCTATATATCTCCATGGAAGAGGATCATGAGATTTGGGAAGAAAGGAAAATTGATTCCCAGGTACATCGTCCCCTTAGATATTCTTTATTGTGTTGTATATGTGGCTTATCAACAAGCACTTCCACCTACCATGTCTCAAGTACATGATATATTCCACATATCCCTCTTGAGGAAGTACATACCAGATCCATCACATGTACTGAATTTAGAGCTGGTACGATTGAAAAATGGTCTATCTTAGAGGAGTGGTTTGTGAAGATCTTGGACTGTAGAGATAAATTTCTATGTAACAAGACTACTTACTTGGTCCAAGTACTATGACATAACCATAAGTACGAATAGGTAACATGGGAACTAGAGGAAATGATGAAGGAGAAATACCCTCATCTGTTTATGTAAAATGAAATTTTGAGGGAAAAGTTTCAAAAGGGGGGAAGAATATAATGACCCAAACTTTTATTAATATAATTTCCCTTATAATTATTTTATATAGTATAAGACACATACATATCATAGAGATCCCAACAAAAACTTTATTTTCATAAATTAAGAATGAAATAAGTGAAATTCATATAAATTAAAGAACCTATACCGATGGAATAGTAACTTGACCTTTGGAATAGTAACATGACCGGTATGAATAGTAATTTATCCAATAGAATAGCAACCTCACCTATCAAAGTATAAATAAAATTTAGATATCTTATAAATTATAATACGGTATAATTATATCATAGTATGAGTAAATAAATGTTTTAAAATTGATAAATTAAGTGTTAGTATTTTTATAAAACACAAATGTTTATTCATATTTTTATAATTAATATAATTATTTAAAAGAAAATTTATTTTCATAAAATAGATTCATAAATTAATATTTTTTTATTATGATTATAAGATATTTTTACGAGACCTTAATTATTTTTTAAAGGGTCATAAAATCAGTTATAATTTTAAAATCAGTATTTTATGAATAAATAATGAATTTAATTAAAAATTAGATTTCTCATATTTAGAAAATTATTTTTATAAAATGGAGTTCATTGTTTAATTTTTCTAGTTGAAAAATGGTTAGGGTGAATTTTTTATATTTTTCTAAAATAGTTTCATTTTTCGTGAATAGTGAAATATGGTAATTACGGTATATAACATTATAAGTTAAATATACTATTTCTTGAGTCATTACTAATTTAATAACCATAATCTCTAACTTTACTTATTTATTTGATATATTTAGTGATAATTTTCAAACTATTGATAGTATTGATCCAAAATAATAAAATAATCAAAAAACAGCTCTCTCCTCCCCTATAAATACTGCCTATCACCACCTATTCCCCTCACACCTCCAAAGCCTTGATGATTTTCCAAATTATACCAAATACTATTTAAAATACTCTACCCCATTTATAGGAGACTTTAGTCTCAAAAAAAGACCAAATCTAATTTCCTTAAGGAGGTTCTCAAGGAGAAGAGTTCAAGAGGTAAAATCCTCTTCGATTTTCTTTTAATTTCTTTTCAAGTTCTTTTATTTTATTTTATTATTATATCCTCAAATACTCTTATCCAAGAGGCCTGATAATTATATTATCTTATATATATTATAATTTTATTATGTTAATGTAATAATCCATCATCAAACCTCTTCTCCTCTCTCATTTATTCTAAAAATGAAAACATTTCCCATGAGGTGTTAATTTATCACCTTTGAGGATGACAAGTTTGCATTTTACCTTACCGTCTTCAAGGATATTAATAGAACTATTATAATGGTTGAAAAATAATTTAAAATTTATGTTACAACATTTTTATGTTTTGTAACTAATATATATACATAATATTAAATAATAAAACAAAACTAGTTTGTGATGATTGAAAAACCGCCTAATTAATCTAAATGATTATCATTAATGTTTTATCTAATTAAACATCCTAGTATTTGGAAAAAATAATATATAAGACCATTTAAAATTATGTGTGTTCATTAATAACATATAATTTCAATTCTGGATATTTATTCTCATTTTACAGGACCTTCTATACATATATACAAGTGAACCAATCATGAAAACCAAGAAAATGAACACTCCTCAACGATGAAATTGAACTCTATAACTTATAAAAATGGACATAAACAAACTTAATAAAATATAATGAATCAAATACATGTATAAGAGGTTATTTATTTAGTAATAAATGAATCTAATTTGATTATCCAGGATATTAAAGTGAATAAAGCATTCGGACATAAGGTAAGGGGATTCTCGAACCTAGTTTCTTTTCTTTCAGTTATTCCTCTTTCATGCCAAATTTTAGTGCGGGTGTTCATTAATATTCCTAAAATATAATTTCTTTATTATTAACTTTTTATCTATGGGATATAAATATTTCCAATCTGATTTTGTGAAAAATTCAAGTATTTTTTCAAAAGAACTCTTCTTTCTAAAAAAACACATATTTTACTTCTCTTGAGATTGCTTCTTCTTCACTAAATGTTGGTGATTATTATACCAAGTATGTTATTACCTTTTTATTTTGGAAACCTTGATTTTTATTCATGAAAGTATGATTTATTAAATTCTCATAAAACCCATTTCCTTTCCATGAGTTATTTTATGGAAAATATTGTTATATGTTCTATGTGGTATGCAAGATTATGCACATGTTATGATGTGACAGGTTTGCTCAGAATTATATAGCACTCCAATACATTGGGTAATGTGATGTATCTCATGATATAATGTGAAATATTCATTAACATGATGATATATTTGTTCACAATAATGATTTTATGATTATTCACATATGTTATGTTTGAACATGATGCTTGCTTTGTTCACAACTATGTGTGGTAGTTGACCACTAAGACATGATGTTTCAATTTCATGCATTTCTACATTTCATGCCTTTATCTAATGATTCATCTCATGATTATGATGATGATTCCATACATATGTTATGTTGATAATGATTATTCTCACCCATGTTATATTGATTCATGTTCTTATTTATCCTCTTACTGGATTTTAGCTCACCACTTTCTTTGATGTATATCCTTAGGTGACTACTTATACTAAGGAGAAAATGAGGGACGTGAAGAATATAGGGAAGAAGGAATAAAACCATTGTTTATGTTTTATTATATAAAAGTTTTTTATGTTCTCAATTTTCTCAAGACACTAAACCTTTGGATTCTGGTTTTGTAATGATTTCATGTTGTTTATATTTAAATTGATGTAATAGTTATGTAAGAAAAGTAGGGTTGTTATATACCTCCTACTTATCTTTCACTCGATGATGATGCCCAGTTCCGTGATAGATTTCTACGGTTTATGAAGTCTATTCAGGGTGCTCCCTGGCCTTCCCCCACTATGGAAGAGCTGACTTGAGACTTCCAGTAGTAGCATACTCCCACCTTCTCGAGGGATGGTGGACCTCATGCTAAAAAATCATGGTTAGAATCCATGGTATCTATCTTTGACCATATCAAGATGCCTCCAGAGTAGAGGTTTAATCTTGCTACCTATATGTTATGTGATTCTGCCAAACATTGGTGGGATGTCATATCTCAAGTTGAGCATTTTCAAGGCCTAGTCTGGGCAGATTTCTAGATGGCCTTCTATGGTCATTTCTTTCCATGGACTCTGAGAGAGGATCACGCCAGGGAGTTCATGCATCTTCAGTTGGGTTCTATGACTGTGCTAGAGTATTCTTCTTATTTTACTGAGCTTCACTGTTTCTCTCCTTCAATGATCGGTGATGATTTGATGGCTACAAGGCGTTTTTTAGGATGAGCTTGGGTATTTTGTTCACTCGTAGGTGAATTTCATTCGGTTGACTACCATTATATAGATATCAAACTAGTCCATAATTATAGAATGAAATATTAGAGACATTGGCAATACGATCTAAGGTGGTTCAATTCTGAGTTAGGGTGAAGGTTCATCTGGCAGTAAAAAGCATTATTTCGAGGGTCCAAGTAGGGGTAGTGTTATCCATGTGATACACACTAAAAGATCTACAGTGTGTCACCAGTGTGTTGGATCAGTCCATAAGAATCCTCGGTGTATGAGGAACCCAATTGAGTGTCGATCTTTAGGTAGAATGGGTTGCCTTTAGTGCTTCTTCCATTCTTTTTATCTAGTATCTAGTGAGAGTGGATCTATACTGACACCTCTATTAGGTACAGGATTTGTGACTCCATGTTAGGATAGGAGTTGGTCTTCTAATGGCTGATCAAGATAAGGTGGAAGTGGATGTGGTCAAGGTGGTCAGGCCCTAGAGCTTCAATGTCAGCAGAGTGGATCTACTCAGGCTAGTCAGGCAGCATCTCAGGGTCATGGTTCAAGACATATTTATGCAGTGCATTCAACACCAAAGGAGTAGATTCCAAGGTCATATACAGTATGAGGTACTATTCTAGTATCCTCTACCTTAGTTTATACACTTTTGATATAACTGCATCATACTCTTTTATATCTAATATGGTTTTGGAAATTTTGGGCCTCACAATTAAGTACTTTTGTGGTTTCATGTATCTCGACACGTAGTTAGGGGTCATAACAGAGGGAATATGCCAATGTCAGGAGTTCCCCCTTGAAATAGGTGGGTGTCGTTTCTTCTAGAGTTTCTTTATCCTTGAGATGACTGTCTTTGATGTCATTCTTGGTATGGAATGGATTGTACCCTATCATTCCCAAGTGGATTTTTATAATCGTTGAGTGTCCTTCACATCACCCAAGGGAAAAACATATATCCTTAATGGAAAATGGCGCATCCAGGAAAGTTGAGTTTTACCCAAGCAAACTGAGATTAGTTATCACGACCTGTCCCCCGAGACCCATGCTGTGACTACCCCAAGTCTGCCTTCCATAGGCCAGGGGCTGGCGACAAGCACCGAAAGGCGTATTCCCTAAAATGGAAAGGTATTTCCTTTATAAACTGTAAACTCACACAAACCAAGAACACAACCAGATACAAGCACAAATTAAACTATATAGTAAACAGGGTGTGTAAAGAAAGTAAAGGGGCCAAAATACAAGCCCAATTAGAAAGTACAAGAAAAACGAGAAAGTACAAGTAAAACTAAGTATAGATCCTATGAACACCCACCAAGGATCCTACCTGAAGGGTAGGTACAGCTCTCAAACGATCGTCTATGTGGATCACCTCATAAAAGGTCCACCTCTGAGAAGACTCCAGTCCAGGTACCCTCGTCCTCAGTCAGCATTGTCCATCGTCTACACCAGACACAACAAGGTGCAGGTGTAGCCCATGCAGGGTTGAGTATAACAATACTTAGTAGGGACCCTGAGACCCCCGAAGGTCTCTCAAATCCAAAAAGGATAAACTACAAAACATATAAACAATAGTCAACCCTACTTAGGTATATGCCCATAGATATACCTAAGTTATTAGAATATACCCACCTCACACAGGAGGGAAGAATACCACACAGGTAATACCATGAAGATAAACTACCACACAGATACACCATGAAGTTATAAGACTCAGATCAAACCAGGTATACAACTCTGAGAAACAAGATTATGATGTTGACCCACACAGGATCATTGTGAAAGCTGATAGCCAGCCATAGTATTCTCTAGGGATAATAACAAGTGACATCCCTAGTCACAACGTCGAACACCTCGGATGTTGGAACTCCTCCTCTATGGAGTAAAGTGGGCATGCCAAGTCACACAGAGACACTTCCCACTAACCTTGGACTGCTAAGGTACTCCTCCTGCCGAGTAACATGGGTTTGCCGCGTCACACAGAGGCGCTCCCCACCGTGAGTCTGCCGCGTCACACAGAGGCACTCCCCCACGTGGCCTACTGAGGTACTCCTCTTGTCGAGTACCATGGGTATACCATGTCACACAGAGGTTCTTCCCACCGTGGGTTTTCCGCGTCACACAGAGGCACTCCCCACTGGGCCTGATGAGTCACTCTGAGTCGAAACAGTCAGCAGTCGTCAAGTCTCAGCTAGTCGTAGGGTTCCGTATGTAGTGCGCTTGGGAGAACCGCTCCCCAAGCCATATTTCATACCTCAACCACCCCTAAGTCCCACAAGTAAGTATCCCAATGATTTTTCATATCATAAGGGACCCAAATCAACAAATGGCGCGTCAATCAGACGCCCGGTCTGTAAGTTATTAACATTTCCACTCCGAGGGCCCAGTTGGATTTGGGGTCCGATCCAACCCGATAATACTCCAACCTTATCTAAAACTCAAGTGGAGTATACCAAAATTACCGTCTCAATACAAGGATTCTATTTTTGTAGACGGTTCTTCAAACAGATTCCCGGTTCTCAAGTTACGGCCAAAAAGGCGAAACTAGGTACGGATGGGCCCGAGTCCAGTCTGACCCAGTCGGACTGACCCAGGCCGACCCGACCCGGGTCCGACCCGGATGGCCTGGGCCTTGGTGGGCCTAGCCCACTAGGTCGTGGTATGTCTTGACCCGCGTAGGGGGCGGCCCGATGGCGCGTCCTGGTGGTGCGGCCCGGTGGCGCAGTCCGCCCGAGCTGGCGCCGAAGGGGGAGTATCCCCCTTCCGTTCGGAATGGAAATGGGCAATGCCTTTAGGTGCCATCAAGTCACCGCAGGACCTGAGAGGGTCCCACTGAACCACAAAGGTCGGTCAGTGTTTCGGCCAGTCCTCCTCCAGTAACACGGTCACGCGCCATTGCTCCAACGCGACCGACATGGCCGACCGCTCTTCAGCCTCCGCCGTAGCCAAGCAGCCGCAACCTCCTGCTCCACCAGCGGCGCGGACGTGTGTCGTCGCTTCGCCACATAGCCATCTGGATGTCGGCCGCCACCCCACCCCACCGCGGCCGACGGTTCGTGGCTTCCTCATCATTCGGCGGCGCGAACGCACGCCGCCCTTCCTTCCTCACAGTCAATCGGGTGTCAGTCGTCTCCTTCTTCCATGAGCCATCGCAGCTTCATTCCAAGCCCAAAAAAATATGTTGTTCGCATATTCACAATCCTTGTGTCGAGGGCTCTGTGTCCATATGTCACACTCAGCAAAACTTGGTTTTTCCAACATCATTACATATTTGGCGTTGATGAACGCATGAAGAACGCGCAAAGAATAAAAGAAAACGGGGCAAGGTTTAAGTGTGGGACGATGGCCATGTTAGTTTGGCCATTGTCATTGTGAAACCAGAATATGAAGAATCAATAAAAATAGATTTAATCATAATCAAATTAAAACCCCTACCTCGATTTTCCATTGGAGGTGGCGTGAGGAAGAAGACGAAATTGTTGAAGATTGACGTCGATGTTTGTCACTCCCGCGAGATGCTCCAAGGTCGGTTCCTCATTCTTCGATTCCGGAAGTCATTCTTCATTGGAGGACCTCCTTTATTGGAGAATGATCTTCCCAACTCTCCAAATCCCCCCCCCCTCCTTTTCCATTTATTTTCCCGTGAGAGGTGAGGTTCCAAAATAATAAGCTTAAGTTTATTAATTAAACAAAAGGAGTTGGCACATTAATTTGAGGGAAACCAAGAGTTTCCTCCCATTAAAAGAGGGGTTCGGGTGGTCCCCACCACCATGAATTCAATTGGGAGGTTTCCAAGGGTCTCCTACATTAAAGAAGAAAGTTCTGGTGGTCCCCATCACCTTGAATTCAATTTGGAGGTTTCATTAAAATAAAATAAAACTTGTTTGTTTTATTTTATTTTTATTTTTTTAACTCTCCCACAAAAAACATGAAAACTAACTTTCACCCTTGACCTACTATGGTCGAGGTGAAGGTCTCCTTAAGAAAATATCAGCACTGCGAGTTCAATGGTTTCCTCGGATTTCAATTCTGAGCACCGGTTAAAAAGTTACAAAAACCCACTCACACGTTTACTTAACGTACCTAAAAAAAGTTCAGAAATTCATTTTGGGAACACCGGGCCTTGGAATCACGCGTCGTCAATTTTTTTTGGACTCATAATATTTCCATTTAATTAAAAAAAATATATGGAAAAATTTGGGTCTTTACATTCTCCCCACCTTAGGGCTTTGCATCCCTGAAATCCACCACACAAACTAGGGAAACAAGTGGGGGTATTGAGCACAAATCTGAGCCTCCCGCTCCCATGTTCTCTCCTAGAGATTCTCATGCTACCAACGAATGCGCACTAGAGGTATCGACTACCCATGAAAGACCTGATCATGTCAATCCTCAATCTCTACTGGAACCTCTGAAAATGTCGCCCCATCATCGATGTCTAGCTCGCCCCAGTCAATGATGTGCGAAGGATCATGTACGTATCTTCTCAGCTGGGATATGTAGAAAACATTGTGCACCCAGTGAAACTGAGGTGGAAGAGCTAAGCGGTAAGCCACCTCGGCAACTCTGCTGAGGACCTAAAAGGGTTTGATGAACCTCGGAGATAACTTTCCACCTCGACCAAATCTCTACAAACCTCATTGAGGTGAGACTCGTAGAAAGACATGGTCTCCATCCTCAAACTCTAGAGGTCTCTATCTCCTGTCATCATAGGACTTCTTCCCACTATGTGTAGTCTTCATCCACTTCTGGATGATCTGCACCTTCTCTGTGGTAGCTCATACCATCTCTGGTCCCACGAGTGTTGACTCCACTGGGTCAGTCCAGCATAGTGGTGATCTGCAAGGTCGCACGTACAATGTCTCAAATGGTTTCATACCGATAGTGGAGTGATAGTTGTTGTTGTACACAAACTCCACCAAAGGCAAGTGATCCTACCAGCTACATCCAAAATCAAGGACGCAAGCACGTAGCATGTCCTCGAGGGTCTGAATGGTCCACTCTATCTGACCATCCGTCTAAGGATGGAAGGCAGTGCTCAACCGAAGCTATGTCCCGAATGCCTCCGGTAACCCCTTCCATAGCCGGGAAGTGAATGGTGAATCACGACCAGAGATGATCATATATGGCACTCCATGAATCCATATAATCTCATGTACGTAGAGGTGTCCCAAGCTCTCTATTGATCCATGCTCTCTGATAGGTAGGAAGTGGGTCGACTTGGTGAGTTGGTCAACGATCACCCAAATAGAATCATGACCCCTAGACGTGCATGTAAGTCCTATCACAAAGTCCATGGAAATTCCATCCCACTTCTACTCTGGAACCTCTAGTGGCTAAACTAAGCCCGCTAGAACCTAATGCTCTGCCTTCACTTACTGACAAGTGAGGCGCCGTAAAACAAACTCTACTACAGTTTTCTTCATTCTTAGACACCATTGCTGACACCGTAGGTCCTGGTACATCTTTTCCACTCTTGGATGTACCGCTAGAGGGGACGTATGGAAATCCCTTAACACTTCCTCTCGTAGCACCATCGGTACCATAGTACGCCCTCTGAAGAGGATGACGTGCTCCCCACCTTCATAAAATACATCAGGTGCATATCCTATGGATATCTGAGCACGTCGAGCCTTGCAGTAAGTGTACCCAAGCTGTGTCGCCCTGACTCACTGAAGGAGTGGGGGAGTGACTATCAGAGACTGAAGATAAGCTGCTCTATCTTGATCCACGTAGGATATCCGCAAAGCAGCTAGCTGCTCTGTCGCCTCACTCAGCAACTATATACCAGATCTCCCGCTGAGTGAATCTGCTACTATGTTACCCTTCCCAGGAGTATATACTATCTCGAAGTCATAGTCCTATAGGAACTCAAGCCAACACTGCTGTCTCAGGTTCAGTTCCTTCTGAGAGAAGATATACCTGAGACTCTTGTGATCAGAGTAAACTATAAAATGTTCACCCATCACGTAATGTCACCACATCTTCAAGGCAAAGACCACAACTGCTAACTCCAAGACATGGGTACCGTAGTTCTACTTATGTTGTCTCAGCTATTGAGAACCATAAGTGATCACTGCTCACTCCTACATCAGGACACATCCAAGCCTGGTCCCTGATGTGTCGCAGTAGACTACGTACCCAAGGCCCTCCTCTGGTAGCCTCAAGATGGGGGCACTCTTCAGTCTTTGCCTCAGCTTCTGGAAACTCTGCTAGAATCTCTCCAACCACACAAAGGGTTTCCCCTTCTTCGTCAATGCTGATAAGGGTGCCGCAACTCTGGAAAAGTCAGGCACAAACCTCCGGTAGTAATCGGACAAACCTAGAAAACTCCCCACCTCTGTCACACTCCTCAGTGGATCCCAAGCAAGAACAACCTCAATATTCGCTGGATCCACCGCAACTCTAGCCTCCAAGATAACGTGTCCCAGAAATTGGACCTCTCGTATCCAAAAATGGAACTTCAAGAGCTTACCATAAAGCTGGTGCTCTCAAAGTGTGTCCAGAACTATCTACATATGATAGGCATGCTCCTCCTCTATCACTGAGTATATCAGGATATCGTCGATGAAGACTATCATAAAGCGATCAAGGTATGGCTGGAAGATCCTGTTCATGAGTCCCATGAATACTGCAGGGGCATTGGTCACGCCGAATGTCATAACCAAGAACTCATAGTGGCCATACCGACATCTGAAGGTCATCTTCTGCACATCCTCCTCTCGTACCCTAAGCTGGTGATAGCTTGATCTGAGGTCTATCTTCGAAAACCATCGTGCTCCCTTTAGCTGATCAAAGAGATCATCAATCCTCGGTAGTGGGTAATTATTTTTCACGGTCACCTGTTTCGGGCACCGATAGTCCACACAGAGTCTAAAACTACCATCTACCTTCTTAGAAAACAAAATCAGGGTTACCCAAGGGGAAACACTGGGCCTAATGAACCCCTTGATATGCAAGTCCTCTAGCTATACCTACAACTCTCGAAGCTCCACAGAAGCTATCCGATATGCCGGTGTAGATATTGGTGTTATCTCGGGGTACAAGTCGATGTAAAAGTCCACCTCTTTGTGAGAAGGTATACTCGGAACATCATCAGGAAAAACATCAGTGTACTGGTCCACCACTACAGGATAGCTCGGACTCTCAACATCAACCGCTCCGAGGGTAAGGCTAGCTAATTGATGTGTGATCTACTGCACCCTCCTCCAGGTAAGTCCATCCTGCGCTGTAAAGGTTCCCTTCTCACTAGTTAAGGAAAACCTAGTCTCATCCGTGTAGACACACTGCAATTTGCACCTAATACAATCAATCTGAGCATGGACTGTGAATAACCAGTCCATACCCAAGATGACGTTGTGAGGCCTCGATGCCGCTACTAGAAGATCCCAGCTGAAGCTCTCGCCTCCTAGAGTAATCTCACACTGCTGGAACCAGTGTGTAATCATTGAATATACTCCCGTATGAGTCTCTTTCCATAAGGATCGAGCCAACGGATCCACCAGTATCTCCGAGCTCTGAACGAGGGTCATGGCAATGAAAGAGTGACTGGAACCTGTGTCTATAAGTACTGCAGCTAGGGTGGAGTAGACGTAGATCGTACCTCATATCATCTCTGGAGCACCATGGTCGTAGGCCTCAGTTTCCTGGAGCTGAGCTCGTCCCTATCCACCTGCTCCTTATGGTCGGGGTGGACCTCCTATTGGTGGTGGCAATAGAACCTCAAATCAATGCCCATCACCTGTTGCACAGCCTGCTCCTCTACCATGTTTGCCACCTACCTGTGGACCTCCTCGGTTGGATCTTTGCCTCTTTCCAGGTGGTCCTTCAACTGTATGCTAGTCGTCTATATGGTGGGTTGGGTAGTCGCGAGCCATGTGACCCTACCCACCGCAAAAGTAACATTGTATGGTCCTCGCATGTCCTACTCTTCCTCGAGAGCCCCGCGCCACCGACCTTGTATCCTGCGGTCATCCACTTGTAGGTCTGGTCCTCTTGGACCTCTGCATCATCTGTCTACTACCAGTTTCCAATGACTCTACTATGTGTCATCTGGTGGTGGGTCTCACTGTCGGTGACTGCTCATCAAGGAAAATCTCCACTAAGAATGCTTTCTCTAACACCCCTGTCTGCGTCGGGATGCTGAGAGAAACCATTGAAGCTCTAATCTCCTGTATGAGCCCCTACTCGAAGGTCTGGTCCCTGAAGAAAGGGTCTCATTCCATATCAGTGGAGTAGCGTGAGAGTTTGGTGAACCTCGCTGAATACTGAGCTACATTCATGCTACCCTGCTGCAAGTGGAGAAGCTCCTGCATACGCACTGAGTGTAGGGTCACTAGGACAAACACTTCCCTGAAGAGGCTCTCGAAGTATTCCCAGATTAGAGTCACCTCATCATGAACCTGAAGCATCAAGCTCCACCATATGCATGTTGCTACCTGAAGAAGACTAGCGGTAAGGATCACCACGAGATCAGCTGGTGTCCCTACCAGTTGGAAAAACTCTAACCGCGACCTCCAGCCAGTCCTCAGCCACCTGTGGATCTATCTTGCCCCAGAAGCTCGGTGTACTCTGGCAGTGGAACTCATGCAACATGCTCAAGCGGTGTGAACCCTATATTGTTGGGGCTGGTGGCATCGGCTACCCAATGGGTAGTGGTGTTGTTGGTACACCACCCGATGGTACAACTACCGTAAGGGGGCCCTGCACCGAAGCCTCGTTGCTCGATGGGCTGTCATCACGTACTCTAATTGGAATCTTGGATGGCTGTCTACGTGGAGGCATACTAAAAAGAAACAGGTGTGCCATGATCATTAAGTTTATACCTGGTGAGCTGACTCAAAGATATCACAAAGAAAACTTTTAAAAAACACATACGCAATCAGTGTTTTTATTCACTGAGTCGGAAATCGGAACTCAGGGTCCTGGTGTATGGATACATCAGCTGTCACACCAACAATGGACTCCCCAAACTGAAAACCACGCTTATAACACTTAACACTATTGCTTCACAGAAAAGATCAGAGTCCTAGTTCTTCGGTAGAACTGAACTCCCCTGATACCAATTTGTCGTGACCCGTCCCCCGGGGCCCGTTCCGTGACTACCCCAAGCCTTCCTTCCATAGGTCAGGGGCTGGCGACAAGCACCGAAAGGAGTATTCCCTAAAACGAGAAGGTGTTTACTTTATAAATTGTAAACTCACACAAACTAAGAACATATCCAGATACAAGCACAAAGTAAACTATATAGTAAACAGGGTGTGTACAAAAAGTAAAGGGGCCAGAATTCAAGCCCAATTGGAAAGTACAGGAAAACTGGAAATTACAAGTAAAACTGAGTACAGCTCCTATGAACACTCTCCAAGGATCCTACCTGAAGGGTAGGTACAAATCTTGAATGATTGTCTCTACAGATCACCTCATCAAAGGTCCACCTATGAGCAGTCTCCAGTCCAGGTACCCTCATCCTCAATCAGCGTTGCCCGTCGTCTCCACCAGACACAACAAGGTGTGGGCATAGCCCGTGTATGGGTGAGTATAACAATACTTAGTAGGGACCCTGAGACCCCCAAAGTTCTCTCAAATACACAAAGAATAAACCAAAAAACATAGAAACAACATTCAACCCTACTTAGGTATATTCCTATACATATACCTAAGTTATCAGAATATACCCACCTCGCACAAGAGGGAAGAATACCACACAGGTAATACCATTAAGATAAAGTACCACACAGGTAGACCATGAAGTTATAAGACTCAGCTCAAACCAGGTATACAACTCTGAGAAACAGGATTATGATGTTGACCCACACAGGATAGTTATGAAAGCTGATAGCCAGCCACCGAATTCTTTAGGGATAATAACAAGTAACATCCCTAGTCACAGCTCCGAACACCTAGAATGCTGGATAACTCCTCCTCTATGGAGTACAATGGGTCTGCCGCATCACACAGAGGTGATTCCCACTAACCTTGGACTGCTAAGGTACTCCTCCTGTCGAGTATCGTGGATCTGCCGCATCACACAGAGGCGCTCCCCACTATGGGTTTGTCGCGTCACATAGAGGCGCTCCCCCTCGTGGTCTGCTGAGGTACTCCTCCTGTAAAGTACCATGGTTCTGCCACATCACACAGAGGCTCTCCCCACCATGGGTCTACCACGTCACATAGAGGAAATCCTCACTGGGCCTGTCGAGTCACTCCGAGTCGAAACGGTCAGCAGTCATCAAGTCTCAGCCAGTCGCAGGGTTCTGTACATAGTGCGCTTGGGAGAACCGCTCCCCAATCCATCAGTCATACCTCAACCACCTCTAAGTCCCATGAGGAAGTATCCCAAAGGGCTGTCACGTTATAAGGGACCCAATGCAACAGACGTTGCGTCAATCGGATGCTCGGTCTGTAAGTTATTAGTGTTTCCACTCCGAGGGCCCGGTTGGATTTAGGGTCCAATCGAACCTGGCCATACTCCAACCTTATCCAAAACTCAATTGTAGTATACCAAAAGGACTGTCTCGATCCAAGGATTCTGGTGCTGTAGACGGTTCATCAAACGGACGCCCAGTTCTCAAGTTACGGATAAAAATGAGAAACTGGGTCCGGATGGGCTCGGGTCCGGTCTGACCCAGTCGGACCGACCCATCCCGAATGGGGTCCGGCCCAGATGGCCTGGGCCTTGACGAGCCCGGCCCGCATTGGGCGTGTCCCGGTGGCGCGGTCCACCCGAGCTGGCACTGAAGTGGGAGCATCCCCCTTCCATTCAGAATGGAAATGAGCAGTGTCTTTAGGTGATGCCAAGTCACCGCAGGACCCGAGTGGGTCCTTCCGAACCATAATGGATGGCCGGTGTTCCGACCGATCCTCCTCCCAGTGGTGTGGTTTCACGTCGTTACTCCACCACGGCCAGCCTCTCTTCAGCCTCTGTCACGGCCTCCTGCTCCACCGGCGGCATAGATGCACACCACCACTCTGCCACGCGACCAGCCAGATGTTGACCGCCACCATGCCCCACCCCGGCTGACGGGCCGCGGCTTCCTCATCATTCGGCGGCGCGGACGCACGCCGCCCTTCCTTCCCTACAGTGGTCAGGTGTCAGCCGCCGCCTTCTTCCGCGAGCCATCGCAGCTTCGTTCCAAGCTCGAAAAAATATGTTGTTTGCATATTTATGATCCTCATGTCGAGGGATCTGCATCCATATGTCACGGTCAGAAAAACTTGGTGTTTCCAATGTCATTAAATATTTTTCATTGATTAATGCATGAAGAACGCGCAAAGAAAAAAAGAAAAAGGGGTAAAGGTTTAAGTGTGGGACGATGGCCATGTTAGTTTGGCCATTATTATTGTGAAACCAGAATATAAAGAATCAATAAAAATAAATTTAATCATAATCAAATTAAAACCCCTACCTCGATTTTCCATTGGATGTGGCATGAGGAAGAAGACGAAATTTCAGAATATTGACATCGACGTTTGTAACTCCCGTAAGATGCTCCAAGGTCGGTTCCTCATTCTTCAATTCCGGAAGTCGTTCTTCGTTGGAGGACCTCCTTTGTTGGAGAATGATCTTCTAAACTCTCCAAATCTCTCCCCTCCTTTTCCAATCCTTTTCATGCAAGAGGTGAGGTGCCAAATTAATAAGTTTAAGTTTATTAATTAAATAAAAGGAGTTGGCACATTAATTAGAGGGAAACCAAGAGTTTTCTCCTATTAAAAGAGGGGTTCGGGTGGTCCCCACCACCATGAATTCAATTGGGAGGTTTCCAAGGGTCTCCCACATTAAAGAAGAGAGTTCAGGTGGTCCCCACCACCTTGAATTCAATTGGGAGGTTTCATTAAAATAAAATAAAACTTGTTTGTTTTATTTTATTATTATTATTTTAACTCTCCCATGAAAAACATGAAAACTAAATTTCACCCTCGACCTATTACGGTTGAGGTGAAGGTATATTTGAGAGAATATCAGCACTGCAAGTTCAACGGTGTCCTTATATTTCAATTCTGAGCACCGATTAAAAAGTTACAAAAACCCACTCACACGTTTACTGAACGTACCCGAAAAAAAGTTTAGAAATTCATTCTGGGCACACTGGGCCTCGGAATCACGCTCTGTCAATTTTTTCATACTCATAATATTTCTATTTAATTAAAAAAATACGTGGAAAATTTTGGGTCTTTACATTAGAAGAGTGATAGACCAACTGACTAGTCTCTTTATGAGCGGTTAGGGAATGCAATTAGCTGAGTTCCCTCCTGTAGTGGATCATTTTAGGGATGTATTCCTTAAATTTTTTTCCAAATTACCTTCTGATATAGAGGTTGAGTTCACCATAGATCTAGTACCAGGTGCGACACCAATGTCCATTCCTTCATATATTATGGCATGTACAGATCTCTAGGAACTCAATAAGAAACTTGAAGATCTTGAGGCTAAGGGTTTTATTAGACCCATCACATCACCATGAGGTTCACCAGTCCTTTTTTCCAAGAAGGTGGATGACACCCTCAGATTGTGTATGGATTACCACCGACTGAACCAGCTTATGGTGAAGAACTGGTATCCACTTCCTCAGCACTACTGGAAATCGGATCTTTCCCAACACTTATATACACCCTTTCCCAACGGTTCTCCCAAACCGTTGGGAAAGGGGGGGTCTTTCCCAACGGTTTGGGAGAACCGTTGGGAAAGGGGTGTTTTGAGAAAGACCCCCCCTTTCCCAACGGTTTGAGAGAACCGTTGGGAAAACTCATCCCCAAATCCAACATTCACCCCTGGAAATTTCCACCTATCCCAACAGTTTTGAGAACCGTTGGGATAGGTCTATCCCAACGGTTTTGAGAACCGTTGGGATAGATTCTTTCATTTCTTCCAGGTCTGCTACCCGAGAACATTATATAAATCTAAATTTTAAATAATTATGATAATACATATATATATTTATGAAATTATGTTTACAAAAGTGATGTTAGCTTAGTGGTTAAGTCGTTCGATTATAAATAAGGGGTCGTGGGATCAAATCCCAGCACATGTTTTTTTTTGAAATACATTTACCAACGGTTTTATATCCGTTGGAATAGATTTTCATATTACTTATACCAACGGTTTTGTAAACCGTTGGGATAGGTCTATACCAACGGTTTTGGGAAAACCGTTGGTATAGACCTATCCCAACGGCTTACTTCGCAACGGTTCTCCAAACCGTTGGTATAGGCTATACCAACGGTTTGGAGGCCTATACCAACGGTTCCAAACCGTTGGTATAGGTTAGTATTCTACTAGTGCAGATAGAAAACCTCTTCAACCATATCTAAGGAGTAACTATTTTCTCCAAGATTGATTTGAGTTTTGGATACCATCAGGTTCATGTGAGGCCATTGGATATACCATGTATAACATTCTATAGTAGGTATAACCTGTATGAGTATTTGGTTATAGAGTTCGGTCTAACGAACACACCGGCAGTCTCCATGGCTCTAATGAATCGGGTTTCCACCCGTATCTTGATTCTTTTGTGGTGGTCTTTGTAGATAATGTTTTAGTGTACTCGCACACTATACACGACCATGCCAATCTTCCTAAAATAGTTCTAAGTAGACTAAGTGATCACCAACTATATGCAAAGATCATAAAATTCCACTTTTGGATCAGTAAGGTTCACTTCTTGGGTCATATAATATTTGAGGTAGGAGTAATAGTTAACCTAGAGAAGGTGAGCGTTGTGGTTTTCTAGGAGCATCCCAAGAATGTATTCGATATACATAGATTCTTGGGGATAATTGGCTATTACAGGTGATTCATTCAGGACTTATCTTTCTTAGAATCACCTCTTAAGACCCTGAATAATAAGGGTGTGCAGTTCCTATGGTATGAAGCTTGTGAGATAGATTTTAATGAGTTAAAGGGAAGAGTCACTTCAGCTCTAATCCTGATTCTTCCTAAACTGTGTAGAATTTATACAGCCTATTGTGATTCTTCAGGTATCAGTTTGGGTTTAGTTCTGATGCAAGGTGATTGGGTCATGGAATATAGATCATGTTAGCTAAGACCTCGTGAGAAGAACCATCATATGCATGAAATCAGTCTAGAATCCATGGTGCATGCTCTACATTGTTCTAGGCACTACCTATTAAGAGAGAAATTCATCATTTACACAGATCATAAAAGTATCAAATAAATATCTACTCAGTGAGAATTGAATCGGAGGTAGTACAGGAGGGTGGAATACCAAAAATAATTAGACTTTGATCTTGCTTACATACCCATAAAGGGTAATTCCATAGTTGATTCCCAGAACCGAAAAACTCAGATGTAAGTTGTTAAGGAGGATAGTAGTGAATGGCAGATGATGGATCTGTTCTCTGATCTTCACCTAGAGGTTTAGGAACAACATGGGTGGTTGGTTATAGTATCTTTAGAAGTGACATACTCCCTTATAGAGCGAATCCATATGTGGAAGTTTCCTGATTCTGAGGGCCTCATTTTAAGTGAGAGTGCTATAGGAGAAAACCCACCTCCTGTTTGGGTTATTGATGGAAGTAAAACTATACTTTTCTATGGTCATGCATGGGTTACTAAGGATGTATAAGAAGATTTTATGAGAGAATCACATGCCTCTATATGGGTAGTTCATCATGGTCTTACCAATATGTACCGAGATATATATCATCAATATTGGTGGTTAGGTATGAAGAGGTAGATAGAAGGCTTCATTACTCGGTGCTCCGCCTATCAGTAGGTGAAGGAAGATAACCAGTGACCTGTGGTATTACTAAAACCTCTATCCATTCTTGAGTGGAAATGGAATGACAACATAATGGATTTTGTGATAGTCTTGTTGATATCCCCATGAGGCAGTGATGTAGTATGGGTGATCGTCAATAAGTATACCAAGGTTTCACACTTCTTACCTATCTTGGAAACCTTATGTATTGATGATGTAGGGAGGCTTTACATTTGGTATATAGTGTGACTTCATGGTGTTCCCCATTCTATCGTTTCAGAATGAGATGTCCACTTTACATCACAGTTCTAGAAAGGGTTGCAAAAGGCACTAGGTTCACATGTTCTCTTGAGTATAACATATCACCCACAGACTGATGGGTAGTCCAAGCGGATGATAAGAGTGTTAGAGTATATGATTCAAGACTATATCCTTGATTTTGGAGGATCATGGGAAAAACATATTCCTCTATTTGATTTTTCCTACAATAATAGTTTTTAAGTAACAATTCATATGGATCTATATGAGGACCTCTATAGTAGACCATGTCATTCACCCTTATCCTAGATTGAGGTAGGTGAGGTAGCTCTACTAGGTTCTCATCTCATTCAGGAGACTTCATAGCAAGTCTATATGATCCAGAAGTGTGTGGATATAGCTCAATCCAAGAAGAAGTCAAATATCAATTTTCATCATCGACCTCTGGAGTTCGAGGCGATACATTGGGTCTTTCTGTGTGTATCACCTAGATTGAGTCATAGAAAAAACAAGATATGGGGAAAGCTCTTGCCTCAATATGTCGGGCCTTGCAGGATATTGGAGAGATTTAGGTCGGTATCCTATCATTTACAGCTACCTCAGAGGTATCATATCATGCACAATATCTTCCATGTATCTCAACTTCGATGGTATCATAATGACTTGTATCATTTGTTTGACCCTGAGGATATTGAGATGGAAGCGGATGCATCCTTAAAGGAGTATCTGATACATATTGTTGATTAGATCATAAAGTCTCTTTGAGGTAGGTAAGTTCCTTTGTTCTGGGTGTTATGGAAGCACAGACACGTACTAGATGAGACCTGGGTGAGGGAAACTGATGTACTTGTGTAGTGGTTGAAACTCTTCTCATATGACTTTGTACCACCCTCAGAAGGGAAACTCGAGGATCAGTTGTATTAATAATGGGAGGTTGTAACATATTGACTTTTCTCAAAGGTAAAAACCATTTATTTTTTGTTTAAATTACTTTAAACGACCCTAATAATGATGCCTAACTAAGTCAAGGAGTTCTCAGATGCGTCTGGGGCTCATTCAGAGCCCAGGGCCCTGAAATGTGGAGAAAATAATGGGTCACACAATTAGTAGAAATTTTGCATCCCAACCCACACAATTTTTCTAAACCATGCAGTTGCAGATAATGAGGCATCGGGGGCTGCACGTTTTGTCTACAACTATGCGACCCCAGACACATGCCTGTGCGACCAACTGTAGGTATTAGGAAGTGTTATTTAGCATGATTTGTGAACGATTTTTGCATTATTAGATAAATTGTGCACCTAACTATGGAGGGTTTCCTCTTAAATCAGTGGATTGGCACATTATTGGTGCACAGTTTGGATAATCGTGCGCCCAAACCACGATAACCCTTCTATGTGGTTGAAATACCTATTTTACCCTTAATGGATGTTTTATTTCACCTCTCCTTTATTTTCCTTCTTCTATAATAGTTTTCTCCTCCCCCCTTTATGTGTGAACTTCCTCCACTCCCTCTTTATAGGGTTTGTGCTACTTCCTTCATCCGATAACCAAATCCTTCGTCATTAGAAGCAGTGGAAAGCCCTAGATAAGCTTCTCCTTCACCTTGCATCTATTTCAAGGTTCCTATTCCATCTGTTGTACTATTTTGGTGTGATGTATTTTGCCCTATTTTTTGGGTGTTTGAATATTTCTTTATTTTCTTCCGTTCTAGGTCAATTCAAGCCTTGATAATGGATTAGTGGAGTTATACTATATCGAGGTAGGTGGTATAGGACTTTCTTATTCTTTTTGTCTCTTTTTAAATAAATCTTTGTTGTGTAACGCACCAAAAACTTACAGAAACACCTCAAATTTGATTAATAAATTATATTAAAGGTATTTCTATGTGCAGAACATTCCAAGAGAGTATCAAATCACCACCACAGGTGATTACTTTGATCTAAGACACCCAAATGGGTGTGTTTCCTTTCCATGGCCTATCTTTCCCATGCCTTAATTTATAATTTGAGTTTAAATTAATGGTGAACCATGAGAGTGGCCTTTGAGATTGATGTCTCACACTTTATAAATTGAATTTATTATACTTTATGCTTCACCTTAGATGCCACATGTTGTATATTCAATTGCTCATACAAGTTGTTTGAGTGACCATGATTTATGACTTATATAATTGGTTTACTTATATCTCATGTCAATGCCTTGTGCCTATGATTTTATTCCATTATTTATGCTTATTTCATGTTGCCTAGTGATCGTTCCATGGAGACTTGAGCTTGTGTTTGTTCTTAATGCCTTATTCCATGTTTAATGGCTTGAATGGTATCATTTAGATAGATTGTTTTCATGATTTATTTTCATTCCTTATTAATGAAATGTGATTAAATATGTTATGCATTGTGATACATGCTCGGTTGTTATAATACACCTGTTATGAGTAAGGAGAGAACATGAGTCCCTATTTAAGGATGTCATGGAGGGACTCATCATGCTTGGTTGGATCTACTTGATGCGCTGAGAGAGATACTTTGGATTTCTAGGTATAAGATCTCTAGGCAATTTTGCTTATACTCATGAGTGAAATTGGTTCCCTAGGGGATCAATCGAGGACATACCTATTAGCAAGATGGATATGTCATTCCTCGGGTGATACTCATTCCCCTATGTGAGATACTTAGTATGGAATCAGAGTCACCATGCCACGAGTGATATAAGGGACGCTTAAATGGGTTTCCTTGGATAGACTCAGTGGAAATGGTTTTATCAGAGACAGTTGTAGCGACCCTTGTGATTCTATTTAGATTGCCTTGGATGGTCTCGAGACTCCACCCATGGTTTTGACGGACTGATTTCTTGTACTATATGTGTTTTTTCATATTTATATTGGATCATGTTTTTATGATGACATGGAAATGAGACCCTAATCCAAATAACAAGATTTGGGGTATGCCTTCTTTAGTTTATTTGTTTACAATGGCGCTTGTATACATTTACGACTTGCTTAGGTACCTCTTTTAAAACATCCGACTTAGGTTGAAGTAAGTGGTATTGGTCAGGTATCCACTTAGGATCCTAGATTGAGATGTTTATTATTTATTTATTTATCACCATGCATTGTTTATTATTATGGAACATTGTCATTTATTTATTTCATGAAATGGATCATCCTAGACATCATGGGTGTCAGCCTACTGAGATTGTATCTCACACCCTGCTTAGGCTACCCTTAACACCCAAGAATATTTTGTGATCGTAGGTATGGATAAAGGGAATCATTCAGTTTTTGGTTCTTGATTGATTTAAAAATTTAATATGGAGAATGGGGCATAGGATCTATCCTATGTTCAAGATGCTTGTAGTATCAGTTTTTTTTGTGTATTTTTCCAGCATGTATTATATGTTTATATTCCCAATTACCCATACTCACTTTTTGTATAGACATGTGACATAACATCACTATAATTTATATCTATTATTTCTATTCTCCTTCCTCCAGTTATCTATTTCTCTTGCATGGTTTATTTTTATATTTTTAATGTTGTCTGCTTATGCTTATGATATTTATTATTGATCATTTACCATTGTGAATACTCTGATCTGTGAGGGAATAGTCTCCCCACAGACACACCCTAGGCCATCACTGCTAGTCGATATCCTCTGGCATTTGAGGAGGCATGCTTGAGGTCATGTGGCCACCATCTTGGGGCACAGTTCAGTGGAACTCAGGGTGGTATGTTGTAATATGTATCATACCTTTCGATAATCCCATGAGGTATAATGTATCTTCCTTCACTCTTTTGTCCATAACCATGGAAAAATTAAAAATTTTCCATGTACCTTCCACAAATATAGCACAAAAACTAATATCATCCCACTATCCAATGGAAATTAAGTTATTCCTTAGCCTTGGGATGTGACACAAACCTTAAAAATATAGAAAAAAAATCATTCCCCGTCTAGACAGAAACATCACCCTTTCCAACAATCTCAAGATCTTTGTCATCCGCAAGATGCACCTTGCCAGATATTTTGGAAGTATAGTTATTGGAACTAAGGTGGTTAAAGTGGGAGATTGATTTTGTATTTTTTATTAATACATTTTCAAGTTTATGAAAGTGTTTAAACATTAAATAATATGATTTAAATAAAGTGGCAAAGTTTTTCAGTGTGTGGAATTTTTGGGTGTGAAAAATCGGAATAAGTTTAATGTTTTTTAGAAAAGGCATGGATTTCACACTAATGGAAGCGGTTTCACGCTAGTCAAATCATGTTCATGCTAGTTGTGATGATCTCTACTCTAAGTGAGGTAATGATCTATGCTAAGTCTAGCCGCTCACATAGGTAAAAATTTCATGAACATAAAACGCTTTTGGGGTTACATGTGGATTGTGAAAGTTGAGGCATCATGAAAGTCGGAGCATGGAAGGTTTGCGCAAAGGTTGGGGTTTGCTTATAAATATTGGCTACCCCCTTTAATTTAAAAATAAAAAATATTTAGAAGAGGATTAAGGGTTATCTATTTGTATAAGTGGTACTTTCACAAACCAGACTTAAGAAAAATATCTTGATTAAAGAAGTTTTGTGAATGGATGTTCTGGGAACATACTTGTGCAAACCAAACCCAAGAAAACATACTTGGTTGAACTCTCCTCAGAGAAGGAAGTTTCATGAATATGTTAGCATGAAGGGAATTGGGTGAAAACACTTAAACGAATACACTTGAGTGAAGGAGGTTATGCAGAGTAACTTATACGAACTATTCTTATGTGAAGGTACTTGCATGAAGGTACTTAAGTGAAATTGTTCAATGAACCCTGATAGAAGCTACTTGGGTGAAAGGAAATATTTTGGGGAAAATATTACCGGTCAACATTCTTGGTACTGAGGATTATATTGGTGCATCATATTTAAGCCATCATGATGAAAATCAAAGCATACATTCTTAATGATATGGAAGTGAACTTCATGTCGATAAACTAAAGAGACTACCATTTGAAGCAGTAAGCAAGGAGGAACTAATGAAAGTGATCCAAGGGATGTAGTTTGATAATATTTGAATAAAATTGTAAAAGTAGTACACCTAACATGGAGTGGTCATGACTAAAAAATTATATCCACAAAACTAGTGATGATTAGTGGATTTTGGTACACTATCACAAACTCCATGTGAATGCTCCTTGGACCAGACCTAAGCGATGAACCAAGTAAAAACTATTGCATCTTGAATTACTTTATATATTTGTTTTTGTAGTGGATTTACAACTAACATCAACAGGTTTAATGAGTTCCTACCAATGTGGGAACAATATCCAAAGAATCAAAAAAAAGTTGACACCCTGATTCACCCCTCCCCTCTCAGAATGTATCAGGTTTTAATAATAGTCCTCATGCTCTCCCTCTCATATGTTTAATGAAATGAAGCTCCATGGTCTATAATATAATACTCAAGTAAACTTGTGGCATTAAGAAGTTGACCACTCATGTCTTTTGATACAGGATTCAAAAATCCACTTCTAGGAGTATATATTCTAAAATTCACTCTTTGGCCATTGTAATATTTCTTTAGGTTATCTTTCTTCCCACAAGGCTAACACATGAGACCACTTTCCACTAATCTACTCTTGATCTGACTTCTCATTTATTTTCCTTTTATCTAACTTTTTATGATATGGATTTCCATTTACTTCGGCACTATAATCATTTTCATAAGATGTTTGGATCTCCTTCTGATAAATCCCTTTATTCAAGATTAGGTCTTTGACATCCACAAACACCAAGTCAGCCTTACCGCTTGAATTGCTCACCACAATCACCATCACATACCACAAATCAAGGAGTGATGAAAGTAATAACAACACCCACTTCAGATCTCCAAAAATCACCCTCACTAACTCCAATTAACTTCTGATGATGTTGAATTCATTGATGTTATCTACCACCAGTTTACCTTATGGCATCCTCATATCGAACAACCTTCACAAAAAGAATTCCTTATTCATTGTTGATGGATTATTATTTATATAAGTGAGATTATTTATAAGTTATGAGAGCGGTTTTCTCTTCTTAGATGTTATAAGACACATTCCAAGCTAATGACATTTGAAATAACCTTAGTGGTTTATTTAACCTCTCTCATTCTTCCTTATTTATTGTTTATAGATTGGTACCTATAAATGGAAGATCAAGGTCCTTCTATAGTATATAATCCTCTATCTACATTCTCCAGATCTCAAAATTTGGGTTGTCAAACTTCTCTATATAGACCTTTCCCTCATTCAGCGTCATTTATTTTGATATTAATGAACGCCCAATAAACTATGGAACACATAAGAGAGATCAAGAACTGCTTATCAAAAGTCTCATATAAGGGAAAGGGTAGAATTATGCTACTAAAATGATCTTTGAAACATCTTCACTAGGGTTTAGCTATTTGAAACTCTCCAACCAAAGCTCTGATAACACTTGTTGGGATCATGACTATCTTCCACTAAACCCATTTAAGATATCCATAAAAAAATTTATTGGCACAAAAAAGTATCGGTGCGATCCCATAATATGGTTTCCATAACTTAGAATACAAAATAACCTAAATTATCACACCACAATGTATAAACCTTTTAATGGGAATGAAAAATTATTTTTGGAAGATAATGATTAAAATAACGAAAATAAATGTTACAACACAATTTTACATTGTTCGGGCATGGGTCCTACTCTATGGGGGGGGAATACTTTTAATTCTATTCAAGGAATCGGAAAATTATTACAATGTAATCATAGTCTTGATCACAAGTGATCCACCCTAATAAATATAGAAGAGTTCAGCTAGTGAAACTGGTCACTATATCTTTCGATATCCACAAGTAGTGTTTACATGTAGCTACCATATTCACTGACATCTCTATGTCCGGTCAAAGCCTCTCATTGCCTCAACTCCTTCACCTAGTACATTGTGTGTGCTTCCGTAACTCACACGAGTTTAATCTTACGGTCCATGCAAGTTAGTCATACATTTTCCCCTTTGTTGAAAAAAAATCAAGGGAATCCTTCATAATGGACTCTTATGTTTCCTATATTTACTTTCATGCAAGACCTTTTTGTATCATGCATTAGTTACTTTAGGTGGATTTAGTATTCTAGACTTCACATTTTCTACTCTACTATTGCCACTTGAACCATCATAATTTAGTCATCTGGAGTTCCTCCTTCTGTTAGATTAACCATTTGGTTAAAAAATGGTTTTCACACACATGACTCGAACCTAAAAATTCCCACTAAAAATTATCAATTGAAATTTTGATTGTATACTTTGAAATTCAATTGGGAAACAAACCAAGGAACACTCCTAGGATAAATTCTCATGTTGAATCAATTGGAAATTTCCAATGGAAATTCCCACTCAAATTTTCCAAAGAATAAACTTACTATTACTTTCTAGGTTTTTTCACTATTCATAGGAAACTTATAGTGATAATATCCACTACACATTTACAATAGGAAACTGGCAAAGGAAAATTTCACTAAAAATTTCCATCATGATTTGAATGATAGTTTAATATATTACTTCTCATTAAAAATTATAGTGGAAATTTTCACTGAAAATTCACACTAGAAATCTCCATTGTCAATTTCTAGTGTAAAATTATTCTATACATTTACTACAATGAAAGTTGAATAAAAAAGATTGCTTCACTTTCAACCAAAAAAACATTATATTTTAATAACTAGTTGAAACCCAGATATAAAGAAAGCAGGAATCTATTACATCCACCATGTGTCCATTTTTATGAAAAAAATCAAAAAAATCTAACCCTTTTCAAGTTTAACTGAAATAACCAAATACGATTCATTCAGGAAATTATAACATGTCATAAATCATCTCCCAAATTTTAAAAACAAACAAACATTAAAAATAAATCACAGAAACCACTTGTCGTCTTCTATCACTTCCCGTGGAAAACTCAGTCTGCACCACCATTAACAAAACATACTTCATCCTTTACAAGAGTGTCCCTCAACTCACCAACGCTATTATCAAAAGGGTGTCCCTCAAATCATCAATGACAATGTCTTTTTCAAATCACTGATGTAGATATTTAAGCTAAGGGAAGACTCTAGAGGGGTTTCATTGGAGTGTTAAAGAGTTTCCATCGATTTTTTGATGCCATCTTCAAAAGGGTGCCCCTTGAATTATCAATGCCAATGTTGTTATTGAATAATTGAT
The DNA here is from genome assembly GCA_963277665.1 of Viscum album. Taxonomy (NCBI): domain Eukaryota; kingdom Viridiplantae; phylum Streptophyta; class Magnoliopsida; order Santalales; family Viscaceae; genus Viscum; species Viscum album. Next base: position 1,719,710,662 of record OY728141.1, read on the forward strand.
GTGGGTTTCATGGTAGAGATGAGTTTCGAGAGGATTTTTCAAGTAGAAACAAATTTTTCATTTCACCCCATATGATTAGGGATGTTGGATTTAGCCAAACCCCACTTCATATTTAATTATGAACAACTTCACCAATTGATTTTTTTTATATATTTTAAAAAAAGCTATCCTGAAAAATGGGATAATGACACTTATGGACCAAATGGGGGTTATAATTAGGTTTAAGGACCAAGAATTGATAAAATTCTAAAGGGGGCCTTGTTTTATTATGTAAGGTGTCCAAATGACCATTATTCCCTAAACCCCCCCCCCCCTTCTCCCAAAATCCCTAGCCCTAGTCGCCTCCACCTGCGCACTTTTCCATCCAATGCCCTCAATCCTGCTCCATATCCCTCCTCTGCCTTCTTATCTCTCTTCACTCTTGAAAACCCTAGCTCATCATTGTCTCCTTCTACACATGCATGTTGTCGTTGTTTTCCACTCCCACACCATCGTCCTCTCCATTCACTCCTATGGCATCACCCTCCTCTCTCGCATTGTCTCCCTCCTCTCCCAAAAACCATATCCTACCATCACCTCCTCTCATGTGCTCATCTCGTTGTTTCCCACTACTCCGACATCGTTTCCCTTCACTCCCCCACGTCATCTCTCTCCACTCTCACTTCATTTCCCTCCAATCCTATGCCATCACTCTCCATTCCTAGGACATTGCCCTACTCTCTGGAAAACCCTAGTTAGTCGCCACCTCCTCCAGGTATCTCCCTCTTCCTGCTAGTGACTTTTATCTAACATATTGATGTCCACATCTCAGTGTGTTCCTACTAACATATTTTTTCCTCATTCCTTACAAATTTGATAACTAGTTTATAGTTCTGTTGTCTGGTAGAAGTTTTAGGGACTGCAATGGAGAGTAAGGGATCATCATGATTGAAAAAATTTAGGTATGATTTTATTTCTTGTATATATTTTTTTTCTAGAAAATCATGTTATATTAATGTTGTGATATAATTTTATTTTCCTTTGTAATGTGTAGGCAATTTTTTTTAAGAAAAATAATGTTGTGTATAAAAAATCTAGGGATGAAAATTTTGACATATTAGATTCTCAGACAAAAATATCAAAACGTAAAAATAATAAGTATAATATCATGAAAATTGATGAAAATAATTCCTCAGTGGGTCAAAAATTTAGACCCCAAACTATTTTAAATTGTAGAGTTTCTCCAAATTTATTTAAATATATTTTTGATTTCATTATTAGACATGATAATCAAAAATAATTGGTCATAGAATTGGGATTCGGTACACTATTGGAATTTAAATTTCAATGCTTGCCAAGAGAATTATGTGAGAATCTTGTAGATGCCTTTGATCCTACAACATGTACCATATAACTTAGAGGAAAAGAAATGATGATTATTCTGGTAGATGTTAATTACATGTTAGAAATTACTTTTGGAGGAAGAAATGTCCTTCTTGAGAGGGAAAATGATGAATATAAATAAATAAAGAGTTGTTACATGTGAAAGAAGTTAACTACATTGAAGGAAATTATTTTTGGAGGCCTAGGGGAAAAGGAGTTTTTGATGACCTTTATGTTATTTACATTAGAGACAATGTTAAATCCTAGTTCTGGTTCTTTTTTAAATGAAATAAATATTGGGATTTTGAGTGGTTGTCAATGAAATGTTGGAGAATGGGATGGTCCCAGTTTGTTTTGATGGATCTTGTTTGAGAGGTAAATATGTATAAGAAGTTGATACAAAAATGAAATGGAAGAAGTGTGTTGGTGGTTGTCTGGTTGTCTTATTGGTATGTTTTAAAAATGTTTAACCATTTTTGATGTTTTTTATTAGTTAATAAATTTATCTTACTGATATAAATATGTTGACACTATGTTATAGCTATTTTTATTCATCCACTTCCCGATTGGTGAGGTTCATAATTTATGTAGAAAAAATGTTTTGCAATTTTGGGATGAAGAAAATATTCAAAGATAATTAAAGTTAGAGAAAACAAGTAAAAGAGGCATCTTATATGAACCTTCTACTTCATCGGGGATCATGCCACCTGATCAATCTTTGTTCACCCATCTAGTAAAAACTTTATCTTTATATTCTGGAAAGTTTCTTGTTAAAAGTTTCATGTTAAAATCTAAAATTTTAGTGTTAAAATATGGTTTTTTTGTGTTAAAATTTGGATGCATGGTGTCAAAATGTGTAATATTAGTGTTAAAACTTAGAATTATAGTGTTATAATGTGGGATTTTAGTGTTACCAACTATGAAATGTTCTATTGAAATACTTAGTTTCCATTTCTAAATTGTAGTGTTAAAATAATAAATGTTTCATTAAAAGGATTAATTTATGTAAAATTGATGTTAAATACTTTGGAAGGATCCTTTTAGATGACCGTATGTTATTACGTGGCTCTTTAGTTTTAAAAATGGAATTATAGTGTTAATCATTAGAATTTTAGTGTTAGTATTTGGAGTTTTAAATTAAAAAGATTCTTATTTGAATCTCTTACTGTTAAGGATAAAATCTGGATGACCAATGTTCAAATATAGATGATGATTGTTAATTTGTGGTAGGTCGGTGTTGATTTATGGTAGGTTTATGTTAAATGCCTTGAAATACTCATTATAAATGGTCATGTGTTTAGATGTGTAATCTTAGTGTTAAAAACCTGAAATTATAGTGTTATAATGTGGTATTTTAGTGTTACCAACATTGAAATTGTCAATTTAAAGTCTTAGTTTTCATTTTTAAATTGTTAGTGTCAAAAACCAGATACTCAATGTTAAAATATGGATGCTTTGTGTTAATTTCTGTAAGATTGATGTTAAATACTTTTGGCAGCCTTCTTTTAGATTCCTATAGGTTATTATGTGGATTTTTAATTTTAAAACATGGAATTTGAGTGTTAAACATTAGAATTTTAGTGTTATTATCTAGAGTGTTAAATAAAAAAAATTCTATTTGAATCTCTTACTGTTGAAGATAAAATGTGGATTCCCAATGTTAAAATATGGATGTTGACTATTAATTTGTGGTATTCCGGTATTAATTTCTGGTAGATTTTTGTTAAATGTATTGAAATCCTCATTATAAATGGCCATGTGTTTAGATGTGTAATATTCACTACTAGAAATAAGATATATACCAACGTTTTTGGGCAAACCGTTAGTATAGTTCACTTATATGGACCTATACCAACGGTTTGGCCAAAACTGTTGATATAGGTCACTAATATGGACATATACCAACGATTTTGGACAAACCGTTGGTATAGGTGGGACCTATACCAATGGTTTGTCCAAAACCGTTGGTATAGGTCCCAAAATCAAAGGATCTATGCCAACAGTTCTCAAAACCGTTAGTATAGGTCTATACCAATGGTTTTGAGAACCGTTGGTATAGTTACATGTATTTTTTATGGAATCTTCTTATAGAGAACATTAAATAAATCAAAATTTAAAATATTTATGATAATACATATATATATTTATGAAATTATGTTCAAAAAATTCATTTTAGGTTAGTGGTTAGGTTGTTCAATCATAAACTAAAGGTACGGGATCAAAACCCATCGAATGCTTCTTTTTTAAAATACATATACCAACGGTTTTATGGAACCGTTGGTATATATTTTTCATATTACTTATACCAACGGTTTTGAAACCCATTGGTATAGACCTATCCCTACGGATTACTTGGCCACAGTTCTCCAAACCGTTGGTATAGGATATACCAATAGTTTAGAGGCTTATACCAACGGTTTCAAACCGTTGGTATAGGGTATTTTTCTACTAGTGATTGGTGTTAAAAACCTGGAATTATATAGTTGAAATGTGGGATTTTAGGGTTACCAACTTTGAAATGGTCAATTGAAAGTCTTAGTTTTCATTTCTAAATTATTAGTTTCAAAAAAACGAATGCTCAATGTTAAAATCTAGGTTCTCTATGTTAAGTTCTGTAAGATTAATTTTAAATACTTTGAAAACCTCCTTTTAAATGACTATATGTTATTACATGGATTTTTTGTTTTAAAACATTTAATTATAGTGTTAAACATTATAATCTTAGTGTTAGTATCTCGAGTGTTAAATTAAAAATCTTTATATTTGAATCTATTACTGTTAAAGATAAAATGCGGATGCCCAATGTTAAAATTTGGATACTGACTATTAATTTTTGGCAGGTCAGTGTTAATTTTTGGTGGGTTTATGTTAAATTCCTTGAAATCCTCATTAGAAATGGACATATGTTTAGATGTTTAATCTTAGTGTTAAAAAACTGGAATTATAGTGTTGCAATGTGGGATTTTAGTGTTACTAACTTTGAAATGGTCAATTGAAAGTCTTAGTTTTCATTTCTAAATTGTTAGTGTCAAAAACAGAATGCTCAGTGTTAAAATATGGACGCTCTGTGTTAATTTCTGTAAGATTGATGTTAAATACTTTGATAGATTCCTTTTATATTCCATATGTTATTATGTCGATTTTTAGTTTTAAAACATGGAATTATAGTGTTAAACATTAGAATTTTAGTGTTAGTATCTCGAGTGTTAAATTAAAAATCATCTTGTTTGAGTCTCTTATAATTGAAGATAAAATGTGGATGCCCAATGTTAAAATCTAGATGTTTATTGTTAATTTTTGATAGGTCAGTGTTAATTTTTGGTAGGTTTATGTTAAATGCCTTAAAATCCTCATTATAAATGGACATGTGTTTAGATGTGTAATATTAGTGTTAAAAAATAGGAATTATAGTGTTATAATGTGGGATTTTAGTGTTACCAACTTTGAAATGGTTGATTCAAAGTCTTATTTTTCATTTCTAAATTATTGGTGTCAACAATCGGATGCTTAGTGTTAACATCTGGATGTTATGTGTTAATTTCTATAAGATGGATGTTATATACTTTGGCAACCTAATTTTAGATTCCCATATGTTATTATGTGGATTTTTAGTTTTAAAACATGGAATTATAGTGTTAATAATTAGAATTTTAGTGTTGGTACATGGAGTGTTAAATTAAAAATATTCTTATTTTAATATCTTAATGTTGATGCTCAATGTTAAAATATGGATGTTGACTGTTAATTTGTTGTAGTTCATTGTTAATTTCTGGTAGGTTTATGTTAAATGCCTTAAAATCCTCGTTATAAATATCCATGTGTTTAGATGTGTAATCTTAGTGTTAAAAACCTAGAATTATAGTGTTGTAATGTGAGATTTTAGTGCTACAAACTTTGAAATGGTCAATTGAAAGTCTTAGTTTTCATTTATAAATTGTTAGTGTCAAAAACAGGATACTCATTGTTAAAATCTGGATGATCTATGTTAATTTATGTAATATGGGTGTTATATACTTTTATAACCTTCTTTTAGATGACTATATGTTATTATGTGGCTTTTCAGTTTTAAAACATGGAATTAGAGTGTTAAGTATTAGAATTTTAGTGTTAGTACCTAGAGTGTTATATTAAAAAGCTTCATATTTGTATCTCTTACTATTAAAAATAAAATGCGGATTCTCAATGTTAAAATCTAGATGATGCCTATTAATTTCAGGTAGGTTAGTGTTAATTTCTAGTAGGTTTATGTTAAATGCCTTGAAATCCTCATTATAAATGTACATGTGTTTATATGTGTAATCCTAGTGTTAAAACCCTTGAATTATAGTGTTATAATGTGGTATTTTAGTGTTACCAACTTTTAAATGTTACATTGAAAGGCTTGGTTTTCATTTCTAAATTGTTAGTGTTAAAAACCAAAGAGTCGGTGCTAAAATCTAGATGTTCGGTGTTAATTTATGTAAGATGGATGTTAAATACTTTGAAGAGATTCTTTAAGATGCCCATATGTTATTATGTGGCTTTTCAGTTTTAAAACATGGAATTAGAGTATTCAACATTAGAATTTTAGTGTTATTACCTGGAGTGTTAAATTAAAAAGATTCTTGTTTGTATCTCTTACTGTTAAAGATAAAATGTAGATGCCCAATGTTAAAATATGGATGCTGACTATTAATTTCTGGTAGGTTAGTGTTAATTTTTAGTAGGTTTATATTAAATTCCTTGAAATCCTCATTAGAAATAGTCATGTGTGTTAGTGTTAAAAACCGCAGGGTGGGTGTTCAAGTTTGGATGCTCTGTGTTAATTTTTATAAGAGTGATGTTAAATACTTTGATTGCCTCCTTTTAGATGCCTATATGTTCTTATTTGGATTGTTTAATTGGAAATCTTTTTATTCCATGTTACTAAAATTTTTCTCAACATTATATATTATAGGATATCAAGGTTTTATATGATGGATATATGAAAGGTGTCAATGAGAACCTGTACGAACTTCTTTGAGTTCAAGGTAATTTATTAGCTAGAGGCTTTACTACTAAAGTGGATAGATTTTATCATGTACTAGATGGATAAATATAGTCTTATGGAGAGTTGGAGGAGTATACATAGGACTTCAAAGAGGAATTGGAGGAGATATATGAAGCTAAGGAGGTGGGGGAAGATGAAAAGGAGGAAAATTCGTTGGATCTAGGTGACAAAAGTGATGGAGAAGAGGGAGGAGTAGTGGAAGTCGGTGAGGAAGTGAAAGATGAAGTTGATAAAGTTGTGTTTGAACCAAGATTTTAGAGACCCATCTTTTGGGACATCTCCTAGGAGGTCACGATGAAAAAGACCAAAAAAATAGTCACCCTGCATGCAACAACCTATCAAAGGCAGAGTTGACCTTACAAGGAGGGTTTATGACTTGTGCACCTCGGGAAGTTATCATGGAAGTAAAGAGCGGTAGGCTATAATAATTTTCATATTTTGAATAATGGAACTGTATTGAAATGTATTTCATGTACTTATGACCTAGAGTTTAAATGCAGAGTTGTTGTTGACATGTATAATCACTATCTGACTGAACATGAGTGCCATTTTTTGAGAACTATGGAATGGGTCAACAACAATGTTATCAACAAAATATGAATGATAATATAAGAATCATATATGGTGACCATGATTGCAAGAACTCTTGTGAATGGTCAAAAAACATCTGAACAGTGACTAGACACATATTTGATCCATTATTCATAGTACTAATTTCAATCATATATTAATGTAAAAAAAATTATATTATGTTTTATATATTGTGATAATATATTTTTGTAGGATGAGATTATCTCATGTAATGAAGATTGGAAAGTCACTGATGTTTTGATGTATGTCATGCCTAATGTTGTTGGATACAACATAGCAGAGCGTGGACTCATTTTTTACCTCACTTTGATGAATTTTCACTAGTTTTGATACTGCGCTGATTTAGAGACAAAGAAATTTCATGTTCTAGACTCACTTGGCATAGATTCCACTGATAAAAAACAAAAAAAAATTGTCTTCTTTGTTGGTACATAAAATGGTATTCGTCATCATTTGGTTTTTAGTTAACAAACATAGTTACTGATTTAGAAAGCAGTAATTTATTATATATATTGAATTTTATATAGGGTGAGTGCCTTGTTACCATAATGTGATATCTTTCAGGATGAGTCTTTTCTTGTCCATATAAATTTGAAGTTGTGAATGAATCTGTTCAACTGCAATCTAATTGGTAGACTAAATTACCTACTACTTTAATTTCCAAATCCAGTTTTATTATATAATGGGATTTTTTTAGTAATGGTTGTGGAACTCATTTGATCAAATACCTATAATAATGGTACAACATGATAGAGATGAAAGACTACACTGATGTATTTATTTTACACCTCTTTATATATTTGTTTGTCTCTAATATATAGAATTTTTTTTCATGATATGTTTGTAGATTCAACTTCAAAGGAAAAGGATTGAATTACTATGGTGGTTGGTGAACCATGGCTGCAATGTAAAGAGGACAAAAAAATTGGAGGAGTTGTATAGTTTAACACAAATTTTATTGGGGAAATTGTTGTAAAGGAAACTGTTAGTGATTTTCTAAAGTTTGGTTGAATTTGGTGAGTGTTTGGTTCTATTGTAACTCTGTATTTGTTGAATTAATGACATACTTAATCCTATTATCACTTTGAATTTGTTTGTTAAACCAATGGCATACTGAATCTAGAGTAGAAGTGTGACCAAATTCTTTTCAATAATTAAGAGTATGTTATTTAAAATTCATGGAGTGTAAGTTGAATTTTTACAAAAACCAAAATAAAAAAACCTAAAGTAGGAGTGTTTAAATCTAAAGGTTCTGTGTTAAAACCTAGAAGGGTGGTGTTAAAATCTATCAATTGTGTCATCTAAACATGTTGACATAGTTTATATGTTATAATGTCATACATCTTACTGACAGTATCAATTAATTTATAAACATCAGTGATTATTCATACCTCAAGATCATTACAAGTAACACAAAACCACAAAAAAATAGAATTTATCATATTTTAACAGCAAAACTCTACAAAAAACATATTTCATTTGTTTTTAGATTTACATCATTGCCCGATCTAACATTTCCTTGTTTATAAATATATTAGACAACATACAAAAACTTGGATTGGGATTTCTATACCATTTTCACGCGTGACCAGCTTCTTTACAACAATGAAGACAAATCATCAATGGTTGCAGGAAACTTCATTCATTTCACTAGTATATTTCAACACATTCAATTGTAACATATGTGTTACAATCTAAAAACACATTATCTAAAATTCATGGAGTTTTAGTTGACTTTTCACAAAAACCATAACAAAAAAACATGGAGCCGGAGTGTTAAAATCTAGAGTCTCGATGTTAAAACCTGGAAGGTTAGGTAACCTCTTTTATGCAGAACTTTGCTTATCAATAAAATATGAATGATAATATCAGAATCAAAGATGGTGACCATGATTGCAATAACTCTTGTGAATGGTCAAATAACATCTAGACAGTGACTAGACACATATTTGATCCATTATTCATAGTACTAATTTCAAGCGTATATTAATGTACAAAAAAATTATATTATGTTTTATATATTGTGATAATATATTTTTGTAGGATGAGATTATCTCATGTAAGGAAGAGTGGAAAGTCACTGATGTTTTGATGTATGTCGTGCCTAATGTTGTTGGATACAACATAGCAGAGCGTTGACTCGTTTTTTTCCTCACTTTGATGAATTTTCACTAGTTTTGATACTGCGCTGATTTAGAGACAAAGAAATTGCATGTTCTAGACTCACTTGGCATAGATTCCACTGATAAAAAACAAAAAAAAAGTGTCTTCTTTGCTGGTACTTAAAATGGTATTCGTCGTCATTTGGTTTTTGGTTAACAAACAAAGTTACTGATTTAGAAAGTAGTAATTTATTATATATATTGAATTTTATATAGGTTGACTGCCTTGTTACCATAATGTGATATCTTTCAGGATAAGGCTTTTCTTTTCCATGTAAATTTGAAGTTGTGAATGAATCTATTCAACTACAATCTAATTGGTAGACTAAATTACCTACTACTTTAATTTCCAAATCCAGTTTCATTGTCTAATGGGCTATTTTTATTAATGGTTGTGGAATTCATTTGATCAAATACCTATAATAATGGCACAACATGATAGAGATGAAATACTATACCCATGTATTTATTTTACACCTCTTTATATATTTGTTTGTCTCTAATATATAGATTTTTTTTCATGATATGTTTGTAGATTCATCTTCAAAGGAAAAGGATTGAATTGCTATGGTGGTTGGTGAACCATGGCTGCAATTTAAGGAGGACAAAAAATTTGCAGGAGTTGTATAGTTTAACAAAAAAATTATTGGGGAAATTGTTGTAAAGGAAACTATTAGTTATTTTCTAAAGTTTGGTTGAATTTAGTGAGGGTTTGGTTCTATTGTAACTGTGTATTTGCTGAATCAATGACCTAATCAATCATATTATCACTTTGAATTTGTTTGTTCAACCAATGGCATACTGAATCTAGAGCAGAAGTGTGACCGAATTCTTTGCAATGATTAAGAGTATGTTATTTAAAATTCATGGAGTGTCAGTTGAATTTTCACAAAAACCAAAATAAAAAAACTTGGAGTAGGAGTGTTGAAATCTGAAGGCTCGATGTTAAAACCTATAAGGGTAGTGTTAAAATCTATCAATTGTGTCATCTAAACATGTTGACATAGTTTATATGTTATAATTTCATATATCTTCCTGAGAGTGTCAATTAATTTATAAACATCAATGATTATTCATACCTCAAGATCATTATAAGTAACACAAAACCACAAAAAAACAGAATTTATTAGATTTAAACAGAAAAACTCCACAAAAAACATATTTCATTTGTTTTTAGATTTACATCATTGCCTGCTCTAACATTTCCTTGTTTAGAAACATATTAGACAACATACAAAAACTTGGATTGGGATTTCTATACCATTTTCACGCGTGACCAGCTTCTTTACAACAATAATGACAAATCTTCCATGGTTGCAGGAAAGTTTCATTCATTTCACTAGTATATGTCAGTGCATTCAATTGTAACATAGGTGTTACAATATAAAAAACACGTTATCTAAAATTCATGGAGTGTTGGTAGACTTTTCACAAAAACCATAACAAAAAAACATGGAGCGGGAGTGTTAAAATCTATAGGCTCGGTGTTAAAACCTGGAAGGTTGGGTAACCTCTTTTATGTAGTACTTTGGTTATCAATAAAATATGAATGATAATATCAGAATCAAAGATGGTGACCATGATTGCAAGAACTCTTGTGAATGGTCAAAAAACATATGGACAGTGACTAGACACATATTTGATCCATTATTCATAGTACTAATTTCAAGCGTATATTAATGAACAAAAATATATATTATGTTTTATATATTGTGATAATATATTTTTGTAGGATGAGATTATCTCATTTAATGAAGAGTGGAAAGTCATTGATGTTTTGATGTATGTCATGCCTAATGTTGTTGGATACAACATAGCAGAGCGTCGACTCGTTTTTTTCCTCACTTTGATGAATTTTCACTAGTTTTGATACTGCGCTGATTTAGAGACAAAGAAATTGCATGTTCTAGACTCACTTGGCATAGATTCCACTGATAAAAACAAAAAAAATGTCTTCTTTTCTGGTACTTAAAATGGTATTCGTCATCATTTGGTTTTTTTTTAACAAACATAGTTACTGATTTAGAAAGTAGTAATTTATTATATATATTGAATTTTATATAGGGTGACTCCCTTGTTACCATAATGTGATATCTTTCAGGATGAGGCTTTTCTTGTCCATATAAATTTAAAGTTGTGAATGAATCTCTTCAACTACATTCTAATTGGTAGACTAAATTACCTACTACTTTAATTTCCAAATCCAGTTTTATTATCTAATGGGCTTCTTTTAGTAATGGTTGTGGAATTCATTTGATCAAATACCTATAAGAATGGGGCAACATGATGGAGATGAAAGACTATACTGATGTATTTATTTTACGCCTCTTTATATATTTGTTTGTCTCTGATATATAGAATTTTTTCCATGATATGTTTGTAGATTCAGCTTTAAAGGAAAAGGGTTGAATTGTTATGGTGTTTGGTGAACCATGGCTGCAATGTAAGGGGGACAAAAAAATTAGAGGATTTGAATAGTTTAACACAAATTTTATTGGGGGACTTGTTGTAAAGGAAACTGTTAGTGATTTTCTAAATTTTGGTTGAATTTGGTGAGTCTTTGGTTTTATTGTAACTGTGTATTTGCTGAATCAATGGCATACTCAATCCTATTATCACTTTGAATTTGTTTGTTCAACCAATGGCATACAGAATTTAGAGAAGAAGTGTGACCAAATTCTTTGCAATGATTAAGAGTATGTTATTTAAAATTCATGGAGTGTTAGTTGAATTTTCACAAAAACCAAAATAAAAAAACATGGAGTAGGAGTGTTGAAATCTGAAGGCTCGATGTTAAAACCTATAAGGGTGGTGTTAAAATCTATCAATTGTGTCATCTAAACATGTTTCTGTAGTTTATATGTTATAATGTCGTATATCTTCCTGGAAATATCAATTAATTTATAAACATCAGTGATTATTCATACCTCAAGATCATTACAAGTAACACAAAACCACAAAAAAACAGAATTTATTAGATTTAAACAGAAAAACTCTACAAAAAACATATTTCATTTGTTTTTAGATTTACATCATTGCCTGATCTAAAATTTCCTTGTTTAGAAACATATTAGACAACATACAAAAACTTGTATTGGGATTTCTATACCATTTTTACGTGTGACCAGCTTCTTTACAACAATGAAGACAAATCTTCCATGGTTTCAGGAAAGTTTCATTCATTTCACTAGTATATGTCAATGCATTCAATTGTAACATAGGTGTTACAATATAAAAAACACGTTATCTAAAATTCGTGGAGTGTTAGTTGACTTTTCACAAAAAAAACATAACAAAAAAACATGGTGTGGGAGTGTTAAAATCTAGAGGCTCAGTGTTAAAACCTAGAAGGTTAGGTAACCTCTTTTATGCAGTACTTTGGTTATCAATAAAATATGAATGATAATATCAGAATCAAAGATGGTGACCATGATTGCAAGAACTCTTGTGAATGGTCCAAAAACATCTGGACAGTGACTAGACACATATTTGATCCATTATTCATAGTACTAATTTCAAGCGTATATTAATAGACAAAAAAATATTATGTTTTATATATTGTGATAATATATTTTTTTAGGATGAGATTATCTCATGTAAGGAAGAGTGGGAAGTCACTGATGTTTTGATGTATGTCATGCCTAATGTTGTTGGATACAACATAGGAGAGCTTCGACTCATTTTTTTCCTCACTTTGATGAATTTTCACTAGTTTTGATACTGTGCTGATTTAGAGACAAAGAAATTGCATGTTCTAGACTCACTTGGCATAGATTCCACTTATAAAAAACAAAAAAAAATGTCTTCTTTGCTGGTACTTAAAATGGTATTTGTCATCATTTGGTTTTTGGTTAACAAACATAGTTACTGATTTAGAAAGTAGTAATTTATTATATATATTGAATTTTATATAGGTTGACTGCCTTGTTACCATAATGTGATATCTTTCAGGATGAGGATTTTCTTGTCCATATAAATTTGAAGTTGTGAATGAATTTTTTCAACTGCAATCTAATTGGTAGACTAAACTACCGACTACTTTAATTTCCAAATCCAGTTTTATTATCTAATGGGATTTTTTTAATAATGGTTGTGGAATTCATTTGATTGAATACCTATAATAATGGGACAACATGATAGAGATAAAAGACTATACTGATGTATTTATTTTACACCTCTTTATATATTTGTTTGTCTCTAATATATAGAATTTTTTTCATGATAGGTTTGTAGATTCAGCTTCAAAGGAAAAGGGTTGAATTACTATGGTGGTTGGTAAACCATGGCTGCAATGTAAGGAGGACAAAAAATTTGGAGGAGTTGCATAGTTTAACACAAATTTTATTGGGGAAATTGTTGTAAAGGAAACTGTTGGTGATTTTCTAAAGTTTGGTTGAATTTGGTGAGTGTTTGGTTCTATTGTAACTATGTATTTGTTGAATCAATGACATACTCAATCCTATTATCACTTTGAATCTGTTTGTTCAACCAATGGCATACTGAATCTAGAGCATAAGTGTAACCAAATTCTTTGCAATGATTAAGAGTATGTTATTTAAAATTCATGGAGTGTTAGTTGAATTTTCACAAAAACCAAAATAAAAAAACCTGGAGTATGAGTGTTGAAATCTGAAGGCTCGATGTTAAAACCTACAAAGGTAGTGTTAAAATCTATCAATTGTGTCATCTAAACATGTTGACATATTTTATATGTTATAATTTCATACATCTTCCTAACAGTATCAATTAATTTATAAACACCAGTGATTATTCATACCTCAGGATCATTAGAAGTAACACAAAAGCACAAAAAAAAACAGAATTTATCAGATTTAAACAGCAAAACTCCACAAAAAACACATTTCATTTGTTTTTAGATTTACATCATTGTCTGCTCTAACATTTCCTTGTTTAGAAACATATTATACAACATAAAAAAACTTAGATTGGGATTTCTATACCATTTTCACGCGTGACCAGCTTCTTTACAACAATGAAGACAAATCTTCCATGGTCGCAGGAAAGTTTCATTCATTTCACTAGTATATGTCAACTCATTCAATTGTAACATAGGTGTTACAGTCTAAAAAACACGTTATCTAAAATTCATGGAGTGTTCGTTGAATTTTCACAAAAACCATAACAAAAATACATGGAGCAGGAGTGTTAAAATCTAGAGGCTCGGTGTTAAAACCTGGAAGGTTAGGTAACCTCTTTTATACAGTACTTTGGTTATTAATAAAATATGAATGATGATATCAGAATCATAGATGGTGACCATGATTGCAAGAACTCTTGTGAATGGTCAAAAAACATCTGGATAGTGACTAGACACATATTTGATCCATTATTCATAGTACTAATTTCAAGCGTATGTTAATGTAAAAAAAAGTTATATTATGTTTTATATATTGTGATAATATATTTTTGTAGGATGAGATTATCTCATGTAAGGAAGAGTGGAAAGTCACTGGTGTTTTGATGTATGTCATGCCTAATGTTGTTGGATACAACATAGCAGAGCGTCGACTCGTTTTTTTCCTCACTTTGATGAATTTTCACTAGTTTTGATATTGCGCTGATTTAGAGACAAAGAAATTGCATGTTCTAGACTCACTTGTCATAGATTCCACTGATAAAAAAATGCCTTCTTTTCTGGTACTTAAAATGGTATTCGTCATCATTTGGTTTTTGGTTAACAAACATAGTTATTGATTTAGAAAGTAGTAATTTATTATATATATTTAATTTTATATAGGGTGACTTCCTTGTTACCATAATGTGATATCTTTCAGGATGAGGCTTTTCCAGTCCATATAAATTTGAAGTTGTGAATGAATCTGTTCAACTGCAATCTAATTGATAGACTAAATTACCTACTACTTTAATTTCCAAATCTAGTTTTATTACCTAATGGGATTTTTAGTAGTGGTTGTGGAATTCATTTGATCAAATACCTATAAGAAAGGTACAACATGATAGCAATGAAAGACTATACTGATGTATTTATTTTACACCTCTTTATATATTTGTTTATCTCTAATATATAGATTTTTTTCATGATATGTTTGTAGATTCAACTTTAAAGGAAAAGGGTTGAATTACTATGGTGGTTGGTGAACCATGGATGTAATATAAGGAGAACAAAAAATTTGGAGGAGTTTTATAGTTTAACAAAAAAATTATTGGGGAAATTTTTTTAAAGGAAACTGTTAGTGATTTTCTAAAGTTTGGTTGGATTTGGTGAGTGTTTGGTTCTATTTTAACTATGTATTTGTTGAATCAATGACATACTCAATCCTATTATCACTTTGAATTTTTTTGTTCAACCAATGGCATACTGAATCTGGAGCAGAAGTGTGATCAAATTCTTTGCAATGATTAAGAGTATATTATTTAAAATTCATGGAGTGTTAGTTGAATTTTCACAAAAACCAAAATAAAAAAACCTGGAGTAGGAGTGTTGAAATCTGAAGGTGCGATGTTAAAACCTAGAAGGGTAGTGTTAAAATCTATCAATTGTGTCATCTAAACATGTTGACATAGTTTATATGTTATAATGTCATACATCTTCCTGACAATATCAATTAATTTATAAACATCAGTGATTATTCATACCTCAAGATCATTATAAGTAACACAAAACCACAAAAAACAAAATTTATCAGATTTAAACAACAAAAATCCACAAAAAACATATTTCATTTGTTTTTAGATTTACATCATTGCCTGCTCTAACATTTCCTTGTTTAGAAACATATTAGACAATATACAAAAACTTGGATTGGGATTTCTATACCATTTTCACGCGTGACCAGCTTCTTTACAACAATGAAGAAAAATCTTCCATGGTTGCAGGAAAGTTTCATTCATTTCACTAGTATATTTCAACACATTCAATTGCAACATAGGTGTTACAATCTAAAAAACACGTTATCTAAAATTCATGGAGTGTTAGTTGACTTTTCACAAAAACCATAACAAAAAAACCTGGAGCGGGAGTGTTAAAATCTAGAGGCTCGGTGTTAAAACCTGGAAGGTTAGGTAACCTCTTTTTTTCAGTACTTTGGTTATCAATAAAATATGAATGATAATATCAGAATCATAGATGGTGACCATGATTTCAAGAACTCTTGTGAATGGTCAAAAAACATATGGACAATGACTAGACACATATTTGATCCATTATTCATAGTACTAATTTCAAGCGTATATTAGTGTACAAAAAAATTATATTATGTTTTATATATTATGATAATATATTTTTGTAGTATGATATTATCTCATGTAAGGAAGAGTGGAAAGTCACTGATGTTTTGATGTATGTCATGCCTAATGTTGTTGGATACAACATAGCAGAGCGTCGACTCGTTTTTTCCCTCACTTTGATGAATTTTCACTAGTTTTGATACTGTGCTAATTTAGAGACAAATAAATTGCATGTTCTAGACTCACTTAGCATAGATTCCACTGATAGAAAACAAAAAAATAATTGTCTTCTTTGCTGGTACTTAAAATGGTATTCATCATCATTTGGTTTTTGGTTAACAAACATAGTCACTGATTTAGAAAGTAGTAATTTATTATATATATTGAATTTTATATAGGGTGACTGCCTTGTTACCATAATGTGATATCTTTCAGGATGAGGCTTTTCTTGTCCATATAAATTTGAAATTGTGAATGAATTTGTTCAACTACAATCTAATTGGTAGACTAAATTACCTACTACTTTAATTTCCAAATCCAGTTTTATTATCTAATGGGCTTTTTTTAGTAATGGTTGTGGAATTCATATGATCAAATACCTATAATAATGGGACAACATGATAGAGATGAAAGAATATACTGATGTATTTATTTTACACATCTTTATATATTTGTTTGTCACTAATATATAGAATTTTTTTCATGATATGTTTATAGATTCAGCTTCAAAGGAAAGGGGGTGAATTACTATGGTGTTTGGTGAACCATGGCTATAATTTAAGGAGGATAAAATATTTGGAGGAGTTGTATAGTTTAACAGAAATTTTATTGGGGAAATTTTCGTAATGGAAACTGTTAGTGATTTTCTAAAGTTTGGTTGAATTTGGTGAGTGTTTGGTTCTATTGTAACTGTGTATTTGTTGAATCAATGACATACTCAATCCTATTATCACTTTGAATTTGTTTGTTCAACCAATGGAATACTGAATCTAGAGCAGAAGTGTGACCATATTCTTTGCAATTATTAAGAGTATGTTTTTTAAAATTCATGGAGTGTTAGTTGAATTTTCACAAAAACCAAAATAAAAAAACATGGAGTAGGAGTGTTGAAATTTGAAGGCTCGATGTTAAAACCTAGAAGGGTAGTGTTAAAATCTATCAATTGTGTCATCTAAGCATGTTGACATAGTTTATATGTTATAATGTCATACATCTTCCTGACAGTATCAATTAATTTATAAACATTAGTGATTATTCATACCTCAAGATCATTATAAGTAACACAAAACCACAAAAAAACAGAATTTGTCAGATTTAAACAGCAAAACTCCACAAAAAACATATTTCATTTGTTTTTAGATTTACATCACTACCTGCTCTAACATTTCCTTGTTTAAAAACATATTAGACAACATACAGAAACTTGGATCGAGATTTCTATATCATTTTCACGTGTGACCAGCTTCTTTACAACAATGAAGACAAATCTTTCATGGTTGCGGGAAATTTTCATTCATTTCACTAGTATATGTCAACGCATTCAATTGTAACATAGGTTTTACAATCTAAAAAACACATTATCTAAAATTCATGGAGTGTTAGTTGACTTTTCACAAAGACCATAACAAAAAAACATGGAGTGGGAGTGTAACATCCTAGGTAAATAAAGAATAAGGTATTTTTATATTTATTAATATTTGTGAATTAAATATTATTTTTACTTAAAAAGGGTTGCTATTTCTGATGGTGTACCCAATACGCAACAATGAGTTTCTTTGAAATCCTACGTTGCACACTAATAATATAATATTATTATTTTAAAATGGTAGTTAACGCCTAGCCATTGTATTGGAGGGAATGAATAGAATTAACTACAATATGATTATACGTGTTTGTTAAATGGTTTTAAATTTATCCAATAAAAGTCAGAGGCTTAAAATGTGAATGAATCTAAGCATAAATACTCTAATGTTCTTTAAAAGGTTGATTTACCACCTTTTGATGGCGAACCCTCTTTATATCTAGTTTTGGCCATTTTTATATGTTCTATTTGATAAAATAAAATTATTATTTAGAATCGAGACACCAAAATTTACTTTGGATGAAATTTTGGTATTTTTCTGATAAAGTTCATTTTTTAATGAATATTGAAAAATATTGTATTTTAATTCAAAAGTGCCTTTTAATCTAATTTATTTATATGGTTATATTATCTTTTTAATTGGTTTTAAAGTTTAATTAGAATATATTTTTACCATTTAATCTAATTTTGGTCATTTGATGTAATTTTATTTTGAAATTGGACATAAACAAGTGTCAATCTTTTGACAGTTATTATTTCTTAAAAAACACGCTATTTGTTTTAACAGCGGGAATTAATTTTAAATTAATTTATGTCACTTCTGTGTTTTTTATTTGGAAAAATGGATTCCATATTTGGAATTAGTAGGTCCAAATTGTGTAAATAGGTAACTTTTATTTTTATACATTTTAAATATTTACTTCAGTAAATATTTTATTTACCATGATTAAAAGGTAAAAATAATATATAAGGGTAAAATATAATATTATAATAATATTAAATTACTCTAACAAGTGTCCTAATCTTAATGTCTAATACATATCCGACCATGGAAATCCTTGGGTTGAATTTGGGACCCCATGGATCCACATGGGAGTAATAATAACATTTTATATTAATTGATTTAAAGTAAAGACAAAAATGACATAAACAAATATCTTTTAGTAAATAAATTTTTAAATAGGGTTATATAAGTTATCTTTTCAACTATAAATATTATTTGGAAAGATAACAAGATTTACTACATCATGGTATTTTTTTATAATTTTTGGACATCAAATAAATTAAATTATTTATGACACAATAATGATGCAATATTTACCTCATTAATAAATGATTTAAATAAATAAGATTATAAGTATTAAAACAATATTCAAAACCTGTCCAATTATTATTGGATTATTTTATTTCGACCATGAGTCATCTTAACTTTGATATTAACGAATAGTTGACCTTTTGAAACCGAATATGTGGTTATAATAAAATAATTGTTTCAAAATTTTCTGAAGAGCTTCTCCTCTCCCTTATAAAAAGCCCTCACTTCTAACCAAATACTCACACCTCTAAAGCCTTTTGGTTCATCCAAACTCTACTCAATTAAGCTACATACATCACTCTCTTCATCCTAGAAGCCTTACCTTAGGCAGAAAGCACTTCAAGAAACTCTTTTGGTTCAATCCAAAGGGAGTTACCTGATTTAAAGGTAATGTCTTCTCTTACGTTCTTTTGTTTTATTTTACTTCTCTAACCCCCTAAACTCTTTTTATTACTTTATTTTATAAAAACAACAGTATCCTCAATATACCAGGATGTTATTATGAGAAGGATTCGAACTACACTTACACACACCTCCATCTAATGGGTAAAGAACATAATGTTTCTGTTGATGACAAACTAACGCATCGCGAAACGATGATTGTTCAATTATCTCCTACTGCCTTTCATAGTGGCCATTACGATGACACTATATTTATATATGATATATATTATGTTTATGTTTTCCTTATGCTTCTGTATTTTCCATTTATAGCATATCTTTATGGTTTCCATAATGGGTAAACGCGATAATTTCATTTTAGGAGGTGCGGACTACCGCCCCCTCAAAGTGATATGACTCATTAATACCTTATGTGGGATGAATAAAAGATGGAGTTAAAGATTTTATTTAAGATATTATACTGGAATTATAATATACATATTTATCATTATGTTTTCATTCCATTAAAATATGAAATGGAAATGAAAGTAGCGTTCATTTGTACGTACGACTTACCGTCTCCATGAACGATGCATTTCATTTCTTACCTCCAAAGGTTATGTACTAATATAAATACATGTATATACTAGATATATATAAAATTTATGATATCTACATCATTTATATCATTCTGAAGATAATGTATATTTGACCACATGGACAACTTATAGTTATAAGGTGTTCATTTTTACTTAAGTACCAAATATCGATGAAACAACCATTAATAACTTAAATGATTACATAATGTTTATAACATGGTAATAAGTTATATAAAAGGAATAATAAACTTGAAAGGGGTTCTTAATCAAGTATAAAATTAACTTTAGTTTATTATTCAGGATATTAAAGAACGATCGAGTCAAGTCGGACACGAGGTAAGGGACTTCATCTCAATCTCCTTTCATTGAGGCGTATTTTGTTTTATTCTCAACTTTATTTTATACGGTGTATAAATACCTTTGACTTTTCATTTCATTCAAAGGGAATATTTTCCTATGAGCCGTTTTATTAAACGATAAAAAAATAATGTTTCTTTTTAACGTAAGTGGTGACAATGACCTTTTCCGTCGTCGCGAGTATTATTTGATCTTTGGCTTCCTTAACAAGTCGTAATGTTTTTAAAAAGGAAAATAAATACCACATACTCTTTTTACGTATTTTGGTATTGAAAATGGTTTTGATAATGGATTTGTTATGTCAATATATTTAAATGATATATTGTGATTAGAATGTGGAAATGTTATCTTTCCTTTATGTTTATTTTATGTTTTATGAATATGTTATGGTTTTTGGGCATTGTTTACGTATACGAGTGGTTCCGTGATAAACCTAGGGTGGGTGAGCCCGAGATAGCTCTCCAATTCATTGGGTAACGTGACAGAGGTAAACGTGAATGTTTCTCCTAAGATATTTAGGGAATATACTATGATGGGTATTCCAAATGTAACTCCATGTGTAGTTGTGATAGCTACAATGTAAGTATGATATGGATGACACAAGTTACCTTTATGATTTATGTTTTCTATGTGTTAATCGTAAATCTTATGATTTCACGAGGTATGTTAAAGAGATTTGTTGGACGGAGAAACTAGGAATGAGTGATGGCAAGAGGGGGGGTGAATTGCCTTTTAAAAAAAAGATTAACAAATTAAAATCAAAGTTGAAAGTGCAGCGGAAATAAAAGAGGCAAGACACGCAATTGATAACGGAGTTCGGCCTAAAACCTGGCCTACGTCTCCGCTCCCAACTCAACCGTTGAGAGATTTACTACCGCTTGCTTTTCAATGGTTGTAGCAAGAAACCCACTAGCCTTTTTACAGGTGAAGGCTAGCTCACCTATTACAGCTTGCTTTTATATGGTTATGCAAGAACCCACTTGCTTTTAATGGTTGAGCAAGAACCCACTAGCCTTTTTACGGGTGAAGGCTAGCTCACCTTTGACTCAAGCCTTTTAAAAGGAAAGGCTTGACTAACCTCTTCACACCTTAAAGGTGGTGTGAAAACCCAAAGAAAGGGAGATGAGAAAGAGATGGGGTTTGTAGGCACAAACCCAAATTTAAGCTCAAAATGAATAAAACAATAAAAACCGTATTGAGGAAGTCTTGGGCGCCAATGGATTGATGGAGCTGATGAAGGGCGCTCCCAAGCTTCTTTGGAGGTGCTCCTTGGATGTGGAAGTGTGTTGGAGCAAGTGGGGTTCCCTTGGAGGAATCCGCTGGAGGTTCGCCAAATGATGGAAAATGTGTCCGTTGGCTTCACAATAGTTCTGGCTATGTTCCTTTGGCTTCCGTATGGCTTACTTAAGTTTCCGGGGGTTCCTAGTCCTTTATTTATAGAGGGGGAACCCTCATATGGTCGTTAGAGGCCTTTGGAGCCGTTGGAAAGGCTTTCGGAGCCGTTGGAGGCCAAGTGGACAGGCTGGTCAAAAGCCCAACATCTAGTTTGACTGCCTCCACCGGCTGACCGGTACAGGGCCAGCGGTTGGCCGGTGTGTGCAAAAAGGAGGAGGGCTCGGGCTCAGGCTCCACCGACTGGCCGGTGCTGAGGCCACCGGTTGGCCGGTGCTGAGGCAGTAGCAACCACTGTGCTGGCTGGGTTCCACCGGCTGGCCGGTGCTGAGGCCACCGGTTGGCCGGTGTGGAGGCAGTGGCTGGACTCTCAGTCTGGGCTCTACCGGCTGGCCGGTGTCATGCCACCGGTTGGCCGGTGGACTGAAAACAGTCCAAGTTAACTCCTTTGCCACTTCTTGCTCCTGAAATCATGCCTAACAACACAAACACTTGAAAACAAGATTAGATAAATGAGAGGGTGATTGTGATCATGAAAATTAAACCACGAGGGGTTCGAGAGGTACAACAATCTCCCCCTATTTTGATGATCACAATCACCAAAACAAACAATGTAAAATACAAGAAAGAGAGGCATGCTTTAAAGGATTAATTGAAAAGAAAGCAAAGATTTTTCCCCCAATCAACCAAGAATTTCTCCCCCTTTGTGATTATCAAAATAGCACGGGGCATAAAACTTGATTGAGGGATAAATGGATTTTAAACCATTTGAAATTTTTGAAATTTGAATTGAAAGTTTTGAATCAAAAATTTTGAAATGAAAAATTGAATAACAGTTTGAATTGAAAGTATGAAATGAAAATTGAATAGAAAATTTTGAATTGAAAAATTTGATACCAAGTGTTGAAATTGAAAGTTTGAAAAGAAATTTTTGAAAAAAACAAAAATGCTTAAACAAACCTAACTCCCCCTAAATAAAAACAACAAATCACCGGGGAGAGGTTTTTAAAACCGAGACAAATTTTGGCCCGGAGAGACTCGCTAAAAGGGATTTTTCAATCCATACTTGTCTAGTGGCGGGTCTTCTCCTATAAAATTCATCATTAAGGAAAATGGTTTTGGGCCTACCATACCGGGCATTTTTGCAATTGCACTCATAAATTAAGTGCCCGGGTTTTTTACAATAATTACAAAATTTAAATTGGGAGCTCCCCCTTACAAAAATAGTGGGTGCATGAGAAGAGGAAGCTTGCTTGGAATATCCAATCCCTTCGTTGGTTCTAGATAAACATTGGGAACCAAGCAAATTGTTCAAATTTTGTTCCCCTTGGGTGAACTTGGCTAGGGATTCCCTTAGATCTTTGATAGTTGATTCCATGGAATCAATATCGGGAAGGTTTTGGATTTTGAGGGACATCTCTTCCTTCTCTTTGAGAAGTTGTTCTTTTTCGGAAGAGAGTTTTTTGAAATTCTTTTTTAAAGCAACAAATTTGGAAGAAAGTTCGTGAAAACCTTCCTCCAATTGGTCTCTCGCATGTTGTAGATCCTCATAAGACATGTGATTGAAAGAATTTGAATTTGAAGAACTAGAGGATGAGGAGTCGGAAGAAGTTACTTCATGGAATGCCATTAGGCATTTGTTACCGTTGTCGCTCGAGGAGGAGGAGGAGGAGGATGTGGAGATATCACTCCATGTGGCCTTGAAAGCCTTCTTCTTCTCCTTTTTCTTGGCCTTTTTCTTGTTGAGTGGGCAATCGGGCTTGTAATGGCCTTTCTCGCCACACCCGTAACATTTTACCTTGGGCTCGGATTTTTCATTGGGTTGAGCCTTGCGGGATTTCTTCTTCTTGTGCTTCTTCATGAACTTGTGCATTTTGCGGGCAAGATTCTCCATTTCGGAATCTCCGCTTAAAGAGGAAGAAGATGAGGAGGAGGAGCTTTCTTCTTTTTGTACCTTGAAGGCGATGTTCTTTGGAACTTTGATCGGTTTGCCTTCCTTTTCAGCTTTCCTCCTCATGGTGATTTCATAAGTCATGAGGGATCCGATGAGCTCTTCTATCGGCATGTTCTTGATGTCTTTTGCTTCTTGGATTGTCGTGACCTTTGGTGCCCATGAGCTTGGTAGGATCCATAGGATCTTCTTGACCATCGTTTCTGCAGACACATCATCACCAAGGGACTTTCTACCATTGCAAACGTCAGTAAAGCGAGTAAACATTTCAGTTATATTTTCAGAAGGATGCATGGAAAAAGACTCAAAATCTTGACGGTACATGTCCAATCGAGTATCCTTAACTTTGTTGGTCCCCTCATGGGTAACCTCCAATAGTTTCCAGATTTCATGTGAGGAGGTGCATGTGGAAACTCGATTGAACTCATTACGATCAAGGCCGCAATGTAGAGCATTCATGGCTTTGCCATCAAGCTCGAAATTTTTAATATCGGCTTGGGTCCATTTGGATTCATCGGGGGAAGAGAGAGTGTAACCTTGCATGAAAATTTTATAAATGGGATATCCTATGCTTCTAAGAAAAGTAGTCATGTGGGTTTTCCAATAATTATAGTCGGTTCCATCAAAAAATGGAGCACGACCCAAAGAAAAGCCTTCGGGGGCAAAAGAGGTTGAGGCCATCACAATGGATCTTGAATTTGAAACCGGTTAGGGTATTACTCAAATTTTGCCTCTGATACCAATTGTTGGACGGAGAAACTAGGAATGAGTGATGGCAAGAGGGGGGGTGAATTGCCTTTTAAAAAAAAGATTAACAAATTAAAATCAAAGTTGAAAGTGCAGCGGAAATAAAAGAGGAAAGACACGCAATTGATAACGGAGTTCGGCCTAAAACCCGGCCTACGTCTCCGCTCCCAACTCAACCGTTGAGAGATTTACTACCGCTTGCTTTTCAATGGTTGTAGCAAGAAACCCACTAGCCTTTTTACAGGTGAAGTCTAGCTCACCTATTACAGCTTGCTTTTATATGGTTATGCAAGAACCCACTTGCTTTTAATGGTTGAGCAAGAACCCACTAGCCTTTTTACGGGTGAAGGCTAGCTCACCTTTGACTCAAGCCTTTTAAAAGGAAAGGCTTGACTAACCTCTTCACACCTTAAAGGTGGTGTGAAAACCCAAAGAAAGGGAGATGAGAAAGAGATGGGGTTTGTAGGCACAAACCCAAATTTAAGCTCAAAATGAATAAAACAATAAAAACCGTATTGAGGAAGTCTTGGGCGCCAATGGATTGATGGAGCTGATGAAGGGCGCTCCCAAGCTTCTTTGGAGGTGCTCCTTGGATGTGGAAGTGTGTTGGAGCAAGTGGGGTTCCCTTGGAGGAATCCGCCGGAGGTTCGCCAAATGATGGAAAATGTGTCCGTTGGCTTCACAATAGTTCCGGCTATGTTCCTTTGGCTTCCGTATGGCTTACTTAAGTTTCCGGGGGTTCCTAGTCCTTTATTTATAGAGGGGGAACCCTCATATGGCCGTTAGAGGCCTTTGGAGCCGTTGGAAAGGCTTTCGGAGCCGTTGGAGGCCAAGTGGACTGGCTGGTCAAAAGCCCAACGACTAGTTTGACTGCCTCCACCGGCTGACCGGTACAGGGCCAGCGGTTGGCCGGTGTGTGAAAAAAGGAGGAGGGCTCGGGCTCAGGCTCCACCGGTTGGCCGGTGCTGAGGCCACCGGTTGTCCGGTGCTGAGGCAGTAGCAACCACTGTGCTGGCTGGGTTCCACCGGCTAGCCGGTGCTGAGGCCACCGGTTGGCCGGTGTGGAGGCAGTGGCTGGACTCTCGGTCTGGGCTCTACTGGCTGGCCGGTGTCATGCCACCGGTTGGCCGGTGGACTGAAAACAGTCCAAGTTAACTCCTTTGCCACTTCTTGCTCCTGAAATCATGCCTAACAACACAAACACTTGAAAACAAGATTAGATAAATGAGAGGGTGATTGTGATCATGAAAATTAAACCACGAGGGGTTCGAGAGGTACAACAAGATTATGTTATGTATGTAATGAGGAACTAATATTTTCATTCTTTGTTTTATAACCCTTACTGAGCTTTTTATGCTCATCCCAAGTTTTGAAATATTTTTCACAGGACTTAAAGATGAATAGGGTCAAGGATGAGATCAAGGAAAAGTCATGCTGTCTAAAACATGGAACTAGACATGACTCTTTTTTTAGAGTTTTTATTTTGGAAACTGAGTAAAGTGTCTACTTTGTAATATTTTGAGATGTAATAGTTATTTCCTAATTCTCTAAAGCTCTAAACCTGAAAAGATTCTCAATGTGAATTATTCATTTAATTCAAGATTATGTAATGTTTTAAGGCTGGGTCCTTATAGGGAGTGTTAAAATCTAGAGGCTCGGTGTTAAAACCTGGAAGGTTAGTGTTAATATCTGTAAATTATTTCATCTAAAGATATTGGCATGGTTTAAATGTTAGAATTTCATACATCTTCCTGACTGCATCGTTTAATTTATAAACACCAGTGATTATTCATACCTCAACATCATTGTAAGTAACACAAAACAAAAAAAAAACAGAATTAATGGGATTTAAACAGTAAAACTCCATAAAAAACACATTTCATTTTCTTTCATATTTACATCATTGTCCACTCTAACATGCCTTTGTTTGGAAACATATTAGGCGATATACACAAAAAAACACCACCCTCTCAAAGTTGTCACATCAACTTGGATTGGGATTTCTGCATCTTTTTCTTGTGTGGCTAACTTCTTTATAATGAGAATAATGATATAACTTCTTATTTTGAAATCGAGACTCAATACGATTATGAGATGGTCTACCAGGAGAAAGATAATTCTTCAGTGTCTGCAAAAAATTTTGATCCATATAATCATTATATGTCAATGCATTCAAATGTGGCATATCATTGGTCTCAACCATGTGCATAACTTCAAGATAAATCTTTTGTTGGGTGTTAAGTAGATAACAATCTTCTACATATCTGTACATGTTACCTTGTACTTTTCTTATTGCTGCACATGCATGAGTATAAGGGATCCCACTCATTTTTCATGCTTGACAATTGTATTCCTGACTGCCTAGTTGTACAGTGATATCCACATTACTGGTCCGAACTAAGAAAAAATAATGTCTATATTGCTCTAATATCAAAGTTTCAACCCTCAACACATCCACCTTCAATTTTGATTCAACATTGGGACCAACTCCATTTCTCCACCTTTTCATGTCTTCCTTGGTGGTAATTTTTTTTTACTCAATTTCTCATGATGTTCATTAATCAACACGCAAATATCGTGTCCCCTCTCCTTCGCAATCCATGCATTGAATGATTCAACTTTTGGTTGTAATATGATCTCATCGACGGTGTGGAAATCAAGACATTGCCTACCTGTTAACATCACTATCCATTTCAACACAGCTTGACAATTCTGGACAAAATCTTGTCAAATACTTTATAGCAACATCGAAATCACAACCCAACCGAGAATAAGCAACGACATCCATTAATTTCAATGCCCTTCCCTTAGTTCCTCCTCCCATTACCTTACATAATTTTGTAGTTTTAGAGCTAAAATTTTCTTTCAGACAACGGTAATAATATGCATGTCTATCTTCGTAAGAAAATGATCTAATAACACCTGTAATCGCATCGTGTCATTAAGATACAATAACTAGTTGAATAGAACCTATAATTTATTTTATGTTTTTTAAAAACCTTGTACAATCTTCATATGTTTCAACCCTAACAAATGAATATGCCAATAGGAAAAGGTTGTCATCTACATCATATGTTGATGCTGCCAACAAGGTACCTTTATAAGGACCACTGAGGTGACACGCATCCACAAACAACATAAGTCGAGCACCTAATAAGAAACCATTTATGAAAAACCCATATGTAGGAATAATCTTTCAAATCTACCATTTTTTGAAGATACCCGTTTCGCTATTTTTTTCGGATCAACTTTCATTGGTCTATTGCATATCCAAGAGATTAGCATATATGACTGCTCTGGAACCCCATATATTCCACCAACTACTTTTTCCTTGGGTCTTAAAGCTTGGTAGTGTGTAAGGGATGTACCGGTCTCTGTACAAGTCAACTTTAATTTCATTGGCGGATTTTTCCACATTTGACGTCACCTCATCACAAATGATACATGACATCAATGATGCCCCTGATTTGTGATAAATTGTTAGTCTATCTTGAGTTGAGTGCATATGAGCATTTTGAAATGTTTTTACACAGAGAAATGGAGCGGAATTCCCCAGGTCATATGTTGTTAACTTCCACATGAAACTCTCAACTTTGCATTTGACAATAATCTTTTTAGGACTATTCCTTAAATATTCATAATCAAACTTGTGTGCAATGCAATACTTGAAAATCGTCTCCCTCAATGCTTTGGCTGAAGGAAAAATATGGTCAACATCCACTGACAATTCATTCCACTTTGAAGCATTTAACTCTGAGATCGAACATGGAACGCTACTAATTGCACAAATGATAAATTTTGTTCTAAATTCTCACCAACTAATTAAACCCTACAATTTAAAAATCAAATGTAAATACATAACATGTGAACTAAAAATTAATATAAACAAATTTGTCATGTCATCACCTTTGATCTACATCCACTGTTGACTGCAAGCATTCATCTAACCTCAAAATAATGTAGACATGAGCAAACCTTTCACTGAATGTGAACAATTGCTCAACTCCCCCATCATCTATAAGGTCTAAAAAATACCATTGTCAAACTTTAACGTGTATTTTAAATCTAACGATGACACGTCACACTTTAAAATCGACGATGTCAATCTTGATATTTTATCAAATGAAATTCTTTCTATTAACACTCTACCCATTGATCCTCCACATTCATAATGCATTTTTTCTTATGAATCACTGACAAGTACTCCATCAAAATGAAAATAACAAAACATTTCTTTTTGCAAATAATTCGGCATCATCTTGTATCAATTAACTTGCACCATTAATGAATATAAGATATTAAAACTGATTCTCAGTTCATATTTATATCAATTAACAAAATAAATCAAAAACAATATAGGCAACATAGAATTTACAGAAAATCTTACACTAGGTGCTGGGAGAAGGGCAAGAGCGATAAGATGTTGGTGAGAGTAGAGTCGATGGTGGGAGGAGGGAACTCCTAGGGGCAAGCCCACTGCCGCATTAGAAGGATAACCGTAAGAGACAACAACGAGATGAGCGAAGTACAGGAAAAACATGCTCAAGGATGACTGGAACAACACACTAAAGAGGCGACACTAGGATGAGAGTCGGAGAGGAGACAACAACAAAATAAGTGTGGGAGACGAGTCAACGACTAGACGAGCACAGGATTGGATGTGGTGGCTGAACGAGCGCCAGAGAGGATGCGGTGGTGGGATGAGCACGGGAAGGAGGTACACACATTGGATGGAATTAGGCATTGGAAGGGGGTAAATTTTTTAGGATATAAATATCATTTGGATACCTTGCTTAATAAAATAAGGTGCCCCATTGGGATTTTATCAATTATTCGTCCTTCACAGAATTATACCTCCCTTTTTTGTGCGTATGTGTCGTTCTCCCGCAAAATTACTCTCGATTCTCACTGGTCTCGCTGTATGATCGGAATACCGTGAGGACAGGGAGTCCGATCCGAAGGGATCAATGACCGTGGCGGCGGGGATTGGCTACGCCTTGTTTGCTCTAGGCCCCTCCATCTCCCTTTTTGTCGCTGTGATATCCAAAAAACCGTTCCTCATTCTCACTGTTTTGTCGAGGTTCCCCCCCTTCTTTTTCTCAATCCCACAGTCCACCGGTGGTTGATTCTCACACATTTGATCCATCGAGGCTTATTTTTCGTTTTAAATGTCTATTTACCTTTTTTGGATTCTTACCGTGTGTCGTTATAACCTCTTTTATGCAGTACTTTGGTTTGGCTTGTAAGCCTGATCGTGCTATCAGGCATTTGGAGGCCTTTCCTCCCATTAAAATCTACAGCATGGTGGCCTTATGGGCTTATCATAATTTCGTCTGTCGCCTTTCAAGAGGGCCTTCGTATGCTTTTATGGAAAGCCTACAGGTATGCTGTCACTTCTTACACCGGAATTCATATCATCCGCGTCGCTAGTGTTCTCAATTACTTAAGTAAGCTACATGTTCCAAGCAATTTTAAGACCATTGTGATTAGTTAACACGTATGGGTCCCATTCATTTACCTATATATAATCCACTAGGAGGCAACAATCGCGTTTTTCAAGATATAATAAAATACTGTTAATTTGCTTTGGCAGCATGAGGCTGAATTCTGTGCGCAGGGTGGTTAATCAAAACACATGCTCCACTTTAAATGAAAGTTTCCTACTCTAAAATTAATTTTGGTAGAAATAAAATTTAAAAGTCATAATTAACTCGGGGAAGTTTATTATTTTTTTTTGAAGGAAAAGATAAATTACTGATCAATGAAACCAGGATTACAAAGCCAATCAGGGAACGAGTTCACCCAACAATGATCACCCCAATGTTTCCCAAAACGAGCCAAATGATGAGCTTTCGAATTACCATCTCTTTTGATGAAAGAAAATTTGCATGCATCAAATCCATCGGTCAGGGACCAAATCTTCTTCAAGATGAGGCCATAAGGCTGAGAATCCTCATCTTTTGTTGAGAGAGCGTTCACCACTTCGAGACAGTCGGATTCCACCAGAATCTTAGGTCAAAATTTTGAACGGGCAAAAAGAAGCCCCTGGAGGATGACCGAAGCCTCTGCCACCACAGAGCTCCATGAGTTAGGCACTGCCCTACACTGAGCTTCCACAATCTGGCCAAAACCGTTATGAGCAATGAGCCCAATACCGACCCTTGAATTAGCAGAGACAACAACATCAGTATTAATCTTGAAGAAACCCTCAGGGGGAGACCAAAAAGGAGCCGCTCGTCGAGTGTGGCTCAAAGAATGCCCCGCATCACTTTTTTTCCAACCATTAATCCACTCCAAAGCTCGATCCACCCATAAGATAAAGTAAATACGATTCAGTTTTTATAAATGTGGCCGGGTGGAATGGAATGGATTAAAAAAGCAAAAGGGCTGGCTTGAAGTTTGTAAAAATGGAAATTTAGTTGAAATTTTGTTATTTTGGTGGAAATTTTCTCTCTCTTTCTTTCTATTCC
The DNA here is from genome assembly GCA_963277665.1 of Viscum album. Taxonomy (NCBI): domain Eukaryota; kingdom Viridiplantae; phylum Streptophyta; class Magnoliopsida; order Santalales; family Viscaceae; genus Viscum; species Viscum album. Next base: position 1,719,741,809 of record OY728141.1, read on the forward strand.
AGTTATCTTTATTAGGTAAATGTTTTCGCTATTATCTCCTTAACTGTTTTTTAAAGTTACTCCTTCACTCATTAAATATTTTAACTTGATCATGGTTTATAAACTGTATTTCTTGATAATCATTATTTCGTGTTTTTTCCCGGATGGTGGCTTGCAGCGTTGTATTCATTAGTTGGTTCATCGGGAGTGTGAGGAGTTGTTTATATTGCAATTTTCACACAGACACATGATAGTCCTGATTTAACTTTTGTTTTTCTGTCCAGTCTTTAATATTTGGCACCATCAAACTTTTTGCAGGTTCTAATTTAATTGAAAGGAAGATTTGTCTAAGCTCTTTGTTTCTTTGCAAATTATTCTCTTTATGTAATGTCTATTGTGTTGGACTTGGCCTAGGAGGTTGGAATATATGCTGGATGCTTTTGCTGATAAAGTCTCGAAGCCTCGGCTATTTTTGACAGATAAGATGCAAATTGCTCTGGGTAGGCTTTGCAGTTTCCCAAGTTTTTGTTGATGTTTTTGTTCTAATTTTAATGTCTAGGTCGTATGAGGTGCATTGCTTGATTAAATTCTGGCAAAACCCCTCTCTTCTTGATTTCTCTTATATTATGTAGTCTATTTAAATTGTGGTTCACCAGATTGTTTTTGTTTGAAGCTCGACGGTCACTTTTGTTTTTCACTTCATTAACATCGAGGAATGGACAAATGCGAGAGGGAACTTCAATTTGAAGAGGGATGGGTGGAATGACAGTAAGACCCTTGTTGTTAATGGCTTTTGAGTGTAGGGAAATCGAGACGAAGTATGAACACAAAGTGCTTATAGTGAAGTCTATGTGCTAAGGTGAATGTGTGTTGGGTCTACAATACTACAGACAAGACAGTGGGTATCATCAATCGATTCGTCTCGCGAGTTGGTTTGAGCATGCGTAGCATGGTTATATGTGTGCATTGGCTAGAACTTGCGAAATGACTATTTTACGAGACTAAAAAGTCTAGGGGTAGCCCACCTAGGGCTTCCATGTCATTTACAAATGAGATCTCAAGTGTTGCGGGGTTGGATAGGATTGAGTGGGAGTAGGGGTGTGGGTTTGAAGATTTATCTTAATGATTTAAGACACATTTGTTATGGTTCTATTTTATCATTCCAAAAACCTTCAGGATTAATGCTTGTTTTGTTGTTGTTGTAATGCTGCCATGTTTTTTTTTTGATAATTTTGAATTGAGTACCAAACAAGAACCAACACAAGTATGTAAAACTACAATTTTCTTGTCACAATCAGTGATGCTTGCATGATCTCTCAATTTGTTCCCCACACTAACATATATGTGTTTGTTCCAACAGTTATCTGTTGGAATTTGTAGACATCTAATATGCCTAAAAGTTGCAAAAACAACCACAAACCTCACCACCCAAACCATCTGGGAGGAACATGCATAACTAAGTTTTTTGTAAACGCTTAGGTTTTGGATTTCTTTGGCGAACTTTCTCCTTCGTTCGATGATGATAAGGATTTCCAGCCAAAGGATTTGAGGCTCCTCCGATATTCATTGATGAAGTAAAGGAAGGGTGGACAAAGTAATAGAGCTTTTGCAGGAAACTTTAGAGAGCTTATCATGTCTCAATTGAACAGATGCCTTCACTATATATAGTGTAGGCTATACAAGTAATAATTAATCCATAAAGGCTGTACGCTCCACCAAAGCTCCAGGAAAACAAAACACTTCTCAAATGTTTCATGAACTTTTCGTTATCTCATAATGTACAATCATGGTTTTTGTATGTTTGTCACATAGTGCACACATCTCAAGAACTTTCATTGACACGTTATCATATAACACATGTGTAATATGTGTTTTGATTTCCATATGCAATATCATATATTGCATTTATATATTATCACCATGAAATGTATAATATTCTTCAGTGTACATTTTATGTATGCAAGGGCGCTGAATGATTTTAGTGCATATTAACTAACAATCTTTTACTTGCTCAAAGAATTCTTTTGATTACTATAAAAAACATATCATGCCACATCACATGTTCCAAAACAAGAAATCAAAATCCAAACTCTTTGGATTTTACCATGCATGAAATTTTCACAGAAGTTCCGTCGAATTTTGCACAAACAATTTTTTATCAAAATTAACCCCTAGTCACATAGCCTTAATTGTGAATTTGGAAGTCTTTGTAACATTAACAATGTTTGTGAATTCTCAGTCCATAATCATATGCAATGAGTGATATAGAGCAACACGACAATGCCACTCAAACTACAACGGATTGTTAAGAAAAACGCAAAAGCTCTAACGAAAAATGATTCTAGAAATGAGAGCAATCGGGAGAAAAAGAAAGAAAAAAAGAACGCAATGATTTACGTGGTTTGAGAGGAATCCCTACATCCATGACAAGTCAAAACAATTTTCACTATATCAGAGAGCCAAAACTACAGAGCAAAAACAACACACAAAAACCCTAGCTTGAAATGAGTTCATAATGCAATGCGGTGCTACAAGTACCCCACACTGCAACAACACCCCGTGTTGCTACAATACCCATATTCGCATAGTGGTCTACTGATACACGTTCCAAGGCTCGCTAGAAAATGTCCTATTAACCTTGTCCAACGATAGTGCGTTGGACGCCCAAATCTCTGCAAGAAAACAAAGGAACGACTTATGGGTGGTGAAAAGGAGGAAAAGAGAGATGATCAAGGTAAAACCCAAAGAAAACTTGTCTCTAATAACTCTAGTCACAAGATGTCGTAAATGATGACCAATCCTTTGATAAGTTGAAGAATTAAGTAAGAACACAAGTATGCAAGCTAAACTCATAAGTGTAACAATACTTTTATTCATGATGATCTCAAGAGTACAAACGAGGTGGCTATTTACAGCCAAAGAGGAGATACAACGGTCTAATGTCTGTTTTCCATAGTCAAAAAGCCGATGCCAAGCTTTTTGACAATGTTGCACTTGATTAAGACTTTAGGAGACAACTAGCCCACCCCTTTTGAAAATAACGCACCTAACAAAAACTTTAAGACAACTAGCCCACCATCTTTGGAATTTAATGTTCTTACTATGACTTTGAACATTCCATGAGTGAATGGGCTTGAAATTTGTAGTACACCAAGGGTTCAACTTTTAAAAGCATGTTTGGACCTTAATTAGAGTAATTATAGGCGTGCTTCCTTTGAGCAAGGGTGTTTGGTCTCTTCATGAAATTTCATGATTAAACCATGCAATGTGTCCTTCATTATCTTTGTCCTCTATCTTATCATTGGACCTCCAATTACTTGCAACAGGTTTTGCGAATTTGTGTGTCTCGAGTCTTGAAACTTGTTCCCAACATCTCCCCCATAATCTCCTTGATGCATATGCGCAACATGATCCTCATTATCCCTTCCCTCAAAAGGATTCGTCCTCAAATATGCAAATTCAAAGGGAGAAAGAGTAGCAACATTAAATGTAGCACTTACATTACCATACCTCTCGTGTAATTCAATCTTGTTGTCATTTTCATTGATTTTCTCTAAGATTTGGCAAAGACAATCTCCCTGTGGATGAAGTTTTGATTTCCTTTGCTCCGGGAACCTCTCATTCTTTAAGTGCACCCACACCCATTCTTCAGGTTAAACACCATTTTCACCGTCCTTTGTTGGCGCGTTTGACCACTTGTTCATTTTTCTGCTCAATATTGTCTTTTACTTTTTCATGCAAGTCTTGCACAAACTTTGTGTTTTTTCACCTTCAAGATTAGAAAACTGGTTAGTAGGCAAGGTAAAAGACCAGGTGGAGTCAATGGGTTAAACCCATACACAACCTCAAAAGATCAAGCATTAGTGGTGGAATGAACCACCCTATTACAAGCAAACTCAGTATGAGGCAAACATCTTTCTCAATGTTTCAAATTTTTTCTAAGGATGACACGCAATAATGTGGAAAATGTTCTATTGGCCGCCTCAGTTTGACCATCAGTTTGTGGGTGTGCGGTGACAGAGAACAAAAGTTTGACTCCAAGTTTATTCCATAATGTCCTCCAGAAATAACTAAGGAATTTGACATCCCTATCGCTCATAATGCTTTTGGGTAACACATGCAACCTAACGACTTCCCTAAAAAAAAATCAACGATATGAGTTTCAACATTTGTTTTAGAACAAACAATAAAACGAGTTATTTTACTAAACCCGTCTACTATCACAAAGATGCTATCATTCCTTGATTGTGATCTAGGCAAGCCAAACACAAAATCCATTGAAATGTTAACCCAATGATGAGAACCAAAGAGCAAAGGGGTGTATAAGCAATGTGGAAGCACTTTAGATTTAGCATGTTTGCACACACTGCAATTTCCACAAACACTAGTCACATCTCTACGCATGCAAGACCAATAAAAATGTTCACACAATATTGACGGTCTTGTCAACCCCGAAATGACCCGCATGCCAATAAAAATGTTCACACAATATTGACAGTCTTATCAACCCCAAAATGACCCATCAATCCACCACGATGACTTTCTCTAACAAGCAATTCATGCATTGAACAAGATGAAACACACCATTTTTTTTTGAAAAAGAAACCCATCATGTTTGTAAAAATAATATTTCCCATATTCTTCACACAATTTCCAGATTTCAGAAATATCAATATCATTCTCATGCATGCTTTTCAACATTTCAAAACCAAGTATTTTAGCATGCATAAAAGTGATTATAGAATATCTCCTTAACAAAGCATCCGTGACAACATTTTCTTTTATGCTTAATGACACAAGGAAATGTTTCAATGAATTCAAGCTATCTAACATCCCGACTATTCAATTTTCTTTGTGACTTTAGAAATTTTAGGCTCTTATGATTCAAATGAATCACAAATTCTCTTGCCCGCAAGTAATGTTGCCAATTTTCTAAAGTTCTTTTTGGGGTATATAATTCCTTGTCATAGGTAGAGTATTTCAATGCAACCCCATTAAGTTTTTCACTAAAGCGATAGGCTTAAAGTCTTGCATTAAAGCAACCCCAATTCCTATTTCAGTGGCATGACATTCAATCTCAAATACCTTAGAAAAATCGAGAAAAATTATCCGAGGGGAATTGGTCAACTTATATTCGAGTGTAGAGAAGACATGTTCTCGAGCTTTTCCCCACGAAGATGCTGGTTAAGAAGAAAGTTTGTTCAAGTGTTGTCTTTTGATGTCAAACATAAATCACTTTACAATGTTGAGCATTACTTACAAAGGTGAACGAATCGAGTCCAACGAACTGAAGTAATCAGACGAAGTGCAGTGCTAAATGTTTATCCATTTATGTTCATAGTTCTATTCGACAAAGATGTTCGATAAAGGAAATTAGGCGATGCTTTGCTGCTCTTCAAAGTGCCCAAACATCATGCTCATACGAAGGTATTCCTGATTCTAGCTTAAGTTGTTTGAAGGAAGGATGTTTGTATGACCAACGGACTGTAAGATCCTAAGTTTTTTCTTGTGGTACATATTCTTTTATTTCCATTTGAACTCTTCCTTACATTCTTTTTGGTTTAGACCTAAGCTGGGGTGTCAGCCGGTTGGGTAGTTCTTGGGAAGGAAGAGGCAGGAGGGCTGTATATTGGTTGCAAGCCAATTACACGCTGTGTAATTGGGATACACGATGTGTAATGGTGTGACCAGGATCTTTCACGCCGTGTAAAGGGTTTTGCCAGGGAGGGAGACCCCGAGATTTACACGACGTGTAATTAAAAAAAAAAGAGGCAGGGGGCCTCTATTTTGGACAAAACCCTCACTTCTCCTCTCTCACGTGTAGGAAGCTATCAAGAAGCCTAAAGCTAGGCAAGCTCCTGATTCGTCGTTTGGACTCGGATTCGAACACCGTCGGTCATGTTGGATCCGCGCCGGTAAGATCTCTAATCCTCTTGTGCCGTTCTTCATTTGGCTTGGTATTGGCTGCGCTATTTGGGTGCGAGCTAATATGATGAGAACCATGTTGAAGGCACCGAGTCGATTGTCCGGGTGGAGGAGTTGGATTTGCAAGGACCGATGACACGAGAGAGATTAAAGAGCTTGAATGCTATAATGGGCGCCCATCTCACTTAATTAAAGGCCCAATGAATCTCACCTCATGGATGGAGCAAATGAGCCTATTATCTCACTTATTTAAGCCCAAACATGATGTTTAAAGCTTGACCCACATGGTTGCACAGATTTTGGAAGCCTTGCCCACATGGAGAATTCTAGAATGACATCTTTGGACACAAAAGTCAAATCCGGTGGGTTAGTTACTCAAAGTCAAATCCGGTGGGCTATGGGTGGAAAGACATGTGCTACTTTTCCACAAAGTCATTGTTAGACTTTAACTTTTTGACTTTAAGGGACAAGGTAGGAATAAGCTTTATGACTTTAGGGTATTAGGCCCTTGACCTTTTATGTCACCCCTTGACTATAAATAGCCACCCCATGACATTGTATTCTCATTCAAGTTTACATTAGTGAAACTCTGCAAGTTTATTCTCTCCATTGTGAGGATCTTTACTTTCTTCCATTGCTCTTGTGCACTCTTGCCTTGTCAATCTACAAGTTAGATTGATGATCCAAGATCACAAAGCCCCCAATTCCGTGCCTCAACCCAAGTGCGTTGTTGTGTGGATTGACTATCACATCCCTCCATTAAGTGTGTTGTTTAAGTAGTAGGTCCCACTCCTTATAGCGTTGATTAACTACTTCCATACCCATCATCCGCCACTTAGCCCCGAACCGCATTATTCATTCGCCACCCTACGCCGTGAAGATCGGGCCACCCCGTGCGTCTCGTATCAGTTGGTATTAGAGCTCCTGTCACGACCCGACCCAAGTCGGGGCTCGAGGCGCAACTACCCCAAGCCCGCCTCCATAGGCCAGGGGGTGACGACTAGCGCCGAAGGCATAACTAATTCGAGGAGGCCTTTGCCTAAAAACCTGTATACACGCACACAACCAACTCAATGCAAAAGTGCAGAGGGAAAGAAAAAAAGACGCAACACTGCTATAAAATAAATCAAACATGCATGAACCTCTAGACATTACAAAAGTATGGTAGTGTATATTGAAAAGTAAAGGAGCAAAATACACGCCCAACCAAAAATATGTCCCAACTTGATAGAAATGGAAAAGAGTAAACAACTGAGAGAGCCTAGCTCCTGTATCCCAAGCTTGGACCGCTGTATGCGGTCCAAACACTCAGTATCTCTAACATGCTCTGAAGTCCCGATCGACCTGTCCGTCGTCTGCAAAAGACACGACACGTGTGGGCGAAGCCCATGCAGGGGTGAGTATATACATACCAAGTAGAACGCCCCGAAAGGGCGAAGGGGGGTAGTAAGAGATACAACTGAAGAGGAAAACAGTAGATAGAACAAGGTGCAGTGAGAGAGTACAACTCAACCCAACACGGGAGTGAAAGTAAGCTTGTCCAAGCACAAGGGGCTAAACACGGTGAGTGAATGAATTACCCGTCGAGCCTTCGCCGTAGACTCATCCAACCGCGAGAAGCTAAACACGGAAAGCACGTGGCATACCCTGCGCGTCTTCACCTCTCCCGAAAGGAGAGTTTTCAAATCCAAGGTGTGAATCCAGAAGAAAGAATATATATATATATATATATATATATATATATATATATATATATATATATATGCTCAATCAAAGAATCCCAAACGAGAGAGTAAGGAGATCTCCATCTCATAACTTAGCCCAAGAAGAAGAGCCGTTAACAGTTCCAAAAGTCCATCAACAAAGCCCAACATTCCATGCGTCTGTCCTGAACACACAAGTCTAAGGAGCTCAATTACCACACCTTGATACTACTCGCTCTGGGCGGCACTGACTCGCATGCACGGTTTTAGGTCGTGTCACAAGAACGCGTCTTGGTGGGGAAAGCGTTCATCTTTTTCGTGAGTCCAAGGCTACGTCAAATCACGTCTCGTCACTGTGCCGCATAGTTGAGGGGCCGCAATCTCTAGGTAAGGATTCATGCCCTGGTACGACAGGAGGGTCCTACTCTGTTAGTCACCGAGGAACTTCACTGCAAGCCCTGCTGGATTGTAACGCTCGGGAAAGGTCATCGGGGAACACCACTGTCCAGCCCTGCTGGAGGGTAACGCCCGGAAAGGTCATTGAGGAACTCCACTGCCCAACCTTGCTGGTGGGTAACTCCCAGAAGAAGCCGTTGGGGAACTCCAGCCCCGCTGGAGTGTAATGCTCGAAAGAAGCCGTCAGGGGATTCCATTGCCCAACCCTGCTGGAGGGTAACGCCTGGAAAGCTCTGGTGATCCTGTACGGTTGCTGTCATCATCGGGTGTCGCCTCATTCGTGCCAAGCACGAAATATTTTACATCGTATCTTGAAAGCCACAATCGAGGGCACCATCACGTTCTACGCGGAAAAACACTCAGGATGAGCTATTCGTGGGCCAAAATCCAAATTAAACGAAGGAGATATGGACGTTCGAAGTTCGTTCAGAAGAGCTCAAGGAGTACACCGCATGTGACCCCAATTCATAGCCTGAACATCTCTGGTTTGCACACGGGTTCCCGTCCGTGTAGTAGTACACGCCGTATAGGTGGACTACACGGCGTGTCTAGGCTAACCGGGACTCGAGCCGTGCCTGCTGGCCGTGTCCGTGTACTGGACCCTCCGTGCCCGTGTACTTCTACACGACTTCCCGTCCGTGTGACCTGTCACACGGGTTGTCCAATCGGTGAAGGGGTACATGACGTGTCAGGGTGGACTATACACCCTGTCCTTACAATTTCCCAAACTGTAGCGCCATCGCTGAGGGAGGCTACACGCCGTCTGTTTATCCTAGAACATGACGTGTAGTCGAGATTTCGCCAGAAAGTCCAGATCTGAAAATCCGAGATCTACGCTTTGTTTCAGGCCGATCCGCCGCAGATCCCGCCATGAAACGATCCAAAATTAAAGGATCTATGCGCTGTTTGTTGTTTCCGGCCGTCGTTCGCTAGAAATCGGCCACTGGAGGTTCATGAGGGTTTCGCCGTTTGAACCGCACGCCGCCGCGCCTTCGTTCGTCATGATCTTGATGTTTAATCAACAAATCGGTCATCCTTGCCTTGCAACGATCTCAGATCTATGCTTCGCTCGCCAAACCGTTGTCGTTTCGTAGATCCGCCGCGGATTCGGGGGCCCAATCGAGCACGGTGCCTCCTGACAATAGTCGAACTGGGAACCATGGGGATTTCACCGGTGAAAAACGCGAATCAGCAAGGGAGAAAAGCATCAAAAACAGAGTTTTAAATATCGTCGGTCAAGCATTCTTGGCCGACGATCAAGAACGGGCACTGTGGTTAGATAAACAATTGATAACAAATTGAAATCCGGTACATGGGCTCATGCAAAGGCCAATGCAGGGCGCAAATCGAAGAAACGAGAGTGATCTACTCAATCATCTTATTATAAGGGCGGAAAACCACATACAACGAGTCCTATCTCGGATTGGATCACTCACTGATGAAGAACGTGTGCGCCAACGTAGAAGAGAGATCTGTTGCGTTCGTCGCGCTTCGATTCGCGTTGATACAAAGATTCGTCGTCGATCGATCTCGATTCGTCAGAGGAAGGAGGAAGAGAGAGCTCCACCAAAGTTTTCAGAATTATGAGTCAATCCTGACAAATTCTCTATAATGATATATTTATAAACATATCATTTAGGTTAAATAAATGAATGAATTAATTTAAATAATCAATTAATTCACTTAAACGCACCGCCAACGAACGAGGGGTCCGAACATCCCGCGTCGACTCATTTTATGTCGCTTTTAGAGTAAATACCGCGTTCTAGGCCCAACCGTGGTATCAGATTTCCGATACGATCAACTGTTTAAAAGTTATCCCGTTTTCTTTAAGAAGCTGCGCGCGCAATAGAAATATATTTAATATTTTTATAAAATTAATTCCGGCCATATCGGGTCTCAGAATCGCATGCCGTCTCAGCGCCTAACTCTAGAAATATATATAGAAATATTTCAAAGTCTTACAAGTCAAAAACTGGGTCTCTACATCATTCTCTCCTTCAAGCTTTTCGTCATCAAAAAACAAAACTAGGAAAACAACTCAGGATACTGAGCCCAAACTTGGCTCTCCCGCTCCCCGAAACTCTTTTGCATGTTTCCGTGCTGCCACAACACATGAACCAAAGGGATGGTCCGTCCATGCAGGGTCCGCTCCTGTCGATCCTCAATCGCCACCGAGTTCTCTGCAAAGGTGACTCCATCCTCGATGTCTAACTCGCCTCAGTCGATGACGTGCATGGGGTCATACACATATCTCATTAGCCGCGACACGTGAAAGACGTCGTGCACCCGCTCCAGCTGTGGGGGTAGGGCGAGGCGGTAAGCAACCCCCGTCAACCTGCTGCTCGATCTTGAACGGCCCGATGAACCTCGGGGATAACTTACCTCCCCAGTTGAACCTCCACAATCCTCGTCGTGAGGAGACTCGTAAGAAAACGTGGTCTCCCTGCTCGAACTCCAAGGGCCTACGACGGTGATCTGCGTAAGATTTCTGTCTGCTCTGGGCTGTCCTCATCCACTCACGGATGACCTGCACTTTCTCTGTTGCTACCTGCACCAACTCTGAGCCCACCAGAGATGACTCGCCGATCTTTGTCCACCACAAGGGTGACCTGGTGCACCAGTTGTGGGGGTAGGGCGAGGCGGTAAGCAACCCCGTCAACCTGCTGCTCGATCTTGAACGACCCGATGAACCTCGGGGATAACTTACCTCCCCAGTTGAACCTCCGCAATCCTCGTCGCGAGGAGACTCGTAAGAAAACGTGGTCTCCCTGCTCGAACTCCAAGGACCTACGACGGCGATCTGCGTAAGATTTCTGTCTGCTCTGGGCCGTCCTCATCCACTCACGGATGACCTGCACTTTCTCTGTTGTTACCTGCACCAACTCTGAGCCCACCAGAGATGACTCGCCGATCTCTGTCCACCACAAGGGTGACCTGCAGGGTCTCCCGTACAAGGGTTAAAAAGGTGTTGTAACGTTCTGATTCCGGAAGCCTCCCAGAGGCGCCCCGTACCCGGTTGGTCACATGGCTTTAAGCGCATTTCCCCAAACGCCAGAGGCTGTCGACTAGCAGCGAGGGCCTTGGGTGTGATAATGGGGAAACTATGCCCTCATTGGCAGAGTAACACAGCGGAAGAGAAACAAATATACAATAGCGGAAACAGTAAACATCCAACAACAGAAAACAGCGAAAGACTTAGATAAAGAAACAATTGGAGCATATATATATATATATATATATATATATATAAATGATGCATGATACATATATGTCTAGGAAAACAGCCAAACAAGTCACAATGCTGAGTACAGTACTAAATCAAGGTAAAAGAAAGAAAACAGATAAACTCCTCAGCATCGCAAGCCTCAGCTTGGTCCCATGCTCTCCAACTTCAATGCAATCAAGTACCTGAAGTAGAAGGGCGCTTGCCCTTATCTATACCTGCAACAACATAGTCTGTTTGGGCCCAAAAGCATGACCCAAACAGGGTGTGAGACGAATCCCAGTAGGTTACCACCACAAGATCTGTGCCTAACAGTTAGTGAAAATATATGGCAGGTAAAGTACAGAAAGGAGTAAACAGGAAGTACTCAGCAGTAAACAATCCACAGTCCAAATATCAAGCAACAACTAAACAAAGCAGATAATCACAACAGGTAACCCTCTGGGAAGTACTCATAGCCTATCCCCTCTGGTCCTACCTATCAAGTACAAGCAACCCTCTGGGCAACACACTCAGTCTAACCCCTCTGGTTCAGCTTAAACATAGACTCTCTGGGGAAACACTCACCGTCAATTCTCTCTATAGTCTCGTATCGTACTAAAGGCGCTCTGGGGAAGCACTCAACGTCAATTCCCCCTGTGACCCGCGTCGAGGAACTACAGACACTCTGGGGAAGCACTCAACGTCAATTCTCCCTGTGATCTCGTATCGTATAATTATAAACACTCTGGAGAAGCCCTTACGTCCATTCTTCCTATGGTCTACTACACCAGGTTCTCAAGGCCCTGTGTAAGTCAAACAAGTATAGCAACGCGTATCGGCCAAAGTAAACCTTAAGAACTACTTGGCTAGCAGTCTACAACATATTAGCATGTCAGATAAACAAGATCACTCCATCCTACAATATTAGGCATGGAAACAACAAAGCAACCTAACAGGCTAAGCAGAACCAAACGGTCATAAGCAGAACATGCATGGGCAACACCTCCAAAGCATAGCAAACAACCCTATTCACATACAAATAATCTCTACTTGCACACACTAGCAAAGCAGACAATTAACAGGGTTAAAAACGGTAAACGCACAATACCCCGTTCATGGGTATTGGCGATTTTGCACATACAATTCAAAGACCTTAAACCGAAAGGCACAAACCACCCACCTTTAGGGTTCCGACGAAAACGATCCACAATCAACCGCACCCACAAATCCGGGCAACCGCTTCACGGAAGATCGCTCTAAAACTCCTTCCCTATCATCCACAAGCCTTAAAATCAACACTCAAGGCAAACCCAACACTAGATCTACATGCAACGGATGTAGATCTAGAAAACCTAGAGAGAGGGAAGAGAAGATCTAGGGAAAACCAAGGAGAAACCAAGAGGAGAGACTTACCCGAGAAGAACCGCCTTCGATCCACCAAGAAACCCCTTCGATTTGCCTCCAAAACGAGCCAAGGAGCTCCCCCAATCTCTGAAAATCGCAACTCCCGCGTGAGTCACGAGTAGGATGATGAAAGGTAGAGGAATGAGAAATCCCGAGTGGCCCGGGACTTAAAAACCCTAATTTTAAGTGGCCGCACGGTTACCCCGCACGGTTTGGCAAACCGTGTGCCAACTGTGCGGTTGCCACTGTCTCACCCAGGGATTTCGCACGGCTTGCCCGCACGGTTTAACAAACCGTGCGCTGCCCGTGCGGAGCCCACTGTCAAGGGTTGCACGGTTTCCTGGGCTGGCCGCATGGTTTGTTCAGACCGTGCACCAACCGTGTGCCCCTGCACGACCTCCAGAATTTCCTCTTTCTCCGAAACGACCAAAGAAGGAAAACAGACCTGAAAAGAAGGTTCAGGTTCTTACAAACTTCCCCCCTTAATGAAATTCGTCCCCGAATTTCTCTAGCGCGGCGTAGAAGAAGAAACCCCGAACAGCTCCGGCCACTGTGCTCGTACATCGGCCTCCCTCTCCCAAGTCTCGTCCTGTACCCGCCCGTGCTGCCATAACACCCGTACCAGAGGAACAGATCGGCCACGAAGAACCTTTGTACTGCGATCGACAATTCGGATAGGATGCTCCTCAAACGACGCATCCACCTCGAGCTCAACCTCCTTGGGTTGAAAGACATGAGACGGGTCTGAAAAGTAACGTCGCAGCTGAGAAACGTGGAAAACGTCGTGCATAGCCCGGTACTTCTGAGGTAACTGCAACCGATAGGCAACCGACCCAACTCTCTCCAACACCTCAAATGGCCCGACGTATCTCGGTGAAAGCTTACCCTGCCTTCTAATCTTCCTATGCCCCAACCTCGGTGTGGCACGCAGGAAAACCTGATCCCCGACCTCGAACTCCAGAGGTCGTCTCCGCTGATCAACATAAGACTTCTGCCGAGACTGTGCAGTAGCCATCCTCTTCCGAATCAACTCTATCTGCCCTGTGGTCTCCTGGACAAGACGAGGACCCAACAAAGCTGCCTCTCCTGCCTCCAGCCAACATAAGGGTGATCGGCATGACCTACCGTACAAAGCCTCATAAGGTGCCATCTGAATAGTTGCTTGAAAACTATTATTGCAGACAAACTCTACAAGATGTACATGCTTCTTCCAAGAACTTCCAAAGTCCAGAATGCAAGCTCGGAGCATATCCTTAAGCACTTGAATCGTACGCTCGGACTGACCATCTGTCTGGGGATGGTATGCTGTACTCAAAAGTACCTGTGTACCCAAAGCCTTCTAAAGCCCCTGCCAGACCCGAGAAGTAAAACGCGCATCCCTGTCTGAAACAATGGAGTGTGGGACTTCATGTAGACGTATAATCTCTCGGATGTACAACCGTCCCAGCTCATCGACACTGAAGGTCTCCTTGATCGGCAAGAAGTGAGCAACCTTCGTAAGCCTGTCGATGACAACCCAAACAGCATCATTCCCTCGGGGCGACCTCGGCAAACCAGTTACGAAATCCATCACGACGTCGTTCCACTTCCACTCAGGAATGGGTAACTGCTGCAAAAGACCTGCTGGTCGCTGATGCTCCGCTTTCACCTGCTGACAAGTGGAACACCTCATGAAAAAACCAGCAACATATCTCTTCATACCTGGCCACCAATACTGGCGGTGTAGATCACAATACATCTTGGTGACGTCAGGATGAACTGCCCAAACTGAGGAAAGAAAATCCTGCATCAGCTCCTCGCTTATGTCTGCTGGCACCCATACGCGTCCCTGGAAACGCAAGATCTCATCCTCGCCTACTGTCCATCCAGGAAGAGGGTCCTCTCCTGACACACTCTCCCGCAGGACTAGGCCTTCTGAGTCTGATAGCTGCCGCATCCGTACCCGATCGAGAAGAGTAGAGGTAACAGCTACCGAAGATAGAAGTCGTGCAGCTCCAAATGCATCTCAGAGAATAGAGCCATAAGCTGCCACTCACTGCTGGTCTCTTGAATGGCCTGTATCTGAGTTCTCCTGCTCAACGCGTCAGCCACTGCGTTGCCTTTCCCAGGTGTATAAGCAAGCTCAAAGTCAAAGGACTGAAGATACTCGACCCACCTGTGCTGTCTCAGATTCAGATCACGCTGAGTAAAGATGTACTTGAGACTTTTGTGGTCAGTGAAAACCACAAAATGCTCTCCCAGAAGATAATGTCTCCAACAGCGTAAGGCATGTACAACAGCTGCCAACTCCAGATCGTGCGTCGGGTAATTCCTCTCATGTGGCTTCAACTGCCGAGTCCCGTACGCAACGACTCCATCTCCCTGCATCAGCACAACTCCCAGCCCGATACCTGAAGCATCGCAGTAAACAGTATAGCTCTTGCCCGACTCCGGCAAGACTAGTATCGGTGCTGACGTCAACCTCCCCTTCAGCTCTTGAAAGGCTGACTCACAAGAATCTGACCACAAGAACTTCGCACCCTTCTTAGTCAGACCTGTCAGCGGTGCTGTTAAGCGTGAAAAGTCCTGTATGAAGCGTCTGTAGTATCCAGCCAGCCCTAGGAAACTCCGTACCTCAAAGACGTTCTTCGGCTGCTTCTAGGAAACTACTGCCCTCACTTTCTCTGGGTCTACTGATACTCCTGTCTCTGAGATAACATGACCCAAAAAGTGAATCTGATCCATCCAAAAGTGGCATTTCGAGAGCTTAGCATATAACTGATTCTCTCTCAGTGCACTCAGAACGATCTCAAGATGGGTAACATGGTCGTGTCGAGTGTGAGAGTACACCAAGATGTCGTCCATGAAAACCACCACGAAGGAATCCAAGTATGGATGAAACACTCGGTTAATCAGTGCCATGAAAACTGCAGGCGCATTCGTGAGACCGAACGGCATAACCGTATACTCGCGTTATACCAAACCCACAGGTCGGAGGATCGAAACCTCCCTCTGATACCACTTTGTAACGTCCCGGTTCTGGAAGCCACCCAGAGGCGCCCCGTACCCGGTTGGTCACATGGCCTCAAGCGCATTTCTCCGAACGCCAGAGGCTGCCGACTAGCAGCGATGGCCTTGAGTGTGATGAAGAGGAAACTATGCCCTCATTGGCAGAGTAACACAGCGGAAGAGAAACAAATATACAATAGCGGAAGCAGTAAACACCTAACAACAAAAAACAGCGAAAGACTGAAATAAAGAAACAACTGGAGCATACATATATATATATAAATGATGCATGATACATATATGTCTAGGAAAACAGCCAAACAAGTCACAATGTTGAGTACAGTACTAAATCAAGGTAAAAGAAAGAAAACAGATAAACTCCTCAGCATCGCAAGGCTCAGCTTGGTCCCATGCTCTCCAGCTTCAATGCAATCAAGTACCTGAAGTAGAAGAGCGCTTGCCCTTATCTATACCTGTAACAATATAGTCTGTTTGAGCCCAAAAGCATGGCCCAAACAGGGTGTGAGACGAATCCCAGTAGGCAACCACCACAAGATCTGTGCCTAAAAGTCAGTGAAAATATATGGCAGGTAAAGTACAGAAAGCAGTAAACAGGAAATACTCTGCAGTAAACAATCCACAGTCCAAATATCAAGCAACAACTAAACAAAACAGATAATGACAACAAGTAACTCTCTGGGAAGTACTCACAACCTATCCCCTCTGGTCCTACCTAACAAGTACAAGCAACCCTCTGGGCAGCACACTCAGTCTAACCCCTCTGGTTCAGCTTAAGCATAGACTCTCTGGGGAAGCACTCACCGTCAATTCCCCCTATAGTCTCGTATCGTACTAAAGGCGCTCTGCGGAAGCACTCAACGTCAATTCCCCCTGTGGCCCGCGTCGAGGAACTACAGACACTCTGGGAAAACACCTAACGTCAATTCCCCCAGTGGTCTCGTATCGTATAATTATAAAGACACTATGGAGAAGCCCTTACGTCAATTCCCTCTATAGTCTCGTATCGTACTAGATGCTAGTTTCCAGACTGATCAAGATGACATGAAGTCGCAGACTGGATACATCTTCAGTTTGAATGGAGGTGCAGTGAGCTGGAAGAGCTCAAAGCAAAGTGTGGTGGCAGATTCTACAGCGGAGTTCGAGTATATCGCAGCTTCTGAGGCAGCTAAAGAAGCAGTATGGATGCGAAGCTTCGTCCAAGAGCTGGATGTAGTGCCAAGCAGTAAAGATCCTATCACACTCTATTGTGATAATACTGCAGCGGTGACACTTGCAAAAGAGCCAATGTCACATCAGCGGACAAAGTACATACTTCGGAAGTATCATCTCTTGAGGGATTTTTCTCAGAGAGGTGAAGTTGTAGTGAGCAGTATTTCCACAGAAGACAACGTGGCAGACCCCTTGACTAAAGCCTTGACTCAGCAGAAACATGATCATCATGTGAGGTCTAGCGGACTAAAAGTCGTAGGCATTTGGCTCTAGTCCAAGTGGGAGTTTGTAAGGGTTGGTGTCCTAAGAACCAACTGTTTTGTACTTTGATTACATGAATGTTCACTTATTGTATATTGTTCATTGTTCTGCATGACTATAATACAATAATGTCCTGGAATATTCGTTGCATTAATAAGGTCATGGCAGATCCCCGCTATGATGAGAACCTTGAAATGCTATAACAATATTCTTAAATAAAGTTATGCGTTTGGATGACATACTATGATAGGACACATAGTATACAGACCGTCATGTGCGAGTACTCGTAAGAAGACGAGACTCTCTCTCATGGAGTTCGCACTTGGTAATCTCTAAGATGGGAGATTATGAGAACAGACCCGCCAATAGCAATTCTGCATGTCTTGGTGTCATCTGACATTGCTATCTACGAGCGTGTGTAATGGTCCTTAGACTGGAAGATTATCATTAACTCATGTTATGAGTCGCGCACTTAGATTTGCTGACGAAAACCGTCACGTAGACAGTTGGCGGGAAGTAGGGCACGTTGGGTGCGTCACGAATGACATGTTGTTAATGGATAAGTCGAGGAAGGATTTGTCCCTTCCATATTTATGGAAGTAGATATCTCGGGCCCTTTGATTGAAATAGAACTGTCAAACAAATTCCATGACAATGTTGTAACGACAAGTTTATTTCTGGAAGTCAAAGAATGACAGATCAAACATATGGGTTTATGACACTACCATGAAACCTGCTTAATGAGATATTGAGACAAAGAGATTAAATTACACAGTAAGCGTTCGTATGAGGTGATACGTCAATGCGGCGTCAACTTCTTTCTCTTGGGTGCCTTGACCCGTTGATAGACAATAATCTTGGACTTTAGGCAAGCCCGCCTAATGCCAACGAGAAAGGGGCCTAGAGGGTCACACACTAAGTGTATTCAAGTATCTCAAGTAGAATAAAGATTATTCCCGTACGTGGTTTAATAATTATTTAAGGAAGCCTAAATCGTTTTAATGTTGGAGGAAGAATAAAATAAAACAAGTACACGCCGTGTATCAATCATTACACGCCGTGTAGTTTTATTTTGAAAACAAGTACACGCCGTGTATTGTTAAATGTACTCGCCGTGTAGTTTTCATTTTGGAAAAGAAATGAATAAATGAAAACAAGATATACACGCCGTGTACATTGAATGTACACGCCGTGTAGTTTTCAATGAAAAACAAGTACACGCCGTGTAGTTTTTCCAGTCGGGATTTTGAGGAAATATCGTTTTATTAAATGATATTTATTATAATCAGTGTGGGCGCATGTCAAGGAATTAATGACTCGACATGGGGTTTACAAAAGGGAGTTAATGAAATAAATAAAACGCGTAACGCGTTTATTTATTGTCATAACTCTATAACCTCAAACCCGATTATAAATATTCTCACAACCCCAACTCTTTTCCTAAGACAAGAGAATCGTTGTGCACAACAATTCTGGAGAATTCTTTTAAGGCCGAAAGAACCTCTTCCTCCAAAAACGCTCTCAAGACCGAGAGAGATCCTCTTCCATCGGATCAAGACGATCTAAGGCGGACAACGCAAGCAAAGGTTTCTCCACGCTAGCACCCGAAGACTCCTTTAGCGACGTCCAAAGATACGAGGTGCACGTGTGGATCACCGCTAGAGGAAGTCTACACTTGGCTTCTGCGACGCAACGACGAATCACACCAGAACGTGATCAAGAACATCAACGAAGAAAGAACATCCAAAAGGTATTTCTTTTCAATTGATTAAATTAATTATAATCAACCTGTAACGATCTTACTTTGTGGTTCCAGGACTTTTCCTTTCTTTGTCTATTTCTATGATTCGATCTGTGGAGACCGACGTTTATCGTCGTATTGATCCCGGATTGATCATTGTTAATGACAAAAAGCCAAGTGGACACATCCACCCACGCGCTTCCGCTGTGCCCGGAACCTTCAGGTACTTCGTGAAGGCGAACGATCTCCCGTACGTACAACTGCCCCAAACTCTCCACCGAACTCTTCTCCCTAATAGCAAGGAAGTGCGCCGAATTCGTGAGTCGGTCTACTATCATCCAGATGGCGTCGTGGTCCTTTGCTGTGCACGGAAGCGCTGTGACGAAGTCCATGGACATGCTGTCCTATTTCCATTTCGGGATCTCGAGAGGCTGCAACAAATCTACCGGAACTTGGTGCTCAGCCTTCACCTATTGACAAGTGAGACACTGAGAGACGAACTCAGCCACGCTCCGTCTCATGCCGGACCACGAAAATTGCCGCTGAATATCTCTGTACATCTTCCCCACACCGGGATGTACAGCTAGGGGAGAAGTGTGGAACTCTCGCATCACCTCCTCCCGCAACGTGACTGTAACTACCATTCGACCCTAAAACAAGATGGCGTGATTCCCTTCTTCAAAATATTCATCTAGTGAGTTGCCTGTGGATATCTGATCACGTAAGACCTCGCAGTCGATGTCCCCCAGCTGAGACTCTCTCACACGCTCGAGGAGTGAAGGAGTCAACACCATCGACCGAAGAAAGACTGTACCCTCCTGCTCCACCAGGGTCAGCTACAGAGAAGCTAACTGCTCCGAAGCTTCCTGCACTAAGCGAGTCTGGGACTTCCTGTTGAGGGCATCTGCTACAACGCTGTCCTTCCCTGGAGTGTAGACTATCTCAAAGTCATAATCTTGCAGAAACTCCAACCAGCGTCGTTGTCTCAGGTTCAGGTGTCTCTGTGTGAAGACGTATCTGAGACTCTGGTGGTCTGAGTAAACCACAAAACGCTCTCCCAGAAGATAGTGTCTCCACATTCTCAGGGTGAAAACTACCGTTGCCAACTCTAGGTTGTGAGTTGCGTAGTTCTGCTCGTGGGGTCTCAACTGTCTCGACCCGTTTGCGATTACTGCCTGACGTGCATCAACACGCAACAGAGCCCAGCTCTTGAGACATCGCAATACACTACGAACTCAACACCATCCTCTGGTAGTCTCAACACCGGAGTGTTCGTCAACCTCTGCCTCAACTCCTCAAAGGCCCTCTAGCACTGCTTAGACCAAGTAAACGACTGCCCTTTCCGCTTTAGGACGCTCAAAGGGGCTGCGATTTTGGAGAAGTTTGCCACAAATCTCCCGTAGTATCCCGCCAAACCAAGAAAGCTCCGCATCTCTGACACATTCTTGGGTGACTCCCAAACAAGCACTGCTTCAATCTTCGTTGGATATACGGCTAAACCTTGTTTAGAAATGACATGTCTCAAAAAGTGAACCTCATGAATCCAGAACTGACACTTCGAGAGCTTTCTGTAAAGCTGGTGCTCTCGAAGCAAATCTAGGACCATCCTTAAGTGCTCTGCATGTTCCTCCTCTGATGCAGAGTAGACGAGTATCGATGAAGACAACAACAAATTGGTCCAAGGCTGGAAAACCCAGTTAATCAAAGCCATGAAAATGGCGGGGGCATTCGTCACACCAAAGGACATCACTAGGAACTCATAGTGTCCTTAGCGACATTGGAACACCAACTTTGGAATATCAACCTCGCGAACTCTTAACTGGTGGTAGTCGGACTTGAGATCGATCTTCGAGAACCATCTCGCGCCTTGCAACTGGTCAAAGATGTCGTCAATCCTCGATAAGGGATACTTGTTCTTTATCGTGGCCTGGTTCAGACGACGATAATCTACGCAAAGCCGTAAGGTCCTGTCCGCCTTTTTTACGAACAGGACTGGAGCTGCCTAGGGGGACACACTGGGTCTGATGAAACCTTTCTCTCGAAGGTCCTTCAATTGCAATCGTAGCTCTCGAAGCTCCGTAGGTGCCATCTGATATGCTGCAGAAGATATCGAGGCTGTCCCTGAATGCAAGTCGATACAAAACTCCATCTCTCGTCTCGGAGGTAGTCCTGAAACGTCTTCGGGGAATACGTCCATATAATCCTCCACAACTGAAGGAACCCAGATGTTTGAAGAGCCTACTGCATCAAGGGCTACACTCGCCAACTAATGGGTGATTGGCTGCAACCTCCTGCTCGTAACATCCACCTGTCCCGCCATGAGATCTCTCTCGCCAAAAAAGGAGAATCTCGTCCCATAAGTGCGTGGGCATCTGACCTGACTGCGCTGAATGTTAATCTGGGCCCGGACCATGGAAAACCAATTCATACCCAAAATGATATCATAGGGTTATATCGTGACGACCAAAAGGTCCCACGTGAACCTCTCTCCATCAAGCCATAGCTCGCACTGCCGACAAATGAAAGATATAGAAGAAGCGTTCCCAGTAGGAACCTCAAGACGAAGCTGCTGTGCTAACTGAGAGTTCTAGCTCTCGCACCAGAAGCCGAGAGACAAAAGAATGGCCGACACCTGTGTCTACTAATACTGAGGCAAGAGTAGAATAAACACAGATCGTATCTCGAATAATCTCGTGTGCTGCAGGATCGTAGACATCCAAAGCCTGCAGCTGTCCGCGACCCTGACCGCCAGCTCCCTTAGCCTGACGTGGGCCGCTTGGTGGTGGTGGTGGTGGAAGGATCTAATGACGGCGTCCACCACCCATAGCTCCTCATGCTCCTCTGTCAGCTCTGCCTCCTTGGGAACCACCCTGTCCGCGCCTGAAAGATCTTTGATCACGACGTTGCCTCTGCTGTGGTGGTCTATCAGTCATCTGCCTGGGCTGCTCAACACTTTTGGTCGGGCAGTCACGTGCCATGTGACCTCTCCCGTCACAAGCAAAGCACCGCCCCTCTTTGGGCTGCTTTGGTCCTCTGCGTTGCCTCGGACCCATACGACTACGTGCTTGAGCCTGCTCGCGAAAGGGTCTCCTGCTCCGAGATCCCGTCGACTGACGCCTGCTAGTTGCAGCAGACGACTCAGCTCTGTGGCGCCCACTGCCAGCTCTAGTTGTCTGGCGTCCCTCTGACAGAAAGCTCTCTGTCACTAGTGGCCGCTCCATCACTCTGACATAGGTGGGGGTGCACAAGGGCACAACGCTGACCCGAATCTCTCTGCGGAGTCCTTGCCCAAACTTTTGTGCTCGGAAGTATACGTCCCAGATCATGTCAAGGGAGTAGCGCGTAAGGTCTGTGAATCTCGCTGCGTACTCAGCCACCGTCATCCCTCCCTACCGAAGCTCCTGGATCTGAACTGAGCATAAGCAGGAGGGTAGTATTCCTCACGGAACAGTCGTTGGAAGTCGTCCTACGAGAGTGTCGACTCATCGTGCATCTGTGTAACGGGGCTCCACCAACGTCTAGCTGATCCGTGGAAAAGACTGGCTGTCAGTGCCACCACTTGATCCGTTGGGGTCAGAACAAGCTTGAGGATATGGACCACGACTCTAGCCAATCCTCTGCTGCCTGAGGATCTGGCTCGCCGCAGAACCTCAGTGGTCTCTGACGCTGGAATTCGTGAAGCGTGCTAAGCCTGCGCGCATCCTCAGTTTGCTCTGCTGGGATGATTTGTTGCTCGACAGGTGGTGCCGCCGCTACCTGCCCTAGAGGAAGGGGGTCATAGGATGAACCCTGAATTGAGCCCTCTTCGCTCATAGGGTCGTCGTCACGAACTGAAGTTGGTATCCTTGTTGACTATTGTCGCAGAGGCATCGTGAAAGTTATCAAGGAGCAATGCGGTCAGATGAGCATATATATATATATATCAACAACAACGAGGAGCTGACTCAAGAAGGACAATCAAAGACTCAATCCTATATGATGCATGCACCATTGATCCCTGCAACAAATGCCTCGGCATGCTGAGTCGACAAGCAGGTAGTCAGGGTTCTGGTGAATGGATACGTCGGCCGCTCGTACCATCACTGGACTCCCTGGCCTGAGAGCCGCACTTGAGACACTTTGACACTGTTGCCCTAAACCCAACCAAATCCTCTTAAGGGGAAACGTCCGAACAACGTCCCAAAGAATGAACTTGCTCTGATATCAATTTGTCACGACCCAACCCAAGTCAGGGCTCAAGCTGCAACTACCCCAAACCCACCTCCATAGGCCAGGGGGTGGCGACTAGCGCTGAAGACATAACTAACTCGGGGAGGCCTTTGCCTAAAAACTTGTACACACGCACACAGTCAACTCAATGCAAAAGTGCAGAGAGAGAAGAAAAGATGCAATACTGTTATAAAGTAAACTAAACTTGCATGAACCTCTAGACAGTACAAAAGTATGGTAGTGTATACTGAAAAGTAAAGGGGAAAAATACACGCCCAACCAGAAATATGTCCAAACCTGACAAAATTGGAAAAGAGTAAATAGCCGAGAGAGCCCAACTCCTGTATCCCAAGCTACGACCACCGTACGTGGTCCAAACACCTAGTATCTCTAAGCTCCTCTGAAGTCACGGTCGACCTGTCTGTCGTCTGCAAAAGTCACGACACGTGTGGGCGAAACCCATGCAGGGGTGAATATATACATACCTAGTAGAACGCTCCGAAAGGGTGAAGGGGGGGTAGTAAGAGATACAACTGAAGAGGAAAACAGTAGATATAACAAGGTAGAGTGAAAGAGTATAGCTCAACCCAACAAGAGAGTGAAAGTAAACTCGTATGAGCACAAATGGGCTAAACACGGTGAGTGGATGAACTACCCGTCGAGCCTTCGCAGTAGGAGAGTAGATTAATCCAACCACGAGAAGCTAAACACGGAAAACACGTGACATACCCCGCGCGTCTTCGCCTCCTGGAAGGAGAGTATCCAAATCCAAAGTGTGAATCCCAAAGAAAGAATATATATATATATACACACATATATATATATATATATATATATATATATATGCCCAGTCAAAGAATCCCAAACGAGAGAGTAAGGGGATCTCCATCTCACAGCTCAACCCAAGAAAAGAGTCACCAACAGTCCCAAAAGTCCATCAACAAAGCCCAGTATCCCACGCATCTGCCCTGAGCACACAAGTCTAAGGAACTCAATTACCACACCTTGACACTATCCGTTCTGGGCGGCACTGACTCGCCCGCACAGTTTTAGATCGTGTCACAAGAACGCGTCTTGGTGGGGAAAACGTTCCTCTTCCTCGTGAGTTCAAGGCTACGTCAAATCACGTCTCGTCACTGTGCCGCACAGTCAAAGGGCCACAATCTCTAGGTAAAGATTCCATGCCTTGGTATGACAGGAGGGTCCTACTCTGCTAGTGACCGAGGAACTCCACTGCCCAGCCCTGCTGGAGGTTAATGCTCGGGAAAGGTTATCGGGGAACTCCATTGCCCGACTTTGCTGGAGGGTAAGCCCAGTAACGCCCAGAAAGGCCATCGGGGAACTCTATTGCCCAACCCTGTTGGAGGGTAATGCCTGGAAAGGTCATCGGGGAACTCCACTGCCCAGCCCTGTTGGAGGGTAACGCTCGAAAGAAGCCGTCGGGGAACTCCACTGCCCAACCCTGCTGGAGGGCAACGCCCGGAAAAAGCCGTCGGGGAACTCCACTGCCTAGTTCTGCTTGAGGGTAACGCCCGAAAGAAGCTCTCGGGGAACTTCACTGCCCAACCCTGTTGGAGGGTAACGTACGGAAAGCTCCGGTGATCCTGTATGGTCGCTACCGTCATCAGGTGTCGCCTGAGTGCGTGCCAAGCCCAGAATATTTCACATCGTATCTCGAAAGCCACAACCGATGGCACCATCGCGTTCTACGCGGAAAAACACTCGGGATAAGCTACTCGCAGGCCAAAATTCGAGTTCAAATGAAGCAGATACGAACGTTCGAAGTTTGCTCAAAAGAGCTCAAGGAGTACACGACGTGTGATGGGACCCACACGGCGTGTGGCCCCACTTCACAGCCTGACCGTGTCTCTGGTCGGCACACGGGTGTCCGTCTGTGTAGTAGTGCACGCCGTGTAGGTGGACTACACGGCGTGTCTAGGCTAACCGGGACTCGAGCTGTGCCTGCATGCCGTGTTCGTGTACCAGACCCTGTGTCTGTGTACTTCCCAACTTCCCGTCCGTGTAGCAGTATACGCCGTGTAGGTGGACTACACGGCGTGTCCAAGCTAATCGGGACTCGAGTTGTGCCTGCAAGCCGTGTCCGTGTACTTCCCAACTTCCCGTCCGTGTGACTTGTCACACGGGTTGTCCAACCGGGGAAGGGGTACACGGCGTGTCAGGGTGGACTGCACGCCGTGTCCTTATAATTTCCCAAACTGTAGCGCCAGGGAGGCTACACACCGTGTGTTCATCCTAGAAAGTCCCGATATGAAAATCCGAGATATACGCTTTGTTTCAGGCCGATCCTCCGCAAATCCCGCCATGAAACGATCCGAAATTAACAGATCTATGCGCCGTTCGTCGTTTTCGACCGTCATTCTCCAAAAATCGGCCACCGGAGGTTCACGAGGGTTTCACCGTTTGAACCGCACGCCGCCGCACCTCTGTTCGTCATGATCTTGATGTTTAGTCAACAGATCGGTCATCCTCGCCTCGCAACGATCCCTGATCTATGCTTTGCTCGCCAAACCATTATCGTTTTGTAGATCCGTCGCGGATCCGGGGGTCTGATCGAGCTAGGTGTCGCCTGACAATCGTCGAACTGAAAACCACGGGGATTCCACCGGTGAAAAACACGAAGCAGTGAGGGAGAAAAGTATCAAAAATAGAGTTTTAAATATCGCCAGTCAAGCATTCTTGATTGATCAAGAACGGGCACCGAGGTTAGATAAACAATTGATAACAAATTGAAATCGGGTACACGGGCTCATGCAAAGGCCAATGCAGGGCGCATATCGAAGAACACAAGAGCGATCTACTCAATCATCTTATTATAAGGGCGGAAAATCACATATAACGAGTCCTACCTCGGATTGGATAGCTCGCTGATGA
This sequence comes from Viscum album, assembly GCA_963277665.1. NCBI lineage: Eukaryota > Viridiplantae > Streptophyta > Magnoliopsida > Santalales > Viscaceae > Viscum > Viscum album. The sequence goes on from OY728141.1 coordinate 1,719,767,805, forward strand.
AGAACGCGTGCGCCAACGTAGAAGGGAGATCCGTTGCGTTCGTCGTGCTTCAATTCACGTTGATCCAAGGATTCGTCGTCAATCGATCTCGATTCGTTAGAGGAAGAAGGAAGAGAGTGCTCTGCCGATGTTTTCAGAATTTTGAGCCAACCCTGGCAAATTCTCTATAATGATATATTTATAAACATATCATTTAGATTAAATGAATGAATGGATTAATTTAAATAATCAATTAATTCACTTAAACGCACGACCAATGATCTCATTTTATGTCGCGTCTAGGGTAAACACTGCGTTTCGGACCCAATCGTGGTCTCGGATTTCTGATCCGATCAACCGTTTAAGAATTATCCCGTTTTTTTAAGAAACTGCGTGCACAATATAAAATATATTTAATATTTTTATAAAATTAATTTCGGGCACACCGGGTCTCGGAATCACACGCCGTTTCAGCGCGTAGCTCTGGAAATATATATAGAAATATTTCGAAGTCTTACAAGGCAAAACCCGGGTCTCTACAGCTTCGATTATCACCCTTTTTCTATCCCATATATCCATTACCCTTCTTAACTTTCCTTATTATCCACCCATTAAAAAAAACCCTTTTTCTTTGAAAACCTCCAAAGTTGGTCTATGTCGCGGAAGATTGAAATATTTTTACATTGCGCCAATTATTCATCTATCCTCTTTTCACATTTAATTCGCTATATGTGATTGTATTTGAAAAAAAAGTCAAAAAAATCAAATTTTCTTCTTCATTTTGTGCTTTTCAAAATTAAGCACATCCTTTGAGAGATTTCAAAAAAAAAAAATGTCTTACTCTCCGTTCATCATCTTGTGCTTTAACCACAACACTTTTTGGGGAGATTTGACAAAAAAGAAAAGAAAAAAAAAGCGGATACAATTACTTCTTCGTTCTTTACATTATTAGCACTTTCCATTTTTCATACACCATTTTCTTCATCATTTTTACTTCATCACCATATCACATGTGGCTCATATTGTTATTGATTTTTCTTATCTTGCATAATCGGGTGAAAACCCTTTATTACACCCATCCATCTTTTTTCGGCATTTACCCATATTTTCTACCTTTTTTTCCTGCCCTCTACCATTTTGTATCCTTTTACCACTCAAACGGGCTATGTTAAACCATTCCCCAACACAATCTTGATTTGGGAAGGATTGATGACACGTGATCGCCCCAAACAAGGTATTAGATTTCATAAGAGTTTGGGATTTGAATTGAGTGTTGAGAGTGGAGAGAAATAAGCAAAAAAAAAAAAAAGTAAAAAAATGAAACTCGTGTGTACATCTTGTGTGCGTGAGCGTGTACATCTTGTGTGTGTATATCTTCGTGTGTGTTAGTGTGTGAGTATCATTGTGTGCGTTTCTCCTCGTGTGTGTTTGTGTTTGTGTTACATATCATGGCAAAAGATCGTGGGAAGAGAAATGCTCATGCTAGCAATGAAGGAAGTCAAAGTAGATCTCTCGCACCGGAAGCTACGCCACTTCAAATGCAAGTTTTGGTGAGCCATTTCGAGAAGCTTCTTGATAGAAAGTTGGAGGTGCTATATGAGGGGATTGACAACCTGGAGAATCAACAAAGCCCAAGGATGATCCATGATAATCCACGACGCGCTCCGACACCACATCACCGCTACATTATGGAGGGGATGAAAACCATTGATGATGATTTTGAGGATGTCCGACAAAAGAGGAGGTTGTACCAACAACCTAGAGGAGGCTAAAGGAGACCACATGATGATGAACTATTTGGTGGGATCAAGGTGAATGTCCCTTCGTTTAAAGGGAAAAGCGATCTGGAAGCATACTTGGAGTGAGAGATGCAGATCGAGCAGGTGTTTTCATGCCGTGTGTATTCTGAGGAGAAAAAGGTCAAACTTGCTTCCCTTGAATTTTCTTATTATGTTTTAATTTGGTGGGATCAAATGCAAAAGGAGAGAGCTAGATATGACAGACGTGCTATCAACACTTGACGACATGAAGTTTGCCATGCGGAAGCGGTTTGTCCCCTCACACTACCATAGAGATCTTCACAACAAACTTCAGCGGCTCACCCAAGAGTAAGAGTGTAGAAGATTACTACAAGGAGATGCAAATTGCCATGATTCGAGCAAACATCGACAAGGAGATGCAAATTGGCATGATTCGAACAAACATCGAGAAGGATCCAGAGACAACCATGACAAGGTTTTTATATGGGCTAAATCGGGAGATTGCCGATCAAGTGGAGATGTACCACCATGTTGAGATACAACATATGATCCACCAAGTCACCAAGATCGAGCAACAAATCAAAAGGAGGAGCAACATGAGGAAACCCACCACCCCTTTCACTCTATGGAGAAATTTGAGGAAGGAAATTAGCGAATCACCAAAAGAGGCGGTCGATCGCAAAATTGACAGGGTAATTCTTCCACCTAAGAAACCTATTTTTTAGGCTAATTAAACAAGGAATCGGGATATTCGTTATTTCAAATGTCAAGGAAGGGGTCACATTGCTAGTGAATGCCCAAATCGGCACACCATGACCATCAACAAGCATGGAGAATGGGAGACCCGATAGAGAGAGCTAGGAGGAAGATGAGGAATCCCCCGAAATTGATAATGGAGAATTTGCATAAGATGGTGAGATTCTTGTCACTAGGAGAGTTCTAAGCACACAAATGACCATGAGAAAGGAGCAGCGGGAGAACTTTTTCTATACACGGTGCAAGATTCATGGGAAGATATGTAGTGTTATTATTGATGGAGGAAGCTATAGCAACGTGGCGCGCACTGTGTTGATGGAGAAGTTGGGACTCCCGACTTTGAGGCACCAACATCTGTACCCGCTTCAGTGGTTGAATGATTGCGGGGAGCAAGTGAAGGTATTGTTCACCATCGGTAAGTACAAAGATGAGGTTTTGTGCGATGTTGTTCCTATGAAGGCTTGTCATTTGTTGTTGGGTTGACCGTGGCGGTACGATTGACGTGTTACTCATGATGGGTTCTTGAATCGTCACTCTTTTGTACTCCGAGGGGAACCTATAACCCTCAACCCCATGTCCCCCAAACAAATTCCGAAAGATCACATTTTGAGAGAAGAAAAAAATTAGCGATGAAGAAAGAGTTAAAATGAAGGAGAGAATGAGGGAAATAGAGAAAATGAGAGGAAAAGAAATGGAGAGTAAAGAAAAATCAAGGGGAAAAAAGAATTTGAGAGAAGAGAAAAGTGTGATTTTGGAAAAAAAAGTGAGTTAAAGAAGCTTTGTTTTCATAGCAAACCCTCCTAGTCTCATGTACAAAGAGGTGTTGCTAAATACTAACGACTTACCCCATTTGTCAAATGTTGTTGAGTCCTTGTTGCAGGAGTATGATGATGTGGTTTGCAACCCATTAGAGGTATTGAGCATCAAATTGACCTCATACCCGGAGCATCATTGCCGAACCGCCCTGCATATCGCACCAACCCGGAGAAGACAAAAAAAAAATTCAAAGACAAGTTCAAGATTTGTTGGACGTGGGATACATCAGAAAAAACCTTAGTCCTTGTGCTGTATCGGTGCTTTTGGTGCCGAAGGACGGGACATAGAGTATGTGCATTGTCAGCACAATGACAACGTTGAAGCCTGTTGGTGAAAGTTCTTATTGTTGTTGCAAAAGATTGTTATATCATATTACCTGTGTGAGGAACACATGCACTGTCAGAAGGACTATAGTGCTATGCAAGTGATGAATATTCCATACTTGCTGTAACCACCAAAAGGATTGTTTTCTAGTGGTTGCGTGGTTTTGGATTACTTCCAAACCATGTCAAGAACTAGCTACTTTTATTGAGCAGCGAGCCTTGTAAATACCTGCGTTCCTGTGGGTGTGCTTGCTTGTTGTTTTCCAGCAAAGTCAATTCTCAGTAACTAGAGGCGAAGATTGCTTCTTAAATAAGAAAATATAAAAAGAGAAGATCACTAATTCACCCCTCCTCCTCTCAGTGATCACGCAAACCATCATTGGTCAAGACAACGCGTTTTGACCAAGTAAAATCCCCCAGACCCGTGGGAAAATTAAGATAGGATTTATGGGTTTTGAATCAGCCTCAAATCCTTTCAAACAAGGCTTTAGGAGCGTTTTACGTCAAGGAAAACGTAAATAGGACGAAACTGGAGGAAGCTGGAAACACTGTACCCGAGTCACTGTTGGATGACTCACCGCTCGACCAGGCACCACTCGGTGAGTCACCGCACGCGAGCTATTGTTAGGCGAAGCACCGCTCGGCGAGGCACCGCTCGCAAGTCACCGCCAGCGAGCGACCGACAACGAGCCACCGCCAGCGAGCGACCGTTAGGATGAGCCACCGTTGGAAAACTTGGAAAACTGGGAAATCTTGCAAAGTGATGAAATGAGTCACCTTGATTCCCCAGAACACCTCAAACACTGGATTCTCACATTAGAATGAACTAGAGAGGTCCGGGCCATTACATTGCGTTATATGCAACACAAAGTTTAGCTTGCGTTACACGCAACAATGAATTTTAACGAACCGCGACAAACACTTAATAATATTTATTTTAAAAAAACCGTTATTACTTAGCAGTTAAATTGTCGGCATAAATAGGAATAACTACATTTTAAATATTGTGTATAATGGTTTTATAGAGAAAATATATTGATAAAAAAGCACTTAATTTTTCAAGTCTATGTTTTGAAATTACTGTTTTCTCAAAAACCGTTCTATTTATTTCTTTTTGCGAACAATAATAAAATTAAATTTTGGCTCATAAAATTAATTTGATAAAATAAACTTAATTTTTGAAATCAACATATCAAAATTAGCTTAGAGTGAATTTTTGATATTTTTCTGGAAAATGAAAAATTCTGAATTTTAATTTAAAACTGTCTTTTTGTTTAATTTATTTATAGTTAAATTATATATTGAATTGGTTTTAAAGTAACATTGGTTCAATTATACATCCATTAATCAAATTTAGGTCACTGGAATCAATTTCATATTGAATTTCGATATAAAAACTTTGTAAACTTTTGAACATTTTCTCTTTAAAAAACCCGCTTTCTCGTCACATCTGCGAGATTAATTTTAAATTAAAATTTGTCACTTCTGTGAGTAGAATTTGGCAAAATGGATTCCATATTTGGAATCAGTATAATTTATATTATCTAATAAGGTCAACTTAATTTTTGATCAAAATGAATTGTAAAAAACAGTAAAAATTATTTACCGCGGTTGAGGTAAAAATGGGTTTACCCGAGGGTTAAACTAAAAAGATAAGGGTAAAAAATGACTGAAAACTTGTCCAACACCCATTGGGTGCCATATTTTGACCTTATCCCTTCTAGGCTCGAGAATTGTGACATGAGAAAAATATGGGTACACCTTTTTCTTTTAAAAAAATTAAGTGTTCCACTCACCCCACTTATAAAATACCACCTTTTCTCTCCTATTCACACCTTCAAACCCTTTTGGTTCGGTCAAGCTCTGCCCAAATCATTTCTCAACTTCTCTCTTCTCATCCTAGAAGTCTTAGTTTGGACATAAATTCAACCTAGAAAGGTTTTTGGTGCAAACCTAAGTAGGATACCTGAAGAAGAGGTAACGTTCATCAACAAACGTTTTTGTTTTATTTCTTTCTCCACCTCCTTCAATTCTTATTATACCAAGCTGATATAATAACCTCAGTATCTTCCATATATTGAGATGTTATGTTAAGCGAATGACCTACAACCATCTCCACTTCTATCAAATGAGTTACGAAATCATCGTTCGTGTGTACGGCGGACTACCGTCTTGCGAACCGATATCATTCATTTTTCTATTACCACATCTCACGGTTGGATATAATGGTAGATTTATTGTTTATATATGATATTTATGATATTATTATGTTTCTGAAATTATTATATCACACATACCTTCATGCTTTCCATTTTGTGGGAATACGATAACATCGCTCGCGTGTACGGAGAATTACCGCCTCGCGAAGTCATGTAATTCGTTCACAATTTACATGGAAGGTTATAAGGATGGGTTCAATGAAGATATGTGATATATATGACATAAAAATGATTTTGAAATGATAATATATCATTTACTTTTCTTTCTTTCAATACGTTGAGAAAATGGAAACAACGTTCATACGTACATACGGTCTACCGTCTCCATGAACGGTGTATTTGATTTTCTACCTATCTTTTATAGACTACTATAAATATATATCTACTGAATGTATATGATATTTATATCATGGTTAACATTCTGGAGATGATGGAACCATGATCAAAGTAAGAGGATAAAAAATAACCAATCAAAACATACTTGAAAAACAAAACAGTTATTGCCTGAAATGTGACTTCAACATGGAATTGTTAATAAACGGATATTAAAAGGTTACAAGTAAATCATATATGGTATGATATATGTTGGAGTATGGGTAACTTCCAGCCCCACTAACTTTGTAACTTCCAGCCCCACTTCTTTTGTAACCTCTCTTTGTAACTTCCCTATATTTTCTATAAATGAAGGCTCTCTCCTCACCTTGAAAGGTGAGGGGGATTTCTGATTTTTACATGGTATCAGAGGGATCTTCCCGACCCTCCCTCCCATCTTTTTTTTATTTTGCTCTAGGGTTTACTCATTTTTTTTTTTTTCCCGTCCGAGGGGGCGGCGACCTCAAAGCCCCGTAGGGTTACCGCTGCCGCCCCTCCGCCTCTGCCCTGCGCGATTTCCCGGCGGCTCACCCCTCCCTCCCGAGGCCTCGGCCTGGCCTCTTCCCCGGCTTCCCGGCTCCCGGCGCGACGCGGCTCCCCGGCTCCCGGCTCGTCCCTCCCGCGACGCGGCTCCCGGCTCCTCCCGGCGCGACGCGGCTCCCCGGCTCCCGGCTCCTCCCGGCGCGACGCGGCTCCCCGGCTCCCGGCTCCTTTCGGCGCGACGCGGCTCCCCGGCTCCCGGCTCCTCCCGGCGCGACGCGGCTTCCCGGCTCGTCCCTCCCGCGACGCGGCTCCCGGCTCCTCCCGGCGCGACGCGGCTCCCCGGCTCCCGGCTCCTCCCGGCGCGACGCGGCTCCCCGGCTCCCGGCTCCTCCCGCTGCTCCTCTCCTGCGCGCGCATCCCGTCGCCGCGACTCCCGGCTGCTCCCGGCGGTCTCCCGTTGCTCCCGACGCCATCACCCGAGCGCCCCGCCAGCGGCCTCCCGCTGCTCCCGGCGCCTCCCGACTGCTCCCGCCGGCCTCCCGCTTCTCCCGGCGGCCTACCGCTGCCGGCGGCCTCCCTTGCCGGCGCCTGCTTCCCCGCTGCGCGCGGCGGCCCTCCCTCCCGGCAGGCCCTTTCTCCCGTCCGCCTCTTCCCTGCCGGCTCCCGGTCGCGCAGCCCTCCAGCGCACGACGGCCCTCTCTCCCGGCGCGCCTCCCGCCGGCTCTTCCTCCAGCGCGCGACGGCCCAGCCTCCCGTTGCGGCTCCTTCCCTCGGCGGCCCTCCATGTCGGCGCATCTCTCCCTCGGCGGCCCTCCATGCCGTCCTCCAGCGGTGCGCCCTCGTCCCAGCGGGCCTCCGCCCGGCTCCCGCGCCCTCGCCCTCGCGGCTCCCTGCGCGAAGGCCCCACCTCCTCCTGCGGCTTCCCTCGGCACCCTTCCCCGCGATCCGGCGATTCCAGCGCGGGTCTCCCGGCGCGCTTCCCATCCCCGCTGCGCGCGACGGCCCCCGCCCTCCTTCCCCGGTGCGCCTTCCCTCAACAGCGCCCGCTCCTCATGCGCGGCTCCCGGGCGGACTTCCGGCCCCGCCTCCTGTTGCGGCTTACCGGCTCCCGCCGGCCCCGCCTTCTGCGTTGCCCCACTGTGGCTTTCCCTTCAGGCTCCCGCGCCTCCCGCTGCTGCCCGCGACGCCTCCCGTCGCCCCTCGCGGTCCCGCTGCGGGCTCATCCCGGCGCCCGCTCCTCCTGCGCGCGACTCCTCCCGGCGACAGGCTTCCTTGCCCGACGGTTCTCCCGCCTTCCCGTCGTCAGTCCTTCGCGGCTCTTCCCGGCGACGACCAGATCAAGTGTGGATCCTCAGTCGCAGCGGCTCTCCCTCCCGGCGGCGCACACCCGTCTTCCCTCCCGACGCGGTGAATCCAGGCAGCCTCCCTGCTCCGCCTCAGTCCGGCGGTGTTCTTCCCGCGGCGCTCCTCCTGTCCAGCGGCCCTTCGCGCGCCTCCCGGCCGGCCCTCCGCGCGCTCTCCCGGCCCTTCCTGGCTTATTCGGCCAGATCCTTCTCCCGGCAACCCTACTGCGGATTTCCCGGCGACCCTTCCGGATGGCCGGCTGCGCCTTTCCCGCCTTGTTCTTCCCGGCGGACCTCCCTTCCCCGGCTTGCGGCTCTTTTCGGCAGCCCGCCTCCTGTGCGATCTCCCGCCGGCTCCTTTGACGATTGGCCTTCATTCCTGCCGGCTCCTCCAGCAGTCGGCCTACCGCCCTGTCGGCCTCCCGTGCCACCTCTGCTCAATTGCTCCCTCCATGCCGACCTCCTGCTGCATCCTGCGGAATCCCCGCCTCTCTGCCCGGTGCCTCCTGCGGAATCCCCGCCTCTCTGCCCGGCATCTCCTGCGGAATCACCGCATCTCATCGTCGGCCTCCTCCTGCGGATTTCCCGGCGCTTCGACGACCGGCACCCGCCATTGCGGATTTTCTCGGCGCTTTGACGATCGGCCCGACATTACGGTTTACCGGCGCTCTGACGACCGGCCCGTAGTGCGGATTTTCCCGACGCTCTGACGACCGGCACCCGCCAGTGTGGATTTCCCGGCGCTCTGTTGACCGGCCCCGCACTTTTCCGGCGATGACCCATCATTTTCAGCGGCATCACATTACAATCTTGAGGGGGAGCAGCATCATCAACGATTTTATTCTTTTTGTATCTTCCGTTTTTTTTTCATCTTGTTTTGTCATCAAGCTGGGTATGTCCAGCTTGAGGGGGAGTGTTTGCAGCTTGTTGCTTGCGTTGTTTTTCATTATGTGTCCAAGCTAGGTACACCTAGCTTGAGGGGGAGTGTTGGAGTATGGGTAACTTCCAGCCCCACTAACTTTGTAACTTCCAGCCCCACTTCTTTTGTAACCTCTCTTTGTAACTTCCCTATATTTTCTATAAATGAAGGCTCTCTCCTCACCTTGAAAGGTGAGGGGGATTTCTGATTTTTACAATATATATATGTATGATTTTATAATAGATGTATAATAAACTTATATTTATTATACAGGAGGTTCGAATGTGTACGAAGGAAGTCGAGCCTTAAGGAATTTCCGTCTCACTTTTTACTTATGTGAGCCACGTGCCATATTCACCACCTATTTCTTTTATGAGGTGTATATACTGCCCATGAATGTATTTTATGATGTTTATCTTTAAAATTATGTGGATTTACATATCCATTTGAGGATCTCTTTTTCATGGGGTTTACGGTTCAAAAGTTACCAAAGCGGTAAGAAATTTTTGTCTCAATTTGTCTTCTTTGAGACGTTCGTTATGTTATGCACCTATATTCTTTCATGAGGTGTATATACGACCCATTTGACATGTAATATCATGAATTTATTTATCCTCATGATATTCGAAGTTCCATTTTAGGTTATTCTTTCATAGGGCTTCGATTCAAAGTTACCAAAGTAGTAGTGATTTTATGTTACAATCTTATCGTTTAGCGGGATTGTTTATGATTATGTTTCTGATAATAAAATCTTATGATCCATCTCTCAAGAAACTCATGAATTTTATTCTTAGGTTATTAATGATATTGTCAAGTAATAATACCATTTTTTCACTCTTTGGTACTTAAAATAATTGAGAAAATGTTTTTTAGAAAACCCGACTTTATTTATCTCTTCGGTCGAAAATCCGTTTTCTTTCAAAACCATGTTTTCTAAAAATTGTTTTATTATTATCTTATGATTTTTAAGATTTTTTTACCCATGTGATTTTTTTACAAAAATGTTTTGAAAAGAATCTTCATGTCATTTTCCAAATAATGCCTGTTTGGCTTTTACCGAAAATGTGAAAGAAATCTTTGTTTTAACGTGTACGACATGAACGAAACTTCCGATCACCATGACCATTTTTTGCTTTGAAGCTTATTTTATAAGTTTTCAAGGTTATTTTTAAAGAAAAAGATTTTCAAAATGTTTTATGTTTTAAAAAGTGTTTTTTAATGCGAAAATGATATTCTCATGAAATGTAATGACCAATCAAAATCATTTTCCATCTAAGATGACATCCGTTGATGTTACTTATGCCTTACCAGGGATATGATCCAAGGATACCATTCTTATTTTTTCTTTGAATGATTTATGTTTATGATGACATGATGTTTATAAAACCCGTTTCTTTTCCACGGGTTATACCATGATAAAATTCTTACGAAACCCGCTTTTTTTCCACGGATTATGCTATATGATGAAATGATTATGAAACTTGTCTTTTTTTTTTCTACAGGTTATGATATGATGAAATGTTTATGAAACCTATTTCATTTCATGGGTTCTGATATGATGAATGTTTTATGATCTTGTGACACATAAATATGGTTTTCATTATGAGACGGGTGAGACCTATATCTCCTTCCAAAGCATTGGGTAAAACTTTATCTCATGAGATAACAATGAGAACCAAGTCAATGGGCTTGATCCACTATGAGAAACATGTTGCATCCTGATCCACAATGTGCAACAGGTGATAAGTCCTGATCCAATATGTTGATGGTCTTGGTAGTTAACCTTGACGTATGAAATGATATTCTATATTTATGATGGTGCCACACTTTTATGACATGTGCTTCTGAGTTATGATTGATTTATGATGATTTATCACTGGGCCATGTTTTCGGAAATGATAAAGTTTTATGCTATGACTCATGTTTATGATCTATGACAGGTTGGGTTTGAACTTCGGAAGTTTTGTTCCTGATCACATACCCTTATGCTTTTCTTATGCTGTCATATGATTATGGATTGATATCTCTTATGTTTATCCTTATTGAGCATCTGAGCTCACCCTTTCTTATGTTTCCTCCCTCAGGTTATGAAGAAAGGTTAGATAAGGTATGCCTAAGAGGAGTACTGTATGAGAAGATCTTTGTGAGTGATGTTGAAGATCTTTCATAAAATTAGAAGATTGTGTACCTAGTCTCCAAAAATACTAAACTATTACGGTGCTCAGGCATGTGTTTGTATAATGTATTGAATATTCATCTAAAAGGATGTAATACCTATGTATGAAAAGTTTGAGTTGCTATATGCATGAACTTGTAGTATACATGCCATCTACACACAAAAACATTATATTGTATTCATCATCAAAAGACTTAAAATGACAACATTGGTCCATGCCCTATCCTTTGTATGCATTTCTACTCATAAATGCATCAAACTTTTTGTTCTATTGTCTGGGTGCTTGCTTCAACCCATATAAACTTTTTTGGAGTTTGCGCATTAGGTCTTTCTTTCTGAACTCTATAAATCCCTCCAGTTATTCCATATAGATGTCCTCCAGATCTCCACGAAGGAAAACAACCTTCACATCAAGTTGTTCAAAATGCAACATTTTCATTGCAACACTGTTGAACTTCATAACGGTGAGAAAATTTATATGAAATCCATACCTTTCTTCTGTTGAAATCCTTTTACCACCAGCCTCGCTTTTCATATCCTTTTGCCATAATGTTTTTCCCAGACCTGGTGCACCCATTTGTTCTACAATGCTTTCTTTCCCTGTGACAGTGGAGTCAACTCTCAAGTTTTGTTAGCATGCAAAGAAAAAATATCCTCTATAGCTAACTCCCACTTGCTCGACTTCTTCAATAGCATTGCTTCTTCAAAACATTTTGACTCCCCACTACTAGTCAATAACAAGTAGTTTAAGGATGATGAATATCTCTCTCACCCTCGTTGATCTCCTCAACTATACTTGTGGAGTAGGCTTCACTGGTTATGTTGTCACATGCTAGGTATACCTTCCAAGCTCAACTTGCTCCTAGCGCCTTTATTCTTTGTTCTCACTGTTAGTTTCAACTGCATGCCGGTTCTTGTACATGACACATTTATTAAATATCGCATTCAAATTTCTAATGATCTTCTTGTTCTCATCATCACAGAAGCGATATCCAAACTCCTCATCATCATAGCCAACAAAGAAATATGCTTTGAACTTAGCATCAAGATTGTTTCTTGCTTTAGAATCTACATGTATATATGTCAAACAACAAAATACTCATAAATGAGAATTTATTTTCTTTATTAGAGCTTCTCAAGTTGACATTCTCTCATGGTCATAGATATAGTCTTGTTGATAAGATACGTTGCCATATTCACTACCTCTTCTCAAAAAGTCTTGGGTAATCCCGGGTGCAGCCTCATACTCCTAGCACCCTCATTAAATGTTATATTCTTATGTTCAACCACACCGTTCTATTATGGAATTCTTGAAATAATTTTCTCTCGTTGAATTTCATTTGTAGCACAGAATTCCTTAAATTCTATATCATCATACTTTTTTCCATTGTCGGGTTTCAAGCATTTTGGCTTTGTATTCATTCTTCATTAGAGTCTTCCACTTCTCAAACATATTTGACATATTTGACTTCTTTTTCAGAAAGTAAATCCATACTTTCCTTGTCGAGTCATCGATAAATGTCGTATAAAACATTTACCCTATGAGGGAATGTACTAGTGCTGATTCCCAAACATCAGTGTGCACTAAATCCAGCTTTCTAGCCTTTGGTGCTCTTCCTCTTTTCGCAAATGACACTTTCTTTTGCTTTCCAAAGATACAATCTTCACATAGGCGAACCTTCGCCGACTTCAACTTCGGTAGTATTCCCTTTGTTGCTAGGACCTTCATCCCTTTTCTCACTCATGTGAGCTAATCTGCAAGGCCGTAGTTGTGAATCCCTAACTGAGGTTGTTATTGTAACCATGTCCATGCGTATTTTTGTCATTCTGTATAGGGTTCCATTCTTCACCCTGTGGGCTATGACCATAGTTTCCTTGGTAAATTTTCAAGCACCATCAGTGAAAGTGGTGTTAAAACCTATATCATCAAGGTGTCCGACTGTAATGAGATTCCTTCTCAACTGAGGAATATGTCGCATTTTCTTCAGAACCAGCGAAACCCCAATGTTAGTTTTAGCTTGTGCATCGTCTTTTCCTATGATCTGTATGGGTTCGTCATTAACAAGATGTATGTTGCTTAAATTCCTCGAAACATAATTATTCAAAAAATTCTTCTCCGATGTGGAATGGAATGATGCTCCTGAGCCTAAAATCCAAGAGTCTATGTGACTGTCCACACTCAACAACAAAACATCATCACTGCTTTCAATTGTTGTGTTTGCTAAGGTGTTCTCAGGTGCCTTCCTCTGCACTCCTTGACGTGTCCCTTTTCCTGCAACTCCAGCGGGCAGGACCAGGCCCTTTTGACTTGTCTCGATCCTTTTCTCTCGATTTAGATCACCATTTGTGATTATCCCGCTGCATAAATTTGTCTCTTCAATGTGCAGAGTAAAACTAGAGAATCTGCCCAACTCCCTTTGAATATCCTTACTGAGGATTAAATCTTGCACATCGTTCAACTTCAATTTTGTATTCTCCAAAGAACTATTCACGACTGTTACAGTAGCTTCTCAATTATCAGGTAATGAGGACAACAAAACTAGTGCACATAGCTCATCATCTAACATAATTTCCACCGATGTCAATTGACTTGAGCTGGTGTTGAATTTGTTGACGTCAGTCTTCCGTTCAATCATCTTCAGATTGAATAACCATTGCATCAAGTACACTTTGTTCAACGCAAATGGCTTCTCATACATATTTGTGAGATAGATGGGGTATTAAAATTTTAAAACACCGGGGATAGGATGGTCGTGGTCCAACTTAACGAATATGGACATATCCATGTGCTAGATACTAATAATGCCTATTGTTGAGGATGAACGCTGTGCATATTGTTGATCCTGGGATAGGGGGATAGGGGGATTGGATGGACGTGATCCAACTTAACGAATATGGACATATCCATTTGCTAGATACCAATAAACGCCTATTGTTGAGGTTGAACGCTGTGCATATTGTTGATCCTTTCTGCTTCTTTTTTAAAATTCGCATTTTCTACCTCATCAGAAATCATTTGCTGCTGCTTGTTGATTTGGCCAAAGCTGTCCGACTCTGCATTTTTGCCATGTTTACCCCTCCTTGAATAAGTCAAGGACGGCACTGTAACAATGAAGTGCCTGGTTCAATTCGAATGCATAAGCATACTCTTTATACATGAGCATCCATTGGCCATCATATGTGCCCCGTGTATCCTTGTTTACCAAAAAAAAAAAAAAAAATTCATACTCTAAATCTACCCCCACAAGGTCTTCCATACAGATTGGATTCTGGTTGTTAGGCTGTGCAAGGCCATTCCATGCATCAAAATCTTATACATAATGCCCATTTAGTTTGGCTTGAGATTAGCTTGCCTTCTAATTGTTTGTTAACTGCTGTATCACAAATTATCAGTAATGCAAGCAAACATTATGAAGATTATTATCCGTCTCTTGCAAGTAGCCCCACTTTCTACCATTCAATTAATTATGCACCACTTCATCCTGTGTCACAGCAATCTTTTACATGCATCTTTCCCATAAAAGGACTCCGGAAAGGGCTTTTTATGCTTTGAGCTTTCTCATCATTTTAACATGAAACTATAGATTATTTTTTAGACAAAATTTTCAAGTCTAATTTATTTTACAAAAAATGGACGCAGCTGGTGGTTTAGGTCATGGTGTCGCCCATGCAGTCTTTTTCTGTCTCGGCCTTCTAACTCCAGCATTTGGTCCTGCTACATTTTATGTTGACAGATGCTCGCGGATACCATTTTTCCTTGTTTCTGGTTAGTTTCATCTTGTATTCATCAGTTGCTAATCAATTGATTTATTGTTTTTTCTGCTTACAATAATTGTTTTGTATTTATGATTTGTTCAAATCCTGCCAAGAGAGTAGATATTTTGATACATCATGCTTATTTGTTTATAAATTCATGATAATTATTGATTATTTCTGGAGTTCCAGAGGCTTTGTTGACAGGTTCTTCTTGTGAACTGACAGCAATCATGGCTCTTGCATTTGTTACAATACACACTTTCTCGATGGTCATTGCATTTAATGGGTACGCTGAAGGAAACAAAGTGGACCAATATTTTGTCCCTGTTGTTCATTTTCTTGCAGGAGCTGTGGTATGCACCCCTTAATCTCTGATGCAAAACCTGAATAGTCCATGAGATTAATTTCCATTGATTGCCAGGTGTTGGTCCGAGTAAATATGACATGGGGGGGGGGAATTGCCTTTTAATTTTTTTTTTTAGAAATTAAGAGTAAATTTGAGATGAAATTAAAATAATTAAAGGTATAACTAAAATTGAAAGAGTTGAAGCGCAGCGGAAATATAAAATTAAAAGACAAGGCACAAGAGATTGATAAAGAAGTTCGACAATAATCCACAAGGGATCCCCACATCTCCTCCCCTCAAGATTCCTTGAGAGGTTTTGGTTTAAACCTTGCTTTTCAATGGTTGTAGCAAGAAACCCAAACCCTTGCTTTTTAGCGGTTGTAGCAAGAAACCTGTTATAAGAAGTAAGACCCTTGGTTTTTAGTGGTTGTACCAAGAAAACCCCATCTCCCCTGCTTTTTAGCGGTTGTAGCAAGAAATCCACTAATATTTTAGTGATTGTGGCTAGGAACCCAATCTCCCACACTTTTAATGGTAGTGTCCACCAATCCCCTCACATTCAATGGCAGTGAGCACCCAATCCCTCACTTTAATGGTAGTGATCGCCGATTCCCTTCACACTCAATGGTAGCGAGCACCCAAGAAAAGAAAAAAGAAGAGGCTGGCTTAGCACAAGCCCTTTGAAGCATACTCTACCCCAAAACAAGAATACAACAAGAAAAGAGTGGGAGGAAGTGAGACGAATGTAAGAGATCACAAGAATGAGATCAAAATGACACAATTTGGCTCTAGAATGAATCTTAACCAGTAGCTTCCAAGCATCCTTGGAGGTGTATTTATAGGCTCCAATGACTAGGAATGTTCTGGAGCCTCTGAGGGGCTTAGAGAGCCGTTGGTGGTCGAATTAAGGCGAGTGGGGCCCTCTCCAACGACTATTTTTTTTTGGCTGTGTGGAGGCCACCGTATAGCCGGTGCGTGTCACGGGCCTGCCGTTGGTATCTCACCGGGTAGCCAGTGGCACCTGCTGGTGGAAGGCTCTAAAAAAGTCTTTGCTGCTCTTGCGCACTTCGTTTGGTTCGGTACCTCCATGGAAAAATATCTAAAATGTAAACACTGGAATCCATCAAAAGAAACTGTAAAAACACAAATGTGTGTGATCATTAAAACTACCTAAGATAGTAAGATGTATAGCACCAGGGTTGTTCATATTATGTGAAAATTTAAATAATTTATTATGGGATGGCAACTGATACCCATTAACCGGGTACTCAACACCAGGGTTAGGGTAGTAAACTAGAAACCCGTTTCATATAGGGTTAGAGCAGTAAACTAAAAATCCATTTCAAATATGGGTCGGTTTCAGGTACTCCTCTTAGGGTACCGAAAACCCGAACCAACCGCATTAATTATCATTAATTCATTAATTTTACATGGTAATAAAATTATTGTTAAACCCTCTTTTATTATTTTGGGTATTTTCGAGTCCCACATCGGAATACTCCTGTTTGTATTCCTCTTTCTCTATCTATAAAAGGACTCTGCCTCACCTTGAGGTAAGGGGGTTTCCCATTCTACATGGTATCAAAGGGAACCTATTCCCGAGCCCTCCCTCTAGATATTTTTTTCCTCCCAACTCTGCCTTAAGTGGCACCCCTCCCTCTTGGGTCTGCCCTACGCGACCACCCCCCCTCCCTCCTGGGTCTGCCTTATGCGGCCCCCCCTCCCATCCCGGCGACAACCCAACGACCCCAGCCTCCTGTTGACCGCCCTCAACGACTCTCTCTCTCTGCGCGCGACGTCTTCCTTCCGGCGGTCCTCCTCCCAGTGTGCGCCGCTCAGGCGGACTCCCCCGCCCCTGCACCTTCTGCGCGCGACGTCTCTGCCCTAGGTCGCGACTCCCCTCCCGCCCTTCCCGCCGGCTTAACTCCGCCCCGACGAAGGCCGCGACCTCTCTTCCCGGCCACATCCCACCTGCGGCCCCTGTTTTCGGCCACGTTCCTACATTCCCAGCTGGTGTACTCCGCGCGACGACCTTCCCTCCCAGCTCTCTCTCCAAGCGCAACCCCGCCGCCTTGCCTCCTCCGCTGCGCCGTCCTCTGGCGTCCCGATCCTGGCCCCGCCCTCCGCAGCAGCGCCCTTCCCAGCGGCGCCTCCCGGCCCGCCCTTCCCAGCGGTGCCTCCCGACCCGCTCTTCCCAGCGGTGATCCCGACCCGCCCTTCCCTCGGCGATTCCGGCAGCAGTCCTGCCCCGTCCTCCGTGCGGCCAACCGGTGCGAAACCGATCCGCCGGAACGGATCCCATCGACCCTCACCCGAAGGAACGACGCTTCCCGCTCCGGAATTCATCCGGCCCCGGCCTCCAGCAGATTCCCGGTGACACCTGGCTCCCGCTCGATGCGGCTCCCACCTCCCGTGGCCCTGCTGCCCCGCTGCCCGACGCACCTCCAGTCTTCCTCTCGCGCTTAGCCCCACCTCCCGTGGCTGTCCATCCACGCAGCCGCAGCACCGCGTGCGCGCCTCCTGTCGCCGGCCTCCTGTTCACCAGTTCAGCGCTACCCGACTTGCCTCCCTGCGCTCTCAGCAGCACTCCCGACTTGCGGCACCCTCCGTCGGCCTCCAACTTCGGCCACCGTCGCGCACATTCCCCTTCATCTAACACCCGTTACAGAACGGCACTATCGATAGAAGAAATTGCCTGGATACAATCCTATCGGGCGACTGTGCCACCGTCCTCTTCTCCAGTCCCCATTGCTCAGACTGACAGCTCTATCGCATGTGTATCTCAACAACCCACAGCATGGATGCTAGACTCTGGTGCATCGGAACATCTCACAGGGGACTGTGGTATGTTCACTACCTATCATCCGTACATCGGTGCCTCTACAATTACTATTGCAAATGGATCAACAATCCCCATCATCGGATTTGGCACATGCCACTTGACCTCGTCTATTCGTCTGGATTCGGTTGCTCATATTTCTCACAGTCCCTTTAATCTTCTCTCAATCAGCAAACTCACTAAAGATTTAAATTGTGTCGCTACTTTTACTTCTTTTGGTGTTCTTTTTCAGGAGCAGAAGACGAATCGGGAGCTTGGTCGAGGTCATCTTCGGAATGGGGTGTACATGTTCGATACCCCACCATATTTTGCTTGCTCATCTACCTCGGCCCGTGCTCTTGACCTCCATTCCCGTCTTGGTCATCCACCGGCTTCCATCCTCCATAAAATGTGCCCCTAATTCAGTTCCCACCTATCATTCCATTGTGAATCCTGCAAGTTTGCTAAACATCATCGGGTAACATATTCTCCTCGATAGGAACCACGTGTAGTGAATCCTTTCGATCTTGTTCATACCGATGTATGGGGTCCTTGCAGGGTTCCGAGCCAGTCCGGGTACAACTATTATATCACCTTTATTGATGACTACTCCCGCATGACATGGATTTACATGCTTCGTGACCGGTCTGAAGTTTTTCCTACTTTTCAGATCTTTTACAATGACATTCATACTCAATTCTCCACCTCCATCAAATGGCTCCACTCCGACAATGGACGAGAATATTTATTGACTTCCTTTCAACAGTTTCTCAAGGATCACGACATCATTCATCAGATATCCTGTCCTGATACATCTAATCAAAATGGAGTGGCGGAGCGGAAACATCGTCATATTCTGGAAACTGCTCGTGCCCTCTTATTCCACATGTAGGTGCCACTCCGCTTTTGGACCGATGCCATCCTGACTGCAACCTACCTCCTCAATCGACTCCCTTCTTCTATCCTTCAGGGGGAGACTCCTTTTCGGACTCTGTTCTCCTCTCTCCCTCCTCACTCACTTCCACTCCGTGTATTTGGATGTCTCTGTTATGTCCGTGACACTCGTCCTGGCCTCTCCAAACTCTCTCCCAAATCTCTCCGCTGCATCTTCCTCAGCTATTCACGCACTCAACGCGGATACCGGTGCTTCTCTTTAGACCTATGGCGTTATATCACCTCTGCTGACGTCTCCTTTGTTGAGAGTTCTCCATTCTCACTTCCCTCTCCCCACCCCGATACTGACATCGATGATTGTCTTCCACTCATTATCCATCCTTCTCCAGTGCTGCCTTCTGCTGCTCATCGGTTTGGTACGGTTTACTCTTGTCGCCTATCGACTGTGCCCCCGTACCGGCCAATGACACCGTCGTCCCCGCTTCGTCTGATGCTCCTGCCCCGACACCCGACGACTTGCCCATTGCCCTCCGGAAAGGTACCCGCTCTTGTCAGAGTACTTCTCTATTTGTATCTTCAGCTCTGGAGACAGTATCTATTCCTCGCACAGTTGGTGATGCAAAATCTCACCCGGGATGGCTAGCAGCAATGCGGGATGAGTTGCAGGTTCTGGAAGACAACCATACTTGGGATCTTGTCCCTCTTCCAGCAGACAAATAGGCGGTTGACAACAAATGGATTTACACAGTCAGGCTGAATCCCGATGACACTCTCCATCGACTCAAAGCCCGTCTTGTGGCAAAGGGCTTTGCACAAACTTACGGTATTGACTATTTTGATACCTTCTCTCCAGTTGCCAAGATGGCCTCCGTTCGGTTATTCATCTCTCTGGCGGCTCATCATCATTGGCCTCTTCATCAACCGGATGTCAAGAATGTTTTCCTCCATGGATTTCTTGAGGAAGAGGTTTATCTGCAACAACCTCCCAGTTTTTGTGCCTCCGGCGCCGAGTCTCAAGTCTATCGACTCCGCCGCTCTCTTTACGGCTTCAAACAGTCTCCCCGTGCGTGGTTTGGCCGCTTTGGTACTGTCGTCACCGACTTTGGGCTCTCTCGCAGCATGAAGGACCACACTGTGTTCTACAGGACGACCTCCACTGGTTGCATCTTATTGGTCGTTTATGTGGATGATATCATCATCACCGACAACGACTCTGCCGGTATCACCCACCTCAAGGAGCATCTTCACCAGCACTTCCACACTAAGGATCTCGGTCCGCTCACATACTTATTAGGCATCGAGGTATCCTATTCTTCGGACACCATCTCCCTCTGCCAACGGAAGTATGCGTTGGATATTCTGTAGGATGCTGGGCTGACACAGGCCGCTGCTGTGGACACTTCTCTAGAGCCTGGGGAACGGTCTCTTTATGCCTCCTCGGAACTGTATCCACATCCAGAGCGGTACCGTCGACTGGTGGGCAAACTCAATTATCTCACCATGACTCGTCCCGACATTGCCTGCGCTGTTGGCAAAGTGAGTCAATTTATGGAGCATCCGACCACCTCTCATTGGGATGCTGTCCTCCGAATCGCCAAATACATCAAGCGAGATCCTGCCCGTGGTCTTCGCTACTCCCAGCATCCTCATCTGAATATTGTGGCCTTTTGTGATGTTGATTATGTTGGTTGTCTTGCTACTCGGAGATCTACTTCTGGGTTTGCCGTATTCTTGGCAGACAACCTCATCTCTTGGTGCAACAAGAAACAGACTGTCGTCTCCCGATCCAGTGCGGAGTCTGAGTACCGTGCCATGACCATCGTCACTACGGAGATCCTTTGGCTTCGACAACTCCTCCAGGAGCTTGACTTTCCTCAGCAGACATCTGCTCACATCTGGTGTGACAATCAGACAACCACCGAGATTGCTTTGAATCCCGTCTTCCATGAACGCATGAAACATATTGAGGTGGACTGCCACTTTCTTCGACACCACCTGGAGCACAATCATGTCAGCTTTAGCCACATCCCGACGACGGACCAGTTTGCTGACATCTTTACCAAAGGCCTCCTAGGGGCTCACCTAGCCTCGCTCAGTTCCAAGCTGGGCATCCACAACATCTGCTGCCCAGCTTGAGGGGGAGTGTGTCTAGTCTTGTATGATGTCATCTTTTTTTTTTGTGGGACTCGTTGTCCAAGTTGGGCATGTCCAGCTAGAGGGGGAGTGTTAAAACCCTCTTTTATTAAATGGTAATAAAATTATAAAATATATTTAATTAATTTGGATTCGGGTTCATATTGAATTTATAGATGAATTTAATTATTTTTTGAATTTATAATTGGAAATTTAAATGGGTTCAGGATAGTTAAATGAGTATTTCAAAACTTAATAGGATAGAGTTAGGGTAATTCGTTTAAAAAATAAATGGGTTATAAATGAAGTTTAGGTTTTATAATTACAAAATGGGTCTGGGCTTGAGCACCTCAAATTTCACAGGGAGCTCTTTTAAATAATTCTAGAATCCTATTTTTGAAATTAATTCGATCCCTAAATTCCTGTTTCAAAATGTTGCTCAAAAACAGAAGGGGGAAAAAAATCGCACTAAACTAACCCATCCATGATTTGAGAATTGTCTAGGAGTTCCCACCTCTTAAAGCTCAGTATCAACCCAGAAGTCTCTAAATATTCATTTGTTGGGTTAAGTATATGGGATGTGTGTTTTCTTCCTGATAAACCTAGGGGATTGGTGAATGATGGCATACTATTGCCTGTGACGATGGACGGAATTGACCAAGCATTTTCTCTATGAGGAATGATGGTAGACAAATTATGCAGATTTCTAATTTATATCGAGACTTGCTTGTGTTCATTTTCGTAAAAATCCAGAATAGTTTTGTTCTTGAAGTATCGAGTCAGGTCTTTCTTCACATTGTTGATTGATTTTGCGATGAGCACTTAATGGTGTCGGTGTGAGATTATATCAGGGTCAAAAAATGACTGATATTATATCCCCCCCCCCTTTTCCGTAACTAATTAATTCTTAAACAATTAGATTGCATTCGAGAAATAATATAAAATCAATTGTTCGTTCAAGGAGGGCTCAATATGATATTTCAAATATCACACAGTTGAATATCAAGTTTTTATTTTTTTACAACTCTATTTATGAAGCTACCATATTGTTCCCATGCATTCTGATTCTGAGACTCGACCACTTTCCTGTTCAGACACTGGTTAACTTTGCAACTGAAGGTTGCACCATTGGGATTCCTCTTCTCTATTTTATGACCCTACTCACCTTGATACACTGCGGGAAGATGGTGTGGAGAAGATTGAAGGAAGATCGAAGCCCTCGTTTGCCAGTGCAGTAAGGCCTTCCTGCCCTGTTCTCATGATTTAATTGTTTGTCAGATTTCGTTTAGATTTTCTCTGTATTTGATGGTAGAAAAATAAAGACCTCAAAAAATGAACAGCAATGCATCATAAGTATAACGATTGCAGAAAATGTAAGTAAATTATTAATTAATTAATAACATGTTTGTCATCATTTGATTCTGAAGACAGAGAAAATTCAGATAAAAAGTTGTGTGTCATGCTGATTTCTTCATGGCATGTGTTGTTTTCCATGGGGTTGTGTCGGTGTTTAAAAATCTTTAGTAAAAGGTGGTCGAATCATCGCATATTCTTCCTTATTTTGACAGTTTTTTTTACGTAGGGGCCATATTAATTGGCTTGAGTTTAAACATTGTTTTTGAGTTATTTTTGTTTGTCGATAACAACTTGGAGGCTTTAAATTCAATCAAAGATCCCTTGATTATTGGATCTTGATTGATTCTTTGAAGTGAAAGGTAGGTGGGGATTGGTGAAGGCTGTTCCCTAGAGCCGACCTTTGCATTTTGAATGAGTTTTCCCTTGTATGGAGCTTCGATAATTGATGAAAAACACAATAAGAGCATTGAAGAGGCTAGATGTAGGGCGCACCTCACATTGAAGATCATTAACTGGATTAACTGGATTTACTATATTTCTTATGAACAATGAAGGATTTTATCATGCATTGGCATGAGGAAGCTTATGAAATTGTTGGACGAGATAGAGTAATCAGTCGACATTTTTCACAAATTTTACGAACAACATTATGTTCCACTGAATCCCTCTTTCATGACCACATTTATTTCCGGTTAAGGAATGGAAATATTTCTACTGTTACATGATGAATCCAATTTTCATTTCATCCGGGAAAAGCCATCTTTTTCTCAACAATGTCTTTGTCATTTGATCCAATAGTCAACAATTCCATGAGCTTGGGCTTTTGTTGGTGACATAAAAACATCCCTTTCCATATCTTCGGATACAACCCATAACGCTTTCCCTGTTCTTTGTACCCAGGGGGTTGTTGGTTTTTTTCTACCAATGAGGGCCTTTCCTTCACCACCCCCATGGGGATGGTCTACAGGGTTCATAACGACCCCTCTTACTACAGGGCGCTTCCCTAGCCAACACTTAGATCCGGCTCTACCAAAACTTTTCTGGTTCACCCCAACATTCCCCACTTGTCCGACTGTTGCTGAGCAGTTTTTGAATATCAAACGGACCTCTGGGGAAGGCTTAAGGATTTACCTGGCATGAGATATCACATTGTTCGAGGAACCCTAGATGTTGTCGGAGTCAAGGATCGTCAACAAGGGCGTTCTAGTCTACGCTGGTTCAAATCCAGCTCGACCCAATAATCATCTGATGGTGAAGAATCATGAATCATTAAGGATGAGTGTTCAATATTTAAGATTTGTTATCAAAGGTGAACTTATTTTCAGGAGAAGCTGCGCTTCTTATTTTCTAGCCCAACGTTCATCTTTGATTGAAGAAGAAACCTTTGTGTTATTGAGAAATTTATAAAGTCTTGTTGCAGTTGCTAACAAAGATTGAGATATTGTAGGTTTTTTCTGTTAAAGATCACTAGTCACTCTAAATATGAGAATGAAGACAAATTTATGGCAATCTTTATTTCTACCATGAAGATTGATTTTTGAATGAAGCTAAAGAGAGAGAGTTTCTGAGATACTAAGAAATTTTGAGAGATATATTGAGATATTGTTGGGACAACATTGAGAAAAATTGTATTGATTAGTTGAGAAATCATATCATTATGAGATTGAAGATTGTTGAATGATAAAAGGAGAGAGACCGAACCTCCAAGGTGTACTCTCTAAAGAAGCCCTTGAGGTTATTTTATAATGAATAATTAAAATCACACCGGACTTCAAGTCCGATGTGGGATGTAGACTCCAACACTTCTCTTCAAGCTAGGTGTACTTAGCTTGAACATATAAAGAAAAAAATAAAGCAAGCAACAAGCTGCAGACACTCCCCCTCAAGCTGGACATACCCAGCTTGATTACAAAACAAGACAAAAACAAAATAAAAGATAAAAGCGCCATGGATGCTGCTCCTCTGCACGAAGATGGAGGATGCTGCTGAAAGAGATTTGCCAAGCCACTCAAGCAATGCCGGTCGACGGAGCGTCGGGAAAGCCGCACTGGCAGTGCTGGTCGACCAAGCGCTGGGAAATCCGCACAGGCGGGCCGGTCGTCGGAGCGTCGGGAAACCGCACGGGCAGGCCAACCATCAGAGTCGCCAGGAAAACCGCACGGGCGCGCCGAGCGTTAGAGCGTCGGGAAACCACATGAGGGCCGACATGGGGGCGGGGGTTGCCGCAGGTGGAGGCCGACATGGAAGGAGCAGTGCAGGAGGCGTCATGCAAGGCGGAACCGCTGGGCAGAAACATAGCCGACGAGAGACTCGCACAGGAGCAGCGGGTCGATACGGTGCCACGTTGAAGGCAGAGGGCCGAGAGAATCGCGAGGAGGTGGAGCTGGGAGAAGCAGAGGCGCTGGGACTGGGATGGGAGGCGGAGGAGTCCGCCTGGAGCGTCGCGCGCAGGGAGTAGGACCGTCGGGTGGAAGAAGTCGCAGGAGGCGGGAGGGGATCCGCGCAGGAGAGGCGGTCGGGTCGTGGCACGAGAGGAGCAGGAAGGCTGACGCGCATGAGCGGCACAGGGAATCCGCCAGGAAGAGATCCGTCGGGATTAGGAGCGACGGGAGGCACGACCTAGGTCGGGGTTGTCGCACGGAGCACCGCGTCGGACGGGAGGAAGGGGGTCGCCGGGATCCATCGCGTGCACAATGAGGCGACGCGCTAGAGAAGCTGACGCGAGGAGGAGACCATCGGGAGGGAGACTTCGCGCGCAGAGAGAGGGCCACTAGGGAGGGAGACGCCGCAGGGAGGAGGGAGGGGAGGTCTGTCTCATAGGGGCGGAGACTGGTTGCTGGAGAGGCCGACAAGGGGGGCGACGGGAGAGACCTAAGCCTCGCTAGCGAGGCTGCCGCCCCCCACAAGGGAGAAAATAAAATGGAAAACCCTAGACAGGGGAAAATAAAATGGGAGGGGGAGGGTTTAGGATTAATTTCCCTCTGATACCATGTAGAATGATAAAATAGGACGACCCGAACCCCCAAAGTGTACTCTCTAAAGAAACCCTTTTATTTTATAATGAATAATTAAAACCACATCGGACCTCAAGTCCGATGTGGGATGCATACTCCAACAAAGATAAATAAAATTCAGCAGAGTTAATTATACTTTTATATTATGTAGGTTCATCTTACATTGAAGAAGAAAATCATTTATCTTTGTGATCATCGTTTTTCTGTTCGAACACCATCGAGATTCCCCTTCTCTATTTCAGAATCCTAATCATCTTGATACATTACAGGAAGATGGTATGTAGAAGACTGATGGAAAATTGAAGCATGAGTTTTTTAGTGCAATAAGGACTTCCTGTAATGACCTGGTTTTGGGTTAGGCTCGATATACTCAGCTTCGATTGGGTTAAACTGTTGTGGGATTAAGTTGTAGTTGAGGAAGAGGGAAGACATGAAGTGAAGTTAGTGGGCATGAAGTGAAGTTAGTGGTCGATATACTCATCTTGAGTGCTTATGGATGAGACTTTAGGAAGTGGAGAGCTGTTCAGTCAAGTTTGGAGACGAATCAGGGTGAAAAGGGGGAAGCAAGGGAAAATGCATGGGCAGGTGCATGGTCTGGGGGATCATGCAAGCCAACCATGCATCCTAAGTTTTGAGCTAGGGGAAATGCATGATCATTTTGCATGATCTGGGAGACTGCAATTGGGCCATGCATTTTTCAAGTGCCTTGAAAATTGGTATTTTTGTCCAAATGCTCCCTAGTTTCAACCTTTACTTGAGAAAGTTCTTTCTTGGGCGATTTTTTTGAGGCATTTAGAACAATTTCTTCCGCTCCAAGCCCCATAGATCTAAGATAAGCCCCTCCTCTCCTTTCCATCTTCTTCTTGGTTTCATGTTATTGGTGATGACTTGATGTCAGATTAGAGAACGTAGTCAATTAAGGGTGAGAAAGTCTATATCTTGGTCGGACAAGGTTGATTTTGCTCCGTCGTCATGATTGATGTGTGGCATCTCATTCTCGCTATTATTATGTAAATTTGGATGACTTGCATGTTTATTTTCTAAATGATTTTATTAATAGATTTAATATAATTTATAAATGTGGACGGATTCATTATTGTGACAAGTGGTTTTGGTGTGTGAATTTCAATGAAAAGAAATATGGATTTTTTTGGGTGAGGGTTTTTTGAAAAATATTGTATTTAGGAAAATTGGTGTTTGTGAATTGGTTTATTGATGTTCATTTAGTATTTTATGAAATGTTGCTATAATTGATTGTTGATAAAATGTTTTGGATGTGTGATATGAATGGTTTAGGGGCGTAGACATGGTTTGGGAATCCTGCCTAAGTGTGGGGGCCTCATCGGGTTGGATGAGGATAGTTTAAGGGTTTTTACTTCAATGTGGGGGCGTTTTATGTATAACAAGGATGAGATTTTGGATAGGAGTCACCCAAAGGGTTAATGTATAGACTTAAGGTGCCTTCGGGTTTGAGATGGAAATTGTTGATTGAGTTGATTGATATGAAATTGATGATGTTATGACAAGTTTGATTGATGGTTTTATGAAAACTTGTTATGGTTATGACTACTGAGTTTGATTGTTATGGGCGATAAATGTTTTCATAAAATGCATACAAATTACCTGGGTTTCACATGGATGAAGTGTATGGGAAGTCAATGGCGGAAACCTTAGTGCACATGGATGAGTTGTTATACTCACCCCTTGCATGCGCATCTTAGTGCACATGTAAATATTAGTTGGCTTGAGTTGCAGGTTGTTGGGGTGTTACTGTGTGGATTAGACAAATTAATGGAGGTTTATTAGTGGAGACAAGTGGAGGATGAGTCTGTTATTATATTTCAGATTTTGGTATTTGATAGAATTATGCACTAAAGCTAAACCACGACGTGGTGGTATTAACCACATCGCGGTGAAAGTTACCATGTCATGGTCCTGTGCATGATAGTGTATTCCATGATGTGGTGGTATTATCCATGTCGTGATTTGTGATAGAATAAACCACATCATAGTGAAAGTTACCATGTTATGGTCTTGTGCATGATAGTGTATGTGTTATGCGATAATACATGTCGATTGCTTATTTCTCCCACATGAAGCTATCATGATTGCCTTATATCATATGTTGGCATTCAAAGGAGTTTAAATGTCTATTGTTTTCTTAAACATTAAACAACCAATAAGAGGATTGGATCACAAGTTACAAAGAGTTGTAATGTTTAAAACGTTTGTGAAATGTTTCAATTATTGCTGAATGGTTTTAAATGTTTGGGAATTCAAGGATTGTACAATTTATATAAAGTAGTTCAAGCCTTGTGCAAAGTATTGTAACTGAATGTTGTTTGATAACAAGTGAAACTCTAATGCCATAACTCTCATTTCTCTTCATCCCTCACTAAGGGAGGCTTTGAGGTTATTCTATAATGAATAAAAGAGATTACATGATACGTCAAGTCCGACGTGGGTCTGACGTGGGTCTGACGTGGGACTTGACACAACCTAATTTCTAACACTCTCCCTGAAGCTAGGTGTTCCTAGTTTGGATACATAATAAAAAACAAAGCACAACACCCCCTCAAGTTGGGACATATATGTTTATCATGCTCAGTTTGTTACATAAAAATTAGACTTGTGGTCCAGACACTCCTTTTGTGAGAATATATACAAGCTGATTAGAGGTGTGAACGTGATCGAAGACGATCTTCTTCTTTTCAAAGTTTTTTCGAATGAAATGACAATCAACTTCAATATGCCTTGTCTGTTCATGAAAGATTAAATTTGTGGCAATCTTGATAGTAGATTGATTGTCACACCAGATATGTGCTGGTTTCTTGGTCGTATACCCAATCTCGTGAAGAATTTGTTGTGTCCAAATAATCTCTGCAGTAATATATGTCATGACACAATATTCTGAATTTGCACTTGAGTGAGAGATAACGGTTTGCTTTTTTGTTTCGTCATAAGATCAAATTTCCTCCAACAAAAACTTCAAAACCATACGTAGATCTTATAGAAGAGAGACATCCAACATAATCTGCATCACAAAAAAGCCTCAATGTCTATATGCCCATGATCAAAATATAGAAGACATAAACATGGTTCATTTTTCACATATCTGACAATGCGAAGAACAATCTCCCTTAGTGAGACACCTTGGGTATTCGATCCACTCTTCCATTTCTACATAGTATTGGAGAGGGTTCTTCAATCCTAACTCACCCTCTCTCTCTCAAGCAGACCTTCTTGCTGCGCCCCTTCTGCTTAATACACCTCCACCCCTATCTCTTCATAGTGATATTGTTGGATCACGATTTGACCAGATATATACTCGTCGACCTCGTACATCTGTCATCCCGCTACCTCCTATCACTACCACACCTGGCGACTCATCTGCTCTCGATGCTTCATCACCAGAGTTGCCTATTGCACTCCGCAAAGGCTCACGCTCCTGTCAGTCTTATCAGGGATTATCCGCATCTACCTCTCGAGTTGTTGAGACATTGACTGATTACTCGACACCACACATTGTTGTCGAGACCATCTCTCATCCCGGTTGGTTACATGCCTTTGATACCATGTAGAAATGAAAGAGTGGACCGAATACCCAATGTGTCTCACTAAGGGAGGCTTTGAGGTTATTTTATAATGAATAAAAGAGATTACATGATACGTCATGTTCGATGTGGAACTTGACACAATCTAATCTCTAACAAAAACCAAGGTTCTACCATACTATGAATCGAAGAAGAGTCCTTCCTAAGCATTGGGAGATTCACAACAACCTATGGAACCTGAGGGGTCTTTGGTCACTTAGTGATCTTCAACAACCACAGTGAAAAAGAAGAAAGAGCTCGTATCAACAGAGTTGAGGTACGTTTTTTTATTTATGTTTTATTCAATTCAAACGAATTGATGGATCCCGTGGAAATAAGTTTTAGTGGTTACTTTTCGCTGCGTTTGGACAAGGGTTGCCCTGCTAAAATCCTACAGTGGTATTATAATGACTTACATTAAGTATGGATTGAAGTTTAAATAGATGTAGAATTTGGAAAAAATGAGTCTTTTTCCAGATTCATGACGTGTTTTATTAAAAACGATTTTGGTTCGTGAAAATTCATCGAACCATGCCATGGTTTTTGAACTACACCGTGGTTTATGATGAAATAAAATAAACTTACATTTTGGTTTGAGAAAAACGGACATGACATGTATTTCCAAAAGCAGAGCATCGTAACGATATGTTTTTTACATTGTGGTTTTAGATAAAAACGATCATAGTTTGTATAGGAATGAGATTTTCTTAAGAAAACCATGATGTCACCGAGTAAAACCATGACATGGTTTCAAAAGTGAACTTTTGAAGACTATAAAAAATGGATTCACCTCGAAAAAAACCTAAGGAGATATTCCCTAAAGCTATAGCTTGTATATGATGCATGACTATATCGAGTGCATGATATATCAAGATGCATACATTAAATAAGATTTCATGCATGCCACTACCTTTAATCGAATGAGCAAATTAATATTGAGTGAGTTAATATTATTGATTCAAACTCATTTAAAGCTATCATTTATTAATATGTTTCATGAGATGTAATGCAAGAACAAAGTTTGCATTAATGAGATGAATGCACCGACCACGACATTTACTCATGCATTATAAACGCATGAGTAAATACAGTAGTAGTCGAAGAGTGTCTTCGATAGGCTATATAAACCATTGTCATATGATGGTAGTGGGTGTGGACGATTGCACAATGCTAGATAGAATCTCTCCATCACCAAAAGCTCTCTTCATTATTTTTCTTTGCGTTAGAGGCTCTAGCTAGCCATGGAGGAAGGATGGATCTCATCCATACGATGGATGATTCAGGTGCAACCCATGGATACCCTTGGAGAGTGGTTGTCTTTAGGCTGGTCTTGTATCTTTATCAAGCATATCAATTGAAGATCAAATGTTGCAGATGCTCTTCGATGCAAGGTACGCATGATTTGCAACGTTTCTTCATTTCTGGTTTTATACGCACTTTCATATTTGTTGCATGGAAGATCTTAAGATAAGGGTTTAAATTGCTCCCGCAACTTCTGACAATTGTTATTAGGCTTGTTTAAAACCCTTCAGTTGTATCAAATGGATCCATGCTTAAGTTTTATGAAATCTTGCGATGAAGTGAGGAGAAGAAAACCAAAAACAGAAAATCGTTTTTCAGGTTTTTCAAAATTCTAGAAAAGGGTTTACGCTTACGTAGCTAGGCCACATAAAGGTAGCCGAAACCTTATCCTTTAGCAACTGAGATGTGTAAGGGTAACTAAAACATTACCCTTACGCAAGTATGGAAACCCAAGGCTTGCCTTTACGTGAAGAGTTCGTGTAAAAGTAGTTTGGATTGTAACTATTAGGTAAACGGTTTGCTCAAAGGTGTTACGAAGGGCGGGTATGATATTGATTACCCTTACGCGTAAAGGTAGTGTAGGGTTTTTGTTGAACTCGATTAATTGTATTTTTGGGTAAAGGGTATTTTTGAGTCCCACATTGAATTACTCCAACTTGGAATCCTTTTTATCCATCTACAAAAGAATATCTCCACCTCATCTTGAGATAAGGGGAGTTCATCGATTGCATGGTATCAGAGGGAAATTCCCAATAAATTTTCCTCCCTCCGCCTTCCTGTGCGATATCCCGGCCCGCCCTCCTCGGCGCTTCTTGGCCCGCCTCCCTGTGCGACGTCCCGGGTCCGCCTCCTCCTCGGCGACTCCTGGCCCGCCCTCCCTCAGCGCTTCTCGGCCCGCCCTCCTCGGCGTCTCCCAACCTCGCCTCCCTCGACGACTCTTAGCCCCTACCTCCCTTGCGGTTTCTCGGCCCCCGCCTATTGTGGCGATCTCCCGGCCCGCCTCTTGCAACGGTCTCCCGATCCGCCTCCCTTGTCGTTTCCCAGCACCCACCTCCCTTGGCGACTCTCGGCCTCGCCTCCTGCGACAGTCACCCGGCCCGCCTCCTGCGGCGATCTCCCGGCCCTGCCTCCATCAACGGTTTCCCGACCCCGCTTCCCTGCGACTTTCTCAGTGCGGCGTCCCCTTCCCTGCCCGTTGTCCCCGCTGCGCACGACTCCTCCCTGTGCGCGACTCCCACCCGACAACACTCTCCCCGCCCCGCCTCCCTGTCCCGACCCACCTCCCAGTGCAGCTTCTCAGTCCCGCCTCCCTCCTGTGCGGACGTGCCGCCCCCCTCCTGGGCAGCAACCGCCTAACCTTTACCGTTGATCCCTGTCGACCATCGTCACAACCACAGATCCAACAACACCGACACTCCCCCTGCGCGCCTGCTCCCCGCGAGCAGACTTTTCAGTGCGTGCCTTCTGCGCATCGCCCTCGCCACTGTGCGCAACTATTCTCCCATCCGGCGCCTCCTGCGCTGCTCTCCTGGCCAATGCCTCCTGTGGAAGCCCCATCTCTAGCGGCCTGCCTCTCGCGCGACGACCCTCTGACGGCTCCATCTCTGCCTCAATAGATTTCCTGACATCCCCTCTATCGGCCCGCCTCCCTAAGCGCCTACCAAATCCTTAATGGTTGGCTCTTTCGCTCGCGGCCCTCCGACACCACCTCCAATCGCCAGCTCTCCTGCAAGGCCGCCCCCTCGCCTCAGTTGTCGGCCTTCCCGCATGACAACCCCATGCTTCATCCCTGCGTCTGTGTGCCCGCCTGAGCGACTGTCCCGTGCTCCATCACCGGTCCTCCTGTAAGGCGTCCCCCTTCCCTGGCGCACTCTGCATACCCAGACATGCCTTTATCCTCATCATCATCCAGTATCCGTTACAAACTGACACTCTCGAAGGAGGAGATTGCATTTATACAATCTTATCGGGCTACTTTGCCACCTTCCTTTTCTCCAGCCACCATTGTTCAGATTGGTGGCCCTACCCACATGTATATCTCATCAACCGACAACTTGGATGCTTGACTCCAGTGCGTCTGAATATCTCACAGGAGATTCCGGTATGTTCACTACCTATCATCCATATACTGGTGCCTCTGCAATTATTGTTGCTAATGGATTGACAATCCCCATTCTGGGATTTGGCACATGCTCCTTGACCCCGTATATTCGCCTAGCTTCAGGAGCTCATGTTCCTCACAATCCGTTTAATCTTATCTCCATCAACAAACTCACCAAAGACTTAAATTGTGTTGCTACTTTTACATCATCTGGTGTTGTTTTTCAGGAGTGGTCGATGAATCAAGAACTTGGTCGAGACCATCTTAGGGATGAGGTGTACATGTTCGATACCCCACCACCCCTTGCTTGCTTATCCACCTCTGCTCGTGCCCACGACCTACATTTTCACCTTGGTTATCCATCGACTTCCGTCTTACATAAGCTTTGCCCCTAATTTAGTCAACACCTTTCCTTCCATTGTGAATCATGCAAGTTTGTTAAACATCATCGGGTGACGTATGTTCCTCGACTAGAAACACGTGCAGGGAATCCTTTCGACCTTGTTCATTCCAATGCATGGGGTCCTTGTAGGGTTCTCTCCCCAGCCCCTTTCGCGTTAGGGTTTCCTTCAGCGGCGTTTCAGGAGGGGGAGGCCTGTGTGCCGCTTCCGACATCGTCTCTCCTTCCCTTTCCCTCCTCCTCCTCTCCTTGCTTCCCTGTTCTCTTCTTCTGCGTTTTTCTCTACCTGGCGCTTGTTTCTTCTTCGGCTTTTTGATTCGGCTCTGTGACGGTCCTTCGGGTTGTTTTTATGGTTAGAGATGGCGGTTTCGACTCCGACATCGGTGGATGGTTTGTCTTTCGCCCGCTCAACTCTGCCCTGTCTTCAAGCTCCAACACCCCTTCCAGGTCGGTCTGGTGTGTTGAATCCTTAGGAGATTTGGGAGGTGTGGTTCGAGCGGCCACTGACATTCTAGGAAGCCTTGCTGGCGTAGGAATCTTCTTCTTTGGCCCTCTGTTTCATTTTGTTGGTTCTTGGTGGAGTTTTCTTTTGGTTGGTTCGTTCTGGTTTGATGGTTGGGCCTTTCTGTTCTTTGAAGATCTTTCAATCATGAAATTTTCGGTGTTGGTGTTCTTGCTCGACGACGCCCGTTCCTACGTCGACGGTGTTCCAGGAGCTCGTAGATCTAGGTGATGTTAATTTCATTTGTTAATGTTTTTTAGATGTTTTGTTTGCTGGTTTGGGGGAGATTTCCCCCCTACACATTTCGAAGGTTTTCAGTTCTTGCTAACAACGATGATGATCTGCTCCGATGGTTTCTGTTTCCTGGCGATGTTGATGCGGCGATGGGTTGATTGTGAATCAGGATTGCGATTCAGGGAGCTTGGCTCAAGGCAGATCACAACCCAAGGTGTCGACGTGTGTGTTTTTTGAATGATGTGTCCTGTTTTTTGAATTTGAAATTTGAAGTTGAATTTTGATGTTTTGGGGTGGAATTTGAAGCTTGAGTGCGTTAATGTTTGGGGTGCTTTAAATTTGGTATCTGAGTATTGTGAAGTTCCCACTAACCTTAAAGTGGTTTATTCAGAAAATGGAAAAAATGGATTTGGAGTGGGTCCTTATAGGGTTCCTAACCAGTCAAGGTACAATTATTGTGTATCTTTTATTGACGACTACTCGCGTATGACATGATCTTTTCCTTCTTTGTGATCGGTCTGAAGTGTTTTCTAATTTCAGACCTTTTATCATGAAATTCATACCCAGTTCTTCACCTCCATTAAATGTCTCTACTCCGACAATGAGCGGAAATATTTATCTACTTACAACAATTTCTCAAGTATAAAGACATCATTCATCAGACATCCTGCCCCGATACACCTCAACAGAATGGAGTGACCAAGCGTAAATATCGTCATATTCTGGAGATTGCTCATGCCCTCCTATTCCACATGCAGGTGCCTCTTCATTTTTTGGGCGGATGCCATCCTTACTGTTACATACCTCATCAATCGCTTTCCTTCTTCTATCCTTTAGGGAGAGACTTCTTTTCAGGTTATGTTCTCCTCTCTCCCTCTTCACCCACTCCCCACTTCGTGTGTTTGAGTGTTAGTGTTATGTCCGTGACACTCGTCCCAACCTGTCCAAGCTTTCTCCCAAATCCCTATGTTGTATATTCTTTGGATATTCCCGCACTCAGCGCGGATACCAATCTCTCTCTCCAGACTTACGACGGTATATCATCTCTGTTGATGTATCTTTTGTCGAGAGCTCTCCTTTATTTCCTTCCTCTTCCCATCCAGACACCACCATCAATGATTGTATTCATCTCATCATCCACCCATCTCTGCCTCTGGTGTCTCACTCTACTGATCACCGGTTTGACGTTTTCTAATCGCGTCGCCCATCAGATGTGTCCCCCGTCCAGGCTGTGGACACCATCTCCCCAGCTTCGTCCGACGCTCTTGTTTCGGTACCGGACGACTTGCCCATTGCATTGCGAAAAGGTACTCGTTCTTGTGAGAATACTTCTCTTTACACATCCTCATATAGAGGTATTTCCGCTCTGGAAATAATATCTATTCCTCGCACGGTTGGCGACGCCAAATCTCACCTTGAGTGGCTTCAAGCGATGCAGGATGAATTGCAGACTCTGGATGATAATCATACTTGGGATCTGATCCCCTTTCCGATAGTTAAACAGGTCGTCAACAGTAAATGGATTTATTCGGTCCGTCTCAATGCATATGACACTTTTCATTGCCTTAAAGCTAGACTTGTGGCAAAGGGATTTGCTCAGACATATGGTGTCAGTTATTTTGATACTTTCTCTCCGATTGCAAAGCCGACATATGTCCGATTGTCCATATGTCTTACCGCTGATCATCATTGGCCTCTTCATCAACTTGATGTCTAAAATGCCTTTCTCCATGATTTTCTTGAAGAGGAGGTATATCTGCAACAACCTCCTGGCTTTCGTGCCTCAGGTGCCGACTCTCGACTTCGTCGCTCTCTATATGGGCTAAAACAGTCTCATCGTGCTTGGTTTGGAAGATTCAGCATCGTCATCACCTTATTTGGCCTATCTCGGAGTATGAAGGACCACACGACGTCCTCCAGCTGTATCCTGCTGGTTGTGTATGTTGATGATATCATCATCACTGAGAGCGACTCAAATGGAATCGCCCAACTAAAGGGGCATCTTCAACACTACTTTCAAACCAAAGATATCAGTTCTCTGATATACTTTCTTGGCATTGAGCACTCTCGTTCTCTGGACACCATCTTTCTTTGCCAACAGAAATATGCCTTGGATATCTTACAGGATGCTAGTTTGACTCAGACAACTGTCATTGCCACTCCTCTTGAGCCCGAGGAACAGTCTTTTTATGACAACACTGAACCATATTCTCACCCAGAGAGGTACTGTGGTCTTGTGACAAAAACTCAATTATCTCACTATGACTCGTCCAAACATTGTCTGCGCTGTTGGAAAAGTTAGCCAATTCATGGAACATCTGAAAAAATCTCAGTGAGATATTGTCTTTTGAATTGCCAAATACATCAAGAAAGACCCCGCCCGTGGTCTTCGGTATTCACATCACGATCATCTGAATATTGAGGCCTTCTGTGATGTTGACTATGCTGGTTGCCTTCCTACCCGAAAGTCTACTTCTGGGGTTGCTGTTTTCCTGGCAGGTAACCTCATCTCATGGCGCAACATGAAACAAATTGTCGTCTTCAGATCTAGTGCTGAGTCTGAATACCGTGCGATGACCACAATCATTACTGAGATCTTTTGGCTTCGTCATCTCCATGAGATTGGTTTTCTGCAACAAACATCTGCTCATATTTGGTGTGATAATCTGACAGCCACGAAGATTGCTTCCAATCCCATCTTCCATGAACACACGAAGCATATCGAGGTGGACTACCACTTTCTTCGCTATCACCTCGAGCAACACCATGTTAGTTTCAGCCACATACCGACGACATATCAGCTTGCCGACATCTTTACCAAAGGCCTCCCGGAAACTCGATTGGATTCTCTTAGTACCAAGCTGAGCATCCATAACATCAGCGACCCAACTTGAGGGGGAGTGTGTATGGTCTTGTGTGTGTCTTCTTTCTTTTTTTGTGGGACTCTTGGTCCAAGCTATCATGTACTAACTTGAGGGGGAGTGTTGAACCCAGCTAATTGTATTTCTGGGTAAAGAGTATTTCTGAGTTCCACATCGGATTACTCCACCTTATAATCCTTTTCATCAATCTATAAAAGAATATCTCTACCTCACCTTGAGGTAAGGGGAATTCACCGATTACAGTTTTAAAGGCTTATGTCAAGGTAAGTTATGTTGCTGCGTAAAGGTTATGCTGTACTTTTGTTGCAGAAAAACGTCGGGAGCAACGAAGCGAAAACGGATCACAGAAGAGTAAAAGGAGAAAAAAACGAGAACATAAAGATTTATGTGGTTCGGGAATAATCCCTACGTCCACAGAGGCAGAATTTCACTATGATTTGAGAGCATAATTTTTACAGGGAGTTTTAGGGTTCTAAATCACTAACTAAACCCTAGCCCGAAATGGGCTAAAAAAGGAGAAAGATGATCCACTATTTCGCCAATCACACATGGAGTCCATATCGCTACAGTGAAAGGTGGCCACTCAAGTTAAAAGTGCTACAGTAGCCGCCTGGAAGTCCAAGTACCTACAATATTGTTGACTCCAAAGTTTGCACCGCTACAGTGCCTTGTCGGTGTTGGTTGGTCAGCTGTGCTACAATGGTCAATTATGCTACAATGCCCGAAAAATTTGGGTCGGGAACCTTCGGCCCCCCGAACCCCCAGAGCAGGGGCGCGTTGCCCTCTGCAACCCCCAACGAACTCACCATGGAGCTCGACCCGTGAAAGTTGCGGCCTGGTGCACAATATGAGTTGAAAACATTCAACCCAATCATCATCTGGAACGGATTGGGCTACACCAATCCAACAACTGTAAAACATGTGTAAAGGTTATGCATTTTTTAAAAGGCATACATAAAAGTAATGCATTCTTTTAAATGTTTACAGAAAGGTAGATCAATACTTACCATTATGTGAAGAGTTCATGTAAAGGTAAGATCTGTTGTACCCTTATGCAACGTCTGCTACGTAAGGCTTATGGGTATCTACCCTTACGTGGAATGTCTACGTAAGGGTAGTAGGAGGTTACCCTTACATTGAATAGAGATTCTGCGCAATGGTAAACAATAAAAGTTTTTACAAATTGCCTTTAAATTTTTAAATGGTTTTAATGATTTATAAAATGCTTATAAATAATTATAAAATATATTTCGAGAATATTTAATTTATAAGTAATTTATAAATAAATAAATAAATTATAAATGATTTATAATTAATTAAATAAATGTTTATGGAACATTTTATTCCCAAATATTAAATGTTAATATTTAAATACCTTTTAAACAAATTATATGACATGACTTATGATTTAGAAATAAAAGTGTTTATTTAGAAATCATAAGTGATATTTTATAAAGGGATATAAATTATGAAATAAGGTCAAAATATAAAATGTTTATATTTAAATTATGAAATGTTCATAATTAATTAATTTGAATTGTTCAAATTAAACATGATTTTTTTGGATATTATTTAAGCCACATCAAAGTGTCTTAATAATTGATATGATCAATGTTTAAATAATGATAGTGTATGATATTTAAATTATGTAAAATGTTTACATAATAGAAAATTAGATTTTAAATTATTTATAATTCATAAAATATCATATATTTAAAATTAAAACGCCCTATAATGAATAATATGAAAATGCTTATATTGGATGAATATAAATTGTTTATATTATGTTTATCTTATGTTTACATATTTGAATTGTTCATTTGTTTTAGGTTTTCCCCTGATATATTCATATTTAGTAAATTGTTTCAAAAATGTGAATATTGTGTGCTTTATTTTAATTGTTAACTGATTATAGATAGAGTCCATGCATTACATGCTAGGTTTAACAACGAATTTAGTTTTCCATCTACCATGACATCAGTTTGTAATTGAAGTGATAAGCTTGAATTTAGTTGAATATAGTTTATGCATATTAAGTTTTAGAGTTATGATGAATTGAATTCTCTCTTGAGTAAAGTATCTTCGGGTAGAGAGGCTTGGGGTCAGACTGCCTATGCGTTGCCTTACTCATGTGAAGATTGCCAATCTCATATAATCCCAAACCTTTACATGAAGTGTTCATGTACCTTATGCATATGATGCATTTAGATATGTATGAATATGCACGACTTCTAAGTTTGGGTGAGTAACACAAACTCGCGGGTTGTGTAAAGAGTTACACATCAACATGATTTCAACATATTGGTTTAGTGGAGAGAATATGATTCTAAATTAAATTACTAGAAGCATGCATACATGAGATTCTTTCCAAAGTGAAAACTTGTCAAGACCTCGATCATTCAATCGGGTATTTTCGAGCTCAGCGTAATTACCTATGGATTAAGTGTAAGGTAAGCAAGTTATAAGTGAGTTTGGATTATCTTGACGGTATTGTTGAACTTAGCATAAATATCCCTTGATTGTCCTTTGTTGGCTTATTCTTGGCATTGGTTTTGGGTTACATTAGCCGGGAAACCCTAATATTAAGATACCAGATGAATAAAGTTGAGTATATTGTTGGGTTGGTGTAGCCCGATCCGGTTGGGCCGAATGCTTGTGGCCCGCAACTGTAGTAGTGCGGACTTCAGAGTCAACTTTACTGTTCCACTCTTGACTTTCAACCGACAGCCACTGTAACACTTTTGACAAAGGTGGCCACCGTTCACTATAACGACGCGGACTTACTGTGCAAATAGTGGATCGTCTTCTCCATTTTATAGCCCATTTTGGGGCTAAGGTTACTACTGCAAAACTCTGCATTTCTGCTCCCGATATAGTGAATTTTCTGCCTCTCTGTGGACGTAGGGATTATTCCCGAACCATGTAAATAGTTGTGTTCTTGTTGCTTTCTTTTCTTCTGCATTTTCTTTCGTTTCTCGTTTCTGTCGTTGCGACTCTTGATGATTCCGCAACATATCCATATGATGGATTGGATAGAGTTGTTCGCTAAACTATCCAAGAGTCATATATGATATGATTGTCAATTGTTGTCTACCAGATATAGTCATGTCTTATTTACGTGATAACCAGTGTAAGTCGTGGGGAAATATGGATCTTGGCCCGCTAATAAGTATGATGTATTTTTAAGAGGTCATCATTTTAGTGGGAGTCCATTTAATAAAAGTCCCTATTAAATGGTTAATCATACATGATACTCATCTGGTAAAAGCTTCAATTATAGATAATATCATTATAATCATCACCATCAAGCAAAACATTGTGATTAATCCTTGAAAGGAGAAACTTAATATAAGAATCTTATAAGACCGAGAACTTAAGAAAAGTTCTTGAGCAATATTGGTGATTTAAAAAAAGCTCTTTAGAAAAATGTTATGTGTCAGAACACTTCCTTCCTCAGTAACCAAGTATTGAAATTATTCAACAAATGAATCTTGATGCTCATGGAAGCATAGAGTGATTAATTTAAGGTTTTAAAGGCAGTAGATGAAAAATGACTAAATGAATATTAGACTCCACTCATGTACTCAATATGATTGGGCGTGTCAATGATTTAAGGAATTATTGTCTCATATACTCAATATGATTGGGCACGTCAAATGACATTCAATATGACTGAATGACTTCGTGATACTAAAAGTTTCCTTAAAAATTTTTTGGTTATAGAAAACAATTCTATTATTCTGACAAATATATGATATCAATTTTATGTTTTACAAGTGTT
Source organism: Viscum album (assembly GCA_963277665.1). Lineage (NCBI taxonomy): Eukaryota > Viridiplantae > Streptophyta > Magnoliopsida > Santalales > Viscaceae > Viscum > Viscum album. Next base: position 1,719,808,063 of record OY728141.1, read on the forward strand.
GTGAATATATAAAATCTTAGAAGATGAAAAGATTTGGAGCTTGAAGATTTCTTTCAAGTAATGGAGTAAAAGAGTTGATGCATTGATAACTTAAGTGCTTCAAGCTTGGATAAACTTGTCATAAGATGTGTATTTTTATCTCATTTAGCTCTTGAGTAAGAGCGTGTAAACAACAATTGTTTAAATGATATAAGATGAGTGTTTTTAATACACATGGTTTATGATTTGTTTAATCCTATAATATGCTTTAAGGAGAGACTAGAAATGGTTTGTTCTGGTTAGAGAATTTATCATATTGACATCTATGGAAATGTTTTGACAATATGATTGAATTCAAAGAATGTTTACCTAATGTTCTCAAAGTGTTGGGAATATATATGAATTAGACATATGATGTTTAAGTTCTAAAGTACTCTATAGATAGTACACATAGGTAAAAGGTCAAACCGGAAGAAGAAAAGTCGGTTGAAAAGTTGAACAATGTTTCTTCAAGAAGCCAATCAAGGTCATTGAAATCGAGGGTTGTCAGGAAAGAAGAGTAATAATTCAATATGATTGGATTATCCAAGATATATCTGAAGAAGTTTATGAAACTCCATGGAATGTCAATGTCAGGTATGAATTTTATAGAAATCAATTCTTCAATTTTGAAGGGTATGTGATATCGAATGTATATTTTGCAAAGTGTTGTAAATATGTAGTAGTTCAAAATCAAAGGAAGAATTGATTGAGCTTGTAGTTTATATTCATGAGATGAAGCAAATGGTTACTGCATCAAGGATTTGAATGTAAAAGATTTTATCAAGCTCAAATAAATCTAAGTAAAAGATGTGCATCTTCATCTCATTTCTCTTATGTGATAAGAGAATGTTCGATAACAAAGAGTTGTTATGAACAACATGAGATGATTAATTGTATACATATGGTTTATGATTCACCAGGTTCTATAACATGTGTAGAGAAGAAGATATGGATGAACGTGTTTATCCAAGATAAAAGTGTTTATCTAGTTTGTTAAAATATGGTGGAATGTGTTCCCGCCACTTATTAGTGGTATATTTGAACATAGTTTTCTTCTCAAAGGAAAAATGCTCCAAATGCATAGAATACTAAATAAATATTTATTATTATTCCTCTCGAATGGTTTCATTAGTTATAATCCATTTATGAGTGGATTAATGACTTTGCATTAATTCATTGAAACCGTTCAATGAATTATCCCAACTGGAAGAAACACATATGATGTGTTGGAGGAGCCTTGGGCTTCACTATATAGGAGGATGAGATCCTCCTGTTGGGAAAAAGTGTATGCGATACTTGTAAAGCCTTTGCCAAACTTCTCTTCCTTCAGTAGCTCTGTTTATCTCTTTGAGAAGGCGCTAGCACACCTTCAAATATTAGGTATCCTCATGATACGATCGTGAATCCTTTGATCGATGTCCCCCCCTCAGAGGCAGGGTGCTTTCGTCCATTGCTTTTAGTGATCTCCCTGAAGTACGCAAGCCATTGTGTAAAGGTAATAGCCTTACTTAAAAGATTTGTGTAAAGTTAGTACCCTTACACAAGGGGTTTACGTAAGGTTGATCGACACTCTTACCCTTACGCATAAAGGTAATAGAACTGCATAAAGGTCTCTGGTGTTTACCTTTACGCAGCGTGTGAGAAATATTGAATACCCTTACGAAAAGGAGTTGTGTAAAGGTAATACCTTTACACAAGGGAGTTGCGTGAAGGCAATCTTTGCATTACCTTTATGTAGCGATATTGAGATGCGTAAAAGTAAAAGTTACCTTTATGTATATTATTTAAAACATCAGTTACCCTTACACAAGGCGTCTGTGTAAGGGTAATAAGGGCACACCCTTACACAAAGTAGGGGTGCGCGCAAGGGTAAGTAGAAAAGTGTTAAAAATTGTTTTTAGCACATTTAATGATTTTTATGGTTTATAAATTGTTTATGAATCATGTTAAAATGTATTTTGGAAATATTTAATTTATTGGGATTTTATAAACTAATTAATTAATTATAAATTGTTATAATTAATTCAATAAATGTTTATGAAACTTTTTTTCCCAAATATTAAAGGTTTATATTTTAAAATACCTTTTGACAATTTAAATGATATGCCTTATGATATAATAATAAATGGTATATTTAGAAATTATAAGAGGTGATTTATAAAGATTTTATAAATTATAAAATATATATGATGTTTAGATTATATAAAATGTTTATATAATATATATTGAATTGTAAAATGTTTATAATTCATGAAATATCATATAAATGCCATTTAATATAAAATATGAAGGGGTTCATATTGAAATGAATATAAAATGTTTATATTCTTGTTAAATCATAAAATGTTTATAATTAGTATTTATTTATGAATAGTTCATAAATATCTGATGTTTTGAAAAATAAATAAATTGTTTATTTATTTGTTAAATTTCCTTTATATTCATGTTTAGTAAATTGGTTATGAAATTTGAATATGGAGTGTACCCATTTATATGATGAATTACTTCTAGGATAGAACATCACATATCATGTTAGGTTTGATATCATAAAATTTAGTTTTCATCTACCTTGACTTTGGTTTGTAATTTTAGTTATGAGCTTGAGAATAGTTCTTGGGTATAGTTTGTGCATATTAAGTGTTCGAGTTTTCATGAATCAAATTCTCTCTTGAATAAAGTCTCACCGGGTAGAGGGACTTGAGGTCAGACCACCTACAAACCTGGAGACTTGCCTTGGTTAGGAAAGTGAATGAAGTTGAACATCTGTCGCTCCAGACTTATTCATGAGGAGTTTGCTAATCTCATATAACTATATGTCCAGGAAAGCGAATGAAGTTGACTATCTGTCACTCCAGACTTATTCATGAGGAGTTTGTCAATCTCATATAACTCTATGCCTTTACATGAAGCGTTCATGTACCTTATGCATATGATGCATTTGGATATGTATGAATATACTTGACTCCTGTTTTTGGATGATTAACGCAGACTTGTGAGTTGCGTAAAGAGCTACACATTAATGTGGCGTGAACACATTAATTTGGTGGTTGAAATAAGGATTTCAAAACTAAATCATTAGAAGCATGCATGTATAAAAGGAAATAAAACATGAAAAGATAAAGACTACATAAGATGTAATAGTTATGAATTTAATATGCATATTATGTATATTAAATTGATGAGTCTAAAAACCTCTTAAATACTGAGTGTGAGATCCCTTCCAAAGAAACACTTGTCAAGACCTTGATCATCCAACCGAGTAGTTTCATGTCATAGTCAGGTGCCCCTGAATTATCTTGTGTAAGGTAAGAAAATAATAAGTGAATTTGGATTGTCTTGTCGGGTAGTTTTGTACCATAGTCGGATGTCCTTGGATTGTTCTTAGTTAGCTTGTTTTGGCATTTTCTTTGGGTTACACTAGCTAGGAAGCCCTAATGGTTAAGATACCAGATGAATAAAGTTGAGAGAATCCATATGATGGATTTGGATAAGGGGTTATCTGCTCAACTATCCAAGTGTCACAACTGCTATGATTGTGATGATTTCCTATCCAAATAACTAAGTAGTGAGATGAACGCCCAGACAGACTCATTGCTTAGTGAAATATGGATCTTGGCTCAATAAATGGATATGATGTATGTGATCACCATTTTTTGTGGGAGCACTTTCATTTAAAGCCCTTAATGAATAGATATAAGACATGCTATTCGTCTGATAAAGTCTTTATTGTAGATAATGGCAACATCCACCACGTTAAACTTGAGATCTATCTCGGGCAAGGAAAAATTGACTGGAAGCAACTTTCTTGACTGGTATAGAAACTTGAGAATCATTCTCAAGCAGGAGGAAATATTATATGTACTAGAGTAGCCACTTCTAGAGAAGTCCATAGAAAAAGTTATTCCATAATCAGAGTTAGATGTGTACAATAAACATGTAACGCCCCGACCCCAGTTACCCAGAGTCAGTGCATTATTACATAACATTGACATGATACAAGGAATCATGTCCCGAAAGACCGAACAGTTTAGTAGCCTTGGAAGTACTAGATACATACATAAGTTTTACATTACATCATGAAATAAAAAAACACCATTGTGTCCCTTTTGAACACTCTTCTAACCCTTAACCTATTCCTACAGGTTAATCGTAATATACTTCTTTGTATCCTGGGAAAAATAAAACATAAGAAAGGGGTGAGTTCTGATGCTCAGTAAGGATAATAATATAGCAGAAACTATCATAAATGAGAATAAACATTTAAGGTAATGTATAAGATTAGAACACAAGCCTTTCAAACTTAAACTTCAGCGTAATATGACAAATATAAATCGAATAGTACCATTTACTTATTCACATGGATATTCTACTAGTCGAATAATCACATGTAATATCAATAGCTAATTTCATAATGATGGAATGCATAATGCCAGACTTCATAACCACATAGTCAAGGTCTCGTGCCAAGACTACAAATAAGATTTTGTCAAAGCCTTGTGCCAAGACACTTGTTTGTCTCATGAGACCTACCGATGCATCGATGAGCTATAGCGGGCTCCACTCGTCACTTACTAAGTCCAATGCATTCCTCATATGAAAAAGTTTAAACATAACATAAACATTCGTATTAAAACTAGCATACGAAATGTCAATACTTTATTCATAAACCATGAATGATATAAAAATAGCACATCCACAGTCAAACATGACTCATTAAATACAATATGGAAGATTGTATTATAATAAATTAACCTCAATCGAGAATAATAAAGGATATTGACATAGATGAAAATAACCATCAAAACTATTTAAGAGAAATTTCCCTTTTTTCTTGAAAACATTTAAAAGTCTCACTATTTATTAAAAATCCGTTTAAAATAGATTTTTGAATCAAAGTGTCCCATACCACTTTGAAACTTTTAAAAGGAATTTTAATTTTAAAACATTAATGTCCATATAAATAAATCCTTAAAACTATTTTTAAAACACGGACATTAATGAGAAAGATTTAGAAGAATAAATCTTCAAAACATTTAAAATGATATTTTTGTTAGAGTTCCTAACCAAATGAGAGACGCTTGAATACAAATAATTGAGATAATCAAAACTTTATAATATCATGAGAATAAAGAGATTCATGATATACTATGTCAAAGTACAGTATATACACAACATAAAAGTGAATTAGCGCATAATAACGAAGTCTCAATGGAATGTAAATTGAGATAAAGTTCCTTATAAAGACCGTATCCTTAGGTTAATGACAAATTAATGACATAATTATGTGTGAAAAATATAAATACACTCAATATGATTGGATATTCAGTGTAAATCAATCAGAGTACATTCACACATATTCTTGTAAAAACAACACCAATGACTTGGATGTTTGACTCAACGAATGGAAATTGAGTTAAGATTACTCTTATCAAGTTCATATCAATGACTTGAGAAATTATCAATGGAGTGATTATGTGTATCAAAAGTATATCCACACAAAGGGGAGTGAAAATTGCTACATAAATAATAAATAGTGATTCCACACATAATCTTGGAGTAAAATAATCAATGAATTATGCATAAAACCCAATGAGTGAAAATTGAAAATTGAAATTCCCTTATCGATTTGGTAACTTACGAAACATACACCCCATGAAAGAAGGATCATACAATGAAGATGTAAATACCCATAAATTAAAGTATATTACATGAAAAATACAATCATGAGTAGTACATACACTACACAAAAGGAAATAGTGACTAATATAACATGAATCTCACATGAATAAAAAAAGAGATGAAAAACCCTTACCACGTTGTAATCAATCGAGTCGTATGAACAAAAGTTAATGACTACCAAATGAATCACAAAATACCATGAATATAAAGAGAATCATGATAATATATATCAAATGACAGTACACAATACACCACATGCAATAAAGAAGTGGCGAACAATGGAAATCTCATGGAATTAAAAGTGAGATAAGAAACCCCTTACCTCGTGTCCGACTTGACTCGTTCGTTCTTTAATCTCCTGAATAATAAACTAAAGTTAATTTCTACTTGCTTAAGAACCTTTTTCAATTTTATTATTCCTTTTATATTACTTATTACCATGTTATAAACATTATGTAATCATTTAATTTAATAATGGTCGTTTTGTTGATATTTGGTACTTGAGTCAAAAATGAACTTGTTATAATTACAAATTGTCCATGTGGTCAAAAGTCTATTATCTCCAGTATCATATTTATGATTTAAATATCATATATATCATATATATATCCAGTATATATATATATATAATTAGTTCATGATATTTGGAGATAAGAAATGAAATGCACCGTTCATGGAGACGGTAAGCCGTACGTACGCATGAACGCTACTTTCATTTCTATTTCATATTTAATGAAATGAAAACTTAATGATACGTAGTTATATTATAATTCCAGTATAATATCATATGATATATGTGTTACATAATTTAATTAACTTCATCCTTTATACATTCCATGTATGTCATGAACGAATCATATCACCTTGAAGGGGTGGTAGTCCGCACTTCCTCAAATAAAATTATTGTGTTCACACATATTGGAAAACATAAAGGTATGTTTGTAAATGAAAATTACAGAAGCATAGAGAAAACATAAACATAATAATATCATATATAAATACAGTGCTATCATAATGACCACCATAAGAGGCAGTATGAGATAATTGAACAATCATCGTTTCGTGAGGCAGTAGTCCGCCGTCCACAGAAACGGTATGTTCTTTTCCCATTAGATGAAGGTGTGTGTAAGTGTAGCTTGAATTCTTCTCATAACAATAACCTAGTATATCGAGGATACTGGTGTTATAAAAGAAAGTAATAAAAAGAGTTTAGGGGGTTGGAGAAGTAAAATAAAAGAAGATAACTTTAGGGAAGATGTTACCTTAAAATTGGGTAACTCCCTTTGGTTTGAAACAAAAGGATTTCTTGAAGTGCCTTTTGCCTAAGTTAAGACTCCTAGGTGGAAGGGAGGGATCTTGAGAGCTTATTTGGGAAGAGGTTGGATGGGCCAATTGGCATGAATATGTAAAAATGTCAAATATTGGATTTAAAAAGGGTTCGCCATTAAAAGGTGGTAAAATTGCATTTTTTTGAAAAATACATTTTTTATCTGAAAAATTGAATTTGTTCTTATAATATTTCTAAGAAACACATAATACATAAGTTAAAATTATATGAAGTATATAAAATTCAAAATCCAGTTAATACTATTCATAACCACTTTTTGAATGGTTAGTTTGGTAAGTCGTGGTGCGCTCAAACTCAGTGTTGCGTATAGTACAAGTTATTGAATTACTTTGAAGAGATAACGTACCATGAAATCTTGGGGTGTTACAAAACATCTAAAGGACTCTGTAGAGGGGTTTCAACTCTTATGCTTGTTACCATGGACCCCAAGTTGCAAAAACAACATGAGTCTATGGATGCTTACAAAATGATAGACAATCTAAAGAGGCTTTATTAAGAAAAAAATACATGAAAAGTATGGAGTTTCAAAAGCCCTTATTCAAAGTAAAATGGTTGAAGGAACCTCAGTCTCTATCCACTCACTCAATATGATTGGGTATGTTAATGATTTAGAGAGGCTGTGTTCACCTCTTAAGTTGACGCTTGCCACAAATTTCATTCTGCAATTACTGCCAGAAAGGTTCCGACAGTTTGTAATTAACTACAACATGAATGAATTCTGCAAACCTTTACATGATCTCCTTAATAAGTTAAGGAGTCCTGAGTAGGATATGGGTGGTCCTAACTCAAGCACCATTATGATGATACAAAAAGAGAAGGGTAAAGTTTATAGAAAGAAAGGTAAGAAAAGAGGTCATGAAGGGTTCACACCACCAATTACTTCGAACAAGAAAAGGGCAGTGCTAACATTGTGGCTAGAATGACCATTGGAGGAGAAACTGTCCTGAATACCTGAAATGTCATAAGAAACAGAGTGGAGAATCTATGTTAGGTATGGATATTATAAAGTTCAATTCTTGATTTTGATGGTTATATGATACCGACTGTATACTTTACAAATGTTGTAAATATATAGGAGTTCGGAAGCTGTAGTGAAGAAATTGAAGGATAAAGCTTGATGTATTGGAGCGAGTAGTTGCTACATGGATGACTTCAAGTTGGAGAGGAATTTTAAAGATGTGCATTTGTTTTTCTTGTTTAAATTTGTAAAACCTTTGGTTTTAAATAAATGTGATTGTTTTGTTGATGTACATTTGATTCCTCTAAATTCTATATTTGAAAGAAGGTGTGGATAAAAGTGTTTTATCCTGGATAAAGTGTTTACCCCTGTATACTTTTAACACATAGAATTCCATATATGATATGGAAACAATAGTTTATTTGTCAAATATTTCCACTAAAAGGAATTTAAAGTTATTTCCTAAAACACAAAGTAGTTTGCGTTGTCTTAGAAAAATATTCTGAAGAGAATATAATGTCTAAGAGACTAGTGAGAGTATGTTTGGACTTAGAGAAGTTCAAAGTTAACAAATAAAAGATTATATCAGTTAGTTTAAGTGATGATGCAGAAACGTCGGGAGTCGCAACGACAAAATAATGATTCAAAGAAGAATAAAAGAAAAAAAACAGAACGAGAACACAAGGATTTACGTGGTTCGGGAATAATCCCTACGTCCACAGAGACAGAATTTCACTATATGTCAGGATCACAAATTACAGAGAGATTTCTCAGAGTTTCTAACACTTGAAACCCTAACCCGAAATGGGCTAATAAGGAGAACAAAACTCTATTCCACCAACCGTCAGAAAGTTCGCTGTGCTACAGTGAAAGACAGCTAGAAGCCCGCATAACTACAGTGAAAGGTGACCACCCAAGTCAAAAGTGTTACAGTGCTGCTGGTTGGAAGTCCAAGGAGTTACAATGAATGACGGCTGGAAGTCCGCGTCGCTACAGTGCCCTGTCGATGTTGGTCGGTTAGCTCTGCTACAGTGGTCAACATTGCTACAGTCCTAATTTTTTTTTGGGCTGGGGGCATTCGACCCCCAAACCTCCAGAGCAGGGGCGCGTTGCCCCTGCAAACCCCCAACAAGCTCACCGCGGAGCTCGACCCGCGAGAGTTGCGGCTTGGTGCGCCATACAAGCCGCAAGCGTTCGGCCCAAACACCATCCAACCCGGATCGGGTTACACCAATTCAACAAGTGATTCTTCACTCAACATCCTAAAGGGTTAGGATATGTGACAGTAAAAAAAGATGTACATAGTTACATTTAGTTACTCTGAGAAAGTGAATGTCACTATTAACAAAAGGATTATACCAGTCTAAGATTACAACGATTATTCACTTAATATCTTAAAGAAGTTTTGGATATGTGATGGTAAAGAAAAATGTAAAGAGTTGTATTTAGTTACCATAATAAGTGAACATCACTATTCCCTAAAGGTTTATACCATCCAGTTCACAAAGTGTATCACTTCGTATTCTAAAAGAGTTTAGGGTACGATAATAGAGGTACGTAAAGAGTTACATTAGTTACCGTAATGAAGGGGATATCACTTTATCCTAAAAGTGTTTAGGATATGCTGGTAAAGTGATAATGTAAATAGTTACATTATTTACAAAAAAAATTCAAGAAAAAAGTTTGATGGAAAGGGTTCTAAGGATGATGATGGCGTACTTAGAAAGAGTTAAAAGTAGACAACAGAAGATAACATTATAACATTTGATGTTATGAAGTCAAATAGTTTGAATATAAGTTCAAAGAGTTGAACTTAAGGAATTTGGTTCCTAAGTATCACTATTATTTAAACTAGCTTGTTTCGTAAATGTTACTCACTAAGAGGTTAATGTATGTATTTTATCAGATAGTCACATAACAATGTGACAAGAATTACGTATGGATGTAATGTTCAGATATTCCATTACTGCAGTAACCGCATGAAGGTCATGTTATGTCTCTATGAGTTTAACACCTAAGAGATTGGTTGTAATGGTTGTAAACATATTATGTAATTATAATAAAGACAATCTCCCTTTATCATTCATTCACGTGTGTTGCAACTTTACTTTACATGAACAATCGAATGATAAATATCCCTTAAAAGTAAAAACTTTGAGTTGTCCCTAACCAATGATCATCATAGAGTATAATGGGTTGTGATGATATGTAAATGCTAGCTTGAATAGATTCTTATATTTGTTACAAAGGGTTTTATATGCAAGATGAAGAATAGATTCTTGAGGCAATAAGTAGAGGATTATTACATGGACTAATATACTCAAGGGTGTATACTTATTATCAATCCTTCTTACCTGAGGTTGTTGAGATACATATCGTGAGAACCTTGATACTTTGATACCCTACTGATGCAAGTCAACATATAAACTTAGCTAATCAGGGGGTGGTTGTGTATGTTGCTAATCGTGTCGTCGGTTGGAATGCAACCAAGATGTGATTTGGCAACTTGTATGACAAGAAAAAACATTTGAGCCTTGATTGAATTAGTCTGAGGAAATGCATGACCATGTTTAGCTGTTTCACATATGATGTGTACAACTACTTGGATAAGTGACATGTGATGTGCTTATCAGATAGATGAATGGCATGTGATGTGCTTATCAAATAGATAAATGACATGTGATGTATCTATCAACTTGGTCATTCTTTCAGAGAATCAAGAAAATGATGAGGGACCTATACTAGATTGACACGTTCCATGCCTAGTGGTCACTCGATGTCATGGACAAATGAATTATATAAGATACATACAATGTATATGATACATCTTGTGGTAGTCATGTTCGTATAAAGATATGAGTCTGTTTGATGAAGATCACACCAGACCCCTTAGTAGATTGAGTAACACTGATGTTTTGCTAGAGTTCACTCTTTGCTTACATTTATGAAATTGAGATTTCATAGTTGTTATTAACGCTGCCAAGACCTATAGGGTCACACAATTAGGCCCTTGGATAAGGATAAAATTTTGGACCAAGTGTTTGTTCAAAATGAAGAGAGTTTGATGAAAACCATATCGAAAAGAGTTTGGATGGATTCACAAAGAGTTGTGAAGTTTTGTATAAACTCTTTATGAGATTTTAGTGCTAGTGGGAGATTGGTGCACTTAAGTGTATATGCATGAGATGCATGTACACATATATATGATGCATGAGATATATTTATATATAATACGTTGAATATTATATATATGGTGTACATTTAATATGTACATATGATGCATGTATTATTTCATGCATGCGATGCATGGAATATATATATATATATATATATATATGATATATATTTATTATGCATGTGATGCATAATAATAATATATATATGATATTTATTTATTTATTATTATTTCTCCCGAATGGATTCATTAGTTATAATATATTTATGAGTTAATCAAAGTCTTTCCATTAATTCATTGAATTTGTTCAATGAATTATCTCAATTGGCAGAAATGCATACGATGCGTTGGAGGAGCCTCGAGCTTCGGCTATAAAAGAGGATGAGATCCTCCTGTTGGGAAAAAGCGCATGCGATACTCGTGAAGCCTTTGCTGAACTTCTCTTCCCTTCGTAGCTCCGTTTCTCTCTTTGAGAAGGTGCTAGCACCCCTTCAGATATCGGGTATCCTCATGATACGATCGTGGATCCTTTGATCGGTTCCCCCAGAGGCAGGGTGCTTTCATCCATTGTTTTTTGTGATCTCCCTCAAGCACACCCCGTCAAAGGAAGAAGATAGCTGCTGCTGCTCGTGTTTTTCTAGGTACTTAGTTTTTCATTTTACTTACACGTTATTATTCTTGAAGATAGATCTCTTGTGTTTGGGTTGTCTTCCGATGTTTATGATCATATGATGTTCATACGAAACCTATTATATTTAAGAGGGTAGTGAGAGCATGTTTGAACTTAGAGAAGTTCAAAGTTAACAAATAAAAGATCATGTCAATCTTAAAGTGATTTCCACTTAATATTCTAAAATATTTAGGATATGTAATGGTAAAGAAAAATGTAAAGTGTTACATTTAGTTATCATTTAGAATGTGAATATCACTATTTTCTAATGGATTATATCAGTCTAATTAAAGTGTTTTTCACTCAATATTCTAAGAGTCTAGGATATGAGATGATAAAGAAAAATGTGAAGAGTTACATTTAGTTATCATGAAAAATAAAAGACACTATTTTTGATGGATTATACCAGTCAAAATGAAAAGTGAATTACACTTGATATCCTAAAAGTGTACAAGGTATGACGGTAAAGAGAAATGTAAAGAGTTACATTAGTTACCATAATAAAGTGGTTATTTCTTTATCCTAAGAGTTTAAGGTATGGCGGTAAAGAGAAATGCAAGAGTTACATTTAGTTACCGTATTAAAGTAATTGTCACCCTATCCTAAAAGAGTTTAGGAGGACCAGTTAACAATAATGTAAGTATTTACATTATTTTAAGGAAAAAGTTTGATGGAATAGAGTTTCAAGGATGATGTTGATGAACTTAGAGAGAGTTCTAAGTAGACAACAGACGTTGTCATCATAAACTTTGATGTTGTGAAGTTAAGAGGTTTGAATATGTTTAAGTTGTTGAACAATTAGGAATATGATTCCTAACTCTCACCATTATTCAAACTTGCTTACTTCTTAGACGTTTCTCACTAAAGAGTTTAGCGAGAGAGTTTTATTAGATGATCATATAGAGATGTGACAAGAATTATATATGACGTAATGTGTTAACAAAACCCAGAAAGTGTAGCAAACATAAGGCTGATCTAGCAGTATATTATATATGATATGATAAACCGGTGCTTATGTTGGTTTTGTTAAATATTCTTCGAGTTTAATAATATTAAAATGTATCATATTAGAGGCAACCTCCATTTTATCATTCTCTCATGATGACTGCATAAATGTATATATAGATATACATTTCAAGAACTGCAATGGTAATTGACCTCTCAAAGTAAGACTTTGAGTTATCCATAACCAATGTTTGTCATGGAGTATTGTGGGTTATGATGAAATGTTAAGGTTAGCTTGAGTATGATTCTTGTATAATGATACAAAATGCGCTCATAAGGCACACAACAAAGAATAAGAATCTTTGTGTGCACTGGATGCCCTACTAAGTATACCACACAGAGTGTCATACAAATGTCTTTGGTATACCAGAGGTGCATGTATCATATTTAGTCCCCACTACCCGAGGTTGGCGAGATACTTAACATGAGAACCTTCATACTTTGATACCCTACTTATGCAATTTTATATATTGACTTAGTTAATATGGGGGTGGTTGTGTATGCTGCTGATCATGTTGTCGGTTGACGAGTATTGATGCGGAAATGTCGGGAGTCGTAGCGACAGAACAACAACACACAGAAGAGTAAAAGGAAAAAAAATGAACGAGAACACAAAAATTTATGTGGTTTCGGAATAATCCCTACGTCCACGAAGATGCAGAATTACTTCACTATAATTGAGAGAACAATTTACAGGAATTTATCTCAGAGTTCTTTCAAAAACAGAAACCCTACCCTGAAATGGGCTACAAATGGAGAAGACGATCCACTATTCCACTAACCGCATAGGAAGTCTGCGTCGCTATAGTGAAAGGCTGCCACCCAAGTCAAAAGTTCTACAGTGGTTGTCGGCTAGAAGTCCAAAAGGCTATAGTTAAGTTGACTCCAAAGTCCGCATTGCTACAGTGCCCAAAAAATTGGGCCGGGGGCCTCCGGCTCCCGGGCCCCTAGAGCAAAGGTGCGTTGCCCCCTGCAACCCCCAACGAGCTCATCGCAGAGCTTGACCCGCGAAAGTTGCGGGCCAATGCACATTATGGCTCAGAAACATTCAACCCAATCATCACCCCAATAGTGGATCGGGCTACACCAATCCAACAAGTATGACATCTGGGCCCTCGATTGAGATAGATCGCGGGAGTGTGTGACCGCACCTAGATATTGTATATCTATCTGGATAAGGGACATGTGATGTTATTATCTATAAGGAGGGATGACATGTGATATATTCATCAACCAGATTAGTTTACACTCTAAGAATCGAGAATAAATGAGGTGGCTATATGGGATTGACATGTTTCGTGTCCCATGGTCGCTTGATGTCTTGGAAAAAGGGAAAATATGAGAATGCACATTTTCATATGATGCAGACCAATGGAAACATGTATAAAGATACGCGTGTTTGATGGAGATCACATCAAATACCTCTATAGCTTTTGTAACATTGAAGTTTTGCTAGAGACTGCTCTTTGCTTACATATATGGATCCGAAGATTCATATTTGTTGTCAACGCTATAAAGGCCCTTGGGGTCACACTTTGTGGTTGACTGAATGAAGATTGAGTTTGAATCAGAGAGCGACTCTAAAAGCATTTTAGAGTTAATCCAAAAGTGTTTTGGACAAGTGTTCACAAGGCATTACATATTATGTGATACAAGGTGAAGTTAATGATAGATTTCCAAAAGTGTTTTGAAAGATATCCAAAAAGAGTTTTGGATATCATTTCACAAGTTATTGTATACTATACAATATAAGGTGAAATGATACAAAGTCTATCAGACTTTAGTGCAAGTGAGTGATTGAAGGAGTACGCCTTAAAGCTACATCCTGTATATGATACATGGTTATATCAAGTGCATGGTATATTGAGATGCATGCATGAAATAAGATTTCATGCATGCAATTGCCTTTAATCGAATTGAAAAATGAATATTAAGTGTGTTAATATTTGATTGATTCAAACTCATTTAAACCTATCATTTATTAATATGTTACATGAGATGTATTGCAAGAATGAAGTTTGCATTCATGAGATGAATGCACTGGTCGTGACATTTGCTCATGCGTTATAAACACATGAGTAAATGCAGTAACAATCGAAGAGCATCTTTGACAGGTTATATAAACCATTTCCATATGATGTTAGTGGGTGTGGATGATCACATGATGCTAGGCCGAATCTCTCCATCACCAGAAGATCTCTCCATTCTTCTCCTTTGCGTTAAAAGATCTAGCTAGCTGTGGAGGAAGGATAGATCTCATCCATATGATGGATGATTTAGGTGCAACCCGTGGATACCTGTGAAGAGGATGTCTTTAGGTTGCACTTGTAGTGATATTTATCAGACATATCAAATGAAGATCAAAGGTTGAAGATGTTCTTCGGTGTAAGGTATGCTTGATTTACAATGTTTCTTCATTTCTGGTTTTATACGCAGTTTCATATTTCTTACATGGATGATCCTCAGACAAGGGTTTAAATCGCTTCCACAGCTTTTGATAATTGTTATTAGACTCGTTTAAAACCCTTCAAAAACAACGTGGATCCCTTGGTAAGTGTTGTCACTTTGAAAAAACCACATCGTAGTTTATGATAAAAGCGATTGTAATTTTATGTTTTACAAAGAGGCCCACGCCAAATCTATGAGGGGCTTTAGACCATGCCAAAAACATTTTGTTGGATGTGATCTATGTTAAAGCCTTGGGTTTACATGGTAGATTTATAGTGTGTATAAATTGAAAAATAAGGCTAGATATAAGTGTTTATATTAATTTATGAAATATTTATAAATGATAGCACGAATTGTTCATATTAAAATGTCTTATTTAGAAATTTTTTAAACCACGTCAAATTCAGTTTTGATGGATTTGATTAAGGTTTAAATAAAATTAAATATGCGATATTTGAATTATGTAACATGTTTACATAAAATATAAAATGTTCATATAGAACAATCATATATCATATTGAATACCATGTAAAATGAGAATATGATAGAGTTTATATTGAAATAAATATGAAATGTTTATGTTTATTTATTTATGTAATTTCCATAAAATCATGTTTATTATGACGTGTTTATAATTGTTTGTTTATGGAATGTTCATGAATATTTATCTCATGTCTAAATTTATGAATTCTTTATTTATTTGATCATTCCCATGGCTATGATTTGTTTATGGGTTATAAACTTGATCGTAAAGGTTATTTATGATTCATACATATCTGGTGTTTGATTGTATTGAAATTGTGCTTTATTTTGAGTATTGATCTATGGATGATGGAACTTTGGGATAGAATTCTCACTATTTAGGGGGATTATGCTCTATCTAGAAAAGTGGGGGTTGACTACCTGTCGCACCGTACTTTCTCTTGTGGGGATTTTGGTTTCATATGATTATAGACCTTCACATGAAAGGGTTTCATGTATCTTATGCATGAGATGCATTTGAATATGTGTGAATATAATTGGCTTTTATTTTTTGGGTAAGGAACATAAATAATGAGTTTTGTAAAGAGTTATACATTAATATGTTTTGAACATATTAATTTGATTAAATATATATGTGTAAAAACATAATTACTAGAAGCATGCATACAAAAAGCGAATACATGAGATAAGATGCCGAGATGTTAAAAACCCCTTAAACTATAAAGTGTTGGATTCCTTTAAAAAAACACATGTGAAAACCTTGATGGCTAGGTTCTGTAAAAGTAGGGTGCCCATGACTTATCTTGCGTAAGACATAATTGAAATGGTTAATTGTTGGAAAAAGTCCCTCAAGATGATGATTTAGAGATTTTGGGTTGTGTTTGTTGACAAAGTATGTTGACAAAGTTCCAGTGTGGAGAAGACCATGAGGTATTCCTGAAGGCAAGACTCTGAAGGAGTTTGGAGTCTATTTAAGAAGTTTGTGCAGAGATTTGGAGCAAAGCAAGGATTCTAGCGTAAGTCAGATAGACTCGTGCAAAGCAGACGAACTCGCGGAAGGGAGTTCCATGAACATGGCGGCGTTCACGAACAAAGGTGACATGTTTTCTTGGAGCGCAAAGGGTTGCGTAATGAATCAATTTTTCCTATAAATAGGGCACTAATCACATTATTAAGTAGAGAAGATGACTTGGAAAAGAGTTATGAGCTCTGTTTTTGTTGCAGAAATGTCGGGAGCAACGAAGCGAAAAAACAATTCACAGAAGAGTAAAAGAGAAAAACAAAAAAAGAACACGGGAAGGCCGCATCGCTATGGTGCCATGACCACCCAAGTCTAAGGTGGTACAGTGGCCTGGACGATGGTTGAAAGTCTGCGGAGCTACAATAATTGTTCCAAAGGTCCGCATTACTATAGTGTCCTGTCGACGTCGGCTGGTTATCTCTGCTACAGCCGGTCAAATTTTCTACAGTGCCTCCAAAAAATTGGGACAGGGGCCTTCGGCCCTCAGACCCCCGGAGCAGGGGCTCATTGCTCCATGCAACCCCCAATGAGCTTACCGCGGAGCTCGACTCGCGGAGTTGCGGCCTGATGCGTAGTATGTGCCACAAGCATTCAACCTAACATCATCCAAAGAGGATCAAGCTACACCAATCCAACAGTTTTTATTAAGGCTTAAACGAACATATTCCTTATGCAAGATAATTTATGCAACCAATAGTTGGACGAAAAAATGATGTTATGTGAACCCGTGTTTGTGTGAACATGTTTTATGCGAACATTATTTGTGCACAAAAGAGGTTATGCAAACCTTAAGGAAATTGCCCATAATTTCTATGGTAAAGTGGAAATCACCATTTGGATGAAAGAAGAGCTTCATGACACACCAATTGTGGTCTAAATAAAGTTGATTCAACACAACTCAGGATTCTTATGTAAGAACAATGAGTAAACTTGTGACACCCCGAGCATAACCACTCTAAAATTATCAGAGTTATAACAAATATTGCATCACATACATTCCTATGACCTTTTAGGTTTAGAGTTTTATAAGATTAAGAAACCCATTAAATTAAAAAAGTCACACTTCCACTCATTGTACATTTTTTCCACAAATACAAGTTCTTAAGATGATATACATGCTTCATTCACGACAAATCTTCATAATTGGAACTTTGATTTTGTTATTGTTCCTACTCATCCTTTAACTCTATAAAATCATTTGAAAATGTGGAATGAGCATATAAAGCCCAATAAGGGGTATAAAAAGGGGTATAAAAGAGAGGACTTGTTAGGCTATTGAAACACATGAAGATCCATGAAAAAGTTTCTCTTTTAAATGATAAACTTTGAGCTCATAAAAACCCATAATCACTCATGAAATCAATCTCTTGAAGAAATCCATAAAATAATATCATAACAAGTATAAAGAATCCATGAATTCATTTTGGGACATCATATTCATTATCACCCTTTTAAATCACCCTTTCAATGGAATAACCTATTCAGTTACTTTC
The DNA here is from genome assembly GCA_963277665.1 of Viscum album. Taxonomy (NCBI): domain Eukaryota; kingdom Viridiplantae; phylum Streptophyta; class Magnoliopsida; order Santalales; family Viscaceae; genus Viscum; species Viscum album. The sequence goes on from OY728141.1 coordinate 1,719,826,364, forward strand.
AAAATATCATTTTCGAAGACAAAATCATTACCCAATGTATTGGAGATTTATATCTTAGGCTCATCCGTCATCATATACAATGCTGAAGTACCATAACACGAATAAAACACATAGGCACTTTCTTTTCACCAAAACATGGATAAAACTCACAAAAGCTCACTTTTCAATCCATAAGCACAAACTTTAAAGTTAACCCATAAAAATAAGAAGAAATACCCTTTACACTTTAAATAACTTTTATTTCAAAGGAAATATTTTTGCAAAACAATGAGAATAGAAATTACGTTGAAAAACCATGAAAACTTAGAGAGAAATCTTAGTAAAGGAAACCGAAGAAGATAATGAGAAAAAGCAATCATATGAAAAGTATATAAAAAGTTACTCTTTTCACACTTGTAAAGAATGACTTGTATTTAAAATGTGAAAAAAGATTTCTTTCATCCTTTTGTAAAGAAAGGCAAGGCTAATAGAAAATGACCTTAAGCAATCATAGAAGTATAAAAAAGAATATTTATAACAAAAAATAAGAATATGAACATGGAGGAGAAAAAGTTGAGAGAAACCTTCAAAACATTTCGTAAAGGTTTAAAAGAAAAGCCCCCTTACCTAAATTTTAAGATAAGAATCTTGACTTTTCCTACCTTGTGCAAGTGATGAGTAAGCGTTTTGATAGTTAACTTGTTATATAATTTTAAATTCATGGATATATGTAAAAATCATTGATTAGTCATCATTTTTATCTCTTATGGTTGAGAAAAGACTTATTCATTGTCATTATCTTAAAGACATCAATTTGACTTTTCTAATGCTGCACAAACACTACATCAAAACTAATAAATGATTTCATATTTATCTTTACATAACAATTAATTTATATTAATTGAACAATCTTTAGATGATATTTTGAGTATATCATCTAGTAAGATATTCTTTATAAGTTTTATAAACTTTTATGTCATTTATATCATGATAATGTGATAAAAGATACGATATTCGTAAAAACTACATTTTGTAACTATTCATCAAAAAATCAATTTGCTCAGAAAAATCTTAAAAAAGCACTCATAAATTTGACATGATGAAATAAAAAACGGAGTACATTTTATCAATTTCAATTTTTAAAATTTAGAAATTTAATTTTTAAATATAACCATATAGTGCACGAGAAAACAATTTATTTCAAATAAAACTTTTTTTTCAAATGAAAAATCACATTCTTGTTCCATACCATAATAAAATGATTTCTAAGATTTCATAATAATAAAATATTAATATGAATTCATAGAATTAACATGAATATTAATAAAACATAAAATTGATTTATTAATAAAAATTATCAGGTGGCTACATTCTCTCCCCTTAAGGAAATTATATCCTTGTATATTTTTACTTGTTTACAAACAGGTGGGGATACTTTCCCTTCACTGCTTCTTTAGATTATTATATTATTCTGTTGGAGTTGGTGATCGAGAACTAACTTACTAGTATATACTTTATGATTATTTATATTCATGGATTTTGAATATTAGTAAAGTTCTAATCACACCACGATTATTCTTCTGCATGATATTGTTTGTGATAATGTTCTAAGAATACCTATTACACTGAAAGGTCATAACAGGTCCCCTCTATGATGAGAACCTAGAAGTTTAATGACAATATTTTTAAATATATGTTCAATGGTTGGATGATATCATTTGATGGGACACAAATGATACATGATATTAGGGGTAGAGAGCTCATAAGACATTTAGACTTATTCTCATGAAATTCGTCCTTGGTAATCTCCAAGCGAAGGACGTTATGAGAACTTGACCCTTCATTAAGAAATTCACATTTATATGTGTAATTGGATGTTTCGATTTTTGGATGCTTGTAATGATCTTTAGGCTTTAAGATTATTATTAATATCTATCATGAGTTGTGTACTTTGATATATTGAAGAAAACTTTGACGACATATGCTCGTGATGAGGTAGGATATGTTGGGAGTATCACGAGTAATATTGCATTAATGTATAATGTTAGAAAAGATTTGTCCCTTTCTAGTTTAGTAGAAGTTGATATCTTAGGCCCTTTGATGGAAATAAAACTATCTGATTAAATCTATAGCCATGGCGTTCTGTCGGCATGTTCATTTCTGAAATGTCAAAGAAAGAAACATTGAGTACACAAGTTGATGACACCCGTATGCAACCTGCTCAATTAGAGATATCATGATCAAGAGATTATATTACACAATTTATGTTCGTATGTAGCTATTATCATTGCAACATTTAACTTCTTTCTTTATTGGTGTCTTGACGTGTTTTTATACGCTAATTTTGGACTTTAGGTGGTTTTGCCTAATGCCACCAAGAAAGGGGCCTAGAGGGTCACACACACTAAGTGTGTTCATAATCTTAGTTAAATTCTATTTGAATTTAACATATTAAAAAAATATTATTTCCGTACATGGTTTAATAATTATTCATGTTGAATTGGTCACAAATATCCAGTCACTAGTTATTCAAGAGAATATACATGAATTGAATATTTAATAAATATTTATTTTCTATTTTAGTGAATATACTATTTAATTATTTTTTGATGAAGAATGCAGTGATATTTATTTATTTTTAATAAATAGTCATTATTCAAGGTCTGATAAATATTGACGAGGATTGGCGTATCAAGTTTTTTGGTCCGATGAGAAATGATATATATTAAATATTATTTGAATAAATGTTAATTTATTTATTTAAGAAATAATATTTATTTATCTGTTAGTTTAGCGCATCAAGTAAATAATAATAATATTATTTAGACATGGGGTTTGTCGTGAATTAAGAGAATAATATGGGTCCATGTGTAATTATTATTCTCTAACCTTAGCTCTATATAAACTCGATTATACCATTCTCAACCCCAATGATCATTGTGCACAACAAAAGACTTGAGAGAATTCTCCCAAACCCTAGAGATATCTTCTCCTAGAACGCCCTCAAGAATAAAGAGTGATCTTCCTCATCTTCCTTCTCGAGTTTAGAGTGAATAAAAGAATCCTTCCAAATTGAAGAGATTCTTGAGACGATCAACAATGAAGGATGCAAGCATTAGAGTCTTCCGCGCTATCAGATATGGATTTCTATGACGACATTCGAAGGTTCGCGGAATACATGTGGATTACCGCTAAGGAGATTTTGCCCTTGAATCCTCTCACCGCAACAATGGTACTCCAAAAAGAAGTCTACCAAATATTTAACGAAGAAAGAATTCCAACATGAGGTAACTCTGAATCAACATAAATTAATTATAAATTATATATGATGATCTTGTCTTCTTGGTTTTGGAGTTTATGTCAATTAACCGTCGAGTTAATCCATTGGTCTTGACTAATCATTTTCATCTATAACTCAGATTATACATCTATTAAGACAAAAAGTCGAGTTGGTTATTTCCCAATAGGCGCTTCCGTTGCACTCAGAACCTTCGACTTCTTCAATCACATGATTCTTCCATAAAACTTTAACCAGTTGAGTTATCTTATTTTGCAGCACCCGCTCTCTATGATCAAGCATCTAAATTGGGTTTTCTTGATAGATTCTCCTCCATTTATACTACTTTAAGGCTCAATACATGAAATACATCAGGTATAACCTACCTTTCCGGTCTCTTGTGTGTGGTGTGTGTGCGCTTGACTATAATTGTTCCTCCAAACACCTATAATATATGTTTTCTTCAAAAATGATTTTATTTCTTTTTGTGAGTGAATATTATAAATAGTTTTTGGAACTTTTATAAATTTCATTTGATGAAATAAATATCATTTTTGAAATCAACATATCCAAATTATCTTTGGGTGAAATTTTGGTATTTTTCTGAAAAGATTGATTTTTCATAGAATAGTGAAAAATACTGATTTTTATTGAAAATTGTATCTTCTTTTAAAGTATTTACAAAGTAAAATTTTATTTTGGATTAGTTTAAAAATTTAATTAGTTACTTTTGATTTAAAATAATCCAATTATGGTTTTTGAAATGAATTTTATTCTTAAGTTTAGTGAAAAAACAATTTATATTTAAAAATGTCATTTTTACAAAAAATCGTTTTTCATCGCGTTTTTTAATTTGATTTTAAATTAAATTCTGTAATTTTTATGTATTGAATTTTGAAAAATGGATTCTATATTTGGAATTAGTGGGTCCAAATTTGGTAAATATGACCATTTTATTTTTGGTCAATATGAATAGTAACCTTAGTAATTTTTGTTATCAAGATAAATGGTAAATTAGACACTTAAAGTTAAAAATAAAATGATAAGAATTATAAAATGACCCTAAAATTTTCTTAATATTTTTGGATGAGTCAATATCATATATACTCATTCAAGATTCAATTAAGTGGACTTTTTTTCCATTTGGATGTGATCATAACCTTTACAATATTTTATTTAAAGAAAAGTCAAAAAATGTCACACTTGTTTTTAATAACTATAATATTTTTAACAAGGGGATAACCAGAGGATATGTTTGGTTATAAATAGTATTTGGAATGGTAAAGTGTTTATCTTCATTATGGTAATTTATTTTTAATTTTTAGTGAAAAAATAATTACCTTAAATGGTTACACAACATTGATGCAGTAATTCTTCAATTAATGGAAGAATCAAATAAATAATATTAAAAGAAATATAATTTGAGATAATTAATGTGATTTGTGAATTTTTAAATGAGCAAGACATGTTAGGGATATAATAAAATAATTGGTTCAAATTTTATTTTTGTCTTGAAGTTATTTGAGTCAAAGTAATGAATAGTTTAAAAATAGACATTAATGATATTTTATAATAAATAATATTTTATTAAATGATATAAAATTCTTAAAAATCTTAGATTCTACAAAATGAGTAGGATTTGGCTCATAATTTCATCCATGGTCCATTTATGGGCCTTTTGTCCATTTATAGTGACTATCTTGACCCTCAAAGAGTAAAAAACCTTATTGATGCGAATCATGTTGAAGGCACCGGATTGATTACCCAAGTGGAGGAGTTGTATTTGTAAGGTCCGATGACGTGTGGGAGATTAAAGAGGTTAAATGCAACAATGGGTGCTCATCTTGCTTCATTAAAGGCCCAATGGATCTTGCCTTACATGGATGGAGCAAATGAGCCTATTATCTCACTTATTCAAGCCCAAATATGATGTTTAAAGTTTGACCCACATGGTTGCACAAATTTTAGAAGCCTTACCCACATGGAGAATTCTAGAATGACATCTTTGGACACCAAAGTCAAATCCGGTGGGCTAGGTACTCAATGTCAAATCCAGTGGGCTATGGGTGGAAAGACATTTGCTACTTTTTTGAAGTCTTTGTTAGACTTTATCTTTTTTACTTTAAGGGGACAATGTAGATTTCCCTTTATGACTTTAGGGTATTAGACCCTTGACTATTTTTATCACCCTTGGGTATAAATAGTCACCCCATGACATTGTATTTTGATTCAATATTTATTTGAGATCTTATGCTTTGTTTCTCTCCGTTGTGTGAGGATTGTCCTGATATTTTCCCCTTGCTCTTGTGCATTCTTGCCTTGTCAATTTACAAGTTAGATTGGTGATCCAAGATCACAAATCCCCCAATTCCATGCCTCAACCCAAGTGCTTTTTTGTGTGGATTGGCTATCACATCCCTCCCTTGAGTGTGTTGTCTAAGTAGTAGGTCACACTCCTTATAGTGTTGATTGACTACTTGCATCCTCTATCCATACCCATCATCCACCACTTAGCCCCGTACCGCATTCTTCATCCGCCGACCTACGTCGTGAAGACCGGGTCACCCTGTGCATCTCAAATCAGTTGGTATTAGAGATCCGGTTGACATGATAGGCATATATCCCTTCATTTATATTTCTTTTATCCATTACCCTTCTCATCTTTCCTTATTATCCACCCATTAAAAAAAACCTTTTCTTTGAAAACCTCCAGAATTGGCCTTTGTTGTGCAAGATTGAAATATTTTTACATTGAGCCAATTATTCATCCATCTTCTTTTTACCTTTAATTATCTATATGTGATTTGTATAAAAAAAACCAAAAAAATCTCTCAACTCATCATTGTGTGCTTTTCAAAATTAAGCACATCCTTTCTTTGAGATATTTCCAAAAAAAAAAAAATTCTTACTCTGTTCATCATCTTGTTCTTTAAAACTCCAAGCACAACACTTTTTGGGGAGATTTGATTGAAAAAAGTGGATACAATTACTTCATCATCGTGCTTTGCATTATTAGCACTTTCTATTTCCGTACATCACTTTCTCCATCATTTTGCTTCAACCCCATATTATATTTGGCTCATATTGTTATTAATTTTTCTTATCTCGTACAATCGGGCAAATCCCCCATACCACAATATTTTGTCCCTTTCCACCTTTTTACCGATATTTTCTACCCTCTTTTCACCCTTTACCCTTTACCACTCAAGCGAGTTGTGTTAAACTATCCCCCGACAAAATCTTGATTGGGGAAGGATTGGTGGCAAGTGATCACCCTAAACAAGGTATTATATTTCATAAGAGCTTGGAATTTGAATTGAGTGTTGAGAGTGGAGAGAAATAAGCAAAAAAAAAAAAAAATCTTGTGTGTGTGAGTGTGTGCATCTTGTTGTGTGCGCGCGTGTGTGTACATCTTGCGTGTATGAGTGTGTATATCTTGTGTGAGTGAGTGTGTATCCTTGTATGTGTGAGTGTGTACATCTTGTGTGTGTGTGTGTGTACATCTCACGTGTGTGAGTAAGTGTGTATCATTGTGTGTGTCCCACCCGATGTGTGTTTGTGTTTTCTTAACTTATCATGGCAGAAGATCATGGGAATAAAATTGCTCATGTTAGCGATGAAGGAAGTAGAAGTAGATCTTCTGCACCTGAAGCTACACAACTCCAAATGCAAGCTTTGGTGAGCCACTCTGAGAAGCTTCTTGATAGGAAGTTGGAAGTGCTACATGAGAGGATTGATAACCTGGAGAATCAACCAAGCCCAAGGATGATCCATGATAACCCGCAACGAGCTCCGGCACCCCATCACCCCCACTTCATGGAGGAGGAGATGGAAAACCTTGATGGTGATTTTGAGGATGTCCCACAAAGGAAGAGGTTGTACCAACAACCTAGAGGAGGCCAAATGAGACCACATGATGATGACCTACGTGGTGGCATCAAGGTGAAGGTCCCTTCTTTTCAAGGGAAAAGCGATCCGGAAGCATACTTGGAGTGGGAGATACAGATCGAGCAGGTGTTTTCATGTTATACCTGTTTCGAGGAGAAAAAGGTAAAACTTTCAGCCCTTGAATTCATTGATTATGCATTAATTTGGTGGGATCAAGTTCACAAGGAGAGGGCTAGATATGGTGGACGTCCCATCAACACTTGGGAAGACATGAAGTTCGCCATGCTGAAGCGGTTTGTTCCCACACATTACCATTAAGATCTCCACAAAAAACTTCAACGCCTCACCCAAGGGAGTAAGAGTGTAGAAGACTACTACAAGGAGATGGAAATTGCCATGATTCGGGCAAACGTTGAGGAGGATCCAGAGGCAACCATGACATAGTTTTTACATGGGCTTAATCCCGATCAAGTGGAGATGTACCACCATGTGGAAATGAAAGATATGATCCATCAATCCACCAAGATTGATCAACAAATCAAAAGGAGGAGCAACATGAGGAAACCCGCTACCCCTTTCACACCATGGAGAAATCTAAGGAAGGAGATCGGAGAACCATCAAAGGCAAAAGAGGTGGTTGATCGCAAAAGTGACAAGGTAATTCTTCCACCTAAGAAACCTACTTTCGAGGCTAACCAAACCAGGAATCGGGATATTCGGTGTTTCAAATGTCAAGGAAGGGGTCATATTGCTAGTGAGTGCCCAAACCGGCGCACCATAACCATCAACAAGTATGGAGAATGGGAGACCGATGGAGAGAGCTCGGAAGAGGAGGAGAAAGAATCTCCAGAAATTGACAGTGGAGAGTTTGCAGAATATGGTGATATTCTTTTCACTAGGAGAGTTTTAAGCGCACAAATGACCATGAGAGAGAAGGATAAACAGAAGAACCTTTTCCATACATGGTGCAAGATCCATAGGAAGGTATGTAGTGTTATTATTGATGGAGGAAGCTGTAGTAATGTTGCAAGCATCAAGTTAGTAGAGAAGTTGGGACTTCCTACTTTAAAGCATCAACATCCATATCATCTTCAGTGGTTGAATAATTGTGGAGAACTGAAGGTTACCAAATAGGTGAAGGTATTGTTCTCCATTGGTAAATACAAGGATGAGGTATTGTGCGACATTTTTCCTATGAAGGCGTGCCACTTGCTGTTGGGTCGACTGTGGCAGTACGATTGGCATGTTACTCATGATGATTTCTTGAACTGTCACTCTTTTGTACTATGAGGGGAACCTATAACCCTCAACTCCATGACCCCAAAACAAATTCTGGAAGATCACATTTTGAGAGAAAAGAAAAAAATGAGTGATGAAGAAAAAAAGAGAGAAAATGAAAAAGGATAGAATGAGGGAAAAATAGAAAATGAGAGAAGAAAAGAAATGGAGAGAAAAGAAAAATGAAGAGGGGAAAAAGATTTGAGAGGAGATAAAAGTGTGATGTTGGCAAAAAAGAGTGAGATTAAGGAAGCTTTGATTTTTCGACAAAATATCTTAGTACTTATGTACAAAGAGGTGATGTTGAACACTAACGACTTAACATCACCTTTGCCACATGTTGTTGAGTCTTTGTTGTAGTAATTTGAAGATGTGTTTCCCAAAGAGGTTCCACCTGGTTTTCCACCCATTAGAGGTATTGAACATCAAATTGACCTCATACCTGGAGCATCACTACCAAACCACCCTGCATACCGCACCAACCCGGAAGAGACAAAAGAGATTCAAAGGAAAGTTCAAGAGCTGTTGGATGTGAGATATGTCAGAGAGAGCCTTAGTCCTTGTGCTGTACCGGTGCTTCCAGTACCAAAGAAGGATGAAACATGGAGAATGTGCATTGAATGAAGATCCATAAATAACATCACAGTCAGGTATTGTCATCCCATCCCTAGGTTAGATGATATGCTAGATGAATTAAATGGTTCAACTATTTTCTCAAAAATTGATTTAAGAAGTGGCTACCATCAAATTAGGATGAAATAAGGAGATTAGTGGAAAACTGCATTTAAGACAAAACATGGACTTAATGAATGGTTAGTCATGCCCTTTGGTCTCACCAATGCACCTAGCACATTTATGAGGTTAATGAATCATGTCTTACGTGCATATATTGGAAAATTTGTGGTAGTTTACTTTGATGATATTCTGGTGTATAGTAGGACTTTGCATGAACATGTAGATCACTTAAGAAAAGTCCTAAAGGTGTTAAGGAAAGAAAAATTGTTTGGAAACATTAATAAGTGTGAATTTTGCCTCGATAAGATTGTTTTCCTTGGATTTGTTGTGAGAGGAAATGGAGTTGAAGTAGACACTGAGAAGATCAAAGCAATACAAGAACGACCAACTCCAACCTCCGTTGGTCAGGTAAGAAGTTTTCATGGACTTGTTAGTTTTTACAGGAGATTTTTGAAGGACTTTAGCACACTAGAAGTGCCATTTAATGAATTGACAAAGAAGAACGTTCCTTTCAAATGGAGGACAACTCAAGAGAAGGCTTTCAACGCTCTCAAGGATCGACTCACCCACGCCCCTCTACTTACACTCCCAGAATTTGGTAAGACCTTTGAGATTTAATGTGATGTAAGTGGAATTGGTATTAGTGGAAGGTAATCCTATTGCTTATTTTAGTGAGAAGTTAAATGGTCCAACTCTAAACTATGCTACATTTTATAAAGAGTTGTATGCATTGTTTAGAGTTCTAGAAACATGGAAACATTATCTTTGGCCTAAAGAATTTGTGATCCATTCTGATCATGAGGCTCTTAAATACCTTAGACGCCAACATAAACTAAACATGAGACATGCTAGATGACTGAAATTCATTGAATCATTTCCATATGTCATCAAGCATAAAAAGGGTAAAGAAAATACTGTGGCCGATGCACTTTTACATAGATATTATCTTTTATCCTTGTTGGATTCAAAACTCCTTGGTTTTGAATGCATTAAGGATTTATATGCCACTGATAGTGATTTTAGAGAACCTTATGAGCATTGTAAACCTAGAGTTAGTTGGGAAAAGTTCTATTTACATGATGGATTCTTATTCAGAATTGATAAGTTTTGCATTCCAAATTGCTCTATCCATTTACTTTTACTAAAGGAGTCACATTCGGGTGGGTTAATGGGGCATTTTGGTGTTACAAGAACTCCAAGTGTTCTTAGTGAGCATTTTTATTGGCCTAGGATATATAGAGATGTTGAGAAATTTGTGGGAAAGTGCATTGTCTGCCATAAAGCCAAAACTGAACCCGCATAGACTATATATTCCTCTCCCAATCCCCAACACCCCTTAGGAGGACATATCAATGGACTTTATTATGGGGTTACCACAGACCAAGAGGGGGAGAGATTCCATTTTTGTTGTGGTGAATCAGTTTTCAAAAATGGCACATTTTATTCCATTTCACAAAACTGATGATGCCAGTAACATTGCAACACTTTTCTTTCAGGAAGTAGTCAAACTTCATGGAATTCCAAAGACGATTGTGTCAGATCGAGACACAAAATTCCTCATCTACTTTTGGAAGACATTATGGAGAAAACTAGGTATGATGTTACTATTTTATACTACTCGTCATCTGCAAACCGATGGAAAATCCGAGGTGGTGAATCAGACACTATCGTCCTTATTGCGAACCATTGTGAAGAAGAACATCAAGAATTGAGAGGAGTGTCTGCCACATGTGGAATTCACATATAACAGAGCCAAGCATTCCACTACCCAATATTCTCCATTTGAAATTGTTTACGGCTTTAACCCCCTTTCCCCTATTGATCTAGTTCCTTTTCCTTTGCAGGAAGCAGTTAATATGGATGTAAAAGGGCGTGTTGAATTCATCAAGAAAATTAATGAAAAGGAAAGGATAAATATCGAGCGGATGACCTAAAAATACATTGACCGTGAAAACAAGGGTCATAAGAAAATGTTGTTCGAGCCCGATGACCTAGTCTGGGTTCATATGTGGAAGGAAATATTTCCCGAAAAGGGGAAATCAAAACTCATGCCACGAGGTGATGGACCTTTCCGAGTGCTTGAGAATATTAACAACAATTCTTATAAGATAGCTTTTCTAGGTGAGTATGGTGTAAGTGCCACTTTCAATGTTTCTGATCTTTCTCCTTTTTTGGGTGTAGAGGATGAAGAGTCGAGGATGACTCATTTTCAAGAGGGGGAGGATGATGCGAACCATGTTGAAGGCACAAGGTCGATTACCCAAGTGGAGGAGTTGGATTTGCAAGGCCCGATGACGCGTGGGAGATTAAAGAGGTTGAATGCAACAATGAGCGCCCATCTTGCTTCATTAAAGGCCCAATGGATTTTGCCTTTCATGGATGGAGAAAATGGGCATATTATCTCACTTATTCAAGCCCAAATATGATGTTTAAAGTTTGGCCCACATGGTTGCACAAATTTTAGAATCCTTACCCACATGGAGAATTATAGAATGACATCTTTGGACACCAAAGTCAAATCCGATGGGCTAGGTACTCAAAGTCAAATTTGGTGGGCTATGGGTGGAAAGGCATGTGCTATTTTTTCCAAAAGTCTTTGTTAGACTTTATCTTTTTTACTTTAAGGGGACAAGGTAGATTTAGCCTTTATGACTTTAGGGTATTAGACCCTTGACTGTTGTATCAACCCTTGGCTATAAATAGCCACCCCATGACATTGTATTTTGATTCAAGATTTATTTGAGAGCTTATGCTTTGTTTCTCTCAGTTGTGTGAGGATTGTCCCAGTATTTCCCCCCTGCTCTTGTGCATTCTTGCCTTGTCAATCTACAAGTTAGATTGGTGATCCAAGATCACAAAGGCCCCAATTCCGTGCCTCAACCCAAGTGCGTTGTTGTGTGGATTGACTATCACATCCCTCCCTTGAGTGTGTTGTCCAAGTAGTAGGTCACACTCCTTATAGTGTTGATTGAATACTTGCATCCGCTATCCATACCCATCATCCACCACTTAGCCCCGAACCATATCCTTCATCTCCCGACCTACGTCGTGAAGATCGAGCCACCCCGTGCGTCTCACATCACTTATTGTCACTGTAAGTTTGAAAAATGTTAATGAAGGGTTAAACCAAAAGTCAAAGGTAAAAATATAGTCAAAACTTGTCTAATTTTTATTGGATAAATTGAATTCGACCTTTACCAGCTAAGACATGAAATTGAGTTGTTTAATGGACACTTGTACTTAAAAATTACTTATATATTATTTAATTCAAAGAAAGTTACAAAATGTCACTCTCTTTGTTTTTAATATATCTTATGTATCCACATAGGTACAAAAGCTAGTTATGAAAGAATCAATGTGTCTATTTTGATCTTAATAAAATTATTTTCATGATAGGAATTCATTTATGATTTTCAGTAATTATATAATGACCTTAATTGGTTATGCAATGCCAATGCAATATTTCTTCAATTAATAAAAAATATAATAAATGATTTTAAAGATATTAAAAGAAATATAATTTGAGTGAGTTAATGTTTTACATGAATTTTATAGGTTAATATAACATATTAGTGTTGTGTTAAAGGGTTAGATTTGAATTTAAACTTTTTATTTATGTCTTTTAAGTCAAATTAAGTGAATAGTGTTAAAATTGATAATAATAAAATTTTATGAGAATAATATTTTATTAAATTACTTTAAAATAATTCAAATCTTAAAAAGGAAAAAGTAGATATGATATGGTCTACAATGTCACCCCTTTTCCATTTATAGGCCGTTTGGATTGAGAATAAATTTATTATAATTTAATCTTTTGAGAAATTCCAAAAGTACCCCTCACCTCAATTACAAAAGGGCACCTCCTCCTTCAATTTTTTACACCACTTTGAGATTTCTAGCTTAACCAAACACTACCAATTCACTATCCACATCCTAGAGGTTTTGGTCTTCCCAAAAGACCAACCCTAAAGCCCTTTAAAAGAGATCTAATGGAGTCGTTTCTAAGAAGAGAAGGTTAGAATACTTTAGAAGCAAGCCAAACTCGAGGTAAGTGATTTTTGTCTCACTTTTACTCATGTGGGATACATACCACATTCATCACTTTTTTCTTTTGTGTGGTGTATATAATACCTTTGAATATCTTTTATGATTATTCTTATGAATGTTATGGGAATTTACATATCTATATAAGGTTATTTCTTTCATGGGGCTTACGATTCAAATGAATTAAAGCAATATGGGTTTTATTTCACAATATTATCAATATTTTGGATTGTTTATGTTTAAGTATTTGTTGGGATAATTATTTTATATTTCTCTTCCATATCCATGTTTAAAAAAAATAATGTTTTTAAGAACATTTTTACAATTATCCAATGATTGGTTAAAGTTATTTTTAACCACTTTTGAATTTTTACAATTTTTTTAAAATGGATCTTTTTATCATTTTTTGAACGAGGTATGGTTTGACTTTGTGAAAAAGATAATTTTTAACTTATATTACGCGAATGAATTTTCCCTCTGTCATCATGCCTCAATGCTTTAAAGCTTAATTTACAAGTTTACAAGGTTCTTTTCAAAGAAAATGGTTTCCTTATTTCATGCACAATTTTTTATTTTAAAAAGTGATTTTTAAATTTGAAAGGGAATTTTCCTTAAGAAGTTTTCTATAATATTTTAATGGTATCTCTATTCGTTAACAACAATCCTTGATTCTACTTATGATTTACTAGGGTTATGATCCATGGATACCATCCTCATTCTTTCTTCGGATAGTTTATGTTTATGATGAAAAGATAAAATGTCTATGAAACCCATTTCTTTTCCATAGGTTATGCTATGATGAAATGTTTATGAAACCCATTTCTTTTATGGGTTTTGATATGATGGATGCTTTATGATCTTATGAAAAACATATGTATGATTTTCATTATGTGACAGGTGTGACCTATATCTCCCACCAATGTATTGGGTAAAATATTATATCTCATGAGATATTTATGAGAAACATGTCAAAGTGCTTGATCTATTATGAGAAACAAGTCGGAGTGTTTGATTCACTATGGGAAACAAGTCTATGTGCTTGATCCACTATGAGAAACAAGTTTTGTTGCCTGGTTTGATGGTCTTAGTAGCTAACCTTGACATATGAAATGATTTTTATACTTACGATGATGCCACACACATTTATGACATTAACTTATGGTTCATGATTGAGTTATGATAATTTCTCATTCTTATGATTCATATCTTTTGAAATGCTAAAGTTTGATGCCATAACTCATGTTTATGATATTTATCATATTTTGTATGAACTTTGTAAGTTATGGTCATGATCTTATACCCTTATGATTATCTTATGCTTTTATATGATCATCGATTGATATCTCCCATGCTTACCCTTATTGAGCACCTGAGCTCACTCTTTTTTTTATGTTTCTTTTCCCCTAGGTCATGAAGAATGATGATAAATGATTTGTGTTTAGAAAGGTTTCATATGTAAATAATTTTATGGGAGATGTTGAAGATTAAACATGGAATATGAAAAGTTGGTTATAGTGGGAGATGATGTTAATCTTTATGATCTAGTTTATGAATCCAAGTTGTTAAGAGATTGTCCCAATTCTCTAAAACTCTAAACCTAAATGGTCATTAGGTATGTAAGTTATCTAATATTTCATTTTGATGTTGTAAGTTTTGGATGAAAAAAATTGGGTCACATTTATCAGTATCAAATCCAGAAATGTAAAATTTATGTTTTTAGCACTAGATTTGGGAGTGCGGGTCATAAGCTGTTACAGTTTGTATCAGTGGAGGGTTTAGATAACTGTGTAGATTAGAATTTTTTTATGTGAGGTTATCTTAAAAGTTATAGATACCATCATGACTTTACAATTTTAAGTTTGATCATAAGTTCAATGTCTTAAAACCCCCTTTTGATCTTTAAAGTGATGAAATTTTAAGGTGGATAATGATATTTTGGGAGACATTTATTTTTGAGGTATATGTGACCTTTAATCTTAACATGTGAAAACGTTACTTGAGGAAGAATGCTCTTTTCATTTTTTGGACATAAGTTTACACATATAGATAAAATTTAGGGTTTATATGATCTCTGATTTTGTGGTAATTATGAGTTATTACATTTTTGGGGATGCAAAATGAAAGTTATGAAGTGATCATTGAGGATAAAACATTTCTTTAGTGTTGAATGTATTAAGATTGTTTTTGAGGATGTTTATCACATTTTTGGGAATTTTATAAGGATTACATTAATATAAATTTAGAAAAAGGACAACCTGTATGCTGAGTGATAACTCATAGCATCCGACAAGGCCGTGAGGCTTGAACCCAAAATCGAAGGGTGATAAGGGTGCATTGCTTGCCACTAGACTACGTGATGACCTGGTTAGTATGTCATTGTTTTTTATTTATTTAAACCATATAATTGATAAAAGTTAAGTTTATTTTGGGAACATATGTTTTATTGTATAGATAACCATGAGATTGAAAGTGATTTGGTGATTATGTGATTAATGTTCTTTCAAAAAATGTTTACTATTTTGAGAACCTTATATATTAAGGTAAGAAAAATATTATAGGATTTTATTTGAGAAATAATGGTTGAATTATCTTTTGGAATCATAAATGATTTTAATGTGTCTTTATAGTGATTTAGGTTATTTATAGAAATGATTAGCATATCTTGAAGAATATATTATTAGGGAAATTATGTTTTTGGAAAGGGACATTAAGAGTGATTGATTTTATTTGAAGATAAACGTTAAATAAATCTTGGATGTGGTAAAATCCTTTTGAATTTTTGGTTTTAATCTTAGTCTGAAATATTTTGAGGAATTTTATGAATAGTTATTTATTGAATGATCTATATTGAACTTTGAGTATTACTGTTGAATTTTGGAAATTAAAGTAGTTTTTCTTTATATGAAGGTTTATTCATTTTGGGAATTATCTTATCTTTTTCTAACCATTTTGGTTTTGGTTAATGTCTAAATATATGAGGAATAACTTGTTAAACTTTTGTGGATTATGTGATCCATTAGAAGTTGATTCTAGTACTTCAAGCATAAAAAAATTCATATTGAATACTCATTATTTGAAGAAAAAAGATGAGTTTGTGGTGGAAATTAATTAAAAGATAAAATCCTTCTTGACAAGTAAGTATATTTCCTTATTCCTTTAGTATAGATGATAAAGGAATTCCCTGACTCCAGGAAAATGATCTTGAAATAAAAATGTTATCTGTTTACTTTTCTTACCGAAAAATCAATGGCCTTTTTAACCCATCACAAATTTACAATTTTATGATGGTTAACTTTCTCATGACCATGTTCTCTATCACTCTTTATCAGTTCTTGGAAGTTAGGTTTTTCCCTTACATATCCATGTTTTCACTTCCCACCAATGTTTTCCTACATGGAAACATTGTTATGTGTTATTTCAAATGATCTTTGTACTTCTCTTTCTCTCTTTTCAAGTGTAAGTTTTATTAATCCTTTTTTATGATGTGAGATTTCAATGAATGTATTTTGAAAAGTCAAACTCTTAACTATTGAGACTGAATTCAAATTTTGAGGATACAATTTATTGTGGGGGGGGGGGAGAATGTAATATCCTAAGATTTTAAAAGAACTACTATGTTCGATAGCGTATAAAATATGCAACACTGAGTGTAATTGAATTGAAAAATATTATAATATGACAATTATAACCTAGTCATTAAATTAGAGGGTATGAATATGATTAATTACTTTTTGAAATATACATGCAAAGGTTCTAATAAATACAAATGTAATTATTAATATATTGGAAATAAGCACTCATTTTTTTAGTAAAGTCATTTTATTTTTCAAAAATATGTTTTCTTCAAAAATGATTTTATTTCTTTTTGTGAGTGAATATTATAATTAATTTTTAGAACTTTTAGAAATTTTATTTGATGAAATAAATATCATTTTTGAAATTAGAATACCAAAATTAGCTTTGGGTGATTTTTTTTGAAAAGATTGAATTTTCATTGAATAATGAAAAATATTGATTTTTATTGAAAAATGTATTTTCTTTTAAAGTATTTACGAAGTGAAATTCTATTTTAGATTAGTTTTAAAATTTAATTAGTTCCTTTTTATTTAAATTTATTCAATTTTGTTTTTTGAAATAAATTTTATACTTAAATTTTGTCACTACCCCCTCCCCACAAGGTACACCCCTCCTAAGCTGACAATGGGAGAAGAGAGATAGTGACCCCTGAGTCCCACCCTGGGTTGGTGACTAGCACCAAGGGTATTGTAAATATGCAGATGAGAGGCATTACCCTCTAAGAGAACACGTGTGTAACGTCCCAGATCTGGGTGCCACTCAACGGGTACCCCGAACCCAGTTCGCCACGTGACCTCAAGCGCATTTCCCCAAATGCCAGAGGCTGCCGACTAGCAGTGAGGGACCAGGTCTGATAGTGGGGAAACTATGCCCTCATTTGTCAAAGTGTAGCGCAACGTAATAAAATAAAAAGCATACAACAACAACGTAAGCAATAAACCATTCACATTTAATATTAACAACTGCAGTAAAAGATAACCAACCAGTTATATAGATATGATGAAACATGTCTCAAGTTCTAAGAAAATAGCCAGAACATGTTACATAGCAGTACAATACAATACAGAGTACAACAAGCAAAAAAAAACAGCCAGTGGCATCGCGAGCCTAAGCCCGGTCCCATGCTCCCCTACTCCTCAACAGCAATCAAGTACCTGTATAGGGACCTTTTCCCTTGTCCACACCTACAGAAATGTAATCTGTTTGGGCCGAAGACATGACCCAAATAGGGTGTGAGAAATAAATCCCAGTAGGCACCCACCAAAGGCCCGTGCCCAACTGTGTGTAAACATGCAACAACAACGTGCAAAAGTAAAATGCAATAAACTAAGCAGTAATCAAAAGTAACTAAATTACTAGTTATATTGCAATTTTATTATTGATTTAACCATTTATTATTAAGAAACCACCACGGTGAATTTCTATGTAAACAGTCATTCAGTGTCCTCAGACACGCAAACCCTTACCCTCAGGTAATCAGAATCCAACCCGCAGGTAATTGCCCTCAGGCGTAACATATATTTCCCTCAGGCGTACGAAGTTTCGCCCTCAGGAACAGAAGTCACTGCCCTTAGGCATACGAAAGGTTGCCATCAGGAAAAATAGAATGTTTCCCTCAAGCGAAATAGAACGTTTCCCTCAGGCTAAGCAGTACCTTGCCCTCAGGCTAAACAAACAATTCCCTCAGGCTAAAAAGAACACTGCCCTCAGGCGCTAGTAACCGGGCCATGCCCAACGTGTAAATAAGCAATTCATATACAATTCCTCTCAAGGCAATTTAACAAACATTATTACAATGGCATACCCTAAGGTATCCTTTCCAAATGGCTAAACAGAGGAACGCACCCCTGGGGTGGTCCTGGATCCAAGCAATGATCCCAAAAAACAGTTTATTATCACATTTAATTATCTATACAATTCTAGGTATTAAAAAAAAGCCAAGCCCTCATCCACACGACACCCCAACATGGGTTCGTGGCACAAAATACACAAAACACACAGCAGTTGGAAAATATAACACCAAGCCACCTACCTTAAACACCAACGAACGGTATACCCGAACGACGCCTTTTAAAACGTCCAAGAACGTCATAGATCTGAGGTAAAATAATTCTCATTCAACCTCAAATAACTTCCCTTAGAGGAAGAATTGCCAAGAAACACACAAGGATAAGGAAGCTCTTACCTGTGTGGTTCCAACGAGATCGGCGGTGGAAGAATCTGATTCCCGACGTGCGATCGGGAGCTCTTCAAAGCTCTGACCTCCTCTCCCGGCTCCAAAACACGTCCAAAGCCTCCCCTGCCAAATGAGGAGGCTACTGCCCGTTTTAAGCGAAAAAAACTAAACGGCGTGTACTATGGACTACATGGTGTGTACTTTTCTCATTTAACTGTTCCTCTGGCGGCACTGCCAAATTGTTCATCCGTCGACATGAGTACACATCGTGTATTCCTGATTACACGGCGTGTACTATCGCGCAGCTGGCGGCTACTTCCACCGCCTTACTAATTGCCTGACGGCTGACTACACGACGTGTAAATACCACTACCCGGTGTGTAGTCGGTTTTTACACCCTTCGTCGTCGACATAGCTACACACCCTATGTACTCATCCCACACGGCCAAAAGTACACGGTGTGTGGAATAGTACACGACGTGTAGTTCCAAATTTTAGGATTTTCCCCATTTTCCTTATTTTCTCAAAAACACTTAAGGAAAAGAGAAAAGATGAAACCCGTACCTCAAAAATAAGAACCAGTTTCTTACAAAATTCCCCCTTAAGGAAATTCGTGCCCGAATTTCCCTTCCAAGGGTGGCGAAGATAAAGCTCAGAACAGATCTGGCCACTGAGCTCGTACGTCGGTCTCCCGTTCCCAGGTTTTGTCCTGCACCCGGCCATGCTTCCGTAGAACCCCTATGAGAGGAACTGACCGGCCTCGGAGAACCCTTGTGCTCCTATCAACAATACGAATCGGATGCTCCTCAAAGGATGCATCGATCTGAAGCTCAACCTCCTATGGATGAAAGACGTGAGACATGTCTGAATGATAGCGACGCAACTGAGATACATGGAAGACGTCATGCATGGCTTGGTATCTCTATGGTAACTGCAACCGATAGGCAACTGGTCTGACTCTCTCCAGAATCTCAAATGGCCCCACATACCTTGGTGAAAGTTTACCCTGTCTCCTGATCCGTCTGTGTCCCAACCTCGGCGAAATACGTAAGAAAACCTGATCCCCAACCACAAACTCCAAAGGTCGTCTGCGGCGATCAACATAAGATTTATGACGAGACTGTGCGATAGCCATCCGCTTCTGAATCAACTGGACCTGCTCAGAAGTCTCCTGCACGAGACGTGGTCCCAGTAAAGCTGCCTCACCTGCCTCCATCCAGCACAAAGGTGATCGACATGGCCTACCATATAAAGAATCGTAAGGTTCCATCTCAATAGTTTCCTGAAAGATGTTATTATAGTCAAAATCAACTAGGGGTATGTGCTTCTCCCAAGAGCCCCCGAAGTCTAGGATGCATGCACGTAGCATGTCCTCAAGCACCTGTATCGTACGCTCTGACTGAACATCGGTCTGAGGGTGGTAAGCTGTGCTCAGAAGCACCTGTGTACCCAGTTCCCTCTAAAAACCCTGCCAAAAACGAGACGTAAAACGGGCGTCCCTATTTGAAACGATAGAACGAGGGACCCCATGAAGACGTACGATCTCTCGGATATACCGCTTCCTGAGCTCATCAACACCGAAGGTCTCCTTGATTGGCAAAAAGTGAGCTACCATCATGAGTCTGTCCACAACAACCCACACGACATCATTGCCTCGAGGTGACCTCGACAATCCATTCACGAAGTCCATCGTGACATCATCCCATTTCCACTTTGGAATGGGTAACTACTGTAACATTACGACTGGCCTCTGATGCTCCGCCTTCACCTACTGTCAGGTGGAACATCTGGTAACAAAACCAGCTACATCTCTCTTCATACCCGTCCTCCAGTACTGACGTCTCAAGTCACGATACATCTTGGTAACTCCGGGATGAACTTCCCAAGCTGAAGCATGAAACTCCCGCATCAGCTCATCGCGTATATCCCCTAGAACCCATACTCGTCCATGGAAACACAGTACCTCATCATCACCTATCGTCCAACCAGGAGGAGGGTCCTCACTTGTCACCGACTCCCGTAAAACTAGGCCTTCTGAATCAGATAGCTGTCTCATCCTCACTCTATCCAGGAGGGTAGAAGTCACAACTAAAGATGAAAGATAGTTCTTCCCCTGACTGTCATGCACCTCCAAATGCATCTCAGAGAACAAAGCCATGAGCTGCCACTCGCCACTGGCCTCCTGTACCGCCTGTATCTGAGTCCTCCTGCTCAGTGCATCAGCTATGACATTACCTTTACCAGGTGTATAGGCAAGCTCAAAATCAAAGGACTGATGGTATTTGACCCACCTTCGTTGCCTCAGATTCAAGTGACATTGAGTAATGATGTATTTGAGGCTCTTGTGGTCGGTGAAAACCACAAAATGTTCTCCTAAGAGATAATGTCTCCAACAGCGCAACGCATGCACAACTGCAACCAACTCGAGATCATGCGTCGGGTAATTCCTCTCATGTGGCCTTAACTGTCGAGAACCGTACGCAATGACTCGATCTCCCTGCATCAACACTGCTCCCAGCCCAACACCTGATGCGTCACAGTAAACTGTATAGATCTTCCTTTGCTCTGGAAGTATCAGGATTGGTGCTGATGTCAACCTTCCTTTCAGGTCCTGAAAGGCTGCCTCACAAGCTTCCGACCAAACAAACTTCACACCCTTCTTAGTCAAACCCGTCAACGGCGCTGCTAAGCGTGAGAAGTCCTATATGAAGCGTCTGTAGTAACCAGCCAGGCCTAAGAAACTTTGTATCTCAAACACCTTCTTAGGCTGCTCCCAAGAAACTACTGCTCTCACATTCTCTGGGTCTAATGCAACTCCTGCCTCTGAGATGATATGACCCAGGAAGTGAATATGGTCCATCTAAAAGTGGCACTTTGAGAGCTTAACATATAGCTTATGCTCTCTCAGTGTACTCAGCACGATCTCAAGTTGGGTGACATGGTCGTGTCGAGTGTGAGAGTACACCAAGATATCGTCCACGAATACTACCACAAAAGAATCCAGATAAGGATGGAACACATGATTCATTGGAGCCATGAAAACTACTAGCGCATTCGTGAGTCCGAATGGCATAACCAAGTACTCGTACAGACCATATCTGCTCCGAAAATATGTAAGCGGTATATCCGATGGTCTCACGCGCAGCTGATGATATCCTGACCTCAAGTCATTCTTCGAAAACACTCGTGCTCCACAAAGTTGATCAAAAAGATCATCAATCCTTGGCAAGGGATATCGGTTCTTAACCATCAAATAGTTCAACTTTTGATAATCCACATAGAGTCTGAGGGTACCGTCCGCCTTCTTCGCAAAGAGGACCGGTGAACCCCAAGGAGAGGTATTGGGTCGGATAAAACCCTTTTCCTGTAACTCCTCTAACTGCCTCTTGAGCTCTTGCAACTCTGGTGTAGCCATCCTATAAGGAGGAATGGACACCGATGCTGCCCCTGGCACAAGCTCAATAGAGAAATCCACCTCACGCTCTAGAGGTAGAACATCCCATTCATCCAGGAAGACATACCTGAAACGATCAACCACTGGAGGGAAATCCATCTGACAAGTCCCCTGATCATCCAAATATAAACTCGCAATCTGGGCTGTGACTTCACCTCGCCCACGATGCTCTGGTTCAGCTCGACTCGCCTGAACATCCCATTCATCTTTGTATAGAAACTCTCCGCCCTCTGGTGACGTGAAACTCACCCTACGACGATAACAATCTACAAAGGCTCGGAAGGGAACCAACCAGTCCATCCTGAGAATGACATCATAGCTCGTCATCTCTAAGATGTAGAGGTCCCATAGAAAGTGACACCCACCGACCTCAAGGGGGCACTCCTTGCACTGACGCACACCAGCCGTTCTAGTTCCAAACGGAGTGTCTAGAGTCATAACAGCAGAAGAAGAAAAAGAAACACAGAGCCCAAGGCTCTCCACAACGAGCACAGATATGAAACTATGCGTGACACCCGTATCTAAAAGTACTGAATACAAGACAGAAGCTACTAGAATAGTACCTCTGATAGTAGAAGGTCCGAGATCCTGCTCCTGCTGGGTCTGTTGCCCTGCATATGCCTGCCCAGTGCCGCGATCCTGCGACATAGCCTGACTACCCTGAGCTGTCCCGCCCTTTTTCCTCTGAGATCCTGGTGTCTGGCTACCATGGCCACGACCACCATCTCTGCCTGCACACCCTGACGTATTCCAGTTTCCTGACTGGTAAGAAGCCACTGGTCCTGCTCCCTCTTGCGGAGTCTGCATAGAACCCCTCTCACTAGCCACTGGTGGAAATGCCCTGCAAAAGCACTGCAGATGACCCATCTTTCCGCAAGCTCGACACTCCATTGGATCACGTGGACACTACGGTCTCTTGTGCCCCTCTTTACCACACTGGTATCAAAAGATCGGGCCACCTGAAGAAACTGCCTGGCTAGTACTGCCACCATGAGAGAAACTCATCTTTCGCTTTCTCTTCCCGGTAGATATGGTACCCAAAACTAGTGATGAACCGCCCTGGCCTGCACCACTAGCCTCCCGAAGGTTCCTCTCAATAATCAATGCCTGATTTACAGTAGCATGTACTGAAGGCAACCTGAAAACATTCACCAGCGCTCAAATGTCATAACGAAGACCATCCTCAAAGCGTCTGACCCTCAACGTCTCATCACCCACCAGCATGGGTGAAAAACGCTGAAGCTCGGTGAAACGAGAAGAATAATCCATCACCGACATAGCGCCCTGCTGCAGATTCATGAACTCTCGAGCTCTATCTGCTCGCATCGTCTCTGGAAAGAATAAGTCATATAAGACTACCTGAAAATCTTCCCACGCCATGTCCCTGTGATGCTCTGTCTGGATGGTATCATCCCACCACCTCTTGGAGGAATCACACAACATATACGTCGCGAGCTTGACCCTCCACCCTAGAGGCACCTTGAGATGCTCGAAAGTGGTCTTCATAGACCCCAACCCAGACTCTGCAGCCTGTGGTCCGCCATCCCCTGAGAACGTAGGCGGATGCTGTTGCTGGAAGATATGAGTCAGCTCAGCCATAAATGTGGTAGCCGGAGGTGCTCCCTGAAAGGTCTGTATGAACCGCATAAAGCCTTCACGGAACTGCCCCTCCACGCCTGTGTCCGGTATAACAGCTGGCGCCGTATCTGGCTCTGCTGGAGGATCCACTGGTAGCCCATAACCCACCATCTCTGGAGTATAGTCGTTGCCGCTCTCCTGGCGAACAACGCGTGGTCGTCTTGGCGGCATGACTCTATAAGGTCAAACACACACCTTAGATCCAGATTATCAAAGACTGAAAACGAAGGGACCAAAAAGGGAACAGGAGGAAGAAGGCATTTCAAGATTTTCAATACAAGACTACATGGCGTGTATACTGACTACATGACATGTACCTGACTTCTCTTCCCCTGCCCGGGTTCTTCTACATGGCTTAGCCACATGGCTCCCGTTGAACAAAACTACACGGTGTGTATATAATCCACACGACGTGTATGGTGTAAAATTCCAATTGCCCGTGTCGTTTGTGACATGGCCGACTACTCAGCTTGATACTACACGGCGTGTTACACCCGCACACAACGTGTACACCACCCCGTTTCCCTAGCCACATGGCTAACACCACATGGTCTGTCCTCGGACAAGACTACACAGCGTGTCCCACAGGCACACGACGTGTACTAGACGAGCTCCGCCGACCCGTGTTGTTAGTTACACGACCAGATACATGACTCAAACTATACGGCGTGTTCCATATACACACGGCATGTACACGAAAGGATTACCTCGACCCGTGTTGTTAGTTACACGACCGGGTCCCCAGGTCGCACTACACGGTGTGTTCTAGAAAAGATTACACCGGCCTGTGTTTGTTAGTTACACGGCCGGGTCTCCGGGCCAACACTACACGGTGTGTACATCAGGTACACAACGTGTTTTACCCCAACCTTTCCCTACCCCGTGTCCCCGCCCACACAGTCCATGACACGGGAAGAGACTACACGGTGTGTACTTAGGGTACACAGCATGTACTTAAAAAGTTTTACTTTCTTCCAGAACAGAAGAACATACACGACGTGTTTAAAGAACTGCACGGCGTGTATACTGGGTTTTCTGGACAGTATGCCTCAGAAACTTCTCCGGAACCCTGAAAATACCGAAAAAAACACCTAAGTGCCAAATTCCGATCCGTAAGGGCCCATACTCCCCGCTAATCAGAGTTTGGAATCTTATTTGTGTTATAATAAAATAAACAGTCAACGATCCGCCAAATTCCGGTAAATGGGGGCCTATACTCCCCAAAAACCAAAGTTTGGCGTTCATTTTATAAACCGGATCACACAAAAATACCCTATCACATAGCAGGTATTTATCAAAGCTTCTATCACAACAACATGATTTTCTAGCACAACAACTATCACAACAACATGCAATTTCTAATGCACCTATATGGCATGGAAACTATGCATGGCATGTGATTCCTAGCATGTGCCTAAATGATGCATGAGATGACATACCCTCAACTCATCGGGTTGCAACTAAATAGAACCCATGGATAAAATATAAACAACACAATCACAAGTGCGTCACCCAATGGTGAAATAAAATCAACTGTAAAATTTTCAAAATCAGAAGAATTGCAAAATACGAGGTAGACTAGATTTTCCCTGTACACGGGTTAGCTACGCTCGGGCACAACTCATTACCAACTACCATTTCCATCCTATCCCTGAATAAGGCTCCAAATAGTAAGTCAAAGAAAAGAACATCCTTTGATACCACTTTGTAACGTCCCGGATCTGGGTGCCACTCAACGGGTTCCCCGAACCCGGTTCGCCATGTGACCTCAAGCACATTTCCCCAAATGCCAGAGGCTGCCGACTAGCAGTGAGGGCCCAGGTCTGATAGTGGGGAAACCATGCCCTCATTTTTCAAAGTGTAGCGCAGTGGAATAAATTAAAAATCATACAACAACAACGGAAGCAATAAACCATTCACATTTAATATTAACAACTGCAATAAAATATAACCAACCAGTTATATAGATATGATGCAACATGTCTCAAGTTCTAAGAAAACAGCCAGAACATGTTACATAGCAGTACAATACAATACAGAGTACAACAAGAAAAACAAACATCCTGTGGCATTGCGTGCCTAAGTCCGGTCCCATGCTCCCCTACTCCTCAGCAGTAATCAAATACCTATATAGGGACCCTTGCCCTTATCCACACCTGCAGAAATGTAATCTGTTTGGGCCGAAGACATGAACCAAACAAGGTGTGAGAAATAAATCCCAGTAGGCACCCACCAAAGGCCCGTACCCAACTGTGTGTAAACATGCAACAACATCATACAAAAGTAAAATGCAATAAACTAAGCAGTACTCAAAAGTAACTAACTTACCATTTCTCCTTCAGGCACAAAATTCACTGCCCTCAGGCATACAAAAGGTTTCCCTCAGGTGAAATAGAACGTTGCCCTCAGGCGAAATAGAACGTTTCCTTCAGACTAAGCAGTACCTTGCCCTCAGGCTAAACAAACAATGCCCTCAGGCTAAAAAGAACACTTCCCTCAGGCGCTAGTAACTGGGACATGCCCAACATGTAAATAAGAAATTCACATACAATTCCTCTCAAGGCAATTTAACAAACATTATTACAATGACATACCCTCGGGTATCCTGGCCAAACGGCTAAACAGAGGAATGCACCCCCGGGGTGGTCCTGGATCGAAGCAATGATCCCAAACAACAGTTTATTATCACATTTAATTACCTATACAATTCTAGGTATTAAAAAAAATCCAATGCCTCAGCCACACGACACCCCAACATGGGTTCGTGGCACAAAATACGCAAAACACACAGCAGTTGGAAAATTTAACACCAAGACACCTACCTTAAATACCAACGAACGGTATACCCGAACGATGCCTTCTGAAACATCCAAGAACATCATAGATCTGAGGTAAAATAATTCTCATTCAACTTCAAATAAATTCCCTTAGAGGAAGAATTGGAAAGAAACACACAAGGAGAAGGAAGCTCTTACCCGTGTGGTTCCAACAAGATCGACGGCGGAAGAATCTGATTCCCGATGTGCGATCGGGAGCTCTTCAAAGCTCCGGTCTCTTCTCCCGGCTCCAAAATGCGTCCAAATCCTCCCCTGCCAAATGAGGAGGCTACTGCCCGTTTTAAGCGAAAAAAACAAACCACACGGCGTGTACTATGGACTACACAGCGTGTACTTTTCTCATTTAACTGTTCCTTTGGCGGCGCCGCCAAACTGTTCATTCGTCGACATGAGTACACAGCGTGTATTCCTGATTACATGGCGTGTACTGTCGCGCAGCTGGCGGCTACTTTCACTGCCTTACTAATTGCCTGACGACTGACTACACAACATGTAAATACCACTACACAGTGTGTAGTCGGTTTTTACACCTTTCGTCGCTGACATGGCTACACACCCTGTGTACTCATCCCACACGGCCAAAAGTACATGGTGTGTGGAATAGTACATGGTGTGTAGTTCCAAAATTTAGGATTTTCCCCATTTTCCTTATTTTCTCAAAAACACTTAAGGAAAAGAGAAAAGAAGAAACCCGTACCTCAAAAATAAGAACCGTGTTCTTACAACATGCAAAAGAGAGAGATAAGACAAACACCAACCAACCAATGCCTTCTCAGACTAATATAAAAGAAAACCCAAGTGCGCATATCTAATGACATGAAAGAACTACTACAAATGAAAGAAAAAGATACAAGTACCAAAAGAAAAGTAAGGACGACAATGACCACGAAGCCCAAACATCTCCTGCTAAATCCTAATCTATTAGTAACCAAACTGATCTCCAAACTGATCCAAATGACTTGAAAAACAATTTATATATACATAGGGTGAGTATAATAGTATACTCAGTAGGATCCTTCCTGGAGTCTCTTGTGCAAAAAGCTAAAGAAAGCATGTTAAAGCTCAATCAACAACAAGTGAAACTAACTCATCACCTAAACCAACATACTAAGTTCCCTGCCTCACCATAGTTACTCTCACCAAGTATCGCATACAAGAGCATATAATATAATAAAGAATATCAGTGGTACATCGCTACCACTTCCTCACTGGTTTGCCGCTTTGCCCCACGTCGCACATCCTGAGTATTTCTCTCCAAAAAGTCTAGCCTACAGACACCTGGACGAAACACCACAACATACACCTCATACCACACATTACCATGTTCACATAACCAAAGTAACCATATAGTTTTCAAGATCCACCGCAACCCATATAACGCATATCATACATCGAGTATTATACCTCAAGCCATCAAATCCCATACACTGAGTAAGGATCCTCAAGCCATCACAACCCATACAAGTTATACCTATAACAGTCCTTAGGAAACTATATTCAGAATACATGTGTGTGAAATAACTACAAGCCATTACATCTCTCTATACACATATATGGGGAAAAATAACCGTCGTACATATCATCACAAGTAACTACAAAGAGAAGAGAGCGAGGCCAAAGAGGGAAGTTATCCATCCATCCTCCCACCAGGATGTTGGAGAAAACACCACCAAGGCTCAGAATCCCCAAGGTATCAGTTTTCTTAACTGACATGGTGACGTTTAAAAACACAAAATGTACATGATATAATATAGCTCACAACTACACTATGAGCATAACCTAGTCGCAGCCTCAACTACAACTAATGTCTCTTGGACTCCCGACTGCCACTTGTTAAACCAAATATCCTATAAGTACACAATCATTTAAAGAGATACATTTAATTACTTTATTCCTTTTCATCAGTTTAACTTCACATTAATTAATTATTTAACCATTAATTAACCATTAACATTTTCCACATTACATTACTTTAGCATCACAAAAAAGATCCATGCCCTCCAAGCATCACTAGTGCAAAACAAAAACGTTTTTTATGTCGGTTATTTTTTATTTTTTACGTCGGTTTTTGTCCAATGTTATTACAGGAGATGTTATAAATATTGTTTTTTACATCAGTTATTATAAAACAAACATAAAAAACATAAATCCGAAGGGTTTTTCACGTTGATTCCTAAAAAACCGACGTGGAAAACGCTTCAGAGTGGTGATTTATTACGTTGGTTTTTAAATAACCGACATGGTATATAGTTTATTACATCAGTTATTAAATAAACGATGTAATAAACTATGCCTCCGAAGCATTTTTCATGTTGTTTATTAAAAAATCGACGTGAAAAACAAGTTTATCACGTCAGTTATGAAAATAACCGACGTGATAAACCAGTCTACAAAGTGTTTTTTCATGTCAGTTATTTTTTAACCGACATGAAAACATATATACAATGTTGGTTATTAAATAACCAATGTAAAAACCCATTCCCATGCATTTATTATATCAGTTATAAAATAACCGACGTAAAAACCAATTTTTTAATAAAACCGTTCAACCATTACTATGCTCTGCCAAATAAGACCCGAAACAGGTAGAAAACAAACCAAAACTAGATCAAAACCAGACCAAAACCAGACCAAAACCAAACCAGAATACATACCAGAAAAACATCAGAACTAGACCAAAACAAGAAGAACCAAAGAAAAATTAAACATTCACATACATAACACTCAAAACTTAGAATCTCAAAAAAAAAAAAATGTAAAACCCCTTGGATATTCCCTACTCCCATGGATACCCCCCACCCCACTGGACACCCTCCCACCCCCTGGACATCCTCCCACCCCTGGAAACCCCCCACCCCCTGGACACCCCCACCACTTGGACACTCCCACCACTTGGACACCCCCTACCCCCTGGACAACCCCCACCCCATGGACACCCCCACCCCCATGGACACCCCCGGATAGCTCCTCCACCCCTAGACAACCCCCACCCCCTAGACACCCCCACCCCCTCGACATCCCTCACCTCCCTGGACACCCTCCCACCCACTGGACACCCCCAGACAACCCCTCCACCCCCCTGGACAACCCTCCACCTCCTGGACAACCCCCACCCCTTGAACACCCCCACCACCCTGAACAACCCCCACCCCCTGGACACCCCCACCCCCTGGACACCCCCGGATAGCCCCTCCCCCCTGGACAGCCCCCACCCCCTGGACACCCCCCACCCCCTGGACACCCCCACCCCCTGGACAACCCCTCCACCCCCTGGACAGCCCTAGACAGCCCCTCCACCCCCTGGACAGTCCGTACCCCCTGGACAACCCCCATCCCCTGGACACCCCCACCCCATGGACACCCCCGGACAAACCCTCCACCCCCCGGACAACCCCTCCACCCCCCGGACAACCCCCCCTCCCTGGACACCCCCACCCCCTGGACACCCCCACCCCCTGGACACCCCCATCCCCCTGGACATCCCCCACCCCCTGGAAAACCCCCACCCCACTGGACAACCCCCACCCCTGGACAGCCCCACCCCTGGACACCTCCACACCCCTGGACCGCCCCCACCCCTCTGGATAGCCCCCACCCCCTAGACACCACCCCACCCCACTGGACAATCCCAACCCCCTGGACACCCTCCCAACCCCTACCCCTTGGACACCCTCCCACCCCCTATACACCACCCCACCCCCCATGGACAACCCCTCCACCCCCTAGACACCCCACCCCCTGAACACCCCCACCCCCTAGACTCCACCCCACCCCACTGGAAAGCCCCCACCCCCTGGACACCCTCCCACCCCCACCCCCTGGACACCCTCCCACCCCCACCCCCTGGACACCCTCCCACCCCCTAGAAACCACCCCACCCCCCATAGACAGCCCCACCCCCTGGACACCCCTACCCCTTGGACAACCCCCACCCCTAGACACCCCACCCCCTACACCCTTGGACACTCTCCCACCCCTAGACACCACCCCACCCTCCATGGACATTCCCCACCCCTGGACCCCCCACCCCTCTGGACACCCCACCCCCCTTGGACAACCCCCACCCCCCTGGACACCCTCCCACCCCCTACACCCTCAGAAACCCTCCCACCCCCTACACCCTCAGAAACCCTCCCACCCCTAGTCACCACCCCACCCCCCATGGACAACCCCCACCCCCTGGACACCCCACCCCCTGGACACCCCCACCCCTTGGACACCCCCACCCCCTGGACACGCCCACCCCCATTAAACCATTACTATGCTCTGCCAAAGTATGAAACAAGCAGAAACCAGACCCAAAGCAGACCAAAACCAGACCAGAATCCATACCAGAAAAACATCAGAACTAGACCAAAACAAGAAGAAACAGAGAAAAATTAAACATTCACATGTATAACATTCAAAACTTACAATGTAAACTAAAAAAAATCTAAATCCAACCAAAACAACTACCAAATACACAATTACAATTACAATATTCCAAATTACATTTTACACTACAAAAAAACTAAAATCCAATCAAACCTGTGAAACAATCTGACCATTCCACTTGTAAGTGTTTGAAATCTTGGGAACTATAGGGTTGAAGTTCATCAAATAGCTAAAAATTAAAAGGAAAGTTGTTAACATGTATAATGAATAAATCAAATGAAATATTAAAGCAAAGCTTATAAGGAAATATTACTAAGTCAAACTTCACAAGTGTTTTAGTTGTAATTATTTCATACATAAATCTTAACATATAATATCCACATTCGACGATGCCTTGTTGTTCATGATAATTCTGTTTAAATGAGTGTCAATTCAAAATATCATTTTTAGGTAATACATCGAAAAGTACAAATTATAAATGGATATTTACGTTTACTTTTACATATTTGATCTTGGCACTCTTTTTCTTTATATTTTTTTCGAAAGTAGACCCATCCCCTATTAGAAAATAATACGAATGAGATAAATTTAAAATTCATTATAATATAAAAAACTATTAAGAAATTGAAACATACTTTTCCAACATATTCTTAAAACTTCCCCACACATCACCATGGACAGAGAATATCCAATAAAGTGTTTTCTCCCTTGGAAAAAAACACCTAACATCCAATGATCACTGATATAAAAGAAAATTCAAGGTTAGTGGTTTTTTATGATAAAAGATAATAAACACTTTGACAGATATATGTTTCATACCTCTCACAAAAAGGCATCATCCAACACTGCGTGATTATATTCTATTCAAATCTTTTAGCAATATAAAGTGTTCTTTGTTCCTCATACAATGCATGTGCTTTAGGGGAAATCAAATGTGGGTCCATGAATCCATATACACCTGTCCGGTCATTATTCTCACACATGTTATAAAGATACCTAATACAAAACATACATAATTATACATTTTTAATAAATATAATGCAGGGAAAGGTGTGAAGAATTACATGGAAAAAATCTGCACCACGTTGATGCCCAACTTATCTCCAATAACAAGCTCCATGATATCAATTTTCAAAATCCCCACATTTATTTCACATACACAAACATGAGCTTCCATTGGAAACTCATAATGATCCACCAACAAATTTGAATATCTTGACAATCTGTCAAGACTACTAGAATCTGTATATGATTTCATAGCCATTTGTATTTGTTTTAGTCTATACAATATTTATTTACCTTTGAAGTATTCCTGTAAAAATAAATAGAAAAATATATTAGTTCTCAAATGTTAAAACAACTTTAATAAAAAATAAAATAAAAGATATAACATACATACCTCTATGGTAATGAGTCACAGAAGTCTGGATGACCATACTAAAAAGTGGCCAATACCATGTCCAACTGTCGTCACCTCATCTGCAGGTAATGGTACTCAAGATGATCTATCTATAATATCCTGTACAGTGACCCTATGATGCTCTACCTCTAACTTTTGATGATGAACTGTATCTCCTATACAATATACTATCCCATATGCCACTATATGATGGTGATGATCATCAACATACAACTCACAATAAGTAGGAAGCTGTGGTGGAGGAGTAGGATAAAAAATGGGGTCTGTAGGCTGAGGTGGGGGAGTGGGAGCTACTGGTGGAGGTGAAGGATAAATAACAGGGTTTGCAGGTGGAGGTGGAGGAGTGAGAGTTGTAGCCTGAAATTGTCTTTGCATGTCTGCAAACATAGACTGTACCAATGCTCTAATATTTTCCTCCATCATCGCATTAATATTATGAACTTAATCCTTCAAGGATTCTATTTTTTTTGATAAACACCCTCAATGGAAGAAGTTGAAGAACGTGGCAACACTTTTCTTAACGATACACCTGTCAGATATCCTCGTACATGACCGGGGTGTTTAGGATTTCCCAATACTGTAGATAAAATATCTTGCCTCTCAATAGCTGTAAATACCCCCTCTGAGCTATGCTCCTCAAGAGAATCCTGTATTAATTAATTGAACATTTCTTTAATGATTCAAATTATATAAAGAATATAATTAAATTAAATAAATAAAATAAATATCTTACAATCCTCTCAGCTACGATTCTCGATTATTCCAAAAGATATTGCCCCTTTTTGCTCATCTGAGCTCTCTTCTATTTTTCATGTCGGAGGGGATATAGGGGAAACCTCTCCAGAGCATGAAGACTCAGCTTTTAGTTTTTGTAATTTTTCTGCCATCATTTGTTCTTCCAATAATGTATATCCTCCCCGAGATAAACTATGAGGGCATACATTTTTAGATTGGATCTCCTGATGATATGTCCTTGTTTGCTGTAAATTAAAAATAAGAAATCATTAACAAAACATTAATAAGATCATTTATATAAGAAATCTTATAAAAGTTTACATTTTCCTTACCAAAAATGAATCTTTTCTTATACTTTCAACAAATTGTCTCCATGTGTCTTCATCTATGAAAGGATATATATGAAATGGATTTTCATGATTCCTATGACCAAAAATAAAATCATATGTGAGGGTTGATTTGAAATCCCTCAATCTCTGAGCAGCCATCGATAAACATTTCCTCCTGACTCCTTCAGTGTTAGGAATGTCAAATGTCATCTGATAAAGAAGAGGTAAAACATATTATACTAGAAACATTTAAAGATTAGTCAAACAATAGCAAAAGATCTTACCAAAATCATCTGCCACAACTGAGATATTATCGCTTTGTCCACACTTATCCAATCATCATACAAAATGCTTACTTTTCTTTTACCCTGAGTTGATAAAAAACTCTTAAAATATTTTGCATTTGGACCTCTAGGAATATCATTCTCATCAAACTCAACAAGTATCCTCTGGTCCTGGCTACAAGCAAGTGATAATTTTGGTAAACGTGTACAACCACATTTACCAACTCTTGAACTCTTCTTTGTCATAATGGGAGAACATGAGGAAGGTTGGGAAACATAAAGAGGAGCATGTGAATGTTTTTCCCCGAAGGTATGATCATGATGCTCATATCCAGAATCATGTGGTTGATCAACTGATTGATCTGTCATTATCCTTTAAATCAAAAAATAAAACATTAGTTCACAAATATAAAAATTAAAATATTACAATACTAATGTAAACAAAAAATGGAAAACTGAACTAAGTTACGTAATAGTAAACATGGTAAATATGGTAATCATGTTAAACAATGGTAAACATGGTAGTGTAATTGTCATTCAACAAAATCAATAAATATATAAGTTACGTAAAGGTAAACTATGGTAAACTATGGTAAACTATGGTAAACATGGTAAACATGGTAAACATGGTAAACATGGTAAACATGGTAAACATGGTAAACATGGTAAACATGGTAAACATGGTAAACATGGTAAACATGGTAAACATGGTAAACATGGTAAACATGGTAAACATGGTAAACATGGTACAGTAAGTGTCATTCAACAAAATCAATAGATATATAAGTTACGTAATGTTAAACATAATAAACTAAACTAAACAAAATTAAAATAAACAAAAATTTATACTTTTTTGTTTTAATACGCGTTTTAATAAAGAAAAAATTACAATATATAACATTTTATAAAAATAATAAATGTAAAAAAGAAATAAACATTTGTTACCTATAATATTAGGAATGTAAAAATGGATTGTTTTCCCAAATTCCTTCGTCACGATCGTTCCTTATGGCACAAACCATGTCTTCAACATGTTCATCATTATTTTCTGCTAATCTTTCCATGGAAGTAGGGATCTCGCATAAATCAGCATCTTCATCAAGTTGATACTCACCAACATATTGTTTTTTTCCTTGTAAAACAACAGATCATTGCATATATACTTGATCAACTACATAGTAAATCTGTTTTTCATGTGTTTCCATTATAAAAGAATCTTTTGTGTCTTCCAATCTATTCAGATTAACAACTGTCATTCTAAATTCATTGTGGATGAAACTGTTGTTACCGATAAACCATTTACAGTTAAAAATAGGAACTTTAATTTTAAAGTAATCAACCTCCCATATTTCTTCAATGACTCTATAATATGAACTTGATGCAGAAATTGGGTTTTTGTCTTTAGAACTCAAAAAATGCATTGCTTCTGCAAACACCAATACACCACTATTCTGAGCTGCACTTCTGTTGTCCTGAGCTTTCGTATGAAATGTATAGCCATTAATTTCATACCCGGACGATGTTATCACATTTAAACTTGGACCACCCACTAACCATCTTAATGTCTCTGATACATTTGATCTACCAAGCAAGGTCTTTTTAAACCATGGCAAAAATGTTTTGTTGTGCTCATTCAAAATCCATATTTCTTTCTTCTTTGGATGACATTGTTTTAACTCATTAATATTCAATGTGATATATGGTTGAGCATCAACTATGT
The DNA here is from genome assembly GCA_963277665.1 of Viscum album. NCBI lineage: Eukaryota > Viridiplantae > Streptophyta > Magnoliopsida > Santalales > Viscaceae > Viscum > Viscum album. The sequence continues at coordinate 1,719,862,108 of OY728141.1, forward strand.
TATTCAAGATGTATAATTCTACCTTATTCATCTGTTCAGCTGACAATGATTTGACTTTCAAGTCACGAATCCCCTTTCCCTCATTATTAACTCGTTCATGGTGAGATGAAGGCAAACCTATGTGCTCCACCACAGCCAAGTAGCTCGTACAAAACTCCACAACCTCCTCAGAAATATACTTTTCAATAATGGAGGCTTCAGGTCAATATAGATTTTTAACATACCCCTTCAATATTTTCATATACCTTTCAAAAGGATACATCCAACGAAGATATACAGGTCCACAAAGCTTTATTTCTCAAACCAGATAAACCATTAAATGCACCATTATATCAAAAAAAGATGGAGGAAAATACATTTCCAATTGAAAAAGTATAGAAATTTCATCCTTTTCCAAAATTTTCAAAGCATTCACATTAATCACCTTACTAAAAATTGAATTGAAAAAATAACACAACTTCATTATAGTCTTTCTGACACGGATGAGTAGTATTCCACGCAATGCAACTGGTAGAAGTTGTTGTATCATGATGTGTCAATCATGAGATTTCATACCTATCAACTTCAAATCCTTTAAAGAGACAATTTTTTTTACATTTTAAGAATAACCTTGTGGCACTTTGATATCATGAAGACACTAACAAAAGATAATTTTCTCCCTCTTGGATAATGTATGACAAGCCCGGGGAAGAAATGTTCGTCTTCCATTAGGAGTGTGAGCTAACTCCAAACGTATTCCCATTGACAGTAAGTCTAATCTTACATTCAAACCATATTTATTCTTTACATTAATATCTAACAATGTTCTAATCAAACTATCGTAGATATTCTTCCCTACGTGCATGACATCAATATTATGTTTCACTTCATGATATCTCCAATATGGTAGCTCAAAAAATATTGACCTTTTCTTCCAAATATATCTATCATTACCAGACTTATGTGTCTTTCTTAATGTCACATTAAGGTTTTTCACCCTCTCAAAATACACATCAGGGGATAAAGGTTTTGGAGAAATATCAAATTCTTGTGAGCCATTGAATTCCTTTTTAGTTTTCTATAAGAGTGATCCATAGGTAAAAACTTTCGATGACCCATGTATACTATTTTCCTCCCATAATGCAATTGAAAATATGAAGTCTATTGTTCACAAATTGGACATGCTTTATACCCCTTAACAATGTATCCAGACAAATTTTCATACGTTGGGAATTCATTTATAGTGAACATAAGCACTGCATGTAGTTGAAAATATTCCATCTTATAAGAATCATACACCCTAATACCATCCTCCCATAAAAGTTTCAAATCATAAATCAATGGTGACAAGAAAACATCTATATCATTATACTCAACATGACATATTTGTGCTTCATACAAACTTCAGGAGAGAGGTTGTAAATTACCAATAAAACATTCCATGAACTATGTGTGCTACTGAGGGTTTGGTATGGATTCATTCCATCTGTGCACAACCCAAGTATGATATTTCTAATTTCATTTCCAAATGTTGGATACTGCTCATCAATTTTCTTCCATTGTGGACAATCAGCTGGATGGCGTATTTTTCCATCACATATCCGCTCATCAGCATGCCATCTTAACCTTTTTGCATCATGTGAATTAGAAAATAAACATTCCAAATGATGAATTATAGGAAGATACCAAAATACCTTGGCATAGATCTCTGTAATCTCTACATCAGCCTATGATTTTTCTTTCAACTTATACCGTGATGTCTCACATTTAGGACACTCTGACAGAAATTCACATTCCTTCCTATATATCATACAGTCATTCAGACAGACATGTATTTTCTTGTATCCCAATCCAAGCAGGAATAATATTTTCTTGGCCTTATAATTTGAATCTGGAAGATCGTTGTCTTTTGGAAGAATGTATTTCAACAATTGTAGCAGCTCTGTAAAACTTCTGTCACTCCATCCATGTTTTGTGTTATGGTTAATCAATCTTAACACCGTTGGAAAAAATGTAAAATCCGTACAACCAGGATATAATGGTTTTTCAGCATCACCATATAGAAGTGAAATTTTCAGTTCTATGTCAATTTGTTTTACTGCAATATCACGAATCATTTCTTCAATTCCATCGGAGTTACCATCTTGGAAATCATCATCATCAGTAGATCTGACATTCTATCTAGTTTCACCATGCCAAATCCAAGGCCTGTAACTCTGATTAAAACCATGAAAAATCAGATGATCTTTGATCTATCTACTTTTCAACTTCTTCATATTCAAACATTTCAGGCATGGACAGAAAAAATGTCGTTGTTTGAAACATTTCGTTTAGAAAATTCCAAAAAGGCATCAACACCTTCCTCATATTCATTACTCATTCGATGTGCTGTAATCCAACTTCGACTCATTATTACCTATAACAAATAGCAAAATTATACATCTTGTTAGGATAATCCAATTTTATATTTATATGAAAAATATCATAATTTGAATGTAAAACAATTTTGAAATATAAAAAAAATATATGCGTATCTGAAAAAAATATGCATGAAAATGATTTTAAAAAGAAAATATAGTTAGATATAATAGTTTTAAATTCATCTTGGATCCTTTATTTTTAAGGTACACAAAGTATACATCCCAGTGTAATTGAATACCAAATTCACCCTTTCGTAAACAAGAAATATGAAGTATAAATATTAAAATATGTATACATTCACTACTGAAAATTACACCTATCCCAACGATTTCACACACCGTTGGCATGATGGTTGTTGCAATAGCCATATACCAACGATTCTACAGGAACCGTTGGTATAAACTGCCTGAAGTTAATATATGCCAATAGTTTCAATGAAATCGTTGGGATATATATATGCCAATGGTTCAAGAACTGTTGGTATACATGTTTTTTAGCATATAATATATTCCAACGGTTTCATGGAAACCGTTGGGATATATGTATACCAACGGTTCAAGAACTGTTGGCATACACTCTCTAATAAATAATCTATTGCAAAAGGGGGGTGGGGGCTGTCTAGGGGGTGGGGGGTGTCCGGGGGGGGGGGGGTGTCCAGGGGGTGGGGGGTGTCAACGCGGGTGGGGGGGGGGGGGTGTCCAGGGGGTAGGGGGTTTCCAAGGAGGTGGGTGGGTGGGGGGTGTCTAAGAGGGTGAGGGGGTTGTCCAAGGGGGTAGGGGGGTGTCCAGGGGGTGGGGGGTGTCCCGGGGGTGGGGGGGTGTCCAGGGGGTGGGGGAGGTGTCCATGGGGGATGGGGTGTCCTGGGGGGTGGGGGGTGTCCAGGGGGGTGGGGGTGTCTAGGGGGTGGGGGTGTCCAAGGGTGTGGGAAAGGGGGGATGGTGTCTAGGGGGTGGGGGGATGTCCAAGGGGGTTGGGGGTATCCAAGGGGTGGTGTCTAGGGGGTGAGGGGGTTGTCCAACCCCTACCCCCTTGGACAACCCCCACCCCCTGGACACCCCCACTCCTTGGACACCCCTACCCCCTTGGACAGCCCCCTCACCCCCCCTCACCCCCTGGACACCACCCCACCCCTGGACACCCCTACCCCCTTGGACAACCCCCTCACTCCCCTGGACACCACCCTCACCCCCTTGGACACCCCTAGAAACCCCCACCCCCTTGGACAATCCCCACCCCCTAGACACCCCCACCCCCATGGACAACCCCCCCCAACCCTCTGGACAGCCCCCACCCTCCAGACGCCCCACCCCCTGACACCCCCTACCCCCTTGGAAATCCCCCTAGACACCACCCCCACCCCCTTGGACACCCCCTGGACACCACCACCCCATTGGACAACCCCCACCCCTGGATATCCCCTCCACCCCTCTGGACACCCCCACCCCTGGTCACCCCCACCCCTGAACACCCCCTACCCCCTCACCCCCCCTGGACACCACCCCCACCCCTTGGACACCCCCTGGAAACCCCGACACCCTAGGACAACCTCGACCCCCTGGACAGCCCCCAACCCCCTGGACAACCCCCCCACACCCTAGACAACCCCACCCCCTGGACAACACCCCCCGTGGATAGCCCCCTACCCCCCTGGACGCCCCCAACCCCTTGGAAATCCCCCTCACCCCTAGACACCACCCCCACCCCCACCCCCTTAGAAACCCCCCTGGACACCACCACCCCCTTGGAAAGCCCCCCACCCCTGGAGATCCCCCACCCTTGGACCCCCCACCCCCTGGACCCCCCACCCCTGGACACCCCTACCCCCTTGGACAACCCCCTCACCCCCTGTACACCACCCCCACCCCCTTGGACACCCCTGGACACCCCCACCCCTTGGATAGCCCCCACCCCCTGGACACCCCACCCCTGGACACCCCCACCCCCACCCCCTGGACACCTACCCACCCACTAGACACCACCCCACTCCACTGGACATCCCCCCACCCCCTGAACACCCGCCCACCCCCTGGACACCCCTACCCCCTGGACACCTCTACCCACTTAGAAAGCCCCCCTCACCCCATGGACACCACCCCCACCCCCTTGGACACCCCCACCCCTTGGACAGCCCCCACCCCCTGGACACCCTACCCCCTGGACACCCCTACCCCCTTGGACAACCCCCTCACCCCCTGGAAACCACCCCCACCCCCTTGGATACCCCTGGACACCCTCACCCCCTTGGACAACCCCCCACCCCTTGGACACCCCCCACCCCCTTGGGACACCCCCCCCCACACACGATAGAACACAAAAAAATCGTAAACTTGTATGATATCACTTCCATGGTTTATTTTACCAGAAAAGAATTTAGCATGGTATAAAATAACACCATGACACTTACCATGATAGCAAGAACAAAGATATAAAAATAACATCTCAAAACATAAGTTTAGAGCATTGCGAAAAATAAAAAATGAAACCGAGGAGTGTGAGGCTTAATTGAGTGTTGCGAGTCGGCCTGATAGATCTGGTGATAATAAATATGATGAATTATGTTGGTAAAACAAGGTTAGAGGGAATGAATTCGAAGAATCATTTATAGGTTTTCCATGTGAGAGAGACAAGTCACAGGTCGCCCGATCGAAGAAAATAGAATGACAGAATACGGGGTGCGATAAATCATTTAAAAGCTTTATCACATCAGTTATTTAATAACCGATGTGATAAAATGTTTTTTATGTTTATAATGTCGGTTATTTAATAAAAAATATTGAAAATCCTTTATCACGTCGGTTATTTTATAACTGATGTGATAAATCGTTGAGATTTTATCTTTCACATCGGTTATTTTATAACCAACGTGATAAATATAATCTCAGTATTTTTTTACGTTGGTTATAAAATAATCAATGTAAAAAATAGATTCTTGTCGATTTATCACGTTGGTTATTTTATAACCGACATGATAAACCAATTTTTCTAGCTTTTCACGTCAGTTATATAGAACAAACGTGAAAAAAACCGACGTGTTAAACGTTTTTTGCACTAGTGCATAAGCAAACTGAGTCCACAACTTCTCAGAATTATAACCTTAGCATTGAATCCAACAAGATCCAACCCCATGGATTAAAAATTTATTCATTTATTAAAAACATTAATTTCCATATTACCAGGTACTCCAGGAAAACATCCTAATCTACCAAACAAGGTATACAACCAAGCACAACCATCTGCCTCAAGTAGCGGGGAAAGAAAAGAAGATAAACAAACAACCTGGCCATCATCCAAACAATAGATTCAAACAAGTATCCAACTTTAATATCAATGGGTAAGCTCATCTTCAACCCATTCTGTCATCCCCAGTGTCCTCCCCCAACACCCACATGCATATCCCAATACATCCCGCCATCACAACCATCAATTGCTACCACAACAACCAGGCCTCCCCACCCCATATACCACAACAACCCTCCAGGATTAGCCATCCCAAACTCACATCACATCCTAGCTTCCCCTCCCCCTATACCTCAACAGCTCTCCAGGATCAGCCATCCCATGATCACATCACATGAATCAGGAGACAACCATATCAAGCAATAAGAGAACTGGGCCCTCAAAACAAGGCATTCAACCTTCTCACACAACGAGCTCTCACATCTCCAAAGCACAAGGCACTTGGCCTTCAAAAGCAAGTGGGCTACCCATGATTTACAAATACATTACCTTTTATCAAACAACCATTTCTTATTCCATATTAAATTAACCAATTCATTATTCAAAGGTTCCAACTACATGAAACCTAAGAAGAAATCTAGCACAAGCTGTCACAAATTAATTAAACAATTAATTTAACATGCCTTTAATTATTTTATCAACAAGTATCAACATGCTTCACATCTTTATTCAATTACATTAACACATAAAATATCAATTCATTTAAACATGTCCACACTATTAAAATTACAACACACCAGATTCATTAAACAAGACTCTTTAAATTTTTATCCAATTAATTAATAATTAATTTTAGATTTATGTTCCTTACTAATTCCACATTCTAACCCAAGCATAACAAACACAACATAGATACCACACTATCTAGAAAATCAAAAGGAAAACCGTTATCACGGTACAAAATAATAACATCACCATGCAATCGATATCAATTCTTTAATCTGGTTCAACTAATTATTATGTTAATTCCATTGAGATCTAAGGGGCTAAATCATACTGGATCTACAATTTCACGTAAATAAATAGAGAAGAAATGAATCCCCTACCTCAAAAGGGTGTTAACGTTCTTTGAATGAGAACAAACCAACGCTGCAGATCCCAATCGCCTCTCCCGCAAGAATCACATCCACTTGAGGACTCCACACCACAACCACGCCAAAAAACAACCAAAAAATATCCTTTAGAAACATGGAGATAAAGTGCCATCATGTGGAAAAGAGGAACAAGAGGAAAAGAGCGAAGAAACTATCAGAATGGTGGTAGAACATACCTTGGATCACCATAGATCACCAAAGATCAAAGAACGAAGCCCAATGATTGATTCCTATCGAAGGAATCTCCATAATGCTTGGAAGGGAGCCGCTGGATGTTGGAAAATGAGAGGAAGTGCTGTAGCCATAGGGTTTGTGAAAAATCCAAGCAGCTGAATAATTATAAAATGTACAACATTGGGGTTTTACACGACATGTAATCCCATTTCACATCATGTAATCCTCAGGGTTTAGTTTATGATGAAAAACACATCCCCATTTTTATTATTTAAGTTAGAAAAATTACACGTCGTGAACTCGACTTACAGGATGTGTAATTCTTACAAGGCGTGTAATTCTTACACGGCGTGTAATTCTTACATGGTGTGTAATTATTCATGTTTCAAGAATTTCGTAGCCAAACTTCTCTAGACCACTACCATGCCTCCTCTAAGCTTCGCAATCCTGAAAAACATGAAAAGGGTCGATCCATGTGGATCCGAGCCCTTACAAATTTAGTATAAATACATTTTATATTTTAAAAGGACATTTTTCTGAAAAACCGTTTTTCATCATGTTTTTCCAGTTTGATTTTAAATTAAATCTTGAAATTTATGTGTTTGAAATTTTTAAAAATGGATCCCATATTTGGAATCACTGGGTCTAAATTTGGTAAATAAGATCCTTTTTATTTTTGGTCAATATGAATAGTAACCTTAGTAATTTTTATTACCACAGTAAAGGGTAAATTATGTAATTAAAGTTAAAAATAAAATGATAAGGATTATAAAATGACCCCAACACTTGACTTAATTTTATTATTTGTGTATATTTCATTCATAATCATCCAATATTCGGTTATATGGAATTTTTTTTCCATTTGAATGTGATTATAACCTTTATAATAATTTATTTAAAGTAAAATAAAAATGTCATATTCTTGTTTTTAATAACTATAATATTTTTAACATGAGGATAACCAAAGGATATGTTTTTTTATAAATATTATTTTGAAAGGTAAAATGTTTATCTTCATCATGATAATTTATTTTTAAATTTTAGTGAAGAAATAACTACCTTAAATGCTTACACAGTGCTGATACAATAATTTTTCAATTAATTGAAAAAATAAAATAAATGATATTAAAACAAATATAATTTGAGATAATTAATGTGATTCATAGATTTTATAGATGAACATGATATTTTAGGGATATAATAAAACAATTATTTTAAATTTTACTTGTTGTCTTGATGTTATTAGAGTCAAAGTAATGAATATTTTTAAAAATAGATATTAATGATAATTTATCATAAATAATTTTTTATTAAATGATATAAAATTACTAAAAATCTTAGATTTTGATAAGTGATTAGGATATGGATTATAATATCATACATAGTCTATTTATGATCTTTTTGTTCATTTATAGTTACTATCTTAACCCTCAAAGAGTAAAAAACCTTGTTGTTACGGTAAGTTTGAAAAAGGTTAAGAAGTGTTAAAACCAAAAGTTAAGGGTAAAAACATAGTAAAAAATTGTCTTATTTTTACTGGATAAAGGGAATTTGATTCTTATCTCCTTAGGCTCTAAATTGAGTCGTTTAATGGATATTTATCCATAAAAAGGACTTATATATTATTTACTTCAATGAAAGTTACAAAATGTCTCTATATTTTTAATATATCTTATGTGTCCACATAGGGAAAAAACTTTTAATTAATGAATGTAAGTGTATATTTTGAGCTTAATAAAATTATTTTCATGGTACAAATTTATTTCTAATTTTTAGTAATTATATAATGATTTGAATTTCCTATGCAATGCTGATGTAGTATTTCTTCAATTAATTAAAAATATAATAAAACATTTCAAAAATATTAAAAGAAATATAATTTGAACGAGTTAATGTGTGAAATGAATTTTATAGGTTAATCTAATATATTAGTGTTGTGTTAAAAGATCATATTAGAATTTAAACTTTGTCCTTATGTCTTTCAAGCGAAATTAAGTGAATTGTGTCTAAATTGACAATAATGAAATTCTATGAGAATAATATTTTATTAAATTACTTAAAAATCATAAAAATATTAAAAAAAGGAAAAAGGGGATATGATATGGTTAACAATGAAATCCCTTGTCCATTTATAGGCCGTTTGGAACCATTTGGATTGAGAATAAATTTATTATAATTTAATCTTTTGCAAAATTCCAAAAATGCCCATCAACTCAATTATAAAAGGCCACCTCCTCCCTCACTTCATCACACCACTTTGGTACTTCTAGATCAGCCAACCTCTACCAATTTCCCTTATAAAATTCCCTATCCACATCATATAGGTTTTGGTCTTTCCAAAAGTTCAACCCTAGAGCCCTTTAGAGGAGATATAAATGAGTCGTTTTGAAGAAGATAAAGTTAGAGTACTTTCGAAGCACGTCAAACTAGAGTTAAGATATTTTCGTCTCACTTTTATTTTTGCGGGACACATTCCATATTCACCAATTTTTTCTTTTGTGTGGTGTATATACTACCCTTGAATGTCTTTTATGATTATTCTTATGAATATTATTGGGATTTACATATCTATATAAGGTTATTTATTTCATGGGGTTTACGATTCAAATGTTACCAAAGCAGTAAGGGTTTTATTTCACAATCTCATCAATATTCATGATTTTTTATGTTTAAGTCTCCATCAGGAGAATTATTTGATATTTCTTTTCCATATCCATGTTTTTGAAAAAAAATGTTTTTAATAACATCTTAATATTCCCCAATGATTGTTTAAATTCATTTTTAACCACATTTGACTTTTTAAAAAATGTTTTAAAATGATTTTATTATCATTTTCCGAACAAGGTATGGTTTGAATTTGTGAAAGGAATGTTTTTTTAACTTATACGACATGAAATTTTTTTCCCACTGTCATCATGCCTCAATGCTTTAAAGATTACTTTACAATTTTATGAGGTTCCTTTCAAAGAAAATGGTTTCTCTATTTCGTGTATAGTTTTAGGTTTTAAAAATTGTTTTTTAAATCTGAAAGGGTATTTTCCTAAAGAAGGTTTTAATGATATTTTAATGATATCTCTATTAATCAACAACAACATCCCTTGATTCTACTTATGATTTAATGGGATTATGATCCTAGGACCCCATCCTCATTGATTCGCTTGATGGTTTATTTTTATGATGAAAATATGAAATGTTTATGAAACCTATTTTTTTCAAGGGTTATGCTATGATGAAATGTTTATGAAACCCATTTCTTTTTATGAGTTCTGATGTAATTAATGTTTTATGATCTTGTGACACACATATGTATGATTTTTTATTATGTGACAGGTGAGACCTATATCTCCCTCCAATGCATTGAGTAAAATATTATATCTAATGATATAGTTATGAGAAACAAGTTGAAGTGCTAGATCCATTATAGGAAATAAGTCAAAGTTCTTGATCTGTCATGGGAAACAAGTCGATACGCTTGATCCACTATGAGAAACATGTGTTGATTCCTGATCTGATGGTCTTGGTAGTTAACCTTGACATATGAAATGGTTTCTATATTTATGGTGATGTCACACACATTTATGACATTAACTTATGGTTTATGATTGAGTTATGATGATTTCTCATTCTTATGATTCATGTCTTCTGAAATTATAATGTTTTATGCCATGAATCATGTTTATGATATTTTTTTTTATATTGGGTATGAAATTTGTAAGTTATGGTCACAATCTTATACCCTTATGATTATCTTATTCTTTCATCGATTGATATCTCTCTTGATTACCCTTACTGAGTATTTGATATCACCCTTTTTTATGTTTCATTTTCCATAAGTTATGAAGAATGATGATAAATTATCTGTGTTTAGAAAGTTTTCATATATAAGGAATTTTATGGGATACGTTGAAGACATAACATGGAATATAAAAAATAGGGTATAGTAGGAGATAATGTTGATCTTTATGAACCAGTTGTTTATGAACCCAAGTTGTTAAGATTCTGTCCCAATTCTCTAAAACTATAAACCTAAAAGGTCCTTGGTGTGTAAGTTATTTGATATTTCATTGTGATGTTGTAAGTTTTGGATGAAAAAAATTAGGTTACATTTATTGGTATCAAATCCAGAAATGTAAATTTTATGTTTTTAGCACCATATCCAAGAGTGCAGGTCATGACCTCTTACATTATCCATGGATGATACAATTCCATAAAATGAAATGGAGCCTAAGTCAATTTATAATTTATGGGGATAATCACATAACCTTTATTAAATATTTAATTCTTTAGAGACTTGATTGGTGAGAGGTTGATATATAATTTTATGGGTTAGTGTGTATTATTTATATTAATATTGAATGTTATAAGTTTAAAAAATCATGTTCTTAATGTTTGTTAGTAGAATATTCACTAATTTCATTTTTAATCAATACATTTTATGGTAATTTTGTATTTTGACTAAATTTATTTGATATAAGTAAAATTAGTTTTGTTTGTATGTTTAAACTAGGTCTATTGAAAGTTACTTTCCTTTGAATCTATTTTTAATTCCTTTGTTGATTTTTTGGAAAAAATTACTTTAAAATTTTATTTTGAATGAATTAATTATTTGATAGTAAATCATCATGAGTATATGAAAGGGTACTCTGAAAACATATGTTTTTTGAATGATTTAAGGTGATTTAAGGGAATATTATACAATTGAGAGTTTCTAAATTCTACTCATTTTGAATGTTTTAAGGTCATTTTGAATGTCATGATTTATTTGTATTTTTAATTGGTATCTTGATAAAACAAAAAATATTTCATTTATATACTTCAAAAACTATAATAATTAAAGGTGCTTTTGAATTATTAATTATTAATTAGTTCCCCCTTTTAAATTCATGGATTTAGATTAATGATTGTTAAATTCCAAATTGAATGTGATATGTTTTCATGGGTTTATGTTCTTAAGAAATTCTAACTTGAAATAAATTATACATTTAAATTAATTAATTTAATGGTATATAACATGTAATGTAATGTTTTAATATAGTGGTTTTTGTTTTTGGTCATTTATGTTTGTTTATCAAAATGATGTTCAAGGAAAAAGTTATAGTTTTTCTAAATAAAGTTCTTTTTTGGACATCATAAATTACATCATATATATATATATATATCGATCTAGGATTTTATTCCATGTTTTCTTGAAAAGAATCATATAGTTTTAAATATGGAGAGTTATAGTTAAAATACTTTTGATTGGTGCTGGGTGGCTATAATTGGGATACAAAGGTTTAAAAGGGTTTTGTTAAATTGAAATTTATGGTTTCAATGTGAGGGTTTTTTGAAAATGGAGGCTAGGTTTATGTTTTTGGGTGAAAGTGTTTGAAAGGGAATCAATCTTAAGGTATAAGGGCTTGTTTGAGTGCGATGTATTTTATAGAAATACCTTTTTAAAGCAATGTATAGTTTTTATCTTCTATTAGTTTACTAAAATTATTCTATATTTATTTTTTTTAAGTATTTTGGAGTTGGGTTATATGACTGAAAAGAGTTTTTATGATTAAAATTCATTAAGGTTCAATAGTTTTTAAACTTGTGTTATTTAAAGAACATTTAGGTTGAATTCCATTTGTAGATGCTGAAATTTTAGGTTAAGGGAATGTTTGGTTGATATATATATTTTGAAATTTTTTGTTTTTAGTATATTTTTTTTATGTTTAGATGGTATAGACTAGTTTGTGTCTCACAAAAATTCAAAATTGATCATTCAAATTTGAACTATGTGTAATATACCTAAGTATGCATATTGGATTTATGTTTAATTGATTTTAGTCATGAGTTACAAAAATGACTTGTTTAGTAAACAAAATTCCATGAAAATTATAATGTTTCTTAATGTAATGAGTGATAAAATGAGAAATATTCGTTGAAATTTGTTTCCAAAGGACAAATATGTCTATAATAGATTTATTTTAGTTCCTAAAAATTCTTGGGTGAGTTTGCAGTTGAAATTTTGAAAAATGGGTAAACACTAGGAAATTTCAAAACATGCATGATGTTTCATTAGTATACTACAGTAGCCTTGACTTTAGTACCCTAGAGCCAGTGCTAACTTATTACATTGGGACAAGATACAAGGGATCACACCCAGAAGGATCTATCAGTTTTGTAGTTTTGGGAGACTAGATATATACGTGATTCCATATTACATTGGAAAAATATATTATACATGAAAAACTTTATTACATCCTTGAATATCATTCAAATATTCCTTCTTCTAATCCCAATGAAAGGAAAACGTAATAAAGGGAGAGATCAGATACTTAATAAGGGTTACGTAAAACAGATGCTATCATGAGTAAATAAGATATAATTAATATGTTAGAGTGGATAGTCAAAACACATTCTATTCAATCAATAACTTGAGTTCAAATTAATTCCTTGGATAATATCAACATAACAGTCACATGGATAATGAAAACTGAATTCCTAATAAAGAAAATGAATAAATATGAACATTCATGATCTTACCATTAAGTACTCAACCAAGATATCATGAATCTTACTATTAAGTCCTTTACCAATACACTTTAACTGAATGGGTAGGAATACACCAATTACCCAACCAATTGATCACATGTTTTGTCTCATGAGACTGATCAATGCATCAAGAGGCTATTTGTAACTGGATCCCACCAATCACCTGCATGTCCAATTATTTCCTCATACATTGAATTATCAATTCAATTCATTCTCAAAATGACTTATAAATCAACAATTATCCATATTGAATCAAGAACATGAAATATTTCCCCAGTCAATGAACTAAATTTCTTAATAAACTTCCTTTAACTGTTATCGTATATAGAAATGGAATATGATTAAGACAACATCAACTAGTGAAAATGATTCCATATAAATCCATGATACTTTTTTTGAAAGTATAAATCCATGATACTTAAAATATGGACATAGAGAATAAAATAACGTCCAATGAAATGATGGAGAGTGATAGGGAATGGTTTCATGAGAAATTTAATGACCACAAAACCATAAATCATTAAAGGATGAAATAAGACCACCGATTAATTAGAAATAAAGGTTTTTTATGTCATAAACCACCTTCACCAAGATGAGGGAGGGGAAATAAAACTGCCAAACCCTTCCTTATTCAAGTTGAAGGAGAGATAATGACCCCCCAAGTCCCACCCTCAATAGGCCCCGGAGTGGCGAATATCACCGAGGGTATAGAATCTCACGTAATATGGAAGGAATTACCCTTTTTATAGAATAAGATCGAGAGATAAGATATCAAAACCCAAACAACTCCAAATAAAAAAAGTTAAAGTAAATCCAAAAAAATCCATTCCCATATGCACGTCCAAATAAACTGATACAAGTATAAGAAAACTTTAAAAGGAAGTACCAAAAGAAAAGAAAAGAAAAGCAGTAACGACAACTGTCCCGACATCCGAGCTAGTAAGGTCCGACACAGTACTCAAAGTCCTCCTAGAAACCTCAAAGAAGTTTTATATATGTAGGGTGAGTATGCAGGTATACTCAGTCGGGGAAAACCAAAAGCTCTTGTGCACATGTGGGGAGGCATTATAATGCCCTATGAGAAAGTAGAGGTAACCAGAACACCTAGCAAGGAAACTATCCACCCAGCCTCACCAAGGAAAACTTCCCAAATAACGCAAATCAGGTAAAGTAATAGTAATAGAACATCGATATTTGTGTACCCCACACCACTTTCCCACTGGTTATCTAGGAGATCCTATGCATAAGACCTCCCCCACAAGTTCCACTACAGTCCCACTACCGCCCCAACAACAACCTTATGGGACATTACAACCACACATTCCTCCTGCAGACACTTGGGCCACCACATCCACACATAACCACACCCACAGACACCTAGGCCACAACAACCACCACCACACCTGAAGACACCTAGTCCAGAACAATCACTGCCACGCCTGAAGATTCTCGGGCCTCATCCCAAAGATACTTGGGAAACAGCCTTCCCGCACCCACCTGGGCTAACCTCCATAACCCAGCCTTCCTGAAGAGTCTTGGGCCATAATGAACATTAGTCCATCACAGCCTTCCTGAAGAGTCTAGGGATACTTGGTAGAGGTAGAAGAAAGGATCTAATAACCAGCCACTCACAGGAATGTTGAAAAAAACACCCTCCTCCATGAAATGAGGGTATTTGGCACAAAGTTCTCAACATGGGTGGGGTGCGTATAAGAAACACAAGAACTAAATTTTATACGTATAGGTAAATAATCAATCATCCCAACCTAAGGGTTTTTAATCCAACAACCATCCACACTCAACCACTCTTACTATTATACCTACATGCACAAGTACACAACAACCACAACCAGAGCACAACCCATTTCTAGAAAAAAAATTCCCCACTGTACCCATTCTCATTATCATGTTCAAGTAATTCCGTTTAAACATTCCTTCACTACCGGGCAACTAACATGCATAACCACAAGCCAAACCAATAACTAAAGGAAAAACAGTCAAGGAGGCTTTTAAGCATTCACACCTAGTTCTCTTGTAAAGTAATAACATCAAAAGGGATCTATGAGATCTCTTGAAGTGATGGAACTAAACCAAGCCCCAATATACCAGATCCATATTGTCTTATATTCATAAACTAACAACCTCTCAACCAGAGATACCATCCCCCTCCACATCACCCCACAAAGCATCAAACAGAGCAACCATGCATACCACCAAAATAGAGCAAGGAAGTTTTCAAATTTAACCAACACCATTCATTAAGTTCCTTCATTCCGTTTGGTTAACCGATGTGATCACAAAAGGGTTATTATTCATTAGTAATCCATTTAATCAACCAAGTTTATGTAGTTAATCAGTTTCCATGTTACAGTCATACAAACATAAGATTATCCAGAAAAATAGATCTTCATTAGTGCATAAGAAAGGACCACCAATGACCAAGATTTTCAATGGACACGATCCCATACAATCCATAACATAAAAACAAAGGTATAACACATCAACATCATCAAATTTCCCATCCCTTCATTCTTTAAAAGGTTCGTTTATTATCTCTATTAAAGTTTGTTTCATCTACGTCCCAAGGGAACATCATCATAACGACCCCACATGATGCACAATAAAGATAGATTAAGGAAAAACCCCTACTTGGATGATCAAGGATCGGAGTTTTCTCCTCGCGCCAAGAACTGGGGATAAGAAACTTGCAGAGGAAGAACTCCAAGGACTTCAAGGCTAAGCAGGAAGGGCTCCAATATGGGCATATGATTTATCTTGGGAAGAATTCTCGAGGCACACTAAGATAAATAGAAAGGAATTTGGAAGAGATGATCTTGAATTAAGAAGAGGCAAGATCCTAAAATTAGGGAGATGACATCGGAGTACTTAAAAGTTGGATCGTGGATCGACCACATGGCTCGACGGTTTCACACATTGGGATTTATTGAGATTTAATAATTCTCTTGGGAGATGGTGGAAATAACACCTATGAGTTAAAATATTTCCTTTAATGGGAAAAACACATAATAGGGGTGAAACTGGAAAGTCATGGAGGAACTAGAAATAACTCTCCTATAGGCGAGTCACCATCACCCTAACACCATCGCCCTGGAACCAATGCCAATCGGTGCCACAAACAGCCCATCAGTGCCACCGATGCCTATTAGTTCCACTGATGCCCATCAGTACCCACGATGGATGATCGGTGCCACCGAAGCCCATTGGTTCCACTGATTCTAATAAGTTCCACTAATGCCAACCAGTGACACTGACACCCATCAGTGCAACTGTTCGTTTGACCTGAAATTTGGTAAACTCTTTAATGAGTCACCGATGGTCCCCAGGATACCCAAATACCAAAATTTGACAAAGTAATGGACCAGGTAGGTCAATACATTACATTATATACCTCTCAAACTATTCTCTACCTAGATAATTCAAGAGTAAACCTGAATAAAAGAGAGGGGTTCGAACAACCACCTCGTAAGATACTTCTTAGAGAGAAACCACCCTAGGGTTGTTCGAAAGCTGGAATGAACCTCGACATCCGGGAGCACTTCTCTCACATCTATCTCCTGAAAAACTACAGAAACACTACCACTCTTCTCCCCCAAGCACCCACACAAACATACAAAGGTCACACTGTCCAAACTTATGTACTAGGGAGTCCCTTTTTCCATGTCAAGATACTATCCGCTTTGGGCGACTCTGACTCACCCACATGGGTTTAATCGTATCCACCTCAATGCATCTTAATTAGGGATCAGGTCCTCTCCTCCCCACATTGAGGACTTTTCACACACATTCAGAGTATAAGGGAACACCCCATATTATAACAAATGAGGTCAAGCATTAAATATTAGAAAATCACAAAGAACACGCAAGATCAAAACTCAAAATAGATCTAGGTACTGGGAACGCATCTGTGCCTTCCGTTCCTAGGTACTCCCCTCAAGGCCACCATTCCTCCACAACACACAAACCATGGGAATGGTCCATCCATGAAGCACATTCTCCCTACAATCCTCGATTCTCACCGATCGCTCCACAAATGTTGCATCATCCTCAATATCCAACTCTCCCCAGTCGATGACGTGGGAGTCATCATGTAGATACTGACAGAGCTGAGATATATGGAAAACATTGTGGATCCTCTCTAGCGGTGGTGGTAATTCTAGCTGATATGCCACCTCGCTGACTCACCCTAACACCTCGAAGGGTCCGATGAAACTGAGGGAAAGCTTACTCCCTCCGCCAAACCTCTGCTGCCCACGCCAAGGGGAGACCTTCAAGAACACGTGGTCCCCAACCTCAAACTCCAAGGGTCTCCTCCTATGATCAACATACGACTTCTGCTAGTCTTGAGCTGCCTTCATCCTCTCATGCACAAGATGAACCTTCTCCACTGTACTTTTCACTACCTTTGGTCCAAGAACACCTGCCTCCCCAACCTCTGTCCAACACATGGGTGAATGAAACGGTCTCTCGTACAAGGCTTCGAACAGTGCCATGCCAATGGTAGATTGATAGCTATTGTTGTAGGAAAAATTTACCAGAGGAAAGTGTCATACCCATGATCCTATGAAGTCCAAAACACATGATCACAACATATCTTCCAGCATCTAGATGGTCCTCTCTGTTTACCCATCCGTCTAAGGGTGGAAATCAGTGCTAAGGCATAATTGGGTTCCAAAAGAATGCTGAAATCCTTTCTAGACCCGTGAAGTAAAGCGTGTATCCAGATCCAAAATGATGGTTCTAGGAACTCCGTGTAGCCACACAACTTCACCCACGTACTTCTTTTCTAAGGAATCCACTATGATCGACTCTTTAATCACTAAGAATTGAGCCGATTTTGTCAACCGGTCCACCACTACCCAGACGAAATCATAGCCTCCCTCAGCCCTGGGTAGTCCTGTGAAGAAATCCATCGAGACATCATCCCATTTCCACTTAGGAATGTCTAAGGGATGCAACAAACCTCCCTAAACACAGTGTTTAGCCTTCACCTGCTGACACACGAGGCACTTTTCCACAAACTCCACCACTTCCCACTTCACTCCATGCCACCAAAACTGACCCCTCTATCCCTATTACATCTTGGAAACTCCTGGGTGTACCACTAGGGGTGAGTTATGGAACTCGCCGATAACTCTCTCATGCATTTCCACTAGTACAAACATATTTCCATGAAACAACATCCAATTCTAACCATCCTATGGCCATACTTCTGGAGAATCACCCTAGATAACATTATCATGCATCACTTTAGCCTCCAACTCTCCCCATTGAGACTTCTCCTCCAGGCATACCAAGGAAGACTGCACTTTCATCTGAAATAGATAGCCTCTACCATCCTCTACTCTCATGCCCAGATGTAAAGCAGCCAACTCCTCCATTGCTTTCCAAGCATCTGTTGACTCTCAAACCACGTCCTTATGTGAATTCCCACATAGGACATCGGTCACTAAGTTCCACTTTCTTGAGGTGTAGGATATCTAAAAGTTGTATTCGTAAAGAAACTCCATCCACCTTCATTGCTACAAGTTCAGGTCTCGTTGGGAGAAGACATACCTTAAGCTCTTGTGATCTGTGAAGACCACGAAGCATTCCCCGATGAGGTAATGTCCCCAAAACTTCAGCGCAAACAAAATTACTGCAAGCTCTAAGTCGTGGGTGGCATAGTAACGTTCGTGAGGATGTAACAGCCTAGAACCATAAGAGATCACTCCTCACTACTGCATCAGCACACACCCCAAGCCTATACCGAAATCATCATAGAACACTTCAAATGTCACTCCTTTCTCTTGAAACCTTAGTACTGGGGCACTGACCAGCTTTCCCTTCAGAAAATTGAAAGCCACCCGACACTTCTCACTACATACGAAGGCCTGGTCTCTTCTGGTCAAGGTCGTCAAAGGTGTTGAAACTCGAGAGAAGTCGGGTACAAACCTATAGTAGTAACCTACCAATCCCAAGAAACTACAAACCTCTGCCATGTTCTTGGGTGATGCCCAAGAAATAACCTCTTAGACCTTCGATGGGTACACCACTATTCTCTATTGGGACACCACGTGTCCAAGGAAGTTCACCTTGCATGTCCAAAACTTTCACTTGGACAACTTACCGTAGAGATAGTGGTTTCAGAGGACTTCCAAAACTGTCCTCAGATGCTCGATGTGATCCTCTTCTGATCTTGAGTAGATCAGAATTTTGTTGATGAACAAGACTATGAACCGATACAGATACTCACGAAAAATAGAGTTCATGAGTCCCATGAACATAGTTGGCGCGCTCGTAATGCCGAACAACATGACCATGAACTCAAAGTGTCCATATCTGCACCTGAAAGCAATATTCAAGATGTCACCCTCCTTCACCCTCAACTGGTGATATCCAAACCACAGGTCTATCTTTGAGAACCAACCTACTCCCTTCAACTGGTCAAAATGGTCATCAATACTCAGGAGGGGGAAACAGTTCTTTACCATCACCTGACTTAGTCTCCGGTAGTCTATGTACAGCCTGAGACCACCGTCTTCCTTCTTTGCGAACGAGACTGGAGCACCCCATGGTGATGCACTTGGTTAGATAAAACCATTTTCATCAGGTCATCAACATGAATCCTCAACTCCCACGACTCAGAAGGCGCCATCTAATAGGGATCCATCAAAATCAGAGGAGCACCGGGTTATAAGTATATCCCAAACTCAACATCACATCGAGGGGGTAGAGTCACAACCTCTTTGGGGAATACATCCATGAACTAACTAACAATCCCCAAAACTTAAACTATCTCTGAGTCAGCTGACTCCACTAATAGATCAACTAACAAGGAAAGATGGGGCTCCACTCACCGGCTGCCCTCCTAGAAACCCTACTCGCTGACAAAAGCTACGCACTGGATACCCGTATCTGAGAACACGACCCTTCTCCGGAAGTAGTCGATAACCATGTGCATGGAAAACAACTAGTCGATAACCAGGATGACATTTTATGACTGCATTTACAGCAGAAAGAGATCCCCACTATACTGATGTAGTCCTAACATCAGTCTGAATCCTCGACAAACATAAAACAGGTTGGTCTAACCTCCAATTGGCGTTCTCAACACCAGGGGAATGGAAGGTATCTCTACGTATAGACCCAAGGCATGGGATAGAATGGATGAAAAAAAGGAGTGAGAAGTTCTGGAATCAAACAAGGCATAGGAAAGAGTACTAAACAAGCTGATCGTACCTCGAACGACCTCGGGCCCTGCCGGAACTGCTGCCTTTGCGGCATGCAACTACCCACGCCCAACTCCTTTTCCCCTCAGCTGTTGGCTGCCTCCCCAACTACTCCCTGACCAAGTTCTCTGAGGAGGACCCTGTGGTCAGCCTACTCTCGCATCATCCACCCTCGGTGGAGTGGGAGCTCGCTATCCCCACTACTGTTGCTAAAAATGTTTGACCAGAAACTGGTGCTACTGAGGTGGGCGCTAAACCTGCCCACCCCCACTGTATTGCACTCAATTTGGGCACTAATTCTGAAGGTTCCCACAGATTCCACAAATAATGCATCTCGGTCCCAATCTTGGGGAGAAAGGGAGAGGACCAGAAGATAAGAACTAGAACTGCTGAGGTCTACTCCCCGCCATCCGAAACCTGGAAGGCCTTGATACATGAGGCTTGATGCTAATGACCTTCCTCTTTGATGATCTCAAATGGAACCCCTCTCACGTCACACCTCCCAGCGTGTTCATCTTATCTACCACTTCATCATTCTTCTAAACTTCCATGTATGTCGATAGGGTGAAGGGAGTAACAACATACTGAAGGGAAAATCAGAGTGCCTCCTCTAAGAACCTTTCCCACGACTCCTCATCTGGGAAGAAGTCTGGAGCGAAATGAAGGAGATCCTTGAACTTGATCCTCAATTCCATTACCGATATATTCCCTTTCTGGAGGGAGAGTAGCTCTTGCCTCTTTTCTGCCTTCATCGTGGAAGAAGGGAATTCTTTCCGGAAGTCCTTCTCAAAGTCAGTCCATGAATCCTTAGTTTCCATTATTTCTCCGAGGTAGAGCGTCAATCACCGACACACTGCTCCCCTCATCTGACTAACGACTATTGGAACCCAGTACTCCCTCGGTGCAAGGATAAGGGTAAATTTGACCGCCAGCTCCTCAATCTAACCCTATGTCTCTAAGTCAGAAACACTACCCTCATACTTCCCAAGGGTTTTGCATTGGAAAGAATGTAGAGTCTTCTGCCACTTTTCATCCTCTTCCTCTTAGTCAATCCTTTTCTGATTGACCATATCAACCTACCGGGCCTCGACTTCCCGCACTACTTGTGGTTTTCGTCTGGGTTCCATATCTGAAATAGAAACAAAGAATTCCTAAGCCCGAGTAGTATAGAAGATCCCTTTTATTATTTTACTTAAACTTTTTATTTATTTTAAAATTCCCAAAACACCCAAGATGCATAAGAATACAAGTCATTATGATGCATGTACCTTTCCTAGGGTCTCTACCCTATAATCAGTGTAGACTCTTTTGGTCATTTGGTAGGTCCATAGTCCTTTCATCGGATCACAGGGGCCCCTAAAATTCCATGTCCTAGCTGGTATTCCTTGGACTATTTCACGCACCAAGATTTCCTAACACTTTTCCCCTACCTTCCCATGAAATCGTCATTATTCTTAACCCCGAACTCCATCCTATCTCTCAACCATCACCTTTGATACCGTTCTGTCATGACTCGCCTTCACCAAGATGAGGGAGGGGATATAAAACTTCCATATCCTTCTTTCTTCAAGTTGAAGGAGAGATAATGACCCCCAAGTCCCACCCTCAATAGACCCCGGGGTGGTGAGTGGAACCAAGGGTATATAATCCCATGTAATATGGAAGGCATTACCCTTTTTATAGAACAATATCGGGAGATAAGATGGTAAAACCCAAACAAATCCAAATACAAAAAGTAAAAGTAAATCCAAAAAAATCCATTACCATATGAATGTCCAAATAAACTGATATAAGTACAAGAAAACTATGAAAGGAAGTACCAAAAGAAAAGAAAAGTAGCAACAACAACTATCTCGACGTCCAAGCTAGTAAGGTCCAACACAGTCCTCAAAGTCCTCCTAGAAACTTGAGAGCAGTTTTATATACGTAGGGTGAGTATGAAAGTATACCCAGCATGGGAAAACCAAAAGCTCTTGTGCACACGTGGGGAGGCATTATAATTCCCCATGAGAAAGTAGAGGTAACTAGAACACCTAGCAAGGAAACTATCCACCTGGACTCACCAAGGCACACTCCCCAAATAATGTAAGTTAGGTAAAGTAATATTAATAGCACATCAATATTTGGGTACCCTGCACCGCTTTCCCACTAGTTATATTAGACATCCTACACATCATACCTCCCCCACAAGTTCCACTACAACCCCACTACCACCCCAAAAACAAACTTATGGGCCATCACAACCACACATTCCGCCCACAGACACCTGGGATACCAAAACCACACATAACCACACCCGCAAACACCTGGGCCACAACAACCAACACCACGCCCGAAGAAACCTAGGCCAGAACAACCATCGCCATGCCCGAAGACACCTGGGCCTCATCCCGAAGATACTTGGGATACAAGCCTGCCCGCACTCACCTGATCCAACCACCACAACACACCCTACCTAGAGAGTCTTAGTACATAATGAACCTTAGGCCGTCACAGCCTACCCGAAGAGTCTTGGGATACTTGGGAGAGGGAGCAGATAAGAGCTAATAACCAACCACTCATAAGAATGTTGGGAAAACACCCTCCCCCATGAAATGAGGGTGTTCATAATGAAGTGCTCAACTTGGGTGGGGTGAGTATAAGAAACACAAGAACTAAATTTTATACATATAGGTAAACAATAACTCATCCCAACCTAAGGGTTTTGAATCCAACAACCAACCATACTCAACCACTCTTACTATTTACCCTACATGCACAAGTACACAACAACCATGACCAGAGCACAACCCATTTCTGGAAAACAATTCCCCATTGTAGCCGTTCTCATTATCATGTTCAAGTAATTAAATTTAAGAATTCCTTCACTACTGGGAAACTAATAGGCATAAACACATTCCAAACCAACAACTGAAGGAAAAATGACCAAGGAGGCCTTTAAGCATTCACACCCGGTTCTCTTGTAAAGTAACAACATTAAAAGGGATATGTGAGATCCCTAGAAGTACTGGAACCAAACCAAGCTCCAATATACTGACTACATACAGCCTAAGATTCAAAAAATAACAACATCTAAATAAGAGATTCCATCCCCCTCCATGTCACGCCACAAATCATAAAACAGAGCAACCATGCATACCACGAGAACAGAGCAAGGAAGTTTTCAAATTTAGCCAAAACCATTCATTAAGTTCCTTATTTCCGTTTGGTTAACCGGGGTGATCACACAAGGGTTCTTATTCATAAAGCATCCATTTAATCAACCAAGTTTATGTGGTTAATCATTTTCCATGTTATAGTCATACAAACACAAGATTATCCAAAAGAACAAAGCTTCATTAGTGTGCAATAAAGGACCACCAACGACCACAATTTTCAATGGACACGAGCCCATACAATTCACAACATAAAAACAAAGGTATAACACAACAACATCATCAACTTTCCTATCCATTCATTATTTAAAAGGTCCATTTATTATCTTCATTAAATATAGTTTCATATACATCCCGAGGGAACATCATCATACCCACCCCGCATGATGCACAATAAAGAGAGATTAAGGGAAAAACCCTAATTGGATGATCAAGGATCAATGTTTTCTCCTCGTGCCAAGAACTGGGGATGTGTGACTTGAAGAGGAAGAACTCCAAGGACTCCAAAGTTGAGTGGGAAGGGATCTAGTACAGGTATACAATTCATCTCGTGAGGAAGTCTTGAGGCGCACTAAGAGAAATAGAAATGAATTTGGAAGAGAGGATCTTGACTTAAGAAGAGGCCAGATCCTAAAATCAGGGAGATGATTTCAAGGTTCTTACAAGTCAGATCATGGATCGATCATGTGGCTTGGCAGTTTCACACATTGGGATTTATTGAGATTAAATAATTCTATTAGGAGATGGTGGAGATAAAAATTGTGAGTTAAAATATTTCCTTTAACGGGGAAAAACACGTAAAAGGGAGAAACTGGAAAGTACTGAAGGAACTAGAATTGACTCACTAGTAGGTGAGTCACCGTCACCCTAGCACCATCGCCCTGACACGATCGCCCTGACACCATCACCCTGGCACCATCACCTTGGCACTGTCTCCCTGGAATCGATGCCGATTGGTGCCACAGACAGCCCACCGATGTCACAGATACCCATCAGTGCTACCGACGCCCATCGGTGCCACCGACACCCATCGGTGCCACTGACGCCCATCAGTGCCACCGACGCCCGTCGATTCCACCGGCACCCATTGGTGCCACCGTCCGTTCAACCTGAAATTTGGTAAACTCCTTAATGAGTCAATGATGGTCCCCAGGATACCCCAAACACCAAATTTTGAAAAATTAATGGACCAGGAAGGTTTATGCCATTACATTGTAGTAAAGTTAATCCTTTAAGAAATATAAAATAAAATGGAAGCAATATATTAAAAAAAAATCCTTTTAACTTTGTGTAATAATGATGTTTTAAATCATTTTTTTAATTTATTTAAGAAAATAAAACCCTTTTATTTTGGTAATATTTTAAATAAAAATTTATTAGGATATTTTGAAAAATATTTTCATTGTAAATAACTATAGATACTTACAAAGGAAGCTTCAAAGAAAATAATGATCAGGATGACATGAAATTACTTTCATGTGGTAAACGTTAAAACAAAGTTTCCTTTCACACCATACTCTTAGGAAATTTTTTGGTGTATGAAAGGTATATGTATCAAGACCCTAATAATATCAATATTTATATTTTATATAATATTTAATATATTTTCATCTTATTATTTTTACTTTATAAATTATTTTTATTTTGATACAATAAAACAAAAATTATATTTTTGGGTAATGTTAAAATTAAATTAAAGAATTTATTTTGATGAATTAATGGATTTTTGAAATAAAAACTATTTTATTTAAATATTAATATTAAATAATTTTTATTAAATATAATTGATCATATTATTTTTATGAAGTAAAATGTAAATTTTTAAGGGTTTGAAAACTTATATTGTAAACAAACCCAACATTTCTTCATAAATGTCAATTATTATTTTAAAATTGAAAATTAAAATAATTTAAAAATTATTTAGATAAAATTAATATCAATTTTGGAATCATAATGTCAAAATCATCCAATAGGGAATTTTTCATAATTTTTTAAGACAGACAAATTTTCGGGTAAAAATTAAATACAATATAAATATACAGCATGTATTATGTCATCATAATGACCCAAAAGGATGTAATAAATACTATAAATGGTATTAAAAACAAAATATATGTTTCTGATTTTAAATAATGTTATTTTAAGTTTATTTTGTTTATTTTATGAAGCCTTTATGAGTCATATAAAACATATAATATATTTTATGGTTTTAAAATTATTTATTTAATGAAATGACTCGATTCCACATCATCAAGGGAATTATTTTAATATTTTAGGAACTTTTACTTATAAAATAACTAAAACCACCTCTATTTGGTATAAAAATGGAAAAAATACATGTTATGGTTTGTGGTTTTGATTATTTTATTATATAGAGTTCAAAACATAAGTTTGAGAAATGATAAATAATTCCCCACTAATTTCCTATACAAACCCACTAAAGCCCACTTTTTTCTTCACAAAAAAATCTTTTATCACATCCTTACTCTACCCTTCCCTCTCTAGAGTCCTTATAAGGTTCCCTCAACCTCTCAAGAATCTTCTATAAAGATTTTGGGAATTACTCTCTCAAGGTAAGAGATTTATCTCTTCTTTTTTATTCAAGAACCTATTTTATATTATGCCTCTTAATTTAATTTTATTATGTTTTGATATGTTCTTCCATATCAAAATTAAAATACATTTGATTTATAAATTATTATATATCCCTTTTAGTCTCATTAATCCCTTCCATGAACCTTTATTAACACTTGTCACCATGTCGAAATTTAGAAAGGGATCCCCCTCTCATTTTTATTCAAACACCTATTTTATGTTATACCTATTAATTTCCATTTTATCATTTTGGGATATACTATACCATATTACCTCTAATTTAAATTTTATTTTTAAATTATTATATACCCCTTTCAATCTCATTAATCCCTCCCATAAACCATTATGTACACCCGTTACCATGTTGAAATTTAGTAAGGGATTTCTCTCTTCTCATTACCACTCATGAACCTATTTTATGTTATGTATCTTAGTCTCCATTTTTTCATGTTAGGATATGTTCTTACATATCACCCTTAATTTCCATTTTATATATAAATTATTAGATACCCCTTTCAATCTTATTAACCCCTCTCATGCATCTTTATGTACACCCGTTACCATGCTGAAATTTAGTAAGGGATCCTCTCCTTCTATTTATTAATGTATTTTATTTATCTTATGTATTTTATATTTATTTAATAATGTTGGTATATGTTCTTACATATCCCATTACTTTCCATTTTATGTCTAAATGATGAGATACCCCTTTTACTCTCATCAAGACCTCCCATGAACATTCATACACCCCTGTTATGCTGCCGAAATTTCACTGTGATTTTCTATGCCAAATAATTGTTTATATAATACCTATACCCATTTCATATCAAGGGTTTTCAACTTCATGAAATTATACTTCTTTATTGGGGACTTACATATATGTATTTCACACTCCTTGATCATGGAATAAAATATGATGATGAATGAATCCATGTTATATAATCTTGGTGACACACTTAAGCATGAGAATGAAATGAAAGTGATGGATGTTTCCATATTTATATAGTGATCCAATGCATTGGGTAATGTTTTAGTCTCATGAGATGTCATGTAAGATATCAGGGAGTGAACCTAATAAATCATGATACTTTTTTGCACCATGATGTCTTGGTAGTTAGCCTTGACCTATGTTTAGATGTAGTGTTTTAAGTTGTTTCTACATTTCACATGTTTCCTTTTTGATTATCATGTTATATCATGCCTCATTGTTCATGTTTATTATTATAACTCCTTTTATTCCCCATTGATATTCCTATTTTCTATCATGTATTACTTTCTTCATGTTATTACATGTTTATTCCCTTACTGGGATTTATAGCTCACCCATTTCTTATGTATGTCCCTAGGTTATCCCATATAGTTTTAAGTACGAAGTAATAATATGATCATGTTAAGGAAGTTTTCAATAAATATGATTTATTACCTATTTTATTTTGTTATGTAATGTAACTAATTCCCAAATACACTAGAATTTTTGATCTTTAAGGCTGTATTATGTATACTATTATGTAATAAATTATCAATTAATGTGTAATAAAGAGAAGGGTTTTCATTATAATTTTCTTTAATAATAAACTTAGAAATTTATAAAGGAAAATTAAAAGTAAATAATGGTCATGATGGTGGGAAAATCTATTCCTATCGTAAATATTAGAAATAAAAATTATTTTCAAAACATTTCGTAAAGAGAGTCAAAAGTAACCCATGAAGAAAACATTAATAAATTTATAATTGAAAACTTATAAAATAAGGTCAAAGATCATATAGAATAAATTTAGGAAATAATTTATGTTTATAAAATAACATTCATGAAAACATTTAAAAAAAATATGGAATTGAAATATTATCTATGTAAAAGAAGATACAAGATCCACACCTCTTACAAACAACTTACTTAATGTTTCTTTAATAAATAATGGAGGAAAAGGAAACTAAACATGTAAACCACATTCATAAATACAAGATAATAAAATAGAAGTGGTACATGAAAATAAGAGCATATGATTTCTCCCAAAGGAACCTTGAACATAGAAAATCCTAAAATAATATGAGATTTTATCATAAAAACCTTTCAATTTTAGTAACTTTTGAATCATAGGCCCCATGAAAGAATAATTTCAAATGAATCATTAATTGTCATGAACATAAGGATATTTATGATATAAAATGTAAAACGGGCAGTATATACATTGTTAAGTAAAAATTTTACTTTCTACCCTTTCTATCCTTGGTTTTGAAAATCACAAAAAATTCTTAAAAAGATGTTTTACTAACTAACTATTTCCCAAGTTTTAGAATGTTTTTGTAGAAAACATCTTATTTTAATGAACATGGAAATAATTATTAACTAAAAAAATGTAAACTTTACATACAAGTATGATCCATCAGAGTGAAAAAATTCTAATCCATCAGACTGACAAAAGTCCAATCCATCAGATTGAGAGAAGTCTAGTCCATAAAATTGATGATATACGGTCTATTGGTATGAATATATCTTATATATCGGTGTAAAGATATCTAATCAATCAATTTAATGATATTTAGTCTATCAATGTGATGATATATTATCAATCAATATAATGATATTTATTCTATTGGTATGATGATATTCAGTTTATCAGTGTGATGAGTTTTAATTTATTCATGTAACAATTTATAGCATATTAGTATGAAAGGTTTAATCCATTGGAAATATTTTTTATTCCATCAGAATAATAAGTTTATAATTGGAGTTCAAGTTATTACTACTTATCAGAATACATTGTAACAACATTGTAGGTTCGGACACAACATTATATTTCTCTGGTAGCTTACCTCGTCCTGTTCTGCTCCCGCGCCATGACCTTCAAGCGCAGGAACGAGGACCATAACAAGCATGGTCGCGGTCATGTTAAATTCATTCGGTGCTCCAACTACGACAAGTGCTTCCTGAAGGACAAGTCAATCAAAAGGTTTATCATCAGGAACATCGTAGAGAAAGCTGCTGTTAGGGATGTTCAGGAAGCCTGTGCTTTTGATGGGTATGTTTTTCCCAAGCTCTATACAAATATGTTGTACTGCTTTTTCTATTCAATCCATTCTAAGGTTGTGAGGGTTCGTTCTCATTTAAAGAGAAAAGACCGCGAGCCCCCACAACGTTTTAGACAGAGGGATAATGCGCCAAAGACTGGCCCTGGAAACCACCCTCCTGGTGCTGTACCGAACACTGCATGCCCTTGAAGACTGTCCCTTGGCTGAATTATATGAACCTTTGAACTTTGAACCTCTCTTTGTTGGATGATTTCCTTTTTTCAGTATTGAGATTTGAATTAATGTTTTTTTATGTTTTTTTAAAAAAAGTTAGGTCCAGAAGGCCATCCAAACTTGTAACCGCTTTGCAGGCTTGGAGGGACTGGCTCAGGACCAAGAGAATGTAATTGAAGTTCAATCAACAGGTGGGGGTTTCTTTTTAACGATAGGGAAGAAGAGAAAAGGGTGCAAGGATTAATCGTACCTTCCAAAACCAATGGAGACCATGTGAGGTAAAAAAATTTAATCAAAGGAGATGGCATGCATGTCTGCTTTTATTCCTAATATGCAGGGAAATGGTGAGGTCAGTCCCGATGAACTTAGTGTGGTGAATGTGCTTAGCCCTCCTGGTGTGGTAGCTAATTTTGACAAATCCCAGGATCCTCCCATGAACTTGAATGAATAAAGGTTAGAGGAGTCTTTCTTGATTTGGATATCAAAGGAGGATGCTCACAGAATATTTGAAAGTTTGTTGAGTTTTGATTTGAACGAAGACCAATCCTCATGGATTGACAATATCCTCACGGATTGACTATTAATTCAAGATATTGTTTTGTGGTTGTAATGAGGGGATGCAAGCC
The DNA here is from genome assembly GCA_963277665.1 of Viscum album. NCBI lineage: Eukaryota > Viridiplantae > Streptophyta > Magnoliopsida > Santalales > Viscaceae > Viscum > Viscum album. Next base: position 1,719,892,386 of record OY728141.1, read on the forward strand.
TGAAGGTAGAATGGTGTTGCAGCTAGATTCAACCACATGGTTCAGGCCCCATAGGAGGTTTTAGAGCTGGTGGTTCACTTTTGAAGTGTTTTTTGGATTTGGTTGTTGAGAGGGTATGATGTCAGCCATCAGATTGGGCCTATGCTTTGTCACATGACTCTTGCGAGCCGAAAGGCAATGCAGTGGTGGAAAGCTTAATCACGGGTGGAAAGATTAATCACGTTAAATGCTGGGGAGGGGAAGAACCATGTTGTCAATCTATGTATGTCTCCTTAACCTTCAGGTGTGATTGTCTAAAGCTCATGATGTTTGTCTAGGTTCCCCCCCTTCCTCCCTTAAAAGGGGGATTTATCTTTATAATAAAAATTTGAAGGCCTCCGAGCTGTTGGATGGATTGTAACAGCATTGTAATGGTTATACTAAACTTCATCAGATGAAGATATGATTTTTTGAGCTTTCATGTGAAGAAAATACAAGGATATTTCAACCAACTCAGATATTTACGAAAATATAACCATTGGAGGGATTCCCATAAACAAGATTGAATTAGAGTATATGGGATTTGATGCATTTTCAACTCAATACATCTGATATTTTATCTGCCTTAACATCTCATTATCATGCATTATAAATATTTAGAGAGTTTTTTTTCTAAGGAATCCATGTGAGGGTTTTGAATTCCTTAGAAAATTTTGATTTTTTATTCACTGATTCTGATTTGGGTTTAGATCAAGGGATTTGGGGGATAAAAAGATAGTTGATGCTGATTAGTCTAATTGAGGGATTCTAGGGGATTGGAAGAAAGAGTTGATATCGATAATTGAATCAAGGGATTTATTGTTTAAGAAATAATTAAATATTTCAATTTTCATATTTAGGGATTTTTTGGTGCGGAAAGATATACCTTTACAGTTAGGTTGAAAACTATGGATATCTTAAGTCATGAAATTTGACTTCCTTGACTCTTAAATTTAAAGAGTAAAATATATTTTATAAAGTTTGTAAGTAATTATTACTTTATTATAATATTTAATATTACTTGTTTTGACAAGTTTTATATCCCATTGTGAAATTTATATTAGAAAGATTGTTTTACTAAATCTTTCTAATATATGTTTAACTGGACTACTTGTAAGTCCATTTAGTAACTCTAATTTATCAAATGAATTCTGAGTATGATACCTATACTCTGGTAATATGATGATTTATAATATGATATTTATAATAAAATAGGTTTGGTATTATGTAATTTAAAATTTTAAACTACAACTCACCCTCTCTTGTATCCATCGCATACTCTTATGACCCAATAATTGGTATCAGAGCATGTTCGACTGCATTACTTTGTGGTTTTTCATTTCCTTTTTACTAAATTTTTTCTAAAGTTTTTTGTAACCTTTGTTATAAAATTTATGTTTATAAATTTTTATTACACTAATTTGTAAATTGTAGAAATAGTTTCGTTTCTATAAGATAGTAGGTTTAAATGTTGATACTCTTGAAAATAAGAATCCTAAAAGACCACCAATATTTTATGATTCTGATTATGAGTATTATAAAGATAAGATGAATAAATTTGTTCTTAATAACGGTATTGATAATTTTATGATGTTGACCAGTAATTCTAACATTTCTAATTAATATGTTACTGATTTTAATAATCAAGATGAGTTAGAATATCAGTTGAATTATAGAGCAAATAATACTCTATTATGTTTTATTAATATGAACATTTATAGTCAGATTTCATCTTGTGAAGCTATGAATAGTATTTGGGAGAAGTTGAAAATAACACATTTGTGAATTTATCAGGTTATAGAGACTAGAAGAGTAATGATTCATGCTGATTATCAAGCATTCGATTTTATACATAGTGAAACTATTACAAAGATACACTAGTAAAAAGTTTACAATATCTTATAGAGAAGGATATTATTGATGAAATATTAGTTTAAAATATTATTGAGATCATTCCCAGAGAATGGGAACCCAAGAGAACTGCTTTGGATGATACAATAATAATTACTCATCTTACTCTAGATGATTTAATTTAAACCCTTATACAGTATGGTGGAAGATTGAAAATAAATATAGAGATAATGATGATAAAAATGGAGGGTTTTTTGTAATAACTTATAATGTTTCAAATAAAGTTCAATTTTATGAGAAAGTTGAAAAATCTTCTAAGAAGAAGAAATTTATATTAGAAACAGATAGTAGTTCATCATAAAAATCTATAAATGAATTGGATAATCTTGAAAAAAGGATGAACAAGATAGTTATAAAAAGTATTTCTAATAGACATACGAAGAATCACATGGAAATAAGTGATAATAAGGATTATTAATAAGCTATATGTTATGAATATAAGAAATATGGACATATTAGACTATATTGTCTTAAGCTAAAAATAAATGATTAGAAGGAAAGAAATTCTGATAGGAATTCCAAGAATTAATACAATCACAAAAATAAGAAGAGTATAAAAGATTTAGATACTTAGAGTGAAAGTGGTGGAGATAGTTCATTTGAGAATTCATAAGAGAATAAAAGTTTATGTCAGAAGAATATCAAATTCTATATATAAATTCCAAAGGTTGAAAAATGTTTCATGGTTAATGTAGCTGCTGAATCCATAACAAAAATATCACTTTAAATGTGAATTACTATGATAGTGACATTGATGACAAATTTTCTACATCTTACAATGAATAATATTCTTCATCAGATGAAAGAAACATTTTACCATGTTTTGAATAAGTTTATATATTTTATAAATTATTAAAATAATGAAAATTATAAAATATCTAAATTTTTTTATATTACTCAAGAAAAACTTATGAAAGAAAATTCAAGAATATATACTTTAATTACTAAGATATCATATCGTTTTAAAGATTTAGATAAGTATAATTTTGAGAAATATGATATTTCAAAAGTACTTGAAAAGTATAATTTAAAAAAAAAAACTTATTTAATAAATAATTTAGAAAGACTTAGTTCAAATAAAAATTATACTAAGGATAAAAATTTAGTTGTAAAACTTAAATATGAAATATCTAGTTTGAAAAAGGTTTTATCAAAGTTTATCACTTGTAAGAAAAAATTTTGTAAGATGTATAATAAAATTAGACATCATAGTGATGTTTCCAAAATGGGTTTTATTAATAGAAAAAATATTTATCAAAATAGTTAATTTGTTATGAAAAGTGATCCATTTTTCACTAAATGTAAAAGTGGTGCTCATGGTAAGAATAAGTGTTATTTTAATAAAAACCAGTCCTTAGGATTTCATAAATCATATTTTCCAAAAGAAAATAAAAATTTCTCAACATGGTAAAGGAAAAAAAATGTTAATTCCAAGAATTTTACTTTCTAATAACACCATACCCAAGAAGGTTTGGGTTCTGAAATGCTAATGTTTTTGTTTTAAGGTAAATATGGAATGTACCAAAAAAACATTTGGTATATGGATAGTTCTTTCTCTAAACATATGACTAGAAATAAATATTTCTTTAAGTAGATTATAAAGATGAAAGGTGGTAAAGTAACCTTTGGAGATAATGCTCAAGGAGAGATTATTAGAATAGGTAAAATTGTTCTTCTTAGAAAATCCTTAATTTAAAATGTTTTATTTGTTATAGGACTTAAATAGAACCTTATTAGCATAAGTAAATTATGTGATGAGTGATATCTTGTAAAATTTAGAAATAAAAAATTTATTATTCATAGTTTAAAAGATAAATTTATTCTTTCTACTAATCAGCATGATAATGTCTACATACATAACTTATAAGACCTTAGGAGCTAATATCAACCTTATATTAGTACAATGGAAGATAAATATTGGTTATGACATTGAATATTAGTGAAATTTAATGTTATAACTTTAGCTAAATTATCTAAGAATGAGCTAGTTAATGATCTACCAAAACTTAGGTTTGATACTTCAAAATTCGGTGATCCTTCTCAATTTGGAATGCAACATAAGTCAAGTTTTAGATCTATTAGTGAAGTCTCAACTTTTGATGCTTTATAGTTAGTGCACATGGACTTATTTGGTCCTATAAAAATTGGATATATCAATGGAAAATACTATGTATATGTTTTAGTTGATTATTACACTAGATATACTTGGGTATATTTTTTATCAAGGAAGTCTGAAGCCTTTTGTTGTTTTGGAACTTTTGTAGCCTGAGTTAAAAATGAGAAAAACCTCCCCTTGATAACTATTTAATGTGATCATGGTGGATAATTTATAAAGTCTGATTTTGAAACTTTTTTTAGTAAAAAATGTTTTATACATAACTTTTTGGCACTTAGATCTCCATAGAAAAATGGTGTAGTCAAAGGAAGAAATATAATTATTCAAGATATTACTAGGACCATGCTGAGTGAATAATTAGTTTCTAAATATTTTTGGGATGAAGAAGTTGTTACTCCCTTTTATACTATAAATTGAGTTTTAGTAAGAAATTTTATTAACAAAACACCTTATTAGTTGTAGACCGGAATAAAACCAAATATTTCTTACTTCAATGTTTTTGGATGCAAAGTATTCATTTTTAGTACTAAATATAACTTATATTAGTTTTATCCAAAATATATTGAAGGAATATTCTTAGGTTATTCTACAACTAGTAATACATATTGATTTTTTAATAAAAATACAAGCACTGTTGAGGAAACATTATATATAAATTTTGATGAAACTAATCCCTTTTTTTTCAAATAACCTCAATTCACCTATTCAGATATTATTTCAAAAGCTAGTTTAAAACCAATATAGTAAATTTCTTCTCATGAGAGAACAACTGGATAATATTTTAATGAAGTTTTACCTCAATAATAATTTCAAAATGTTATTGAAGAACAAAGTTATGTAAACTCAAGAAATCAGTTGCTTCTTAGGAATCATCATACTGATAACATCATTGGTGATGCAGATCAAATAGTTTGAACTAGAAGTTCTTTGAGAAATGAAATTGATTTTTTTATTTTTATATTAATTTGAACCCAAGACTCCTGATGAGGCTTTAAGTGATGAAGATTAGATTTAATAAATGAAAGATGAATTAAATGAATATGAGAGGAATTAATTTTGGACTTTGGTTGAATGACCTAAAGATACTTATGTAATAGAAGTAAAATGGAGTTTTTAGAATAAATGTGATGAAAATATAATAATAGTTATAAATAAATATAGACTTGTTTATAAAGTGTATAATCAACAAGAGGGTATATATTATGAAGAAAATTATGATTCGGTATCTATAATTGAAGCTATAAATATACTTCTATCATATGTAGCATTTATTAATTTCAAACTATTTCAAATTGATGTGAAGTGTTATTTCTTAACAGATATGTTCAGGAGAAATTTATGTAGAACAACCACCTGGTTTTGAAAATATAAATATCTAGAACATATTTTTAAACTTACTAAGGAACTTTATGGACTTAAACAATCACCTAGAGCCAAGTATGACAGATTAACTGGATTTTTGTTACAAAATAACTTTGTTAAGAGAGTCGTAGATCCAACTCTTTTTATAAAAGAAGTTTCTAAAAATATCATCATTGTTAAAATTTATATCAATGAAATTATATTTGGTTCAACTGAAAAATATTTAACAGATTCCTTTTTAGATCTTACGAAGTTTGAGTTTTAAATAAGAATAATGGGAGAACTTTTATATTTTATAGGTTTTCAAAATTCTCAAAAACCAGAAGGAACTTTTATTTCTTAACATAATTTTATAAAAGAAATTATTAAGAAATTTGGATATGATAATACTAAAAGTATTATTACTCCTATCAACACCTCAAATACTTTATATAATGATGAATATGGGAAACCAGTTGATCAAAATATCTTTAAAGGAATGATTAGAGGTTTAATATACTTAAGATCTAGTTGTACATATTTAATTTTTTTATGAATGATGATGTTATAGATATCAAAAGATCCAAAATATTCCCATATTAAATATATTAAATTATTATTTTTATTATATTAAGGTAAATATGGATTTAAGTTTATTTTACTCTTCTAGAAATGATTTTGAGTTAAAAAGTTTTTCGGATTCCGACTTTGGTGGATGTAGAATGGATAGAAAAAGTACTTCCCCAACTTTTCATTTCTTAGTAGAATCTTTAGTGCATTGGTCTTGTAAGAAACAATACTCAGTAGCACTTTCCACTACTGAAGATTAATATATATTAGTTAGAAGTTGTTGTGCTCAAGTATTGTGGATGCAACACACACTCATAGACTATGGATTTAGTTTTAGTAAAAAAAAATACTGTATAAAAAAAGTTCCATTTCTTTAAGGAAAATCCATAACATCAGTCCTGAATGATCTGAAGTCCTTATTTTTTTATTATTTTTGATAATCCACATTTCAAGGGGTGAGGTGGAGCCCTTTAAAGGACCAAAGGTTTAGAGACAATTACATGACCCATAGGTCTTAGAGGAAATCACCCAGACAATACAACTTGGAAATGCTCCTCCCCAATACATGTCATGATATCAACACTCCACCTTTACAAGGATGGTAAGATACCTATCCTGTGCAAAGCTGTATAGGCTTGGTACCAATGGAAATTCCATACCATACTATTCTTCAAAATCTAGTTAGCTCTGCTCTGGTGAATGTGCCTGCTTTGAATCCTCATATGGAGCCTTGTCCCTTATATTCAGACTAGAAAATCCACATATTCATGTGGCCCGAAGGACTTGGGGTTTCCCAAAGGCCTTGAGGTTTCCCTAAGTCCCTGAGAAACAATTGGCCTGAAGGCCTTGGGTGGCCGGAAAGCCTTACAGGACCCTAGGACCAAACCAGTGGCCCAAAGGCCCAGATGGATGAATAGTTCGGGCTATTATAGTACTGAAAAATACATGCTATAGTGTCTTCTATAGTACTGCTATAGTACCCTGAAAATATGTCTCCACCCAAATTTTATCTAAGGCCTCTTGGATGCACTTTCTGAGTCCTCACCAACCGGGTCGAGGCTTATGTGCTCCATAACATCACTCATGAGAAAAAAAACATATATATAAGACACCATTTACTTTAAGGGTACACACTAAAAGGAGATATAATTTTTCAATCCATTAGAATGAAAGAACAAATTGATGATATTTTTACTAAAACCCTTAGTTCTGATATATTTGAGTATATTAAATAGAAGCAAGAAATGGTCAATATAAAATGATAATTCCTATCTACTTCATATTTACCAATCTCTTTACATTAATGAACTCCTTTTCAAAGGGGGAGTATATATGATTTGGTTTTATAAAAAATTTAATTTTATTGAAACAACTTTAGTTTTCTAGAAATTATCAGATTCACTACAAAAATAGTTTTTCTCTAAAAAAGTTTTTTTTCTCTAATAAAAGTTCTTTTTCCAAAAAAATTCAGAATATCTAAAAATTAGTGTTTCAAGTTTTAAAAATTTATTTTTATAAAATGTTTTTGTTTCTATAATTTTTTCAGTTTTTCTTAAAAACTATAAAGAAAATTTTACCAGAATGAAATTTTGTTATAAATTCATATCTTCACTCCAAAAAGTAATTAGTAATATTCAATATTTACTATTAAATTTTTAACTATTATTTTTTTACATTTTGATTCATTTGTTTATATGTTATAAATATAAATTTTTTAAACAAATATTAAAGTTTTAGCTACTAGATAATTTCTTATTCCAATAGTATTTTTTTAAACATTAAGAGTTTACAATTTTATTTTAATTATTTCTAGATAATTTCCAATCCATTGGTTTATATTTGAGTTTAAATACAAGCCTTTAGATCTAAGGAATTAAAACCATCACCCCATGACTATAAATAGACAAGTGGGTCACCATGTCTCACATCAAATTTCAGAATAGTTGTTGACCTTATACACTCAAATTATTATCCAATCCAATACTTTAGAATTCATCCGATCAGATATTTCTTTTTTTGATAAATTTTCTTTAGTCAGTTTAGTTTCTAATTTGAAAACTTTGGAATACATTTCAAATTGAGAAGTGGTGAAGTAAAAGTTAATCGAAAATAAGTGGTATGAAAATACAAATTATTTTCTAAAAGAGATTATTCATTTTCAAGGATGGGAAAAGTTATGTGTGGAAAAGGAGGATTTTAATCTTCATTATCCAAAAATTGTTAAGTAATTTTATTCTTCAGTTGAATTTAGTAAATAAGATTATTTGGATGTTATTATCTTTAATCTATTTGGTCAAACGTGTAAATTTAATATGAAAAAAGTTAAAGACTTAGCTGAAGTACATTTGGATGCTGAAGCATATCTTGTTACATAAAAGATACTAGAGAGGTTGGGTACTTTTGAAAAAGAAAATGTTGAAGTGTTTCTGTTTCAATATTTTGATAAAATAAGAAAGTTGTACCATCTTAAACAGGAAGCGAGAGCAGTTTTCTTATGGAATAAAGGGTATCTGATACCAAGGAAGAGTTATTGATACACCCTAAAAGTAATAGAAATTTTTGTTCTAGATTATTTTATGAATATGATGAAAATTAATTTGGAAAAATATGTTTTCTTTTTTAGTCTAGGTGATAAAGAAGATTCAAATTAAATTAAAAATTCTTAAGTTTCCATGCTTCATAAATAAGATATTAGTGAATTTAATGGAAGTTATGCAATTTATAAATCAAGTCATAGAAATAAGGGAAAATATCTCATTGATTAGTGAGAAAACAATTTCTAGGATGAAGCTTGTTTTTTATCCTAAACTAAAGAGGTTTGTTGAAAAATTGAATAGAGGTGCATCCAAAGTTAATGGTCAAAAACTAAAAGATAGATTTCAAGAGAAAAAAAAATCAGTTTCATCTCCTAATCCAAAAAAGAGAATAAAAACAATTACTAACAAATATTATAATGAAATGATGAATAAAATGGCTAAAAGAAAATTAAGGGATCCATAGTTCATCTTAGAAAAGGCTGAGGCTTTTGTATTAAAAAAAATTGAAAAATATTTGAAGGATGAAGAGAAAATAGAAAATAAAAGAAAATACTTCAAGAAGATAGAGTAGTTGAAATTCTCATGAATGGTGTTGAGAGGGAACATAGAGATGTTCCTATTACTAATCAGGAAGGACAAAGGGTTATTTCATTATTTTCTTTATCAGTAGTTTGACTAATTTATCCTCTATTTGAAATTTCTCACTCCATTCTGATTTTTATTCCTCATTATGTATCGGTACAATAAGAGATTGGAACTTATCAAGTTCCTATTTTAATTTAGAAAGGGAAAGGTAAAGTAGTTGAAGTTGAAAAATTAGTTTCAAAAAATGTTGTTATGATTAAGAAATCTATAAGGATGCATAGAAAAGTTGACTTTATAATTAAAGATTCATTGTTGAGATAGTTAGAACATGAAATGGAATAAAATATTTCAAAATATACTTCTTTAAAATTAGAATATAAAGAATAAGAAAAAGAAGAAGAAGAAAAAAATAGTTCTAAAGAAACATCTTCCTTAAATTTTTTTAGAGAAATATATTGATCTTTCAGATTCTAAGAAAGAATAGAGGTAAGAAAAAGAAAAAGAAAATAAATAGTCTCAGAAAAAAGTATCAGATAAAGTATAAATTGATACAAACATAGATGTGATGGAAATTTTGGAGGATGAAAATTCCAAAAAAAGAAAAAGAAAAAGAGAAGGTGGAAGTTGATATAGTAAATTCAAGAATACATGTTTCTGATGTCTCATTGGACTCAATAGATTCATAGGAAACTCATTTAGATCATGGAATGGAATCAAGCTTTACATATTTCAATGAATCAATAAATAAGTTAGTAAATTCCATTACTTTTCTACCAACTATTAATTCTCGATGCAAAAAAGATTCAGAAGAGTTAAATGTTTTACAAAAATCAAAGCCTCTAAATTAGTTGATAGAAATATTTGAATATATTGAATTAGAATTCAAGTATTTCTAAGTTGTTTGTAAGTCTAAAAGAATAAGGGCGAATTAGAATATTAGGTGGTTAAAATATATCTAAATAGATCTAAAAATTCATGATGATTATATATAAGTTTTTAAGAAGACTTCTGTAAATATTTCAGAATCATTTCAAAAGTTATCTTTAGACATTGATGAAAAGATCAATCTGTTTGATAATTTCAAGTCTTTATCAAAATTTTAACCTTTTGAAATTTTGTAATTGAAGTAGAAGAATTATTTTCTTTAAGAATTTATAGATTTGAAAGCTGATAGTTCTGAGAATATTGTTTTGAAAGAATAAGTTTACAACATTAAACAAGAAGTCATAAGATTTGAAGTAATGGAAGCAAGGATTGTGAAGTTGTATAAAAATTAACAAGAATTAGAGAAGAATTAGGAGGAGTTCAAGAAAATGAAATTTATAAGGAAAAAACTCTATAAGAAAGAATAATTTATTTTCTGAACTCTAAAAACTTCTTGTAATATTAAAATTCTTGTAATAAATGAAATCATAAATGTTATTCCATTTATATATTTCATTAAATGTTTTCCAAAATTTGTTGGATGAATTTTTCAATCTATATTATCTTTTATATGAATATTTATCTTCCATAAATTATTTTTTTAGATCTGTTATTACTAACATTTAAGGTACTTTATACCTCCATATTTATTTTTGAAAGTGAAAAAGGGGGATAAATTTTTAGAGAAGTAATTGGGGGAGAACTATTTGGAGAATATATTAAGGGAGAACTATTTTAATAATTTTTTAGGGGAGATGATTTAATTCAGGTGGATTTTTATTTTAAATAGATATCTCGCGTATTTATTCCAAATATAGTTTGTTTAACTATAAATAAGTCATAAGGAAAGGGGGGATAAAATATATAGAGTTACAAGTTTCCAAATGACTAAAGGGAATATAAGTTTTTTCAAAGCTATTAATTTCTTTATTTAAGAGTTATGTTTTGTGATTTTCAAAAAGGGGGAGATTGTTGAGACAAAATTTTACTTTCCACCCTTTCTATCCTTGGTTTTAAAAATCACAACACATTCTTAAAAATATGTTTTAATAAATTAATATTTCCCATGTTTAAGAATATTTTTTTAGAAAAAATATTATTTTACGAAACATAGAAATACTTATTAACTAAACGAATATAAACTTTCCATATAAGTCTGATCCATTTGACTGATAGAATTATAATCCATCGAATTGACAGAAGTCCAATCCATCAGATTGACAGAAGTACAGTCCATCAGATTGAAAATATCCAATCTATTGGTATGAATATATCTTATATATGGATGTGATGACATCTAATCAGTCAGTATGATAATATTTATTCTACCAGTGTGAAGATATCTAATCAATCGGTATGATGATATTTAGTCTATCAATATAACGATATTTAGTCTATTGTTGTGATGTTTTTATTCTATCAGTGTGATGATTTATATTCCATCGGTATGATAGGTTTATTACATCAGATTGATTTGTTATTCCATCAGAATAATAAGTTTATAATTGATGTTAGGTTTATTACTATTTTTTGGAATAAATTGTAACAACATTGTAATGGTGCTACTGAATGACATCAGATGAAGATATGATTTTCTGAGCTATCATGTGAATAACATATGAGGTCGTTGCAACCAACTCCTAGATTCATAGAAAAATGACCATTGGAGTGTATTTGAGGAGATATGAGATGATGCATATGTAACTCAACATGTCTGAGATTCTCTCTACATTAATATCTTGTTATTACACATTATAAATATTTAGAGTGTTTTTCTTGTAAGGAATACATGCGATGCTAATAAATTCCTTATAACATTTTTCTTTTATATTCACTGATTTCAATCTAGATTTTGATCAATGGATTTTGGGGATAGGAAGACTAGTGATACCGACCAGGATGATCGAGGGATTCCAAGGGATTATAATATAAAGTTGATATCAATATTTAGCTTGATTTATTTCTTATTTAAGAAAGATAGATATATTCATATATTTATATTGAGGTATTTCATAGTGAAAAAAGATATAACTTTATATTTAGGTTAAAAATTGTGGATATCTTATATCTGGATTGCTGACTTCCTTGAATCTTAAGGTTAAAGAGTAGAATATCTTTTATAAATCTTGTAAGTAATTCTTACTTTACTATAAGCTTTAATAATAATTGTTTAAAAAAAATTATATTCTAGTGTGAAATTTATATTATAATTTTTTTACTAAATCTTTATAATATTTGTTTAACCGAATTATTTGTAAGTTTGTTTAGTAACTATAAATTATGAGATGACTTCTGAGTCCGATACCTATACAATGATCATCAGATGATTACTAAGTCTGATCTTTATAACAAATGAGGTTTCTATTTTATGTTTTTTTAAATTTTAAAATAAAATTCACCCCCTCTTGTAGCCATCATATAATGTCCCAAATAAAGAAAATTTGAGATGAATAACCCTTACAAAGATCATATCATTGAACTGAGAATTAACTAATGGAGTTATTATGCATAAAAATGTAAATCCATACTAAAAAAGTGAAAATAAAACATAAATAAAACAAATACCATTTTTTACTTAATATTTACACAATATAATCAATAAATAAGTGATATAACCTAATGAAAGGTAATTGAGTTAAGAAACCCCTTACCACTTGGTAACATTCATGTTGAATCCCATTAAATGAAATAATTTTAATTATAACTTAAAATGCCATGAATTATGAAGGATTCATGATATAACATGTAAAAGGGGTAACATATACACCATATAAATGAAATTATGTGCATAACATTCAAATATGCCTCAATGAAGAGAAATTAAGATGAAATCCCTTACCTCAAGTCCAAACTTTCCATGTATATCCTTTTTCCCCATTATAATAAAATTTTATCAATTATTTAATTTATTAAGAAAATTTTATAGGTTTAATCCTTAATAATTAAACCATTTATCACATTTATTTCAATGATATATTTAATCACTTAATCAGTTAATTCCATGTTAGTTATTTTGTGGATGTTTGGTTCATAACTTCAAAAAAAGCTTTGGTATATTGACTATGATCAAAGAGGTCATTGTTCCATAATCTACAGAATAATAATCATTGAATAATTATCATTTTTATACATTAATTATTCTTTTAAAACTAACCATTAAATATGTGTATGAAAAAATAACTATGTTATAATCATGGAGATGGTAGGCTGTATGTACGCATGAGTAACGTTTCCATTTTTTGATGATCATGATGTAACATAGGTAAGTATTATTTTAACTTTACAAAATGATTATTATATCATAAATATAAATAATTTATTTTAAATACACTTATATATATTATACATGGTATGTGGTTATGAAAAACGAATCACATCGCTTCATGGAAGTGGTAATCCATATTTACGCATGAATGACATTATAATTTTTAAATGGTTGGAAATATAAGAAAATAAATGATATATTATCTTTAAAAAATAATAAATATATCATTAATATCATATATATATATATATATATATTCAATCCATCATTATAACCATCCATGAGAGCTGGTGATGGAAAATGAATTACATGGGTTTGTGAGGCGGTTGTCCACCGTACACACAAACGATGGTTTTGTTTCCCATTTGATAAAACAAGAGATGGATATGGGTTATTATATTAACATAAAATCATCTCATTATATGGAAGATAATGGTGTTATTATTTTATCATTTTTAATAGTTTTTTAAGGAGGTAGAATAAGAAATAAAACTAAAACATTAAGTTAAAAGCTATACCTCTTCTTCAGAAAACCTCCTTTTCTCTACACCTTAAGCACTCTAAGGTTTGTATTATGCCCAAAATAAGACCTATATAAATTTTTTAGGGATTATTGGATGGTATTTGGGTAGGTATTGACAGAACAAAATTTCTCTTGAATTTTGGAGATAAGAGGTGAGGGGGTGCCTTTTTTTAAGTGAGGGGAGGGGTATTCTTCTAATTTATTAAATCATTAAATTAATATAAATTAATTTTCATGTTCAAATGGATCAGAATTTATATAATTAGAATATAATATGAGTATGTATTTAAATAATATCATATAATAAAATTTGGATAAGTTTATGAGGTATTTTCACCCTTATCTCTTTGTTTTAATCCCCCATAACCCCTTTTGACAATTACTATGATTTTAATGCTTTTTTACTCTTTAGGGGTCAATAAATTTACCATAAAATGAAATATGACCCATAAATGGAATATGGTTGATATTTTAAAACTTATCCAATTAAAATTTTTAAATATATAATTTTTATGAATTTTAAATCATTTATTATAATATTGTTTATTATAAAATATAATTAATGTCATTTTTTGAAATACAATAAATAATATAATATAATTTTTCTTTACTTCGTGTAAAATGATTCCAAAATAACATGGATTCTGATATAATGAGGAAATGGTATTAATTTAATCATAAAATAAAATTTATATAGGTTTATATGAAATTTTGAACCTTATGTTTTGGTTTAACCCATTGGTTAACCAATCTTAATATTAACCGTGTTAATGTCTTTTTTCAATATTAAAGGGTTATAATTTTACTTATAAAGTAAAATTGGAACAAAAATGGAAAATTTATAAAATTATAAACCATCAAACATCCCAATTTTCCTATTGAAATATTTTTATGATTTTTAAATAATTTAATAAAATATTATTTAACATAACATGGCATTAATGTCATTTTCACTCTTTTTATTTAATTTGACTTTTAAAACAACAAGAAAATCAATGAATTAAAATATATAAATTTTAAAAATACATAATATATTATATTTATCTATAAAATTCATAGGAAATAATAAATCAACTAAAAATTACTTTTAGAGTTTTTTAAAATCATTTACTTTATTTTTCTACAGTTTGCATAAGCATTGAGTCGGTATTGCATAATCATTTAAGGTAATTTTTAATCACTAAAAATAAAAAATAAATTAACTTAAAGTTATAATTTATTTTTCAAATAAAAATTTATAAATAAACATAATTTTTTTTGATCTCTGTCAAAAAATAGTATAAATATTAAAAGAAAGAGAGTGCCATTTTTTATTTTATATTTACTTAAAATAATATATAAGTCATTTTAAAATAAAAATGGTGAAAAATTGAAATAAATTAGAATATTATATTATAATGGTCGAACCCCACTCATAAAATATATTAAATTAAAGTGTTAGGGTTATTTTTAGTCCATATCATATTATTTATAACGTTAATGACTCAATTTACCCCAACTAAGGTGAAAAATATTTACTACGATTTCTATTCATAATGAACAAAAATAAAGGGGAAATATTTTCAAAATTTAAAACTCATAATTCAAAATATTTAATCCATTTTATGGATTTCATTTATATAAGTGATATAAAATAATTTAAGAGTAAAACACAAAACACAATGAAAATAGTTAAAAAAGGGGTTTTAAGCATAAAAATAAACTTATACCAAAATATGGTATAATGATGATTCATATGTAATTAATTACATTATTTATAATTAAATGTTAAATATTTTAATTTAATATCATATTATAATTTTAATTTAATTAATCTAATGAAAAGAAATGATAGTTTTACAAAAATATGCATTTTTCACTATTCACTGAAAAATTAATCTTTTCATAAAAGTACTAAAAATTCATATTAAGATAATTTTGACATTATGAATTAAAAAATGATATCATTTTATCAAATAAAATTTCTAAATTTTCCATAAATTAATTATAATATTTAATCAATAAAAATTAATAAAAATTATTTTTGAAGAAAACATATTTTAGAAGCATAAAATGAATTTACTAAAAATTGAGTTCTTATTTACTAAGAATTTATCAGTACATTTTTATTGAGAATGGCCTTTATATATATATATATATAATAATTTAGTTAATCCTATTCATACCCTCCAATTTAATAGTTAGTTTAAAAATATAATATTTAAATAATAATATTTCATGGTTCATTTAAGTTAGGTGTTGTGCGTTGTATATGTTATCAAATATAGTGTTATTTTTAAAATATCAGGATATTAAATTCTCCCATTTAATAAATTGTTTCCTTGCAATTTTAACTTAAGCTTTGTAATAAAGGCTTTGAAATTTGAAAATTTATTTCTTAAAATCCCACATTATAAAAAGGATTAATAAAAATTCCTCTTGAAAAAAAGGTAATGGGAAATAAGAAGGTCATATGGAGTAACACATAACCAGGTTTCCAAATAAGAGAACATTGGTGGGAAGTAATATGAACATGGAGGAAAAAATTAATGTCTAAATAATTATGGAGAGGGATAGATAACATTGATCAAAATAAAGTGAATGACCAAGAGAATGTCAATGACCACACAACCATAAACCAAATAGATTTAAAAGTGACAATCAATTCATCATAAACAAAGGCAATAAAAGGACATTTTTCTTTCATGATCATTTTACTAGAGTTTAGGAATTACTTTACCATATATACTAAAAACATAAGGAAATATACTTACTTTACAAGTAAAATTTCATCCTTTAATCAATTTCTATTGTAATCTCATCTTATTCTACAAACGATGAGCACTAAATGGTAATTTTTCATACCTGAACTGCTAAAATCAACTTCTAACAGATCACATATTCTATAAAAGGATAACAAGATATTCCTCAAATATTTAGATATTAACCAAAATTGAAATGGTTAGAACAAGTTAATATAATATCCAAAATATATAAACCATTATATGAATAAATAATATATTTAAATCCAACATTTACATAAAAACACCGAAGGTTCAACTTAGATCATTATATAAATAAATAATCCTATATCCCAAATTACACCAATAACCTCAACATTAAAGAAAGTTTCAACCTCAAAGTTTACCTCATACTTATCAGTATAAATCCCTAAAATTTTAAATCATTCTTTAAAAATAATACTTCACGTTAATCCTAAGGGTTATATATAACTCAAACCAATAAAAAATCATCCAAAATAACATTAATCACCTTAAAATCCCATCACATAAAACCTTAAAAGGTTTGTCTAATCCTTTTAACTTATGATCAATATTAAACTTATAAACCCACGAGTTTATCAATAAATCTTAATTTAAAATCACATAAAAACATCTTAATATAAAAAGATATCAAAAAACTGATTCGATAGTAACTATAACAACCCCATACCCACACTCCCATATTCAGTCCTAAAACATCATCTTTATATTTCTAGATTTGATATGAATAAATATGACCAAATTTCAATCATCCAAAACTTAAAACATTAAAAGGAAATATTAGATCACTTACATACCCAAATACCTTTTAGGTTTAGAGGTTTTTAAAATTAGGAAAAAATCTTACATAACAATACCCATATATTTAAGTGAGATTTTTTCCATTTATACCCAACTTTTCAAATTACATCCAGGTCTCCAAAATCTCCCATAAAATTATTCACACATGAATCCTTTCTAGATAGAAATAATTTAAAATTATTCTTCATAACCTTGGGAAAAGGAAACATAATAAGGGTGATTTAAAATGATCAGTAAGTGTAAACATAATCATTAAAAATTGGATTCCATCAGTGAGAATAAGATGAGAATAAGTGTATGATGACATAATAAAAGTGAATGAGCATAACATAAGAGAATTCATTACTATAAAAAATTAGATTATTAAACACGTGGCATGGAATAAATATTTAACATAAGATAAGATCCATATAAGTAAAAAATCATGATCCATGTGAAAAAAATCATTAAGCAAAGGATCTATTTGAACATGATTCATGAATAAAGAACACATGTTGGTAATGAGGAACATCATTTTCATATAACTCTTACAATCACCCTTACATATAGAATAACCTACTTGGTAAATTCCAATAATATCTTAATAGAAACCTATAACCGATTAAATTTTCCCTTTATCTAATTCATTAAAGAGCTATATTGGGATAACCTATCATTATTAGAAATATCAGGCTCACCCATTATCATAAACAATTTCCTAGAATCATAACATAAATATAACACATAAAACCTTTTATTTTCAAAATAATAATAACCATTGTTCTTTAATATCTTGATTTACCATGGGAAAAGAAATGGATTCCACAAAAATATATTTAAAACAATCATAATCAATCCAAATAAAGAATAAGAATGAGATTATTACAATATATCCTTAGTATAGCATAAGTAACATCAAGGCCTGTTATCGTTGATGAATAGAAATACCATCAAAATATCATTAAAATCGTTCTTGAGTAAAATTCCATTTTAACTTTGAAAATCACTTTTAAAAACTAAAAATTAAAAAATTATTGTTAAAATCCTTTTCTTTGAAATTAAACTTGGAAAATTATAAATTAATATTAAAATAAAATAATGGTCATGATGGTGGGAAAATATATTCATGTTGTAAATGTTGAAAATAAAAAATATTTTCAAAACATTTTTTAAAGAGAGTCATAAGTAACCCATGTAGAAAAGTTAAGAAATTTACTTTTAAAAACTTTTAAAAGAAGGTCAAAGATAATTTAAAATAAATTTAGAAAATAATTTATGTTTATAAAAGATATTTTTTGAAAACATTTATGAAACATGGATATAGAAGAGAAATATTTCTAATATAAAAGAAGATTCAAGATCCATACCACTTACAAAAAACTTTCTTGATATTTCTTTAATCAATACAGGAAGAAAGGGAAACTAAACATGTAAAAAAAATTCATAACCACAAAAGAAGAAAATAGATACTATTTAATAAAATAATAGCACATGATTTCTCCTAAAGGAACCCTGAATATATAAAATCCATAAATAACATGAGATTTTATCATAAAAACCCTTAACATTTTGGTAACTTTTGAATAGTAATCCCCATGAAAGAATAACATAAAATAAATCTTTAAATATCATGAAAATAAGAAGATTAATGATATAAAATTTCAAAAGGGAATTACATACACCTCATAAAAGAAGTTAGTTTTCCAATATAAACATATTTACCAAAGAAAGAAAATTTTAGATGAATAACCCTTAGAGAGATCATATCATTGAATTAAGAATTAATCAATAGAGTGATTACGTTTAGAAAATATAAATTCAAAAAAATATATAAATAAAATATAAATCAAATAAAGGCCATTTTACAAATAATATTGACATAACATAATCAAGAAACAAGTTATATAACATAATGAAAGGTAATTGAGTTAAAAAACGCCTTACCACTTGGTAAAATTCAAGTTAAATCCCCTTGAATGAAACAATTTGAGTTATAACTTAAAATAACATGAATAATGAAAGATTAAAGATATAAATTTAAAAGGGAAAACATATAAACCATATAAAATAAATAAGGTGTATATCATTCAAACATGACTTAATGAAGAGAAATTGAGATGAAATCCCTTACCTCAAGTCTAGAGTTTCCATGAATGTCCTATAACTCCAGCATAATAAACTTTAATAAATTATTCAATTTATTAAGAAAATTTCCTAGGTTTAATACTTAATCATTACAATATTTATTCTATTTATTTCAATGACATATTTAATTACTTAATTAGTTAAGTACACATCTGGTATTCTGAGGATGTTCGGTTCATAACTTCTAAAAGGGATTTGGTATATTAACCACGGTTAAAGGGGTCACTATTCCGTCATCTATAGAATAATAATAATGTGATAATTATCATTTTTATATATTAATTAAACTTTTAAAACTAACTATTAAACATTTTTATAAAAAATGAATTATGTTACAATCATGGAGATAGTAGGTTGAACATATGAATGAGTAACATTTCCATTTTTTAGCAAGCATGATAGAAAGAAGGTAAGTATTGTTTTATCATTAAAAAAATGATGATTATATAATAAATATAATATCATTTATTTTAAATAAACTTATATATAGTATCCATATTATGTGGTTATGAAAAATGAATCACATAGTTTCCTGGAGGTGGTAATCCATACGTATGCATGAACAATGTTATCATTTTTCAATGGATGGAAAGGTAATAAAATGGATGAAGTATTATATTTAAAAAATGATAATTATTTAATGGATATCAAATATATATATATATATATATTAAATCCATAATTAGAACTATTCATTAGTTGTAGTGATGGAAAATGAATTACATCAGTTGGTGAGGCGGTAGTTCACTGTATACAGGAACAACAGTTTCGTTTCCCATTTGATGGAAGATGAGATAGATATAGGTTATTACGTTAACATAAAAACATATAATTATATGTAAGGTACTATTTTTATTATTTCATAATGTTTGGAGAATATTTTAAGGAGGTATAATAAGAAATAAAACTCTAACATTCAATTAAAAGCTAGGCCTCTTATTCTGACAACCTCATTTTCTCTACAACATAATCCCTCTAAGGTTGGTAATATGACAAAAATAATATCTTTATAATGTATAGAGGGATTATAGTAAGATTTTTTGATAGGTATTGTCTGAAAAAATGGCTCTTGAAGTATAGATAGAAGAGGAGAGGGGGTGATCTATTATAAGTGATGGGAAGGTTATTCTTCGAATTTCTTAAAGTATTAAATTAATATAAATTAATATTCATACTAAAATGGTTCCAAATTTCTATAATTATAAGATAATATTAGTAAGATTCTAAATAATCACATAAAATAAAATTTGGACAATTTTAGGTTATTTTTTTCACCCTAATCTCTTTTTTTAATCCCATATCACCCCTTTTGACAATTAATATGATTTTAATGTTTTTTACTCTTTAGGGGTCAATAAAGTTACCATAAAATAAAAAATGACCCATAAATTGAATAAGTATTAAATTTTAAAACATATAACATTTATTTGGATAAATATATTATTTTTATGAATTTTATATCATTCAATATAATATTATTTATTATAAAATATCAATATTTTCTTTTTTGGAAATATATGAACTATTAAAATATAATATGTGTATAGATCATTCCATATGATTAAAAAATGACATGTATTCAAATATAAGGAGCATATTGTATTAATTTAATAATAAAATAAAATTTATATAGGTTTATATATTATTATAAACCTTATCTTTTGGTTTAACTCCTTGGTCAACCAATTTTAACGTTAATTGCAATATTGAATTTTCCAATATTAAAGGGTTATAATTTTACTTATAAGGTGAAAATTGACTCATAATTGGATAATGGATGGAATTTTATAAAATTCTTCATACTAATTGTACTCTTTCATTATTTTTATAGTTTTTATACATTTTAATAAAATATTACTTAACATAAAATATCATTAATGTATTTTTTCACATTATTCGTTTAATTTTACTTTGAAAAAAACATGAAAAAAGGAATTATAATGTAAAATTTAAAACATTAATAAGATATTATATATATCTATAAAATTATTTGGACACTTTAACTCACCAAAAAAAAAATTACTTTTTGAGTTTTTAAAATAATTTACTTGAATTTCTACTGCTCGCACAATCACCGAGTCGGTGCTGCGTAAGTATTTAAGGTAATTATTGCATCACTAAAAATTAAAAATAAATTTCCAAAATAAAAAAATATTTTATCTTTCAAGTAAAAATTTATAACCAAACATAAGTTATTTTTATCCCTATTAAAAATCATTACAGATATTAAAAGCAAGAGAGTGACATTTTTGACTTTATATTTATTTAAATAATATTTAAGTCATTTTAATTGAAAAATGACACCAAAATGACATAAATTATAATATTTGATGATTATGATTAAAAAAATCATAAACTATATTGAATTCAATTTTAGTGTTTTTTAGTCCTTATCCTATTATTTTTAACCTTAATTACCCGTTTTACCCTTACCGAGATGACAAATATTTACTCTGGTTATTATTCATAATGAAAAAAATAAAGGGGTCATATTTAATAAATTTGTACCTCATGATTAAAAATATTTAATCCATTTTTCAAGATTCAATTTTTATAAGTATAAAAAATTAATTTAATATTAAAATGAAAAATGCAACAAAAAGTAGTTTTTAGAAAAATGCATTTTAATCCCAAAAATGAACATATAAAAAATCTGGTATAATGATTATCCATATGTAATTAATTATATTATTTATAATTAAATTATTTTTATATTAATTTATGATAAAATGAGACTTTTAAATTACTTTATTTAATGAAAATAAATGACAGTTTTATAGAAATCAATATTTTTCACTATTCTTTGAAAAATAAATATTTTTTTAAAAATACCAAAAAATTATCTTTGATATAGTTTTACATGATAAATTTTAAAAATGATATCCTTTTTATAAAATAATTTTTTAGAGTTTCAAAAATTAATTAGAATATTTTCTCATAAAAATGAATAAAACCCATTTTTAAAGAAAACATATTTTTGAAGCATAAAATGATTTTAATAAAAATTTAGTTCTTATTTATTAATAATTTATCAATAAATATTTATTTAGTAGGTTCTTTATATATATTTTATTATTCAGTTAATCCTATTCATACATTCCAATTTAACGCTAGGTTATAACTATAATTTGTAAATAATAAAATTTCATGGTTTGTTTAAGCTTGGTGTTGCGTGTTTTATAAAATATATAACATAATGTTATTTTAAAATATTAGGATATTACACTATACCATCATATGAAGGATAAAGGTGTAAGCAAAAAGAGGTTTCTCAAAGAAGTGGTAATCATCTTACCCAACTCTTTCAAGGTTTGTTTATTCTTATGCTTCCTATAAATCTATTGTATCCATCCTAAAATAATTGATCTAGTATCATAAATATACTGATATGATATTATAATTATGGGACAACCATTTCACACCTCATTTCCATCAAATAAGAAATTAAAGTATCGCTCGTACGTACATGTAGACTTCCGCCTCTATATAGAAATATGATTCATTTTCCATCACTATCTTTCATGGTTGGTTATTATGATATATTTATTGTTTATATATGATATTTATGACATGATTATAATATTTTAAGTATAATATCTTATCTACCTTCTTACTTTTCCATCTATTGAAAAATGATAATGCTGCTCGTATGTACATGTGCACCACCACCAGCATGAAGAGATGTGATTTATTTTTCATTTATAATTTACATAGATGGTAATAAGGATATATTTTATGAATATATGTGATATTTATTAAATATCAATGATTCCATAAAGGTGAATTATTATTTACCTTTTTTGTTTTATTTATAAAAAAGTGGAAACATCACTCATGCATAAGCATGGACTACCATCTCCATGAAGTGATACAATTAATTTTTTATCACCAATTTATATGAATGGATATGAAAGTGTATATAATGAATAAATATTATAATTATTCCATGATTAGTATTCTATATATTATTAAAAAATGACCAAGGTGCAAGGACCAAATCCATTAAACCAAAACATGCCTGGAAAATGTACTAGTTTTCACCTGAATGTTCATTCTAATAAAGAAATTATTAATAAAAGTATAATTAGAAATTATAAATGAATAATAAATATTAATTTATTTATGAATATAGTTCTATAATATATTTATAATAAAAATATAGTTATTATATATGACTTTTGAACTCATACAAAGTAAGATGAGACTTGAGGTAAGGGTTTTCTGTCCCACTTTTATATTTGTGAGACATATTATATATTCACCACTTGTATCTTTTGGATAGTGTATATATTTACCATGAATTTAATTTATGATGATTTTCATTAAACCTATGTGTATTTAAAAATAAATCTAAGTTTATCTCTTTAATGCGGTTTTAATTCATAGGTTACCAATGCTGTATGGGTTTATGTTACAATCTTATTTCATATAGAGATTGTATATGATAAATTTTAATTGAGGGAAATTATATGGATATTATCCTTTAATACTCATATATTTTATTCTACTATGGTTATTATTGAAAATTTTATTTATTATTACAATTTTCCCCTCTTTGGTAGTTAAAATGATCGAGGAAATGTTTTTAAAGAAAAACTGACCTTGTTTTCTCTTTAGCCAATGGAATTTTTCTCCATGTCCATGCTCTTAAAAATTGTTTTATAGAAGTTTTTAGATATACTATATTTTTTAAAAAAATTTACTTTTTAGTACCTTTTAATTTATTTACAAATTTTTATAAGGAATATTTTTAAATTAATGTTCTTTGAATAAGTTATTTCTTACTTTTTACAAAAGTGTGAAAATAATGTTCTCTTTTGATATATATGGTATGGAAAAATTTCCCCACAATCACGAGAATTTATTTAATTATAATATTACTTTAAAAGTTTCTATAATCATTTTTAAAGAAAATATTTATCTCAAAATTCTATATATTTTTTGATTTTTTTTAAAGATACTAAAAAAGTTATTTTCCCCATTTTTAAAGAAATGTTTAAATGCTATTATAAAGATATTTTTCATCCATATCAACATCCTTTAAGGATTGTTATGATTCACTGGGGGTATGTTCTTATGATACCATCCTCTTTTATTATCTAGAGGGATTATTTTAATAAATATTAAAGGATGATTCTATGAAACCCATTTCTTTCCCATGGGTAAATTAAGTTATCATGCGATAATTATAAAACCTATTTATTTTCCATGGGTTATGATACAATGAAATAACATAATAAAACCTATTTACTTTAAATGAGTTATGATATAATGAATTGATGAATATTTAATGATCTTGTGGCACACATATGTATGGTTTTCATTATGTAATGGGTGGGATCAAAATTATATACCCCCAATGCATTTGGTAAAGAATGATATCTCATGAGATAATAAGGATTGGAATGGGTATTGAACCTAGTTTATAAAGGTAATATATCTACAATGGTAGTCTTGGGAGTGAACCTTGACTAAGGAAATGATGGAATGGGTAGTGAACAAAATCCCCTACGATAATATTGGTAGTGAGCCTGGATTAAATAAATGTTTTATATACTTATGTGCATACCACAAACCAAGGTCTTATGCTTATGATTTGTTATCAGGGATCACGATAGATTATTGATTATTCAAAAAACCTATGGATTATTTCTTTTGTTATGAAAAATAATTATTCCATTATTTATGATTAATGGTATTTTAATGATTGTGTATGATTTTCATAAGTTATGATCATTTTCTCATACCCTTATGATTATCTTCTGCTCACTTATGTTCATTAATTTACATCTATTATGTTTACCCTTACTAAGAATCTAAGATCACCCTTTATTATGTATCCTTTCCCTATATTATGAATAAAGGTTTTAAGTATGGTATGTTTAATAAGTGTACTATGTGAGAAGAACATTGTAGGATATGTTTAAGATCTTTCATAAAACAAGATGATTATCTTTCTAATCTCCAAATATATTAAAACTTTACGGTTTTGGTGTGTGTATTGTTATGAGATGTATTAAATATTCATATAAAATTATGTAATATTTATGAATGTAATGCTTGGGATGCCTCATACCTAGATTCATCCCTCCCTCTCAAGGTATTTACCTTACCTAGGGCTAACAAGTGGTATCATAGAAAAAGTTTCAAGTCAGTTGAACTCTCCTATAGTGTAAGTCATGGTTTCAATAAATAACAATGGTATTATAATATTCAATAGAAATAACTTTCAATATTAGAAGAATCTAACGAAACACTATTTTTTATCTTTATGAAGGGACACTTACACAACTAATATTCATGGGATCTCAGTCGGTATAGATAGTGGAGCCCTACCAGAAATAGATCACAAAGAGTTGGACGTCGATGCTAAGGGGATATTTTGTTAATGAAATATTTGGCCAGAAAAATCTACTTTAAGGTGTTATTGTGTAAGTCCTTACATTCCATCTGAGAATAGATACTTAATATCTTTTAAGGTGACTCAAAATTATGAGAAGATAAATTATTGGTTTTGTGGAACAAATATGAGTACATGAGGATGCACTTGAATTAATCTGTTGATATATTATTTGATTACATAAATGTGATTGTGGAGGATATGTGTGGATTCATAGAAACCCTTAAGGATGTGAAAATTTTCAAGCTTATCTTGATAATATTTCCACCTAAATTTAATGAAAAAGTATATGTTCTCAAGGATAAAGATCTAAATATGATAACGTTGCACAATTATCATAGTACACTCATTTCATATTAGATAGGGAATAATGATAATGATGATTCTGAAAAAGGTAAGAATTTGGAAGTGTCATTAAAGTATTTGAAGAAGATTACCTATAGAATGATTATGAAGAAGAATAGGTTGATGAAGTTTTTTCATCACTTTCTACAAATCTGGAAAGGGGAAAAATAAAATTCTAATGGAAACTTTTACTCACATCCTTTCAATGTATAAAGGTTAGGTACCTTTCAATAAAGTGAACTAAGAAGTTTAATGATAATGGTGAGGATGATGGAGTTCCAATTAAGAAATCATCAAATAACATGAATTGTATGAGGTTTACTAAGCATAAATTTTTCAAGAAGAAGAACCTACTTTCATAAGAGTGAAATTATTTATATGAAATAAAAATGGAATAAATTAAGGACTTTAGAGATCTCAAATAATATGTTCTCATGGATATTATAGTGAATTTATAGATAAGGGAAGATAAAAAATTATGATGAAGGAGAAGTTTAAAGGAGATTTGATCTTAATGCAGAGTTAGTGGATTCACTTGATGTGTTACATGTTTATAGATCTAATAAAAATAAATTTGATTTATTGGTTCATGAAATAAAACTCTGCATGAAGTAGAATGAAGAAGAGAAGTCCAAGTTGAAGGAAAAAAATGAAAATCTCAAATTTGAAAATCAAGAAAGCTTGGGGGAAGGTTATTGAGTACAAACTCAAGATCAAAGGGAATACCCAAGTTATATGCGATTTGACTAACATAATGAAAGATAGATTAAAAAATATTAAATATCTTAAGGGATAATCCATCCATATATAAAAAATAAAAGAATATTAGGAGGATATCTTAACCCCCAGTATGATATTGGGAAATAATATTGAATGGGATGCAAGAAAGGTGAAGGATAATCATTAATATCTGATAAGGTAATTATAGAATTGTACATAAAAACAAAAGGCACATCAAAATGAAATATTTAGTATAGGGATTGATTACAAGAAGAAAGAAATTTTGGTTGTTTCCAAACTACAAGTTCCCACTCCATTTTGAAGGTTTATTTGAGTGTGACTCAAAATCAGAATACTCAAAGAACCTAAATTTCTAGGATCATAAGATTATGTGTTTATCTACAAGAGAGGTGGGGGAATAAAAAATTTACCAACCAATTATATGAAAGTAATATGACATAGAAACGTAACAATATACTTTATAATTAGAGTTTTGAAAAGTTTTTAAAAGAAAAATAAACTTTACTTAAAATATAGAAAATAAAAAATATATAAAACTTGTAGTTAACGTGAATAAAAAAAACAAAATTTTTATAAATTGTGTAAGAAAAACTTACAAAAACTTTCCAACAAAAAAATTCTTAATAAATTGGGAATTATAAAAGTTATAAGAGTATAAAATTTTAAAGAAGTGGATTTTCATTTTTAAAATCTAGGTTATAAAGTGTTGAAAATTATCCTTTTGACTTAACAATATCTCACGTTTTGAAAATAAAAAAACAAAAATTTTAAAGAGAAAAAATAAAGTTAAAAAAACATTGAATATACTTACTCTCCATGGCTTATATAATCCAACCTTTTACTTTTTTCTTTAAAAGTTATAACTTTATACTTTTCTTCCTCTTTTTTTGAAATTTCTTTTCTAAAAAACTTTAGGTTATTTCTCCCCAATCCTTTATCATTTCTCTATAAAAAATATAGAAACTTTCTCCATTTTATTTAAAATACTTCTCCCCATTTTTAATTTTAAAAAAACATTTATGGGAGGTAGAAATTCTACCTTAGATTTTAGTAAAACAATTATATATGAAACAATTCATAAGAAAACATTCATCTTAAAATTTAAGAAATACATTCATCTTAAAAAAATATAGATATAAATTCATCAAAAGATATAGAAAAAGCATTGATTTAAAAAAATATATATAAGAAAACCGATCCAAAATATGCATAATTTTTTTTGAGTTAGGTTTATTACATCATCTATTAATAATTTTAAAAAAATAAATCTTTCATAATTTTTTATGATCATTTTCATTTTTTTCACATCCTATTAGTATTTTTATGACTCAACAAATATTGAATTTAGCTTCCTCACAACTTCTTCAAGAAATTATATCTTCTTGTTATCATTTTTATGCTTTGTATTATATATCTAAATCTTTAATTATCTCTTTATAAAGTTTACCACCCTTTCTTGGCTTTCTCTTTCTTGATCTTTAATAAATTTATCAACTTATGCTTCAACATTTCCTGAGTTAATTTTTCCAAAAACAACATTTTTACCTTTTTATTTTTGAAAAGGTACGGATTGTATTGAAGGTTGAGACAGTTCTTTATATGGTTGATCACATAGTGGTTGATCTAACTGAAGAAATTTTCCTTTAGTTTTAACTTGAACTTTTGACTTCACTTGATCAAGTCCCTTTATAAAGTCCCTAACCATATTTTATTTCCTAATTTTTCTTCTTCACTTTTATTATTTTCCTATTCTATGATATTTTTATATGTTATCTCCTATAGAGTAAAATATTTAGCTTTATCTTAACCAAATGAAGTATAATCATCAGTTTTCACATCTTTCTTTTTAAGAAATGATTAAAAAGAATCATCAAAAATAAAATTAGACTTATTCCTTAGAATGAGAATGGAAACATTACTAGATTTAATATTCTCTAAAACATTTTCTTTAAGATTTTTAGTCTCTGGAATAGATGCATGTTTTTCCATTTTATCAACAATTTCTTCAAGTAAGGAACATAAAAAAGTTTTATCTTTTTAATAGTTTCATCACCAATATAGGAAGTATTCTCTCCTAATGGAGTTTCTTAATTATTTATTTTTTTTCACTTGCATAAAGCTTACTAAAAAATTATTTATGAAAATTTGGTAGAGAAGTATATTCTGCCTTAGGACCCAACTTTCACTACCTTAATGCAACTGAATAAAAAATTCATTCAGTTGAACTTTATCATATTGAAAATAAAATCTAAAATGTATATATCTTGAACTTTGAGATCATATATATCCCCTTTCCTTAAAATAAGATAATTTTAAACCCATAAGAAAATAATTTTTACATTAGGAGATAGTTGTTGAACTTTCATTAAATTTTAATATGAATAAAATAACAAGGTTTCAGTCACATAATTTTCAAAACTCGTAAGTTTTTCAAGAAAATTGTAAGTTACAGGGTTTTCTTAACCTTATAAAGGAATATTAAACAAATTAGATACTTTTTGGATATTCAATTTATATTACTTTCCAATCAAGGTAAATGTGAAAACCTTTAATCCATTAAATTCACTAATTTTAGTAGTTGTATAAAATTATCTAACTATCTCAAGATAGTGTCAATCAAGTTCATCTTTAGAAACACATAAATATCACAATACTTGAAAAATAATGCTAGACTTATGAAAATAACCATACTTTTCATACTAAATTATCTCAATCATCCATTCTTTGACAACCATTATATTTGAGAAATCATCCGTGGAAAGTATTATTATAACTGGAAAAAACTAAAGAATCAAATAAAATAGAAGGAAATATATGATCATGAAAATAAGGAAATAATAAAAATTCACTAAAGTCACTTCGACGAAGAAGTTTTGGTGACCCAATTCTCATTTAAATACACTTAAAGCGAGTGATGCTTCATCTTACTAGATCTAAAGGATAAGATTGAAACCCCTATAGAGTTCAATGGTTGATATAATTTATTGAAAGATATAGAAATATATAAACTATAAATGTTTTAAAACTTTTGATATAAGTTTTATCTGAAAAAAATTTGTTCTAATGAAACTTAGTAGTTTGTAAACAATTTAGAGAAAAAAATTTCATACAATTTTAAGAAAATTTTTATAAAGGTTATAGTGGTATAAACTATATTATAATAATGTATAGATTTTTTTTACAAAAAATGATGTATAATTTACTAATTAGAGAAAAAATTTAAAAACTTTCTCTATAAATTTTTTTCCAGTCATATATAAACTTATTAGTTTTCTAGAAAATACTTAAAGAATTTTTTTCCAGAATTTTTTTTAAGGAAAATGCTTTTTTGAAAAATTTTCATGGAAATGTTTTTATGAAAAAATTTTAAGAAAAAAGTTCATCCAATTTTTTTTAATGATAATGTTTGTTTAAAATAATTTTACGAAAAAGGTTTCTTGAATTTTTTTTATGGAAGTTTTTTTTTATTTTTTTAAAAAAGTTTTTCTGATTTTTTAAAGGAAAATGTTTTTATGAATAATTTTCAAGGAAAAAGTTTGACTAAAATATTTTTAAGGAAATATAGTAAAAAAATTTAAGAAAACAATGTCTGATTTTTTTAAATCAAAGAAATTTTTTCAAAACATAGGAAAAATGTTCTCCCCTTTTTTGATTAGTTTTTTCTGTAAGGATATAGGTTTAAAAAATTGATAAATGATAATTTTATGTTTTCTATTCTAATATTTTGTTTAATATTTTCAAATCTTTCAAAATTTAGGTTTTTTTAAAAACTTTAATAAGTTCTTTTTACATTCTGATGAATTATAAAATTATATCTCCTTTTTGTGTGTGATCCTGATGGAATTGGTGTATTATATATATGTTATTAGCTCATGAGTGATGTGATGGGTTTTTACTAATATATATGAAACATTTTTTTTATATAAAATAGATGTTTTAGAAAAACTCATGCTGAAGTAAGTGAGTGTGTATTGAATCCACAACACTTGAGCACAACAAATTCCAACTACTACATATTTAGCTTTAGCAATGGAAAGTTATTTTGGGTGTTGTTTCTTACAAGACCAAGAAACTAAAGCCTTTTATAATAAATAAAAATTTCTAAATGTACTTTTTTCTATCCATTTTACATCCACCAAAGGTTATATATGACTTTTTTAAGTAAAAAATAATTTCCAAAAGAATAAAATGGTCTATGATCCATAGTTCCATTAACATAGTAAAAAATTAATTCTATAGATTTTATATGAAACTCTTATAGATTATCTTGAAATATCACACATAAGTATATATAAAATATTAATTTTTTCTAACTAACTATAAGATATAGAAAGCTACCAATAATTCATCTAAAATTATTTTGATCAACTAGTTTCTGAGATTCATCAAGATCCAAAGTTTTTAAGGTTCCTATAGGAGTACTAATACTTATAGTATTTTTATAAATAAAATTTTTATGTAAATTTTTTATATACTTTTTTTTATATATACAAGTTCATTTTTATTTTTAAGAAATTTTAAAACCAAGGGAAAAAATTATTTCCCATAATGTAAATTTAAAACTCATATTTCATAAGATCCATTAAGGAATCTGAAAGTGATTTTTGACTTGAGATAAATATAATTTCATAAACATAAATTTGAAAAATTATGCTTTCCTTAAAATATTTTTTAAGAAAAATATTTGGAACCATATTTCCATTAACAAAATTATTTTGTAATAAAAATCCAAAAATTCTATTATAAAATTCTATTGGGGATTATTTAAATCCACAGAGGAACCTAGAAAGTCTAAAAACATTATCTGTTGATTTAGTGTTTTCAAAAACCAGTGGTTTTTTGATATAAAATTCATTCTCAATATATACTTTATGAAAATAAGACATTACATCTATTTGAAAAGGGTGAAATATAGGAATTTTGAATATGATAAAAGTATATGAATAGATTCAAGTCTAGATACTAGAGTAAAATTTTAATCATAGTCTATTCCTACTTTTTGATTATAAAATTTCACAACAATTCTTTCTTTATGTTTAACAATTATTCCATTTTCATCATGTTTATTATAAAAAACCCATTTTACTCCAATTATAGGAAAATAATTTTGGTATTAAACTATAGTCCAAATTTTTTTTATCTCAAATTCATTGATTTCATCCTGTATTGATTTTATCCAATATTCACCACCTAAAGCCTCATCAATAATTTTAGGTTCTAATTGAGATAAGAATTTATAATTTTCCCATTCATTTCTTATGGAAATTCTATTTTTGGCAGGTTAACCGACATCAATAATTATATTATTAGTGCGATGATTCTCAAGGATTGTATAATTCCTTGGATTTATAAAATATTATTCTTCAAAAATATGATGAGTTTATTATATAGGTAAAACTTTATAAATAATTTCTTCATTTTTTCTCTAAAATGAATCATTTTTGAATATTGGTAGAGAATTAGTTTTATAAAATTCATCTAAAGACGTGGTTTTATGTTGCAAAAAAAAGGGATGGGTTCATTAAATTTCACATGCACTGTTTCCTCAACAGTAATTTTATTTTTATTAAAAACTCATTCGTTATCTTTTGGTGGAAATTTATATAAATTATCTTTAGTATTCAAGATGAATACTTTACACCAAAAATATCTAAAGTAAGAAATTTTTGTCTTTATTATTTTCCCTAACTCATGTGGAGCTTTATTAATAGAAGGTATAAATAGAACTCAATTTATTTTATAATAATAAGTACTAATTGATTCATCACAATAAATTTAGAAATTGAGTATTAACTCAACATGGTTCTTATAATTTTCTGAAGAACTCTATTTCTTCGTTCAACTACACCATTTTTTGTGGTGTTCTATGAGCTAACAATTTATGCATTATTCCTTTTTTATGAAAATTATTATTTAAAAATTATCCACCATGGTGACTATGAATAATTATCAAAGGTATACTTTTCTCATTTTTAAAAATGGATACAAAATTTTTAAAATAGAAAAAGGCTTTCAATATTTTATCTATAAAATAGTCCCATATATATCTAGTGTTGTAATAAACTAATAAATATACATAGTATATCCCTTAATACTTCCAGTTTTTATTGAACCAAATAAATCGTTGTGAAATAACTATAAAAAATATGAATTTAAAACTTCACTAATAGATTTAAAACTTTACACATGTTACTTTCCAAATTTTCAAGGATAAAAAACTTTATAATAATTAAACCTTCGCTCTGATAAATCTATAACTATTCATTTCTTAGAAAGTTTGGATACAATTCTAACATTATAGTGTCCTAAAATTCTATTCCATAACTAGGATTGAACTTCTACTTCACTAAGTCTAGTTAAATCTTGGATTCTAAGGTGTTATAAGTTTAATGTGTAAACATTCTCATGCATATCAGTAGAAATAATAAATTTAACTTTTAAACTTTGAATAGTAAAATTTTAATTCATAAAGTTCATAATATATCATTCATTACATAATTTAATTTTTCTAAAAAATTTATTCTTAAGTCCTACAATAAATAGAAAATTTTAAATTATATATTTTCTAAGAAGAAAAATATCACACATACTATAAATTTCTCGTCAAGAATTATCTCCAAAAGTGACTTTACCACCTTTAGTATTTATGATATTTTGGAAAATATTATTTTTTTATAGTCATATTTTTGGAACATCCACTATCCATGTACCAAATATTATTTTTGTCGGTACTCATATTATTTTTATAAAATTAAGAAGTTAAAATTTTGGAGTCCAACTTTCTTAGGTCCAATAATGTTTATAAAATAAAACTTTAGGAATACACATATGTCTAAATCTTTTATTTTGTACAAGTAAAAATTATTTGGAAATTTATTCTTTTTGAAAACCAAGATATTGAACTTTATTTAAAGAACAATTATTCTTCCAGTGTCCTCTAATTTTACATTTTTTACAAAATTGGAAATTTTTTGGAAGAAATTAATTATTTTTAAAATGAGGTTTTGAGTTTATAAAAGCAATCGTAGAAGTATTTATTATAGGTTTCAAATTATTGTAAATATTATCAAAATATTTATTCCCAAAGGTAGAATTTTATATAAATTTTTTCATACTAAAAATTTTAGAATTTAGTTTTACAACCAAATCCTTATTTTCATGAGTTTATGTAGAATTATATTTCTTATATAACTCTTTAGTAAGATTTGAAATATCTATAAAAAGTTTTGAAATTATAGAATTTGATTTGGAAAGATATTCCATAACAAATTAATATTTTTTTGAAACTTTATTATTTTATTTTTATAGGAAATTATCATATCTAGATACTTCTTTAAAAGAAGGTCAAGTTTTCTCATCGACATATGTAATTTTTTTCACTATAAGAAGTAGAAAATAAATCATCAGAATTTGAATAATTTCCATTTAAAGTTAAATTGGTCAAGGATTCAACATATACCTTATAAATCAAGCATTTTTTAGTCTTTAAAATATTTTCATACAAACACATGAATTTCTGATCATCACTACATTTATCAAAATATATCTTAGATTAACTATCTCTTCAAATTACACTCCATGTATTAGAAACTTTCAGAATTTTCTTTCCTTTATTCTTGTATAAATTTCTTAAATTTCTATATTTATTATCCTTATTCTTCAGTATAGGATAGTTTGGTCTAATATGACCTAGTTTTTTACATTTATAACATATCAATTTAGAAGATTCTTTTTTGTCACTTCTTTCTTTTTAATTTTTTTTGTACTTTTAACAAAAATTATTTTTGAAAAAAAAATCATTTTTATATTTTTTTGAAAGATTATAAAGTTCATTATATCTCTCTTCAAAAGAACTTATTTTAGTATTAACCTTGAATTTATTCTTCTTAGAAGATTTAATAACTTTCTCATACAATCTAACTTTCTTAACTATAGTTGAAGTAGAAGAAACAACTACTCTATTTTTATTATTTTATTTTTCATCAAATCTTTTAAATCTATCCTCATACTTCATTAGTGTACTAATAATTTCATCCAAACTAATTAATATTATTGGTATCATATATATCTATTATATTTTATTCTAACTCTTTGGTTCTGATATCAATGATTTTATCAACAAGATTATAATCAGCTAAGTCATTATCTATAAGAGATTATAGACTATTTAAAATGGTTATTAATTTTTGATGCATCTTAGAAAATATTCTCCATAAAATAAATAAAAAGTTCTATAATATTTTCTAAGCATAGATCTTCTAGTTTCAATAACTTTTGTAGTCCCAAAGTGAGTAACTTCATATTTCTTCCAAATTTTTTTCACAGTTTCACAATAATAATTTTGACTATATATATATATATTTATTATCATTGATAACAATAGTGTATTTATAAATCTGTAATAAAGTTGATATTCCAACTTTTCATCTTTAGTAAAAGTATGCATTTATTTTTTAGGTACTTGATAAATTTATGTTATCATAAAAAAATTATCAACTTTAATGGTGATAAAAAAAGTCTTCATTCAGTCTCTCATATACTCATATTTTTACCCATGATATATAGGTGGTCTGGTTTGATTGAGATTATCTAATTTTCTAAGGAAAAACATACAATATTAAAAAAAAGTATACTATTTTATATAAAAACAAGTTAGTGTAACTATTTACAACAAGTAGAACTTGGTATGATACCAAACATAGGATCATAAGAGTATGTGTTTATCTATAAGATGGGGGGGGGGGTGAATTTTTGTTTATAAAATAAAACTTAAAAATTTACTAACCTATTATAATAAAGTAATAATATGTATAAATGTACTAATATAATTTATAATCAAAGTTTCAAAAATTTTATAACAAAAAATATAAACTTCCCTTAAAATATGTAGTGTGGAAAATATATAAAACTTATAGTTAATAAGAATAAAAAGTAACACAAATTCTATTAAGGTTGTAATAAAAACATAAAAAAACTTTTCTAATAAATTTATCAAACTTTAAACTTCATTTTATGTAACTTTTTAACTAGAATTAAGGTATCCATAACTTTAACCTATTTTAAGGCCTTTCTTTATTACATAAAGATATCCCTTGATATAATTTTTGGAATATACTCTATTTCCCAATCCTAGAGAACCCTCAATTATAAGATCAAAAACCTATATCTTACTAAAACTCATAATACTTCAATTGAACCAGACCAAACATAGTGCTTATAATCATTGAAGTTCTTAAGGCATTTACAATAATCCTCACAATAGATTCCTTAAAAAAATACCCACTAAAATATTATAATGAATTTCTATCAAATTAACCACAAGTTACAAAAAAATTCAAAGAATCATTATATTATTAGTTTTTTTAAAAAAATTATCCTCTTAAAATGTATCTTTATTGATAAGTGCACTAATAGTGGTAATCTTATGAATATCCTAGAGTGGTTGAAATATTATTAGAAAAACTAATTCTTCAGTTGAATGTTTTATCTCGACATCTCTATCTGATGGTTTTATTGATATAAAAACATTACAATGTTTTTATATTTTTTTGGTAGAATAAGAAATATTAATATAGTTTAATGTGTAAAGTTTTCCTGGTAAGTATTTATAAAAGGTAATCTGGAAAATATTTCTGCCTCCATTCGATGATGTTTGTCCACAAGTCTTATTAAAACTTCATACGATATAATTTTTTATACTTTATATTATAGACTTTATAAAACTTCATATAATGAACTTTATATTCATCTATTTGATGTAAAAAGTACATGTTCATCTCGAAAGGAAGTTTCGTTCGATGGAAAATATTATTCTACATTGGGTAAAAAAATTCCTATAATTTTTTTAGAACTTGGGAATTATAAAAGTTAGAAGAGTATAAAATTTTAAATAACTGGTTTGTGATTTTAAAAATTTAGGTTAGAAAGTGTTGAATTTTTTTCTTTTGACTCAACAAAAATACCATAGAAGCAGTATAAAAGACACACACAAGTGAACCATGTATCATGTGTTACTATTACAGAAAGATAATACATTCTCAAAATGCGTGTTCCATAAACAAGAGGTACATAATGGAATAAGATCATAACACGATGCTAAGAAAAGTTTAATAATTTAGGTATAATTTCAATGGATAATAATTAAGGTGTGGTGTAACACCCCAATCTTCTACGGTACGCTTCTCTTTGAATAATGCAATAGCGTGTGTTGTATGCAACATTGAGTTCTAACTCACACCACAACCGATCAAACTAGCCGTTATGAATAGTAATACATACTTTTTGAAATTTTATAAATTTTATCTCTCAAAATGGACTTCATTTTTGGATTCTGAGTATCAAATTTAGCCTAAGGTGAAATTTTGGTACTTTTCGGATAACTTTAATATTTTGATGAATAGTGAAAATTACTAAATTTTAATTAAAAACAACTTTTTTAATCAAAATAATTAATGGTGATAAATTATGAATTTTAGTGGTTTTAAATTATATTTAGAATATATTTTTACCATTTAATACAATGTTGGTCATTGGACATAATTTCACAATTAAACCGAACATAAACAATTATCAATCTTTTGATAGTTATTATATCTTAAAAACACGCTTTTTGTTTTGACAGTGGGAATTAATTTTAAATTAATTTATGCCACTTCTGTGTTTTGAATTTGGAAAAATGGATTCCATATTTGGAATCAGGATGTTTAAATTTTGTAAATAGGTAACTTTTATTTTTAGACATTTTGAATAATTACTTCGGTAAATATTTTATTTACCATGGTTAAAGGGTAAATCCGGTAAATAAGAGTTAACAAATAATATTATAATAATAAAAAATTACCCTAAAATGTGTCTTAACCTTATTTTCTGATACATGTACGACCATTGGCATATTTGAGTTGATTTTGGGACCCCATGGTGCCACTTGTAAGTGATAGGGACACTTTATTTTAATTAAGTTAAAATGAATACAAAAATGACACAAGCATATATCTTTTAGAAAAACAATTTTTACATAAAGTTATATATGTTGTATTTTCGACTATAAATATTCATTATAAAGATAAAACGATTTTCTACATAATTGTGTTTTATTTATAATTTTTAGACATTAAATAATTTAATTTATTTATGACACAATGGTGATGTAGTAATTACC
This sequence comes from Viscum album, assembly GCA_963277665.1. NCBI lineage: Eukaryota > Viridiplantae > Streptophyta > Magnoliopsida > Santalales > Viscaceae > Viscum > Viscum album. Next base: position 1,719,930,507 of record OY728141.1, read on the forward strand.
ATAATAGTGGAAAATTAAAATGATTGATATTGTAGATACCCAAATAAATATAATTTGAGCCTTTTTATGAAATAAAATAATTTTATAGGTTAATATGATATGTTATGAATAATTTAATTAACCTTTTTTGAAGTAATCATTCTGTTATGAGTTTTATAAAAATCAATTATTAAATAGTTTCAAAATTGACATAAAAGAGTTTTTAAAACAAATATTATATTATTAATTGATATTAAATTCCTAAAAACATAAGGTTTGGACAAGAGACTTATATCATGATAGGTGTATCATTAATGGACCACTTGGGGGTCTCTTGGATGTATATAGTAAGTTTAGTAACCATATAATATAAAAATACAAAGACACATTGTAAAAGTGAAACAATTTAACTAAGAGTTAATACTTAATGATAAGGTTAATATAGTAACCCAAACCTGTCTAAATTCTATTTGTTGAGTGGTTTTCGACCCATCCCCACCTTAAAATTTAAATAATATACTTTGGAGCCATTAGAAACCGAATATGAATTTATTATAAAATAACATTTCTAGCTTTTCCAAAGGTGCCCCTCACCCCTCTTATAAAAGGGCACTCCCCCTTCTCTTTAATTCACACCTTCAAAGCATTTTGGTTTGGCCAAAATCTACCCAAATACTCTCTAAACTTCCCTCACTTCATCCTAGAGTCCTTAATTTAGTCATAAATCCAACCTAAGAGCCCTTTTGATCAAATCAAAAGGAAGAACCCGAAGAAAAGGTAATGATTTCACCACCCTTTTCCAAGTTCCTTTCTTCTTCCACTTCTTCCTTCTTTGTTATTACCATTCTAAAATAATAACTCCAGTATCTTATATATACTATGATGTTATTATAAATATGGTACAACCATATTAAGTATTCTATCCATCCTTTGAATAACATGTCACCATACGTGCGTACGTACAGCTTACCATCTCCACGTCGTGGTGTAATTGTTATTCAATAAATTATTATTTGGATGGGTATATTAATGATTTATAATTCATGTAAATAATAAATATAACATTATAATAATTCTGTATATATGATATACCATCCAATTATATATTATTTTAATATCAAAAGAATGATATTGTCGCTCGTGCGTACGTACGGACTACCGTCTCCACGAACGCGATAAGATTCATTCTCCATCGTATCCATTCAAGTATAATTCTAATTTTATGATTAATAATAGTATCTAAGGACTTGATATCATTCTGGATATGATTAAGATACAACCTATCCATGAAAAACACAACTTACGTAACAAAACATATAAAATAAAACGAGTAAGTTAACACCCGAAACAACGATAATACTAAGATATTATTAACAAATCAATGTTAAAAGATCATATATGATTTAATATTAATGTATATGATTATTGTATAATTTAATAAATTTTTTTTCACCATTATACAGGAGGTTAACCTACCCCAACCAAGGAAAAGTACAAGGTAAGAGTTTATTTCGCAATCTCTTCATTATCTGAGGTTGTTTATACGTAATAATCTACTGGGATCTCTTTATCATCCACATCCATGTTTCTTAAAAATGTATTTCAAAACATTTTTACTATTTAAAAGAATATGGGTTAAAGTCATTTATACCCTTTTTTTACTTTTAGTAAGAGGTTTATAAAGGAATCTTTCCGTCGTTTTCCAAACAAGGTGCTTTTTAACCTTTTCGACAGAATTAAGGTAAGAATGTTTTTTTAACTTATACGGTGGGTGTAGATATTTTCCACCATTATAAAATCATAAAAGATTCCCTTACAAACTTATAAGAATATTTTCAAAGAAAATGTTTTATTTTATAAATATATTACTCTTAAATGATTTCAAAATAGAAAGATATATTTCTCTAAAAAGAGTTTTGATTTCATCTATGTCAACATCCTTTGATGGATTTTAAGCTTATTTGAAGTTGGTTTATTATGAAACAAAACTTCCATATTGTATTGAAGTTTTTTTGATATGTTTGACTATGGATGTGTTATTTTTATACCCTTCATGGTTTATGGTGAAATTATTGACATTTGGTATGCTAGTTTTAATACTAATGTTTATGTTATGTTTAAACCTTTTCATATGGGAATGCATTGGACTTAATATGTGACGGGTGGAGCCCTCTATAGCTCCTCGATGCATCGGTAGGTCTCACGAGACATACTAGTGTCTTGGCACAAGTCCTTGACAAAATCTTATTTGTAGTCTTGGCATGAGGCCTTGGCTATGTGGTTATGATAGTCTGGCATTATGCATTCCATCATTATGAAAGTGGTTATTGATATTGCATGTGATTATTCAATTAGTAGAATATCCATGTGAATAAGTAAATTGAATTATTTCATTTTATTTTTTCCATACTATGTTGAAGTTCAAGTTTAAAAGGATTTTGTTTTAGTTATACATTGCCTTAAATGTTTATTCTTATTTATGAAAGTTTTCGCTATATTTTTATCCTTACTGGGCATTTGAGCTCACCCCTTTCAATGTTTTATTTTTCCCAGGATGTGAAGAAGTAATTTATGAATGACCTACAGGGATAGTATGTGGGGATATGAGTGTGGACTATGAAGAAAATATGTTGTTGTAGTTTTCATTTTTATGATGTAATGTAAGACTTATGAATATATCTAGTGTTTCTAAGGCTACTAAACTAATCGGTCTTTCAAGATTTGATCTTTCTTGTGATCATGCCAATGTTATGTAATATTGCACCGACTCTAGGTAACTGGGGTCGGGGCGTCACAGTTGGTATCAGAGGAAGTTTAGTACAAACCTTGGAAGTTAGATTTAGATAAACTCTGATTAGAGCACATAGACCTAAGATGGACTTTGAGGATTAGTATAGAAGAACTTCCTAGAATTTTGGTATTGTAGAGATTTTGTGAGTTTTCCGAGAAATACATCCCTGTTTGGATACAAGCAGGTAGAGGCGGCTCTGGCACAGATGTACCTAGGGGTAAAACCTGAAAACACCGCTTTGAGCTAGAATCGAACGGGAACTGGGGCACGACAACGGGCCTTGCTGCACTCTTGGTTATGACACTCCCGGGGGATATGCTTAGGATAACTCTCATTTTCTTTATTAATCATTATGAAGGGTTTATGAGTATATACTTCCTCAAAGAATTTTTTTTATGATTATGGATTATATCCATAAATAGTTCAATTTATGTTAAGTGTTTTATAAGTATGAAATTATGTATTTTGATTCATAAAATGATCTAGTTTATTCCATTGTTTAGAAATGAAACCTAGTGGAAGAAATGGAAACCGTATCAATGCACGCACTCCATGTAGGGATTTCCCTCCCGCTCAAGATAATTATAGTGGAGCTGGTGATGCAACTGGAGCCGATCAGCTAATCGCCATACTGGGAAAACTCACTCAGGTTATGAATAATAACCTTACCCGTATGGAGCACCCTGATCCGCAGCATGGAGGATCAATGTTAGATTGATTCATGAGGCAACGACCACCAACGTTTAATGGGAGTACAAATCCCTTAGTAGCTGATCAATGGATAAATTCCCTAGAGAAAATATTTTAGGCTTTGGGGAGTAGTGAAAGGGAAAAAGTTATCATGGCAGTTTACCGCGTCACTGGAGATGCTAATCAATGGTGGTCATTGATTCAAAACACAAAGGAAGATGATGGAGTATCAAATATGGAATGGAGGGAGTTCAAATATCTATTTTTAGAAAAATACTTTCCTCGCGACCATCGAGCAGATATGGAAAGGCAATTTCTGAGTCTGAGACAAAAGGAGGATGATAATGTCGCAAAGTATGAGGATAACTTTACAAGGTTATCAAGGTACGCTGGAGATTATATACGTAACCCAAGAAGTAAGATTGATCATTTCTTTGATGGTTTAAAACCATTTCTCCATCGAGCATTAGTCTCACAATCCTTCTCGTCGTACGAAGACATTGTCTCATGTGCTATCAAGACCGAAAAGGAATTCTCTAAGTCTTATGACTTTAAAGAAAAGAAAGAGAAGAAGAGATCTTCTGATCAATATGGGAATGGAAATAAGGGTAATAAGGTAAAGGTTGAATATCCATCATGTGGTAAATGTGGGAAGAAACACCTCGTTACTTGCTTGAAGGGAATGGGTGTCTGTTACAAGTGTGGTGAAAAAGGACACCAAGCTCGTGATTGCAAAGGGAAGAAGGAAGCTACCAATGTTAAATGCTACAATTGCAGGGAGATGGGACATTATGTAAATGAATGTCCTAAGCGTCAGGGGAACTTACCTCAGAAAATCCCAAGGTATCAAGGCCAAGATTTTGCTATCACTACTGCTGAGGTAGAAGCTCCAAAAGACGTGGTGGAAGGTAATTTAATGGTTTCCTCAAGTTTAGAAAATGCATTATTTGATTCTGGATCATCGAATTATTTTATATCTTCCCAGTTTGCTAAGAAAATTAGATATTTCCAATTTGATTTAACAAGGGAGTTTTCAGCTAAAACTCCTAAGGGAATTATCATTGCAACAAAGTTTTGTGAATCAGTCCCCATTAGAGCACATAAATGTTCTTTATCTGCTGATCTCATCGTCATACCTATGATTGAGTTTGATATAATCCTCGGTAAGGATTGGATTTCAGAATATGATGCGAAGATTTATTATAAGAAGAAGGAGGTTACGATTTTTGATGATGATGATAAGGAACACCTTATCTTTAGAGAAGAATCGTCACTACCTAATTCTTATCTAGATCAACCCCCAGTAGCTCAACTAAATTCAATTATTGGGGAGGAAGAAAATTAAATGACTATGGGTGAGGAAAGGAATGTTCAAATATAGGATGTACCTGTTGTGAAAGAATATGTAGATGTATTTCCGGAAGATTTACCTGGACATCCTCCAGAATGAGAAGTTGAGTTTTCCATTGATTTAATTCCTGGATCAAGGCCTATATCAAAGACCCCTTATAGAATGACCACTGTAGAATTAGTTGAACTAAAGAAACAACTAGAGGAATTGAGTAATAAGGGATTTATTCACCCTAGTGTTTCTCCATGGGGATCCCCTATTCTTTTTGTTAAAAAGAAAGATGGATCTATGAGATTATGTATCGACTATAGGGAGATCAATGCTATAACAATAAAGAACAAGTATCCCCTACCTCGCATTGATGATTTATTTGACCAACTGCATAGAGCTCAATACTTTTCAAAGATTGACCTTCGATCTGGATACCATCAGTTGTGTGTAAATAAGGAAGACATTCTGAAGACAACATTTCGAACCAGGTACGGGAATTATGAGTTTACTGTAATGCCTTTTGGATTGACTAATGCACCCTCTGTATTCATGGATCTGATGAATAGAGTTTTCAAGGAATATCTCGATGAATTTGTGGTGGTATTTATTGATGATATCTTGGTATACTCTAAAAGCTATGAAGATCATGAAAGTCACTTGCACATTATCCTGAAGACTCTGAGAAGACATGAATTATATGGGAAGTTTAGCAAGTGTGAATTCTGGCTTCATGAGATTTCTTTTCTTGTCCATATTGTCTCTAAAGATGGAATCTCTGTTGATCCTTCTAAGACCAAGGCAATCCAAGAATTGCCAGCACCTACGAGTATAACTGAGGTACGTAGTTTTATTAGTTTGGCAGGTTATTATCGACATTTCGTCCAGAATTTTTCCCGATTGGCTAACCCATTAACGAAGCTCACACGTAAATGGGTTAAATTTGTTTGGACAAAAGAGTGTGAAGAATGTTTCGAAGAACTAAAGAGAATATTAGTCAATGCTCCTATATTGACTCTACCATTGGGGAATGATGGGTTCATTATTTATAGTGATACATCAAAGAAAGGACTTGGTTGTGTCCTTATGCAGAATGACAGGGTTATTGCCTATGCATCATGACAGTTGAAAATTCATGAGAAAAACTATCCTACACATGATCTCGAGTTAGCAGTTTTGATCTTTTCTTTGAAGATATGGAGGCACTACCTCTATGGTGAAAAATGTGAGATTTATACTGATCACAAGAGTTTGAAGTATATTTTCTCACAAAAAGAACTCAACATGAGGCAAAGGAGATGGCTTGAATTACTCAAGGATTATGATTTCACAATACACTACCACCCGGGGAAGGAAAACAAGGTGGCAGATGCTTTGATCAGAAAAGACCATGGAGTTTTGAACAACATGAGAATTGAAAGGGATCCAATTTTCATGGATCTAGTGAAGATGGACATGGGAATAACCAAGGAAGGTGAAACATCAATGATTTTTCAAATGGTTTCCAAACCATCTTTACTAGAAAGGATTAAGAGTTCTCAGAACGATGGTGAAGAATTTCAAAAAAATATTAAAGTTGTGAATGATGGGAGATTGAGAGACTTTGTGTATGAAGATGGAATTTTGAAATTCGGGAAGAGAATTTGTGTTCCTGATATACCTGATCTAAAAAGGGAATTGTTGGATGATGCTCATAGTTCCAATTTCTCTATACACCATGGGAGCACCAAAATGTATAGAGATTTGAAGGAACATTTTTGGTGGGACAACATGAAGAGGGAGATTTCTGATTTTGTGTCAATATGTATGGTTTGTCAACAAGTGAAAGCTGGAAGGTAATATCCTGGAGGAGTCATGCAACCTCTTCCCATACTGGAGTGGAAATGGGACAATATTACGATGGACTTTGTCATGGGGCTACCAAAGACTCCTAGAAGTAATGATGCAATATGGGTTATTGTTGATCGTCTTACCAAGTCAACACATTTTCTTGCTATAAGAGAAGATCTACCACTGGAACGTCTAGCAAGAATATATATTAATGAAGTTTTGAGACATCATGGAGTACCCCTATCGATTGTTTCTGATCGTGATCCCCGTTTTACTTCAAGATTCTGGAAAATTCTTCAGAAATCCTTGGATAATGAACTTCATTTGAGAACTGCCTACCACCCTCAAATAGATAGACAATCAGAAAGAACTATTCAAACCTTATAAGACATGTTGAGATCCTGCTCACTTGACTTTCAGGGTATGTGGGATCAATATTTACCTCTGGTATAATTTTCCTATAAAAATAGCTTCCATTCGAGTATTTATATGGCACCATATGAAGAGTTATACGGAAAGAGATGTCGTACAACAACCTGTTGGGATGGCGTTGGTGAAAGAAAACTTGTAGGCCCAGAACTGGTGGAGGAAACGATGTAAAAGGTGAAGGTAATCCAAAATCACATCAAAACAGCTCAAATTAGGCAGAAGAGCTATGCTGATAATCGAAGGAAGGATTTGGAATTTCAAGTCGGTGATCATGTTTTTCTGAAGGTATCTCCATGGAAGGGAGTCATACATTTTGGTAAGAAAGGTAAATTGATTCCCAGGTACATCGGACCTTTCAAAATTCTAGAACGAATTGGGGCTGTATCTTACCGATTGGAAATGCCGCCAAGTCTCTCAAAAGTTCACGATGTGTTCCACGTATCTCTATTGTGGAAATATATGCCTGACCCAACGCATGTACTCACCTATGAGGAATTAGAAATGGAACCCGATCTGTCTTATTGTGAAGAACCCATCAAGATTATTGATACAATAGAATAAGTACTGAGAAACCGGACGACGCGTCTGGTAAAAGTTTTGTGGAGAAACCATAAGATGGAAGAGGCAACGTAGGAACCCGAGGAACTTATGATGAAGAACCACCCGAGTCTTTTCATGCGGTAGTATTCTAGAAATTTCGAGGATTAAATTATTTGAAGGAGGGGAAAATGTAACACCCCAATCTTTTACGATACGCTTCTCTTTGAATAATGCAATAGCATGTGTTGTACGCAACATCGAGTTCTAACACACACCACAACCGATCAAACTAGCCGTTATGAATAGTAATATCTAATTTTTGAAATTTTATAAATTTTATCTCTCAAAATGGACTTTATTTTTGGATTCGGAGTATCGAATTTAGCCTAAGGTGAAATTTTGGTACTTTTCGGATAACTTTAATATTTTGATGAATAGTGAAAATTACTAAATTTTAATTAAAAACAACTTTTTTAATCAAAACAATTAATAGTGATAAATTATGAATTTGAGTGGTTTTAAAGTATATTTAGAATATATTTTTACCATTTAATACAATGTTGGTCATTGGACATAATTTTACAATTAAATCGAACATAAACAAGTATCAATCTTTTGATAGTTATTATATCTTAAAAACACGCTTTTTGTTTTAACAGCGAGAATTAATTTTAAATTAATTTCTGCCACTTCTGTGTTTTGAATTTGGAAAAATAGATTCCATATTTGGAATAAGGATTTTCAAATTGTGTAAATAGGTAACTTTTATTTTTAGACATTTTGAATAATTATTTCGGTAAATATTTTATTTACCATGGTTAAAGGGTAAATCCGGTAAATAAGGGTTAACAAATAATATTATAATAATAAAAAATTACCTTAAAACGTGTCCTAACCTTAATGGTTGATACATGTCCGACCATGGGCATATTTGGGTCGATTTTGGGACCCCATGGTGCCACTTGTAAGTGATAGGGACACTTTATTTTAATTAAGTTAAAATGAATACAAAAATGACACAAGCCTATATCTTTTAGAAAAACAATTTTTACATAAGGTTATATATGTTGGATTTTAAACTATAAATATTAATTAGAAATATAAAAAGATTTACTAAATAATGATATTTTATTTATAATTTTTAGACATTAAATAATTTAATTTATTTATGACACAATGGTGATGCAATAATTACCATAATAGTAAAAAATTAAAATGATTGATATTGTAGATACCCAAATAAATATAATTTAAGACTTTTTATTAAATAAACTAATTTTATAGGTTAATATGATATGTTAGGAATAATTTAATTAACATTTTTTGAAGTAATCGTTCTGTTATAATTTTTACAAAAATCAATTATTAAATAGTGTCAAAATTGACATAAAAGAGTTTTTAAAACAAATATTATATTATTAATTGATATTAAATTCCTAAAAAGCTAAGGTTCAGACAAGAGTCTTATATCATGATAGGTGTATCATTAATGGACCACTTTGGGGTCTCTTGGATGTATATAGTAAGTTTATTAACCATATAATATAAAAATACAAAGACACATTGTAAAAGTGAAACTAATTAACTAAGAGTTAATACTTAAATATAAGGTTAATATAGTAACCCAAACCTGTCTAAATTATATTGGTTGAGTGTTTTTCGACCCATACCCACCTTAAAATTTAAATAATCTACTTTGGAGCCATTATAAACCGAATATGAATTTATTATAAAATAATATTTCTAGCTTTTCCAAAGGTGCCCCTCACCCCTCTTATAAAAGGGCACTCCCCCTTCTCTTTAATTCACACCTTCAAAGACTTTTGGTTCGGACAAACTTTGCCAAAATACTCTCTAAACTTCCCTCAATTAATCTTATAGGCCTTCCTTTAGTCAGAAATCCAACCTAAGATCCCTTTTGATCAAATCAAAAGGAAGAACCCGAAGAAGAGGTAATGATTTCACCACCCTTTTCCAAGTTCCTTTCTTCTTCCACTTCTTCTTCCTTTGTTATTACCATTCTAAAATAATAACTCCAGTATCTTATATATAATTTTATGTTATTATAAATATGTTACAACCATATTCAGTATTCTATCCATCCTTTGAATAACATGTCACCATACGTGCGTACGTACGGCTTACCGTCTCCACGTCATGGTGTAATTGTTATTCAATAAATTATTATTTGGATGGGTATAATAATTATTTATAATTTATGTAAATAACAAATATAACATGATTATAATTCTTTATATATGATATACCATCCAATTATATATTATTTTAATATCAAAATAATGATATTGTCGCTCATGCGTACGTACGGACTACCTTCTCCACGAACGCGATAAGATTCATTCTCCATCGTATCCATTCAAGTATAATTATAATTTGATGATTAATAATAGTATCTAAGGACTTGATATCATTCTGGATATGATTAATATACAACCTATCCATGACAAACACAGCTTACGTAACAAAACATATAAAAGAAAATGAGTAAGTTAACACCCGAAACAATGATAATACTAAGATATTATTAACAAATCAATGTTAAAAGATCATATATGATATCATATTAATGTATATGATTATTTTATAATTTAATAACAATTTTTCACCATTATACAGGAGGTTAACCTACCCCAACCAAGGAAAAGTATATGGTAAGGGTTTATTTCTCAATCTCTTCATTATCTGAGGTTGTTTATACGTAATAATCTACTGGGATCTCTTTATCATCCACATCCATGTTTCTTAAAAATGTATTTCAAAACATTTTTACTATTTACAAGAATATGGGTTAAATTCATTTATATCCTTTTTTTACTTTTAATAAGAGGTTTATAAAGGAATCTTTTCGTCGTTTTCCAAACAAGGTGCTTTTTAACCTTTTCGACAAAATTAAGGTAAGAATGTTTTTTTTAACTTATACGGTGGGTGTGGCTATTTTCCGCCATTATAAAATCGTCAAATCTTCCCTTACAAGCTTATAAGAATATTTTCAAAGAAAATGTTTTATTTTATAAATATATGACTCTTAAATGATTTCAAAATAGAAAGAGATATTTCTCTAAAAAGAGTTTTGATTTCATCTATGTCAACATCCTTTGATGGATTTTAAGCTTATTTGAAGTTGATTTATTATGAAACAAAACTTCCATATTATATTGAAGGTTTTGTGATATGTTTTACTGTGGATGTGTTATTTTTATACCCTTCATGGTTTATGGTGAAAGTATTGACATTTCGTATGCTAGTTTTAATACGAATGTTTATGTTATGTTTAAACCTTTTCATATGGGAATGTATTGGACTTAATATGTGACGGGTGGAGCCCGCTATAGCTCCTCGATGCATCAGTAGGTCTCATGATACAAACTAGTGTCTTGGCACAAGGCCTTGACAAAATCTTATTTGTAGTCTTGGCACGAGGCCTTGGCTATGTGGTTATGATAGTCTGGCATTATGCATTCCATCATTATGAAAGTGGTTATTGATATTGCATGTGATTATTCGATTAGTAGAATATCCATGTGAATAAGTAAATGGAATTATTTCATTTTATTTTTTCCATACTATGTTTAATTTCATGTTTAAAAGTCTTTTCTTTTAGTTATACATTTCCTTAAATGTTTATTCTTATTTATGAAAGTTTCCGCTATATTGTTATCCTTACTGGGAATTTGAGCTCACCCCTTTCAATGTTTTATTTTTCCTAGGATGTGAAGAAGTAATTTATGAATGACCTGTAGGGATAGTATGTGGGGATATGAGTGTGTACTATGAAGAAAATATGTTGTTGTAGTTTTCATTTTTATGATGTAATGTAAGACTTATGAATATATCTAGTGTTTCCAAGGCTACTAAACTAATCGGTCTTTCGAGATTTGATCTTTCTTGTGATCATTCTAATGTTATGTAATAATGCACCGACTCTAGGTAACTGGGGTCGGGGCATTACATGTGGTGGATATAGATATAAGGATAGGTATAGTTCATTGATGATGAAGAGGAATATTCCTTTAGAGACCTGAAAGTTTTGTACACAAAAACTCAAGGAATCTTCAAGAAGGTTGAAAATGAAAAATTGATTTATAGATTTTCAAGATAAAGTTGGTTCATCATATTTAATGGATAATCACATGTATAAATCATCATAGAATGCGAATTAAATGGCATAGATATAAAAGAAAAGTGTTTAGAAGGCATCGATTATATAAATTTCCATAAAAGAATCAGATCATGTTGGTGTATGGATCCTTGATAATGAATGTTATTCCCATATGATGAGAAACAAGGATCTAGTCGCAATTATTATATATGAAAAATAAGGTGTTATTGAATTTTTAAATGATGAAGTGTTAAATATTATTGGATTAGGAAAAGAAAAATTTAGGGGAGAAGGCATGAGATGCGATGATGTCGTGGTTGTTGAGGGCCTTGGTCACAACATTCTAAATTTCATTCAATTGTGTGATTTGGGACATGAATTTAATTGAACTAATAAGAATTTTATTTTCAATAGGAATGATAATATATTTTTGATGAAAGAGAATAATACAAAAGATAATCTCCACCTCATCAATGGAGAAGAAGATACGTTCTTTCTATCAAAGTAATAAGAAAATAAATTATGACATAAAATGATTGGTTACTTGAGAAAATAGTCCTTGTAAGATCTAGTGAATAATAACAGAGATTTAGGTATCCATATATTATTATGATATCATATACACACATGTAATTTCTATAAAAAATGAAATATTATTCTAAATATATACAAGTTGAAAGATAATAAATAAACAAGGTTGCTTGAATTTGTGCATGTTTATGTGTGTGGGATGATATCACTAAGATCTATTGGTTGGAAGAGATATTATATGATATTAATTAATGATTAAAAAATTATAGTATGTTTTATGTTTATCACCCAAAAGTATATGGTGTTCCATTTCAACACTCAGTATTAGAGGAAGGATGAAAAAATAATTGGGAAGAAAATTCTAAAATTTCAGAGTGATGGTGGAATAGAGTTTACTAACATCCAGGTGAAGGATTATCTCAGTAATCATGATAAAAATCACATATTAACAATAGAAATAACTTATAAACAAAATAGTGTGTTTGAGAGGAGAAACTAGTTCATAAAAAACATGTCATGAATAATTATCGTTGAAAAATTCCTATCAAATAATTTTTGGAAGGATTAAATCATGAAATTAGTCTATATTTATAACATGGATTTATTATTCATGGGAGAATAAAACACTATATATTATATATGTATGGAAAGATTCCAATTTTTAAATAATTTTGAATCTTCAGAAGAAATTTCATTATTCTGAATAAGGAGTAACACATGAAGTTTGAGAATCATGGAGAAGAATTTATTTTTCTTAGATACCCATCCAAGATCAATATGTACCATTATTTTAAAAAATGTCTTGGAAATATTATTAAAATATAAGATGTCACTATAGAGTAAATTGAGTAGAATATTCAAAAAAAAATAGCGAGAATATTCAGGAAGAGAGTGTTGATGCATTGCAAAGAGTAGTGGGAGAACAAGAAGCTAATACCAATTATAATGAATATATTAATGATGAGTAGAATGAATTTAGACTAGAAGCTACACAAAATAAAAAAATTAGGGATAGAATTTATGATAAGAATATTATCAATGAACAAATAACATAAGTGAAAATGAGGAGAATGGAGTCTCTATAAAAAAGTTAACTATTATCACTGTAGAGACAAAGTGTTTTAAATAAGTTGATAAAGATGATAATTATATCCAATCTATGCATAGATATCTTGACCAAACTGAAAATAACTAGACATGAGAGATTATTTCGAGGCTATCAGATAAGAAAACCATTAACACTAAATAGGGTTTCCATAAAAAATTTAACGAATATGAAAAAGTGATTTCAAATAAGGTATGACTTGTGTGTAAGGTATTATAGTGTTTCATGTCCTCCTTGTATTTTACATTACCATTTTTTGGTGTTTGAGGTGTTTTAGGGGAGGATTGAGGAGGTTTCATGGTTCTCAGAGGAGGCTTAGAGTGAGACTCATGGTGTTGGATATTAAGAAGTTCGATGTATGAGGAATACATATCTTTTAAAGTTTACAGGATGTGATAGGAAGGATCATATATTGTGAAGGATGGTTCACGGGGTGTTACACGATATGTAATAAATTCATAAATTAATGGTTGAGGTGATTTGATTTTTGGTGAGTCTTAAAACCCTACATTTACATGATGTGTAAAGGGTATATTCCATGTAATTCCCCTATGCAGTGCACATATAAATTTTGAAGCGCTCATGTTTTTTCTTCAAACCCTAATCCCCTTTCATTTTCATGTGATCTAACAGACCTATCTCCAGCATCTTGGTATTCCTTCATTGATAATTGATCATTGGATTCTTATATTTGATCCTTTGTGATTTATTCTCTATTCCTTGTGGGTTTTCTTTTGTTATTCTTTATAGTTTTTCTATGGTGGTGATGTTTTGGTTTGGGGTGTGAGTGGGATATGTTTTGATGATCTTTGGTTTTAGTTTAGGTTGATCTGTAAGTTTTTTGCGTGGAGATAGTTTCTTGGTGGATTCTTCTTGTCCCTATAGTATACAAAGAGATCATAAAGATTATTTGAGGTATTGTATCCTCATTATAACTCTTTTACATGATATGTGTGATATTTTAATGTTTTTTATTACCTTTCAGTGTATAGTAATAATCAACATAATCATATAATTAATTGGAATGTCTAAAATTGATGGGTATGGGGAGTTATCACATGATTTACTACTTTAATATATTTTTTTCGATGTTATTATGCACCACTATTTCCAATTATCAAAATAACACTTTTTGGGATCCTTTATTACACCGTAGTTATTATTATGTGATTACCCTTGTTGTTTTTTGTGTGATCTCACCCAAGTAAAATATTAAAGAATGTATATTTAACTAATAATTGATTTCCCTTGGATTCTAGTTTGTGTGATAATACCCATGCTAATATAAATAAGTAATTTGATAATGAACTTGAATAAATATGGATGATGGAATGTGTGTTGAAATGTGCACTTGTGATTGTTGTTGTTCCCTGCATGGTTTGGAATGTTGTGCAATAATGATGTAGTCATATGGGCTGTGCGGTGTGCGGATCAGTGATGCGGTGGTTGGTTGGAATGGATGTGATGTGGGAAGTTGTGTGATGTGGAACAATGGTTGTGGATCATAGGTTATGGTTCAATGGATGTGTCTCAATGGTTGTGGCTCATTTATTATGGAAAAGTAGTGGTGGTACGTGGCGATTGTGGTTGTGAGATGGATGATATGTGTGGTTGTTGTGTTATGAGATGACTTGGGTGATGTGGCGCGATGATTATGGTGTTGTGTGGTGCCATGATAGTGGTTATATGAGTTGGAACAATTACTGCGTGTCATGGTAGAGTTAGTTACCTAGTTATCCATGGAATAAATGATGATGCTAAATGAATAAATGAATGGGTTAGAAATTGAAAATAATGGGATGGAAGTTGATGTGTGGTAAATGGATTAATGAACAAATTTTGTGAAGCAGGTAAGTGGAAAGAGTAAAATGTTTTGTGGCTTGTGTGGAGGTTATGTGGTATGTTAATATAGTGGTGATAGTAGTTGTAATGGTTGATGTATGGTATGTGGTGGTGATGTGGTGTGTGCTAATGTTGTTGATTGAAACCCATAGGTTTGGTATTATGTGTTATCTATATATTATATATGTTCATGTTATTTTATATTCACCCCACCAAAGTTAGATAACCTTACCAAGGCTCAGAGGTTCTGAGTTTGAGGTGTTTTACCCAATATCCACGATGGTAGTGATACAGATATCTAGCTATAGCTACTCCCTCTCACCTTATCTTCTTTTAGTAGTGATGTGTTGGCCCAGGTGTCAATGGAAGAGATGTGATGTGTTGGTCTAGGTGTCTACGGGTGAGACATGATATGGTGTGATGTGATATATGGTGGGGGTCATGCATGGTAGGAATAGGGAATAGGTTTGACGTCCTTCACATACATGATAACCTACTACTCTGTTTCGGGTTATGATGTGTGTCCCAAGTGTCTATGGGTAGGATGTGATGTGATGTGATGTGATAAGTGGCCCAGGTGTCTGAGGTTGGAATGTGATGTGATGTGATGCGATATGTGTGGAAGGGATAAAAGCACAATACATTCAACTTTGGGGTGTGAGAGCAGAAAATCAGTTGGGAAGAGGTAGTAAGGTTCCTTGCTTTGTTATGATCTCGATGCTATAACATTATATTGGATGCATTATTTGGTGAGAGATCTATTGTGAGGTTGTGTTTGGTTAGAAAACCTATATAAGTTCTTGTTGTTTTTGATATTTGTTCACTGGAACATTAGCATACTCTTTTTACATGTTCAATTTAAGACTTGGTTATCTACCTACCAAGTATACATGTTATTCTCACCCTACATATATAAACTATTTCCAAGTTTCCAAGAGTACTTTGAGGAATAAGATGGACATTACTAGATGGGTTAGAGTTTCTACTGAGTTACTATCGTAGACTTATCTTTTTATTATTTTTTATATATAATTTTATTTTTATCAGTTTTATTTATTCTTGTATTGTGGTATGGTTTTTGGTTTACCTTTATATTTTCTGCTAGAGTTTTTTTGGTAATTGTTTATCCTATCTCTCAATCATGTTTTATTTATTGAGGGTAATGCCTCCAATATTTTTAGATTTTTATACCCTAAGTGCTAGTCACCAACCTAAGTCCTACTGGATGTGGGAATCAGGGTTCATTTTTTATCTCCCTTTATTTTGGCATATTTGGAAGGAGGGGGTCCAAACAGAGTTGTATCAGAGGCTAATTTTTGATAGATATTATGGATTATGGAGTTAGGCACAATGAGGATTTCATGGGTTGGTATGGAAGTAGTTCCAGTTGACCTTAGTGTGTGACATAGTCTAGGGAGAACATCTAGGACTTGGGAGTTTAGACCCCCTGTGATCTAGTGCATAGAACATGAGATTATTGAAAAACCAAGTGAGGTGGAACTATTTATAGGGTAGATACCTAAGATAGGTACATACATCATGGAGAATTTTTTTCATGTTTAAATTTGGTGTAAAAAAAAGAATAAATTAAATAATCCTTAATTAAAATTCCATGCTGCTTGGATTAGGATGTTCTCCTCATTTTCTAGAATGGCTCCTATTTTTCATTTGTGAGTTTCTTAGGTAGTTAATGTTCAGTAGGATGATCTGGTTGATCATTTAATGGTTAGACCGATAGAGGAGGATGAGGCATAGAAGTGGGATTTTCATTCATTTTAGTGGAATTGTTTGGTAAGTATAAGGGGAGTGTCTCATATCTAGAGACAGAGCACTACATATAGGATCTTGATATATATTTAGATATGAGCCAAGAATGATCTGATTTTTGGGAACTTTTGGAAGTTAGTCAGATGTGGGGAGATACACATATGTGGTGGACACTTTTTCTTGGTGACCATAATGAGGAATATGTGTTGTGAAATGAATTTCATAGGGAGTTTAAGGAAGAATTTATATCATCAATGATGAGGGAAACCAAGTGGAAAGATCTTATCTCCATTTATAAGGGTAGTATGAGCATTTGGGATTAGGTTCAAGGACCTCATGCACTTTGCTTTAGAATTTTTCCTAGATGAGGATTCCAGATCATGATGTCTAGGGGAGGCTTTACATCCAGTAATCAAGTATCCAGTCACTCCATTTACACTTAAAATTTATCTAAATGTACATAAAAGGATAAGGTTTTCAAGTGGATTCTTTCCTTTGTATTTGAGCCTCAGTAGGGTGTTTTGAGGAGCAGAGCTTTGGGTAGTGGGTTGTGGACATTTAGGCAGTCAGGGTTCTATTCAGTGGGGAACCAGATGTGGAAGTTTCTTTCCCGACCATCAGGTATAGGTGGTTTATGAGTGCCTTATGGGGTTTCCAATTATATTTCATATCTTCAGACGATATGGGCACCACCAGGCTTAATTTATGAATTCTCAGGGAGGCCAGATTCATATGGGCGGTCATGCGCCTTTTTAGCAGTAATAGTTTCATCCGAGATAGTTATAGTGGTAGGGATTGTAAGTTATTTGTTAGTATCCTAGAGAAAGCTGAGTTGGAATAAGGAAGTCTTGATATGGTCCCCTTCTATAGGGACTTAGACCAGAGCATGGATATGGAGCCTATAATAGATAATTAGAGGAGATGGGTGTGGTCATATTCACACGTTAGAGGAAAAAAATCCAACAGATCCGAGAGTTTTTTGAGGTATGATCAGTTTATGATCCACCCTTGTGTGTGCTTTGTTTGATTTAGGTGACTCACACTCCTTTTTTATCCTTATTTGGTTTGTATGTTGGGACTATATTTGGATAGGCTTATAGTTCCCTTGGTGTTATCTATACTAGTTGTAGAATAGGCTTCCTTTTCTTATTTGTATGGGGGATTTAAAATGGTGAGAGTGAAACACCAGTTAGTGATGAAATTATATTTATTAAAGATATATCCATATTATGTTATCCTTGGTATGGTTTTTATGTATTCCATATATTCATTCATCAAATTCTTTTTGAGAAGAGTATTGTTTTCTGATTTGTAGGGCCAATGAGTAGTGTTCGTTGGTGAGCGAGGTTATCAGTCAGGTGGTAGGTGAGTAGAGCCTATTTTTTTTACAGTTGGTAGAGATATTAATAGAATATAAAATTGGGGATCCTCCCTAGGTTTTGGAGAAGTTCTTAGATGTTTTTCTAGAGGAGTTTATGACACTACCTCCTCAATATGATGTCGAGTTTGGGATAGAGTTGAAGTTAGGTGTGTCACTAATTTCGTTGGATCCCTATCAGATGGTACCCAAAGATTTGTGTGATTTGAGGATGAAGGTGGATGATCTGATATAGGGGGGTTTCATTCAACACAGTGTGTCACTATGGGGTTATCCATTGTTTTCTCCAAAAAGGAAGACTGTATTATGAGGTTGTGTATAGACTACCAGAGGTTTAATTAGGTAATGTTCAAGAATCTTTTCCCTCTTCCAAGTATTTATTATTATTTTTTGAATATTTGAGAGGATATTTTTGGATTTTTAAGATCAATATATAGTCTGGATATCACTTGTTTAGGGTGAAAGATGAAGATATTCATAAGACTACCTTCATATGCAGGTATGGGAACTTCGAGTTTGTGGTCATGTCATTCGGTGTTATGAATGCACTAGTCATGTTCATGGGGATTATAAAATCTATGTTCCATGAGTTCTTGGACCGTTTCATCGTTGTATTCATTAATGACATCTTGTTCTACTCGAGGTACGAGGAGGAGCATTCCTAGTACATTGAGTTGTTTTTAGGGACTTTGACACCACTAGATTTATCAGAATTTATCCTAGTATGAGTTCTGGATGCAATAGGTGCATTTATTTTGACATGTGGTGTCTCATCAGGGTGTGGTAATGGACCCATCTAAGGTCAAAGTAGTTGTTTCTTGGGATTCACCCAATAATGTGGTATAAGTTTGCAGTTTCCTTAGTCTCATAAGATATTATCAAAGGTTTATACCCAATTTCTATTGAGTTGAAGCCCCATCGATAGTGTTAAATAGAAAGGACTAGGATTTTTTGTGGATATATTAGTGCGAGGAAGTATTTAATTACATAAATAAGAATTGGTTAGTTCTCTAGTTCTTTAGTTGATAGAGGTGGGTGTGTTGTTTTAGGTTTTTTGTGATGCGTCTCATATGGTATTGGGATGCGTATTGATGCAACAAAGAGTAGTGATCACTTATAGGCCCAAAAAATTATGTACCCATTAGTGTAAATATGCCACCCATGATATTGAATTGGTGATAACTGTGTTCACTATAAAGTTATGGTAGAATTACGTCATCAGTGAGCATTTTGTGGCTTCTAAAAACCACAAGAGGATGATATATGTTTTCTTTTAATGTGATATGAATCTATGACAACATAGGTGGATGGAGTTTTTTTATTATTATAATTTTGAGGCATCTTAAACCCCAAGTAAGGGTAATATAGTTTCTGATGCATTGAGTCGGAAGTCCCAAGAGGATGCAGCTCCGGAATTTGTAGATGTTTGGAAAGGAATAGAGGAGTTTATAATGATACATCCTGAAGTTGGAAAGAGAATTGTCCAAGTCTCTCTTTATTAGATGACTGTGGAGTTTTCTTTGATGTAGTAGGTGGATGAGTCTTGGTGGGGAGACTCATAGGTAGAGGTGATTCATGATCATGTTGACCATGGTGACTCTCCTAAGGGATGGTCAGAGGATGACCATAATTGGTTGTTATTATAGGATAGGATGTTTGTACTACATGTGATTCATGAGGGAGTTATCCATGAGTTTAATATATCACCTTTAGTAGTACATCATAGTATAAAAATATGTATATTGTCTTGATGAAAAAACTTTGATGGATGGGGATGAAATGGTCAGTAACAGAGTTTTTAGAAAGATGTATGTTTTTAAAGTATGTGAAGGTAGAGAACCATGTTCTAGGAGGTTTTCGTTGTAATTGGATGTTACTGAGTGGAAATGGGGGTGGGGGATATCATGATAGGTTTTTTCATAGGGTTACCCTGAGCTCATGGATTTTGTGATGCAGTTTGGGTGATAGTGAACTGAATGATGAAATTAGATCACTTTATAGAAATATGTGAGTCGAGTGACATAGATTCTTTGGAGAGGTGGTATGTGGATTATGTGGTTTGTATTCATGGGGTACTAAGTATTATTATCTCTAATTAGGATCTTCATTTTACCTCATGATTTTGGAGGGGATTTCATTATGTTTTTGGCTCCCAATTTCACCTTAACACATCTTTCCACCCTTATACAGATGGGTAGACAAAGTTGACCAGCCAAATGTTGGAAGATATGTTTCGATCTTATGTCTTGGAATTTTGTGGATCTTGGGTATGAAACCATTCTTCAGTAGAGTTTCCATAAAAAAATATATATCACTCATCCATTGGTATGGCTCTATTTGAGGTGTTTTATGGTTGTTCATGTTGTTCTCTATTATTCTAGAAAGAGGTTGGAGAGTCGAAAATTCTTTGTCCTGATGTTGTGCAAAGAATGATTGAGAAGATTCAGTTGGATCACGAGAAGATGAGGGGACAAAAGGACCATCAGAAGGTTTATGTTGATCATAGGTGTATGCACCTGGCGTTCTAGGTTGGATTCCTTGTATTATTAAGAGTATCCCTTTGGGGTGGGTAACAGAGGTTTGGAAGAGGGAGTAAGCTTTCTCCCAGGTTTGTTGGGCCCTTTGAGGTGTTGGGGTGAGTTGGCTTAGTGGTGTATCAGTTGGAGTTTCCACTATAAATGGAGAGTATCTACGACATCTTCCATGTATCTCAGCTTTTTTTTATATTAACGATGACTCCCACATCATTGAATGGGGAGAGTTGGATAGCGAGGATGATGCAACATTTGTGAAGAATCTAGTATATATTGAGGATCATCGAGAGAAGGTACTGCATGGGAAAACCATCCACTTTGTTCATGTGTTATAGAGGCATGGTTTCCTATAAGAGAGTACATGGGAATGAGATATGTAGATGCATGCCTAGTACCCATAGCTATTTTTAGTTCTTCCTTGTTCTATTTTTCTTATTATATGATGTTTTGATCTTTATATGTTACGTGATGTGATGTTTACATTAATGTGTGATGTGTAATAAAACCATAAAATTATGGAAAGGGGAGTACCTTATTCTTAATAAAGACACATTAACTAATATCTGATTAAACTCATGCTGGAGAGTCAGTTCCGCCCAAAGTGAATAATATCTTGACACAGGGGATGGAATTACCTGATTTGTACATTCGGTTATGTGTAGTTTGTTTTGTTGTGATGATTATTGGTTTGGGATGTGTGTATGTTGGATGTTTTTGTAGTAGACTGTGTAGTGTGTGGTGTCTTTTGTTAGGTATCATATGTTAAGGTGATGTGGTTGTGTAGTTATGAGGTTGTGAGAGATGTTTTTTGGTAGTTTGGTTTAGCGTGTTTAGTTGGTGGTAGTGTCAAGGAGTAATGAGATTCTTGAGAGGTATCTCATAGGGTGGTTATTCAGACACCTTTTATTTCTAGGATTGGTTTTGGATTCTTGAGGGATATAATCATTTGATAGGTATTTAATGTAATGGTTTGTGTCCTCCCACTCCATTTCTTTTCGAGTTTTATGTGTTGGAGGTGTTTTAGGGGAGGCTTGAGGAGGTTTCATGGTGATCAGAGGAGTCATAGACCAAGATCTGAGGTTTTGGTGGTAAAAAAATGGAGGTATAAGGAATAAACATCATGTAAAGCTTACACAACATGGAATTAAGGTTCATGGTCTATGAAGGATAGTTAATAGAGTGTTACATGATGTGTGATAAATTCTATATTTAATAGGTGAGGTGACGTATTTTTTGTCAGGGATTGAAACCAGAAGTTTACATGGTGTGTAAAGGGTACACACATATAACTACTCTATGATTAATGCTTATCAATGTTATAGAACCTAGGTTTTCCCCTCAAAACCTAGATCCCTCTCATTTCTAGGTGGTATGGTGGCCCTCTAGATAGCTTCTTGGGATTCCTTCATCGCGAATCGATCCTTGGATTCTCATCTTCGATCCATGGTTACATCTCCTCTATTCTATGTGGTTTTCCTTACATTATTCTTAAAAGTTTCACCGTGGTGTTGTTGTTTTAGTTTAGGGTGTGATTTGGGATATGTATTGATGATATTTGGTTGCGTTGTAGGTTGATCTAGAAGTTTCTTGTATGGAGGTAGTTTCTAGGTGATTTTTTCTTCTCCCTGTGTTGCATAGCAAGATCAGAAAGCTTCTTTGAGGAAGGGGATCCTTATTCTCACTCTTTTATATGCTATTTTTGAGATATTCATACTTTTTATTACCTTTTCATGTATTGTAAGGGTCATCATAATCATATAATTAATTGGAACGTCTAAAATTGATGGTTATGGGGATTTATCACATGCTTTACTACTTTTGATAAATGTTGTTGATGTTATTATGAATTAATATTACCAATTCTGAAAATTACAGTGGTTGGGAGCCTTTCTTGTGTTGTAGATGTTATACTATGATGACCCTTTTGTTGTTGTTGTGTGATCTCACCCAAGTAAGAGATTAAAGAATGTATATTTGGATAATAATTGTTTTCCCCAAAATCCTGGTTTGTTTGATAATACCAATGATAATTTAAGGAAGTAATGTGACAATTACCTAGAATAAATATAGAATATGGAATGTGTATTGTGATGTGTGCTTGTTCTTGTTGTGTTTCTTTATGTGGTTTGGGCCGTTGTGCGATGATAGATGTTACCGGTAGGGCCGTGCGGTGTGCATGGAAGTGATGTGGTGGTTGATTAGCATAAATACAATGCAGGAAGTTGTCTGATGTGGTGCAGTAGTTTTGGAATAGAGGTTGTGGCATAGTGGTTGTGTGATAGTGGTGGTGGTATGTGGCGGTTGTGGTTATGTGATGGATGATATGTGTGGTTTTTGTGTTGTGATATGGATTGGGTGATGTGGCACAATAACGATGGTGGATGTGTGGTGTCGTGATGGTGGTCATGTGAGTTGGCCTAGTTGTTGTGTGATGTGGTTGAGTTAGTTTTCTAGTTTGTAATTGAATAAATAATGATGCTAAATTAATGAAACAATGGGTTATAAATTTAATATAATGGGATGGAGTTTGATGTGTGGTAAATTGATTAATGAAAAAACATAGTGAAACTGGTAAGCTGAAAGTGGAAAATGTTGTGTGGATTTTTTGGTGACTATGTGGTCTGTTGCCTATAGTGGTGGTACCAGTTGTGACAATTGATTTATGGTATGTGGTGGTGTTGTGGTGTGCATAAGTGTTGTTTATGTAAACCCTTAGGTTGGGTATTGTGTTACATTTCTATATCATGTATGTTTATGTTATTTTATAAATGCCCCACCTGAGTTAGATAACCTTACCAACTCTCATATGTGATGATCTTTGGATGTTTTCCCCAATATCAAGGATGGTAGTGATACAGATGGATGGAAACCCCCTCTCACTTTCTATTTCTTTTGCAGTGATGTGTTGAACTAGGTGTCTATGAGTGATATGTGATGTGTCGGCCTAAGTGTCTTTGGGTGATACATTATGTGGTGTGGTTTGATATATGGTGGGGGTCATGCACGATAAGAGGAGGGAATGAGGTTGATTTCATTCAAATTCATGATACCATACTACTTTGGTTTTGGTTGTGATGTTTGGCCCAAGTTTTTGTGGGTGGGAGGTGATGTAATGTGATGTGATGTGAGTCCTAGGTGTTTGTGGGTGGAATGTGATGTGATATGTGTATAAGGGATGTGATTATAGGATGTTCAATGTTAGGGTGTTAGAGTGATGAATCCGTGGGGAAGAGGTAGCGTGGTGCCTTGATTTGTTATGATCTCAATTCTATAGTATTATATTGGATGCATGATTTTTTTGAATGAGACATGGTGAGGATGAGTTTGGTTTTAATACCTGTATAGGTGCTTATTGGTTCTGATCTTTTTTCACTAGCACATTAGCATGATATTTTCACTTGTACACTTGAGGCCTTGATTAGGAACCTACTAAGTATACCTGTTATTCTCACCCTACATATATAAACTATTTCTAGGTTTTCAGGAGGACTTTGGGGATAGATATATAAATTACTAGATGGGTTTTAGTTAATTTCATAGACTTACCTTTTTGGTATTTACTTTAGATAATTTTACATGTAACATTTTTTTATTCATGAATTGTGGGATTATTTTTGGTTTACATTTATATTTTATTTTGGATTTGTTTGGTGATTTTTATCCTATATCCTGATCCCATTTTATTTATAGAGGTTAATACATCTCATATTATGATTTTTTTATACCCTTAGTGCTGGTCACCAAACAAGGGCCTACTGGTGGTGGGAATTAGGGCTCATTATCTCTCTCCCTTTAGTGTAACATCTCTAGTGGGAAGGAGTCATGATAGGTATACTCCCAAACTGAAGGTATCTATATATATGAATAATTTTCTCTTATGTATAGGTTGGAAAAAATTTGATTAATGTTATCCATAGTAGTGAAAAAAGATTCTAGGGATTCCACTTGGACATAAAATCAATATTTCTAAATAGATTACTTTTGAAGGGGTGTACATTAAGGAGACAAATTATTTTCTTATTCATGAAGATTAGAAAACCATTTTCTGATTCATGAAGGCACTTTATAGACTAAGGTAAGAACCAATAGAATGGTATTCTTTACTTGATTAGTACTTGAATAATCTGAATTTCCAATGTAGAAGAGTAGGTAATAATATCTAAATCAATAAGGAGAGTGATCAAATTATGATATTCTCATATATATATTTATGGAATAATATTTGGTGGATTGAACTAAGAATAGTGAAGGAAGCTTTTATAATTCATGAGACGTGAGTTCAAAATGCTAATGATTGGAGAGTTGACATTTTTCCTTGGCTTTCAAGTGATAAAAATAAGGAAAGGAAGATTTATCTCTCAATCCAAATTATATAAGGAGGTTATGAAAATATTTTCAATGGAGGATTCTAGGATAATAAAAACACCAATTTCTTTCCCGATAAAGTTTTCAAGGGATGAAGATAGAAAAGGGTTCAATGTTATGAAATATATGAAGAACATTGGGCGTTTTATATAATAATAAGTAACACAACCTAATATTATTTTTCTCACTCTTCAAGTTTCAAGGTAGTAGAGCAATCCCAAGGAAATCCACTTTCTATCAGTGAAGATAATTCTATGGTATATCAACGACACAATGGATTTTAGTTTAATTTATAGTGAAATATCTAAACCAGAGTTATTAGAATATAAAAATATAGAATGATATGATTCAGTAGATTATATAAAGTCTACATCATGTGATTCATTTTATCTTAGAGTATTTTTCATTTCTTGGATTATAAAATACAAGATAGTATTTTATTGATCACTGCATAAACTGCACATATTTCATCCACTCAAGATTGCACAAAACTATTATGGATGAATAAAAAACTTGAATATAAGGTATTTAAAGTGAAGTCTCCTATTAGAATAAATTGTAAAAATTCAAGTCTAATCAACCTTAGAAAAAATACCTTCCATCACTCAAGGAAGAAGAGCATTGAAATCAAGTATCTCTTCATCAAGGAGAAAGATGAACATAGGTGAATGAAATTAGAGTATGTTCATGCTAAACTTAAAGTAAAAGATACCATGAATATATACCTAACTAAATATGTGTTTGATAGGCATAGAATAACTCTCATATTCTATTTTATCCTCTATATTGAGATAATGTGGATGTGTAAACCCACTCTCAAAGGTGTGGTATGGATTTCCCAATGTGTTGATAATTATTATTTCTCTATTTCAACCAAAAAATGGGGAGATATATTGTTCATAAAATGGGGAGAAATTAATAAAACATTTTAAGGGGTGAGTAAGGAAAAAAGGGGGAGAGCTATTCAATGTTAAATTAGGGGGAGAAAATATGCAGGGGAGAGGTGGAGTTATGGATAATATAGTTTTCAAACATCAAGTGCAGTACAAGAGCTGAAAAAGTGATTCATGGATAAGATTTACAAGTTACTATTGTTTCTCTTAATGAGGGTGACTTGTGGGAGATTAGAGTATGTATTGAGTGAGTACTTTATTATTATCTAGAGTTATAGAGGGAGATTGGTGTTTGAATAAAAAGTTACAAAATTTGTTTAAAAAATGTGATAATGTGTTTAAAGCATTGTCAAAAAACCTAAAGGATGATATTATTGGAAGAAATAATCAAGAGAAAATTTTAGATATTTTGGGTTGTGTTTTTAAAAAATATTATTGAACAAATTATAGAGTAAAGAAGACCATGGGGTATTCATAAATTAATGTCTCTAGATGATTTTGGATTCTATTTGAGAATATTTTGTAGATATTTGGAGAAAAGAAAGGATTCTCATACCAGAAAATTTTGAGAAAATGAGTTGTGTGAACATAGTAACATTCATTAATGGAGGCAAAAAATTTTCTGAGAGTTTAAAGAGTTGTTCTATGGATCAATTTTTCATTACATGAATTCATTCCTTGCATGACAACATTTATATGACCAATAGTTGTAAACAGAAAGGATGTTATGTGAACTAGTGTTTGTGAGAACATGTTTTATTTGAGTGTAATTTATACAAAAGGGGTTATATGTGTAATACCCCAATAATTTAGTTTATATTTTCTTTTATAAATGACACTATATTCGATAGCATACACCACATGAAACCTCGAGCTTAAAAAAAACTATGAAATAATATTATTTAAATATAACTATTATAACATAGCCATTGGGCTGATGGGTATGAATAAAAATAACAAAATTATGAAGTATATGTGGAAATTATTTCCTTAATACAAATAATACATTCAATCAATATATTTAACATCCATCTAATTTTTATTACAATGAACATAATAAGAATAAATTCATTTTATGCTTTAAAGATACTTTTATTCAAAAATGGGTTTTATTACTTTTTGTGCACAAATAATATAATATAATTTCTACCACGTTTATAAATAGTACTTGAAAAAATGAATATAATTTTTCAAATATTTTTTTAAATATTAAAATAGGGTGTATTTTTGTGATTTTTCAAAAAATATTTATTTTTTAGTGAATAGTGAAAAATATTATTATTTTTTAAAACTGTCATTTCTTTTCATTAAATCAAGTAATTTTAAAGTACCATTTTATTTTGGATTTTATTTTAAAATAACATAAGATCTATTATAATATAAATAATATAAATAATTCCATAGGAATCAAAATTATATTTTATTTTGGGGTAAGTTTATTTTTATGCTTAAAAACACATTTTTCAGAATACTATTTCTAAGTTCATAATGTTTTTCCATTTTAATTAATAAAATAATCCCTAATGGGGAATTATTTAAATTAAGTTTATAGATTATATATCTATTTATATGAATTTAAATTCATATAATGATGATTACTAGTCATAGAGTAAATGTAATATAATCTTATGTTTGAAAAATACATTTAGCTAAAAATCCATTTTTGTCAGATTTTGTGGGTTTATTTTTAAATTAATTTATTCAACTTATAGAAATTGAATTTGATAAAATGGATTAATTATTTTCAATTATAAGTTTTAATTTTTTTTAAATATTTTCCTTTTACTTTTAGGTATCATGTAGAGTAACCATGGTAAAATTTATCACCCCAGTAAAGAGTAAAATGATATAAACAAGGTTTAAACAATATAATAATACTTCAAAATAATACATAACAATTAATATATTTAATTTTATGAGTTTAATTCGTTAAAACATTTATATATTTTAAAATATGGCATCTTGGTTCCATTTTTATTTGATAAAGACCATTATATCATTTTAAGTAAAATAAAATTCCAAAATTTTATTCTCTTGATTTTAATTTCTCTTATATTTTCTCATATGGATAATAATATTTTATGAAAAAATTTAAAATATTATTTTGAACACAATTAATTTATTTTTATTATGGTAATTTATTTTTAATTTTTAGGGATAATATAATTACCTTAAATTCTAAAACAACGTTGACACAGTGCTTGCGCAATCACTAGAGAAATAAAAGTAAATGATTTTTTTTAAAAAAAGCAATATTTTTTAGATAAATTATAATGTAATATGAATTTTATGTTTAATAATAATGTATAATTTATTTTTAAAATTTTTAAATTCAAATTCCATTCCTATATTGATGTTTTTAAATTCAAAATATGTGAATAGTTCTTAAAATGACTTTAATGGAATTTTATGTTAAATAATATAATATTAACTGAATTAAATAAAATAAAATATTGAAATGGGACAATAAATATGGTATATGGTAAAAAATTTCATCCATTTACCTTTTTTTGAGCCAATTGTTACCTTATAAGTAAATTTATAACCCTTTAAGAATGAAAAAGTTGTTACCACATTTAAGGATAATATTTGTTAATGAAGGGGTTAAACAAAAGATAAGGTTTAAAATTACATATAAACCTATCCATATTTTATTGATTTAAAATACTTAAACCTTAAAATATATTTCCTTTTAAATTTGTTCCACTTTTTTACACTTTCACATGAAAAATAATTTATTATATTTAAATATTTTAAGTAATTCAAAGTGTGTCCTTTTCTTCTCTATAAAAGGACACAACCTATCCTATATTATTCACACCAACTTGAGAAATTTACCTCAATAAAAACCTGAAAAAATATTTCTCTGAATTCATTATACAATTATAGAGGTTCTTGTATTATCATAATACAAACACTAGGGTCTTTAAGTGAAAATCTAAAGGAAGTTCCACAAAGAAGATGTAATCATCTCTATTGACTCTTTCAAAGTTCATTTTTTATACCCCCTCTAAATATATTGTAGCCATAATAAAAAAATTAATATAGTATAATCAATATAATTTATGTTTTTATGATTATGGAAAAACCATTTTGAACCTATTTTCCATCTTACAAAAAAAAAACATTACTTGTGTGTACGTAAGACCTATCGCCTCCACATAGTAGTGTAATTCATGTTCCCTCACAACTTTAATTAAATATTAATAAATATGTAACTAATTAATATATTGATATTGATGACATAATTATGATTTTTAAAAATATTATATATCATTTAATTATTTACCCTTACACTCATTAAAAAAATTATAACGTCACTCGTGCGTACGTGTGGACTACCAACTCCACAAAACGATGTGATTTATTTTTCATATACATTTTTACAGATGATTATAAATATGTATATAATGTATATATAGGATTTTTATATCATCATTATCATTCATAATTTGATGTAACCATGATTGAGACACAATGACCATAACCACCAAATCAAAACATACATGAAAAATGAAGCGATTAACACCCAAAACAATGATAATAATGAAATATTGTTAATGAACAAGTGATAAGATGTTATAAGTGGATCATATATGATATTATGGATATATATATGGTTATTTTATATAATTTCAATAAATATAAATGCATTATATAGTTGTTTAAAACATATTCAACTAAGTTGAAGCATGACGTAAGACGTTTCTTAACTCAATTTTTATTCATTGAGTTATACCACTACTTAATTTTTTTATTTTGTTAAAATAATATGTTTGAAATGAAATTTGAATGTTTTATGTTTTATTTACACTTCTTTTTAATATATATACATTTTCTACACATAATCACTTCATGGACTAATTATCACTTCAATGATATGAACATTATAATGGATTTCGTCTCAATTTCCACTTCATTGAGAAATATTTGGAATTATGCACCTATTTTAATTTATGCGGTGTATATACTGCCCATTTTATGTATTTAACAATAATATATATTAATTTATGGTTATTAAATTTTAAATTCAAGTTTACTATTTCAATTTGTTATAATTTAAGAGCTACCAAAGAGAAATAATGTAATACTCCAAAAATATAGTTTTTATTTTTTTGGAAAGAATAGTATGTTTGATAGTGTACACCGAATGCAACCCCAACTTAAAATAACTACAAAATAATATTATTTAAATATAACTATTATGACCTAGTCATTGGGTTAGCGGGTAAGAATAAGAATAAAAAAATTATGAAATATATTTAAAAACTATTTACTTAATATAAATAAATAATTAAATATATAAATTTAACATTTATATAATGTTTTACAAGGAAAGTAATAAGAATAAATTCATTTTTTTCTTTAAATACAATTTTATACAAAAATGGTTTTTATTAGATTTTGTGTTCTATTATCATAATTAATTTATGATTTTTATTAAATATTATTTGAAAATTTAATATCATTTTTAAAGAATATTTCAATATTATCTTAGGGTGAATTTTTTTGATTTTTCTAAAATGATTTATTTTTCTATGAATAATGAAAAATACCAATTTTTATAAAATTTTCAATTATTTTCTTTAAATTAAGTAACATAGAAGTCCCATTTTGTTTTGGATTTAGTTTTAAAGTAAAAGAAGATCCATTTTACTAAACCTATTTTAAATAATTTTATAGTAATCAACATTATATTTTATTTTGGTATAAGTTTATTTTCTTCTTCTTAAAAACGTATTTTTCAGAAAATTGTTTTTAAGTGAATAATGTTTTTACATTAAAAATAATTAAAATAATACCTAATTATGATTGATTTAAATTAAATTTAAAGATTATATATCAATCTATATGAATTTAAATTCATATAATGATGATTACTAGTCATAGAGTTAATGTAAGATCATTTTATGCTTGAAAAATTCATTTTCCTCAAAAGCCTTTCTTCATCATGTTTTAAAGGTTTATTTTTTAAATTAACTTCTGAAAATTATAGAAATAGAACTTTATAAAATTTATTCTATATTTATAATCAATAGGTTCAAATTTTGTAAATATATCCCTTTTATTTTTAGGCAATATGAATAGTAACTGTTGAAAAATTTATCACATGAATATAGGGTAAAATGGGATAAACAAGGTTAAAACTACAGAATAATTCTTCAAAATCATTAATAAACCTGAAAATTTTATTAGGATGAGTGTAAATATGATACCCTTTTAATATATTTGAAAATATGGCATCTTGGTTCCATTTTTCTTCGATAAAGACCTTTATATGAAAATTCAAAAATGTCAATCTCTTTATTTTAATTTCTACTATACATCCACATAGGGATAAGAAGATATATGAATTAATATAAATGATTATTTTTAATATAATTAATCTATTTTTATGATGGTAATTTATTTTTAATTTTTAGGGATGGTATAATTACCTTAAATGCTCACACAACGTTGACACAGTGCTTATGCAAGAAATAAATAAATCAAAGTAAATGAATTTTAAAACATTAAAAGTAATTTTTTTAATGAATTATGGGTTTGAATTAATTTTATTGTTAATAATAATTTAAAATTGTGGGTGAAAATGTTTATATTATAATTCCATTCTCATCTTCATGTATTTAAAGTCAAAATATGTTAATTGTTCTTAAAATGAGTTTAATATTGTTTTATGATAAATAATATAATATTAAATGATTTAAAAATCATAAAAATATTAAAATAGGATAATGGTATGAGATATGGTTGAAAATTTCTTCCATTGACCAATTTTTACCTAATAAGTAAATTTATAACCCTTTAATAATGACAAAGTTATTACCATAGTCAAAAATAAAATTGGTTAATGAAGTGGTTAAACCAAAGCTAATATTTAAAATTCCATATAAACCTACCAAAATTTTATTATTTGAGGGTATTTCAACCTTAAACTATATTTTCTTCTAATTTTTTTTCACATTTTTCCACTTCCACATGAATAATAATTTATTATATTTAAATATTTCAAGACAATCTAAGTGTGTAATTTCCTTCACTATAAAAGGACACCACCTATCCTCTATTATTCACACGACCTTGAGAAATCTATATTGAATAAAACATTAAAAATTCTCTCCCAAACATTATTATCCATGTTTTATAGGTGTTTTTATTCCCCAAATACCAACACTAGGGTAATTAAGTGAATATCTAATGGAGGTTCCACAAATAAAAGGTAGTCATATTTACCTACTCTTTAAAAATTTATTTCATTTTTTTATAATCCCAATAAATCTATTGTTCCCATCATAAAAAAATAATCCAATATCATCAATATAATTAGATTTTTTATAATTATGGGACAAACATTTTCCACATATTTTCCATCCTATGAAGAATGAACTCATAATTTTTATGTACATATAACCTACCATATCCACAAAGTTGTGTGTAATTAATCACCAATTTACTTGGTTGGTAATAAAGATGATGTTGGGACCATGTTTTTTGGAGTTGGTTTTTAGATTCTTAATGAAGTTATTTGTGAAATGTTTTTTTATTTTTTTTCTTTAGGAAGAAATCACCATACTTTTTAAGTTTTGGTGATAAAAAATGAGTATCAGAATTAGAAGACTAGATGTATATTTATTAATAAATTACCACATTTTCAGTTTTCTATTCTAAATATGTATTCCAGATGAACTTGTTTTCTAACTAATTTTTTAGGAATGAAGTTTTATGGAATGGGGTGAGAAGATGTAGCAGATTTATAAAATCCTTAGAGTGTTGAACACAAAATCTAAGGATGCTTTTCTGTGAAAAAATTTCTTAACATCATAAGTTGACTAAAATATTCTGATCCAAGATTTTTGAAAAAATGGGGGAGAAACTATGTTTTTGGAAGAAGATTGAAATTTAGGATTATGGTATTTCTATAAAGTTTATGTTTTCTGGATGCGGATCATTAGTTTTAGATGTACCAGATGAAGAAGTTTTTTGAATACTAGAAGTTTGAATTTTTTGAAGTCATTGGTTTTTCAATTGTGTTGAAAGAATGATCCATAAAATGAACCATCAATTACTAAGTTTTAGAAGAAAAGAAGTTAGAGTTATGCCTCCGATTCATCAGAAAAGTTTTGGCACCGATAAGACATCTGATGTAGTGTTCCACTGAAGGTAGAACATCAGACCAATCATAATGTATTAGATGGACCAAAGTTGTTGATTGATAATGAAAAGAAGTTCATTGACTGATTCATTTGGTGATAAGGTCGATATGAACCATTGGACAAGCCTTGACACCGGTAATTCATAAAATTCCATTTCACTGGTCTGAGAAGTTTTTTAAAAAATTAATAAATTGGATGAAAAATATTCTGAAGTACTTAGAAGTTGCAATGATGTTTATGAAAAAATAGTTGAATAAATTTATCGGACTAAGGAATATAATCATATTTTCAAGTGATTGAGTAGAGCCATCATAGTGAGAAAGAAGGACTAAAGAGAATAGTCATTTCAAGTAACAAAATTCTAAAGAAGTTGAAACAATATAGACAACTATTGTAATTTGGTTCAGATCATTAGAGTGATCAACTACTTATTTATTTTATCTTCAATGGGTCGAGAGAAAATGAGGCAAAGTTTGAATTTTTGATCCATCAGATGGGATTTTCATAAGAGAGTTTATCGGATATAATTTTAGATAGAAAGAAGAATTAGATTCTCCAAACAAAGAAATATCAAACAAAAATGATCAGAATGAATATTTTTTTGTAAAATTGAAAAGGACACATTTTTTAGAGGATTCTAGTAGATTCGAGACAAATCCATAAGTGTTGAGAATCATTAAGAAATGGTCAAATGAATTTTGAATTTCTTTGAGCGAGAAAACTATTTTTATTTCCCACCTTTTATATTTTGGGTTCACCTATATAAAGGGGTTAAAGTACAAAATAGTTTGACACTATTAACATACGGGATAGAGTGAGAGAACTTGAGTTTTTAGTTTTTGTACATAATTTATTAAGAAAATTTTCCCGATATAAGAAGTGTTATAAATAAGTTGTGTTCAGGATTTATCACATCAGATTTAGTTTTATGATAGAGTTATTAGACTAAAAAATTAGGCAAAATAAATAAGTGAATCAGACTTATTTCTAAATAAGTGAATTAGACTTGTTTCTAGACTGAAGAATAAGATATAATAATCAGAGTGAGTGATAAGATTGAATTTCTATTTTAAGTTTATAGAAGTTGTTCCAACCTACTGTTGGGTAAGAAAGTGATTAATTGGTTTGTTTAATAATTAAAAAAATTTGAAGTTGTTGAATTAACTTTTTGACATGTTAGAAACCAACCAGTGAAGGTTTATAAACTTGTTACAAAAACTTATTTACATATTTTTTTCCAAAATAACTACAAGTAATTTTGTATTGATCATAGTGCTACAAAAGTTTAAGGGTATTTCCTACTTGTTATATCCATAAAAAAGGATTGTTCTCTAATGGATAATGTGGTATTGGATTATTTCTAAACCATTTCAAGGACAAGCTAAACTTATTGAGTAGTTAAAATTATAAATACTTATGTTCCTGTGTATGTGAGAATATTTGTTTTTTATTAAAGTGATTAATATTAAACAGGAGGTGAAGGTTTTTATAGTAGAAAGATGACATAAAATAAAAATATATCACTGATTCACCCCCTCTCAATGATTACATTGATCTTGGTTAGGCCTTTTCAATTGGTATCATAGAAAAGGTTCCAATAATTTACTACTTTTTTAATTTTTTTGAAGAGAAGTTGTTATGAAAAATTTGAATTATGTGAACATCAAGGGAATTATAGTTTTTTATGTAAAGAAATATCATATTTAGAAATATTTATTGATGTCATATCTCATGTCTCTTATTTATGATGTTTTGGAAGCTGCTACATATGGATTTTCTCCTCTTTTTTGAAATTTTCCTCTTATATCTATCGATAAGAAAAATCTAGAGAGTAATGGAAGGGATAAAATTCTTTACTAGAATCACTCTATGAAAGTGAATTCCATAGAGTAAAGGGAGTTGGAACTTCTAAAGGTATCTGGGAAAAGTTGAAAAATATCTATGAAGGAAATATGATGGTGAATAAATAAAAGTTAAAAATATAGAGACTAAAGTATGAAGGTCTCAAAATGGGTGAGTATAAATATCTTATTGACTCCTTTACATGTGTAAAAGATATTTTGTTCACCATAAGATGTCTTGGTGAGAAGTTATAAGATTCAACTATTATTAACAAGATCTTATGAATTATTCCTGATAAGTTTGATGCTAAAGTTTCATCTTTGGAAGATAGATATCCTAAAACTATATATTTGGGTGACTGATATATAACTCTCATTACGTATGAAATTGGAAGAGATAAAGTTATTAAAATCAAAGAAAAATTTTATTAAGAAATTTCCTTCAAAGATTCCATGTAGGGAAAATAAAATAAATTTCTTTAAGATGAATAAGTTGGTGATTATTATTCTGAAAATTAGGTTAGTAAAAAAATTTATACTCTTTTATGTTTGTTTTCTAAAAATGTGAAAAGTGGAACAGGTAATTACAAAGGGAATTTACCTCTGAAATGTTTTGAATGTGGAGTTTTTGGGAATTTTTCTATGAATTCCCCTTAAAGAAAATATTAATAATAAAGTGATTAAGTTGAAATAAGGATAAGAATATCTTGGAAGAAACATTTTGAAAAATCAAAATCCTATTCTATTAGAAAAGATAAAAATTTATTCAAATCTAGAAAATATTTCTTTTCTAAAGATGATGAATATGATGATAATGGAGTTAAAGTTTTAAAATTAACTAAAGTTGTTGGAGAAAATAGGTTTATTGAAAAATTAAAATATAAAGTTTTTCCTGGTGAAGAAATAAGTGGTTCTGAAAAGGAAGAGACTTAGTTATAATATGATCTAAAAAGATAGTTGAAATAATGTCTTCAAAATATTGAGATAATTGAAACAGAAATAAAAAATTTGAAAAAGGAATGTTCTGTAGAAAATAATAAAGAATAATTTTGTTGATTAGAATGATAAATTTATAGAATATATTGATCAGTTGAATAAATCTCTTGAAAAATAAAATAATTGGAATGAACATATTGAAGTGAAGATAAAAGTGAAGTAGGAAGAGTTGGAAATTATTCAAAAGAAGTTCTCTAAAGCTAAGTAAAGATTTACAAGTTTCAAGAACTCTATCTCTAAAGTTTGAAAAAGTTCTATAAATTTTGATCCTGATAAAGTTCAAAAAAAGTTATATTCAAAGTTTGAAAATAAAATTGAAAATTTTTCTAAGAAGAAGAAAGCTGAGAAAATCATGTATGTTTCCAAAACTAAAAAAGATGAAAAATTAGAAGTTTCTATAATTTTAGAGTCTAGAAAAAGTTTTTATACTACTTCTAATTCTGTTATAGTGGGGAAGAAATATGAATTTAAAAAGAATATTTTAGGTGATAAAAGGATGTTTGGGGATCAAAAAATTCCAAATGTGGAAGGTAAGAAAATTGTTGGAAAACCAGTTTGTAACTCCAGATAGTATGGAATTTATTGAGGAAAATATTATTTTTATGGATACTGCTGGTATTTTGGAGGATTTGATCAAATAGAAAATATTTTTTGATTCAATAAAAAAATCTACAATTATTCTATGATTAATAGAAAGAAAATTTTGAGGTCGAGTCAATCCTATCAAAGAATAAATTCCAAGAAAGTTGTTTTGAAATTTGAAAATAGGTTCTAACATATAGAAACTATTTGTGAAAGACATGATAAGCCTAGACATATTTCCATGGTATATTTTTTTCTAATGGAAAAAAATATTTATAATAATTATCAGAAATTAGATGTTAAGGAAGATAAAGATAAAGAAAAAGATCTTGTTTTAGAAACTTCTCTCAAAGCTACAAAAGGATAACAACACTAGATTTTGGATATTGGGTGCACCTCACACATGATAGAATATTTTAAAACTGTTGAGGAATGTAAAAGATTTAAAATAAGGGACAATGAAATTTAGAAATGATGAATCACTTAGAATCAAAGGTATTGAATCTACTATTATTAGGGAAGAAAAACTATAATTGAAAAGGAACTATTTGTTGATGGGTTGAAACAAAACTTTTTGAGTGTTTCAAATCATTTTAATAATCAATAAAGTTATTTTCAGAAAATATGGTTTTGTTGTGGAAATAGTTAAATATAGAAAAGTTTTTACGAGAGGCCAATGAACAAATGAAACCTTGTTTCAAGTTAGTGACATACTGAATTCATATTATCTAATCATGATAGTAGAGAATAAATTCTAGCATAAAAGATTGGTCGATATTTGTATAAGGAATATGATCATGTTAACAAAGCGATATAGTGTTTTTGATATAGTTTATATGATAAGAAGAAGAGATTAGTGTTGTTCATTTTTTTGAAAGGGAAGATTACAAACTCTGCACACAAGAAAGTTGAAATTCATTTAACTTATCCTACATAACTAATTCATTCTTATAATTATGGGATATTGAACAAACAATCAACTTTTAGAGATAATTACTTTATTTATTTCATTTATTATTTTACTTACATGAATTTTATTATGTATTTAAAACATAAATTAGATTCTGTAATTATGTTTAAGTGTTTTAGGAGAAGACAAGAAAATGAATTTGGATATTCTGTGAGGATCTTAAAAACTGATAATGGTGGTGAATACAAGAATGAGGAATTCAGAATTTATCTTTAAAAACGTGCAATTCATCATGTGTTTAGAGAACTATACACACCATAGTATAATAGTGTTGATGAAATAATTAATTGAAGTTTGGTGGAGATGTGACACACTATGTTAATCAAACATGTTCTTTCTCACTAATTTTGGAGGCAATAAATGAGTACATCAACCTATATTCAGAATCAGTGTTTCTATAGTCTAAGTTCTGATATGAATCCTTATAAAATGGTTTACAATTAAATTCCAAGTTTAAAACACTTGAGAGTCTTTGTAAGTCCCTGGGTCATAAATAACAAAGGTGAAAATCTTGGAAAATTTTATCAAATAGTTGAGGATGTAATATTTATTAGTTATTATCTAGATGATAGAGAATATATATCCTTAAATATATAAATAGAAAGGATATTGATTCTATTGATGTAAATTTTTTTGAAAAGGGGTAAGAATATGTTTCAAAAATTCATAAAGAAAAGGGTGATGTAAAAGATTAAAGATTTGTTTTTGAGAAATATGAAAATATTTCGAACAATTATGATTCTATGCATATAGAATAATCAGAATTTGATATTTCTAGTGATGAGGAAGAAATTCATACGTCTCATCCCAGGATGAGGAAATCAGTGGAATTAAAAACATCATTGGTGATAAAAAAGGTTCAAACGATAATAACATCAAATTTGGTTGCACAAACTTATTTGTATTCAAAAGTTGAGCCAAAGGATGTTAATAAATATTTTGAGCATTAGGAGTGGATTCATGCTATGAATGAGAGTTGGAAAAAATTGAGAAGAATGATACTTGGGAACTTGTACCAAAAAAATAAAAAATAATTTAATTTGGTATATAGTGGGTGTTCCAAAACAAGTTGAATGAAGATGGATATGTGATAAGTAATAAAGCATGATTAGTTTGGAATGGTTACTAACAGATTGAAGGAATTGATTTTGATGATACTTTTTCTCCAGTTTAATGGTTAGAAACAATTAGAATCATTCTTGAAATTATATAACAATGGAGTTATAAATTGTTTTATATGGATGTGAAATAAGCATCTCTCAATGTATAACTCAATGAATAAGTTTATGTTGAACAACTATGTGGCGTTATAATTGTAAAAGATGAAGTTTTTGTGTGCATGTTGAAGAAAGATTTATATGGGTTAAAGAAATATTCAAGATATTGATGTTCTAAATTGGATTCCTACTTAAGGAAGTTTAACTTTAAGAAACGAATTGGTGATATTAATCTCTAAATCAAAGAAAATTTGGAGATTTCCCTTGTTTCAATTGTGTATGATGATCATATAATCTTTGATGGGAATGATGAAAGAACTTGTGAAAAGTTGTATGAATATATTAAGAAGTTGTTTGAGATATCCATGATCAGTGAAATGAAATATTTTATTGGATTAAAAATTAGAAAAAAAGAAGAAGTATTCTATGGAAATTATTAATAAGTTTTTTATAGAAATTTCAAAACCTATTTCTACACCAATTTAATTGAAAACCAAGTAGTATAAAGAAGGAGAAGGAAAATAAGCGAATTCTAAAGAATTTTAGAAGCTAATTGGAAGTTTATTATATTTGATTACTTCAAGACCAAATATTATATATGTTGTTACCATATGTGAAATATTCTAAAGTGACCCAAATTAATCTCATATCTTGATAGGAAAATTAATTCTTAGATATATCAAAGGCATAATAGATTTCAATATCAAATATGATAGGTCAGGAAGAATTGATTTGTTTGGATATACAAATATTGATTGGGAAAGAAGTGTGGATGATAGAAGATCTACATTGGGTAGAGTTTTCATTCTAGGGAAAAGTAGTGTGAGTTTTAATACTAAAAAAATTATGTGAATCATAAAATTACTGAAGATAAATATGTTTCTACTACTCAAGCTGCAACACAACTTATGTGGATGAAGACTTAGTTGGAAGACTTTCAAGTGGAAGTAAAGTTACCCCTTATCTTGGGTTGTTATAATCAAAGTGCTATAAATCTCACAAGGAATATAGTGCAACATTATTATTCAAAAAATATTGATATCAAATATCACTTCATCAAATACCATGTGGAGAAGAATGAACTAAAGTTGTAATATTTACCTAAAATGGAACAAGTAACTGAAATTTTCATAAAACCTTTACCTAAGGAATTTTTTTCAATATGAGGTTGAACATGGCCATCCAACCACTTTCCCTCCAAGTTTTAGCTATGTTTTTTTGTCACCACTCTCATATTATCTTTTGATAGTGTTTTTAAGGGAGATAAAAATGATATTTCATAAATATATCCATTTTTATGTGATAAATATTTTAAAGAAAAATGTATTTAGGGGGAGTTATGGGTAATCTGTGAATTCAACATGTGAGTGTGTGAACTATTATAACAGTTTGTTTAAGTGATTATAGGAAACTTGTTCTTACAAGAAGAAAGAATTTGTGAAGAGGTGGAATGTTGGAAAGTTCAAATTTTATCAAGTCCCTACTTATGGAAAACATGTATTTTCTATTAAAATATTCTTGTTTCCTATAATGAGTTCACTCACATAGGATTATAATTGTTGAATAGTGATCCATAGCTTAAGTTACAAAGTTTCAGTGATTTATGAAGGTTGGTTGAGAAAAAAATCCAAAGGGGGAGACAGTTGGGACCAAGTTGGATGGAGTTGGTTTTTTGGATGCTATAAGAAGTTGTTTGTGGAATGTTTTTTATATTGTTTCCCTTATGAATAAATAACCTTACACTATACATTTTAGTGATCAGAAAAAGTAGTATCAAAATCATAAGAACAAATGAATATTTCTTAAGAAAGTCCATCTTTTTTAGTTTTCCATTTTAAAGATGTTATCTAGGTAAATTTTTTTGTGGAATAATTTTTATATAATTAAGTTTTTTAGAATAGAGTGAGGATATATACCAAATTTAGAATGTACTTAGAGATGTTCAAAAAACTTTTGATGACTCTTTTCTATGAAAAAATTTATAAACATCATATGTTGGCTAAAAAATTATGATCCAAGCTTTGTGAAATAAGATGGGAGAAATTGTGTTTGTGGAAGAAAAGTGAAATGCAATTTTCTGGTGTTTCTAGGAAGTTGAAGTTTTTTGGACCTAGATTATTAGTTTGAGATGTACTGAACATAAAAGCTGTTTGAAGATAAAATTTTTGGATTTTCCTAAGTTGAAGGTTTTTCAATTGTGATTAATGACCGATACATAAAATGAAACACAGATTATTGTGTTTTAGAAAGAAATAAGTTCGAGTTGTGCCACTTATCCATCATACAAGTGTTGGAACCAATAAGATATCAGATGCAATATTCCATCAGAGGTAGAACAACAGACAACCCTAATTGTATAATATGGACTAGATTTTTTGATTGAGAATGAGAATAATTTTAGATACTAATTCATCAGGTTATATGGTTTATAAGATACATTTAAAAATCCATAACACTAATAATTCATCAGATGTTGTTTCATCAGTTTGAGAAGTTTTTAAACAAATGAAGAAAGTGAATGAAAAGGATTATAAAGTATTTAGAAGTTGAAAGGATGTTTATGAAAAAGTATTTGAAAATATTTATCATCCTAAGGAATAAAATTGAAATTAAAAGTGATTGAGTAGAGATATTAGAGTGATAAATCTGGACTAAAGAGAATAGTTATTGTAAGAAACTAAATTCTAAAGAATTTTTAATAATGTAGTCAACCATTTCCAATTGGCTCAGTGCATCAGAGAGATCAAAAAATTATTTTTTGTATCTTAAGTAGGTCAATAAAAAAGGAGGTAGAGTTCAATGTTTTTGAATTCTTGATCCATCGTATGAAATTTTCATAATAAAGTTCACCAGATAGAATTTGAGGGAGAAAGGAAAATTGGATTCTCCAAACAAAGAAAGATCAGACTCAAACGATCAAACTAGAGAATTGTTTATAAACTCGAAGAAGGTTAGAGTTTTTATAAGATTCAATAATATTCTATAATAATCCATAATTTTTTAGAATTATTGAGAAATTGTCAAATGAAGTTTTAATTTATAAATTAATTCAAAATTTTAAATTTTGTTGAGTGGGAAAACTATTTAAAGTTCCCACCTTTTTTATTTCAGGAAAACCTATATAAAGGGTCAATGAAAATTTACTATAACACTATAACATGTGGTAGAGGGTGATATAGGTGATTTTTTGGTTTCAAAATAGAATTTATTGAGTAACATTTCCATACAGAATAAGTGTTCAGAAGAATTCGTGGTCAGGATTTATCGGACCAGACTGAGTTATCAAATAGGCAGCTTTGGGAAAAGAAAGAAGTGAATTAGACTTGGTTCTAGAGAATAGAATCATACTTATTTATATATTTAATAATTGGATAGAAGAATCATATTGAGTGATCAGACTGGGTTTATGTATGATGTCTAGAGAATTTTTTCTTACCTTTTTCTAGGTAAGAAAGTGAAGAATTTTTTTATTGATGAATTTAAAAAGTTGAATTTGTTGAAGCAACTCAGTGACATGTTCAAAAACATCTAGTGAAGGTTTATAAAATTATTACAAAAAATTATTCACATATTTAATTCTAGAAGAATGAAATTCACTATTGTATTGATCATATTTTTAAACAAGTGTAAGGGTATTTCCTACTGTTTTTATCCACACAAAAGGATTGTTTTTTAGTATATTGTGTGGTATTGGATAATTTATAAACCATAACAAGGAAAAATTAATCTTATTAAGTAGTGAAAATTGTAAATAATTGTGTTAATTTCTATGTTTGAATATTTTTTTAGAAAAGTGATAAATCATTAACAGGTGGAAAAGGTTTTTATACTAGATTGATAACAGAAAAGAAAAAGATATCACTGATTCACCCCTACCTTCTCAATGATTACATGGATCCTGGTTGGGCCTTTTTAGATTTTAATAATGTATATATATGATATTTGTGACATAATTATATTTTTTAAATATAATATTTAATTTACTTCTTTACCCTTCCACATGTTAAAAAAATGATAACTTCACTTGTGTATATGTGTTGACTACCACCACCACACAATGATGTGATTCATTTTTCATCCATTTTCAAGGATGACTTTATATATTTATATAATTAATAAATATGATTTTTATATCATTATTAAAATTACATATATGATAGAACCATGATCAATACACAAGGATCATAACCAACAAATCAAAACATACATGAAAAATAAAACTATTAGCACCCAAAATATTGATAATAATGAAATATTATTAATGAACAAGTGATAAGATGTTATAAGTGGACCATATACGATATTATAAATATTTATATGGTTATGTTATATAAGTTTAATAAATATAAATTTATTATAATGTAGGTTAAATCATGTTCAATTAAGCAGAAGAGTGAGGTAAGGGGTTTCTTAACTCAATTTCTATTCATTGAGTTATACAACTACTTAATTGATTTTATAATGAATGATTATGTATGAAATGAACCTTGACTATTTTATGTTTTATTTACACTTTTTTTAATTTATTTACATTTTTTACACATAATCAATTCATGGATTAATTATCACTTCAATGATATGATCTTTGTAAGGGATTTGGTCTCACTTTCCACTCTATTGAGAGATATTTGGTATTATGAACCTATTTTATTTTATGTGGTGTATATACTTCCGTTTTGATGTATTTAACATGAATCTATATTTATTCATGGTGTTTAAATTTTCAATTCAAGTTTACTCTTTC
Source organism: Viscum album (assembly GCA_963277665.1). NCBI lineage: Eukaryota > Viridiplantae > Streptophyta > Magnoliopsida > Santalales > Viscaceae > Viscum > Viscum album. The sequence continues at coordinate 1,719,974,144 of OY728141.1, forward strand.
AAGGGGTTACAATTTAAGAGTTACCAAAGAGGTAATAATTTATTTTAAAATATCTTTTTTTAGGATTACTTATTTTTTCATTAAAGCAATATTATAATGCATCCTTCATAACATCCATCTATTTTTTTATCATCTAGATTTTTAAGGTATTTCAATTTTTTTCTTCTAAAGTTTCCTCTCTTTTTAACATGAATCAATAAATGAAATGTTTAAAATAAAAGACAATATTATTTCACCTTTTTATCGGGTTTATTTTTCTTCCATGTTCATATTTTTCAAAACTGTTTTAAAAAGGTACTTTTTATTTACTAAAATGATTTATTAGGAATATTTTATGCTATATTTTAATTTTTATAGGGTTTTAAAAGAATCTTTATAATTTTTTTAGAATATTAATTTTCTAATTTCTTTAAAAAAAGTCTAAATTAATGTTTCTTTTTAACATATATGTTGTTAATAAATTTTTGCACGGCCATAACCATTTTATACTATTTAGATTCTTATAGAAGTTTTCCATGGTTTTATGAATAAAACTATATATAAAAAATTTGTTTTAAATTTCTCACTTCTTTTTTCTTATATTCTCTATAAATTATTTTATTACAAAATCTACTTTTACGATGAATTAATGGTCATCTATCATCTCTTGATTAATTTTATGGACATTAAATTTCTATTGAAAAATTCAATTTCTTATGATCACATTTCATTAGAAATTTAACTTCTCTTCTATATCCGTATTTAATTTATCATAGATAAGCTTATTTACTATACCATATACCATTTATATATACATTTATTTACTCTAAAAGTTATTTGATTGATGGGATAAATCTTGATATTCCATATTTTTTACTCAATAAAGGTATTTTTGATAAGGCATATTATTTAAAAATTAAATTGATCAATAAACATGTGATGAGTATAGTTGAAATTAAAGTAAGTGTGGGGCCCAAAATTACATATCCCCTCGATGCATTGACATATATAATAAGAAAAACAAGTTGGATAACCTTATTAAATGGATTTCACTGTATACCTAGTCACATTTGAAAATATATTGGCACAAGGCCTTGATCATGATGTATATAATCATGAATTTACTTTACTATGAATTTAGTTATTATTATCTATGATATTATTATATTGATATTATCAATTAATGTATTTTGTGATCAAGTTATTGATTAAATGACATGTGTTTTGAGTTATTTAATTTACTATATTGAATATGCCTTATTTACTCATGATATTTTCTATTATGAACAACCATCACTTAGCATTTGATATAACCCATGTTTTGTTTTATTTTCCCCATGATATGAAGAAGGACTCTTTGAATGAGTTTCAAATTTGAAAAATATTTTCTTTTGTTATGTTTTATATTTTACTTCCAATATAAAATGGAAATTATGTATGTATTTGGTTATTCAAGACTACTAAACTAATTAGTACACGATGATGTGATATATTGTATCTTATACCAATGCAATAAAGTATACACCAAATTTGGGTTACTATATTTGGGGTTGTTACAATATAAAATTAAATAAATTTCCCATAATTTATATGGTAAAGTATAATTTATCATTTGGATGAATGAAGTGATTCATGACACATTGATTATGGTATAAATAAAGTATATTTAGCATATCCGATGAATCTTTTAAAGGAATAATAAGTATATTAGTTGATAGAGTAGTGAGTTATAAAATTGTGAGAGATCGGTGAGTTCTCAAAGTAAATGGTTATAAACTAGGTGGATAGTGATACCACTTGAAAAATTATAAAAAAGCAATGCAATTTGTGATTTTGGTATACTGACACATCACCATTTTCATAACCCCCCTCCATTGGGACCCCTTCTGGGATAACAATTGAGAGAAAGAATGAACCCTGAAGTCCACCTCCAATATGTCCTGGGTTGGTGACTATCACCAAGGGTATAAAACATAAATTTTGAAGCATTACCATGATAATATAAGTCATAGACAAGAGATAAGACAAAAACCATCGATTAACACCACATCATATAAATAAACAAAGATCCCATATAATTAAAAACAATAATGAATGTCATTTCATATAGAATAAATATATGAAATAAAATCCAAAACAACTCAAAAGTTGTATCTACAATGAAAAATTTCCACTCTAAGATAGTAAAATTTATCCCAGTCACCAAATCACACCAAATCACCTAAAATATATATAGGGGTTCAGATAAAATGTATACTCTATAAGATCCTTGTCAGGACCTATCATGTAAATGTGAGAAAATAAAAATAGGTAGAAAAGAATAGAACTAACATGTACTATTAGGTAAACTATTCATTTCTAGAATTATAGAGGCTCACTCAACAAGTATCACATCCATGTATAATAATATAATATTAAAATAATATAATCAAAGGCGCTCTAGAACCACTTCTCCACTGGTTTTCTTCCCTCACACCCCAACATAAAATGTCTTGTTCTCCCATACCTTCCTACTTGATGTGGTCTGGGTCACAAATTTACCTACCCTAACTCTCAAAAGGTCCAAAATATTTTGTTGGACTTAGGGAAAACCACATATCACATAATCACATTATATCCAAATCACATTCAGGTCCATCAACTCGTAACCATAATGGTAGGGTATCATGAACATAGAGGATATAAACCTTGTTCCCTCCTCCTACCATGTACCACCCCCACCACCTATCCACCACCCCGTCATCACCACATCATCATGTACACCACATACCATTCCCACACCTTGCATAATTGTACAAACCTCAGGCTATCACACCCAGTTTACTAAAAATGGGAGATAGGGGAAGATGAGGGAGTTAACCATCTACCCTAACTAACCTGGATGTTAGGGAAACACATGGAACCAATACATTTGGTGTCAATATAAAATAATCGACTCGGGTGGGGTGAGTTTAGAAATCATGAGAAAATAAATGAATAAATTGCCACACATAGGCACCAGCCTAGGGATATACAAAAAAACATTACAAAAAATTATTTTATTTAACCATTTAGTCAAAAATAAACATCCTTAACTATCACTGACTCTATAACACAAACAAGAAAATAACCACACAATAATTTCCATAAAAACTAATCATAGTTTTAATTTTATTAATTAAATTATTAAATTTCATATTTATGTTTATAAACTAATATTAGTACAATTATTACATTTACTTTACATATTTAATGATAACTATTCTTATCTATCACCCACATTTATTACAGCTATTATTCATTCATTTAATGCATTCATATTTTAATTTTATCTTTCATCTAATTATTTATTTCCATTTTAATTTACTATATTTAATTAGAACATCACCATTTTCTCATTCTAGCCATATTATAGTTTCATGTTTATTATTTTGATCCTATACCATAATACCTAGAATCACTAACAAACTAAACATCTTATAACAATCACCTTTCATTTCATAGCCCACACATCATGCCAACCACTATACCACAACCATACCCTCCTTCACAAACCATCCACAACATGATCATCACAATATCCAAACATAACCGCATCACATATCACTAATATAACCACATTGAAACAAGAAAAACATATTTTTAGGTAGATAATATTAGGGTCCAATATCAACCATCTCTCAAGTCTCGATTAAATAGATAAACCATTTAATCACTAACTTTAATTATCAATTCATTAATGTGAGGTGTTTCCATAAAAAAAACATAATAAAAATTCATGTTTCCAATAGAAAACATTTAACAACTTTAAAGGGGATCCTACTAATAAATAAAACATACAAAAAATGTTTTTTAAGATAAAAGGCTTAAATATCACAAAAATAACCAGATCCATTGATGAAATTACTTTAATAATTTTCCATCTCCTTTTCTACCAAAATTTCTTTAGGTTATTAATGTTATTTTAATTATGATAGTCACAAAAAACATGAAATAATGATTAAATATAAAGAAAATACATGAAAAGAACTTATATTTATTAATTCTAATATTCCATTTTATTTTATATTATTTAAGTTGGTTAATGACAATTACTTGATGAAGAAATCCTGATAATATCACAATTTACACCCAATAAAATAGAGAAGGCATTGAATACCCTACCATATAAGAAGATTTACCCACATTGAACCAAGAACTTATAAGAGAGGAGGATGTGTGTAGGTTTGGAAACATAGGAAGGAACTTTAATGATCATAGGGAACTCACTGGACTTGAATATAAAATCATGGATCAACCAGGATTGAGAAGAAGCCAGAAAAAAATGGAGGAATATACTGGTTTTAAAAACTACTAATATCTTTTTACCTATATATCCTCTAAATACATGCATAAACTCCCATTTTAATTCACATTAATTGGGTTGCATATAATTACCTTACACAAACCATTTAAAACCCTATAATTTATCAAGATTAAATATTATTTCCATATTAATCATAATATATTCAAAATCCATGATTTTCATTTAATATTTCCTTATTTTTTATAAAATGAGTTATAGAATGAATCTGGGAAGGGAAAAATGAATTTATATGAAAACATTTTACCCCCATACAATAGGATTATGTTGTATAAGGTTAATATGGTTTATCCTTATGTAGGTGGTTACTCTCATATGTGCTATTCAAAACTTGGTTAACCTAAAGCGGTGAAGGGTCTACCCACCCATAAGCTGAATATATCCTTTACACAGGATTCAAAAGTTATCCACATCCCTCATGTGAAACTCATTTACCTTTATGTAACTTAGGAGAATTGGGATTACCCTTATGCGACATCAGATGTCCTCTATGAAGTTATAAAACCCAGATCTACCCTTACACATATTTTGGGAATCTCACCATAACCTTATGTGAAACTAAAATCTCCCATGGATGCCACCACACCATACACTACAATGTGGTAACCCCCCACTCATTATTTTCCTCCCTCACATGCTTTATCGGCCTCATCATGCTGTCACGTGCTGATATTACCAATGTTGTGAGCATTTCCCTTTTCCATTTTACATAGGTGGAATCCATAGGAAAAACACTGACCAGTACAGGTGCTTTATTACCTGTAGTACACCCAATACTAAATACTTTACCTCCCATGGCCTTTTTTAGGGTTTGGTGGCTCTCAAAATGGATAAAACTCCTCCATATCCTCCAAAACACCTCTAAACTACCTCATGATGCCTCCAAACCCTATTAAAACACAAAGGGGGGAATTCAAATATCCAATCCCTTACATTAGATACCTCTTAAACTATTCCCTTCTTTAAGAATAAACTAAAGATTTGGAAGGAAGGAAACAGGGAATGGTTCGAACAACCACCCCATGAGATACTTCTTATAAATATTGCTAACAATAATTGGGAAGTTACAAAAAAATACAAATGGAACTACTGGGTAGGTAAATTAAATGTTGAGTGACTTAAGGATTTCATAAGGAGCCAAAACCATTTTTCAACAAATTAAAATAATGTTAAACATCTCACTCTTACCTAGGAAACCATAAAAAATCCAAAAAATAATGTATATCAATCACATTTTTATCATTCTTTTCACATGTATTAAGTGTGTCTAGAAATAATATTATCACCCAATTTTAGATTTAAAAACAATAATTTTCATTATCAACTTTAAATGGTTATATTTTTATGTAAATTTATTTTATCAATTCAAACACGAGAGAAATATAAACATGAAAACTAGGAACAAATTTAAGAATAATCACTCCAAACTAATTTTAAATATAATACATAAAAAATCAATGTATGAATATTATTAGGGAATAATGTTATGTTATTCAACCTTAAGAGAACTATTTATAGCTCAGAAAATATATTTTCAACAAAATTATATCAACACTTTAGTGAAATCATTAACTAAACAACATATCATGGGCCATTATTAATTTCTTTCAATTCATTTAAAATAAAACATCATATCTAGAACCATAACAATTCTACTTAAGTATGATCTTAAAATGAAAATATTCTCATTCTTTATCCTTAATCAATGTATAAAATTATAATTCATGAAAAAATTTAATTCATATCATTAATAACTTATCATGCTTGATATACTTAGAGTAAATGTTCATTAAACATAATACCAACAGTATGAAGTATATATTATGTACAATTTTTCTTATGAATGACTTCAAAATTACACAACATGGACACTTTTAGCACACTTTGATATCATAAAACTAGGTTCATAGGTTATGAATTTCAATAACAATAAAAAAATTAAATTTAATTGGAAACATGTGATGGAAAGCATGGTATCAATAACTGACGCATGACATCTTAACCACACTTCAAAAGACGGCCTCATAGCATATTTCATATCCTGTTTTTTATATATTTATCACATTATTATAGCACTCACATCATGTTATTTTCCCCATATAATTTTTTTTATTAATGTATTATCATGCTTTTAATTTATCAATTAATTACTATATGTTACCCTTTATTGCTTTATGCTTAATCAAAATATAGCTTTCTAAATCATGCAACAATATTGTTTCATGTCATTTGAAACTTATCATGCTTAACATGGAATAAAAAAATTGATAATAATTTTTTATAGTTTTCATTACTAATGTTCATTATATCATTTATTGATTTAAAACATAAATCCTTAATTGTTTAAATAAAATATATATTAGACATACATTTGAAATCTTCTTTAAGTAACATAATATAATCAATAAAAAATCACAACTCTTATCATAATCTTTAATTAAATGAGTCATAATTACAAATTATAGTTAATTTTAATCCATTTATCTTAGCACATGAAATAATATTTTATACCATGTAATTTTAAAATCTAAAACATTCTATTTAAGGATAAATTTCAAAATTAAAAATTAATAACCAAGGAATGTTTCTTTAAGAAAATACTTTAAAAACCTTTTCATGGTAACTATGATTTCTTAGACATGACTCCTAAATAATGAAATTACATTAACATACTATATATATCAATTTTAAAAAATATTTTTAATTTATAACATGCTCTTACATTTTACTTAATTAACATGTTAATATTTTAAAACCTGAAAAATAACATGGTATATTATTTAAAAAAAACTAAGAATATCATCATTTTATAACTTAAAATGTAGAATATTCTTAACTAATATTAATTAATTTATAATTGATGAATTATAATCATAAATACCACTTAATATCTGAATACTTTATCATAAGTAATCACTTGAAGCACATTCACAAATCAAATACTAAATTCAATCATTAACCATATAGAATTTTTATTACTTAAGGCATATTTGTAAGGTCTTTTAAAAAAACATATATTTTAAAAAATGATTTTTTCCATGAAACCCATCCACTGAAAACTTTATAACCAACCCAAAACATTTTGAAGGTTAAGTTTTAAATTATATTTTAAAAAATTAATAGGATTTTTAAAATTATTATAATCATTATTTAAAGTAAACCTATCGCTTATTGAAAAAAGAAAACTTCATGATCTAAGAAAGTCTAAAAGTCATTAATAAATATTTTAACCATATTAACTTATTAGGAAAATCAAGGTATTAACAATTCATATATCACTACATCAAAACTTTAAACATTATTTTATAATACTTTTTCCATTAAACTAATATAGGTCTATCATTATATTTTTAGATTAATATCAACATGCATAACTTAGAAACTAGAGAATTAAAAATAACACATAACATGATTCACAAAACATGAGGTTAAAAAATTTACTTTACTAGGTTTAAAGATCCTCTAGGTTATTAACATACTAGTAATTACAATAAAGTAAATCAAAATAAACATTCAAACTCAAAGTTACCATTTCCCATTTATAGTAGGTTAATTTCACTAATCCTCATAATTTATATTTCCAAAACAGTACAAGCACATATATCAGTGTAAATAAAGGTACCCTAAGTAAATTAATAAAGGGATTCCATCCACTGCACCGTGATATTATCCACTTTTGGAATTCATGAATTTAACTCATATATTTAAAACACATAAAAATAATATTTAATTATGGGAGAAGTATCCCCCCTCTTCATAAACTTGAAGCCATATTATACATTACCTACAAAAGAAAAATCCATAAGCCTGGTAGTAGATAATTTATTCAATTTTTTTAATATGGTTTACTTAATTCCTAAATTAAACTCATTAAAACATGATAATAAGTAATTATGATGCATTTACCTATCCTAGGTATCTCCTCTATAATCAATACCACCTCACATGACCATTTAGTAGACTCAGAGTCTCTGTGTTGGGTCATGGGGAGCCTTAAAATTCCACATCCTAACCGGTATCCCTAGCCTATGTTACACACCAAGATCAATTGGTACCATTTACCTACCAACCTATGTAATCCTCATTGCTCCTAACTCAATTATCCATCCTATCTCACAACCATTGGCTCTGATACTGCTCTATCACAACTCCCCTCCACTGGTACCCCTTTGGGACTAGCAATGAAGAGAAGGAATGAACCTTGAATCCAACCTCCAATAGGCCTTGGGTTGGAGACTAGAAGTGAAGGTATAATATTATAATATAATTTAAGGAAAATAGAAAAGATAAAATTCACTAATAAACACCACATCATATAAATAAACCAAGTTCCCATATAAATAAATACAATAATTCAAGTCATTCCATATAGAATAAATCTATTAAATAAAAGTCAAAACAACTACTAAGTAGAAAATCCAATGGAAACTCTCTAATTCAAGATATTATGGTCCAAATAGGTCACCAATGACCTCTTGACCACTTTATATATATATATGGGTGGTAATAACATGTATACTCAGTAATATTATTCTAAAACCTCTTTTGTAAATATGAGAAAAGCATAGTAATACTCTAGCGATTAAAGAGTAGAACTAACACAAACCTATTAGTTAAACTAACCATTTATATCCTCACTAAGTATCACCCATCAAGTATCACATAAAAGTATAATAATATAATATTAGAAGAATATAATCAGAGGTTCCCTATAGCTACTTCCCCACCAGTTTTCCACTCTAACACCCCAATGTTAAATGTCTTATTCCCATCCCTTCCAGCCTAATGCGGGTCAGGTCATAGCCCTACATAGAAAAACTCTCATAAGGTCCAAAATATCATGTTGGTATAAGGGAAAACTACATATCACATCATAAAATCATAACCACATTACATCTAGATCCATAACCTCATAACCACACTAGTATGGTTTTTTAACATGAAATACATCAACCTCATTCCCTCCTCTTACCATGAACAACACCCAATATATATATATATATATATATATATATATATATATATATATCACCCCATAATCACCACATCATTGAGTACACCACATGATCCTCCCACACCTTTCATGATTGTACCAACCTCAGCCCATCACAATCAATATATTGACAAAGGGAGATTGGGGAAGAGAGGGATTAATCCATACATCCTCACCAACCTATATGTTAGGGAAAACACCTAAAACCAACACAGAATCAATATAAAATACTCAACTCAAGTGGGGTGTCTTTATAATTCATGAGAAAATACATGAATACAAATTCACACATAGATCATACCCTATAGGTACACACAATAACCTCAAAACAAATCATCAATTAAACTATTTCATCACTGCTACCCATACACATCTATCACTACCTCTATAACCCAAACCAACCAATAACCACATAAAAACAACTATAACAACCAACTGTTGTTCCAATTTCATTTATTCATTTAGTAAATTCCACATTTCCATTAACCAACCAATATTAAGTTAATTATTCAATTTAATTTCTATATTTAATGATAAAACATTCTCAAACATCACCTACATTTATTTCTACTATTATGAAATCATTTAAATCATTCATATTCCAATTTTGGGCTATATTTATTAATTTATAACCTTATTACTTTAGAGGATTTTATTAACAGTCCACCATTTCTTCATTCCAACCACATTACAATTTCAATTTTATTAATTAGATCCCATACCATACTACCAAGAATCACTAAAAAACATACATTATATACCAAACACCTCACATTTCATATCCCATACATCTTTCCCACTACTTTACCACAACCAACCCCCTTCAAAATACATCCACAACACTATCATCATAATGTCCAACCACAACTACACCACATATCACTAATATAAACACATCACAATAATAAATAGAAATATTTTCATGAAGATACTATTAGGGTCCTACATCAATCATCTCTCAAGTCCCGATTAATCAAACTAACCACTTAATAACTGATTTAAATTATCGATTAATTCATGTTAAGTGATTCCAACAAATAAACCGAAGAAAAATTCCTACTTCCAATGGAAAACATTTCACAACTTTAAAGTATCCCCTAAAAAACATAAACCATATAATAAATACTCTTTAGATAAAAGTTCTTATATATAATTGAAATATCTAGACCCATTCATCACATTAATTCCATAAATTTTCAATCTCATTATCTACCATATTTCCATTTGGTTATTCATGTTATCTTATTTATGATAGTATTAGTGTCAACAATAAATGAAATAACGATGACATATGAATAAAATAAATGTTAAAGACTTCTATTTCATAATTATCATCTCCCAAATTATTTTATTCTCTTTAAGTTAGTTCTTGTTATACCTAATGAAAACAAAACATTGTAGTCTCAACATTTACCCAAAATAAAACAGAGGATCTTTAATACCCCACCTCAAAATAAACTTTAAATGCACTGTACTAAGAATATAGAATAGGGGAGTATATGTATAAGTCAGGAAATGTAGTAATGAACTTTAATGATCACAGATTACTCATTCAAATCAAATAAATAAGCTTAAATTACCCAGGATCTTGAGAAAACATGAAAATCTAATTGTGTAAGAGGCTGGTTTTGGAAATTATCAATATTATTTAACCCAAATATCCCCCAAAGACCCTATAAAACTACCATTTTAATTAAAATTAATTTATTTACATTTAATTACCTCACATGACCCATTTAAACTCTTATAATTTAGCAAGATTAAATATTTTTTCCATCTTCTTTACAATGGGTCTAATATCATAGACTTTTATTTAATGTTTTGTATTTTTTTATAACATGAGTTATTGAAAAAAACAAGGAAGGTAAAAAATAAAATTCTTCTAAAAAAGTTTTCCCTCACACAAGAGGAGTGTGCTATGTAAGGGTAATATGGTTTACCCTTAAATAGATGGTTTCTCCCATGTGATCCATTCAAAACTAGGCTACCCTAATGTGATGAAGGATCTACCCACACGTGAGCTGATGAAGACTTTTATATGTGATTAATTTTTTTCAAGACCCTCATGAAAAACCCATATACCTTTAGGAAACATAATAGAATTAAACTTACCCTTATGTGACATCAGATGACTTATACGTGTGAAAAAACAAAGATCTAATCTTATATAACTTTTAGGAATATCACCTTACCTCTATGAAAAACTCAAATTACACTTGACCACCACCACAACATGCACTATGAAATGGTGACCAATCACTCTATATTTTCTCCCTCAATTACACACTCGACCTTAGTAAACCCTCATATGCTAACACACCCAACACCCTGGGTGTTTCCCTTTCCCGTTTTACATAGGCGGACTCCCTATAAAAAACTCTAACCACCATAGGCATTTCACTAACTACGGTGCACACAACAATTAATGGGTGAGCTACTACGACCTATAATATGTCATGGTGGATCTCAGGATTTCCAAAAATCCTCTATGTCCTCTATAAAACCTCCAAAATCCCTCACAAAACCTCTAAAACCCAAGAAAACACAAATGGTGGAATCTAAAAATCCAATACCTTACAACCATTGTATTCTCCTTAGATTATCCTAGTGTGGGTAAACTAAGTAAAAATTTATCATATCACTCTTTATATTCTTTATCTCTTTATATCTAATATGGGAGAGAGAGAAAGATTTTCTCATACTAAAAGTGGGACAAGATCATTTCAATGTTCATTTGAAGAAATCAATATGCCTTAATTTACCCCACCTCTCAGGGTTTTTCCTTTATTAGAGAAAACACTTACCTTAAGAGTTGGGTAACCAAATCCCATTTTGAGATTTGTATTACACTTATATAGGAAATCCTAAAATTTAGGATACTAAATGAATAGATTTGAAATAATCCTTATGATGAATTTTAGAAATCAATTGTCCAACCAATGATCATAGATTCATATATGATACGATTGACATGATTTTATACCTAAATAAAAATAAAATGAAATAAATTCTAAATATAAACAAAATTATTATGAAATATATATCTTGAAACACTAATTAATTCAATTAAATTTAAAAAGGTTAATCATTTTAATACTATCCCATTTAATAAAATTCATTATTAAATGATTAGAAAACATGATACTCATCCAATGTAAACTTTTGTTGTAGATAAAAATTGAATCATTATCAACTTTGAATTTGAGATCAATTCTTAATAAAGGATAAACTTAATGTTATCAACTTCTTGGAATGATATAAAAGATTAAAAATAATTATTTAAGAAAAAAGGTTTATGTATTTAAGAAACCACTTCCTAAATAGCCAACTAACGAAGGTGTTAAACATGTGAATCTAAATTCTTATGAGAAGTATAAGAAATATTTTCTTGATAGTTTTAGATTAATTTTTTAGATATAAAATGTAATAACCCATATTTTTTATCAATATAATCTTCCCCTTTGATTACGTAAATGTGTCATATTTAGTAATATAGTATTATATAAAGCACATGCAACACATAATGAAAATTAGAAAAAATATATTATTTTAACTTGGAAATTATATTTAGAGAATAAATATGGTCATAATAATTGTATGTATTAAAATTTAATAACAAATATAAAATAATATAACTGTAATACGAAAATTTGGATATGCTCAATCCCTTAGAATGATTACACTCGTGAATAACACTGCAGAAATGAAAATGAATATTAGTAATAAAATATTTATTTTGATAATGAAAATATATACAAATTTGAGAGAAAATATAATTGAATAAATCATTAATAAAATATTATGTTTTTATAGAAATTAGGGAACTTTTATATCCATTACAAATCTAACCATTGGAATAGTAATCTAATCATTGGAATAGTAATATGATCATTTGGAATAGTAAGTGAGCTGTTAGAATGATATACTCACCTATGTAAGTTTAAAATAATATTTAGGTATCTTATAAAATGATAATATAGCACATTTATATCATGATACAAGTAAATATATATTTTAATAATGATACAAATAAGTGTTTTTATTTTTGTAAAACATTTATTTGTGTTTTTATTACAAATATAATGTTTTTAAATTAAATTTATAGCATAAGTTTTTATAAAATAATTTTAAGTTGAATTATAATAATAACATAATTTTGTGATATCATAATTTTTTTTTTCAAAGGGTCAAAAAATGATCATAATATTAAAATTGATGTTTTTTCAAATAAATAGGGAATTTATTAAAAATTTGATTTGTCATATTTTGAAAATTATTTTCATAAAATTAATTTACTTTTTGGAATCTAAACTTATAAAAATGGTTTTTTTGATTTGCTAGTGTTTTTTAAAATAGTTTATATTTTGGTGAATATTGAAATACGAAAAAATACGATATTTAACATTATAAATTAAACACTTGATTAGTATAAGAGGTGATGTAAAAAACAATTAATTTGAACTAAAATGAATTATTTATAGTATATAATAACAATATTCATCATTATTGGTAGTCTTTATCCAAAAACTGATAAACTAATGAATATAATATTAAAAAACACCCTTATCCTCCCCTTATAAATATCACCCATCACAACCCCTTATCCTCTCACATTATAACTGTATTAAATTAACAAATATATTCCAAATTATCTCCAAATATCTCCCCCACATCCCTAGAATCCTTGGTCTTATCAAAATACCAATCCAAGGTGCCTGAAGGGGAATCCTAAGAGGAGACATCCAAAGGAAAAGTTAATATCCTCAACTGAGCCTTTTGATTTTTCTTCCTCCCCATCCACAAAAAAATTCCATCCAAGATTAAATAGATACTATAATATAATAAATATACTGTAATTTTATTGTGTTAATGGAATACCTAGATTAAATACTCTTATCTTTTCTTCTTATTCTAAAAATGAAAATGTTGTTCAAAATATGGATTGTTCACCACCTTCACAAACACCATACTTTGTTTTTCTCCACCACCTTCATAGATGGTTAAATAAATAATATAATGGTTAATAATAATAATAATAATAATAATAATATAACATATTTAATGTTTTTAATTCATTAATAATCTTTTCTTTAAAGAAAATGAATCTAGTTCATGATGGCCAGTAAAACTACCTAAATGAACTAACCGTATAATGATAACATTTATTCTAAATTAATAATCCAAATGTCATAACACAATGGATATTTGGGAAAATTTAAATTTATATAAAGATATTAATATCATTTAATTTCAATTCTATAGTTTTAGTTAAATTTGGAAATAAATTCCATAATTATCCATAAGTGATTGGATCTTGAAACCATGAAATGAACACCCTAAAAAACAGAATTAAACATGATATATCCTAGAAATAGTTGTAAATGAACATAATATAATTATAATAAATCAAATATACATGGAAAATGTTCTTAATTAAGTAACTGATGACTTTAATTTATTATTCATGATATTAAGTGAAAGTGAAGAATAAATCTGGACCCAAGGTAAGGGATTTCTACGAACCACCCTATTTTATTCGGGTTATTATTTCTCTCTATTTACCTCACTTTTCCTATCTATTATTATTACTTAATTATTATATTATATATACTATATATATATCCCGTAAATATATAACTAATTTTATTCACCTTTCTATGATGATGATATAAATGTTTTAAAGGTTTTTTCTCAATTTCATTCATTAAGGAGAGTCAATCAAAGGGAGTTTCTCTGTTTACTTTCCTCATATCACATAACAATAAATGAATTTTTTTTAACCTTAAATGTATTATAAAAATACTCAATTTATTTTGTAAAACCTTTTTGTTTCATTTAAGATTTTATGGAAATTATTATTCCCTTAATCTCTTTAATGATTCTTTACCCTTTTTATCCCTAAAACCCACTTAAAAGGAATATTCCAAAAATTATTTATCCACTCCTTTTTATGTATTTAATTTATTTGGAATTCATTTTTATTTATTATTTTTATTTATTTATATATGAACATACAATAATTATTTAATCCCTTCTTTCATATAATTCAGTATAATATTCCATTTGGCTATATGATAAGACATGATTATGTGACCCATTTCCTTTACATTGGAGTTTCTAATTCTTATTCATTATGTATGATGTACTTACATAGAAAAAATATTAATATACATGTTATGATGGGTGTAAAAAAATAAATCTCCAATGAATTGGGTAATATTTATATCTCATAAGACAATATGTATGGGATTATGGAGTAAACCTAATCCATAATGGGACTCTGTCCACCATACGTTTGTGGAATACACATAAGAGTAGAAAATTATTTCCAGAATCAAGGCTCACTTCCAAGACTATCATATTAGATTGGGTTCACATCTCATTCCATCATTTCCTTAGTCAAGTATCACTCCTTGGACTATCATACCAAATTGAGTCCCTTACTAAACTGGGTTTACTCCCAATTCTAGTCCATATTATCTAAAGAGATATCATTATTTATCTAATATATTATAGAAATATATAATTAGAGGCCCACCAATCACACAATTAAAACAATATATACTTGTTCTATAAGAAAATATAAAATTTATCAATTCACCGTATCATAAACCTTGGAATGTAAACGAGTTTCATTACATAATTTCATCATAGCATAACCTATGGAAAAGAAATGGGTTTCATACATATTTAATTATACCTTAATTAACCCATGGGAAGAAAACATGTTTCATAGAATCATCCTTAATTAATCAACATCATTATCTATCTGGAGAATGAAATTGGATGGTATCATAAGATTAAATACCCAATGAATCATAATAATACTTAAAGGATGTTGATATAGATGAAAAATACCTTTAGAAGATCATTTGAACATTACTATGAAAATAAGAAAAACAACTTTTTCTTTCAGTATATTTAAAAACTAAAAAATTTCCAAATTATTGGTAAAATTATTTTATTTGAAAATAAACATTCAAATATTAAATGAATCTTCAAATAAAATAATATTCATGGATGTGAGAAAATTCATTCATGCTGTAAATGTTAAAACAATGATTACTTTCACATTTTTTTTTGTAAAAATTCATAAATAAAAAGTTTGAAAAAATTAAAAATTTATTTTTAGACCTTAAAAAATAAATTAAAATATGGTTTAAAATTAATTTTAAAAAATAATTCAATCATAGAAAATAATATTCTTGAAAATATTTTAAAGAATATGAACATGTAAGAAAAAGTTCATCGATCAAAGAGGAAATAAAATTGATTTTTATTAAAAACATTTTCCTCTTCATTTTCAGTATGATATAGAGAAAAATGATATTATTATTTGAAAATTATAGTAATAAATAGATAAGAACAAAAAATATTATTTTTAAAGTATAATATCCGTATAATTTAACTCAATGGAAATTCCTTATAGACAATCCAAAAAATAAATGTGATTGTAACATAGACTCTTACCTCAAGTCCCTTTTTAATTCGTATGAATTCAAACCTCAAGTATAATAACAATATATTTATTATAAATATATTCTAGTATCATTATCATACATAACTTATTACATATCATTATTTTATAATTTCTAATTACCTATTTATTAGCAATTTATTCATTAAAAAAATAATTCTAAAGAAAATAGGTCTATTTTCCATGTATGTTTTGGTTTTATGGTTTCATTAATTGCAAAATTGTAATGGTTTAATAATCTATAGAATATTAATTATGAAATAAGCATCATATTTAATCATTTTATACAATTTTATAACCATTCATATAAAGAAGTGATGAAAATGAATTACATCACTTCATAGAGATGATAGTCCCTACGTAAACATGAGTGATGATTTCACTTTTCGATAGATGAAATAAAATAAGGTAAATAATAATTCACCTTTAAAAAATTATTATTATAATATAAATTTTAAATATATTCACTAAATTTATCCTTATTACCAAACTTGTAAATTGGGAATAGAAACTGAGTCAGATCTCTTCATGGAGGTGGTCGTGCATACGTACGCACGAGTGATACTCTAATTTTACAATATATGAGAAGGAGATAGAAAATAGTTGTCCCATAATAATAATAAAATATATGTATATTTATGATACTTAAGTCATTATGTTAGTATATATACATTATATTTATATTAAGGAGAGGAAGAAATAAACTTTGAAAGAGTTGGGTAATATGATTACCCCTTCCTTGAGAGACCTATTTTGGCTTACACCTTAATCCGTTTTAGGTTAATCTTAGGGTATGAAAAGGATATAAATAAAAAAGGGAAAAAGTCTAGGAATGTTTTTTATAGGGATTGAAAAATCCAGAGGGCTCAAATTTTATGAATACGGGAGGAGGAAAGGTTCCCTTTTATAAGTGAGGGGAGGGACACACATGGAATTACTTAAAATATTTAAAAAATATAAACTTATTATCTTGTGTAAGCGGCACTAAATTCCCAACAATTTAATGGTAAGATAATATAAGGCCAAAATATCTTCAACCAATAATCACGGTAACAATTTTTTGTTTTTTTTCTAATAATTATGAAAAAATTAAGTTGGACCTATAAAATTATATTAATTACGATTATTAAAAATATGGAAGCCATTTTACAAGATTCAATTTATATAAGTGGTTTAAATTCATTTTAAAATAATTGTGAAAAATAAAACAAAACCATTTTTAAAAAAAAATCATTTTAATTATAAAACTAGATTTATTCTTATTCCATGCCTCGTAAAAAGAATTATATGAATTTTAATTTTTTTGGTTAAATATATAATCTATAAATTTATCGAAAATAATTCATAAATAGTGATTAATTTAATTTATTAAGATAAAAAAACACATTGCAAAGGTAAAATATATTTTTCAAAAAAGCATATATTTTTATCTCTAAATGCTTTTATTTTCATTTATATGCAATTGACAAACAATTTATTCATTTTTATAAATGTATAAATTGTAATTTTTTATAATTTAGTTATTTCTATTAATACCCTCTAGTCCAACGACTTGGTGATAAATGTTACATTAAATTATAATATTTTAATAGTATATCACTGTTGATTAAAATACGATGTTATGTGAAAATAAATCTATCAAATAAATAAAAATTATTTAAAGAGAAATATATCCTAAAATATTTGGGTGTAAATTATACCCCCATATATGAATTTCTCCCTTGAAATTCCTTCACTTTGATACAAAAAACCGAGGAAACTTCTACCTCATCACATTCTTGGGTTCCCACATAGATTTCTCAAATTTATTTCTTCACCAAAAAACTTTTACTAGGTGAGTGGTCTTTTTCCAAAACACTTTCTATATTTTATAAGAGATATCATGCTCTAGTGGTATGAATTTTAATTTTAGTACATGTGAAGGATTTAGTATGTACTTAATAAAGATACATGGAAAATATCATGAAATTGACAGATATTTGGTGGAAACATCAAGTGATAAGAAACCATCTAAATATTATTAATAATTTTGAAGGTAATGATATATTATAGGGTTCAACTTACCTTCTTTCCAATCTCATAACATTCTCCCAAGGTGATATTCATAGGAATGCCTTATCATAAAATTTGAACTCTAGATCACACTAATGATTGTGATCATAACTTTTATATTAACTATGAGATTCCATGTTGTTCTTTGGAATGAATCTAACCTTACATGCCATTTACTTAGCTATTCTAGGTCATAATAGCTTTCTTTATCCAACTTTATCCCAACATGTTGAAGTTTTGAACTTCCTAACTTAGAGAGATTTATAAGGATCCATATGAATATTGAATTAAAAGCTATTATTATAAGAAAAATAAACCAGAGAAACGTGTTGATCCCAAACACATTTGAAATCTATTGAGCATTCTCTCAATATATCTTCTCGGGTTTTAATGGTCCTCTCAATATAAACATCTATATTTTGATGATATACGATGCTAAAGTTAAAATCTATATTTAAAACTTGCTGAATAATTCTCTCGAAATTTGAGGTAAACCTAAAATTCCATTCAGATAAAATATAATTTGGTACTCCATGTAACCTTAATAATCCATTGATATATATCTTAGAAATATGATCAGAAAAAAATATTCTCTAATAGTAAATAAATGTTCTGAATTTATAAGGTGATCAACTACTACCCAAATGAATTTATACCCTTTAGATGTTTTGGGTACTCTGACGATGAAATCCATGGTGATGTTTTCCAATTTCCATTTTGGTATAGGTAATGGTTATAAAATTACCTTAGACTTTTGTCTCATAGACATAAATTTTTGACATACCTATAATTGAGATACATACTCTACAATAACCCTATTCATATTTCCCCATCATAAATAATTTTTTATATCTCTATAAATCTTCTTACTGCTAGGATGAATAGAGAATGATGAGATATGTGCTTCACCAAACAACCCCTTCTTCATTTATGGTATAACATGGAAAGATACTATATTCCAAAACTTGATAATTCTATCATAATCATGGTTGAACTCAATATCATTCTTCACCATATTATATAGTTCCACATATTTCTTATGCACCTACTGAATCCTTACATGGATGTATGGTTGAACATTCATCTAAGAAATATAGTTTCTTGATCATTTTATAATGATGTCAAGATCCATATTTTACAAATCTATAAGTGTTAGATCTCTTTTAATCTTCATCGTGGGAAACCTAGCATGGTCTTTCTGACATAGAGTGTTGAACACCTTGTTCTCCTTACTAGGGTGGTAGTCTATTGAGAAGCCATAATATTTAATCAATTCAAGCTCTCTCCTTCAGTTCATATTCATATTTTTTTGTGTGAATATATACTTAAATATTTTATTATCCATTATTATATATCATAACTTTCAATCCCTATCCTAGGGTTCTGCTCTCTTCCCAGTGGCGATGGAGTCCGCTTCGCTCCCCCTAGTCCCTTCTTCTCTCCCGCTTTCTCTCATAGGGCAGTTTTCTCTTTTGTATCTCACACTTCTCTCTTGTTCACTCTCCTTAGAAGTGGTCTATCTTGGTTCCCTTTTCATGCTTTCTCCCTCTACTCTGTGATTTTGTTTTGGTGTTTTCCTGATCCGTCTTTCTGGGCTCTGATGTTGCGATTCGCCGCTCCTCTCCAGGTTGGTTCGGGAGCGATGGACTCTAAGGTTTTATGATTTTCATTTGATCGGTTGTGGGTTCGCGCAATGTATACTTATTTATTATTTGGGGTTTCCTTTTCCTTTCATACATTATTTTGTTTTTACTTTTAATATATGAGTTCCTTAGGGTTTCAACCCCGTCATACTTTTTCCATTTTATGGTTTTTTGGTCTCGGTTCTTCTGGGATCCCCGATGCTGTGATCCATCACCGCTCATCCCTCATATCTGGATCTAGGTCTCCACATCTCTCTTAGAGGTGGATTAGAGTGGTGGTATCTCTGGGGATTTGGGATGTGAGGTCATAGGGTTAACATGGTGGATACTTCTTTGTTGGCCCCAAGTTATTGTCGACATTGGCTTAGTTAGCTTTGCTTGTCAGCTGGAGATTTTATGGTAGGTGTAGTGCTTGTTGGTCGCCTTTGGTGTGGAATGGCGTTCTTCGAGAAGATCTCTAGATTTGTGTTAACCTGAGTGTCATTTCACGCTTTGTTGTAGGGTTCCAGTGGTCATATTTGACGTCACCGATAGTTTGTAGCTTGGTGCTGGCGGCGTTTGGGGCATCATGGTGGGATGTCTTTGGATTCCCTTGCCCATGTTCTTTTGAAGACTTTCTTGGTGGTGTGGTGGCTTGAAAAAGATGATGGTGAGTGAGTAAAAAGTGATGGTAGTGACTTTCTAAATGACGACATTGGATTTAGGCTGAGTGATGGTACCGTTCTTTGGTTAAGATGTCGAAGGTGGTGTCTCGAACTGATGAGGATGATGATCCTGATGTATGACGACGTATTGATGATGGGTCAGTGATGATGAAAATTTAGATGGATGGTCTCACTGACGACATGCTTTGACGTGATGATGGATATGTGTGATGATAGGGTACATGAATCAAAGTGGCTGTGTGACATGAGGTGGACACGTGGCATGCGACGTAATGTAAACCGAGGTTTGGTCACGATTTCGCTCAAAATTTGAAAATTGAAAATTTGAAATGAATAATAGAACATATGAGTACTGCTACTATGGATCTGTTGTTTTTTAATTTCATTATTTTGTTTATACGGTTACCGATAAACCTTAAAACAGATTTTTAGAAAAATAAAAAAATGGAATTGGACAGGTCGGGTAAATTTTCTCATAAATTTTCAATTAGCATGAGGCATAAGCTATCACCATGTGATTATGCATAAGGAATCATCTCAATACCTTATTTTATTCATTACTATAGATCAAAAACCCTTTTATTCTATAGGTTATTGTGATCACAGATGAACTAACAAACCATCTCTTTAGTTTCCATAAATTTTCTTCACATTAATTATTCTAAAGGAACTTGGTTCCCTTACAAAAAACACATGGTTATTAGAATAAACAGTTGTAAAAAATCTATCACAAAGAGTCAATAGTATCTATACAACTCGAGAAAACAATGGATCTTGGTCACCATGGTTGGTCTGATCCATTTCTCAGTTACTTTTGTCTTTGAAGGATCTACTGATATACACTTGATTGAGATTATATGACCCAGTAATGAAAATTTATATGGTTAAAGTTCACACTTGATAGATTTAGAATACAAATTATCCAACCTTAGGGTATTTAATACAATATTATAATTATCTTCATTCTTTTCCATTCTCTAAAAATATATAAGAATATCATCTATAAAGACTACTAAAAATAAATTAAGGTAATCTATAAAGACTCTATTTGTTAAATTTATAAAGATAACATGGGAATTGGTAAATCCAAATGGAATCACTATAAATTCATAATGACTATACCTTATATAAATGGATATATTAGGTATACCTCCCCTTCATGACCTTCAATTGATGCTATTTATAATGAAGGTAAATCTTGGAAATGTATTGAGCTCGACATAGTTGATCAAAGAATTCATAAATATGGGGTAGTGGATACTTTTTCTTGATATTGATATTGTTAAGTTCTCTATAATAAATGAAAATATGCATTAACCCATCTTTCTACTTAAAAAGACCAGTTTCACCCTATGGTGACACACTTTGGAATATTAATCCCCTTTTTAGATTCTCCTGGAGTTTCTTCTTCAATTACCATATCTCAATTGGGGCCATTTTATAATGATTTTTAAAATAGGTGTAGAACTAGGTATAATGAAATTAATTTACTTCTATTGAACTATTTATTTTTCCTAGGTAATTATTTTCTTTATTTTCTTATTTTACACACATGAAATATATTCATGTTCCTTTGAGGCAGTTCCATAGGTTCTTCTTCCCATCTTCTTGACATGTAAAAACACAATCTTATTTCCTCCATAGTCTTCATCTAATGAACTCCCATGAAACTCCATTTTTCTCTTATTAATTGGGTTAGGTAACTCACCCATGTTGAGGTTTTGAATCATATATCAAGACAGTTGGTTAGGTATAATAATAAGGTTTTTCATTATAGTTTCTATTTCATTTGGTTACACATTCATTTTTCAGATGATTCCTCCTAGTTCTATCCATTGACTAAAGCCAAAAACTTGGTGTGAGTTTCAAATATCAATAATAAAATTAAGAATTCATATGTTTATAAAGATCATTATTATGGTGTCCTATATTATGAAACCTTCTTTCAACCCATGACACTTAAAGTTCATCCCATATCACTATGGATTATTATATTCCTTCATAGATTTTATCCTCTCATCCATCATAATGGTTCATAAAGATAATGATAATTAACTAAAGCATATCACTTGGGATTTTCTATTTAGGTGTATAGTCTTAGGACAACTCATCATGCACCGATGATGATCGAGTTAATAACCAATCCAACCCTTCCATAGTTATTACCCCTAGATGAATCTATTATACAATCTTATCCATATACTAGTATCCAAAAAAGGATGTATTTTCTAAGAAAACAACCCTACTTTATTTACTATAACTTTGGATTTTATCCTATACATAGGTTTATCTTAAGGGTTCTTACTAAATGTTTTAAATAATAATCTCTAAAAATAACTAAACCTTTCTCTAATACCAACTGAGGTGACCCAAGCATTACATACATAAATATTAAATTATTTTAGATGAATATTCAATAGATTCTATAAAAATACATTCCCAAAAACTGTAAAGGTTTAGTGTCTTTGGAGACTAGATACATAATCATCTTATTTCATTAAAAATATTCAACATATCCATAACAATTATTCCCACACAATACACTCATTATATATATCTTAGTTAAAACAATTCTTCATAACTTGAGGAAAAGAAACATAAGAAATGGTGAGCTCATATTCCTAGTAAGGGAAAACATGTGAGATATCAATAAATGATCATAATTGAGCATAATATGAGAATAATGGTATGATCACATGATTATAACTTAAAAAATTAATACCCAAATTTTAAAATATCTTTACTCATTAATCATGGAATAATGATTTGTCATAACATAAGTCACAATTCATAAGAGTTCATAATCATAAATAATAAATCATGATCCATGAGAACATATCATAAAAAAATACATGGGTTGGTGGAATACACATAAGTATAAAAATTATATAGTTAAGTCTCACTACAAAACTATCATATTGGATTGAGTTCACTCCCCATTCCATCATTTCCTTAGTCAAGGTTCACTCCCATGACTATCATATTGGATAAATATGAAGAGAATACTTTTGTGTGAATTTTATTTATTGATAATGGATGATATTTACTATCAATAGACAGTGATATAAATATGTTAAAGATAGAATAAAGACAGAAAATATTTTAAGGTTTGGTTAAAATGATCAAGTCTTGTTATCCCAATAAAGGATAAAGTTCTTTTTAAGGACTTTGAGTTTTCTTATAATGATTGATGAGATGTTACAAATGGAAGGTTATGAAGATAATGATCAGACAGATCCAATCACACTAATGTTATAGGATGAATTTGGTCATACCTTGGTCATCAGATGAAGGTGTATGGGTATCACTATCATATGGAGGGCTCTAAATATTCCATTATATGAAGTATCCAATGGACCAACTTTTATAAATTCATAAAAATATATTCCATCAAAGAAACTTTACAAAGTCATCTAATATAGTCCATAAGTCATAAAAAGATACAAAGTCCAATTAGACATAAGAATTTTTGGGAGACAAACAAAGGATCATTCAAATATACATAAGACTAATGTGAACATACTCATTTGATCAACCAATTGTTAGAAGCAAATGTTTGACTAATTACATTCATGGTTACATCAAATAGATTATTATTAGAAAAATAAAAGTTATCGATGCAATGTGAAGTGATCTTATAGAGTTTAAATATCATGATAAGAGTTAAAATTATTCCTATAAGGTGTTCTTGAATGAAGTTTGAAATAATGAAAAAGTAATATACATGAGGTAGATGATGTTTGAGAATTATGGTGAATTCACAAAGACAATCCATCCACATAGATGATTCACATGGTCAAATAGTCATATAGATGATTCATGTAGCCTAATTCAGCCACATAACCAAACAACGTATCCAATTCAATGATTTAGGCAAACCACATAGCCATTTTATAAGATGTATGAAAACCATATATCCTTTTTCAGCAACGTAGTCAATTAATTCATGTAGAAATTTTCAGTGATGTATCCAATTGATTCACATGTATGAATTATTCATAAAGGGAATTTCTAATAAACATGAAATGTGGTAAACTGAGATTGAAGGTGCTTTATTTTTAAATTTTAGTTTGATAAGATTGATACTAGTGTGAAAATTCAAGAGATGAATAATTTTTATTTAATTAAATAGACCATGGAAGTTTCTATAAAAAAATTCTAAAATGTTCTTAGGAATTTAAAAAATAATATAAAAAATAGTTTCATTGTTCATAAGTATTACTAAAAAGTTTCACTAGATGGATAAGTGGTATAAATTTATACTAGTTTAAAGGAATTTACAAATATTTTGTAAAGATATCAAATGTGATGATGGAAATATGATCCTTCAATATTCCAAATATCATGGAGGAAATATATATGATTATCTCTAAGTTATAAGAAAGTTTGAAGGATTTTATTGATTTCAAGTCTTAATGAACTTTCAATGTAGTCAACAAAAGAAAGTTTCCAAGTGGGACACTAGAAACATTAGGTAGTAAGTTTGAATCAAGTACACATGATTACCTAAGATAGTGGAGAACCACTTCCTATATAATGTAGTGATTATACATTTCAAAAGTGTTATGTTTGAAAGTGAATCTGAGCATTATGAAAAAGAATTGAAAATAAATAATAAAGTTACGACCATAAATAATGATATAAATTATCATTTGGGTCTAATTTTTGAGAGAATAAATATTGATCAAAGCAATAATACACTAACTGAAGGGAATAAAAATGAAGGATAGGATGTACAGGTACCAACCACACTTGAATGGAAAATCTTTGAATGAAGGAAGAAGAGAAGTAAGAAAAAGGTTAGTTTTTTACCTATTATTGTGAAAGTAACATTTTAAGAAGAAGGAAGTAATGAATAAAGTATCAATGTGACATTTAATAGAAGTCTCAATAGGTGGATGACTTGGTGTTTCAAAGTATCTATTTGAAAAAGTTAAATACTGTTTATATGGGAAGTATAAATTACTAGAATGAAGCTACAAGTTGTACCAGTTCATTACCAGTCTAGGGATTCAAGATTATTTCTACCCCCTCCTAAATTGTAGGGGCCCACATATAAGGAAAATATTATGTTTATAGAAAAACAACTATACTCGGTATCTCATTATTTTGGAGAATTTGTTTACTAGTTATCACATAAATAATAAAGAATTACTACCCTTATTGAGTATTGAAAATTGTAAAAATATCATGTATTATATTTTACCTACATTCATATACATGAATATGATAAGGAAAAATATTATAACAGGTCTAATAGGTGAAGGGTTAAAAAGTTATAGTTGGTTAAAAAGTTCATAACACTAATTAAACCCCATCTCAATATTTAGTATATCTTAAAGTGGTACTCTAAATTGGTATTAGAGACAAAATTCACATGTATTATATTCTATAAGTTAAAGTTATTCTCTTTTTAATAATTGAGTTTCTTTTCTTTTTTAACAATTAAGTATGATTTTAGTGAAGATTCATTTATCTCTAAGAATAATTATATTTCTACCAATATCATGATGAATAGGATAAAGTAAGATAAATTAAATCCAAAGAAAAAAAATCCTTTCTTCCTAATGAAGAGGAAGTATCTGTTTCTACATGCCATGATAACAAAGATGATATATCAGCTTTGGAAAGTAAATTATAGGTGGTTTAAGTTTCCACTAAGGATAAAGACAACATTCATACCTCAAGTGAATCAAAAATGTTAATTTATCTTTAGGTATGTGAAAATTATTTTATAAAATTTTCTTAAGAAGAAAAACCTAGTATAAGTGGTGATAATGATAAATCTATAAATTTTTAATATTTATTAGTTGATATATTATGATATATTATACATTATGTTCCCAAAGAAACAATATCTATTGTTTTTTGAGTTTTTAAAAGTCTATATAAAGAGATCATCCACCAATAGGAAGACTAAAATAACATATAAAAGGATTTTCAAGGAAAATTTATAGAATTATAAACTCTCTAAACATGTTAGAGAAATTAGAGCCTGAAAGTTAGAGCTTAAAATAATTTCCTCATGGTTCCAATAAAAATGGATCAAAGGAGTTAACGAGAAATATAGAGTAAAGAATGATCTATAAGAAAGATCCATGCACATGAGGGAAGGTTAAAAAATACCATTTCATTCAAGGATTTACAATTGGAAGAAAAATCCAAGAACATTAAGGAACTTGAATATTTTTTACAAAACAAAGTTAAGCTGCATGAAGTGGAAGTTAAAATAATAAATGAGGTTTTTGAAGAGAATGTGATTATGATTGAAGATTAGAAAACACCCTCAATATTATATTTCTTGAATTGGAAGTTAAGTTAGCCAATTTTGAGAAGACACTTTTTGATAATTTAGAAAAGGAGAAAGTTTCTCCTTCTATACAATGTTTACTGGAGGATTATAAGGTTAAAACACATCCAAAATGGGATAAAGAGGTAATTATTGTACTCAATGACATATCTAAAGCAGTTGTGAAGAAAGATGCACCATCTATAACATCTTGTAATAATGTTTCTAAATCTATTTTAATTAATATTGTAGGTTGTAAAACAAAATATATACAAGTATATATAATGAAAAGTGAGAAGGGATATACTACCTTAGATAAGGTGGATAAGAAAGGTAATGAAGCTAGTCCCCTATGAAGATCTCAAAAATTTGTAAATAATATTGAAAGGAATTATATAGAATAAATAAGAAGATCAAGGTTTTTGGGTCAATTATAATTCTCTAATAGATTTAGGAATTCTTTATTGTATTGTTGGTATAATCCTTTAAATGAAAAATCACAAAGGAATCCCATTTCATGGGGGTATCAAGTGAGAGATGAAGAAGAAAAATCCATAGGGAAATAATAATTTGTACACTTTAAACATATTTGGAGAACATGAAAATATCTATGATGTATGAAATATTTGTGGTCATAGGGTTGGTACATTTTCACCTTGACATGTATCAAAATTTGATAATAAAATAAGACAAAAAAAGCTTGTTAAGAAAGAAGAAGAAACCTTGGTAAGTAAATAGAAGAATGTTGTAAACAAAAATTATCCACAGAATATTTCAAGTAGGAATGGTAAAAATTACTTGGATTATAAATAAAACAATTTTAAGATAAGAAGGGAATCCAAAATAACTAATAAAAAGGATGGGACTCAAAAAAATTCAGGTGGAATATCTAAACCTACTACCAAAGTTCCTAATGATATGTTAGTTATTTGAACATATGATTTAAATAAAATGAGTAAAATAGAAGAATAAAAATTAAAGTCTAGTGAAAAATAAAAACAAAATATTCCACATAATGAAGAGAAAATAAATGAGAGGTTTTAAACAAAAGAAAACTCTTGTGTTAAATAAGTTCTATATGAGAGATGTAAAAAACCTAGACATAGTGAATTTTTTTTAACCATTATAATTGAATAGGAAGTTGTCCTTAAAATTATTAATAATTCACCATTCATAAAGGTTGGTAAGAAAAAAATTTCTTTATTCAAATCAGAAGATAATGAGGTAGGATTCATCCTGCCCCTTGATAAATTATAACTAAAGTTTATATGTGAAAGCATAAAGTCTGAAGAAAATAGTGTAACTTGGTTGAGAAAATTATCTCAACATTTCTATTCACATTAATGAAGTAAGAAATTTCCACCTTATTCCCTTAATCTTCATGTTTTGTATTTTCTCTTTCAAAATAAGGAATTTATGGTGAAGTATAATATCAAGGGGAAAACTTGAGTTGGAGAAATGAATTCAAACCTTGGATATATAAGACAAAGAAGTTCCCATCCTATAATGTTTCTTAAGTTGGTTTATTGAAAACAAAATAGGATCATCCTTTATTAAGATAAAGCAGTTATTTTAAAAACATAATAGGAAAGTCAAAGAATATTCCATATTGATTTGATCATAAATTTTTAATTCCAAAGGAATATGTTGAAAAAGATCATCCTTAGTAAAGATGTGGATATTTTAAGAAGTATAAATAACCATGTATTAAATATCCATTTATTTCTTTCTCAATAAAGTCTCTAAAGTATATCTATTTAAGAGATTCATAGTTGTGAATATTGTAAAAAAATCCTCCTTGAGGGGGATAAAAATAAAGTGCGATGAAGTCACTACCAAAATCATTATCTCATACAAGTCTAATTATTCTGGAATGTTCCTAAAAGAATTTCATTTAAAAATGTTTGTTTTGTTTAATCTATCATCCTTGGTTACTCAAGATAAAAATATTAATAAAAATTGGGAAAAATTGAATTATGAAATGACCTAAGAAAACTAAAAATATGAAAAGTTCTCTAAAGCCACTTATCCTGATAGTTATACTTGAATGTTTTTAATTTTTTTGTTGAAGTGAGTGAAAGAGTTTAAGGTTTATCAGTATTACATGTGTTTCATATTTAAATTAATATATTCATCCTAGAAAAAAGTGGATAAACCTTGAAGAAAATTATATTATTTTCAGTCCATGAGGTATCTATATCATTTAGTAAAGGAAAAATTTATTATCTAAATCAAATCCTCTTATTTTCCACACTTAGCATGGATCAAATATACATAGAATAAAATGTTATATGGAACATTTCTTAATAATGAACTGATAACCTTTTCTCATGAAATTTTTATTTCTTGTCAATAAGGGGTAGAAATTTAAATAAAGGTTTTTAAATGGTTATGTGAGAGATAGAAGATATAGATTCATATATTGAAATATTCATTTGGAAATAACTTTAAATGTATTTCAAAAAAATAAAAATGGGGATATTTAAGAGCCCACTTTATGTGTGAGTTTTATTTGTTGTCAATGGATGCTATTTTTTTTCAATAGTCATTAAAGTAACTAAGTTGAAGAAGTAAGAAAGATAGAAGCCATTGGAAGGTTTTGTTTAAGTACTCAAGTCTTATTATCCAAAGTAAAGAGAATTTTATTTTTTAAGGCTTTGAGTTTTATTATGAACATTGATGAGATATTTTTAATAAATGACAATGGAGATGATTAATGGGTAGAGTAAATCATGTTAAAGTGATTGGAATATTATATTTGGACCTAGGTCATATAATGAAGGTCTCTAAGTATTACTATAGTATGGTGGTTTATAAATTATGCTATTAGACAAAGTATTTAATGGACTAACTTTTATGAAGTCATCAAAAAAGTTTCCATTAGAAAATATTTCTAAACTTATATAATATAGTCCATTGGATGGAAAAAGATGAAAATTGCAATTAGATATATTAATGTTTGGGAGACTAATAAATTATTGTTCACACTGACATCATATTGATGTGAATTGACTGAGTTGATCAACCAACTAATGGATGGAAATGTTTGATTGATTATATTAATGATTACATCAGATAGATTGTGATCAGAAAAAATAAATCAGTTGATTCAATGTAAAGTTACCTTATAGTGTTTAAATATTATTATAGGAGTTATTATAATTCTTGAAAAGTGTTCATTAATTAAAGTATAAATTAATAATAAGTCATATATATGATGAAGATGATGTTTGGGAAGTCTAGTGAATTTATATATCCAATTCCACCACGTAACTAATTCACATAGCCAAATGGTAAAATAAACGATTCATATAGCCAAATTCAGCCATGTAACCAAATGACATAGCTAATTGAGTCACATAGATGATTCTTCAATGTAGGAAAACCAAATATCCATTTTTAGTGATGTAATAAAAATACATAGAAATTTTCAGTGATGTATCCAATTGATTCATGTAACCATTTTTTTCAACATAGCCAATTGATTCATGTGTCTGAATACTTCACATAGGGGATTTTTTTTCACTACATAAGTAATGTGATATATTTGATATTGAAGGTGGTTTTTTCAAAATTTAAGGGTGAAAAGATTAATACTTTCATGTGAATGAAAAAAATAAACAATTCTGATACAATTCATTGGATGGTGGAAGTATATGGAGGAAGGATTCCAAAGTATTCCTATGAATTTTTTTAAGAAAATCAGATGGAGTCTCATCGGTTAATATTATTGATATAATGTTTCAACATATGAATTAGTGGTATAAATATATACCATTTTGAATAATTTTATGAATCATTCATAAAGATATCTTATGTGATGATGAAATAATTATCATTCAATGTTCCAAAATCATGAAGGAAAGATCCAAGATTCTCATCAAGCCAATTTTTTTTAATGAGTTCATTGATGTTGGGTCTTAAGGAAATTTTAATGTTGTCAATAGAAGAATTTTTTTTAGTGAAACACTGGAAAAATTAAGTGGGATGTTTGAATTATGTCCTCATGTTTCCCTAAGATAGCGGAGTACCACTGCCTATACAAAGGGGTGTTTATGTATTGTAAAGTTTTTATGTATATATACTTGGTTGGGTGTTATGATGAAGAATTGAAGATCCATAAGAAAGTGATGGACATAAAGTGTTGGATAAATTCTCATTTAGGCCAAAATTTTAAGAGAAGAATTATTGGTTAGTGAAACAATACATAGACCAAAGGGAAGAAGAAGGAAGGATCAAATATATAGGTATTATAATGAATAGAAAATATCGAACAGAGGTGTAACATTGGATGAATAGGTACCATATAATCAAGAAAAAGAAGAAAGTTTAAAATATATACCAAAAATAGATATCACTATCATTTGGTATCAGATGGACAAGGTGAAGTGAAAGGATCAGATGATCTATCCCTAGTTGAATCATCATCGGCTAGAAATGATTATATGAAGTTATTAGATGAAAAATAGTTGGAAAAAGGAATAAGAGAAGTAAGAATAAGGAGAGTTTCTTACCTGCTATTGTGTATGTAATATTTTAATAATAACTAAGTGAAGAGTAAAGAAGTATTATGACATCTAATAAAAATCTCAACAGGAGGAATAATTACTTAGTGTTGTAAAGTTTCTAATTGAATAAGTTATAGATTGTATATATAAGAATTATAAATTACTAAAAATAAGTGTAATTTGGACTTGGTTATCACCAATATAAGGATTCATGATTATTTCCATCCCCCTCCTAAAGTTTATGGAATAAAACTTAGGTTAAGGATTGTGTTTCAAGCCAAACCAATATACTTAGAATATCATTTTACTAGATAATCCATGCACCAGTCATCACTAAAAATGAAAAGGACTAACTACTCTTATTGAGTAGTGAACCTTTTAAAAATATCATGTGCCATCTTTTACCCACTTTTATATACTTTCATATGATAAGGAAAAGAGAATAGGAGAATCATGATCCTAATAGGTCTAAGGGGTAAAGGGATAAAAATTTATAATTGGTTAAAAAGTTCCAAAAACTGATTCACCCCCTCTCAGTTTTGAGTATATCCTAAAGTGTCTATCTCAAGATTACCTCAACGAATTGGTTTCACTCACCTTTCTAGTCTACATTGTCTTATGAGATAACATTCGTTACCCAATGCATTAGAGGGATATGCAGGCCTACCCATTACATAATGAAAAACATACATATGTGTGCCAAAATATCATAAAACATTCATAAATTCATCATATCATAACCCATGTAAATTAAGCAAGTTCCATTCCATTATTTCCGTATAGAATAACAAAATTAAAATAAGCAAGTTTCATAAACATTTCATCATAACATAATTAACCAATGGAAAAGAAACAAGTTTCATAGATTCATACTTAAATCATCATCATAATATGTAATAAAAAGAACGAAAGTGGTTGGTATCATAATATTATATCTATATTAAATCATAAAAATCCTTAAATAATTTTATTGTAGATGGAAAATACCTTTATAATAGCATTTGGACATTTTTTTAAATATGGAAAATACCCTTTTCTTTTTGTATCTTTAGAAACTAAAAATTTCACATCATATTAAAATAAATATTTTATTTTAAAAAACCGTGAAAAATTATAAATTAAGATTTAAATTAAATAATATTCAAAACTATGGTAAAATTCATTCATGCGATAAAAATTAAAACAAGTATTCTTTTCACACTTTTTTGTAAAAATTCATAAATAAACAGTTCCAAAAACATTGTAAAAATTCTCTTTTAAACCTTTGAAAATAAATTAAAATATGGTTGGAAATTAATTTAAACAATTATTGTATTATATAAAAAAATTTTGAAATTATTTTAAATAACATAGACATGGAATAAAAATTTTTTCTACCAAAGAAGAAATAAGGTCGATTTTTTAAAAGAAATTCCTAGTCATTTTCAGTACCAAAGAGAGGAAAATAGTACTATTAATTGAAAATAATAGAAATAACTATAGGATAATATAATATATGGGTTTTAAAGTATAAAATCTATATAACTTCCATCAACATAAATTTCGTATAGACAATCCCCAAAAGAAATGGGATTATAACATAAACCCTTACCTCAAGTTCTATCTTGCTTCATAGGAATTCAAAATAAATGTAAAATAATTGTAGATTTATTATAAATATATTATAGAAACATATTAATATATAACTTACTATTTATCATTCTTGTATAATTTCCAATCATCCTTTTATTAATTATCTCTTCATTTAAATCAAAAATCGGGTGAAAACTAGTCTGTTTTCCATACATGTTTCAGTTTGATAGTTCTATTACTTGCACCTTAGTCACGGTTTGATCATATATAGAATATTAATCATGAATTAATTATCATATTTTTTCATTATATACACTTTTATAACTATTCATATAAATCAAATATGAAAAATAAAATACAACACTTTATGGAGGTGGTAGTATGTATGTATGCACGAGCAATGTTTCCACTTTTCGATGGATAGAATAAAATAAATATAAATAATAATTCACCTTTATAAAATAATTATTACATAATAAATATTATATATATTCATTAAATCTATAATTATTACAATCCATTTAAAGAGGATATGAAAACTAAATCACATCGCTCTGTGGAGGTTGTAGTCCACACGTACGCTCGAGCGACATTATCATCTTCCAATGGATGGGAATGGGATATAAAATGATTGTCATATAATAATAATAAATTATAAGTATATTTATGGTACTATATTAATTATTTAAATAATTATAAAATATATTTATAGTAATTTGAAAAAGAAATAAACTTTGAAAGAGTTGGGCAAGAAGATTACCTCTTCATCTACAGAGCTCCTTTAACTTATGCCTTAAGCCATCTTAGGTGGTATTAGGGTAAAAAAGGAGCTCAATAAAAAATGTAATGAATCTAGGATGGTTTTTTTAGGAATTTTATAAGTTATAGGTAACAAATTTTATTAATAATGGAAGATAATAAGTTACCTTTTATAAGTGAGGGGTGTGACACATATGGAATTACTTATAAGATTTAAATAATATAAACTTACTTTTTTATGAAAGTGGAAAAAATTCCCAATAATTAGATTTTAGGATAATATAATGTATTAATATATTAAAAAAATAATATTTAGACAAGTTTAAGTGGTATTTCTACCCTTATATCATAGTTTAACCCCTGATAAACCTGATTTAACCATAACCTTGGTAACAAAGTTTTACTATTTTTACTATTCATTATGGACAAAAATTAAGTTGAAAATAATATATTATATTAATTATTCTGATTCCAATTATTTAATACAATTTAAAATATTCAATTTATATAATTTTTATAAATTCATTTTTAAATAAGTGTGCAAAATGCAATAGAAACCATTTTTTGAAAAAGTGTTTTTAAGCATAAAACTAGATTTATTCTTATTGCATGACTTGTAGAAACCATTATATTAATGTTAAAACATTTTATTTAATATATAATATATAAATTTAATTAAAATAATTAATCCACATTTAATAATTTAATTTATTACAATAAAAGGCACATTACACACATAAAAGAAGTTTTTTTATAAAAACATCTCTTTTTTTCCTTCAAATGATTTTATTTTCATTTATAACCAATTAATAACTAATTAATTCATTTTATATATGTTTAAAAACAATTTTTGATAATTTATTTTGTCATATTCATACCCACAAATCCAATAGCTAGATGACAATTGTCACATTAAATAATAGTATATTAATAATATATCATTGTTCTTTTAAACTTGGTGTTTTGTTTCAAATAAGATATTACAGAAATAAAATTTACTTAAATAAAAATATATCATAAATTTTTTAGATGTTATAGGTTTAGGATATAGTGGTAAGGTGAACCAAACAATACATATATAAATATTTCATCTTATTAGATGAATATTCATTATATATCATTATGATATACGATAACACCAGAAAGGGTTAGTGTCTTAGGAAACATGGTTAAATAAACAAATAGAACATAAAAGATGCACATAATATCCCACTAAAATCTTCACAACTATCAACCTTCTTAGATATATCATACTTAAAACATTTCTATATATCCTGGGGAAAATTAAACATAATAAAGGGTGAGCTCGGATGCTCATCCAGGATAAATAAGATAGAAATCAATGATTATTTAAGAACAACATGATCATAAGGGAATGAAAAAATGATACTAAAATTTGAAAAATATACCCAATAATTCATAGATTATAATCATTAGTGATAGCATAAATCTTTTATGTCTATAAGAAATTAATCAAAATGGAATCAAATAACATGATCCATGAAATTATAACATTAACATAATATCATTTCATAAAATATTGAAATAAAGTGTGGAAAAATCATAATAATATAAATATTATTTCAAGTCTACCCCCAAGACATTTATCACTTGTTAGGATTTGGATAACCACTAGTATACGTAATTTGGGATTGGGATAACCTATAGAGTACCTTTTTTGGTCATGGGATAACCTATCACATACCCTTTGATCTCGTGAAGGATTAATATTTAATTTTTTTCATTTAACGAATATAAATGACCTACCCATAATTTAATCATAATCCATTCATATGTATACCACAAGATCATGAAACCATTTATCATTTCATCATAGCTTAACCCATGGAAAAGAAATTGGGTTTCATTAATATTTCATCATAATAATCATAAAATACCAAGAGAAATAATAAGAATGGTATCATAAGATTATATCCCTAGTGAATTATAAGTAACATCAAAGGATGTTATCATATATGAAAAATTCCTTTAAAAGATCACTGAAATGTTTCTTTAGAAAAATAAACTTTTCATTTTAAAATCACTTAATTAAAATCTAAAAATTTACAAAATATAAAGGAAAAAATTTTATTTGAAAATAAACATGGAAATTTGTAAAGGAAGATTTATATAAAATATTATTCATGATAGTGATAAAATATTTTCATGGAGTATACATTTAAACAAATATTCCATCCACACCATTGGAAAAAAGTACATCATTCAGAAAATGACAAAAAGATTCCTTTTAAATATTTTTATATAAAGTAAAAAATGGGTAAAAATTAATTTAATATATTTTTTGATAATAGTAAAAAAATTAATGAATTTTTTGTAAATAAAATTTGAACATGGAAGAAAATATTTTTGACTGATTATAAAAACAAATTCGGTATTCCTTAAAAACATTCCTTCAGAATTTTTATTAATTAAAGATAGGAAAATGAAAGGAAAAAATTTAATTTATAGAAATAAACATAGGATAAGAAAATATATATTATTTATGAGAGATATATCATATAATTTCATAATAAAGTTTTTTAAGTATAAAAAATCATGGTAAAAAGTGGGATTTTGTCATAAAAACCCTGACCTCTTTGGTAAATTTTGAATCATAACCCTGTAAAAGATATAAAATACAATGAAAATTTAAATACTATGAATTTTAAGTGATTAATTATATAAAATATCAAAGTTATGTTATATACACCTCATAAAATAATATAGGTTTATAACATGTCATATTTCCCAAAGAAGAAAATTAGAGATGATAAACCCTTAACCCCTTAGTAAATTTTGAATCAAAACCCATGGGATAAAATAATTTGAAGTATAAATTTAAATAACATGAATTAATAAGGATAAATTATATAACTTTTCAATGGATTTTTATATAATCCTATAAACATAATTATGTGAATAACACCAAACATGTCTCAATGAAACAATATTGAGGTGAAGAACCCTTAAGTTATATCCGACTTGATTATTAATTAAAATAACCTGCTATATAATAAATTTAGGTTTATTATAATTATATAAAAGAATAATTTAAACAATTATAATATCATATATGATCTAGTTATAATATTAAAAAACTAGATTATTAAAAATTATTTACTAAAATAATATAATAAGTATAATATTTAATCATTATATACTCCACATGCATGCATGAGCGATACTTTCATTTCCCATTTGATGGAAATGGTGTGGAAAATGGTTGTACCATAATCATAATAACATATCAGTATATTTATTATACTATATTCATCATGTTATTATGTATATAATAGGTTTATAAATGGTTTAATATGAAATAAAATTAAAATACATGAGTTATGATTTATTTATCTTCTTTAAGTGACCTCCTTTAGATTACACCTTAAACCTTGAAATATTGGTCTTAGAATAATAAAAGGGGATATAATATGATTGTGAGGAATATATAAATGTTTTTTAGGTATTTTCTATGATATATTGATCAAAATTTGTGATGAAGTGAAGAGAGTAGGCACAATTTTATATGTGAGGGAGAGGACACATGTGAAATTACTTAAAATATTGAGATAATTTTTTGTCATTCTATTATGAAAGTGGATAAAAATGGATAATAATTAGAATTTAATATGATATATGGTCTAAATAAATTCAAACAATAATAATTATGAATGTTTATGTAGAAACATTTCCCTTATCTCTTGGTTTAATTCCCCTGATAAACCCATTTTAACCTTAACCATGATATTTTTTTATTGTTTTTACTATACATTATTGTCCAAAAATTAAATTAACCTCCTTAAATGTTTTGTAAATTATTATTTAAAATATGGAATAACATTTATCAAATTTAATTTCTTTAATTGTCAAAAATTAATTATAAAATAAGCGTGCAAAACACAATGAAACCCCATTTTTAGAAAATATAATTTTAAGCATAAAACTGAGTTTAATCTCACTAGTTGCATATAAATAACTGTTATATTAATGTAAAAATATTTTATAGAATATATAATATAAAAATTTCATTATAATTATTAATCAATTGTTATTAATTTAATTTATTATGATAAAAATACACTGCACATATAAAAATATTTTTTTAAAAAAAGTCTATTTTTAAGCTCAAAAATTAACTTACACCAAAATAAAGTATAATGATGATTTATAAGTAATTAATTATAATTAAAGGATCATTATTTTACTTTAAGATAAGATTTAAAATATAATGTTACTTTTAAATTACCTTATTTAATGAAAAGAAATGGTAGTTTTATACAAATTGATATATTTTACTATTCACATAAAAATAAATCTTGTCAGAAAAATATCAAAAATTCAACCTAAGATAATATTGAAATAATGATTAAAAAATGATATTAATTTCCTAAAATAAAATATCTAAAAATGTATAAATTATTTATAATTTTCAAGCACAAAATGGAATATAAATCATTTTTGAATAAAACATATTTTTGAAACATAAAATGACTATTGAAAATTGAGTACTTATTTATTATGAATAAATAAATGAATTTGAATTATAAAAAAATTTTATAAATATTTTACATAATCTGGTTTTTCCTATTCATATTGAAAATTTAATGACTAGATTATAGTGGTCATATTCAAATAATATTTTTTAGTATATCCCAGTTTACTTAGATCTCATTGTGGCTTGTCAGGAAAGTTATCAAACACTTAAAATGTATTTAAATAAAAATATATTCTAAAATATTGAGGTGTTACATTCTCCCCCATTAAATAAATTTCTTACACTTAATTTTTATCTCAGTAATCAAAGGTTCAATATTTAAAAACACCTTTGTTGAAATCCCACATCGTACAAAGGGATAATAAAACTATAAAATATCATTATCTTTCTGGAAGGTAAGTTTAAAACCTTGTTATGGTTTTCCTTTTTTGTTATCTAGGTCTGGCTACGAAGTAATTTGGAGGATATTTATAATGGTGAAGTTATAGATTTGTTTGAATTTTCAGTATAAAATTTGTTGGTTCTACTGCCTTCTAGGGAATTACAAGTTGTGTAATATGGTTACATGATGTGTAAATTCTAAAATAATAATAAGTAAGTTTTTAAAAAAAGGTAATGGGGGTTTTTAGTGATTTTGGGATTTTTCAATTACACAACTTGTAATTGGGTTACACGTTATGTAAAGTCCTGTGAGTTGTTTTTAAATAGGAAACTCAGCTGAAAATTCTATTTCATCATCTCTATAATTCCTTTTTCTCGATCCAAGAGCCATCCCAAGGAAATTTTGGATCCCTCAAACCATTCCAAATAATTTTTTTCACTAATTGAACATGGTTTCAATTGCGGTGTGACTTTCTCAGTAAGTGTTCTCCCTATCTCTTTTTCTCTTTCTCTTTCCCTCTTTGGAGTTTGATAGATCATCTGGGAATTGGTGGATATAAACCTTGTGTTGTTGAATCTTGTTTCTAGGTTGATTTCCTAGATCTTCTGCACCTTCGTTCTTGTTGTCGGGTTCCATTATGGGCTTTTTGTTTCCATGATAAAGGCAACTAGTTCCTTCATTAGAAAAAAATTTGATTAACCCTGAATTGTTTGATTTAAATTCAATTGTTTTATTTAAATTCAATTAATTGAAACTAATTTCAATTGGTTTATTATAACAAAAATTCCATTAAATTGGAGGATTTGGATTTGATTTGGCTTTAAATTTGAAAAAAATCCTAACTCTATTGAATTGGGGTGTGTTTGTGAAATTGATGGAAAATTATTCAATTTAAATTATGAGATTTATTTTTTGAAATTTATTTCAAAGTTGTATTTGAGAAAATGGCTTAAAAGGTTTTGATAGAAACCTAGTGGTTTTATCTTGTAAAAATAATCTATTGAGCCATTTTGGATTTTAAATGATAATTTTTTACTCTTGAGAAGATAGAGTGGGATGAATTGTATTTTAAATAGTTTTAAAATAAATTTCCCATAATTGATTGTATTAGATAAAATACAAGCCTAGGTAGTTAATGTGTTATTGGGATAACAATATTTTGACTCTATTAAATTGAAACAAGACATAGTTTAGTAGGTCACATCCCCAATGGGATGGTGATGATTCACCTTTGGCCAGTGTCATATGGATGTGTGTATACACATATTTCTGTGATCACCTTCGAGTGTTTGAGGATCCCGTGTCTAGGAAAGATCACACCTTTTGGAAGATTGCAATATTGATCGCTTGTTTATATTTGAGATATAAATGGGTTCCAATGTTTGTAATATATTTTAAGTGACTTATGAATTTATATAAACTGTTTTATATAAAATTTTTATTAATCCATTTGTTTAAAGTATTTAAATTATTTGAAATTTAAAGAATGAATTGTTTTAATTATGCTCTGAACTTACATATGTTT
The DNA here is from genome assembly GCA_963277665.1 of Viscum album. NCBI lineage: Eukaryota > Viridiplantae > Streptophyta > Magnoliopsida > Santalales > Viscaceae > Viscum > Viscum album. The sequence continues at coordinate 1,720,014,825 of OY728141.1, forward strand.
TGTTATTAAAACTTAAATCTTTTTTGTTTAGTTAAATTTTAAAATATTATTATGGAATCCTTGGTGATACCCTACTTTGATTTTATCTCACACCCTACCTATGGCTTCAGGTGCTTTTAGATTATCTTCTTCCTAGTTCGAGCAAGCATAAGGCACCACTTGGAGGTGGTAGTAGTCGTTAATCATTGGTCTTAGAGAGTTTCATCTACTAGAACTTGGGTTTTTATCCTATTTTCTGGTAATTTTTTGTAGTACTTTATGGTTGTTTATCAGTTTGACTTTTGGTACACTAATACCTATGGAGTTTTTATTGTTTGCATACTAACTTTTTTATCTTCTTCTATAATGATTGTAAAATAATCATTCCAAATTTAATGTTTTTTGATGCTAGGTGCTAGTCACCAACCTGGGGGGATCTGGAACTCCCTTCAAGATATGCTAGGATTATCTTAGTTATCAGGTTACTATGGTACATGGTCATGTTCAGGATAATGTGGTATCATAGATTCAAGTTATTTATCTTTCCTTAATGTCAGTATGTAGTTGTTTGATCTTTTCAGGACTTAAGAGTTAGTTGCGATTGAGTGTCTGGCCATCTCTCACTATAATGATCCTTAAGTCACCAAGGGTGGTTTTCAGAGATATGTCATGAGGATTAATTCTAGTATTTACCTGCTTTTGATTTTTATATATTGAAATCCAAATCTTATGTTCTTATCTATTGAGATTAATTCTCCCTTGTTTCTTTGTTTGAGTGTTAAACCTGATGTCTTCATTATTTTTTATGGATGGTGTATAGCATCATGCCTTTGAGAATATGTGTGAATCATATCTAGGATAAAGTTTCTATTGAACCACAGTAAGAAAATTCTCTCATAAACATATGTTTGGTCAAGGTGATTGTGCATACCATCTAAGCCTTGGGACATGCACCTGCACCAGTTCCTATTCCAGCTCTAGCTATGGAACCTCAGAGAGATGTTATGCAGAATTGTTCTTAGGAGTTCCTTTTCCAGAATCCACCAATGTTCAAAGGTTTTTATGATCCTCAAGAGGCTAAGGAATGGTTAAACTAGAAGGAGCATTTTTTTTGAATTCTTGGAGACACCTGAGGAAATCAAGGTGAAGTGTGACACCTTCATATTAGAGGGACCAAGAAATAGATGATGGTACATGATGGTGATGGAAAAGAAACATGAGGGATTAGTGTGGGAAGAATTCAAGGATCTTTTAACTAAATAGTTCTATCTAAATTTTATGTGGTTAGCTGAGACTATTAAGTTCTTCAAAATTGATCAGGATGACATAACCGTGATAGAGTATAAGAACTATTTTGCTAAATTAGTGTAGTTTCCACATGTGGTTGTATCGAATGAGAAGATAAAGACTCGACAAATTGATTCAAGACTTATAACTAATATTCATTCTTAAGATTTATTGCTGAAGCTACTATCTTATACTAATGTGCTGGACAGAGCATTGATGGTCGAAATGGACCTAGCTAGAAAGTCAGGGTTGTCAGGAGTTCATTTTTCTCCCATTGGTTGTGTGAATTCCTCTAAATAAAATAGGAAGTGTAATGATTATCACAGTGGATATCAATATAAAAGTTTTTCTATACCTCCTTTAGTGTTTGGAAGAGGCCCTTTGATTTGTTACTAGTGTGGAAAGCCTGAGCATTCGAAGAGGGTTTGCACCGAGGCACCCAAGATCTGTGGCTGCTATAGAAACTCGAGTCACTTGAAGAAGTTATTCCATGTTTATTCCAGTCTATATGGTGTCATGGTATCATCAATGCCTTTTAAAATAGTAGTGTGATATTATTCTTTAAGGAAAAAGGGTTTCCATCCATAGGCATCTAGAATGAAGCTTCTTCACGTAGTGAGAGAATCTATAGATGAAGTAGATATTAGTCTAGCAACCGTAAGAGTTACCATCACTATAGCTTCTTTATTAGTGACTGGTTTATTTGATACTATTGAATCTCAATCATTTATTTCAACCCATATTATTAATCTTCTAAATCTTTCAATGAATATTTTATCTTATGTGATGGATATTGGTACACACCTTGGAAGAAAGAGATAACAAGGTCTCCATAGTCCCACTTATGCTTTCTATTTATTAGATGTTAATATTTCTGAGAGTTTTTTGGTTCTTGAAATGAAACCACATAACGTCATATTCAGGATAGCTTAACTAATTCACAATAAATCACAAATTTATTGATTTCTTTTAAGGGTCTCATTTACTATAACTGATGGTGTATGTCATATATTTCATGAAGAATGGGACTCAAGGTCAATTAGAGCTAGACATTACTATCCAAAGTTTTGGAAAGTGATATCTGTGTTTTCCTTTTATCTAGAGAGAGAATATTTGAGCGGTGATCTCCCTCCATTTGTTGGCAAGTTTCCCGATGTGTTTCATACTGAATTATTTGGTCTACCACTAGTATGGAAGGTAGATTTTTCTATAAATTTAGTACCCAGTACTCAACCAATGTCTATTACTTCTTACTTTATGGCACAATCTAAAAATAAGGAGATAATGATTAAGTTAGATGGTATTTTTGGGAAAGGATTTATACACCTGAGCATGTCACCTTGGTTGACGCTGTCTTACTTTACTAAGAAATTTGATGGTTCCCTTTGACATTATGTTAATTACAAAAAACTCAACAGATCCATGATAACTAAAAAGTATCTGCTACCATGGATTGATGATCTGTTTGATCATTTGAATGTGGAAAATTAGTTCTTGAAGATTGATCTTTTATCTAGTTACCATTAGTCGAGCATAAAAGAATCTAAGATTCAGAAAACTGCCTTTTAGAGAAATTATAACCATTATGAGTACCTTTTCATTCCTTTTGGTCTAACTAATTCTCCAATAGTCTTTATGGATTTAATGAATATGATTTTATATGAGTATCTTGATACATTTTTGGTAGTATTTGTGGATGACATCCTTATTTACTATAATTCTGATAAGGATCATGTGTTTCATTTAAGAGAAGTTCTAGAGTTGTTGAGAAATCATCGTCTTTATTCCAAGCTTTTGAAATGTGTTTTCTGGATTCTAGAAGTGAAATTCTTGGGACACATGGTGTAAAAAAATGGGTTTTTTGGTTGATGTAGAAAAATGTAAAAGATGTTATAACATGGGATCACCACAATTTTTTTTTCAATATTTGGATCTTCTTGGGTCTAGTTGGGTATTATTACCGGTTCAATAAGGAATTCTAAAAGTAGGATTATTTGATAAATTCTCTAACTTGAAAGAGAGTTAGGTTTTCCTAGGATGAAAAATGTCGAAATTATTTTGTTGAGCTAAAATGTATTTTGAATACGACATTAGTGAGGACTCTTCTAGAGGCTGGGTAGGGCTACATGGTCTTCTGTGATGAATCAATTTTGGTTTTGGGTTTCGTTCTTATATTGGGTGATCGTGTCATTGCTTATGAATCTCAGTAGATTAGGCCACATGAGAAAAATTACCCAAACCATTTCCTTGAACTTGCAACTATGATTTATGTATTTAGAATTTGGAATCATAACCTTTATAGATAACGATTTACCATATTTTCATACCACTAGAGTTTTAGTTATATTTTATCTCAAAAATATTTGAATCTCCTCCAGAGGAATTTTGTGTAATACCTACTATCTTTTTATTTTGATATCACCTATACTGTAGGGAAAAAAATTATAGTGTAGATGCTTTGAGTAAGAAAATTATGACCTAGGTAGTGAAGGAATCATCAGAAGAGTGAAACTTGATGGATATTTTTTTCACTATTGCATATTGGAGTTTGGGAAATAGGGGCTGAGGTTGCATTGGCTAGTGTTCAGTTCAAATTATCTCTTTTCAAGATGATTCTTTCAGAACAACAGCTTTATGGAGAGTTTCATAGATTTTGAGACTCTCTTTATGGTAGGTAGAGCATGATTGAATGGTTATTCTCCACCAAGTTAATTATATGATACCGAAATAATTTTTTTGTTCTTTTAGTGGTAAAAAGAGTTGTGATGGGGGAGTGCCATAAATTTTAGTGGCCAGTGCATCCAAGAACCATGAAGATGTTCTATGACATGAAATGATGATTCTGGTGTCCAGGTATGAGACATAGAATTGATGATTTTTTCTCTCATCATTATACATTCCAACAGTTCAAGGATGAGAAACCAAAACCTTCAGGCCTGCTTCAACCACTTCTGGTTCCAACTTGAAAGTGGGATGATATATTTATGGAATTCTTGGTTGGGTTTCAACATACCCAGAGAAAGAAGAATGAGATATTGTTTTTGATTGATTAGATGACAAAATCATATCACTTTGTACCCATTCATGATACAACCAAATTTTAAGAGTTGGGAAGTATCTATGTGAAAGAGATGTTCATTTTAATAGAGTTACATATGCTATAGTCTCAGATAGGGATTCTTGGTTCACATATTTCTTTTGGATAGGCCTTCAGGAGGTATTGGGATCTCAGTTCTACTTGAATACATAATACCAACCATGTTCAGATGGCTATATATAAGGATCTATACATATTCTTTAGGACATGCTCTGTGCCTACATTCATGAATTTAGTAGAGCTTGAGAAGACCATCTAGAACTGGTTGATTTTTCTCATAACAATAGTTACCAGTCTATGATCACAATTTCTCCTTTTGGGGCCTTGTATGGATAGACTTATAGATCTCCATTGTGTTGGTCAGAGATTGGTGAAAGTTCCTTGGTTCGATCGAGATTTGTTCAAGGTATGAAAATGAGGATTCAGTTAATTTTCTAGATATTGTTTATGAAACAGAGTCAATATAAATATTATACTTATCATAGTAATATACAATTGGAATTCTTAGTTGGTGACCATGTGTTTTTGAAAGTTTCACCTCAGTTAGTTCATCAATAGTTTGGGAGGCAAGGGAAGTTTACTCCTCATTTTGTGGGAACTTTTGAGGGTTTTGAGTTGGTGGAGAAAGTTTTTTTTTCCATTTTTCACTTCCACAATAGTTGAAATCCATACATGACATATTCCATGTATCTTAGCTATAAAAGTATATGTATGATTTATCTCATGTTCTGAGTTGGAGTGATCTTGAGGTTGAACTTGATTTATCTGTGACTTAATGAACAATCAGGATAGTGGATTCAAAAAAAAAATTAATTCATGGGATGGAGATAAATTTGGTTCAGGTGCTATGGAAGTATAGTTTTGATTATCATGAGACAATGGATCATGAGGCACTGATAAGAGAGCAGTGGCCTCACCTTTTTGATATGGAAGCTTCTTGACAGGATTTCTAGGGACATAAAGTTTCTATGATAGGGAGGTTGTAAAATCCCATTAATTTTTTAAAGGTATTTTTTAAACCTTATAATGGTTTTCCTTTTTCGTTATTTGTGTAGGGATGAGAAGGAATTGGGAGGATACCTATAATGGTGAAGTCAATTTTTTGTTGGAATTTTCATCATAAAACCTGCTAATCCTGCAACCTGCTGGGGAATTACACTCTATGTAATATGGTTACATGACATATAAATTTTAAAATAATAATAAATATATTTTAAACAAAAGTCAATGTATTTTTTAGTGATTTGGTGATTTTTCAATTACACGATGTGTAATTGGGTTATGCATCATGTAAAGTCTCCAGATTTATTTTTAAATAAGTATCTCAGCTAAAAATTCTATTTAATATTCTCCAAAATTTCTTTATCTCAACCCAAGATCCATTCCCCAAGGATTTTGGATCTCTTAAACCCTTCTAGTCCATTTATTTCAGCAATTGAACGTGGTTCTAATTGTGGTGTGACTTTCCAAGTAAGTGTAGTCCCTTTATTTTAATCTCTTTATCTTTCCCTCCTTGGAGTTTGAAAGATCATATTGGGATTAATGGATATAAACCCTGTGTTGTTGAATATTGTTTCTAGGTTATGATTCTAGATCTTCTATACCTTCATTCTTTTTGGTGGGTTTTGTTTTGTGATATTTTTTCGTGAGAAAGGCAGGTGGTTCCGTCAAGATAACCAATTTTTTTAACCCTAAATTGCGTGATTTAAATTCAATTATTTGATTTAAATTCAATTTCTTGAAAATTATTTCAATTGGTGTATTAAAAATCCAATTCCATTGAATTGGAGGATTTATATTTTATTTGGAATGAAATTGGGACCCCCCAATTACATTTAATTAGGGTGTGTTTGTGAAATTAATGAAAAATTATGGAATTTAAATTGTGAAACTGATTTTTTGAAATTGATTTCAAAGTTTTATTTTAGAAAATTACTTAACATGGTTTTGATATAAACCCAATGATTTTATCTTGTAAAAGGAACATTTTTATTAAAAAATCATTTTCATTTTTAAATGAAAAATTTTCAATTTTGAAAAATGAGAATGGGATGAATTATATTTTAAACACTTTTAAAATAAATTGACTATCATTTATTATATTTGAGAATATGGAATCCTAGGTAGTTTTTGTGTTATTGGGATAACATTCCTTTGATTCTTTGCAACTAAAACAAAATATTGTATAATAGGTTACATCCCCGATGGTTGGTGATGATTCACCTTTGTCCAATGTCAGAGGGATGTGTGTATACACATATTGTCATGATCACCTTCAAGTGTGTGAGGATCCTATAGCCTAAAACTATCATACCTTTTGGAAGATGACCATGTTTCTCACTTGTTTATATTTGAGATATAAATGTGTGCCAATTTTTGTAAAATATTTAATGTGACCTATGAATATATATAAACTATTTTATATAAAATGTTTAGTAAGACATTTTTTAAATTATTTCCATAATTTGAAATGTAAATCATGAATTGTTTTAATTATTCTCTGAACTACCATAAATATTTATTATAATTGAAAGATTTATTTAGTTAGTTAAGTGTTAGAATCTTATTATGAAATCATTTGTGAGACCCTACTGGGATTTTATCTCACACCTATTTGTTCCTTTAGGTGTTTTTAGATTATCTTCTTCTATGTTTGATAAAGGGTAAGGATTCACTTAATGGTGGCAGTAGTTGTGGATCCTTGGTCTTTGAGAGTTATGTCGATTGAGACTTGGGTTTTTATCTTATTTTATTGTACTTTGTTATAGTACATTGGGGTTGTTTATATGTTTGACTTCTTGTACAGTAATCCATGGGGAGTTTTTCTTGTATGCATACTAACTTGTTTATTAACTTCCACAGTTCTTGTGGAAAAATCATTCCGAATTTCATGTTGTAAAATTCCATGTTCTAGTCATCAAATGGTGGGGATTGGGAAAGAACTTTAGGATATGTTAGGATTAGCTTAGTTATTAGTTCACCAAGGTACCTGAGCTGGTTCATGAAAAAAACTTCATTTGAAAAGGTAAATGGGTAAACATAATGGTTATATGAAATAAGACATAATCAGGTTTCCAGGTAAGGGGAAAATTAGCAGGAAGTGAAAATATAGACATGGAGGTTACAAATAACATCCTAGGAGTAATATATAGTGATATAGAACATGATAATGATAAAGTTAATGACCATAAAATAATAAATCAGTATGGGGTAAAAATGACCATCAATTCATCAAAAATGAAAGTAAAAGGATAAAATTATTAGGTCAAGATCCTCTTCTTAAAGTTGATGGATTCTTTTACTATCAAGATATAAAACATGAGGAAATATAATTACTTTATTTATTTCTATTTCATAAGTATATTTTCATCCTTTGGTTGTGCTTTGATAAATTTACACTTCTATCACATATCTTGCTCCAAGAAATTAATATTCAAGATGGAATTTTCATGTATGAAGCACCAATATAATCTTCTAATAGATCATAGATCCATAAGAGGATAACAAGCCATTTCTCATATCATTATTATGATACTAAAACCAAAAAATTGTTTGTATGTTCTATGATAACTAATATATATATAAAATATCATTTTAAAGTTCAATCATAAATATTTCAATATAGACACCCAAAGATCTAATTGATTCTTTCCACAAATGATTAAATTAAAAAAAATCATCAAATCATCCTTAACCTGTATTCAAAACCCAAAAATTTATAGATAGATCAAAATATTTACAAAATCAACTTAACTTTAATCCCCAAACAATATAAAATATCACTTAAGGTAATATACAAAACATGTGAATACCTTGATCATATACCCCCCTAAAACAAGATAATAACCCGAATCACCATAAAAACTCAATGAAAACATATATACTCCAAAAAATTAACTCTATAATTTTTCCTAAAATAAAAACACACACTTTTTAACATATTCCATAAATTAAAAAATGAAATAAACTTCTTCAAAGAGAAAATATATTATTTTTCCATCAAATCATTAATGAATTTCAAGGTCACTAATACCATCAAATTTAATTTATCAATTTAAATCATCTCTTTATATAGTATAAACATCATTATCTCAACATTTGGTATATATTAAAGTTTATCTATCCCTAAATCATGTGTTTTCCAAAAATATCACAGTACTTCTAAATCACTCTTCTAGGTTATCAGTACCATTCAATATATTCTTGAAACTCCTTAATTTAAAACTAATTTAGAACAATAATTATATGTTTAAATATTATTATAACCAAAATATAATTTACAAAACACTTATATAACATAATTATATACTTATAATACATAAAAACTTCAATTATTAGTATAACATAAGCCCTTCCTTAGTCTAGAAGTTATCCCTTGGATTAGGGAATTAACTCGAATAATTCCCATGTTTTCAAAACATAAGACATTGAACTATAAATTTTAACATAAGAGGTAATTTATTTCTCCAAATATTTATTTACCCCATCAATTACCTGCTCTATGTTATTCTTTTCCACTCATAATACATCTTTATGTTCCTTTGATACATTTCCCTAGGTTCTTCTTCCCACATTCTTAATATGTTGGAAGATGAATCTTCTTTCCTACACAGTCTTTATGAAACTCCATTTTTCTCTTTTTTGGTTCATTTGGAAACTCACTTATATTAAGTTTGTTAACCATACATTGATATAGATAGTTAGGAATAATCATAAGCTTTCACATTATATTTACCATTTCATTTGGTTTCTCATAAGAACAATCATCGTATCATCTATCTCTCTCAACGTTGATATGATTACTCCTAGTTATATCCATTAAATAATACCAAAAGGCATAGTGTGAGAAACTATAATAATATTGAGTAATCATATAATAATGAAAAATCATTCACATGATATCCAAATCAAGACATTTTCTTTTTAATCAATGACACCTTAGGTTTAAACTTGGTTATTTATGATCATCATCTATTCAAATCCTTAATAATGGTTCATAAAGAAAATATGAATTAACCCAAGAATATACCATAGGAGTTTCTATCCATTTGTTCAGTATTAGGCTCACTCATCATGCACTAGTGATGACTGAGTTAATATCAAATCCAACCCGTTCAAATTTTTTTACCCTCAGGTGAATCTATGACATAACCACAACCACTTAGTAATATCCATACATGGATGTATTTTCTAAGAAAAAAACTCATTTATTTACCATAACATAGGATATTTTATTTTACTAAGTATTATCCTAAGGGTTATCACTAAATTTTCCTCATCCTAGTTTCAAAAAATAACTAAACCTTTCTCTGATACCAACTTAGGCAACCCAAAAAGTACATACGTAAATAATACATATTATTAGACAAATATTCATGAATTATAATTATGATACATTATATAATCTTAAATTTTTATTGTATTTGTAAACTTCGATACATAAAAATCTATAACATAAAATATCTTTATCATATCCCACTAAGATATTCACAACTATCACCCTTCTCAAAAATGTCATACATAAAACCTTTCTTCATATCCTGGGAAAAAGGAAACATAATAAAGGTTGAGATTTGTTAATCAGTATGGGAAAATAGGGGATATATCAATGATAATTTAAACATAACATGAACATAAGGGTATGATATCATTATATTAACATTTTAAAACCATACCCATAAGTTCATAGATCATAATCATGATTCATGGCATAAATATTGGTAGTTCATAAGACATGAACCATAAATTAATAAAAGAAAATGATTCATAAGAGAATAACATTGGCATAATATCATGACATAAAAGAGTGACATAAATTTTGGCATAATAATAATTATATAAATATTATGTCAGGGCTACCCATAAAGATATTCATCACATGATAATCTTGGGATAACCACCCATTCACCTGCTTTAGGTTTGGGATAACCTCTAGAGTGCCCTCTTTTAGGCTTGGTATAACCTCTTATACTCCCTCTGATCTCATAAAACATTAATCATTACCCAATAAAATAGAGTTATATGAATGAACCACCCATTCCATAATCACAATCCTTTCATATGTATACCATGAGATCATGAAAATATTTATCATTTCATCATAGATTGACCCATGGAAAAGAAAACATGTTTCATCAATATTTCATTATCATAATTATAAAAAATCAAAAGAAAGAACAATAATATTATCATAAGATCATATAAAAAATTAATCATAATTAGCATTAAAGTATGTTATCATATATGAAAAATCCCTTTAAAATATCACTAGAATATAACTTGAGGAAAATATATTTTTCATTTTTAAATCACTTATTTAAAATATAAAAATTTACAAAATATTAAGGAAAAATTTTTATTTGAAAATAACAATGAAAAATTGTAATAAAATATTAAAATAAAAGAGTAGTCATTATGGTATTAAAATTAATTAATGTGGTATGTGTTAAAAAAATATTCTGTTCATAACTTTTGAAAAAAATACCTCATTCGAAAAATCACAAGGATATTCCTTTCAAAAAAAATTATAGAAAGTAAAACATGGGTAAAAATGACTTTAATAAATCTTTTTAGAATAGTGAAAAAAATCATAAAAACATTTTAAATAAAATATGGACATAGAATAAAATATTTTAGCCAAACATAAAAACAATGCCGGTATTCCTTAAAAAAATATTTCATATTTTTGAGTACTTAGAGAGAGGAAAATGAAAGGAAAAAATTTAATTTACAGAAATAACAAGAGGATAAGAAAAAACTAAGATTTATTTGAGATAAATCATATAATTTCATCATCATAAAATTTAACCATAAACAATCCTAGTAAAAAGTGATATTATGACATAAAAACCCTTACTGCTTTGTTAACTTTTGATTCATAACCCCCATGAAATAAATAACTTCAAATGAATCTTTAAATACAATGAAAAAATATATTCATGATATAACATATAAAATGGGAATCATATACTCCTTATAAAATACAATAGATGTATAACATAACATATGTACCGAAGAAGAAAATTTGAGATGATAAACCATTACCAACTAGGTACCTTTTGAATCAAAACCCATTTGATGAAATAATTTGAGTGGTAACATTAAATACCCTGAATTAATAATGTTCCATTATATGAAATTTAAAGGTATCGGTATATATGCCGCATAAACATAATTAGGTTCATAATATCAAACATGTCATAACAAAAAAATATTGAGATGAATTATCCTTACCTTATGCACGACTTCATTTGTAAGAACTATAACCTCATGTATAATATATTTATATTTTTTATAATTATATACCAAGATAATTTAAACAATTATAATTTCATACATTATTCACTTATAACATTTAAACACCTATTTCTAAATAATTCTTTTCTAAAATATTTTTTTCTGAGTGATATCTATTTAATTTTTCATGTTTGTTTCAGTTTGAAATTTACAATCCATTCACTTTGATCATGGGTCCATAATCTCTAGAATTTTATTAATTTCATAAATATCATATTTAATCATTATATAAAATTTTATAACCACTCATATAAATAAGTGTTGAAAAACGAATTACATCACTTTATGTAGACGGTAGTCCATACGTATACACATGTGTGGTTTTCCCTTTTCAATGGATGGAACGAAAGTAAGGAAAATAAAAATTCACCTTTAAAGAATAATTATTATATCCTAAATATCATATATATTAAATAAATATATCCTCATTACCATCTATTTAATAAAAAAATGAAAAATTTATAACACCATTTTATAAAGGTTGTAGTCAACACGCACACGCATGTGATGTTTTTATTTTCCAATAGAAGGGATGGTAAGATGGTAGATAAGGTATTGTAATTATAGAATCAAAATTATTACATAAATATAATATATAAAAATTAAATCCATCATAATAACCAACAATGAATTTATTAATTCTGGTATTATGGATACAATAGTTTTATATAAGGTTTAATAAGAAATGAAATATAAAGAGATCATTTAAGATTTATACTTCTTCTTTGAGTGACTTCCTTTGGATTGCACATTTTCCCTTGAAAGATTGGTCTTAAGAGAAGACCAGGGGATTTAGGGAAATTTAATATAGAAAATATTTGGGTTAGGGTTTTATGTATCTATAAGTATCAAAATTCATGAATAAGTGAATATAAGAGGTTCCCTTTTTTATGTGAGGGATACGACACATGTGGAATTATTTAAAATATTTAAATAATATAATGTAATTTTCTTAAAAAAGTGGACCCAAATGGTAAATAATTAAAATATAAGATAATATAGGGTATAAATAATATCAAAAAATAATAATTAGAAAATTTTATATGGTAATATTTCCATTTTATTTTGGTTTATCCCATGGTAAACTTGTTTAAACCTTAACCATGGTAAAAATTTATACTGTATTTACTATTCATTATAAAAAAAACGAAAGATGCATCATTAAAAAATATTGAAATTATGATTCCAAATATAGATAAATTTTATCAAATTCAATTTCAATAAGTTAAAAATGTAATTTTAAAATAAACATGAAAAACATAATGTAAACTTGTTTTTAGAAAAATGCATTTTAACCATAAAATTGAGTTTAATCTCACTCCTTACCTAGAAATTAATGTTATATGGATGTAATCATATTTGATATAATATATAACATAAAAATTTCATTATTATTATTTATTAAGTTTTATTAATTAATTTTTTTGTGATAAAAATACATAATACACATAATTACAATTTTTAGAAAAATGTGTTTTAATCCTAAAAATTAAGTTACAAAAAAATAAAGTGTAATTAAAATTCACATTTAATTAATTAGATTATTTATTATTAAATTATAATTATTTTACATTACTATAAAATTTAAAACATAATTTTAATTTTAAATTCATTTATTTTATGAAAAAATGACATCTTTACAAAAATTTCTATTTTTAACTATTCAATGAAAAATAAATCCCTTTTAAAAAATCTCAAAAAATTTCTCTGAGATAATATTTACATGATTATTTCAAAAATAATATTCATTTCATAAAATAAAATTTCTAAAAAAGTTATATATTAATTATGATGTTTATGCAAAAAATGAAATAAAACCCATTTTTTGAAGAAAATATATTTTTAAAGAAAAAAAAACTTTACTAAAAATTGCGTATTTATTTATTATGAATCAATAAAAAAATTTCATTATAAAAAAATTATACATACCATCCATAATGTGATTATTCATATTCATAATTCCAATTTGAATGTCTAAGTTATAAGAGTCACATTTAAATAATATTTTTATAATATATCACAGTTCGCCTAAAGCATGGTATTGTATGTCAAGAAAGATACAAAAAAAAATACAATTAATTTAGAGGAAAATATATTCTAATATATAATGGTGTTACATGTTCTATATTATCAACACATATGGGTAAAATTTTAATCCTCAAGTAAAATATTTTTGGGACCAAGAGTTAGCCTAGGTTTTTGAAACTTAGAGGAGGTGTCAGGAAGAAAGAAAAATGTTTACACTATATAAATATTGATTATTGAAGAAAAAATAATCCAAAACACCTAAATGTGTTTAATAAAATTCAAAGTGATTCAAAATCATGTATTAATTTTATTTAAATCAATTCTTTTATTTTGAAGGGTATATGATACCAAATGTACATTATATAAATGTTGTAAATATGTATAGGAGTTAAAAATTGAGGAGGAATTAATGGTTAAATCTTGAAATTTTTATTCAAGTGATGAATAAAATAGGTTTAACATCAATAAAATTAATGACATGAATTACTTAAAATATTAAATACTAAAGGATCTATATTTTATATTATTTTCATTCTCTCTTATGATAAGATATTGATTGTAAACCAATAGTTTTTTATATAAAATGATATGATGTATTTAATACACATAGTTTATCATTAATCCAATTATATAATATGTTTGAAAAAAATATATGAATAATTTTATCTAGGATAAAAGATTTTATTAAAATTATTTGTTAAAATATGAGGGAAAATTTTCCACCTCCCAATAGAGACATATTTTTTTAAAAAAAAATCTTATATTCCAAAAATTATTTCAAACACATAGAATATCATATATGATATGATTATTCATAGTTTATTTTTTAAATATTCACTTAAAGAAAAAAGTTCTATTTCCTAACATAAAGGATTTTGTCTTTTATAAATATGTTTTATAGAAAATATATTTTTTAAGATGCTATTGGGAGTATGTTTGGAATTAGATATGTTAAAAGTTAAAATAAATAAATTATTATACATATCAATTAAAATTTAAATTAAATTTATATTTTAAAAGTGTTTAGGATATGTTTTGAAAAATCATTTAAATGTAAATAATCATTTAAAATTTGTTACCAAATGATCTCATAGAAAATTTTGAATAAAAAGTTTCCAAAATGATGATCATCTTAAAAATAATTATAAGTATTCAAGGAAACAAAACGTATTAGAATTATAAAATCAGATGTTATAAAGTAAATAAGTTTGAATATTATGTTTAAAGAGCTAAATATAAGGATTATGAATCCTAATATTGTCATTATTAAAAAGGTATTTCTCCATAGGTTTTAACCTATTAAAGGAGTTTAGTGAGAGGATTTATCAAATGGTCACAAAGAGATGCGGTCAGAATTATATAGTGATGAAATGAGTTTAAAACAAACTTAAAATTGCATTAAATGTAAATAATATGTCATATAATTAGAATAATTATTATATTTTGTTTTTTAATATTCATAAAGGAGGTTAAGAAAATATAAAATGTACCATGTTATACCAAAAATAGTCTCCACTTTTTCACCTTTTAATGATGGTTGCATATATTGCCTGAAGTGAAATGATAATTAACCTATTAAAGTATTACTTTGAGTTATCCCTGATAGATGGTCATCACAGAGCATTATAGGTTTTAATGACATGTGAATATTAGTATGGGTTGAGTATCACAGTGAGATTAAATATTCTGTCATGATACATAAAAGAAGCGTTTTGTGTTAGATAAGCCACTACACATGGTGAATATATTTTCATAAACTATTTCTTTTATATACCATGAGTACATGTTTCATATTTAACCGACATTACCAGTGGTTGAAAAGACATCTTATGTGAGAAACTTCATACTTTGATATCTTTCTTACATCATCCATGAGGATGATCTAATCATAGGGTGTTTGGGTATGTTTTTTATCATGTTATAGGTTTATGTTTAACCAAGATGTGATTTATCCTATCATATATAGAGTATAACATCTAGGCCCTTGATTGAGATAAATTTAGGAAGTGTATGACCATACCTATATAAGTGATAAGTGATGTACTCATCTATCTGAATGAATAACATGTAAAGGGTTTTTTCATGAAACCCCTCAATTGGTACACCTATTAGGATGGAAATAAATATGGGTATGACCATTTAAGCCTGCCTTTAATAGGATATATAAATACATGGATTTTTTCTTGAATGAGAATTAACTCAATTTTGGGTTTCGAAGTCTCAATACATCTATAAGGGTAAAATGGTAAATTTTCAATAAAAAACAACCTCAAAAAAATTATCCAATGGTTTTGTTGATTTAGGTGTGTGGTGTTTACCCTTGGTCTAAGCTAACATATAATTGTTAGCATGATGAGGCCTTGAAAAATATATATTAAGTATAAAATTTTTTTTTTTATAAAGTACACATGTTTTTGTGATGAAACAATTATATCTCATGAATGGATAATCAGATGGGGAAACCAACACTTTAGTTGAGTCAGGAATGTAGTTTTTACCCTAGTAATGGTATAAATTTAGTTCACATTGAGACTCTTGGGTGTTTTTCATATCTCAAATACATTTTTATTTGATTTTTGAAATAATCCCCTTTTAATTGTTGAGGGGGATCCCACAATAGTTAACAAAAAAAACCTAACATAAAAAAATAATTTAAAAAATAAACACCAAAGATTATCCATACAAACAAACCCCAAAAAGTCACCATAAACATTCAAGTAAGAAGAAAACTATTGATACTTATAATCAAGGTTCTTGACGCCAAGGTCATGATGTTTTTGAGAATTTTCATTGTTCATATTTTATAGAATGTTTCTAACCACCATAAAGTCATCCATGAACAATGTATAAGGGTTGAAATCCTGAAAGAGAATATCCATTTGTTTGAGATACCATCTTCTTGGTTATCCATTTAATCCCTATAGATCTATTGTATTATTAATTTTTTCATGGTACTCTGATGAAACATCTGTATTGATGTATTTTCCTAGGTGAATTATGTCCTAGTAACATTTCCAAATTTATTAAGGCTAATTTCATCTTTTCTTAAACTATTAAATAAATAATTATTCCTAGATTTTATTAGATTTTAAAGTATTTAAACCCTGATTAAAATTTCTTGGTTCTAATTACTCCCCATACCCTTCTAGTCCAAACAAATTCTTGGACTTTAAATTCAATTAAACCATCATTACATGTGGTTCTTGGAGGATTATGTGAATAGGTTCGATAACCTCACACGTTTTTCTCACTAAATTACTCATAATTAGCTTGGGTAAGCTAGTATAATCCTTGTGATGTCTTACCCTCTTACCTGAAGTCTAATAGTATCCTATATCATAGATTAAGTCCTTTCCCAATTTTTTTTACATAATTTAATGTATTATTCCTCCCTAAGAATTAGCTATTTTTTTTATGATCCCAATGAATATTCCTCTATCTTATCACCCATTTTACTCTCTTAAATATTCTTAAACTAGTTCTAGAGCTCAATTATAGAGTTAATTACATTCTTAGGATTTTGATAATGGATTTTCTGTCTAATATCCAATATATCAGATTTGGTTCCTCTTACCAAGGCCTAATTTATAGTATTAGTTTGGCCATTAGGTGAATTAACCACTATAAATAAAATATCTTCTATAAATGGTACTGCGGAAACAACATATACATATAAATGATACTCAATTTAGATTATTATAAGAATGATTATTAAAACCACCCTTATGGTTTGATCCAGTCATATTTTATTCATATTAATCATGCAAATCCTGCCCCTCCTCCATGGGTTCTCCAAGATCCCTTATTAGACCATTGAAGATATTAAAGATATTTAGGACCAGAGGTTGATTATACATCATATTCCCAAATGATACAACCCCATGAACTTATTGGAACTATAATTTATAGGATTAAAAGATTTATGGATGGATCTAGAGTGAATATTATCATTAATATCTCTTTCCTTGATTACTAATATTTCTTTTTCTATAAAAACTTTTACTGAATTTTTAGTAACCAAGCCACTTTTAATTAGTTCAAGGTTTCTATGAGACTCAAAATACCACCATAGTTCATTCTTTTAAAAGCATGAAAAATGGATTTAACAGTGATAAAAAAGAACTATTTTCCTTAGCACAATTAGGGGGCTTTATCAGAGCTTTCATTAGTGCTGATAAAGGCCATACTACTGCAGTGTGCTATTTGAATAACAAATTACACATGTGTACACCTATATTCAAAGACATAATTTAGTTGAAATTAATTTCAAATCAAAAATCCAAAAAACACTATTATATTCAATTAATTTTTTTGTATAATTTCATTATCAATTACTATCCATAAAAATTTAAAAACATCAATGTTTCATTGTCTTTGGAACCTGTGATCCCCTCTAAAAAAAGCCTAACCATGGTACCAGTTTCCGAAAAAGCCACCCTAATCTAGGAAAAGTAACCAACTTGTATAAGAAAAAAATCTTATGTAATTAATACCATAAAGAAATAAATTAAACATAAATATGCAAGAATATATTAATAAAATGTCAATTATAAATAAAACGACACACTTAGAGTCATACCAGTCATACTGTGCATCACTTTAAGTTCATGTTAATTCCTAAACATCAAAAAATAAATTATGGATCATTTTCTTAAAGTATCAAAAAAATCTGTATACATTTTTTTGGTTTTGAGTATGTCACTTGTCTTTTGTATTAAAATGTCATTTTAAACTGCATACACACACTTTGAGTTATGCCAGTCACATCGTTTGTCAGTTTGATGTGATACTAATTATTTCACATCAAAAATGAGTTATTAATTGTTTTACTAAAGTATTACGACAATCTAAATGAATTTTCTCAGTTTTTAGTGAGTGACAAACATTTTGAACTAAAATGTCAATTTTAGAGTGATAACATACACTTTGAGTTATACCAGACACATTGTGTATCAGATTGAGGTTTTTTTGATTATTACACATCATAAATGATATATATATAATTTTTTAAATGTATCAAAACAATCCAAATGCATTTAATCAATTTTGAGTATGTCACTATTTTTTTTACTAATATATCAATTTTAAATAAAAAGACACACTTGGAGTTATCCCAGCCACACCGTGCATCATATTGGGGTGTGATTGATTCATACACATCAAAAATATTAATGGATTCTTTTCCTAAAGTATTAAAAAAATAATAATGTGTTTGATTGGTTTTGAGGATATCACTTGTATTTTTTACTAAAATTAATGTCAATTTTATATAAAAAGATACACTTGGAGTCATACTGGTCATACCATGCATCATATTTAGGTGAGGTTGATTATTACAAATAAAAAATGACTTATTGATAATTTTTTTAAAGTATAAAAACAATCAAAATGTCTTTTCTTAGTATTGAGTATGTCACTTGTCCTTTTTACTAAAATTAATGTCAATTTTAAATAAAAAGACACACTTAGAGGAATATTGGTCACACCTTGCATCAGATTAATGTGAAAGTGATTAATAAACATAAATAATGACTTATAGATAATTTATAAAGTATAAAAACAATATAAATGAATTTTCTCAGTCTTGAGTATATCTCTTGTTCTTTTTACTAAAATTAATGTCAATTTTAAATACGCAGAGACACTTGGAGTCATATCGGTCACACCATGCATCATATTGAGGTGTGGTTGATTATTTCACACCGAAACTGACTTATATTTATTTTTCATAAAATATCATAACAATATTAATTCATTTTCTTAGTTTTTAGTATGTCACTTATCCCTTTTTCTAAAATTATTGTCAATTTTAAATAAAAAGACATGCTTGGATTCATATTGATCACACTATGAATCAGATTTAGGTGTGGTTGATTCCAAAACATATAAAATGACTTATTGAATATTTTATAAAGTATCAAAACAATCAGAATGTGTTTTCTTAGTTTTGAGTATGTCACCTGTGTTTTTTACTAAAATATCATTACAAACTGGAAACACACACTTTGAGTGATACCAGTAACATCGTGTGTTGGTTTGATGTGAAACTAATTCCTACACACCAAAAATGACTTATAAATCATTTTTATAAATTATATAGATAACCAAAGTGTTTTTTCTTGGTTTTCAGGGAGTGATACACTTTTTGAAATAAAATGTCAATTTTAAACAGATAATAGACACTTTGAGTTATACCAAGACCAAAATGTATCATATTGAGCTATGGATAATTCTTAAACATAAAAAATGACTTAAAGATCATTTTCTTAAAGTATCAAAACAATCCTAATGTTTTTTCTCAGTTTTGAGTATGTCAGTTTTCTTTCTTACTAAAATTAATGTGAATTTTAAATAAAATGACACACTCAGAGTCATATCGGTCACACTGTGTATCAAATTGAGGTGAGTATGATTATTTCATGTCAAAAATTAATAATAGATCATTTTACTAAAGTATAAAAACAATAGAAATTCGTTTTATTGGTTTTTAATATGTTAGTTTTCTTTTTTGTACTAAAATTATTTTTAATTTTAAATAAAATGACACTTGGAGTCATACCAATCACACCATGCGTTAGATTAAGGTGAGTATGATTTATACATATAATAAATGACTTATATATAATTCTAATAAAGTATAAAAATAATCAA
Organism: Viscum album; assembly: GCA_963277665.1. Lineage (NCBI taxonomy): Eukaryota > Viridiplantae > Streptophyta > Magnoliopsida > Santalales > Viscaceae > Viscum > Viscum album. The sequence continues at coordinate 1,720,035,163 of OY728141.1, forward strand.
AATGTTTTTTATCTATTTTGAGTATGTCACTTATGTCTTCTACTAAAATTAACATCAATTTTAAATAAAAAGACACACTTGAAGTCATACCAGTCATACCATGTGTATGATTGTATTTCATTTGATTCCTATATTTAGTAAATGAATTATGTATTTTTCTTCCTCATGTATCAAAACAATATGATCATACTTTATTGGTTTTGAGTATGTGATGTGTGTTTGAACTAAAATGTAAATTCGAAACTAAAAACATATAGTTTGAGTCATACTGAGCACACTGTGTATCAGATTGAGGTGTGGATGATTGAGTTTTTAATGTGTGTTTTACTTTTAAATTTATGAACCAATCAAAAAATGAGAGAACTATTCCATTTGGATGGATAAGTAAACCCCATGCTGCTTGAAATGCCACGTCCAAAAGTAACATGTTCTCTCTTTTTTGGCTTGTTGTAAATATATGAAAGAAAAAAATGACTTTCCAAAAGAAAATACCTATATAGTAAAACAGTTTTTATATTAGTGATACTATAAATAAATAAATTAAACCTAAATATAAAACAATACATTAATAAAATGTCAAATTTAAACTGAAATCACACAATTTGATTCATACTGGGTACACCATGCCTCAGATTGAGGTATTGTTGATTCCACTATTCTCTATATCCTACAGTGCATGATCATAGTGTAGGAGTGAATCATACTTGTTAATTAAGTAATTTCTTCATGATATTTGTGAAAACTAAAAAAATATGTATTAGATAAAAATTATGAGTAAATTAACTAAAAAAACTAGATAAAATGATGATAAAATAATCTAAATAAGTAGTAAGAAGTCACATATTAATGATATACGTGTACATCATGACACCAAGAATTCTACCTAGTAATTACAAAACAAATATACACCATATTTATAATATGAGTACTTTCAATAGTCATGGTAGTACTCAAAAAATATAAATTCAAAAATGATTAATAAATATTATAAATGTAATAGTAATTATCTTAGAAAATACCCTTTTGTGGATGATAGTTTATTAATGGTAGATGATATCTCTCATAAATATAAAAAAATAACCACAATATTTTCCATAGGTATGTTTCAGACACTTCAGAAACATTGATAAAAATAAGTAATTTTTTTATATGTGTTTTGATATAGAAATCTTATTATATACACTATAATACTTATCCACTTATAGAAGTCAACATGCTCCTTGTACATATGGAATGTCCTCTTTACATGATTTTAATTATATTTAAATACCTCTATATCATAACATAATTACCATTAAAACATAATATAAAATATAAAACTTTAAGTTTAATTCTAAAACATTAGATGTGGTGTGTTACCAATTGAAAAATGTCATCATGTGTGATAGGTTTGTTGGGTTTCCATGTATTGAATTGAGGAAATAAATATTTTGAGTAACCAAATTGGCTATAATGAGCACCTAATGCTTCCTAGAAAAAAAGGAATAAGTAATGAATGAAATAAAAATATATTTTATATGATTAAATTGTAGAGTTTTATCCCTACATAACTGGTAATAAGAGGAGTCTATCATCCGTAAGTTTCCATTCAAACACTATTGCCAGTTTTTCCACTATTTAATCAATTTTAGCTAATTACATTTTGGTTTGGCCTATATAAGTGATGTGAGGACTAATGATTCTACATTTATTTTCATAGGTTTTTACCTTTAAATAGTATTGATATATATTCCTTAAAAAAATTTGAATTGTATTTAGTCATAATTAACATATTAGATCAACTAATAGAGAAAAAAATCTTAAACACACACCTAATTTATACATATAAAACCGATACTAATATCCATTCATACTTGATGATTTCATTTACATTATCAAGACTAATGAAGTCTGTAATGGACTCTCTATAAATTTGTTCTTAAAAATCAACTATGTGATTACTTCCTCTTTTTAACCTTTAATCTTCATGAAACTTTAATGTTAGTAAATGAAGATATTAAATGATAGGGGTAAATGAGATTTGTAAAGATCTTTTTGATTGGTCGATCGATCCATTAGATCATTTTTATTAGACCTTTAATCTCACCCCTTCTTTTTTTCCAGTTGTAATAAAATTTATTGGTTCAGACCTTTTTCATTAATTGTTAAAGGTTTAGCATGAAAAATAAATTATAAATGAATACCTCCTTGTCAACATGTATTTTTATAATATTTTATGTCCATGATATGAATATTCCTATAGCTTTCTTGACTATATGAATATCTACATCATCAAGTGGAACCAATAACTTATCTCCCATATTATGATCTACGCTAATCTCCCTCTCACATGACCTGTTAATTGTTATATGTTTGGTAGAGTGTCTTCTTGGATATAGTACACAATATCCCTCACAACAAGGTGATTGTTGGGTGTTGATATATATATAAATCACATTAATTTCCACCCTGTAGAACATTAGTATAATAAAGATATTAGTGTTTGTTTGATTCAAATTTCACAGAAACAATTAAGAGAATATTGATTACCTCATCTAAGAAATATCTTTTAGGGGAATGGCTCACCTCAAACCTGGTGGGGGTGGGGGGTCATCAGGAAGTGGTTGTTCTTGATTTTTTTATTCTATTTTCTTCCCCCATAACATTTTCTATAAACTTAAACTACTAATGAAATTTTTATTCAAGAGAAACTAATCATACCTACATATCTTCCATTTATTTATCTATATCCCCCTATTATGTTCTTTTCTCAAAATATGTTTGAGGTGTCACCCAAAAACCCACACCTCTGAAGAGACCATACTGTTATGGACACTTTAAGTCCACTGATACTAGTTGTTCATCTCGTACAGCTGATGATGATTCCTATGTTTAAGTCAGATAAAAAATATATGAAAATAAGTAATAATTGTTAAGGAATAATGGTTTAAAGAAAATAATTTTTTTATTATTTCATTCTCACACATGATTCCTTCACTTTTTATGTGTTTTCATATATTTATATACCATATTTATTTGCACATGCCTCCTTCCATATAAAAAGATGAGGGAGGGAAGCGGATTTGTATTTGGATTCATCAATCTGCATATAAATAGAGGAAGATAATTATGTTATTATTTCATGTCTCATAAAATTATTATGGTAGATTTAAAATATGTACTATTTTTTTATGTGAAGTATACCCTATCCTTACTTTACAATAGGGGTATGTTGGTTTTTCCACCCGTTGTTTATTTTCAGCACCTGGTTGATGTTTCATAAATTAACAATTATTAATAAAAGTGATAAATAAAAGTATTTTCAAACAATGCATTACTAGCCAAAATGTGCCAGAAAATATGTCTCCTCATGAAAACCAGTAAACACATCCAACACTTTTTGGATTATCAGGTGTGCATACATATTCAATGGGTGTGGGTTTATTTTACCTTCAAAATCTCTGAGATTAAACTTTGTTAGAATTATGTGAAAACCTCTTTGAGACTTTCAAATAAGAATCAATACAAATTTCTTATGTGACTCATCTACTATAAATAAAACCTACAAGATATAATGAAGATTAAATAAATGTTTCATTATTTTATTTTTAGTAAAATAAAGAAATGTTATCATAATTCTATCCTAATATCTTCCCAAATCAATGACGTAATATTGGGCACAACATGGTTCCATGAATCTAGATTAATCAAAACACATTGCTGAGAGGTAATCCTAATGAAACTACTAAAGTTGGCCTTGTTGGTTTTAATAGGTTGGCTGCATGAATTCCATCAAACCAAGAATTTGATTCCTTTACTTTTCACCTTAATAAATTTTTATAACAACATCATGATATGGTGATATTATTTTTTAAATACATCAATTATTTTTTGTAAACATTTTCCTCGGGTTCAAAATCGTCAATACGTTGTTCCTCTGGATTGGTAGCATCGACATGTGCATAAGGTTGTTGTTCCTATGCACTAGGAGTACCACAAATCTAAGAAACCTATTTTTCCTCAAGTTTGGGAGCATCATCATGTGAATAAGTCTTTATCTATATAAATGGTTCAAAATTTAATTTATATTCTGTAAATTCAATAGTGAAAATATAATAATTTTAGGTAAAACAATACATATTAAAAAAATATAATGTAGTTATTAAACTATCTTTTTTTAAAGGTTGAAGGGATTTGACCCCTATATCAAGTATCCTAATCTCTCTATCATGGTATCCTCTGAAAGAATAGACCCCATCTAAATCAGGAAAAAATGTGAAATTATTATGAAATCCCAATGAAAGGGTCATCCACATTTGAATTTTTATCTCACCCTTCAGTGGTTTTGGTCGATAACAAAACAATTGAATACTTATGGTTTTTAGGATATGTAACATAAAATACCTTATTGGGATTCCATTTCAAACAATATATCTTTGTACCCTTCCTTACTAAAATTTACTTTCCTGAATCACAATTCATCTATTTTAAAAACACACTTGTTATCAACCCACTTTCATTATTTTTTTTTCACTTTTATTGTTGTATAATCCAACTCCCATATTTATTTTATAATTCCAATGTATGACCTATTCAAATAAGTTATATTTCCTTCCTTAGTACCATATATATATATATATCACTTCAACCACAAGTGTTGTATGTTAATTCCTTCATTATGTTCATTTTCATATAATTTATAACCATTAATTACATAACCATTATAACATAATACATGCACAATTGGTACTCTAGATAACCATAAATGTCATTCTAAAATTGAATTGTGATTTTCATTTAATATATTAAAAATATGGTCTTTAAACCATCCTATAAACAATTTATTATGTGTATTTGATTTCCATTTTTCATCCCTTAATGGATTAAAATGCCTAATAATTTATTTATGGGTTTCAACATATAGACAAACTTATAAAATATTATGAAAAAAAAGGTGGTCTGGTTCCTGATTTGTAATAGTGATTATGACAACATCTATTCCAGAAATTAATTCACCCACAAGCCACCCAGTGTGATGATATTTTGGTAGACCAGTGCTTTCTATACTGGACAGGTAGTTAGTACCAAATTTAATAGATTCATCAAAAATATATCACTCTTCAATATAACCCTCTAGAAGGGTTCAATTTTTAACACAACCTTTCAAAATATTCTTTACCATTCAATTGAATACATCCATCTATAATATATAGGATCACATAGTCAAATATATCTTACCAAGTGAACCATCATGTGAATAATCTAATCAAAGAATACTGATGGGAATAACAATTTCAATTCATATAATATGATGGTAATTTCATTTTCTATATTTGGTAATTTTCCAGGTCTATAATTTTTCTATAGATAGCTTTGAAAAGAAAACAGAGCTTGGTTAGTGTATGAAGGACATTATTGAAAAAAAGGCAACATAAATCTATAAGTATTAGATATTGCATCAAAACATGAGTTCATGTTATTTTATACCATATAACTTTATATTTTTGATTGACATGATATTATTAATATTTGATGAAAACCTCTATGGAACCTTTATATAACTCAAGAAGTTGAAAAACTGATATCTCTCTTGTCTGGAAAGAGTGTAAGAACCTAGAGGAAGAAAATATTTTTTTCACCCTTCAGTGATTCCAAATCATCTGGTATTCTCATTCCAATCATGTCCAACCTAGCCTTAATTCTATCTTTTGTTTTTTGGGTGCATTTAAGAACATTCCAAGGAAACTATTAAATAATTTTTTTTCAATATGCAGAAAATCAATAAAATTCATTAATTATAGACAATTATATTATAGTAATTAGAAAAACTTACCTCGTTTTCCAACTAGTTTTCACAAGGTTTCAAAAAAAAGGTTCACTAAAAGCTGTGTCTATATCTTTTACATTATCAAACAGTTGATCACCTGTTAGTGGATACGGTGTTTTATATTCTTTGAAATCCCATAAAATGATGTAAGCTAATAGAAATACAGTCTTGGATGAGTGTTTCAACCAAATTGGCTATGTATATTATTCAAAATCAGGACACCCTTGAGTTTTTTAATGATATATCCTGAAAAATTTCCATAAGAAGGAAAGTCATCACCCCATACCACATGTATCTCAATGTGAAATATTCATTTCTATAATAATCATACAATGTAAAACCTAAATCCAATAATAATTTAAAATCTTTAATAAATAGATCCAAATAAACATCAATATTATTATCCAGGTATTTTGGTAATGATATAAGCATATAAAAAATAATGTATTTTCATTTCATGCATAACAACAATGGAAGGTTATAATTTACCAACATAATAGACCATGTACTATGAGTTATTATTTGAAAACCAAAAGTATTCACTCCATCTATATATTGTACAATACGAAGGTTTCTCAGCTCATTTCCAAATTCAGGATACTCGTGATCAATTATCTTTCATTAAGGAGAGTTTGCTGGGTGATGAAGTTTCCCATATTTATTTCTTGTATCTACATGCCATGTAAATTTCCTTATGGTATACTCACTTTTATAAGGCCTCATAAAACATGGAATGATTGTAAATAACCATAACACCATCATTGGACCCGATTCATCTTTCTTGAATCAATAAGCACCACACTTTGGGCATTATTTAAGTGATATTTGGTCCTTGAGAAATTGTATACAGACAATTTGGACATGCATGTATTCTTTCATAGATCATACCCATCGAACATAGCATTATTTTAACATCATATATTCGAATAGGAAGATCATTATCTTCTAGTATCATATCATTCAATAGAAAAGTAGTTTAGTGAAACTGGCATCACTCCAACCATTTAAATATTTTAAATTATGAAGCTTCAGTACAACTAATAATGCTTCATATTTAGTACAGAAAATATACAATGGAGTATTTTCACAACTATTTAACTTCTAAAACAATTTTGGACAATCACTAAGTTGATATTCAATTGTCATTGTCATTTCTTCAATATGATCATCATCATCATTCACACCTATAATCACATCCTCGATACAGTCTTATTCATTATCTACACTTGTGATCATATCAGATGATCCATAAAATGTAGTGATATTCTATTCACTAGGCACATCCAATTTTTCCCCATGTTTAGTCTAAAATTTATAAGTTTAATATATTCTGAGACAGATCAAGTGTTCTTCCAACTCCTCTATATTAATTAGTCTTTAATAATAACAATATAAAAATGGACAAAGGTTTTTATAAGGGTCATATGCATGATCATTTTCAAACTTGATGGATTCTTTTACTCCATATTTATACTCTTTTTTTCATATGATTGACATCTATCCATTTCGATTCATATCCATCCTATTTTATTTATTAATATTAACAATTATTAAAATAAATAAATACAAAAAAGGGACTTTCAAAATAGGGGAACCCAACATTTGAATGTTTCAAATAATTTTAGTGTTCTTTGAAAGAAATGGGTAATTGAATTTAATAAAATAATTCCTCCACTAAAGGTAGATGGTGTAATGGCCCATTTTTTGTCAATGAAATTCCATTCTTATAATTATTTCCTATATTATTATCATATAAGATTACATATATATCACAATAAAAACATTACAAATGAAGAATGAGTAAATTAAAAGGCATCTATAGAAGTTTTGGAATGAATATCAGTGAAATAGTTACTTAACATTTGGAATAGAAATGTGACCCCTACGAATAGTAAACTGACCAATTGAATAGTAAAATCACTAATTAAATTATAAATAAAATTTAACCATATTATAAGTGACAATATGATATAAATATATCATAGTATAAGTAATTAAATATTTAAAAAATTATTAATTAAGTGTTGGTATTTTGGTAAGTCATGTATATTTAATTATAATTGTATGATTAATTTAATGAATTAAAAGAAAATTTATTTTCATAAAATGATTAAATAAATTATTATTATTTATTTATTATGATCATAATATAATTTTATAAGACCTTAATGAAATTTTCAAAGTGTTAGAAAAGCATTTTTAATTTTGAAATGTTTATTTTTCAAGAAAATTGTGATTTTAATTAAAAATTAAATTTTATATATTTAGAAAATTATTTTCATAATTTTTTTTTTATTTTTTAATTCCACATTTCAAAAAATGTTTGGGGTTAATTTTTGGTATTTTTCTGAAATACTTGAATTTTTGATGAATAATAAAATATCATAATTTTTGATGAATGCTAAAACCTGAATTTCTACATTATTATTGAGTCATAGATGATGTAAATGGAAATTGGTTTGAACTAAAATGCTCTATTTACTATTTTTGGTCACAAGAATCAAGAATATTCATAGTATTGAGCAAAAATATTAAACTATTGATTAAGATAATTGGAAACCCCTCCCCTCATCCACTATAAATACAACCCTCTTTACCTCTTCTATTCACTACTCTCAAGCATTGTGCCTAGTCCAAATTCTTTTCAAATATCTCCCCAATACCCTCTACCACTTCCATCATGCCTTGGTCTCTTCAAAATACCAAATACTCTCCCCTAAAGAGGTTCTCAAGGAAGATATATTCAAGAGGTAAATTCCTCTTTTCATTTCTTTTATTTTCTTTCAAGTTCCTTTATTTCTTTTTTATTTCCTCACTTCATTTCATTAAAATGTTATGATAAATATAAAACCTTACATTAAATTTAATTTTGTTATGATAATGGAATAATTCATCATCATATCTTCTTTCCCCTCCTTTTATACTAGAAATGGAAACATCATTCGAGACGTGTTAATTTATCACATTCAAGGACGATGAGTTTTCAAATTTCTATTACCATATTCAATTCTAGTCACGAAAAAATTTTGATGGTTGAACCAGACTATTATATATTAATTACGTCTATTTTAAGTTTTTGGAATATTTTGTACACATGATATTAATTTTATAAAGAAAAATGTGTTCGATGTGATCAAAAAACCGCCAATTAACCAAAATGGTTATCATTAAAGTTTTATATAATGATTGATATTCACTCAAAATAACCAAATGAATTTTATAAAAATGTAGAATTATGTATGTTAACTAATAAAATACAAATTCAATTCAATACAACCATTCCCATCTTTCATGTTTATCCTTACATGTATATAAGCAAACCAATCATGAAAACCAAGGAAACAAACACTCTCAAACAATGAAATTGAACATCTTAACACATCAAAAAGGTCATTAATGAACTTAATAAGGTTATATTAAACCAATTATATGAAGAATAGATTCTATAAATATTAATTAATTAATGTAATTTGGTTATTCAGGACATTAAGATCAAGTGAAGGACACCCTCAGACTTAAGGTAAGGGATTCTACCCGAACCTCTATTATTCCTTCGGGTTTCTCTATCTTTATTTTTACCCAAATTAAGTTATCTATTATTTTTATGAAAATATTATAAATTATTTTTATATTATGAAAACTCATGTATCAATATCCAGTCATCATTATCTTTCTAGGATATACATGTTTTTAAATGATTCCATCCTCAATTCTTCTTGATAATTAATCCCATTTCAAGGGAACTTCCTGATTTTTTTACCGAATTTCAAGTACACTATATCATCTGTTTTTAGCCACAATTATTTCTATAAAATTAGTATTTTTATTTTTAAAATATTCTTGGTTTACTTCTAGTTTTATGTAAAATATTATCCTCTTTTCTATTTTAAATTCTCTTTAGTATTTTTCTTAAAACCACACTGAAATGTTTTAATGCCAAAATTTATTAAATAATATTATTACATGTTGTCACTTATGTTTGAAATCAATTACCATGATATATTCCTATTCATTTCCATATATTTTTTATCCCATTATTTCATGAACACTTCTATGATACACCCATTCATTTTTCTTTATGGCATGATTATGATGCCCATTTCTTTACATGGGTAACCTTATATTTATATATGATTGATTATGTATGATTATTTATGTGGAAAGAATATTCATGAACATATTTTTATGAGTGAACCTTGGTATCTGTACAATTTATTAGGTACATTTTATTCTCATGATACATCATGTGCAACGGTCTTAACGGTTAGCCTTAACTCATGCTACCATGTGCTATGGTGTTGGTGGTTAACCTTAACTTGTGATAATATATGTAAAAAAACCCTAGAATCATTCTAAATTCATGTTTTATGTTGATACCACATTACTATGACTCCATTTTTATATGATCCCATGTTTATATGTAATGATTACATATGTTCCATGCCTTTTTATATCATTATGTCATGCCTTCTTACCCATGTTCTAAAACTTTATTCTAATGTTTATTCCCTTACTGGGATTTTTAGCTCACCCCCTTTTTATGTTATCCCTAGGTTATCCTATAAATATGTATGGAAATAGTAGACGTTATGATCTCTTTATGAATATTGAATAAAGAAATGTTTTATTTAGTCCCTTTTTTTCAGTTTTATGTACCTAGTCTTCCAATACACTAGAATTTATGATTCTTGGATTGTAATATGATGATTTATTATGATTAAAATCATTTAATGTTATGTGTAAAACTATAGGGTCGCTATATATGGGGGATGTTTCTCAGGAAACAAGATGAAATAATAAATATCTGTAAGGTGAAGCTAATGAGGATGAAAGTCCTATCCATGATTTGGTTTAGGATTCAAGTCTTACCTATACCATTCCAAAACCCAAAAAACATCAATATAATTACTAATTCTATTGGGTTCTAACTTTTCCCCAACCAAATAACTAACATAGTTTCTCATCCCATATATCCTCACATTTTATAAATATTTATATATATTTATAAAATATATTTATGTATTTATATATATATTAGATATTTGGGCGTACAATTACATACAAACACACACATGCACACACACCCTGCAGACCAAATGAGAAAGTCATAGCCCCCTAGGGGATAACCCACCCAGTCCGGCCTTTTTATTAAATGGTCAATGCAGACCCCTTCACAATTGACCCTTATGAATCAGCCCATATTATTAATGTCCCGTAGGACCAACCATAATAAACCTCCAACCTGGCCACCTGAATGCTTGAAATCCTCAGATGCCTATCGTTGCCAAGAACAACCATCACTACCCAATCAGACACCCCCAACAAACATAACAATGGATAGGTACCTGCCATTGCCTCACTGGAACACCGTGTCATTAACACAGATGACCATTGGACCACCACCCCTTCCATCGAGTGGGGGTTCACCAATCCCATCCACTAGCCTAGACACCAACTGCTGCTGGATTCCTATCGCGCCGCCGACCCATTCTTGCATAGGTGAAGTCCCTACGACCTCATATATTAGCCACCACACATTGGTTCACCTGGTTTTCCATCATCGCCCCACTGTAGGAATATCATGAACATCGTCTTCATGCCACCACCGACACTTGGAGGTCACCGCCACCAACCACGTCACCAAAAGAATGATCTTCCAACAGATCAACCGATTGCCTCCTGAGCCGCTCAACTTCACCAGAGTGCCATCGACAAGCACTGGACACCCTACCATCGAATAACCCCACTGGTTGTCCCCCTTCATCATTTGAATTTAGCCTCCAGAAGCTATCATCGAGCATCACCTATGCACACTGCCCACAAAAAGTGCAGGCCCACACACCACTAAAATTTTTGGATGCGAGTCAGTATGAATGACACCCCCAATATGATTGGGGGCCGAATAAAGATATCATTGAGTTTCAAAACCCAGCCCTCCAAATACATTTGGGGTTGGATTACCACTAAGTCAACACCTCATCTACTTTATTTATTTTTATATACTTATAAAATTATAAATATAATAAATATATTTATTATTTTAATCTATTTATTATAATTTTATAAATATCTGTATATAATTAAAAACACATATATTTATCAAATTGAAATAAATATATTTATTATTTAAATATATTTATTTTATTTTTATAATTATTTAAATATATATAAATTTATTTCTAATTATAATTATAAATATATATATTTAAAAACAATTCTATATAATTGTAAAGATATTTATATATTTATAAATATTTATATAATTATATCTCATGGTACGCACCACTTTTCTATGTTTATATAATTATAAATATTTATATCAGTATATAAATATATATAATTATAAATTTATTAACTATATTTATTATTTATATATATTTATTATAATTTTTATAATTATTTAAATATGTATATATTTATTTATAATTATAATTATAACTAAATATATTTAAAAAGTATTTATATATAATAACAAGTATATAATTTTTAATATAATAAATAAATTTATTATTTAAATAAATTTATTATAAATTTATAATTATTTAAATATGTATTTTTTTGTAATTATAATTATAAATAAATATATTGAAAGGGTATTTATATATAATTATAAATATATTTATTTAAATATATATTTATTAATATATAATTATAAATATACTAAATATATTTATTATTTAGATATATTTATTATAATTTTATATTTATTTATTTATTTATAATTTCATATATATATATATATATATTCAAAAAATATATATATTTATAATTGTATAAATAAATATTTAAATTACAAAGTTATTAAAAAAATAATTTAAATAGATTAATTATATAAATTTCAAAAATATTTTAAATGTTAAAATTTAATAAATAAAAATGAATAAATATTATTCATACAAATTAAAAACATATTGAAAATAATACATGTATAGTAAATAAATATATTTATAAATAAATATTAAAAAATGATTAAATATATTTTTAACATTAATAATGAATATATAATAATAAATGAATAAATTAAATTAACTAAATTACAAAAATACTTAAAAGTGAATTCGTAACATTTACGTGAATTAAAAACATACATATGTACACATACACATCTACACACACACACACATATACATACATACATGTATATACAAACATACACATACATACATGCAGTCATACATGTACATATATTTGAAATTATTTAATATCAATATAAATATATTTATAAATAAATATAATCCTTTATATATTATATAATTGTTTAAATAAAATATTAATATATTATATTTATTTTAATTATATTGAAATTTTGAAATCAATGTATATAAATAAACCGTTAAACATTTTAAATAATATAAATTTGATAATTTTTTATATAAAAAATTATGAAAGCAATTTTTTATTAAAATTTTTATAATTCATATTTATATCACTTTAAATATATATATACTTATTTTAATTTAAATATTATTTAAAAATATATAAATATATGTAATTATTTATAATTATAATTATAAATAAATATTTTTATAAATATATTTATATATTTATAAATATATTTATATAATTATACATATTTTTATAATTATATATATTTATTAATATATAAGTATATATATATTAGGTGATTGGGGTTATAATTATATTAAACACATACACATCAAACACATTGATTAGAAAGACATGTCGTAGCCCCCCCGAAAGGATAACCCACCAATCAAGCCTTATTTATTCTTTACATGGCCCGAAAACCCAGTGGGTATGAAGCTCATTATATGGTCCAAAAGCCCAAAAACAGGCCTGAAGACCTGGTGCAGTGTCATGCCTACGTCACTATCTGCTTGCATCATGCCTGCATCACTGCCTGCCTATGTCATGTCTACATCACCGCCAGTCTATATCATGCCTCCATCACCGTCTTCCCGCAGAAATTCGTTCCCACTTGGATTTGAACCCAGGTCTGATGCAGGATTTTAGGGATACTTTTCAACTCAGGCAATCCCCCAACTACATATAAAAGTACATATAATTATAAATATTATATATATATTTATTTAATTATAATAATAATTATAAATAAATATATTTATAAATATTTGTGTACAAATATATATATATTTATATAATTATATAATTACATAATTATATATATATATATATTTATTAATATAGAAATATATATAATTATAAATATAATAAAAATATTTATTATTTAAATATATTTATTAAAATTTTATAATTATATATATATATATTTAAATATATTTATTATTTGAATATATTTATTATAATTTTATAATTATTTATGTATATATATATCTCTATATTTATAATTTTATAAATAATTTATTTATAACATTATATATATATTTATATATTTGAATTATTTATCAATATATATTAATATATCATATTTATATTAATTATAAACATGCATTTTTTACAAAAAAATATAGCAAGAAGCCAAAGATCCTTACCATTTATTAAAGATGATAGAAAAAGAAAACAAGCAAGCAAGAAAGCGGACGAGGTCATACAAAGAGACATGCCCTCATCTAGAAAGGGTAACTACAGATCAATAAAAGAAGGATCATTTCCATAATCATAATGAGACTCATCATTAGCGGCATCAGTTTCCCATTCTGACTGTAAATTTCCTTGATTGAATATCCTAAGAATCCTCTACTTGGACCTTTCCTATCCTACAATGAGATGGATCTTTGAAGCCTTGGAAGATGACTTGGTAGACAGATTCTGGGGAAAAAAAGAATAATCTTTCCATAGCCTTATTTTAGGATCTAGAAAAAAATCATCATCATTGATCATCTTTACCTTCCCATTCAAAACAATATCTTTAAAAGAAACAAGGTCACCACTACCTGTCGAGTAAAGACGATTGGTGTCCATCAAAACTGTTCTATTTTCTTTGTCACTTCCATCATCCAACACATTACCCCATTTTATAGATAGTCTAGGAGAAATGAAGACATTATGAATTTCTTGAAAATAATCCACATTCTATTGAGCATCACAAATCCCGTACCCATCTTCCTGTAAAACATGCCCTAAAAAGTTTGGGACTAGCGGCTTCACACAACAACCTTGCTCATTATTTGTGAAAGAGAACATCTATGAACAACACTGAAAACCCCATTTATAGACTATTCCATATCACTATAGTTCCTCTCATCCTAACTAGTGATTTTTCTACCAAACAAATTAGAACTTCCAACCATCAGAATAGGTTTAGATGAAACTCCATGCTGAATCTTAACACCCATGAAAACACTATCACTACTCATGACATTTGGTTCCTCATTTCCAATGGAATAATCATTGATAATATTAATTGGCTCCATCACATTCCTCATTCCATATATTTTAAGTCCAGAAACTACAATAACCATTTGAGACTCATACCCGCTCCCATTATTCTATTCAGGTTTAGATAATGAGCAAGTAACATCCAAGGAAGTCCTTTCCTACTCTTGACACACCATAAGATATTTATTCTTTTATATTTTACCACCTTCATTTTGAGATAGCTTATCCATAAAATCCATAGGCTACTTTCTAGGCTATCTGGGAACTGATTTCCTAGGCGGAAAAGATGAATTTCTTTTACCATTACCATTATAGTCCTTCGAAGTATTCCCCTTTAACCACAAAAAAACAAAAAATGTTTTCCAACATTTCTTGTCCAAATGACAAATAGAGTTGTGATTTTGACAGAACTCATAAAAAGTCTCATTCTCAATACTGATTTGGATACCATCAGTGGGAGTAGTAAGAGTCGCATTGTTAATAAGAGTAGATCTTAAATCATTCTCAACTATCATTCTATCAAAGTGTCTATCCTTGACATGTTCTTTCTTCTTATCCAGACGAATCAGGACACCAATAGAATCATAAATATAATGTAAGATTTTTGGATGCAAAAAAATCCAATTGAGACCATACGACCTGATCCAAAACTATGAAATATAATTTTTATCAATTCACACATTAAAATCCAATGACCATTCATGGATATTAAGCATTCATTGATTTAAAATCAACAAACCAGAGGACCATGAATGAATTATGCCTTCATTCTATTGAAACAAGCAGCGAAAAAACCTATGCCCAATGAAATTCACATCCAATCAAAAAACCCCCCACAAAAAGAAATTCCTACAAACCAGAACTTCAAGCCTCCTTGGGTTCTAACCTCTAAGAAGAACAACCCTAGAAATTAGTGAGTTTTTACCTAGATCCTGACATTCCAAAAATGAACCATAATCAACTTCAACCTAGGAAGATGATCCATTCTTGAGAATCCTACTAGATGTGGAACTAAACACTACCATCAAACATCGATTAGAGAAATCCCTTCAGACATGGACACCAAAATTCCCACCTATAATCAAAGACCCTCCAAACCCTCACTTAGAAGTAGTAGTCTAAGGTTACTCATGGGCTTCCAAAGGTCTACAAACATCAATATCTTTGATCAAAACCACATCCAAATAGTCTTCCACCACCGCAGGTTGATGCACACCACACACACCGATAAACATAGGTGCAACTCAGGAAAAACCGCTGAAGATCTATTATCATCTCAATTCAACCCCGAATCCCAACAATCTTCAATCATGCCACCCACATCGATCAATGAAGGAGCCACACTGGTTGTCGTAGATCTACACAGATCCTCACCAGTAAAAACTAGATTTGAAAGATCATCCACTACCGTAGAATGAAACACATCACCAAAACCATTTGACAATACAAACATCTGATCCTCGAGAAAATCCAAGCCAAGAAACATAGATCTTCCAAGAATCTCCTCAAACACCACATTCAGCTTGGGACCATCCAGAAAAAACTCATGGTTGTCCACTAAAACTTGGTGGTTTCCTTCCAAAAACTCACCACCATTCAAAATAACATATCCATGAAAAATGAGGGATCCACATGAACAAAATTCACTAAATCTTTCTGAGATCACCATCAAATCTCACCCCCAAACCCTCACTGCTCTCCATCTTTGAACATGCATTTTTAATTAATTTAAGTAAAAAAAATTATTTTTTGGAATATAAATATGGTAATTATATATATATATATATATTAATAATTGTTTTATTAAAAGTTTTTATTATCTCTAAGAATAGTGTTGATAAAGATCCAACTTTATCTGTGATTTTTTCTAGCATTGATAACGATTTCCCTCTTATCAGTATTTTCTATTTAGTGATGATAAATGCAAGAGTTGATTTAGATGTGATTTTTTCTAGTGAATTCAGTGAAAACACCTATCTAATTTTCCTATAGATGAAACATTATGGTCTACACCTTTATAGTAGCACACCAGAAATCTTTCTTATCATGACCCAGATGAGAACACACAAATTATTAATTAACCCACGACTCGAAGCTTACCTATTTCTTATGGTGATATTGATCATTGATCTTAATCCAAAAAAAATCCACTAGTGGATTTGAGCTATCCAATTCAGCATAGATATAAGGCGAAAAAATACAAGAGAGAGAAAAATTCCTATTATCATCCTAAAGAAATATACCCACTATATTACCAAGATTTTTTAGAATCACCATGGTCTAAAATGGAAGGGGTAAGTATTGAAAGCAAACCCAAATAGACATGGTAGGAGGGTCCTTCTTCAAGTGGGAATTAGAGGACCATCAAAATTAATAGAACCGAAACCCATTAAAGACTAACAAAGCATAATATCATGATAATTTCATTCAATCATCATTTTAGAATCAAACTAGATAATGATTTGAGTCTAGAAGGTCAGTTATCTCTTGATCTTTTAAACCCTAAGTTTTGAAAACATACCCATCAATGGTTTCGACTGAATAAAAATTCTTACTGATCCAATTCATAAAGGGTAAATTATGGAGTGTTAATGAATTCATGAATTCCTAGGAAGGAATAAGTAGATTAGGGATGTCAATATCCCATGAGGGAACCTTAGAGTAGAGCCTGATCCCTGGAAATGATGGAAGAGAATCTGAGTTGTTGATGGGGATGAAATACCATTATTGAGGCACCAGATCTACTGAGGAGTTTCCCAACCCCTTCAATGGGGGAGGGATGAGAGGAGCAACCATTCTTCCACTACATCCTCTTTATGTCTCATAGTAAAGAGGGTCATGGATTTATCCTTAAACGAATCACCTTTTTGGTTTGATTTCACAATGCATGTAATTAATTAATTTAATTGATTTAATTAATTAATTAATAGATTTATTATGGATATAACCTAATCCTCTCTATTTAATCCTACTTAATGCATATTTCTAGGGTCATCCACCATAATCCTAGATAAATATAGAGAGATAGAAGGAGATCTGGAGGAGCTGGGGAACTGAGAATTGAAGAATGGAATCATGATGACATCAGATCACATGTCAACGATGAATAAAATCATGATGCCAATAATGGAATTAAGTATTAAAGATTCTCTATGAGGTAAGAGATTTATTATTATTTTATTCTCCTGATTGTTAATTCTTATTTTATTTGTATATAATACCCTTAACATGGTACATATATGGAATTAAGTTATAACTTGAATAAATCAAGTAAATAAAAAATATTTGATTTATAGAATTTAAAAAATGTATAATGATTATAAATATCCTTTTTTTACTAATTGATAAAAAAAATTTATGGCTATATTGTTTTATTTATTATCAATGGATTTAAGTAATTACAATGATCAATGTGAAATTTTATCTTTTATAATTTTATTAGAACTTCATCATGTGTGATTTTCCCTCATTCTTTGAAGTATCTACCAATCCTTGTTTTTCGTTCTTCAATGTACATCTTTGAGAATTCATTTGGGGTGTTTAAGATTCCAATGAACACTATCCATTTAAATTTTATTTGAATTTAGATATTTTATTTCATATTGGTATTGGAATACAAAATCCTAATCTTGGGTCAATTTCACATGGAAATTGGGGTTCGCCAAATGTGGCTTCGGGAGTTGGTACTCAGACCAAGGCATGGGGCATCGATGCTTGATGTTGGCCGACACTATGATGATTTTCAGTTAACATAGCAGCGATGAATACGTGAGGAAGACTGTACAATAGTGGACATCTGGCTAGGTAGGTTGGCATGAATGGTGGTAATCAATTGAGATAGGAGAGGGTGGATGTTGGCTGCGTGTTGTGGCTAGCCGTGGTGAGCAGATATGAAAACTCTTGGATTTGTAGTGATTCAACCTCTAAGAAAATTATGGTGCAAGTAGGAACAATATCTTAGCATGATTTTCACATAGGTAAGATGAAGTGTAATGATTAATATTAATTAAATAATAATAAAAAATAAATAAATAATAATTATGATAAATTATTATAAAGGAAAAAAATATTATAAGGGGGTTGACTCGAGAGATAAGAGGGAGATAGGCATGCACATGAGAATTTCTCTTATTAGATTATTTATGAATATAATGATAATGTTTTTGTTTTTTTGGACGATGATGCTGATGAAAATAATAATAATAATAATAATAATAATAATAATAAGAGTAGCAGCAGTAACAACAAAAACAACAGAAGTAGCAGCAGCAGCAACAACAACAACAATAATAATAATAAAATTATTATTATTGTTTTTTTTTAAATTTAATGTTTATATTGTATCTTTTTATTGATACATCATATTAGTGATCCATCTATGACACCAATATGTGGAACTTGAATCTAAGTCGTGGTATGGTCCCCATGCCAGATCATATTATAAATATCTTTAATGATATGAAGAAATGTATATTTTTTCTATGGTTTCTGGTTTGAGAAAGAAGTCTATCTTGAGTATCCATGTATATTGTAATAGAGTGATCTATTCATCTATATGGCGCCATTTTCAAAGTGTGATAGGAATATTTCCTTTTTTATTTCCATAGTTTTGATGATGGGGTTCAATCATGACTATTAGAGTGTTCTCATCCCCTAGATTGGGTTAGGTATCCCCCTTAATTCCCGAGACGTGATCCTCTATCCACAGGTCAGTAATGGATAGATTAATGTATCCCCCCATGGGATCAAAGTCATGATTATATATCTCATCCCCATGGTAGGTTTAAGTATCCCACCCACTTAACCTAGGCATTTTATCCTCTACCTATGGGTCAGTACATATAGGGACAAGCCCTAGGGACCAAGGTATGATCATTTATCTATGAGTCGAATTCCCTTGGTTGAGGTGTCAGCCAAAGAGGAACACATTTTCCTCTATGATTCCTATGAGGCTACATAGGTTTCTTTGAATTGGTAATTAGGATATTTTAATAGTGGTTATGTATGGATAGATTTTTGATTTCTATACTCCACTGAACAGTGAGCATGATTCAATGATTAATAGGATCCCATGTATAATTTCGAGTAAAAATGTCTTAGTTTGAATATATGCGAAATTCAGACTTATTTGAGACTCATGAATCCTTAAAAACCCATGGGTTTCTTGAAAGGTAACATACAACAAGAGATTGATTTTTGTATTTTTGGTATCTTCAGTATTCCAAGATTCTTCATTTGCTTATGTGGTATGTTTTTCAAGGATTCGAGTAGTGATTCTTATGACCATTTTTGTATCCTTGATAATTATTACTATATAGTATATCTAGGTTATCCTTCATTTTCATTTATCTGGTTACTATTTACTTTTAGTTTTTTTAAGTTGACTTTGTGTTGTAGTTTTCCTCTTTATCTTCTCTTGGTCATCTCTCCCACCTGGAGTTCAGATGACCTATTACATTGTGTTTCCTTGGTGGTTTTTGGGTATCCTATTGTTCCAGTTTATACTCACCCATGAACATACCTTTTCGAACATGTGTTTTGTCTTTACATATGAAACATAAGTTCCATAAAGGGATGGGTATACATGGATATGGAATGGATTTCTTCAGAGATGATGTTTGGTTATGACTAGAAATGCATGTAGATCATGATGATTTTTGATAGTGGTGGTGACTAATATGGATGGAGAGTGATCTAGGGGTATATGAAGCATAGAGTATCTTCTCAATTCTTTGTGTTTGAAAGAATTATCAGATTTATAGTTTCCCCTATGTTTACTTTATGGGATGTAATTTTACTTGTTATCTCATGCATGCATTGTATACTGTTTAATTTATAATTTATTTGTATATTCATATGGATAAAGTTTTTTTTTCCATTTTTATTCATTTATATATATATATATATGTGTGTGTGTGTGTTATAGGTTTTTATAGGCTATGGCCTCCCATATTGTGAGATATTCCTTCTTGGTGCTAGCCACTAGCCCCTAGCCTATTAGACGTGGGATTGTGGTGACAAACTTGTCTTAACACAAGCTTGGGTGAGACATCAATGGGTTAGGTTGTGTTAGAGTGGTATTAGAGAAGATAGTTTTAGAGATAAATTACACATATAGTATTCGTGTGAGTTCTGATTTAGGAATAAGGGAAATTATGTTAAGTATGACTTGTGTTCGGTTATGAGACTAGGGAGACTCGAGTAGGTGCGACAAATGACGTATCCTTATACTGAGTCTATGATAACCTATTAGTCAACCCATATCTACAAGACATTAGTTTTGGGGTATAATTTAGTACATGTATCATATTTTAGTTAGTTATGATCACTTGTGTTCTTATGTGTCTTCTCATCTAGATATTCTCTAACCCTTGTGGGTTCATCCTACAAATTAAAGGGTGATACTTGCTGATAGAGAGATTGTATATAGAGGAAAATTTATTAAGATAACATTACTATAGTTGGTTATATTTCCACCAATTAGTGAGTGATGAGGCCTTGTTTTCTAAAAATCAGTTAAGAGATTTAATTGCCTCAATATTTAAGTAAGTTTCTATCCCCTTTGAGTTTAGTGAATATTTTTTTCTCATGAAGCAGAAAATAGTTCTTGTTGATTTGGATGATACTACTAGTAGACTAGTTATGCTTTGTGTGACATGACAACAAAGGAATCATGGGTTTATAAGGAGCATGAACCTCGAGCGATATTGGTTTGGATGGTGTCTCAGACTCATGTTTCCATCTAGCATAGAATTTTCCCTGATCAGATAGAGCTTCCTATATTGATCTTTCTATGTGGAACAATGGGCTATTAGAAGATGATATTTTATTAAACTCCTGATAATAATTCTTTACAGTGGATGGATTTTGATATTTTTTCTAGGATAAAGGTTTTATCTAAGGATGTTGAACCCTCCGTATGGTGGTATGACTATGATCAAGTGTGCATGGAGGACCAAAAACTTTATAAAGTGTTCCTAGAACATATTTCATAGAATAATTTTTTGACCTTAATTATTTTGGTAGATACTCAAGGGGGAGGAGTTATCAAGATGTGGTTTTTTTCATGAACACTTCCCTTGGGTTAGTTTTCATTCAGCATGAAGTGCTGAAAAAAGATGATGTGGGATGATGTACGTAGGAGACGCCTATGGTTAGATGTTAATGAGTGTAGTTCATAGTACGATTTTTGTCTGTTCTTCATGAATCCTAATACTAGCAGATGTCGATATGATCTAATTATATCACACAATATGTTGGGATATTTTAGATTTATTGGAATGCTTCACTAACCATATTCATATAGAGAGTCCCCTCTAATAGAGAACTCCATTTTCTCACCCCTTCTAGTGAAGTGAGTTTACCTTTGATGAGAAAATAGGTTTTTCAGAATTCCCTCATGACATAGAAGAGGTGAAGTGGTAACCACCTCATAAAGGGTTGGTTATTTTTTTCTAGTATTGTGAGGTTATTTTTGTTGGAGTTGGTGAGGTGGGTCCTTTCTCTAGAAGTATGAGAGACCCCCTCTAGTGTAGGAAGCAGGTCCAACAGATTGATACTTAAGATCGACTACCTAACTGATGGTTATCTTGGCTTGGTTTACCATGTGTCTGGATGGGAATCCACTATCTATGAGTATACAGGAATGAAGAAATGTTTTCAAATGGTAACCCATGATTAACCCATGTCAAAAGGATGATGTATTAATTGAGTTGAATCTTGAGGATGATTTTCGAATATTACTGAGTGGTGTTTGTGGTAATATGGAATGAACCCTTATATGAATTGGTTTATGGAGGATCTTATTGGGAATCTGATGGATTTTCCCTTATATTTCCATGGTACTGATAGCTATGTAGTAAACTCTCTTGGTATTGAATCTAAATTTTGGGGGTAAAGTTAGTATTTATGGTGTTAAATCTATGGTGGTTGGTGAGTTCAGAGTATCAGAACAAATGTATGGTGGTTGAAAATTTCAGTTGAGTAATATATTACTAGATGGAAGAGGACAATCTTGAGTATTTAGTTTTAGGTATTTTTTGTTTAGTGTGGATAAGTTGATGTTTTCACCTTGAATAAATAGTGGTGGCCTCAAACGCTTCCTTTATGTGAGAGGGGGTCCATGATAGTGATGTAAAATTAGGGGTCCTGTGTGACCGAGCATTCCCAAGTGAAGGAATTGAATGGGATTATTGAGGATTGGGAGAACATCATCCACTTCCCTAAGAAAATAGTAGTTTTTTCCTTAGTTTTCATGGATAATATCAAGATAGAAATACTGAGTGAAGATTGCTATAGTGGGGTGAAACCCTCAGCAAGGAGAATATGGTGGATCTTTGTGGGAATAACCATCCCATAAAAACTCTTACTATGTGAAGAAGGACGAGGTTCTCTCAGGAGGATGTGGAGTTGATTTGCTTGAGTATATGGTATACTAGGTTCAGAAACTGATAATGGAGTGTCTTATGAATGTTTAGGACCATTTTATTTAAATTTTGGTATATTATTCTACCTAGTAGGTAGTAGTGTAACATTGATCTGTTGAGTGAGGTTGGTGTTGTGCCTATGGTGGTCATCAATTTCTCTCGCGAAAGAGTGATGACAACACAACCAGTCTATCTTTGATAGTGGGTGAAAGCCTATTTAAGACCATGGGGTGGACATGGGATTCCTAAATATGTTCAAATAGAATTTTTGGAATAAGTCTTATGTTGGTATTATGCCACATGTTAGTGACAAAGATACCTATTTCCTTAATGGATGAAGATGGAAGTGAAGTTGACATATGTATGATGGAATATGCTTCTGAAAAATTATTCTAGTGTTTGTTTGGGATCTTTGTATGAATTAGTTATTATCATATAATAACTATCAATAATTCTATTTAAATGTGGGTAGTGAGGTTCTCCCATAATGGATAACCATGTTAATGTACCCTTTTGAGATGGGAGTTGATGTTTCATGTTTTCATTTCTTTTTATGTGGCGAGATGGACCACAGATGAGGAAACATTTTGATTGTTTATTTTCAAAAAAACATTCATAGACTAGATGGATGTTTCCATTAAGGGTTTTATTGAGATGAGATAGAGCTATTGACATCAGTGATTAGAATGAATACACCCTTATTAGATGGTGGTGTACCAAGCACACATAAGTCTAGTCCCTTGAAGATGAAGGAAACATGTGTGAAGGTGTGTTGTTTCTGTATGCGGTTTCATGAGTTTTATTGGTTATAAGATCCTATTAATTATTATTTTTTGGTATGGAAATGTTTTTAAGGTGGGGAGAATATAAATACATGGGTTTTTTTCCTGAATGAGGCTTAACACAATTTTGAGTTTTGGAGTCTTGGAACCTTTTGAGGGGTAAAATGGTAAATTTACCCTAGCAGAAAACCATAAAAAAATTATATGATGGTTTTTTTGATTCTAGTTCATGGTGACTACCCTTGGGGTGATCCGACGCAGAATTAAGATCTCGATGAGAACTTGAAAAATATATATTAAGTATAAAATTATTATTTTTAGATTGTACATATGTTTTTGTGATGAAAAACTCATATCTATTGAATAGATCCTTGTATTGGAAATTTATACCATGGTTAAGTCCATAAAAGGGGTTTTTTACAATAGTAATGGTATAACTTTTGTTCACAATGTGAAACTTGAGTGTTTTCCATTATGAGGGGATTAATTAATTAATTTATTTTTATGGAAAACCCTAATCTCTTCTACTTAGTCCTCTTTAATCTCTCTTGCTAGTTTTGGTGACCACAACTCAAGATTGAGATAAATAGAGAGGGAGATATGAGGAGTATGAGTAATATCTAGAGGATCCAATGGAATAAGGAATACAAAAATGAAATTTTGATGACCTTGATGATCATATCACATGCCAACAAAGAATGAAATCATGCCTCTAATTATGGATTGAATAATTTGAGATTATCTATGAGGAAAGAATTTTTAATTGTTTAATCAACATCATTCTTTATTTTTCTTTCCATAGTAAATAGTTCAATTAACGTAGTGTGAATATGGAATTGAGTTATAACTTGAATTAATCAAATAAACATAAAATATCCAATTTATAGAATTTACTCAGTTTAGAATGATTATTAGTACCCAATTTTATTAATTGATAAAATATATCATGTTTATACTATTTCATTTAATATCAAAAAATTAAAATAATTATTTTATCTTTTGTGGTTGTTCAATTCAATCTTGCCTATGTTTATTGGAACTTCCTCACATATGATTATCCCCCATTCCTCAAACTCTATGAAAATTCTTATTCTTAATTGTTCAACGTATTCCATTGTGAATTTTATTTGGGTACCCAGGATCCCATAGACCACTGTCTATTGATGATTTCTTAGAATTTACATATTTTATATCATGATGAAGTTTGAAAAAAATATATAATATATGGATAGTTTTTCATGGATAACAACGGTAGTTATATATGAATTTGGGAGTATCTACCGAGATAGAGGTATGGGGACTCAATGGTCGATGTTGGAAGATGTTGCGGCAGTGCTCTATCAACATAATGGTGACATAGGTTCTTTGAAGACTGGAAGATGGTAGACATAAAGCATGTATGGGATACATAAGCATTGGACGTAGGTCAAGAACAGAGAGGGAAATGGATGGCTAGGCATAGCGGATGGTTGTGGCGATCAGAGGTGGAAGCTCTTGGGGTTGTAGTGGTTAAGCCTCTGGGAAGACAATGGTGTGAGTAGGTGCATCATCTTCGTGTGATTTCTACATAGGGAAGATGAATTTTTGGGGATAATATTAATTCAATAATAATAATAATAATAAAATAAATAATATTGATGACCAATTATTATAAAGAAAGAAAGCGTGGAAAGAGGGATGATTGGAGAGATAAGGGATACATGGGCATGTGTGTGATACTTTCAATTTCCATCCCATATATGTATACTATAATAATAATAATAATATTTTGTGGAAATTTAATGTTTTGATTGTAAATTTTTATTGATAATTAAAATTGAATATTCGTACATGAAATTGAAATCCAAATATCAATATAGATGATTCAAGACCAATATATGGTGTTGAAATCTAACATATAGTGTGGAATCTGATCCCCTTCATGTTATGTCTCTATTTTTTGATACAAATAAATGCAAATTTTTTATTGAGAGTCAATTTTGGGAAAGTAAGTAACTTATCTTGAGTATTTTTTCTTGCAGATTAAAATGGATTGACCCATTCATCCATCTTGGGTGATTTTAGGTGATAAATATAGATTTCTATTTTAGCTCCATAGGGTAAATTATAGGATCTAGACATGACAATCAGATCATTCTAATCCCCATATAGGGTCAGGTATCACCCTACTGCCCGAAGTATGATACTCTAGTTCAGGGTCACTTATGGATAGAGTCAGGTATCCCTCTATGGGAATAGGGTGTTGATTCTATATCTCACCCCTTAGTATGGTCACATATCTTATCCCTTCTACCCTAGAATTTGGTCCTCTATCTGTGGGTTGGTACTGATAGGGTCAGATATCCCCTTGTGTCTTGGAGTGTGATTCTCTATCTGTGAGTCAAATTCCCTTAACTGAGGTGTCTTTTATTAAGGTGTGATTTTTTTTACAATTATTGTGAGGCTATGTGGGTTTTATAGGATTGGTAATATAGTTTTTTTTATTGGTGGTGCAGTATAGATAGACCAATGCATACAAAAATACCTCAACAATAAAGCATAATTTAGCAATGAGTATGATCGCCTCTATAAAGGCTGATCAATTCAGAATTCGTTGAGACTCATGAATCCTTTGAACCCCATGGGATGGCTTGTGGGTGACATATAATTAGAGAGTTACTTCAGTCTTTGTTGACTCTTTAGTATTCCAAAATTATTCATTCACTTATGTATTATAACTATTGTAGATTGGCGTAGGGATGATTGAGACCTTTCCTAAATCCTTGAGAATTATTATTTTAGAGTATATCTAGATTATCCTTCCTTTTTATTCATCTAGTTACTATTTATCACTAGGAGAGTTGACTTGGTGTTATGGGGTTTTCTATTTTTTCTTCCAGTTGATTGCCTCTCATATAAGGATTTGAGATAAATGCATTATTTATATTAACTTTTTAGTTTTGGGGTGTTCTACTAGGTATGTTTATAATCAACCCTACATAGGCCTTGTTCCCACATGTGTTGTGTTTGTACAGATGACACACATGTCTAGTGATGGGATGGGTAGTCATGAAGTTCGTGTGGATTGTTTAGAGTTGACATCTGGTGATTCTTGGAAACACATGTGAAACATGGTGATTCATGATGGTGATTGCGACCACTATGAATGGAGAGTGATCTAGGAGTATATGCAATGTATAAGAGATTCTCAATGCTTTGTGTTCGAGATGCTTCTTGGATGTACTATTTCCCATATGTTTAATTTATAGGATACACTTTTACTTATTGTCTCATGCATGCACTGTATACCATTCAATTGATCATTTATGTATATATTCATCATACTGGTGCTTCTGTCATTTTTTATACATTTAAATATATGTATCTATATTAGGTTATTATAGGATAAGTCCTCACAAAGTATGTGATATTCCTACTCAGTACTAGTAACTAGCTCCTAGCCTATTGGTGGTGGTCTTGGGGTGGTACTATTGGCTTATCACCAACATAGACATGACCTCATTCATCCAGGTCATGTCAGGACAAGGGTTGAAAACTATTATCTAGGTTATAAAATTCAAAAATTTAATGCATTACCCCTAATTAATAAATTCTATGATAATAAATAAGATCCACCAATCAACTCCATAACATAAATAAATGGCCCATCCCAATACATGAATTTAATGTAATGTAGTGAAAAAAATAAAAACACTATAAATAACACCTATGAAATTATCATGAACTAAAACAACTCTTGGATAACTCCACGAGCTAGTAATTCCCATCTCGATCACCATCTATCTCCCGTATACTTGAAAAATAGTTTATATGTATAGGGGTGATCACACAAGTATAATTAGAAGGATCCTCCAAGAAATATATTATGAAAATGTAAAATAATCATACCAAATCCTAGTGAATAAATAGATTAAAAAAACTCATTATTTAAATAGGTAAGAAAATATTATATCCCCACCATGTATTTCTCACCAAGTAATTCATAGAAATAAGGAATTTCATATTAAAAGAATGTACATAATAAAGGTGCCCCACATCAAATTTTACACTAATCTAGTCACCCTCACCCCAATGTCTTACCTTATGGTTCTCCCATCTCCTCCATAAGCCATCCTATCAATCTAGGAAACTATATCACAATCACATCATCGTCTCATCCCACACCCCATGAACACATATCAGAACCACATAAAATTTTCTTATCATCACATACATAAAATGTAGTACATATAAAATTAATTGCAACCCATGTATCATGAACTATAATACAAGACAATACAACCTATGAAAGTAAATATTTATTATGGATAATACATATATCCTGGATACATTTATATTCAACCACAAGCTACTACAACCTGTAAGTACATGTATTGTAAAACTGAGAGCCATTATAACCAATAGAGAACAAACCATACACCATAATACATCACAACCTGGATATTCCTGCATAATATTCTATGTTTTAAAGATAGATTAGGGTGGTACAATAGTCATCCATATGTATCCTTGATATCCTAAATATTGTGAAAAACACTTGGAACCTAAGTCCAATATGGGGTTGGTTTTCATAATGAATTAGGTGGTGGTGTATATGAAATAATAGAACATATGATAGTATAGAAAACAAATAGTTATAGGAAAACTATCATACCCTAGACTCAAACTATTGATAAAATTTAATTCCCCAAGATTTAACTATATATCTTTCCTTTAAATAAATCTATTGTGTTCGATAATTTGTTTCACATGAAACACTTAACTAAAATGAGTTGTGAAATATTAGATAAATATTATTAAAGATGAACTTATAAATTTTAGAAATTTTTTTAAATACCTAATTTTTTAATTCATCATTTAAAAATTATCATCGGGTGAGTTTTTTATATTTTTATAAAATAATTAATTTTTAGGTGAATAGTGAAAACATACCGATTTTTCTAAAACCATCCTTTTATGACATTATCATAATACGAGAATAAAATAAAAGTTTTTATTATGTTTCTATAAAAATATATATTTATAAATTGAATTAAATCATTTAATAAAACTATGTTGAATTTATAAAATCCATGATCAACATTTTGTAAACTTAATTAATGTTTTACTCTAAAAACTATTTTTATTAGATTATATTAAAAATTAGTTTTCATCCTTTATAAAATAAAATATAATAAAATCGATATTGTAATTTATATCAAGATGTTAACATTATATAATAATGTAAATTCCATTTTTATGTATAAAATTATGATTTCCAAGAATAAAGTTAATGACTATGATAATGGCGAAAGAGTTATTTTCAAAAAAAAAAAATTACAGAATGTTGTGTAATTTTTATCTAATAAATTAAATTGATAAATTTTTTATAATGAATATTATATTATTTTTATAAATATATAAAAATATATTATCACTAATTTAATTGGTATTTAATATTATATAAGATTAATAACACTTAATAGTTAAAACATTCATTTTCCGCAAAAAAAATAGTTTTATATATATTCTATGTTTTAATTTAAAAATTAATATTCACATAAATATAAACTGATTTAGATTAAATGGAGTATAAATTTGGGTTCATGACTTAAAAAATTTGGTAATAGGGGTTATCAAATATTTTTAGTAAAAATTTAATTACTTAGGTAAAAACTAGTTACCAAGCTAAAAACTAGAAAGGTAAAAGTTATAAACCTAATAGAAAGTGACTAAAAACATTTTTAATCATAAAAAAATATATTGGTTGAGTTATTATTGAATTTAACGCATCCCCCACTCAATTATTTTCCATTTTGGATCCTTTTATCATGGAATATTGTCATGAAATTAGTGTAAAGTAATGAGTAATTATGTAAATCACTTTTTATTCAAATATAAAGGGTGATCACTTCCACCACATTTTTGTACCCATTGAAAAGATTTATCTCAAAAAAAAAATCTACCCGTCTCTCATAAACTCCCAGACCACATTCTATAATCCTTGGTCTTTCCAAAATACTAATCTAAGGATCCTTAAGGTGTTACCTAAGGGAGAACATTCAAAGGGAGAGGTAATGTTCTCAATAATGCGATCTTAATTCTTTTCTTCTTCTACTACCTAAAACCTACTATATTCAGGAAATTATGATAAAATAAATATTAATAATATTATTAAATGTTATTATATTAATTTAATATCCATATTCAATGTTCCTACAAAACCATTCAAAAAATAAAGACGTCATCATGCGTATGTGTGGACTACCACCTCCTTGAATTACCTGCTTGATTTTTCATCACTTACTTACAAGAATGGTTTTAAAAGTATATTTAAAGTATTAATATGAAATTTATAAAATTAATTATATTATTAAATTATAAACCAATCCTTATCTTCCTCCATATCTATGTAAAATTAATGTGTTTCTCATGTGTACGTGCGAATTACCGCCTACATGAAGGTAACATATTTTTTTCACTCAAGAATTTTATTATTTATAAAAATATATTATAACCTGATATAAAACATAAAAAAATATAAATAAAATCATTATATTTTATTAATAATTATATTATTTTGAAATAATCACTTTCTCAACCATACTCACCCATGGATTATGGATTGTTCTTATTTGGGTCTATTTAACAACTTACATGAACAATGTTATAAAGTTTTACCATGGGAAACTAGGGATATATAAATACTACTTATATTGGAAAATAATATGTAAATAATTATTTATTTTTGGTTTGGTAATGATAATGGTAATATATAACTTGTTATTATGATACCAATCCTCATTCCTTAAAATTACTAAAGCAAGCACGTCACCAAATTCATCACCATGAATCATAAATAAAATACTTATGAAATGAAATTATATCATTATAAATCATTATAAAAAATATATCTTAGTACCTATAACTATCTCATAATTATGAACTTTTAAATTATAAACAATAATTGACACTTCCTTTATAAAACTAGTACTGAAAAAACAATAAAAACTAGTAAACACATGATGATGAAAAAAATAACTAAATAATATATTTTTATTAAATTATTATAAATAAAGTTTATAAAAGGTTATAAGTTAGAATAATGTTCTAAAATATATGATTAAGATAATAATTTCTATTATACAGGAGGTAATAGATCTTTCTTGGACTTCAATAATTATGGTTAGGTTTTTACATCTCAATTTTATTTCATTGAGATATGATGTGTATTCAACACTTATTTACTTTTTATATGTATATATTTATCTTTTATTTATTATTTGATAATTTTTTATTTAATATATGGGATTTAAAAATGAATCTCATGTTATACCATTCATAGGGTTTCAACTCGAAAGATAATGATAATGTAATGGTATTTTTCAACTCAAACCCGCTTTCTTTGAGTTATAATGTCTCATCTTGAACTACCTACTTATATGGTTGGTTTATTCCAAACTAATATTTTATATTATAATATCTCTTTATAGTTTTATAAAATGGAAATTTTTATTCAAATTTTCCACCATGATGAATTTCATTACCATAAAAGTATGACTTTGTTAAGAATAATTCCCATTCTCTTTAAAAAATATTTTTCTTCCATGTTCATATTTTTCCTTCCTGACAATGTTATCCTTTTTATTTGGAAACCTAATTCAGTGTTATCTCATGTGACCTTAATATTTACCTTCTCCTCTTTTTATGAGGAAGTTTTATTATCCCTTTTTATGATGTGATATTTCAACAAATGTATTTTAAAATATTAAATATGGTTTTCCATACATATTGTTTTATTTTATCTTCCACTACAAATTTCTTTGAGGTATTTTCTGTCCTTTTTAAGGATCCGTTATTGATGGTTTTTTAGAAGTGATAGTTTTCAAAATATTTAACTTAACTATTTTGAAAAATAACTTTTTAAAGTGACCTGTAACTTTATTATTTTACAATAATGTTAAAAATGATTTCTAAAATCTCTTTTTATGGTTTTCCTTATGAACACATTATTTTTCCATAATGACCATTATTTCGAACAAATATTCAATTCTATGTTCAATTTTTTTTTCAAAATAAATTTAATTCATAATGGTTTTAAAATAAGAAGGTTCATTTACTCATATTTTTTTATTTTATTTACTCAATGATAATGAAAATGAAATTTTCATCAATGTCAACATCCTTAATGCTCCCTTTGTTACAATGGGGATATATTCTTATACAACCATACACCTTATTTATATGTATGAATTTTGAAATGTTCTATGACTTTTTTCATGAAACCTATATATTTATTATGGGTTAATTAAGTGATGTTTGAAATATGAATATTTTTATGTTCTATTAGAACACAAATGTATGGACGATTATTATTAACTGGTGGGATCCTATATACCCCCCAATATATTGGTTAAAATTTCATGTCACACGAGATATTGAAATATTGTTTGACCATGATATAGGTATCTTTATTCATAAGCTTTTTGTGAAAAAGTGATATTGGTATCTTTGTTCACATTTTTATTCTGTGAACGTGATGTGGGAAGCTTTTTTCACAAATTTTTATGTTGACATGATATTGGTATATTTGTTCACCATTTATTTGTGTTAAGGATATTCAAAAATCTTTGTTCATAGGTTTTTGTTTTAAAATTATATATTTATCAATGTTCACAAGTTTATTTTGTGAATGTGATGTGAGAAGATTTGTTCACAAGTAGTTGTGTGAACTTAATGCAAGTATATTTGTTCATAAGTTTTTTGTGTGAGAATGATATATGAAGCTTTATTCATATGTTTTTTTGTTTGAAAATTACATAGGTATAATTTTTCACAAGTTGTTGTATAAACATGATATAGGTATCTTGGATCACAAGATTTTTTATGCTTTTATTTTTATCACAATTTCTTATTATACTACATTTCAATGACATTCCATATTTCTATATACCTATGATTATTTCCCTTGGATAATGTTTATTGCCTCAAAATATTTTACCATGATAAAATTTTCTTCATTTGAGATTATATATCCTTCTTCAATGACTTATGTACAACAATTATTATTTTATTCTCTTTTAATTAAGATATTTATCCCTTGGTTATTTTTTTTCAAATGATTATGATATAACCCTTGATGTCATATTGATATGTTTTTTTCTTATAAATAAGATTTTGAGCTCACCGCTTTCTTATGTTTCCATTCCCCATGTTATAAAGACAAGTATGGACTATGAGGAGTCTCTAAGAGAGTCTAGTATGATTCGAATATAGAGAAACATTCACAAGTATCCTAAAAAAAATTCTCTTATGTAGCTGATCCTCAAAGACACTAAACCTTATGTTCTTGGAATTATATGATTATTTTGTGAGATTTAATGTTTGAATTTTGAAAATAATAAAAAATAAAGATATATATAGGTTGGTTCATCTCACTTGGTATCAAAGATAGTGTTTAAATAAAGTGATTTTATGATTGGACCTGGGAGCTCGGGCAAGAGGATTCTTAGTTGGTGTCAGAGTAGAGTATAGTTATTTTTTAAGATTATTTTTGTTATTTTTTTGGATTAGTATTATATAATTTTTTTTAAAAACCCTATGGATACATATAAGATATAAATATAAGTATAATATAACATCCTAGAATTTTGGAAAAATTATGATTATGTGGTTTTCCTAGGAATTATATCCCTTCTTAAATATTGGAATGCAGATATGGATGTGGCACATATTCACTAAGGGATAATTACCCGGAAAATTGTAGTTGAGTATCAACTCAATATTTACTTGGTGAATGATGAGTGGGCCTAAGACTATACACCTAGATATACATACTCAAGGGGAAGGCTTTGGTTGATGACATGCTCTTTATGAACCATTATGAAGTATTTGTGAAAATTTTTATAGCAGGTTTTATAAACTAATAGTAATATAACCATTGAAAACCTTGTTTAAACTGAAGGAGATATAGACTAATATAATTAAATCATATATGAACCAAAAGTATCATAGATTTAAATTAAGGTGTCATTAGAGAAGACATATTTTTTTTGAGTTTATATATTTATATAATAATTTACTATGATTTTATTAGATATTATCATAAACATTTTGGTTTTAATATTTTTTTTGGAAATAAGATCAAGAAAATAAATCCATGAAAGGTTTGTCACTAAAAACTCCTATAACCAACTAAGTAATCATTTTTGGTATATTTTTTTTTCAGATAAAAGAAAATCTCAATATATTCATATTATGTAGAGAATTATGAGTATCCTAAAATCTATGATTGGGAGGTCGATATCTACCTAGAAATTAAGTCTTGATATCATGAATATCTTTTAGATACCCCCATCTATTTCACTAGTGAGTAATAATTAAAATTTTGAGGTTACAAATTTTTTTGAGGGGGGAGGGAGAATGTAACACCTCAAGATTTTATTATATATCTTTCATTTAAATAAATCTAATGTGTTTGATAACTTGTTTCACATGAAAACTGAACTAATATAACTAGAAACAAATTATATGAATATTATAAAGAAAATTTAAGAATAATAAAACCTCTAGTAAATAAAAATACTGTAATAAATTATAAATTCATACAAAATAGGATTTATAATACTTATAATTTTAAAACAGAATTTATAAATAAAACTACTTTTCTATATATATTAAATTTTAATTTAAAAGATAAAATTATAAAATTTTTATTTTTATTTTTAAAAAATAACATTATTTTTGAACTCAACATGTAAAAATTATCTTTGGGTGAATTTTTGAGATTTTTCTAAAATAATTATTTTTAGGTGAATAATGAAAAAAATACAAATTTTACTAATACCGTCACTTTTATAACATTGTTATAATACAAGAATCAAATAAAAGTTTTTGATACTTTTTATATAAAAATATGTATTTATAAATTAAAATAATTAATTTATGAGTTCTATTCTAAATTTATAAAACCCACGTTTAACATTTTGGAAACTTATGTAACATTTTACTCTAAAAACTATTTTTATTCGCTTGTATTAAAATTTTATTTTCATAGCTAATAGAAATTAAATCTAAAAAAAATATTTCAAATTTTATATCAATATTTTAATATTATTTAGCTATTTAAATTTCATTTTTATGCATAAAATTACGATTACTAAGACTAAATTTAATGACCATGATAATATTGAAAGTGTAATTTTCATATAATTTATTTAGGAATATTGTGTAATTTTTATCTCATAATTTAAATTGATACGTATCATATAATTAATATGATATTATTTTTAAACATATATAAAAATATATTATCATTCATTTAATTGGTAGTTAATTTCATATTAGTTTAAGAACATTTAATGGTTAAAACATTCTTTTTTTTACAGAAAACGTTTTTCAATATATTATATGTTTTAATTTAAAATATAATTTTCACATACATAGAAATTGAATTAGATTAAATGGATTATAAATTTATATATTTAACATAAATATTTACTAATAATTTTTATCTTATATTTTCTGTAAAAATTTAATCACTCTGTTAAAAACTAGTTTCCAAGGTAAACACCAAATAGGTAAAAGGTAAACACCTAATGGTAAATGATTAAATATTTTCCTAAAACATTGAAACATAAAAAAATTAAGTTATTATAGAAATGAATATTACACCAATAAATTATTTTATATTTTTGAGCCTTCTACCTTTTAATAATTTCATGACATTATTATAAAGTAATGAGTAATTACGAAAATTCTGTTTTCTTTACTTATATAAGGAGATCACTTCCACCATATTTCTACACCCATTAAAAGAATTTATCTCAAAAAAACTCTAAAATAGTATCTACCAAACTCCCTCCTCACATCTAAGAAACCTTTGTATTTCAAAAAGACCAAGCTAAGGATCCTTAAGGAGTTACCCGAGGGAGAACATCCAAAGGGAGATGTAATGTTCTCAACCGAGCTGTATATTTTTTGTTTCATATTCTAACAAATAAAAACTATTATACAATTAAAATTATGATTAAATTAGTATTAATAATAATATTAAATGTTATTATAATTATTGAATATCCATTTTACAACTTCCTGCAAAACGATTTGAAAAATGAAGATGATATCATGTGTACGTGCAGATTACACCCTCCATGAACAACATACTTGATTTTTCTTTACCAACTTACTAGAGTGGTTATAAAAGTATATTTAAAGTACTAATATGATATTTATAACATAATTAATATTATTTAATTATAAATTATTTATTTTATTAGACCAAATCTATGGAAAATGAACACGTCGCATGTGCATACGTACAGACTACCACCTCCATAAAA
Source organism: Viscum album (assembly GCA_963277665.1). Classification (NCBI taxonomy): domain Eukaryota; kingdom Viridiplantae; phylum Streptophyta; class Magnoliopsida; order Santalales; family Viscaceae; genus Viscum; species Viscum album. Next base: position 1,720,071,818 of record OY728141.1, read on the forward strand.
GTAACATATTTTGTTTTTCACCCTAGAATTTTCTTATTTATCCAACTCTATTATAAAATTATTAACCAAATTAAAAAAATATATACATAATTATGTTTTGGGAAAAATCATATTATTCCAAAGGAATCACTTTTTTACCTATACACACCCATATATTATAGATTGTTCTTGTTTTTAACCACATACATGGACAATGTTAATTTTTTTATCATGGGTAATTAAGGAAATATAAATAATATTTATATTGAACAATAATAAGTTAATAATAATTATTTTTTGGTTGGGAATAGTAATGATAATATTTAACCTCTTATTATGATACCACCCCTCGTTCGTTAAAATTATAAAAATAAGATCATCACTGAATTCATCATAAAAAATAATAATTAAAATACTTATGAAATGAAATTTTAAAATTATAAATAATTATAAAAATATATTCTAGTACATATAGTTATCTCAGAATTAGGAAATTTAAATCTATAAATAAGAAATTTCCCTACCATTATAAAACTAATACCAAAAAAACAAGAAAAACTAATAAACACTCAACAATGAAAATAAAATACAACTGGCTAATATATTTATAAAAAATGGCATAAATAAATATTAAAAAAATTTAATGGTATGAATAATTTTATTAAATAGGTTATCAAGATAATTATTTTTTATTATATAAGAGGTCAAATTTTTGAGTCAATAAGGTTTCCTTATGAATTTTCCATTTCTATATGTTTTGAAAATCACAAACACTATATCTTAAGGAAAAATTATATTTTCCCTAATGATTATCATTATAAGGAAAATTTTCATTCTATAAGGAAATTTTTATTCTTACCTCGTTTTTATTGTTCTTTTTATAGTCTCTCCAAATTCAACTCATTTTTATTACTAAGGAAAAATTTGCTTTTGAATCTAAAACCTCAGAATCTTATAATTATTTGAATATAGAGGATTCTGTTTTCAAGATACAAATTCTATGAAATTCAGACTCTGAATTCCCTGAAATTTAGAATCTAAATTCTCTGAAATTAATGTTTAGAATTATCTGAAATTCAGGTTCTGAATTTAAAGAAATTCAGGTTCTGAATTCTCTGAAATTTATGTTCTGAATTCTCTGAAATTGAGGTTCTGAATTATCTAAAATCCAGGATCCGAATTCTATGAAATTCAGGATCCAAATTCTCTGAAATTTAGACTCTGAATTATCTGAAATTCAGGTTCAGAATTATCTGAAATTCAGACTCTGAATTCTCTAAAATTCGGGTTCTGAATTCCTCAAAATTCAGACTCCAAATTCCTCAGAATTCAGACTCCAAATTCATCATAATTCAGTCCCCAGATTCCTCAGAATTCAGACTCTGAATTCCTCAGAATCTATCCTCCGAATTCTTTAAAAATCAGATTTTGAATTCATTAGAATTCAGACTCCGAATTCTATAGAATTCAGATTTTGAATTCTTTGTAAAACAAAATCTGAATATCCATATCTTATCAACTAAAAATATTCATTTTATTATATTATAATTTATATTTTTTCCTTAGTCTCTGAAAAATATATGTGGTTAAGAAACCTTATTTTGATTACTCTTGTTATAGTTATGAAAGAATGCTATACAATCTATTTCTAACTAACTGTTTTTTGAGTGAAACGTGTATAGGTCTCTTCAAAATTGAAGAAAAAATATGACTGTTGGAGGAGGGAGCCGACCATTAGAGAAGGGCATATAAATAGGATCTCATTAGAACGAGCTCATTACCGATTGATCACTCTAGAGATTAAATGTTTTTGAAGTGATTTATAGAGAGAGAGACTCTCATGCCTTATGCATATTGAACATCTTGTTCAACTTTCTTCGTGTGACTCTGATTGTTGCTGTGTACAATAGAGGGATTCTGAGGATTAGAATAAATAGGTGCTAACTACCTTAATGTTCTAGGAATTCATGAGAAAGGAAGACAGAGGTGAAAAATAACTTAAAAATCGAGGGCTTGTGGGGATAGCAAGACAGATTCTGATATTCCTATCAAGGGATAACCCTAGTGTGGGTAAGGCAAAATTTCTTGAAAGTATAAATCAAGGGACCTTTATCCAAGGTTGTTGGATACCCTACTCTTTGGGTTAAAATATTTCATACTTGTTATTTGTTTTGATTCAAGTTTATTTCAACTGCATTTTGATAAAGAAAGAAAGTATAATTTTCTTATACTTTCTTGTAATTTTGTATACTATGATAAGTAATATTATATATGCTTTAAGGTAGAATATTTTCCATGGAAACTGTCCTTAAGTTTCACTTTCAGAACCATATTTCTGGAATCTTGCAAGTCTGTTTAGTAGAACGAGAAGAGGTCTTATGAATTTATCTTGTTTAACTTTGTTAAACATAGTTTTTCTTAAGATTAAAAATTGATGTTTTTAAACTTACAATACACCCCCTCTTGTAAATTTAGCATCTACATAATTATTTTGATCCTACAATTGGTATTAGAGGAGGTTTTTTAAATACTTATATTCAAATATAAGTTTTCTTGCTCAGGTTTTCATTGTACTAAATTTTTCTTTCTTAACCTTCCTTCCTTATTTTTTGGTTTGAGATTTTGGTTAGAGATTTTTATCATTTTTTATAAACCTTTTTTATTAACAAATTTTATGGAAAGATATTTTCTTATAGATTGGCAGGAAAGAATTTTGGTTCGATTAAAAATCGAAATCCTACTAGACCACCTATATTTTATGGGAATTATTATGAGTACTGGAGAGATCGTATGAAGACTTTTTTCATCAACACTGGAGTAGAAAAATTTGTCATGCTCACTGGAGATTACAAGATTCTTGACAAGGATGTCAAAAACTTTACCAATGAAGAAAGAATATGAATATCAACTAAACTACAAGGTACAAAATAATTTGTTGTGTTCCATGACCATGAATATATTTAGTCAGATTACTTCTTGTGAAGAAGTAAATTATATCTTAAGGAAATTGGAATTTACACATTTTGGTACATCCAAAGTGATAGAGACTAGAAGATATATTCTTAGAGAAAAATATCAAGAATTTCTATTTCCTTATAAATAACCAGTATGTAAGGTAAAACAAAGGTTTATGAAAATTGTTAATAGTATAAAATCTATGGGTGAGAAAGGAATAGATGATGAAGCTCTTGTGGACAAGATTATAGATATCATGCCTAATGACTGGGAATCTAATAGAACAGTTATTGATGAGAATATAAAAGTATCACAAATCACTCTTGATGAGCTTTTTGGAACTCTAATTAGACATGAGACTAGAATGAAAAGATATTCTGATATGAATAAGAAATAGAATGTAAATGGAATTGTATCCTTTACTACTACTAAAGTTGAAACTCTTAAAAGGGTTACAAGATCCAAGTCAAAGAAAGTTACTATTTTATCTGAATCTAGTGAAAGTGAACATTATGAGAATGAGCTAGCTAATCTTGCTCAAAGGATGAACAAGATAGGTGAAAAGAAATAAATTCAGAATATATATAATAAGAAATAAAGAAAAGACAATACATATTCAGAATTTACTTGTTATGAATTAAAATAGTAGGGAATATCAGGTTGGATTATCCAATTCTTAAGAAATAAGATATAAAGGAAAAACATTCTGAGAGGAATATAAAGAATTATTACAAGGCTAAAGCTAAGAAAGTTTTCAAAACCAATGACACCTGGAGTGCTAGTGGTGGTGACTCTTCTGATGAATCCTCAGAGTATGAATCATTTAGTCATAAGAATCTTGGTCTACTAGTAAGAATACCTATTGAAAATCATTGTCTAATGGCCAAGGTACACAATTCTAAATCTATCACCAATGTATCCTTGAATGAAAATTATAATGATGAAGAATATTATGAATCTTTGGATGATGAATCTTCCTCATCAGAAGATAAAACATTACCTTCTTATGAAGAAGTGTCTAGGATTTCTAAACATCATGAAAATGAAAATTATTAAATAAATAAAAATATTGATAAGAAAAAATATAGATTATCTATTTTAACCAAATAAGTATCAGATCTTTCTAAATATCTTGATAATAAAAATATTTATTTTAAATATATTTCCAAAAAGATTGAGAAAGTTAATTATGAGAAGGATAAACTTTCTAAGGATCTTGAAAATGAAATTTCTATAAAAAATATTTTAGACACTAACTCTAGTTCTAAAACTAATGTTTTTGAGGATAAAAAATTGGTTATAAAACTAAAGTCAGAAATATTTTTCTTGAGGAAGTGTTTTTCAAACTTTACTTCTCGTAAGGAAAACTTTGACAAGATGTATTCACAAATACGACCTATAAAGAACCATTCTAGATTTGGTTATAACCATTCTAAACCGATTTTTAGTAATAACTATTTTGTTCCTCAAAGTGCTCCAATTTGCACTAAATGTTAGTTTGGTGGACATTGGGAGAAATATTTTTCTTTAAACAAAACTTTTTCTTTAGGATTTCATAAATCTTATTTTTCTAAGAAAATGTGGATACCTAAAATCTTATTGTCTAAAATTTCTGGATCCAAGAAATTTTGGATTTCGAAAGTCTAACTTTTTTATTTTCAGGAAAATAAATAAAGTACCAAAAACAACACAGGGTACATAGATAATGGATGTTCTAGAAATATGACTGGTAACAAAAACATTTTTGAAAAGATTATCAAGACGAAAGGAGGAAAAGTAAAATTTGGAGATAATTCTCAGGGTGAAATTGTTTGTATAGGTAACATTGTTCTTCTTGGAAAAACATTGATTTTAAATGTTTTATTTTTTAAGGGTCTTAAGCACAACCTCATTATCATAAGTCAATTATGTGATGAAGTTTACCTTGTGAATTTTAGGAATGAAAAGTACTTAGTACACAATTCCATGGAAGAGTTTATTATTTATTCCTATAGGAAAGAGAATGTATACACACTAAACATAAAAGTCCTTAGGATCCAAGATCTACCATGCCTTAGTGAAATGGAAGAACAATCTTGGTTATGTAATAGAAGGTTATGACATTGTAACCTTAGGAACCTTTGAAAACTCTCAAATAAAATTCTTTTTAAGGATCTACCAAAGCATATATTTGATTCTTTAATAGTTTGTGATCCTTGAAAATTTAGAAATAAACATAAATCAATTTTTAAATCAATTAGTAAAGTCTCAACTTCTGATGCATTACAGTTAGTGCATATAGATATTTTTGGTCCAACACAAACTGGAAGCATTGAAGGCAAGTATTATGTATTTTTCTTAGTTGATGATCACACTAGATTTACGTGTGTCTATTTTCTAGCAAAGAAGTTTGAAGTTTTTTATTATTTCAAAATTTTTATAGTACAAGTTAAAAATTAGAAAAACCTTCCATTGAAATCTATTTATAGTGATCATGGAGGACAATTTCAAAATTCTGATTTTGAAACTTTTTTTTAGTAAAAAAGGCATTACCCATAACTTATCAGCACCAAGAACTCCTCAACATAATGGTTTTGTTGAAAGAAGAAATATAATTATTCAAGAGATAAAAAGAACCATGTTGAGTGAATATTCTATAGTTAAACGCTTTTGGGATGAATTTTTAAGTACCCTTTGTTATACTATAAATTGAGTTTTGATTAGACCTTTTCTTAAAAAAAACCCTTAGGAATTGTGTAATGGTAGAAAACCTATACATTCCTTCTTCAAAGTATTTGGTTGCAAGGTATTCATTCTGAATACTAAAGATAATTTACATAAATTCACACCCAAATCTAATAAAGGAATTTTCCTAAGCTACTCCACAACTTCTAAGGCTTATAGAGTTTTTAATAAAAATACTTGTACTTTTGAAGAAACAGTGCATGTTAAATTTGATGAAACTGATACTTTTGTTTTTAAACAACCTCATTCTACATCCTCATATATGTTTTCAAAAAATTATTTTCAAACCTTGATAGAAGATCCTTTTGATAAGGAAAATGTTCAAGAATATATTTCTAAATCAGTTACCCTACAATATTTCCTACCATATGTTGATGAACTGTTTTTACAAATCCCAAATCAGTTGTTTCTTAAAAATCATCCCAGTGATAATATCATTGGTGATGTAAATCTACTTACGAATACTAGAAGTTCCTTAAGAAATTAAGTAGAACTTCTAAAATTTCTTTCCCAATTAGAACAAAAAATATCTTATGAACCTTTAGGTGATTATGATTGGATTAAATCCATGCAAGATGAACTAAATGAATTCGAAAGGAAAAAAGTCTGGACCTTGGTTAAAAGACCTAAGGAAACTTCTGTTATTTGAGTAAAATCAGTTTTCAGAAATAATTTTGATGAAAATATAATCATTGTGAGAAATAAATCAAGATTAGTTGCTAAAGGCTATAATAAAAAAGAAGGAATAGACTATGAAGATACCTATGCTTCAGTAGCTAGACTTGAATCTATTCGTATTTTACTTGCCTTTACAACATTCTTTAATTTAAAACTTTTAAAATGGATGTAAAATGTTCTTTTATCAATGGATCTGTTCAAGAGGAATTTTTTTTGAACAAACTCTTGGTTTTGAATTCACAGAACATCCTGAACATGTTTTTACACTTACCAAAGCTTTATATGGACTTAAACAAGCCCCTAGAGCCCGGTATGATAAACTTAAAATATTTTTGTTACAAAAAAATTATTTTAAGGGAAATTATGATCGAACTCTTTTTATAAAGAATGATAAGAAAAATTGGTTTATTATTCAAATTTATGATGATGAAATTATATTTGGTTAAACTTAGAAATCCTTAACTAATTTGTTTGCGGATCTAATGAAATCTGAGTTTGAAATGAGTATGATGGGTGTGTTAACATTTTTCTTAGGTTTTTAAATTTCTCAAAAACTAGAAGGAACTTATATATCTCAACACAAGTTTATTAAATATCTTCTTAAAAATTATGGATATGACAACAGTAAGAGTATAAATACTCATATTGGTACCTCAAATTTACTTGATCTTGATGAAGCTGGGAAACCAGTAGATCAAACATCATTTAGAGGTATGATAGGATGTTTACTATACATGATAGCTAGTTGTCCAGACTTAATGTTTTCAGTATGATTATGTGAAAGATATCAATTCAATCCTAAGGAATCTCATTTAAAAGCAATGAAAAGAATTTTTCTATATTTAAAGGGAACCATGAATTCAAGACTCTTTTATAATTCTAAAAATGATTTTGTTTTAAAAAGTTTTTTGGATGATAATTTTGATGGATGTAGAATGGATAAGAAAAGTATATCCAGAACTTTTCATTTCTTATGAGATTAATTAGTTTCTTGGTCATGAAAAAAGAAACACTGAGTAGAACTTTTCACTACTGAAGCTGAATATGTAGCAGCTGGAAGTTATTGTGCTTATGTGTTTTGGATGCAACACACAATCATAGATTATGGCATGAGTTTTACCAAAACACAGATATTGTGTGATACAACTAGTTCCATTTCCCTAAGTAAAAACCCTACCCATCACTCTCATGAAAAACACATAGATATTAGACATCACTTTCTTAGGGATCACACACAAAAAGGAGATATCATTCTTCAATTTATCAGAATGCAAGATCAATTTTTTGATATTTTCAAAAAGTCATTACCCTATGATATATTTAAATATTTTAAACAGAAGTTAGGAATGATAACCATAAGGTAATCTTCCATATTAACTTATTGCTGAAACCTATCTTCTTACAGTAAGAAAATCCTTTTTATAGGGGGAGTACATTTTCTTTATTAGTCAATTTTTTTCATAATCAAAATTTTTATAATCAAAATTTTCTTAATCAAAATTTCTGTAATAAAAATATTCCTAATCAAAATTTTCATTTTCAAAATTTTCTTAATCAAAATTTTTGTAATCAAAATATTCTTAATCAAAAATTTTTGTAATAAAATTTTTCGTAATCATTTTTTTAGTAATCAACTTTTTTGTAGTTAAAATTTTTCGTAGTCAATTTTTTTTAGTCTAAAAACCCTCAACTTCAAAAAGAAATTTAAGAAAATATTCCAGAATCTAAAGTTCATCAAGAAGAATTTTCTTTATTACGGATATTTTTCCTAGAATTCTGGAAGGTATGTTTCATTTATTAAATTTTCATAATAAATTTTTTACATGTTGGTATTTTCATCTTTCATAATAATTTTTTTTGGATTCACTTTTCCTTAAATCCTATTTTTTATCTTAAAAACCTCAAAAGATCGGAACCTACCAAATTAATTCTTCAGCATTCATCTTGACCGTTAGATTAGATCAAGTATATTTCAACTATTGGATCTTTTTGTAAATTTGAAACATCACCTCAAATGCCCTTATAAAGGACCCCCGATGGTTGTCCCACATTTATTATCAAGCTTTGGCATGCTGAAGGTCTGCTGCTCTACTTAAGGCTCATTCCGAATTTTCTCTCTTTCCCAAATCCAAATGTCTTTGGAACCATCTTCACAGAAGAAAATGTCATTTGTAAAGGAAATATGTGAATGGAAGATCTACAGGGAAATATTAGTAGATCCTAAGTTCTTTTCCAAATATGATTCTCTTATTTCAAAGAACATCAAGTTGAATGGCTGGGAGAGTTTTTGTATATCCAAACCAAAGGCATATGATTCGGTGTATCCAGAATTGTTGGTAAAGTTTTATGAGTTTGTAAGATTTTTCAGTTAAGGTGGGAGAGAAAAGTTTTCCTTTGAGAGTTATGGGAAAACCTATTCCCTTTCCTATAGTATAGAAGCCAACATAATTGGAATTACTTATGAGGGAAAAGCTGAGTTCTGCACCCACAAGCTACCAGATGTTTCAGGATATTTTGATCAGGAGAAATCCATAGAATTACTTAGTCTATTAGGGGTGAATAATTCGAAGATTAATCATATTTCTACAAATTTTTGTATCTTAGAGTTATGGGTTCAATGATTTCTCATTATGAGAAAATTTTATAAGGATACCCTAAATAAGAGTGATATATATGTTCTATATTTATTAGAAAACCATAGAAAGATAAATTTGGTGAAGTGTGTCTTGCTTACAGTTATGAATATCAATAAATGGACTCTAAAATATCAGATGATTATGTATCTGGTTATTATCTCCAGGATAAATGTGCTTTGTCTTGATTCTTTCAAAATCCCATGCAGTTCTAAGCCAAGGAATTTCAAGGTCATGTTTCTTAGTGATGACACCCTCAGAAGGATAAAGGTTGGCTTCAATAGTGAATCTGGATAATTTTATGATTTATCTGAAGATGAAATAGAAGCCTTACAAAGAAACTAGAAGGGTATGAGACTTCCAATAAGTGTGGTAAGAATAGAAAGGTTAAGGAACCAGAAAATAAAGAAAAAAATCCTGTTGTTTAGGAAACCAAATCAGCACCACCTAAGCCAAAGAAGAAAAAGACTTATCTGAATAAAGTAGTTTCCAAGTGGAAAGTAGATAAGAAGAATATGAAGGAATGAGAGCCTAGTGTTGTCTTGGAACCTGCTGAAACAAAAGACCTAAAGATTAAGGATGGCGAGGAGCATGATAAACAAGAAAAAGAGAAGAAGAAAAAGAAGAAGTATGAAGCTGAGATTGTTCAATCTCTTCTTAAGGCTGCTGAAAAATCATCTGAAAAAGTCCAGGTATCAGAATCGTTTTTGTAAGAGTCACTTATAGTGACTCTGGGAAATAAAATGGTGATTTCGGAACAAGATGAAGAAATAGTTCAGGAAGTGGAAGTCGAAGAAGAAGAAGAAGGAAGGAAGTGATGATACAAATGATATGATAAGAAAAGTGAAAAAATATCATGAGAAGGAAAGTCCTGAAAAATTTCAATCTAAACTTCTCAGGATGAATCAACCAAAATTATTTCACAAGGAAAATAGGATGAAGAGTAGGATGAAGTGAATAAACTATATGATGATGAAAACAACAACCATGAATTCACTCAACTATAGGATATAGTGGCAGATGCTGAAAAAGAAAAAGTTGAAGAAGATAAGATAGTTAAATTATCAGATAGTGAACATGAATCACAAAAATTAGGAGAGATCATTCCAAGAGATGATAAGGGAAAATAGGTTTTGGTTGATACACTAAGGAAATCTGTGGTGGAAAAGAAAGATCTGGGTGGTTCGCCAAAGAGAAAAGGTGAAGAGATAGAGAGAGAATCCTCACCTACCAGAGAATATGATTCGGAATTGTCCTCTTTGGGACATGACATTGTGATCCAATTGTTGAATAAGTTGGTTGATACCATTCCATTTTTTCAGAGTATAGAATCGAGATGCCAGATGCTTTAGTACTCATTTAATCAGAAATCGGATTATGTTTCCATGCTTATGGATAAGTTTGTCAGGATTGAGGATGATTTCAAATCCTTCTATATTGGGTATGATTCTCATAGAAGGTCATGCAATGAAATTACCAAGTATTCAAATAAGACAATCGAAGAGCTGATAATTCATGATGATTTTCAAGATAATGTGAAGGATGATTTTGACACCAAATATGGAAAGTTCAAAGATCTTATTAAATGTTTTGAGGAGAAGATTAGTCTCGAACAAACAATACAAAAGTAGGAAGTCAAAGATCTAAATGGAAATCTTAACTCAGTATCTTTGAATTTGAAAATGGAAAGTGATCTTATAATTGAATTTGATAAAAAAACTCAGTAAGCAAGTGGAGATCTTGAGGACTCAAGTAGAAACTCTTAAGGATCAGGAAGAAAAAAAAATCTCTTGAGAAAAAAAAAGAGGACCAGGATCAGCTAATCAAGATTTTTTAAGAGGATCATAATGATCTTAAGAATTTGAAAACCATCATGAAAAAGTTAATTCCAAAGTATAATGAAAGATTAATTTTTTCCCCAATCTGATCTTTTGTTTTATTTTATCCCTTGTACAAATTTCTTTCAATCGTAATTAAAATTTTGTTGTTCTTCATGTGTTTTGTTGTATAAGTACTAATATTTCAGGTAATATTTTTTTCCATTCCCTTTATTCCTCTTTTAAAATCACAAAGGGGGAGAAAGGAATGATAAAAATAATACTAAGTACAAAAGATAATTCTCTAAGTAAATAAGAGTCTATCTAAGGGGGAGTTCTTATCAACGAATATTTTCTTATGCAAGAAAAAGTAAAATATCTTTCAGGAAGTCAAGAATATGATCCTTATGGATTTCAAAACCTAAGGGGGAGTTAGTCATATTTACCATGATTTATAATTAAAAGGTGATAAGTTTTTATTTTTGAAATTCATAAAAAAAACTCTAAGTCCTTATATTCTATTTCGTAAGGATTCTTGTTGTTTCCAAAAAGGGGGAGATTGTTGAATAAATAAGGTTTCTTTATGAATTTTCCATTCCTTTATGTTTTGAATATCACAAACACTTTATCTTAAGGAAAAATTATATTTTCCCTACAGATAATCTTTATAAATAAAATTTCTATTCTATATAGAAATTTTTATTCTTACCATATTTTTATCGTCTCTCTAAATTCAACTCATTTTTATTACAAAGGAAAAATTTGGTTTCTCATATAAAACGTCAGAATCTTATAATTACTTGAATATAGGGTTTTCTATTTTTAGGATCCAAATTCTTTGAAATTCAGACTCAGAATTATTGGAAATTATGGTTCTGAATTCTCTAAAATTCCGGTTTGAAATTCTCTAAAATTCAGGTTCCGAATTCTATGAAATTCAGGTTTTGAATTATCTGAAATTCAGGTTTCGAATTATCTGAAATTCCAGTTCCAAATTCTATGAAATTCAGGTTCCAAATTCTCTGAAATTTAGACTCCTAATTCTCCGAAATGCAGGTTTAAAATTCCTCAGAATTCAAACTCTGAATTCCTCATAATTCATACTTCGAATTTCTCAGAATTCAGACTCTAAATTCCTCAGAATTTAGACTCCGAATTCCTCAGAATTCAGACTCCAAATTAATAAAAAATCATATTCTGAATTCATTAGAATCCAAACTCCGAAATCTATATAATTCAGATTATGAAAACTTTGTAAGACCAAATCTGAATATCCATATCTTATAAAATTTGAATATTAATTTGGTTAGATTCTGATTTATATATTTTCCTTAGACTCTGAAAAATAGATTTGGTTAAGCAACCTTATTTTACTTACTATTGTTATAGTTATGAAACAATGTCATACAATCTATTTCTAACTAACCATTGTTTGAGTGACTTGTGTATAGGTCCCTCTGAGATTCAAGGAAAAATATGATTATTGGAGGAGGGAGCTGATCATTGGAGATGTGCCTATAAATAGGATCTAATTAAAATGATCTCATTACCGGTTGATCACTCTAGAGATTTCATGTAATTGAAGTGATTTATAAAGAGAGAGACTCTCATTCCTTGTGCGTACTGAACATCTTGTTTATCTTGCTTCGTGCAACTCCTATTGTTGCTATGTATAATCGAGGGCTTTTGGGGATAGGACGATAGAGGTTCCAACTACCATAAAGTTCAAGGACTTCCTGGGATAAGAATACACATGTTCCAACTACCTTAAAGGTCTAGGGATTATAGGGATAACAAGACATATTATGATATTCCTATCAAGGACTTACCTTGGCATGGGTAAGACAGACTTTCTTAAAAGTATAAATCAAGGGACCTTTATCCAAGGTTGTTGGATACCCTACTCTTTGGGTTAAAAGATTTCATACTTGTTACTTTTTTTTGTTTCAAGTTTATTTCTATTTCATTTTGATAAATAGAGGATGTATAATTTTCTTATACTTTATTGTACTTTTGTATACTCTGATAAGTATGATTCTATATGCTTTAAGTCAGAATCCTTTCCTTGTAAACTTTCCTTAACTTTCACTTCCGGAACCATATTTCTGAAATTTAGCAAGTCTGTTTAGTATAGCTGAAAGAGGTCTTGTGAATTTATCTTGTTTAACTTTGTTAAACATATTTTTCCTTAAGATTAAAAAATAGAAGTTAATAAACTTACAATTCAACCCCCTCTTGTAAATTGAGCATCTACATCATTATTTCGATCCTATACAAATGTATTTCATAGAATTATGGTAAGGGTTTTCTATTTCAATTTTTCTTCACTGAAATATGATTCTATTCACCACTCATTTCCTTTTTATTGTGTATATATTTTACAAGGATTTTTATCATAATTTTTCATTAAATATAAGGTCTTTAAAAATATATCTCATGTTATACCTTTAGTGGGTTTTCAATTCAAAATATAATGATTATGTAACGGTTTTTGTTTACTCAAACCCCCTTTCTTTGAGTTATAATGAATCATCTTGAAATTCCTAATTATTTTTATGGTTTTATATAACCTAAGAATTGGTATTTTACTATTTATTTTTACATTGGTAAAATTAATCTTTTAATTGAAATATCAATTCTTTATGAATTTCTTCCCCATAAAATTATGATATTCTTAAGGATATTTTTTATTATATTTAATGACGATTCTTCTTTAATGTCTATATTTTATATTTATAACAATGTTCTCCTTTATATTTGAAAAAATAATTATGTGTTATATTAAGTTAAATTCATATTCCCCTTATCCACTTTTCAAATGGAGGTTTATTATCTCTTTTTAAGATGGGAGGTTTCAATAATTGTATTTTAAATGTTTGTTTGTTTTATCTTCCACTCCAAATTTCCCCAAGAAAGACTTTATATATTTTTAAAGGATATATTATTGAGGGTTTTTTTTAAATTAAAAGTTTTCACTTCACTATTTTGGAAATAATTTTTTTAAAGTGACACGTAACTTCATCATTTTATGATATTGTTAAAAATATTTTATATAATCTCATGTCAAGATTTTTCTATGAAAAAACATTATTTTGCTGCAACAACCATTATTTTCAAAAAGAACTTCATTTACATGATTAAACATGGTTTTTATAAAAAACTAATATTTAATTATTTTACAATAAAAAGGTGTATTTCCACATATTTTCTAATATGATTTACTCAATGATCTAGAAAATGTAATTTTCATCTATTACAACATCTCAATGATCATTGTATTAAAATAGTGATATGATCTAACACCACTATCCAAATTCTTTCTCTAGATGGATTATTAAATGTTCTATGGTTGATTTCTTGTAACCCATATCTTTTTCATAGGTTAATTATGTGATGTTTGAAATATGAATATTTTCATGTTCTCTTAGAACAAAAATTTATGAATGATTATTATTTATTGGTGGGGTTCTATATAGATCTACAATACACTATTTAATATTTTCTATAAAATGAGATAATGAAATGTGGTGTGAACCTGATATAGGTATCTTTTTGTCACAATTGTTTTGTTAAAAAATGATGCGGTGTAACACTGTGAGATTTTAGAATATATTTTTTTCTAAAAATTAATACTATGTAAGATAGCTTGATTCACACATAAGATCAAAATAAAATGATCCACACCATATTCGATGAATATTCTAAACTAAATTTAAGAATAATAAACCTTATAGTAAATATTTTTTTTAATTAATCATAAATGTATTCAAAATAGAATTAAGAACACTTAAAAATTTAAAAGGGTATTTTTTTCTAAAATAAAATTTTTATATATTTTATTTTCATTTAAATTGACATTATAAAATCTTAGAATTTTATTTAATAAAATTAAATTAATTTTTTTAATTCATCATGTCAAAATAATATTAGGGGTAATTTTATAGATTTTTATAAAATAATTGATTTCTTAGTTTAGTAGTGAAAATATATATTTTTTGATAATGTCGTCACTTTAATGACATTAACAAAATAAAAGTGTGAATTAATTTTTTTAAAACTTTTATTATAAAATATATATTTATAAATTAAAATAAATCATTTAAGAATAATATTTTATATTTATAAAACCCATGTTTAAAGTTTTGGAAACTGAAGTAATATTTTACTCTAAAAACTATTTTTATTCTCTTCTATTAATAATTTTTATTCATAAATTGTAGAAATAAAAAAATGGATTTCATATTTTTATCAAATATTTCATATTATTTAATAATTTCAATTTTATTTTTAGTCATAAATGTATGATTACTAATATTAAAGTTAACAACTATGATAATAATGAAAGGGTTATTTTCATTGAATTGTTTTATTAACATTGTGAGCCTTTTTATCTAATAAAATAAACTAGTATATTATAAAAAATTAATATAATATAATTTTTAAACCTTTATATAAATATATTAACACCCATTTTTTTGGTAATAAATAATAAATAATACCAATATCACTAAATGTTAAAAATATATTTTTTTTCTATAAACACACTTTTCAATATACGAAATGTTTTAATGTAAAAGTTAATTTTATCTTAATTAAAAATTTAATTAGATTATATATATATATATATTATATATTTAATTTCTTAATATAAAAATTTATTAACGAGGTTTACCATAAATTTTTAATAAAATATAAATTACATGCATAAAAACTAATTACAAAGGTAAAAACAAAAATGATAAAATGTAAAAATATAGTAGAAAAAGACTGGAAAAATATTTTAAAAATGTTTGAAAATAAATGGTAGAGGATTTATAGACCTTATATCAACCCACACATTATTATTTATTACTTTTGGATCCATTGACCCTTGAATAGTTCTAGACCATCGTTGAAAAATTAAAGGGTATTTACAAGAATTCCATTTTCTTCACATATAAAAAGAGATTAATTCCACCATAATTAGTCACCCATTATAAGATATAGAACTAGAAAAACTCTACCATAGTCTCTCTTAAAATATCTCCCTACATAGTAGAATATTT
Source organism: Viscum album (assembly GCA_963277665.1). Classification (NCBI taxonomy): domain Eukaryota; kingdom Viridiplantae; phylum Streptophyta; class Magnoliopsida; order Santalales; family Viscaceae; genus Viscum; species Viscum album. The sequence continues at coordinate 1,720,087,649 of OY728141.1, forward strand.
CTTATTTCCAAAATACCATTCTATAGAGCCTTAAGGTGTTACAAAAAGGGGGAATATCCAAGGGGAGAGGTAATGCTCTCAAACGAGTCCTCTTAATTCTTTCTTTATTTTAACCCCTAAAATATTTTATATCCATTAAAGTATGAAAAAATTATTATTAATTATATAATTAAATTTTATTATGATATTTTAATTTCTATTTTATACCTTCCTCTAAAACCAGTATATAAATGAAGATGTCATCATGCGTACATGTAGTCTCCACCTCCATGAACGACATGCTTGATTTTTGATCACCACCTTAAATGGATGGGTATAAAAAAATATTTAAATAATTAATGTGATATTTATTAAAATTTTAATATTATGAAAATTTAAAACATTTCTTATATTCTACATGATCTATGTAAAATGAACACATCACCCGTGTGTACATGCAGACTTCTACCTTTATAAAAGTGACATATTTCATTTTTCACTATATTATTTTATTCTATAATCAAATCTATTATAACCTGATTCAACAACATAAATCATATAAATAATATCATTATTCTTATAAAATAATGATATTATTCCAAATAAATCACTTTATTTACTATAATCAGCCATAAATCACATCTCTTTATTTTTGGGGTCAGTTTAACCACCTATATGAACAATTCTATAAACTTATATCATTGGAAACTAAATTGTAAGAATATAGTTTCTTTGATGTAAAAAAACTTTAATTTCTATTTAATTCTTAAATTTAATCCTTATGGATTAGATAATGAGGTCATGAAAGTAACAAGGGCATCTGGGGCTTGTTTGGAGCCCATAACATTGACTTTTGGAAAAATAGTTGGGCCACATGGTTAGTAGAAACCATGATTCCTAGGACACGTGGTTTGGTTAAATTATGTGGGGTGCATTAGTGAACAATATATGGACACATAGTTTTATCTAACTATATATCCTAGGCCCCATGCTCATGCATAAACTTTATACCTTTTAACAATGGGGTTTTTCATGGGATGTGTACGGTTCATCAAACAGTGTGTCCAGCTTATGCGAGGTTTCTCTTGAGGCAGTGCATGATGCATGTTTGGAATACGATTTAGTTAACCATGTGGCCAAACCTTGTGAACCCTTTAAAGTTGGGTAAAATAAACTATTTTCCCTTATGAACATTATAACCCCAAACTATCTTTTCTTTATCCTAAAATGCACAACAACCACCTCAATTTGGAGCTCCCCTTTGAAGCTCATTCTAGGATTTTTGATATCTACTCCACCCAAAATTCAATAGAGCCTCCATAAATATCATTGGTTGTGTTCCAATAATATCTCTATTCCTCTTACACCTTTAATTATTTATCTTCCTCTCAATATAGTTATGTTTTTATGAGATCATATGACCTATTTTCTAAGAGTTTTTTTCTTTTATCGATTAATTTTTCTCTAGCCTAGATTAGAGTCCAACAATGGATAAGGATTCAAATTACAAGATAAGGTAGATGTTCTCATGATTTTACCTCTATGTATTTTTGTTTATATGTTATGTCATTATATTGTATGCTAGATTTTCCAAGCGTTGTTTGTAAGAATAAATTGTTCTTGAATCAAATTAATAGTTACTACTTATATAGATTATGAGACCTGTTTATATAATATTAATGGTTAAGGAACTTGAATTCAAACCACCCCGTGGGTGTTTTTTGAATGATATTAAACCTCCATAGGTTGACTATGTGTTTTATTAGACATTGAGTTATGTTATTTACCCATTTACTTGGAATGTTAAAAGAAATAATTAAGATATAATTGAATTGAATAAAAGGGAGAATAAAAGACCAAATCCCTAAGACCTTGGATGTTGTTATTTATTAATTATTATTGAGATATCATTCATATTTGAAATGGAGAATTAAAATTAATGCGAGGATTCATGTGATGTTAGTCCTTCTAAACCTATTCATTATTTAAACCACCATTTTAGGTGATTTATTTTGATTATATAAAAGTTATGGCTAATTGAACTAAAATGTGAACTTAAATGGTATGGTTAGACTGTAGGCTCATGAGCATTCATATTTCCATGTTGAGAGTAAAATATGGGTTCCAATTCAAAATTCTATAAATGGACTCAAAAATATTATTTAATTAAGTGATTGCAAATGAATTTATGATGCGCCTTATTTAGAATATGTGTTCTCATATGAAAACCATGGATATAATCACTTGGAAGTTTTATTTTATATACCACTAGTGATACTTGTGTTTTCTTTATAGAACACCAAGGATGGTCTCAGAAGGTAGATTATCATATTATGCCATGAGTTATACTTGTACTCCCTTGTGCACTACCAAGGATGGAATCATAGGTAAGATTATCATATTACTACAAGAGTGATACTTGGAATCCCTTGTGGATTTCCAAGGATGGACATTAAGGGTAGATTATTATACATTCCATGAGTGACAATTGTAATACATATATGGAATACCAATGAATAACTCAGAGTGTGGTGATGTTATACAACACTTACTCGGTAGACTCTGGCATACGAGGAGTGACGCTTGATGTCATGCGACCAATCGATTTTAGTTACTATTGAGTGAACCGGGTTCAGAATGTCACAAAGTGGAATCATAGGTTTATATTCCTTCCCTTACTCTTTTGGGATGGTATAAAGTTGAAATAGGACATGTCTAGATTTGGTCATGAGCCTATACATGGGAGTAGCTAACCCACGTATAGTGAAAAACCAAATTTCCTGGGCTGGGACATGTTGTTCTAGATTATGCATATTATTGTTGATATGAATTCCCCAATGGGTGACAAACTTTCTTTTTGTAATTTCTTATGATTATAGATTTTTAAAATTGGTTTGATATGGTAAGGAAGTATTGCATCATGTATAATTATTGTCACTTCTGGATTTATATTTTATGAATATTCCATGCCATGTTTATATTATTGTGTTCATTCCCTAAAACATTGTTTGGTGCCTTTATTTCCATGTCTATGAAATTGTTCTATAATTTCAAGCAGATAATAAATAAATGAATGGTTTCAACCAAATGTATTCCCATAAAAATTTATAGAGTGTATGGGCCTTTATAAATTTGTAAATACAACCCATTTAATTAGACCTTAATATATATATATATATATAAATTAGTATTAAATTAAATGAACTTAATATTGAAATGAATGGACACTACTAAACGGGGATTCAAATTGTAATTTAAAGGTTTTTTCTTTATAACTTACAATTGACACACTATATATCAGGACCTCAAACATATATAATGTATCTTGACATAAAATGACCTTATTTGTGGGAATTAAATAGTATCCCTTTATTTTATAATGATATATACATTGCCTATACATCGCTTTAGGAGTAGGAAGAAGGGTTTGACTTGTATATAGGAAGGTTTGAAACTATCCTATTATTATATTTTTATTGATAGTAGTTATTAAATCTTGTATTGAGGAATGTGTTTGGAATTTCTAGAGACATTACCCTATGGATACCTCAAGTTTTTCACCCGAAGGGTGGTGAAAACCATGATCTAGAGGTAGTGGGACCTGGGCCACCAGTAAAAACTCTAGTAGTTACACTTGAGGCACCACCCATTATACCTGATATGGGTTCTAATGCTTAGTTTCAAGAGGGTATCCTAAGATTTATGTAGAGAGTTTAGGGATCCTAAAAACCTACCCAGACTATTCAAGATTTGACGTGTGATTTTCAACAGTATCATCCACCCATGTTTTTGGGGGATGATAGACTATTGGTTGTAGAGTCATGGATAAAGTCCATGTTGTCTATTTTAGAGAATCTCGATACACCACCTGATAGGAGAGTGAATCTTGTTATGTATATGCTTCATAATTACACCAAGAGATGGTGGGGTGTTATTAATAAATTGGATGATCATCAAGATATGTATTGGATAGATTTTCAGACAGCCTTCTATGATTATTTATATCTCGAGACATTGAGGGCCGATATAGACAGAGAGTTTATAAACTTGAAGTAGGGCATGTTATCAGTCATGAACTATTAGACCCATTTCACAGAGCTCCATAATTTTACAAATATTCTTCTAGGTGATGAGTTATCTAAAGCTAAGAGATTTGAGGATGGTCTACGGTATGAAATCCAATCACAATTTAATGTATTTCATATTGATATTTTAACAGGGATAATGAATCATGTGATTATCATTGAGTATAACCTAAGAGAAGTTTGGGGTGAGAGCTAGGGTATTTTGGTATCTATATCTAGAACTACAATGATCAAAAATGACAACCATCATTTGGATATTCCACAAGATAATTTTAGTTTCCATACTACGTATTTAGGTAGTTAGACAAGGCACCATCGGTGAGGTAAACTAGGACATAAAAATATTCAATGTACCAGTGACCCAGTTGAGTGCTAGTATCGTGGAAAGACAGTACATATACAACTCTTTTGAAAATAATTTACTCCATTATCTAGTGAGAGAGGATATCCACCAAATCCATATTTAGGAGTGGGATTAGTAGTTTCTCATCAGGCAGGGAGTTGGAGTACGACTGACTGATCAGGCCGAGGTGGTGGTTGTGGCCGAGGTAGTCAGACCCCAGTCATATAACTCTAATATATTAGACCTTCTTAGGATATATAGGCTATATCTTAGGGACACATACCAATAAATATATATACAATGCAACTGATACTTGATGAGAAGACTGCTAGACCTTTTATGATGATAGGTAATATTCAAGTACCCAATACTTTAGTACCTACTCTTTTTGATAGAGGTGCTTCTCATTCTTTCATGTTTGTACCTATTATGGGGATCCTTAGGATTTATATTCAATTTTCTTATGGCATGATGACACTTTATTCTCCATTGGGGATACTATCATAGAGTGTACACTAGTACAGGGAGTGGCCCCTCATGATATGTGGGTGTCGATTTGAAGGGACCTCTTCGTACTCAAGATGATAGGGTTTGAAATCATTATCAGGATGGACTGGTTGGTTCCCTATCATGATTACATTGAATTCTATCACCGAAGGGTAGAATTCACATCTTTATAGGGAAGGAGTTTTATTCACCTAGGTGAATGATATATCTTGGCAAACCAAGCTGCACCCGAATATCATGGGTTGGGTGGGATGACAACCCAGATTACTAGTTTATATTTGGATGGCTAGGGGACAACTTAATTGGATTTACATCCATTGGTAGATCATTTTAAGGATGTTTTCCAAGATAAATTTTTAGGATTACTTTCCTGATAGATAGGTAGATTTTTCCATCAAGCTAGTGCTAGGATCTACCCTGATATTCTTTCCTCCTTACATTATATTTTATCAAATGAATTTCTAGGACTACCTCCAATGAGAGAGGTATATTTTTCCATTGATATAGTTCTAGGAGATACACCAATATCCATTATTCCTTATAGTGTGTCCACTACCAAGTTTCATGAGATCAAGAGGAATATAAAGGATTTGGAAGCTAAGGGGTCTATATGACCCAATTCTTCACTATGGGGTTTCACTAAGACATTTTTCCAAAAAGGAGGGTGATACTATAAATATTTGTGTGGATTACCATTGGTTAAACCTACTTATAATTATTAACTAAAATCCATTGTATAGAATATCCAATACCATTTACTAGCTTCAAGGATAAATGGTTTTTTCCAAGATCAATCTAAGATCGAGTTATCATAAGGTTCATGTTAGACCATCAGATATACCACACACAACATTACACAATAGATATGTATTTTATAAGTATTTGGTCATACCATCCAATATAAAAAATATTCCATTATTTTTCAAATAACCAACGAAATGGGTTTTCCATCTATATTTGGATTTGTTTGTAGTAATATTCATGGATGATATCTTGGTGGATTTTCACACTCGGAATGACCATGAAAAAAATATTGAGATCGTATTGGGAACACTGAGAGAGAATCAGTTATATTCTATGTTCACAAAGTACCAATTTTGGATGGATAAATTTTATAATATGTTTCATATATTCTTAGAGACAGAAGTATCAGTTTACCCAGAGAAGGTGAGATCCGTAGTTTCATGGGAGCATCCCAAGAGAATCTCTGATATACAAAGTTTCTTGGGTATAGTTAGTTATTATAGGATCTTAATTAAGGACTTATCATTCCTATAATAACATATCATGTTACGTATTAATAAGTGTACAATTTTTATATGGTCAAAATCCTATGAGATATCCTTTTAGAAGCTTAAAGGGAGACTGTATCCAACACATATCTTAATTCTGGTTGAGCGATGAAGAAGCTTTACCACTTATTATGATGTGTTAAGTTTAATTCTAGGAGTAGTTTTGATGTAAGATGAATGAGTTTTTGAATAAATGTATTATCAATTGAGGCCACATGAGATGAATTACCCAATTAATGATCTCGAGTTAGCCATTGTTTTACACACATTGTATAGTTGGACACATTACTTATTGGGAGAGTGTTTTACGGTGTATACAAACCTAAAAATACTCAAGTATATATTTACATAGTGTGACATGAATATTAGGAAATGAAGTTGTGTTTAATACCTTTATTCCTTCGACTTCAATCTTTCTTATACACTTGGAATGGGAAATGCAGTTATCGATGATCTGAGTAGGAGGACTTAGACAAAGGTAGTTCAAGAGGCCAGTAGCGAGTGGAAGCTTACATACCTATTTTATGAGATGTACATAGAGGTTTGGGACCATCATAGATAGTATATACATACATAGTTATCAGTGACCTATTCACTTATGAAGAGATTGGAGATGAGACAACTATCAGATTCTGAGGGTTTGGTCCTACTGTAGATTATTGCAGGTGATGACCCACCACCTGGTTGGATTGTTGATGAGGATCATATATTATGAATCTATGGATGTTTCTGGGTTAATACAGATTTACTATAGGAGTGGATATGAGATTCCCATGCCTCTATATGGGTAGTACATCTCAGTCTTACCATGATGTATTATGAATTTCACTGCCAATGCTGGTGGCCAGGGATGAAAACAGAGATAGCTGGTTTTGTTACTTGGTGTTCCACATGTCTACAAGTGAAGGAAGAACATAGGTGACCAGCAGAGGTTTTACATCCATTACCTATTCTTGAGTGTAAATGGTATGATATTACCATGGATTTCATTATAGGATTTCCTAGATCATGTCAGGGAAGTGACACCGTATGGGTGATCGTATATAGGTTGACAAAGGTCACCCATTTTCTGCCTATTTAAGAATATTTTTATGTGGATGAGCTCAGGAGGGTATATATTTTTGGTATCATTTTCCTCAATGGAGTTACACATTATATCATATCAAAAAGATCTTATTTATTTATGTTGTAGTTCTAGAATGGGTTTTAGAGGGTGTTGGGATCACAGGTACTGCTGAGTACAACCTATCAACCATAAACCAATGGTTAGTTTGAGTGTATGATATAGGTTTTAGAGGAAATGATCCTAGCATGTCTCTTTCATTTCATAGGTTCTTGAGGGAAACACTTACCCCTCAATGAGTTATATTATAATAATATCTTCCAAGAAACCATATAGATGGCTCATTATGAGACCCTATGCAGAAGGACATTCCATTTACCCATGTGCTGGATAGATGTAGGAGAGGTAGTACTACTAGGTTCTTCTCTCATTGAAGAGAATTCAGAGAAGGTTCATATTATTAGGAAGTGTATGTCTACAACTCTGTCTAGGTATAATCCATACACATATCTTCACTATTAACCACTAGAGTCTGAGGTGGGAGTCAGTTTTTCTTATGTGATTCACCTAGATTGGGGAATATATGGATTCCAAAAAAAGGGAAGCTATAACCTTGTTACATCAATCCCTTCAAGATTTTAGAGAGAGTTAGGATGGTATACTATTGGTTACAGTTACCTATAAGGTACTAGGTTATACATGATGTCTTCCATGTATCTCGACTTCATCGATATAATTTATATCCATCTCATATTATTTGTCCTAAGGAGGTTGAGTTGGAGGTAGATGAGTCATTTAAGGAGCATCCTATCCGGATTGTTGATTATGAAGTGAAGGTTCTCTGAGGATGGTCAGTTCATCTAGTATGAATGCTATGGTATCATGTCCATGTACCAGATGAGACTTGGGAGCGATTGGCTGATGTACATGTCTAGTGGCTGGATTTATTCTCATACGATTCCTTACCACCCTTATAAGGGAAATTTGGGGATAAATTTATTTAAATGTAGAAGATTGTAAGAAAAAAGTTTTTATATGAGGTACTAAACCTTTTAATTTCTATTTAATTCATAAAATTTATCCTTATGGGAGTGCCTAATGTTGTCATAGGAGTTAAAAGGGGTTTTAAGTATTTTTGGGGTCCTAGATCCCCAAATTTTGGAGAAAAAAGCTAGGCCACATAGTAGAAATCATGAAGCCCATGCCACATTGTTTGGTTAAATTGTGAAGGGTGTTTCAGTGCATATTAGAGGGTTGAATGGTTTTATCTAACCATGTATCCATGATTACATGCTCATTCATGTGGTATAGATCTTTTAACAAGGGTTTATTTATGTGCTACACACGGTTAATCAAACCTTATGGCTAGCCCGTGCAAGGGGTATCTTGAGGTAGTTCATAGTGCACAATTGGAACACGGTTTGGAAAACTGTGTGACCAAACTATGTAAACCCTTTAAAGTTGGGTAAACTAGCCTTTTTTTCTGTTTAAGAACTTTAAAAACCAACCTATCATTTCTTTCTCCTCCAACCCATAGTGCCCCCCTTGATTTGGAGCTCCCCTTTGAATATCCTCATAGGATTCTTGTTATCTTCTCCATCCAAACTCTGATCAAGCCTCCATTAGTCTTGTTGGATGCATATCTCTATGTTATCCAATCCTATTACACCTTTATTCATGTATCTTCCTCCTGATGAAGTTATTTTGGTACGAGCTCATATGACCTATTTTCAGGGCACTTTTTTCTTTTCTTAATTCCTTTTGTTCTAGCCTGAATTAGATGCCAACAATAGATAAGGAGTTGACTACCAAGATGAGGTTAGTGGTGTCATGATTTTACCACTATTTCTTGGTGTTTATATATTATGCTATTGTACCACACAATAGATTTTATAAGCAATTCCTGTTAAAAGGAATTATTCTTAAATTAGATGTATAGGTACAACCTATAAAGATTATGATACCTATTTATGTAAGATTAAATGTTAAGGAAATCTAATTCTAAGCACCCCTTTGGTGTGTTTTTAAATGATATTGAACCTCCATGGGTGGAATATGTTTTTGATTAACCTTTATGGTATGTTCATTACCCATTTCCTTGAGATGTTAAATGAAATAATTAAGATAAAATTGAATTGAATAATAGTGGGAATGGAATAACAAGTCCCTAGGCCCTTATATGTTGTTCTTCATCACTTATTCTTGGGTTTTAATTCATATTTGAAATAAAAAATTAAAATAAATGGGAGGATTCATGTGATTCTAGGCCTCATAAGCCTATGTTTTTATACCACTTTTTTGGTGAGTTAGTTGGATTATATAAAAGTGATGGAAAAATGAACTAAAATGTGAAATTAAATGGTATGGTCTGACTTTGATTCCACGACCATTAATATTTCCATGTTGAGAGTGAAATATGGGTTCTAATTCATAATTCCATAAAAGAACTTATCAAGATTATTTAATTAAGTTATTGTAAATGAATTTATAATTTGTCTTGGGAGACACATTGGTTATCATATGAACTATATGGAAATACTCACTTGGAATCTATATTTGATATTCCATGAGTGATATATACATTTCCTTTATGGAATTACAAGTACTGATTCTGAGGGTAGATTATCATACTACACCATGAGTGATACTTGGACTCCCTTATGAACTTCCAAAGATAGACTCAGAGGGAATATTATCATATGATTCCATGAGTGATACTTAGAATCCCTTGTGGACTACCAAGTATATACATAAATAGAAAATTATTATTTAATCTACGAGTGATGTAACACCCCAAGCTTCCACGGTACACTTCTCTTTCAATAATGCAATAGCTTGTATTGTACGCAAGTTAGAGATTCTAACACACCGCGACCAATCAAAGTAGTCGTTATGAATAGTAATACCCACTTTTTGACATTATATAAATTTTATATTTCATAATGGACTTCATTTTTGGATTCAGAATATCAAAATTAGACTATGTTGAATTTTTGGTATTTTTCCGAGAACTTCCAATTTTCGATGAATAGTGAAAAATACTTAAAAAAACATTTTTAATCAAAATAATTTACAGTGATAAATTATACTATTGAGTGGTTTTAAAGTATAATTAGAATATAATTTTACTATTTTATCCAATGGTGGTCATTATAATTAATTTCACTTTGAAATTGGACATAAACAATTGTCAACCTTTTGATAGATATTGTTTCTTAAAAACACGCTATTTGTTTTGACAGCGGGAATAATTTTTAAAATAATTACTACAATTTATGTGTTTTGAATTTGTTAAAATGGATTCCATATTTGTAATCATAAGGTCCAAATTATGTAATTAAGACACTTTTGTTTTTTGACATTATGAATAGTAACAACGGTAATTATCTTTAATTATTGTGATTAATTAGTAATCGGGTAGTTAAGGGTAATAAAATAATATCATAATAATAAAAAATGACCCCAACATGTTTACTAATTCTAATGGTTGTGTCATGGATGAACATGGGATGCCTTTTGCCATACTTTGGGACCCCATGGAATCACTTTTGGGTGATAGTGACATTTTATTATATTATTTATTAAAGGGAAAGTATAACCAAAGTATGTATCACCCAAGTAAAAAAAATTTAGTTTTGTCTGTGTAAATGATATATTAGACTATAAATATTCATTGGAAAGCTAAAACGATTTTATACATCATGATAGTTTTTTTATAATTTTTATACATTAAATAAATTAATTTTTTATGACACCATGATGATCCAGCGATTACCTCATTAATTAACGATTTAAATAAATTGAAAAGATAATGTAAAATCTAAGACTTAAACTTGTAAAAAACATATTGTATGAGTATATTTCAAACCCTTATCACCTTATCCTAGAAATATATAATTTTGGGACCTTTAAAATCCGAAACTCATTATATAATAATGTAACATTTCATGACTTTCCAAGAGTGCCCCTCCTCTCCTCTTATAAAAGGCCCCCACCTCTACCACCTTATTCACACCTTCAAAGACATTTGTCTTGGCCAAACTCTGCCCAAATACTCTATCAACTTTCCTATCTCACTCCTAGAATCCTCACTTTGGGAAGAAGTCTTCCCAAAGAAGCCTTTGGCTCAAATCAAAAAGAGTTACCCGATTTTAAGGTAATGTCTTCTCTTATGTTCTTTTGTTTTATTTTTCTTCTACAACCCCTTAAACTCTTTTTATTACTTTATTTTGTAAAAAACCAGTATATTCAATATACTAGGATGTTTTTATGATAAGTATTTTATTTAAACTTATACACACCTTCGTATAACGGTTAAAGAACATACCGTTTTTGTAGTTGGCGAATTACTGCCTCACGAAATGATGATTGTCCAATCTTATTTTAACACCTTTCATGGTAGCCATTAATATGTCACTCTATTTATATATGATATATATTATGTTTATATTTTCATTATTATTCTGTATTTTTCATTTATGGGATACCTTTATGGTTTCCATTATGGGTAAATGCGATATCTTCATTTTAGGAAGTGCGGACTACCGCCCCACAAAGTGATTTGAATCGTTAATTCCATATGTGGGATGTATAAAGTATGGAGTAAATGATATTATATATTATATTATAATGGAATTATAATATACCTTTATATAATTACGATTTCATTCCATTAAATACGAAATAGAAATGAAAGTAGCGTTCATGCGTACATACGGCTTACCGTCTCCATGAACGATGCATTTCATTTCTTACCTATAAATGTTATATAATATTATAAATGAATGTATATACTAGATATATATGATATATATGATATCTACATAATGAATATAATTCTGGATATAATGGATATTTTACCACATGAACAACTTGTAATTATAAGAAGTTTATTTTTGACTCATGTACCAAAGATCGACAAAATGACCATTATTAACTTAAATAATTAAATAATGATCATAACATGGTAATAAGTGATATAAAAAAAATAATTAACTTGAAAAAGGTTCTTAAGCAAGTATAAATTAACTCTAGTTTATTATTCAGGAGGTTAAAGAACGATCGAGTCAAGTCAGACATGAGGTAAGGGACTTCGTCTCAATCTCCTTTCATTGAGGCATATTTTGTTTTATATACAACTTTCCTTTATACGGTGTATAAACCCCTTTGAATTTTACATTTATTCAAAAAGAATCATTTTTATACTAAGTTTTTTACTAAAAGACAAAAGGGAATGTCTTTTTGTCGTACGTATGCGGCGACAACGACTTCTCCACCGCCGTGACCATTATTTGAGTTTTGGCTTCCTCTAAAAGCCATAACTTTTTTAAAAAAAATGAAAAATAAATACCATGTTTTACTTTTCTTTTATTTTGGTATTGAAAATGGTTTTGATAATGTTTTTATTATATCAACGTGTTGTATTGATATCTTGTGATTGAAATGTGGAAATGTTATGTTTCCTTTATGCATGTTTTATGTGATACGATTATGTTATGGTTTATGATATGTTTAAAACTTTTCATATAAGGAATGCATTGGACTTAATAAGTGACGGGTGGATCCCTCTATAGCTCCTCGATGCATCGGTAGGTCTCATGAGACAAACTAGTGTCGAGGCACAAGGCCTTGAAAAAATCTTATTTGTAGTCTTGGCACAAGGCCTTGACTATGTGGTTATGATAGTTTGACATTATGTATTCCAACATTATGGAAGTGGTTATTGATATTGCATGTGATTATTCTACTAGTAGAATATCCATGTGAATAATTAAATGGAATTATTTCATTTTATTTTTTCCATATTATTTTGAAGTTCAAGTTTAAAAGGATTTTGTTTTAGTTATACATTTCCTTAAATGTTTATGTCTATTTATGAAAGTTTCCGCTATATTGTTATCCTTACTAAGCATCTGAGCTCACCCCAAACTATGTTTTATTTTTCCCAGGATGTGAAGAAATATTTTATGACTAAACTGCAGGGATAGTCTGAAGGGGATATGGGTGTGGACTATGGAGACTATGTTATTGTAGTTCTTCACTTTATGGTGTAACGTATCATTTATAAATGTATCTAGTGTTTCCAATTCTACTAAACTAATCGGTCTTTCGAGACTTGATCTTTTGTGATCATGCCAATGTTACGTCATAATGCACCGACTCTGGGTAAATAGGTTCGGGGCATTACAGTTGGCATCAGAGGCAGTTTAGTACTAAACATAGAAGCTAGATTTAGATAAACTCTGATTATAGTACATAGCCCTAAGATAGACTTTGAGGATTAGTATAGAATAACATCCTAGAATTTTGGTAAAGTATAGATTTTTTGTATTTTACGAGAAATACATCACTCTCTGGATACGAGCAGGTAAAGTCAGCTCTGGCACAGATGTACCTAGGGGTAAAACCCGAAAACACCGCTTTGAGCTAGACTCGAATGGGAACTGGTGTATGACACCGGGCCTTGATGCACTCTTGGTTACGACATTCCCGGGGGATATGATTAGGATAATTATCATTTTATTTAAAAACCATTATGAAGGGTTTATGAGTATATACTTCCTCAAAGAAAACATTTTTATGATTATGGATTATATCCATAAATAGTTTAATTGATGTTAATTGTTTTGCAAGTTTTTTATTATGTATTTTGATTCATAAACTAATCTAGTTTATGGAATTTTTTAGAAATGGCACCTAGTGGAAGGAATGGAAACTGTATCAATGCATGCACTCCATGTAGGGATTTCCCACCTGCTCAAGATAATTATAGTGGAGATGGTGATACAACTGGTGCTGATCAGCTTATCACCATACTGGGATGACTCACTCAAGTTATGAATAATAACCTTACTCGTACGGAGCACCCTGATCCGCAACGTGGATGATCAATGTTAGACTGCTTCATGAGGCAACAACCACCAACATTCAATGGGAGTACAAATCCCTTAGTAGCTGAGCAATGGATAAATTTTTTAGAGAAAATATTCCATACCTTGGGGAGTAGTGAAAGGGAAAAGGTTATCATGGCAGTATACCACCTTACTGGAGATGCTGATTAATGGTGGTCATTGATTCAAAACACAAAGGAAGATGATGAATTATCAAATATGGAATGGAGGGAGTTCAAAGATATTTTCTTATTAAAATACTTTCCTCGTGACCATCGAGCATATATGGAAAGGCAATTTCTGAGTCTGAGACAAAAGGAGGATGAGAATGTCACAAAGTATGAGGCCAACTTTAAAAGGTTAGTGAAGTATGCTTTAGATTATATACGTAACCCAAGAAGCAATATTGATCATTTCTTTGATGGGTTAAAACCATTTCTCCATCGAGCTTTAGTATCACAATCCTTCTCAACGTATGAAGATATAGTCTCACGTGCTATATAGACAGAAAAGGAATTATCTAAATCTTATGACAATAAAGTAAAGTAAGAGAAGAAGAGAACAGTGGAACAAGAGACATATACAGGGAAAAAATGGAATGAAGGATTTTCTATTATACGATAATTGTGGGAAGAATCACCCCGGTACTTGCCTAAAAGGAATGAGAGTTTTTTATAAATCTGGAGAAAAAGGTCATCATGCTCGTGATAACAAGGGAAAGAAAGAGACTATCAATGTTGAATGATACAATTTTAGGGAAATGGGGAATTATGCAGATGAATGTCCTAATCATCATAGAAACTTACCTCAGAAAAGGCCAATCTTATGCTGTTACTACAATTGAAGTGGAATAATTAATGTATTGGTGTTTTTGGACTCAAGAACTATATTATGGTTATAAGAATAATGTGATATATATAAGGATTTTACTGCAGTACTTGTTGTCTTCATTAAGGTTTTAATATGATGAAGGTAATCATATTTTTAGTATATGAAATTAAGAGAAACTTTACTTTATTTGGGTAATCTGATGAATTGATTTTGGAATTTAGAGACCTTTTAGAGAAAGTCTGGACAGAGGAATTTTGGATAACTATAAAGGTTGGAATGAATTAAGTTTAACTTTGGATAGTATTGTTTAAGGTTAAAAAATTTCTGAATATTATTTTTGGAATATTATAATACTATAGTTTTAGGAAAAGGACAACCTGCAGGTCGGGGGATAACTCGTCGCATTTGATAAAGCTGTAGGAATCGAACCCACAACCATAGTGTGACAGACCTTTATTACCTACCACTAGCCTAAAGGAAGTCCCTAGTTATTAAAAAATATTTTTCCTAATCTAAATGGTTTGTGTTAATATTTTGAACCTTGTACGATTAGGATAAATATAATATTTTTGAGTTCTATTATCTTTTTGAGTGAAAGATGAGTTTGGGGTAGAAATTAGTTGAAGGTTGGAACTCTACTTTTCAAGTATATATATATATATATATACTTCTATCTTATTCTATGAATAAATTAATTCTTAAACATTAAGAAAGGGATATTAAAAAAATGTGTTATCCTAATACCGTATGTTTTGTTGAACTGATGATACTTTAAATCACCATAGATTGAAGGCTTTGAGGCCCTCAATTTTACACTTGTTTTTGATTGATGACCTCAATCACTCCCTAAAAATATTTAAGTTTTTCCTCCAATTATATGTCTCTAATTTCCACCAATTTTCTCCTAATCGAGATCATAATTTGGTGGTGAATTTTTCATTTCCCTTTCCCTCTTATTAAGGATAAATTTTATTAACCTTATTTCCGATGTGGGTTTTCCACAAAGTATTTTATATTTTCAACCTTTTATTTTCGAAGAACATTTTCAAATTTCGAGGATGCAATTTGTTGAAGGAGGGGATAATTTAACACCCCAAGCTTCCATGGTACGCTTCTCTTTCAATAATGTAATAACTTGCATTGTACGCAAGTTCGAGATTCTAACACACCGCGACCAATCAAAGTAGCCGTTATGAATAGTAATACCCACCTTTTGAAATTATATAAATTTTATATTTCAGAATGGACTTAATTTTTGGATTTTGAATATCGAAATTAGCCTATGTTGAATTTTTGGTATTTTTTCGAGAACTTCCAATTTTCGATGAATAGTGAAAAATACTTAAAAACAACATTTTTAATCAAAATAATTTATAGTGATAAATTATACTATTGAGTGGTTTTAAAGTATAATTAAAATATAATTTTACCATTTTATCCAATGTTGTTCATTATAATTAATTTCACTTTGAAATTGGACATAAACAATTGTCAACCTTTTGATAGATATTGTTTCTTAAAAACACGCTATTTGTTTTGACAGCTGGAATAATTTTTAAATTAATTTCTACAATTTCTGTATTTGGAATTTGGTAAAATTGATTCCATATTTGGAATCAGAAGGTCCAAATTATGTAATTAATACACTTTTGTTTTTTGACATTATGAATAGTAACGACGGTAATTATCTTTAATTATCGTGATTAATTAGTAATCGGGTAGTTAAGGGTAATAACATAATATCATAATAATAACAAATGACCCCAAAATGTGTCCTAATGCTACTGGTTGTGTCATTTCTGACCATGGGATGCCTTGTGCCAAACTTTTGGACCCCATGGAATCACTTTTGGGTGATAGTGACATTTTATTATATTATTTTTTAAAGGGAAACTATAACCAAAGTATGAATCACCCATGTAAAACAATTTTCGTTTTGTCTGTGTAAATGATCTCTTATACTATAAATAGTAATTGGAAATCTAAAAAGCTTTCCTACATCATGATATTTTTTTTATAATTTTTAGACATTAAATAAATTAAATTTTATATGACACCATGATGATGTAGCGATTACCTCATTAATTAATGATTTAAATAAAATGAAAATACAATGTAAAATCTAAGACTTAAACTTGTCAAAAACCTCTTGTATGAGTATATTTAGAACCCTTATCACCTTATCCTAGAAATATATAATTGTGGGACCTATAAAATTCGAAACTCATTATATAATAATGTAACATTTCATGACTTTCCAAGAGTGCCCCTCCTCTACTCTTATAAAAGGCCCCCACATCTACCACCTTATTCACACTTTCAAAGAAATTTGTCTCAGCCAACATCTTCCCGAATACTCCCTAAACTTCCCTCTATTACTCCTAGAAGACTCACTTTGGGCAAAAGTCTTCCCAAGGAAGCCTTTGTCTCAAATCAAAAAGAGTTACCCAATTTGAAGGTAATGTCTTCTCTTATGTTCTTTTGTTTTATTTTGCTTCTCCAACCCCTTAAACTCTTTTTATAACTTTATTTTTTAAAAAAACCAGTATATTAAATATACTAGGATGTTGTTATGAGAATAATTTTATTTACACTTACACACACCTTCTTCTAATGGTTAAAGAACATACTGTTTCTGTGGTTGGCGAATTACTGTCTCACGAAACGATGATTGTTCAATCTTCTTTTAAAACCTTTAATGGTGGCCATTAAGATGTCACTATATTTATATATGATATATATTATGTTTATTTTTTCATTATTATTCTGTATTTTTCATTTATGGCATACCTTTATGGTGTCCATTATGGGTAAACACGATATCTTCATTTTAGGAAGTGCTGACTACCGCCCCCACAAAGTGATTTGAATCGTTAATGCCATATGTGGTATGTATAAATGATGGAGTAAATGATATTATATATGATATTATAATGGAATTATAATATACCTTTATATAGTTATTATTTCATTCCATTAAATATGAAATAGAAATGAAAGTAGCGTTCATGTGTACGTACAGCTTACCGTCTCCATGAACGGTGCATTTCATTTCTTACCTCTAAATGTTATGTAATATTATAAATTCATGTATATACTGGATATATATGATATATATGATATCTACATCATGAATATAATTCTGGATATAATGGATATTTTACCACACGAACAACTTGTAATTATAAGAAGTTTATTTTTGACTCAAGTATCAAAGATCGACAAAACGACCGTTATTAACTTAAATAATTACATAATGTTCATAACATGGTAATAAGTGATATAAAATGAATAATGAATTTGAAAATGGTTCTTAATAAAGTATAAATTAACTCTATTTTATTATTCATGAGGTTAAATAATGATCGAGTCAAGTCGGACACGAGGTAAGGGACTTCGTCTCAATCTCCTTTCATTGAGGCATATTTTGTTTTATACACAACTTTCCTTTATACGATGTATAAAACCCATTTACTTTTACGTTTATTCAAAAGGAATCCTTTTTATATGAAGCCTATTACTAAATGACAAAAGGGAATGTTTTGTTGTTGTACGTATGCGGCGACAAGGACATCTCCGTTGCCATGACCATTATTTGAGTTTCAGCTTCCTCTAGAAGCCATAATTTTTTTTAAAATGAAAAATAAATACCATGTTTTACTTTTATTTTATTTTGGTATTTAAAATGGTTTTTATAATGTTTTTATTATATCAACATGTTTTATTGATATCTTGTGATTGAAATGTGGAAATGTTATGTTTACTTTATGCATGTTTTATGTGATACGATTATGTTATGGTTTATGATATGTTTAAACCTTTTCATATAAGGAATTCATTGGATTAATAAGTGACAGGTGGAGCCCTCTATAGCTCCTCGATTCATCGGTAGGTCTTATGAGACAAACTAGTGTCTTGGCACAAGGCCTTGACAAAATCTTATTTGTAGTCTTGGCACAAGGCCTTGACTATGTGGTTATGATAGTCTGGAATTATGCATTCCTACATTATGAAAGTGGTTATTGATATTGCATGTGATTATTCGACTAGTATAATATCCATGTGAATAAGTAAATGGAATTATTTCATTTTATTTTTTCCATATTATGTTGAAGTTCAAGCTTAAAAGGCTTTTGTTTTAGTTATACATTGCCTTAAATGTTTATGTTTATTTATGAAATTTCCCGCTATATTGTTATCCTTACTGAGCATCTGATCTCACCCCTTTCTATGTTTTATTTTTCCCAAGATGTGAAGAAATATTTTATGACTAACTTGCAGGGATAGTCTGAAGGGTATATGGGTGTGGACTATGGAGACGATGTTATTTTAGTTTTTCACTTTATGATGTAATGTAACATTTAGGAATATATCTAGTGTTTCCAAGGATACTAAACCAATCAGTCTTTCGAGACTTGATATTTTGTGATCATGCCAATGTTACGTAATAATGCACTGACTCTGGGTAACTGGGGTCGGGGCATTACAAGTGACACTTGGAATCCTTATTTATACTATCAATAATAGGCTTAGAGGTCCAAGAAATTATACCATTCCTAGATTGATACCTGGATTCCTATGAGGGATTCCTATGATGAGATTATAAGGTGTTTGGTTCATGATATTCTTGGAGTGATACCTGGGTTCCAACTTAGAAACTCCATAGATAGGATCATTTTACCTTTAATTGAGTACTAAAATGATTATACAACATGTCTTCTAATCCAAATACAAAGCTTAGAATGACTTGAAGCCTCACATTGTTATGATGGAAATATTATCATGTATTTTTTTAGATATTATTAATGGGGGAACCCTTGGATTTAAGATAGGTTCTAAGAAATTGTTATAATTAAATCTTTACTATCCATTTATTTAGAGACATTTCAGATTAGGAAGAAGTAGGTAACAGTGGAAGAACCTTCCATGGGAACCCAAACATAAGTGATTTATTTATTTACCACATTTATTTTATATATTTGTTATTACATTCACATTATTTATTATATATTCATGGACCGTATGGCATTAGAAACTATTGGTGGTGGCCTACTGAGTTTATCTCACACCCTTATTGGGCTGCCTTTTGGCACCTAGATATACTTCATGGATGCATGTAGGGATTGGGGAAAACACTCGGTTGATGATTCCTAATTACTTTTATAGGATAGTGTATAGGAGAAGATGATAGAGCCTATGCTCAATATGCTACTAGATATATCCTGGGGTATTTTTTCATTTTTAGAGAATGTTTTATATTACTGATCCCCTAATCCCCATGTATTTTTTCTTTTTTTATAGTATTAAATGATCATAATTTTTTATATTACATTGATTGATTGGATTATTTGGTTATTTATGTGATTGATGATTACTCTTCTATTGTTCAGTTATCTTTTATACTTTATTTAATTATTTATATTATTTTATAATTTTACTATACTCCGATCATGAGGGTATAGTCTCCCCACAATTCCACCATGGGCACTCACTACTAGTCGACAACCTCTGGTGTATGGGGAGGTGCACTTGAGGTCATTTTTCCAACAAGGTTCAGTTACCGTTGAGTGAACCAGGTATGGGACATCATAAAAGGAGCATAATTACTGGTGAAATTTGAAAATTATAAGTAAATAATTATTTTTTAGGTTTTAATAGTAATGGTAATATCTAAATCATTATTAATATACCGCCCTTTATTCATCAAAATTAGCAAAAAAATATCATCACCCACTTTGTAGTAATGAATGATAACTAAAATAAAAATGAAATAAAATTGGAACATTATAAATCATTATAAGAAATAAATTCCAGTACCTTTAATGATTTTCTATTGATGAAATTTGAATTTATAAAAAATAATCAACTCTTCCATTATGAAACTAAAACTAAAAAAATAATCAAAACTAACAATGTACAATGATGAAAATAAAATATAACTTACTAATTTATTTGTAATAAGTGATTATAAATTAAGTTTTTAAAATTTTATAGATATGAATAATGTTATTAAATAGGTGAGAAATTTTTTATTTTTGATTTTAAATTATATTAATGCACTTTCATGTAACCCAGGAAATAAGGTATGAGTTTTTGCATATTAATTTTTCTTCATTAATATATGAAGTGTATTCACCACTTTTTTCATTTATTTAGTGTATATATTGGTCATGTATTTATATTATCCTAATTTTTCATATAATTAATTTTATTTAAAAATCCTACCCATGTTCTACCATTCATTGGTTTTTAATTTGAAAGATATCAGTGATATAAGGGTATTTCATCTTAAGCTTCTTTCTTTGAGACTTTTATTTTTATACACATAATTTCATTAAAATAGCGCGTATAATACCTATTGGAGGTATAATTTTAAGAAATATATTTTATTCATGGTATTTGAGGTTCAATTAGATGTTATTTTCATCAAGGGGCTTCTTTTGAAACGTTTCTTAAGCCATAATGGGTATTTTCTTAACTTAAATTATTTTATTGATTCATAATGATTCCTTTTTACTATGGTTTTATAAGTTGGTTTTATTATGTTTTAAAATGATAATAAAAATCCATCTCTCTCTATGTAAAGTGAAAATTTTAATTCAAATATTCCACTTTCATGAATTCTTTTCTCAAAAATTATGTCTTTGTTTAGAATAATTATCATCCTCTTTAATGAAAGTTTCTCTTTCATATCCTTTTTTTTATCTTCCAAAAAATATTCTCATTTGTATTTGGAAACATAATTATTTGTTATCTCAGGTGACCTTCATATTTACCTTATTCTGTTTTCAATAAGATTTATTATTATCCCTTTTTATAATGCGTGTTTTCAAAAAAGGTATTTTAATTTTTTTTAAAGGTGTTCCTTTCATGGTCATATATTTTCTTTTACACTCTACATTTCATCAAGATAAACTTTATGTATTTTTCAAGGATCCATTATTGAATATAAATGAAATTTTTTCAAATTGTTTTAACCTCAAAATTGTAAATTATGTATTCCCTTTTCAGGGATCCATTATTGAAATTTCATTATAATAACTATTTTGAAAATTCATTCTTTTTGAATGTGGCTAATAACCTATTCTTTTATGAAAAAGTTTAGAACTATTTTCTAAATACTGTTTTATGGTATCTATTTTCTTTATTATTCTTATAGAAATGAATTATTTCCTTGGGAAGTTATTTTTTGTGAAATACCCATTAAAATCCTTATGAAACCCTCTTTTCAGATATTCAAATTTCTAGTACAGTCGATATAGTTCTGAAGTCATTTTTTTGTGATACCATTTGTAAATGTAAAAACCCATTTTCATTCCTTGGGTTTTTATGATATGATGAATGGTTAATTTAAAATTATATATATATATATATGTATAATTATAGGTGGTTTCTTATATCTCCCTCCAATTCATTGGTTAAGGTTTTATATCTAACTATATAATTTAGAACATGTATTCTTAGATATGCTCAAAAATTAAAGGGTGATCCTTCTTGGATATTCTCACAAAAATGAAAAAAAAACATATATGTTTAAGAAAAATACAAACACTTATTTTATCATTTATA
This sequence comes from Viscum album, assembly GCA_963277665.1. Lineage (NCBI taxonomy): Eukaryota > Viridiplantae > Streptophyta > Magnoliopsida > Santalales > Viscaceae > Viscum > Viscum album. The sequence continues at coordinate 1,720,110,208 of OY728141.1, forward strand.
AACAATTATTTACTTGTATCATTATATAAATATGTAATGTTTTAAATTTTTTAGGATACCTAAATATTATTTTACACTTCTATTGGTGTGGATACTATTCTGATAGTCAGTTCTCTATTCCAATGGTCAGATTTGTAATAGTTATTTGGGTTCCCTACTTTCTATAAATACCACATATTTAATTCATGATTCATTCACTTTTATTTTCTCTCAAGGTTATATATATTTTAATTTTCAAAAATAATATTTCATTACTAATATTTTGTTTCATTTTATAGTGTTATTTGTGAGTATGATCATTCTGTTGTATCAAGAAGATCTAAATTTTCATATTATTATTATCTTATTTTTTATTTTTTATCCTATTATAACAATTTCAATTATTATGGACATATTTTTTTTATCTAAATCTAATTTTTAAGCTAAAATATATTTTTTACTTTTCATTATGTGTTTCAAGTGCATTATATAATACTACATTACTAAATATGACACATCCATGTAATTATAATGGGAAATTCCATTGAAAATATTTTATGTTGTTACATTCTTGATAAATTCTAACCTTCAATTTTTTTATATACTAATGTGAAAAAATGTGAGGGTAATTATATTTCATTGATTTTTATTGTTCCCCTATCACCCCCTCATACTTATGGTTATACCATAAAAGTGGGTTGTCTTGTCTTGTAGAACTTTGTCTCTACGGTCCAAGATCTTTACCAGTTTCTCCTCACAAGGGAGATCATTTTGAGGATTTACCCTAAATTCAGTAAATGTGAGGAATCTAGTATGTAATTACTTAAGATGGATATATGGAACATGTTATTTACTTGATAAATGGTTAGTGGTAGTCCTAATGAATAGGTCACAATATTGATGCGATCAAGAATATAATAGGGGTCGATGTACCTAGGAACTAACTGTCCTCTTTTCCAAAATATCATGAATCTATTCCATGGAGATATTTAGAGGAAATATTTATATCTATAATAAAATTCTAGGTCTCATAGACAATTTTCAACATAGATCTTTTATTAAGTTTGAGTCGCCCCGATGTGCTGCTGAATAGTCTTAACATTTTCTACTATTTCTTTGACCATTTTAGGTATAAACAAATTCAGTTCACCAACTTCATCCTTGCACATAGGTTTTCTAAATCTCTTCCCTTAAATGGGTGTATATAGATCCATTTTAATGATTTAGTGAATGATATTATTATACGAGAACTTAACCATGGAATATATTGATCCTATCCTACTTTAAATTCCATCGAGAAACTTTAAACATGTCCTCAAGTGTTTGGGTAGTCCACTCAAATTGGATATCGTTTTGGGGTTGATAATCCATAATGAGGTTCAACTTTGTGCTTATATCATGTTTTAGAAAATTCCTTAACTTTTAGGTAAATCTCATATCACGATTAGATACAGTTAATAGTGGGGTTCTATGCATCCTCACCACTTCTCTGATGTATATCTTTGTAAGATGATCAGATGATAAGTCCTATTGAATAATAATGAAATGATCAGTCATTATAATACAATCCACCACAACCCATTTAATATCATTTCCTTTAGATGTCTTCAGAAGACCAGTGACAACATTTTTGGTGATATTTTTCCATTTCCATGTTGGCACAGGGAATGGTTGCAATATCCCCTTAGACTTTTCTTATATTACTTCATTTGATGACATATGAGGATCATTGATGTATATTCCATAATATCTTTCTTCCAACTTTCCCAATAATAGTGTTCTCATAGATCTCTATATAACTTCATTCTTCCTAGGTGGATGGAGAATGTTGAGCTATGTTCATCATTCAAAATATTTGTCTTTATCTTATCTATTGATGGTACACAGAGTAGAGAACAAATCTCATAAATCTTTATTCATAAATTTTTAACTATAATTATATTTATTTTCTTATATATTCTACCTTAATCTATATTTCCACATCATCCCTTTGAGAATCCTTTATCTTTTTTAGAATGTATGGTTGATAAATCATTTGAGCTATGAAGGATGTTGTTCCTTCCATTATGAATCCCATGCCTATCCTTTGTAGTTTTAAGAATATTAGATCCTAAATTCTCAACATTTATAATGTTTCATGATCTTTTTTACTTAGATCATATTCGAATTTACTTTCTTTCCCAAGATGTTTGTGGATTGAGAAGTCATAATCCCTGACCAACTCTAACCATATTTGCTAGTTCATATTAATCTCATTATGTGTGAATATATAATTTTGGCTCTTATAATATATATATATATTTCACACTTCTCCCCAAAAATATAATATTTCCAAATCATCAATGCTAAAATCACTACATATACTATAGATCATTCATTGGATAGATATGTTCATGAAATTTTAAATACCTTGAGGTTTAGGCTATCACTTTATCATGTTTCATTAGCACAAAACTAAAACCATTCTTTCAATCTCCACTATATAATATAATAATATCCCTACTTGAGGGTAGGTTAAGTACTTATTCAGTGATAATATCCCTTTTTGATTCCAATAATCTCTCTTCACATTCATTGGTATTGACTAATTTCACTCCCTTTTGAGTTATCTTGGACAGTGTGTCTAGAAATCAGGATAAGTTTATCAAATTTTTTTGTTAATACCCAGCTAGTCCAAGGAAACTATGGATATCCAATAAATATGTTGGTCTAGGCCACTCTTCAATTTCATTTGTCTTAGAAGGGTTTACAGATATCCATTATTTGTTGACAACCTAACCCATGAATGATACTTCCTCCATCCAAAAATCAAACTTATTACACCTTGAATATAGTTTCATATTTCACAAAGGCTTTATCATAATATTAAAATGATCCTTATACCCCTCTTTATTTTAGAGTACATTATATTACAATCTATAAATACTATCAAAAATTTGTTGAGTTAATCTATAAATACTCCACTCATTAAGTCTACCAAGATTAATGGATCATTGGTGAGTTTTAATGGCATCACTATGAACTCATTGTATCCATACATTGTTCAAAAGGTTTTATTGGGATTATATTACTCCTTTATCTTTAATTGGTCATATCCTGACCAATGGTCCACCTTATAGAAGTAATGGTCCCCATGTAGTTGATCGAACAAGTCATCAATATATGGTAGCAAATAATTTTTCTTTATCATGATCTTATTGAGTTAAGAATAATCAATGTAGAGGTATATTAACCATCCATATTTTTGAATAAGAGGATAGACACACCCCATAGTGAAGCACTCAATCATAGACAACCCTTATCTATATTCTATTGAAATAGCTTATTCAGTTCCTCCAACTCATTGGTGTCCATTCTGTAGAGAGTCTTAGATATTGGTAAAGATCCAAGTATAATTTCATTTTAGAACACAACCTTTTGGTCTGGTGGAAGACTAAGAAACTCTGTAGGGAATAAATTAATATAGGCCCTCATAGTGGTAATGTGTTTAGGCATTATTCTCTCCTTTATCTAAATAATTTGAGCTAGATATTCTTTCCCATAAGGAAAAACTATCCATTCTTGAGAATATGATTCAAAAGGATATTTATCATTCTCTATACACTTGAAAATATTTATAGGATGACATTGGATATGGAGGGTGTTTTCCCTATCCCAATAGTTGATGTTAGATTTATGTAAGGGTAAAAAATCAATGACCAATATAGAATCAAATTTCACTAAATAAAGTATAAAAATATTTTCTGGGAGTTTATGCTCACAAAAATTGACTGGGTAGGAGTTATATACTTGAGATGAAATACTTTCCCCATTTTCTATTGTCACAAGTATTTCAACCCCCATGTTTTGAGGTGGTGTTGAAATAATTATACTAAATTTTAATTATGTGAAGGAATGTGTATAAAAATAATCATATAGGACATTTTATGTTCATTAATAAATAATAATTACACCTTTCACTATTTTATTCTGGTTCTTGTCCTTTACTATATTCAAAATAAAATTAGGGATTATAATACTTAAACTAATAAATATATAAATAGGGAAACTATGAACTTAGAAGTAATAATTTATAGATTACATGTATATAAAAATCTATAAGACTATATGTTTCAATATAGGTAATGTACGTTAATTTCCTTATTATGTTTTCTATCCTAACAATCTATCCAAGTTCTTTATAATGGTTCATCAAGAGTTTATGAATTTTCTAATGCATATCCCCCGAGAGAGTCAAACTAGGTGTGAAATAAGACCTCTTTGGAATTCCCTAGCATTAGGCTGAGTTAATACCTAACAATCCCTTTTAGGGTGTTTACCCCAAGGTACATTGATATCAGATCCAAATCCATATATAGTATATATACATGGATTTAATTGATTCAAAACCACTCTATCTATATTTAAATAAATTTTTAGAATATTTTACTATACTTAGAAATATCTATAGGATTTTTAATAATCCATTATTGTCATAATCGATAAAAATAACTTGGTATTTATTTTATATAAACTATAGCTTCCCAAGTCTCTGACACATGTTATTACACGTTTTTTAATATAAATATCAAATAAATGCAACTTAGATATTGAGAGGCCTAGAATCTTTATAATACTAGGTATATAAAACATAAAATTGAAACTAAAATAAAAAATATCTATTTTAATATCCTCAATGATATACTAAATCCCTTTGATCTCCTAAAACTTCATAGGGTAACTTTGGAAATACATAAAAAAAGGGGTGATCAGTAAATCCCATAAAGTGAATGGGACTGATAATGAATTATAACATATGTTTAAAAAGTAAAAACAAGATATCATAAAATAAAATGCTTGTGAATAATCATATGGGAACATGAAAAAAATAATATGGAATCATAAGATCATTTAAACATAAGAATGTGTAAAAAACATAAAACATTATATAAGAATAATTCAAGGCTAACCACCAAGAAAACATCACATTGTGGATAGAGTAGCATCAAAGATTGGGTTTACAACCTAATATAATACATATAATCTCACGGGACACAAACATTATAAAATAAATTAGAGTGATATTTTTTTTCACCCATCATAACATGTACATGAACATTTTTTTCCACATAATGAAATCATACACAAGGTATTAGCATAAAACCCATGGAAAGGAAATGAGTTAGATAATAAATTGTTATCACATAAAAAAATGGAATATCATAATGAATTATATAAAAGAAGTGATTAAATAATTTTTGTATATTTATCGATAAATAAGGTATTATAATACATGAAGATTAATTTCTTGTGAATTTAATACATAAAAATAAGTGAATAAATAATTTTTAAAACATTCCTTTTAAGTGTGGTTTTAAGAGAGAAGGGTAATGAATTAATACATAGAGTAAGGGAATAATAATTTCCATAAAAATAGAAATGAAATAAAAAGGATTTTAATAAAAAACTGATTATTTTTAGAATCCATGTAAGGATAAAAATATTTCATTTAGTGTTACTTGAAATTAAGAAAGTAAACATAGAAGTTTCATTAGATCATATCTCCTTAATAAAATAAATTTAGAATGTAACCTTTAAAACATTTATATCCCCATAAAATAAAGGTGAATAAAACTAGTTATATATGTGCGGGACATATATAAATAATAAAAAATAATTAAATGAGAAGAACATAGAGATAAAGTGAGGTAAATATATATAAATCATAAACTAAATAAAATAGGGTTGTTCGAAGAGATACCTTACCTTAGGTGTAGAGTAATTTTGTACCCGCACTTAAAATATTGAATAATCAAATTAGAGTCATTAATTAATTAGTTAAGAAACTTTTCCACATATATTTGATTTACTATAATTATATTATGTTCATTTATGTCCATTTCAATGAGATATGATGTTCAATTTCATTATTCCAAGGGCGTCTATTCCTAGGTTCCAATGTCGAATCATTTGTGGATAATTAAGGAAGTTCTTGTAAAATGAGAATAAAACTACATAATTGAAATGAAATTATTTTCATATCCTTAAATAAATTTAAATTATCCCAAATATACATATGTTTCCTGACATATGGATGATTAATTTAATATAAATTTTATCGTCATACAATTAGTTCATTTAGGCAGTTTCACTTACCATTATGAACTAGAATATTTTCAATTAATAAAAATATTATTAATATGTTATAAAACATGAAATAGGTTATAATATTTTTATTATAATCATATTTAAACATAATATAATTTCCATAACTAGTCTTGAATGTGGTGTATAGAAACAAAATACGTTGTTTATGAAGGTGTTGAACCATCCATATTGTGAATTACATTTTCATTTTTAGAATGAGAAGAGAATACAAGTGGATGGATGATAGATATTATATTAAACAATAACATCACAATATATTTATGATACTGGATTAATTATTTCATGTTGAATAGATTTTTTTGGAGGTTGAAGTGGAAAAAATTAAAAGGCTCGGTTGAGTGGGTTACCTTTTTTTGATGAATCCTCCTAGGATTTCTATTTTGGAAGCTCGGATTGGTATCTTTATGAGATCAGGGCTTCAATGGATGTGGGTTAGATATTAGGATATAAATTTGTAGAGCTCTGGTAAGGTAATGAAGTCATAGTGTGTGAGGATAAGGGGTTGTGAGGGGTAATATTTATAAGGGGAGGATAAGGGTGTTTTTTGAATATTATATTCATTAGTTTATTATTTTGGATAAATACAACCAATAGTGATGAATAATATGAATATATATAGTTATTAGGGCATGTGAGTTCGAACTAAGGGTTTATTACATCATCTATGGCTCATAAATTCTTGTATTTTACTTATAATGTTAAATATCATATTTTGTTGTATTTTACCATTCAAAAAAAAAATTCAACTTCTTTAAAAAATACAAAAACTTCACCCATAAAATTTATTTATATTTAGATTCTAAAAAATGAAATTCATTTTATCAAAATAATTTTCCAAATATGATAAATTAAAATTTTAATTAAACAATATTTATTTTAAAAAATACAAATTTTAATATTATGATGATTTTTACGAAACTTTGAAAACTTATTTATGGTTTCATAAAATTTAATTATTATTATAATACAACTTAATATTATTTTATAAAAAATAATATGAGATTAAATTTTATTTTAAAACTTTGTATTTGTTATAAAATTAAAAATAATTCATATATGTTTTACAAAAAAACAACACATATTTTACCATTTTTAAAACATTTATTTACTTATATCATGATATAAATATATCATATTTTTGTTTTATAAGATACGTAAATATTATTTTACACATCCATATGTGATTATATTATTCTAATAGTCCAATTCTATTCCAATAGTATGATTGGTAATGGTTATATGAGTTCCCATCTTTCTATAAAAACCTCATATTTCATTCAATCCTCATTTAAATCTATTTTGTCCCAATGTTATATATATATATATATATATTAATTTGAAAAATTAATATTTCTTTAATAATAGTCTATTTCATTTCTATAGTATTTTTATTAATGATGTCATTTTAGGGGATCGAGCAGATCCAAATTTTTATATTATAGTTATCTTATTTTTTTTATCTAATTGTAATAGTTTCTATTAATATGGTCATATTTATTCTCTAAATGTAATATCCAATTCAAAATAATAAATTTTTTCTTGTTTTCATTATGGTTTGAATGTGATTTATATAATACTAAATTTCCAAATATGACACATTCACATAATCTAATGGGGGTAATTCTATTGATAAAAATATATATCGTTATAGTAATCACCCTGAAAAATGATGGTTATATATTAGTTAGATATTAAATAAGTACATAATGAGTGGGACTGGGGCTGCACACTTGGATAGACACTCCCAAGGGGCATTCTTTGGTTGATCATGTTCTTTTTAAAAACCATTAGGAAGGATTTGAACACAACTTTATAGTAGGTTATGGAACCTAATATGAATATGACCATGAACAAACTAGGTTAAACTGTAGGAGTTAATTATTGATCTAATTAGATCCAAGATAAACTGAAAGTATCATAGGTTAAAATGAATGTTTCATTGGAGAATACATTTTAGGTTTGAATTTTTTATATTTATATGTTCATTAAAATCAATTTTATTAGATTTTATCATAACCATTTTGGTTTTAGTAATTTGTTGGAAATAAGATCATTAAAATAATGGTGTGAAAGGTTTTTATAAAATAAATCATATAACTAACTAAGGAAGTATTTTTGGCACAAATTTCTATGATAATGGAAAATGTCAATACATGCCTATTATGTAAGAAATGATTAATCTCTTAGAATCTAAGATCGTGAGGTCGATATCTCTCTAGAAATTAAATCTTGATGCCGTGACTATATTTCGGTTACCCTTATCTATTTTCACTGGTGGCTAATAAATAAAATTACAATGAATTTTTTAATGAGGGGGAATGCAAATCTATAGTATTTAACTATATATGTTTCCTTTAAATAAATTTAATTTGTTCAAAAAGTTATTTCACATGAAATACCGAACTAAAACTTTCCATGAAAAATTAGATGAATATTATTAATAAAATTTACGAACAATAAATCCACTAATAAATAAAATTATTATAATACATTATAAATTCAAAAGAAACATGATTAAGAGCACTTAATGATTTGAAAGGTAAATTTTCAATAAAAACAATTTTCATTATATATATATTTCATTTAAAAGATAAATTTATAAATTTAGAATTTTTATTTTTTAAAATGAAATTAATTTTTGAATTTAGTATTTTAAAATTATTTTATGGTAATTTTTTGGTATTTTTCTAAAATATATGTTCTTAGGTGAATAGTGAAAATTACTGATTTCACTAATACCGTCACATTTATGACATTATCATAATAAATGAATGACTCAAAAGTTTTTGAAATTTTTTTTTCTATAAAAATATATATTTATAAAGAAAAATAAATTAATTAAAAAATACTATGTTGAATTTATAAAACCCATGTTTAACATTTTGGAGACATATCTAATATTTTTCTATAAAAACTATTTTAATTTACTTATATTAAAAATTAGTCTTCATCACTTATAAAAATTAAATCTAAAAAATTGGATTTAATATTTTAGATCATCATGTTCTTATTATGTAATCAATATAATTTCATTTTTAGGTATAAAATTATGACTTCTAAAATAAAAGTTAATGACATGAACATAGAGCATCGTTACTTCAATGTGGAAGTTTCCAAATTAGGTATTTATATTGTTTCTCTATCATTCTAACTATAATTATGTAAAATAGTTGAAGTGTGGGGTCAATCTCATGAATATAATAAAATTGATGTGATAAATTTTTATTAAATATTTGTTCATCTTAATTTGTTAGATTAAAATTTTAAACTAATGATGCATGATAAAGAAAAAAAATGAAAAAGGATAAGACAAAATGGAGAGGATTTAGTTTCCATGGGTGTTTTTACTAAATATAAATTCATAACATACTTTTGAAATAATCCTATTTATTTTATGTTCAATCAATAAAATTTATTGATATGAAAAATAGAAAATCCCAATCCATATATCCTAGAATCTCAATTCTTTATGGACAAATTGATAAAAATAACTAGGATGCATTAAGAATAGATTACAATTGTAGAAGAGTAATCCAATTCAGTGATCATGAATCAAATCTCTTTATTATGTTGGGTTTTTTCTATTACTAAACACACTAGTTCAATGGATTAATAAAAAAAAGATTGAATCATGTCATTATACCAATTGAATAAAATCAACGTATAAGAAATGAAAGAATTAGAGAATATTTGTACACACCCACTTACACTGATTCCTATTTCCCATAAAGGGTTATCTAATCATCATCAGGTGACCACTGATAATGGATAAACCAAAAACCATAGAAGAGAGAATAGATGAAATATAATAAATATGATATAATTTAATTAAATTAAAAATCAATCAAAGCTATAATAGGTTACATAAAATAGAAAATCATAACAAAAAATATTATCTATAATGAACAATCTTAGGGTTGAAACCCTAGAATCATCTCCCCACTAGAAGCAGAACGATGAATTATCCATAATAAAAACCTCCATTTGAAGTCATGGAACCCACTCTATGGTTTATTGGTTAAAACCCATAAAAAACCCCATAAATATAAAAAAAATCGGAGTTTTGAACTCATGATGTGGATGATTCACGAATTTAATGGAATGTTCCCAACCTGAATGTGTCAGTGGGTGAAATAGGTAATTTATAGATACAAAACATATTCTCATGGCGTGACTTATGTGTCACACCATGAATTCCTAAAGTTTTATAATTTATAAATATTTTCTCCTTTAACTGCTTGATACTTGTGGGTTTTCACTTGATTGATGTTTTAAAGAATTAAATTACATCCTTCTTATCACTATTAATGGTGTGGATGGTGAATCATTGTGTAAAAAACTTTTGGTCCAAATCTTCATCTTGGTTTTTTGGTATATGGCCACAATTTCTTCCAACTTCTTCAAATTCATTTAAAATATTATCCCACTATGGAAACATATACACCAATGAAATCAAGCAAAAATTGTATCTTAAATCAATAAAAATTAAATAAAGACACATATTAAAACCAATGAAAAAAAATTAAAATTAAACATACCAAATCCCCCCACACTAAATCATTTTCTCATCCTCAAGAAAATTATCAATATCAAAACACAAAGATCCTATACATTAATAAGAGAATTTTAAAATTATAATGCTCATAAATAACAAGGTATAACTGAAGATTATAAAATCACAAAACATACTTAATATATAACTCATAAATCATGATTTATATAAAATTCAAAACTCAACATGTTTTCCGTTTTCACTAATAGATTTCAACCACTCATCAACAACCATTCCATTTATAATTTACAACACCTTGAATTTTTTCTCACATCATTATATGTAAAAATTTAATGGAGTCATTCAAATACCTCAAGTATATGTTCCTAACCATAGGGTTACATTGGTTTAAATTTATTTAACTAGTTAATAAAAATATCTAAATTAATAAATGGGTTTTAAGATTAAGGATTAAATAATTTTGTGGATGAGGATTGATAGGTATTAATGTTAAAAATCAAGTAAATATCAAAGAGGAAGATAAAATATAAATTATGATGCATGATACTCAAAAGAAAATCTCTATGAAATTATGCTTCCTAAAATAGAATGTAATATTCCCCACCCCCAATTTGAAAAGTAAAGGATCATGAACCATGTAAGAATAATGAATAAAGACCCTATATTATTATGTGTTTCTTTTCAAAATATATACCTAGGATAAGTCTGTTGGGAAAAAATCCCTCAAGATATCATTGAAGCATTTTTGAGGTGATTGTGTTTGTTGATAAAGTGGATATCTGTGTTGTGATTGTTGAAAAAGAAAACCATGACATAAAAATTTGTTGACAAAGGGGATTTCATGGTGGCATGTCGAGTTGAAGGGCTATGGTTAATGATCCATGTTTTATTCAAGAACTTTGACAAAGGAATGGTTGATCTAGAGGTGGTACAAAAAGAGCAGATACAAGGTGGCACCATTTTCCAGTGTTGGCCAAATGTTTTCTGCCTGAAAATCGACAAATAGAGAAAAGTGGTTTTGGAAAAGGGACTTGCACATTTTTGACTTGAAGGAGAGGAAACGTGTGCACCATATGTTTTTAAAGATCAAAATATCAAAATATGGAAAAGGGAAAAGGGGCACCCAAGTTTTAGGGTTGGTCGCACAAGTGATTTGTGCGGCAGAGACTAGGGCGGCGAGACTTGCGTGCCGAGGGTAGACTTGTGCGCCATCGTGTAGGGTGAAAAAATGCATATAAATAGAGGTCAACCCCTCCTCATTCTATATTAGTTCAACACCTAGAAAAAATCAGATCTCCCGTCATGCAGGTGTGGTGGTTGCGCAAGTGGTGGTGTGGTCACGCAAGTAGAAGTTGCAAGCCAGTTATTTGTTGCACGTCCAGAGTGGTTTGGGAAAGAAAGAAAGGTAGTCGCCCAAGTTTCTAGTTAAAGAAGGGGTGTCGTGAAAGTGTTTTGGTGCCACTTGTGCGCTAGGTTTTGAAGAAGTGAGACCGTTGGTGGTTGCACACCAATATTGGTTTGGGCGTAAAAGGGTGTGAGTTGTGCAAGTTTGGAGGTGCAGAAGCTTGTGTTGCGCAAGTGGTTGAGGTGGAATTGTGCACCAGTTGTAACTTGCGTTCCAATACTTGCGCGCCAGATTGGAGAAGGGTACCAGGTATGGTTGGAGCACAACATTGATTCAGGGATGCGTGAAAGCTGGAAGATTGCCCGATACCTTCGGTGAAAAGTGATATTCATCTACGGGTGAAAGTTGGACTTCAACAGAGCATCTACATATAACAAAAGATGTATTAATTAGAGATAATTAAGAGACCTATAGGTCTATAAACTGTGAGTGGATATTTTCCAGAGCAGTGAGAAAATAAAGAGGAAGAAGGTGATCCTCTCCACCGGTAATGATCCAGAGAGAGAGAAATAGGGAGTGACCCTTGGGAAAGTAGTGAGCTGACCCTAAACCTTGTAAAGGCAGTGAGCCTGGGCATATAAGTGATCTAGCCCGAACCTTTTAAACATTAGTGTGCTTTAGTGGATTTGGTACAGTGGAACATCACTATTGTATACTCCATGGACGTAGCCCAGTGAGGGTGAACCAAGTAAAAATCTCTATGTCTGCCTGTTCACTTCCCTGCATTTCATTTAAAGCATCATCATCAGATAAAGAAGAAAAGAAGTGGTCATAATAAACACACAAGTGCAAATAAAGTGACCCTTGTAATAAAGAGGTCAAGATCCAGTGGGGAAAGAATAATTTTGAAAAAGAATATCCATACCTTGATTCACCCCCCCTCTCAGGGTATATATGCCCTTTTTGGTCCTAAAAAAGTATCATGTCCCCAAATAATATTATTTTATGATCATCAGTATAGTAGTTTCAATTTTTGACCTCCCTAATAACAACCAATTTTTTTTCATAAAATAGTTAAATTTTATCTTTATTTTACAATAAGAGGGATAACAAATGAAATATAATGAATGTAATCATGGACCTTCCCTAATAACCATATGAATACCATGAATTATTCCCTCAAGATACAACATCCCATATCCACCATAAACAACCCCCAGAACCATTAATTTGAATATCATGTATAATAAAAAGAGTTTGGTAGGATATGATAATATAATATTGGAATGTGGGTCTTACCTAATAGGTCATCCATGGATTCAATTGGTTAATTAAAATCAGTGTACATGTGGTTCTAAATTATATAAGAACATTAATAAAATGTCTCAATAATTTTAAAAGTTAATTTAGTCAATAATTTATTTTAAAAGATAGAAATTAAAGTTCTATTAGGTTTATATGTCTTAAGTATAACTAATGAAATTTGAGAAGAAAAGAATAGGAAATAGTTTGTACAAAATCCTCTAAAAAATGGGAACATATAATAAGACAATAAATTCATTTCATCCACAAAAATAATTAGTTTACTTATTGAAAGATTTTAGGAATCACCATTAATAAAATAAATCACATCAGAAATCATTTTTATGAAATAAAAAATCGAAGTAAGAACAAGACATCTAAATTTTCCACCTATACATCTAACCTTTATAAGCATGATAATTATAATTTTATAACATGTATAAATATTTATTCTCTGTGATGATGTCTCCTGGATCAATAAGTTCTAGAAAAAACAATTTAAGTATCATGATAGAATATAATTAATTTAAGTCCATCCAATAATTCAATTTATTTATTAAAAAACATGAATGAAAAAATTAGGGTTTTAAAAATATAAAAATTTAAAAATAATAATCCCCTTCCATGAAGTTTTTACATTATTTATCTTACACATTTTTATATTCTTAGATTTATATTCTTTCTTTGAACCTAAAAAAAGTGACCAGATGAAAGTACAAGACTCAAAACATTATGATAGAAAAGATAAAGGGACAGATCATGAGGATAATTCTTTAACTATTTAACTAAAAATAAAACTAATACCTTGAAATAAATTTATAAATATTGGTTAACTCCTGGTATCACTTATTTTACATTTTTTTCTTATTCTATATTGCTTGTTGTGGGATGAAACGGGATGTATTATTTAAGGAAAATAAAAATAAATCAAAATCTGAATATATTTTATAGTTATCTTCCACTACAACATTTTCCATTTCTTATTCAATTTTTGGAGTGTATTTTTCATTAAAAAATGCAATAGGTATACAAAATGATTCCTCCTCCACCTCTTCGTATTGGGTTTTTTCGATCAACAGACTAATTTTTCCTCTCATGAATCATTTTATTGATGATATCATCCATTTTATTCTTTTTGTCTTCTTATAAGTTTAATATGGAGTCCCATTATTCTTCCCCGTGGGGATAGAATTCATCATATCAATAATAATAAAACTCATTCCAACCATTCCCTCATTGTGACCACACTAAAAATTTAGGCTCCACCCATGTAGTAGACTCCTGTTGATATCCATTATACTCCAAAGGTGGAGGAGAATAATATTATTACATCATGTAATCTGTACTGCACACCACTAACAAATACTAATCATATAAATTAGAAAGAAATTGTGAAAATAAAAAACCTAGAATAAAATCAGTAAATATAAATGAGATAAGAAAAGTCTTTGAACAAAATAATCAATCTCATTATGGTAACAATGTTCCACTACTCCCTATAAACATTTACAAAATGTCACATGCCCACATAAAATTGTTATATCCATGTAGGAGTAACCAAATTAGATTTTTATATTATTTCTAAATCAAAATAACTACAAAGGATTGGAATAGTGTAAGAATGATTTTGATCCCAAGAAGAGAACGAAAGTGTAGTGACAACTATAAAAAAATGTCAGGTTGTCCTAATTTATAAGATTAAATTTATAAAATAATGATGCAAGGTAAATAAATAAATTGCAATAAAAAATATATAATAGAGAGGAATTATTTTACATGGGTAGTTTTACTAAATAGAAATTCTAACTACACTTATAAAATAATTTCAGTTATTTACTGAATAATAAATCAATTTTATTGATATAAAAAATGGTCAATCCCTATCAATATAACCTATAATATAAATTATTCATGGAAATATTTATTAAAATAAATAGGATTAATTAATATTAAATTAAAATTATATAAGATTAATATAATTTAGTGATCATGAAACAATTCATTTTTTATAGGTTTCATCTAATATCAACCATTCTAGTTCAGTAGTTAAATAAAAAAATAAAAAAAATAAAAATCATAAATTGCAACAAAATATTGAATAAAAACATCCCATAAGTGAAGAAATAATTATAACATATTGGTATACACCCATTTTGACCGATTATTCTCTTTCCTATAGGTTTATCCAATCATCATCAGGTGATCACTGATAATGAATAATCCACAACCCATAAAAGAGATAATTGATGAAAGAGAATGAAGACAAGAGAATAGAATTAAATTAAAAATCATTCAAAGATACAATAAATTGTTGGAAATAAAAAATAATAATAGAAAAACCAATCTATGAAAAATGATCCTTGGTTTGGAACCCTAGAAGTAGCTCCCCACTAGTGGCCAATTTATGTTTTCTCTATGGTCAAATCCTCTTTTTAAAGTTATGGAAGTCCCCCCCATGGTTCACGTATCAAAACACCATTAAAACAACTATACATAATACAAAAAGAAGAGTTTTGTAACTCTAAATATAGAATAATCATAGATTGAATGAATAGTTCATGACTTGAAAGTGATAGTTTCCAAAATAATGCCTTTCTGTATATAACACAAATATTCATGGTTTGTCTTATGTTATATGCCATGAGTTCTTCTAGTTCCATAATTTTTATATATTTCCGACTTCCACAGATTGAGGCTTGTGGATATACTCTTGAGTGAATTTTTAAAGAATTCAATTATAACCTTCTTGTTTACATCTGTAGTGTGAATAGGGTTTCATTGTATGAAACACCTTTAGCTCAAATATTCCTCTTTCCTAGATGCTCTGTGTCCATTAGTTCTTCTAACTTATTCAAATTCCTTTGAAAAAATGATCCTTCCATGAAAGAAACATACACTAATGATGTTAGGAATGAATTTAATACTAAATCAATCAAAATTAAATGAAAATCCATATTAAAACTAATGAAAACAGGAATTCAAATTAGAGATATCAGTTTATGTCCATGATAATGGTGAGAGGTTTATTTTTAAATAATTGTTTTATTAATGTTGTGTAAGGTTTATCTAATAAATTAAATTGATATATATTATATAATGAATCTAATATAATATTTACACACATATATAAATATATTATCAATAATTTAATAGGTAACTAATTTTATATAATATTATGAACACTTAATGGTCAAAACATCATTTTTCTACGAAAAAACTGTTTTTTATATATTATATGATTTAATTTAAAAATTATTTTTCCCATTGATTGAAATTGATTTATTATTTTAAATGGATTCCAAATTTTGGTTTAGAATATTAGAATTTGGTAAGAAGGGTTATCTTATATTTTTAGTAAAAACTTAATTACTTAGGTAAAAACTCGTTTCCAAGGAAAAAAGAAAAAAGGTAAAAGTTAAAAAACTAATGATAAAAGAAAAAAACATGTTTAAAACATTTAAAAAAAATAATGGATGGTGGATGGTCTTCTTTAAATTACCCACTAATAAATTAATTTCCATTTTGGATCCTTTTACCTTGAAATAGTGTCATGAAATTATTGTAAACTAATGAGTAATTACATAATTTCCATTTTATTCACTTATAAAAGGATATACCTTAAAATATATTTGTACAACCATTAAAAAGATTTTTAATGAACAAGGATATAACCTAGTAACTCCTTAACTCCCACCCCATGTCTTAGAGGCATTTTTCTTTCTGAAATACAAATCTATGGCGCCTTAAGGTGGTAACCAAGGGGGAACTTCCAAAGGGAGAGGTAATGTTCTCAATCGAGCTCTCTTAATGATTTTATTCTTCTAACCCCACAAAATTATTATATCCATGAAATTATGATAACATGAATATTAATAATATGTATAAATTTTATTATACTAATGTAATAACCATTTTACACATTCCTCTAAAACTATTCGAAAAATTAAAACACCATCATGGAGACATGCGGACTACCGTATCCATGAATGACATGCTTGATTTTTCATAGCCTATCTTTACAGATTCTTTTAAAATTATATTTATTTGATTAATATGATATTTATAAAATTACAAATAATATGAAATTATAGCCAATTCCATATCTTTCTCAAGATATATGGAAAATGAACACATCACCTGTGTCTACTTGAGGACTACCGCTTCTACGAAAGTAACATATTTAGTTTTTCACTATAGGCTTTTCTTATTTATATGACTCAATTGTAACATGTTTAAATAACTTAAAAAATATAAATAAAATAATTATTCTTTTTTAATAATGATATTATTCCAAAGGAATCACTTTTGTTAACCATACTCACCCATAGATCATGACATGTTCTTATTTAGGTCGGTTTAACAATCTATATTAACAATCCTATAAATCTATATGATGGGTGCCTAAGTAAGGATAAATATTGGAGATATTAGATAACCATAAGTAAATACTTACTTTAGTTTGGTTCTATAATGTAAATGGTAATATCTAATCCGTTATTAAGAAATTTCCCCTCATTTTTTAAAATTACTGAAATAAGCTCATCACCAACATTGTCATCACGAAACATAACTAAAATAATTATGAAATTAAATTATAAAATTATAAAAAATTATAAAAAAAACTATTACTGTACCTATAATTATTTATAAATTATTATCTTCAAATCTATACATAAGATTAAACACTACCATTAAAAAATACTATTAAAAAAACAATCAAAACTAATAAACACACAATGATGAAAATAAAATATAAATAAAAAATATATTTACAAGAAATAGTTATAAATAATGTTATAAGTTGTTATAAGTTTGAATAAGGTACTATAATATGTGATTAATATAGCTATTTTAATTATATACGAGGTTAAATCTCTTTCCTAGAATTCCAAAATTTAGGTCAGGATTTTTTTGTCTCAATTTTACTTTATTGAGATATGATTTGTATTCAACACTTGTTTCCTTTTTATGGTGTATATATTGGCCATAAATTTATTTTATCAAAATTTTTAATGAAATTTAATGGATTTACAAATCCATATCACGTTCTACCTTTAATTTGTTTTAAAATTTAAATATAATGATGATGTAAGTGTTTTTGTTAAATCAAACCCATTTCATTGATTTATAATAACTCATTTTGAACTTCCTACTTAGATTCTTAGTTTCTTCCACAATAAGTTTTTATTTTTTAATTTATCTTTCTATCTTGGTAAAATGACATTTTTGATTCAAATCTTCATCCTCATTGAATTTCTTACCCATAAAAGTTTAAAATTATTATTAAAAATTCTCATTATATTTAACGATGAATTTTCTTCCATTTCCATATTTTACTTTTCCTCGAATGTTCTTATTTATATTTGGAAGTATAATTATGTGTTATTTAATGTGACGTTCATATTTACCTGATCCTCTTTTCAAAATGATGTTTTATTATCTATTTTTATGATTTTTTACTTCAATAAATGTATTTTAAAATATGAAAAAAGTTTTTAGTTCCACGTTCATTTGTTTTGTATTACACTCCACATTTCATTGAGATAAAATTTATGAATGTTTCAAAGATACACTATTGATTCTTATTTTTATGTTTTTAAAAGTAAAATATTTCCCTCCACTTTTTCAGAAATAAATTTTAAATGTGGCCCATAACTTCATTGTTTTACAACAATGTTAAAAAAGGTTTCTAAAATTTATTTTTAAGGGTTTTCTATGTGAAAACATTATTTTTTTGTAAGGAGACTTATTTTTAGTTAATTTTCTTTTCCATGTTTAAAAATTATTCTTCTAAATAATCATAATTTATAATTTTTTAAAAATAAAAGTGGTATTTTTATTATTTTTCAAAGTAATTTACTCAATGATCTTATAAAGGAATTTTTTATCTATGTTAATATCCTTAATTAACCTTATATTACACTAGGGATGTGTTATCATAAAACGATCCGCATTATTTAAGCATATGGATTATGAAATATTCTAGGGATGTTTTTATGAAACTAATCTCCTTTTCATGGGTTAATTAAGTCATTTTTCAAATATGAATATTCACATGTTCTCTTGGAATACACAAATGTATGAATTGTTATTATAAATTGGAAGGGTCCTATATAGTCCTCCAATACATTGGTTAAGATTTATTATCACATGAGATGATAAGATGTTGCGTGAACATGATGTGGGTAGATTTTTCAAAAGTTTTTTTGTGTGATTGTGGCATGGGTATATTTGATCACAAGTTTGTTGTGTGAATGTGATTCATGGAGATTTTTTTTCAATTTTTTTGAACTTTATGTAGGTAGGTTAGTTCACAAGTTTGTTATGTGAACATGATGTGGAAATCTTTGTTTATATGTTTTTTTTGTGAACATGATGTTGATATCTTTATTCAAAGTTTTTTTTGTGAATGTGGTGTAGGTATATTTGTTCGCAAGTTTTGGATAAACATGATGTAGGTATATTTATTCACAAGTTTGTCTCTTCAAAATAATGTAGGTATATTTTCTCACAAGTTTTTTTTTGTGAATGTGACACATATAGATTTTTTCATAAGTTTTCACGTGGCTATGATGTGGGTATCTTGTTTTGCAATATTTTATTTGATTATATTTGTCCCACAATTCCATATTATTATACATTTCAATGATATAATATATTTCTATATGGATATGATTATGTCCCTTGGATTATGTTTATTATCTCACACTATTTTACCATGATTTATGTCTGTTCATTTGATATTACATTCCCTTCTATCCTAACTTATGGAACTGTATTATCATCCTATATTTTTAATAAGATACTTATCCCATACTTAGGTTTTCTCATATTCTTATGATCTAACCATTGATAAAATGTTGATGATTTTTTTCTATTATTGATAATTTGAGCTCAACTATTTCTTATTTTTCCATTCCTTATGTTATAAGAACATGTATAACCTATGATGATTCTTGGATGGATTCTAGTGTGGTTTGACTATGGAGAAATGTTCACAAGTATCGTAAAAAAAGTTTCTTATGTGGTTGATCCCTAAATACACTAAACCTTTTATTCTTGGGATTATGTGATTATTTTATTAAATAATGTAAAATAAATATATACAAATATTGGTTCATATCAATAAATATCAAATCTAGTTTTTAATGAAAGTTTTTTTAGCATAAGATCTGGGAGTATGGGTCTTAGGTGCCTCATAATGTCCTTTTTGACCCAAGGACCAAAGTTCATCATCGTGAATTATCCTATAATTTAACAATTACCATTTACTTTATATAATCCATTTTTTAATTTTGGTTTAACCATTTTCATTAACCATAAAACTATAAAGTTTTTTTATTACTCATAATTCAATTATAGAATTCAAGCAATTCTCTTTAATATTTCATTTCAACACAATCTAGGGTTTCCCTTCATTCATTTATTATAAAATTCAACATCCGTTACCATCAATTTATTTATGAATTATTTTGAAACTTCATATTCTAAAGTATTCTATGAATCAATGTGAGATACTAAGTGGATGATGTACAAGCAGTTCATTTGAAAATAGTAACAAAAAATAATGTAATAAAAAATCCAATAAATAAACAAAAAAAACATCCAGAATAATAAACATAAAAACTATAAATACTAGATCTCAATCAATACCAAAAAACCTATCAACAACCCCAACACAATGATCCAACAAACAGAAAATAATAACTCTCAACCTATTCCATTTACTTGATGCTACCATTATTCACATAAAGCTACTTCCATAACTTGGAAAAAAAACCATCCCTCGCCAAATATTCCAACTATATTGGGTTTTACAGTAATCCAAATAAATAAATTTACTATCATAACACACACACACACAAATATATATATAATACCAAGAAACATGTTTTCAGCACATCAAATTCAAGGAACAACCAAATCCTTCACATTAAGAACTCAAGAAAATAATGAATAATGATAGGATTTAAAGAAACCCCAAACATTTAATTTTAGACAAATATTTTTTCCTTTACCATATTGAATTAACCAATTCATTATGAGAAGGATCCATCAATCTGAAACCTAATATTAAGTATCTAACAGATGATAAAATCATCCATATACATGCTTCAAGCAAAAATTTCATGTTCTTCTGTTTTAAGAAAGAATGATAATTTAAATATTTTTCCCCTTACATTACTCACTTTGTCTTACTAGATTTAAAATGTTTATCCAATTTTAATTTAAATATGATTTATAAAAAAAACAACCAAAACAATAAATTTTCATACTATCTTGAAAATATCAATAGGAATAATCAAAGAATAATATAACCACATGTGAAACACAAAAACCCTTTCATATTTCTTTTATTAATAGTTTCCAAATTATCATCTTGATTAGTTTGATTCCATTACATACTCAAATAATATTAGGAATGATATGATTACCTCAATGCATAAAATAAGGAGATGTTATGAATCCCCTACTACAATACAAATCTTGAAAGAATCACAAGACAAGAACAAAGGTACATGGAAATAAATCAATATATAACTCAATTAAAATCATCCTGGAATTTATCCATAGTGAACCAACATCATACATGCTCTAATATATTCTAAAACCAAGGAATAATCACCTTAGAAAACCTGTAGAATGAAATACGAAAATGGATAAAAGGAGAATATGATAAGAGAGCATGTCAAATCAAGAGAGTTTGACCACGATGAATGAAGGGGTTTAAACCATCAATGGAAATAATTGAGGAGAACTAAGAGGGACTAAATTTTTCTAGGTTTTGAATAGAGAAAAAAAATCCAAAAAAGGGATACCCAACCCCCTTTTATCAAGTTATCTCGATAGGCCTCCATCATGGCATGGTGACTTTAACCATAATCATGGTGACATTGGTTCAAACAAGATACAAGTTTACAGGAATATGAAATAGTCATACCCCCCAAAATATTTTTAACTTTTTAAACCAATTTAAATAGGTATGAATAATACCAAATTTTACACCACATTGTGGAGGAGACCTTTTTAATCCCTATACAAAACCATAGATACCCACCACTACACATATAAAATTTCCTCTTTGTTTCATCTCACCATGAATAAGACCATGACATGGTGAGGACATGCTAACTATTCCCACTCCCCTTGATCAAATATCTATAACCTCAACTCAATACCATTCCCATAATGTAGAGTGTTTCAACTATCCAT
Source organism: Viscum album (assembly GCA_963277665.1). Lineage (NCBI taxonomy): Eukaryota > Viridiplantae > Streptophyta > Magnoliopsida > Santalales > Viscaceae > Viscum > Viscum album. The sequence goes on from OY728141.1 coordinate 1,720,132,707, forward strand.
GTTTTATAAAAGGAAACTCTCCAAGTGTTATTCCCACTAAAATAGAAAGCCTATAGACCTAGAGCTCCACACATTGCAATGAAAAAATCCACCAAAATCCTATGACACCATTCCATACACCATAGGTATGGATACCTTCCTAGTTTTACACATGAAAGTTATCTAGACACTATTCCATTCATTATGAGTGCTTCACTACACAGGTTCACCAGACACCTCAACATATATCCCCCACAACCGTAACTACAAAACATGTCTCACCATAGACACCACTACTCTATCACCACAACAAGGTGAATATATAGAGGGAAAAAATACTCTCCACTTTTGAAACACCTCCTAACTCCCTCTTGACATCTCTAAAGACTATAAAACACAAAGTTAAGGATTCAAAAAACCAGGATGTTATATAAGGTAACTATCAAGTAATTATAATCCTTTATAATTAAATAAAAAATATAGAAGGGAATGAAAGGGGCTAAATAACCACCCATGAGATACCTCTTAGGGATCTTGAAATAATAATAATGAAACAAAAAAAATATAGGAACAAGATACATAAGAAAAAAATATCATCAATCATATCATAAATCATCAATGTTTATAGATATAATATCAAAAAATCAAACATTGAAAAAACCAAGATATTTAGGGAGCATCTATGAATCATATTTCCAAGTATAATCCTCCATAAAACCATGCTACCATAATACATGAATAACAAGAATAACATGCATGTAAAAAACCTTCCCTTTATTGTCCTGGATCTCAACAGGATATTCCTCGAAGGTCTTATCATCTTAAAATCCTTACTAACCACAATACCATCATATCCAATGTAATCTTGAGGTAAACCGGTGATAAAGTCCATCAACATGTCATATTACATGTACTATGGAATAATAATTTGTTGAATAAATTATTTATGTAGATGATTATCAATCTTTATCCTTAGAAAAAATGAACACCGACACTCAATTTTTTTAACTAATATCTTCACCCTAATCCCCAAAGCTGATCTATAAGGGAATGAAACATATTAGACCCACTAGGATGTATTGCCAATGGATTTTTGTGGAATTAAAAGAGAACTACTTTGGAGAAACCAAGTGAGAATTGTATTAACTATAAATAAGGAATACTATTATAATGATAAGGTGATGTTAATATGTGTTTGAAAATATGAGATGAAAATATAAGGTGTTACCATCATAAATGGAAAAGGAATCTTATCTGATGATACTTAAAAAAATTCCATGGATAGATTCAAGTATAAAACCTTATATATAATGACTGGAGATCTTATTTTAAAGGAAATATATGACAAGTGATATGATTGTGGAAACCACTATCCACATCATGATTCTTAATGATGATGAGTGAGAATATTGTATTGGAAAACTTGTATAACTATTAAATTCAAGAACATGGATGAAAGGAGTGTGGAGAATTCATCCAAGGTTTATTAAAATATAAGACTACTATAATATGATGAATGAAGTCATTTGATGATGTTTTGAGTTAATTTGAAGAGTATGAGAAGTCCTTTGAGAAGAGTTGGATAAATTATGTAATTTAATGCGAACCAGAAATCTTATAAAGTACTAGGTATTCACAATTTATTTTCATACTATGCATGTGTCATTAGGTACTACATTTTATTCATTTCGACCTATATATGAGTCATTATCTCACTCACTGTATGAGTAATCTTGAATAAATAAAAAGTTCATATGAGTCATTTGGACTTGTGTATGAGTTATTGGACTCACTATATGAGTCATTTTTCTTCGATAAATGAGGGATTTAGTAACTCTATAAGAGTCATTCGAGAAGGATCAACTGTATCAATAGGTATAATTTGGAGGAGGATACTTAGTGAAAATACGAGTCTTTTTAAAGACCAAGAATCTAGAGTTTCCAAAATTTATATTTTGAAGAAAGAACTAATTTAGTCCAGGATTGTAATGTTTTTCAAGGATTTAGATATTGAAATTACTTGAATTATTTGTGATTCATACTAAATCATGAGAGTGCTCTACATTTCAAGCTACCATGACATGTCACAATGATTCATTCCACAATGCATATGTGGAGGAGAATCAAAAACTAGAAATTTGTGTATTTTTTGGGGATAAAAAGAGACATAATAATTCGAATATCATGTGAAGGAAATATTGAGTCTTAAGAAGGATTTGAATGCAATCCTTGACTCAAATTTAATGAGATATGAATATGAAGATCACCTGCTACTGCAAATCATGAATTTTTTATATTTTGAATATGGAAACAATATTTTAATGATATTAATGATATTATATGATTATAAAAAAGAAGTAGATGATGAAAATGATAACTGAGAGAGATCTGAATATTGTTTCATCCAAGAATACTTACTGTGTATTGTAGGCAAAGATGATTGCATCCAGGATATCATGTGCATTGAAGGAGGAATCTAACACTGCTACTTCTATGTTAAATCTTGAGGAAGGAGAAGTAGGAAAATCATCCTACAACCCACATGACGAGTCTAATATATATATGTATTCATAATTAATTATATTAATTTAAATTATAATCATGTCTCTTATTATTGTTCTATTTTTTATAGAATAAAAAAGAGTTATAATAGTTTTTTATATCCTTTTGGTGTTTTTTTGGTAATTATATTGGAAAAAATATAAATTGTAAAATTTCAGAAATGTTGAAGAAGTAAAAAAGGCCAACACCAACACTACCACAAATTAGTGATTTTTACAGTGCATGATTTTATTAGTGCGAAATAGAAATCATTGATAAAAGGTCTACCTTTATCAGTGATAGCTAAAAGTGATGATAAATGTATCTTTTATCAGTGCTAAAAAAAGCATCGATAAAGGTGTATCTTTTATCAGCACTTTTCTAGCGCTGATAAAGGAGGATCTTTATCAATGATATTCTTAGCATTTATATTTTTTAATAAAAAATATAATTAATATATATAAAATTATTATATTTATATTCCAAAAATAACGTTTATCTATAAAATATAATTATAAAACACATTTTTATAATTAATATAAATATGATACATTAATATTTTTAATAATTCAAATATATATATAATGTTTAAAAAAAGTATTTATAAGATTATAAATAAATAAATAAATTTTTAAATAATTATATAATTATAATAATTTTTTAAATAAATAATGTTTTTATTATATTTATATTTATATATATTAATATATTAATATATATATATATAATTGTATAAATATATATAATTGTGTATATATATATATAATTATATTAATATATATAATTATATATATATATATAATTATATATATATATATTTAGAATTATATACATATATTTATCAATATATTTATTTATAATCAGAATTATAATTAAATATTTATTAAAATAATTATAAAATTATAATAAATATTTATAGATAATATATATTTATTATACTTATAATTATATATACTTATATATATTAATAAATATTGATAATTATATATATATATATATATAATTATATAAATATATATAAATATATAAATATATATAATTATATAAAAGTATTTATAAAAATATTTATTTATAATTATAAATATAAATAAATAAATTTATATTTATATATTTGTAAATAATTTTATATATAAAAAATTATCAAATTTATATTTGTAAAATATTTATCAGTTTATTTATATAAATTAATTACCAAATGTGTATATAATTAAAATAAATATAATAACTTAATATTTTATTTAAACAATTATATATTATACAAATGAATATGGAAGAGGGTGTGCGGCTTGGGAGCTCCTGACGCCGGTGGATGTTCACTGGTGGAAATTGATCTACAGCCGACAATAATGAGCATAGAATCGTCAGCACTTCATGCATCTCTGGGTTCAGATCCTGGAGATCCTTGGATGTTGGTCTCTAATGGAGGAAAGCAATATCTCACTTCATTTATGGAAACTCGCATCAGAAGGATCATAAAAAGGTTTCCATGGCCCTTGTAGAGGATAACCTGAAAGTGTTATCAGAGTGATTTTTGATGGGTATGAGATCTTTTATCGCAAGGCTTTAACTTATAATGGTAGATAAACCATGGATAATGGATGACCTTGTTCATAGGGTTTCCTTGATTTGGGGATTTTCCGAGTGGTAGTCTGTTTCAATTGGATGTGGATTTTCCACTGTTTATTTCCTTCTGATGACTTGATGTAATGTGCATGGAGCTTCGGCCCATTATTTTTGAATCTAGGTACCCTATGTATTTGTGATTGGAGAAACATGATCATCCTCATGCTCATCAGTAGCATATCCCATTCTGTCCATGAATTCTTCTGATTGAAGAGAACATAATACTTTTTCTGGAGTTTTACCTGCTCCATAGTGAGATCCTTAGAAGAAGACTTAGTAGACCAACCAATCCCACCAGCCTCAGTGCCACCCCCTTGACCATGATTTTTAAGAAGATGACCCCATTGCGATGTCTTAGTTTGTTTCCAAGCCCCATCAGGTTCAACCCCTTCTGTGAGAGTAGGACATGCCCTGTGCAAAATAATTCTCCCCATTTTACTCTTTCCTTTGCTGGATAAAGAGCTCTCTTACAACAGTTCCTCATACACTTCTTTCTGCACAACCCTTTAAAAGTCATATTGACCATCAGGCACTAGTTCACCCATCACTGCAAGCTTAGAAACATCATGACCCCAGCATGAAACCACAACTATCCAGGACTTAATGGAAGAGTCAAGACTTACATGATCCCTAGATGTACCACATCTAGTGGGTACTCCCTTATACTACTTGTCACCATGAACGTTTTCCTCCATAACCAAGGAGTTACACTCCTTCTCCTCCATGGTAACATCCCTTTTGAGGAGATCTGGGGGCCTTTCAGAGGGAGCCACATCGTTACCCATATTATCATCTTTATTCTTAGAAGAAAACTTAGATCTCAGCTTCTTCTTTGGTAAATTATTGTCCTTCTTATGCTTGGTAAAACTAAATTCATTAGTTTCAATTATAATAACATGTTGGCATCCTGAAACATGATGACCAACCACTTTATAGAAAACAATTAAGGAAGAAACAACTTCATATTCAAAATCAACATCAATATTTAAACCATGAACAAACTGAGTGGCATTTCCTAGACTTGGATGAAGAAGATAAAAATTAACAAAAACCCTTAAATAATACCCATATTTTCTAATAATGGTATCATAATCAAGTTTCAAAAGTGACCCAATATAAGAAGCAACATCATTTAATATTTGTGGATGATAAAGAACCCAACTGAACCCATGAATGCGAACCCAGATCAATGTGTTGGTATGATTTTGATTAAAAGTATTAAAATCCAATACCCATATAGAAATATATAAATCCCATGAATTGAGGTTATAGAAGGAAAATATCCCAGTAGGAAAATGATGCAATTCAGATTAAAAAATAAGATTAAAACATCCCTTTTTAATAGGAATTATTTCTCAATCATTGAAGCCCCATATTCATCCAAGATTTTTTTTAAATCATCCAAATTAAGTGGTTTGTCCCCTTCAGAAAGGATCAATAAACCGGTTAACGAGAATTTACATTGATCAAGTTGTTCTTGAAAAACATCTTGATCAACAGAGATAAGAAATATATCATTCTCATTTCTGGCAATTCACTACTCATCAGAGGAACCACCATCATTCCTAGATAAAATTTCCACAAAGGAGAAACCCCTTCTCTTATGATTGGAAAAACCAATAAGATAATCTTGAACATTAACAGATGTAGGAGTGATATTAGGGTTCATATAAATATCATCCATGCACAGGGCATCAATACCAACCCGATCACGAACCACAACAGGAGATACCCGATTCGGGTTTGCAACGTCCACAAGCCGATCCCCCGATCAACTAGAGAAACAACAGTGATAGACGATGCAACCACCAGAATAAACACTACCTTAGGGAACCATCAATATTAAGGAACCACCTGATCAGAAGCTGTATCAACTAAATCTGATGCAGATGACACCCGATTAGGGTTTGAGACAAACACGAGCCGCCGAACATCTGAAGAAACCGCATCGGCCTGGTCAGCAGTAGAGAAAACCCAATTAGGGTTTAAAACATCCACATAGCACACAACCACCATATTTTTTTAAGATGAGACATCCGTTATAGGGTTGGTTTGATCCCCAACCCGATCACCAGTAGTAAACTCCATCAAAGGCGATCAAAATCAGAGGAACAATGCTGATCTCCATTGAGTCTCTCTAAAATCACCACTCCATTGCTCCCGAACACCATCCTCAAAACGTCAATTTATATAATCTTATATTCAATATATATATATATATAAATAATTATAAAATTATAATAAATATTTTTATTATATTTATAATTTAATAAATATATATTATTAAATAAATATATTTATAAATCTATACATATATTTATAAATATATTTATTTATAATTATAATTATAAATATATATGTTTATTATATTTATAATTATATATATATATATAATAATAATATAAATAAGTTATTAAGATTATATCTGTATATGTAATTGTTTAGCACAAATAAAGATAGTCCTTTACTAGTGCTAAAAAAGCACTGAAAATACTACTCTTTATCAGTGCTATAATTTTAGCATTGATAATAAAACATTTTATCAATACTTTTTTTAGCACTGATAATGGTTTCTCTTTATCAGTGCCAAAAAATGTTGATGAAGAGAAGTTTTATTAGTCCTTTTAATTTTATCACTGATAAATTACTCCTTATTAGCACTTTTTTGAAATCCCTGATAAAAGTCATACATGTTCATTTTAAATTAACCAAAACATAGGGGTGGTGCCGCTCACACATTGAATATTTTGTGAAACATAAACCTTTCTACCAGTACCAATGCTATTATTGGACCCTACTACTATCACTGGTCAATATTCTAGATGAATATATCTCTCTAAATCTAAGGTATGTTCCCTATTTATCTTATTAGTGCCTCCAAACACACTATTTCTTCATATGTACCTCATTGAACCACACATCTTACCTTATTTTCAATAAACTGAATTAATAACCCCCAAAATAGCAATCCCTATTGTATTTAGTCTGAGTAAGATACTAGAGTAGTGTTTATCCATGTGAGGGTCGAGTTTGAGAAGGTGTCCAACTAGTTCTTTTGACCCTAGTTTCTAGATTTACAGCACTGCAGGATGACTATGGTTTTATTTTTTGAAAATGAATCACTCTAAGAGTGTGCTAGACCAAACATGTGAAGTGAATTTTTTTGTCGAGGCTGGTTTTTAATTGATGGGTTTTCATTTAAGAATTATGAACTATGACGAATATTAAATGCATAATGTATCTCCTAAATGAGACTAAAAAATGGAATGATTTCATTTAATTATTGGTCTTTATTGTTTATGTTATCATCCTTATCAATCCTCTCCTTCTCTTGTCTTACCCTTTCTACACATGCTATAGGCCAACATCTAGGGTGCTTGGAAAATCGATTTTTCATTTTTTTTCACAGGACAAGCATGCGTGATCTCTCTTATAGGCTTCTTGGACTGGGATGGGGTAGAGTTGGCCCCCCTTATTTAAAATAGTGAGTTGTAACTAGGTTTTATCCACACTTATCTCTTTAATTGTGAATATGTTGATTTCTTGGTCTTTTAATTCATGTTTTAGAATTCTAATAATAGTATTAATTATGTTATTTTAATCCCTAGGAATAAGTAAATTCTTTTTCTCAGTTTCCAATGAATGTTAAATGTATTTATATTAAAAAAATATATGCTTTAAATTGTTTTGCAGTTTTCTTTATGCACTACGTGTTTTTCAAATTTATTGAATAACCCTCATGAATGAACAGTGTAATTTAAAAATTTATTCTATTATTCAAAAATAATTTTAAATTGGTTCTTAATTTTTTACTTGTAATTTCATGTAATAATTGAAATTGAAAGTGTTGATAAAGTGATTCAAGAATAGTTTTGAAAAATAAATGCATGGTATGCAAATCTATTTTGATATATTCAAAGTGTTTCATGTTTATAATTTTATAGTTTTAAATTTACATACATTTATAAATTTATTAGTATATCGTATAATACTAATATAATTTAATAATATTTTTTATAAAATATTTATACTTTTATACTTTTATTCATTTAAAAATTTATATAATTTCATAAATTTTATAGTATATAATATTTACATATATAGTTTAAATATAAAATTTTATTAATTATTTATACATTTATAGTTTTCTGGATTTATAAATTAATATAAAATTATAGTTTTATTCTCCATAAATTATTATACTTCTATACTTTCATAAATTTTAATTTTATATATTATAATTCTATACCTTTATAAATTAGTAAAACTATATAAATATATATATTATGTACACTTTAATAACATATATGTACTTTTATATAGTTTTATAAAAGAGGAGAGGGGTCAATGAATGAAGGAGAAAATGATTTTTTACCTTTAATTGCATGTAGATTTATCTAAATATATAATGATATAAAATCATTAAAAAAATGAGATAGGGGAGAATGAATTCTTCTCTATCGAGTTTCGATATCCACTCCCCCATCCATCTCTAGATTTATTTTTTTCTTTAAATATAGCTCATGCTTCCAAGATCCAATCGCACAACTCTATAGTTAGTCCCAAAATCCATCTTTTTCCCCTAGTCAGTGTGAGGAATGAGTTTCTGTCAGTCGGTAAATTTCACATTTTAAATAAGACTCCACCGAATCAAATCCACCACCTCATATACAATAAAATTCAAAAAAAATCCACTACTAATATGTGCAACGATGTAACCTCCAAGTAAAACAGAATTTAAATGCATATCCAATTTTCATTTATCCTTCAAGTGGACTCCCATCTACTTAAAACTGGACTCTATTTTATTTCTCATTAGATTTTATTTTTTAAAATATTTCAATTCTAGAATTATAAAATCCATGTTTCAACCAGTTTTCTACCTTACATTATTTTTGATTTCAACCTGTAATAAAATTATCTACATCATCATTCACCAAAAATCATTAATAGCCCAAGAAATCTTCTCAATTTGTGAAAAAGTCAGTTTTACTTGATTATCCATCTTCCCTAAACTCAAAAACCATTCAAAATACTCTAGGTAACTTTTTTTAATTATCTATAAATCACTAGACTCATGAAAATCCCTTACTGAAAGGATGCATCTCGGGAGACCATAAACCAAAACTAGAAACCCTAGCCAACACTTAGCACTATCTTCACTCATATATGATATAGATTGATAATAACCCCATGAAAGTGGAATATCGCTAACTTTAACCAAACCATAGGATATCCATCATGACCTCACTACCTCCAAAGGTGAATTAATGTTTCACCCCATTGCATCTCATAAACATACTTTTTATCCAAAAGTACCTACATGGTTTAAATTAGGGGACTCCTCTACAACTATATCATCTCTATGATTTAGTGTTAGTTTCTTAAGGGATGAGTCTTAGGAAAAAAATGATATAATAACTATTATCCTTATAAACTTCATCTCTTAAATAATTATTATTTCATTTTGTTGCATGAGACTCATCCCCATCTCTTTTGGACATGAAACTATATTGTTTGAACTATTCTAATAAGTAGTCATCCCATACAAGGTTTCTATGAACATTGTGGATGGATTCAGTGGATAACACCTACTACCAGTGGAGTAATAAATTTATTAAATTCAATTTCCCATTTACTTCAAATCATGATGAAATTATTTGAAACATTCAAATGTTGGGTTCCCCTAATTTGAAAGGCCCTTTTCTGTATTTATTTATTTGGTTAAATATTAATACTATAGAATCAAATAATATGGATATGAATATAAAATGGATGGATTCCAATCATATAAAAATAGATTATGAAGATGGGGTGAAAGAGTTCATCAAGTTTTCAAAAGATCATGCAGATTACCCTTCTCAAATCCTTTTTCTATGTTTAGATTGTTGTTATTCATGAATAATTAGTCCATAGGAGTTGGAAGAACCCCCGATCTATCATTGAATAGATCAAATTTATAAATTTTGGATTAATCATGGTGAAAAAATGAATGCATATAGTGACTAGGATAACATTGCATTTTATGGATCATCTAATATGATTACATGTGTGGACAATAAAGAAGATTGTATCGAGGATGTGATTCTAGGTGTGAATTATGACGATGATGATGATCATATTGAGTAAATTAAAATTATTGTGGAAGATAAACTTCATGTTTGTACATTTTTTTTGGAAGTTAAAGTGTTGTGCAAAGATTCCATTTTATGGTGGTTGCAATAAATATACATCATTATCAGCCATATTAAAGATGTGTAATTTTATATTTGGAAACAGATGGAGTGACACCAATTTTACTAAACTAATTTCTCTCTGGAATGATATTCTCCAAGAATATAATGAGCTCCCAAGCCAAAAATATTACACTAAATGAATTCTACTTTAGATGGGTATGATCTATGAAAGAATGAATGATTTTACAAAATGAATTTTTACTATTTTGAAAGGACCAAACATAACATAAATAATTCCCAATGTGTCTTGATTCTTGATAAAAGAAAGATGAATCAGGTCCTACCAAAGCTATATGTAACCTTACAATCATTCCAAATTTTATGAACCTACATTGAAGTGAGGAGACTATAAGAAAATTGACATGGAGCACAACTAAAAGAAAAAAATATTAGAAAAATCATCACTATGCACACTCTCCTAAGTAGAATAGAATTGATCATGAGTATCCTAAATTTGGAAATGATATGAGAAACCTTTGTCTTGTGTTAGCAACAAATAGAGAGAATCCTTTTGGTTTTCTAAGAAGCACTCACATTAAATGACCGATTATGTTGGTAAATCATATCTTCCACCACGGTTCTACATAAAATTAGAATACCTTATGTTATCTATTCTTATATCCTAACCAAAACAACTAGGTAATGATATTGATGTTTATTTTTATCCATTGATCAAAGAGTTGAAATTTTTGTGGGATTCATGTGTTACATTGTATGATTCTTACAAAAATGAATATTTCACATTGAGAGACATATTGTACGGGATGATAAATGAATTTATTACTTATGAAATTTTTTGAGGATATATATTTAAATTAACTCAAGGGTTTCCCATTTGTGTACAAAGTACACATTCAATTTGGTTGAAACATTCATCGAATACTATGTTTTGAGGACATCGTATATTACTACCCCGACCACATAAGTACTGATCCTGGATAAAATCATTTGAAGAGTGTTTATAATAACATAAAAAATAATATCCACTAATAGGTGATAAACTATTTGATAAAGTAAAAGATATAGTCACTAATTTTGGTAAAACGTTTTCAAAACACCTTTTAAAAATTAGTTGAAAAAGATATTTTTTTTGAACTATTATACTATATTTTTTTATACGTCATACATTTTCTTGATTTTATTCATGTTGAAAAAACTGTATGTGGTAATGCCATTGGAACACTAATAAATGCACCTAAAAAAAGGGATGTAACTAAGGCAAATATGGACATGATTGACATAGGAATATGTGAAGAGTTGGAGCCAGTGAAGGGTGAAAAATGGACTTTTCTTCCTCCAACTGCTTACACTCTTTCCAGTCTAGATAGATTTCAGTTTTATAAATTATTTAATGATGTAAATTTTTTAGAGGGGTATTCATCAAATATTAAGAATATCATGTCAACGACTGATTTAATGTTAAAGGGGTTGAAATCACATGAATTTCATGTTTTGATACAAGATCCAATTCAAGTAGATTTACATTTAATTTTTCTCAAGAATGTTCTCCATAAATTAACCAAGATCTATTTCCTTTTCAAAGCTATATTCTATAAAGTTATAGACCTAGAAAAATTTACAACTATGGAAAAGGAAATTTAAATCATATTACGTGAATTGGAAATGTTCTTCCACACCATCATTATTTGATATGATGGTTCACTTTATGGTTCAATTGGTGATATAGATTCAACTATGTGGTCTTGTATATTGTAGATGTATGTACCCCATTGAACGATATATGAACATTTTGAAAGGGTATATAAAATATAAAATTTGACCACAAGGTTATATTGTAGAGTGATATATTGTTGAGGAAGTTGTTGAATTCTATACCGTCTATATGTCTAGTGTGGAATTAATTGGTCAACCTAAATCTCATCACACTAGGTAGTTTATTGATAAAGGAATTTTTAAAATAGATAATGTCAAAAACAATATTACAGATTGGGAGAAGGCACACCTTTATGTTTTTCATAATATTTTTGAGGTTTACCCATATATTGAAACCCATAAATAAATTATTAGGCATTTGAATCTATTAAGTCATGAAATATGGATATCAAATACATATAATCAACACTTTATAGGATGGTTTTGAGACCATGTTTTTAAGAAGCTGGATAAAAATCCAGGTTTAATTTCAGAATGACTTTGATGGCTAGCCAAATGAACAAGTGTGTATGTATTATATTACAATGGTTCTGTAATTAATGGTTATAAGTTCTATAAAAATGAACATGATAAAGGAAGTACCATGATAAATAGTGGTGTTACACTTATGCTTGAAACGGTGAATGTTTTCGGTATTGAGGAATGAAATATAATTTATACAAATATTTCATAATTTGAAATCATAAAAAAATATGGGTTTTGGATCATAGAACATTCCAGGTGGTTATTTTTCAATGAAAGTGGGATGATAACAAGAGTGATGTTAAAATAGATGAATTGGGATTCTTGATAGTGGATTTAAATAAGGAAGGGTATAAAGAAAAACTGTTTATAATGAAATCAAAGGTAGTAAAATAATTTTATGTTCGATATCCTGCAAAGTGAAAGTAGTCAATTTTTTTATTATTAACCAAAACCACTGAAGGGTCAGATGAAAATTCAATTGAGGATGACTCTTTCATTGGGATTTAAAAATCATTTCACACCGATCCCAATGTAGATGTGGTTTTGTATGTCATAGGAGACCAAAATAATGGGATTTGGATACTCGATAGAGGGGTGAAATCCCATCAAACTTTTAGAAAAAGAGAGTTCAATAATAAGGCTATATATATTTTTGTAATATACATTGTGTTACCTCATGTTATAATCTATTCACTGCTGCATTTTCATAACATGAATTAAATGTTAAACCACTTCCATAGATAAAGAGTTTTCCACATACTGATGCTCCCAATCCTAAGAAACAACTTGTTTCTAAACCTGCTGCTACTCCTACTTCAGAGTAACAATGAACTTCTGCACATGATGATACTACCAATCTAGAGGAACAAAATATTGATTATGTTACACTCACGGAAATGGTATATGATAAAGAACCACTATCGTAGAAAAAATAGGTGCACCATAGCATAAATAGTGCTAGAAATAATTATTAAGGTTAAAAGAAAAGGAATCAAATTTGAGGTTGGATGGAATGCATGTGGACATCATGTTAACCCCAACAAGGCCGTGTTCAGTAGTTACATTGGTCTCATCACTCGAAAGCACGTGATGATTACTATATATTCAAAGCACTATGTTGTATCCACACTTAAGACATTGATTTGAGAAGATATTATGGTAAAATTATTATATCCTTTTTTTATTTTACAGAAAAATAAAATACTAAAACATTGAATTATGATTAATAATCCCTAGAATACTTCATTTTTAGTATATGACTCCCATAATAAATTTTTATTAGTTCTTGATGGAAAAAATCACATAAGCTTTCAAACAATTCCAATGAAATTTCACTTTAAAGATGCTGAAGGGAAAATAAACCCACACCCACCGCTTGTGTATGCACACATGATAATCCAAACAACATAAGATGGGTTTACTAACCATCACGAGGAAATATATTTTCAAGTAAATTGTGGTTGATAATACATTGTTCTAAAATATGTGTATTGATAATTTTGATTAATAATTTTTAATTTATTAAAAAAAATGACTGCTAAAAATAAGGAATGGGAAACAAAACCAACGTACCCCTACCATAATTAAAGGATTTGGAATGCTTCACTTGAAAAAAATTGGTTCGTATTTTAAATATACCATAATACTTTTATGTGACATGGAAAAATAACATAATTATTTTCCTCTATTTATATGTAGATTGATGAATCCAAATCTAAATCCACTTCCATCCCACATCCTATTCTATAAAAGGAGGCATGTGTAAATAAAGATGGGATACTGATAGATGAAAACATACAAAAATTGTGTGAAGCATGTGTACAAATGACATAACAAAAATTTTGTTTTCTTTAAATCACTATTTCATAACAATGATTAGTTATTTTCCTATATTTTATATCTCACTTAGAATATGAAATCTTCAACAACTGTATTAGATGAACACATACTATTGGTGGCCTTAAATCTATCAAAATAGTATGGTCACATAAGAGGAGTGGGTTTTGGGGTGACACCCCAAACATATTTTGATAAAAGAAAACAATAGGAGGATAAATATAATGAAATGGAAGAGAAAAAAGAAATATTAGCTTCCCCTGAAGAAAAATTTCCTTGGCAGTCTGAATTTCTAGAAAATGATATGGGGGGAATAAAAGAGAAGAAACAAATCAAGGAAAAGCACTTCATGAAGATCCTACCCCACCCTCACCACCTTTGAGGCAAGAAATTCCCCTCAAAGAGATTTCTTAGACGAGGTAATCAATATTCTCATAATTGTTTCTGTGAAATGTGAATTAGAAAGACACTAATACCTTTCCTATAATAATATTATATGTGGTTAAAATGACTATGATTTATATCTATCAACACCCACCAATATCATTCTTTCAAGGGATATCATGTTTAATATCCAAGAAGACACTCTACACAATAAAAAAATTAGAACAAGTTAGGTGAGAGTGGGGATTACCATATCTCATGCGCCGAGTGCAGAGTTACTTGTTTAACTTGATGAAACATATATTCATATAGTTGACCAGGCAATTGGAACAATCATATCATGGCTTTCAGATCTTATAAAAACATTTTGAAAAGTAGGTATTCATTTCCAATTTATTTTTCAAGCTAAACCTTTAACAATTAATGAAAAACAATGTATGAATCGATGAATGCTATTATAGGAGGACAATGGAAGGTGGGTGAAATGAAAGGTAAAATAAAAACCATCTAAATAAGAACCCAAATGATCAAAAATATATTTAGAAAGAAACTTTACCCTTACCATTAAATATGTAAATTTACTAACATTGAAGGAGCTTGGAGATACAAAGTTATAAATTGGTAGTAATCACATAGTTGATTTTGAAGAAAAAAATTTATGGATAGGATGTTAAAGACTACATTACTCTTTAAAATTTAAATGAAATTATAAATTTGGAATATTTATGAGTCTTAGTTGTAAATATATACATGAGGTGTGTTTTCATGACTTTTTTTCCAATAGCTGATATAATATGTTAATTATGACTAAATTCATTTCATATTTCTTTCAAGTGTATATATGAATAATAATTCAATGGATTACCCCCAAACATAAATAAAGACTCATTAGTCCTGAAAACACTTCTACATAAAAAAAAGAAATAGAATTAAAAAATGGATAAAATAGTAAAAAAAACTATCCAAATATTTTAAACGAAAAATTACGAATGATAAACGATTCTTAATACAAATAATGCAGGGTTAAAACTATAAAATTTAGTCATATCAAATATATTTTCATTTATTTAATTTCATATTCATTTTTGTGTTATAAGGATACATTAGGAACTTATTATGGTCAATTTGGATACTCTAAATATTTATTTTTTGGATTCACTGCATGGATACCCAATAAAACGACCACACATGATGATGTTTGTATATTTGTAACACACTATATAAAATTTTTTTAGAACTAAACTTGAAGTTATATATTTTACATTGTTTTTTAATGAGAATTATATTATGATAAGGTGGCTTTTAAATATATGGAAAATCACGGCACGAGGACAGTCCATGTGTACAAGTAGCTTGAAAAATTCTATTAGTGGACAAGTATCAAGGTATATATTATATGATTTCACTATCCAAACACATATCAAAAGAAATTACTTATTTTCCTAAATGTTTTTTTAGTGTCCCAAATAAACAAAATTAAAATATTTTGGTTATTAAGTTTGTTAATTTTTGAGAGATATCATAAAACATCAGCAAACTAGAATCCCTAAAGAGGTATTTTCGAAGATAATTTCTATTTAATTTAAAATATTTATTAATCATTTATTTATTTATATTTTTCCATTACTAGAATGACTTCCGAAAGTCCTCATATTGAAAAGAAAAAAAAATATATGTTTAGAAACGAATGAAAAACATACTTGATGGAAGAATGTACACATATATCATAAAGATATGATTTCCTATGTATTGTTTAGTTTATTTTCTCAACATTTTTTCTATTTTTTGGTAATTTTTTCAGTATTTCTATCTAATAATTATTTTTTTAATTTTAATAGAGATCATAAATAAATTACCTCATGTGATATTGGACTTTGAGGCTACAACTAAAATAGTGAAAAAGGAAATGGGTTAAGAATTTATATAACCACCATAAAAAGGTGAATTCATACTACCTTTTAAAAAAATAAATAGAGTTTAATGATACAGTTAAGGTGTTTTTTAATAATCTATTTTTTCCCCATAATATAATATATTCTTTACAATATTAACATAATATAAATTAAATGTTTTACTAATCATGTAGAAAATATCTTCTGTACATGATGATGTTACAAATCTCGTGGAAGAACAGACTATAATGAAGGAAACCCTTTGGGAAGATGTAAATATAATGTTACAATATGGTTTCTCTATTTTACTAAAAAATTATAAAATAAACCATTGATTTAATTTTAATTATTCCTAATATATATTTTTTATTTTATAATATTTATGTTCATATTTCATGCATCTCTACAGAAAAACTTCCACAAAATTCTCATCCCTTGAGAAATTTTCACCCATGCAGTGTTGGTATTTATCAGCTTCATTCAAATTACCTCCAATTCATTTTAACGAAGAGAAACGATGCTACCTATTCTTAATCATAGAGTAATCTTGATGTTTTCACAGTAAAATAATTATCCATAGAAGTAATAGATTGTTTTATATTTATGTTTAATTTTATTTCTTTTTAGTATTACTCACATAATAATTTTTTTCTTATACAAGTGGATTCTTTTATTCAATTAGGGGTTGTTTTTTTAATCTTCTCATGCTCATGAGATATTGGAATTCATGGTTGAAACTTAAATAATGAAAATAATAAAATGGGTCAAGAATGTTTACAACCATCATGAAAAGGAGAATTCCTACTACTTAATTAATTGATTTTTTTATCATTTTATCTATTATTTGTATGTTATTTTTCTTATAATTTTTCTATAATACTTTTTTATAAGATCTTTTGGGAAGTCATATTTTGCTTTCAACTATCTGCAACAAGCCATAAAATAGATAATACTTTCCTTTATTACAAAGTTACCAAGATTTCTATTTCCTTTCTTCACTGAACTTTGAACACTGCATACTGAGCCATTGTTCTTAGCCAAAAAACCTCTCTCGTTGTTGATAACTAGAAGAGTAGATGAAGGTTTTTAGACTAAGAACATCCACCAAATATGAAATATTTGTAGTTTGAAAAATAAAGGCCATGGAAAGTGTGGACACATTGGTAGTTTAGAATGTTTTAATAATTTAGGAAAATGATCAATAAGTCATTTGAGGCGTGTAGGAATCAGTCTTACCTCAATCTGAAACACGGTGTGACTAGTATGACTCCATGTGCATCATTTAATTAAAATTGACATTAATTTTAGTAAAAAGGATACCTGAAATACCCAAAATCAATAAAACACATTTTTATAGTTTTTATACTTTAGGAAAATGATCCATAAGTCATTTTTTACTTGTAATAATCAACCACACCTAAATACGATGAATGGTGTGACAGATATGACTCAAAGTGTGTCTTTTTATTTAAAATTTACATTAATTTTAGTAAAGAGAACTCATGACATAATCAAAATTGGTAAAACACATTCTTATAATTTTGATGCTTTATTAAAATGATTTATAAGTTATTTTTTACATGTATTAATCAACCACACCTCAATCTGACGGATGGTGTGACCATTATGACACTAAGTGTGTCTTTTTTATTTACAATTGACATTAATTTTAGACAAAATAAAAAGTGACAAAATAAAAATTTAGTATTATTTTTATACATTAAGAAAATGATCAATAAGTAAATTTTGATGAGTGGGAATCAATCACACCTCAATATGACACATGATGTGACCGATATGACTCAAATTGTCCATTATTAGTTTAAAATTGTCATTTCAGTTCAAAACACATGCCACTAACTAAAAAACAAAAAAAATCACTTTTATTTTCATGTTAATTTATTAAAATGATTCATAAGTCATTTGTGATGTGTATGAAGAAGTATCATGTAAAACTGACACACAATGTGACTGGTATGACTCAAAGTGCATGTTTCCAATTTCTAATGACATTTTAGTAAAAAGAAAAAGTGACATGATGAAAACTGAGAAAATTCATTCGAATTAATTTGATACATTATAAAAAATATCCATAAGTCATTTATTATATGTATGAATCAACCCACCTCAATCTGATGCATGGTGTTATAAGAACACAATTTTTTTCAATTAGGTATGGATCTTTTAAATTTTGGTCTAAATCTTTACATTGGACCTAATATAAATGCCTAAGGGGTTAGAAAAGGTCTCAGCGGTTTTAGGGAATGTTTTGATCCCAAAAACCATGTTTCTTGGAAAGAGGATTGGCTCACGGTTTAGAGTAAACTGTGTAATAATTCCTCATGGTTTGACAAAACATGCAAATTGTGTTTTTTTGGACCGAGTCACCTCGCACGGTCGGTGCACGGTCATGCGGACTAACCGTTTGAGAGCCCCTTTTACCCAGGTACCCATGCATTGTTTGTGCATAGTTTGTCAAACTGTGTGGAAATACTGTGCAGAAAAACCGTGCATAGGATAAATTTTGGGTAAAATTCAAATTTTTTCCTTTAATTATCTAATTAACATGCCTCCTTCTTCTTGAATCCAATTTTATTTAGTATTAACCTATTTCTCTCTCAATTTAGGGATTTTTGAAGATATAACATTGGAATCAAGATATCTCCTTCATCCGTCAATCGATCGAGCTTCTGTTCATCACATTGGATGCGCAACGGTAAGTACTCAAGTCCTCTTGAGTCATTCTCCTTCTATTTTACTCTCAAACGAGATATTGGAGTATGAGAGTTTTTATCTTTTTCTTATATCTACTTTTATATGAGCCAAATCAAGGGCCAATACCAGAGGAGAAGGTTCATACAACCCTAAGGTGGGTGGTCTATAACTCATCCCTAAAGTTCATTGATTTTGCATTTGTCATGTGGGCCACACCAATTTCATTGGGTTCCATTTATAGATTTTATATTCCATGTTTATAATCATTAGGAATGTATGGTCACCCTCTTTTTAAATATGTCATTAATTGTTGGTGGTTATGACCAAATCTACATCCCTTCCATGTCTAAGGTTATTCCATAATTGTTGTTTATTGGTTTGACATAGTTACGTCACCATTCGGGTGTGCCTTGGCTTGACCTCTCTAAGGGTAATCATTTCTATATTAATTGGATTGATTTATATTGTGAATTACATAATGGAAAGTACCATGTATTCATAACACTTGACCCACCTAAAGTAAGTGCTTCAAATTGATAATTTAATGTAAATGATTAATTGGTTTCATATCTATAGAACCTCTTACCACATTAATGGAAGGTAGAAGAATGGACCTTAATGTATGAAATATGCATTAGATAGATTAAATTATTGGTTTCATGCTACATTAACTTATCACAATAATTAAAGGAATGTCTTGAAACAAATGAAATATTACATGATTTAATAATTAAATTGGAATTTCTTTACCCGATCTCACCTTGGATTCCGATCGGGAATGCCATGAGTACTTGGGAACCCCACTCCGATTCAAGGATGCAACTTTCTTAGGTTGAGAACCACTTAGATACTAATACTTGCATGTTCTTGGATGATCGGTTTGACACTGTAGGATCCCTTTATATTATTACAGGACGCCATGGATACACTACTTGGATCTAGTATTGAAAATTATGTTCCATGGTTACATCCCATAGGGCCCTATTTCTGTTTAGCACCGTATTACCTTGGACGATCACCTTGGATTATGTAGGCACCTTATTGTGGAATGCCTTGGAATATTCTCCTTGGATTACACACTTACCCCATGCTAGGCAATAGTTACCACTGAGTTGGTGACCCTTGAGGTCTACGTTGCCTTTCTCATTACCATATAACTTTCACTATCTATACATCACGAGACTGTGTCAGTGCTGGACATTCCTCACATGACCTATTAATATAAACTATTAATAGATTAAATAAATTGACTGGTTACGTTCAAACACTAGCTGAGGACTAAAGCAGGTACTTGGGTATCTAGTTACATTATGCTAATTTACTTTATATATTCATACCTACACACTGTTACATTTATATTACATGGGCTGGATATTAAGGACACCATTGGTGGTGGCCCACTGAGATTTATCTCACACCCTCTTTGGGTAATATTTTTTACCTAGAGTAGATTACATGGTCTGAGGTATCGACAAGGGGAAGCATATGTCTTCAAATACTTGATTTTTTGTTTTTTTAGTGTGGATCTTGATAGTAGAGGACCGAGTTGGAACACAAGATGCTTGGGATAGTCTTTTATTTCCTTTATACTATTGTGGAACATGTTATGCCTGCTGTCTTGTATCCATGTTTTCCAATTTTCTATTACATGACATAGCATCTTCTGTTGTTGTCTTGTTGAATTCTATTCAAGTTGTTTCAGTTATTATTTTTGTTGTCTCTACTTTTCTATTGTTCCTTCTGTTTACTTATATTTCATTTTCTATTTACCCATGTTTACGTTCACCCACTGTGCTACACTTTGGTAATGAGGGCATAGTCTCCCCATGGACACAACCTAGGCCCTCATTGCTAGTTAGTAGAATCTAGAGTTCAAGGGTATGTGCTTGAGGCCATGTGGCCCACTAGGTTTGGAGCATCGTAAATTGGAATCTGGGTTCAGAACATCGCGAAGTGGTATCAAAGGTGGTTTCCTTTCTTGATTTACTGTTTAGAGACAATATATTGGATATTATAAATGTTTGGGACATGATCATAATCCATTATTGGGCATCTCAAAACCATGTTTGATGTAAAAGCCATGTTACCCAAAATATAATTGTTGTTCTGCTTTTTCCTATTACAATTGATATTATTTCACCATTGGGTGACACACATGCTATGTGGTGTTGTTGATTATTACTCTGATTGAGAATTTATTTCATCCTTATCTTGATGATATGAGGGTATGGAGAATTTCTATATGCATCATTATAAGTACCTAGAATTCACATGTCATGCATATTTCCATGCCATATAGGTGAATTTCACTACTTTGAATTTCTTGATATGCTTGTGATTATTGAGTGGTGTAGTGATAGTTTTGTTGTACTAGTATTACATTTTTTGTGATTGAGTGATCGCCTGTCTCAATTCACGAGGTGTATGGGACCCCATGGTTTGGGATGAGTAATTTAACGAGTCGATCCATTATGCTATAAATAAATGAGTGTCATTTCTGGTGATAGGTGTATGGGAACTAATTCATCGAAAATGGATATCCATTATAAGGTGAATCATGAAATATAAAATGAAATGGTTGCACATCCTTATCCCACATTGTCATGTCTATGAAAGGTAAAGGAGTGAACATATAAATTAAATTAAAAATGAAATGAAACTTATACTTGAGCACTTACCGATACCTGGCCATCTTAGCAGGTAGTTTGGGGTAGTATGCCTTGCGTATTGAGTTTTCTTACATTCATCTTCCACTAGTGATGATATATTATGTTTCTAATCACGTTATGAGGTGTGTGCTTGGAATTTCTAGACCAATTCCACCACAACTCCCTTATTTCATTTTCCATAAAGGTGGTGATGATCATGCTCTAAATGTGGTGGGCCCTAAGCCGCTAGTCTTAGATCTAGGAGTGCCACTTGAGGCACCACCTTCTATACTTGATCAGGGCACTGATGCCCAATTTTGTGATATTCTATGACATTTGATGCATTCCATGAATGGTGATCCACAAATTTCACCCACAATGGCTAATTAGACTCATGAGTTCTAGCAGCAACATACTCCAACCTTTTAAGGGGATGGCGGTCCGCATGCTTATGAGTCTTGTCTAGAATCTACCTTGTATATCTCGGAGAATATGGAGACGCCTCTAGAGTGGAGGGTAAAATTTTCCACATACATGCTTTGGGATTCATCCAAGAACTGGTGGGATGTGATTACCCAGGCTGGTCGTCATCAGGTCATGTTATGGGCTGATTTCCAGAAAATGTTATTTGTTTAGTTCTTTCCTTAGATACTGAGAGATGATAGATCCAGATATTTCATGCATCTTAAGAAGGGCTCAATTTTAGTAATGTAATATTCAAAACCTTTCACAGAGTTACATTAATTTTAACCACTCCTATCCATAGATGAGCTTTCGCGTGCTAAACGCTTTGAGGATGGGCTCCAGTATACCATTTGTACGCTTTTCAATGTATTTTTCCTGACAATTTTTTCCAATAGTCAATAAGGATCTTATCAATGAGCATAACATGAGGGAATTCAATAGTATTGAGCATATATGATGAGTGCCACATCAGGCCAGTAGTTCTTTCAGTGGAATTAAATGTTCCCTTGAGGTTTCTCATCAGGTCACTGACAACCACAGTAACTGTTTTGATTTCCCTTTGGCATGCCATCAGTGTGGAAGATGGGGGAATTCAAAGACTTAGTGTGATAGAGACCCACTGGAGTGCCAGGATTATGGAAATATGGGGAATCTTCATCATTTCTACAAGACATTTCTACCAGCTTCGAGTGGAAAAGGATATGAACCATCTCCACCGTCAGGAGTGAGTTCTTTTGCATCACGCTAGGTGGGGAGTTGGAATAGCACCAATAGGTGTAGATGAGAAGGAGGTCATGGCCATGGTGTCCATCAACTAATCACCAACATCACCAATAGAGCAGTAATGATCATGGTAGTTCATCTATTTCATAGGGTTGTAGATCAGGTTAGTTGCATGCACTACAACCAATACCCGAGGATCAGGCTGCATGACCATCTACAGTACACTGTACTAATCTAGTATCCTCTACTATAGTATCTTCTTTATTAGATATAGGTTATTTGAACTCTTTTATCTATATATCTAGAATGTAATTTCTTGTAAAAGAGATACAATATTACTATGGTGTAATAACCCTAGATACACCATTAGGGGTACGAATAGAAGAAATACACCAGTGTAGGGACTGTCCCCTTGAGGTAGGCAGTTACCCTTTCTTATGGAACCTCTTTGTCCTCGAGATGACGGGCTTAGATTTCATTCTTAGAATGGACAGTTGGTTCACTATTATGTTTTTAGACTACTATTAGTGCAGGGTATTGTTTACATCACCAGAAGGAAGAAGTTATCCACATAAGGGTGAGTGGGATTTCTAGGCTGGTAGAGTTGGACCAGAGCATCATGGGCTAGGTGAAGTGACTTCCCAAATTTCAAATCTCTTCATGGAGGATCAGGGTTTAAATCAAGATGATTTCCCTCCAATAGTTGATCATTTTAGGGATGTCTTTCCGGATGATTTTTCTAGATTACCTCCTGAGAGAGAGGTAGAGCTTACAATCGATCTTGTTCTAGAATCAGCTCTAGTGTCCATTCCTCCTTATAGGTTGGAACATAAAGAGATTTAGAAGATCAAGTAGTAGTTAGAGGATTTAGAGGCCAAAGGATTTATCAAGACCAATACATCCTCTTGGGGTTCTACATGCTTTTCACCAAGAAGGAATATGGAAACTTAAATCTATGCATGGATTACCAAAATTTGAACAATTTTATGTTCAAGAACTAGTATCCACTTCCTCTAATAGATGATACATTCAACCAGATCCGAGGAGCAAAGGTCTTCTCTAAGATCGACCTGAGATCGGGTTATCATCTTGTGAGATTTATACCATCAGACAAATCTTATACAACATTCCATAGTAGTTATAGTCTATATTAGTACTTTTTTATGTCGTTTGGTCTTACAAACACGCATTCCATTTTCGTGGTTTGGTGAATACGGTTTTCCACTTTTATTTGGACTCTTTGGTCATGGTCTTTGTGGATGACATCTTGGTGTATTATCTCACTTGAAGGGACCATTCCAAACATCTTGAGATCATTCTAAGTACATTGAGAGAGCATTAGCTTTATTCCAATATTTATAAGTTCCACTTCTAGATCAAAAAATTCCACTTCATGGGTCGTATTATCTCATAATCAATAGTATCTATTGAACCTAAAAATGTTAGTGTTGTGGTTTCTTAGGAGCAGCCCAAGAATGTGTTTGATATATAAAGTTTCTTGGGGATGATTGTATATTTCTGACATTTCATAAAATACTTTTCTCACCTTTCTTCACATCTTTGTAGTCTTACAAAGAAGGGAGTCAAGTTCACATGGTTAGAAGCATGTGAGAAATCATTTCAAGAGACTAACGAGAGGCTTATATCGACACCTATTCTAATTCTTTCCGATTCAGGTATAAGTTATACCATCTTCTGTGATGCATCAAGAATTTGAGTGGGAACAGTACTGATGTAGGAAGACAGAGTCATTTCCTATGGATCTTGGCAGTTGAGGCCTCATGAGAGAAATTACCTGATGCATGACCTTGAGCTAGAAGTAGTTGTCCATGCCTTACATTGTCGGAGACACTATCTTTAGAGTGAGTTCTTTTCATTTTACATAGGCCTCAAGATCCTAAAATATATATTTTATCAGTGTGACTTGAACCTTAGACTTCAGAGATGGGTCGAATATATACAATCCTTTGATTTTGAGCTTAGCTATATGCCAGGAAAGGGAAATGTGGTTGCAGATGCACTAAGTCAAAAAACTCAGACACATGTTGTATGGGAAGCCAGTGATGAATGAAAGTTAATGGTCCTTTTTTCTGATCAACATATAGAGTTTCAAGATAGTAAAGAGCAGTATTATCTCTCTGTCTTGACAGTTACCTCTTCTCTCCTTAAGAAGGTGAAGAGTAGGTAGTTTTTAGATCCTGAAGGCTCAGTTCTCTGTGAGAGTGTATCATAAGATAAACCACCTCTGGATCGGTCTATAGACAGAGATGATGTACTTCATATACATGGATGTATCTAGATCCCTAAAAACATCATAGAGGATTTAATTAAGTATTCCTATTCTACTTAGTGGGAAGTTTATCAAGGCATCTCAAAGTTGTATCAAGATATACGACGCCATTATTGGTGTACTGGGATGAAACGTCAGATATAAATCTTAATCACAAGGTGTTCCACCTATCATCAGGTGAAACCAGAGCACCAGAGACTTGCAAGCTTGTTATAGCCGCTTCTAGTCTTAGAATGGAAATGAAAAAATGTCATTATGGATTTCTTAGTCGGATTACCTTGGGAACTGAGGGGTAGTTATGCTATCTAGGTAGTCATTGACCGACTAATGAAATCATCCCACTTCATTCATATTTAGGATACTTTCTCAGTTGATGATCTGAGAAGACTCTATGTTTGTGAGATAATATGACTACATGGGGTTCCATGTACTATTGTTTTAGATAGGGATGCTTATTTCACTTCACAGATCTGGAAGGGTTTGTAGAAAACTATAGGAACAAAGGTTATTCTAATAACAGCCTTTCACCCTCAGAGTGATGGAAAACCAAAATGAACAATACAGGTTATAGAGGACATTCTCCGAGCATGTGTTATTTATTTCGGTAGTTCTTCAAAGAAGCATATACCTCTCATCAAATTCCCCTATAAAAATAGCTTTCAAGTGACAATTCAGATGGATCCTTTTGAAGCATTGTATGGTAAGACATTTCATTCACCCTTGTGCTGGGTAGAAATAGGTGAGATAGCCCTACTAGGTCCTCATCTAATTCAGGAGACTTTAGAGAAAGTTCAACTTATCTGAAAGTGTATGACTACTACTCAGTCCAGACAAGAATATTATGTCGACCGCCTTCAATAACCTTTTGAATTCAAGGTAGGGGATCATTTTTTTTCTTTGGGTATTACCAATACTATGGAATAGACAGTTACAGAATTAGGGAAAGTTGTAACCTCGTTATATAGGGCTGTTTGAGATCCTAGAGAGAGTAGGACTGGTAGCCTATCAGTTTCTACTACCTCAAAGGTACCATTCCATGAATGAAGTCTTTCATGTATCATAGCTTCGACAATATCAGGCCGACCCATATCATACTTTTGATCCCAAGAAGGTTGAGTTAGATGATGATGCTACCTTTGAGGAGTATTCAGTACGCATCGTCGACCGGAGAACAAAGGCTCTCTGAGGCCTGTCTGTACCTCTAGTAGGACTGTTATGGTAGCATGACCGAGTACAAGACAAGACTTGGGAGAGGGAAGCTGACGTACATTCACAAAGGGTAGAGTTGTTCTTAGGAAATGTTTCTCCACTTTAAAGGTGAACTCAAACATGAGTTCTTTTAAGGGGGGATGATTGCAGGAACCCGATTTTTTTCAATCAGGTATGAATCCTTTAAATTTCATTCTAAACCTTTACTTTGAACCTAATATGGATTCCTAAGGGATTATTTAAGGTCTTAGGGGTGTCTAGGGAAATTTTCAGGCCCATAACCCTTCTTTTTGGAATAAACAGCCTTGGCTCATGGTTTAGAGTAAACCATGAAAGAATTATGTACAGTTTGACAAACCATGTGGATTGTGTTTTTTAAGAAACAAGCCACCTCACATGATTGGTACACAACCGTGTAGCCTAACCATGCGAGATCCCATTTTTCCTAGGTACCCATGCATGGTTTGTTCTTGGTTTGTCAAACCATGCAGACAAACCGTGCACATGCTAAATTTTGGGTAAAATTCTAGTTTTTTCCTTAATGATCTAATTAACATCCCTACTTCTTCCCATAATATGATTTTATGTTGGATTAACCTATTTATCTCTCAATTTAGGGATTTTTGAAGATATAACCTTGGAATTAAGAAATATCCTTCATATAAAAAGTGATTGAGCTTCCGTTATTCACGTTAGATGAACAACGGTAAGTACTCGAGTCCTCTTAAGCTGTTCTCCTTCTATTTTACACTCAAGTGAGATATCAGGGTATGATAATTTTTCTATTTTCATATATCTACTCCGTTCAAAGCCAAATCAAATTCTAATACTAGATGATAAGGATCATAAAACCCTAAAGTTCATTGATTTTGGAATTGTCATGTGGGGCCCACCAATTTCATCAGTTTCCATTTATAGAATTTATATGCCATATTTATAATCATTAGGACCGTATGGTCATCCTATTTACCAATATGTAATTAATTTTTATTGGTTATGACCAAAACTCCATCCCTTCCATGTCGAAGGTTATTCCATAATTGTTGTTTATTGTTTTGACATGGTTGCACCACTGTTCGGGTGTGCCTTGGCAGTGCCACTCTAAGGGTAAGTGTTTCTGTAATAATTGGATAGATTTATTTTATTAATTGCATAATGGAAAGTACCATGTATGCCTACTGCTTGACCCGCCTAAGGTAAGTGATTCAAATTGGTAATTAAGTGTGAATGATTAATTGGTTTCATATCCATATCACCCTCACCACATTAATGGAAGGTTGTAGAATAAACCCTAAATTATAGAATTTTCCTTATATGATTTAAGTTAATGGTTTCATGCTACTTAAACTTATAACACTGATGAAAGGAAAGGATTGAAATGAATGAAATATTACATGAATTCAAAATAAAATAGGAATATATTGACTTGAGCTATCCTTGGATTCTGATCGGGGGAATGCCATAATGACTCGGTAACCCCACTCTGATTCAAGGATATAGATTGCTTAGGTTGAGAACCACATAGATACTGATCCTTGTCTATTATTGGATGACCAGTATGAAACTATAGTATCCCTCTATATTATTATAGGATGCCTTGGATACACTCCTTGGATCCATCATTGAAAATTAGGTTCCATGGTTACAGCCTATAGGGCCCTGTTTCTACTTAGCCCCTTCTTACCTTGGATGATCACCTTTGATTCAGTAGACACTTTATTGTGGAATTCCTTGGAATATGTTCCTTGGATTACACTCTTACCCCATGTCATCCTATAGTTACTACTGAGTTTGTGACCCTTGAGGACTACATTTGCTTGGTCATTACCTTGTAACTTTTACTATCTTCACATCATGAGACTATACTAGTGTTGAACATACCTCACATGACCTATTAATATAATCTAGTAGTTGATTAAATAAATGGATTGGTTACATTCAGACACTAGACAAGGGATGAAGAAAGTACTTGGGTATCTAGTTACATTGTAATTCTTTACTTTATATATGCATGTCTTCACACTATCACATTTCCATTACATGGGCCTAATGTTATAGACATCGTTGGTGGTGGCCCACTAAGATTTATCTCACACCCTCTCCATGTGCTGTTTGGTACTTGGAGTAGATTACCTGGTTATAGGTGTTTACAAGGAGAATCATGTAGCTTCAAACACTTTATTGCTTGATGTTTAGTGTGGAGATTGATAGTAGAGGACTGAGTTTGAACTTAGGATGATTGGGATAGTATTTTATTTCCTTTATACTGTTGTGGAACATGTTATTCATGCTACCTTGTATCCATGTTTTTTAGTTTTTTAGTACATGACATATCATCATCAGTTATTGTTTTGTTAAGTGTTATTCTGATTGTTTCAGTTATATTTACTGTTATCTCAACATTTATTTTCTGCCTTATGTTTACTTATATTTCTTCCACTATTTACCCATCATTAATTTCACCTGTTGTGATACACTTTGGTAATGAGGGAATAGTCTCCCCACGGACACACCCTAGGCCCTCGCTGCTAGTCGGTAGCCTCTGACATTCAGGGAGATGCACTTGAGGCCATGGGTCCCACCTGGATTGGGGCACCCTAAAGCAGCATCCTGGTCCTAGACGTCATAGGTGTGAGCGGTATAACTCCAAGTGTGTCTTTTTATATAAAATTGACATTAATTTTAGTAAAAATAAAAAGTTACATTTTGAAAACCAATAAAAATAATTTTAGTTGTTTGGATACTTTAGTTAAATGACCCACATGTCATTTTTGATATGTGGGAATCGAAAACACCTCAATCTAATGCATGGTCTGACCGATATGACTCAAAATGTAAATTATCATTTTAAAAATTACATTTTTGTTCAAAACATGTAACTCATAGAAAACCAATAAAAAACTATGATTTTATTGATAATTTAGGTAGATTATTCATAATTCATCTATGACATGTAGGAAGTAGTATCATGTCAAACTGACAAATGATTTGACCTGTATTACTCAGAGTATGTGTTTCAAGTTTCAAATGAAATTTTAATAAAAATCAAAAGTGACACACTCAAAACTATGAAAAAAAATTCATATTGTTCTGATAATGTAGTAAAACAATCCATATGTAATTTGTAACATTTAGGGATTATCCTCACCTCAATATGATTCACTATTTGACTGGTATAATTCCAAGTGTGTCTATTTATTTAAAATTGACATTAATTTTAGTAAAAATAACAAGTGACATAATGAAAACCAAGAAAGAGAATTAATATTGTTTTGATACTTTATAAAAATAATATATAAGTCATTTTTGACGTGTAGGAATAAAAAAAACCTCAATATGATGCATAGTGTGACGAGTATAACTCAAAGTGTGTATTTTTATTTAAAAATGACATTAATTTTAGTGAAAAGAACAAGTGACATAATTAAAACAAAGAAAACATATTCGTATTTTTTTATACATTTGGAAAATGATCCCAAATTCATTTTTAAGTATAGAAATAAATTAATCCTGAATCAAACACACGGTGTGACCGATATGATTCCAAGAGTTTAATTTTTATTTAAAACCGATAATAATTTTAGTAAAAAGAACAAGAAACATAATAAAAACAAAGAAAACATATTCAGATTGTTACGATGATTTAGTAAAATGTTCCATAAGTCATTATGATGTGTATGAATCAAATTAACCTCAATCTGATGCATGATGTCAAGAATATGACTCAAAGTGTCTGTTATCTATTTAAAACGGACATTTTAGTTCAAAACACGTGTCACTCACTCAAAAAAAGGAAAACACCCTCCAATTGTATTTATAATTTTGGAAATAGATTCATAATCCATTTGTGACATATAGGAAGTTAGCTCATGTCAAACTAACACAATATGTGATATGTATGACTCAATGTACTTGTTTACAGTTTGAAATGACATTTTAGTAAAAGAAAAGAGTGACATATTGAAAACTAAGAAAAAACATTTATATTGTTTTGATAATTTAGGAAAATGAACCATATGTAATTTTTGAAATGTAGGAATCATCCGAATCTCAATTAGATGCACGGTGAGACAGGTATAACTCAAAGTGTGTCTTTTTTTTTAAAATTGACATTAATTTTAGTGAAAAGAAGAAGTGACATACTCAAAATTGAGAAACACATTCTGATTGTTTTGATACGTTTGGATAATGATACAAAAATAAATTTTGACTTGATTGAATCAACCAAACCTCAATACAACTAATAGTGTGACAGGAATTACTCCAAGTGTGTATTTTCATTTAAAATCAACATTTTTTATTATATTCTTTAATATTAAAGTTTAATTCATTTCTTTACAGTATTATTAACATAATATTTGTTTTCTTATATAGGTGGATTCATTTTCTTGGATTGAGGTGATTTTTTTTGTAAAATGCTACCATGGGATGACTTTTTTAGAGGGGATCATGGGTTCCAAAGACAATGAAAAATTAATTTTTTAATATCGATGGATAGAAATTGTAAACGTAATTATAAAAAAAATTGTTTGAAATGTATATAGTAATGTTTTTTTATTCATGATGTAAAATCTATTTTAATTAAATTATATATTTTCATACAGGTTATATTTATTTTATATAGTGTTATATTATTTAAACAAGACACTATAGTAGTTTGGGGCTTTATAATCACTAAACTAGCACTGATAAAGTTCCCCCTTTATCAGTTCTTTTTTAGTGTTGATAAAGGGGACCCCCTTTAACATCATGGATTAAAACAGTGATTTCTTGGCACCGTTAATGTTCTTTTTGCACGATATTAAAGGGAATATCTATAATAGTGTCCCTTCAATTAATGTATCTTTTTTCCCTTTTATTATACAACCCATTCTTATGAGAAAACTTATCTAAAAATAATCTACAAAACCAAGTCCAAACTCCACCAAAAATATCCTACAGGCTTCCTAAAATAAAGAATTTTTTATTTTAAAAGTTTTTGGAAGGGGTTCTTTTACATCATGGGAAACACTATTATAGCATATCCTACTCCATTACAAGGAAAAGTAAAACTTTTTTTGCCTCCCTAAGTACCCCTATCATGAAAGGGAACCCATTTGGTGAAAACTACTTGTTCAAGGAAGATCAAAAAGAAAATGTAGATAAAATCATTCTCCTAGAACTCCTAAAATCATGGAGAAATCTCCAAACTTCCTATAGAACATAGTCATGGATGATATGCTCGCATCCTCCTAACATCAAGATGGGGTGTAGCCTGAATTACTTTTTTTGTATGATTTTGTAGATAAAATTATGAGTCTCTTCCATAATCAGAACCTTCATGTTGAAAACAAAATCTATGTTATAGCCATGAAATACCATTTCCTATGAGACAAGAATACCCCTAATGCTAAACCTTCTCCAGGTAAGCTTTTCTACATGAACATTATGTAGTTCTACCCTCATGCACATTCTCACCACATATTAGTTTAATCCACTACACCATCCTTTATTATCCACCTTTATACATCTCCTTCATTTCAATATCTTTATATAGTGTTCTAGCTGTAGACCTTTACACATCAACTTGAATACCCTAGAAGAACATCACATACAATATAATTTATATCTTATATGTTATATCCTCATTCCTTTACATATTCCTCAATTCATCTATGGTGTTGATAAAACCCTAGGAAATAACTCTCCTCCCTTATCTACCAGCCATGGTGTAGAAAAAATATATCATTTCATGGACCTTCCTTTTATTTTCATTTTCATGATGAAAATTAGGAACCATAACATAGC
This sequence comes from Viscum album, assembly GCA_963277665.1. Classification (NCBI taxonomy): domain Eukaryota; kingdom Viridiplantae; phylum Streptophyta; class Magnoliopsida; order Santalales; family Viscaceae; genus Viscum; species Viscum album. Next base: position 1,720,165,174 of record OY728141.1, read on the forward strand.
ACTGGAAGACCGGATGGAATCCATATCCTCTTTAATTTTATTCTTCCTTACACTACACAGGTTAATGGAACCTTCTTAGCTTCACAGTAGATTTATTGAGAGTTTCCTAAGCTCCCATTGAATTATAAATATTCACACAATCCTCACATGGTTATTCTAGTCTTCTTTAATGTGATCACGAGCTCAAAAATGCTGGTTATGACAGTTCTTTATGACCATATAGTGGTTGTCAAGGAATCGAGTTTCAAGGAATAAATGGAGTAAAATATATTTAAGAAACAATACAAGAGTTCATGGTGAAAAGGAAAACTAATTTTAAAATATTAATATTTTTATTATGTGATAGAGTCCCAAATTAATGAACTCTCGAGGAGGCACCATATTCATTTCTTAGAACACATATATTGGGGGAAGATGAGTAGCACTCCCCCTCTTTCCAACCCTCCTACCTAGTGCTGCTTTGCGTTGGTTCATCCTCTATTGAACCATGCAATCAGAAGTGCCCCTACACTGACCTAAGAAGGGATCTTCCCTACCAAGGTGACCATCTCATTATTTTTGGTCAGATACCCTCAGGTGGCTAGGTGGATAGCTTCTCTGGTTTTGTGATAACTTGTACTACTATAGACAATATATTTAATAGAATGCAAAAAGGACATTAACAATGATAAAAAAGAACTATTGTCATCAACACCGTTAAGGGGTGGGGGCCACATTTATTAGTGCTAAAAAAATCACCGATAAGGGGGGACCATTATCAATTCTAAAAAATCACTGCTAAAGGATCCCCATTATCAGTTCCATTTTAGCACTAATAAAGGCCCAACCTGCTACAGTGTGATGTTTTAATAATAACAAATTGTACAAAATACCTATAACCTGTATGAAAAATATATAATTTAACTGAAATAAATGTTACATCAAGAATAAAAAACATTACTATATAAATTTCAAAAAACATTTTGTATAATTACATTTAAAATTACTATCCAAAAAAAATTAAAAACATTAATGTTTCATCATCATTAGAACCCATGATTCCCTCTCAAAAATTTCCACCCACAGTATCAGTTGCAAAAAAATAACCTCAACCCATGAAAAAAAATCCACCTATATAAGAAAAAAAATATTATGTTTGTAATACTATAAAGAAATAAATTAAACATTAATATAAAAGAATACATTAATAAAATTTCAATTTTATATAAAAACACACTTGGAGTTATACTGATCACACCGTGCATCATATTGAGATGTTATTGATTCTTACACATCAAAATTTATTTATGGATTGTTCTTCTAAAGAATCATAACAATCCGAATGAATTTTCTTTGTTTTAAGTACGTCACTTGTTCTTTTTACTAAAATTAATATCAATTTTAAGTAAAAATACACACTTGGAGTTATACCAGCCATATCATATATTGGATTGAGGTGAGGATGATTCCTATACATAAAATTTACTTATGTATATTTTTCTAAAGTATAAAAACAATCCAAATTCATTTTCTTAGTTTCCATTATGTCACTTTTGTTTTTTAATAAAATTTCATTTCAAACTAGAAACACACACTTTGAGTCATATTGATCACATTGTGCTTCATTTTTATGTGAGACTTCTTCCTATATTTCACAATTGACTTATGAATTACTATACTAAATTATCAAGATAATCATATCACATTTTTTTTGTTTTTTAGCGAGTGACACATGTTTTGAACTAAAATATCAATTTTAAACTGATAATAGATGCTTTGAGTAATATTGGTCACACCATGCATCAGAATAAGGTTCAATTGATTAATAAATGTAAACAATAACTTATGTATCATTTTACTAAAGTATCAAAACAATCCAAATTAATTTTCTTAGTTTTCGGTATGACACTTGCTATTTTTACTAAAATTAATGTCAATTTCAAATAAAAAGACACACTTGGAGTCATATTGGTCACACCAGGTATCATATTGAGGTGAAGTTTATTACTCAATTTCAAAAATTACATATAGGTCATTTTCCAAAATTATAAAAACAATCTGAATATGTTTTCATAGTTTTCAGTATGTCACTTCATCTTTTTACTAAAATTAGTGTCAATTTTAAATAAAAGTAAACACTTGAAGTTATACCAGTAACACCGTGAATCATATTAAGTTAAAATTGATTCATAAATTTCAGAAATGAATTATTGATTATTTTTATAAAGTATTAAAACAATCTAAATGCGTTTTCTTATGTTTCAATATGTCACTTATTCTATTCACTGAAATTATTGTCAATTTTAAATAAATAGACACACTTGGAATTATACCGGTAACACCATTTTTCATATTGATGTGATAATGATTAATAAACCTCCAAAATGACATATGTATAGTTAAACTTAAAGTATCCAAATAATCAGAATGAATTTTCTTAGTTTTGAGGTTGTCACTTGTGTTTTTTTATTAAAATGACATTTGAAACGAGAAACACACACTTTGAGTCATACCGACCGCATCATGTGTATGTTTCACATGAGACTTCTTTATATACATCAAAGATGACTTATGAATAATTTTTATAAATTATCAAGACAATCAATGAACATTGGGTTGATTTCTAGTGAGTGACATGTTTTGAAACAAAATGTCAATTTTAAACTGATAATAGACACATGTGATTCATACTTGTCGCATCACGTTTCATATTGAGGGGTGGTTGATTCCTACATGTCAAGAATGAAATATGGGTAATTTTATTAAGTATCAAATAATATGAAATCATTTTCTCAGTTTTGAGTATGTCACTAATTCTTTTTACTAAATTAATGTCAATTTTAAATTAAAAGGAACACTTGGAGTTATATCGATCACACCATCCATCAGATTGAGGTGATGTTGATTCATAAATGTCATAAATGACTTATGGATCATTTTTATAAAGTATAAAAACGATCCAAATGTGTTTTCTTAGTTTTCATTATGTCACTTAATATTTTTACTAAAATTCCATTTGAAACTGGAATCATGCACTTTGAGTCACATGAGTCACGTCTTGTGTTGGTTTGATTTGAGTCTGCCTCCTACAAAACACAACTAAATTATGAATCATTTTACTAAATTAACAATAAAATCATAGAAAATTTGTTTTGTTTTTAGTGAGTGACACATTTTGAACTAAAATGACAATTTTAAACTAATAACAGACACTTTAAGTCATACCAGTATCATATTACATTAGATGGATGTGTGTTTTATTCCTACTCATCACAAATGACTTATGGATCATTTTTAAAAATTAATAAAAAAATAAGAATTTGGTTTTCTCAATTTTCAGTATTTTACTTGTTTTTTAACTAAAATTAATGTCAATTTTAAATAAAAAGACACACATTGAGTTATAATGGTCACACTATGTGTCATATTGAGGCGAAGCTAATTCATATACATCAAAAATGACTTATAGATCATTTTACTAAAGTATAAAAACAATATGAATCCATTTTATTGATTTTGAGTATGTAAATTATTATTTTAAATAAAATTAATGTCAATTTAAAATAAAATGACATGCTTGGAGTTATATCGGTTAAATTTGGTGTTGAATTGAGGCATGTTTTATTCCTACACATCAATAATGACTTATAGATCATTTTTTTAAAGTATACAAATAATTTGAATGTATTTTCTAAATTTTGAGTATGTTAGTTGTCTTTTTTACTAAAATTAATGCTAATTTTAATTTAAAATATGCACTTGGAATCATATCGGTCACACTATGTGTCATATTGAGACGCGAATAATTCCTACACATCCCAAATGATTTGAAAATTTTCATTTCTTTTCTTTATAAAACTTTCAACACTATATATTGATTTGATGTTCTTATTCAAAAAACCTTTCTCTACTATTTTGGGTTTTAACAAATAGAATGGGTTTTCATCTAATAAAATCAACTAAATATGTAGTTTTGGAAGTTAGACAAAAAAAGGAAATTGAAACTGCGGTAACATTGGTAGAAAATAACATGTTATCTATTTCATGGATTGTTACATATAGTTGAAATAAAAATATGACTTCCTAATAAAAATATCTGAAAAACATTATAAGTATTAGATAAAATGGTAAGGATGTCAACTTAAAAATAATATATAAATTGATACAAAATTAGTTAAATACATATAAGTAATTCACCTTTTCATGATGGTTGTAAACATTCTTGACCCATTTATTTGTTTTAATTATCTTAGTTTCATTCTCTAATTCCAATCTCTTATGAGTATGATCAACTTTTAACAAAACACACCAACTTGAACAAAAGAATCCCTCCTATATAAGAAAATAATTCTCATGTGAGTAATACTAAAAATTAATAAATTAAACATAGATATGAAACAATCCATTAATTATATGGAAAGTGATTTCACTATTCAAACATCAAGATTACCACTATGATTTAGTAGATGTTGCATTATTTCTATTCATGCAAAGGAAGTGGAGAGATGTTGAAGGAAAGTGATAAATAACAACACTCTAGGGTGAAATGATTTTTAGGGAGAATAATTATGTCAATGTGTTGGTGTATAAAGGCATGAAACATGAAAAAAAAACATTCTAAAATAAATTAAATCTATGATGAATAATGAAAATTAAATTAACGTTTTATTTTATAAGTTTTTGGTAAAATAGAGAAAGTATATCTTGATAATACCATTACATATTCCCAAAGTATTTCTTTCATTATAGTATGTTTTTCCATGGGATTGGTAACATCATCATGTAAAGAAAACATTATCTACATGAGTAGTCAAACATTAAATTTAGATTATGTTAATTTAGTGGATAAAAAATAATATTTTGAAGAAAAAATTAGTATATTAAAAAACACTAAATTTCTTATAGATCTATATTTCTTTTTTTAAAGGTGGTAGGAATTAGCCTTTTCATGATGGTTGTATACATTCTTGACCTATTTACTTTTTCTCATTATTTTAGTTCTATCATCGATGTTTAATCACATATGGGATCATTTCTTTATGATCTCTATGAAAATAAAGAAAATAAGTATCCAATATAAATGCTGAAGAAATTAACTAAAAAATTAGATAAAATGATAAAAAAATCAACCAAATAAGTAGTAGGATGTCACATATTTAAGATATATGTGTACATTCTTCCATCAGGTATGTTTTCCATTCATTTATAAATAAATTTATCTCATCATATGAATACAAGGATTTTTGATAGTCACATTAGTACTAGAAAAATATAAATACACAAAGGATTAATAAATATTTTAAAAGAAATAGTAATTATCTTAAAAAATACCTCATCAGTTATGCTAGTTTTTTATGGTATATGATATCTCTCATAAATTTACAAACATAATAAACATAATCTTTTCTATTTATTTGTTTATAAAACTAAGAAACATTGATGAAAAAGGTAATTTGTTTTGATATGTGTTTATATATTGAAATCTTATTATATATACCCTAATACTTTTCCACTTTTAGAACTTTTTAGGATACTTATTCTCATAGACTGTCCTATTTCCATGATATTTATGATATTTAAATACTGCCCTATCCCAATAGAATTCTCATTTAAACATAATATAAAATATATAACATGAAGTTTATTTTTAAAACATTGGATTTAGTGTATTAGAAATTGACAAACATCATCATGTGTGATCAGTTTATTTGGTATCAATGTAGTGAATCTTGAAAAGAAATCTTTAGATTATCTAAATTTACCAAAATTATTATCCAAGGGTTCCTAAAAACATAAAAATAAATAATTAATTAAATAAATGAAAATATATTTTATATGATTAAATTTTAGCATTTCACACCTACATCATTTGTATTAATAAGATTCTATCATCCATAATTTTTCTTATAAAATATTTGATCAGTTTTTCCAATATTTCATTCATTTTTTATTTTATTTTTTGGGTTGTATAAGTGATGTGAAGACTAATGAGTCCATATATATATTCATGGGGTAATCCCTTCAATTGGAATTCATATATATTCCTAAAAAATAATGAAATGTATTTATTCATAATTAACATTGTTTATCAATTATTAGAAAAACAAATCATGAAAACACACCTCATGTATATATTTATAACCATGACTCATAGCCATTACTACTTTAGGATTTCATTTACATTCTCAAGATAAATGCAGTTTGTAACGGCCTCTATGTGATATTTTCTTCAAAATATACTATGTGATTACTACCACATTGTTACTTTGTATCTTCCTGAAACATCAATATTAGAAAACATGGATCTTGAATAGAAATGGTAAAGGTGTTTTCTAAATATCTTTTATATTGGTTGGTTGATAATTTTGATGATTTTTATTCAAACTTTCATTTCATCCCTTACATTTTTCCTTATATAATAAAATTCATCAGCTCAAGACTTTTTTCATTAATTGTTAAAGTTTTAGAATGAAAAATAAATTATAAATGAATACATCCTTACCGATATGTTTTCTACAAGACCTTACGACCATACTATGAATCTTCCAACTACTTGGAAAACCATATGAATATATTCCCTATCAAGTAGAACATGTATTTCAATTATCATCTCATGAGATATGATAATCCCCACTCTCACATGAATTATTCAAAGTGGTCAATTGTGTATATTGTATTCTTGGATATTGAACATGGTAGCCCCCATAAAAAGGAGTTGGGTGGGTGTTGATAGATATAAATCAAAATTATTTTCACCTTGTAGAATTTTAGTATAGGAAAGGTATTATTTTATTTCTGATTTACATTTCACATAAATAATTATGAGAATATTTATTACCTTATCCAAGACTTCTCTTTGAGGGGGAATAGATCACTTCAATGTTGGTGGTGGTAGGGGTGGGGAGAGATCTTCATGCAGTGGTTTTTCTCAAGTTGTTTCTTCTCTTTTATTCCCACCATAACATTTTCTAGTAACTCGTACTACCAATGAAAACTTTCTTCAAGAGAAACACATCTTACTTTCACATCTTCTATTTATTTATTTTTAACCCCCTATTATTTTCTTTTATAAAAATATGTTTCTGGTGACACCCCAAAAATTGAGCCTCTGAAATGACCATATTATTGTTGTTACTTCAAGGCCATCAATAGTAGGTGTTAATTTGGTATATGTGTTGATGATTCATATGTCTAAGTCTAATAGAAAATATAGGAAAATAATTAATCATTTTAATATAATATTGATTTAAATAATTTAATTATTATGTCATACTTACACATGTTTCCCACACATTTTGTGTGTTTTCATTTATTACTATCCCATATTTATTTACACATGCCTCCTTCAAGAGCTCATGGTGTGGGATGGAAGAGGCTTTGGATTTGGATTCATCAATATTCATTTAAATAGAGAAACAAAATTATGTTGTTGTTTCATGTCACATAAAAATATTACGGTAGATTCAAAATAGTACCTATATTTTTCAAGTGAAGCATACCCCATTCTTTCATTATGGTAGGGGTACATTGGTTTTCCTGCCTGCTCCTTATTTTCAACACTCAGTTTCTATTTCATAAATTAAAAATTCATAATCAAAGTGTTCAATACAAGTATTGTCAAAAAATTTATTATTAAGCACAACATACCTACAAAGATATCTCCCCACCACAACCAATAAACAAATTCCATGTTGATTATCTTATCAAGTGTGCATAAATAAGTGGTGGGTGAATAATTATTATCCTTTCAGCATATTAAAGTTGAAATTTTGTTATAATTGTGTAAAAGCATCTGTGATAATTTCCATCAATAATTAATTAAATTTTCTTATGGGAGTCATCTACTATAAACACACTATGTAAGGGATGATGAAGTGTAAGTCAATGTTTCATTATTTTATTTTTTAGTAAAATAAATAAAGGATATCATTATGTTACCATAATATCTTTAAAAATTAGTGTCTTATTCATAAGAACAACATGGTTCCACGAATCTACATCAATCCTAATGCACTACCGAGTGATGAGCCCAATGTAACTAATAAACATGGCCTTATCGAGTGTTAACATGATGGCCATACACATTCCATCCAACCTCAAATCTGATACCTTTTCTTTTTTACCTTAATAAAATTTTCTAACACAATCATGCTACAATATTCCTATATTTTATTAAACATTGGTTTTTAATCACATACCATTTAGTCAAGTTCAACATCATAAATATTTTGTTCATTTGGATTGGTAGCATCAAAATGTGCATAAGGTCATTATTCCTTTTCACCTAGAGTAGCTGAGGGTTGGGAAAACTATTTCTCATCGAGATTGGGAGCATTGAAACGTGAAAAATTCATTATATACAGAAGTGGTTTAATATTTAATTTAGATTACATAAATTCCATAGTGAATATATAATAATTTGTGGTAACAAAATTTATATTATAAAAAAATATAAACTTAATATTGAATTCTCTTTTTTTAAAGGTTGAATGGAATTGAACCATGTATCGAGCACCCAAATCCTTTTATTGTGGTCTCATATGACATAAAAAACCCCACATACATTGGGACCACTGTGAAATGATTGTGACACCCCAATGAAAGGGTCATCCTTAGTTAAATTTTCATCTCTCCATTCAGTGGGTTTGGTTAATAACAAAATAATTGAACACTTTCATTTTGATGGATTTGGAATATAAAATAGTGGTACTGCATGTGATTTCATTATAAAAAGTTAATCTTTGTACCCTTCCTTACTAAAATCCACTTTCATGAATCCCAATTCATTAATTTTAACATTACTCATATTATCAACACACTTGCATTGAAAAAACTACACTTGAAATTTTGTATAATTCAACTACCATATTTTTTTGATGATTCCAAATTATGACATATTTGAATAAATTAGATTTATGTCCTTAGTACCAAAAACATGAATTGCTTCATCCAAAAGTGTAACACAACTATTTTTCATGGTACTTCCTTCATCATGTTGATTTTTATAGAACTTATAACCATTAATTACATAACCATTGTTAGATAATACATACACAATTATTTCTCCTAAAAGCCATCAAATTCGTTCTGAAATTGATTCTGAATTTTCATCTGAATCCTTAAAAATATGGTCTTGAAACCATCCTATAAACGTTTGATTTTGTGTATTTTAATAACCATATTTTATAACTTGATGAATTAAAATGCACAATAATTTATTTATGGGTTTCAACATAAGGGGAGACCTATAAACTATTGTAAAAATGTAAATGTTGGTCTACTCTTGATCTGTAATATTGATTGTGGCAAAATTGATTCCAGAAATTACTTCACCCACAAGACACCCCATGCGAGATGATTTTAGTAGACCAATTATTTCCAAACCAGATACGTAGTCGGTACATAATTCAACAACTTCCTTAACAATATATCACTCCATAATATAACCCTCCATCCAACTCTGATTTTTTTACATACCCTTTCCAATTTTTCATAAATTGTTCAATGGGGTACATATATCTATAATATATTGGACCACATAGTTGAATCTTTATCACCAAGTGAACCATCTAATGAACCGTTATATCAAAGAATGTTGGTGGGAAGAACATTTCCTATTCACATAATATGACGACAATTTTATTTTCCATAGTTTGAAATTTCATTTTTTCTTTAACTTTTCTGCATATTGATTTGAAAATGAAATAGAGATTTGTTAATGTGTGATGTAAATTCTTGGAAAAAATTCAATGTAAAGATACACGAATCATATCTTACATCAAAACATGAAAGTCATGTGATTTTCGACCCTTTAACTTTAAATTATTCATTTAAATGTTATTATTGATATTTAATGAATACACTTATAGAACCTTTACATCATTCAAGAAGTTAAAAAACTAATATCTCTCCTTCCTAGAAATATTTTAAGTTTATGGAGGAAGAAAATCCCATTATTCATCTTTTATTGGCTCCAACTCTTCTCGCATTCCCATGTTAATCATGTACAACCTATCCTTGATTCCATACTTTGTTTTTATAGTTGAATTTAGTAACATGATAATGAAACTATCACATTCATTTTTTTCAACATGCATAAAAGCAATAAAAAGTATGAATTATAGTCATTTCTAGTATAGAAATTAAAAAAAATTGATCTGTTTCTCTAATTTATTTTCATAAGGTTTTTTGAAAAAAGATTACCAAATTTAGTGTCTATATATTCTAATTCCTCAAATAGTTGATCACCTATTAGTAGAGAGGGTGTTGTACAATATTTTGAACTCCAATCTAATGATGACATCCAAGATCGGTACTTATGTTGTCAGGGTAAAAACCAATGATTTCCTAGAAACATAGTCTTTGATAATTGTTTCATCCTAATTGACTATGTAGCTTGTTCAAAAATGGGAAACCCTTGAATTACTTTAATGATATATCCTAAAAAATTTCTATAAGTAGGAAATTCATTTATAATCCCATACAATATGGTTGTAAATGTGAAATCTTCATTTCTAAAAACATCATACAACATAAAACATGACTCCCACAATAATTTCAAATCCTTGATCAATGGATCCAAATAAACATTAATATCATTACCTGGTTGTTTTGGTATTGATATAGGCATAAATAAAATTATATATTTTTGTTTAATATATAAACACCACGGTAATTTATAATTTACCAACATAACCTTCCATATAATATGTGTTCTTATTTGAAAACCAAAAGTATTAAATCCATCAGTAGATAGAGAAAGAAGAAGGTTTCTCATCTCATTTCCATATTCAAGATACTCATGATCAATTCTCTTTCACTAAGGAGAGTATTCTGGGTAACGAATTTTCCCATATTTATTTATTATATCTGCATTCTATGTCAATTGACTTACAATCTCCTCACATCCATATATGTTTCTAAACATTGCAATGATTTGAAATTACCATATAATTTTTTAGTACCTAACTCATATTTGTTGTATCAAGAAGCACCACACTTTTTTCCATCTTTAAGTGATATGTGGACCTTGAAAAATAGTATAAAATCATTTGGAAAAGCCTGTATTTTTTTCAAATATCGGACCCATTAAATGTAGAATTCATTTAGTATCATATGTTCAGATAATGAGATCATTATCTTCTAGAATAACATCATTCAAGAGAGGAAGTAGTTCCTTAAAAATAGTGAAACTCCATTCATTTCAATATTTTAAAATATATAACTTCAATATGACTGACGATGGTCTATATTTAGTGCAACCGACATATAATTACATCTTTGAAAAAATATTTAAATTATCAAAAAAAAAATTAACAATCATGAAGTTCATCTTCAATTATCATTGTATGTTCCTCAAAATGAAATTCATCATCATTCACACCTTTAGTCACATCCTCAATACATTCTTTTTCATTTTAATCACTTATAATCATATCAGATAATCCATAAAACAAAATTAAATCCAATTCACTTGAAACATTCACTTTTTCTCCATGTTTATTAAAAAAATTATAACTTCAATCTATTCCATGATAGATTTAGCATTCTTCCAACTTCTATAGACTAATTAGCCTTGAATAAAAATAGTGTAAACATATAAAAAGGATTTGAGAAGTGAAATATAAATGATATTTTGCAAAAATGATGAACCATTTCACCCCATATTCATATTATTTTGTCATATGATTTACCTGCTAGATTAGATTATACTGAATATACACAAGAGGGGGGGGGGTGAATTGTGTCTTTTCAAAAATCTTCATGAGATCATGTTCTGTCCTTTATATTTAATCAGATATATTAATGCAGTGGAAATATGAAGTGCAGAGACACAATATGTATAGTGGTTTGGGGAACAGAAGGCCCCTAGTCCACCCCACCAACGCTCTAATCCACGAGCTTGGTGATTTTCACTATCTGGTCCTCGTTTCAACAGGCCTTTCAACAACTGAGTACAGGCAGTTGAAACCTTTACAATCTAAGGCAAAACAAAGCATTCTGGTTCACTCACAGAACCTACACATCTTAGTATGAGAATTCAATCACTCAAGAATAGAAAAGAAATATTTTTGTACTTTGAAAATACTTTCTAGATGTTCTTCACAATTTCAATAGAATGCAATTAACAGTAGATGTATTGTCATCTTCAGAAATAATGATCTTTACAAAAGAGTCATTCTGAGTCTATCCTGTTGCAATAAATATAGAAATATAATTCACAACTTCAGCACTAGAAGATTCACAGCAGATCTTCAATGTAGAACGAGTGAATCTTCTATCGTGATTCTTATTCTTCAATAAACAGAGCTTTGTCGCTCCTTTGAATCAGCAAGTCTATGTTTTTTATAGGCTCTGTTTTTCTTCCTTTTTATGAATGATTGATTTTTTAAAAACATTTTCCTTCCTTTTTCTGTTCAGAAAAGCGCATATATAATAATGACAAGCACTTATCCTACAAATTTAGATCCACAAAAGTCACCTTTTGACTTGCGATATTCAAATATTTGAATTTACAAAGTAGTCGTAACTTCACGAAAGACTCGGCATAATACGCTCCTTTTAATTTGATCCTTAAACCATTAATAAAATGGCTTTGAATTAGTCAAAGTCACGCTTAAAAAATAGCTTTAAATCCATCTTGAAATCAGCCTGCTGATCGTTGAAAAATAATATCGACTTTAAACTCTCTGACACCAAACATAAGGTTGAGTTGTATAGTATGCATCCTCTGAACATAAAATAGATCATAAACATAAGGTTGATGATATAGCCTTCACATGTAAGGTTATCAATGTATGGTTGATCACAAATGTAAGGTTCATGTCACTTTTTTCAAACGTAAGGTTGATAAAAGATCCATACTTTTATAAGCTTCCAAACAAAAGGTACTTGATCCATACTTTTCTAAGAACGTATGATTGTTTACAAAAGTAAGGTTAATGAACCATACTTTTGAGAAAAAAATGTAACATTTAACACTTACGTACGGTTCTCCTTCCATACTTTTCTAATATCCCAAACGTAGGCTTCTTTCCTAACGTATGGTTCTTTTTCATACTTTTCCGATAAGGTATGGTTGATTAGCCATACTTTTCTATTATCTCATAAAGTATACACCGCATTTTATCCTTAAACTATGTTTCTCCATGTCGAATATGAACAATGTTTCCAAAACATGCTAAAGAAGATCCTGAATATGTAGAGCATGAATAGTGTTTCCAGAACGTGCTAAATGCAAATTCCTTAGAAATTAATTCTCTTTGTTAAATAATCTAAATATTTTATCCAGAAATAAAAATATAATGAATAATAAATTCCTGAAATATTCTTAAAAAATAAAATCATTAGAAAATAATTAAGGGTATTTTTGAGCATCAAAATTATCATAAATAGATATAGTATTGTTCTCAACAATATCCCCCTTTAAATAACAACATTATGTATTGTTGAAAACAAAACTTTCTCAACAATCTCCCCATTTTTTATGATAAAAAAACCCATAAAATAACCAATGAAATTAACTTACAAAACATATTACATATAGTTTTAAATTTTGAAAAGATAAATACAATATTAGATTTAACTTAATTTCTCCCCCAATAAAAAAAAGATAAAATGAAACAGACAAAAATGTTATGTTTATCCAAAATTATCCTCCTATTTTTGATATCTAAAAGAATGACAAAATATGGAATATAACACAGATTAATGTAGCACTAAACATAAGTAAATGATATAATTAACTATTTATCAATTAGTGAATCTGGATTAATGGCTTAGCTAAACAAAGACAGTAAAACAAAATAAATATAATGAAATATATTTTCATTAAAATTACAAAATTGATAAATATAGGAATCATGGTTTGGTCAGGTTTTAGATAGAGTTTATCTAATTCGAATGAATTCCTTGATTTCTGATAGTTTCTCCCCTAGTATTCTCATCATTCCATCACCAAGCCTAATAATAAGATCCATGTTCTCTTGAGTCATATGAATGTCTTCTATGAGGTTGACTCTGAAAAACTCATGTATTATTTCTTCCTTCTCCAAAAATAAAGACAACTTATCTATGAATTTATTTAAGAAAGATCTGATTCCTGGTTCATTTGAGGTGAGATGATCAACCAAAAATTTATGATTGTCTAATAATACTGATAAAGGAGCACTATTGCATTGAAGATCTTGCAATCTTTCATTCATGTTGCTCATTGCTGCTGTGATTGCCTGAAACCTTCTAATTAAATCAGGAGAAGTAACTGATCCACTAGCTTCACTAGTCCTGACAGATGCAAATTTTGTCTTCATAAATAATTTGAGATCTGACAAATCTGACTTCATAACCATTTCAGACATTAATTTTTAACCACATTCAGCATATACTTCTTAAAAATTTCAACTTCTTTCTTGGAAATTGTACTATTTTTGTTGCCTATAGAATTTTAGTCGTTTCTTTTCAATTCTCTCCTCAGAGTAGCATTCTCTTACTACACCCTCTGTAATTTCATGTAAATTTCTTCAACTTCCTCAGTTCCAATTTCAGGGGTACTTTGTGCATGATTCTCCTTTCTAGAATGAAAGGGATGTACCAACACTAGGGGTAAGGATTCAACATCTTCTTTCTCCTTAGCTTCTCTAACTAGTTGGTCGACGTATTTTTCCTCTAAATCTTTTCCATAATCTTCCACAGAAAAATCCGATTGAAGATCTTATGTTTGTACTTATGAAGGATCTTCATCCTGTATATTAGTAATAACTTCTTCTATTTGAATCTCTTGAAGAATTTCATCATTAGCTAATTGAGGACTGGCCACTTCTACTCTAGGCACTGCCTCTTGTTCAATGTCAGCTTCAGCTTCTGGTTCTGTTCTTTCAACTTCAATTCTTTCAAGGTTATCTTCTATAACAGCCACATCTTGTTCCTGAGTCTCTCCTTCTGATTCTTCTTGAATTCCAGATTGAATCTGAGGTCCTTCCACTAGTTCTGACCTCTCAATAATAGCTTCCATTTCTTTTTCAACAAAAGCTTCTCTTACAAAACTGTAAGAGATTAAATCTGTTATTGTCAATATATGGGAAACAAGTTCCTCATTAACAGTTCTTTTTCTTTGAGTCTTAAGGCCCTCATGACTTCTTTCTTCTTGAGTGTCTTTAGTTTCAAATCTTATTTTTCTTGCAGCAGTGCTTACTCTCAACTTAGCCTGTCCCTATTTGGACTTAGCAGACAGATCTTGAGCACTATCTGCTTCTTCCTCTTCTCCTACTAGAAAAAGTTTCCCTTTTAATGTGCTCCAGAAATAGCCAATTTTTCTTAAAGTTACAGCATCAAAAAAATTACTATGATGACATCTTACTCTAGAATCCACCAGCCTCAGCATATCCTTTTTTAACAAAAGTTTGTAAATGAATCTACCAAAAGGGTAGAAATTCATTTTGGCTTCACTATGAAAGTAGTAACTCAGGTACCTCACCATGTAACTAGGAAAATTTAATTTTATATCACTAAGTAGAAGATACATTATTTACATGTCGGGATACAATATCTTCTCCATCTCTGACATTCTTGGTGTTATCCCTGTTTGTACAAATTTCACAAGAATCTTCTGATCTGGTTCCGAATCCTTAACTAACATTTTTTTATGTTAGTAGAGCCAAATAGAAAAGAAATAATGTCTTCAGATTTATGCATATATTCTCCTATATTTTTTAAATCAAAATGAAACACTCCCTCATGAGGGCAGTTCAGTATCTGACTAATTTCAACTGAAGAGATTGAAAAATCTCTATCCTCGATCTTAGGCAATATAGTGTCAGAATGATCTCCCAAACTGAATTGAACAGTTTTAATGAAATATCGAAGTTCTACCTCATACAAAAATTCTGTATTCTCACTATTTAAGGTATGTTCGAGATTCTAAAACGACAGTGCTTGTTTTAACCACAAGTTCGTCTGAAATATCCATTCTAGATCAATCACCTTTCCCTGTAAGATATTCATTCCTTCTGAGCACTGTTTCTTGGCATTGCTGGTCTCATCTTCATCAGCTCTCTTAGTCTTTGCCTTATCTGCAAGAATCTCTGAAGGTTTAAAGGTTAGGGTTTCAGAGGTTTGAAGATTAGGGTTGACAAGCAGTGGTGTAGTTTCACAGGTTCGAAAGGGTTTTGGTTGAAATGAAACGGTTTAGAATTAAAAAGGTTTCTGACAGCCTTGATTCCCGTGTTTTCATTAATCATTACATAGATTATAAATATAAATAAAATTGATTACGCGGGGGGAAAAAACTTATTCTGTTTGAAAAACTAATTACTAAATTATTTTAAACATTATTAAAATAAAGAAACAACATAGTAAAAAAAGATTATTTAAAATTAAATAAACCTAGATCCCCCTTAATAAAATCAAACCTTGTAGTGGGAAGTGTTTTAGTAAAAATATCAGATATTTGAATTTTAGTACTTAAAAATTCCAAAGAAATATCCTTTTTAAGAACATGATCTCTTAGAAAATGATGTCTGAATCAATACGATTAGTTCTCAAATAATTAATAGGCTTTTTTGAAATATTTATAGCACTAGTATTATCACATATAATAGGTGTATTATTAAAATTTAGTCCAAAGTCCATAAGTGTGTTTTTCATCCACAACACTTGTGCACAACAACTGCCAGCAGAAACATATTCTGCCTCAGCTGTTGATAGGGAAACTGAATGTTTTTTCATACTTGACCATTACACTAAGGATTTCCCTAAAAAGTGGAAAGTATCCGAAGTGCTTTTCCTATCTAGTCTAAAACTCCCAATGTCTGCATCTGAATATGAAATCAAATTAAAATCAGAATTTTTGGGATAAAGAAGAGATTGAAAAACAGTTCCTTTAAAATATCTATAAATTCTTTTAACTGTAGTTAAATGAGATTCTTTAGGATTTGATTGAAATCTTGCACAAAAACATACTGAATACATTATATTAGGCCTGCTAGTAGTAAGATATAATAAACTACCAATCATACCTCTATATAACTTGTTGTTAACTGATTTTCTAGTTTCATCCAAATCAAGTTTTATATTAGTACACAAAGGAGTTGTATATGTCTTGCTGTTTTCAAGTCCAATTTTTTTTAATAAATCAGTAATGTATTTCCTTTGATTCAAAACATTTCCAAAATATTTTTGATAAATTTGAAGTCCTAAAAAGAAATTTAATTCTCCCATAATTCTCATTTTAAATTCATTTTTCATTAACATTGAAAACTCACGACAAAGGTATTTATTAGTTGATCCAAAAATTACATCATCAATATAAATTTGAACCATTAAAATATTAGTATTTATAGTTTTCGTAAAAAGTGTTGGATCTGCCATTCCAATAGTAAAATCATTTTTCAATAGAAAAGAGATTAATCTTTCATACCATGATCTATGTGTTTTTTAAAGCCATAAAAAGCATTAGTAAGTTTAAAAACAGAATCTGGTTTTTGAGAATTTTCCAAACTAGGAGGTTGCTCAAAAAAACTTCCTCTATTAAATAACCATTTAGAAAGGAAGACTTAACATCCATCTTAAATAATTTAATGTTCATATGAGATGCATAGGCTAAAAGGATTCTAATGGATTCAAATCTAGCTACAGGTGAAGAGGTCTCATCATAATCTATAACTTTTTCCTGATTATATCCTTTTTCTACAAGTCTTTCTTTATTTTTAGTTATTATTCCTTAATCATCTTGCTTATTTCTAAAGACCCATTTGGTTCCTATCACTGGATAATACTGTGGTCTTTCAACTAATTCCTATACTTCATTTCTTTTTAACTTGTTTAATTCTTCCTGCATTTCTATCATCCATCTGTCATCATCTAAAGCTTCTTCTATAGACTTGGGTTCAAATTTGGATAGGAAGACAGAAAATTATACAAGATTCCCTAGATTTATTCCAGTTTTTATTCCTGTGTCTAAGTCACCTATTATAGTTTCTAAAGGGTGATTCTTTATGGTTCTTGTCTATCTAGGTAGTACACTCATAGGTTCTTTAGTATCATGTTCTTCTGAATTGGAATGAATTTCATTTATATCTTTTTCAAAATCATTTTTCAAGTTCTCAAGTCTCATGTTATCATTAGAGTCAGATTTATCCATTTGATCTGTCCTTATCTCAAAGGGATCAGATTCATCAAATTTCACATGAACTGATTCTTCAATAATCCTTGACTTCTTATTATAGACTCTATAAGCTTTGGAGGTAGCTGAATATCCTAAGAAAATTCCTTCATCATATTTTGGATCGAACTTACCAAGATTGTCCTTGGTGTTCAAGATGTAAACCTTACATCCAAAAACCTAAAAGTAATTTACTTTAGGTTTTATGTTATTCCAAAGTTCATAGGGTGTCTTTTTCAAAAGAGGTATAATTAAAACTCTATTCATTATATAGCAGGCTGTGCTTACAGCTTCTTCCCAAAAATAGGTAGGAATACTGTATTCATTTAGCATAGTCCTAGCCATTTCTTGAATAGTTCTATTTCTTCTTTCAACTATTCAATTTTGTTGAGGTGTTCTTGGTGCATAGAAGGTGTGTTTAATACCCATATTTGAGTAGAAGGAATTAAATTCCTGATTCTCAAATTCTCCACCATGATCACTTCTTAATGAAATTATTTTAAAAACTTTCTCATTTTGAACATTTTTACAAAAACTTTCAAATAAAGTAAAATCTTCATTTTTAAATTTTAAAAAGAAAATCCATGTAAATCTAGAATAGTAATTAACTAAAACATATAAATATAATTTACCAGCCAAGCTTGATACTCTTGAAGGTCAAAAAAAATCCATATGGATAAGTTCTAGAGGTTTAGATTTAGCAATTCTGTTCACAGATTTGAAGGATGATTTGTGTTGCTTGCCAAGAAGTCATGCATCACAAAAGCTATTACTTTTAAATCTGAGACTAGGAAAATCAGAAACTAATTGCTTCTTAGATAATTTATGTAAAACATATACATTACAATGTCCATGTCTCATATGCTAGATCCAAGATTCATTCACTTTAGCTGTTAAGAAGTTTACTTGTTGTTTACACAAGGAAATTAAATCCAGGGTATACATATTGTCAGTTCTAGGTGCTCTAAATTTAAGCTGTTTATTTTTTAAAAAAAACGACAATTGTTAGAAAAATCAATAGCATAACCATCATCACATAGTTGAGAGATACTTATCAGATTGTGCTTCAATACTTGTACATAAAGTACTTTGTTTATTGAGATAGCTTCTGGATCTCCAACTGTTCCAATACCAATGATCTTCCCTTTGGCATTGTCACCAAATGTAACTAGTCCACCATATTTTTGTGTCAGTATAGTGAAGTTTGATGAGTTTACACCCCTATGTCTAGAGCATTCACTGTCCATATACCATATGTACTTTTTGTTTTTGTGACCTGTTTCTTGAAAATACATTTACACAATTTTCTTTGGTACTCATATTCTATTGGGTCCATGGGTGTTAGCCAGCAGAGATCTGGGAATCCAGACTTGATTTATTTTTCTAATTTCACAAGATTCAAATAAATCATTTGATACAAAATCCTTCTTAATACCATTTATTAGGGGTTGTCTTAAGAAACAGTTTTTAGAAATATGTCCCCTTGTTCCATAGTAATTACAATTTAGTCTTTTTGCACTTAGAATAAAATAATTCTTGTACAACTTGGGTATTTCACCTTTACTACTAATTCCAAATCTTTCCTTTTTAATGAAAATTCCACCAAGAATTTCATTTAAAGTATTTTTTCCTTTAGTAAAAACAAGGTATGTATTATTATATGTTTCCACTTTTGTTTACAGTGATTTTATCTTTGATTCATAATCTGTATTGTTAGTGTTAATTGAGTAAATGTTTTTAGTTAACTCCTTACATTGTTTCAGCATTGTATCTCTATCATCAGAAACAACCTTATGAATATTATTTAAAGACTTATTCTTATTAAATATAGAATTATATTTTTCTTCAAGCATATTGCAGTAGGCTGCAAGTTTTTCATTAGGGTAACTAGATTCAGAACTAGAGTCAGAAGAGTAGTAAGATTGTACCTCATCTACTTCTACCATGAAACACATATTAGCTTTCAGATTTACTTCTTCCTTCTCTAAGTTTGATTTAGAAGTGCTACTGGTGTCTTAAGATACACTCCATGTAGCTTTCATTTCTTTCTTGTCCTTACGCTCATAATCATTTCTTTTGAAGAATTTATTTTTCTTGTCTTCTTTTAGCTAAGGACAGTCAGGTCTGATGCGCCCCATTTTCTTGCATTCATAACATCTGACTTCCTTGACATCCTTTTTGAAGGTTTTTATAAATCCCTTATTCTTTCTATAGAATTTAGTGAAATTTCTGGCTATCTAAGCCAATTCCACATCAGAATTTGATAAATCAAAACTTTCTGATTTCACTTTTACACTTTTCTTTATCTTTCTATTTTTGATCTATGATGAAACTTTCAAGGCAGTGTCATATCTCTTGATAAACACATTATACTCATTAGCTTCATCTTCAATCTTAGATTAATACATCATTAGTGTTCCAATCAGTTCTCTCATGGTTAAGTCTTTGACAGGTGTCGACTGTCTGATTGCAGTAGAGATTCCATTCCATCTTGTAGGTAGTACCCTCAGTACTTTTAAAGCTTGATCAACTTGTTTAATGAGATATCCCAAAGAGGTTATGTTATTGACAATCTCTGTCAATCTTCCATTAATTTGAGTAATACTTTCACCTTCAACCATACTGAATGTATCAAATTTAAGATTAGTAGTAGCATATCTCATTTCCCTAATATTGTTAGTTCCTTCATAAGAAGCAACAATAGTTTTCCACATCTCATATGTTGTCGGGCATTGAGATACTCTGTTGAATTAATCAGGTCCTAGAACACATATAATAGCATTCATTTCCTTCGAGTTCATATCATATTCTACTTCAGTATCTGCCCTCCATGTTTCAGGTTTTTTTGGTATTTTATATGGAGTTAGAATCTTAGAATATACTCTATATCCAAGGTTTTTCAGATAGACAATCATTCACGACTTCCAGTATCCATAGTTTTCTCCATTTAAGTACGATGTTCTGACCATAGACATTCCCTCTCTTGTATCAGTCATATTTCTCTATGTATAATCACTTTCATCTTGTTAAGGCTTTATCAGAAAGATCAACCTTTGATACCAATTTTTGGATCGGATTATACTAAATATACACAAGAGGGGGGGGGGGGGGTGAATTGTGTCTTTTAAAAAATCTTCGCGAGATCATGTTATGTCCTTTATATCTAATCATATATATTAATGCAGTGGAAATATGAAGTGGATAGACACACGATGTATAGTGGTTCAGGGAATAGAAGGCCCCTAGTCCACTCCACCAACTCTCTACTCCATGAGCTTGGTGTTTTTCACTATCTGGTCCTCGTTTCAACAAACCTTTCAACAACTGAGTACAAGTAGTTGACACCTTTATAATATAAGGAAAAAAAACCTTCTGATTCACTCATAGAACCTACACATCTTAGTACGAGAATATGGGTAATCAAGAATAGAAAAGAAAGATTTTTGTGCTTTGAAAATACTTTCTAGATGTTCTTCACAATTTCAACAACATGCAATTGACATTAGATGGATCGTCGCCTTCAGAAATAATTATCTTCACAAAAGAGTCATTCTAAGTCGATCCTATTGCAGTAAATATAGAAATATAATTCACAACTTCAGAAGTAGCAGATTCACAGTAGATCTTCGATGTTGAACGTGTGAATCTTCTATCGTGATCCTTCTTCTTCAATAAACAGATCTTTGTCTCTCCTTTGAATCAGCAGGTCTATGTTTTTTATAGTCTCTATTTTTCTTCCTTTTTATGAATGATTGATTTTTTACAAACCTTCTCTTTTCTTTTTCTTTTCAGAAAAGCTCATATATAATAATGACGAGCACTTCTCTGGAAAATTTAGATCCACCAAAGTCTTCTTCTAACTCACGATAATCAAACATTTGAATTTATAGAGTAGTCATAACTTCCCTAAAGACTCAGCCTAAAAAGATCCTTTTAATTAGATCCTTAAAGCATTGATAAAACGGCTTGGAATCAGTCAAAGTCGCGCTTAAAAAATAGCTTTAAATCTGGCTTGAAATCAGCCTAATAATCAGCTTGTTGATCTTTGCAAAATAATATCGACTTTAAACTCTTCGATGCTAAAAGTAAGGTACAGTTGTATAGTATTCATCCTATGAACGTAATGTAGATCCTAAACGTAATGTTGATGATGTAGCCATCACATGCAAGGTTATCAACATATGGTTGATCACAAACGTAAGGTTCATGTCACATTCTTCAAACGTAAGGTTGATAAAATATCCATACTTTTATAAGCTTCCAAACGAAAGATACTTGATCCATACTTTTCTAAGAATGTATGGATGTTTACAAAAGTAAGGTTGATGAACCATACTTTTGAGAAACAAACGTAACATTTAAGACTTACGTATGGTTCTCCTTCCATAATTTTCTAATATCCTAAACGTAGGTTTCCTTCCTAACGTAGGGTTCTTTTTCATACTTTTCTGATAACGTATGGTTGATTAGCCATAATTTTCTCTTTTATCATAAAGTATACACCTCATTTCATCCTTACACTATGTTTCTCCACATATGGTATAAACAGTGTTTCCAGAACGCGCTAAAGAAGATCCCGAATATGTAGAGCATGAATAGTGTTTCCAGAATGTGCTAAATGCGAATACCTTAGAAATTAATTCTCGTTGTTCAAGAATCTAAATACTTCGTCTAGAAATAAAAATATAATGAATAATAAATTCCTGCAATATTATTAAAAAATAAAATCATTAGAAAATAATTATGGGTATTTGTGAGCATCAAAATTATCATACATAGACAGAGTATTATTCTCAACAATCTCTTCCTTTAAATAA
The DNA here is from genome assembly GCA_963277665.1 of Viscum album. NCBI lineage: Eukaryota > Viridiplantae > Streptophyta > Magnoliopsida > Santalales > Viscaceae > Viscum > Viscum album. The sequence continues at coordinate 1,720,188,127 of OY728141.1, forward strand.
CAACATTATGTATTGTTGAAAACAACACTTGCTCAACATTACCTCCATACAATTTCTATTCATATCCATCATATTTTATTTGGTAATAATAATAATTAATAAAATAAATAAATACAAAAGGGTCCTTCCAAATAAGTGGAACCTAACATTTGAATTTTTCAAATAATTTCACCATGATTTGAAGGAAATGGGAAATTTAATTTAGGAAAATAATTACTTCATTGGTGGAATGTGTTATCCTATACATTCATCCAAAATTTTCATCGGTACATGGTATGGGGTCCCTACTGCTCAGATTATTTCAAACAACATAGCCACATGTCTAGAAGAGATGGGGATGAGTCTCATGAAAAATGCAACAGTTACTATTCGGGAGATTAATTTGATGAAGATGATAGTTATTATTACATTTTGTTTCCTAATACCCATCTCCTATAAGCTAAAACCAAATCAGATAGAAGATGTAGCTATGAAAGAATCACCTAATTTAAACTATGCAGGTGATGTTGGATGCAAAGTATGTTTGTAAGTTGTAATGAGTTTAAACATCAATGAACCTTTGGTGGGAGTGAGGTCAGGATAGATATCCCATTATTTGGATAGAGTTAGTGGAATTACCTTCCCATGGTGTAATTATTAATCTATATCATCTATTAATGAAGATAGTTCTAACTAGAGGATATGGTTCCCATTGTTGGGTTATGGCTACCTGATCTGGATCATTTCAATAAGGGATTTTCTTGAGTATGATGAATCATGGGGAATGAAAAAATTTCCTCAGTGTTTTTGAGTGGTTTCTAAGTTCAAGGAAGATAGATAATCGAGTAAACCTATCTTTGTTCCAAAAATTGAGAAGGTTTATTTGGCTATAAATTATTTTTGGTGAATGATGATATAGATAGATTTACTATAGGTTGAAACTGAAAAGATTCGAAGGAAGACAATATACTTCCACATGGATTTTATAATTATTGAATTTCAATACTTAAAAAAGATAAAAATTAATGAACAATAAAATATAGTCCAATTGGAAGAATCTAGGAATCCACTTGTAGAATCGATTAAAACTGGATATATATTCACATTATTTTTTCATGGATCTGATATTAGTGCACATATTAGTAATGAAATTTTTGGAATTAGATTATATTTTAGGAAATTGATTTGATTCGGTGGAGTCTTATTTAAAATGAGGAACCAAATGAATGAAACCAACTCACCCCTCACAGAAACTATGGGACCAATATATGGAAGATGTGACTAACCATAAAGCCTAGGGTTTGGATCTTGGAAGCATGAGTTGCACTTAAAGAATAATGAAATCTAGAGATGGATGGGTAGTGTAGATCTGAACTTGATAGTGAATAATGTATCCCCCCTCATCTCATTTTTAATATTTTAATAATTTTATCAAATTATATATTTAGAAAATACACATGATATCAAATGTAAGAAATTCAATATATTGAGATAAATCTACATGATATTAAAGGTAATAAATTCAATATCTCATTCATTTATTAACCTATCTCCTTTTTTATAAAAATATATAAAATTACATATTTTATATAAAAGGGTACATAATTTATAGAGGTATATAGTTTTACAAATTTATAATGGTATACAATTATAATATTTAAAAGTAAAATTTATTAAATTATAAATGTATAATAATTTATAAGGAATAAAACTATATATTTTTTTAATTCTAGAAAACTATAAAAGTATAAATAAATAATTAAATTTTATATTTAAACTATATATGTAAATATGGTATACTATAAAATTTATAATAGTATATAAATTTATAAGTGAATAAAACTATAAAAGTATAAATATTTAATAAAAAAATATTATTAAATTATATTAGTATAATATGATATACAATAAAATTTAGAAAAGTATATACATTTCAAATTATATAAGACTATAAAATTATAAACTTGAAACACTTTGAAAATATCAAAGGACATTTTCATACCATGCATTTTTATTCAAAATAAACTTGAATAATTTTATTAGCACTTTTAATTTCAAGTATTACATGAAATTACAAGTAAAAATTAAGATCCAATTGATAATTATTTTTTAAAACTAGAACACCTTTTTAAATTAAAGACTTTATTCATAAGGGTTATTCAAGAAATTTTACAAACACATGGTGGACAAGGCAATTGAAAAAATGTTTAAAACTTATATTTTTTAAATATAAAACTTTTTTACATTCATTGGAAACTGAGAGAAAACATTTATTTCATCATATGGATTCCACTAACAAAACTAATACATGTATTATAAGTCTAAAACATGAATTAAAATTCAAATAAATGAACATATCCAAAATTAAAGAGATAAGTATGGGGAAAACTTAGTTACAAATCACTAATTTCAATAAAGGTGGTCCAACTCTACCCTAACTGAGCCTAAGAAACCCAAAAGAGCGATCAGATATTACAGTCCAATGAAAAATAAAAAATCAATTTCCCCTATAGCCAAGATTTTTCCAACAGCATGTGTTGAAAGGGGAATACAAGAGTAGGATAAGACATACAAGGATGAGGATATAAACAATGAACGCCAATAATTAAATGACATCATGTTATTTTTGAGCCTCATCCAATATATTCTTTATGAATTGAATATAAATCACTATTTGTAATTATTAAGCAAAAACCCATCATTTAAAACCTAGTCTATACACAAAAACCCAATTCTCATGTTCGGTCAAGCTCACTCTTACGGTGATTCATTTCTGGATAAGAAAACCATAGTCATAGTGAAGCACTGAAAATCTAGCACCTACGGTCAAAGGAACCAGTAATAAACCTTCTCAAACTCAATACTCACATAATCAACACTACTCAAGACTATTAGTCATACTAGATACAACATGTATGGTTGTTTTGGTTGCTATTTTTTTGTTTTATCAAGAAGAAGAGAAGACGCGTTGTTCGGTGAGGCGCGTATGAAGTAATAGTGTGGTTGAAGGTGCTAACAAGATAAATTGGGAACATAACCTAGATTTGGAGAGATATATTCGTTGAAAATATCGACCAGTGACTGTAGTAGGGTCTAGAGACAATGTTGGTGTTGGAATAATGGGTCAAGTTCCACAAAAAATTCAACACACAAGTGGAGGGATGCCACATGCAGTAGTGAAATAATGACTTAGCGAGCACCTAAAATGAACACTATTGATGAATGAGCTTATAATAGAAGCCCTCAAACAACAATGGTGGTAGAAAAATAGAACCCACTTGATAATGAGTGGTGGTTTGATAAATTTTTGTGATTGGGGATGTTGTTTGGTGACTAAACTTCTACAGAGGAGGGGGTCAATTGTAGGTTGCTGGGGTGCTCTCTAGAAAATCGTGCTATTGAGTCTATTTTAGGCATGGGTTTGGCAGTGTCGACACAAGGATTGTGTAATAATGGAAAGGATAACCCGATTATTGAAGGATTATAGGGGAGGTCCATTCATGGTGTCATCTGCTGGGCTTTGGCAGGGCATGCACAAGATGACATAGATTATTTGTGGTGAAATTTTTCATATCGTTTTAGTTATGGAGGGTATTTGATCATATAACTATTGGGATTACTTGTGGTCTTTTAAAAATTGGGTCTTCAGTTGTATAAATTATATGGTCTTGTAGGTATTTATATATAAATAAGAATAAGAATAATTAAAATGGGATTTATGGGTGGGTTACCCCTTGGGGGGGGCTATGATCCTCCTTTCAGGTCCTATGGGTGGGAGGTATATGTGTATTTCATTGTAATTATACCCCAAAGAACCATAATATATATATATAATTATTAATATAATAAATATATTTATTATAATTTTATAACTATTTTAATATATATATTTATAATTATAATTATAAATAAATATATTTATAAATATTTTATTCAATAATAAATATATGTATGTATTTATATAATTATATATATATATATATGTACAAAAAATGTTTAGGAGATAGGAAATCCGACTGCATAAAATTTATTAGAAAAATAAAGATAACAAAGGAAAGGATGGGGTGAAACAAAGACACAAGGTCTAATCCAAAGAAAAATAAGACTACATATGAAGGGAATGATGACCATCACGATAATCATGATAAGATATATCATCAATATATTCCCACTCTGAATATGAATTCCTATGGTCTAAGATCACAAAGTACTTCTCCCTGATCTTTTTTTGTTCCATAGTGAGCTATCTCGTAGAACAACCATGCCCTCTTGTTTCATAATTACACCCTCAACCATGAGATTTTAGATGGTGACTTCATTTCCAAGACTTGGGATGCTTCCATGCCCCTTCTATTTCATCCCTCCCTAAATCAATAATTTTATCATTGGTGATAATATTTCCTTGGCTACCTCTTGGGACCATTAGTTCATTTATGGTATGTACATCACCCATATCATGCGTGTCAAATTCTATGATATCATGGTTCTGAGCATCTAGTAGGATTCCTCCAGAACAACTATCCACTTAATTTCCATGATCATCATGAGATGATATTTATTGAGAAATAATCTTTGACCATGGATTATTCTCATCCAATAATTTAATCTTGCCTTTATCAACTGAATGGACCTATTTCTCATTAACCACATCCCTCTGAACATTGAACTCATCAGATTGTCAAGAAAAAGGAATCATTCTGCCCTTCTTTCCCATATCAACTGAGACACGATCACACATATCCCTACCATCAGATCATTCATAATCTTTTGTAACGTGGTGATACACCATATTAGAACTCATTACCTTGATATAAGAGAGAATACCATTAATTTTTTCAACAATAGGCCTTCAAGGACTTCCAACTTTATTAAGCACATCAGCGTCGGATGAAGCTGCCTGCATGGGACCCACATCTATAGCCGCAACCAAGGTTCTGCATCCAATCCATGCCTAAAACTACAATCAAAATAGATCTGAAAATATTTATTATAGAAATAGAATATAATATTTTTAGGCATTTATCAGATAAATTCTCAGCAGCTTTTCACATAGTGAAAATAATAGGCTTCCTTTCATATTGAACTGAAAGCTCAAATTGGTGCCCTGCAACAACAAGAATAATCGATTGAATCAGAGTGATTGAGAAATAAACCTCAACAAGGAATTTTCAAAACCTCCCATTTATGGAATGTTTTGTCTTTCTATCAAGATTGGTCGACACACTGATAGTAGAAGCAACATACAAATGAATTTTGAGTTTCTACAAGTACCAGTTTAGCCCATGAATACGAACCCACAATTGTGAAACAAGGTTATTTATCTTCTTGGTATCAAAAAGGGGATCCCAATCTTGGATCATCAGAAATATTTGCTTGAGAGAAACTAGGCAGCGATCCCAAGCTATGATCTTCATCACATATGAGGGGAAGACTAAATGATAAAACCCCTTGTAATCGATACAATGATCCATCCATCAAAACACCATAAATGAACAAGGTAGTTCCTCTACTCAGAAAGATTCAAGAGTTTTCATCCTCTGATATAATCAACCATTCAAGTATTATAAACTTAAATTCTTCAATTCGCACATCCAAGAGTTTAGAGTCCTCTTCTACAATTGCAAAAGATCAATTACGTGTGATGCGATTCACAGAATCACCCGTACGATCTGAGAAGAACCGCCAATGCACAACACACCGGGGATCAACATTGTTTAGGGATTTCATGCCCCCAGATTTACTAGAAAAAATATCTAAAGGTGGCCTTGCCAGAGAATCATCCATCACCAGTTCAGATCGAGATAGAGCATGAACTCCATCCAGCACCGTCTAACCAAGGCGGAACAAACCATCCATATGTGCACATACACATGTACACGTATATACATGTATACACACACATGTATATCCACATGTGCATACACACACATGTATATACACACGTGTATACACACACCTGTCTACACACACCTGTATACAAACACATGTCTCCACACACATGTCTCTACACACACATGTATACACACACATGTATATACACACATGTCTATACACACATGCATATACACACATGTACATACACACATGTATACACACACATACATATAAATTCATGTAGTTATACATGTACATATTTTAAATTATTTAACATCAATATAAATTTATATCTAAATAAATATATTCATTTATATATTGTATAATTGTTTAAATAAAATATTAATGTATTATATATATTTTAATTATATACATATTTTCTAATCAATGTATATAAATAAATTATTAAACATTTGACTGATATAAATTCGATAATTATATATATATAAAATTAAAATAAATCAATAAATATATAGTTATATAATTATAATTATAAATATATACATATATTCATATAATAATAAATATATTTATATAATTATATATATTTATATAACTATATATACATATATAAATATCTATATATTTATTAATATGTAATTATATATAATTATAAATATAATAAATATATTTTATATAAAAATATTTATTATAATTTTAAAACTATTATAATATATATTTATTTATAATTCCAACTATAAATAAATATTTTTATAAATATTTTTACACAATATTAAATATTTTTATATAATTATATATATTTATACAATTATATATATATGTATAAAATTATATATATTTATACAATTATACATATATATGCATATAATTATATATATTTATTAATATATAAATATATATTATTATAAATGTAATAAAAATATATATTATTTTCAAAAAATTATCATAATTTTATAATTATTTAAGTATATATATAAATATTTATTTATAATCTTATAAATACATTTTTAAAAACCTTAAATATATATTTGAATTATTAAAAAATATACATTAACATATCATATTTATATTAATCATAAACATGTGTTTCAAAATTAGTATATGTAAATAAGCATTATTTTTGAATATAAAGATAATAATTATACATATATTAATAATATTTTTTATTAAAAAATTAATCAGTGCAAAGAATAACACTGATAAAGATCCTCCTTTATTAATGATAAAAAAGTGTTGATAAAGGGTACACCTTTATGAGTTTTTTAAAAGCTTTTAAAAGATACCTTCATTAGAGCTTTTAGCTAGCACTCATAAAGGAAGACCTTTTATCAGCGCTTTCTATTTAGTACGGATAAAATCTAGCACTATAAAAGTGCCAATCTGTGGTAGTGGGATATACCCCTCTATGTTCTTGAGAGTGTGAGTGACTTTAAAACTATAGTAGTTAATTATATAATTCTTGTTTTATGTTTCTATTTTTTTCTATTTAAATTTGGAAATCATGCATTGGTTGTTAATAGTAATTTAAGTAAGTCGTTAATCATTATTCAAAACTTTTGTTTTATTTAATACTATTCCCTATTCCATGATATCTAGTTTATTTAAGGGATGAAACAATTGATTATGAGTGGATAATTACATATAGGAGGGAGGTTATGATTTAAAAGGATGAGTACATCATGATTTCAATTGTTCTTCTCTTATGAGTTATTATACATAATTATGTTTCATTCATATTAAATATTATTTAATCCCCTAATCAACTAAGGAGAGTGATGGATATTTGGGGACAAAACACAATATAATAGAGGGAATTGGGGTATTGATAACTAACTTAACTACACCTATTAATTTATAGATACAATATTATACAAATATGTTGGTTATATATTACTGTGAGATAGGAATCAGGGATACTAAGTAGTTCTAGTTTGTTCCAATAGGTAGAACTAGTTACCCTAATAAGTCCTATGACTTTGGATAAGATTAAATTCATGAGTACAGTTGAATTTTTTTAATAATGGAAAACTATCCTTGGAAACTAGTTTACTTATCTTCATGATTCCTATCCTTGTTTAAGCTTGGTTAATTTTATATTATTCTTAGTTAATTTAGTTTAATTTCATAATTAAGTGACAATATTAGTAATACCTAGAAATTAATTTGAAGATTGTAATTAGTAATCCTTATTTATCATAAGAGCAACCCCAAACTTTCAATTTACTAAAATTTTAAGGTTAGCGATTGTAGGGAAAAAATAAATTCTAAAATTTTCTAGTCCTTAAAAATTAATGACATCATTGATGTTTATGACTATGAATTCATCATATCTTCAGAGGAGAATATGATCAATGCCATAAATCCTTGGAATACTTGGACACAAATAATTGAAGGAGAACAAGTCCAATACACACTAAACTAGGGGATATGTGCATTCGATGACCTATTCAAGGAATTATTTTGGGAGGACCCCTTGAAAAAATATTGGGTGGTAGTATAAAGTCCTTGTTGATAGATAAACATACAATTTTGAGGATATAGATTCAACTAGTGGGATCCAGTATAAGGAACCGACTATCAGGTGTCCATTGTACTCACTAATGATCAATAATTTCGGGAGATTTTCAATCGATATTTTCAGAATATATCTTATACTACTACTCAAATTATTTTTCTACTAGAAATCTAGGTTTCAATATAATAATCAAATCCAATAAGGAGAAGGATCTCACATTGAGAATGGACATTGTAAATGTTTATGTTCTTTCTTTGATTTCATCTACATAAATATGAGAAAGGTTAAGAAAACTAGGAATGAGAGTATTGAGATGTTAAATAATAAAAGAGACTATTTTAAAAGGAATAAATCCTAAAACGAAAGGGATCAATGATTCACACTCTCCTTATCTTAGTGATTTAATTCAACCTAGGTACTCCAAGCGGTATTAGAGCTAACCAGGTTGCCTCTAAAAGATCCAACTATACCTAAAGAAAAATATTAATATATATAATTCAATAAATATTATAGGAGTTATTAAATTCATGGAAATAATTATCATGTATGGATGAATAAGATGATATATACCTACCATCTCTCTCTTGGCCTCAATGTTTTAGATATTTCCATGATCGGATTTACACCAAGGGAAAGGTTTTCCCATCAAAATCAAAGATAAAAACAATTTTTAGGTGGATAGACAATATAGGAATGTTATCCATATATAACATTCCAAAATATTCTATAAAAATGTGATGAGAATCCAATTTTCTAATAAAATTTGGGAAAAACTTGAGAGTATTTTTGAGGAAGATAAAAAATTAAAAGAAGAAATGTTCAAATTTGGAGAATAATTTTTGAAGATGTGAGTATGGATAATAAAGAAACTATTCGTGATTAATTCACTAGAGTTAATTAGATATTCAATAAAATAATAGATTTTATAGATAACTTGGAATATTCAACTATTACAATGAAATGAATAAGAGAATTCCTTGAAAAAATTGATGCCATGGTTTCTACACTAATGGATAAAGAAGTCTTATCTTAAGAGCAATTGCACAACACACTTGTTGCCTATGAGATGAGGAAACCCCCAGTGTTCAAGAAGAATATCAAGGATGATATGGAATATAAATCCATAAAATGTCTTTAGCTAAAAGATAAAAAAATATTCACCATTATTATATTTTGAAGTGGATGAAGAAATTGACGAAGCATGAACTAAAGGGCATAAGATTTCCATGTACTTTATCTCCAAGAAGATAAGAAGTGGAAGAGGCAAATATAAAAAATATCTTCCTCTTAAATGATTTAATTGTGGATGAATTGAGAAGTTTTCAATTAATTTCCTAAAAAATAAATATTTTTATGTTGTGAGTGATGATGATGAAAAAGGATTCCTTTGAATAAGGTATTTTAAATCAAAAAAATGACTATGGAAAGAAGAAAAAATCCTCACGAATTTATAGAAAAAATCTAATAAATATAGAATAATATGGAGAATCATCATCATATAGTGATTATAAATAATGTGACACTACTTAGAATCACAAAACCTTTATAGACTAGGTTAGGAAGAATGACGACACATCAAGAAGTGATAAAGAAGAAAAAGGCTATGACGAGTATATGTTGATAGCTGAATTGGTGGATTACATTGAGTAGAATAAAAATACCAAGAAGAGGATAAAAATAATTTTAAAATAATAAATAAGAGTGTATGAGAAGGAAAATGTAATCATTGAAGAGATTAAGATCCTCATAGTGAAAATTATATAATAAGATAATATTCTCAAAGACTCTGATGAAAAGCTTACTAAAAAGAAAGATGAATTGGGTGAGGTATAATATTGATTACTTAAGGATAAATACACCTTTAATATGACTATATAATGTTATGAAAAAGTAGCATATGTATAGGTAGAATAATCCAAAAATACTAAGAAGACTATCCATATTAAAAAGGTGTAATCTGTTTTTGATTTTTCATGTAATATTGAATATGTTTCCTTTATTTATATATATTTTGATACTTAAATTGAGAATTCATGAGTTGATGAAAGTTATATAATCATTAATCATACAAAAATATGAGATATAGATTATTTTATTATGGAAAATATCCTAAATAAAAATAAAATAAAATTCTAGTGTACACAAGGGCAATAAGAAAACATTCTTAATATGTCCCATAAATATTTTGGAAAATCAAGCTTAAAAGGTTATTATTGATCTGGTGGGAAATTTAGGAATAAATATTATAGCAATTAACATAACATTTCTGCCCATATAATCAAAACGAATCTAGGGGATGAAATTTAGCGAAGAGAATTTTTTTTTGAGAAGAATAAACAACCTCAAAATATAGAAATTTGCAACCAGGAAGTCAACAAAGTTGACCCTATAGGATACTAAATTTGGTAATAATAAAATTAGATAATGGAAATATAATCAAGAAAAATCTCATAAATAATTTAAAATTAATATGGATCAATAAAGTGTTTATACTAAAATTAGAAAAGAGGATTCTGAAATCCAAGATAAGTTGTGTGGTAGATGTAAAAAAACTAACCATAATACCAAGAATTGTATATCTATGCTTCCAATATAATAATGAAATATATATAATTTTTTTTAATTTGAATATGAATGTTACTTTATGAATCCCAATATTGAGTACCCCTATAAATTGAAGAGTAACAGTGGGTCTTCAATAGTTGTGTTTAGAAAGAGAATATGATCTTGGTTTAGAGGCAACTCTTAATTTAACTATTCTTACCAAAGAGAAAGGAAATGCCTCCTTATTCCCTTTTATATTTTTTTATTTTACTAATATATAGGGAATTTAAGGATTACAATTAAATGAGTATTATATGATTATTTTATACACTACACAAAAAATAATATCCCCATTATAGAGTGTTCCAACTTCAAAGATTAAGAGGAAATGAGTGCATTCATTAAGGGGGGATAAATTATTAACTGAAGCAATAAAATCATCAGTATGTTTGAATATAAAATTTATATATAAATATTTATAAAAATTAAATTAAAGTATTATAATCCCACTTACTACCCATAATTGTGCATAACAAATTTTTTTATCAAGGGGGTGATGGTTGATGGAAATCATAAGCTAAAGTGGGGTATCATGACATTCACTTGAACTTTATGATGTATTTATTGATCTCTGTGTAAGATAAAAATAATTGTCGATAAATATATTTGAAAATCTCCAAGAATGATAAATTTAAAATGTAATCATGTTATAGACATATTTGTGGAAAAATTTCTGATATTGAGAAATATATATTGTTTTTTACCCTAGGTAAACAAATTTAGAAAAAGATATGATTAGCTAAAGACTCATTATTAAGAAATAGATGGTGCCATAATTGTCTCAAAAATTTAAATCAGGATTTAATTTAGGATAAAATAGGGAGAATAATGTATTTTTGGAATCCTAGAATATGGTTAATGATAAGTGAGATCCATCCTCTATATCTTCTTTACATTTAGTTTTAATAATAATAAGAAGAAAATCATTCATCGAATCAAACATATAAACCAATAGAATTAATTGAATTTACAATAAATACACAGGGGGATATTGATGACCCTAAGTGAGAATTGTATTTTTATCAATAAGAAAGACTTCCAGATGATAAGGTGATGTTATTATATTCTTGGAAATATGTTATGAGAAGATAAGGTGATTCTATAAAAATGGTAATGGAATATATACTAATTATTCTTAAATAAATTGGATAGAAAATTCAAATTAGATCATTTATATATGATTAATTGATAGTTTATCTTAAATGAAATATATAATAATATCTATGATTTATGAAAAACTATAAACACCATGATTCTTAATAATGATGGGGGAGCAGGCTATATTAGACAAGTGTTAAAGTAAAGAAAATGGATAGATAAAGTGTGGAGATTCCTTCCACAGTTCATCAAAACATAATAATATGGTAATATGAGGAAGGATGTATTTGGATGATGTTATGAGTTAATTTTAAGAGTATAAGAAATCCCTGAGATTATTTGGGAAGGGTTAGATCAATTATATAATTTCAGGTGAACTTGAAATCTACCCCCAAGTACTAGTTGCTTATGAGTCATTGGTATAATATGTATATGTCATCATGTACTATGTATGAGTTATTAGGACTTGTGTATGAGACATCGTCTCACTCACCATATGATTCATTTTATGAAAAATTAAAAAGTGGATATGAGTCATTTGGACCTACACATGAGTCATTTTTATTTTTTGTATGATTGATTCAGTTAATCTATAACAGTGATTATATATGAATAATATGACTCTGTATGAGTCATTTATAGGTTGATACTTATTGAAATTGTGATTCCTTTCAACGACTAAATATTAGGAGTTTCCAAAATTTATATTGTAAAGAAAAAATTTATTCTGTTAATGCTTGCATTGATATTAAAGGATTTAAATATAAAAATTACTTGAAATAATTTTGAATACAGATGAAGTATGTTAGGGGTACACATTGCAAGAGACAATGCCATGCCACAATGATGAATTCTTCTATGAATATGTAGATTATTTTCAAAAAAATATAAATATATAAATTTTTTGGGGAGAAAATGATCTGTGATAATTCAAATATTATAAGAAATAAATCCCATTACATAAAAGTATTTGAATAAAGGCTTTTACTCAAATTTAATGAGGTTTAAATGAGAAATAACCTAACATAAAAAATCATGATGGTTCCATGCTATGAATGTGGAAGGAGTATTTCGATGATATTCATGATATGTCACAAATATAAAAAAACTGGAAACAAATAAAAAAGATGATTGAGATATATCTTCGCACAACTAAAACCAATATTATTTCCCTTGTATTGAAAGTGAATTTGAATACATCTAGTACATCTTGTGTATAGAAGAAGAAGGATGAATCAAACATTTATACTGCTATATTGAAACGTGATGACGAAGTAGAATCAAGAAAATATTTCTACGACCTATGATATCATTGTATTTTTATGGTAGGAAGGTGGGTGAGGCCCGTAATCCTTAGAAGATGAAAACACACATACTTGAAATAGAACAAGGATTACACACACTAAACTAGTAGATATGAGTGTTCAAAGACTTGTTTAAGGAATAAGTTTAGTAGGAAACCTTGAATAATTTTAGGGAGGTAGATTAAAGACTCAATTTGGAAATGTACATAATATTTTCAAGAGATAACTTAAATTGGTAAAAGTCTATATAAAGAACCCATCGAGATGCATACACTTCACACATTTGTAATAATGAATTTTCAAATATTGCCTATGAATATTTTTGAGATATAACTTGTGATTTTAAAAATATTTTTTTCTATTGGAAAATGGGGTCTTGAGATAATAATCAAACCCATCAAGAATTAATCTCTCAGATTGAGCCCAAATATTTGAAATCATAATGTGATTTCTTTTATTTCATCATCTTGTATATGAGAATGAGATAGAAAACAAAAAATGAGAGGGTAAGTTATTGAATGGTCATAAAATTTGGTTTAAAATAATGAAATAAAAAATGGATCACCAATTCATCCCTCCCCCTCTCAATGATATCACTTAGCTCAGTTACTTCACACTTCATGAATTTCTAAAGGAATTAAGATCTTCCACTCGAATAATGATTGATATTAATCATCATCAGACCATACCTCAAGAGTTTTTTATATTTTTTACTATCACCTTGGAATCCCCCAACTAGGATTCCTCTACCAACTACACAAAGGCCGACTGCATCATCATCTAATATAGACACCATATACCATTAAATTCTCCCATATCTAGCTACATTATGGAGAGTTCCGCAAAAAATTTCCAAGAATAACCAGAATCAGATACAACATCACCACATGACTTCCTACTTAGTGAATCATCCACAGAATTACCTTTCCTTAGTGTATAAAAAACTCAAACTCACAATCTTGTAAGGATTCAATCCACCACTAATGTATCAATTTCTAATCACACTGATAGAATATATATCTCAAGGTATTTTTATTTTTGAATAAGAAAAATCATTAGATAGTGAGGTAATGCTTCCAAAACATTAGAGAAAACACAATCATGACAAGCTTAGGATAATGGGTAGTGTAGCTATATTATTGATCTTGAAATTGATGAGACCCATAGATGATAACAACTCTCTTCTTCATAAAAATTCACTACAATACAAGATTTAATGTTTCATAATAAAAATCATAAAAAACTCCCACAACGTGAAAATAGAGGACCATACCCTTAACTAGAATCGCCTTCAAATACTAAAAAGTACCATAACATTAATCAGCGTATATAATGGCCCAATACTTTCTATTAAAACAAATTTAATGGGTTATAATCTGAGATAATTTGGGTACAAAACTTTTGTAATAAACTAAAAGACATTGGAAAAATTTCACCTCTATAACATTCTTAGGGTCCACCCAATAAATAACCACCTCAATTATATAAGTATCCATGACTAATACATGATAATACAAGTCTTTTCCTAATAAATTACCCTTATATTCCTAAAATGTACACTTTTACAGATTTCAAAAGTTCTACTATTGTGAAATAACTCCCAACACAACTTGTAGATGCTTTGTGTGACCCTCCTCTGAATCAAAATACGCAACGATGTCATCAATGAAAACCACCAAAAATTGATATAGTTATTCATTTAATACAAAATTAATCAAAATAATGAACATATTTGGAAAATTTGTGACACATAAGGGAATCACCATGAACTCATAGTTTTTACAACAACATCTGAAGGAGTTATTTATAAGACCATCATCCTTCACCCACATATGATGATATCTCAATCACAATTTGATCTTTGAGAACTAGCTATCTACCTTCAACTGATCAAATAGATCATATATCTTGGGAATGAGATAACATTTATTTACTATAAGTTGATTCATGTGACTATAATCAATACATCAATATGTAATTCCATCCCCATTCCTCATAAACAAAATAGAAGCACCCCAAGGTGACATACTGTGATAAATGAAACATCACTATATAAGATCATCAATTTAAATTGATAGATCCTACCACTCATAAGGAACCATCCTATAGAAAGACATTAATATTAAAGTGACACTTGGATACAAATCTTCTCAAACTCAATATCGTATAGATGGGGTTATATTACAACCTATTTAAGAAATATATCATGGTAATCTTCAAAAACCTTGTAAAACACCATTGGTTGATCCTCCACAAAACTCAAAAAAAAATCTATCAAGGAAGATAAGGAATCAACATGCCACTATCCCATTTTATGGTCTCACTCACTAATAAATAAGTCATTTTCTCCATAATTGTCATATAATATAAATTTCCTTCTAAATAAATCAATTATAAACATCCTTGAATATATCCATTATATGACAATGATTATGTCTTATGGATCTATTAAAAAAAATAGAAAATCTCTCTAGGAGTGTTGCTACCCTAGAATTATCTCACAATATCTATAAAAATCATACAAGATAACTCAACATACAACTAAAATAGTCAACTCTAAGGGAACTTTAAGCCTCTCAACCTCAATGACTAAGGAATAGACCAAGGAAGGTGAAATGAAGGATTTCATAGATCTCGAATAAAATAAATCATACACTAAGGTAGAATATTAGTAGATAATACCTCACACGATATTTGACTTGCCTATTTCTAGTAGCTTTAAGTCATATATTTGACTGTGTACATATCTAAAAACTCTCTATATTTGATGGTGAGAACCTAAATATCTATGATTTTATCATTGTATCGAAGGATGAGGGGAATGATGAGGATATCCTTTCCCACCCCATCCCCTCACTACTAATAAAAAACTAGAGTACCCTACTGTTACTGCCTCAGAGGATGGTACTGTAATGGTTGATCCTAAAGAGGGATTTTAAATCCATTCTAACATCTAATAAAGGTTGGGAACTCAAGATTCTGATTTCCATGACCTATATAAGAATAAAAAACCATGACTGATCACCCAATAGGGGTCTATGAACTACTAACCCATAGTAAAATAGGATAAAGAAGGATAGAAATGACTCCCTTATATCTGATATTTCATCTAAAAAGGTAATTGATAACATATATATATATATATATATATACTCTACGTAAAGTCTTGATGAATCCCATATCATGATTATCCCATCCTAGAAAATACTATCTTGATAACCTCTTCCTTCCCCAACAATTTCAGATATGTCGGTAACATGAATAAGGAGACTTGAAACATGATATCTTGATAAAAATACTCCTAGAAAAGAATCACCCTAGACTAATCCCCTAAGAAATATATTAATTACAACACAATATTCTCTTATACCTAATTAGAAACTCCATATTGTGAGAAATCCCCTAGAGGAGACTAATAATCTCCTACAAAAAATCTGCCTCCTAGTTAATGAAAGTAACTTTTCCTAAAACTGGACATGAAAATTTTCCCATGAAACAATCGACTCTTCATGATACCCATGAAAAAATACAACTATCAAGTAGATATATGTAGTATAACAATAGAAAATAAATTTTAGTTATCCCTTAAATTATCTTATAACCTAATTTCTATTTCATTTCTCTCCTGTTGGATAGCCCTGAGTTGTGAGAGATCCCTTTGAAAGAATTTGGGTAGTTTTTGATCCCGTTCTTCTGTCTGAACTCATATTTGAGCATTGATTATCTCATTTCATTCCTACCAGTAAGTAATAATTTTCTTTTCTTTCATTATTAAATTTAATTGGTATTAGTTTCACTATTTAGGTGCAATCTAATGTGCCCTATTTCTAGGTTTTCATCTATTCTTCATTTTTCTCCTGATACGAGTCGATTCAGGAACAAATATTGGATGATAACTCCACTAAAGACCTATGATAGGACATATCATGATTTTAGCTTAATGTTAGGGTGTTAATATATATGAAAGTATTCCACGTGACTGATTTTCTAAGAGATTCCCTTGAAATGGAATTTATTTATTGATTAAAATGGATCAGTATGAAAAATGATATTAAAGAGACTAGTTGATAAATGATTAAAGGTTTAGAACCTTGAATTTGAATAACCCCTTTGGAGAGATGATTAATTAATAGGACCAACATGAGTGGATTATTAATTTATCACTTTTAAAGTGTGAATTTAACCCTTTATAGGGGATGTTAAATGATGATTTCAATTATAATTTGAATTGATTAAATTAAGGGAATGGAAGACCATGTCCTTAGGACATGGCCATGAATTTTATTAATTAAGAATCCTTTTAATGAAATTACCACATGAGATAATTAAGAGTTTAATCCTTATAAACTTTTCCCACGATTAAGCCGCCTTCTGAAGTGAGGTTAAATTGAAATGATCATAGGGGTGACCTTTGAAATAATTAAATATATTTTATTGAATGTGTTTATATACATTGGGTGATACATGGGTTCATATACGAATTCCATGGATGGAATCACTTGGATACTATATTCTTATTTCCTGAGTGACCCTTAGACTCCCTAGAGGGTTTCTAGGTATGGACTCAAAGGAATTATTCTCTATACACCTGAGTGATACTTGGACTCCTTTGGAATTAGTAGGATGTAATTAGAGGAAATTTGATTATATATTCCATGGGTGACACTTGGGTCCCTTAGCATACCTCCAGGGATGGACTTAGTGGGAGATGATGTCATACCACACCTAAAGCGATAACTAGGTCATGATAAGCATCACCATTGATGGTATTTCATGGTTTTGGGTTCATTATATGCCCAGAGAGATACTTGGAATCCAAATAACAAATGATAATGATGGTCTAATGATATTAACTGAAAAAAAATATTTATATGTGTCTTCCAAGCCAAAACACAAGCTTGTATTTGGTTAGTGACTTATACCATATCAATGGGCTGGTTATGTAGATATTGGTCACATATATTTATAGGGGGCACTTTTCTATGTGAAAGGTCCCAGTCATTAATTATAAATTGGTACTAGATTAACTATTTATTTAGATAATTTCCATCTAAGGTCGAAGAAGGTAGCATAGGATGGGTATCCATGCGAACCTGGAACTTTATACGTTGTTCAATTTTAGTGCTTCTTTTAGATATTATGCTACCATATGTATTTTTTTATTATATATTCATTGACTTTGTGGAATTAAATAGCATTGGTGGTGGCCTACTGAGATATTATCTCATACCCTACTCAAGCTGCCTTTGGTACCTGAGAAGATTTCATGATTACAGGTATGGATAAGGGAAAACACCCTGCTATAGGTTTATGATTACTACTTAGGAGTAGGGGAGAACAAGACCGATCTAAGGCTCATGATACTAGTAATAGATAGTTACTTTTTTGTATTTTTTTTGTATTTTGATACATGTATTGTAATACCATCTGTATACATGTTTTGGAGGTTTTGTAGAGACATGGAATGATAATTATTGTATATGATATTCCTTCTCATGTTGTATTATTTATATTTGTCCTTTGATGTTATATATTCTCTATTTGATTTACTACTTCCACTATTGATTTTTATTACTGATACCACTGTGTTACACTTTGATAATATGGAATAGTCTCCATACAGACTCACCCTAGGCCCTCACTGCTAGTCTGAAGCCTCTAGTGTTTGGGGAGATGCGCTTGAGGTCATGTGGAAAACTGAGCTCAGGACACTATTAAATGGAATTAGAGTCTTGTATTTTACAAGATATACTAAAGAAACTTCATATTTCAAATAAATTCTTGGGATAATCCCAGGAAACATTGATTCTCATGTTCAATGGGTCAATAGACACTCTTGTCTCTAAGATGATATGGCTCGAGAAGTGAACCTTATCTATCCAAAAGTGGCATTTAGTGATCTTATCATATAGATGGTGGTATTTCAGTGTATTAAACATGATCTCAATATTTCTTTTGTAACACCCCAAGAATTTATAATATATTTCATTTATAATAAATTTAATTTTGTAGATTTCTTGTGATACATGCAACACCGAGTTTAAACAAAACCTTGTTTAGTCTTGCTTTACACACCTAATTTAAAATTAATTTTTTACAATTACATAAATTTATTTGAAAAAATAAAATTCATTTTTTAAATCATAATATAAAAATTAACTTAGGGTGAATTATTGTTATTTTTCTAAAATGTTTCATTTTTTGATGAATAATGAAAAATACTGAATTTCAATTGAAAACCAACTTTTCCATTAAATAATTTATAATGTTAAATTATATTTTTAAATGATTTTAAATTAAAATTGGTTAAATTTTATGTTAATTAATTCAATTTAGTTCATTAGAATAATTTTTATATTGAATTTTTATATAAAAACATTGTTAACTTTTGAACATGTTCACTTTAAAAACCCATTTTTTGTCGCATCTACAGGATTAATTTTACATTTATATTTACCACTTATATGAGTTGAAATTGGAAAAAAGGATTAAATTTTTGTAATAATAATAATTTATGTTTTCTAATAAGTCCAACCTAATTTTAAACCATAATTATTAGTAAAAATAGTTAAAATTAATTACCATGATTGAGGTTAAAATCGAGTTTTACGCATTACATACATCTGCATTAAAACTAATATTAAAAAAATAGGTTTTTTATTTAACAAATTGGATATAATTTTAAGAATAAATAGGTATAATGTTTCAAATAAAACTCATTTTAATTTTATTTATAAAGATTAAAATAATTAGGTAAATAAAAATATACAATTTACCGTGGTAAAAAATGAAAGGGTAAAATGAAGTAATCTTAAATACTAAGAAATAATATGATTAAGATGTATTTATTTATGTGTAGTGATGATTTTTTAAAGAAAACATAAACCCTAACATATATTATTTATCTATTTTTAGGCACATGAAGAAAGGGAGACCTCCCAATAGTGAATACTTTTGGATATTTACAAGAATGACACTCCTCCTTAATTATAAAAGGGAATTCACTCCCCTCAATTGTTATCACCTTAAAAACACTTTAGTTAAACCAAGACCTAACAAAAAATCTTTAATAACTCCATAAAATCATACTGGAATTCTTATATTTTGAAGAAATATAATTTAGGTTAGATATAGTGCAAACCTAAGAATAATACTCGAATAAGAGGTAACGTTCTTCAATGAGAATTTTTATTTTATTTCCTCCCCCACCTTCTTAAAATATTATTAAACCATGATTATATAATAAAATAAGTACATTACATATATATTTATGTTACTATAATAATTTAACAACCTAAAACCATCTCAAAATTCTGTCAAATGGGTTATGGAATCATCATTCATATGTGTGGCGTATTACTGCCTCGAGAACCAATGTTTGTTTTTCTATTACACCTCTCAAAGTTGGGTATAGTGATGAATATAAATTATATATATGATATTTATAAAATAATTATACCTATGGATTCATTATAACATATATAATTTATTAATTTTCATTTCATAGGATACATGATAAGGTATTATCGTGTGTACATCAGACTACCGCCTCGCGAAGCGATATGATTCATGTTTTACTAAAACAACACATGGTAGGTGATAAGGATACAATTAATGATTATATGTGATATAAGTGAAATAATTATTATATTCAGGAAATATTTATTAATTTTAAGGATAATATATATCATTATATTTATTTCTTTTTCCCTCACACAATGATGAAAACGTCATTTGTGTATGTGAGGACCACCGCCTTCACGAAGTGATGTGACTCTCTTTTCATTACCACAATAAATAGATGATATATATAAGTATAAAATATGGTATATATGATATTATTATCAATATTTAAATATTATATATTACTTATCTTCTCTCTATAATGATCATTGGAAAATGGAAACTTCACTCATATTTACATACAACCTACCATCTCCATGATTATAACATACCTCATTTTTCATAAACATAATTCATTATTAATTTTAAAAATTTAATTGAGTTAAATTATGATAATTATGATATTATTATTATTATTCATATGATTAAACTATATAATATGTTCAAGAACCATATCTTTCATGAAAAACATGAATGAGAAAAGAAGGAAATTAACACATGAAACCATGAAAATAATAAAAGGTTATTAAAGAACGGGTGATAAGATGTTATAAAAGGATCATATATGATATTTAAAATATTATTATTGTTCTATTATATATTTAAATTTTTTTGAAACCACTATAAAGGAGTTTAAATTATGTTCACCTAAAAGGAAATCTGAATTAAGATATTTCCTCTCTAATTAAATTCCACTGCAACTTGTTTGTTATTATGCACCAATTCATTTTTATGCAATTTATATACATCCAATTTTAAATTTGATATCAAGATTCATTAATAATACATGTAATTTTAAGTCCCAAATATAGTTATCTCATCCAAGGGGATTTGAATTTAAAACTACCAAGTGGTAAAAGTTATTGTGCAACCTCACTTTCTTTTCTGATTGTTAACTTTCTCATGAAAAATTCACATTATTGTGATAATTAATCATTGTAAATAAAAATTATATTACATATACATATTATTCTATTATAAATATGATTATTTAAAAAACCTTATACCATTTTTCCATATATTTTTCACTTTTAAGGTTATTTTATTTACTGGGGAAATATTGATAAATTAGTATCATTTAATTAATATAAACACTTGATGATAGGGAACATTTATTATAAATTAAAATAATTATTTGATATATGAGGAATTATTTTGATAGGTATGAAATGGGTGGGTCCTGGATATAGATCACCCTTGATGCATTAGTAGTATCATGAGGTGACTCAGTTGGCCAAATCAGATGGGTTTTTACCCAATATGTTTTAAATAATCTTATGAATAGTCTTGATGGAAATGGTATCATATACATGGGACACATGACTTCCAATAATTAATAATTTTATTAATTAATAATTTAGTTATTATTATCCATGATATTTTCACAATGATATTATATATGAATGTATTTCATTATCTGATTATTGATTAAATTGAATAAGTTTTGAGTTATTTACCTTTCAATGTTAATTATAAATTATCTATTTATATAGGAAAGTTATTTAAATGGAACATGTGTTCACTTATTTAACTTTACATATTTATTATTATTTAATTATATATGAAATATTATGTTGTACATAACCTATACTGAGAATTTGAGATCACCCTTATTTTTTTTCCTTTCCCCAGGATATAAAGATGAATTCTCGAAATGAGTTTTAAGGATTTTGATATTTTAATTTTACTATGATTTATTTTCTTTTCCTAATGTAAGATGCGTATAATGTTTGTATCTAGTTTTACAAAACTTATAAACTGATTGATGCCCTGGTATTTTGAATCATGTATCAATGCCAATGTAATAACATAAATATTGGCTCTATGTTATTGGGGTTGGGGTCATTATAGTTGGTTTCATATATAGTTTATTAGAAAACTTGAAAACTATATTTAGAAAAAAATATATTAGGTAACATAACCCTATGATAAACATTGAGGATAAGTATATAAAAATATCATAATGTTTTGGTAAGGTATATATTATGTGGTCTTTTCTAGAAATACATACTTATATAGACACTAAAAGTGGTCATGGTTCTAGAATATATGTACCTTGGATTAATTAATATGAAAAGGTTGAATTGGGATTGACCTAATCATCACTCGGTGTATGAAAATGGTACTTACCACACACTTAGTTTGACACTTCTAAGGGATATGTTTAGGAAAATTCACATTTTTAACAATCCATTATGTGTGATTTGAAAATAAAGATATCCTCAAAGTTAACATGTTTATAATTTAGAGATTAACAAAGATTAAATATTTAATTTATGTTAATAATTACACCATATTTAGTATTAATAATTTTATAATCTAATCCTGTATATTCCATTTTTTAAAAGTGGTGCATGGATGGAATAACGTAATCAATACTCATGAATAATGTAGATATTTCCCTAACAAGGAATCCAATACAACTGGTATTAAAACTTAAGAAATTATGTCTATAATAGGGAAACATAATCAGGTTAGGAAAAATAACATTGACCAGATGGAGTAACCTATTTTTCAATTATATTCTCCAATTTTGGATCACTTTATGTGACAAAATAACCCATAATTTAGTGGGACTACCAATAAAGTTTTAGAAGAGCAATGTATCAAGACAATTTAAAAGTAATTTATTGCATTGGGATGTAGTGAAAAAGAAAAGGTTGCGCTTATAGAGTATTGTCTGAAAGGCGATGCTGATCAATGATGTTCATTGATTCAAAATACTAGGTAGGAAGAGGAAATGGAACTCATGGAATGGAGAGATTTTATGGATATATCTTTTGAAAAAAATTTCCCTCATGAGTAAAAAATTAAAATGAAGATAAAGTAACTTAGATTAAATAAAAAAACAAAGTGTTTTTGAGTATGAAGATACCTTAACAAGTATATCTAGGTATTCTAAGGATTATATACTCAACACTGAGTGTAATATTTAAAATTTCTTTTAAGTTATAAAGAAAAATCTCAGAAGGGAGATTGTCTCTCAATATTTTTCATTATACGTTGAAATAGGTTTATGTGCCATCAAAAAGGATAATGAATTATATAGATATTATATGTATGTGATAAATTAATTAAATACAAGGTTTAACTATCACTATGAAAAAAGGGAATACATAAAAAATAATAATAAATTTCTATCATGTTAGAACTTTATAATAAATCACCCTAGGATATTCCCAAGTCATGGGAGTTTGTTATAAGTGTGAAGAAATGGATCATCATGTTAAAGAATAAAAGTGAAGAAGAAAATCCATACAATTTAGAGTTACAATTTCAATTATATGGGGAATTAGGAAAATTAATGAACCAAGAATCAAGGGAATATACCAAAAAAGAGGCCAAGGGGAGAAGGCAATGATTTGTCGGTCACTGCAGCAAAGGTGGAATTTACCAATCATGTGGTGACACATACATTAATAATATATTAAAATTTAGATAAATATTTATTTGATTTTGGATCCTCAAACTCCTTTATATCTAACTAGTTTTCCAAGAAAATTAGACATTTCCCTTTTAATTTAAGAGGGAAGTCTCATTTCAACAAGGATGTGGAAAGAGTTCCCTATTATGACACATAAACGTGCTTTATTTTTTGACCTAATTGTTATACCTATTCTTGAATTTGATATAATCCTTTATATAGAATGGATTTCAAAATATGATAAAAAATATGTTTCAATAATAAAGAAATTATTATTTTTGAGGAAGATATATAATTCTCTATTTTTAGAGAAGATACTCCAACATTTAATTCATATCTATATCCAAAATTAGTAGCTCTACTGAAAGAGATTATTGGAGAAGAAGAGAAAGAAAAATCTAGGGTTAAAGAAGGTAATCATTAACTTAAGGATGTGCTCATTGTATATTAAAATATTGATGTATTTATTAAGGAATTACATGGACATCCCCTAGAGCATGAAGTTTAGTTTTCCATTTATTTAATATCTGAAGCAAGACCAATATCAAATAACCCCTATAGAATGAACACTATGAAATTCATGTAGCTGAATAAAAAACTAGAGGAGTTGGGTGACAAGGGATTTATCTTCCCTAGTGTTTCACTGTGGGGAGACCATATTCGATTTGTTAAAAAGAAATATATATCAATAAGGATATGCATTAATTATAGGAAAATCAATTCTATTAAAATAAATAACAATATCATATCCCTCAAATTGGTGACTTATTTGAAAAACTTCATAGAGCCCAATATTATTCAAAGATTGATATTCACTCTAGGTATAACCAATTGTAAGTAACTAAAGAAATCATTCTGAAGAAATATTTTCGAATGAGGTATGGGAATTATGAGTTTAAAGTAATTCCATATTTATTGATTAATGAAAACTCTATTTTTACAGATCTAATGAAGAAAGTATTCAAGGAATAACATGAACATTTTGTTTTGGTATTCATTGATGATATTATGGTTAATTATAAAATATATGAGAACCATAAGAATCACTTGAGGATCATTATCAAGACTCTTAGAAGGAAATTGTTATATATGAAATTTAATAAGTGTTATTTATGGCTTTAAGAAGTTTCTTTTCATGGCCATATTTTCTCCAAATATGGAATCTCAATTGATCTAGCTAAGAAAAAGGAGTCATATAATTTCCTATACCAATGAACATAACTGAGGTATTTCGTCTCATTGGTTTAGTAGGTTACTATCAGAGATTAATTTAAAATTTTGAAAAATTGGATAACTAGTTAACAAAAATTACATGTAAAGGGGTTATGTATGTTTATAAAAAGTATTGTGAATAATGTTTTTATGAACTAAATAAAATATTGGTTAATGATTTGATTATGAATCTACCATATGGAAGTAATGCGTTTATGATATATAGTTATGCAACAAATAATTATATTGGTTGAATCCTAATGAAAAATTAAAAAGTTAGTACATATGCATCAAGGTAGTTAAAGACTCATGAAATGAACCATCCAACCCGTGATCATGTATTAGCAGATGTAATATTTGCATTGAAGAAATAAATACATTATCTATATGGAGAAATATGAGAGATATACAATGATCATAAAAATATAAAATACATATTTTCATAGAAATAGGTCAAATTGTAGACAAAGGTGATGGATTGGTCTACTAAAATATTATGATTTCTCAATACACTACCATCCCCGGAAAGAAAATATGGTGGCAGATGCATTGACTATGAAATTACAAGGAATTATGACCCAAATTAGGATTGAGAGGTATCCTATGATCATGGATTTAGTAAAATGGATATAGGAATTACTATGGAAGATGATACATCAATCATTTTTAAAATGATTGAAAAACAATCTCTATTATAAAAGATAAATAATTCTCAATTTGATGATGTAAACATTCAAGAAGAAAATTAAATATGTGAATGATGGGAAAATAGTAGACATTTTTTGTGAAGAGGATGTCTATAAATTTGGAAGGATATTATGGGTTCCATATATAAATGAGATAAAAAGAGAATTTTTGGATGACTATCATAGCTCAAATTTCCCTATACACCCAGGTAGCACAAATATGTATAGGTATTTGAGGATACATTTTTTCTAGGATAACACGTAGTGGGAAAGTATAGATTATGTATCCAAATTATTGGTTTTTAAAAACGTTAAAGCATTGAGATAGTATCTTAGAAGAGTAATGAAACCTTTTTTTATTCCTATGTGGAAAAGGGATGACATTACTATGGGATTTTTTATAGGATTACCAAATACTCCTAGAAATATTGATGCAATATGGGATATCATTGATCTTCAAAAAAAAATATACACATTTATTCACTATATGAGATGATTTACCCCTTGAGTAACTCATAAGGATCTATATTAATGAGATTTTGAGACTAAATGCTGCACCTATACCAATTATTTTTGATTGATATCCTTGTTTTATGTAAAAATTATGGAAGTCTTTAGAAATATCTTGATAATAAGACTCATTTTAGCACCTCCTTCCATCATCAAACAGATGGAAATTCTAAAAGGACTATTAAAAAAATGTAAAAAAATTATTTTATGATCACTTTACTTTCAAGGTATGTGGGATCATTATTTATATTTGGTAGAGTTTTCTTATAACAATAGTTTTCATTCAAGTATTAAAATAACACCGTATGAATAATTATATGGAAAGAGACGTCACAATTACATTTTTTGGGATGAAGTTTGTGAAATAAAACATTATGGTCCAAAACTTATAGAATAGAAACAAAAAATCTAAACGGTAATTAGGATCACATTAAAGTTTCCTAAAGTAAGTAAAAGAGTTATGCTGATAATCAGAGGAATGATATAGTGTTCTAAGTGGGAGATCGTGCTTCATTGAATGTATCCCCATGGAAGGGTGTTATAAGGTTTGGTAAGAAATGGAAACTAATCACCAGGTACATTGTACCATATAAAATTATTGAAAGAATTGTATTTTTTTCTTACCATTTGGAGATTCCTCAAAATATCTCAAAAGTACATGACATGTTTCATATATCTTTATTTAAGAAGTACATGTGATATCCAATGAATGTTCTAAACTCAGATGAAATAGAATTGGAACTTGGTATATCTTACTATGAATAAACCATATAGATCCTTGATACTATAGATCAAGTATTGAGGAATCTAATGAATCGTCTGGAAAAGGTACTTTAGAGAAATCACCAAAAAGAGGGAGCAATGGGGGAACTAGAGGATATTATGAAGAAGAACTATACTAATATATTTAAAAGTTAATATTCAAGAAATTTCAATGAAAAAATTATTTTAAGAGGTAATAATTTAACACCCCAAGACTTTATATTATATTTAATTTAGAATAAATTTAATTTCACCAATAGTTGGTGATGCACACAACACAGGGTTTAAACAAAACCCTACTTAGTCACACTTTACACACTTAAATTACAATTAAAATTTTAAAACTTTTAGATAATTTATTTGGAAGTATAAAATTAATTTTTGAAATCATAATATCAAAATTATATTAGCGGGAATTTTTGTAATTTTTCTAAAAAGTTTCTTTTTTGATGAATAGTGAAAAATAGTGAATTATAATTGAAAAGTGACTTTTAGTTTAAATAATTTATAAATTTAAATTATATTTTGAATTAGTTTTAAATTAAAATTAGTTTAATTTTATATCAATTAATAAAATTTATCTCATTTTATTAATTTTCATGTTGAATTTTGATATAATAACATTATAAACTCTTGAACTTTTTCACTTTAAAAACTCGCTTTCTTATCACATTTATGAGATTAATTTCAAATTAAATTCTTATACTTAGGTGATTGGAATTTAAAAAAATGGATTTCATATTTTGATTAAGAATATTATATATTATCTAATAATAAAAACTTAATTTTTTATCATAATGATTTTTGAAAACAGTTAAAATTAATTACTCTGATTAAGGTGAAAACAGGGTTTTGCTTGTTATATAAGTTTGTAGTAAAACTAATTTTAAAAACACATATAAGTTTTATTTAATAAATTAAATATCATATTCATAATAATTAGATTTAAATTATCAAATAAATATCATTTTAATTGTATTCTTAAATGATTAATTACCTATATATATAAAAAGACATAAGTTACTATGGTAAAAACTACAAGGGTAAAATTGAGAAGACTTAAAGGATAAGGAATAATATGATAAAAGAGTATTTTATTTGCGTGTGTTAGAGGTTTCTATAGAACAAATAAACTATAAAATAAATTATTTTTATATTTTGGATGGAAATTAGGTAAGGGAGACCTCCCAATAATGAATACTTCTAGGTATTTATAAGAATTCCACTCTTTAATTATAAAATAGAACTCGCTCCCCTTACTTATTAAAACTATAAAACCAAATTATATGGGAAAATATCTACCCAAATAAATTCCCAAAATATATCCTCTCATCATAGAAGCCTTATATTGGGAAAAAATTTAAATTAGAAAGGATTTAATGAAAACATAAAGAGGATACCTGATGAAGACGCAAAGTTCTTCAACGTGCATTTTTAATTATTTCTTCTTCCACATGCTTAAATTATTATTAAACAATGATAATATAATAAAAAATATCTTAAATATACTAAGATGGTTTTATAATAAGTTAATTACCTACAACCATTTCAAACTTCCATAAAATGGGTTATAAAATCATCATTCGTGTGTACGGTGAACGACCGCGTCGTGAATCGATGTTGTTCGTTTTTCCATTTCCACCTCTCAAGGTTGGGTATGATGATAGATATAAGGTGTATATATGATATTTAAAATATAACTATACATTTTTAGTAATTATATCATATATAAATTATTAATTTTCACTCTTTAGGAGTCATGATAATGTCGTTCATGTGTATGACATACTACCGCCTCATGAAGCGATGTGATTCTTATTTCACTAACGATTCACATCAAACATGATAAGGATAATTTTAATGATTATATGTGATATAAAAAATAATTAGGATATTAATGATATATTTATCATTCTATAAGGATAAAATATATCATTTTTTCTCCTTCCATTTCTCTCATGTAAAGATGATAATTTCATTCTTATATATATGGAATACCACATTCACGAACTGATGTGAGTCTATTTAAATCACCACACCACATGGATGATATATATAAGTATATAATATGGTTATATGTTATTATTATAAATATATAGAGATTATATATGACTTAACTTTTTTATATAATGATCATTTGGTAATGTAAATGTTACTCGTACATACGTACAACCTACTATATCCATAATCGCAACATAAATCATTTTTCATAAACAACATTCATGATTGGTTATAAAAGTAAAATTGATTTATAAATATGATAATTATTTCATGCTTATTATTATAGATATGATGGAACTATATAATCTGTGTAAGAACCAGATCTTTCAGAAAAACACTGAGAAAATAATGAAATTAACACCCAAAACCCTGAAAATAACAAAATATTATTAAAGAATGTATGATAAGATGTTATAAAAGGATATTATATGAAATTATAAATATTTATATGGTTATATTATAAATTAATAACATTTTTGAAACCATTATATAGGAGGTTAAAGCATTCTCACCCAATATGAAAAGTGAGGTAAGAGATTTCATCTCAATCTACAATCCATTAAGTTCGACTTTGAATTATCTTATCCAAGGGGATGTTAATAGACAAATAACAAGTGGTAAAAGTTATTTTCAAATCTACATTTATTTTTTTATTGTTAAATTTATCATGAAACAATCACTTTCTTGTGATAAATTTTCGTTGGAAATTATATTTATATTAGATATCCTTATTCTAATTATATAAATATGATTATTTTCTAAACAATTTAACATGTTTACATATGGTGTTAACTTTGAATGTCATTTGATTAAATAAGGGAATATTGATAAATCCGTATATTTTACTCAATACAGATAATTGATGATAATGTATATTTTTATGAATAAAAACAACTATTTTATATATGAGGAATGCTTTGGACATGTATGAAATGGGTGGGGAGTAGTTATATATATCCCCTTAATGCATCAGTAGTCTCATGAGGAAAATTTATTGGCCAAATCAGATGGGGTTTTACCCAATATTTATTAAGATCTCTTCTAAAACGTCTTGATGGTAGAGGTATCATGTACCTGGGAGACATGACATCCAATAATTAATAATTTTCATAATCAATAATTCTATTATTATTATCCATGATATTTTCATAATTATATTATCTCTATATTCATTTAATTTTCATATTATTGATTAAATGAAATGTTTTTTTAGTTACTTACCTTTCTTTATTGATTATGCATTATCTATTTTTGTATTAAAGTTATTCAAATGGCATGTGTGTTCAGTTATTTACCTTTCCATATTGAATATTATTTATTGATTCATAAAAGCTTCTGTATACATAACCCTTAATGAGTATTTGATCTCACCCTTATTTTGTTTCATTTCCATAGGATATAAAGATGAATTCTTGGAATGAGTTTCAAGGATGATAATATTTTAATTTTTTATTATTTATTTTCATTTGAAAATGTAAAATGGGTATTATGTATGTATATAGTTTTAAAAAAACTTGTAAACTAATTAACCATTTGGTATTTGAATCATGTATCAATAAAATTGTAATAAAATATGCATAGACTCTGAGTTACTGGGTTCGGGGTCATTACATTGGGCATGGTCATGACAGTTATGAGAATACACCATGATTTAATCCATGAATAAAACTGCAAATGAATCCAAATACAGGTGGAGAACCAAATTCATTAAGGCCTTGGTAACTGATGGTGCATTTGTAAGGTTTAACGACATAATCATATACTCAAACCAAATGTATATTATCCAAAACATTGTACATGATATGTTTTGTGGTCTAAAATACAACAAATGGTAGCCCTAACTCACATCAAACGTAGAGAAAATAGTCACTCCTTAGATTCAGTCAAAGAGGTTGTCTATAAGTGGTCATGAAAATTGGTTCTCTATTATAAGTGGGTTCAACTTGAGGTTATCCATACAGAACCCTTGGGAACTATATGCCTTCTTTTTTAAAAGGTCAGGTGAACCCCATGATGATGCTCTGGGTCATATAAAACCCTTTAATTCTAAGTCTTCCAACTATTTTTTGAGTTCCTATAACTCTGAAAGTTCCATCATATATTCAGGAATGGACACTTGATCCCCTCTTGGAACTAGCTCGATGGTGAACTCCACCTCTCTCATAGGAGAAAAACCAGATATGTTTTTAAGGAAGATATCGCTAAAATAATATAAAATATGAGTGAATTCCATGAATCATGTTCCTTAATCACTCATGAAGAGACTATCCATCTGGGTTATCACTTCACCCATCCCAAAATGCTCTGGTCCATCATGAATGTCTTGGAAATTATATTATCCCTCACGAGCATAATCACTTCCCTCATGTGATGTAAAATAATACCTATAGTGATAGAAATAAACATGGAAGTGGTGTGAAACCGACCAGTTTATCCAGAGAATGACATAAAAATTAGTCGTCATGAGGAAAGAATATTCCAGAAGAAGAATATCCACCCACCTAGAGAGTTAAATCATTGAACTAGCATATACTCTCTTATAGAACCTCAAACAGTGTGTATAGAGTCATCACACCATATAAGTACTCCATCTTTAGGCCCATACTTTTCATAACTCCCACAAAGATAAAAGAGTGTAATGATACTTTATGAAACAAGGAAGATACTAAACTACATGATACTAGAATAATACCTTGAACTATAGAAGGTATTAGACTTTGCAACTCAGGTGTAGTCTGCACTGCATATATATGGCATGATCCATGGTCATGAGATTCATCTTGACTAACTTGAGCTGGCTAGCTCAGCTGGAAATGAACCTATGAAGTATGACTACCTCGACTAAATTGAATGATATTAGACCAACTCCCAACCTAACATAGAGCTAATAATCCTATACCCAAATGTGGTGTCAGTAGAAAACCATTCTCATTAGGTATTGGATGGAAACGTTTGTAGAAAAGCTGAAGGTGACCCATCCCTCCACAATCTCATAACTTGATTATGTTCCTTGTACACTAAGGATTCTTATGGTATATCCTAACACATTACTGGTATACCACATAACTGTCAATTCACATCATCTGACTGTAGGTTCCCCTATGAGGAACCTGAAAATTTCATCTCTTGCTGCTAGAAGAATAACTAATCTTCCTCGAAGTGGAACCACCCTAACCCACACTACTATCTTACATCAGGTTCCACCCGGTGATGAGGGATGGGTTCACTATCTCTAAAATGATAGTCTACTAGAAGACATTCACCTAAAATTATATGGTGTACAAAATCCCATCCTCAAACCATCTCAAAGTCATCAAATTGTCACTGGTCTATGTTAATTTGAAATGATGAATCTCTATTAAATGATCTAAATACACCATCATAGACAAGGAACTATGTTTTAGGTGTATAAAATCCGTTTTGAGGTTCAATCTTAGTGTATGTGGAAAGGAGTAGTCATCCAAGACTATTTGGAAGTCCACCTAGACCATACCCTGATGATGATCAGCCTGAGATATGACATCCCACCAACACTTAGCAAATTCACTAAGCATATAAGTGGCGAGATTGACCCTTTACTCCAGATATATCTCCAAGTGATCAGAGATTGAAAACATAGAATTTATCCATGATTATATAGCCCGAGGACCACCATCTCCTGATAATGTGGGAGGATGCGACTTTTTGAATTCTCACATCAACTTTTCTATAGTAGTGTTTGGTCATAGAGAACCCTATATGAATTTCATGAAACACATGGATCTATATCAAAACATAGCATCAACTACTAGTGGAGTATCAACAAGAAGAGCGTTATATGGAACAATAATAGGTAATAATGGTGACTCAAGGACTACCACCTATGAAGCATGGTCTTTGTCACCCTCCTAGAACATGACTCCAGGATTTCATGGAAGCATAGATATACAATTACCAAACACATTCCTCCAATAAAATATAAAATTAGATTGGATCAATGATAAAGAAAAAGGTTCAGGCACACATACTCCTTATAAATGAGTCACACCTCTTCCCTTGCTCCTAAATCTAGGTGTAGGTGGTATGAAAGGTGAAAAATGATCACAATATACACTACCTACTTCCTACTACAAAGTTTGGGTAAGGTTCAAAGTCTCATATAATACAACAGAGGTTCTGGAATATGGAGTGTCAATTGTAATGTATAGAGGAAAACACCCTTTACATTGAAATTAACATCCCCATTTACCAATAATCATTTCATTTAAAATTTTAGATTCATTTAATATCATAAACATTTATATACTTACCTATCTCGATCTGGTTTGATGCATACCCATTCCCAATTTATAAAGGTCCATACTCATTAAAAATTCCAATTTGCATGCCAGGTAACTACAACCTAACCTTTATGTACAATATTAGGATATAAAAGGTCATGTATCATGATTTTATTGAACTAACTTCCATTTATAATTTATAGAAGTATATTCATCATAAATTAAAATTGGAATTCAAGTAATCATATCAACTAATGTTACAGCTTATAGAACTAGTGGTTCATGGAAAAGACATGGAATAATTAGTTAATTAAGGTTCCATCATCAATCTATATAGGAAAATTTTTCTACATTTATTAATACACATTAATTAATCCAATTATATTATCTCTACAAGAAACATTACCACATTTCCCTATATGTTGATTAGGTAACTCACAACAATCATAGGAAAACAAGAAAATTCTTGCAGAAATATAAATATGGCATGACATAATACAAGGCATGTGAATCCTTATATTCCTAATATAATGCATGAGATTGTTCTTTCTTTTCATACCAGACCATGGAAATGAAAATACATAATAATAATATCATCAATAATAACATCACAAAACATGTTCATCACCCAACGGTGAAATATGTACAACTTTAACAGGTGTAAATCAAAAAAATAATAACTCATCCCAGGTAATTTGTGTTTCCCCTATATATGGGTTAGCTACTTTAGGGGAAAAGATCATTTCCAAATTTCGATACATCACAGTCTCTTTTATAATACCCCAAAATTATGACAAAAGTAAAAAAGATCATATGATACAACTTTGTAGTATCCCTACTCAGTAGCTAGAAATAATTCCCTAAGCCGATTGGGAAAATGACTACTGCATACCTCCCCGTACGCCATAGGATACCGATTAACAGTGTGGTTCTGTGATGGTACGGTGAAAAGACTATACCCTCATGATCAATGTATGATACAATTGAAGATAAAAAATATAAAAAATGGAAGTAGTAAATAACAAGTAGCAGTGGAATAATAAATCATCCAGATGAATAAACAGGCGGTAGCTAAATCAATATCATATACAAAAATGATGATCACACCATGATGTTATACAAAATGGAAGATAAAATGGTACATGAATATACAACATGATAAAGACAATAAAATATGACAAAAATCTACCTATACTAGAATCAAAAGAATATTCTCCATCCTCTACACCCATACTTCATCCTAGTATATAAAACCATACATCAGAATTTGGATACTTCCCTTTGTTATACACCTATAGTCATGATGTCTGTTTGGGTACCATAGGCAGCCCAAAAATTTTGTAAGATATACTCAATATTCCTCCAAAAAAGGTTTATAGAACAATCAAGTCAGTGCATATAAAATGAGTGGTGTACAGGTAAAGGTAGAACAAAAAACAAATAAATAAACCATGTCAGACTAGGTTCTCATTGGACCCCAACCAAAACTACCTTCTTTGGCCTAAGCCAGATATGTTTGAATGGAATTTGACCTGTATAGATATAATATGGGTGTATAAATGGTTCATAAAAAATGAAGTATAAAGAATAGACTAAACCTAAAATTTTTATTTGGAATAGAAGGTGCATCCCTGGGTTAATAGTTCGGACTTCTTAGTTTTTGATATAAAAGATATCCTTGTAATTTAATATATGGAATCCTGATCTCATCCAATGAGATATGTTAAAATGAATCCCAAGTATCACTATAGGAACACTATAATAAATCATAAACATAATATTCCATCCAAGGTGATTCGTAAAAAGGAATCCCAAGTATCACTCTCAGCCTACTGTAAAGACAAAATTCTCTAAGCTCATCCTAGGTACACCACAAAGGGGACCAAGTATCATTCAGGGCATGGTATAACCATATTTCTAACTAAGCCTATCCAAGGTAACTCCCCTAGGTAATGGGTATCACACATGGGTAGGTAATTCATTCACCCGATGAGACCATCCAAGGAATCCTATAAAGAATCAATGTATCTCTCTTAGGGAATTAAGATTCTATTTTCAAATCAAATTATAAATCATTATGATCCCATACATGGAATCCTTAAATTGAGAATCTTTCATCACCATAAAATTAAATACAAAGATATGGATTAGCTATCAAGAACTCATACCCTTTAATAAGGCTTGATGATCATACTATTTAATAAATTTGGACACATCATTTAGTTTAAATAAAAAAAGATACCAAATAAATCACAAGTGCCTAACACATGTACTATCATTTCTTTTAGTTCATTTCCCATTAAAATACATTTATTATAAGGTGATTTAAAAACCCTAAGTATTATAAAATTAAAATTAATCCTTAGGAATAAGGCTCTTAAGCCATTAATAGGGGTAAACCCATTGGGGTGGATCTTGTGAAGGTAATCACCCCATGAAGGTGATTCATAGGTGTTGAACCCTCTGGAATTAAGTTGATTTATTGTGTTTTGATAATCCCAACCATTCTTTCTTTATATCTTGATTATGCTTAATATATTCCAAATATACTTTAATATATGTTTTTGCTTTCATTATGCTTAAATTAAGTCTTTTGAATTATCAGATATATGTTTACTATGACTTAACTCTTTCTTCCAAGTGAATGCTCAAACAGTTTTCAGCTACCGTTACGAACTAGCTACCGATACAGAGTAGAGAGCTACCGATACAGTTACCGGTACAGCTACCGATACCCAAAGTACATCACTGCATCAAAGTCTACTGATAGAGCTATCGATACAATGAAGTCGACAGTTACTGCTAAAGAAAAGTTGACAGCTACCGATATGCTGAAGTCCACCTTTATGCAAAGTCTACCGATAGAGAGCTACCGCTACCGTTACAAGATAGTGACACAACTACCAATAGAGAGCTACCACTACCATTACAAGGCAGAGCCACAACTGCCGATAGAGACGTACCGCTACCGATACAAGGCAGAGCCACAGTTACCGTTATAAGTCCACCGATACTGATGTGATCAAGTCTACAGTTGTAGCTACTGATAAAAATTCTACTGTTACAGATGAAGTCTACCTACAGACACCCACTGTAACACAAGTCTACCGATATCAAGAGCTACCGTTCCAGAGACAGAACCCGACACTACTTTAATTTCTTTATCTTTGTTTAATCTAACCAACAGTCATATCAGGTATATTTTAATACAATGAAATTTATTTAATGTGTGCTGTTGGATGTCAGGGAACCGTACCTCGTACCAGAAAAAAGTAAATCATCTTTTGCCGGAGCTCGTGCTTTAAATAAAGGAAGGATGTGCTACTGCATGCGGGCGAGACATATAGACGAATACACAGAGACATACAGAATATAAGGTGTGCTGGAAGAACAACCAAGTGTGAAAGCAAAGAGAAGACTGAACTTACACGAGGAACTCATTCATCACTACTTACCAGTGAAGAGCTGAGAATGAGAACATAACACAAGAGCTTCATCGAATGTCTCTACACCTGGAAGTCAAGGAAACAGACGATACTCTGTTTTCTAGACAAAAAACCAGAAGAGGACTCAGAGCGAATTCTGATCAATCAAAGGAGTCCAGAACTACACGACAATCACTAGAGCCATTTATAAACTCTAAATATTTGCTCTGTGATTTATCTTTTTACATATGAGCAGTGTGTGTTATATGATGTATTTTACACACACACTGTCTCTTGTATTCTAACTGGAGGATTTGTAAATCCTCACTCAACATTATTACATCCTTTTCTTTCCCACTAAGATAGTGGTAGAGGTCGTGTGTGACCTAGACAGCTGGTTGCTGTTGTTCTGTTTTCCCATGAATAACAGTGGTAGAGGTCTTGGACCTGGACAGTTGTATACTGTTGTAATCCCCAATCCAGGGTGTGGATCACTTTTATATAAAGTTTTGAGAGGACTAAGTCTCAGCTTGAGACTGAACGTCTTGGTTAAATCTGCTGTGTTTACCTATTTTCAAAGTTAGTCTTTTATTCCGCTACTAATTACTTTAAAACAAAAACTGTTTTAAAGTCACTTTGATAATTAAATTTGCAAGTGTTTATATTAGTTGTAAATCTGTAAGTTGGTTTCAAAAGTTAATCAACCTTTCTGTTTTGATTAACTGGGAAATAATCAATCCCCTGAGAACCCAACAGAACCTTTGCTTTGATATAAATTCACTACAGTTTAATTCAGTATTTTATTTGGGGGTTTTTAAGAAAAAGTTTTAAAACAGAAATTTTAATTGGAACTCAATTCACCCCCCCCCCCCATCTTGAGTGTCCACTCCGACCAACATTTGGTATCAAAGGCTGTTAAAATATTTTCTGAGAGTACTCTGTTTTTCAACTGTGATTTTAGTCGTATTTTAAAGTTCTTAAAATTTCTGTTATTTCTAAATTTTTATCTCTTTAAAATCTTTGCTTTAATTTAGTTATCATGGACAATAGACTTGAAGGTGTTTCTACCAATAGAACACCATTTTTCAATGGCACTAACTATGCTCAGTGGAAAATCAAGATGAAAATTCATTTAGAGAGCATGGGTTTTGATATTTGGACTGCTATAGAATCAGAATATAAAATTCATACTACTGTTAGAACTACTTGGAATGAAGATACTAAGGCTGCCTACAATAATAATTGTAAAGATATGAATGCTTTATAGTGTGCTCTAGGATATGAGGAATTTAATAGAATATCTTCCTGTAAAACTGCTTATGAAATTTGGGATACCTTAGCTGTTTCTCATGAAGGAACAACTAATGTTAAGGAGATGAGATTGAATACCTATACTATTAAGTATGATAATTTTAAGATGAAGCCTGATGAACCCATTTCTGATATGTATCTCAGGTTCAATGAAAGTTTCAACACAATGAATTCTCTGGGAAAGGATGTTCCAGCAAAGGAACAAATCATGAGAATTTTGAGATGTCTACCTGAAAGATGGAGAGGAACTTCTGTCTCAATTAGAGAATCATGTGATATTGGTGAACTACCAGTCAACGAACTAATTGGAAAACTGATGATGTATGAAGAGGAACTCAAAATAAACAATGAAGAGGATGATGAACCTAGAAGGAAGTCTGTTGCCTTCAAAACTACAACCTCAAAGAATAAGGATAAGGAAAATCTTCAAGCTATCAATAAAAGTTCAAGCTGTGAAGACAGTGAGAGTGATTCTGATAGTGATGCTGAGATGGCTCACATTTCCAGAAGATTTAAAAAGTTTTATAGGAAGAAGAAGTTTTTTAGAAAGTCAAACTACAAAGGTAAGTATGTAAACAAGGGACATTGGAAAAAAGGATTGGAAGAAATCTGACAAATCAGATGAAGTTGTCTGCTATGAGTGAAAAAGGAAGGGACACATAAAAGCAGACTTTCCACAATTGAAATACAAGAAGAAGTATGAATACAAGGATAACAAGTATAAGAAAGCCATGAAGGCTACTTGGAGTGCTTCTGAGGATAGTTCTAGTGAATCTGAAGTT
Source organism: Viscum album (assembly GCA_963277665.1). Lineage (NCBI taxonomy): Eukaryota > Viridiplantae > Streptophyta > Magnoliopsida > Santalales > Viscaceae > Viscum > Viscum album. The sequence goes on from OY728141.1 coordinate 1,720,227,457, forward strand.
TCTGAAACTGAACACAGAAACAAGGCTAATATGTGTTTTATGACAAACACTTCTGAGGTAACTTCAGAAACTCCTGCTTTTAATTCATATTATTCTGGGGATGATTCTGAATGTGATAACATGTCTACATCTGAACTGTTTGAATATTGTGATATGTTAGAAGAAACTTGTAATGAGATGAAAGACAAATACAATGGTTTAAAGAAACAATATTTTTTAACTGTTAAACATAAATCTGCTCTTGATATTGAATTAGAAAAGAATGCTCAGTTGATTAAAGAGAATACTGAACTAAAATTGTCAAATGAGCAACTCAAGAAGGATTTAGAGAAGTTTACCAATGGTAAAGATACTCTTACTCAAATTCTAGGTAAGCAAATAGCACCAAGATACACTACTGGTATAGGATACCAACCTGGACAAAGGAAAGTTACCCAAACTAGATTCATTCCTAAATCTGGATAGAATGTTGCTAGCTCTCGAACTTCAAATGCTTAAACTAGTTATATTCATAGTTATGGATCTAATAAGGTTTATCTTTAAAAATATTTTGATTCTAAAAATTTTATGAGACCCATTAGACAAATATGGGTACCTAAAGTGTTATTGGCTAACCTGTCTGGACCCAAGAAAATCTGGGTACCAAAATCATTTCCTGTTTAAATCTGTTTTTTAGGAAACCTGCTTAAAGATCTCCTGTAAAAAGACCTGGTACTTGGACAGTGGATGTCCAAGACATATGTCAAGAGACTTCTCATGCTTTAAAAGCTTAGTCAGAGTTGATGGAGGCTTTGTCACTTTTGGTGATAACTCAAAAGGAAAAATCATTGGCTTAGGCCAGATTGGTAACACTGAATCAGTATTGATTTCTAAAGTTTTATTTGTTGATGGACTTAAATACAATTTGTTATGTATTTCTCAGTTATGTGATGATGGTTTTTATGTTAAATTTGAAAATGATTCTTGCAATGTTTTTAATTCTAAAAATGTTTTAGTGTTTGCTACTTTGAGAAATGAAAATGTTTATGCTGTTGATTTAAATTCTTTAGCTAAGCAAAATATACTTGTTTAAATGCTTTTCATAAGGAGTCTTGGCTTTGGCACATAATATTAGAACACTGCAATGTGAATTCACTTAGAAAACTTGCTAGGAAGAACTTAGTTAGAGACCTACCCAAAATTGAATTTCCAGCAGACAAAGTTTGTAATCCCTGTCAAAAGGGAAAGCAACATAAAGATTCTTTTAAATCAAAGAAAGAAGTTTCAACTTCTCAAAATCTCGAGTTGGTTCACATGGATTTATTTGGACCTTCTAGAGTTTCTAGTTTAAATGGGAAGCACTATGTCTATGTTCTTGTAGATGACTTGTCTAGATATACATGGGTATATTTTCTAGCTCACAAAAGTGAAGCTTGTTCTTGATTTATAAAATACTCCAAGTCTGTAGAAAATCTTAGTGGACTTAAGATTAAAACTATGAGAAGTGATCATGGTCGTGAGTTTGAAAATCATGAGTTTGAATCCTACTGCTCACACAAAGGCTATAGTCATAATTTCTCTTCCCCTAGGACACCTCAACAGAATGGTGTAATAGAAAGAAGAAACAGAACCTTGCAAGAAATTGATAGAACCATGCTTAATGAGTATGACCTACCCATTTATTTTTGGGATGAAGCCGTAAATACAGCTTGTTATGTTATCAATAAAGTCTTGATCAGACCCGTTCTTAAGAGGACCCCTTATGAGTTGTGGAACCATAGGAAACCTAAGGTTAACTACTTTAATGTTTTTGGCTGCAAAGTCTTTATTCTTAATACTAAAGACAATCTTGACAAATTTGTATCCAAGAGTGATGAAGGAATTTTTCTAGGTTACTCAACTTCCAGCAAAGCCTATAGAGTTTTCAATAAAAGAACCAAATGTGTGGAAGAATTTGTTCACATCAAATTTGATGAAACTGATCCACATGAACCTAAGACCTCTCCTGAAAATCTTGAAGATGATCTATCTGTTTTGAACATTAATGATAAAGACAGTGGACCTGTAGTTAAAACATCCAGTTCTATAAATTTTCCAGACCCTGCTTCTGTTGAACCTCAACCTGTAGATGGACCTGAAATCTCTAGCCCTACCTTTTCAAGACCAACTAGGATTATGAAGAATCATCCTTTAGATATTGTTGTATTAAATATTGATAGAGGGACACAGACTAAAGATTCTCTTAGAAATCAGGTTGAACATCAAGCCTTCTTTTCACAGCTAGAACCTAAAAATATCAATGATGCTATCAATGATTAATTTTGGGTAATAGCTATGCAAGAAGACCTAAATCAATTTGAAAGAAACAAAGTCTAGAAATTAGTAGAAAGACCTAAGGACACTATAACCATAGGAAAAAAATGGGTGTTTAGAAACAAAGTTGATGAATCTGGAAACATCATTAGAAATAAAGCTAGGCTAGTTGCAAAAGGTTACAATCAAGAAGAAGGAATTGACTATGAGGAAACCTTCGCACCTGTAGCTAGATTAGAGTCTATTAGGATCTTACTTGCCTATGCATCACATCTGAATTTCAAGTTATATCAAATGGATGTGAAAAGTGCTTTTCTAAATGGTTTTATTGTTGAAGATGTTTTTGTAGAACAACCACTTGGTTTTTCAAATCCTCATTTTCAAAATCATGTTTTTAAACTTTATAAAGCTTTATATGGTTTAAAACAAGCTCGAAGAGCATGGTATGAAAGACTTTAAAACTTTCTTAATTCAAAAGGATTTACAAAAGGAATAACTGATCCCACTCTTTTTATAAAAAGGATTTCAAAAGATGTATTAATAGTACAAATCTATGTTGATGATATTATTTTTGGATCTTCTAAAAATTCTTTATGTACTGATTTTCCAGAAGTTATGCAAAATGAGTTTGAAATGAGCTTAATGGGAGAGCTTAAGTATTTTATTGGTTTTAAAATCTTTCAGACTAAATATGGTATTATTTTAAATCAAAGTAAATCTACTAAAGATCTGTTAAAATGTTTTGGTTTGGATAGTATTAAATAAAGTGATATACCTATGAGTACCACCTGTAAATTGGATGTTGATGAATCTGGGAAACCAGTTGATCAAACTAATTACAGAGGTATGATTAGGAGTTTCCTTTATCTTACTTCTAGTCGACCAGATATTATGTTCAGTGTATTTATGTGTGCTAGATTTCAAGCTAATCCTAAAGAATCACACTTACTGGCTGTTAAATTTTTTTTAAATATCTTAAGCGTACTATGAATTTAGGTTTGTTTTATCCAAAAGGACAATCATTTGACTTAACAAGTTATTCAGATTCTGATTTTGCTGGCTGTAAGTTAGATAGGAAGAGCACATCTGGAACATGTCACTTACTTGGAAAATACCTAGTATCTTGGTGTAGTAAGAAACAGAACTCAGTTGCATTGTCTACTGCTGAAGCAGAATACATCACTGCTGGTAGTTTCTGTGCACAGATTCTGTGGATGAAACACACACTACTGGATTATGGATTTGACTTTAAACATGTTTCAATCAACTATGACAACACTAGTGCGATTAATATCTCTAAGAACCCTGTGTCTCACTCTAGAACTAAACATATTGATGTTAGACACCACTTTTTAAGAGATCATTATCAAAGAGGTGATATACCACTTGAGTTTATAGGCACTGAACTTCAATTAGCTGATATTTTCACTATGCCTTTAAGTTCAGAAAGATTAAGTTTCATTAGACACGAATTAGGAATGATAACTTATCCTTAAACAGTTAAGAGAAAAACCTCACTGTTAGAAAATCCTCACCGTTAGAAAATCCTCACCATTAGAAAACCTCACCATTAGAGAATCCTCACTGTTAGAAAATCCTCACCGTTAGAAAATACTCACCGTTAGAAAACCTCACCGTTAGAGAATCCTCACCGTTAGAAAGTCCTCACCGTTAGAAAACCTCACCGTTAGAAAAACCTCACCGTTTGAAAACCTCACCGCTAAGAGACTTTACCGGTACATATCGCGCTGTTTTAAAATTATGTAAAGCCGAGTCATCGAACCGTTGTTTATTTTATTTATGATTTATGTGATTTATGAATCCTAAATGATATTAAAACTCGAACTAGACTCACTCAATCTCACCACGAACCTGTCTGCTCGAATTCTCCAAAACCTAAACCTCTCGACCTTCAGAACCCTAGTCTCCAATCCGCAATGGCCCGAGTCAAGAGACCCCAAGTCACAGATGGGAGTGATGAGCCACAAGCGAAACAATAGAAAGTATCGAATGCCAGTGGAAGTGGAAGTGGAAGTGTAGCTCGAAGGAATCCAATAAACCCGCATCTCTCAAGGAGAGATATTTTTGTTGAAAAAGAGGTGTGTGAAGAATGGCTGATGGAAAGCAAATCATTAGTTCTTAAGGTTTTACAAGAACAAGGTTGGATAGAATGCTTCGCGAACAACAACAGACCTTATTTTCCAGGACTGGTGAAACAATTATACGAATTCATTCGTTTTGAAATGGCTGAAGAAGAAAGCAGAATGGTTTCTGTGGTAAATGGTCAGGAAGTATCTTTTACTTCAGAAGAATGGGCTGAGAACCTGAGAGTCCCTCATGAGGGCGATTTTACTTATTATTCCAAGTCTGTACCTTCGACCAGTGATGTGTTTCAATATGAAGATGCTCTGCTGGAACTCACAGGGAATGGGACCCCTAGAAAGGTGATTGCTGCAGAGATGGTTGGAGAAGATAAGCTGTTGTTTAAATTTATTCAGCATGTTGTTATTCCGAGAAGAGGAGACTTTGCCACTTTGATATTCCAAGACATATATTTGTTACATTTTTTTAAGCACAATGTGAGAATCAATCTATGTAGATTGATTATGGTTCAAGTGGAAGAGATGACTAGACCGAAGTCAAAATCAAATTCCTTGTTTTTCTCAAAGCTAATTTCTGTGATGCTGAAAGTGAAAGAGATAGATGGACCTCAGGATGAGCTGGTAGTGGTTAAAGACAACTTCTGTATTACAAGAACTATCTGTAAATACATGAAAGTCACCTGGAATCCTTAGAAGAAATAATGGGTGAATGATGATGGAAAAATTTATGACAAGTTCACTCCTGTGGATCATCCTTCTAGACCAAAGGATATGAGAGATCCTGGTCTTGGACCAGATGAGCCAGAACCGGTCTACAGTGATGAACAAGATGAGGAGAAAGAGACACAAGTAGAGGAACGAGGAGACCCAGACTTGCCCCCTAGTCCTGTGCATCAAGTTATTTCTTATGGAGCAGCTAGCCCTCCAAAAGAAATACCAAAAAGAGAAACTGTCTTGAAGGACAATGATACAGAGAATACAGAAGAAGGATAAGAAGCTTGCCAGTATGTTGTCAAGGAAACCTCTGAGGAGGATGAGACAACCGAATCTGATCACAATGTTAATGAAGAAAAGGAGGCTGATGGTGAAGCAGATGATGATGAAAATGTTGAAAAAGAGCTCAGTTTGAGTCCTCTAATAGTCAGTACAGTCAGGACAGTGGCTGATCAGGAAGACATAGCAGCAGCACCTGTTGATGAGAGAGTCATTAATGACTCAGAACAAATGGCTATTGAATCTGCTGCAATTTTAGAGGAAATTGCAGAATTACCTCAGGAAGAACAGTTGGCAGAGATATCTCAGGAGAATGTTCCAAGTGAAGAGGAGAATCTTGGCTCAGTATCTGTGTTATATGACATTGAAGGTTTGACATCAGATCCTGAATATATGATTATCAGACTTTCTTATGGAGATTCTGATGAGGAAGATCAACCCCAAAAGGAATCAGTTACCTTACCCACTATGGCTGAAAATGTGGCAACAAAGAAGGACCTTGAGTCTTTAAAAGCTGAATTGAAAGAAGAAATAAGAGAATCAGTGGCAGATATGAAGAAAAGTATGGTTGAAGAGATGAAAAGCGTGGAGAAATCTCTTGAGTTATCCATTGGATGTAGTGTGTCTAGTCCTGTGAAAGAAATGGTGGATGAACTTAAGGTATGCCACACTCATATTGAGAGTTGGACAGGAGCTGTAGTTGCTCTTAGACAATCAATCGCTTCATTGACTACTTTGAACAGTTCTCAAACCCAAGTGCACACTGACATTCGGTATATCAAAGAAGTGGTCAAACAGTTTGTGGAAGTTCTTGAGGCCTTTAATAAGTCATTCAAAGAACATCTGAACAGTCAGGATGAACTTGTTCAGAAGGTAGTTAGTAGTCTGACTCAATCTTTCAAGGAGACAGTGGCCTTCTCAATGAAACCTCTTCCCTCAACTAGCTCCACTGTGAACCTTGACCAGATCCACACTATTGTTCAGGAAGAATTGGCTAAGGCCAGTCCCAGTGGTGCATCAGATACTCAGATTCTTGCTACCACTAGGGAAGTTTGTAGTTTTGTTCGTGATCACCCGCGGGCAGCTACTGCTTCTCAAGAGGCAATCAAAAACAAGGTGGATTCTTATTTTGAAAAGGTTTATACCAAGCACCAAATGACAAACCATTTCAAGATTTTGATGGAGAATATGAAGTTATCTCTAGTTACCCAAGCGTTCAGGGAACAAGTTAGTAAGCTCAGGGAGCTTACTCTTGCTTTGGATAAGTTTATAGAGAATAGAGATGATTTTGTGTCTATAATGGAGAGAGGAGGAAGCATTATAATGGATTTCCGAAACCTGTTGCTGCCCTTCCTGCATGTGGATGCCATACCAGTGATTGTACCTCCTGCACTTCCTACTTCTACCTCTGGGAGTACTCCTCAACTGACTCCAGTTCAAGCCATCAGGAGAATGACACCTATGATCACTCAGAGGCGCACAAATCTCAGATCTGGTACTGTATCAGTTGCTGATCCACCAGTAGTTCTTTCAGGAATTCCCAAGCCTGCTGACTCTACCTCTGAACCCTCTGCTGATCCCAAGGAAAAGACACCTGTTCAAGTGGATGATTGAGTGCTTCTAGCTCCATTTTTATGGGATTTATTGTATTTTTGTACTTTTCTGATTTTCCCACTGTATCTTTTACTTATCAATCAAATACCTCATTCCTCTCTTCATTATATATTTTACTCTGTATATTTTCTTTCCTAGTCCTTTTCTTTTCTCTAATACCCTCCTTTTTGTTAATCAAAAAGGGGGAGAAATTATTGGAAACCTGTACCCAGATATAGAGAGAGAATGTTGTTCACCTAAGGGGACAAAGGGGGAGAAAATCACTACTTTGGAGGAGAATCCTGTAGTTAAATTGATAGGGGGAGGAATATGTGAATATTTTAAAACTAAAGAATCTTGTTTGTTTTTTTCTTTTCTCTAATACTACATTATTTCCTGATATATTCCTGTTTTCATATTTTTCCTCTGATACTATACTGTTGATATCATACTTTGATATATTTTTTTGTTTCCTCTGATATTACTTTATTTGGGCATAATTTGTGATTATCAAAAAGGGGGAGATTGTTGAACCCTATGGAATTAAGTGGCTTCATTGTGTTTTGATAATCCCAACCATTATTTATTTATATCTTGATTATGCTTAATACATTCCAAATATACTTTAATATATGTTGTTGCTTTCATTATGCTTAAATTAAGTATTTTGAATTATCAGATATATGTTTACTAGGACTTAACTCTTTCTGCCAAGTTAATGCTCAAATAGTTTTCAGCTACCGTTACGAACTAGCTACCGATACAGAGTAGAGAGCTACCGATACAGCTACCGGTACAGATATCGATACCCAAAGTACATCGCTGCATCAAAGTCTACTGATAGAGCTATCGATACAATGAAGTCGATAGTTACCGCTAAAGCAAAGTTGACAGCTACCGATATGCTGAAGTCCACCGTTATGCAAAGTCTACCGATAGAGAGCTACCGCTACCGTTACAAGGCAGAGCCACAACTACCAATAGAGGGCTACCGCTACCGTTACAAGGCCGAGCCACATCTACCGATAGAGACGTACCGCTACCGATACAAGGCAGAGCCACAGTTACCGTTACAAGTCCACCGCTACTGATGTGATCATGTCTACAATTGCAGCTACTGATACAAAGTCTACCGTTACAGATGAAGTCTACCTACAGACACCCACTGTAACACAAGTATACCGATATCAAGAGCTACCGTTCCAGAGACAGAACCCGACACTGCTTTAATTTCTTTATCTTTGTTTAATCTAACCAATGGTCATATCAGGTATATTTTAATACACTGACATTTATTTAATGTGTGATGTTTGATGTCAGGGAACCGTACCTTGTACCTGAAAAAAGTAAATCATCTTTTGCCGGAGCTCGTGCTTTAAATAAAGGAAGGATGTGCTGCTGCGTGCGGGTGAGACATATAGACGAATACACAGAGACATACAGAACATAAGGGGTGCTGGAAGAACAACCAAGTGTGAAAGCAAAGAGACGACTGAACTTACACGAGGAACTCATTCATCACTACTTACCAGTGAAGAGATGAGAATGAGAACATAACACAAGAGATTCATCGACTGTCTCTACACCTGGAAGTCAAGGAAACAGACGATACTCTGTTTACTAGACAAAAAACCAAAAGAGGACTCAGAGCGAATTATGATCAATCAAAGGAGTCCAGAACTGCACGAAAATCACTAGAGCCATTTCTAAACTCTAAATATTTTCTCTGTGATTTATCTTTTTACATATTGAGCAGTGTGTGTTATATGCTGTATTTTACACACACACTGTCTCCTTTATTCTAAATGGAGGATTTTTAAATCCTCACTCAACATTCTTACATCCTTTTCTTTCCCACTGAGATAGTGGTAGAGGTCGTGTGTGACCTGGATAGCTGGTTGCAGTTGTTCTGTTTTCCCACGAATAACAGTGGTAGAGGTCTTGGACCTGGATAGTTGTATACTGTTGTAATCCCCGATCCAGGGTGTGGATCAATTTTATATAAAGTTTTGAGAGGACTAAGTCTCATCTTGAGACTGAACCTCTTGGTTAAATCTGCTGTGATTACCTATTTTCAAAGTTAGTCTTTTATTCCGCTGCTAATTACTTTAAAACCTAAACTGTTTTAAAGTCACTTTGATAATTAAATTCTCAAGTGTTTATATTAGTTGTAAATCAGTAAGTTGGTTTCAAAAGTTAATCAACCTTTCTGTTTTGATTAACTGGGAAATAATCAATCCCCTGAGAACCCAAAAAAACCTTTAGTTTGATATAAATTCACTACAGTTTAATTCAGTATTTTATTTGGGGGTTTTTAAGACAAAGTTTTAAAACATAAATTTTAATTGGAACTCAATTCACCCCCCTCTTGTGTGTCCACTCCGACCAACAATAGGTAGATAGGACTCAGTACACATGAGAAAAACCTTTAATTTAATTAATTAAACTTTACTGAGCTGACACCAGAGGATTATGGTGTGTGGAACAATGGATCATGATACATACAATAAAGAATATACGCAAAATAACCTAACAAACTACCTTAATCATGTAGTACTCTCCTCATCCAGTATTAGCCCTTGAATCGAGCAATAATGTGAGAAATAAGAATAATAGATGAAAGTATTAAAAAGAGGGTACATGATATCACATTAAAAATAACACAAAAGGTGGAAAGATAAATGACAGAAGGAAAGAAGAGGAACAAGGAGCTTACTATTGCAGATCCAAAGTGACCAACTATGAAGGAAGTAGAGATTCATTGAAGGAGAACCAGAACAACCTAGATCTATGCAGAGGATATCCCTTATGCGTTGCTGCACCTATTTGGGAAGAGTAGGTGTGAGTTTTTACAAAATAACCCCTTCCCCTTTTTAAAAAAATGATCCCAGATATTTATGTGGTGTGTAATGCTTACATGGAATGTAAGGATTGGGTTTTCCCTATAGGGGAAAATCCCATTCATGATGAGAAGAGTGGTTTTTAAAACCCACTACACATCATGTATTTAATACACACCATATTTTTTAAATACACATGATGTATTTAATAAACATTGTGTATTTGGCCTATATCCAACCTCTACCCCCCTATAAACATTCCTTACAAAAGGAAATAGACCAGACTAAGTTATCATTACTGGGTCTTAAGCCAAAAGAAAAAACAAAATGATGGTTTAACCTAATTTAGAATAATTTTTACCTTATTGAAAATTTAGGATGTTACCAATAGAGGGCCAAAATTCTACTCCCCACTTACATAACACCTATGAACTCCCTCTTGACACATCCAAATCATGAAAAACACAAAGGGAGTGATTTAGATAAATAAAACCCTTACATGTTCATCCATATCTTTATTTTATACCTAGATAATTTACTACATATGAGTAGTAAATATGATTTTGATATACTCAATGCCTCATGGTCACTCGATGTACATGAAAAAGGGATTATATAATTATATATATTTTATATTATACAACTAATGGACACTTCTATGGGGATATATGTGTTTAATGTAAGTCATGCCAGATCCTTTTATAACTGGAGTGGTACTATAATTTTTATATATCCCTCTCTTTATTAAAATTTTTGGATTACAGACATCAAAATTTATTTTTATTCTATAAAATACTACAAGGTAACATTTTTGGATTCTATGAATGAGTATAATTTTTTTCTACAAATTATTTTAAAAAACATTGATAAATAATAAAAAAGTGTTTTGGAGGATATCTGAATTGAGGTCTAGAGGATATTTTTCAAGTTCTTACACATGATAGAACATATAGTTAAAAGTTATGATGAATCATCCAATAGGAGTTTATGAGGATTTACAAAATGATTTCTATATAATTTCCAGATGGAGTTTTTGATATATTTTTACAAGTTATTACATATGACATGAAATAAGGTGAAATTTCATAAAGTATATGATTCATTAGTGCACATGGTATATTGATTAAAACATGAATCTAAGTTATGAATGTGATGTGGTGGTATTAACCATGTCATGTTTTTTGTAAAAGAAAATAAAATCATAATAAATGATTCTACATCATGGCTCTATTCTTGGAAATACATGTGTTACACAATAATACATACTTATTTTTTATTTCTAAAATTTTAAGCTATCATGATCAATTTAGAATATCATATGATGATATTCAAAGGAATTTAAATGTCTATATTGATTTTCTAAAAATTAAATAATAAATTTAAGCAATAGATAAAAATTTACATAGCGTTTTAATGGTTAAAACATTTGGGAAATGTTTCAATTATAAATAAATATTTTTGATATGTTTTGGAGTCTAAGGGTTGTACTTGGAGGATGTGTGAATTGAATTTGTTCTTATGTAAATTATTACACCCGAATGATATTCGATAAGGAAGGAAAATCCAAATTAACTAATCTCAATTATTTCCTTTAAAACTATGGTTCCAAAAATTCATACATTAATGAGAATTCATTCCCAAGAGTTGAGATATTCACAATAAGTTGTAGATACCCTAGGAGAAAGAAGTCTTTTGGTTACTTATTAGCAATCTTCACCAACCAAATTGAATAAGAAGAATGTTTTCAAATCAGCAGATCTAGGGTATGTTTTTCATTTATGTTTTATTCAATTAAAATTAATGAATGAATCATGTAGAAACTTTTTTTAGTGGTTACTTTATAATTTTATTTTAAAAGGGTTGTCCTTACTAAAACCCTACATGTGCGAGTTCATATATTTTACTATAAAACCTTTAGTCGTATTATAAATCATTACCCATTCATGGTAGTGGTTTATACATATTTATATTACCATGCCTTTACAATTCATACGATAACATCAAGGGCTGAGTTATATTCACATTTTTTTGTTGCGATGAGTGGACAAGTCATGTTAGGATGTTACACATCATGTCCTATTTTCATGATTTAATGTTCATCAGTTATTCAGTATATATTTTTTATTGAATAAATAAAATACCTAAAAATATACATTAATGTATCATTAATGTAATTAGAGTGGAAAATACAAAAGAATAATTCATCAATTGATAACATGTCTCTCATCTTTTCAAATATAACAATACCTTATTACTTCATGACTTGAGAAATAAATTAAAAATAATAAAAGCTTAAATTTGTATTTGTGTACAGATTTGACATATAAAATTAATGATACCAGAGATATCATCCATAAATCATATTTATAATTGGTTTTTAAACTATAAGTGTTGGGTTTTTAGATGTCTCTGGTATTGTTGAGTTAAATGAAGGATAAAGGGATTTAGTAGTTGTGATGAGTCTTGATAAAGATAACGAGAAATGATGAAAGGTGTTCAAAAGTGTTGTAATGTGTTTGAATTTGTTTGGAGGTGGATAAAGGTTAAATAAATAGTCTAGTGAGAAGTGAGCGGTCAAGTGCATGGTTTGGGAGATCTCAGAAGATAGTTATTCACCCAGGGATTAGGGTAGAAGGAAATTCATGATCCCAAACATAGTTTGGTAGGTCATGTATAAGAGCCATTAATTCATTAAATAGTGTTATGAAACTTTTTATTATTACCCAAAACTCATAGAATCTCCCTTAATTTGGCCCATTAGAAGAAATGACCTTATTGGTTTAATTTTATAGGGCTAGGTGATGTATTCCTCCCAGAGACCCATAAATCAAGTATTATCCCATTATCTTATTTTTCTTCTAATACTCATAAAAATAGTTTTATTTATTGATTTTTGTGTGGTCGTTTCACTAAGGCATGAAAAAAATATTTAAGGTTTGTGATTTTTCTCATAGAGGCTAAGGAAGTTTGTAGTGGGTAGATTTCATTCGATTGGTGGAAATTTTCATGTCATATTAGTGAACTATAAGTGTTACCCCATTATTTAATGATTTGAGAATTAGGGGATTTTGGTTGTGTATTAAATTTGTAATTTTTTGTTTGAAATTTGGTTAAGGGTAAAGGGAGACTATATCATGGTTTAAAACATTAGAACTTGCTATAACATTGTGATTGTGGCATGTGAAATCTCATTCACACTGTTATATAGAAAAAATTATTTACTAGCTTAATAGATTTCAAATAAATCTTTTTAAATATATTAAAAATTATTTATAAATGTGGGTTTATTGTATGTTAATTTAAATAAAATAAAATTTATATTTTTTCAGTGTGTGAGTGATTCATGAAAAATTTGGATTCGGGGAGAGTGTTGATTGAGCATGGTTTTGGTGTTCAATCAATGTTATTTGAAAAATTATGTGGAAACTTGATGATGAAATAGATTGAATATTTGGATATGGATTTTTTTGGTATAAGCATGGAAGAGTGATTATACTTTAATATAGCGATTATCAGTAAGATAAAGATGATATTAGATAGAAGTTAGCTTATAGTTGTGGCATGGTATGAGGTATAATGGTTTATACTTGTTAATAGGCCTTGAATTAATTATGTGATGACATACTAATAAATTTTTATGAAAATATCGATATATTGATTGTGATTGATAATCATAGAGTTGATAATATCAATATCATGAGTGGGAAATTTTTTCTTAAAATTTATATAAGACTACAATATTTTCATATGGATGGGATGAATGTGAATTAATCAGGGAAATATTACTATGTTTTCATACTTACACACTACTTTTGAATCTCAGTACACATAATATTGTTGTTGACTATGATTTAAAGGTTGAATTGACCATTGAATAATTTAAATGGATATGTTATAAAAGTTAATTTAGTGGATACTATAGGAGGTTGGGTCAGGAATTGTGTTTTGAATACCAACATAGGGTCATATTTATACTTCTATGGATATTTATATTATTATTGGATGTATTATTGTATATATTTACATTCATATAGTTTTGTTGTGTTATTTATTTTCAAGTATATAGTTTTCATGGGAGTTATTTGTATACCCATTTATATATGATTATGTGTGGGTCGTGTTTGTTTATTATCAAGGCTTTGATATACTGGGGAAGAATCCATGGGTTGCGTTAAATTTTGATTTAGTTTTGTTTCACTTTGAGTGGATGGGTTAGGTCTGGATGTTATAAATCGTATCAATTTAGCAATATAATGGCCCAACTAAATTTTCTTAAATGATTCTTGAACTGAATCAACACATGTACTAAGGTGAAGCATCCTTCATTCCAATGGATATTGACTATAGATGAGAGTTTATGATCAAAATTGGGGAGATTATACTCTCTGTATAATAACTAAAAATAATGATAAATAACTAAATGACATCTAATAGAACATTAAAATATTCATAATTATAATTACTTGATAATATTATATCATAATAAGATAATCATATTAGCTATAAAAATGAATAATTAGGTTATACATCACATGCATCTTGATGGATCACCCCCAGGTTGATCTCATATGAGAAATAAATAAAAAGAAAAAATTTATTAATATTATCCCATACTAACCCCAAGCATAACCTCTCACCCCTATCTTTATTCCCAGATGAAAAAATCCATCTTGATCCATGAAACCACATTTGATCAAACCTTGATATCAGATATAAGTTCAACACATGCACTGAGGTGCCAATGCAGGGTGTGAGAAAAACTTATCAACAAGGCCTCACCAAGTTCTCCCAATATACACCATTATTTAATAGTGCATGCAAGAGATAAATAAATATATAAAAACACTCTGCATACAAACACACACACACACACACACCCACAGACACACACACACATCAGGTCATCATACATGGGGTTTGTAGGATCATCTCATATCCAAAAATAGTAGAAGAAATCCATTATAATTCCTGATATATCATCCTTAAATCAACATGGAATAAAATACATAAAATTATAAAAGAATAAATATTTAATAGTGAAGTTATTATCCAATAATATTGATAGAATATGTTTGATAGAGATCACTAAGTGACAAACATATATAGGAATTTTGAATCCACAAGTAGTAAATTGACCACTAGAATCCCCATATGTGATTAGAGGATCCCTCAAACTCTATAAGTTTTCTATAACCTTCTACTCAAAGGTAAATGGAGAAAAAGGAAGGGAGAGAGCTTTAGATTGGCTTGAAAGTGTCACACCTCCCAATAGTAGAAACTATTACTTTATATAGGATTCCATCATTTAATGAAGAAAGTCGATCATTGGATGTAAATTCTTGGGCGACAACATGCTTTACCCATAATGCATGCCCGTGGGGATATAGAGCCTCAGACCTGCACTCCCAGATCCTATTCCATAAACACATACATTACATACTAACATATATACCAAATATATATATTATCATACATAAAAATACCATAATTAAAAGACATAAATACAATATTTCATTATATACATTCCAAATTATTTTAGGTGTAGTGATTTAGAGAATTAGGAAAAATTGCAAACAAATAATACTCATTCTGTTCTCAACTAATGGACATTTTTTCACTATATAAGAATTAATTAATCCATAATAAGTCTTAAAAATCTCCCACAAATTATCCACACAATCTATCATGTTATTTATATCATGTGAAATATGATTCTTTATAACCTATGTAAATGGAAACATAATAAGGGTTGAGATCAAATTATTAGTAAGGGAAAACATAAAACTGATGAAATGATGCCATAAAAATGGAATAAATATTATGGAATGAGTAAGTAATCATCATAATTCCATAATCAAATAATAATAATATCATTTTATATCTATTCAAATAAATGAAAACATGGATAACAATAATTACCCATCACATACTAACGTAATGACTTATTATGAACATAAAAAACAAGTTATCAATGCCTTGTTCAAAGAGATTATACTGATATAGGGTGAGTTATGTAACAAAAATCAACCTGCTTTATATTGTGAGACCTATCAATGCATCTAGGGGATATATAATGTCATTTCCCACCCGTAACTTATTTATGTCTAATTCATTCATCATATGATAAAAATAATATTTAAATTTATAAGAACCTTTTCTAATAGTCATCCATATTAGAATAACAACACACAAAACAATAATACATTTTACCATATCAATAAAATGGATTACATGATCATAAACCATCCAAAAAAGATGGTGGACTGTCAAATAATAGATAGAAAAACTTTCCAATAATCATCCATATTGGAGTAACAACACACTAAAATATGATACTTTTCCCCATGTAAATGAAAGGAATTACATGATCATAACCTATCCAGATGAATAAGGTGGGTGGTTAAACAATACATCATCAAATTTACCAATTAATCAATAAACATTCATATTAGAATGAAAAATATGTGGATTTTCAATATTTCCCCAATCAATAAATGGAATAATTTTCTATGTAATCATCCCTCAAGCTAACACCATGTGTAGTAGTGGTATATGGTTAATTAAATAACGAAATAAAATTATCATACTCCATCCCAAGAAATAAGGTGGGTGGTTGAAAAATTAAATAACTATAGCATAAAACTGTAAACATATAAGTGTTTGGGGATAAATGAAATGCACTATTTCCAAACGAATTATTCAAATAGTATCACAAATGAAGGGATCAAGAATCAAAAAAATTGACACCATGTGTTTAATCCCCAAAATGATAAATATATATTAGAATATAAATAGTTAAAAATAAACCCTATTATGGTAAATACTTCTGAAAATGGAAAGGGAAATGGATATGAAAACTTAAAAGATATTTTAAAAACCATTTTTATCATTGATGTAAAAGATGAAGTTATGGGTCACTCCCAAACATTTTTTAAATGTAAAGTGAAAAATATTTCAAAACCATTAATTTCAAAAATAATAATAAATAATATATACTTATAAACATATAAGGTTTATCTTGGAGAAATTTGTTGATGAAGACAAAAAAATGAATGTGAAAGGAAAATCCCTTTTTAATATTTTTAAAAAGACCTTTTTCTAAAACTCACTTTATAAAAAGAGTAGAAAAACCTTATTTTGTATCAAAATAACTTTTCTCCATAGATTTAGATAAATTTACATAAAATAAAATTTTAGGTATGGAGAACCTAGGAATGGAAGAAATAATTTCATGATGAAACAATATAAATCAAATGAAAGAGATTTGAGTTATAATTATCCCTTATGGGAAACATACTGATTTGAGTAAGAAATATTTCAAAAAGTTGTATTATGTTGTAGTAATATAAATTCATATAAAAAATAGAATACCAAGTAATTTAATAAATTGGTATAATGAACCCAAATTTTCAGTCCAAGAGGACTATCATAACCTGATGAATAAAAACTGAGTTTCCAAAAAAAATTAAATCATCGGTAATAATTGAGTAAAAATACATTTGATAAAAATGAACTCATTTGGATTAGTATTTACCATGAACAAAAATATATGATAAAGATAAATATATAGATATTTAATACACTATTGAAATGATTTTTTTTCATAACATGAACATGTTTCAAGTGTAGCACCCCGACCTATTTTGGAACCCAAATAAAGCTCAGGGCCAGTTAACTACTAGGCTTTAAGTGCACTTCCTTGTATGCCAAAATCTACTAACTAGTGGAAAGGGTGTAAATAGGTATATTATAGATACTATAACCTTTGATTATGATAATAATAATGCTCAACATAAATATAACAAAATAGAAAAAAATACTATAAGACAATTGGGACAATAACCCACAATAATGAAAATAAAGAAGTAGAAATAAGAACAAAACAATAATAATGAATAATATCAACATACCATTTAAAAAATAAAATACCATTTATATTAAAAAAACAATTCATATTAGATCATAACAGTTCATACATGAAAGTAAGAAAAATGGATCGCCTGTGGCTCACCTCAATACATAAATATCGTAAACATGATAATACAAAAGGAAAGACACAAAAAGTAAAATCTAGTAGATGAAAGGACCCCCCAAGGCCCATTTCCATTCATACCCTAGAAAAATTTTGACATGATCACTATGGTCTAGGTCTTGAGCCTCAAACCATAACTAATCGTGAAATCATAATTTATACATGCGTCCATATAGGCACGTGTAGGGTGTGAGAATGAATCTTAGTAGGCCACCACCAATGTGTGACTAACAAACATCTCTAATAAAGTAGGTGTATCTATATAAAAGTAAATAAAATGACAACAATACACATGCATAATAAATAAAAACTTTACTTGTACTCAGCAACCATAAGTAAGCAATCACCTACTTTGGCCAGTGCTGGTATACCACGTGCCTGAGTAACAAACCGAAGAGCACTCAGGAACCTCTTATGAATGTATTTCCAGAACCTCATGAAAATCAAAACATCATGTACAAATAAAAAATGGATATCCTGAAGGAATACCCAATCAAGTACCTAGTCCTGTGGACCTTAGCTCAAAATTCCCTGTTGGCTCAAATCTCAATGTTTGAGGCACAATGATGTCAGTCCTCCAAATAATATACACCATCGCCCAAACTAGCAATATCCCAAGGAATGATGATATCCCTCCTCTCAAAAAATCCCATCCTAGTGGATTAAATATATGGTGAGCTCCAACCCCAACTGATGGTATCATAACCATCAATCAATGGCTCCTAACCATTCTTATGGATTTCTATAACAAGAACATCGAACCTCACTGATGGTCAACACCATCCTAAGATGCATCAAACAGAGGCCTGTACTCAAATGATTAGTTTGCACAACCTCATTATCTAATTCATATCTATGCTCTCATGACTTGAACATCACATTGGCCAATCATGGTCTGCAATAATCACCAATAAAGTACCCAAGACACATCATCCCAGCACATCATGCCCTTACAAACATGTCACTCAATCCTGATGGTAAACACCATATAATATCACATGGAATATTCCCATAATGATACAAACTCATCACCCAATCCAAAGACAATGTCTCCATACTTGGTGAACATGATCACCTTAAGTATCCAGTAAAATCCCAACTCGATCGCCTCATCCAGATGGTCAAAACCATATCAATCCTCAGGTTGTGCCTATCATTTTTCCATGGAACTCATCTGAAGCAATATATATATATATATATATATATATATATATAATTTAATAAATTAGAACATCGCCAGAATAATATTCTCAATGTCCCAAGCCTCTCACCAGGCTTAAACCTTTTGTAGTCATGGAGGAGCATTCCCATATACATGTCACAGGTTTAAATTAATTGATGGAAGGACAAACATAAATTATTATGGTCTCTCTTGTAAAACCTAATGGATATATCAAAAAAACACTCCCAAAACATGAAATAAATCAAAGATAAATCTAGTAACCTCTTACATCATGATAGTAGACGTCCTATAATCCATTATCAGCCTCTAATTTAATATGATTTAGAATAAATTAGTGTTCTAGACTAACTCATCGAAAATATATTAAAATGTATCACATAGATTTAGAACACAATATGGAGATAGAATTTATTAAAAGGATAAATATGATAAAAGAATTACCAATATGGTTCCAAGGAGACCAAAATAGAGAAGATCAAAGCTTAGATGTAGGGTGTTGCTCAAAGCCTAAGGGAGGAGGAGGGAAAGCTCCATGACCACATGTGACAAATGCCATAGGATATAGAAGAAAATATGGGAAACCTTATTAAATAAATTAGGGTAAAAGGTTCATTTTTACCTTTTAAAGGGGTCACATGGTTACTATATGGTTTGGAAAATTGTGCACAAGTCATACATGGCCCACTGACCTAGCACCACACCTTGCACGATTAGGCTTACAGTTTCCCAAAAAGTGGGACGACTATGTATGATACCTCTATATGAAATATTAGAATACCCTCCATGGACATTAAAACCCTCCCAAATGGGTGTTCAAACCACGTCAATAGGCAAAGGAGGGCCACACTGTTTCATCTGGGAGGCCATACAGTTTGTCTGAACCATACACCTCAGTCTGTGCTTTCTTGAAACTGGGTTTTCGGCATTTGATTCACCAAAAACCAAACCAAAACCCTAAGGAACTTTCTGAAAATGTAAAAAAATATATTAAAAAGGACTTAGGTTAAGGGAAATCTCTGAATTAAGTTTTATAGATCAAGAAAAGAGTTTTCCCACCCACCAAACTCTGAAAATTCAAACATGTTTAGGATTTTGACCTACTCCAAAAACCCAAGATGTTACAATATCTGCACATTAACATAGATAATCCCTAATCAATAAAGTATCACCTAAAGATGGTACCAAGCATACCCATCCTGATCAAAATACCCCAGTCTACCCCAGTCACAAATTCATTGGCCAACTCTCTCAAGTTTCTCCCCACATTTGGATTTAACTACCCCGGTCACTTCCTAACCCAAAACAAAAATAAAACGATATTCCACCAACCATAAATAGACTAAAAAGTCTAACATGATGAATCATCACCCTTAAACCTCTTCATATACTGAAATAATACCCATGACACATATGAAACCCATCATGATCTACACATCATCATATTCCCACCTCGTTCCCATGCCGCACATGGCACCTATGAGTTCCCGCATCTCAATAGATGCTGAAAAGTACGAGTGAATCATTGGCACCCATAAATCCCACACCTCATAAAATTCCAACAACTAGTACTTTTTCTACATACCTCAAGTAAAACTACATCACATTCATTCCCAGATTCCTACGCACCTCACATAGATCCTGCATCACATAGATTTTCACAATAAATCCTCATGCCACACACCTCACACACACACACACACACATATATATATATATAAATTATCATAAACAATTAAAACCTACTAAAAATAGTCTGGTTAGTCCAAAAATATATCCCGTGCACCTCATTCATCCAAAAATAAACATTCCAAAAAAAGGGGCCATGTAAAAGAAAAAGGAAACCCGGCCATTCCCATGACATACCTCTCACCATCATTGGATCACCAGCCTAATCTGATCCTAGTAACTCAACTACATAGACCTAGCCCTAGGCCAACTACCCAAAGATGAGCCTCCCTGGGGTGCTGAACCAGCTTCTAGCCACTGAAACCACTACTGCATACAACTGTCTCTTCCATGACCTCCATGTACGATTGAATCCTTACTACCAGATGATAGTACTTCTCTTAGTTTGACTTCAAAAACCTAAGTCTTCCACGGTCCCTGGATACTGGTAGTCCAAGAAAGCTTCATGTAGAACCTCTTGAGATGTACAATCTACCCAAAATATCAATACTTATTCAGTGCCTGATCACACTTTGTCTTCACATGTCCTATCTACTCACACTGAAACCACACCATTGAAGACCCACTCTTTGGTGGTCTGCTCGAGTATCTAGTATGAACTCCTTACTGATCCTCCTCTCAGCCCTACTTCTTATTATCTAAAGTATCAAAAATGAAATCATTTGACACCATCACCCAGATCGAGTATGAACTATTTTCCAAATTTCCCTCATCTATCTATTCCTGATTCATAGTCTTTAAGAATAAGGATTACCTAATGATGTTAACCTCAACCCGATTGAGGTCCATTAACCATCCTTGAAATGCCTCACCCTCATGGTTTAATCGACCACCATGACAAGTGTGAAATGAGATAATTTTGTGAGATTGTCTACATAGTTCATTAGTGACATGCCTCCTTGTATAAGGTTCAAGAACTCCCAATATCTCTCTACCCTCAGCATCTCAAGGAATAAGTACTCAATGAACCTGGCCTTAAAGTCCTTAAAATCCATTCCCTCATGTCTACCTATCTATACATATATATCCCACTAGTGATTTATCGGTCCTCTAATCATGAACATAGATAGCTTCAACATCATTTTTGGGGGTTTATCAAGCTATTAGAAGATGGTATGGACTGACTTAACCCATTTTTCAGTCACCTACAGTCCACCCTCACACTAAAATAGTGATGGGTTTGGCAATTGGAACTCCCATGTCAAATATTCCATAGAAGGATCCACTCAATGGGCTCCCCTTCCAATACCCTATATTACACATATCAGGATCGCCTGAACCATCTCATCAATCCATGGCCCAAATTCTTCCATATCATGTGGATTCACCACCAGAACTTGATCCTATACATATGTCTGTGCTTGTGAATCATGCTCAACTCAACCCTTTGGGGCCTCATCTGACCCCTCAAGGGCCTCCACCTATGCATACTAAAGGGGCTCCATATCACTAGATTCTTGAATCTCCATCAGAATCCACCTAAGTGGAAACCAATTGAATACTAAAACCATGTTTAGACCACTATAACAACATATATATAAATAATTTAAATAGGGAAATATGTAATAATCATCATAATCTCACCAAACTTAAACTACCCCATATCAAATCTAGGTATCACATATATTCCCCACCTTATGGACCCTCGACTACCCATAAAATATTCCGGAATCATTTATAAATTTGAGGAAGATGAGTAAGATTCCACTAAAGAGGCGAATTAGGGGAAAAATTATCTTCCTTGCTGATATTTTAAACAACCCACCCCTATCATCATCTCTTCCTACTGGTATAAGAGCTGGACGATATATATATATATATATCATATCACACATAAAATAATATCACATATAGATCTCATTAGAACCATATGCCTGAGTTGGCTGGGTGGAATGCCACCAAATAAAGGCTAATCATGAAAACACTCTTTATCTTCCTTTGTTGTCAATTTAAACAACCGAACCCCTATTATCGTAATCCAATTTCACAATGATGATCAAAAAAAATTTATCATGAAACATGAATATATAATCAATAATCCTACATGCATACCAAGAAATATTAAATAATTATCTCTTTTTATACCAAACCAAGTGTCAATATCTCCTACCACACCATATCAGGAAAAGGTTCACTTGTAATGACAGATAGAAATCACAACCAATTGAACTAATTAGGGTGGAAATCATATTAACTATAAACATTGAAAACCATAATAGTAATTTCCTACCCCTAGAAACTTTGTTTGTCCCCCAGTGCATGGGTCTATAGGAACCCTAACATGATCCATGCACCCAGTTATGACTAATTACTAATATATGATCAAATATATCAAAAATATTATAACCCAAAAAGTGGTAAAAGAAACTCATTTGATACCATTTGAAGCACCTCAACCCATTTTTTCACCCAAACAATGGTCATTGGTGGTTAACCACTAGGCCTTAAGTGCACCTCCCCACACATCAAAGGTTACTGAATAGTAGTGGCAGTGTGAAGATGTGATAGTGGGGAGACTATACCATCTAGAGATGATAATAATATTGTTTTATATAAATATAACACAATAGAAGAAAAGACTAAGACAACTAGACCAATAACCCGCAATATAGGAAAGAAAGAAGAAACAATAAGAACACAACAGTAATAATAAATATGTTGAACACACGAATTAAAAAAATTTAATTTTTAGCTAGTAAAAAAAATATTTTCATATCATATCAGGTCATACATGATAATAAGAAAAAAGGATCACCTATTTCTAACCTCATTACATACATTTAGTAATCATGCTTATACAAAAGGAAAGACAAAAAATGTATACTCTAGATGATGTAGGAACCTCTAAGGTCCATTTCAATCCATCCCATGTAAGAGGTATGACATGGTCACTAAGGTCCATCTCCATATCTAGATCCCTTACTTGATCACAAAATCATAAAGACTACAAGCATCATGAAGGGCTTGTGTAGGGTGTGACAAAAAATATCATTAAGAAACCACCAACATGTGCCTAAATTACATCTATGATAAAAAAGGTGTGTCTATATAAAAATCAATAAAATGATAACTGCACACATTTATAATAAATACCCAGTTCCAATATGATCAGTAGCCACAAGGATATGATCACCTGCGTTGTCCAACACCATAATACCACATTCCCGAGTAACAAGATGGAGAGCCCTCAGGAATCTCCTATAAATGTATCACATGCACATTGTCTCAACCGAAACCTCATGTGAGAATCAATAACTGATATCCCTATGGAATGACTAATAAAATACCTAGTATCTCATACCTCATCTCAAAAGTCCCCATTGACTCAAATCTCAATGTCTAAGGCATGCCGATGTTTTCACTACAAATAATTAATGCCACCGTATCAACAATTTATGTCTTGAGGAACTGTTATATCTTTCATCCCAAATAATACTAGCCCTACAACCTCAAAATATAGTGAGCCCCACCCCTCAATCGAAGGTCTCATTACCATCAACCAATGGCTCCTCACTATCCTTGTTTCCTTCTATGAAAAGAACCTAAACCTCACTAATGTTCAACACCATCATAAGCTGCATCTAATATAGGCCTCTACCCACATGAGTGGTGAACACCACCTCATAATCTGAGTCCTATCTATTTTTAGACAACTCCAATTGCACGAAAACCAATCACAGTGCATGGAAACCACAAAAAAGTACCTAAGACACATCATCCCAGCACCTCATTCCACTAAAACCATTCCACAAAATCCCGATGGTCCACACCATACAATATCACATGGGCCCTATCTATAACCTGAAGACCATATCATCCCAATCTGATGACTGTTACACCCAACATAGTGATGAGGACCAACTCATATATCCATTCTAATCCAAACTCGACGACCAACGTTGCCTCATCCATATGGTCATCATCATATCATTCTTTAGGTTGCTCTTATAATGTTCCCATGGATCTCATAAATATATATATATATATATATATAATTCAATTTAATATAATATAAGAAGACACCCAAGCATTATTTTTCCAACGTTTGAATCTTTTCCCTAGGATTAAACCATTTGTAATCATGAATGTTTATTCCCATAGACACATCATGGGTTCAATTTAATTGATTAAAGGAAAAACATAAATTATTAGGGTCTCTCTCAGAAAAGCTAATGACATGCTTAATAAATAATAACCAAAACATGGGTGAAATAAAAGAGAACTCCTAGAACCACCAACCTTGTGTTGGTCAATGTTTTATCTTCCATTATCAGCCTATAATTCAAGCCGATTTATAAGAAACTAGAGTTTTAGAAAAATGGCCTAAAAATAGGGTAAAATAGATCACATAGAATTACTGCATCATTTGGAGAAATCAGGGAAGAAAGGAAGCAATATGATCAAAGGTCTTATTGATGTAGTTCCAATGAGACCAATGGAGAGAAGATAAAATCTCAAATGAAGGGTGTGGACCAAAGATTAAGGGAGGCGTAGAACAAGATTCTTGCCTGACTTGGAGGAAAGCCACACGAGGGAGAATAAAAGTGGGGAACCCCTATTAATGAAATTAGGGGGAAAATGGTTATTTTTTCCTTTTAAAGAGGCCTTATAGTTATTGAATGGTTTAGAAAAATTTTCACAAAAATGCAGTTCCCACTATTTAAGCACCACACCTCGCATGTTTTGGCACACTATATTCCAAACCATGCATTGACCGTGCATTATCCCTCTTTTAAAAACTACAGAATTCCCTACACGACTATTCACCCCCTCGCATATGGTTTTAAACTGTGTCCAAAGGCAAGGGAGGGCCGCACAATTTCACATGGGAGCATGCACACCCTGGTTTTCTCCTAAAATAGGGTTTTAGGCCTTTGACACACCCAAAACCCAACTAAAACCCCAAGGCACTTTCTGAGAATTTTAACCCATATAAAAACATGGACTTGGGTCAAGGGAAATCATGGAATTATGTTATGAATATAACATAAAGATTTTTCCTACTCACCAAACTCTGAAAATTGAAATAGGTTGAGGATTTTGACCAGCTCTAAAAACCTATGATGTTACATCAAGGAATTATAGTTTGAGACAAAGAACCCTTATGTCTTGGGTAATAGTTCAATAAAAAACCCATGAAATTTTTAGATTTTAATTCAACATCATATACAATGATTAAAAGACAATTCAAGATATGAAATCTCAAATAATTAGTTTATACACCACATATATGAAATTAGTTGTATAATACCAAATATGTCTCAAAGATATGAATAATGAAAACTTGTACCTTGTTCCAAATTCATTTTGTGCATGTTTCTAACTTATTGAATAATCAAATTATTTTTATTAGACTCCTTCTTAGGAAACTTATTCTACTAAATTTAATTTTATTTAGAATATTTATTATCATATTCTATTTATTTATTATATAGGTTTTCTTTTATTTTCATGAAAATTGAATCAGTGTTGGATTATTTTTAAATTTCATCTATCAAAGATGATATTTAAATAATAAGTTAAAAACATAATATAAAAATTAAAGATCCAAAAAAAATATTTAATTTTTATTATCCTTTAATAATATTATTATTTAAGTTACCATAGTCATTAATGGGAGAGTGTTATAGAATTATTCAAGTAGGTGGTAAAATCTACCCAAACATGAACGCACTATATATTGATCAGTGAGTATGGTTATAGAAGTGTATAATGTCAATTTTAAATACGAATAATGATATAATTTAGATGCCTTTATATCGGTGAATCATATTTTAAGTGGATTGTATACAGAAAAAAATCAAGATGAACAACATAAAACGTTACTTTGTGGTGGTGGTATTTAGTGAACTAATCCTTTTACACATATTATTACATGATTTTTGACCTAAATAGGCAATAAAAAAAACCCAAATATCACGAGGCCTAGTTTATTTGTAATAATAGGTTCATAATACATCAAAAGGAAAATAAAAAAAAATTAATTATTTTTAACCTCCAAAATTAGATCCTATATCCTTTTGAGTTCCTAAAACTATATAGGATAACCCTGAGAATAAAAAAAAAGGGATGAGATAAAAATCATGGTAAGGTAATGAACATGGAAATAAAGAATAAAAAGTGATTTCGATGACATAACATAATATCATAAATGAAAAGTCTCATGATTAGTCATATGGTGGTATAACATAAAAAATTGTAATCTTAAGATCATGGAGACATAGGAATGAAACAACAATGTATATCCTGAAATAAATACAAGTCAAGGATAACTTCCTAGAAAAAATCACATGGTGTACAAAGTCCCATCGTGGATTATGTTTACTCCCTAATCTCATACATAATTTATCTTGAGATAAAAACATTACCAATGCATTAGATTGCTATTTGGTAACACTCATAATAACATGTACATACTTATATGATCCACAAAAGGAAATTAATCATAATAAATAATAATTACCCATGGAAATAAATGGGTTGCTTTATCATGCCTCCTTACATTATCAAAGGGGATTTGATAAATAAACATAAGATGTGTATTATCTTATAAAAGTAAGGGAGGATATTCTAGGTATATATGTAAGATATATATATATATATATGAAAATATAATATAGAATAATTTCACAACATAAAATAGAGAGATAAAGTGAGTTAGAGAGTGAGAGGTTATAACCCAATGAAAAGGGTGGTTTGGAGAGATCCCCTACCTTATGTTATAGTATCACCCTACGCATTCACTTAACACCCTGGATAATCAAATTAGATTAATTAACTACTTAATTTAGAACATTATATATATATAAGATTTATTATAATCTTTTTCTATTCATTTATAACAATTTTAATGAGATATAAAGTTTGATTTTTCTTTTCGAAGGGAGTTCATTTCATGATTTCAAGGTTGGATCAGTTATAGATAATTATTGACGTTATTTTAAAATGAGACTACATATATAGATGTAGAATGAAATGGTATTCATGTAATTACACAAATTTAAATGAATCCAAATTTCTTTTTCTGTTCTAAAATATGGATGACCCATCTAGTAAAACATTAATGTTATATGGTTAGTTTATTTTGGTGGCTATACTGACCATCACGAACTAGTTTCATTTTATTTAATATTATGGACATATATTTATTATAGAACTTGAAAAAATATAAAATATATATATTTAGTTTATATTAAAAATTTAAAAATTAATTTAAACCTTCCATGAAGGTATTAATGGGAAATGAAAATGCATCATCCATAGAGGTTGTGAATTGACATAATACAGATGATGTTTTCATTTTTAGAATATGAGGATAAGAGAAGATAATAGACGATAAATATTCCATTAAAAAAATAAAAATATAGAATATATATGATACTTGATTTATTATTATGTGTTTAATTTATTTTTTCGAAGGATGAGGTGGAATAGAAAAATAAATGACTCAGTTGAGGGCATTACCTTATCCTTTGGATGTATCCTCTTGGGATTCAACTTAAAATACAATGGATTGGTATTGTGATGATACAATAAGCCCTAGGACATGGGGAGATACTTGAGAAGGGAATTTTATAGAATTTTTTTATTATACAAATCTTATAAATTGTAAGGAGAAGGGGTGGGGGTGGTATTTATAAGTTGAGGAAAGCAGTGTTTTGAATATTATATTCATTAGTTTATTATTTTGGCTCAATACCACCAATAATATTGACTATTTTGACTATATATAACCCATTTTTCATGTTAGTTTTAACTAATGGGTTATTACATTATCCATTACTCAAACAACTATTGTATTTTGCTTATAATGTTAAATATCACATTTTACCGTATTTCAGTATTCACTAAAAAGTCATATATATTAGAAAAATACAAAATATTAATCCAATATTTTTTTGATGTTTAGATTCCAAAAATGAAATCCATTTAATGAAATTAATTTTATAAATATGAAATATATTTTTTTATAAATTAAATTCACATTTATTTGAGAAATTCCAACTTTAATATTATGATCAATTTTATAACCCTTTGAAAAATTAATTAAGGTCACCTAAAATTATATTATCATCATAATAAAATATATTATTAATTAATAAACCCATTTTATTAAAACAAACTTTATTTTAAATCATTATATTTGTTAAATAAATGAGTATAATATATATATGTGTGTATGTTTTATAAAAATACTAACACTTTTTTAATAATTTTTAAAACATGTATTTACTATTATCATGATCTAAATATGCCATATATACATTTTCTAAGATATATAAATATTATTTTACATTTTTATAAGTGAATATACTATTCAAAAAATCATTTAATACTTCCTAATGGTCATATTACTATTCCAATGACCATGTTACTATTCCAGTGATCATATTATTGTTGAAATAGTCATATTCTCAAGTATCATATGGGTTCTATACATTATATGAGTACCTCATATTTCATTCATTATTCACTAACTTCTATTTTCTCTCATGTATATATTTCCATTTGAAAATTTATATTTTATTACTAATATTTTGTCTCATTTTTACAGTGTTTTTCACGAGTGCATTTTTCTTGGGGATCAAGAAAATCCAAATTTTTATATTTTGGTTATCTTATTTTCTATTTTTTATCCCCTTGAAATATTTTCCATTTTTATGAACATTTTTAATCTCTAAATTTAATTTTATGATATAATAACTTTTATTTGGATTTATCATGTGGTGCATGTGCTTTATGATACATTACTAAAAATGAAACAATTATAAGTAGGAAAAATAAATTAAAAGTATATGTCTTTACATCATTTACCCTTAAGAAATTTCACCCTTGAAATTTAATTTTACATAATAATGTGAAAATGGTGAGGGTAATCATACTTCATGGACTTTCCTAATTCCCATGTCACCTACTCATACTTAGGTTTTTCTATAGTACTTTGACTAGGTGAGTTTTCTTATTGTGTAAAAAATTATTTCTATAGTTAAAGAACTTCACCGACTACTCCACATAAGAGAGATAATTTTTTAGTAGTACCAACTATAAATTAAATATAAGTGAGGGACCTGTGATGTACTTAATAAATATAGATATGTGGAATACATAATGTCCATGAGACATGGTTATTGGGAGTGCTAGTAATTATACCACAACCCCAATGCGATTGAGGATCTCAAATGGGATGATGTATATCGAACATAACTTTCCCTTATTCCCAAATACCATGATTCTATTCCATGGAGATATATTGAGGTATAATATATATCTAACCTCAAATTCCATGTCTCATTGAATATTTTCATCATATCTCTTATATCGACTTTGAGAAGCCTTGATGTACTGCTAAAATGTCTGTACATATTCTACTGTTTCCAGGACCATTTAAGGTCCCAAAAGTATGTATTCTCCAAATTTATCCTAGAACATAGGTTTTATACATTTTTACCATAAATGTATTTATATGGATCTATTTAGATTCTTTACTAAAAAATATTATTTTATTATAACTCAATGAGAGGAAGATATTGTTCCCATCCTCCTTTGAATTCCATCGAGGATGTTCTCAGCACATATTCAAGTGCCTTAATAGTTCAGTAAGATTTTCCATATTTTTAGGGGTGATAAGATGTAATTAAGTTCAACTCAGTGTCAATATCATGTCAGATAATCATTTAGAAAATGGAAAAATTCAATCAATATTGGTGTTTCAAGCGACCTCATAACTTCTCTAATGCATATACATATGAGTTGATCAAGTGATAAGTCCGATAAAATTTTAATGAAGTGATTAATCTTTGTAAGATAATCCAAAATAATCCACATAAAATTATTTCATCTTGATGTCTTTATAATACCAATGAAAAATCCCATGGTGATTTTTCCATTTTTTATATTGTTATGGGTAATAGTTGAGTCATATTCTTATAATTTTCCATTTCATCCTTCAATTGATGAAATTACAAGAACTTTGATGTATTTTTCATGATTTTATTATTTTTTTTCCACCAATACTTATATTAGTGATCTCAATACATCTTCATTCTCCTTCGGTGGATGGAGAAGGATAGTCTATGTATATCATTAAATAATTTCTTCTTTATCTCAGGATTTTATGGTAAACATAGCCATCACCGAAATTTTATAACTTCTTCATCATCAATTTTCAACTATATGATTATTCATTTATTTATACCTTTCCCCTTCTTCTATATTTCCACATCATCTATTTGAGATTCCCTTATCTTCTCCATAAGGTATCATTTGGTAATATTTTGAGAAATTAAGGATTATGTTCCTTCATTTTTAATTCCCATGTTCATACTTTGAAAGTATAGTAATATTAAAACCTTATAAATTATCATCATTGAAAAGGTTACCAGTTCTTTTCTACCTAGATCATGTGTCCTGTTATTTTCCTTCCCAGGATGCCAGTCATGATCCTTGATCAGCTATGACCATATTTTTTGGAACATTTTAAGATCCTTCTATGTTAATATATATATTTGAGGTTCTTATAGTCCATATATAGTTAAAAATATTTACCACGGAGATAATTCCACCAAATTTTGAAAGTAAAGATCACTTCATACAACTACAAATAATGAGTTGGGTAGAATCTTCTTTTAAGATGCTTAATATTCCATGAAAAGTTCCTCACTCGACGGAATCCTGAGGGATACAATAGAAGTAATCCTCCTTTTCAATTACATAATTATATCTTCACATTCATTAGTCTAGAAAAACTTTACTCCCTTCCATGTTATCTTGGTCAGTAGAATTTAAAATTGTGAGAGGTTTCTCACAAATTATTGGTAATACCCTGATAGTCTATGTAAAATCAGGATATCTATTATAGATTTTTTATGAGCCACTCCTCAATTTCCTTTATCTTAGAAAGGACCACACATATTCTTTTTCTAGTGATAAAATTCCCTAAGTGTGATAATTCCTCTATTAATAACTCTCATTTATTATACTTTGAAAATGAATTCTTGTTTTGAAAAGTCTTTAACATAATATTAAAATGATCCTCATGAGCCTCCTTGATTTTGAAGTATATGATAATATCATCTATAAATAATAACATAAATTTTTAAAGATAATCTATAAATACTCTATTAATTAAGTCTATAAATTTTTATGTAGCATTAGTGAGTCTAAAGGGAATAACTATGTAATCATAGTGTCTTTACCTTGTTCAAAAGGTAGTTTTTTAATATATTACTTCTTTACCTTTAATTGGTTATATCTTAACCGAAGGTACAACTTAGAGAAATAATAACCCCCATATAGTTGATCAAACAATTAAAATATCCATGGCAGGGGATACTTGTTCATTATTGTGATTTTTTTGAGATCATGATAATTAATTTAGAGGAACATTGAATTATCCACCTTCTTGATGAATACGAATGAGGAACCACACCATGAATCACTGAGGCATATAAAACCTTTTTCAAGATTCTCTTATAACTTCTTCTTATGTTATTCTAACTCAGTGGTGCCCATTCTATAGTTAGAATTGGATTTAGGAATATATTGATGTATAGGTACGATTTAGAGCTTAACCTCTTGGTTAAGAGTAAGACTGAACAATTCTTCAGGGAATATATCTGTATAATCTCTCATAATGAGCATGTATTCTAGAATGATTCTATCCATTGTCTTAATCATTTGGGATATATATACATGCTAACAAGGCAATAAAATCCATTCTTGAGAAGAATATTACAAAGTATATTTTTTCCCTCCCAACACTTATACAGAATCAAAGGATGACTCATAATGTGAAGAGTAATATAACTCATCTAACAGTTTATGTTGAATTTATATAAGGACATTCAATATATGACCAATATAGTATCAAACTCCACTAAATTATGTAGGACAATATTTTTTGGTAGTTTGAATTCACAAACATTGGCTATGGAGAAGTAATATACTTATAATGTAATAATTTATCTTTTTATTTTCTCACAGATAACTCAGCATCCATGTTTGGAGATGGTCTATAAAGAAATATAATAAACTTATAGATATAAAATAATGTGTAGAATTAGAATAAAAAATTGTGTTCACTATTCTTGAATGAATGACTAGAATACCTACCACCACATCATTTTTGAGATCTACCTAAAATGTAGCGATAACACATGTACTTCCTTTCCCTATAGGACTTGGATGTTATTGTAGTTTATTTTCATTGATAACCCTTATATTAGGGAATCAGATTGCATAATTTCCATGTTTATTATAGTTTAAACAATATATCATATGTTTAATATTGACATGAACATTCTTTTCTTTCATCACATTAGTGTATTTCTTCATATATCTTTGACATTAATTAGTTTGAATCCCATAAATTCTATATTTATAGAATTTATTGATTCCCAAGATATAGTTTTTGGGATTATTCTTACCATTTTTTGTTACATGGGGTTCTGAGTCTTCTATTTTTCATGATATTTATCATTTTATCCTAAAAAATAAAACTATATTTTATCCCTTTTTTCCTCCAATCCCACAAGACCACTAAGAGTTGCCAATATTCATCTCGAACATAAGGGAAAAAATCATCATAAATATCAAAGTCTCGAATCACCAAATATTTTCCTACAATAAGTTTTAACCCTCTAAAGAAATGGTCCACCTTAGATTCAGTGTAGATGATAAAACTGAAGGCATACCTTTCAAGACTTGTGAAGTATTCCTCATATGACCTGATAGACTCATATTCTTTTTTCTTCAGTCCAAGGAAGTCCTTATCCTTTTAAGTCATATATTTTTGGGAAAATATTTATTTAAATATATTTTATTCAATTCCATTAATTTTATGGAAATAATTTCCACTTTGGACATCATTTTCTTGATTAGTATCCACCGCTAATAAACTTCACCTTCAAGGCCATAAAAAACTGGAATATATTTTTCATGCTTTGAGTATCGGAATATATTGAATATCTTCTCAATGGAGTTAATCCATTATTATGAAAATTGGGGATATAAAGATACACTAAAGGTTGGAGAAATTATTCATGTAATGTACATGACTATAAGTTTCACTTTCTTAGGATAAGGAGAGAATTCTGCATGATTCAATCTATTAATCCTAACTTGAGTCATTTGAGATAGAACTACCATGAAGGTCCAAGATCCCACTTCCATAGGTTATGAATATCATTAGGGAAATAATCACATTTACTATCAGGTTGGTTGTTGGAATATTTTCTCATACTTTCTGTCATTAACTAAAATAAAAATAAGGATGAGATTACTCAAACTAAAAATAATGTAAAAAGGGAAACTATGAACATAGAAGGAATAAATTATGAATTAAAACTATATCCTAACTTATTATTCAATAGGTTTAAATATATTTTATCCATGTTAATGTTTCTTATTAGATTATGAAAACAAAGAGCCTATTCAGGTCCTTCATAATGGTTCATAAAGAGTTTGTGAATTTGTCAAAGCATATCCTCAGAGAGTATCAAAACTAGCCTGAAGCAATGAGGCTTTATTGTAAAATGGTGGATTATTGAAGAAAAACCCAATGCAATATTTTCATGGTTATTATCCCAAATTAAAACTGATTCAGAGCCACATCCACTTGTAGTAACCAAATAAGGATGTAATTTATTATAAACCACTAACTCCATACTTCACCAAAATTCTAGTATATTCTATTATACTTAGACTTGTACCTAGGTTTATTACAAAATTATTCTATTATTAATGCCCAAAAATAAATATAACTTGATATAATACCAAATATAATAACCCAATACTTTTACACAAATTAGTATATGATTTTTAACAAAAATATCAAATAAACACAACTAAAAAATCATGAGGCCTGGTGTATTTGAAAGATGAGGTTCATAATACATAGAAAAATAAAATAAAACTAAATTATTTTAATCAATATAATGAGATTATAACTCCATTTGAGCTCCAAAAACTACATCAAATAACCTAACGAATACTTAAACAAAATCAGTGATATATAAATCCCAATAAAAGAATAAACCTAGAAATGAAGCGTAACATGTGATTCAGATGTCATGCCATGATATCATAAAAGAAAAGGTTCATGATTAGTCATATGGAATTATAACATAAAGAAACATGGAATAATAATATCATGACAAAATTATATATGGAAAAAACATATAACATGACTTAAGGATAAGTCAATACTAAAACCGAGGATAATATCACATGGTTGATAAAGTCCAATTATAGATTAATTTTACTCCCTAATCCCATACATAATGTCTAATGAAGAAAAACAATTACCCAATGCATTGGAAAATTAAATGTGAAAACTAATCATAATATGTAAATTCTTACGTGAGAAACAAAAGTAAATTAATCACAAAGCAAAAGAATAAAACATGGAAATAAATGGTTTTCTTAATCTTTCTTCACTTCATAATTAAATGACATTTCATAAAAAGGTATTTGATAAATAAACATAAATCAGGAAATAACCCATAAAATAAAGTGATAATAAGATAGGAATATATGTAAGAGACATATATAAACAATTTATAATCATTTTATAACATCAATGAGAGGGATAAAGCAAGTTATATAGAGAAAGGTCATAACTTAAAGAATAATGGTGGTATATAGAGATCCCTTAACTTATGTTCCAGAATCACTCTACACTTTCACTTAAAATCCTAGATAATCAAATTAAATTCATTAATTACTTAATCAAGAACCATTTAAATTTATATTTGGTTTATGATAATTTTATTATATTCATTTCAATCCATTTCAACGAGATATAAAGTTTATTTTCACTTTTCTAAGGGTGTTCATATTATGATTTCAAGGCCAAAAAATTTGTGTATAATTATTGAAGTAATTTTAAAATGGGACTAAAAATATAGAAGTGGAATATAATTTTATTAATATACTCTAATAAATTGAAATGGTCCCTAATTTCATTTTTTGTTTCGACATATGGGCGATCCATTTAGTTAAATGTTAATGTTATATGGTTATTTTATTTTAGTGATTTCAGTAACCATCACAAACTAGTTTTGATTGATTTAATATTGTAGACATGTATTTATTAAATAATGTGAAATCATATATAATATACATATTTAGGTCTTTTAAAAAAATTATAATTGAATTTAAACCTTTTATAAAGGTGATAATGGGAAATGAAAAATCATTATCCATGGAGGTGGTGAACTGACATAATACAAATGATGGTTTGGTTTTTAGAATAAGAAGAGAAGAGAATATGATGGATGATGGATGATAGATATAACCTTAGAATAAATATATAACATAATATATATGAAAATGAAGTTATTATTCCATTTTAATGGATTTTTTTTAGAGGATGAGGAGGAAGAGAAAAATAAAAGACTCATGTGAGGGTATTACCTTTTACTTTGGATGTATCCTCTTGGGATTCCACTTAAGGCATCTTAGATTAGTCTTATGATGAGAAATAAAATAATAGGATGTGGGGGAGATCCTTGGGAAGATAATTGGTAAGAAATTTGGTAGTCCCCAAGGTTTATAATTTTTGAGGAGAAGAGTTCATGAGGGGTGGTATTTATAGGGGGAGGGGTGTTTTTAAATATTATATTCATTAGTGTTCTATTTTGGATCAAGACTATAAATAGTCCTAATTATTGAGATTATATAAAGTAACCGGTTTATGTGGGTTTTAAATAATATGTTCCTACATCATCCATGACTTAAAAATTTCTGAATTTATCATATAATGTAAAATATTTTATTTTTCCATATTTTACTATTCACAAAAATTCAACTATTTTAGAAAAATACCAGAAATTAAATAGAACTATTTTTTGATGTTTATAATAAAAATTGGAATCCATTTTATTAAAATGATTTTCTTAATATTATAAATTTAATTTTCAAATAAAATACTTTTTTATTTCAAAAATATAAATTTTAATATTTTGATAAATTTTATGTCTATTTGAATAATTACTTAAGGTATCAAAAAATTACATTATCATCATTATGAAACCTAATATTAATTTGAAAACCCATTTTATTAAAATAAATTTTATTTTAAACCATTATATTTTTTATATAAAAATGATTATAAAACATATATGTTTTTCAAAAAATATTAAATTATTTTATAAATTTTATAGAAATTATTTACTTTTATAATGATATAAATATGCTATAGTTTCATTTTATAAGATACCAAAATATTATTTTACACTTAATTAAGTTAGGATACAATTCTAATTTTTAGGTTACTATTTATAATAGTCATATTATAATTCCAAGAGTCATGTCACTATTCTAATGGTAACATTCCCATTCCTATAATAAGATTTGTAATAGTTATATGCGTTCCCTAAATTTTATAAATACCACATATTTAATTCATTATTCATTAAATTAAATTTTCTATCAAGGTTATATTTTTATTTTAATAATCCATATTTTATTACTTATATTTTTTCTCATTTCTACAACGCTATTCATGAGTGCATTTATTCTGGAGGATCGAGTATATAAATTTTTTTATATTTTTGATATCTCAATTTTTTTATCCGATCATAATATTTTCCCTACTTATGGACATTTTTATTCTATATATATAATATTAAAATATTATAATTTTTTATGTTTCATTGTATTGTGAATTTTATTTATAATACATTACTAAATATGAAACAATTACAAGAAGGGAAATTCCATAAAAATTATGGGTCATTAGGTGGTAGTCTACACAACCCGTGATTGACATACTTTTGTTTTTATAAGCATATTGATATGAATAAATAATGTTTTTTTAAATTAATATAATAATAATTCATTATATTAATGATACAAAGGTTATCATATTACTATGTTAAGGATTTTATTGGAAGAGAATGATCAATAAGAAAATTTTAAGGATTATATAATACTCACATTAGTACATATAACTTTATCATGAAAGTATCCAAAACAATAATGGCCTTGGATTGATAATTGAGACCAAAGGATTATGAAAATGGGTTATAATTCTAGGAGTATAAAAATATTATATATTTAGGATGAAATTTTAAGGAATTGGTGTGGCATGAAGGGCTGTAAGTTTTCCCTTTTATAAGTTAATAAAATGGAACTTTTGAGAACACCCTTTAATTTTGAATGATATTATTACACTATTCAAGGGTAAAAGAATAAAAAATTTATAAATAAGTGAGTCTGTGGAGATATGGTATTGATAAATCTTTAACCAAGTATTTTGACACATGGTTTAAACATGTTGGAAGTCATTTTTCTTTAGGATTTTAATTTTAACGTTTTCTTATTTTTAAATTGGTAATTAGTTTTTAAAGATGTAATTTATGTTTTAAAAAGAATATAAAATATCCTACCATACCAAATTTGGGTTTTATGAACACAAATTTAATCTCTATTTAATATAATTAAATTTATAAAGAATTGAAAATTCACTTTTATATAAAATATTTTATATATAGAAAACCGGGTTTTAATGAAAAATGGATTTTTACTTTTACGCATTCTTAATCATATTAAGGATTGATTACAAATTAAATTAGATTAAATATAATTATATATGTGTTTAAAATGAACATTCGTTTCATCATTAACATAGGTTAATTTAATTTATTAGATAAAAATTACACAATATTAATGAAGAAATTCCTTGAAAATTACAGTTTCACAATTTTCATGATCATTAACATCAATATTAGTAATCATAATTTTATTCCAAAAATTTAAATTGACATTATTAAAGAATATTATCATGTTTATAAAAAAAATTCTAATTTTATATATTTGATTTTTATATTTGATGAAATTTTTTTTAATATAAGGGGATAAAAATAGTTTCGAGAGTAAACTTTTAATTATTTTTTCAAAATGATATACATGGGTTTAGAAAAAAACATTATGATTAAATTTTTTTTAATTTTAATTATATATATATATATATTAAATTTTTTTTAAAAATAAATTCATATATTATTTTATTATTATAATTTCATAAAAGTGACAATTTTTAGTAAAATCGATATTTTTCACTATTAACCTAACAAACCAATTAAATTAGAAAAAAAAAACATCATAATATAATAAATTTATTTTTAATCAAAAAATTATGATCATATTTTCAAATTTTATTTCTAAAATTTATAATTTCAATTTTTTAATAAAATCATAAAATATTACGACAAACCGTTTTTTTAGAAAATGATATTGTCAAATATTAACTATTCTAATTATTTTTTCATATAATTTAAAAACTAAATTGGTTTTAACAAATCAAAAATAATTTAACATCATTAATCATGTTTTTCTTTAAATAGAAGTGCATGTCATATGAAATACAATTTTTAGAAATAAACTTTTTTAAATAATAAATGATCTCATTAGAAATTTTTGCGGAACCAATTGAATTTCATTAATATTAAAAGCATAGTTTATTTAATTTATACATATATTTCATAAATTGTATACCCTTATTCATTACCACTAATTCAATGGATTGGTTTTAATGGTCATAAATAAATATTTACAAATATCTTAATATATAACGATTTTTCAAGTTTGGTGCTGTGTTTGGAGAAATCTATCAAAAAAATGGAATTATTTTAGGTAATTTATGTATTAAAATATTTATGTGACACTTTTCCACTTACATATATTGTCCCCTCACAATTTTACCGATAATATCATAGTAATTTATCTGTGTAACTCATAATTAACCATACATTACTTGATGATAATGGGTTCATTTTGGATGCAACATAAGATTTATCTATATTATTTTTTATAATTTATTTATAAGGAGAGATAAATAATTTTTAATTTCATATATAAAATTTCTAATGGAATAATATATATATCCATTAGGAATAACTTCCCAAAAATCTTGAAAAATATTTATATGACAATCACACCACTAGGGGTTTTTATTTATAACTCATTATCTAATAGTTGATGAAAATATACATGACATAAATAATTATAAAATATAGATTTAAAACTCACTATACACTATATTAGTGGTAGTTTCATAGTATTTCCTATATTTTCAAGGCTTTTGGTGACTATTTCCCTCATTACCCCTTAGATTAAGACATTGATTCGCACAATTCCAAAATCTATTTCACTTAAAGCAATAGAATTTTTTAGATTCTATATTTACCTTACACATGTGAGTCTAATGATATTAATATTTAAACTTATATAATTTACCTATCCCTTAAATGAAATTTCCCCCTTGAATCTTCCAAAATATTTGATGTAATATTTTCCCTTGAATGCCACTAATTCCATGGAATCAATTTCATCTTAGGGATTTATGTTCTTGATGAGTGTCCACCACTTTTCATCTTTCCCTACAAGGTGTTAGACAAACAACATGACTTTATATTTCTCTGATCATTGTAAGATAAATAATATATTGTCAATGGAGTTATCCAATATTCTATGAACATGGGATGAAAAGATGTACTAAAGGTAGAATTCCTTTACCAAATAAATAACTTTATCGCAACTTTTAATTTATTTGGAAAATGAAGATATTTCACATGATTCAAGTTATTATTATTAACTTGAATTAGTTGAGCTAGAAATTCCATGAAGTTACAAGATCCCACTTCCATAGGGTAGTCATATCATTAGGGAAATCATCCCATTTTCTATCATGTTGGTTTTTGGAAAAGTATCTCATATTTACTGTTATTAAATTAAAATAAAAATAAGGATGAGGTTACTCAAACAAAAAATTATTTAAAAAGGGAAAAATGAACATAAAAACAATAAATTATAAATGAAAAGTATATCATAACTTATGAGTCACTGGGTTTAAATATTGGTTATCCATGGTAATGTTTCCTATTATGTTATATAAACTAAAAAATATTCAATTCTTTAATAATGGTTCATAAAGAGTTTTTGAATTTGATTATGCATATCCTCTAGTATACTCTCCTTTACATAGACTTATCAATAAGGTTATTACTAAAGTATTATAGACTTAATTCCCAAAATTATTGGACTATAATATAATTCCAAATATAGTTAGACAAGCCCTTTGCACATATTATTACATGATTTTAAAAATAAATATCAAAAAACACAACCCAGAAATCCTAAGGCGTAGTGTATTTAAAAGACTAGGTTCACAATATATAAAAAATAATCTAAATTAAAAATGTTTTTTTATCTATAATGATATCATAACACAATTTGAGATCCAAAAACTATATAGTATAACATGAGGAATACATAAAAAAATGGGTGAGCTAAAAATCCCGGTAAAGGAATAAAAATGGCAATAAAGTATAATATGTGAATCGTAAGGTTTAAAAGATAAGGGTCATGATTAGTCATATAGAGAAATAACAAAATGAAAAATGGAATCATAATATCATAAAAACATAAGAACGTGGAAAAAATTATAACATGGAATAATCATAAGTCAATAATAACCGCCAAGATAATGTTGCATGGTGGACAAAGTCCCATCATGGATTTGGTTCACCTGCTAATCCCAAAAATAATGTATCATGAGATAAAAATAACTCCCCAATGTATAGGATCACTCTCTAGGAACACCCATAAAAATATGTAAATTATTATTTGATCCAAAAAATTAAATTAATCATAAGGTATAAGAATTAACCATGGAATGAAATGGGTTGCATAATCTTTCCTCATATCATTATCAAAGGAGATTTCATAAAGAAGGCATTTGGTAAATAAAAATAGGGAATTAATTACAGCATAAAAAGGGAGAATAAGATAGGTATATTTGAAAGATACATATATAAATAATTTTGAATCATTTAATTACATAAAAGTTATAGAGAAAGCAAGTTAGATAGAGAATGCTCATAACCTAAAGAAAAAGGGTGGTATAGAGAGACCCAATACCTTATGCTCCAGAATCACTCTGTAATTTATGTTAATTTCATTGATAATTTAATTATATTCATTTATTACTTAATTAAGAAACTTTTCCATATATATAATTTATTTTTTATAATTTTATTGTATTTTTTGTATAACATTTTCAATGAGATATAATGTTTTATATAACTTTTCCGAGGGTGTTTATCTTATTATTTCAAGGTTGGATCACTTGTGATTAATTATTGATGATCTTATCAAATGGGACTAAAAATATATAAGTGAAATGAAATTTCATTCATTTAATCCAATTAATTTAAATGTTCCCTAATAATCTTTTCTATTCTATCATATGGATGATCCACTTAGTAAAAACATAATGTTATATGGTTAGTTTATTTTAGCGGTTTTACCGACCATCAAGAACTAGTTTTCATTAATTTAATATTATTGAAGTTTATTTATTATATAATGTTAAAATATATAAAATATACATATTTTTGTCATTTTAAAAAATTATAATTTAATTTAAACTCTCTTTTAAGGTGATAATAGGATATGAAAATTCATCACCCATGGAGGCGGTGAATCAACATAATACAGTTAATGTTTTCATTTTTGGAATAAGGAGAGAACATAAGATGATGAATGATATATATACCATTAGAATAATAAAATTAAAAAAAATATATGTCACTAGAGTAATTATTCCTTGTTTAACGGAATTTTTTTAGAGGATTAGGAGGAAAAGAAAAATAGAACACTCACTTGAGGGTATTACCTTTTACTTTGGATGTATCCCATTGGGATTCCAAGTAAGGAACCTTGGATTGGTCATATGATTAGATAAAATATAGTAGGATTTGAGGGAGATAAATGATAATGGAATTGATCCAAAATTTGGTAATCTCCAAGGATTTTTATTTGTGAGGAGAATGGGTCGTCAGAGGTGGTATTTATAAGGGGTGGTGAGGGAGTTTTTTAATATTATATTCACTAGTGTATTATTTCGGTGCAAGACTATAAATAGTATTGATTATTGTGACTATATAGACTAATTAGAACATATGAGTTTTAAATAATGGTCAATTACATTATACTTTTCTAAAAATCATTTATTTATCTTATAATGTTAAATAACGTATTTTTCCATATTTCCCTATTCATAAAAAATTCAATTATCTTCGAAAAATACAAAAAATTAAGCCTAACAATTTTTTTGTGGTGTATATTAAAAAAATGGAATCCATTTTATTAAAACAATTTTATAAATATGATGAATTTAATTTTGAAATAAAATCATATTTTATTTAAATTATATAAATTTTAATATTATGATCAATTTTATGACCCTTTAAAAAATTACTTAAGGTGTCATAAAATTATATTATCCTCATAATGAAACATAATATTAATTTATAAAACAATTTTATGAATATACACTTTCTTTTAAATCAGTATATATTTTTTAAAAATATGTATAAAATATATATGTTTTACAAAAAAATACAAACACGTATTTTTTTAAAATTTTAAAAAATCTATTTACTTATATAATGATATAAATATTTCACAGTTTCATTTTATAATATACCAAACTATTATTTTAAACTTCCATAAGTTATCATACTATCCTAATGTTGAGGTTACTCTACCCTATAGTCAGATTACTATTCCAATAGTCAGGTTTCTATTCCAACTATCATATTACTATTAAACAATCAGATTTATAATGGTTATATGGGTTCTCTAATTTCTATAAATACCTCATATTTCATTCATTATTAATTCACTTCAATTTTCTCTCAAGGTTATATTTTAGTTTTCAAAATTCACATTTTATTACTAATATTTTGTCTCATTTATAAAGTGTTTTTTTCATGAGTGCATTTATTCTGGTGGATCGAGTGGATTCAAATTTTCATATTTTTATTATCTCTTTTTCAATTTTTATCCCATTGTAATATTTTACCTCATTTTGAAAATTTTTATTCTATAAATGAAATGTTAAAATATTTTAAATTTTTGTTTGTTTCATCATGTGTGGAATTTTCTTTATATTATATTACTAAATATGAAACAATTATAAGAAGGGAAATTCCATTAAAATTCATGGTCATTACAGGATAGTCTACACAATGCACGATGAACATCATTTTATTTTCATAAGTGTATTTAAATGATTAAATAAAGGTTTAGATAAATATAATAAAAATTCAGTATAATAATTATATATTGGTTATCTTATTACTATATCAAGGATTGGTTTGGAAGATAAATATTGAAAATAAAATTTTAAGCATTACGTAATACTCACATTGGGAATTTGAACTTTATCTTGAAAGTGTCACTAAAAATAAGGGACTAAGATATATAATTGAGACAATATAATTATGAACATATTATAAAATTATAAGATTATAAATATAGTAGTTTTTTTTGATGGAATTTGAAGGATTGGGTGCAGAATGAAGGGGTATAAGTATTCCCTTTTATAAGTGAAGATAATAGATCTTTTAAGAACACCCTTTAATTTTTAATTATATAAATACACTATTCAAGGTTAAAAAAATAAAAAATTAGAACTTATTGAGTGTGAGGTGATATTGTGTTAGTAAATCTTCAACCGAGTATTTATACACATGTTTTAAACATGTTAGAAGTCATTTGTTCTGAGGTTTTTTACTTTTATCTTTTTCTTATTTTTCATTTAGTAATTAGTTTTTAACTGT
The DNA here is from genome assembly GCA_963277665.1 of Viscum album. NCBI lineage: Eukaryota > Viridiplantae > Streptophyta > Magnoliopsida > Santalales > Viscaceae > Viscum > Viscum album. Next base: position 1,720,271,808 of record OY728141.1, read on the forward strand.
GTAATTTTTGTGTCAATAAAAATATAAAATAACCACTCATACAAAATTTGGGTGTTCTGAAAATAAATTTTATCATAATTTCATCTAATTCAATTTATAAATAACAGAAGATTAAATTCCAAATTAAAAAACTATATATATATATTTATATATATATATATATATTTCTAGAAAAATAGAATTTTAACCATTATGTGTTCTTAATATTATTTATAATTGATTACCAATATAATTTGGGATAATATAATAATGAATGTTTTTAAAAATAATAGTATAGGAATCATTGAAATTGGTTAATTTAATTTATTTTTTACAAATTACACAACATTAATAAAACAATTCTTTGTAAAATACAGTTTTACTATTTCATGATCATTGACTATAATCTTTGTACTCAAAATTTTATGCAAAAAATTAAAATTTACCCTATTATATAATATTTTCATGTTTATATAAAATATGAAATTCATTTTTATACTTTTAATTTCTATATGTCATGAAAATTAATATTTAATCTAAGAGAATAAAAATAGTTTTTAGAGTAAAATATTACTTAATTTTCTAAAATTATATACACGGGTTTAGAAAAAAATAACAATTTTAAATTATCTATTTTAATATGAAATATATTTCTTTTATAGATTTCAAAAAAACATTTACGCCATTATTGTATTATGATAATTTCAAAAAAGTGACAGTTTTAAGAATAATTTGTACTTTTCACTATTCACCTAGAAAAAAATAATATTAGAAAATTCCCAAAAATTCATCTAAATATAATATTTTTTATTTTAAATCAAAAATTTATTTTCATCTTTTCAAAATAAAACTCTAAAATTTTTAAATTCAATATTTGAATAAAATTAGAAAAAAAATTATAAAAAAACACATTTTGTTAGAAAAAGATATTTTCAAATATTAATTTTTATCATTAATATTTCATACCATTTAAAAAATAAATTGGTTTCAAAAAATAAAAAACAATTTATCATCATTCATCACATGTTTCTTGAAATTGAAATTCATATCACATAATCATGTAATTTTTAGAGAAACACATTTCTAAGAAATAAATGATCCTTTTATAAATTTTTAGTAAACTAATTTAATTTCATTCACATTTAAATTAGAATTAATTATATTTATACATATATTTCATAATGTTTTTACCCCTACTAATTCCCACTAAATAAATCTCTAGGTTTTAATGGTTATAATTAAATATTTTTTTTCTAAATGTATCACATTTTTTTAAGTTTGGTGTTGCATGTGGAGTAAGATATCAAACACATTGAATTATTTTAAAGAAGTTGAATATTAAAATCTTTAGGCGATACATCCCCATCCCCTTAAAAAAAATTTCTCATCACAATTTGACTCATAAGATCATATTAATTTCTATAGGGAGCTCATAATTAACCATACAATGATTGATTATCATGGGTTTATTTAGAATGAGGAATGTGATTTATATCTTTGAAATAAATTAATATAAGTTCATTATAAGGACAAATAACTAATTCTTATTTTCACATATATGTTTACTACAGGAAGAAGATCTATATCCATAAGGAATAACTTCCCACAAATCATGGAAAGTATTTATATGGTAATCAATCAACTCGGGGTTTTTTTTTATAACTTAATATTCAATAGTTTGGGAAAACATACATGAAATAGGAAATTAGATAATATAGAGTGAAAACTCATTATCCACTAAATTAGTGACAGTTTCATATTCATTTACCTGTTTTCATGGTCGTTGGTGTCTATTTCCCTCATTAGACCTTAGATTGAGACATTGAGTTGTATAATTATGAAATCTCTTGGAATTAAAGTAATGGATTTTTGTATCTTCTCTATTTCCCTGACACTTGCTACTCTAATGAACTTGATATTAAAAGATATAACATTTTCCTATCCCTTTATGGAAATTTCCTTTATTATTCATCCAACATTTTTATTTTTAGGAAATTAAATTTTACCTTCCTCCAACATCTTGTTCAACTAAATTTCTATTAGATTTGATGTTTACTTTATTTGGTGTGTTTTTGATTTCAACTATATTAACATTGTTAATTATAATTATTTATAAATAGTTTTTCATAATAAAAATATTTATCACTCTATCCCTTATCCCATTAGGGGTTTCATTGGGATACTTTTCACATTTTCTAGGACATCCATTGCTAACATGGATGTTTCGGGCTTCATGCATTACTAAAACCAATAGAGTTAACATTAGGGACAATCATTATAAGATAATTATAATAAATAACCATATTAATATTTAACCTCAAGATGTCCCTATTTATAAAATAATCATGTTATTCTACAGTTCATATAACTCAATTGGTATTAGAATTTTTTGAAACTACATTAACGTCAGTTAACATATATCATTATTGGCTTATTAAGATTACAATGAGTTTGGTTCTCTCATACTTCATAACCTAATCCACAAAAAATAGATCCCAAGTTACTATGAAATTTATTAAAATATTATAAACTCATTAAAATATATGCTCTAAAAAACTAACTTATTTTTTATCCAGGATAGATGATATCAATTAATATGTACCTTAACATATAAATCTCCATGTTTCAATCTATGTTATCCGTGGAAACATTCCTATTAGGTTATCTAACCAAAACATATTAAAATCCATCATAATGGTTCATCAATAAAATGTGAATTAACTGATGAATATCCCTCGGGAGTGTTAAACCAATTATGTAGTTAGGCCCCTTTTTCATAAACCGGATGGAGACTGAGTTAATACGTAATCCACCCTTTTTGGGTTTATTACCCCTCAGTACAACTATTACATAACCTTGATCCAATTGAAATATCCAAAAAGGGTGAAATTTATAATATAACAACACATTATCTTTAATAAAAACTTCACAATGTCATCCTATACTTAGAATTATAACTTAGACTTATCCCTAGGGTTTTCACTATAGTTATCTTATCCTAATATCAAGATAAAATGTGCATTTTTCACTTTAACATTAAATCATATAATATCCCAAAGGGTTATTTATAAATTTTAAATTACGATCAACCTAAACCTTTAAAACCTTTAATTATCCTCAACAAACATCATAATATATAAATTTATATAAACCCTTATCTGTTACCAACTGTGGTGCACCGAACCCCCACTCACGGATCTAATTCCTTAGAAAAATACTGTTCATATTAGATTCAATAGAAATTATATATTCCTAGACATAAAAATGTAATAATTACACGACAGAAAGAAAATATTACTTTATATATATTCTTGATACCTTTTTGGTCCAGATATTTAGATAATTAAGAAAAATAATAAATAATTAAATCCCTTTCATTTCTCTACTAATTTATTTTTTCCACAATATAAGAATTAATTAATGCATAAAAAGTCTTGAATATATCCCATAAATTGACCACACAATCTATACTATTTGATATATCATGTGAATTAATTTTCTTCACAACCTGGAGAAATGGAAACCTAAGAAGGGGAGATCTCAAATGCTCAGTGATAGAAATCATACAACATAGTGAATTATGGTATAAAATAGCATAAATATTATAGAAAGAATAATTAATCACAATAATTATATAATAAAATGAAACTGATATCATGTAATATCCTTGAAAATAAATGAAAAAATGGATAACAATAATTACTGATCAAATACGAATGGAATGAATAATGATGAACATCAAAAACATGTTTTCAAGGCCCTGTTCTAAGACATTAAACTGATATAGGGAAAGGTATAGACCAAAACCTGAATTATTTGGTCTCATGAAACCTTTCAATGTATTGGGGGACTATATAATATTGGGCCCTACCCATCACTTGTTTAAGTATAATGTATTCATAATATGAGAAAATAAATAATACAATTCATAATCTCTTTTCCAATAATCATTCATATTAAAATAATAAAATAAAAACACTAATAATCTTCACTATGTCAATAAAATGGATAACATAATCATAACCAATCTAGAAAAATAAGGTTTATGGTTATAAAATACATAGTCAATATTCCAATAATCTTCCATATTAGAATAACAACATACGGAACACCAATAATTTTCCCCTTGTCAATAATAGAGATAAAATTATCATATAAAGTCTCAAGGAAGAAGGTATATGGTTAAATAATACAAAATGAACATGCATGAGTAATCAATAAGCATCCATTTCAGAACAACTAATATACAGGTTTTCAATAGTTCCCTAATCAAGAAATGGAATAACATTCTATGTGAGCATACCTCAAGCAAACAATTTATGGAGGAGTGGTATAGAGTTAAGTGAATGTTATAATACATGATCATAGTCTATATAGAGGAATAATGTGGGTGGTTTCAAAATAAAATAATCTCACTGTAATAAAGGAAACTTAGAAGGATGTTCACATAAATTAAAACACCCTCACAAAAATAATACTTTGAACAATATCTCAAAATAAGGGATCATGAATTGAATTGTTTGATACCATTAGTTCAATCACACAAATTTTAAATAAATACAGTATAAATAGTAGAACATAGTCCTTACTAGGGTAAATATTTTTGAAAATGGAAGTGAAATATTAAAATAGATTTTAGAAAACATTTTTACCATTGATGCAAAATATGAAGTTATGGGTCACTTCTAAATGTATTTTTCAAAAGGTGAAGAAACAATAATTGAAAAAAAAAATTAATTTTAAAATTAATATTCAATAATATGTAATTTAAAATATATATTATTTATCTTTGATAAATGCAGCGAGGAAGACAAACATATGAATGTGAAAGTAAAAAACCATTTAAAATGTTAAAAAACATTTTTTAAAAACTCACACTGTAAAAAGAGTAAAAAGAATTATTTTGTATCAAATGTTTTTACACATAGGGGTAGATATATTACTATAAAATAAAATATTAGTGTGGTACAACCTAATCATGGAATAAATAAGTTCATGATGAAATAATATAACAGAAAGAAAGAAGATTTGAGTTATCAATATCTCATATAGGAAATATACTCCAGAGAGTAATAAATATTTTTAAAAGGTGTATTACGTGGTATAAGTATAAATTCAAATAAAATCAATATAATACCAAATACTATAATAAATTGGTGGAATATTTCCCACTATTAAGTCTAAGAAGACGATCATAACTCAATGAATGAAAATTGAGTTACCAAAAATATTTACAACTCGGGTTACAATTGAGAAAAATATATTTGATGAAAAGGAACTAAATTGGATTGTTATTTCCCAGGAAAAAAAAATATAATAATACATACATGGGTAGTTAATACATTATTCCATTTAAAAAATGTTTCATAACATGGACATGCCTCAAGGAATTAGAGTTTGAGAGAAAGAATACTTGCGACTTGAGTAACCTTTTAATCAAAATACCGTGAAAGAGTGGGAATGCGATTGAACATAAAATAACATGATTAAAATATAATTAATTATATGATATATCAAAAATATATTATATAAAAAATATAAATTAAATGTGGTTAATAATACCAGACATGTCTTAATAAGTGGATTTTGAGATGAAATCCATTACATTGTTCCTGATTTATTTTGTGCATGCAACCAAATTATTCAATAATAAAATTAGCTTTATTAGATACCTTAAAATGAGACCTAATATTTTATATTCAATATAATATAGACCATTTATTATAATATTATTTTTATTTATTATGTATTTTTTTCTTATTCTTTCTTGAAAATTGAATCGATGTCTTCTTATTTTGTTAATTTCATCGACAAAAATGACATTTTAATAATAAGATAAATTCTTAATATAATAATTATAGAACAAAAAAATATTTAATTAAATATTTAATTATAATATTATTAGTATTTAAGTTCCCATTTTCATATATGAAAGAGTTTTATTTCATTATTTAAGTGGTGTTCATACCAACCCAAACATGAACAGACAATATGTTAATGGGTGAGTATAGTTAAATAAATGTATAATAACATTATAATATAACAATAATGATGTTATTTAGATGTTTTTAATTTTTTGAATCATATTTTAAGTGTTTTATATAAATAAAATCAAGACGAAAATGAAAAAGGGTTACATTGTGGAGGTAGTAGTTTTCACAACATACGTTTAATGTCAATTTGTTTTTCTATGTGAATAGAAATGAATAAATTTCATATAATGAAAATTAATTCTACTAATAATACTTATGCTATATTATTATTATGTAAAGGATCATTTTTGAAGAGAAATATTAAGAATAAAATTTTAAGGATGACCTAATACTCACTTTTGGACTTTGAAATTTCTATTGAAAGTATCATTGCAAATGAATGGATTAGGAAAAATTATTGAGACCAGATACTTATTAAAATAATATAGGATTATAGGAGGAGAATTATTGAAGAGTTATAGGATATAACTTGATGGAATGGGTGTGGAATTCTGGGATGAAAATTGTCCCTTTTATAAGTGAAGAAAAGGGGACTTTTGAGAACACCATTTAATTTTCAATGATATGATTACACTATTCAAGGATAAAAGACTAAAAATGTTAGAAATAATTGAATGTGGGGAGATTTTTGTCATTAAATCATCACAAAATTATTTCCAAACATTTTTTGAACATGTTGGATGTCATTAGGTCTATGGTTTTTTTACTTTTAATTTTTTTTAAATGGTAACTAATTTATATCTTTGTAATTTATTATTTAATAAAAATATAAAATAAACCATCTTACCAAATTTGGGTGTTATGAACCTAAAAAACAACCACTTAATATAATTAAATTATTAGTTAATAAAAAATAAACTTTTAGATTAATACATTTATATATATATATTTTTTTTGGAAAAATGGTTCTTTAACTATTATGTGTTCTTAATATTATTTACCATTGGTCAAAAATTAAATTTGTTTTAATATAAATATATATATATATATATATATTAAAAATCATATTATATTAATCATTTAAAATATAATAGTTTAATTTATTAGATAAAAATTACACATTATTAATAAAATGATTCTTTCTAAATAACAGTTTCACACTTACCATGGTCATTGAATTTAATCTTATTAATTATAAATTTAATCCCAAAATTTAAATTGAACTTATTTCATAATATTATAATTTTTATCTAAAATATTAAATCACCTTTTATAGATTTAATTTATATAATTTATGAAAATTAATTTTTAATGTGAGAGAATACCAATAGTTTTTTGAGTGAAGTATTAACTATGTTTTCAAAATGACATACATGGGTTTTATAAAAATAACATAGTAAATTTAAATGTTTTATTTTACTTATATATATATTATAAAAAACATTTCAAAATATTTACGTAATTATTTTATTATGACAATTTCATTAAAGTTATATTTTTTTTAGAAAATTAGTATTTTTCACTATTCAACTAAAACAATAAATGTTAAGATAATATTTTTCTTTTAAATCCAAAAGTTATTTTTAAAATTAAAAATATAAAATTTATAAATTCAATTTTTTAATAAAATCATAAAATATAATTAAGAACCATTTTTATTAGAACATTATATTTTCAAATATAAACTATTTTTATTTTTCTTTCATATCATTACCAAATAAAATTGTGATAAAACAATTATCATAATTAATCCTATGTTTCTTGAAATATATATTCATATAACATAAAATGTTTTTTTTGGAAAATTTATTTTGAAATTATTAAATTATCTTATTTGTCATTTTAGGTAACCTAATTGAATTTCATTGATATTTAAACTAGAAATGATTTTATTTATAAATGTATTTCATAATGAATTTACTCCTATTTTTTCCTAATATTTCAAGAACTAGGTTTTAATGATCAAACATAAATATCTATATTTTATCTAAATAAATCAAATTTCTGTTCAAGTACATTATTATTTGTAGAGAAATCTATCAAACATGTTTATTTATTTAAAGGAAGTTATTTGTTAAAATCATGGGGGTTTACATTGGAAATATAATCATGTTCACATTTGAAATGATTATAATAAGTTTGTAGCTAGATAAATGAATTATATTGATGATTCATAGATGAAGGTAAACCTTTTGGAAGAGGTGGAAGTAACAATGCACTCGATATCCCATATTATAGTCCAGATCATTAAAAATGATATAGACATACCATGCTTATAAAGACCTTTTAATTATATAGGTACATCATTTCATATGATATGAAAAATTTTCTTATCATGAAATACTATATGGATGAATCATACTATATGATTCATACTTTTAGTGAATATAATTTTTTTAACACTTTCTCTAAAATTCCACAAGTAATTTATGTAAAACTGAAAAACAATTTCTGTATCAATTAAAATTTATTTTGGAATGGTTTTACCAAACTCTATTAATTTTAGAACAAATTAATTAACTACAATTTTATCCTTATTTTAAGTCCAAACTATGTGATATAGGCCTTTATAATGTTGAAAAAGAATAGGAATTCACTAATTTATAGATGTAAGAAGAAAGAGACCCCTAAAAAAACATCAATACTGCTCATACTACAAAGGGATCTGATAATATCTCTAACAAAGACACTCATATCTCTATATGAATATACCTACCACAATATGTATCATATACATTGTATGTATACTTATATAATTATTTTTTCCCTAACAAATAAAGAACACATGATATGAGACATCTCAATCTAGTATATTTCATCTCATACATTTTTTATTTTCATAAATACACTAACCAATTTCAATGAATATATTAGAAACTACTACAAAACATGCCTTTAACAGTGCTAAAGTTGGAATTTTTCAGTGAAAAAATGTGCTGACTACAAGATCATGATTAAAAGAACAAGGATTTTATTAGAGCTAGATAATAACTAATAAAAGGGTCCTTTATCATCGATAAAAAACACTGTAAAATGGTGCATTTAAAAGTTCTTTTAAAAGAACTGATAGAGGGGAATACTATAGTGTGCTACTAAATTTACAACACACTACAAAACCAGAAAGAGAAGTATAAACAAGTAAAAATATAGATTTTGAATGAAAAAAATTACAACAAAAATACATGAAAAAAACACTATATTATAAACATTTCAAACAATGGTTTATACAATTACACGAGTAAGTAAAAATTATTACAGAGATTCAAAAACATCAATGTTCCATTGTCTTTGTCCCCGGACCCCCACTCATTCTATTTCTGAAAAAACCACCACTCTTGAGAAAATTAATGCACATATATAAGAAAAAAATTCTTATGTTTGTAATAATATAAATAAATAAATTAAAGAGAAAGTGTTAATTTTAAACCAAACATTGAGTCATACGAGGAACACTGTGTATCAGATTGAGTTACGGTTGATTCTGGCTTGTTACCCCATTTCTTGTTCATTAGCAAGAATTATCAATGTGAAAATTTAAAAAAATAATTATTATATAAAAATTATAAGGAAATTAATTAACTAATATTAGTTTAAATAAATAGAAAATAATCTGATCTTGTTTGTTTGTTTTTGGAAATGTGATGTGCGGTTTAGACTAAAATGACACTTATATATTGAAAACACACTAGGAGTCATACCAATCAAACCATGCATTGTATTTATGTTAATATTATTCCTATATTTAAAAAATGACTTATGGATAATTTTCTTAAAGTATTAAAATAATCTGGAAGCATTTACATGGTTTTGAGTATATTACTTTGTGTTTTTTCACTAAAATGTCATTTTAAAATGGAAACAAGAACCTTGACACACACCGATCACATATTGTGTAGTTTTGATGTGGGACTAATTCCTACACATGAAAAATTCATTATAAATAATTTTCTTAAATTATCAGAACAATTTGAGCATGTTTGATCAGTTTTTAGTGAGTGTCACTTTTTGTACTAAAATGCCTAATTTAAATTGATAATAGAAACTTTGTGTCATAACAAGCACATCATGTATAATATTAAGATGTATATTATTCTAACATGTCAAAAAATATATGTGGACCATTTTAGTAAATTATAAAAAATATATAAATTCATTTTCTCAGTTTTGATTATGTTAGTTGTATTTTTTACTAATATTAATGTCAATTTTAAATTAAAAATTCACTTGGAGTCATATTGGTCACACCGTGAATCATATTAAGATGCAGATGATTTATACATGTAAAATATGACATATGGATATTTTTTCTTAAAGTATTAAATTAATCTGAATGAATTTTATTATTTTTGAGTGTGAAGCTTGACTTTTTTTACTAAAATGTAATTTTAAACTAGAAATATGAACTTTGAGTCATAATGGTCACATCTTATTCTAGTTTCTCATGATACTCATTCGTACATATCATAAATTTCTTAATAATTATTTTCCTAAATTATCAATAAACTTTGAGCACATTTTATTTGTTTTCAGCGAGTGGCACTTTTTGAACTAAAATGTCGATTTTAAATAGATAACAGATAGTTTGTGTCATACTGGGCACTACATATATCATATTGAGGTGATAATAATTCATACACACCAAAAATGATTTATGGATTTTTTTAATAAATTATAAAAATAATCCAAATTTATTTGATCATTTTTGAATATGTCAGTTGTTTTTTTACTAAAAAAAATAATGTTAATTTTAAATAAAAAGGCGCACCTCAAGTCATACAGTGAGTTCGTGCATCAGAATGAGGTGTGGATAATTAATACATATAAAAAATTAATTATGGATCATTTTTGTAGAGTATAAATTCAATAAAAATGCATCTAATTTGTTTTTGATTATGTCACTTATCATTTTTACTAAAATTTCATTTTAAACTAGAAACACATGTTTGAGTCATACTCATCACATCATGTGTCATTTAGACATAAGACTGATTCCAAGATGTCAAAAATGAATTAATAATTTATTTTCATAAATTATCAAGTCATTGTGAGCATGTTTTCTTGATTTTCAGTGAGTGAATTTTTTTGAAATAAAATGTCAAATTTAAACTGATAACTGACACTTTGAGTCATAACGGGAACATTGTGTATTTTGTTGATGTGAATTTAATTCCAAAATTTCAAAAATTATTTATGGATGTTTTTTAAAGGTATCAATGAAATCAAAATGAATTTTATTTGTTTTGAGTATGTTAATTGTCTTTTTTACTAAAATTAATGTAAATTTTAAATAAACACACACTTTGAGTCATATCGGTCTCACCGTGAGTCATATTGAGGTGAATATAATTCCTAAACATAAAAAATGGATTATATATTATTTTCCTAATGTATTAAAATAATTTGAACATGTTTTCTTAGTTTTGAGTACGTTACTTGTGTTTTTTACTAAAATGTCATTTTAAATTGGAAACACATACTTTTAGTCATAACGGGTACCTGCTATATTATTTTGAAGTGAGACAAGTACTTACAGGTCAAAAATGAATTATTGACCATTTTTTAAAATTATCCATACAATTCTATCATGTTTTCTCAGTTTTCAGTGAGTGACACTTTTTTAACTAAAATATAAAATATAAAATTATTACATACACTTTGAGTTATACCGGGAACAAAATTTATCAGATTGAGGTGAGTCTAATTCCAATATTTCAAAAAATGACTTATAAGTCATTTTCTTAGAGTATCAAAACAATATGAATGTTTTTGATCAGCTTTGATTATGTCACTTTTCTTTTTTACTAAAATTATTTCCAATTTTAAATAAAAAGAAAAATTTGATGTCATACCAGTCACATTGGGATTTAAATTGAGGTGAGGATAATTACTACACATAAAAATTGAGTTATGGATCATTTTAATTAAGTATTAAAACAATAAAAAGGTCTATTATCAGTTTTGTGTATGTTAATTTTCTTTGTTTACTAAAATGTTATTTTAAACTAGAAACATGCACCTTGGGTAATACAAGTAGCATTGTGTGTTAGTTTTACATGAGGCTGATTCCTATATATAAAAATGAATTATTAATATATTTACTAAATTAATAGGACAATCCATGTGTGTTTTATATATTTTCAAAGATTAAATCTTTTTGAACTGAAATGACAATTTTAAACTAATAATAGACACTTTGAGTCATACCGGGAACTTTGTGTGTCATATTAAGGAGTGGATGATTCCTACACATAAAAAATTACATATGGATCATTTTACTAAAATATAAAAATTCTCCAAATGAATTTTCTCATCTTTGAGTATATCACTTGTTTTTGTTACTAAAATTAATATCAATTTAAAATAGAGAGACACAATTGGAGACATATCAGTCAAAAAATGCATCTAATTTAGGAAAGGATACTTCCTACATTCCAAAATATGAAATATGGATTGTTATAATAAATTATCAAAAAATCTGAACGTGTTTGTTCAGTTTAGAGTATGTCACTTTTATTTTTTACTAAAATTTCATTTTAATTTAAAAACACAAACTTTGAGTCATACCATTCACATTGTGTGTGGGATTTATGTGAGACTAATTCCTACACATTATAAATGAATTATGATTAATTTTAATAAATTATGAAGAAAATATGATTTTGTTTTCTTGGTTTCAAGTGAGTGATAATTATTGAACTAAAATGTCAAAATTAAATAGATAACATAAACTTTGAGTGATACTAGGAACATCATGCATCTGATTACGGTGAACATGATTCCTACACACCACAAATAAGTTATGAATAATGTTACTGATGTATAAAAAAAATGTGAATGTGGTTTCTACATTTTTATTTTTCACCTATGTTTTAATGAAAATTAATGTGAATATTAAATAAAAAGACTCACTAAAAGTCATACCGATCAAAAAGTGATTCATATTGATGTGCGGTTGATTCGTACATGTAAAAAATGAAATATGTGTAATTTTCCTAAAGTATAAAAATAATATAAATGTTTTTTTCTCAATTATGAGTATGTGATGTGTGTTTTGAACTAAAATTTAAATGATACACTAAAACATGTAATTCGAGTCATACCAAGCACATTGTGTATCAGATTGAAGTGATGTTGATTGATTTTGTGATGTGTGTGTTTCTTTTAAATGTATACACCAACCTAGAAAAGAGACAATTGTTTGATTTTCATGAAATTTATACCCCATGAAACCTAAAACACCTCAATCAAAAGCAACATGTTCTATCTTCTTTGTCTTGTTTTAGATGGATGAAGGAAAAAATACAATTTCCCAAAAGAATCCACCTATATAAGAAAAAAATTATTATGTTAGTAATAATATAATGATTTAAACTAAATATAAATATGAAATAATAAATTATTAAAATTTCAATTTGAAACTGAAACCACACTATTTGAGTCATGATGGTTACACCGTGTATCATATTTAGGTACGACTGATTAAACCATTTTCTTATTGTCATTGTCTTAGTTATATCCCTAATGTCCAGTCTATCATGAGAATTCCCATCATCTAACAGACTACCCCAACTCAAGAAAAAAATACACCTATATAAAGAAAAAAATCCTTATCTTAATAACACTATAAAGAAATAAATCAAACATAAATATGAAACAATACATTAAATTCAGTATTTTTAAAAGAAACTGAAATCCATTAAAAAAATTTTACCCATTTTTTATGGTATTAAAAATCAGTATTTTCCTCTATAGTTTCCAAATGACACTAAAATACAACACATCCATTAAGTCTTCCTATATTTTTCAATATATTAGTATATCCTTTTCAATATTTTGGGTGATTATAAACTCTAACATAACATCATCATTATTTTTTCATCAAAGTCGGAACATCCCTATTCTCATGTATTTTTTTATTGATAACTATGATGCATTTTTTGTTAATAATTTTGTCGACATGGATCATTTTACATAATGAATATGCACATACATATTTTTGAAGAATGAAACCACTATATTGTTATGTTCTTCTATCATTTACACCCACCAATATAGAATCCTAGAGACAGAATTAGTCAAATTTTATTCTAAAAATTATAAGAAAATTAACTAAAAATAGGTAAAATGATGAGACAATTAACTAAATTTTGAGTAGGAAGTGACCTCTTCATGATGCCTATATAAATTCGGACACCATGTTTTCTACTAATTTCTAAAAAAATTATTTTCATCATTATAATTCTTCTTGATAAATAGTTAAATTATAATATATAATAAATATGATACTAATGCTTTACACCCAAATATATTTCTAAGGTCATAGCCCAAACTAGATTACAAACACAGTAGGTAATCACCTAAATTTTTTGTTGGAAAAAATTCTTCCAATATGGATGTTTCCCACTCATCTCTAACCAAATTTAATTATTATTTTGAGTATGAAGGTTTTTGGAAATATTTGTAGTATTGAGAAAATATAGACAAAAAAATTATTAAAAAATATTTTTAATAAACTTTTAATTACATTTAGAAAGTACATGTTTGGGGATGCTGGTCTTTTCAAGGTTTACGATGTATCTTATAAATTTTCAAACATTATATCCAAAATCAGTTCTATTATCTTGCTTCATCAACTATAGAAACATTGAACAAAATTAGTAAATTGTTTTAAAATATGTTTTGATATTTAAATATTTCTATATATACCTTAATCTATTTACATTTGAAGTAATCCAAAAGATTTTAATGTTCAGTCACTGAATTCAAACCATGAATTAGACTATATTTAGGGACCACCATAATATAACAAAATTCTTGTTAAAACATAGACAAAAACTCATAATTAAAATTATATCTATAAAATTTTCATTTTAGTGTATTGAAAATTAGAAATACACATCATGTGTGGTATTATTGTTGGATATCCATGCATTAGATCCAAAGAATAAATATTTTAGGTATCTAGATTGAGTGAGACAAAAATCCAGTCCTTCCTAATAAAACAAATAATTAATTGAAAAAATATGTGATTAGATGGTATATTTTTACCCCTATATTGAAGGTATCAAAAATATTTTTTGTCTATCATTTTTTTTGTAAACACACTGTATAACTCATATTTATTATTATAAATTTATTCCTTCTCTAAATAGGTTTCTTATGTATAAATGATACATGGATTAATGAATCCAAATCGCACTTCACATGATTATTTCTTTATATAGTAGTAATATAAATGTCCATAGAATATATTAATAGTTATTTACTTTAATGAACATATTAGCTCACTATTTGGAGTGTGTACTATGAAAATATACCTTATATATTTATTCAAAATTGAGGCACCAATCCATTAAAACTTGATAATCTCATTTACACTATCGAGATTAACTAAATCTGCAAAAAACATCCAAATATTTCTTCTTTTTATGGAACACAATATATATTTTCATCTTTAAACTTTGTCTCTGGATGAATGTTTAGTGATAATAAATGTTTATGTGGAACCGGTGGGGAGAAGGTACTATTGAAAATTCCTTTTGATTTCTTGGTTGATTCACTAGACTGTATTTATCCAGCCTTCTATTTCCCCATCACTTTATCCGTCTCTAATACCATACCTCACTTAATAACTTTTTTCATCAACTATTAGTAGTTTTTAATTATATTTTTTAGACACATACCTCATGTATCTTTATAAAATTAGAAGTCCGTGATAGAAAAGATCTTATAGAAACATTGATCATTTTAATATTAGGATCATCAAGTGGAACAGGAAAATTTGCGATCAACTCTTGAGATTCCTCAATCCCTACTATCATGAGACATTTTGGGAATTCATAATTGTATATATTATCTCTTGAGATATTATACACCGTACCCCTTACAATAAAGTAGTTCATGGGTGTTGATAGATAGAAATCACATACAACTTTACCTTGTAGAATATTACTTATATAAAGTTATCAAATGTTGATTGATTCAAATTTAAGAGAAAGAGTAATTAAAAAATTGATTACCTTTAGTATGGTATTCAATTGAGTGGAATGACATGCCTCAAAGCTAGTGAGTTCATTTGGTTCTTCATGTGCGGGTCTTCCCCCCCCCCACAATTTCGCTTTGATCCTTTCTCATATATTTCCTTACCAAACCAGACTAGAAAATAATATTGTTGGGCAAAAATCCCTCAAGGTATCATTGAATCATTTTTGAGGTGATTGTGTTTGTTGAAAAATTGGACATCTGAGTGGTGATTGTTGACAAAGAAAAACAATGACATACGAATTTTTTTGACAAAGAGGATTTCATGATGGAATGTCGAGTTCAAGAGCTGAGGTCAAAGATCCATGTTTGATTCAAGAACGTCGACAAGAGGAATGGATGATCTGGAGGCGGTACAAAAGAACAGACACAAGGTGTTGCCGTTTTCCAGTGTTTGCCAAATTTTTGGGCCTGAAAATCATCAAATGAAGAAAAGTGCTTTTTGGAAAAGGGACTTGCGTGCCGTGTACATGAAGGCTTGGAAACTTGCACGCCATATATTTTTCAAGACCAGATCATCAAAATATGTCAAAGGGATAAGTGTCACGCAAGTATTGGTGGTGTCGCACAAGTGACTTGCGCGCCGTGAAAGAGACTTGCGCACCGATGCCTTGGAAGCTTGAGAACCTGCGCGCCTATGGTTTCTCAAGATCAAAAAAATAAAAATATGGAAAAGGAAAGAGGTTCTCGCAAGTTTGGAATTAGGTCACACAAGTGACTTGCAGGAGAAGAGACCTGCGCGCCGAGACTTGCGCGCCGAGGAGAGACTTGCGCGTCGTCGTGCAGGGTGGTCAATTTGTCTATAAATACTAGACCACCCCTCTACATTCTTCACTAGAGTTCAAAACTTTGATAAATCTGAGCTCTCGTCGCGCATGTGTGGTGGTCGCGCAAGTGGAGTGTGGTCGTGCAGGTGAAGATGCGCACCGGTGGTTGAAGTTGCGCGCCTGTGTGAGAAGTTGCGCGCCGGTTGGCAGTTGTGCGCCAATATTGGATTGGGCGTAAAAGGAAGTGAGTCGTGCAAGTTTGGAGTTGAAGAATCTTGTGTCGCACAAGTGTGTGAGGTGGAATTGCGCACTAGTTGTGACTTGCGCGCCGAGATAGACTTGTACGCCAAGTAAGGTTTATTTCTGGCAGTGATTTTCGGGCTGTGTGGAAGCTGGAAGTTTTCCTGATACCTTCGGTGCAAAGAGAGATTCATCTACGGGTAAAAATTGGGTTTCAACAGAGCATCTACTTACAGATAAAGATGCATTATTTCATGCAAATGAAGAGACCTATAGGTCTATAACCTGTTAGTGGATCCTTTCCAGAACAGTGAGCGAAGGAAGAGGAATAAGTTGGTCCTCTCCACCGGCAGTGATCCAGAGAGAGAGAAACAGGGAGTGACCCTTGATAAAGCAGTGAGCTGACCCTAAACCTTGTAAAGGCAGTGAGACTGGGAATAGAAGTGATCTATCCCGAATCCTTGTATCCACATCAATTTAAGATTAGTGGAATTTGGTACAACCAGAAACTTGTCGGCCTATGCTCCTTGGACGTAGCCCAGTGAGGGTGAACCAAGTAAAAATCTCTCTGTTTACCTTCTTAATTCCTTGAATTTCATTCAAAGCATCATCATCAGATAAAGAATAAATTAAATGATCATAATAAACACACAAGTGCAAACAAAGTGATCCTTGTAATAAAGAGGTCAAGATCCAGTGGGGCCGGAAGAATTTTGAAAAAGAATATCCATACCCTGATTCACCCCCCTCTCAGGGTACATAGGCCCCTATTGGTCCTAAAAAATATCCTACAGAACATTTTTTTTCTAAAATCCTTTTATCATAATATATGTATCTACTTATGGTTTTATATTCTTGAAATATGTTTGAGGAGACACTCCAAAACCTACTCCTCTAATGATACCATATTTTCTGAGCCAGTTAAAAGATACTAAAAGTAGTTTTTATTTCGATATGGTCCCTACCAATTATTATGTCTAAACCATCTAAAAAACAAAATAATATAAATAGATATTTTTATGTAAAACTATTATAAAGAATAAATAATTACTATTATGTCATACTTACACATTCTTACCATACTTCTTTTGTGTTTTCATCAATAAGTTTACCCTCCTTATGTACACGATCCTCCTTTCACAACACATGACTTGGGACTGAAATGACTCAGATTTCGATTCATCAATTTTCATAGAAAAGAAACATATGCTGTTTTATATCACATAATTTTTTTTGATTTAAAATACATAAAAATTTCTTCTCTAGTGAAGCATACCTCATCCTTGGCTTGCGATAGGGGTACATTGGTTTTGATTTACATTCTTTATTTTCATCAATCTTTTATTATTTCATAAAATAGAAATTTTAGATCAAATTGGATAAAACAAAAAATTCCAAATAAGAAACACCATAGGCTCAAAAACTGATGTCCGGAGGAATAATTATATCCATCCTCCCAAATAATCATGGACCAATGAATTCAATATACAATTTTCCCCAACACTCAAGCAATGGTCTCGTCACCATTAATTGTTGGATCCTCAACACCCCTATGGATTTATACGATAAAAACCTCCAACTTCACTAATGTTGAACACCATCATTAGATGCATTTAAAAGAGGACCCTACCCACCTGATTTTTCAACACCACATCATCATCTGAGTCCTATTTGTGTTCACACAACTCCAATAGTGTTTTGACCAATAATAGTGAGTGTAAATCACCAAAAAGTACATAAGACACATCATCTCGACGCCTCCTACCCTTGAGACCGCATAGAAGAATCTGAGTGGTCAACATTATCCAATATCACATGGGCCATGCCTGTAACTAGATGACCTCATTGCCTCTATATAATGACTATTTCACCCATCCAGGTTATCAAGATCACCTCAAGTATTTGGGCCAAGCCTAACCTGACGACCAACGTCACTTCATCCATATGGTCCATATATTCTCAATAATTGGGACGTGCCTATCAAATTCCAATGGAAATCATCACAAGATATATATATATATAATTCAATTTAATTTAAGAAAGGAAAACACCCTCGACATAATCTGACCAAGGTCTAGAGCCTCTCACCATGATTAACCCATTTTTAATCATGGATGAGCATGTTCATTGACATATCATGGGTTCAACATAATTGATTATAGGAAAGTAATAAATTATTAGGTCCTGTCTCAAACAACCTGATGATGCACATAATAAAACACCCTAAAAACATAATAGAAATCAAAGATAAATCTTGATTCCATGTAACACCTTTAAATTTTTGTGATTTTTTTGAATTAATTTAATCTTTTTGATATTTAACATTCCAAGAAACACTGAAAATAGTTTTTATTAAAGAACTAAGTTTGTCTTGAATTATACACAAAACCAAGTTAATCATTCACTATATACTACATAAATTTTATATTTCTCTACATGGAACACCGAGGTTAGCTTATGTTACACACAAGACCGAATTTCCTTGATGGATTGTGTAACATGCATGACCGAGTTTTACTAAAAAATAATATTTTATTATTTAATATAATAAGATATAACCTTGCTATTAAGTTGGAAGTTATAAATAGGATTAACTAACTTGTTAGAATAAATTAATAAATTAATTATTCACAAATTAATTGGAAATTTATTTAGGAACCAATTGAATATAAGGTGATGTTTTTTAAATAAACTACTTTTTTGCTCACAATGGAATTTTATTCTAACAAATTAAATTAATTACTATCAGTAAATGATATTAATGAAATATTTATTTTTTATATTAAATGAAATATTTTTTTTACATTCCTTAAATATATTTTATAGGCATAATATTGGAACAAACATAATATTACACATGAAAAACCTATATTTTTATAAAATAAGTTTTAAAGCCTTTTAATGGAGAACCTATTTTAAATATAAATTTTGGAACTTTTAAAATTTTTATATTTAAAATACTGTTAAATTTTTAAAAATAAATATGAAAATTAGGTTAAGGTGAATTTTTGGTATTTTTTTGTAAATATTCATTTTTTTGATGAATAGTAAAAAATATTGAATTTTAATTCCAAAATGATTTTTCATCTAATTTACTTATAATTTAAAATTATATTAATAATTGATTTTAAAGTCCAAGTACATAAATTATACATCAATTAATAAAATATAAGTCATAAGTATTAATTTCACTTTGAAATTAGATATAAAAAACATAGTAAACATGTAAACATTTTTACGTAAAAACTTGTATTGTTGTCCCACATTCCAGATTAAATTTAAATTAATTTCTACCAATTCATTGATTAGAATTTTTAAAAATAGATTTAATATTTGGAATTAGAATAATTTATAATTTCTAAGGAGTTAAACTTAGTTTTTATACAAAAAACGGTAGTGAATGTGATTAAAATTAATTTCAACGATTGAGGAAAAATTAAGCTAAACAAGGGATTAAACCTTAAACATAAGGGACAAAATGACCTAAAAACTTTTCCAAAATAAATTTTATGGACATATATAGAGAATATACTCTGTTTTATATAATTTTGTTTATTATTGGACCCACTTGACATGGGGAAAACTTGAGTGGAATTCCCTTTTAAAAAATTTGCAAGAATTCCACTCTTCCTCTACAATAAAAATGCACTCAAGCCCCCTCCCCCCACTTATTCACACATATAAATACCTTTTTATTTCAAAAAATAAGATACAATAATCTCCAAAAAATCATTTATTCATCCTATAATCCTACCATTGGGAATAAATCCAATCAAAGAATCACTTTGGTTCAAATCAAGAGGATTTACCCAAAGAAGAGGTATCATCCTTCCTCAAGCACCTTTATTTTATTTTTATTATCGACTCCCTCAATTATTCCTATTCCATGATTATATAATAAACTTATTATAATTAATATACTTATATTTTTTATTCAAATGGTTCTAATTAAAATTATACACACTTCTATCTAATGGAAAATGAACTTACCATTCTTGTGTATGGAGAACTACCGCCTCATGAAACGATGTTGTTTGTTTTTCATTTACCACCTATCATAGTTGGGAATTAGGATGGAAATTATATTTTTATATAAAATATATGATATTTATGATTTATTTATTCTTTTTTATTTATTATTTAACAAATAACTTCATACTTTCTATTTTGTGTAAATACAATAATTTCGTTTGGGGAAGTGTGGACTACCGCCTCCTCAAAACAATATGATTCATTCACACTCTACATAAAATGTATTAAATATGGGTTTACTGAAATTATATGATATATATGATATAATAATTCTACTATAATAATGATATATACAATGACTTTTATTTTCCTAAAATTTTATTGAAATATTTTAGGAAAATTCTAAGACCAGGTGTTGAGACGGTACGAGATTCTGAGGCCCGGTGTGCTCGGAAAAATTCCTTGAAAACTTTTATGTCTATAATAGAACACATTCATGAATCCATGAAAAAGAGGAATATATTTTAAATAGTTTTCTTAATTATAAATATGATAGTACATTTGAGCTCAAAATGGAATCTTTACCCTATGCGCGACATAACATAGGTCGGCGCAAGTCATCTGAAGAAAAAGTCACTAAAGACATAACCATAAATAAGATAATCAAATAAAATTATTTTATTATAAAATACTAATAAATCATGAATGGTGACTATTATGGGAAAACTAAGACCATAGTTGAGTTCTTAATGTGGTTTTTTCCCTAAATGAGGCATAACATCAGCCAGCGTGGGATGACTGTAAAAATGGGTTTTGTAAGTTTTAATAAATAAAATAAACTATGAGTTTACTTAATTTTCACATTATGTTGATGCCATGACACTGTTTAATTTAAATTAAGAACTAGGAAGGTACCTAAGGTTAGTCTCATAACCCTTGAAATTCCCTCAAGGCTCTGGAGATAATCCTTAGAGAATTCTCTCAGTAGCGATGAAAAACCCCGATATCATAGATTGTTCTTGTAGGATCGCCAACGGTAATAAATACACGATAGAAAATGATCGATATCTCATGCAGGGTGGTTCATTATTTTTGAATTTTTTTCCATTCTTGGTATTCACGATGAACGTGGGTCAATCCATGAACATATTGATTATGAGTTCAATTGTTGTGGGATGGTTATAATTGCGAGGTTAATTAGTGAGAGTTTGTTTTAGATTATTCTTTGTTCTTAATTATAATGAGAACGATTTGAGGTAGACATGAAAAAAGTATAATGTTCATTATATGGGAGTTCTTTATGGTTCTATTATCCCCTGTTCTTTGTGTTCATTATCGCTGGACCCCTGTGGCCATGATTCAACTTTCTGGGTGGATTCGAAAGCGATCAGACCCCTGCATTGGAGGTAAACCGACAACGAAGGCTAGGTTTGTGTAGATTGTGACCCGAGGAGCTTAGATTTTAGACTATTCTGAAATATGGGCATCATAGGTGGAGTGGTGGTCTGTGTAAGGGACCAGCAACATGATGGTACAGTGAGGTGGCATGAGGAGGTGCAGTGACCAAAGGTAGTGGCCACAACGGTGACCGCATATGACAATGAAAGTGGTAGAGTGGGCCATGTGGGATGCGAGAAAGAGGTTCCACGAGATTTAGAGGTGAAAATCCAGGTACAGAGTATCCATTGAGGTGGAGGTCTCCATAGGGGACCGTATAGATTGGAGGACGCAACTAAGAAGGCCGTGTGCGGCAGCCTAGACGGCCCATGCACAAGTAGGTCAGGCCAAGGGAGACGGATTGAGCCCAGGTGGAGCATGTTGGTCCCAAGCGAGTGGGCCAAGTTGGCCTAGTTGACGAGACCATATCTGGGTCAGACCTCAAATCGACCTAGGGTGATCACACAAATCGAATATGAGGTAGTCCCCCATGGGGTGGACCAACCACGGTGGTCAACCACTCAGCCAGTCCACAACCTAGTGAACCCCCTCCTAAAATTTTCAAACAACCATAACTTTCAACACAGACATCCATTTGATGATCCATCTACATAATTGGGAACCTTACAATAGGAAGTTAGTTTTGAGATATCCTAATTGTGTTCTTAGGGGAGTGTTCATACAAAATAATGGCTTGAGATGTGAGTTCTCCCAGAACGAGCGCGCTTCAAGAAAACATTTCTATAGATGGATGTGACCTAGAGACTATGTTATTATAGAGATTATGTGTGTTATGGAGACTATATATATTATAGAGACTGTGTGTCTTATGGAGACTGTGTGTATTATGGTGACTATGTGTCTTACAGAGACTATGTGTTTTTTTGAGACTGTTTGTCTTATTAGATTGAGTATATCTAGATGTACTTGATATATTTGCTATAGATATATATCTTTGTGGACATTACTATGAATTACTTTTTGGTATTTCCTTTTTGGAATTCATTCATTGTATTTCCTTTTTGGTATTTCATTGTGGCATTCCTTCATGTTATTTCCTTTTTGGTATTCCTTTGTGGTATTCCTTTATGGTATTCCTTAGTGGTATTTACTTTCTAGTATTCCTTTGTGGTATTACATTATGGTATTTCCTTTTGGGTGTTCTTTTTTGGTATTCATTCATGGTATTTATTTTTTAGTATTTCCATTGGGTTATTCCTTTTTGGTTTTGGGGTTTCCTACTGATTATTCTTTTACTCAACCATGGACGGGCTTCACCTGCACATGTCATGTCTTGTGCATATGATCGAATCTTCGATGGAGTTCTAGGTACACTAAGACCAGGTGGTGCCTTGGCTGACTGAACCAGCCGAGGTGTGTTCTAGAAGCTTTTCAGATGATAGTCCTAGCACCTATTACTTAACAGGTTAGACTTGTGGCTATATACTCTTTTGTTTTGGTGTTCTTTTTTTCCCCATTTACTTTCCATTAGTTTCACTGATTTACTCTGGTTGTTAGATATAGTGGTTTTCATTCATTGTTTACTTAGCGATTTTACGTTTTAGTATTTGTGTCTTGGAGACTTTTGTGTTCATATAGGTACTAAGGAAAATGCCACCCATTTGTGGGATATTCCAACTAAATGCTAGTCACCAACCCCTAGCCTATTGGATGTAATATCGGGATAGTCATAGAATAAGACCCTCTCAGACGGGTCGTGATAGAGTGGTATCAGAGTTGGTTGGTTCTACTTTATGATGGGGAGTATATGAGGTTAGTTTGGGGAAATAGTGTTATGTGTTTTGAGTTTGGATTTCAAGCTAGGGACTAAAGTGTTGGTGTGGCAGCAAACGTATCCATACACCAAGACTCTGACTACCTGAATTTTGACTCGGTAAATGAAAACACTAGTTGAAGGGAAACATAATGGTACATGAATCATATAGGAATTATTTGTGTATTCTATGTCCTTCTTGAATCATATCTCCATATATACTCTATTGACCATGGTACATCTAGTTTTATTATAGGATGGGTCCACACATATAGCCATCCAATATTTTGTCACATGATCACGAGGATGATCCACCTAGCAATGAGTCATCAGTATAGGGGATTGTATTAGAGATATCACCTTGGAGTGGTTTACTAGCTATACCACCACCCATCGAGCAGCGGCTACTACTATAAATACTAGATAAGGATTCATTTATACTAATCATGTTGCACGAGTTTCATAGATAATAACCTCCCATGTTTTAGGGAGATCCAGACCCCCAAGATCTTGAGGATTGTCCAGAGGGAGTTAATCATGTATTCTTCCTTGTGTGGATGCCTTAAAACATTATGGATGTCCTTGTCGTGAGTCTTTTTAAAATCTTTATGGGAAAATGGTGGAGTTTCATGACCCAAACACATGATAAGACATCTCTCTCTTGGGAATCCTTCAAGCATATTTTCAGAGTGGAGTTCTTTCAAGCCACGTTGTTGTAATTGCGCATACAAGAGCTTCTGAATCTATAGAAGGGCAGTTAGACTATAATGGAGTATTAAATGAGATTTACTGATCCTTTATGCTAGTCCATAGATATGGTATGCGGACCATTCTTTGAGACTCAAACCATCATGTAGGGATTAATCTAAGATATAAAAAAATACATGATATCTCTTAGAATTTGTACTTATAATGGGGTACTTGAGTGTGCCCTTATAATGGAGATATTTATAGTGGAGAATCCACAAGAAGTGGGAGCTACTTGTAGGAACCAGGTAGCTGAGACCTCAGCAGTAGGTTGCTGAAGACAGTCATAGAGACCCAATCAGGTTAGGCACTTTGGGAGATGATACCAGGACACATGATTAGTGCTGTGGGGCTCCCAGGGAAGCTTTAGTCAGCTGAGGGACACACTGTGTTACTCTTGTGGTGGTCGAGGAAATATGGAATGAGATTTCTTGACCTGTCATACGTCCAATAAGGAGATGGTCTAGGGGCCCCCTAAAAAGTGGAAGAGGTTGGGGCATGGTGTTCTACATGATGTAAGGCATGGTAAGGGATCATAAAGGGTGGAAAAAGGTGGTCAATGGTTTGATTTATTACCACCACCACCCCCAGGTGTTCCATGATAAGCTCAAGGAGATGGTGGACATGGATAAATCCAGCTACAGGCAGTGAAGGATTATGAACCTGATGATCCAGGGATGATTAGAGGTATGATTCGAGTCTTTTCCACATTATATATAGTTTTTATAGACATAGGTGGCAGTCATTATTTTCTTTCCATGAACCTTGTTCAAGACTTAGAGATTCTGGTAGAACCATTTACTTGACCCATACACTTAGAAATATCTATGGGAGGATCTTCGATGATCACACACTAGTGTCGATAGTGTGACCTTACTATTAGAGGGAAGAGTTTTAGTTGGGATCTCTTAGTAGCAGCATCGATTCCTTACAACATCATTCTTGGTATAGACTAGATATCCATGGTTTATGCTCATACTGACTGTTTTATGTGAAGAGTGTGGTGTGTCTATAGTGATGGGACCAGTTTTTCCTTTGCTGTTGACAAGGAATTGTAGGATGAGTAGGATTGAATAACACAAATGAGGGTGTAACCAATCACTCATCAGTTGGATAGCCTGACCCTTAGTGCAGTGGATGATTTGACTCCATAGTTTTTTTAGTGGTGACAGAGTATGAGGACATCATTCATGAGGATATTCCAGAATTACCTCCCCATGGTGAAGTAGGCTTATGCATTAATATATACCCTAGGAAAATACTGATATCTACACCTGCATATCAGATGGCTCCCTCAATGATTCATGAGTTGTGGGTGTAGTTTGAGGACTTACAGAGGAAGGTCTTCATGAGGCCCAGTGTTTCACCCCCAGGTAACCCTATTTTTGTTTTCAAAGATGGAAGAAAAGAGAATGAGGTTATGTGTGGACTTATGGTGCCTAAAACATGTGGCTTTGAAGAATATGTATCCAAAAAAAATGACCAATTACCTCTTTGATCAATTGAATGGGACATGGTGGTTCTTGAAGATTTACCTCAAATTTGGCTATCACCAGCTATGATAACGGTATGAGGATAAACCGAAGATGGACTTCAAATGTCGTTACGACCACTGTGAGTACTTTTTTATGCATTTTGGTTTAAAAAATTCACCAACATTTCTCATGGGTCTCATGAACCATATCTTTTAGCCTTTCATAGAATGATTCATGGTGTCCTCCATTGATGACATCCCAGTGTACTCGACGTCCTAAGAGGAGCACATGAGACACTTGAGGATGATCCTAGACACACTCCAAGGGAACCAGATTTATAGGAATCTATTGAAGTTTCAGTTATGGATTCAGGAGGTTCATTTTTTTGGGACATGTCATTTCATAAGATGAAGTTGAAGTGGATCCAGTGAAGATTAAGGCGGTTCTTGATTGGGAGTCACCCAATAGTGTTATAGATGTGTAGAGTTTCCTTGGTTTAGATGGGTACTATTTGAGGTTTGTACCCATATTTTCTAGAGTGGGAGAATTAATGAAAGGTTTGACATGAAACAGATGATATTTCATGTGGACTGAGAATTTCCAAGAGAGGTTTTAGTAGTTGAGGAAGATATTGATGAGTTACCCCATATTGAGATTTCCAAAGGAGGGTACCACGTACGTAGTGTTCTATGATGCATTAGGAACCAGCCTTAGTTGTGTTTTGATGCAGGAAAAAGAACTGATTGCCTATGGTTCATTCTAGTTGATACCAAATGAGCATAACTATGTGACCCATGATCTTGAGTTAATAGTAGTATTCTTCGCTTTGAAGCACTAGAGAAAGTACCTGATGGGCATGAATTTTATCATCTACTCTAATCAAAATATTCTCAAGTATATCTTATCTTATAAGGAACAAAACATAAGATAGTGGTGATGGATAGAGTTCTTACAATACTATGACATTGAGATTGTCTATACTCTAGGGAAGTGGAACATGGTGGTAGATTCTCTCAGCAGGAGATCCAGTTCACAGTTGCTGAATGAGGAATCAGAGTAGTTAGCCTTGTTGCATTTATCCATTATGGATGGGGATGTAGCAACTTAACACTATTTGATGGTTGTTACCCCTACAATATTAAAATGAGACAAGGAGGAACAACATGGGGATACTGACTGTGATACTTTACATGCTTAGATGTCCACAAGAAATTCCCCTGATTGATATTTGAATGTTAGGGAACACATCATTATTTTTAGAGGGTGCACAATAGTACCAATGGTGTTGCATGAGGAGGTTTTGAGGGAGTTCTATACATACACTTTGGCAGTACATCCAGATGTGGATAATATGTACCATTACCTCTGATGTTAGATTCGGTGGCCAGGGATAAATAAGGGAGTTGCAGATCTTGTTTATCGATGCCTCACTTATCAGTAGGTGAAGGCCGAGCACTAGGTTCCAATGGGTCTGAATCAACCCCTTGATGTGTTAGAATGGAATTGGTATGGGATATTGATGAAATTTTTTATAGGTGTACCACATATTTCTTGGAGACATGAGACTATCTGGGTGATCATTGACTGACTCACCAAGTTGGTCCACTTCCTAGCTATTCGAGAGCATAAAACATTATAGAGCTTGGGATGCTTCTAGATGCATGATATAGTTTGACCCATGGATTTACATATATTATTTTCACATATTGTGATTCTATCTTTACATCTTGGTTATGGTAGGGATTTCTAGAGGTGTTTGGGACTCAGTTACGCTTGATTACAGAGTTTCACCCACATCCAGACAGCCAGACAGAGCAGACCATATAGGTTCTGGAGGACATGATATGGGATTAAATGTTAGATTTAGTCCACAGTTGGGAGGATCACCTACCCCTGGTGCAGTTTTCATACAACAACATCTACCATTCCACCATCATTATGACACCACTCAAGGCCTTTTATAGGTGACCCTGCATGTCCCTACTTTACTGGGCTGACCCAGGAGAGTCAGTACTCATGGGCCTCGAGTTGGTGCGAGCTACCACAAATAAGGTTCATATCATCAAGGAGAATATGATAACTATACAAATCCGATAGAGGTATTATGTTGATAGGAGAAAGAGGATTTTGGAATTCGAGGAAGGAGACAATGTGTTCCTTCAGGTCACACCTCGATGTGGATTATGGAGATTTGGATGGGGAGGAAATCTATCATCGAGGTTCATCAAACCATTCCTAATACTATGTAGATTTGTTGAGATGGAATACTACTTGGATAAAACTCTATATTTAGTGAAGGAACAAGTCATCTTCCACATGTCGCAGCTGAGGAGGTACATGCATGAACTATCACATGCAATTCATTAGGTCAAGATGGACATCGACAATGGGGAGACTTTTTCTGAGTACAAAGTGGAGATCGAGGATTGATAGAAGAGGATCCTTCATGGGTAGATTCTTCCTATGGTTAACATTTAATGGAAGCATGGAAATATATAGGAGAGAACATGGGGGAGGGAGGCTCAAATTCATGCTCAGTACCCTTATTTTTTTGAGTATCATTTGTTTTGGATTTTCTGGGTTATAAATCCCTATGGTGGGGAGAATATAATGACTCGTATTTTATCGATTTTATTTTTATAAATTATTTGGGAAAATTCAGATATGAGGTACTAAGACGAAATGCGATTATGAGGCCTAGTGAGACTGAAACAATTCGTTTAAAAATATTATGTTTTTAATAGTAGATACATGGATTTCAGAAAAAAGTGGAATATATTTTAAATGAGTTCTTGAATTATAAATTTGAGGGAACTGTTTAGATTAGAATGGTGGCTTTACCCTAGGTGCAACCAAATTTTTTTTGGTGCGGGTTATCTGAAGAAAAATTCACCAAGGACATAACTGTAAATAAAATAATTAAAAAAAATATTTTATTTTAAGATTATAATAAATCAAAAATGGTGAATCAGATTGGAAATCGAAGACCACGTTTGATTTTGTAATGTGTTGTTTTCTCTAGGTAATGCCTATCATCAGCCGGTGCGGGTTGGCTGTGAAAATGGTATTTGGATGTTTTAATGAATAAAATAAATTGTGACTTTATTTTATTTTAAAATTATGTCGATGTAGTGATGGTTTTTTTAAATGAAGAGCTAGGTAGGGACCCAAGGATAGGCTCATAACTTTGGAAATTACCTAGAGTCTCTGGAGAGAATCCTTAGATAATTCCCTCAGCAGTGATGACATACATAGGGATCAGATATCATTCCTAACAGATCACCAATAAAAATCAGTCCTCAATAGAGAATGATCCATATTCCAGGTAGGGTGGTTATTTCTTTGTGACTATTTCCCCATTATTGTTATTCATGATTAATGTGGGTTAATCCACAAATATATTCATCTGTAGTTCGATCATTTCAGGGTGGTTATAATTACAGGGTTAATTAACAGGAGTTTGTTTTAGATTATTATTCATAATTCATTATAAAGATAATGAAATGAGGATGACATGAAAAAAGGACAATGTTCATTCCTTGGGAATTTATTGTGTTTCCTTTATCCTCCTTTCTTCACGTTCATCACCATTCAACCCCTGTGGCCACAGTTCGACTTTTCGGGTGGACCCAAACACGATACAACCCCTATATTGGAGAAAAACATACAATGTTGCTCAAGTTTTTGTAGATTTTGACCCGAGGAGCACAGATCTACAATAGTTTTAAAATTTGGGAATTGAAGGTGGAAAAGTGGTCTGTGGAAGGGACAAGTGGTGTGGGTCTAGAATGACGTTCTGAAAAAGAGGTGTGAGGTGATGTGGTGATCGGAGGCAACAGATTTAGCGGCATCCATAGATCAAAGAGGCAGATGCCGAGTGGGGTGCATGGGATGTGGTGGAGTAGAGTCGTAGGATAGAGGGGAGATAAAGATGGGGATGTAGCGAGGCCATGGGATCTGGTGAGGTGACCACATGACGTGGTGGGGTGGCCGGGTGGAGTGGTGGTGGTCACCTCAAGTGATCACATGGAGCAGAGCACGTGGACATGTGAGCCTCATACGATGGCCCGGACGAACCATGTTTGAGAATTTCATGATAGGGGAGATTGTTTGGCCCAAGGAGGAGTATTCCAAGCCAAATCGGAGCAGGACAAGTTAGCCCAACAGATGGGACAAGATCTGGGTCAAACTCGAGTCGGACCTCGGATCGACCTATGGCGGTCACACAGTTGACTTCCTCGAAGGGTATAGTTTTTGCTGTGTGGTTTAATGGATCGAACGTGGGGAGGAACGACCACTCAGTTGGTCCACAACCAAGTAAACCCCCTTCTAGAATCTTCAAATGTCTATAACTTTCATGTCGAATGTCCATTTGATAAGCAGTCTACAACATTGGGAACCTTACAACAATATGAACATTTCGAGATATCATATGTGGGTTTTGTGGGAGTGTTAAAAGAACATAATGTATTTATGATTGCGTTATCATGGAATGATCCTACTTTGAGTACACATTTTTGTGGCTGGCTCTGACCTAGAGACTGTGTGTCTTATAGAAACTATGTGTCTTATGGAGAATATGTATATTATGGAGACAATGTATGTTATGGAGACTCTTTGTATTATAGAGAATGTGAGTTTTTATGGAAAATGTGTTTTTTTGAGATTGTGTGTCGTATTGGATTGAGTATATTTGGATGCTCTTAATATATTATCTGTAGACATATATCTATGTAGAGCTGAATATGTATTCTTTTATGGTATTTCCATTGTGGTATTCCTTCATGGTATTTCCTTTTTGGTATTCCTTTGTGGTATTCCTTTATGGTATTTATTTTGTGGTATTATTTTGTGGTATTGATTCATGGTATTCCCTTTGTGGTATTCATTTGTGGTATTACTTCATTGTATATCCTTAGTGGAATTAATTTGTGGTATTTAGTTTGCTGTATTTCCCTTGTGGTATTCCATTTTGGTTTTAGGGTTTCATACTGAGTATTGTTTTACTCACACCTACATAGGATTTCCCCACATGTATCGTGTCTTGTGTAGATGATCGAATCTTAAATAGAGTTCTAGGTAGACCAAGACCAGGTGGTGCATAGTGATACTAGACAGACCAAGGTGTGTTTTGGAAGCTTTTCCAATGATATTCTTAGTACCTCTTACTTTATAGGTTGAGCTTGTGGATTCCAACTCTTTTCTTTTGGTGTGCTTGTTTTGGCCCCATTTACTTTCCAGTACTTTCACAGTTTTTCTCTGATTGTGGGATATAGTGGTTTTCATTCATTTTTTACTTATTACTTTTACATTTCATCATTTGTGGCTTGTATATTTGTTCGTGTGTACTGGTAATTACGAAAATGCCTCTAATTTGTGGGATATGCCTACTCCGTGCTAGTCACCAGCCCCTGGATTATTAGAGACGGGCATGGGTAGTCACGAAATCATCCCCTTTGGAATGGGTCATGAATATATATATATATATATATATTACATTTACATTCTTTCTTACAATATGAAAATAAAACAAAAACAACGTTCATGCGTACGTACGACATTCCATCTCCATGAACGGTGTATTCTATTTCATCTTTATATATATATTTACATTATTATAAATAAATATATACTAAATTTATATGATATTTATATCATGTTTTACATTCTTTAAATAATAAAATCATTATATAACAAAGATGATCATGATTAATAAGTCAAAACATGTATGAAGAAAAAAGTGGGTATTTCCCAAAGTGAAAACATAACATGGAATTTTTAATAAGATGATAATATAAAGTAATAAGAAAATAATATATGGTAATATATATAAGAATATGGTGTAAGATTTGGTGTCCTATAACCAACTGGTTTTACATTGATTACATCGATATTTAATGTATTATTACATATTGTTCATTGTTCTGCATGACTATGATGTAATAATGTCATAGAGTATTTGTTGCATTGACAAGGTCATGGAAGTTACTCACTATGATGAGAACCTTGAAATGATATAAAAATATTCTTAAATATAGTTCTGCGTTTGGATTACATGCTGTGATGGGACACATATCATGCAGACCGTCAGGTGAAATTACTCATAAGTAGATGCGACTTCCTCTCATGAATTTCGCACTTGGTAATATCAAAGATAAAAGATTATGAGAAAAGACCAACTAGTAGAAATTACGCATGTTTTTGTGTCATAGGATATTTATATCTGCGAGTATGTGTAATGATCCTTAGAATTTAAGATTATCATTAATATGTGTCATGACTTACACACTTTGATTAACTGATGAAAACCGTCACGCAGACAGTTGGCGGGAAGTATGGTATATTGGGTGTGTCACGAGTGGCATGTTATTAATGGATAATTCGATGAAGGATTTGTACCTTCCATTTATATAAGTTGATATCTCATCCCATTTATTAAAATAAAACCGTCTCGTGAGATTCCATGGCCACCGTGTAACGATGAGTTTATTTCAGGTAGTTAAAGAACGATGTATCAATCATAAAAGTTGATGACACAATCATGAAACCTTCTTGATGGGATATTGTGACAAATGGATTATATTACATAGTGAATGTTCGTACATGGATGTCGTTGTTGAGAATTTACGTTCTTTCTCTTGGGTGCCTGGATCTGTTTCTAGACAATACTCTTGGACTTTAGGCAAGCCCACCTAATGCCAACGAGAAAGAATCCTAGAGGGTCACACACTAACTGTTCTTCGTGGTTTTGGTTAAATTCTATTTGAATTTAATTAATGAAATAAATATTATTCAAAAAAACATGGAATAATTTTATTCATGTTAAAATGACCGCATAAATTAAATTAAATATATTTTTTTATTTTATTGAACATTTAATAAACATTTATTTACTAGTTTTTAAATAAAATATTTACTTAAGAGAATAAATTATTTATTTATTTATTTTGGTGTTCAATAAATGGAAGTGGAGTTAGATCATACCAAGGTCATTCTGTTAGTAAAATAATTATCTGCAAGATGATAAATAATTATTTAACTTGTTGGTGAAAATTAAAATAATGGTTCTATTATTTTGTGGCACGTAATTTTATTTTGCGCAAGTCGGTGCACTATAAATAATGACATGGTATTATTATTAAATACATGGGTTTTATCTAAGTTTATTAATTTATTTAATTGTTTATATGCAATTAAATATTGTAACTGAAATTCCATGTATATAAATAGGCAAGTACGTATATTGTTCCAAACACCAAACCACATGCCTGGTGAATTGAGAATTGTTGAGCCAAAAAATTTCTCTCTAGAATCCTCTTCTATACCCTCTCAAGAAAGACAGGCGTTATTCAAGGCCGAAGAACAAGAGATCAATAACAACCTATACAAGACACTTGCTTCTCCTTACTAGCACTCGGAGAACAAGTAGTGTCGATCGGAGGCCATCAGAGCACATGTGGATCACCACTAGAGGGATTCTAGTTTGGATCCTTACGAGTGCAACTAGATAATCCGGAAGGGTCAACCCAGATGATCAACATCATCAATAAAGAAAAATACCCAAGACACAAGAATTATTTATCTTTATGAAATTAATTAAATTAATTATAATCATGATGTGCAGGATCCTCGCTTGAATGTTCCGGGTGTAACAGAAGCGTGGTTGGGACAACACCCAACTTAGATTTTTGCCATGATCTATGATTAAAATAAAATAGAGGATCAGAGCATTTTACATCATAGTTTATAATTATTTAAATATTTCTTCGATGAATTACACATTTAATAATTTAGTTGTTTCAATTCAAGTCAATCATTCTACAAATCTGAATATTGAGATCTATTCCCCCTCTTTCATTTCTCGTTCACCATATAGAAATGTTCTTTTAATTTAATTCTGATTAAAATAAAATAGGTGATCTCATCCGGAGGTTCCAAAGCTTTCTGGTCGTACAACACCAGAACCCACAGTGTGTATTCAGCTATACACGTAGTGTAGTCATGATTCAATGCATCAGACCAGTCTGACAAACCAAGTTGTGTGTTGGAGTATTTCTAAGTCTTAAATGACTCCATGTGTTGACCAAGAACAGGTGGCGGGCAGTTTTCAGATCACACGCTGTGTGGCCCAATGGATGCAACATGTAGTCCAATCGAGTTAGGGTTCGACCATGTACCCCGTACATAGC
The DNA here is from genome assembly GCA_963277665.1 of Viscum album. Taxonomy (NCBI): domain Eukaryota; kingdom Viridiplantae; phylum Streptophyta; class Magnoliopsida; order Santalales; family Viscaceae; genus Viscum; species Viscum album. The sequence continues at coordinate 1,720,306,362 of OY728141.1, forward strand.
TTTCCCGGCCAGAGACCGTGTAATGAGGAACTATATGGCGTGTGGCCCACTGGACACGCCATGTACTCTGAATATTTCTGAAGTACACTCACACATCATTTCTCAGGGTGTGTACTTCAGATAGATGGTGAAAAATAGTACTCACTATGTATTTGGAACTACACGTCGTGTACTCATCCAAATTACACAGATTTATTAAAATTTATTATTATGTTATACAAACCCCTGAGAAGTGTACCATCATGTGGGCGTAAAGTTGAGGCACAACACATGATAGGAGTTATATATATATGTGTGTTTTATTTAACATCTGTGTAATTTTTATTTATACTGAATGGGTAGTTATGAACAGGAACTCACTAGGTTGCCTCCAAGGTACAAGTTACATACAAAGATAATTTTAACATAATTTATTTGTTTAAAATTTTTATGGATGAGAATCTCATGGAAATTCAGAAAAGAATTTAATATAAAAGTAATGATTAATTAACTATGATAATTAATTGATTTGACCGTGATTTATCTTAAATGAGAAAGATTAAATAATTGAATTCTAGTTTTATTTATTCGTAAACATAGTTGCATATATGGATGATCATGATCTAGACCAAGACCATTGTATGTGGATGATTTATTTTAATTTATTTATTTAAATTAAATTTATTGGTCTGTGAGCCTTCTCCTCATTAATATGTAGGGCCTTCATGCCCAAGGTTTCTTTTATGTAAAAACCCTTTTTACCCCTCACATACATGTGAGTTAAACAAGGAATATATAATTGATAGAACTCCCAAGCTAGTGGAGTCCATTAAATCTGGGGTCGAGACAAAACCAATACTAGGAGATACAGAGGTGGACAAGTGGAAGATATAAACACAAACCCAAAAGGTTCAACTTGTTTCTCCCCTAGGTTAGGGTTATTTTATCAACCTCTAGATAAACTAACCATTAGAAAAGCTCATGATCATGCCATTTACTTTATTTTATTTTTGTCATTAGCATGGTTTATCATTATGGATGTGTTGTCACGATAAGATAATTAATGAATTAAATAATCATGTAAGATGAGACTAAAATAAACCAGAATTATGCATAAATATTATCAAGACATGGTTAATCACTTATAAATGTTCCACTTAATATTAAGAAGCATGTGATAATTAGAAATTCATCCATAAGAGATAAAAATCCCTAAAATAAAATATTAAGTCAGAAAAAGCCTTCCATTACTTGATTAAAGGGCACAACTCAATAAAATTATGTGTTTGAACAACCCTTGTTGAGACACTTACTTTTATACAGGAATCCCTTATGAAAGGTTTTGGGTTGACTTATACATATTACATCAAGAGGAGTAGCCCTTGATATAATTGGTGTAATATTGGGGGTAAGTGTTGAGGAAATCCAAATTCATGATTTCAGGATTGGGGAGTCCACTCAACATATCAAGGAGCCACAAGATCATAGTTGGAAAAGATCAGCCTACCTAAATACCTTCTAATAGTTTGACCAACCCTTTTTGGGGTTATGAAAAGGGGAATATGGATCCGTTCCACTAGAATGTCATGGAAACTAGATATTCTGAGTTCAATGGTGAGGGCTATTGATACTTGATAAAATAGTGGTAGACTAAATAAAATTTATTATTTCTCATAAAATGTAATCAAGAAAGTACTAATGGTATTCTCCTTTAATTGTAGAATAAAAATTACAAACTCATCAACCACACTATCACTGTGATCAATTTTGGATAAAGGCAACATCCTCACTGGTAGTAATTTCCAAGAATGGTTTAGACACCATCAGGTTATCTTACACCATGAATGGAAGTCTTACGTACTGGAGTTAGCATTACCTGATCCTCCTTCCAAGGAGGCGAATGATGATAATTTTTTGGTCTATGAGAAACATATGAATGACGTGGTCGGCATTCAATGTTTGATGTTATCATCAATGTCTAGTGAGCTCATTAAGTCTCATGAAAACATGGATGCTTATAGAATTCTCGAGCACCTCTGTAGTCTTTACCAGGAGAGAGAAATACAAGAAAGGTTTGAGATCTCTAAGAAACTCTATCAGAGTAATTTGGAGAAGGTTCCCCAGTTGTGCCTCATGTAGTCAATATCATTGGCTACATTGAGTTCATGGAGGATATAGGGTTTAAATATCCAAGTAACTCAGCACCATTCTCATTTTCACATCACTCCCTCAGATATTCTCTAACTTTATTGTCAATTTCAATTTTATCAACATTGAAAAGTCTCTATTTGGTCTTTTATCCTCATTCTCCATGTGGACAAAGATATGAAGCGCGAAAATCTTTCTGTCCTTATGGTGAATAAGAGGAAATGGAAGGTGAAGTGATTTAAGACCAAATCTTCTTCATGACCTTCCAGAAAAATTAATATCAAAGGAGAGGCAAGGGAACATGAGGCTGTTTGTTTCACATGTGGCAAGAAGGGTCATCGGAAGAATAATTGCACCCATCCTAAGAAGCAAGGGGAAGCTTCAGGTGTGTTTGTTATCGAATTAAATCTATCCATTTCTACTAATTTGGTATTAGATATAGATTTTGGTGATCACATATGTATCCAAATATAGGAACGAAGTAGATTCAGTAAGATTGATCTAGGGGAGGTAGATCTACGAGTAGCCAACAGAGCCAGACTTGTTGTTGTAGCTTTCAGGGACTACCACCTCATGTTTTCAACTGGGATGATATTGGTGTTAAAGGGTTGTTATTATGTTCCTTATGTTAATAATAACATTATTTCTATATCTGGATTAGATATAGATGGATTTTTTTCAAGTTTGGAAATGAATGTTGCTTATTTTACAAATATAGCATTTGTTATGGTAGGGCACATTTATACAACCGACTTTATGTTTTGGATTACACAAACCAAGTAATGGGAATCGATAACAAAGATACTTCACATGACTCATAGTACACCCAACTTTTCATCACCGACTAGGTCATGTAATTGAGAAACGCTTTACAAAGTTACATCAATATGGATATTTAGTTTCTTTCAATCTAAAAACACTTGGCATTTGTCATGCATGTTTACAAGGAAAAATGACCAAATCCCCATTTAGTGGGAATGGTGAAAGGGCTAAAGAACTTCTTGAATTGGTTCATACTGATGTGTGTGGACCATTTCTAGTTGAATTAAGGGTAGTGTACTCATACTTCATAAATTTTACTGATGATTTTAGTAGATATGTATATATCTACTTAAAGAGATTTAAGTCGGATTATTTTGATAAGTTCAAAGAATACAAGAAAGATGTTGAGAACCATCTTGGTCAGAAGATTAAGAAACTCCGCTTAGACCGAGGTGGAGAATATCTTAATCAAGTCTTCATTGATTACTTACAATTGTTTGGGATCATATCCCAACTGACTCCTCCAAACATGCCCCAGTGGAATGGTGTGAGCGACAGGAGGAACCAGGCCCTATTGGGCATGGTGAGATCAATGATGAATCATGCAAGTCTTCTATTATCCTTTTGGGGATATTCATTACAAATAGCATCACACATACTAAACCAAGTACCCAATAAATCGATAAATGGTATTCTATATGAGTTCTAGATTGGAAAAAAATGCATGTTATCAAATTTACATGTGTGCGGTAGTGAAGCATTTTTTAAGGCCTCTTCAGGTAACAAACTCTCACCCGAGGCACAAAGTGTACCTTTATAGGATACCCCAAGGAAATAAGTGGATATTACCAATACAACCCCTTAGACAACAAGGTTATCATTGAAATACATGCCATATTCCTTGAGAGGGAGCACATCTCTAAAATAGATAGTGGGAGATAGATAGAATTTGATGAAGTCGAGGATCAAGGTTCACAAGATTTGGTACAGTAAGAGATTCCACAAATCCCCATGGAAGAAGAATATGTTCCAGAGACAAAAGTATTACATAGGATTACAAGAGAAGTTAGATAACTGGAATGGTACATTTTTCAAGTTACTGGCTATGGTGACTTCTTATTAGTTGATAATAATGATCCTCTAACCTATAGGGAAGCAGTAAGTGGAACAGATGTTTCCAAGTGGAAAGAAGCCATGAATTATGAAATGGATTCTATGTACCAAAACCATGTCTGGATTTTGGTAGATCTTCCAGTTGATGTAAAGCCTGTTGGTTGAAAATGGATATTCAAGAAAAAAACTGGACATGGATGGACAAGTCAGTACCTATAAGGCATGACTGGTTGCAAAAGGGTTTAAACAACGTCAATGAATTGACTACAATGAAACCTTCTCACCATTTGCAATGCTAAAATCCCTCAGAATTATACTTTCCATTGTGTCTTACCATGACTATGAGATTTGGAAAATGGATGTCAATACATCATTCCTTAATGGGAACCTTAAATAAGTTTTCTACATGACACACCCTGAAGGGTTTGTGACTCCCAAGGATGCCAATAAGGTATGAATGTTACAGAAATCTATTTATGGATTAATGAAAGCATCCAGGTCATGGAACATTCATTTTGATGAAGCCATAAAATAATTTGGTTTTATCCAAAATAAATGCGAGCCTTGTGTCTAAAATCGGTTTAGTGGGAGTGTAGTCATTTTCAAAATAGTATATATTGATGACATATTACTTATTGGAAATGAGATACTAGTCTTACGGTCATTTAAGGAATGGTTGAATCAATTCTTATCTATGAAAGATTTGGGCGATGCAGCGTATATTCTTGGGATCAAGATCCATCATGATATATCCAAGAGATTACTGGGCCTAAGTCAAAGTACATACATTGATAAGATACTAAAGAGATTCAGTATGGAAAAATCCAAGAGGGGATTGTTTCCAGCATCACATGGCATTCATCTTTCCAAGAAAATGTGTCCTTAGACACATGAGGAAATAAAGATAACGACAAGAAATCCATGCGCATCAGCGATTGTGTTAGTCATGTATGCCATGCTATGTAGTAGGTTAGATGTTGCCTATGCATTGAGTGCGGTAGGCTGATATCAAGCTGACCCAGGTGACCGCCATTGGATGGAAGTCAAGACTATCCTAAATTATCTGAGGCGTTCTAAGGATATGTTCCTGGTTTATGAAGGATATCAGGAAGTAATTATCAGAGGATATGCAGATTCTTGTTTCCAGACTGATCAAGATGACATGAAGTCTCAAACAAGATACATCTTCACTTTGAATGAAGGTGCAGTGCGCTAGAAGAGCTCAAAGAAGAGTGTGGTCACAGATTCTATAGCAGAGTCTGAGTATATCGTAGCTTCTGAGGCAGCTAAAGATGAAGTTTGGATGAGAAGCTTCGTCCATGGGCTATATGTGATACCTAGTAGTAAAGATACCATCACACTATACTTTGATAATACTGCAGCGGTGGCTCTTGCAAAAGATCCAAGGCCACTTCGGTGGATGAAGCACATACTTCAGAAGTGTCATATCTTGAGGGATTATTCTTAGAGAGGTGAAGTTTCAGTGAGAATTATTTCCATGGAAGACAACGTGGCGGGACCCTTGACTAATTCCTTGAATCATTGAAAAACATGATCAGCATGTGAGGTCTAGCTGGCTAAAATTCATAGGCAGTTAGCTCTAGTCCAAGTGGGAGTTTGTAAGAGTTGATTTTATAGAACCAACTTGAATTACTTTGATTACATATATATTTAATGTATTATTACATATTGTTCATTGTTCTTCATGACTATTATGTAACAATGTCCTAGATTAATTGTTTCATTAATAAGGTCATGGAAGTTCCCCGCTATGATGAGAACCTTGAAATTCTATAATAATATTCTTAAATATAGTTCTGTGGTTGGATTACATTATATGATGAGACACATAGAATGCATACCGTCAGGTGAGATTACTCGTAAGTATATGAGAGTTCCTCTCATGAATTTCACACTTGGTAATCTCCAAGATAAGAGATTATGAGAACAAACCCGCTAGTAGGAATTCCTCATGTTTTGGTGTCATTAGATATCTATATATGAAAGTGTGTGTAATTATCCTTAGACATTAATATTATCATTAATATGTGTCACAAATTACACACTTTGATTTGCTGATGAAAATCGTCAAGCAGATAGTTGGCGGGGAGTAAGGTGCATTAGGTGCGTCACGAGTGGAATGTTAGTAATGGATAAATCAAGGAAAGATTTATACCTTCCATTTATGGAAGTTTATATCCCAGCACTTTGATTGAAATAGAATCATCTTGTAAAATTCCATGGACACGGTGTAATGACGAGTTTATTTTAGGTAGTCAAAGAACGACATATCAAGAATCAAAGTTGATGAAACAATCATGAAACCTTATTGATGGGATATTGCAAAAAAGGGATTATATTAAATAGTGAGCATTCTTATGTGGATGTCATTGTGGAGACTTTACATTCTTTATCTTGGGTGCCCTGATCCGTTGCTAGACAATACTCTTGGACTTTTGGCAAGCCCATCTAATGCCAATGAGAAATAATCCTAGAGGGTCAAACACTAAGTGTTTTTGGTGGTCTCAGTTAAATTATATTTGAATTTAACTAATGAAATAAATATTATTCTCAAGACCATGGAATAATTTTATTCAAGTTAAAATGATCGCATAAATTAAATTAAATATATTTATTTATTTTATTGAACATTTAATAAATATTTATTAACTAGTTTGTAAATAAAATATTTATTTAAGAGAATAAATTATTTATTTACTTATTCGGGTGTTCAATAAATGGAAGTGGAGTTCGAGCGGACCATGGTCCATCTAGTAGTAATATAATTATTTGAAAGACAGTAAATAATTATTTAACTAGTTGGTACAAATTAAAATAATGCTGCTATTATTTTGTGACAGGGAATTTTATTTATAATTCTGTTTTGCGCAAGTTGGCGCACTATAAATAATGACCCGATATTATTATTAAATGCATGAGTTTTCTCTATGTTCATGTATATATTTAATTTTTTCTATGAAATTAAATATTGTAACTGAAATTACATGTATATAAATAGGAAAGTACACCTATTTTTTCAAACACCACACCACACGCCTGGTGAATTGATAATTGTTGAGCCAAAAAATTTCTCTCTCAAATCATATTCTCTCCCCTCTCAAGAACGAGAGACATTCTTAAAGGCTAAAGAACAAGCAATCAAGAACGAACGATACAAGACACTCGCTTTGCCACGCTAGAACTTGGAGAAAAAGCAGTGTCGATCAGAGGCTATCAGAGCACGTCTCGATCACCGCTAGAGTTATTCATGTTTGGATCCTTACAAGCACAACGAGATAACTCATAAGGGTCAATCCGGATGATCAACATCATCAACGAAGAAAAATATAAAAGACATAGGTATTATGTTTCTTTCTAAAATTAATTAAATTAATTATAAACATGATGTGCAAGATCCCCTCTAAAGGTTTTATGCCTCTTTCTTCTTTATCCAAATCATTGATTATATTCTGTGGATACTGGCGTTCATCATCGTATTGATCCCGGAATAATCATTGATCCTGGTAAAAATCAATGTTGGGTGTCATCCCAACCACGCTTCCGCTACACCTGAAACCTTCTTATGGTTCTATTAAATACATACAATAAAATTATATTTAATATATAAGAGGTTTTTATGAGTACAATGAGAGTCAAGACATATGGTAATGGATTTTCATCCCACTTTTTATTTCATTGAGATAAATTTCTTATTCACCACTCGTTTCTTTTGTGTGGTGTGTATAATTACCATGTATGTATTATATTATTCTTATACCTAAATGTATGGGTATTTACATATACATTTTATGATATTTATGTCATGGGTTTTATTTTTCAAAAGTTATAAAATCGGTAAAGTAATTTTGTCTCAATTTTCCTTATTCGAGACACATGACATGTTATCCACCAATATTTTTATATAAGGTGTATATACTGCCTTTGAAATGTTATATAATGAATCTATTTATTTTCATGATATTTTATGATTATTTTAATGTTAATACTTATATTTTATTATGATTATAAGTTACCAAAGTGGTAACTGTTTATAGCTACAATCTCATCATTTATTGAGATTGTTTATAATTATGCTCCCATTGATGAAATATTATGATCCATATCTCAATAACACTCAATAATTATATTATCCTATGGAAATTCATGTTATATTGAACTAATGGTACCATTTTCCACTCTTTGGTACTTAAGATAATTAAAAAATGATTTTATTAAAATATGACTTTATTTTTCATTTCAGTCTGATGTTTGTGTTCTTTAAAAACTATGTTTTCTAAAAAGGTTTAAAAAATGTTTTACTATTATCCTATGACGTTTAAAGAAAATTTTTATCCATGAATCAAAATTTTTAAAAATGGTTTTAAAATATAATCTTCTTGTTTTTTCCGATCAAGGAACTTCTTGAAACTTTTAATCCGTAAAATGAATGTTTGACATATAAGGACTTACCAACCATCATTACCGTCATTTCATTGATACTTCCTTTGTAATTTTACAAGGTAATTTTTATAGATAAATTTTTTTCCTAATATTGTGGAAATTTTTTGGTTAGAAAATTATTAAATAAAAATGGTTTTAAAAAATGGTTTTATGTTTAGAAAGTATTTTAATTTTTTTTCAAAGCTTTCATTATATATTTTCAAAAGGATGTTTTCAAAGAAAAGGATTTATATTATATCAAATATTATTTTATGATTTTTAAAATTATTTTCAAATAAAAATCATTTAAAAATGTTTTCAATCATTCTTTATAATTTTTATAATTGTTTTCAAAGAAATTGGTTTCAATTTTTTTTAAGATTTCTTTACAATTTTTATAAGTTTTTTTAAAAGAAATGGTTTTCAAAAGATTTTCAATCTTTATATATATCTTTTCAAAGTGTCTTCCATGAAATTGGTTTCAGAACATTTTTAATATTTCTTTATATGTTTTCAATGTGTTTTAAAAGAAAATGATATTAAAAAAAGTTTAGTGTTCAAAAAATAATTTTTCAAAGAATAAAGGATATTTTCTTCAAGAAATGTTTTTAAAAGATATTTCAAAACTATTTACCATATAAGATGAAATACATTGGTGTTACTCATTCTATTCATAGAAAATTATAGAAATATTCCAATCACATTCATTCCATGAATGGATTATATTTTTATTTTATGATGTTTGTTAAACCCTTGTCTTTTCTTGGGATACATGATAATGAAACCCACATATTTTCATGGGTTATGATTTTGATTAAATTATCAAGAAACCTATCTCTTTTCTATAGGTTAAGACATTATTACATGTTTATGACACCAATTTCATTTCAAGGGTTATGATATGACTGTTTATGATCTTTTGGAACATGTATGTATGATTAAATTATGAGATGGATGATACCTATATCCCTATCCAATGAATTGGTTAAAGAGAAATTGTATATGAGATCAAAGGGTACATGTGTTTTAGCCCAAGAATGAAAAAAAGAAGGTACATTGGTTGTATCCCAAGTGTGAAAATAAGAAGGTACACGGGTTATAACCCAAGTCTAAAAGTAATATGGTATAAAGGTTTTAGACCAATCATAAAAATAAGAGGGTACATGAGTCTTTAGTCCATGAAAGAAGAAGGTACACAAGTGATTATCCTAATCCTAACATGTTATGAAGTTATTGTTTGGTATCCTTGACATAAAACTTTCCATTCTTATTTGTATGACACAATTCCTTGTTTTATTCCTATGTTATTATTTCCAGGATTATGATATTTATTTGCTTATAATTAATTCCTTATGAAATGATAACATTTATACCATGATTCATGTTTATGATATGAAGGGTATGATCTTAAAATGTTATGATGACATTGTCATACCATTATGATCATGTTTATGCATACATATCTCCCCTGTTTACCATTACTGAGCATTTGAGTCACCCATTTTTATGTTTCCTTCCCTAGGTTATGAAGATACATTTATGTATGATATATCTAAGTGTGGTTCTAGTATTTGAGAACCTATTGAGAGATAATGTATCTCACTCATGTAATGGTGTTTACGTTTCCATGGTTCCAAGGCACTAAACTAATATGGCTATTAGGCATACATTTTTTCTAATGTTTTAAGCATTAATAAAAAATTATGTAATGTCTATATATGTTAAGATTGGGGTTTTATAGTTGGTATCAGAGGAGAGGTTTAGTCAACCTTTTCAAACTAGGATGAGAAAAATTTATTCACATCCCGAGGGATATTTATATAGATATTTATAGGGTTTCCTTTAATGATAAATCTAAGGATGAGTTAATGTTTAGAAAAAAATTCAAGTATTTTGGTAAAGGGTAGAGCGAGTGGTTTCCTAGAAATACATACCTATATGGATACTACAAGGAGATGTGGTTATGGAACATATGTATCTATGAGAAACAACTCCAACAAGGTGTGTCGGTACGAACATGAGCATAACCTGGTACACAACAATATGCCTTAATATGCATTTGGTTTGACCCTCCCGAGGGATATGATTTGGGAATTCAAAAATTCTTCATGAACCATCATGAAGTTTTTAAAAATATGTTCTATATGAATAACCTTGGATACACCTAATGTTTCATATATTAAAGAAGGTGCCATAAATTAGAAATCCATTAAGTGGTTTTTCATGATTATGTGGTTCCTCACTATGAAAATTGTTTCTTACCCTATGTTTTTTGGATTAGGTCAATGGTGGGAACCATAATGAGCTGGGTTAATGATGAATGTGATAGAATAATTACCGATGATTATAAAAATGGGATGATCACTAGAATAAAAGATATTATGGTAATACCAAATCAGTTTTCACATAACATGATTAACAACATGTACCTTAAAAACTCTTGGTCTCACCAAAGAAGAGACATTAGGAGTTCTTTAAGAGATTCAGTAGTGGAGACTATAGAGGAAAGAAGATTCAGTTTCCCACATGTTGATAATGTAGAAATAATCACTCTAGTGAATGTCTTAGAAGAACAAGAAGGTGTTTTGACTATGGGAAGAAGGACACAAATCTAATAACTACAAAGGGAAAATGAAAATTATAGTTAATGTAATGGATGGAAATATCATCCTACCTAAGTTATTATCAATAGTTGAATTCTTTATGTGTTAAATGAATAGGGATTATAGAAACCAATTTTCTAAGAGGAAATATATTTAAGGGAAACAGTAAGGTGGTTCATGTAATGGTTTTTATACTGATGATGAAGATACCACTAATAAAATATGAAAGCTATGTTTTTTAATAATATTGTTTATAAGAATGATTAAATTGAGTTTGATAAATGTTAAGAAATGATTTTTATTTCATATTTTATGAAAGGGGAATTAATGAACAAGATGATGAAGCTTAGTAAATTGTTTTAGAAGATGTTGGATGAATAATGTATTTCTATTTTGGAATTCAAATATTAGGTTATAAAAATCATGAAAAATATAATTACTTTCAGTATTGGGTTTTCATTCAAGATTTAAAAGGATATGTTAGATGGTGATGAATAATTAGAAAATTGATTTAATGGAAAGGTGATATTTTGAATTAGGGTAAGGTAACACTTAATGTGTCCCAAATGTTGAGAAAATTGTGTTTAGCTTAGATAAAGTGGTGATTGTTAGTGATAATTTAAATTGGATAGTACTAATTAACCTAGAACTGATTATTGATTTTTTTAAAATTAGTATATGTTATCACAGATGAGGTTTAAAACTTCATAGATTTGATGAAAATATTCAGTAATATTTGGAATAAAGAAGCTTGAATTCTTTCAAAGAGGATTTTTGGTAATTAAGGTTATTACCATGTTTCAATACTATATACGATGAGGGTATTCAAATGTTTGGAATATAACAAAAAAGATCTACTTTATGATATATGAGGGATAAATGTTAAGATAATTTAGTGAAATTATTTCTAAATTTTTCATTTTTATCTTCTAGAAGTGTAATAAGGTTAACCATTAATTGAATGGTTTATGTTAAACTTCAGATGAGGTTTTAGAGATTGAAGAATAATCTCTCCATATGTGGATTTATGCATATTGGATAGCTTTTTATAAAATTTTTATTTTTATAGATGGAATAACCTATCATTCTATTTAGGGATCTCATGATATACTAATGGTTATGGAATGTAAAATTTACCTTCATTCCCTAGAGTAAGAGATGAAGTTAGAATTGATCGAGGCGCAAAAAAAGGGTGAGATTATGCATGTGGAATGGAAAAAAATTATGTAAGTATATATTCTTGTATCTTTTATTCAAATTTTGGGAAAAGAACCTTGAAACTGAAACTGTTATCCTAGTACCTTCATTTTTTATGAATCAAATAGCCCCTTAGGGAATTATAAATTTAAGGATTTACGAATATTAACTATATCCTAACCATGTTATATATCATACTCCATCAGAAATTGATAGTTATATTTCTCTTTTATGGAAATGTTTTGACTTCCCACTTATGTTCTCTTATGTGAGAAAATAGTTATGAGTTACTTTGGGTAACTTCTATGGTTCCAAATTTATCTTTTTAAAGGAATATTTACTATTCCTTTTTATATTGTGGGTTTATATTAAAGGAACTTTCAAGTATTAAAACGTGGATAACCCAAATTAATTTCAAGGGAAAAATTTATTTTAAGGGGTGTAGAATGTAACACCTCAATATTTTTTGTTTTTTCGAATTAATTTAATCATTTTTATATTAATCATTTCAAAAAACATTAAAAATAGTTATTTACATTAAATAACTATGTTTTCATTACATTATACAAAACACTAAGTTAATCATTCACTAGATGCAACATAATTTATAACTTTATCTACACATAACACTAATATTTTCTTACATTATATACAAAACTGACTTTCTATGATGGCTAGCATAATACGCAAGACCGAGTTTTACTGAACAATAATATATTATTATTTAATATAATAAGATATAACCTAGATTTTAACTTAGAGGATGGGAATAGTATTAACTAACTAATAATCATACATGGTTAAATTCATTGGATAAAAATTAATTAGAAATGAATATAGGAACTAATTGAAAATAATGGGAATGTTTTTTTAAACTACTTTTATACTCACAAAGGAATTTTATCAAAATAAATTAAAATAATTACTATTGGTGGATGATATTAACAAAATATATATTTTATATATTAAATAAAATATTTTTTTACATTCCTATAATATATTTTATAGGTATAAGATAAGAACAAACCCAATATTGCACATAAAAACCTATATTTTTATAAAAGTAGTTTTACAACCTTTAAATAGAAAACTATTTTAAATATAAAATTTCATATATTTTATGAATTTTATATGTCAAAGTAATTTTTTTTTCTAAATGTAAACATAAAAAATATTTTAGGGTGAATTTTTGGAATTTTTCTGTGATGTTTCATTTTTTGATGAATAGTGAAAAATACTAAATTTTAATTCAAAACTGCTTCATTGTCTAATTTATTTATGAGGATAAATTATTTTTAAAATTGGTTTTAAAGTATAATTATATCAATTATAAATAAAATAATACAATTTATTTCGTTGTTATCAATTTCACTTTGAAAGTATATATAAAAACTTAGTGAAATTTCGAATGTTTTAACTTTAAAAACCAGCATTGTTGCCCCATCTAAGAGATTAAATTTAAATTATTTTTTTACACTTATTTGATTGGAATTTGGAAAAATGGATTCTATATTTATAATAATAATAATAATATATAATTTTTAATTATGTCATCTTAGTTTTTAACTAAAAATTTTAGTGAATGTAATTAAAATTAGTTATAATGATTATGTTAAAATTAAGCTTAACTTGGGACTAAACCATAAAATTATGGTAAAAATGACCTATAAAATCTTCTACAATAAATTTTATTGAAATATTTAAACCATATACTAAATTTTACATAATTATTTCCATTATTAGATCTAATTTATATGGGGTAAACATGGGAGGAATTCCCTTTAAAAAATTTACAAGAGTGAAACTCCTCCTACACTATAAAAGGAACCCATCCCTCCCACTTATTCACACATATAAAGCCCTTTTTATCTAAAAATATATTTTCCAATAATCTCCCAAAATACCAAAATTAATTCTAGTATACTCCCTTTGTTAATAAATCAACCAAGGAAGCCCTTTGGGGAAAACCGTGAGGAGTTACCCAAAGAATATGTAACATCCACCCATAAGATACTTTATTTTATTGACATTATCCACACGAAAAATATTATTATTACATGATTATATAATAAAATATGTTTCCAAAATAAAATAATATGTTTTTATTCTATGATTTTTACCTACACTTACACACACTTCCATCTAATGGGAAACGAACTTACCGTTCTTGTGTATGGAGAACTACCACCTCATGAAACCATGTTTTTTGTTTTTCCTTTAATACCTCTCATGGTTGGGAATTATGATGGAAAATCTATTTTAATATGATATTTATGATGTATTTATGCTTATTTAATTATTATATTACACATAAATTTATGCTTTCCATTTTTGTGAAAATATGATAATTTCATTTGGGGGGTGTGGACTACCACCTCCTCAAAGCGATGTGATTCATTCACACTCTATATCAAATTTATTAAGTATAGGTTTAGTGAATTTATATGAAATATATTATATAATAATGCTACTACAATTATTAAATATATATATATACATAAATTACATTTACTTTCTTTCTTCAAATACGGTAATAAAACAGAAACAACGTTCTTGCATACATATTCCCTACCGTCTTCATAAAATGTGTATTCCATTTCATACTTATATATTTTATAGATTATTATAAATAAATATATAATAAATATATATGAAATTTATAACATTTTTTCATTTTCTAAATAATAAAATCATGATCTAATATATATGATCTGGAATAATATGTCAAAACATGAACGATGAGTAAAGTAGATATTACCCGAAGTGAAACCCTAACATAATAAGTGGGTTATATAAATTCATAATAATACCATATATGGTATTTGATATAAATACATGGGTCTAGATAATATTGATTATAAATTAATGTTTATTATACAGGAGGTTTTTATGAGTACAAAGAGAGTCAAGACATAAGGTAATATAATTTCATCTCACTTTTCTATTTATGTGAGATACATGTCATTTTAACCACTCATTTATTTTGTGTGGTGTGT
This sequence comes from Viscum album, assembly GCA_963277665.1. Taxonomy (NCBI): domain Eukaryota; kingdom Viridiplantae; phylum Streptophyta; class Magnoliopsida; order Santalales; family Viscaceae; genus Viscum; species Viscum album. The sequence continues at coordinate 1,720,321,600 of OY728141.1, forward strand.
ATAATGATCATAGATGTATTATATGAATATTATAATAAAATTTATAGGTATTTAAATATCCATTTGATGATCTTTTTTTTTGGGTTTATTTTTTAAAAGTGACCAAATCAATGATGTAATTTTGTCTCAATTTTCATTCTTTGAGACACATGCCATGTTATGAACCTATATTTTTCTAGGAGGTGTATATACTAACTTTGAAATTTTATATGATTAATATCATTATTTTTATTATATATAAATCTTCATTTAATGTTATTAATTCTATTTTATTTTGATTTAATGTTACCAAAGTGGTAACGGTTTATAGGTACAATCTCAACATTTATCGAGATTGTTTATGATTATGCTTCCATTAATGAAATATTATGATCCATATCTAACGAAATATCACTAATATAATTACCTTGTAATTATTCATGTTATATCAAAGTATTGGCACCATTTTTCCAATATTTTTTACTTAATATGATTAAGAAAACGTTTTTATGAAAATCCAACACTATTTTTCCTTTTGGTCGAAAATCTATGTTCTTTTAAACCCGTGTTTCCTAAAAATATTTTCAAAAATATTTTACTATTATCATATTATGTTTAATGTAAATTTTTACCCATGTATTATCTTTTTCAAAAATGGGATAAAAATATAATATTCTTATTGTTTTCTGATCAAGAAACTTTTATAAACTTTTATGGTGGAAAAGGAATGTTCAGAATAGAAAGACTTACCCACTGTCATAACTATCATTTCCATGATAATTCCATTTTCTATTTATATGGTTATTTTTTAAGGAATTTTTTTCATAATATTAGGGTTATTTTTTTATTTTCAACTTGTTTTCAAATTAAAATTGTTACATTTTTTTTGTTTTTAAAATATGTTTTAAATGATTTTAAAAGATTCCATTATATGATTTTGAAAATTTGTTTTCATATAAAAATATTTCAAATATTTCAAATATTATTTTATAATTTCTCAAAGTATTTTTAAATAAAAAGGTTTTCAAAAAAAATTCAAGCATTCTTTATAAGTTTTCTTATTGTTTTCAAAGAAATGGTTTTCAAAACATTTTCAAGATTTATTTGTATGATTTCTAAGTGTTTTGATAGAAATTATTTTCAGAATGTTTTCAAGATTTCATTATATTTTTTGAAAATGTTTTCAAATAAATGGTTTTTAAAAAGTTTTCAATATTTCTTTATATGTTTTGAAAGTCTTTTCAAGGAAAATTGTTTTCTTAAGTTTTTATTTTTTAAAATGCTATTTTCAAATAAGAAATTATATTTTACTGAAGAAATTATTTTATAATATATTTCTAAATAATTCTCCATCTAAGATGACATCTATTGGTGTTACACATGTTACACACCACCCCTAACTCATTGTCTTGAGGAGGCGGTGAGGGCTACTTAGCCTTAAGTAACGTTCCCAAGACGCCAAAGACTGGCAATAAATGACAAGGCCTTCAAGATCAAGTTGGGGAATGATTTTCCCGTAAGACAAAACCAACAAAACCATCCACTAACAGCCACTATATGATGCATATAAATTAAATAACCCAACCATGCATTCCCAAGAGACAACTAAGTTGTTCCACAACACAACTCAAAACAAATACCACCAGGCATGTCTACACAACATCAGAGTACACTGTGAAAAATAAACAACCAAACACCACAAGCCATGACACCACCACAACTCCACACCAAGCTCCAAGCTCCCAGCTCCACCAAGAAATCATCATGCTCCACCAAAGGAGGGTGATTCCTTACCTTTTCCCACGTCATAGTACATGATATTTACAAAGACACCACAATTCCAAAGTAGGGGGATGAGTTCTAAAACTCAGTAGGTTTTCCCCAAATGACTTCTCTATAAACACCACTAGGATAAAACTGTTAGCACATTTGTATAAAAAAATTTATATAAAAAAATTTCTCAAAAGCAGTTCATAACTAAATAAAATAAGTTTCCAAAACCATTCATAACCAAAGGCATTCCAAGAGAAATTGAAACAAAATTTTCAGCAAGCTATTTTTTCAGAAAAATAACCAATCAAGCTTTAGAACCATTTCTAAAAAAAAATTGGCACACCCAAACCATTCCACAAACTCATAGAACCAACCATGCATGCTACCTGGAAGAGGGAAGAAGCCCTAACCCTTATCCATCCCAACCATGATGGTGGAGACTTCTTACCCTTATCCAACCCAACACACATGAATGCTTGATGAGGGAGAGCCCTAACCCTTATCCATCCCAACACTGATGGAGGAGAGCCCTAACCCTTATCCATCCCAACACTGATGAGGGAGAATCCTAACCCTTATCCATCCCGAATGCAATATGAACTTATGCAACAATATGCCATCTCACCTTTGGAACTGTGCATAAGGTCATATTTCAACCAAGCCTCATATATGCAACACAAAGACACACCACATATTCCGATAAATCACAACCAAGCATATAACCTGCCAAGGTCACAACATCATGCAATCAACCAATTCTATTGTATATCAATCCACTTCAACAAATCACCCATCTATTGAAAACCATTTTTCATTCCAAACAACCCTTCAATAAAACAAAATCTTTATTGAAAACCATTTTCCATCCACCATTTTCCAAACTAATCTCAACAACCAATTTTAAAATATCCAATTTAAAAACCACAACAATAGCATTTCACCACAAAACCCTCTTTTTCCCAAAAATCCCCAAAACATCACCTGAGGGATGTCTAACCAATTTCACACATCAAAACACAATTAATTTCAAGCACACAAAATTAATTTTAACCAATACCATTATCTCTAACCAAGTTGAGTCGAGAGACAAGCCACCTACCTTTAGGGTTCTCGAGAAATCGAACCACGAATAGCCGCACCTCAAATCCAGAGAATGCACCACGAAAACCTCTCTAAATCCCTTTACCTAACATTTACAAGCCTTAAAAACATCATCCAAGGCAACCACAACCTTAGATATACATAGAACAAGTGTAGATCTAGAAAAACAAGAAAGAGGGAAGAGTAGATCTAGAAGAAAACACAATGAAACCAAAAGGAGAGACTTACCCAGGATAAACCACCTACAATACACCAAGAACCCTCTTCAAAAAGCTTCCAAAATGAGTGGGAAAGATCCTATACCCCCCAAGAACCGAAGAACCCAAGTGAGCCATGAGTGGGAGGAAGTTCGGATTGAAATTGGTTAAGCCCGAGGGAGCTCAGAACTTATAACCCTATTTTTAAGTGGTCACACGGTTAGCCCGCACGGTTTGAAAAACCGTGTGCTAACCGTGCACATGCTTCTATCTTGAGAGAAAGGTCCCGCACGATTTCCTCGCACATTTTGGAAAATCATATGCAGGCCATGCAGAGAGTACTGTCTCCCGCTGCACAGTTTCTTGGGGAATCTGTATGGTTTCCACAAACCGTGATAAAACCGTGCTCCCTAAGAAAAGCCTTCAAACTCATTCAAAACCATTCCAAACTCTCCCAACCTATTTCCAACTCATCTCATAGACTTTAAACACATAATGGATGCATAAAAAAAGGCCACATACCTCAAACTGAGGGTACTACATTCTCCCCACCATTGGTCTTTCCGTCCTTGGAAAGTAGTGAACTCATCCTTTTCCAAAAGAGTTCGGGCCACTACTCGACCATCTCTTTCTCTAGCTCTCAAGACTCCTCTTGAATTTGACCATGTTTCCAGAAAACACAATCTAAATTGATGCTTTTACCACGCAAGACTCTCTCTTTCCTATCCACAACCCACACTAGCATGTGCACCAACGAAACATCCGGTTCTAGCTCAACATGATTCCATCGAATCACATGGTCACGATCCAGCTGATACTTTTTAAACTATGACACATGAAACACATTTTGCACCACACTAAACCTAGGTGGAAAAGCCAAATTATAAGCCTCCTCACCAACCCACTCGAGAATCTCAAAAGGTCCAATATACCTCGGAGATAACTTCCTTGCTTCCCAAACCGATGATGTCCCAACCTAGGAGAGATCCTCAAGAAAACATGATCACTCACCTCAAATGACAACTTTCGTTGATGATGATCAGCATAGGATTTCTAACGACTCTGAGCAATATCCATTCTTTTCCTAATCAACTTGATCTTCTCCATAGTCTCCTAGACAAGGCTCGGTCCAACCATCGAGGACTCACATGTTTCCACCAAACATAGTGGAGAATGACATGGCCACCCATAAAACGCTTCAAACAGAGCCATCTGTATGGATGCATGATAACTGTTGTTATACGAGAACTCAACCAATGACAATTGCTCCTCCCACGAGCCACCAAAATCCATAACATAAGCCCGCAACATATCCTCCAAAGTTTGTATCGTCCTCTTGGACTGACCATCTGTATGAGGGTGATACACCATGCTCATAGTCAATTGTGTCCCAAGGGCTTGCTTCAAGGATTTCCAGAAATGAGATGTAAACGTCTGATCTCTATCGGATACAATCAAAACTAGAGCACCATGCCTCTTTACCACCTCCCAGATATAGATTTTGGACAGATCGTCCACCGTATGAGATTCACGAATTGGAATGAAATGGGTTGACTTCATTAGCTGATCCACTATCACCCAAATGGAATCATGCATTCTAACCATTCATGGGAGGCCTATGACAAAATAAATGGCTATTTTCTCCCACTTCTAAATAGGGATTGGTAATGGCTGCAAAAATCCCACTGGCCTCTGATGCTCTACCATGACCTACTGACAAGTCATGCATCTCAAAACAATCTCGACCACACTTCTTTTCATTCCAGCCCACCAAAACTACACTTTCAACGCTTTATAAATTTTCTGAATTCCATGATGAACAACCCACCTGGAATGATGATACGCCCTGAGAAGATCCTCCTGCCAAGCAATTAGTACAACCATTCGATTCTGAAAACATAGAACTGAATCTCCATTTAATTAGCAACCGTTTATGGTCTCCGCACTATTGAGTCTTGACCCCATGGTCACACAATCAGAATCATATATCTGTGCCTCTCTAACCAGGCCAACCAAGTCAGAAATTAACAAAACCAGAAAGAAGACCGCTTTATCGCCCTGGTCCTCACATTCCAACCGCATGTCAGCTATAACTGATATCAACTGCCACTAGTCCGATGCCTGTTTTACCACTTGAGCATATGATTTTATACTTAATGCATCTACCACAGAATTCCCCTTAACTGGTGTGTACATGAAGTCAAAATCAAACATCTATAGATATTCCATCCATCTCCTTTGCCTCAAGTTCAAATCCCTTTGTGAGAAAATGTGTTTCAAGATTTTATGATCTGTATATACCATGAATTTCCCACCGAAGAGATAATGACGACACAATTTGAAATCATAGACCACTATTTCCAACTCCAAATCATGAGTTGGGTAGTTTTTATCATGGACTCTCAACTGTTGTGATCCATACGCAACCACATGATTCCCTTTCATTAGAACGCACCCCAACCCTGATCCTGATGAATCAAAATACACCATGTACCCTTTTCCTAGTTCTGGAAAAAAACAAGATTGGTGCTGATGTAAGGTGACTCTTTAGCTCTTCAAAATACTGCTGACACTGTTCATTCCACTAGAATGGAACATTATTCCTTGTCAAAGCTATCATCAACGAAGCCAACTGTGAAAAATTACGAACAAAACCCTGATAATATCCAGATAGATGAAGGAAACTCTGTATCTCAAACACATTCTTTGGCGGTTTCCACGATATAATAGCCTCTATCTTTTCCGAATCCCCTGAAACACCTCTTTCAGAAATCACATGTCAAAGAAAACGAACTTCCTATATCCAAAAGTCACACTTTGACAATTTGGCATACAACTGTTGATTGCTCAAGATCCCCAGCACTGTCGCCAAGTGCTGCTCATGCTCCACCCTTGTCTTTGAATACACCAGAATATCATCTACAAACACCACCACAAATGAATTCAGATACCTCTGAAATAACTGATTCATCAATGCCATGAACATCGCTGGAGCATTTGTTAGACCAAAGGGTATAACCACATATTCATAATGGCCATATCTACTTTTGAAAGCTGTTTTAGGAATATCGTCCTTACTCACTAGAAATTGATTATTTCCTAACCTCAGGTCGATCTTGGAGAACCACTGGGCTCCCCTAAACTGGTCAAACAAATCATCAATTCGTGGAAGTGGATATCAGTTCATTATCGTAACTTGGTTAAGTCTATGATAATCAACACATAGCCTCAATGTTCCATCTTCCTTTTCCACAAACAACACCGAAACTGCCCATGGAGATGTGCTAGGCCAGATAAACCCTTTGTTTTCTAACTCTTCAAACTGGACTTTCAATTCCCGCAATTCAGTAGGTCCCATCTGGTAAAACGGAAGTGAGATAGGACTGGTCCCTAGAAGGAGATCAATCGTAAAATCCACTTCTCTTACGAGAGGTAACCCAGAGAATTCTTCGGTAAAAACATCCATGAACTAATCCACCACTTCCGGGATAACACTTTGTTCATCCCCCTCTACCGATTCCAACGACAATACCACCAACTGATATGATAACGTGCCCACTGCTGGTGCCAAAAACTCCATTGCACCCTGCATTTCATGCCTCTCTCCTCTAAAGAGATTTCTAACACCATCGTGTGTCATAAAATCCATTGTTCGCTCATTACTGTCTATGTGGGCCTTAAACGCCCCCATCCAATCCATTCCCCGGATTACATCATACCCATAGATTTCAAGCACTGAGAAATTCCAGGTTATATAAACCTCGCCCACAACGATACAACATGCTCTACAAAAGAAGGCTCGACACTCTCTTCGACCCAGGGGAGTTCTAAGTTTCAAAACCGAAGGCATCATTTCTACCCTTAAACCCAGCAACTCGACCATACGTGAAACAATTAAAGAGTTTTAAGAACCCATATCAAACAACACTTGCATCAAGGTAGAATTTAAAAGAATTGTACCTCGCCCCGTGGATGGTCCCGAATGATCATCCACCACAACCTGCTCAGTTCCGAACAACGCTTTTGTTTCCACAGTCTGCTCTTTATTGCTTTTATGAGGTGTCGTGGTATTCCGAAAATCACCAGGACCCACTTTACTCCACCGATGAGGGGTGTGCTTTTGTCCTCATCCCATCGAAGCATATGATATCTGCGATCCCTGAAGAGTGTCACGCACACTCGACCTTAGAGAATTCTAACAATAACGCTACAGATGCCCCATCTGCTTACAATTAGGATATGCTCGAGGTTGTTTCATACAATCCTGGTTGATGTGGCTTGTAGAACCACACTGAAAACATCTCGACTTGCTCTGAGACTTCAAAGGAAGATTTACCGATCCTACCATCAGATTATATGCCATATTCCCACCCTGAGAATAAGTGTCTCTCCTTATCTTGAACCCAGTGTTAGAGTTACCACTATTCCCTATGGGTACCACCATGATTCCTCCACCCGAAGCTTCGAACAAATCCCGCTCAGCCACCAAGGCTCTATTCACTATCTCTGTGTAATCATCTATACACAAAACCGCTATATTGGAATGAATGATCAGCCTCAAACCAGCTTCGAAGATACAATATTTCTACAATGTGCTACCTGCCACCTTGGGTGAAAATCGCACTATGTTCATAAATTTAGCTGCATACTCCGTCACAGACATATGCTCTTGCTTCAGACTGAATAAATCAGTGGTGAGCCTAACCGGTTCCATTTCTATAAACAAAAAACAAAAAACCATGAGTCTCACTTCCGTAGACATCAACAAGTCCCATTTCACATTACATTACACAACACTATCACAACAAGGCTTTCCACGTTTCCACATTTTCCATGTTTCACCATTTTGAAAACCAAACCATTTTCAAAATACCAAATTTATTCACATTAAAATTTCACACATTTGAAAAACCATTTCTCAATTCAGCCCATAAATCATTATTCCCAATGAAATATTCATCCTAGTGGGAAGTCTTTTCTACCATGCATGTCATGCTCATCTCATTGGCTACACCCACGACAATGAGATACCCTATACCTATAAGTGTCTCCAAAGAACTTATGTACTCAACTCCCTGGTAACTTGAAGTTCAACATAAAAGGGTTATCTATGTCCTTTTATGATATACATTCCTAGTTCCAACATTCCTACACCTTGCTACCATCTCGACTCAAGGAATATACCACAACAAATGTCAACTCCAAAACCAAGGCGCTAAACCGACAAAACAACTACTCTCACTTGAAAGCTAAGGACCGAATAAACTGATACCATTTGTAACACCCCACCCCTACCTCATTGGCTTGAGGAGGCATTGAGGGATACTTATCCTTTAGCGACATTCCCAAGAAACCAAAGGCTAGAAATAAATGTTGAGGGCTTCAAGATCAAGTTGGGGAATGATTTTCCCTTAAGAAGAGACCAACCAAACCATCCACTAATAGACACTATATGATGCATGTCAATTAAATAACCCAGACATGCATTCCTAAGATAAAAACAAGTTGTTCCACAACACAACTCAAAACCAATACCACCAGACATGTCCACACAACATCAGAGTACACTGCGGAAACAAAACAACCAAACACCACAAGCCACGACACCACCACAGCTCCACACCAAGCTCCAAGCTCCCAGCTCCTCCAAGAAATCACTATGATCCAACAAAGGAGGGTGATGCCTTACCTTTTCCCACATCATGGTACACGACATCTTAAAAGATACTATAGTGCCAAAGTAGGGGGTGAGTACTAAAACTCAATAGGTTTTCCCCAAATGACTTACCTACACATTCCACTAGGATAAAACCGTTAGCACATTTTTATAATTTTTTTTCTTCTCATAAGCAGTTTATAACTAAATATAAACAAGTTTCCAAAACCATTCATAACCAATGGCATTCCAAGAGAAATTGAAACAAATTTTCCAGCAAGTTATTTTTCTTGAAAAATAACCAAACAAGCTTTAGAACAATTTCAAAAACATTCCTTTTTGTCACACCCAAACCATTCCACAAACTCATGAAACCAACCCTGCATGCTACTTGGAAGAGGGGAGAAGCTCTAACCCTTATCCATCCCAACCATGCTGGGGGATACTTCTTACCATTATCCAACCCAATGAACATGAATGCTTGATGGGGGAGGGCCCTAAAACTTATCTATCCCAACACTGACGGGGGAGACTCCTAACCCTTATCCGTCCCGAATTCTATATGAATGTTTGATGGGATAGATCCCTAACCCTTATCCATACCAACACTGATGGGGGAGACTCCAAACCCTTATCCACCCCGAATGCAATATGAACTTACGCAACAATATGCCATCTCACCTTTGGCACCGAGCACAAGGTCATATTTCAACCAAGCCTCATATATAAAACACAAACACACACCACATATTCCCATCAATCACAACCAAGCATATAACCTACCATGGTCACAACATCATGTGATCAACTAATTCCATTGCATATCAATCCACTTCAATAAATCACCCATTTTTTGAAAACCAATTTTCATGCCAAATATCCCTTCAATAAAACAACATATTTAATTAAAACCATTTTCTATCATCCATTTTTGAAACCAATATTAACAACCAATTTTAATGTCTCCAATTTAAAATACACAACAATAACATTTCACCACAAAACCCTCTTTTTCCCAAAAATCTCCAAAACATCACCCGAGGGATTTCTAACAAATTTCACACAAAAAAACACAATTAATTTCAAGCACAAAAGATTAATTGTAACCAAAACCATTAGATCTAACCAAGTGGAGTCGAGAGATTATCCACCCACCTTTAGGGTTACTGAGAAATCGACCCACGAACAACCGTGCCTCAAATCCGGCGAACGCACCACCGAAACCTCTCTAGATCCATTTCCCTAACATTCACAAGCCTTAAAAACATCATCCAAGGAAACCACAACCCTAGATCTACAAACAAAAAGTGTAGATCTAGAAAAACAATAAAGAGGGAAGAGAATATCTAGAGGAAAACACAAAGAAACCAAAAGGACAGACTTACTCGGGAGAAACCACCTACAATACACCAAGAACCATCTTCAAAAAGCTTCTAAAATGAGTGGGAAAGCTCCTCCACCCCAAGAGAACTAAATAACCCGAGTGATCCATGAGTGGGAGGAAGTTTGGAGTGAAATAGGTTAAGCCCGAGGGAGCTCAGAACTTATAAACCTATTTTTAAGTGGCCACACGGTCAGCCCGCATGGTTTGGAAAACCGTGCGCTAACCGTGCACACTCTAATACCTCGAGAGAAAGGGCCCGCATGGTTTCCTCGCATGGTTTGGAAACCCGTGCAAAGGATGTGCGATGCCTACTATCTCCCCCTACACGGTTTCTTGGGGAATCTGCACGGTTTCAACAAACCGTGCTCAAAACGTGCTCCTTAAGAAAAGCCTCCAAACTCATTCAAAACCATTACGAAATATCCCAACCTCTTCCCAAGTCATATCATGCACTTTGAACAAATAAAAAATTCATAAAAGAAGTCCACATACCTCAAACCGGGGGTACTACAACACATTCCTTTTGGGGAAAATTATCCAAAGGTTCCATTGATATTATTTGTTTGAATGGTATTTGTTTTTATGGAATGATGTTTATGAAACCTATCTATTTTCACATGTTATATGATTATAAAACCCAATTATTTTCATAGGTTATGATTTTGATGAAATGATTATGAAACCTATCTCTTTTTAACAAGTTAAAAAATGATTACATGTTTATGATACCGATTTCATTTAATGGGTTATAGTAGATTGTTTATGATCTTATGGAACCTGTATATATGACTACATTATGAGATGTGTGGGACCTATATCTCTCTACAGTGGATTGGGTAATTATAAATGGTATATGAGATCAAAGGGTATATGAGTTATAGTCCAATCCTGAAATCAAGAAGTTACACGGGTTATAGCCTATGCCAAAAAATAAGTAGGTACACAGGTTGTATCCCAAGCCAGATAGTGAGAGGGTATACATGTTGTAACCCAATCCAAAAAATAAAAGGGTTATGAGTTATTAAACAAATCTAAAAGAAATCTCATCGGTGATTAGCCCAAGACTAACATGTTATGAAGTTCTTGGTATGTATCCTTGAAATAAGATTTTTGATGCTAATCTGTATGCCACAATTCCATGTCTTATTCCTATGTTATGAATTCATGGATTATACGCTTGATTTTCTTATGATTCATGAATTATTATCTTTTAACCTTTATTCTATGAATCATTTTTATGATATGAAGTTTATGTTCTTATAATGTTATGAACGCATTCTCATACCCTTATGCTCGTGTTTATTCTTACATATCTCCCTTGTTTACCCTTACTGAGTATCTGATATCACCCCATTTTATGTTTCCTTCCCTAGGTTATGATTTTATATTTATTGTATTACATGTATAATAGGGGTTATAGTCCTGGAGGACCTAGTAGGAGATAATATATCTCATTCATTTAGCAACAATTATCTTTTTGTGTTTCCAAAGGAACGAAACTAATACAGTCTTTGTGCATTTGTTTATCTAATACTTTAAGTATTTCACAAAATGATATAATTTATATATAAATTAAGAATTTGTTGTTATGAACCACCTACATCATTTTTGGTCGATGTCCTCTTATCCATTATCAACATCTAACTCGAGTCGATTCAGAAGAAATCAGTGTTTTAGAGAAACATCATAAAAATAGGGTAAAATAGATCACAACGATTTAGCACCCCATATTTAAAGAGAAAGTAAGAAAATAAAAAAGATGATCAAAGGTATTACCAATGTGGTTCTAATGAGACTGTAAAAGAGAATATTATATCTTAGATGAAGGGTGTGTCTCAAAGCTTATGGGATGAGGAGTGAAAGCTCCATGACCACCTAGGAGTAAACACAAATGAGGGAGAAGAAAAGTGGAAAAATACTCTAAATTAAATTATAGGAAAATGGTCATTTTTTATTTTTAAAGAGGCCATAGGGTTACTAAATATTCTAGAAATCCATGCACAACATTGTGGTCCCACTTCCCAAGAACCACACATTGCATCACTTGGTGCACAATTCCCAGAATTATATGTAGACCACGCATGATCCCTCTATCAAAAACTATAGAATGACCCAGAAATCCATGAACCCCCTCCCACATGATTTATAAAACCACGTCTACATGAAAATGAGGTCCACATATTTTTAACTGGGAGGCCACACGGTTTGTCCAAACCGTTCACCTCAGTTTTCACTTTCCCAAAACTAGGTTTTCGACCTATGACACACTCGAAACCAAAACAAAACCCCAATTGACTTTCTGAGAAACCAAAACCATATAAAAATAGGGCCTTGGGTCAAGGTAACTCTCAAAATTATGTTTTTAAGATCAGTAAATGAGTTAGACCTCCCACCAAACTTTGAAAATTTAAACGGGTTGTGGATTTTGACCTGCTCCAAAAACCCGAGACGTTACATCATGAAAATATAGTTTGAGACAAACAACCCTTATGACTTGGGTAATAGTTTAATCAAGTCCCCATGAAAGTTTGAGGTTGTAATTAATACTTATATACCATGTTTGAAATATAAGTTTTTATATGATATCTCAAATAAGCAGTATATACCCCATATAAATGAAATTACTATATGATACCAAACATGTCTCAAAGTGAGGAATTCAAGATGAAAACCCCGACCTTTTTCCATATTCATTCTATGAATGTGCTTAACTTTTTGAATAATTAAATTCAGTTTATTAGGGACCCTCTTAGGAACCTTATTCTAGTATATTTAATTTAACATGGACCATTTATTATCATATTATATTTATTTATTATATAATTTTTTTCTTATCTTTTTGTAAAAATTGAATCAGTTTCAGCTTATTTTTGTAATTTTATTGATAAAATATGATATTTAAATAAGAATTTAAATTCTCAATATAAAAATTAAAGAAAAAAACAATATTTAATTTATTAATAACTTATAATAATATTAGTATTTAGGTTCCCATTGTCATTAATGGTAGATATTTATAGAATTATTCAATTATGTGGTCAAACCAACCCATACATGAACATGCTATATCTCGATGGGAAATTATGGTTATGGATGAGTATAATGTCAATTTAAAATAATAATAATGAAATTATTTATATGTTTTTTAGTTTTTGAATCATATTTTAAGAGGAATGTATAAATAAAAAAACATGATGAGAAAAGAAATATGTTACTTTATTGAGGCAGTATATAGTGAACCAATCCATTTTTACATACTATTACATGTTTTTTAACCTAAATATCTAATAAACACATCATAAAGATTTTGAGTACTACTTTATTTAGAATACAAGGTTGATAATACATAAAAAATAAAATAAAATAAATTTATTTTATTTTAATCTCCAAAATGATCTTATAACTCCCTTTGAGCTCCTAAAAATGTTTACGATAACCTGGAGAATGCATAACTATTAGGGGTGAGATAAAAATCCAATTAAGGTAATATAAATGGGAATGAAGAATACCATGTGAGTGATAATGCATAACATGATATTATAAAAGATAAGGTTCATGATTATTCATATTAAGGTATAACATAAAAAATATGGAATCATAATATCATGGAGATATAGGAATGAAAAAATGACATATAACATGAAATAAGAATAAGTCAAGGATAACCAACAAGAAAACATCACATGGCAGACAAAGTCCCATCATGGATTAAGTTTACTCCTAATACAATACATATTGTCTCATGTTACAAAAACATTACCAATGCATCCAGATACTATCTAGGCACACCCATCATATCATGTACATGATTTTTTGATCCACAAAAGGAAATTAATCATAATCCATAATAATTTAACATGGAAATAAATGGGCTGCATAATCTTTCCTCTTATTATAATCAAAGGGGACTTGATAAAGAATGAATTTGATAAATAAACATAATTCATGTATTACCCTATCAAAGTAAGGGAGAATTTTCTAGTTATATATGTAAGAGACATATATATAGAATTTAGAAGCATTTGAAAACATAAAATTGAGAGATAATGTTAGTTATATAGTGAGATGTCATAACCCAATGAAAAGGGCGGTTTAGAGAGATCCTTGACCTTATGTTCCAGAATCACCTACACTTGAAAATAAAATCATGAATAATCAAATTAGATTAATTAATTACATAATTATGAACATTTTACATCTATATTTTATTTGTTATAATATTTTATGTACATTTAATACCATTTTAATGAGATACAATGTTTGATTTTTCTTTTTTGAGGGTGTTCATTTCATGATTTCAAGGTCGTATCACTTATAATTATTGAAGTTCTTGTAAAATGAGACTAGAAATATAGAAGGGGAATGAAATGGTATTAAGGTAATTTAATAAATTTAATTGGTCCCAAATTTCATTTTTTATCTAACATATGGATAACCGATATAGTAAAACAGTAATGTTATATGGTGAGTATATTTAGGTGGTTTTACTGAACATCATGAACTAGTTTAATTTTATTTAATATTATGGAAGTATATTTATTAATGAAAAATAAATATTATATAATATACATATTTAGATTATATTAAATAATTATAAGTGAATTTAATCTTTCCATGATTTCAGTAATGGGAAATGAAAACTCATCATCCATATAGGTGCTGAACTGACCTAATACAAATGATGTTTTTGTTTTTAGGATTAGCGGAGAAGAGAACATGATGAATGATAGATATTACATTAAAAAATAACATTATTTAATATATATATAATACTGGAGTTATTATTCCATGTTTAATTTATTTTTTTGGAGGTTGAGGAGGAAGATAAAATAAAATAAAAGACTCGGTTGAGGGTATTACCTTCTCTTTTGGATGTCTCCTCTTGGGATTCCAATCAAGACACTGTGGATTGGTCTTTCTATGAGATAAGAAGAACTAGGAAATTGGGGAGAAACTTGGGGGGGGAATTCGGAAGAAATTTGGTATTCAACAAAGCATATATTTTTTGAGGAGAAGGGGTGGGGGTTTATAAGGGGAGGAAACATGTGTTTTTAAATATTATATTGTTTAGTTTATTTTTTTGGATCAAGACTAAAAATATTATTTATTATTGTTAAAATAAATAATAAATAGTGCATTTTATTTTGAACTAATGGTTTATTACATCATCCATGAATCAAAATACTCTTTTACTTGGCTTATAATGTTATATATCTCATTTTACCGTATATCACAATTCACAAAAATTCAACTATTTTAGAAAAATAACAAAAAATGACCCTAATTTTTTTTTTCAATTTTTAGATTAAAAAAATGGAATCCGTTTTATGAGAATAATTTTCTAAATATTAATAATTTAAATTTCAAATAGAATTATCATTTATTTGAAAAATATAAATTTTAATTTTATGATCAATTTTCACACCCTTGGGAAAATTACTTAAGGCCTCATAAAATTATATTATCATCATAATAAAACATGATATTAATTAATAACATTTTTTTTATTAAAATTAACTTTATTTTAAATCATTATATATTTTATAAAAATATGTATAAAATATATATGTTTTACAAAAATATGAACAATTTTTTTATATTTTTTTTAAAATTTATTTAATTTTATCATGATAAAAATGGGAAATATTTTCATTTTATAAGATACATAAATAATATTTTACACTTCATTAAGTGATTATACTATTCAAATAATCATATAACTATTCATAATAGTCAGATTATTATTCAAAAGAGCATTTTACTATTCCAATGATTAGATTACTATTCAAACTACCAGATTTGTAACAGCATAATGGGTTCTATAATTTTTGTAAAAAATAATATTTCATTCATTAATCACTGACTTCTCTTTTCTATAAAAGATATGTATTCATTTTTAAAATATATATTTTATTAATATTATGTTTTCTCATTTCTACAGTGTTATTCATGAGTGAAGTTCTTCTAGTAGATCAAGATAATCCAAATTTTCATATTCTGGTTATCTTATTTTCTATTTTTTTCCGATTATAATATTTTCCATTTTTGTGTCCATTTTTATTCTATAAATTTAATTTTGAAATATAATAAAAAAAATTAAGTTTCATCATGTGGTGCATGTTATTTATGCTATAATACTAAATATAAAACAATTATAAGTAGGGAAATTCCCTTAAAATTATAAGTTTCGACATTCTTGTACCTTAAGAAATTTTACACTCAAAATTTAATTTTACATTCTAAGGTGAAAAATTTGATGGTACTTCTACTTTATGTCTTCCCCTAGTTCCCATTTCACCTCATCCAACTTATGGTTTTTCTATATTATGTTGACTGGGTGAGTTGTCTTGTTGTTTAGAACTTTATATCTATATTTTAAGATATTAACTGATTACTCCTCATAAGAGAGATCATTTTTCAACAGTGTCACCTCTAAATTCACAAGGGACCTGGTATGTATATACTCAATATATATATATGGAATACATCATGTAAAAAATAAAATGTTGGTGGGATGTCTAGCTAATCGGCCATAACTCAGATGTGATCTGGAATATCAAAGGTGAGGATGTACCTAGGAATTAAATTTCCTTTATTCCCAAATATCATGATTCTCTTCCATGGATATATATAGAGGAAAAAACTTATATCCAACCTCAAATTCCTAGTCTCATTGAGTATTTTTAACATATCTCTTCTATCAACTTTTAATATCTTTAATGTGATGTTGAAAAGTCTTGACCTTTTCCACTATTTCCTTGACAATTTATGGTCATAAAATCTTGTGTTCAAAAAATTTATCTCAAAAGAAAAGTGTTCTACATTTCATACCATAAAAGGATTTATATGGTTCTATTTGGATCCTTGAGTAGAGAGTATTCATTTACTATAACTCAATTAAAGAAAGTTTCTTCCCCCATCCTCCTTTGAAATCTATAGAGCACGCTCTCAACAATTATTCAAGTGCCTAGATATTCCAGTCAGTGTAGTCATACTTTTAAGGGTGATAAGATGTAATAAAGTTCAATTCAGTATTTATCTCATGTTTTATACTCTTTTAGAACTTGGGGGTAAAACTAAAATATTGGACATATTCAATTCATAGTGGTGTCTTATGCAGTCTTACCACTTCTCTCATGTATATCCTTGCAATTTGATTGAGTGAGAAGTCCTATAAAATTGAAATGATGTGAGAAATATTTGTAACATGATCCATCACAACCCATATAACATTATTTTCTATTGATGTATTCAGAATACCAGTGATAAAGTTTATGTTATTGTTTAACCATTTTCATATAGGTATGGGTAATGATTGAGTCATCCCCTTATAATTTTTCCTTTCATAATTCAATTGATAAAATTCTGGGATCATTGATTTATACTACATTATTTCCTTCTTTATATTGTCCCACCAATAGTTCTCTTAGGGATCTTGATACATATCTATTCTCCTAGGGTAGGTGTAGAAGGTCGATCTATGTACATCACTCAATAAATCCTTCTTTATCTTAGGATTTTACATTAAACATATCTATGAGAAAAATATTATAACTTCTTATTCATCAATTTTTAACTCTGTGGGTTCCCTATTTCTTATAGATTCCATCATCTTTTATATTTACATGTCATCTATTTGAAATTCCATTATATTCTCTAGAAGGGATTATTGGGTAATTTTTTGGTCATGTAATGATTATGTTCCTTCATTTTTAATTCCCTTGTCCATACTTTTAAAGTCTATGACGATCAAATCCTTCTCAATTATCATCATTAATAAGGTTACCAGATGAATAAGTAGAATCATTCAGTGATGGCTGGTGGCGTCTCTCGCTGATTATGGAACCCTATGATGAAAAAATATGCCCCCCCTTCATAGAGGTGGTAGGGGGAGAAGTAATTTGTCCTACGAACTCTGAGCTCACAAAAGCCTTTTTTCCCCTTCTCTAAACCTATTTTCCTCCCCGATTTCCTAATGATTTCGCTAATCCTAGAGGTTCCTGATTTTCAACTTGGTGGCCCGTAGTTACCAATTATGATTTTGGAGATATTTTAAGCTTCGAGCTATTTAGATCTAACTCTGGTAGCAGGTTTCAACCTTCGAAGGCCCTTAGTTGACGACATTGATTGATTCTTCTTCAATAAATGGGACTTACAAGATTGTGTTGTTGTTGTTCTTCTTGATAAGCGACACTTCATGATTCAGTTTTCTTCAGAAGATGACCTGATTCGGGCCTGATCTAGTGGCCCCGGTGATGCAATTGATGAAAATTATCCCTTATCTGATGGTCTTTCGATCTTTATATAAATTGGGATCCACCCTCCAGTGAAATATGGGTAATCCTCCCTCAACTACCTCTTCCTTTTCAGAATCCATAAATTCTTCGTATAATTGGAAACATGGTGAGTCATTTTCTTTGTTCGGAAATTCACACATCCACTGTGATTCACCCAATCATCATCATCATTGTATATTTTATTTTCGGAATAAACAGCCAAAACCCAAGAAGAGGCGGCTGGTAACTAAGGGGGTCTAAAGTAATGCAGGCCGAGGGCATCCCCTCTAATCAGGTTCACCCCCTTAGGTTTAAAACAAGAGATGTTATGGAGACATGTGACCTCAAACGTTTGACCCACCTGGGAAGAAAGATGGTATGCTACTTTGTTCCCCTCTCGCCAGGTATGGGTTACTTTAATATTGTTGGATATGAGCGTCTGGAACCGCCTAATGATGTAAGCTATCGACCAAGGTGTGGGTCCTCTTCCAAGAAAGGCTTCGTGAATGATCATTGAGTCAGTCTCCACCTGAGCGAGGTGAACCTGCTTTTGCATGCAAAGACTGAGTCCGATTAGTACTGCATTGGCCTCTGCTTGTAAAGAATTTCCCCTCCCATAGTGTTCCATGAAGGCCAGAATCGTACTTCCCGTGTAGTCCCTCACTACACCACCTCCCCGTATGATACCCGAGGAGTAGGAGCCGTCAATATTCAACTTGAGCCCATTCGTTGGGGGTATCCAGCATACCCAATGGCCCTGCTGCGTGGGGTGAGGGGCAGGCGAAACACTGTGCATGAGCCGAAGTGAGGGTGCGTCTCTCCAGCTGCTGATGTGGGTTATCCAGTCAGCTATCAGGTTCCTTGTGCGCACAATGATTGATCTCCCAGTAGACCTAGACCCCTCGTATCTTGCACGGTTTCTGGCATGCCATAAACTCCAGCATCCTGCATTGAGAATGATGGTTCTCGCCATTCTTTCCGGTCCTCCACTGTCCGCTCCCCTGTACCAGCACTCAACAAAGGAGTCATCATGAAGGTCCCAATCCTGGTACGTAGTGAAGCCACCGAAAAAGCTCCACAGTTCATGAGACCATCCGCCATTGAAGAATAGGTGATGTGTGGTTTCCTCGTGGCTGTTGCTACAGCAATGGCATCTTGAGACCATCTGGATCCCCAATTTTTTAATGTTGTCATCCGACGGGATGACTTGGTTCTTGATCCTCCATATTAGGAATCTGTATTTCATTGGTATTTTCATACACCATACGACCTCATGACACCTATCGACCTAGGGCTGGGGGGCGGAAGACCGTCTGAAATCCTTCAAGGTGAAGTGGCCCGAAGATGAAGGGGTGAACACGCACCTGTCCGCCTCCGAGTTGAGAATGATCATATCATAGACCTCTTGTTTCTTTTTATCCAGAACCAGCCTGATGAAACGAGGATGGAGGCTTGCCTCCTTGAAGCTAATGTTGGGAGCGGGGCAGTGGAGGAAGCCGATCACGTCGCCGACCCAATTGTCATGCCATAACCGGATGTTTCCCTCTCCAACGATCCATTGGGAGTTCTGGCGAAGGGTCGGGATGAGGCTGCTAACTGAGGACCAGAGGGGGGAACCGTGGTGTGGGGATGCGTTGTCCGTGCTCCCACTGAGGCTGCTCGACATGGTCCTACCCCACAACGTGTGCTCCTCGATCATAACCCACGCCAGTTTTTCATGCATGCTGTGGATGGTAACTGCCAAACTCTTCACGCCAATACCTCTGTCCTGGATAGGGGTTTCCATCCGCTCCCAAGCGACCCAGCGTCTCTTACGTTCCGAAGCAGCATCCCAGATGAATTTAGAGAGCATGTTATCAATAATCTTAATGACCCCTTTAGGTACATTGGAGGCCTCCAGAGCATGGACAGGTATAGAGGATAGGACACTATTGGTGAGCGCAATCTGACCTCCAAAGGAGAGGAAATAGTTTTTCCAGTTGAGCACCCACCCCGCAATTCTGCTTACCACCTGGTCGAAGTCTCGAATCCGCATACTACTAGAGGATATTGGTGTGCCGAGGTAATCCATGGGAAAGACGCCTCGTTGCATGCCCAGCCTACTACTCAGATGTGCAGCCCTCATGTTGTTACAGCTACTTGAAATATAGAAGTGGCTTTTATCCTTGTTAATAGTTTGTCCACTCTAGTGGCTGTATGCCTCTAGGATCTGGGTGATCCCCCGAATCGAATTCTTGCCCGAATTCATGAAGATGAATGTGTCATCGGCGAACATCAGATGGGAAACCGAGGGAAGATTCCCTTTCCTGTGATAAGGTTGGATGGCACCATTGGAGATCTCTCTGTTGATCATCCGGCTGAGAATATCCTGAGCGATGATGAAAATGTTGGGTGAGATGGGGTCACCTTAACGAAGGCCGCGGGTTGCCTTGAAAAAGCCCCAACTTCTCCCCATGAAAGTGACAGCCAACCAGGAGGAGCTGTAACACCTGAACAGGAGGTCGCATGCCCAAGACGAGAAGCCCAGTCTCACCAATACCCTGTTGATGTACCCCCATTCCATACGGTCATAAGCCTTATTCATATCCACCTTGATATCTATTTTGGATCCATGTGTTATGATATTCAGATCCCTCGGCATTTCTTGTGACATGGCTATGGCTTCTTGGATCGAGCGCCCCTTAACGAAGCCATGTTGCTCAGGTGCGATCCACCGTGGGAGAAGAGAAGACAGTCGCGCGTTGAGGATGCTGGCCAGAATCTTGTACGAGAAATTTCACATGATTAACGGTCGATATTGGAGGAGGGAGGAGGGATCCTTGGTCTTTGGGATGAGTACAAGGGTCGTAGCACAAGCCACACGAGGAAGGGAACCACCTCGGAAGAAGTCTTGTATTGCAGCAGAGATATCATCTTTAACCACCTCCCAAGAGCCCCTGTAGAATGTACCTGGGAAGTGGTCAGGGCCGGGTGCACTCTCGGGGTTGAGCCTCAACATGGCCTCACAGATCTCTTCCTCCCCAGGGACTCGCTCGATAGAAACACTCTCATGGCCAGAGACGAGGCTAGGAACCTCCCCCCAAAACTCCTCACCCCCTTCCGGATATCCATTAGGCATTGTGGAATTGGGGCCTGCCAGGAGGTTTCTGAAATAACTATGGGCCATGCCTCCTACCACGTTGCTGTCATCAGTGTACGTTCCATCATCCAGAAGTAAGTTGGGTTTGATTGGCCTTCGCCTCTCCTTGATGCAGGCATTAAAGAAACCCGTGTTTTTGTCACCCTCACTGAGCCATTTAATCTTCGAGTCCTCCCTTGCCCAACGTTCCTGGGCCAGAACCAGATCAGCCAGACATTTTTTTTTCAAGAAGCTCATCAAACACCACATCGTCCCAGTCCTCTTCCAGTTCGGTCTCCAAGCATTCCACATCCCTCCTGATCTCTTCCATATTCTGATCGATAGGAGGAAGATCCCTAGCCCACGCTTGTAGCCTCTGCTTCAACTTCCTTAACTTGTTGTGGATGGCTATCCATGAGTGACCCTGAGTCGGTCCTCTCCACACTTCCCTGACCACTTGTTGGTAGCCCGGGTTATCGTTCCACCGACTACAAAATCCGAAACAATCGTTCGTGGCCTGTGCTGGAGACAGAGAAAGAAGAAGCGGCGAGTGATCGGATATACCGCGAACGAGGTGGCTGACCTTGGCCTTTGGAAATATAGACAGATCATGGATGTTATCAAGGCACCGGTCCAACCTGCCCCAGCAGCAGCTATTCTCATGTTGGTTGTTACACCAGGTGAAAGGGTCGCCCACATACCCCATATCCATTAACCCATTGCCATCCATGAACTGGACGAAATCCATGCTCGGATTTCTGGGGAAGCCTCCTCTCCCTTTCCTCTCCACTGGTTCTATTACCACGTTGAAGTCACCCCCGATGATCTAAGGCAGGTCCCCTGGGTCGAAACCGCTGAGTTCCTGCCACAGGCTCTCCCTCCTTTGCGCATCAAAGCTGCCATAGACGAAGGTCACCAGGATAGTCTCCGTGCCGTGGGTTACGCTGGTTGTAATATGTTGCGTGCCTTCATGGATGAGTGTAACCATAGTATCCCTGTTCTAGAACACCCAAATGTTTTTTTTGACAGAGTCTGCATGCACTGAGCCTTTCATCCTGGTTTTGCGAGCAAACTCCTTGATCTTCCCAGGTTGCTGTTTGTGTTCAAGGATGGAGACTATATGGGCCCTGTGTTTCCTGGATTCTGATACGATGAATTCGGTTTTAACCCGTTCCCCGATGCCACGGGAGTTCCATATGAAAATGGGAATCATTTGGGAAAGGAAAGCCCGGCTTTGGCCCCAGGCAACATGGTCTCTTTTAATAGGGAAATTGTGCATTCCTGGATCTGTTTTTGCTTCAAACAGAGCCCTGTACACATCCCCGGGCTCTGCGCACCCAGTTCTAGGGATACCCGTTGTGGACGTGGTGAGTGTTTGACGGATTTCCCCTTCACCCCGCTCGACGGGGACCGAGCCAAAGGCCCAGTGATTTCAGTTATCCGATCATCTAGGTGACCCGACTTTACATCTAGGAATATTCTATACCAACCACTGCCCCGAGCCTCCTTCCGTAATGCGAAAACAAGAGACCCATGGCCACTCCCAGCCAGGATCCAAGGAGCATCGAGGGGCCTATGTGTAGTATCAGTAGCAGGGGCCAAGAAGTTGGGGAGCGACAGAGGGCCAAACATTAGGAAACAGTCTGGGAGAACTCCATTCTGAAGCCACTAGGAGGGGTTGTATAAAGGAGGTAGATAATCAAGGACCGCGGGGGGGACATGCGTGTTGGACGGTATCATTTCCAGGCTCTGAAGCTATTCCCGAAAGCTCGAGGGAGAGGGGGGGGGGGGGGTCCTCCGAGTCCCCCAGGTCCAGGCCATTCCCCTCAGGAGGAGGGAGTGCAATCCCTGGCACCCTGCGGCCATAAACATGGCCATGCCCTCTGGGCGGGGAAACCTCACCAGCCGGGGGACCTCCAGGTGCAGGTCACCGGGGACCAAAGCGCCTATTCCTGCAGAGTTGAAAAGAATTCCCCTAGAGTTGATAGGATGAGCAATACCTGGGAAACACTGGGTAGACGACGTCCTGGTTCCATACAAACGAATCTTTCACCTTTAGGGACAGTTTCTCTGGAATGGGAAGCGATAGATCCAGCTCCACACATATCTTTGCCACCACAGTCTCATCTCCCCGGCTTGTGCGATCATCTGTACACAGGAAGCCACTGAGTGAATCCCCTATCGCCTTGATGAAGGCGCCATTCTGGAAAGGCAGGGGGAGGCCCGACAGACAAATCCAGACCGCGGCATGCGAGTGCTCCTTGCCCCTGTGAACCTCCATGGACCATCGGGACAAGCTAAACCTCCAGCATCCCCAGCAGTGAGGGGACTTGCACCATGCCAAGATGAGATCCGCGTCCGATGCGAGAACTAGGTAGAACGAGTTTCTATGAAGAATGGATATACGGGCCGGTTCCTGGAGACCCCAGGAGTCGACAAAATGCTTGAAAAAGGGTAGGGGAGGAAGCGAAGCGCCGAAACGAGCTACCAGTGTCCACCGGAGCTCCGCCGAGGCTTCCACGAAGTCCGAAGCACTAAACTCCAGCGAAACCCTAGAACCCTCACGCGACACCGAAGGATGGACCGGGTGGGTCACTGGGAAGCAAGGAGGGTAGGAGACGCCGGGAGGACCGCAGAGAGCCTCTTTGAAAGATAATTCCGGACTGTGTGCCTTGATGCCAGAGGGGGATCCCCAAGGGGCCGACGGACCATCCCCGGGGAGAGCAGAACCCGAAACGGGAGACGCCGCAGCCAGCGAGGCTACCGGCAGGATGCCAACGGTGGGAAAATTTGAAATTTCCCAGGCGCATGGGGCGCATTCTTTAGGGGAATCTGCTGAATCCATAATGATTTCACTCCAATTACCTATTCACCCAACCAAACCACATATATGTGTTTAAGTAGATGTGTCAAAGCCTCCGGTGGAGTGGATTTGGATTACAGTCGGTGCGGAGTTTAGATGAAACCAAGCAATTGATTTTGAATCTGGGATCAATTACTATTCAAACTGCTATTGAATGGGGCATTTGGCGTCTAACTGTAATAGTGAATGTGTCAATAGGAGGACCTATGATCCGAAGATGGGTCCTGGAGAGGGACAGAGGTGGGTGTGCACAGTTGATCCTAGAAAGGCTTCTGGTTTGGTGAATCGGGGTGCACCAGTAGTGGGAAAGGATGTAGAGGTCTCATTTAATCTGATGGTTACTATTGTGTTTTATCAGATTAATAATGATCTTCAGGTGGGGGATGGAATGAAGAAGGTTGATTATAAGTGTG
Organism: Viscum album; assembly: GCA_963277665.1. NCBI lineage: Eukaryota > Viridiplantae > Streptophyta > Magnoliopsida > Santalales > Viscaceae > Viscum > Viscum album. Next base: position 1,720,346,360 of record OY728141.1, read on the forward strand.
TCTATGGTGCTAGAGGTGAGCTAGGTACTAGTAGCATGGCTGATTCTTGGGTTGAGGGGACACAACCTCTAGAAGTGGAGATCATAGACCCAACAGTGCATGATGACAGTTATGCTGTGGGGGATTTAGAAGTCTTTGTTGATGGGGTAATTGGTCAAGATGATGATGATAGAGGGGTTATGATTATAGTTTCTATGTGTAACTATTTTCAGGATTTGGATCATGAGGGTGTGTAAGAGTTTACCCCAGTAAATAACGGTGCCAAAGTTTAGATTGGGTCTCTGGAGGCTTCTGCTGAAAATAAAGGAATGAAGATGACACTATGTGAAGGTCAAGAATTTGTGTAACATACACAATGTTTAGCAATGATCGATGCTACCATTTAGTTTCAAAAGGATTAGTCAGTGAATTATGAAGTGGTGGTTATCCCTATCAAATTGGGGGATACTTATGGGAGTGATAAATAAAATAATGGTGGCATGGATAGGCCCTCGTATAGAGACGTTGTCTAGGGAGGGAAGGTGAAGATGTCTGGGAACCAAGAGGTGATGATTGTCTCATTGTGAATAAGGACAAGGAAATATTTTTTTTTTCAAATAACATGTCCACTAGGTCATCTGTCAGAAAAGAAGGTGGTGCAGGATTAAATAAGGGTATGAAAGCTTCTAATGAGTTAATTTCTTTGGAGTGGTTGAATCTTCGGAGGAAATATGCCGAAGTCCTGAAGCATTCTGAAAACTTGGAATGTGAATCAGCTACTGTGGAGGAATAATTCTAACATGTATGTGGTGACAGGTATGGTTTTGATAATTTCTAGTTGTTTTTTGGTCTTGTGTACTTGTTCATTGAACTTTTCTTTTATTTTAATAAATGGTCAGCAGTTTTCCTCTAACTGGATTTTTGGGTAAGTTTACCTGATGCTTTCTCATAGATCATGTGATACTTTATTTACTTTTCTAGGATGGCGGTCATGATCCTTGATAATCTATAACCATCATCACAGGAACATTTTAAGCTCTTTCATTGAAAATATATATATATTTTAGGCTCATATATATATTTCACACCCCCCCATAGAGATAATTACACCAAATTTTAAATGTGAAGATCAGTTCATCGAACTTTAGATCATGTGTTGGGTAGTTCTTACCATTAAAATTTAATTACCTTGAAGAATAGGCTATCACATTGTTATTTTTCATCAATACACAACCCAAACCCTTATTTTAAATAACATAATACATAATGAATAGGTCCCCACTTGAGTAATACCTAAGGACTAGTGCTTTGATAAGCCTCTTTTTCAATTACATAAATATCTCTTCACATTCATCAGTCCTGGAAAACTTTACTACCTTCAAATTCATCTTGGTTAGTAGATTTGAAAATTAGTAAAGGTTTTTAAATTTTTTTTGGTAATTTCTAGTTAGTCTAGGGAATTTCTGGATCTCCATTATATATATTATTTGGATCCAGTCCTGAATTTCCTTTTTCTTAGAAGGTACTAAAAATATCCCTTTTTCTGGTGATAACATTACCTAATAATGATACTTCTTCCATTCATTACTCAAATTTATTGTACTTTACATATATATTATAATTTATCAATGTCCTTAGAAAAATATTAAAATGTTCATGATGCTCCTCCTTGCTATTATAGTATATGTGAATATCATCTGTAAAAAATACCAATTTTTTTTCCAGGTAACCTATACTGATTCTATTCATTAGATCTATAAAAATTTATGGATCATTAGTGATTATGAAAGGCATCACTATACTCATAGTGTGTATACCTTGTTCAAAAGGAATTTTTTTTGAATATCTTCCTTCTTTACCATTAATTGAGGATATCCCGACTAGAGGTACACATTAGAGAAATATTGGGATAAATTTAGTTAATAAAACAACTAAACTATCCATGGAAGGTGATACTGGTTCTTTATTTTTATTTTTTTGAGTTCATGATAATTAATGAAGAGGCACATTGACCCATCCATATTCTTAATAAATAGGACCAAGGAACCCCATAGTAAAGCAATCCATAATATAAAACCCTTTTCAAGATTATCATGTAACTTCTTCTTCATTTATTATAACTCAATGTTGGAAATTATATAGGGAGCATTCTATATAGAAAGAGATCAATGTATAAGTATTATTGTGAAGTTAACTTCTCATCCAGGAGTAAGACCAAAAAATTACTCGGGGAATACATTAGTATAATCCCTCAAAATTGGTATTTCCTCATGCATGATTCTCTCATTTTTCTCAATCATTTTGGATAGAATTGTTGCTAATAAGGAAATAATTTTCATGCTTGAGAATAATATTCCAAAAGAGATTTACGCACTTCTTGACACTTATAAAAAATCAGAGGATGACTTGAGATGTGAATAGTAATCTCCCTCTTCTAACAATTGATGTTATATTTATATAATTGAAACCAATATATTCTTAATATAGTATCAAACTCTAATAAAATATGTAAGACAAGATTATTTGGGAGATTCATTCCACAAACATTGACGAGGGAGGACTTATGTAATTGTGATTCAATAATTTTTCTATTTTATGATCTCATAGACAACTCAACCTCCATGTTTTGAGGTGGTGTTTGAAAAATTACTCTAAAATTACAAGATACAAAAGAATTTATAGAAACCAAATCAAAAAGTATGTTCACAATTATTAAATCAATAACTATAATACTTATCCCCACATGATTTTCAAGATCCAACTGAACAGCAGTGATAACATATGTCCTTACATGCTCATGAAGTCCCTATCCATGGGATTAAGGTTGAGATGAATATTGGTGACTATTTATTCCTCATATGACACGATGAAATCATCTTCCATTTTCTTCTATCAGAGGAAGTCCCTATCCATTTAAAGATAGTTATTTTCAGGAAAATATTTATTAAAATATATTTTCTTAAATTCATCCAATTCCATGGAATTAATTTTCTCTGTAGACATAATGTTATTTATTAGTGTCCACCATAGATCAAATTCCCATTCAAGGTGATAAAAAACCATCTTTACATCTCTTAATTTGAGAATTTAAGGATATAAAATTTCTTCTAAATGAATTTAATTTATTATTTTATAAGGAGAGGATATAAGGATCCACTAAAGGTATGAGTCCTTTTTGTGTAAAGGACTTTATCCTAACTTTCACTTTCTTAGGAGGAGGAAAATATTCCACATGATTTAAGTTAATATTCATAGCTTGATCTAGTTGAGAAAGTACTACTAAATTTATTATCATGATGTTTATTGGTAGAGTTTCTCATATTTCCTATCATTAACAAAAATTAATAGAAGGATGAGATTACTCAAACAAAAAATTCTGTAAAAAGTGAAACTTTGAATATAAAAGGAGTAATTTATAAATTAAAGTATATGATAATCTATGATTCAATAGGTTTAAATCTAGGTTATCCATGGTAATGTTTCTTATTAGGTTTTTTAAACTAACAATAAATTTAAGTCCTTGATAATGGTTTATGAAGAGTTTGTGAATTTTCCAAAGCATATCCTTAGGGAGTGTCAAACCAAGTGTGAAACAAGGACTCTTTGCGATGAACTAGTAGATGATTGAGTTAATGCCCAATTATCTCTTTTTATGGTTATTACCCCCAAGTAAAAAGAATTTTGAGCTACATCCATTTGTAGTATCCAAAATGAGATGTAATTTCTTAGAAACCACTCAATCCATACTTAACCAAAATTCTAGTATATTCTGTTATACAAAGACTTTTCCCCAGGGTACATACTAAACTATTCTAGTCTTAATGCCCAAAAATATATAGAACTTGATCGTATACAATCTATAGAGACCCAAGAGTTTTAAAAATATTTGTACATGATTTTAAACAAAAATATCCAATAAAAACAACCCAAAAATCATGAGTCATAATACCTTTAAAATAGTAGGTTCATAATATATAAAAAAGAAACTATGATAAAATGAATTTATTTTAATCTCTATAATGAGATCCTAAATCCATTTTAGATCCTAAAACTACATAGGATAACCTAAGGATTAGATAAAAAAAGGGATGATATAGAAATCCCAATAAGGGAATAGACATGTAAGGGAATAATAACATGTGACTCAGATGGCATAACATGATATCATAAAAGACAAGGTTCATGATTAGCCATGTAGATACATAACATAAATAGGCATAGAATATTAAGATCATGATAACATTAGAATGTGGAAAAATCTTATATCATGTTATAATAATAAATCAATACTATCTACCGAGAGAATATCACATGGTGGATAAAGTCCCATCATGGATTGGGATTACTCCATAATCCCATACATAATGTCACATGAGGAAAAAACAATACCCAATGTATTGGATCACTATCTGGGAATAACCATAACAATAAGTACATAATTATGTGATCCTCAAGATTAAATTAATCATAAGGAATATGAATTACCCATGGAAATAAATGGGTTTCTTAATCATACCTCATATCATAATCAAAAGAGAATTTATAAAGAAGGAATTTGATTAATAAACATAAGGAATAAATTATCCAATAAAATAAAGGGATAATAAGATATGTTTATATATAAGAGACATAGATATACAATTTATAATCATTTAATAACATAAATGATAGGAATAAATTCAGTTAGAGAGAGAGTTTTCATATTATAAAGAAAATGGGTGGTACTGAAAATCTGTTACCTTATGTTCCATAATCTCTTTTCACTTTCCCTTAACATCCTTGAAAATGAAATTAGATTATTTTATTAATTAATTCATAACCATTTATATTTATATTTTATTTATTATAATTCTATTATATTAATTTATAACCATTTCAATGATATATAATATTTAATTTCTCCTTTCCAAGGGCGTTCGTCTAAGGATTTCAACACCGGATCACTTATGAATAATTATTGAAGTTATTTTAAAATGGGACTAAAATATAGAAGTGGAATGAAATTATATTCATATACTCAAATAAATTTTCCCTAATTTCATTTTGTGTTCCAACATATATATTATCTATTTAGTAAAATGTTAATGTTATAAGATTAGTTTACTTTGGGTGCTTTATCGACCACCATGAACTAGTTTATATAAATTTAATATTATAAACAAGTATTTATTAAATAATGTGAAAAAATATATAATATATATATTTAGGTCATTTTAAAGAATTATAATTAAATTTAAACCTTATATTAAGGAGAGAATGGGAAATGAAAACTCAACATCTACAGAGGCGGTGAACCAATATAATACAGATGATGTTTTCCGTTTTTAGAATTAGAAGAGATGAGAAGATGATTGAAGATAGATATACCATTATAATAATAACATTATGAAATATATATGATACTGGAGTTAATATTACATGTTTAATGTAATTTTTTTTGGAGGATGAGGAAGAAGATAAAAATAAAAGTCTCAATTGAGGGTATTACCTTTTACATTGGATGTATCCTATTGGGATTCCATTTAAGGCCTGTTGGATTTTTCTTATGATGAGAAAAAAATAAAATTATGTGGGGAAGAGACCTATGAAGGTAATGGGTTAGGGATTTGGTAATCTACAAGGATTATAATATTTTAGGATAAGGTGTCATGAGGGGTGGTATTTATAAGGGAGGGGAGGGGTGTTTTTTTAATATTATATTCATTAGTGTCTTATTTTGGAATAATACTATAAATAATATTGATTAATATTACTATATAAAGTAACTAGTTAATTTTATTTTTCACAAATGGGTTCTTACATCACCTATGACTCAAAAATTCATGAATTTATCTTATAATGTTAAATACTGCATTTTACTATATTTCACTTTTTACTAAAAATTAGCCTATTTTTAGAAAAATACCAAAAATTAAACCTAACCATTATTTGAAATTTATTAAAAAAAATAGAATCCGTTTTATTAAAATTATTTTCTAAATATGAGAAATTTAATTTTTTTTAAATCATTATTTATTTGAAAAATCTAAATTTTAATATTATGAACAATTTTATGAACCATTGAAAAATTAATTAAGGTATCATAAAATTATATTATCATCACAATGAAACTTAATATTAATTTATAAACCCATTTTATTAAAATAAAATTTATATAAAATCATTACATTTTTTATAAAATGAGTATTAAACATATAGTTTTTTTTCAAAAAAAAATAACTTAATTTATAAATTTTAAAATCTTTATTTCTTTTTATAATTATATTATTATTCCATAGTTTCATTTTATAAGACACCTAAATATTATTTTACACTTCCATAAGTGAGTATGATTTTCTAATAGTCATGTTACTATTCATTATAGTGAGGTTACTATTCTAATGGCTATGTTACTATTCAAATGATAAGATTACTATACAATAATCATATTTTTAATGGTTATATGGGTTCCCTAGATTTTATAAATACCTAATATTTCATTAATTATTCATTAAATTAATTTTGATATAATTTTTCTGTTTTAATTTTCAAAATTCATATTGTATTACTAATATTTAGTCTCATTTATACAATTTTTTTCATGAGTTCATTTATTCTGGTGGATCGAGAAGATCCAAATTTTTACATTTTTATTATTTCATTTTCAATTTTTTATCCCATTGAAATAATTTCCCTTATTATGGACGTTTTTATTCTCTAAATTCAATGTTAAAATGTTATAAATTTTTTTTGTTACATCATGTGGTAAGCTTTCTTTATACTACATGACTAAATATGAAATAATTATATGAAGAGAAATTGAATTAAAATTCTGGTTCATTACATGGTAGTCTGCACAATACAAGATGAACATCCTTTTGTTTTTATAAGTGTATTTAAATGAATAAATAAATGGTTTTCCATAAATATAACATTAATTAAATATATTAATGATATCAAGGTTATAATATTTATATGGTGAGGACTGTATTGGAGGATAAAAATTAATAAGAAAATGTTAAGGATTACATAATAGTCTTATATGTACTTTAAACTTTATAATGAAAGTACCCCTAAAAAAGAAGTTCCTAGGATAGATAATTGAGACCAGAGGATTATTAAAATGGGAACGAATTACATAAGTATAAAAATTATAATGTTTTAGGATAGAATTTTAAGGAATGGGTGTGGCATGAAGGGGTGTAAGTATTCCCTTTTATAAGTGAAGAAAAAGTAACTTTTGAGAACACCCTTTAATTTTCAATGACATCATTACACAATTAAATTGTAAAATAGTAAAAAAATTAGAAATAATTGATTGAAGGGTGATATTCAGTTGATAAATCCTTAACCAAGTATTTCCACACATGTTTTAAACATGTTGGAAGTCATTAATTCTTTGGTTTTTTTTACTTTTACCCTTTATTTGATTTTAATATTTTAATAAGTTTGTAACTATGTAATTTATGTTTTAATGAGAGTATAAAATACCCCCTCATACCAACTTTGGGTGTTCTGATTATAAATTAAACTTCTATTTAATATAATTCAATTTACAATCAATATAAAATTAACTTTTATATTAAACCATTTTATATATAGAAAAAAATGTTTTTTTATAAAAATAATGTTTTAACAATTATGTCTTCCAAATCTTGTTTAACATTGATTAAAAATTAAATTTGGGTTAATAAAATGATATATATGTTTAAAAATAATATTATATCTATCATTAAAATATATTTTTTAATTAATTATATATAAATTACACAATGTTAACAAAATAATTCTATGAAAATTACAATTTTACCATTTTCTTGATCATTAACATTAATCTTAGTAATCATAGTTTTATTCCAAAAATTTAAATTGACCATATTACATAATATTATAATTTTTATCTAAAATAAAAAATCCATTTTATACATTATATTTTTATAAGTTATGAAAATAATTTTTAATATATTAAAATAAAAATAAATTTTAGAGTAAAATGTTACTTATTTTTCCAAAAGGATATAAATTGTATTAGAATATTAAGTTCTTATTTAAAAGTATTTGTTTTAATTTTAAATATATATATATATATATTATTTTTTTGAACATTTAATCCATTACTCCATTATGATAATTTTATAAAAGTGTTAATTTTTAGAAACATAAGTATTTTTCACTATTCATCTAAAATCCAAATAAATTATAAATATACCAAAAATTCATCCAAATATAATATTTTTATTTTAAATCAAAATAATATGTTCATATTTTAAAATTAAAAAAGTAAAATTATCAAATTTTAATTTTTAATAAAATCATAAAATATTATGAAAAACAATTTTTTTTGAAAATGATATTATCAAACATTAAATATTATTATTATTATTTAATATAATTTAACAACTAAATTGGTGTTAAAAAATAATTTCTCGTCATTAATCATAATTTTCTTGAAATATAAATGCATATCATATAAAAATACAATTTTTAGAAAGAAACTTTTCTAAACAATAAATAATTTTATTAAAAACTTTTGGTAAACCAATTTAATTTCATTTATATTAAAAGTATCCATGATTTAATTTATACATATATCAAATAAATTTATTACCCTATTTATCACCACTAATTCATTTTTTAGGTTTTTATGGTCATATATAAATACTTATAAATGTCTAAATATACCGTGGTTTTGTTTAAGTTTGGTGTTGCGTGTGGAGAAAGATATAGAACAAATTGAATTATTTTAAGGAATTTATATATTAAAATATTGAGGGGACACATTCCCCCCATAAATAAATTATCTCCTCAAAATTTTACACATAATATTAGAGTAATTTCTATTGGTAAATCATAATTAACCATACACTAATTGATGACTATGGGTTCATTTAAGATGTGGAATGAGATTTTTATACATGAAAAAAATTATTATAAGTTATTTATAACGAGAGGTAAATAATTTCTAATTTCACATATAATTTTACTAAGTCAATAAGATCTAGTTCTATAAGGAATAACATCCCTCAAATCTTGAAAAATATTCATATGACAATCACACCACAAGGGGTTTCTATTTATAAACCATTAACTAGTAGTTGTTGAGAACATACATGACATAATAAATTAGAAACTCTATTGTGAAAACTCACTCCCTATTATATTAGTGGTATTTTCATAGTCTTTTACTTTTTTTCATGGTATTTGGTGACTATTTCCCTCATTATCCCTTATATTGAGACATTATGTCACATAATTCCCAACTCTCTTATAATTGAAGAAATACATTTAGGTGTCTTATCTCTTTTCCTTACTCCCATGAGTCTGATAAACATTATCTCAAAATTTATCATTTACCTATACCTTTAAGGGAATTTCCCCTTGAATATTCCAAAATATTTATTGAATGATTTTTTCTTGAATTCATCTAATTGAATGGAATCAATTTCCTCTTTGGATATCATGTTCTTGATGAGTGTCTACCACTGATCGAATTCCCCTTCAAGGTTGTAGACAACCAACATAACATTTTCATTCTATGATATTTTTAGGATAAATAATATATTCTCAATGGAGTTAATCCATTGTTCTTGGAAGTGGTGATTCTAAGATCTACTAAAGGTAGGAGGCCATTGTCCTATAAAGGACTTGACCATAACTTTCACTTTCTTAGGAGAAGGAGGATATTCCACACAATTCTAGTTATTATTTCTAACTTGAGTTAGTTAAGCTATAACTACCATGATGTTCCTAGAACCCTCTTCCATAGGTTAGTCATATCATTAGGCAAATCATCACATTTCCTATCATTATGGTTGTTGGAATAATTTCTCATATTTAATGTCATTAAATAAAATAAAAAGAATGATGAGATTACTTAAAATAAAAAGTATGTAAAAACAGAAACTATGAACATAAAAGTAATAAATTATAAATGAAAACTATATCCTAACTTATGGTTCACTTGGTCTTAATCTAGGTTATCCAGGTAATGTCCCATATTATGTTTTATAAACTAAAAATCTATTCTAGTCCTCCATAATGGTTTATAAAGAGTTTGTGAATTTGAGAAATCGTATCCTTCAGGAGTGTAAAACATGTTTGTAACACAACATATTTATTATCCCCTAGGTGATGATCGATTTAATACCTAATAATCCCCTTTTAGGGTTATTACCCCCAATTAAAACTATGCCAAAGACTCATACACTTATAGTATATAGATAGGGATGTAATTTCATATAACCCACTCACTCTATACTTCACTAAAATTCCAGTATATTATTCTATACATAGAATTCCCCCTAGGGATATTACTGAAGTATTCTAGCATTAATTCGAAAAATCACTATTACTTTATATAATACCAACTATAGTGACCCAAGACTTTTAAAAATATTATTACATGATTTTGAACATAAATATCCCATAAACACAACTCCAAAATCATGTGGACTAGTGCCTTTGAAAGACTATGTTCACATTACATAAAAAAGAAACCAAAATAAAACGAATTTATTTTAATGTCTATAATTTGAAACTAACTCATTTTTAACTCCAAAAACTCCATAGGATAACCTATGGAATAAATAAATAAAAGGGGTGAGCTATAAAACTAGTAAGGGAATAAACCTGGCAACGAAGCACAACATTTGAATCAAAAGGCATAACATGATATCATAAAATACAAGGATCATGATATATTTTTTGGTAGAATGACATAATGAAACATGGAATAATAAGACCATGAAAATATTATAATGAGTAAAAAACTTATAACATGGCATAAGCATTAGTCAATACTAAACTCCAAGATAATATCACATGGTGTGAAAAGTCCCATTAGGGATTAAGTTTACTCCCTAATCCCATATATAATGTCTCATGAGAAAAAAACATTAACCAATGTATGGACTGTTATCTAGTAATACACATCATAATATGTAAATTCTTATATGAGAAAAAAAGGAAATTATTCAGAAGGAATAATAATTACTCATGGAAAGAAATGGGTTGCATAATATTTTCACATATCATTATCAAAAGAGGTTTCATAAATAAGAAATTTGGTAAATCAAAATAATAAACAGATTACCTAATAAAAAATGGAGAATAATATAGCTATATATATAAGTGAAATATATAAAGAAACTATAATCATTTCATTACATCAAAGACATGGTGAATGCATGTTAGAGAGGGAAATGTCATAAGCTAAAGAAAAAGGGTGGTACAGAGAGATCCCTTACCATATGTTTTATAATCTCATAGTACTTTCACTTAATGTCCTTGATAATCAAATTAGTTTTTTTAATTTCTTAATTCAGAACAATTTCTATGTATAATTTAATTATTATAATTTTATTATAATCTTTTATTACCATTTCAATGATATATAATGTTTAATTTTTCTTTTCTGAGATAATTCATCTAATGACTTCAAGGCCAGATCACTTATGGATAATTATTCATGTTATTTTCAAAATGGACTAAAAATAAATAAGTGGAATTATATTGTATTCATTCACTCATAGTAATTGAAATGGAAAATAATGAACTTTCTGGTTCTATCAAATGGAATATCCACTAAGTAAAAAAGTTAATGTTATATGGTTATTTTATTTTGGATGTTTTACCAACCACCACGAACTAGTTCTGATTAATTTAATATTATGTATGTGTATTTATTATATAATGTGAAAAAATATATAATATACTTATTTAGGTCATTTTAGAAAATTATAAGTGAATTTAAACCTTATATGAAGTTGATAATGGTAATCAAAAACTCATCATCCACATAGGTAGTGGACTGACATAATATAGATGATGTTTTCATTTTTAGAACAAGAAGACAAGAGAATATGATAGATAATTGATATACCATTATCATAATAAAATTACAGATTATATATGATACTGAAGTTATTATTCCATGGTAAACCTAATTGTTTGGAGGATGAGGAGGAAGAGAAACATAAAATACTTAGTTGGGGTTATAACCTTTTACTTTGGATGTGTCCTATAGGGATTCCACTTTAGCTACCTTAGAGTGATCTTTTCATTAAAAAAAATACTATGATGTGAGGTAGAGTCCTGGGAATGGAATTGGTCAGAAATTTGGTAATATCTAACATTTAGAATTTGTGAGGAGAAGGGGTCGTGAGGGGTGGTATTTATAAGGGGTGGAGAGGGGTGTGTTTGAATATTATATTAAATAGTTTATTATTTTTCATCTAGACTGTAAAAAGTATTGATTTTTGTTACTATATAAAGTAACTAGTACATTTGTTTTTAAATAATGGGTTATTAAATAATCATTGACTCAAAAATTCAAATATTTATCTTATAATGTTAAATATTGTACTTTTCCTCCTTTCACTATTTACAAAATATTCAAGTATTTTAGAAATATACCAAAAATTAAACCTAACAATTTTTCATGGTTAGTATGAAAAAATAGAATCCATTTTATTTAATTAATTATCTAAATATGAGAAACTTAATTTTTAAATAAAATATACCATTATTAGAATAATATAAATTTTAATATTATGATCAATTTTATGACCCTTCAAAAAACATCTTAAGTTTTAAAAAATCATATTATCATTATAATGAAACATAATATTAATTTACAAACCCATTTCATGAATATAGAACTTTTTTAAAATAATTATATTTCTTTTAAAAATGTTTATAAAACATATATGTTTTACAAAAAATATGAACACGTATTTTATAAATATTAAAATAATTATTTAGTTTTATAATGATATAAATATTCCATACTTTACTTTTATATGATACCTAAATATTATCTTACACTTCCATAAGTGAGGATACTATTGTAATGTTCATGTTACTATTCCTAACATTTATATTACTATTCCCAAGGACACATTACAATTCAAATGGTAAGATTACTATTCCATAATCAGATATGTAATGATTATATGGGTACCCTAATTTCTATAAATACCTAATATTTCATTAATTATTCATTCACATCAATTTTCAATCCATTTTTTATTTTAATTTTTAATATTCATATTATATTACATATATTTTATCATATTTATACAGTGTTTTTCATGAGTTAATTTATTATAGTGGATCGAGTATATCTAAATTCTCATATTTTTAATATCTATTTTTATTTTTTTATACCATTGTTTTATTTTACCTTCTTATGAAAATTGTTATTCTCTAAATTTAATGATAAAATATAATAATTTTTTTCGTTTAATCATGTGGTGAATTTTAATTATAAAACATTACCATATATCAAACAATTATAATAAGGGAAATTCCTTTAAAATTCTGGGTCATTACATGGTAGTCCGAACAATAGACGATTAACATCATTTTGTTTTTATAAGTGTATTAAAATGAATAAATAATGTTTTGTCCAATAATATAAATAAAATTCAATATATTAATGATACATGGGTTATCATATTACTATGGTAAGGTTAGTTTTTTATGTGAAAGATTAAAAATAAAATGTTGAGGATTACCTATTACTCACATTGGGAATTTGAAATTTATCCTTATCTTAAATGTATCCCTAAATAAGAAGGGACTATGATAATAAGGCCCCGGCCTTAACACATTACATAATCATGAATTAAATGAATAATTCACATAGAGGATATTTTCAGGTTCAGAGTTTTATAGAATTAGGACATAACTATTACATCTCAAAAGATTACAAAGTAGACACTTCTAGCAAGTTTCCATAAAATAAAAACTCTTAAAAAGAAACATGTCTAGTTCCATGTTTTAGACATCATGAATTTTCCTTGATCCCATCCTTGACCCTATTCTGCATTATTTACTGTGAAAAACATTTCAAAAAAAACTTTGGATGAACATAAAAAGCTCAATAAGGGATACACAAAGAAGGAAAACTGTCAGTTTTTCAAAACAACTACTAAACCATGAATACTTTATCAAAGTAATACTTTTCACCTTTATGAAGTAGTAAAAAATCTTCACTGAATAAAAGATCATTACTCACCCTTTTTTAACCAAAATATTACCATAAAACCCATATAAAGAACACATAACATATAAAGGTAACTTGGGACATAAACATACTTAAATGGAATAACCATATGGTCGACTTCCACACATATCACTTAATGTAATAGGCATACGGCCGACTTCCATACCCAATGCATTGGAGGTTATAACTTAACCACCCGTCCTGGTATTCACGGCACCACCCGTCATATGGTTTATCATGTAACCACCCGTCAAATGTCCAAGTACCATTATAACACATAAATCAATTATAAAGGAAAGAAAACATTTCCACATTTCAAGCACAATATATCAGTTAAATATATTGACATAACAAATCCATTATCAAATCCATTTTCAATACCAAAATACATAAAAGAGTATATTTTATTTAATTACTTTTTGAAAAATACAACGACTTGTTGAGGAATCCAAAGATCAAATAATACTCACGGCGGCAGAAAGGTCGTTGTCACCGCGTACATTAAAAAGAAACATACTTTTTGTCATTTATTAAAACACTTCATATAGAAAAGATTCCTTCTGAATAAAATTAGAAGTCAAAGGGGTTTATACACCGTATAAAAGAAAGTTGTGTATAAAAAAAAATATGCCTCATTGAAAGGAGATTGAGACGAAGTCCCTTACAAAGTTGGTATCCTTAGATTAAGGATAAATCAATTACATGATTATGTGTGAAAAATATAAATACACCAAATATAAGTGAATATTAAGCGTAAAACAATCATAGTTCATTCTCACATACTCTTGAAAAAACAAAACCAATTACATAGATATTTAACTCAATGAAATGAGATTGAGTTATGATTTCCCATACAAGTTCGTATAAATGACGTAAGAATTTATCAATGAGATGATTATGTGTAAAAATAGTATATCCACAAAAATATTTGTGGAAATTACAACATAGAGATTCCACACATAATCTTGGCAAAATAAAATCAAGAAGTAGAGGTTTAACACAATGAATTGAAAGTGGGTTAAGAAGTTCCCTTACAGAAATCCGACAACCTAACGACGTCACTTTAGAATTCAAAAAATGAGATGATGAGAGATAAAAAGGGGTATCTCATTACTTGGACATAACATTTATAGCGATAAGGATATATAAGAACATATCCCATAAAAATAATATTAAAAGACCAAATAAAAAAGAAGTCTTTTAAAATGAGGAGGGTGAAATGTTCCCTTACCGAATTGGGTAACCTCCGAAACGTACACCCCATGAAAGAAGGACTATACAACATTGATGTAAATAACCATAAACTAAATTATATTACAAAAAGAGTAGAATAATGGGCATTACATACACCACTCAATGTAAATGGTGGAAAATGTAGCATAAATCTCAGGGGAATAAAAGTGAGATGAAAAATCCCTTACGGAAACTCGGCAGCCTAACGACGCCACTTAAAACTTCCAAAAATGGATTTATGAGATCAAATAGGGTCTCTCATAGTATGAACATTAAAATTAAAGTATGAGGAATATAAAATAACATACCCAAACATAAGAAAGATGAGCTTAAAATAAATTACATAAAAGAGAGCGCTTAAAAAGAAAGAGAGAGGTAGGATCCCTTACCTCAAGTCCAACTTGTCTTGTTCGTTTCTTTATATTCATGAATAATAAACTAGAGTTAATTTATACATTCTTAAGAACATTTTTCAAGTTCATTATTCCTTTTATATCACTTATTACCATGTTATTAACATTATGTAATTATTTAAGTTTATAACGGCCGTTTTGTCGATCATTGGCACTTGAGTCAAAAAAATAAACTTCTTACAATTAGAAGTTGTTCATGTGGTAAAATATCCATTATATCCAGAATTATATTCATGATTTAGATATCATATATATCATACATATCTAGTATATATTTATTTTATACTATTAAATAACATTTGGAGATAAAAAATGAAAAGCATCATTCATGGAGACGGTAGGTCGTACGTGCACATGAACACTACTTTAGTTTTTTTGTCATATTAATGGAATTAAAGTTAAAAGAGAGATATATATATTATAATTCCAGAATGATATCCATAATTTAGATGTAATATATGAAATATATATCCATTATATATATGTACTTATAATAGTACATAACATTTGGAGATAAGAAATGAAATGTACCGTTCATGGAGACGGTAAGTCGTACGTATGCATGAACACTACTTTCATTTATTTTGCACATTAATGGAATTAAAACTAGATGAGAGATATATATGTATTATAATTAAATTATAATATATATGTTATATATATCACATAATTTAATCAATTTCATTCTTTATACATTTCATGTATTGCATGAACGAGTCACATCACTTGAGGGGGCGGTAGTCCACACTTCCTCAAATGAAATTATCGCATTTGCACAACATGGAAAGCATAAAGGTATGTATTAAATATAAAATACAAAAGAATAGAGAGGAAAATAAATATAATATATATCATAAATAAATATAGTTCCATCCTAATGGTCACCATGAGAGGTAGTAGGAGAAGATAGAAAAATCATCGTTTCGTGAGGCAGTAATTCGCCATCCACGGAAACAGTATGTTCTTTAACCATTAGATGGAGGTGTGTGTTAGTGTAGCCCGAATACTTCTCATAAAAACTTCCTAGTATATTGAATATACTGGTGTTGTTACAAAATAATGGAATAAAAATATTTTAGGGGGTTGGAGAAGCAAAATAAAACAAAAGAACACAAGTGAAGACATTACCTTTAAATCGGGTAACTCCCTTTGGTTTGAACCAAAAGGGTTTCTTGATGAGCTTTATGCCTAAGGTGATGCTTCAATTATGAAGATAGGGATGAGGAGAGATGAAATGGGAAGGTTTTTGCCGAGCCAAATGCTTTAGAGGTGTGGATAAAGAGGTAGAGGTGGGGGCCTTTTATAAGAGGAAGGAGGGGCACTCTTGGAAAGTTATAAAATGTTACTTTATTATATAATGAGTTTCGGTTTTTAAAGGTCCCAAAATTATATATTTCAAGGATAAGGTGATAAGAGTTATAAATAAACCCATATAATAGGTTTTTGATAAGTTTAGGTATTACAGTTTACATTATCTTTTCATTTTATTCAAATCGTTAAATAATGAGATAATCACTGCATCATCTTGGAGTCAAAAATAATTTAATTTAATTATTGTCTAAAAATTATAAAAAAGGTATAATGATGTAGGAAATATTTTTATCTTTAAAATTAATATTTATAGTAAAAAATATGACCTGTATAACCCCATGTAATTTTTTTTAGTAAAACAATATATGTTTGTGACATTTTAATTTTAACTTTAAATAAAAAGTTATTAATGTCATTTTTCCTACCAAAGTGGCTCCATGGGGTCCCCAAGTTGACCCATGGATTGTATTGGTTGGACATGACTCATCCAATAAGGGTAAGACATGTTTCAAGGTCATTTCATATTATTATAACATTATCTTTACCTTAAATTACACTCATTACCTTTAATCGCGATTAATAAAACATAAAAGTTACTATTCATCGAAAAAATTATTTTAATCCCATTGAACCAAATTTTACATCTTAATTACAACCATTTATGTCAGATTTTTGAAATTCAAATCACAGAAGTGCTAAATTTTCATTTAAACGAAGAATCAGTTTATTAACGACCACTTAGTGATTTCACTATTCATCAAAAATTGAAGTTTTTCAGAATAATACCAAAAATTCATCCTAAGCTATATTTGATATTACAAATTAAAAAATGATGACTATTTTACAAAATTAAAAACATATAAGTTTAATTAATTAATTTAATAATTAATTCCCTCTATCAAAACAAATAGCGTCTTTTTAAGAAACAATATCTATTAAAAGATTGACACTTGTTTAAGTCCAATTTCAAAGTGAAATTAATTCCAATGACCACCATTGGATTAAATGGTGAAAATATATTCTAAATACACTTTAATCTCAATTAAAAAGATAATCTATCCATATAAATAAATCAGATTAAAAGGAGTTTTTTAATTAAAATGCAATATTTTCAATAAAAATGATATTTATCTGAAAAATAACAAAAATTTACACAAAGTAAATTTTGATGTCCAGATTTTAAAGAAGGATTTTATTTTGTAAAATAAATCTTATAAAATTGTCAAAAGTATATTTAAAAAGGGTTCTCCATCAAAAGGCGGTTAATCGATCTTTTAAAGAATATTAGAATATTTATGCTTAAAATTGGATTCATTTGCATTTGAAGCCTCTAACATTTATTGGATAAAAGTAAAAATATTTGACAAACATATATAATAATTTTGTAGTTAGTTCTTCTCATTCCCACTATTCTAATGGATAGACGTTATCTATCATTTAAAACAATATTATTATATTATTAGAGTGCAATGTAAGATTTCAAAGAAACTCGTTGTTGCGTATTGGGTACGCCATCGAGCATAACATCCCCTTTAAATTAATTTTAACATTTTATTCACAAATATGTATAAATATAAAAAATTAATATTTTTTATTTACCTGGGATGTTACATCCTTCCCCCCTTTTGGGAATTGCATCCTCTAAATTTTAAAATTTGGGCTTGGAAACTTCATTGAATGTCCCACATCGGATCAAGAGTAAGTAAAACTATTACTTTAAAATAAAGAGATAGAAGTACAAAGGTCACCCGAGTTAACCCATAATAGGATTCCATGTAGGAAAACATGGATATGGAAGAAAAAACAAAGGGTCATGTTCTGATGGAGAGTGATGGAAAACATGATTAAGAGAAAGTTAACCACAAGAAAATCACAAACTTGTGATGGGTTAAATGGGATTTGATTCCCCAATAGGAAAATTTAACAGACAACATTTTTGTTTTTAAGTTACTTTTAATTTAGGAATTTATTTATGAGCTTATCTAAATCATAAGGAAACATACTTACTTGTCTTGTATACTCTCATCTCCTACTATATTTCTTACACAAACTCATATTTTCTCCAAAAGATGAGAATTTGGGATGACTTGTTCACATTAAGAGAGCTATAATCAACTTCTAGAGAATCACCTAATCCACAAAGAAGAACTATATATTTCCCATGTCTTTAGACCTTAACCAAAACCAAAGTTGTTAGAACAAGATCAGATATTCCACAAAAGGATAATCCTTTATAAAAAAAATCTATTCTTAATCTCCAAAATTTATCCAACAAAACCCAATGTTCAATGAAGACCATTCGATAAACAATTTGTCCATAAAATTCTTCAATTAAACCAAACTAAGATTGAAACCCAAATATTTTAAGGATTTAATCACATAGTATTCCAAGGTAAAAATTTAAATTTATCACCAAATAACATCAGTTTCTCTTAAAGTCTCATATTGAAAAGTAATTAACCTAATTACATATCCTCCATGATAGTTTAATAATTTCCATAGATGACCCAAAATCAACTTATTCTATATTTATAAGATCATATAAC
This sequence comes from Viscum album, assembly GCA_963277665.1. NCBI lineage: Eukaryota > Viridiplantae > Streptophyta > Magnoliopsida > Santalales > Viscaceae > Viscum > Viscum album. Next base: position 1,720,365,829 of record OY728141.1, read on the forward strand.
TAAAAAGAATTAGTCATACTAACCAGGGACTTCACGTAGTCCAGTGGTAGGCGATAAATACCAGTCGCACTTTGGTGGTGAGTTCGATTCCCACATCTTTGTCCGACGTGATGGGTTGTCACATGGTTTGCATTTTTTCGTTTTTCCAAAACTATATAATTCTTAAAACATTCCCCATAATGAGATAAAATCTTCAAAAATAACCATAACATAATTTAACCTCAAATTTTCCTCATGCCTTTCATCTTCCATCATATAGTAACCCATAATTACCTCAAAAGTAAGGATCATATAAACCATAATGGTTACCTTTATAATTATTAAACGAAATTCCACATCGAGTTGGTCATCGCGTACATGATGCATTAGAGAACTCACCAAGGTTCAATTGGTTGATCATGACTCCTTGATAGTTGGTTTATAACAACCATGAGTTTCTTCATTGAATCCCCCATTTCAACCAATCTCTTAATCAGAGAACCACCATAGTTTCCTTCAAACCCATTGTCACTTTGGTGCCTGCTAAATTTATCCATTTACTAAAACCAACAAGGTCAGTGTGGGTATATAAAAAAAATCATCATGTACTTAAGAGGAAGATAAACACTAATATATAATTATCCAAGTTATCTCAAACTAATTCCAACTTTCATAAATAACAATGACTCTATCAAATATAATAACCATTTTGGTTAGACACAACTTGTCACTTATACTTAAACAACACTCTAACCTCTAAAGTTATCTAAACCAACCTTTGATACCAACTATAAGGCCCTGGCCATAACACATTACATAATCATGAATTAAATGAATAATTCACATAGAGGATCTTTTCAGGTTTAGAGTTTTATAGAATTATGACATAACTATTACATCTCAAAAGATTACAAAGTAGACACTTCTACTAAGTTTCCATAAAATAAAAACTCTTAAAAAGAACCATGTCTAGTTCCATGTTTTAGACAACATGACTTTTCCTTGATCCCATCCTTGACCCTATTCTGCAATAAGTCCTGGGAAAAACATTTCAAAAAAAAAACTTGTGATGAAAATAAAAATCTCAGTAAGGGATACACAAAGAAGGAAAACTGTTAGTTTTTCAAAACAAAAAGTAAAAAATGAATACTTTATCAAAGTAATACTTTTCACCTTTATGAAGTATTAAAAAATCTTCACTGAATAAAAGATCATTACTCACCCTTTTGTAACCAACAGATTACCATAAAACCCATATAAAGAACACATAACATATAAAGGTAACTTGGGACATAAACATACTTAAATGAAATAAACATACGGTCTACTTCCACACATATCACTTAATGGAATATCCATATGGCCGACTTCCATACACAATGCATTGGAGGTTATAACATAACCACCCGTCCTGGTATTCATGGCACCACCCGTAATATGGTTTATCAGGTAACCACCCATCAAATGTCTAAGTACCATTATGACACATAAAACAATTATAAAAGAAAGAAAACATTTCCACATTTCAAGAACAATATATCACTTAAATATATTTACATAACAAATCCATTATCAAAACCATTTTCAATACCAAAATATAAAAAAGAGTATATGGTATTTATTTACATTTTTAAAAATATAACGGCTTGTTGAGGAAGCCAAAGATCAAATAATACTCACGGCGGCAGAAAGGTCGTTGTCACCGCGTACGTTAAAAAGAAACATACTTTTTGTTATTTAGTAAAATGCTTCATATAGAAAAGATTACTTTTGAATAAGATTAGAATTAAAATGGGTTTATACACCATATAAAAGAAAGTTTTGTATAAAACAAAATATGTCTCAAAGAAATGAGATTGAGACGAAGTCCCTTACAAAGTCAGCATCCTTAGATTAAGTATAAATCAATTAAATGATTATGTGTGACAAATATAAATTCACCAAATATAAGTGAATATTAAGTATAAAATAATCAGAGTTTATTTTCACATAATCTTGAAAAAACAAAACCAATGACATAGATATTTAACTCAATGAAATGAGATTGAGTTATGATTTCCCATACAAGTTCGTATAAATGACGTAAGAATTTATCAATGAGATGATTATGTGTAGAAATAGTATATCCAAACAAAGGTTTGTGGAATTTAAAACATAGATATTCCACACATAATCTTGGCATAATAAAATCAAGAAGTAGAGGTTTAACCCAAAGAATTGAAAGTGGTTTAAGAAGTTCACTTACAGAAATCTGACAGCCTATCAACGTCACTTTAGAATTCATAAAATGAGATGATGAGAGATAAAAAGGGGTATATCCTCACTTGGACATAACATTTATAGAGACAAGGATATATAATAACATATCCCATCATAATAATATTAAAATACCTAACAAAAATAAGTCTTGTAAAATGACGAGGGTGAAAGGTTCCCTTACCGAATTGGGTAACCTCCGAACCGCACACCCCATGAAAGAAGGACTATAAAACATTGATGTAAATACCCATAAATGAAAGTATATTACAAAAAGAGTAGAATAATGGGCAGTACATACACCACTCAAAGGAAATGGTGGAAAATGTAGGATCAATCTCACGGGAATAAAAGTGAGATGAAAAATCCCTTACGAAAACTCGGCAGCCTAACGATGCCACTTAAAACTTCCAAAATGGATTTATGAGATCAAATAGGGTCTCTCATAATATGAACAAAAAAAGTAAAGTATTAGGAATATAAAATAACATCCCAAAACATAAGAAATATGAGCTTAACAGAAATGACATAAAAGAGAGTGCTTAAAAAGAAAAAGAGAGGTAGGATCCCTTACCTCAAGTCTGACTTGTCTTGTTCGTTTCTTTATATTCCCGTATAATAAACTAGAGTTAATTTGTACTTTCTTAAGAAAATTTTTAATGTTCATTATTCCTTTTATATCAATTATTACCATGTTATGAACATTATGTAATTATTTAAGTTTATAACGGTCATTTTGTCGATCATTGGTACTTGAGTCAAAAAACAATTAACTTCTTATAATTAAAAGTTGCTCATGTGGTAAAATATCCATTATATCCAGAATTATATTCATGATGTATATATAATATATATAATATATATCCAGTATATATTAATTTTATAAAATTCAATAACATTTGGAGATAAGAAATGAAAAGCATCGTTCATGGAGATGGTAGGCCGTACGTACGCATGAACGCTACTTTCATTTTTTTGTCATATTAATGGAATTAAAGTTAAAAGAGAGATATATATATTATAATTCCAGAATGATATCCATAATTTAGATGTAATAGATGAAATATATATCCATTATATATATGTACTTATAATAGTACATAAGATTTGGAGATAAGAAATGAAATGTACCGTTCATGGAGACGGTAAGCCGTACGTACGCATGAACACTACTTTCATTTCTTGGGCACATTAATGGAATTAAAACTAGATGAGAGATATATATATATATATATATTATAATTATAGTATCATATATATGTTATATATATCACATAAGTTCATCAATTTCATTCTTTATACATTCCATGTATTGCATGAACGAGTCACATCACTTGAGGGGGCGGTAGTCCACACTTCCTCAAATGAAAATATCGCATTTGCACAACATGCAAAGAATAAAGGTATTTATTAAATATAAAATAAAGAAGCATATAGAGGAAAATAAATATAATATATATCATAAATAAATATAGTTCCATCATAATGGCCACCATGAGAGGTGGTAGGAGAAGATAGAACAATCATCGTTTCGTGAGGTAGTAATTCGCCATCCACGGAAACAGTATGTTATTTAACCATTAGACGGAGGTGTGTGTTAGTGTATCTCGAATAATTCTCATAAAAACTTCCTAGTATATTTAAGATAATTTTTTTGTTACAAAAGAAAGGAATAAAAATAGTTTAGGGGGTTGGAGAAGCAAAATAAAACAAAAGAACACAAGTGAAAACATTACCTTTAAATTGGGTAACTCCCTTTGGTTTGAACCAAAAGGGTTTCTTGAAGAGCTTTCTGCCCAAGGTGAGGCTTAAATGATGAATAGAGGGATGTGGAGAGATGAAATGGTAAGGGGTAGGCGGAGACAAAGGATTTAGTGGTGTGGGTGAGGAGGTTGAGGTGGGGGCCTTTTATAAGAGGGAGGAGGGCCACTCTTGTAAAGTTGTAAAATGTTACTTTATTATATAATGAGTTTCGGTTTTTAAAGGTCCCAAAATTATATATTTAGAGGATAAGGTGATTAGAGTTCGAAATAAACCCATCCAATAGATTTTTGACAAGTTTAGGTCTTAGAGTTTACATTATCTTTTCATTTTATTTAAATCGTTAAATAATGAGGTAATCACTGCATCATCATGGTGTCATAAATAATTTAATTTATTTATTGTCTAAAAATTATAAAAAAAATATAATGATGTAGGAAATATTTTTATATTTATAATGAATATTTATAGTCAAAAATATGACTTGTATAACCCCATGTAAATTTTTTTTAGTAAAAAAAAATATGTTTGTGACATTTTAATTTTAACTTTAAATAAAAAGTTATTAATGTCATTTTCCCACCAATGTGGCTCCATGGGGTCCCCAAGTTTACCCATAGATTTTCTTGGTCGGCAATGACTCATAAAATATGGGTAGGACATGTGTCAAGGTCATTTCATCTTATTATAACATTAGCTTTACCTTAAATTACACTAATTACCTTTAATCGTGATTAATAAAACTTAAAAGTTACTATTCACCAAAAAATTATTTTAATCCCATTGAACCAAATTTTACATCCTAATGAAAACCATGTATGTTGTATTTTTGAAATTCAAATCATAGAAGTGGTAAAGTTTTATTTAAACAAAAAATCAGTTTATTAACTACCACTTAGTGGTTTCACTATTCATCAAAAATTGAAGTTTTTCAGAAAAATAACAAAAATTCACCCTAAGATTTAATTGATATTCCGAATTCAAAAATGATGTCTATTTTAAAAAAATTCAAAAAATATAAGTTTCATTAATTAATTTAATAATTAATTCCTGCTGTCAAAACAAATAACGTGTTTTTAAGAAACAATATCTATTAGAATATTGACACTTGTTTAAGTCCAATTTCAAAGTGAAATTAATTCCAATGACCACCATTGGATTAAATGATAAAAATATATTATAAATACACTTTAATCTCAAATAAAAAGATAATGTATCCATATAAATAAATCATATTAAAAGGAGGTTTTTAATTAAAATGCAACATTTTCACTAAAAAAGATCTTTATCGGAAAAATAACAAAAATTTACACAAAGTAAATTTTGATGTCCAGATTATAAAGAAAGATTTTATTATGTCAAATAAAATATATAAAATTTTCAAAAGTATATTTAAAAAGGGTTCTCCATCAAAAGGAAATTAATCAACCTTTTAAAGAATATTAGAAGATTTATGCTTAAAATTGGATTCATTTGCATTTCAAGCCTCTAACATTTATTGGATAAAAGTAAAACTATTTGAGAAACATATATAATCATTTTGTAGTTAGTTCTGTTCATTCCCGTTATTCCAATGGCTAGACGTTATCTATCATTTAAAATATTATTATTATATTATTAGAGTGCAACATAAGATTTCAAAGAAACTTGTTGTTGCGTATTGGGTACGCCATCGAGCATAGGATCCCCTTTAAATTAATTTTATCATTTTATTCACAAATATGGATAAATATGAAAAAGTAATATTCTTCATTTACCTGGGATGTTACAAGGATAGATAATTGACACCAAAGAATTATGAAAATAGGAGATAATTAAATTATTATAAATATAGTATATTTTTAGGACAGAATTTGATGGAATGAGTCTGGCATGAATGGGTGAAAGTTTTTTCATTTATAGGTGATGGAAATGGAACTTTGGAGAACACCATTTAATTTTCATTGATACCATTGCAATATTCCAAGGCGAAAGACTAATTTTTTTTTCAAATTTTATATTGTGGGTGCTATTGGGTATATAAATACAAAAAAACATATTTCCATAGTTGTTTTAAACATCTTAGAAGTCCTTTATCCTTAGGTTTTTTACATTTACATTTTTCTTGTTTTTAATTTTGTAATTAGTTTTTAACTATGTAATTTATGTTTAACTGTTAATATAAAATAACTAGTCAGACCAAATTTGGGTGTTTTGAACATAAATTAAATATTAATTTAATTTAATTAAATTTATATATAATATAAATTTAACTTTTAAATTAAAATATAATATATATATATATATATATTTCTTTTAGAATTTTTTTTAACTATTATGAGTTCTTAATCATATTTACTATTGATTCACAATTAAATTTGGGTTAATATAATCATAAATTTATTTAAACATAATATCATAGGCAACATCCAATTTTTTAAATCAATTTATTTATTAAAAGTTTGAAAATATTAATAAAACATTTCATTGAAAAATATAGATTTACTATTTTATTGATCATTAACTTTAATCTTAGTAACCATAATTTTAGTTGAAAAAAATAAAATTTATCACATTAAATAATATTATCATGTTTATATAAACTATAGAATCCATTTTTTATGGATTTAATTTATATAATTTATGAAAAATTATTTTTAATATAATTGAATAAAAACAGTTTTTAAAGTAAAATATTACTTAATTTTCCAAAATGATATATATGGGTTTAGAAATAAACACAAATTTTTATTATTTATTTTAATTATAATTATATACATATATTATGTAAATGTGTTTTTTAAAAAAATTAATCAAATAATTTATTATGATAATTTCATAAAAGTTACATTTTTATGGAAAATCAGTATCTTTCACTATTCACCTAAAAAACCAATTATATTAGAAAAATACAAAAAATTCATATTAATGTAATATTTTTTATTTTAAATCAAAAAAGGATGTTCATATTTTTTAATTCAAAATCTAATATTTATAAATTCAAATTTTTAATAAAATCATAAAATATTATATTTTTCTTGGAAAATTATATTTTCAAATTTTAATTGTTATTATTATTATTTCATATCATTTACCAACTCAATTAGTGTTAAAAAATAAAAAATAATTTATGATCATTAATGATATTTTTGTTGAAATATAAATGCATATCACTGAAAAAGGCTATTTTTAGAAGAATTATTTTCAAAATAATAAATGATCATATTAGACATTTTCAGTAAAATAATTGAATTTCATTCATTATAAATGTAGACTTAATTTTATTTAAACATATATTTCATAAATTTTTACCTATATTCATTCCCACTAATTCAATGTATATGTTTCAATGGTCATACTTAAATATTTTTATTTTATCTAAATGTATCACAATTTGGTTTATGTTTGGTGTTGCATGTGGAGTAAGATATTGAACACATTGAATTATTTTAAGGTAGTTAAATATTGAAATTTGTAGGTGATACACCCCACCTAAGGAAATTTTCTCATCACAATTTGAATAATAATATAAGCCCCATCCTTAAACAATACTTAATCTTGAGATAAATCAATAATATGACTTTAATTAACATTGAGGATCTTTTCTAGTTTATAATTTTATAGAATTAGACCATAATTATTACATTACATCTAAAAAAATACAAAGTAGACACTTATACTCACTATCCATTTTTTTCATTAAACAAAAACTCTTTAATGATAATCATGGTTCGTTTCATGTTTAAATAGCACGACTTTTCGATGATCCCATCCTTGACTCTATTCTCCTTAAATCCTCTAAAAACATTTCAAAACATGGTATGAGAATAAAAATATCATTAAGGGATATAAAATCAGTACATAAAACATTAGTCCATGAATATATACAAATCAATGAAATCATACTTTTCACTCATAAAACAGAAGCTCTTTAACATACCTCATGAAATCAAAAGATTTATAAATAAATCATAGAAATCATAAATCATAAAGGTAACTTGTGGAATCCATAACATACTTACATTGTATCTTTCACATATATACAGGGATTAACCTTCATAGTTATGTTTGGAATACCCACCATAGTATATTCCCTAAATCTCTTAGGATAAACCTTAACGTTTACTTCTATCACATTACAAAATGCATTGGAGAGCTATTATGGGCTCACCTACCATCAATTTATTATAGAACCACCCATATACAAAAGAAATTCCAAGAACCATAACATAATAATAATACATGAATAAGTAAGAAGGAAAAATAAAATTTCCACATTGCAATTCACAAGATATCATTTCAAGATGTTTTTTGTAATCAATCAACCTATAAAACACAATTAAAACATTTAAAAAGAATATTTTTGAATCAAAGTGTCGCATACCGATTTTACAATTTTAAAAGAATTAATATTTTAAAATATTACTGTTCATATAAATAAATCCTTAAAACCATTTTGCAAGCATGGATGTTAATGAGAAATATTTAGAAGAATAAATATTAAAAACATTTAAAATAATGTTTCAGTTAAAGAGTTACTTACCACTTGAGAAATACTTGAAAAAAAATTATTAAAGAATAAATTTAAACAATACTTATAATATCATGAGAATATGTAGATTCATTGTATAATATGCCCAAGGGAGGTATATACATTAGATATAATTGAATTGGTGAATAACAACAAATAAGCCTCAATGGAATGTAAATTGAGACGAAATCCCTTAAAAGATCGTATCCTACGATTTAGGATAAATAAATGACATAATTATGTGTGAAAAATATATATACACCCAATATAAGTGGATATTTAGTGTAAAAAATTCAGAGTTCATCATAGATAATCGTTGAAAAACAAAACCAATGACATGATATTTAACTCAATGAAATGAGATTGAGTTAATATTTCCCTTATAAAGTTTGTATAAATGACATAAGAATTATCAATGGGGTGATTATGTTTACCAATAGTATATCCAGACAAATATAAGTGGAAATTATAACATAAATAAATAAATAGTTATTCCACATAAAATATTGGCATAATATATTCTACAAAGTATGCGTAAAACCCAATGAGTGGAAAGTGAGTTTAGAAATTCCCTTACCTTGAATCTGACATGTCTTGATCATTATTCATATTATTAAATAATAAACTTTTGTTAATTTATACTTTCATGGGAACCCTTTTCAAGTTTATTATTCATTATATATCACTTATTACCATGTTATAAAAATTACATAATTATTTAAGTTCATAATGGCCATTTTGTCAATATTCTGTACTTGAGTCGAAAATGAACTTATTTTGATGTAAATTGTCTATGTTGTCAAAACTCCATAATCTCCAAAATATTATTCATTATTTAAATATCATATATATATATAGTATATATGTATTTATAATATCTATAATATTTGGATATAATAATGGAAATGCACTTTTCATGGAGACGGTAGGCCATACGTACACATGAATCCTACTTTCATTTCTTTTTCATGTTAAAGGAATGAAAAATAAATGATAAAAAGGAATATTTTAATTCTAGTATAATATTTGTGTTATATATTTTAAATTATTTCATTAACTCCATACTTCATACATTCAATTTATGGAATGAACAATTCATATCACTTTGAGGGGGATATAGTCAACACTTTCTCAAATGAAATTATCGTATTTACACATTTTGGAAAACATAAAGGTATATTGTAAATAAAAATTAAAGAATCATAGAGACAATAAAAATATAATATATATCATATATAAATATAGTTTCATCAAAATGAACACAATGATAGGCGGTAGGATAAAATTGAACAATCATCTTTTTGTGATGTAGTAGTTCACCATACATAGAAACAATATGTCATATATCCATTAGATGGTGGTGTGTGTAAGTGTATGTATAAAACTTGTCATAAAAACATAATAGTATATTTAGGATATTGGTTTTTTTATAAAATAATCTAATTACGTTAGGTTGGAGGGTTGGAGAAAGAAAATATATTAAAGGAGCTTGAGAGAAGATGTTACCTCTAAATCGGATAACTTCATTTTATTTTAGCCAAAAGGATTTCTTAAATATTCTTATGACCAAGGTAAGGCTTCTAAGAGGAAGGGAGGTATTTTTGGATTTTATATGAGAAGAAGTTTGATGATACAAGGTCCTTCATAGTTGTGAGTGAGTGGGTAGAGGTGGTGGCCTTTTATTAGAGAGAGGAGGGGTGCTTTCAGAACATCTTGGAATATTATTTTATTATAAATTTATTTTTGAATTATAATAGGTAATGTAACGACCCAATCTTTTTGAGTAGTATATTAACTTACTCTTATTTATTTAATAAGATGTTAATGGTTAATGCAGAAAGAGGAGTTGATGGCTTCATCCAGTAGACTCAACCCTTACGAAGCCCACTTATCAGAGCTTGGGAAGGAGGTAGCATCTGTGGGCTTCGCTTTGGACCAAGCCCAAGCCAAGCTCCAGCGTGTCAAGCTTGAACGAAAACGCTTGCAGGAGAAGTTCAAGTTAGTGGAGATTGCTACTAGGGCAATGTTATCTGAGACTCCCTCATATTCTCTCACCATAGCACACCTTACACTTAGGTCTTATGCCAGTGTTATAAGGGGCTATGTGATGAGACCCTAGTTTCCTTGTGTAATCCTCTCGGGTGAATAAATTGAGATTTCTTCCTTTAGTGATGTTTGTGAAATTTCAAATGCCTAGATAATTTTAGAATGTATTTTATTGATGAATTTTGAAAAAGGGATATTTTGAAATATTTATGTAAACCCTAAATAACTAATGATGTGTAATGATTTTCAAAAAATGGTCTTCTACAAAAGTGTTAATTAAGGAATTTGGAGTCTAATAAGATCAACTTAATTTTTGATGAATAGTAAATTATGAATAGTGATTTTACGCTTAGGATTAGTAATGTGACCAAATGGATTAGTAATTTTCACTCAAAGAAAGTTTTAATATAATTTAGACACCTTGGTTAAGTAATGTGATTCAATAAAATGGTTAAATAACGGTTTCATAAATTATTATTCAAGTATTAGTTTTTTCGGATGAATAGTGTTTTTTAATTAAAAATTTAATTAAAAATAATTAGAAAATTATTTTTATAAAAAGGACTTTATTTTTGAACTCAGAGCATCGATATTATGTTAAGGTAATTTTTGGGGATTTTTCTGAAAAAAATGAATTTTCGATGAATAGTGTTTTTATTTAAAAATATAATTAAAAATATTTAGAAAAATATTTTTATAAAATGGAGTTCATTTTTGAAATCATAGCATTGATATTTGGTTAATGTGAAATTTTGGGATTATTCTGAGAAAGTTGAATTTTCAGTGAATAGTAAAATTACAGTTTTAGGGTTTAAGTATGTTTAATGACATCATAACGGTGTCATGATGATGTCATGAGATATTTTGAGGGTTGGCCGGCCAAGGGTGGTGAATTATTGATTTGGGGGCCCCATGTGGCCTAACTCCATGATAAATGCCAAGGGAGAGCACATGGGTTTGAGAAAAGCACATGTGAGGTGTCCTTTGGCCATTAATGCTTTGTCCCCTCACTTTCCCTATAAATACCCACCCTTTCCTCCCTTGGTTTTCACTCCCAACTCTTCCCCAACGAAGTTCTGGTCTTCTTACCTTCCAAAGAGTCCTCCCAAGGTGCCCCCAATCCCTCAAGGTCCAATACTTTGAGTTTCAAGAGTCACGTTTTAAGGTAAGGGATCCGACCCCTCTCTTTCTTTTTGTGTAATCTCTTTTATGTCATTCCTTTTATGCTCCATGTTATTATGTGAGAGGATGTTCTTTTATATTCCTCTTACTGCCCTTTCATGTTTATATGATGAGAGATCCCCTCTTACTCTCATCATTTCGTTTTATGAAAGTTTAAGTGACGCCGTTAGGCTGCTGAATGTTTAAGTGATTCTTTCACCCTTCTCTTTTTTTTCAAGTTCGATTTTCATGTCAAATCTTTCAAGTTCCTTTTTATTATGTTGGGGTATGATCTCTATATCTATCATACTGATCTCTTATAATCATATGATGAGAGACCCTATTTTATTTGTCCAATTCATTTTTGTTGAAGTTTAAGTGACGCCGTTAGGCTGCCGAATTTTCATAAGAGAAATCAAATTTTTGTCTTCCTTCCATGTTTTTCATTTCAATTGGTATGTCCTTGAAATTGCATCACCATGTCCATATATCATTCTTATTCTGTCCCTCTACCTTTTTATGGGTCAATTATGATTGTTCAACCCATGTTCCCTCTCTTTTCAAAGTTTCTAAAACCTTGTAACATAGCCGTTATGCTGCAGAATTTTCGTCTCAAAATGCCTCTCTTTTCTCAAAATTATTTTATGTTATAAAGTGAATACTCAAAGCTCCTATTTCTAAAGGGGTATTCACATATATATAAAAAAGTTCTATTTTAAATTCTGGGATTTACATATATGATACCCACTTTCCCTTTCCGTGGGTTTAAAGTAACGTAAAGATCATGTCTTTAAAGCAGTTTTTGAAACGTTATGATTATGAAATGAAACCCATTTGTTTTATGATATATGGGTTATTTATGAAATGTTTGATGATGATATATGTGGCTCACATGAAAATAAAGACAAATTTAAGGGTGCGCCCTGATAGCGCTCCAATGCATTGGGTAAAGACTTAATCTCTAGAGATGACCATTTTAACGACGCCTTGGTGAATAACCTTGGTAATTTTTAACGACACCTTGGGGATGGACCTTGGTGAAACGAAACGATTGTCAATATTAAATGTTGTAGCCACATCTTCCAGTTATGAAAAATGATTATTTTTATTACGATGTATCTCATGATTTCTTTCTCATGCCTTAAAGTTCTTTTCATGTCCTTATTGAAGTATCTCAAGTTCACTTGTAAAATGTTTCTCTTGTTTCCCTTACTGGGCCTTCTGCTCACCCTTTCTTTTGATGTATGTCCCCAGGTTATGAGATGCATAATGAACATAGGATGAACTAAAGGAGAAGCCTTTCAAGTGTTTAAGAAGAATGTTTTTATGTTTTCTCTTATGTATTATGATCCTTGTTTCCAAGACACTAAACCTTAACGATCCTCAGTTCCGTGTAATGAAATGAAAGTTTATGTTATAAAATGGCGGGATGCTATAGTTGGTATCAAAGGATGGTTTAGTTATTTGTGGAAATTAGGATATAAAAACTTTAGGAATAACCCTATAGAAAAGTTTAAATATAGGAAAACTTCCTGGTATTTTGGTAAGTATTGAGTAAGTGGTTTATCAAACAAATACATCCTTGTCTGGATACGAGCAGGTAGAGGCGGCTCTGGCACAGATGTACATAGGGGTAAAACCCGAAAACACCGCTTTGAGCTAGACTCGAACGGGAACTGGTGCACGATAACGGGCCTTGCTGCACTCTTGGTTACGACACTCCCGGGGGATATGTTTGGTTAATCACAAGCTTTCTATGAATCATTATGAAGGAATTATAGAAAAGTGTAATTGTCTAAGCATTAATTCTTAGTTAAAAGATTCATAAATGAAATAAGTTTCTTACTAAGGTTTTATTCTTTTAGAAAATGGCGGGAAATAGGAGGAACCGTGCCGATGGTGACCGCAATGCACCATGTGCTGACAGCCCTCCGATGGAAGACGGAATGGAAACATTCATGAGAATGATGAACCAACTGACTCAAGTTATGAGTAATAACTTGAATCAAGCTGAGAGGCCGACCTCACCACGAAGGGAACAACACTCTGTTGAGTCCTTCATGCATCAACGACCGCCAACATTCAGTGGATCTACTGACCCATTGGTTGCGGAACAATGGATAAGCTCCATTGAAAAGATCTTTTCTGTACTTCATTGTTCGGAACAAGAAAAAGTCACCCTTGCTGTTTACCGCCTAGAGGGAGAAGCTGATCAGTGGTGGTCACTGATCAAAAACACGAAGCCACGAGGAGAGATGGAAGCTATGGAGTGGGAAGAATTTCGGGGAATTTTCCTTAACAAGTTTTTCCCTCGTTCCATGAGAACGAGAATGGAGAAAGAGTTTCTCGAGCTGAAGCAGAAGGAGAACGAATCTGTCGGAAGCTACGAGATGAACTTCACAAGGCTTTCCCGTTATACCTCAAGCTTTGTCATGGACCCTAATGGGAAGGTTGATAGATTCTTTGGCGGACTACGACCTCATCTGCGGAAGAATCTAGCCAACAGGGACTATGATAGCTATGAAGAAATAGTTCAAAGTGCTATGAAAGTCGAGCTGGAGTTTGGTGAGACACAGTGGTCTCATAAGCCAAATGAAAAGAAGAGATCATTGGAGCCCAGTTTAGGGAAGTATTTTGATCAGGGAAGAGGTAGAAAGCAAATGCAACTTACCACATGCAATAAATGTGGGAAGAATCATCTGGGGAACTGCTTGAACGGAAGTGGAAAGTGCTACAAGTGTAGAAGTGGAGGCCATATTGCTCGGAATTGTCATAGTGAGGTGAAGCCTCAGCTTCCCAACACTAACGACAGAGGAAAGATGGTTCTGGCCCTACCCGAAGTCAAATGCTTCAAGTGTGGACAGCTTGGGCACTTTGCTAACCAATGTCCCAATCCGAGGGCGGTGGAGGGGAATCACCACCAACCTCAGCAGAGGCCAAGAGAGCAAGGTCGTGCTTTCGCTATCACAACAACTGAAGTTGAAGTTCCGAACGATGTGGTAGCAGGTACTCTTGTTGTCCTCTCAAAACTAGCAAGTGCTTTATTTGATTCTGGTTCTACGCATTCCTTTATTTCTTCCAAGTTTGCAAAGAATATAGAATCAATCCCCGAATTGCTTGAGGTAGAGTTGTCAGTCAAGACTCCAAGTGGGATTGTCCATGCATCAACAGTGTTTAGAGACTCTAGTGTTTACTTTGGTGAGCACAATCTTATCGCAAATCTAGTAGTCATTCCCATGATGGAATTCGACATTATACTAGGGATGGACTGGCTCTCAAAGTATAATGCTAAGATCAAATGCAGAAGTAAGGAAATCTCAGTAGTCTTGAATGAACGACCTACAGTTATCTTCCGAGGAGAGATATCCCGAACTGATCCCTATCTAGAAGCACCTCCTATATCTTTCTTTATGGAGTTAATCGGTGATGAGGAAGAAGGGAAAGGGAGCATACAAATTGAAGATGTTCCGATTGTTCAGGAATACATGGATGTATTTCCTGAGGAGTTACCTGGACCTCCCCCAGAAATAGAGGTAGAGTTCTCCATTGAACTCGTACCTGGGTCTCAACCGATATCAAAGACTCCGTATAGAATGGCAAATGTGGAGCTAGAGGAGCTAAAGAAACAACTCCAAGACTTGTTGGAGAAGGGGTTTATCCGACCGAGTGTGTCTCCTTGGGGAGCACCAGTTCTCTTTGTGAAGAAGAAGGATGGATCAATGCGGCTATGCATTGATTATAGAGAACTGAACGGGATCACAGTGAAGAACAGATACCCTCTACCAAGAATTGATGATTTATTTGACCAACTTCGTGGGGCTCAATTCTTCTCTAAGATTGACCTTCGATCTGGTTATCATCAACTGAGGGTGAAGAAGGAAGATATTCCAAAGACTGCCTTCCGATCAAGATATGGGCATTATGAGTTTACTGTTATGCCCTTCGGCTTGACTAATGCTCCTGCTATTTTCATGGATTTGATGAATAGAGTCTTTAAGGACTACCTTGATAACTTTGTGGTAGTTTTTATTGATGATATTTTGATATATTCAAAAAGTCGTGAGGAGCATGAAGATCATCTGAGGGTTGTTTTGAAAACTCTACGGAAGGAGAGGCTCTTTGGGAAGTTCAGCAAGTGTGAGTTTTGGTTACAACAAGTGGCTTTCTTGGGGCACATCGTTACCAATGAAGGAATCTCGGTTGACCCTGCAAAGACAATGGTTGTGGAGGAGTGGCCTCAACCCACAACAGTAACTGAGATTCGTAGTTTCCTTGGTTTAGCGGGATATTATAGGAGGTTTGTGAAAAACTTTTCATGGCTTTCTAATCCACTAACCAAGTTGACTCGAAAAGGGGTTAAGTTCATCTGGACAAAGGAATGCGAGGAAAGTTTCCAAGAGCTGAAGAAGAGATTGGTTACTGCACCTGTGTTAACACTACCCTCTATCGGAGAAGGATTCGTTATTTTTAGCGATGCATCTCTGAAAGGGCTTGGGTGCGTCCTCATGAAAAATGACAAAGTAATTGCTTATGCATCTCGACAGTTGAAGATTCATGAGCAGAATTATCCTACGCATGATGTAGAGCTGGCGGCAGTTGTTTTTTCTCTAAAGATATGGAGGCACTATCTTTATGGGGAGAAATGTGATATATACACTGACCACCAAAGTCTAAAGTATATTTTCACACAGAAAGAATTGAACATGAGACAAAGGAGATGGTTGGAGCTTATTAAAGAGTATGATTGTTCAATTCATTATCACCCTGGAAGAGCAAACAAAGTCGCGGATGCATTAAGCAGGAAAGATCCTGTTGTTCTGGCAACAATGAGAATCCTGGGAGATCCCTTGATTAAAGATCTAGTAAAACTGGACATGGGAATTATAAGGAAAGGGACATCATCAACCCTATCCCAAATGATTTCTCAACCTTCATTACTAGAGAAGATCAAGAAGGCTCAAAAAGAAGATCCTTTGCTGCAGGAGAAGTTCGAGGCTGTAAAGGATGGGAAGTTCCCTGATTTCAATATTGATCAAGAAGGTGTATTGAAATTTCCTACAAGACTATGTGTTCCATCTATTCCGGAGATAAAGAAAGAACTAATGGATGATGCTCATAGCTCTACTTTCTCTATACATCCGGGAAGCACTAAGATGTATAGAGACCTTCGTGATCATTATTGGTGGGATAACATGAAGAGGGAGATTGCCGATTACACTACAAGGTGCCTAGTGTGTCAGCAAGTAAAGGCAGAAAGACAACTTCCTATGGGGGTATTACAACCGCTACCCATACCGGTATGGAAGTGGGATAATATCACCATGGACTTTGTAACTGGTCTCCCAAAAACATCCAAAGGAAACAATGCGATATGGGTTATTGTGGACCGTCTCACCAAGACAGCCCATTTTATCTCTATTCGGGAAGATTTCTCTCTGGATCAGCTTTCCAAGATATACGTGAAGGAAGTGGTAAGGCTGCATGGGGTACCACTATCCATCGTATCTGATCGTGACCCAAGATTCACATCAAAATTCTGGAGAAGTCTTCAGCATGCTCTGAATACTGAATTGAATTTTAGTACGGCCTATCATCCTCAAACTGATGGCCAATCTGAAAGGACTATTCAGACACTCGAAGACATGTTGAGATTATGCTCAATGGAATTTAAAGGTGGATGGGATCAACACCTCCCATTAGTGGAGTTCTCCTATAAAAACAGCTTCCATTCGAGTATTCAGATGGCACCCTATGAAGCTCTATATGGAAAGCGGTGTAGAACTCCTACTTGTTGGGATGAAACTGGTGAGAGGAAGCTTCTTGGGCCTGATCTCGTGCAAGAGATGACAGAACAGGTTCATGCCATCCAACAACACATAAGGGCTGCTCAGAGTCGGCAGAAGAGCTATGCTGACAATCGTCGAAGAGACTTGGAGTTTGGGGTGGGTGACAAAGTCTTCCTTCGAATCTCTCCATGGAAGAGAGTCATGCGGTTTGGGAAGAAAGGGAAGCTCATCCCTAGGTACATTGGCCCCCATGAAATCCTTGATCGCATAGGAGCAGTGGCCTATCGTCTAGCACTTCCACCGAACCTAGCTCAAGTTCATGATGTCTTCCATGTATCTCTCTTGAGGAAGTACATACCCGACCCTTCGCATGTACTGAACCCAGAGGTGGTACAACTTGAACATGACCTCTCTTATGAAGAGCAGCCAGTGGAGATCTTAGACCGTAGAGACAAGGTCCTACGAAACAAGACTACCCACCTTGTGAAAGTGTTGTGGAGGAATCATAAATATGAAGAGGCGACTTGGGAGCCTGAGGAAACAATGAAGCAAAAGTACCCTCACCTTTTCGACTAGGCCTCAAGTGTAAATTTCGGGGACGAAATTTCTTAAGGGGGGAAGAATGTAACGACCCAATCTTTTTGAGTAGTATATTAACTTACTCTTATTTATTTAATAATATGTTAATGGTTAATGTAGAAAGAGGAGTTGATGGCTTCATCCAGTAGACTCAACCCTTACGAAGCCCACTTATCAGAGCTTGGGAAGGAGGTAGCATCTGTGGGCTTCGCTTTGGACCAAGCCCAAGCCGAGCTCCAGCGTGTCAAGCTTGAACGAAAACGCTTGCAGGAGAAGTTCAAGTTAGTGGAGATTGCTACTAGGTAAATGTTATCTGAGACTCCCTCAGATTCTCTCACCATAGCACACCTTACACTTAGGTCTTATGCCAGTGTTATAAGGGGCTATGTGATGAGACCCTAGTTTCCTTGTGTAATCCTCTCGGGTGAATAAATTGAGACTTCTTCCTTTAGTGATGTTTGTGAAATTTCAAATGCCTAGATAATTTTAGAATGTATTTTATTGATGAATTTTGAAAAAGGGATATTTTGAAATATTTATGTAAACCCTAAATAACTAATGATGTGTAATGATTTTCAAAAAATGGTCTTCTACAAAAGTGTTAATTAAGGAATTTGGAGTCTAATAAGATCAACTTAATTTTTGATGAATAGTAAATTATGAATAGTGATTTTACGCTTAGGATTAGTAATGTGACCAAATGGATTAGTAATTTTCACTCAAAGAAAGTTTTAATATAATTTAGACACCTTGGTTAAGTAATGTGATTCAATAAAATGGTTAAATAACGGTTTCATAAATTATTATTCAAGTATTAGTTTTTTCGGATGAATAGTGTTTTTTAATTAAAAATTTAATTAAAAATAATTAGAAAATTATTTTTATAAAAAGGACTTTATTTTTGAACTCAGAGCATCGATATTATGTTAAGGTAATTTTTGGGGATTTTTCTGAAAAAAATGAATTTTCGATGAATAGTGTTTTTATTTAAAAATATAATTAAAAATATTTAGAAAAATATTTTTATAAAATGGAGTTCATTTTTAAATTCATAGCATTGATATTTGGTTAATGTGAAATTTTGGGATTATTCTGAGAAAGTTGAATTTTCAGTGAATAGTAAAATTACAGTTTTAGGGTTTCAGTATGTTTAATGACATCATAACGGTGTCATGATGATGTCATGAGATCTTTTGAGGGTTGGCCGGCCAAGGGTGGTGAAGTATTGATTTGGGGGCCCCATGTGGCCTAACTCCATGATAAATGCCAAGGGAGAGCACATGGGTTTGAGAAAAGCACATGTGAGGTGTCCTTTGGCCATTAATGCTTTGTCCCCTCACTTTCCCTATAAATACCCACCCTTTCCTCCCTTGGTTTTCACTCCCAACTCTTCCCCAACGAAGTTCTGGTATTCTTACCTTCCAAAGAGTCCTCCCAAGGTGCCCCCAAGCCCTAAAGGTCCAATCCTTTGAGTTTCAAGAGTCACGTTTTAAGGTAAGGGATCCGACCCCTCTCATTCTTTTCGTGTAATCTCTTTTATGTCATTCCTTTTATGCTCCATGTTATTATGTGAGAGGATGTTCTTTTATATTCCTCTTACTGCCCTTTCATGTTTATATGATGAGAGATCCCCTCTTACTCTCATCATTTCGTTTTATGAAAGTTTAAGTGACGCCGTTAGGCTGCCGAATGTTTAAGTGATTTTTTCACCCTTCTCTTTTTTTTCAAGTTCGATTTTCATGTCAAATCTTTCAAGTTCCTTTTTATTATGTTGGGGTATGATCTATATATCTATCATACTGATCTCTTATAATCATATGATGAGAGACCCTATTTTATTTTTCCAATTCATTTTTGTTGAAGTTTAAGTGACGCCGTTAGGCTGCCGAATTTTCATAAGATAAATCAAATTTTTGTCTTCCTTCCATGTTTTTCATTTCAATTGGTATGTCCTTGAAATTGCATCACCATGTCCATATATCATTTTTATTCTGTCCCTATACCTTTTTATGGGTCAATTATGATTGTTCAACCCATGTTCCCTCTCTTTTCAAAGTTTCTAAAACCTTGTAACATAGCCGTTATGCTGCAGAATTTTCGTCTCAAAATGCCTCTCTTTTCTAAAAATTATTTTATGTTATAAAGTGAATACTCAAAGCTCCTATTTCTAAAGGGGTATTCACATATATATAAAAATGTTCTATTTTAAATTCTGGGATTTACATACATGATACCCACTTTCCCTTTCCGTGGGTTTAAAGTAACGTAAAGATCATGTCTTTAAAGCAGTTTTTGAAACGTTATGATTATGAAATGAAACCCATTTGTTTTATGATATATGGGTTATTTATGAAATGTTTGATGATGATATATGTGGCTCACATGAAAATAAAGACAAATTTAAGGGTGCGCCCTGATAGCGCTCCAATGCATTGGGTAAAGACTTAATCTCTAGAGATGACCATTTTAACGACGCCTTGGTGAATAACCTTGGTAATTTTTAACGACACCTTGGGGATTGACCTTGGTGAAACGAAACGATTGTCAATATTAAATGTTGTAGCCACATCTTCCAGTTATGAAAAATGATTATTTTTATTACGATGTATCTCATGATTTCTTTCTCATGCCTTAAAGTTCTTTTCATGTCCTTATTGAAGTATCTCAAGTTCACTTGTAAAATGTTTCTCTTGTTTCCCTTACTGGGCCTTCTGCTCACCCTTTCTTTTGATGTATGTCCACAGGTTATGAGATGCATAATGAACATAGGATGAACTAAAGGAGAAGCCTTTCAAGTGTTTAAGAAGAATGTTTTTATGTTTTTTTTATGTATTATGATCCTTGTTTCCAAGACACTAAACCTTAACGATCCTCAGTTCCGTGTAATGAAATGAAAGTTTATGTTATAAAATGGCGGGATGCTATAGGTAAAAAGTAATAAATATCTAGGAAAATATGATTATGGGTCTAAATAATCTCCAAAAATAGGTTTTAGAAAAGTTTTGGTTACAAAACTAACCTTATCTTTTACCTTTAACCCTTAGTTAAAACATTAACTCTTACCATGTATTCTTGTATTTTCATAATATATGGTTACCATTATTACTATAAGGTAATAATAGAACCACAAGTGGATCATTAATGACATTTGAAACATTATATAAGTCATTTTATTTTAATATTAGTTATTTTGGACTATTATATCATTTAATAAAATTATATTTGTTTTGAAAACTCATTTATGTCAACTTTGACACTATTTACTAATTGATTTTTATTAAAGTCATAAAAACCCAATTCCTTAGAAAAAAGGCATATAATCATCCCTTAAATTTCAATGTAATACAAAAAAATTCTTGTATGGCATACAAAATTTCAAATTATATTTATTTTAATTTTTATATTATCATTTATTTGAATCTTTCATTAATAAGGTAATCATTGCATCATCATTGTGTCACAAATAAATTTATTTATTTAATGTCTAAAATTTTTAAATATAATACCATGATGTATTAAATAATTTTATATTTATAATGAATATTTATAGTGAAGAAGCTTAGCTATATATCCCTATATTAAAATTGTTTTATTAAAATATACATCTTTATATTATATTTCCCTTTTCTTTAAAATAAATATTATAAAAGGTCATTATCACAATCAAGTGGATCCATGGGGTCATAAAATAGACCAAAGAATACACATGGTCGAAAATATATCATAAAATGGGATTAGGACACATGTTATAGTAGTTTTAAATTAATAGAATATTATGTTTTACCCATATTTACCTGATTTACCCTTTAACCGTGGTAAATAAAAATAATTAATGAAGCTATTAGTCTTAATGTCCAAAAATAAAAGGCACCAATTTACACAATTTGGAATTTCTGATATGAAATATGGAATCCATTTTTTCAAATTCAAAACACATAATTGGCAGAAAGTAATTTAAAATTAATTCCCATTTTCAAAACTAAAAAGTGGGGTTTTAAGAAATAAAAACTATTAAAATATTAACATGTGTTTATATCAAATTTCAATGTGAAATTACTTCAATTGACCAAAATTGGATTAAATGATAAAAAATAATCTAATTAAACCTTAAAACTAATTAAAATTACAATCTTAATATATAAATAAATTAGATGAAAATACAGTTTTGAATTATAATATAGTGTTTTTTACAATTCATAAAAAAATGGATTTTATCAGAAAAATAAAAAAAATTCAACCAAAGTAAATTTTTATGTTATACTTCTAGAAAAAAGTTTATTTTATCTAATATAATATATAAAAGTTATAAATACTATTTTTAAAAAGGGTTCACCATCAAAAGGTTTTAAAAAAATCTTTTAAAAATATTATAGTATCTTATGCTTAAAATTGGATTCATTATCATTTTAAGCCTCTAAAAATCATTGGATAAATGTAAAAATAGTTAAAAAATAAGTAAAATAATAATATAGTTAATTATGTCCATTCTCGCCAATACAAAGGCTATGCGTTAACTAGAATTTCAAAAAATAATATTATTGTGGTATTACTTTTCGATATAACTCATTGTAGTGTGCAACATAAGATTTGGGAGAAACCCATCGTTAAGTGTCAAGTACCTTATCATACATAGTGTCCCATTTAATCTAAAATTAATATTAATTTCTGAAATACTAATATATATGAGAATGTGTTATTCTATAGATACATGAAATGTTACATCAATCCCCCCTTTTGCGTCCTCGAAATTTTAAAACCGGGCTCGGTAACTTCATTGAAAATACCACATTAGAAAAAGGGTTAATAAATTACCACTTTAAAATAAATAAAGAGAATTACAATAGTCACCCGAGACAAAACATACTTGGATTCCAAGTTGGAAAACATGGATATGGAATAAAAACTAACCATATTTTTCTAATGAAGAGTGATAGTAATCATGATTAAAAGAAATTTGGAAATCAAAAAACAAAAAACATGTGATGGGTTAAATGGCCTATGATTATTTTGTAGAAAAAGTTAAAGGACAATGTTTTTATTTTAAGTTCATTTTCATAAGGTTGAGGAATTTATTTACGATCATGACTAGGAACATAAGGAAACATACTTACTTGTCAATTAAAGTTTCATCCTTTGATAAATATCTACCATAAAATTATCTTTTCTCCAAACGATGAGTATTCAAGATGACTTGGTCACACCTGAAGTGCTAGAATCAAATTCTAGATAATCACATAATCCACAAAATATGAACTATATATTTCCCATGTCTTTAGTAATTAACCAAAACCGAAATGGTTTGTACAAGATCGAATAACCCCAAAAAATAATAATCCTTTATAAAAATAAATACTACTCCTATTGTCCAAAATTCAACAGACAATACCCAAAGTTCAACAAATACTATTCAATAAAAAAATTGTCCTTAGAATTCTTTACAATAATCCAAAATATTATTGAAACCCAAAATTCAGAAGGATTTGATCCCATAGTCCTCCATGATAAATATTAAAATTTATCTCCAAATAACATTGACTACACTTAAAATATCATACTCAAAAGTAATCAATGTAATCACATGTTATTAATGATAGGTTAATAATTTTCCATAAATTAACCAAATTACCATATTTCAACAAAAAAATAGATTCTTCCAAAATAAAAGTCAACCATTACTCCTCAAATGAAATCCCATAGTATTTTATTTTCCTTAGGCGTATAGTGTTCTCAAAAGAGCTAACATCTTCCAAAATAATATTTATCACTTAATCACAAAATCATTTTCATGTACTAAGGATATCCATTTGATAAAATATGATTTCCTAAAATCAACTTATTCTTGATCCATAAAATAATTTATCTACAAACAATAAGTCATACTAACCAAGGACTTCATGTAAGCATGTGGTAAGTGATGCACCCTTTTCGCCCTTCAGTTATGGGTTTGATTCCTATGGCCTTGACGGATGCGAAGAGTTGTCACAAAAAATGTGAGTTTTCCCTTTTTATAAAACTCAAAAGGACCATAACATGTTTTTACCATAAAGTTGGTATTATACCACTCATTTTTACCCCATATCATTAGAATTCATAAATTATTATATATATATTGACTTTTTTTCACCTCCAACAGAATTAATAAAACTATTTATAAAAGAAATAACATCGTACATTGATCATAGTTTCAACATGGTTTCATCATAATTTTGATCATGTAGATAGAAGGTCCATTCATTGGAACAATGATATAAAGATCCTTCAAAATCATTTTCTTCCTTTATCCAAATACACCTTGTAAAACTTGGGTCCTATGTGTGTTCATAGAAAAGTAGCTTTGGAAAAAATCATGTATGACATATAATTTTAAAAAATATGATAAAACCTTATTTTTATAAAATAATCGGACCAAGTTTGAGTTGAAACTTTCAATCAATGGTCCTTTTAAAATACCATATATATGTGATGAAAAAATAAATTTTAAAAGAAAATATAAATAGGTTTCACAAGGGTATCCTTCTTCATCACCTTTTTCCAAATCAAAATATGCTTCAAAATCTTGTGATAAGGTAAAATATTTGAAAATTTCTTGATAATATTTACCTTTCTTGAAAATATGAGAATATTGAGAAAATAAGATTTCATTAAATATAACCCATGATCCAAGATGGTATCATGGTAGAGTGGAGGTGTTTGATATCTAAAAACAACTAATTGAAAGTGATTTGTAAGTTAGTAAAAGTTTCACAATCATTAAAGCATGAATTTGCAATAATTATTACAAGAAATTCATCAGGAAGAGATAGGAATATTGTTTGAGATCCTCCTCCTTCTATTTGTAACTAAAATTCCTTGATCTGAAAAGAGATATAAAATAAGGATTTAACAGAAATAATAGGCATAGAGACTTGTCATGTGGCTATCCAAAACTCATAATACTTAAAGTTTTCTAAACCAACCTCTGATACCAACTGTAAGGCCCCAACGTTAAACATTACTTAATCTTGAGATAAGTCAATAATATGAATTTAATTCACATTGAGGATCTTTTCAAGTTTATAGTTTTATAGAATTAGGCCACAACTATTACATTATATCTCAAAAATTAAAAAGTAGACACTTCTACTAACTATCCATTTTTTCATAAAATAATAAAACTTTAAAAAGAAACATGATTTGTTTCATGTTTAAACATTGTGACTTTTCCTTGATACCATCTTTGACTGTATTCTCCTTAAATCCTATGAAAAAAATTACAAAACTTGGGATGAGCATAAAAATCTCAGTAATGGATATAAACTAAAGAAAGAAAATATTAGTCCATGAATACATACAAATCAATTAAATCATACTTTTCACTCATAAAACATAACTTCTTTACCATACCATATGAAATAATAATTTTTATGAATAAATCACAGAAATAATACATCATAAAGGTAACTTCTGGCATCCATAACATACTTACATTGTATCTTTAAAATATACATAGGGAGTAACCTTCATGGTTTCGTTTGGAATGCCCATCACAGTATATTCCCTAAATCTCTTAGGGTAAACCTTAATGTTTACCTCCGTCATGTTATCCAATGCATTGGAGATCTATCATGGGATCACTCGACCTAAATTTATCACAGAACCACTCGTATACATAAGAAATTACTAAGAACCATAACATAATCACAACATATGAACAAGTATATGGTAAATATAACATTTTCAAAATTTCAATTCACAAGATATCATTTCAATATATTGATGAAATCAATCCATTTATAAAACACAATTAAAACATTTAAAAAGAATATTTTTGAATAAAAGTGTCCCATACCACATTAAAAAAATATAAAGGAACTAAAATTTTAAAACATTAATGTACTTATAAATAAATACTTAAAACTATTTTGAAAACATGGATGTTATTTAGAAATATTTACAAGAATAAATCTTTAAAACATTTAAAACAATGTTTTGGGTAAAGAGTCCCTTACAAAATTATAAATAATTAAATAAAAATAATTAGAGAATAAATTTAAACATGACTTATAATATCATAAGAATAAGTATATTCATGATATAATATTTCAAAGGGAAGTATATACACCATATAAAAGTGAATTGGTGCATAACAACAAATATGTATCAATGGAATGTAAATTGAGATGATATCCATTAAGAAGATCATATCCCTAGATAAAGGATAAATAAATGACATAATAATGTGTGAGAGATATAAATACACCCAATATAAGTGCATATTTAGTGTAAAAAAATAATAGGTCATTCACACATATTCTTTAAAAAAACAAAACAAATGACATGGATATTTAACTCAATGAAATGAGATTGAGTTAAGATTTCCCTTACAAAGTTCATATAAATGGTGAAAGAATTTATCAATGGGGTGATTATGTTTAAGAAAATATATCTACACAAATTTAAGTGGAAACCAAAACCTAAATAAATATATAGTGATTCCACACATAATCTTGTCATAATATAATAAACAGAGTATGTGTAAAACCCAATGAGTGGAAATTGAGTTTAGAAATTTCCTTAATTTGAATCCGACTAGTCTCATCTGTTCTTTAAAGTCATAAATAATAAACTTATGTTAATTTATAATTTCTTGAGAACATTTTTCAAGTTTATTATTCATTTTATTTTACTTATTACCATTTTATAAAAATTACATTTTCAGTTAAGTTCATATTGGTCGTTTTGTCGATATTCGGTACTTGAATTGAAAATGATGTTGTTTTGATTTAATTTTTCCATATGGTCAAAATTACATCATCTCCCAAATAATATTCATGATTTAAATATCATATATATCCAGTATATATGTATTTATAATATCCATAATATTTTGAGATAAGAAATGAAATTCACTATTTAGGGAGACGGTAGGCCGTACGTATGCATGAACGATACTTTCATTTCTTTCTCTTGTAATAGAAATGAAAAATAAAAAACAAAAAGGTATATTTTAATTAAATTATAATATTTGTGTTATATATTTTACATTTGTTTATTAGCAGCATCCTTTTTATGTTCCATGTATGGCATGAACAAGTCATATCACTTTGAGGGGGCGGTAGTCTACATTTCCTCAAATGAAATTATCATATTTACACATTATGGAAAGCATAAAAGAATGTTGTAAATAAAAACAATAGAAGTAGATAAACAATAAAAATATGATATATATCATATATAAATACAGTTCCAAGTTAATGTCCACCATGACAGGTGGCAAGAGAAAATTGAATAATCGTCTTTTTGTGAGGGAGTAGTTCGTCGTAAACAGAAACAGTATATTCTATATCCATTAGATGGAATTGTGTATAATTATAGGTCAAAAAATTATCATAAAACATCATAGTATATTTAGGATACTGGTTTTTTATAAAATAATCTAATTAAGAGAATTTATAGGGTTAGATAAAGAAAATATATGAAATGAGCTTGAGAGAAGAAGTTACCTCTAAATTTGATAATTACTTTTGATTTTAGCCAAAAGGATTTCTTGAATTTCCTTATACCCAAGGAAATTCATCTATTAGGAAGGGAGGGATGTTGGGAGATTATTTTATTATAATTTTGATGATTCAATGGGATTGAGAGGTGTGAGTATGCGGGTACATGTGGTGGCTTTTTATAAGAGGGAGGAGGGGTGCTTTAGGAAAGTCCTGAAATATTATTTTTTTATAAATTTATTTTAGAGTTATAATTGTTAATAAGTGAAACATTTCGTGGATAAGATGATTTTGGGTCTAAATCCTCTCAACCAATAGGTTTTATTCATGTTTAGGTCATAAAACTAACCTTATCCTTTAGCTTTAACCGTTAGTTAAAAACATTAACTCTTACCATGTCTTCTTGTATTTTCAAAATATATGGTTACTATAGTTACAATAAAATGAAAATAGAACCCCAAGTGCGTCATTAATGAAATTTTTAACATTATATAAGTTATTTGGACTAATATTGTATTTTTTGGACTATTATATCACTTAATAAAGTCATATTTGTTTTGAAAACTCATTTATGGCAACTTTGACACTATTTAGTAATTGATTTTGGTTAAATTCAAAAAAAACTTGATTCTTTCAAACCTTAGGAATATAATCACCCCTCACATTTAAATTTCACCCAAAAAATCATTTATGGTATAAAAATGTTCAAATTACATTTATTTTAAAATTTATATTATTATTTATTTGAATCTTTCATTAATAAGGTAATGATTGTATCATCATTATGTCACAAAAAGATTTATTTTTTAATGCATAAAAATTATAAATAAAATACCATGATGTAGAAAATATTTTTAGATTTATAATGAATATTTATAGTCAAAGATATAAGTTCAATTATCCTATATTAAAATTTATTTATTAAAAGATACATGTTTATGTTATATTTCCCTTTTCATTAAAATAAATATTATAAAAGGTCATTGTCACACTCAAATGGATCCATGGGGTCCTAAAATAAACCTAATATTGAAAATGGTCGTAAATATCTCATGAAATAGGATTAGAACACATGTTAGGGTAGTTTTAAATTATTATTATATTCTTTTTTACCCTTATTTACCTAATTTACCCTTTAACCATGGTAAATAAAAATAATTACTGAAGTTACTATTCATGATATCAAAAAATAAATGGTATCTATTTACACAATTCAGAAAATCAGATTAAAAATATGGAATCCACTTTTCCAAATTCAAAATATAGAATTGGAAGAAATTAATTTAAAATTAATTTCTATTGTCAAAACCAAAAAGAAGGGTTTTAAGAAGTAAAAACTATCAAAAGATTGACACATGTTTATGACCAATTTTTATATGATATTACTTCCAATGACCAAAATTGGATCAAATTATTAAAACATAATCCAATTACACTTTAAAACAAATAAAAAGGAAAATCTATCAATATTAATAAATTAGATGAAAATGCGGTTTTGAATTAAAAAGCAGTAGTTTTCACTATTCGTAAAAATATGGATTTTATTAGAAACATACCAAAATTTCAACAAAATTAAGTTTTGATGTCCCGCTTTTAAAAAATAAGTTTATTTTATCAAATATAACATATAAAGGTAAAAACAATATTTTTAAAAAGGGTTCTTCATCAAAAGGCAATAATAAAACCTTTTAAAAATATTAGAGTATTTTATGTATAAAATCAGATTCATTCTCATTTTAATCCTATAAAGTTAATTGGAAAAATGTAAAAATATTTATCAAATATTTAAAATCGTAATATAGTTAATTTTTTTCATTCTCCCCAATACAACAGCTAGGTATTAACTACTATTTTAAATTATAATATTATTGTTGTATTATTTTTAGGTATAACTCATTATTGTGCGCAACATAAGATTTCTGAGAAAACTATTTTTTCATGTCAAGTATTCTATCAAACATAGTGTACCCTTTAAAATAAAATTAATATTAAATTCAAAAATATTAATAGATATGAAAGTATATTATTCTACAAATACTTGAGATGTTATACATAAGACCATAATAATTTCTTTAGGGGACTCATAATTAACCATACACTGTTTGATAATCTAAGGTTAATCTAGGATGTGGAATGAGATTTACCAATATGAAAAATTACAATAAGTTATTTATAAGTAGATATAAATAATTCCTAAATTCATATATAATTATACTTTGGGAAGAAGATCTATATCCATAAGGAATAACTCCCCCCAAATATTGAAAAATATTTATATGATAATCAAACCACCAGGGTTTTTTTAGAACTCAATATCTAGTAGTTAGTGAAAACATGCATTACATATGAAATTAAAAAATATAGTGTGAAAATTAACTATACACTATATTATTGGTAGTTTCATAGGATTTTAATTATTTTCATGGTTGTGGGGGACTATTTCCTTCATTATCTCTTAGATTGAGACATTGAGTTGTATAATTACCAACTCTCATACTATTGAAGTAATGTATTTTTGTATCTTCTCTCTTTCCCTTATACCTTTGAATTTTAGGAACTTCAACTTGAATGTTATATCATTTACTCATCCCTTTAGTAAATTTCCCCATTATTCTTCCAACATCTTTTACATGTAAGAAATTTAATTTTCATTCATCCATCATCTTGGTCACTAGAATTTTCTTGAGATTTCATGCTTCTTTTATTTGGTATGTTTTGGTTTTCAACTACGTTAACATTGTTAATTAGAATTTTAGATAACTAGTTTCCCATAATCAAATTTATCACTCCAACCCTTATCAGATTAGTTTGTTAATTGGGATAGTTTCTAAATTATTTTTGGAATCCATTGTTAACTTGGATCCTTCAGGATTCAGCTATTACTAAAACAATTATAGTTAACATGAGTGAAAATCATTATAATAGAATTATCACAAATAAAAATATAAATATTTAATCTGAAGGTGCCTCACATTATAACACATTCATGTTATTATATAGTTATGAAAAGTCAATTAGTATTAGAATTGGTTGAAACTACATTACTCTCAGTTTAACCTATATCATCCTCGGTTCACCCTAGGTTACATTGAGTTGGGTAATATTATAATTCTTATCCAAATCCTTAAAAAATGTATCGAAAATTACCATAAATGTTCATAAAATATTATAAAATCATTGAAATATATGCCCATAAAATCTAACTTACATAATATCCTAGAAAGTAGATATCAATTAATATGTACCTTAACTTATAAACCTCTACATTTCAATCTATGTTATCCATGCTCACTGTATTATTAGTGCGTATAACGAAAAAATATTAAAATCCCTCATAACGGTTCAGAAATATATTATGAATTAACTAAGGCATATCCCTTGAGTGTTTAAAACCAAGTGTGCAGTTAGTAAGTTTTTTCATGCAAAAGATGGAAACCAAGTTAATACCCAATACAACCTTTTTTTGCGATTATTACCACTAGGTACATATATTCCAAAATATTGATCCCCATTTATTGTCTAGAAAGGGATGAAATTTATTGGATAACGGTCCAATCTCTATTTTAGAAAAACTTCACTATGTTATACTAAACATAGAATTACCACATAGACTTATCCCCATTGTTTTCACTAATGTTCTCTTATCCTAATCTCTGTATAAAATTTATATCTTTTACTTTAACAATAAATCATACATTATCCCAAAGAGCTATATATAACTTTTAAGTTATGATAAATCTTAAATTGTCAAATATTTATTTATCCTCAACAAAAATACTAATATTTAAAGTTATCTAAAACCTTATTTTATACCAGTTGTGGTGCCCCAAACCCAAACTCCTATATCCATTTCCATAAACACATAGTTTACATATTGGATTGGATAAAAAATATATATTACAAGACATACAAATAAAATAATACCCCGAAATAAAGAAAATATTTCATTATATACGTTCCTAATACCTTCTAGGTTTAGATATTTATATAATTATGAAGAATAATACTAAAATAAATCCCCCACCTTTCTCAACTAATGGTTATTTTTCTATTATATAATAATTAATTAATTCATAATAAGTATTCAATATCTCCCATAAATTGTACACACAAGCTATATTGTAAGATGTATCATGGGAAATAATTTTCTTAATAACCTCGGGAAATGGAAACCTAAGAAGGGGAGAGCTCAAACACTCATTAATGGAAAACATACAAAAGAGATAATTATGGCATAAAAATTTTATAAATATTATTTCAGGAGTAATTATTCTTCATAATGCTATAATAAATTGAAACTGAGTGCATGTTATAACCTAGAAAAAAATAAAAAAATGGATAATAATAATTACTAATCACATACTAATGGAATGAATAATTTCGAACATAAAAAACATGATTTCAAGTCCTTTTTCTAATACATTATACTGATACGGGGATAGGTATACCCCAAAACCCAACCGATTTGGTTTCCTGAGGCCTGTTGATGCATTAGGGGAATATATAATACCGGGCCCCACAAAGCACTTTTTTATGTACATTGTATTCATCATATGAGAAAATGAATAATAAAATACCTAGTATTCTTTCCTAATAATTATTCAGATTATTAAAATAACATAAAAACACCCTAAAAAATCACCATGCCAATAAAAGGATAACATGATCATAAGCCATCTAGAAAAATAAGCTTGTTGGTTAAACAATATATATTCAACATTCCCAATAATCATCTATATTAGAATAAAAATATAAAAAAGACGAATTCTTTTCCCCATGTTAATAATATGGTTAAAATGATCATATACCATGTAGATGATGAAGGCGTATGTTTAAAAATACACGATCAACATGGATTAGTAATTAATAAACATGTGTATCAAAATAAAAAATATACATATTTTCAATTTTCCCCCAATAAATAAATGGAATAACATTCTCTATAAGCACCCATCAAGCTAAAATCATAAAGAAGAGTGGTATACTATTAGGTGAATGTTATAATACCATGATCATAGTCCAACTAGAGAAATAATGTTAATGGTTTCAAAATAACACAATCCCAGTGTAACAAAGGAAACTTAGTAGGATGCTGATATAAATGAAGACACCCTCAAAAAAATAATACTTCAAACAATATTACAAAATAAGGGATCAAAAAATGAATTGTTTAATACTATTAGTTCAATCCCCCAAATGAAAAACATATATTAGATTATATATAGTGATGAAAAAACCATTTTGGGGAAAATATTTCTGAATATTTAAAGGGAAATTTAAGTGTAAACATAAAATATATTTTAGAAAACATTTTTAACAGTTATATAAAAAATGAAGTTATGGGTCACTAAAAAAAGTCTTAATCGAAAGTTAAAGTGAAAAATCATTAAAAAACATTACTTTTTAAATTAATCTTCAATAATAGTCTTAAAAATACTGAATCATTATCTTGGAGAAATGTGGTGATGAAGACAAAACATATGAGAGTGAAATGGAAAACCCTTTTAAATATTTCTAAAATGACCATTATTCAAAACTCACATTGTAAAAAGAGTAAAAAAATTCATTTTCATAAAAAAAATTAGTTTTAGAGGTAGATAAATATACAATAAATACAATACTATGGTGGTATAACCTATGAATGTAAGAAAGAAGATCACGATGAAACAATATAACTCAAATAAAGATAATTTGAGTAATCAATACCCCTTATGGGAAACACACTCCTTAGAGTAATAAATATTTTAAAATTGTGCATTATGTGATATCAATATAAATTCAAATAAAAAAATATAATACCAAATAATATAATAAATCAGTGTAATATATCTATCTTTGAATTCCAATAGGTTGATCATAACTCAATGAATGAAAATTGAGATACCAAAAAGATTTACAACTGAGGTTACAATTGCGTAAAAAGACATATTATGAAAAGGAACTGAATGGGATTGGTATTTCACATGAATAAAGATACATGATAATTATACATACATGGTTAGTGAATACACTATTTATAATAAATCATGTTGAAAAACATGAACATGTCTCAAGGGATTAGGGTTTGAGACAAAGAATACTCACAACTTGAGTAAAATTTTAATTACAACACCTTCAAATAGTGGTCTTATGATTGAAATTAAAATAGAATGATAGATAAATAACTAATTTTATGATATCTCAAATATATATTATATATACTAAATAAATGAAATTTGGTTCATAATACCAAACAAGACTTAATGATATGAATTTGAGATGAAACCACGTACATTGTTTGAGATTCATTTTGTGCATGTAGCTGAATTGTGGAACAATAAAATAATGTTTATTAGATACCTTATTACAATACTGATGATTTTACATTTAATTTAATATGGACCATTTATTATACTATTATTTTTTATATTGTTTTTCTCATGTTTGCTTGAAAATTGAATCGATGTCCTCTTATTTTGGTAATTTTATTGACTAGAGATAATATATTAATAATATGTTAAATACTTAATATAATAATTATAGACGAAAAAACATAAATTTCTTATTTAATTAAAATAATATTAGTATTTCATTTTCCATTATCATCCATTAAATAGTTTTATTGTATTATTTAAGTAGGTTATCAAATAAACCCAAATATGAGCGCACTATATGTTAATGGGTGAGTATGGTTAAATAATTTATAATATAATTAAAATATAAGAATATTTATTTATTTACATGTATTTAATTTATTTAATCATATTTTTAGTGGTTTTAATTAATAATTCAAATCAAGATAAAAATGAAAACTGTTACTTTGTGGAGGTAGTTGTCCGCACAATGGACAATTAATGTCAGTTTGTTTTTCTAAGTGAATAAAATTGAATAAATTTAGGTTTTTAAAGTAATATAATAACAATTAAGTATAAAAATAAAAAAAATGATATCATATTCTTATGTTTAGGATCAGTTTGGAAGAAAAATATTAAGAAGAAAAATTGAAGGATACCTTAATACTCACTTTTGGACATTGAACATTCTATTGAAATCGTTCTCATGAATGAAGGGATTAAGAACATAATTGACACCATATACTTATTAAGATGATAGAAGATTATATTATGAAAAAATGGTATATTTTTAGGATGGAATTTTATGTAATGGTTGTGACATGATGGGATGTAATTGTCCCCTTTTTTAAGTGAAGAAAATGGATCTTTTCAAAAAAAACATTTAATTTTCAATCATATCATTGCACTATTCAAGGAGTAGAGACTCCAAATTTGTGAAATAGTTGAGTATGGTGAGATTATAGGTCTTTAAATCCTTATTAATTTTTTTCCAAAAATGTTTTAAACATGTTGGAATTCATTTGATCTAAGGTTTATTTACTTTTCCTTTTTTTTAACTTGGCAAGTAGTTTTTAACTATGTAATTTATGATTTACTAAAAGCATAAAATAACAAATCGTACAAAATTTTTGTGTGATGAAACTAAATAAAAAATCCATTTAATATAATTCAATTTTTATATTATATTTAAATAATCATTTAAATTTAAGTTTTTTTATATATAAAAAATATTTTTGCAAAAAAATTATGCTTTAACCATTCTGTGTTGTCAATCTTATTTTGAATCAGTTAATAATTAAATTCATCTTGATATAATTATATATGTGGTTAAAAATTATATTATATTAATCATTTAATATATTTTAATTTAATTTATTATATAAAAATTACACAATATTGATAAAATGATTCTTTTGAAATTGTTTTTTTCCAATTATCATGGTCATTAAATTTAACCTTAGTAATCAAACATTCATTATCAAAATTTGAATTGAAGTTATTACATATTACGATCAATTTGATCTAAAATTTGAAATCCATTTAGATAGATTTAATTTCTATAATTTATTAAAATTAATTTTTAATATAAGCTAATAAAAATAGTTTTTAGAGTAAAGTATTAATTATGTTTTCAAAATGATATACATGGGTTTTATAAAAATAAAATAGTATTTTTAAATGATTTATTTTACTTATCAACTTATATATTTTATAAAAAAAATTTAAAAAAATTTAAGTCTTTCTTTTCTTATGATAATTTTATAAAAGTGAAAGTTCTTAGCAAAATTAATATTTTTTTCACTATTCAACTAAAAACCCAATTATATCAAAAAAATAACAAAAATTAACTTTATGAAAATATTTTAGTTCTAAATGGAAAAGTGATGTCCAAAATTTAAATTTAAAAATATAAAATTTATAAATTAAATTTTTGAATAAAATCATAAAATATAGTGAAAAATTATTTTTATTATAAAATGGAATTTTCAAATATTAAAAGTTTTCATTTTTCTTTCATATCATCGAGAACTAAAATTATAATAAAAAATAAAAAATTAGTTATAATCATTAACAATACATTTCTTGAAATATAAATTCATATCACATGAAAGAATTTTTGTAATTAATTTTCTATATAATAAATTATCTTATTTTTCATTTTTGGTAAAAAAAATTGAATTTCATTCGTATTAAAAGTATAATTTATTTTATAAAAAAATTTATTTCATAACTAATTTACTCTTATTTTTTCATGCTAATTTAATAGCTTGGTTTTAACAGTCATACTTAAATATTTATATTTTATCTAAATATATCGCAGTCTTGCTTAAGTTAATTATTTCATGTAGATAAAGATATAAGAAACATTTATTTATTTAAAGGATGTAATATAATAAAATAATGGGGTATTAAAATGAAAATATAATCGGTTTATAATTTCAAATGATTTTAATATATTTTTAATTTAATATATGAATTATTTTGATGATCCATAGTCGATGGTAAACCTTTTGGAAGATGTGGCTCTAACAACACACTCAATATTCCGTATTATAATACATATCATTAAAAATGGTATATAAATACCTCACCTATAAAGTCCATTAATAAAATGGCTATATCATTTCATATGATATGAAACTTTTTCATGTCATGAAATAAAAATATAAATGAATCAAACTATATGATTCATTCTTTTAATGAATATAATTTTATTCACACTTTCACTAAAATTACATAAGGAATTTATGTAAAAAATCAAAAGACTTTTTCAATCTATCCAAATTTATTTTGAAATGGTTTTACCAAACTCTCCTCATTTTGGAAAAAATATGTGTCAAAACATTTAACCTTATTTAAAGTCCAAACTATGTGATATCAGACTTTATAAATTTGAAAAAGAATATGAATTCTCTAATTTATAGATTTAATCAAAGAGAGACATATTGAAAAATGGTAGCACGGATAAAGATACAAAGGGGTCTAGTGTGATATCTGTCAAAGTCACTAATATCTCCATATGAAAATACACACCGCAAGATGTGTCATATACATTGTATTTATAATTATATAATTAATTTTCCCTAAAATTGAGAGACCAATAAGTATGAAACATGTCAATATAGTATATTTTATCTCATATATTTATTATTCTAAGAAATAGACTAACTAGTTTGAATGAATATATTACAAACTACTACAAAACATGACTTTAATAGTGCTAAAATTAGACTTTATCAGTGCAAAAAAACTGATGACCACTGGATCATGATTGAAAGACCACGGATTTAATTAGAAGTACAAAAGAACAAAAAACATTTTCTTTTATCATCACTAAATAATCACTGGTAATGGGTGCCTTTACTAGCTCTTTTAGAATTGCTGATAAGGTGTATATATCATTGTGAGTCTAAATTTAAATCACACTATAGCCCAAAAAACAAAAATATAAAGAGGAAAAAATACATATTATAAATTAAATAAAATATTCAGAAAAAATACAAGAAAAAAAATATTATAGACATTTGAAACATTGGTTTATGAAATTACAAGAGTTAGTATAAATTATCACACAAATTCAAAAACAACAATGTTCCTTTGTATTTGGACCCTAACCCCCACTCATGATATTTCTGAAAAAACTAACCCAACTTGAGAAAAAAATTCATCTATATAAGAAAAAAATTCTTCAATTAGTAATACTATAAAGAAATAAATTAAATAGAAATAGTGAATTTCAAAGTAAACATTGACTCATACCATGAACAATGTGTATCAAATTGAGTTGCAGTTGATTCATTCACATCATCCCATTTCTTATCCATATTCAAGAAGTATATCTATGAAAATTATCTAAATAAGTACAAGATAAAAATTTTAAGGAAATTAATTAATTAATATTAGATAAAATGATGTGAAAAAAATCTGAGCTCGTTTTCTAGGTTTTGGAAATGTGATGTGATTTTTAAACTAAAATGGAACTTATATATTGAAAAAAGACACTTGTAGTTAAACTTATCATAATGCATAAAAAATTGAGGGGATGGTGATTTATAAACATCAAAAATGGCATATTTATAATTTCTATAAAGTATCAAAACAACTTGAATGCATTTGACTAGTTTTTGAGTATGTCACTTGTGTTTTTTACTAAATGGAAATTTTAAACTGGAAACAAACAATTTAAGACATACCATTAAAATAAAGTGTTGGTTTTATGTGAGTATATTTCCTATAAAAAAAATTTTTGATTATGAATTTATTTCTAAAATTATCAATGCAATCCAAGTGTGTTTGATCAGTCTTCAGTGAGTGACACTTTTTGAACTAAAATGTCAATTTTAAGATGATAAGGGACACTTTGAGTCATACCAAGAACATCATGTATCATATTTAGATGATTTTGGTTCTAACATGTAAAAAATTACTTATGGATCATTTCCCCAATGTTTAAAAACAATCCAAATACATTTTCTTGGTTTTGAGTATGTCACTTTTTTTTACTAAAATTAATTTCATTCCTAAATAAAAAGACTCACTTTAAATCATATCTTTCATACCATACATAATATTAAGGTGGGGATGATTTATAAACATTCAAAATGACTTATGGATCATTTTAAAAAAGTTTCAAAATAGTTTGAATTCATTTTTTTGGTTTTGATTATGTCACTTGTCCTTTTTACTAAAATGTCATTTTAAACAGGAAACACAAACTTTGAGTAATTCTAGTCAAAATGTGCTTTAATTTGATGTGAGAAAAACTAAAAAATATAACAAATGACCTATGAATTATTTTCTTAAATTATCATGACAATATGAGTGAATTTTCTTGGTTTTTAGTGAGTGACACTTTTTTGAACAAAAATGTCAATTTTGAATTGATAACAAACAATTTGAGTCATACGAGGCACATAATGTATTGGATCACGGTGGAGAATATTCCTACATGTGATAAATGAATTATGGGTCATTTTACTAAAGTATCAAAATAATATAAATGTGATTTATCATTTTTGAGTATGTCAGTTGTCTTTTTTAATAAAATTAATATTAGTTTTAAATAAAAATACACACTTGGAGTCATACCGGTCACATAGTGTGCTAGATTAATTTTTTTGATTGTTACATGAAAAAAGGACTTATGGATTATTTTACTAAATTATTAGAATAATGTTAATGGGTTTTCTTTGTTTTGAGTATTTCACTTTTTTTATTACATTGTCATTTTTTGTTGGAAACACAAACTTTGAGTCATACCTGTCACATCATGTGTCAAATTTACATGAGATTAATTCCTACACATCAAAAATGACCTAGGAATTGTTTTCTCAAAATATTAAGATAATTTGAGTTTGTTTTCTTAGTTCCTGTGAGTGATACTTTTTGAACTAAAATTCCAATTTTAAATTGATAACAGACACTTTGAGTCATATTGGAAACACCGTTTATCGGATTGAGGAGTAACTAATTCTTAAACATAAAAAATGACTGACGGATCATTTTATTATAGTATCAAATAATATGAATGTGTTTTCTTAGTTTTGAGTATGTTAGTTGTGCTTTTTACTAAAATTAATTTCAATTTTAAATAAAAAGACACTCTTGGAGTCATACCAGTCACACTGTGTGTCAAATTGAGGTGTTGTTTATTCCTAAACATAAAAATTTACATATGAATTGTTTTTATAAATAATCAAACCAATATGAAAGCATTTTATTAGTTTGGAATATTTCACTTATGTTTTTTTACAAAAATATATCTTTTATTTGGAAACACAAACATTGAGCCATACCAGTCACATACCACATTGGTTTAATGTGATACTTATTCTAATACATCATAAAAGGATTATAGATAATTTTAATAAATTGTAAATACAAATCAAGTGAAATTTGTAGTTTTTAATGAGTGTCACTTTTTAACAAAAATTTCAATTTTAAAATGATAATAAACACTTTTAGTCATACCGGGCACATAGTGTACCATATTTAGGTGAGTATGATTCATAAAAATAAAAAATAACATGTGTGCCATTTTACTTAATAATAAAAACAATAATAATGTGTTTGTGTAGTTTTGAGTAGGTTACTTGTCTTTTTTACTAAAATCAATGACAATTTTAAATAAAAAGACACACATGGAGTTTTACCGGTCACACCGTGAGTCAGATTTATTTGATGATGATTCCTAAACATAATAAATGAGTATTTATCATTATAAAAGCATGAAATCAAATCTGAAATTGTTTGCTCTATTTTGAGTATGTTAATTGTATTTTTTACTATAATTTCCTTTTAAACTGGAAACACACATTTTGAGTCATAACGGTCACATCATGTGTTCATTTGATTTAAGAATAATTATGACACATCAAAAATGACTTATGAAATTTTTTCCCAATTAATATAGTCAATTTGAGTGTGTTTTATCAGTTTTTAGGGAGTGACACTTTTTGAACGAAAATGTTAACTTTAAAATGATAACAGACACTTTGAGTCATACCGAGTACATAATGTAATAGATTGAGGTGAGGATAATTCCTATACTTCAAAAAGTACTTATGAATCATTTTCCTAAAGTATAAAAATAATAAAAAATCGTTTTCTTAGTTTTCAGTATGTAAATTTCATTTTATACTAAAATTAATGTCAATTTTAAATAAAAAGATACACTTAGAGTCATACCAAACAAAATTTGCATCAAATTGAGGTAGAGAGAATTCATACTTGTTAAAAATGAATTTTTTATCCTTATAATAAGGTTTCTAAACAATCTGATAATTTTTTATTGGTTTTGAGTATTTCACTTTTCTTTTTTACTAAAAAATCATTTTAAATTGTAAAAACGCACTTTAAGTCATGATGGTCACATAATGTATGCAATTGACATGATGTTGATTCCTACACATCACCAATTACATATGAATCATTTTCCTGAATTATCAAGAAAATTTAAAAATGTTTTATTGGTTTTTAGTGACTGACATTTTTTTTACTATAATGTCTATTTTAAACTAATAACAAACATTTTGAGTCGTACTGGGAACATCATGTATCATATTGAGGTGCATATGATTCATATACATCACAAATAACTTTGGTATCATTTTACAAAAGTATAAAAACAATATTAATTCATTTTATACATTTTTAGTATGTCAATTCTGTTTTCTTTCTAAAATTAATGTCATTTTTTTTAAAAAAAGACACACTTAGAGTCATATCGGTCACACCATGCTTCATATTGAGGTGTGCCTAATTATTACATGTAAAATATTACATTTGGATCATTTTTATAAATTTTGAAAATAATATTAATGTGTTTTATTTTTTTTAGTATGTGATGTGTGACTTGAACTTTAATGTATATTATACACCAAAAACATACAATTCGAGTCATATCGAGCCCATTATGTATCAGATTGAGGTGAAGCTGATTCGTTTTTTATCTATGTTTTGATTTCAACTATCTGAATGAAGCCATAAATGATAGAATTTTTCCATTTGGATGGAAAAGAAAACCCCATGCTTTCTAAAATGCCTCCTTCAAAAGAAACTTTTGCTTTTTTTATGGATTATTGTAGA
This sequence comes from Viscum album, assembly GCA_963277665.1. NCBI lineage: Eukaryota > Viridiplantae > Streptophyta > Magnoliopsida > Santalales > Viscaceae > Viscum > Viscum album. The sequence goes on from OY728141.1 coordinate 1,720,407,305, forward strand.
CGGTTGAAGGAAAAAATGAATTCCCAAAATAATCCACCTATATTATAAAATAAATATTATGTTATTACTACTATAAATAAATAAATTAAACATAAATATGAAATAATACATTAAAAAAATCTCTATTCTGAAATGAAACCACACAATTTCAGTTATATCGGGTAACCATGTATTAGATTGAGGTAAAACTGATTGGCCTATTTCTTTATTATCATTATGTCAGTTTGATCCTTGAAATCCAATATCTCATGAGCACGAGTATCTTTGAACAAACAACCCCAACATAAGAAAAATAATCCGCCTATATAAGAAAAAAATTCTTATGTTTGAAATATTATAAATAAGTAAATTAAACATAAATATGAAATAAAAACTAAAATAAGTGTTTCCAGAAGACAATAAACTCCATTATAAATTATGTAACACCTTTTATAATATTAAACATCATTATATCTCTTTATATAATTCAAATTACTCTAAAATATAGTATATTCTTAAAGCCTTCATGGATTGTAGTATAAATTAGTATATCCTTTTGAATATCCTGGGTGATGACAAACTCGAACATAAAATCATCATTATTTTTTCATCAAAATGGTAATATACCAATTATAATGAATTTTTTATTGATAATGATGATTATTTTCTATTAATAATCTTGTGAACATGGATCATTTTTCATAATGAATTTTCACATGAGTAATAGTGAAGAATGAAACCACTGTATTATTTTTTCATCTATCATTTACCACCACCAATGATGTAACCCTAGAGATGGAATTTGTCAAATTTTAATCTAAAAATGATAATAAACTAAACTAAAAAATTAGATAAAATGATGATAAAATTAAATAAATATGTAGTTGGAAGTCACCTCTTCATAATTCTTGTATATATTCTGACACCATTTTTTCTCCTCATTTCTGAACAAATCTATTTCCTCTATTATACTTCTATGTGATAACTAGATAAAAAAATATTATATAATCAGTTTGATACTAATTATTCACACCCCAAATATATTTCTAAGGCCATATCCCATACTAGATTACAAGCATAGTGAAAAATCACCTAAATTTGTTATCAGACATTATTCTGACACCATGTACATTGTCCACTCAACAATAAACAAATTTAAATATTTTTTGAGTACAATTTTTTTCATAAATATTGGCAGTACTGATAAAATATATACAGACAAATGATTAATAAATATATTTAATGAAATTGTGATTCTCTTTAGAAATTACTTGTTTGAGGATGCTGGTCTTTTCATGATTTATGATTTCTCTCATAAATTTAGAAAAATAATATCCTCTATATTTTCTATTATCTTTCTTCCGAAACTATAGAAATATCGACCAAAATAAGAAAATTATTTAGAAATATGTTTTAATAGTTAAATATTTCTATATATATCTTAAATTTTTTCCATTTGAAGTAATCCATATTATTTATATGTTTAGCCAGTGACTTCTTTCCATGAATTAGCCTATATTTAGTGATCACCCTACCATAACCAAATTCTTATTAAAACATAGAATGAAACATATAATTTGAATTTTATCTATAAAATGTTGATTAAAATTTATTACAATTCACAATACACATCATGTGTGGTATATTTGTTTGATATCCATGAATTGGATCCAAAAATAATAAATATTTGGGGTATCCGGATTGAGTGTGACTAATGTCAGAGGCTTATTAAAAAAATAAGTAATGAAAAAATATATTTTATGTGATTACATTGTAGAGTTTTACCTATGAATTATAGGCATAAAATAGTGTTTTTTAAATTTTTATCTTTTTATCAAACTCATTGTATAGATCATCTTTATTCTTATCAATTTCTTCTTAATCCAAAGAATTATCCTATATTGAAATGATAAGGGAGTAATGAATCCAAATGACACTTCGCATGGTTTTACCATTATATAGTAGTAATATAATCACCTCTAGAAAATATGAATATTTATTAACTTTAATGAACATATTTGATCAGTATTTGGATGGATGTATTATGAAAATGTACCTTATGTGTATATTCACAACTCAAACTCCTAACCATTCAAACTTGAGAATCTCATTTATACTCTCGAGATCAACTACTTTTATAATGAAATTTTTAAATTTTTCTTCTTCATATAGAATGTATGACCTATTTCCATTTTAAATGTGGGATCTATAAGAAGTTGTAGTGATACAAAATGTTGATGTGGAACTTCCTGGGAGAAGGTACCCCCCGAAAGGTCCTTCTTTATTTCCTAGTCAATTCACTAGATTTTATTGATCCAAACATCCATGTACCTATTGCTTTATCCTTCAATAATATCATACCTTAGATCAATCATCTTTTCAAAAAAAAATTACCGGTTTTTCTTAAATTTATTTGTTAGAGACACAACTCATGTGTGTTTATGAGATTAGACAACAATGCAATGATTTTTCCAGTAACATTATTGACAGTTGTAAAATCTGGATAATTAAGTGGAACAAGAAACTCAGTATTCAACTCTTGATATACTATAATACCAAACCTAATGTGATATTTTGGGAGTTTTTTATTGTATATCTTGACTCTTGGGATATTGTAGATCGTACACCTTACAACAACATTGTGTGCGGGTTTTGACAGATAGAAAGCACATAAAATTTTAACTTACATAATTTTAGTAATATAAATTTATTGGAAGTTATTTGATTCACATTTAGGAGAAGTATTAATGAAAAATTTTATTACCTCATGTTAGGTATGTGGTTGAGGGTAATTATTAGTCTCTAAGCTAGCTAGGTCATTTGGTTCTTCATGTGCAGATCTTTGTTCCACTACTAGTTCACTTTGATTCTTTCTCATATAATCGTATATAAAACCAAAACAGGCTATAATATCTTTAAAAACATCTATTTGTTTCTACAATCTTTTCTTCATCTTATTTGTATCTTTTTATGGTTTTAACTTCTTGAAATATATTCGAGGAGGCACCCAAAATCCTACTCCTGTAACATAACAATATTGTTCTAGGAACTTAAAATATACTAAAATTAGTCTTTCTTCCAGCATGGTCACTACCGATTCTTATTCCCAGACCATATAAAAAATATATAAACATAAATAGATATTTTTTATATGATAGTGTTATAAATCATAATGAATTACTATTACATAATACTTACATATTTTTTCAACACTGATTTTGTGTTTTCATCAACTAGTTTACCCTACTTATTTACATGATCCTCCTTCCTTAGTACATGAATTTGGATGTAAGTTTCTTCAGATTTCAATTCATCAATTTTCATATAAACAAAGTAAAATATGTTGTTTCATATCACAAAAAAATATTATTATTGATCTAAAATAAATATCAATTTTTCTCTAGTAAAGCGTACCCCATCCTTTATTTGTGATAAGGGTACATTAGTTTTAATGAAGCTTATTTATTTTAAGCACAATTTTTGTATTTCATAAATAATTTTTTTAATCGGACTAGATAAAATTAATAATTTCAAATAATATATTATTTACTATGACACAACTCAAATGATTTATCATTGTAATGACTGATTAAAGAAGTCCATGTTACCTTCTTTATAAGGTGTGAACAAATAACTTGTGGGTGGAGATTTACTTTACCCTTAGAAGAGTTAAGATGTAACATGGTAAAAAGAGTTTGGAAGCCTCTATGGTATTTTCAAGTGGATATTAATACATATTTATTATATAAATATTCTAAAAAAATGAAATGTGAAATAAATAATGAAAATTCAATCAATGTTTAATTATATATTTTTTCAGTGAAATATAGAAAGTATATCTTAAAATTACCTTTATGTATTCCAAAAGGATTTATTTCTTTACATGGTAGATGTGGCACCTTGATTCTATATCAATCAGCACATTCATCCTCATTGTGACCCCATCATAACTATTGAACATTAGTATGTTGGGGTCAACAGGTTGGCCTTGTTGATCCTAGTAAACCTCAAATATTACACCCTGAATTATTATCTTGATAATTTTACTCAACATAGTGATGCTACGTTGTTCTTGTTTTTTTCATCAAAATGTTGTTTATCCTCTAATAAATAGACAGTTTTAGTATCAATAGTCTATTATTCCCAAGGATTGGTAACATCATCATGTGGAGAATACATTGTTTATATGAGTATTCAAAAATTTAATTTATATTATTTTAATTTAGTTTAGAACATATAATATTATGAAGAAAATCATGGTATATTAAAAAAACTTTAACCATTTCATTTAACTCTCATTATTTTATTTAATGTTTTAAGGGATTTAGATCCTTTATTTAGAATCCAAATCCTATCTTTGTGGTCCCCTCTAACGTATAATAAATTTTCTACATTGGGACCACCATGATATAATTGTGATATCCCAATGAAAGGGTCATCCTCGAATGAATATTCATCTAACCCTATAGTTTTTTAGTCACCAATAGGACAATTGACCAATTATTATTTTCTAGATCTAAGACATAAAACTCTTGCACTGCTTGTGAGGAAATTTTGAATAGTTTTTAATTTCCCCTTACACACTGAAATTCACCTCCACGAAGCCCATTTCATCAGCTTTCACTGCACTCCTATTGTCAACCCATTTGCAATGGAAAATTGAAACATTAAATTTTTTATAATAAAACTTGTATATCTATTTCATAATGCTAAAATATTACATATTCACATAAATTGGATTTCTATCCTTCGAGCCAGATATGTTCATCACTTCCCCCACAAGAGGAAACCAACCTTTTTTCATCATAATTTAGTCTTCATATTCTTTTTGTATAGAATTTATTACCATTGATTAAAAAACTAGTGTAATATATAAAATTTTCATTTAGTCCCCTGACTAGCCATAAAAGTCATTTGAAAATCCAATTCATATTTTTAGATTACTCCTTATAAAATTAATCCTAAAACCATCCTATACACTATTTATTATTGGTATTTTATATCCATACTTCAACCCTTGATTGATTAAAATATCTAAAAATTTATTTGTGGGCTTCAACGTATAGATCAACATCTTCACTATTTTGTAAAATATAAACGTGTGCTTGATCTTTCTTTATTATTGTAATTTTAACAATACATATTTTGAAAAAACTTTTTCCCATAAGACATCAACTATGATGAGACTTTGGGAGACCGATGTTGTCAACATCTAATAGGTAATTAGTATAAAATTCAATATATTCTTAAAAAATACATCATTCAAAAATACGACATTCTATCTGAAACAAATTATTTAGATACCCTTTCAAAATCTTTATACACTGTTCAATGAGGTGTATCCATATGTAATGGTCAAAACCACATAGTTGAACCTCTATAACCAATTAAACCATCAGGTGGAATATTATATCAAATAATGATGGTGGGAAGAACGTCCCTAATTCACATAGTATGAATTCAACCTCATTATTAAAGATTTGAAACTTTAATGAGACTACAAATATACTGCATATGGCTGTGAAAAATAATTAAAGTATGGTTAAGGTATAGATTGAATATTTAGATAGAGGGAAATGTAAATAAATGAATATAAAATATTTCATTAAAAAATTACAATTGTGTGATTTTATTCCATATAACATCAAATTATCCATTTACATGAAATTATTTATATTTAATGAATAAAACTATGGAAATTTTACACCTTTAATGAATATGAAAATTTTAATTTTTTCCTGTCTGGATAAAGTGTATTCTACTTGAAGAAGAAAATTCCTCCTTTTACCCTTATCTGGTGCCAAATCATCCCTTATTCTCATGCCAATCATGTCCAAGATATCATTGATGCCATATGTTTTCAAAATTATTTTTGTAACATTCCAATAACACTATAAAATACATATTTTTCTACACAAATGGAATCAATAAAATGTATGACATACAAACAATTAAAAAATTATAATTTGAAAAAAAATCTCTTTGCCCAACTTGATTTCGTAATATATTTTGATAATGGCTTACCAAAAATAGGGTCAAATTATTTTACATTATTGAATATTTGATCACACGTTAGTAGAGATGGTGTTGTACCTTAATTATTATTCCCATTAAATGTTGTCATACATGATCAGTATTTATGTTTTCAAGGTAAAACTTTACTAAGACTTAAAAACACAATCTTTAAGGAATGTTTCAACTAAACTGAGAGTGTGAATTCTTCATAAATGGGACACCTAAACATTCCTTTAATTATAAGGCCTAACAAATTTACATAAGTAGAAAAGTCATTTATTGTCCTGTACAACATGGACCTCAATATAAATTATTCAGTTCTACAAGAATCATACAATATAAAACCTATATCCCACATTAAATTGAGATCTTCTATCAAGGGATCCAAATTGAAATCAATATCAATTCCATGTTTCTTTGGTCTTGATATAAGTAGAGAAAACATAATGTATTTTTGCTTCAAGAATAACCATGGAGGCATGTTATAGTTTACCAACATGATGGGACATATACTGTGAGTACTACTCTATACTATAAATGGATTAATTCCATCTATATATAATTCATTATGAATTTTTCTCAGCTCACTTTGAAATTTATGATATTTTTAATCAATTTTGTTCCCCTTAGGAGAATCTACAGGATGAAATGGGTTCCCATATTTAATTCTTCTCTCTATATGCCATGTCAATTGTCTCTCAGTTTTCTAAAATTCATATATACTTCTAATCTATAGAATGATATACAGGTAAAATACAACTATTGAAGTACATTAGTCATTTTTATTATATAAATCCATGCCATAGTTAGGGAATTTTATGAGTGATTAGTGGTCCTTCTAGTAAGGACCCAAACATTTATTAATGAAAATTTCCCTTGATCTAATTAAATGTCATATTATGTAAAATGGTTATAAAATATGTATGCAATTCCTTGGATTTATTATTTTGGATTTTAAAATACTGTTTAGAATTATTATCGTTACTAATATAGCCATTGAACAATGATCACATTATTAGTATAAATATATGGCTTTAACAAATCCAATTTACTCAAATAAAGGGAGTGATGACCTCATCCAGTATAATTGATCTATATGAAGCCCATTTTTTAGATCTTATAAATGAGGTAGCATCACTAGGATTCATTCATGACCAAGCCTAAGATGAGCTTCAATATATTAAGATTGAATGGAACCACCTATGGGATAAGTGGAAGTTAATAGAGATTAACACCCAAGCGATGTTATCTGATCCACCCCAAGAGTATATCACCACCACACACCTTACCCTTAGGTCTTATGTGGGTTTTATAATGATTTATGTAACAGGACCCTTGTACTATAATTATGTGCATTATTTTTTATATAGAATAAAGAATATGCATTCATTTCATTTTTGTTACTTTGTAAATGGTTTTTAAAGCACAAATAGTATTAATAGTTAATATTCAATTAAGAAAAATATTTTGTTGAATTAATGAATTTTTAAATTAAATAATATTTTAATAAAATATCATCACTAAATTACTATTTATTAAGTATAAATGATCGTATAATTTTTATGAATACAATTGTAATTTTTATTAAGGTTTGAAAGTTATTTTTGTGAAAAAACATAAATTTTCGAAAAGTGTCAATTTTTATTTTAATAGAAAAAAATCAAATATTTAGAAAATTATTTAGATAAAATTAATATCATTTTATTATTCAGGATGCCAAAATTATCTAACGGTGAATTTTTCAAACTTTTCTGAGACAATCATATATTTTGGTAAAAATTAAATACCATTTAAATATATAATGTGTTTTATGACATCATAATGATCCAATAATGATGTAATAAAATACTATAAGATGTATATTCAGACAATATATGTTTTAAATTTAAAATAATGTGATTTTAGATATGTTTGATTAATTTTATTTTTCCTTAGTGAACCCTCCAAGACTTATTAAATTTTTTAACTTTTTAAAATGCTTTCCTTGAGAGTGTGACTCACCTCTACATAATAAAGACTAATATTTTAATAATTTAATACATTATAAATATAAAATAATGTTTTCCCCTCCACTTTGTAAAAAATAATGGGAAAAAACTATCGGATGGTTTGTGGTTATGATTAGTTTAATGTGTAGTGTACAAAATCAAAATAATAAAGAATTCCCTCTTCTTTCCTATATAAACACACCCAATATCCCATTCCTATTACCTAAAGCTATTTTTATCTTGACTAAAATCTTACCTACTCTCTCTATAACCCTCCCAAGTCACCCCAAGCTCCCAATAAGCCTCTCCATAGCCTATCCCAAGCCTTTGGGATCTCACTTCCAAATAAAGAATCATCACTTTCCTTCCTTCCTTATTTATGTCCAAGTTTCCTTATATTAATATTCCCATTTAATTTCAATTAAAAATGTTTGTGTATGATTTTTAACCTCCCCTATACTTCCCTACTTATGTTTTATTTATGATATACAATTTTCTCTCTCATTAATGCCTCCCATGTACACCAGTTACCATGGAGAAATTATATAACATATTTATCTCTCCTCATTTACATTCAAGTAATTATTGTATATTATGAATATAAATTAAATTACATGTGTTGGGATATTATTTTAAATGAACCCATTACTATACATTTCATTTATAAATGATTAGATACCCCTTTCCCACTCATCAACCCATTTTATGATTTCTATTTGATGTTGTTATGCTGCCAAAGTTACACCAAAATTTCCCATGCCAAAATCAGTGTGTAAGTAAATACCATACCCATTTATCTATCAAGGTTATTCACCTTTAAGAACATGTAATTTCTGATTGAGGATATAAAATTATGTATTCCACATCTCTTATTCTTGGAATAAATTATGATGTTTAATAAATCCATGTTGTGTGATCTATGTGGCACACTTATGCATGAAATGAAATGATTAAGAACGGTGTTCCCTGATAGCGTTTCAATGCATTAGGTAAAGAATTTTATCATGATACACCATGTAAAATGAGGTTTTACTAATCCTAATTCAATTGCAATGATGTTTTACTCATGATCCATGTGTAATGATCCTTGGATCATGCTAATATCATGTTAAATGTTGTTGTCACATTTCCATGTTATGATAATCATACTATATCATGTCTTTATGTTAATGTTTCTATAATTATTTTACGATAAACCTATTTTCTAACATGTATTATATTCTTCATTTTATTCCTTGTTTACTCCCTTACTGGGCTTTATAGATCACCATTTTCTTATGTATGTCCTCAGGTTATCCTGTGAAATGCTAAGTACGAAGAAATTTTGTGGTCATGTAAAAGAAGTTTTCAATAAAGATGTTTTATTTTATGTATTATGTTGTCATGTATTATTCCAAATTTCCTATGACACTAGACCCCTTGATCCTTATAGTTGTCTTAAGTGAAATTTTATGTAATAAATTATGTTTAAGTTTTTAATAATGAGCGGGGTTGTTATAGTTGTTATCAAAGGAATAGTTTAGTTATTTTTTGGATTAGGATTAGAAAACCCTAGTGAAATACTTAGGGATAAGACTAAGTATAATAAAAACATCCCTAAATTTTGGTGAGTATAGATTAAGTGTTTTATTAAGAAAATAAATCCCTATATTTATATGAACCAGTTGAGGTGGATCTAGCATAGATGTATCTAGGGGTAAAACCCAAAAACATTGATTTGAGCTAGACTCAAACAAGAACTGGTTCAAAACAATGGTCCTTGTTGCAATCTTGGTTAGACACTCTTAGGTGATATGCTTTGGTAAACTCATAATATTAGTATGAACCATTATTAAGGGAATGAAAAAATGTTCCAAATAATATATGTTTGGAAGTATACCATGGATAACATAGATTAAAGCCTATAAATTCACAAGTTAAGTAAATAAATGAAATTTATAAGTTTTCCATTTTTTCATTGGATTCTCGTTTATGTGTCACCCCTAAAATTTCTTTTATTCCATCCAATGGCCAGTAATAGGAGTAATTGAGATAACAGCCGATACGAAGATCAATGTGATGACTGTTCTAATGAGATTCCCAATCCAAAGAGAGCGGGAATTTCAAACTTTGTCATGAAAATATCTCAGTTAACTCATTTTTTGAATAGTAACATGGGTCAAGAGGAACGTTCAACCCCCCCCCCCCCCCATAAAGAACAATCCACAATCGAGAGCTTTATCAGATAAAGGCCTCTTATTTTTAATGGATCATCTGATCCCTCAATCTTTGAACAGCGGATTAACTCCATTGAGAAGATCTTCACCATCAGTCAATGTTATGAAAAAGAGAAGGAAATTATAGATGCTTATCATATGAAGGGTGAATCTGATCAATGTCAGGAATTGATAAGAAATATGATGCCGGAGGAAGATATATAGGTGTTGGAATGGAAGTATTTCTAGAAAATGTTTTTCGATAAATATTTTTTGGGCATCCTCTGACTTAATATGGAAAGGGACATATTTTCCCTCGAGAAAAAGATGACAAATCCATCATAGCATACAAGGAAAACTTTACAAGGATTTCATGACATGACTTAGGCTTTTTCATTACCCCCGAATGCAAGGTTGACCGCTTCTTTGTTGGACTAAAACCTAGACTATAGAAAGCCTTAGCAATCTGTGACTTCGATAGCTATGAGTAAATTGTCTTATATGCCGTCAAATATCAAATGGAGATCGGTGAATCGTAGGGGTATCATGAGGATATGAAGGGGAAAGTGTAATTTAATTCTAGAGGTTCGATGGATAAATCTAGCAGTGCTACAAAATTCCAGCACCCCACTTGCCAAACGTGTAGAAAGAAGCACCCTGGAAAATGCCTGATAAGGATGAGGAAATGATTTAGGTGTAGAAGAAAAGGGAACCTGGCCATTAATTTCTAACATGAAAATACCGCTACTGTGATAGAGGAGATAGATGATCTGTTAGACCCTCAATGCATTATTTATTTCTTTAACTACAAAGAACTAGGGCACATTGCAAACTGGTTCCCTATGATAAGGGTTTTTTGAGGCAACAAGCAACCTTAAAGGCAGTAAGGGAGAGCTTTTTCCATCAATACCACCAAAGAAAACCCTGACAATGAACTGGTGACAAGTACACTAGTTATTCATTCAAGAGTAGAGAACATCTTTTTGGATTATGGTTCTACACATTCTTTTAGATACATAAAGTGTAGAATAAATATATCAACACAACCACAAATCATGGAAGTAGAGATGTCAGTGAGAACCAAAAATGGGGAAATCATTGCATCCCATGAATATAACTCATCCCCTATCACAATCTGTTGAATGAACTTCTTGGAAAACCTTATAATACTCCCTCTAGTGTAATTTGATGCAAGTCTTGGCATATATTTTATTTACTTATATAGAACCAACAAAAAATTTTGTCATAGGGAAATCACTCTCCATATGGTGAATCAACCCCTGATTCTATACAATTTCAAGGAGGATGATGAATCTTATTTAACACCATCATCTCAAGCATGGATATTAATTCCCTATGAGGATGCATATCTTACTCTGATGATTAAGTCTAAGGAAGCAACCTTCTTTCAATACATTCCTATTGTGAGGTAATTCTCTAAAGCGTTTCTTGAAGAATTTCCTAGTTTTCCTTCTAGAAGAGATGTTTAATTGTAGATTGATCTTATACCTGGGGAGTTTCCAATATCCAAGACTCTATATATAATGGCTATTGTGGAGCTTGAGGAGATAAAGAAACGATTATAGGAGAATATGGATAAATGGTTTATACGCCCATGTTATTCACCATGGGGTTCTCTAGTCCTCTTCATCAAGAAGAAGGATGGGTCAATGCACCTTTGCATTGATTATCATGAGATCATCAAAATCATGATAAAGAACAAGTATCCTCTACCATGAGTTGATGAGTTGTTGAATCATATACACGGAGTGAAATACTTCTCCAAGGTGGATATATAGTCAGGATATTACCAAGTAAGGTTAAAGAAGGAGGATATCCCCAAGACTACGTTTTGTACAATGTAGGGGCACTATGAATTCATAGTGATGACATTTGAACTCACTAATTCTCTAGAAACATTATGGACATGATGAATAGAGTCTTTAGAGATTACCTCAAAAAATTTCTGGTAGACTTTATAGAAGATGTTCTAATATACTCCAAAACCATGGAGGAACATGAGGATCATCTAAGCACTATTCTAGAGACCTTGTGGAAGGAGAATCTCAATGAAATGTATAGAAAGTTTTGATTTTTGGTTGAAGGAAGTGTCATTATTGGGTCATATAATCCCAAGAAATGGGATATCTGTGAATCCCTCCAAGAAAAATGCAATTGAGGGATGGTAGAGGCCAACATATGTGATGGATATCAGTAGCTTCCTTGGGGTAGCTGGATATTATCGCCGATTTTTGATAAATTTATCATGATTTTAAAACCCTCTTACTAAGATAACTTGGAAGGGGTTCATGTTTTCTTGAATTGATGAATGCGAAGATATCTTCAAGGAGTTGAAAAAGAGGGTTTTCACTGCACCCGTTCTCAAACTACCAACAAGTGGAGAACTTTTTGTGGTATTCAGTGATTCTTTGAAGAAGGGAATGGGTTGTGTGTTGATGAAAAATGACAAAGTCATTGCCTATGCTTCAATTAAATTGAATTTTCATGAGAAAAACTATCCTACACATGATCTGGAGTTGGCTGTAGTAATCTTCGCTTTAAAAATTGGGTGAAATTTCCTCTTTGGAGAGAAGTGTGAAATATATATGGATCACAAAATCCTTAGGTATACATTCACACAGAAAGAGTTGAATATGCGCCAATGAAGATGGTTAGAGCCGATCAATGACTATGAATGCTCAATTCACTACCATCAGGGGAAAGTGAACAAGGTGGAAGATGCTCTAAGTAGAAAGGATCCAACAACTCTTTCATTGATGAGAATTGAAAAGGATCCAATATTCTTAGATTTTATAAAGATGGAAATGGGAATCATAAATAAGGTAAAATCATAAATCCTTTCACAAATTATTGCTCAACCTTCTATTTTAGAAATGATTAAGGATGCTCAAAAGGATGATGTGTGAATTTAGAAGAAACTGGAAACTATAAGAAAATGAAAATCCTCAGAGTTCTATGTTAATGAAGAAGGAATTGTGAAATTTGGTTCAAGACTATGTGTTCCATCAAATCCATATTTAAAGAATAAACTTTTGGATGATGCACATAGTTTGAAATTCTCTATTCACCTAGGAAACACAAATATGTATCAAGATCTCCAAGGTAATTATTGGTGGGATAACATGAAAAGGGAGATCGCTGAGTATACATCAAAGTGCCTAGTATGTTAGAAAGTGGAGGATGGGAGGTATAAATCTAAGGGGATGATGAAACCATTACCCATACTGACATGGAAATGGGAGAAAATCACCATGGACTTTGTAACCATACATTCGATGACATCCAAAGGAAACAATGCTGTCGGGGTTGTTGTGGATCATCTTACAAAGTCTATTCACTTCATTGTAATTTGAGAGGATTTATCATTGGATCAAATTTCAGGGATATACATCAATGAATTGGTAAGTATTCATGGAGTTCCATTATCAGTTGTATCGGATCGTGATTGAAGATTCACCTCTATATTTTGGAAGAGTCTCCAATATGCTCTGAATACTGAGCTAAACTCCAGTACAACTTATCATCCTTAAACTGATGGCCAATCTGAGCTGACTATCCAAACACTTGAGCACATTTTGAGAGCATTCTCAATGGACGTCAAAGGAGGATGGGATAAAAATCTTCCTCTGGTAGATTTATCTTATAATAACAGTTTCCACTCAAGCGTCTAAATGGATCCTTATGAATCCCTTTATGGAAAGAGGTGTAGAAAACCTGTATGTTGGGATGAAGTTGAGGATAAAAAACTCCTAGGTACATAAATGGTCAATGTAATGGTAGAGAAGGTTAAGAACATCCAAAAGCACATTAATGTTTCTCAGATTAAAAAAAAGCACTATGTGGATATTCATTGACGATACATAGATTTTGATGTTAGATACATTGTATTCCTATGAAAATCACCATGTAAGAGAGTTATGAGATTTGTGAATAAGGGAAAGTTTTGTCCAAGGTACATCGACCCTTTTGAGATCCTTGATCGCATTGGATCAGTGGCTTATCAACTAGCAATCCCACCGAACCTTTCTTAAGTACATGATGTATTCCATGTATCACACTTGAGGAAGTACATACCTGGCCCATCAAATGTACTCAATCCAAAGGTGGTACCATTGGATAATGATATCTCCTATGAAGATAAGTTGGTGATGATCTTATATTAATAGAAAAAATTTCTACAAAATGAAAAAATACCCCTTATCATGGTGTTTTGGAGAAACCAAAAGTTTCAATAGGCAATGTGGGAATTAGAGACAGTGATGAAGTAGAGTTACCCTCATCTGTTTTAGTGCAGGAAAAGGAAATTTTGAGTGAAAAAAATCTTTAAGGGGGAATATTGTAATGACACAAAATTTTATTAATAAAAATTTTTCTTGATCTAATTAAATATCTTATTATGTAAAATGGTTATATAAAACACATACACATACTTGGTTTTATGTTTTTGGATCTTAAAATACCATTAATAATTCTTAACATTTCTAATTTAGTCGTTTAACAATGATCACATGATTAGTATAAATATATAGCTTTAACAAATCCAATTTACTCATACAAACAATATGATGGCCTCATACAGTAGAAAAGCTCCATATGAATCCCATTTGTCAGATCCCAGAAAAGAAGACGCATCACTGGGATTCTCTCTTTACCAAGCCCAAGCTGAGATTCAACACTTTAATCTTGAATAGAAGTTCCTATGGGAGAAGTGGAAGTTAATAGAGGTTACCACTTGAGCGATGTTATCCGAGCCGCCCCAAGAGTATGTCACCATTGCACACCTTACCCTTAGGTCCTATGCGAGTGTTATAAGGGGTTATGTAAAAAGACCCTACCACTATAATTATGTGCATTATTTTTGTATAAAATATATAATATACATTCATTTTATTATTGTTACTTTGTAAATGGTTTTTGAATCACAAATAGTATTATTAGTTAATATTCAATTAAGAAATCTATTTGGGTGAATTAATGTATTTTTTATTTATATAATATTTTAATAAAATATTATTACTAAATTAATTTTTATTAAATATAAATGATTGTAAAAGTTATACAAATAAAATTGTAATTTTTATTAAATTTTGAAAGCTGTTTCTGTCAAAACCCTTGAATTTTTTATAAATGTAATATTTTATTTTGAAAGTAAAATTTCATATATTTATAAAATTATTTAGATAAAATGAATATCATTTTTGGATTTAGGTTGTCGAAATTATCTAATGGTGATTTTTTCATAATTTTCTGAGATAGCTGAATTTTTTGTTAAAAATTAAATATCGTTTAAATATATAATGTGTTTTATGACATCATAATGACCCAATATTGATTTAATAAACTAATATAAAAGGTATATTTAGACAATATATATTTTACCTTGAAAATAATGTGATTTTATATTTGTTTTATTAATTTTATGGTGCCTTAGTGGACCCTCCAAGACTTATAAAATATTTTAACTTTTTAAAATGATTTCCTTGAGAGCGTGACTCACCTCCACATAAGAAAGCCTATTATTTTAATAATTTCGGCCATTATAATTATAAAATAATGTTTCCACTCCGCATTGGAGAAAACCATGGGCAAAAACCATGGTATGTTTTGTGGTTTTGATTAGCTTAATATGTAGTGTCCAAAACCTAAATAATAAAGAATTCTATCTCCTTTCCTATAAAAACCAACACAATATCCCATTCCACTTCACTAAAACAATGTGGAGCTCTACCAACATATTAACTCCTCTCTCTCTATAATCATTCCAAGGCTCCCAAATATCCCAAGTATCCTCTCTCTAGCCTCTCCCAAACCTTTGGGACCACACTTCCAAGTAAGGGATCGTCGCTTTCCTTCCTTCCTTATTTATTTCTATGTTTCCTTATATTGTTATACCCATTTAATTTAAATTAAAAGTGTTAGGGTATGATTTATAAACTCTATTATACTTCCCTTCTTCTGTTTTAATGATGATATACCTCTTTCTCTCTAATTAATTCCTCCCATGTACACCTGTTACCATGCCGAAATTTCATAAGGGATTTCTCTCTCCTCATTTACATTCAAGAAATTATTGTATATTATGCATCTAAATTCCATTAAACATGTTTGAATATTATGTTACATGGACCCCTTAATTTCCATTTCATTTATATATTATTATATACCCCTTTTTCTCTCATCAACCCATTTTACGATTTCTATTTGATGTCCTTATGCTATCGAAGTTACACCAAAATTTCCCATGCCAAAATCATCATGTAGGTGAATACCATACCCATTTCTCTATCAAGGGTATTCAACTTCATGCAAATGTACTTGTTGATTTAGAAGTTACATTTATGTATTCCACATCTCTTATTAGTGGAATAAATTGTTATGCTTAATGAATCCATGTTTTATGATATATGTGTCACACATACACATGAAATTAAATGATTAAAAATAGTGTGCCCGGATGGTGCTCCAATTAATTGGGTAAAGAATGGTATCATGATACGCCATGTTAAATGAGGCTTTACTCATTATAATTCAAGTTAAATGAGGTTTTACTCATGATTCATGTGAAATTATACTTGTCTCATACTAATATCATGTTAAATGTTGTTTCCACGTTTCCATGTTATGATAATCATACTATATCTTGCCTTTATGTTAATGTTTCTCTTATGCTCCATTGATATGCCTATTGAATAACATGTATTTTATTATTCACTGTATTACTTTTTTACTCTTTTATTTGGATTTATATCTCACCCTTTTCATATGTATCTCCTCAGGTTATCTGATGCAATACTAAGTATGAAGGAATGTTGGGGTCATATAAAATAAATTTTCAATAATTATGTTATATTTTATGTCTTATGTTGTCATGTATTGTTACTAATTTACCAAGACACTAGACCTCTAGATCATCAGAGTTGTATTAAGTGAAATTTTATGTAATAAACCATGTTTAGGTGTGTAATAAAGAGCATGGTTGTTATACTTCCCAAATAATATGCAATAATTTGGAAAAGAATTTATTTTTTAGAGATAATTCCCATTGAACGTAGAATTTGTTTCATTTCGTATGTTTGACATGGAAGTTCATTTTCTTATGGTATCATGTCATTCAGAATAACACGTTTTTCTATAAAATAGGTGTCACTCCATCTACTACTAGATTTCAAATTATATAACTTCAATATATATGAAAATTTTGTGTATTTAGTAAAAATTATATACAATAGCTTCTTATAATAGTTATTTAAATTATCAAAAAAGTTTGGACAAACATGAAGGTCATATTCAATTTCCATTTTTATTTCTTCCTTGTGATCTCCATTATCATTTACACTGGTATTTATATCAAATGATCCATAAACTTCTGTAAGATTCCAATCAGTGTGAACATTTAGTCTCTCCCTAGGTTTAGTCCAAAATTTATAGAACTGATATATTCAACCACAAATGATATGTTCTTCCAACTCTTTTGGACTAATTTTTAATTAATAAAAACAAATTAAACACAAACAAAATATTTTATAAGGGGTGTATTCATACTCTATTTAAAACATTATGAACTCTTTAACTCTATACTCATGTCCTTTTTTCATAGGATTATCATGCATCCATTTTTAATTCATATCCATTGTATTATGTTAATAAAATATTATTTTACATAATAATTAAACAAATACACATAAGATATTCATTATCAAATGTGAAATTTATGGATAATTTTAATAAGGGGAACCCAATATTTGATTATTTCAAATAATTTCAGTATGATTTGAAGGAAATTGGTAATTGAATTGAAGAAAATAATTAATCCACTATGGTAGGTGTTATTTTGTGAATTCATATAAAATGATCACCATTACTTGGTATGGGATAACTACTTATCAAAGTTGTTCAAACAACATAGGTGCATGACCAAAAGATATGGGGGATGAGTCTCAAGAAAAAAAGTAATAATATTTGTTTAGGAGATGAAGATGATGAGGATGATAGTTTACTCCTTAAACCTAAATGTTCTCAGGATGGGAGTTGGTGAATAACTAGAAAAAAATTCTTAGTTTGTTTCCAAAAGTAGAAAATTTACTCAAGAACATTATGGTTTGATGGATGATATGATCACACAATAGATGTTCACCGTGAACTAACACTTTTATACACCTTTCCCCATTCTTAATGGGTTGAGATACAGTATCACCATGGATAGAGTGTCACGAACCAACTGAGGTTGACCTGTACCAGTCACCCGAGCCGGTCCGGGACATGGTCTGAAGAGCATTCCAGATCCCTATAGGCTGGAAACTAGTGTCGGGCATCAATACCTAATCACCAGGAACGATTTTTCCCAAAAATATAAAACAATAACCAAGAATAAACAGAGTAATAAAAGTAAAACTTTAGAATTGGAAAATAAATAAACAGAACAACTCAACATACCTCCACGCGACCTTCCAGGCCACCTCCCAACTAGAGGCCAACCTTTCTCCGATAATGAGAAACTCAGCCAAGAAAATATGAGCAAAGGAAACCTGCAAGTAAAATGAGAAAATAGGTGTGAGCATAAAAATGCTCAGCAGGGATTCCAAAATTGAACCATAGAATCCATGCATTTTCCAATTCCAAAACAGACCAATAACACTAGTTTGAACTATAGTTATAAAAATAAGGGTTTCATATATACAATTCATTTTGAAAACTCACCATCACAATTACATTTCCCTTATAATTAAAAAACAAGGGAAATAAATAAAGAGGGGAGCACACAAACTTTTCCATTACATTGAAATAATTTTTTAAAAACCCAACCATACGTACAAATTTTTTCCAAGAAAACACCAAAACCAAGTTCAAGGGTATGATTCCACACACATCAATGGAAATGGTACAAATAGTTCACGTATCAAAGGATTATAAAAACCTAGGAACTCAATGGAAGACCATAACGTACTAATACATGTGACTCATCCTGAAGGCATGCCTACTCTCGGTGACGTCATAATGCCCAAACGCTCGGTGTTTCCCTACCTAGTCTAACCGAGGGTACCAATCCCCTAGTAGAGAAAATTACATATTAAGGGACACTATCCAGTGCCTAGTCTAAACTAGTGCATAAATAATTCTCATTAAACCCCCTTGATATGATATGTTTCTGTATTATGTTCACAAAGAGGTGTGCCACACATTCAAACAACAAGCCATATATATATAACCAAGCACACGACACAATCTGGAACCACCCCAGACACCTCAATATTAGTCTCATGCCTTCAAATAAATATTCTCAAAAGGAGTCCCAAACCGAGGATCCTTTTATCTCATGATCAATCGACGTGGTAAGAGACCTAACCAAAGAGGGGTTTTCCAACATACCATTTCAAAGATTCCAAACGTTCCTTTATAATTACCTCATTCAACCATTTACCAAAACATTTTGAAATGTTTCCAAAATATTAGTAAACATCATTTCTTAAAAACATGTTCAAATGGACCAAAACATTCCAATATTCTTTCATGAAAACATGCATTTACCAAAAAACGCATTTTCCAAAACATGCCAAAACAATAAACATTTATGAACCACTTTCAAAAAAAACATTAAACACCAAAGCTTGTTTCTAAACAAATAGTCAGACCTTAAAGAACCCATTAAAAACCATGATTTCATTAACACATAAAATAACACTTTATAAGACCTCATTTAGAACCTTCCTTAGAAACCACTCAAGGGGACCAAATGTATTTGAGAATTTAAAATCGATTTAGGAAAAGAAAGAAACTTTAGAAAACATATCAAATGACCCTTAACCAGATATAACCAAGCACACACAAAAATACCTCACATTTTTTAAGTGAGTGGTTTTACATTCCAAACTCACACAAAACTATATTGACATTGTCTTTCAAAAACTATAATGTGATAGAAACGTTATAAAGAAAACCAAAAAAGTTCTCAACAATTGCATGAACAAGACAAAAAATTAATAACCAATTTAATTAACAAACCAAATAATTTCTAAACAGTTTTATAATGAATCAAGTAGTTTATTAAAAAATTTATAAACAGAACCAACAAATTAAATAAAATAGAAAACACTATACACAAAACTTTTAACAAAACCAACTAACATAAAAACACTATAGCATATTGACCAATTAATTTTCAATATGTAAATCAAGTGAAAGAATTAATTAAAACATGCAAGAATTAAATATACCTATTCAGAAAAGAAAAATGTGAATTCACCTACATCAAATGTAGTGCGGGCGGAGAAAAACCTTGATGGAAGAAGGGACAACGCCCCACAGACCAACTGAAAATGCTAAATAGTGAGAATAACACACGACACACAACCCACGATGGTATTAGGATTTATAATAAATAAATAAAAACACCATATATTAAAATAAGTAAAAATAAATAAATAAATAAATAAATATATCAGAGTAGGGGGTTTGGCTCGCAGAAGGGGAAGGTGGTCTGAGAAGGGAGGAGCGGGTTCGCCGGTGCGAGTCGCAGGGGAGAGCAGGATGGGTTTAGGTGCATCGCTAGACTGAGTAAGGTAGTCAGCTGGCTAGAGGTGTGGAAGAGAGGGGGGGAAGCTTTGGTTTGTTGACACACAACAGGTCGATGACTAGGGTTGGCCGGCTGGAGTTGGAGAGGGTGAAGATGGGTGCGTGGGAGACCGGAGCAGGGAAATGAGGGTGGCAGAGGGCTGGAGTAGGAGAGTGGGGCTGAGTGAGGTAGGATGTAGGGCTGAAGGGTGACGATTGGTTGGATGTCGACAGCTGGAAGAGGCTGAAGGTAGAGGGATAGATCATGGAGGGGTTGGAGGTAGCTGGGGCATGAGAACGGAGGTCGAGGCATGAGAAAAAAGCTGAAGGCAGAGTGAGGGCGAGGGGAGCATGAGGGTGAGTGTAGACTATCGGCTGGAGGTTTTAGAGACTGAGGTCGGAACACAATGGGGGTCGCGACTGCTTGGTGGTGCGCCAAATAGAGAAATCAAGGGGAGTAGAGGGTGGATTGTAGCACTGAATAGGGAAGGGGTGGCTGGTAAAAGAGGTGAGCTACTGGGCAAGGGCGCTGGGGCATAGAGGGCATGATCACAGAGCGAGGGAGAGGGGCGAAGGTGGGGGTCGAGGGCATACTAGATGCAGGATGAGGGACGACTGTAGGTAGAGGGATGAATGCAGGGGTTTCACTACCGGTGGGGTTGGCCATGGGGTTAAGAGGGAGTGTGGCGCGAGATGGAGAAGGCCAGAGAGGCGGCTCATGCAGGTAAGGGGAAGGGGGTGTTGTGGGATTAGGATAGGGTTAGGTTTAGTGTTGTTTTTGTTTCTTGTTTTTTATCATTCTTATAATAATAATTTTATTACAACAACAAAAAAAACAATAATAATGATAGTAATAATAATACAAATAATAATAATAATAATACAAATAATAACTATAATATAAATAATAATAATGAAACAAAAAATAATGATAATAAAAATGACAATGATAAAGAAAAAAATAATAAAAATTAATAACAATAAAAATAAAAATACTAAATAGAATAATAATAATATTAAGACTAATGAGAAATTTCCCAACTCTTGGACCAACTGTGTGGATACCACTAACCGTACGGTGACCATGCATAGGTGTAAAGACCAGTAAAATTATTAAAACGACAAAATTTTTAATCTGGGACACAACACTGTCCTTGGCACAAGAACCCGGAGAGAAAAATTAATAAAACAAAAATGAACTTAAAAATTAGGGTTTGAAAAATCTCCCCACCACAGACACTTTCTTCCCCCAGAAATTCACCGAACCGAACAATAGTTAAAATAAGGATCCATGCCTAATTGAAATAGAATGAGACCACAACACAAGAGAATAGAAGAATTCGAGAGGGTTCTCCCCACCACAAGAACTCAACTAGTATGGAAATCTAACACCCTAACACACCACCCTCGGAAGGAGGGACAATGAGGGAACTCCCAACCGATCCAAACTAATTTCTACAGCACGAACGAAGAACACCTCCAATGAAACATGGAACTCTCGACATAGAGAAAAAACCCTGAATACTTGATAAAACCCTCTAAGAAGAACATTATCCTAGCAGTAACCCTGAGCATAACTACAAACCTTGACTCCTATATAAGCACTTACATCCCCAAATTAACACTACTTAACAAGATCAACCGAGACAATGGCCAAACACACTTTTAGGAAAAACACAAGATTCAGAAAACCACGTCCACACAAATAAGACTACTTGGATTACAATAGACATGCATGTCATAACTCTATGATAAAACAATTAACATACATAAATGTCAAAACATTAACAACATAAAAACAAGAACAAAAGGAATTTAATTGTTCCCCTTCAAACCCAGAACACAAAACCCAAACTGAGGCTTTACACCTCCGGCATCTTCTGACTGTGGGGGAGATTCACCCCAAGACCCATGTTTGGGGCTCTGATGGTCGAAGCATCTCCTAACTCACAGTTAAGCCCTAGAATCCTCTTGTCACAGTGTCTTCTTCAGGAAACACTTCTTACAAATCTTTTCTAGATGACCCAGACAACCGCAATGATGACACGTCTTCGATGGGATGCAACATGACGATTTCACGTTCCCAAACCAGCCACACTGGTGGAATACTACTGAATGCTTTGAAAAACTAGATGGTAAAAACAATCGTAAATGACTCTTTAAAAACAGGTCCCTCTGGCACACCCTACTCACCAGATTGGGAACCTTCACGAGCAACTAGATATACTAGATTTCCAACCATCTGTGCTCTGGGGACCAACCCATCTAAAAAGGAATGTAACGACCAGATCTTTTTAATTATATTTGTTTCCGAATTTTTTGGGTATAATTAAAATGTGATCGTTGTGTTTCGACTATTATATGATCGTTGGACAATATGATCATTGGTCAATATGACCATTAGTCAATATGATCATTGGAAACTATAATTTGAACTTTTTATTTTTATAAATATGTTAATCTTGGTTAATTAATACAGAAAGAAGATTGAATGGCCTCATCCAGTAGACTTGAGCTATATGAAGCCAATCTATCGGAGCTTGGGAAGGAGGTAGCATCACTTGGCTTTGCTCTGGACCCAGCCCAAGCCGAACATCAATGTATAGAGCTTTAACAGAATCTCCTAAGGGAGAAGTTCAAGCTGATAGAAATCACCACTTGAGAATTTTTGTATGAGCCACCCCAATATTCTGTCACCATAGCACACCTAACACTTAGGTCCTATGCTGGTGTAATAAGGGGCTATATAACGCAACCTTATCTACTTTGTGTAATCCTTTTATATAAATAAAATAATTATTTCTTCTTAGGTCAATGTTTTTGAATTTAAAATATCCGGATAAATAGAGGATGTGTATTATTAATGAATTTAGGAAAAAAGGATGTTTTAAAATATTTTTGTATTCATTACAAAATTAATAATGTGAAATGATTTTCAAAAAATGGTCTTATACAATTGTGATTAGTGAGAAATTTAGAGTCTAATAAGATCAACTTGGTTTTTAGTGAATAGTAAAGTAGGAATAGTAGCATACCCATATGAATAGTAATGAATAGAAATTTGACCAATAAAATAGAATCTTCGCCCCTGAATGTATAAATACATTTTAGACATCTTAAAAGTGAAAACATGATCATAGTTTAAGTGTTGGTATTTTTGTACGCCATAAATATTTTATTTAAAATTTTCTAATTAATTTAATAATTTAAAATGGAAATTTATTTTCATAAAATTTAATCATAAATTTTTACTTTATTGTATTATGGGTATACGATATTTTTATGGGACCTTGATTACTTTTTTAAGGTGTTACAAAATGAGTTATAGTTTTAAAGTTGTATTTTTAGAATAAATAATGATTTTATTTAAAAAGTAAATTAAAATATTTAGAAAATTATTTCTATAAAATGGAATTCATTTTTCAATTCATAGAATCAATGTTAGGTTAGGGTGAATTTTTTGGTTTTTTCTAAAACAGTTGAATTATCGGTGAATAGTAAAAATGCAGTTTTGAGTTTCGGGTGTTTAATGACATCATTAATGATGTAATAATGATGTAAAATTTTTGGTAAACTTCTGAATATTGATTTATACTATGAGGTGTCTCAAGTGGCCAATACCATGGGAAAATACCAGGGGAAAGCCCATGGTTTTTCAAATACCACTGATGAGGTGTCCCTTGGAAATTAATAATTTATTCACTCATTTTTCCTATAAATACCTAGTCATTTTCCTCATTAATTTCATTCCAAAATTATCCTCAACGAATTTCAAGTCTCATGACCTCCAAATGAGCCCTCCCAAGGTGCCTTTAGGCCTCTCAAGGTCCCAACCTTCATGATTTCGATGTTACTCTTCAAGGTAAGGGATCCTTTCACCCTCCCCTTTTAAGTCATGACTTCTTCTATGTTGTGTCTTTTAGTTTCCATATCTTTATGTTGAGAGAATGTTCTTATATGTTCTCATTACTTTCCATTTCATGTCTCATTTTTGATATACCCTTTTCGCTCTCATCAATTTGTTTTCTGAATTTTTAAGTGACGTCGTTAGGCTGCCGAATTTCTCGTAAAGGAAATCACATCTTCTCTTTTTTTTCATGTTTCCTTTTCATGTGGTATGTCATTAAAATATCCATACCATGTTCTTATATCCATGTTATTCTGTATTTATATTTTAATATTATATATTTATGATTGGGTTACCCTTGTACCCTCACTTTTTATTATTTTCTAAAACTATGTTATATAGCGGTTATGCTGCAGAAATTTCGTGTCAAAATGTCTATCTCTTTCCCTCAAGAAATTATCTTATTTATTTATGTGAATACCCATACCTATTTCATTTATATGGGTGTTCAAAAATATATAAAAATGATATATTTTATTCTATAATGGACATACATATAACCCTCACTCCCTTTCCATGGTTTATAAATGATATAATGATCTTATTTTTAAGGACTTTTAAAACGTCACGGTTTTGAAATACAATCCATTTATTTTATTCTATATGGGTTATTTATAAATTGTATGATTATGATATATGTGGATCACATGAATGTAAATACATATTCAGGGTGTGCCCTGATAGCGCTCTAATGCATTGGGTAAAGAATTAATCATTAGAGATGACAAGTTTCACGATACCTTGCTGAATAACCTTGGTAATTTTTATGAAACCTCAGGGATAAACCTTGGTGATATATTCATGAATGTCTAAATTAAATGTTATAGCCACATATTCAAGTTATGATTAATGTTATTTTTATTCTGATATTTTTATTCTTCCATTTCTTATTCCTTTATGACTTTTATAATGTTCTTATTAATATTGCTCAAGATCACATGTCAATTGTTTCACTTGTTTTCCTTACTGAGACTTCTGCTCACCCTTTTTCTTTGATGTAAGTCTCCATGATATGATATGCAGTAATTTTACATAGGATGAACCTATGATGAATCCTTACGAGTGGTTTAGAATAATTTTTTATGTTGTTTTCATGTATTATGTTCCTGATTTCCAGGACACTAGACATTAAAAATCCTATGTTTGTAAAATGTAATGAAAAGTTATGTAATAAAATGGAGGGATACCATAATGAATCATCCACCAGCTTCTCAAAATAATGGTCCCTAGAAGTTAGGACTCCCTCATTGATCTTTGGATGAAGACCCCCGATGAAGAGAGAAGTCTTAATCAAATATTGTGATGATACATCCGAATAAAAGGACACAAGTTCCTTGAAATGGTCAACATATTCCATCACCATCCATTGGCCTTGTTGAATACACATAAGATCTTCCCTTTTATATGTATTCACCTCTTCAGGTATAAATCATCATAAAAAGAAGGATTTAAAGAAATCCCACATCATCCCAACTTGAATTTATGGTGGGAAAACAACTCTCATTCGTCCAAAACTGTACCTTCAAACATACCAAAAACAGCATGCACTCTGACAGCTTTGGGAGTTCCCAATACCCTGAAGAAGTGCTCGACCTCTTCAAGACACTCTGCTACCTCTAACAGACCCTGATCACCATAAAGTATAGGCAATGTATGATAAGGAACAAAAACTGGGCAAGACTTATCAGAAACCATAGGGACCTTTCTGGTTGGCATTTTCAAAATAACATTTAAATCACCAATCCGAAACATAAATCAAATAAAAGTATAATGAAAAGTTTCATCCTGATCCAAAATGACTGACTCAAAAACCAAAAAAAATACAAACACAACCCAAAATTCTCTTTTTATTCTAGATTTCAAAACTTCCTCCCTTCAATGCCACTTTCAAAATACCAAACCTACTTTTCAAACGAAATTAAATTTCCAAAAATTGTTTCCCCTTTTTGAAATCACATTAAAAAAACAAGGTCATGCCTTTAATTCCAAGTGCACACCCTAGTAATCCCATGAACCATTGCGCAAACCTTCATATTTTTTCATCCACATGCACCAACATGCACTTTCCATGCATCCCCTCGCATGTGAAAATTTTCATAAAGAGTACCCAAGGTTGCACCCAAACCATTTCTATACCCATTCCAAACAAACACCATATTTTTGTACCAAGGACATGCATTTTTTAAATCCATTTCCAGAATTTAAATACATTGAAAATAAATCATTTTCATTTCAAAAACCCTTTTTCGTTTCTAAAAGTGCACTTACACCCAACAGAAACAAGACCACACTCAACATTCATAAAATTATCTCAGTGAGGGACTAGTATTCAGGCTTAACCTGGTGACATGGTAGTGGTACATTCCCCAAGTAAGCATCAACAACTAGGAGGAACTTTAACTATGTAATCAAACTCCACATAGGTCACTACTCCATGTGAAATCACGATGTAACCTCAGCTTGCCTCCATTGTCATCCCTCAATCTAAAAGAAACCAGAATGAGACAAGGACTCAATTCTCAAACTACCCCTAGTGACTCGAGGTTAGGAACATGCGAGGGTTCGTGACATCCTTCCCATACCTACCTCTCATGTCCCAACAGTCCTAATCACCATCTGTTTTACACCACAAATAACAAGAAACTTCCTTTGATACAATTTTTTCATGAACCAAACTGGGTCGACCATGAACTTGTCACCTGAGTCAGTCCACAACATGGCTTGAAGGGTGTTCCCAAGCCCCATGGGCTGGCAACTAGTGTCATGCATCAAAACCTAATTTTTGAAAATGATTTTGCCCAAAAAGAGAAAAAAATAATTATAAAACTGAAACTCTAGAAGTGGAAAAGAAATAAGCAAAACCGCTCAATATACCTCCACATGACCTTCTAGGTCACCTCCCAACCAGAGGCAACCTTGCTCTGATAATGGGAAACTCGGCCAAGAAAATATGATTAATGGAAACTTGTAACAGAAATGATAAAATAGGCGTGGGCTTAAAAATGATCAGTAGGGATTCCAAAAGTGAACAATAGAATCAATTCATTTTTCAATTCAAAAATAGACCAACAAAACCAGTTTGAACTACAGTTATAAAAATGTGGTTTTCATATATACAATTTATTTTGAAAACTAACAATCACAATTCAATTTCCCTTATAATTCAAAAACAAGGGAAATAAATAAAGAGGGCGCACACAAACATTTCCAAATAGCTACATTGAAATCCTTTTTTTAAAAACCATCCATATGTACAAAGTATTTCAATGAAAACACCAAAACCAAGTTCAAGGGTATGATTCCACACACAATAAGTGAAATGGTACAAATAGTGCTCGTGTCAAAGGATCGCAGAAAACCTAAGAACTCGGAGGAAGAACAGAATGTACTAATACATGTGACTCATCCTGAAGGCATGTCTACTCTCGACGACGTCATAACACCCAATCTCTCGGGTTTCCCTACTGGGCCTAACCGAGGGTCCCAATCCCCTATGAGAGCAAAGTCTATACTATGGGCCACTAACCAGTGCGAGGTATAAACTAGTGCAATAATCGTTCTCATTAAACCCCCTTTCATTGCTATGTTTCCATGCTATGTTCACAATGAGTTGTTCCACACATTCGAACAACAAGAAATATATATATAACTAAGCATGTGACACAATCTGGCACCACCCCGACCACCTCAAGATTAGTCTCATGCCTTAAAATAAATATACTCAAAAGGAGTCCGATATTGAGGACCCTCTTTTCTCATGATCAATTGACGAGGCAAGAGACCTAACCAAATAGGGGTTTTCCAACATACCATTTCAAAGATGACAAACGGGCCTTTAGATTTTCCTCATTCAACCATTTAAAAAAATATTTTAAAATGTTTCCAAAATAGCAATTAATGTTATTTCTTACAAACATGGTCAGATAGACCAAAACATGTTAATATTATTTCACAAAAACATGCATTTACCAAAATAAGAATTTTCCAAAACATTCCAAAACAACAAACATTTATGAACCATTTTCAAAAAAAAATTTAAACCCCAAAACATGTTTCAAACCAAATTTTCAAACCTTATAGAACCCATTAAAAACCATGTTTTCCAAACCACTTAAAACAAAACTTTATAAGACCTCATTTAAAACTCTCCTTATAAACCACTCAAGGAGACCAACATTATTTGAAAATTTAAAATCCATTTAAGAAAAACAATAAACCTTAGAAAATGTTTCAAAAAGGCCCTTAACCAGATATAACCAAGAACACACCCAACTACCTCACATTTGTCAAGCGAACAGTTTTCCTTTCAAAACACACACCAAACCATATTCACTATGTTTTTCAAAAACTCTTAAGTGATGTAATATTTATAAAAAAGACCATACAATTTATCAACAATTGTATGAACAAGACAAAAAATTTATAAACAATTTAATAAATAGACCAAATGATTTATCAATAGTTTATAATGAATCAAAAAGTTTATTAAAAAATTTATAAATAGATCAAACAAATTACAAAAACTAGAAAACACTATACACACTATTTTTAACAAAACCAACTAACATGAAAACACTATAGTAGATTGACCAATTATTTTACATGATGCAAATCATGTAAAATAATTAATTAAAACACACAATCATTAAATGTACCTATTCATAAAAGAAAAATGTGGATTCACCTACCTCAAATCAAGTGAAGATAGAGAAAAACTTCGATCGAAGAAGGGACACGGCCCCGTGGACCAACCACACACGCTAATCAGTGAGAAAATCAGATGACACACAACCCGCAATGATATTAGGATTCATCCAAAATAAATAAAAAACACCACGGATGAAAAGAAGGAAAAATAAATAAATGAATAAATAAATATACCGAAGGAGGGGGTTTTACACGCACAAAGGGAAGGTGGTCAGAGTAGGGCAAAGAGGGTTCACCAGTGTGAGTCACAATGGAGAGAAGGAGGGGTCCATGTCCATCATTGGACGAAGCAAGGGAGTCAGCTGGCCAGAGGTGTGGAAGAGAGAGGGGAGGCTTTGGTTCTACCGATGCACTACAGGTCGATGACCAAGGCTCGTCGGCTAGAGTGGGAGAGGGAGAATCTAGGTTCACAGGAGGCCAGAGCGGGGAAATGATGGTGGCAGAGGACCGGAGTAGGGGAGTGGGGCTGGGTGAGGTCGGCTGCAGGGGTGAAGGGAGATGGTTGGCTAGAGGTTGACTTCTGGAAGAGGTAGAAGGCAGAGGGCCAGATCACAGAGTGGTTGGAGGTAGCTAGGTCCTGGGCACGGCTGTCGGGGCATGCTGATGGCAGAGTGAGGGTGATGGGAGTGGGAGGGTGAGTGCAGAATATCAGTTGGAGGGTTCAGAAACTGAGGTCAGAGCACAATGGGGGGTCACGAGTACTTGGTGGTGCATCGAACAGAAAAACTAGGGGGAGTAAGAGTGGACCACAATGCTGAACAGGAAAGGGATAGATGGGAAAAGAGGAGAGCTGTCGGGCGAGGGTGTTGGGGCGTAGAGGGTAGAAGCGCAGAGCAAGGGAGAGGGGCGAAGGTGGGGGTAGAGGGCAGGCCAGATGCAAGTGGAGGTACAGGTGCATGTGGAGGGCTGAATACAAGGGTGGTTCTTCCGGTGGGATCCACTACAGGGGTTAAGAAAGAGTGTCATGGGGGATGGACAAGGTCAGAGAGGCAGCTCACATAGGTAAGGGGAAGGGGGTGTGGCGGGATTATGATAGGGTTAAGTTTAGTGTTCCTTATGTTTTCTTTTCATTCTTATAATAATAATATTATTAAAATAATAATAGTAGTAGTATATAATAATAATTATAATACAAATAATAATAATAATAATAATAATAATAATAATAATAATAATAATAAACAAAAAATAATGATAATAAAAATGAAAATAATAAATTCAATAATAATAAAAATTAATAACAATAAAAATAATATTTATAAAAATAATAATAATACAATAAATACAATAATAGAAATAGTAAGAATAATGAGTAGTTTTATAACTCTTGGGTCGACTGTGCGGCTACCTCCAACCGCACGGTGACTGCACACGGGTCCGAAGCCTAGTAAAAATATTAAACGACAAAAAATTTAATTCGGGACCCAGCCCTGACCTTGGCGCAAGAACCCGAAGCCAAAAATTTATAAAATAAAAATAAACATAAAAATCGGTTTGTAACGTAGAGTATACAAGAACCATTATCCTTTGAATAGTAAAATTATTACATTAAGACTACAATATTCTCTCACAATGTAGATAGATGCATGATTTCCTAGTCCCACTTATTTCAGACACTATAGGGAGGC
The DNA here is from genome assembly GCA_963277665.1 of Viscum album. Taxonomy (NCBI): domain Eukaryota; kingdom Viridiplantae; phylum Streptophyta; class Magnoliopsida; order Santalales; family Viscaceae; genus Viscum; species Viscum album. The sequence continues at coordinate 1,720,438,293 of OY728141.1, forward strand.
TCCTAGATGGTATAAAAGGAAAAAAATAAATTAATCTTCCATATAATGAATGGAAGAATAAGTGGATGACTTCCAAAAAAATAGGTTTAAGTAAGGATATGATGAATATGAATTTAGTTATCTTGTGGCTATAAACGTTTTAAAAATTACATACTGAAACCAACCACTTTACTAAACACTTTAAAAGAGATTTTTTTTAAAAAATTACAACATATTAATATAATATTTCAAATATCATCTCAATCCCACTTTGAAATTTCAAAAGGATTATTTTAAAATTTTAAAAACATCACTTCAAATCATTTTTTTAAACCCCACATGAAAATTGAAAAAATTTCCAAAATATTGATGGTTCCCTTAATCATTTGTACCCACTATATCACCTCAAGTGGACCTTGAACTGTATAAAAATATATATAGTATCAATTCAAATGTTCTTGGTTATATTAAACTATAAATCAATAATATTAAACTAATACCCCTTTTTTGATTATTAGTAGTGTCAAAAATATAAATTTTAGCTCCTAAAATATATATGCAATCACCATGAGTATCATTTATAGAGATGAATTTCAATATTCCATGAAGAACATATTGGGAGGAATATTCTAAATAACATGTATTATGAACTCGATAGATTAATTCTTTAAAAATTAATTCAAACAATCCCCAAATAACCATGGGAATGAACATCAGATAAAAATTCACCAACATTATAAATTCTTCCAAAACATTTAGTTTCTTTTGAATCACCATCATTCGATAACATGAATAAAAACTCATTTCAAAAAAGTAATCATGCATTGAAAACATTCGAACCCTTTTAGAAAATTATAAAACCTATTTAAAAACTCTTTTATGAGCTTAAAACACACCTCCCTACCATGTAATTGAAAAAATTTCTTTAAAAATACACTTTCATTTAAGAAATCATCCTAAATTAAAATTTGAGAACCCACTACTTTTTAAACCAAACATGATAGTTAATTTTTTTTTCAAAACACCATTATACCTAGTTTAACAATAGTAACATTCCATAAAATTATTCTTTGAAATGATGCACTAGAACTAATTTTAAACATAAAAATTTGTAAAAATTTTGTTTGGACTGAAAACTAGCTTTAAAATTACCATTATGAACAAAAATATTACACAAAAAAGATATTTTATCCACATGCAAAAAAATAAAATCATATTATGAAATTTTTGGAATCAAAAGAGATTAAAACTAAAAATCTATGAGGGATATAAAGAAACATATGAATTTACCGTAATGTTTATTGAATCATGTTCCAATCATGTATCATACTCTAAAGAGTTGTCAATACCGTGCACATGGTTATGCATTATTTTCAAACCATGAAGGAAATGGTTTTCCTCTAATTGTTCTTCCACTATTACCCAAAAACTCAAGAAACCAGCAAAATATAAGATTCAACTCAATGGGGACCAAAATACTATACCCTCATGTCAAAAGCTATAAAAATATAATCAAAATAGAATCAAATTGAAGAATTAATCATTATTACACATGAAAACTCATTTCTTAACTAGAAAGATAAATATAAATAACCTAGAAATATCGTACCTTGTGATTTTTTAAGTCTTGGATCTATACAATAAGACTCATCAAGTAAAAATAGTTCTTTGATACCATTTTTTAATAAATATTCTTATATCAACCATCCCAATCACCTAAAATATTCCTCTAAAAGATCTGAAGAGTCTTCTCGATTTACAAGAGACCATGGAAAGAACTATGGTATCAATATATATACAATTTAGATTTATTTCACCCTTTAATGACATTAAACATGCATTGTAAACATTTATGAGTATCTAGCATGTTGTGTCTATACATTATACATCCATGTATATAAACTAAATAGTTATAAATAAATAATCAAAACAAAAGGATTCATACAAAAAATAACTAAAACTCAAATTTTTTATAAAACATCAGTGCAATGAATTTTTAGATATCTTTTTAAAGGAAAAAAAATCTAATAGAGAATATTTAATATTTTTAAATAAAATAAAATCCCCAATAAACCAACAACTAAGCCGCAACTTGAATATCTCCATGTGACCCATTGTCATTTACTTCCACCAAAATCTCCATAAATGGACTACATTAATGATGTGTAAATTGAGATCATAACATCATAACATATATGAAAACATAAAAGATATGTATACCCATATGGGTGTGTATGTAAGGTGTGAGATGAATAGGCCTGGTAAGATTTCATAAAATATTTAATTAAATTTCATTTTAAAAACATTTCACAAAAAAAATATCTTGAAAACCATTTAACAAAATGTTTTAGAAAAGGAATGTGTGAAGGAATGAAATATCATCCATTTATCACTTCTTGAAAACCCAAGGAAAAAACTTTTCGAAAAATAAAATACAACCATGGTTAAGATCCAAACATTTATAATCGTGTATATAAAAAAAATTCATTTAAAAAAATTCTTAAGAAATCCAATTTTTTCTAACCAATGGATGGTATCATACATTTAAATGTGATTTTTTAAAATATTATAAATTTAGAATTCAGAAGTTATGAAAATAAATGAAAATCAATTTTATTCATTAAAAAACACACATTTTTTTAATAAAATAAGTAAACTCAATTATAAATTTAAGATGGAATATAGATCAAATGAGATCCATTATAACAATGACGTGGAATAATAGAAAACAATTGTTGCAACATGTCCATGAAATGTAATGGATGAAAAAAATGAGTTTAGTGGGGATCTATAAGATAATTTCATCAAATAAAAAATAATCATGGGAATATTAATAGATCATAAGGTATGATAATATTAAACATATACCAGTAGAATCAACAACCCAAGGGTTCCCATCCATAACAACACCGTTGGCAGAAAAATGAGGCTATCACATATGTAACACTATAGGTGAAGCAACATGGATATTACATCACTAATGGTATAGGAAAAGAAATTAAGACATCATTTATAAAAACCATAATACAAAAAATATCACTAAAATAGTTACCTTGGGTTACTATAGAATGGTAAAAGTAGAGGTGAGGAAAAAATATAAACACAATCAACTTCTAATTCAATAATAAAACATAAACAATAAACCTCATCTCACCTCCAATTCCCTCTCAATAAATATCAAACTATCATGTCATGAAAAAATCACATAATATAAAATAGATACATATCTCATAAAAGGTGAATATCCTATAGAAAACAATAACCCAAGGGTTTTCTAATAAGGGTGATAAAATTATAATGATTTTTTTAATAAATTGACAACATACCTTTAATAATTAGATATGTGAAAATATTGTTATAAAACTATTCTTATTATTAAATAAGGATACAACTTATCAATTAAAAAAGGCCTAAAAATCATCATGAAAAAACCATGTTATAAATATTCTTCAAAACATAATAGGTATAAAAATATTGAAAAAAATCATTCGTCTCAATGGAGTCAACTAATAATTATAGAAAAATAGGGGAAAATGGAGGAACACATAGAAAAATAGAGAAAAAATGGGTGAATCTATAAGAGATCTCTTCTACATTGGTCATGTGATATAGGGTGTTTAGGAGATCCAAATTGAGTGGATGAAATCAGCATGTGGCTGTTGAAGAAGAATGGAAAGCAACACACACATTGAAGTAGTGAAAGGGAATTGATATTTCTAAAAATGGAACCATAGTGGAAAATGGTAATGAATAGTGAGAGGAATGAACAAAAGAATGTAAAAAAGAAATGAAAAATGTCAAACTAATACATTGCCCAGCTAAAAGAAAATATATAGGAAAAATTACATTATACAGAACCCAAAAAAGTAATCAATGAGTGATGTGGAGGATAAAATAACATACCATGGATTCAAGCCCTAATTCATCCAAGAGAAAGAAGAGGAGGAGCGTTGACAGCAAGGGACATCCACGAAATATTGGGAATCATGACTGAATCAGTCACAGTTAGGGTTATTTTAAATGGATTGATAAGAGTTTTATTAGAGCTTACAAAAAATCACTGATATTGATACCTTTTATTCGAACTAGAAAATATCTGATAAAATCCATCATTCTCAGTGCTAATGTTTTACCATTGATAAGGAGACTTTTTATCAGTGCTTTTTTAGCACTAATAATACTCTATCTTTATCAACACTAAAGAATCACTGATAAAAGGAATCATCATCAATGCTAAAACTATAGTGCTCATATAGGATTTATAATCATAATTATAAAAAAATTGTAAATATAATTATAAATATTTTTATATGAGTATAAATGTATTTATATCATTATATATATTTATATATTTATATATATATTAAATATATTTATTATTTAAATTTATTTATTATAAATCTATAATTATTTAAATATATAATTATTTATTTATAATTATATAAAAGATTTTTCTAAAATAATATTTTTATTTTAAAATATAAATATATATTTTTTAAATATAGTAAACATACATTTATAAATATGTTTAAAAATAAATACATTTGTAAATATAGTTATAACTATTAATTCATAATTATAAATAAATTTCTATCATTATATATATTTATATAATTATACATTTAGAAAATAAATAAATAAAAATAAAAATATAGAAAAATATTAATTATTTAAATATATTTAATATAATTGTATAATTATAAATATATTTATATCATTAATTATATTCATATATATATATATGATAAATATATATAAATATGAATATAAATATAGTAAATATATTTATTAATATTTTATAATTATTTAAATATATATAATTATTTATTTATAATTATACAAATATATGTTTAAAATATATATTTATAACATTATTAATGAATATATGATCTTAAATGCTTGCAAGTTAGAAATGAGTGAAATTGAATAATTAAAAATGATTACACTTTAAAAATATTAAAAATGACAATATTTTATTAATTAAATATAAATTGTTAAAAAAAGATATATATTGAAATAAATATGAATACATATTTAAAATATTAAAAAATATTAAAATGTTTAAATTCAAAAGAAAATAAAAAATTAAAAAAAACATTAGAAATGAATAAAGTATACATAATTGAAATAATATTAATAATTAATAAATGAAATTTATCGACTAAAAATAATATATTAAATGAATCATGTTATAATGAAACTGAAAAATGAAAACTAAAATTTGAATAAAAGACAAAAATATTAGACGTATGTGATTCTATATATGATTTCATTAATTACGTAAATATTTGTGTGTGTGCATTGTATATAAAAATTAATTAATTACATATATGTTTGTGTGAGACCAATGTAACACATATTTGATATATGTTAAATTGAAAAATAATACAACATTCAATTATGTTAATTACTCATTGTAATTAGTTAGTACTTTTAATTAATATTAATTTTTAATTATAAACCATTTTCAGTAAATATATGACTTATTTAATGTAAGTATAAATATTTTGTATTATATAAATCTTATTTTAGGAAATATTATATATATATTGACATATATATATATAGAAATATATATATGAATATATTTCTATATTAAATGTATTAATGAATAATTATGTATAAAAATCATTAAAATGAATAAGACATTAATATGTTTTTTAATTATTATGTTTTATTCATTTTATATATTTATAATTAATATATATTATTTATTACTATATATAATATATATATATATAACGTATTAATTTTTATTAATAATTATTACATTAATATATTTTTTATTCATTTTAAATTTATTCATTTTAAATTTTTTTGGTTTAATTATTACAATTGATTAATTTTTTATATTTTGGTTTAATTATTACAATTTATTCATTATATATATATTTATTTAATATATACTCTTTATTAATATTTATAAACTATATATATATGTTAAATTTATTCATTTTTATCAAAAATTATTTAATTAATAAAATGTTTTATATTTTTCATAATTTACTCATTTTGAATATTTCTTTGTTTAATTATTTCATTTTATTAATTTTATAAATATATATATTTAATATATACAATTTATTAATATTTACAATTTATATATATCTATATTAAATATATTCATTTTTATCAATAATTTTTTAATTAATAATTGTTTTAATATTTTATTAATTTTTCCCTTTTAAATTTTAATTTGTTTAATTATTTTTATTTTATTTGGGACCTTTATTAGTGCTAAAAAGCATAGATAATGGATACCATTTATCAATGCAAAAAATTAAGCGCTGATAAAGGATGCCCTTTATCAATGCTATAAATAAAGTTTAGACAAATTGAAGTTCTATTAATGGCATGTTTTGTAGTTGTGACTTGTCATTCATCCACATAGTTAAGTACAACATATGTCAATCAAGTAATCATGTACATGCATTTCCTTTTTCTAATTAAATCATGGTCCTAAAATTATTTCCTTATCATACAAGTGGGAAGTGGGAAATCCCATCTTGATTAAGCTCTAACTAATGACATGATTTGTAACATACCCAACCACCCCCAGATTAGCTAAGCCTTAAGGAATAAATAAGAATGATATCAGATTATAAAGGTTCACATGAATTTTATCTCACCAACCTTTGGTAATGGGGATTAATAATAAGCCTACACCCTAAGTATATCAATAACCTTACGATATTCCATGTGATATACTTTAGTAGGCCAGACCAAATGATAAGTTACAACTTATTATCTCTTGAGTCTATTATTCACCCCCATACAAATATCTATGTCATATACAGGATTCTATTCTTGCTAATCATATCATATCATCACAACCCATAATACATTTTAATGATCATTGATTATAGACAACTCAAATTCATACATTGATGGAATGTTATCATTACACTATTCATGTAATAGAAATTCATTACACATGAATTAATGATAAATTAAGATTGAATTTATTATAAATCCTTGATACATTTATCAACCATTACATAAAATCTCTATTATTTATAATGATAATATATTCGACATGAACCTCATGCTTTTTCCATATTAATTGTTTTTTCAAAGGATATAATTCATTTTCATTTGTAGCCACTAGACAAATATTTACATCTCCCCTCTCAATAATCTCTTGAAATAGATAGTATTTGTGAAGGATCTCTTTGGTCCTTTGGTGGTACCGAGGTTCCTTTTCATGAGTAATGATTCCATTATTTCCACATCAATTCTCAATATACCCCACAATGCAAGTAATCAACTTAAGTTTATTGTTCAACTTCATGATCCAATAGCTAGATTCACAACATATGACACAACAATGAACTCTGCCTCTACTGTTGAGTTTTCCATAGTGGCTTGTTTGGATCGTTTCAAACTAACAGCTACACCTTTCAAGAAAACCCTGAAACTAGATTGAGATATCATTCAATCCTTATCAAATTATAAACAAGAACCCATGTAACCTCTTAAAATGAGCTCATCCTCTCCTCAAAAAATAAATAACATATTCAACTTCATTAAAGAACTAAAATGATATTATTTAAAGTAATCTGGTGACTCTCACCAAGGTTGTATTGGTATCTAATTGTTATGATCAATGTACAATTGATATCATGTTAAGTTCATAATAGGAAAAACATGACAGATCCTATGATAGTTTCATAAGAAATCCTATCCATACATTGAAAGTCTTTAATAGGATTCTAGATCATTCTAAGATGAGTGACATGAAATATTAGTATGGACCAGTTATTAGAGTTATCTACTCTAAAATTCTTTATCACTTTATCAATATATGTGTCTTGAAATAGTCTAATGAATATATTTTTTACATCTTTATCGATATTTATACCCTATATATAGTATACATCAACCATGTATTTTACCAAGAAATATTTTTCTAACCACACCTATATTGAATGAAAAGTTGGGATATTATTTTTGATAATTCATATATCATCCCCATAAAATATTAAAAATTCCACAACATTCCCATTAACCCACATTAATACATATGAATAATTCACATTCTTGAAGAAACCAATTTCTTTGATTGTATCATGAAACTATATGTTCAAAAATTAGGATGTATACTTCAATACATAAATAGATTTTTGTAACTTATAAAACTTTAATAGGATCAGTTGGAACTTCAAAACATTTTTGTTATTTCATATATAAATCCAAAGCTAAATTCTCATTAAGGAATATAATATTTCATCCATATGATATATTACATAATATTAATGAGATGTTATCGCTAGCAATATCTGATTAGACTTTATCATCATAACAGGTGAAATAATATCTTCATATTCTATATTATGCTTTTTTTTAAAAAAATTACACTATAATACCACTATTGGTATAAAATATACTATAAATGATAGTTTTGTTTTGAAAAAATTATTCTCACTCTATGGGTATTACCCCTTTAAGTTCTTCCCCCAAGTTCCAAATAGGGTTAGTGTATATAGGGTATGCCATAGAATTCATTGAATTTATCTATTTATCATAATAATAACTATCAATGACCTATTGATAGGTTATATGTTCATCATCTATGAACATTATTTAATTATAATTTTACATAAAAAATCTATACCACTTAAGTTCTTAATAAATCTTACCATACCTTTAACGTCCTTCTGTTACTTGAGTAAGTCATTCTTCCATAATTCTTTGTTAAACCTGGTCAAATTTCATCTCAAGATAAATTTATATTTTTTGGTTTGAACTTCTTTATGTTCATAATTTCTCACACTAACTCATCAATTTACATATTACTTATAAAGGAATATACCAGTTTAAGACACAAACAAATTGTGATCAGTTGTACTATAGAAATGAAATCACTTTGTTTCCTTAGGATCCCTAATAAATAATCATTTATTTGAATTAGGTTTGATCATATGAGAATCCAAATTTTTTACATATTCTTTATAATCCAAAATAATCAGAATTGCTTTTGGGTATATTTCCTAATAAATATCTCTTATGTAATCTCTACGATCACTTTAAATGAAACAAAACAAAATTGAATTGAAATCGTTTATAGAAAATATCCATATAATAAAATAGAAAGGCCACACTAACTAACCATCAATAATAACATTTAGAATAGTGTAAAATTAATCCTCCTAGACACATTGTTCCACTGTAGTGTTATTGAAGGAGTTAGTTGAGAAACAATTCCAAAATCTCTTAAGTGATTAGTGAATTCCTAGATTAAGTATTCACCACCTCAATCTAATTGGATATTCTTTTGTATTTTACCCATTTGACTCTATACTTAATTCTAAAATTATTTAATCTTTTAAAAAATTTTAAACTTGTGTATCATTATAAACACATATCAATACTAAAAAAAGTCCTCAATAATGGTTATGACGTACATTAACCCACAAATTTCTTTAGTACTTATTTCTATAAAGACATCACTATGTATAAGATCCAATAGTCCACTAGCCCATTATTCTTTTACACTAAAAGTTTATATGGCTATATTTCCAAATAAATAAGATTCAAATGTGTCAAATTATTCAAAATATAATGAATTCAATAACCCAGATCTATAGAGTATTTTAATGTTTTTCTAATTTATATATCCAAGGAATCAATGGTAAAGGTAAATTGGGTAATCATAAATCTTGACCATATTAGTAAGAATTTTATTGATAGGATTTTCCTTTTCCAAAATATATAAAACATTGACTATATTCCCAATTCCATAAAAAATTTCATATATATATATATGAATACTCATTTTCTTAATAATAATGGAAATTTTTTATCTTGTCCAAACAATTTTTTTATAACAATGATATTGTATATTTTATTTGTTTACAATCACCAAAGGTTCATGACGATGGATGATTATGAAAGGTGTGTTTTCCCAATAGGTTTTTAGAAATAATTTTCGAAAATAACAAAAGGTTGGTTTTATTGATTAGATTATGATGTAATGATATTTAAAATTACCAGGTAACCATACATGATATTGGTGATATAAGAATTATTAATACTATCATATATGGGATTGGAGTTTTAGTATGTTCTTAAGAGGTTTGGATAAGAGGTTCAAATGGAAGCACTGATAAAGAGATGAAAAGAGGCATGTAATATCTCTATACATAAAAGGCATGAATTCATGATATTAATATAGAATTTCAATGAGAAATATAGATTTGAGAGGTTATAAATGAACTTATACTATAATATTCTAGATTTGTAATAGGTGTGAGTAGGTTAGAAGATAGTTGGAGATGGCTAGAGATACATTCTTATGGTTTTTTAGTTAGATATTTCTAATAAAATATAAAATTACCTATGTGTAAGGGTTAATATGGATGATATGTAAGCGCTGATCTAGATGATACATATGGGTTAATCTAGGTGATATATAGTGGTTGATATGGATAATATTTAATGGTAACTTACATTTTCATTATGATACTTAAGGTTCACTCGGATATATAAGGGTCACTTTTCATACATAATGATTTGTAAGGGTTACCTGATAAGTAAGGGTACATCTAGACTTTTCTAAATATTGATTGTGATGGGCTAGTGTAGGACTACACTGTAACAGACATTCATGATAATAAACTATTTACCTCTATGAGATTAATCAAAAACCAGTATACAATATATGTCTATGAAGATACATGTCACATTATAAATATATATTATCTATAATTTTATGAAACCATAATTCAAATTCCACATCATGATTAATGAGATTACACCATATGGATTAGACTATAAAGAAAGAAGCATGGATATTAATGTTATGTTTTTTTTATCTATACAGATTGAGATTATGTAATGAAAAATATTACCACACTTTAATACTTATAATATTTGAATAAAAATGATGAAGGAACAAACCAATATTTCTTTAATAGATGTTGTCACACTATGAAATTAAAAACAATTAATAATTCAATTAATATTTGGTGACTTGGAACTCTTAAAAAGGTTTAAGAGTATTACATACAACCATTAATGATCTATTTGAATATCTATGTTGGGTATTCACTTGGTAAAAATTAAATGGATATATTTATGGAAGAGTAGATTTATGATTGTTTTTAGAGTTTAAATTTACATTTAATAATTCCCAAGATATATCAGAACCTATTGTATAGACACATAAAACACATAAAATAAAGAAAAGGTATAAATAGTTACAATAAGGAAGGAGGAAGAAGTTGAAAGGTTATAATCAACATGGGATTCATTGGATATTTAAATTTAATAGAAATTTTTTGTTACTTATTGACGTTATCTTGAATGCCATATTTTTTAATTTTAATTATTATATACCATAGAAGGATTTGGAATTATAAAATGTATACTAATAAAAATTAATATTAATTAAATTATTATAGATAAATCATGTACATAAATAAGAGGATATATAATTATGAATTTTCAATAATATATTTGGTTGAACTTTTTATGACGATAGAGTTCAATAAAGTAATTCATAATATAGAATTTTGTTTGTCTAGAATTTTTACTGGTGGGTGAATATTGTTTAAAGATCAATGATTCAACTATTCTCATAAGGTGTTATTTAAATATGGTTTTGTATTTGAGATAATTATAAGGTATTCATTAGAGAATCACCTATAAAATTTTAATGCATTTTAAAGATAATATACATGATGATATGAGAGAGAACTTATTGTCGGTAAAATGAGAAGAGATATACAAGTATATAAACTTCTATCCTCTAGAGAATATCAAGGGGGAGAAGGAAGTTACCCTTGAGATATAGTGATCTATTACCTAAATCATTTTATATTAAGTGATCCTTAGTGTGGATTGAATTCACCTAAATTATATAGGGAGTGAGACTTGAAAATGAGTGGATTCACCTAAAACATTTTTTCACCAAAATAATGAGTTTATAGTAGTATTTTGGTACAATATAAAAATTATGTGTTTATTCTATTCAGATGAATCCTAGCTAAATTGAACCAAGTGAAATCATTGTGTGATATGTGTTTTAAATTTCTACATTTATGCATCAGATTCAATGAGATAGTTCAGAAAGTAATTGATCAACATCTTGAAAATTAGTTCTTAGTAACAATGGAGAAATATCTAATAAAAATATGATCAATTTAAATAAAAACATGTGTTGGGAAACACTATAATTCACCCTCCCACTCATAATGCCCCTTGAATAATAATAGGTTGTATAAAAGATTAAAGGATCTCTTTTTGGAGTTAAATATTGAAGATTTTTTTTTCATATTATTATAGATCTTATATCTTTAAAAGGTATGCTAATAGTACAATATGAGAATTAACTTGAGAAATTTTTTAACTATGAACTAGTGAATCAGGGTTCTCTTGAAGAATAAAATATTGAAAGAAAGATAAACCAAAATATTAGAGGACTTTTGAAGGGCTCGATGAGTATATTGAACCAGTTGTGGATGAATTTTCCCAAAATGAATAAGTAGTTTAATATCAGAATGAAAATCCAGAATAACCAAGATTAGTTATTTATTTTAATCAAAAGTATGAAGAATATGTCAGGGTGGTAAAAATAAGATTACTACTGTTGAAGAACAAATTTTGGATAATGATTCTCTCAAGAAAGAAGTTTTTGTTTTTAAAATAAGGATCTCCAAGGATATCTAATAAGATTATTTATATAAAGGAAATAGTTTTAGGGTCTTTAGTGAATAAAATGATTAAAATATGTATGTTTTTCTTATTTATGAAGAAAATATGTTCAAGGTTTCAATGAATGGATTAAATAATATCTTCATAAAAAGAACTAGTTTGTAGATAAACTACTGAAATAATTTGATAATACTATAATAAGGATCTATAAGGATCTCATTAAGAAATATGTTTAATGAATTTTCCTTCTCGATTAGTTAATTGATGATAAGAATTGTTGTAGAGATAAATTCATTATTATTAATCTTTAATAAAATTTTAATGGAACGTAAGTATATTTAAAAACAAGAATAATATTTAAATTTTTTTGTTAAATGTGAAGGAAAAAATGATTAAATAGTGTGAAATTTCATTAGTATCATTATAAGGATGAAATAATGGTCAACTGAAGCTTCTTAAAAGGGAATTTGATGGTGAAGTACAATATTTATTATTTGAAAGAGATAGGATTAAATTGAAGTTCATTGGTTTGGATGTTAACTTCATAGTTATTAGAAACTCAATTAAAACAAATAAGAAAATTTAGTTTATATTTTCTGAGTAATAATGAAATAATTAAGAGTGTCATGAAGCCTAAATTCCAAATGTTATTAGAAAAACATGTCTGAGATTTGATACTTCATCATCCAAAAAAATTAGGAAACTAATAATGATTCACAATAGAGAAATAAGAGTAGTTTATGAAGATAAATAAAGGAATTAAAATCATAAAGTGAATAATGTATTTGAATTAAATAATAGTATCTAAAGAGATAAATTTGGAAATAAGTTTTTTTATTATCGAATACCTAGTCATATAATAAATTTTTTAGAAGATTTTATTTTATTGATTTTATATTTTGAATGTAAAGGAATATAAAAGTTATTTATACCAAATAAAAGTAGATACAAACTAAGAAAAAGGTAATGTATATAAAAAAGAACTCAAATTTCACATTTGGTGGTTTTTTCTTATTATGGATAACAATTCCACTTGATGAAAAAGTTTAGAATAGAATTTTTGGGCTAGAATCCATGGATGAGAAGAAAAATAAATTATCATTATAGAATAAAATATTATGAATGTTACTATAAAGGACATATTGAAAGGTATTATAATATTAGAAGAAGATAAGGAAAGATATGGATGACCATTACTCCTTTGTCCATTATAAATCATGCTAATATAGAATGAATACCTATTACATTAAAGATTATTTTGCCATGATTGAAGAAATATTAGATGGACTATAGAAGGGATATGAATTCTATATCAAATTTTTTTAGAATAATTCATAGAAGGAGAAGAATCAATTGTTTAAAACTAATATGCAAGAGGAATTTGTATTCTTAACTATAAAGAAGGAAGTAAATAGAGAGACATATTTTCAAAAAAAATTGAATAAAATATGAAGATACTTGTAGAAATATTAGAGTAAATATTGTCTTGAAAAAGAAGGAATATTGGACATGTTATATCATAGAAAGTTAAAAATATATGAAATTACCAAGAATCCAAAGAAGAAGAATGGTGAGGAAGCAAAAAAAATTAAAAAATAATATATTAGTGGTATCATTATAATAAATCTTTCAATGAAGGATTTGAATAAAGATTTAATAAATGGGATGGTTAAAGAATATCAACCATATTCTTAGACTTGAGAAAAAAAATACACCTCTTCCCATGTAGTTTATTTCTTCTAATTAATAATTAAGTGGTATAAGATTAGGGGTGGGAAACACACCATATGGTTTTTAATTTAAAAGGATATGAATGAATAATAAAAACGATGAATTAATTGTGATGGATTGTATGAATTTTTATGATATAAAAAATTAATAATTGATATTAGAATAAAAATATATGGATATAAAGGAAAAATTTGTGATCATAAGTGGGTTGAGAGGGAATTAAAGTAGAACCTTTATAAATATAGAGATACATGAAGTAACGAAGAAATTAAAGTGGTTTCTATCCAGAGGTGACCAATAAGTGATATCAAGTAGAATCTAAGAAAACATTTTTTTAATCTAGTTATAACTACTGATATGATGATGTACATGTGCAACAAATCCTAAATTGGATTGAAATAAGTGTCAAAACCATATCTGAGTTTTTCAAATGGGATCAGGAAAATTCTGAAAAACAAAATATGTAATCAAGTTTTTACCAAGTGGTAAAGATCCCTAAATAATATGGTAAAAAACATTATAGAGTAGTATCTACGTCAATATAATAATAATTATTCTATTTTTCATGAACTAACAATGTAGTATCATATGGTCTCTTTCTAGGACATTAAGAGCCACTGAAAAAAGGATGAAATGACCAATAGGTTGTGTCCATGTGCTAAATAGAGTCTCAATAGTTTGTATAAATATATGAATAAATTAATTTATAATTAATTATGAGCCTACAAATGTGTATAATCCTAATCTAGGAAAGGAAAAACCCTGTAAAGAAAATAAGATCACTGATATAAAATTATATCACTAATTTTTCATGAACAACTGATATCTATTAGTTCAACATGTGAAATGACTCACAAAAATATTTATTTATTCCTTATAATCTTAGGGTATTGTTTAATTGATATTATTATCATAATAAATTGTATGCTGAAGGAAATAAATTTTTAATGTTTCATAAGACTATGTAAATAAGTGACTGACAAGGAAAAAACTGATGTTATTAATTTAGAATATTTTTCCTACATCTAGTTCTGAATAATTAGTAAAAGATTATTTTCTCATAAATCATTTACATGTGTAAAATTTTCTCCATTTAATTTATTTAGATGAATTCTATTGAAAATTAAAGTTAGTTGAAATTCAAGTTACATTGAAGTATTGTTGAAAAAAAATCAAATGTTTTGATGATAATCAAAATTTTGTTGAAAGAGAATAATGTTTTAAAGGATAAAACAAGTGGATTAAACCTATGAAGGTATGAGTTACCAAATCATGGCGTTATAACCCTAAAAATTTGGATCATCTATTCAAGTGTTAAAAGGATCTCATGGTTCCTTAAATTTGAAAGAATTTGGATGTTTAGCCTTTAAAAATTTATATGTTTTGAGAGAAATGTTGAGTTGATGATTTATTTTGTAAATCTAGTGCAAGAATCATATTGATAAACTGTGTGTAAAGATAATGAAGGTAACTTAATGCCTATATATGTCAAAAAGGTGAAGAAGTAATGATGTATTTGGTGATGTTGAACCCATTTCATTTTATATAAAAAGGGAGAGGAAATAAGTCTATAAAATCCATTTTTATATAGGATCATAAATTTAAAAAGGAGGAGAGATTATATCTATCTGTTGATGATGTATGGATTTTTTGGAATAATTTTAATAAAAAATAAAAAGTGGAAGATTGTTTTAATTTTGAATTCTTATGTTGGATTTCTTTTGGAAATCACTGAAGGTTGATGATGTGGATGGTTGTTAAGGTTGTTTGTTCCCAAGAGGTTGTGAGGATGGTTTATTGACAATCACTAAAGTTTGTATTTATTAATGACATAGTGATGTGAGGATGTGGAGAAAAAAAGGTAATCATACATGGTGATGTTGATATAATAATTCTTTAGATTTTCATATATGGAATTGGGGGGTTTTGATGTTTATGGAAGATTTTTAGAACAGGTTCACATGGAAGCACTAGTGGAGATATGAAAAGAGACAATTTTATATATCTATATATCAAGAACAAAGATCCATAATATTAAGATAGTATTATAATGGAAAATATATATTTGAGATATTATAAATGATCTCATATAAGAATATTATAAATTTAGGAATGGTTTGAGTAGGTTTGAAGAATCTTGGATAAAAATTCTTATGGTTTTGGAGAGACAAATTTTAGTAAAAATAGAAAAGTACTTGTATGTAAGAGAAAAGATAGATGATAAGTAAGGGTTCATTTGGGTAATATGAATCGGTTAATTTAGAATATATTTAAGGTTTTTCATAATTTTCTAAATGATATATAAGTGTAACCATAATCTTACTAATGATATGTAAGGGTTAATATGATATATTATGGTCACTATTTATTATATAGTGATATATAAGGGTTTCTTTGATACATAAGGGTCTCTTTGAAATATATAGTGATACATAAGTGATACTCTACAAGATATAGTGATATCTAGTCTTAATATACAAAATATAGTGATACGTAAGGGAAAATCTATAATGATCTCAATGAAGTATGTTGTATAGATATCACTAAGCTATAACCAAAGTTGTGAAAATCAGTGAAAATTTAAACATTTTTTCTAAGAGTGTTTAGGGGAAGTTTTCATTTACCGCGTATGATGATATCATATAATTTTTTTACCTCTTCATATTTCTAGGAAAGGTATATTTACACTTGTATAAGAGTTTAGTTGAAATTTTAGCTATTATGAATTTTTTATGAATATTTAATATTTTATTTTTTTAATATAAATTTATTCACACATGTTAATTTGGTGAGATCATTTAAATGATAAATTTTATTGAGATTATATATCTATTTGTTGAGTCCAGATTAGAGGGGTTTCTTATACTAGGCATAAGCCCATCACATGTACCATGGCTAAGACTGATCCCCATTTCTTCTATTTTCCTTTTCTTTTGCCTTACTTTTTTCTTTTTCCCTTTATTTTCCCCTTGCACAATTTTTTATTCATAGTATACCCCATGAGATCCTATGTCACATCACCGAGATAGGGATAGGGATAATAGTTTTAGATGGAGGATAAGGAACCTCCTAGAGATCCTATTTAGAGGTAATCGAGGACCGACCGGTGCATGACACATATTTGGTGTGAATATTTAGTGGTTTTCACCCAAAAGAATAACAATTAATCTTTTACTATAAATCCATATATATTTATGATTTAAAATTTTAAATCCTTGTTTATTTTGGGGACCACTTAGGGGATTATCTAGTCTTAATCATGGTGAAACTAGAGTTTCACACAATTTTGAGAGGTTTACGTTAGTGAAATCCCATGAACACAGTTTTTGGTTTATAGAACTCATTCCATGTGTTCTAAAAATATGGGGAAGATGTGTTTTTTGGACTACACACAAATTACATGGGAGAACACTCATTATAGTGCTGGCTCAAGGTGTGTTGGAAAAACATGACCATGTAGGGTACACAATCATATCCCGTGAAAGGTACATAGTTAGTGGCCACATTACATGCTTGGAAAAACCCCCAATTGGGGTACATGGTTGGGCACCCCATGTGGGGTTCATGCAGTGTACATGAGGTAAATGAATTGTAGTTTAGGGGTACAAACACAGAGTGGGGATGATATATAAGGTATGGTACCCATGTAGGGCCACAGACCATATTCATGGTCTACATTCCAAGTAATTTAGAAATGTACATACTAAGTGGATTAAGGAATATGACCAAGTGATAGCTCTGTAGGTACACATAGTGAACTTTTATTTAACTTGAAATGTTGTTCATTTTTTCTATATGTTAGAATCATAATTTGGAATAGTCCATTCAATGTTTTTAACCATATATATTGAGATAGTGGGATTATTATGGAAGTTATAATTTTCAAGGATGGTTTTTAAGTGGGAATGCATTTTTAGTAGGATTTATTCTTGTTTTGGTTTAAAAATAACCTCAGGGTTGGTATGTGATCAGTGAGGATAGGGTGAGGTGTGTGAGGTCATATATTTTCCTATCTAGAGTGTGCCATGACTATATGTTTTAGGTTTCTTTTGATGGACCCTTGATGGGGGGATGATATAGTATATCTGATGAGATCTCATTATTCCCCTATATGTTGGGTTTTGTTTTTATTGATTATGTAACAACCCGAAATTTTGAATAAATCTTGTTTCCTAATTTTATGTGTTATTTTATTTTATTTTTATACTCAACAAAAATGTTTCATTTGATAACATGATTATAATTAAAATGAGACCGTTGGGTTTAGATGGTTATATGACCATTGGTCAATATGACCGCTGGAAACTAAACGTTTTGATTATTGTCTCTAAATACAAGTTATCTTGGTTAATTATTATAGAAAGAAGATTTGATGGCCTCACCCAGTAGTCTTGGACCGATCGAAGCCCATCTAACAGAACTTGGGAAGGAGGTAGCACCACTGGGATTTTCTCTGGACCAAACCCAAGAGGAACTTCATCGTGTGAAGCTAGAACGGAATCACCTTTGCGAGAAGTTCAAACTGATAGAAATTACTACTCGTGCGATGTTAGCCGAGCCTCCCTCATATTCTCTCACCTTAGCACACCTTACACATAGGTCATATGATGGTGTGATAAGGGGCTATGTAAGGAGACCGTAACTGCCTTGTGTAATCCTTTGTTTTAAATAAAAATTGGGATTTCTTCTTATGATGAAGTTTATGAATTTTTAAATGACCGGATAAATATATTATGCATACTTTTGATGAATTTTAGAAAAAGGATATTTTAAAAATGTTTATGTAAACCTTAAATAATTAAAAATGTGTAATGATTTTCAAAAAATGGTCTTCTACAATTATGTTCAGTACGAAATTTAGAGTCTAATAAGATCAACTTGATTTTTGATGAATAGTAAATTATGAATAGTGATTTTATGATTAGGATTAGTAATGTGTCCAAATGGATTAGTAATCTCACTTAAAGAAAGTGTTAATATAATCTAGGCACCTTGATTAAGTAATGTGATTCAATAAAATGGTTAAATAACGGTTTCCTAAATTACTATTCAAGTATTAGTTTTTTCGAGTGAATAGTGTTTTTTAATTAAAAATTAAATTAAAAATATTTAAAAAAATTATTTTTATAAAATGGATTTCATTTTTGAACTCAGAGCACCGATATTATGTTATGGTAATTTTTTGGGTTTTTTCTGAAAAAATGAATTTTCGGTGAATAGTGTATTTATTTAAAAAAATAAATTAAAAATATTTAGAAAATTATTTTTATAAAATGGAGTTCATTTTTTAAATCAGAGCATTGATATTTGGTTAAGGTGAAATTTTGGGATTATTCTGAGAAAGTTGAATTTTCGATGAATAGTGAAAATACAGTTTTTAAGTTACGGGTGTTTAATGACATCATTAAATGATGTATTATGTTTGTAATCAATATGTTCGACTTATGAATAGTAATATAAGGTATGAGGTGTCCCAAGTGGCCAATTCCATGGGAAAATACCATGGGAAAGCCCATGGTTTTGCCAAAACCACTAATGAGGTGTCCATTGGCCATTAATGCCTTGTCCCCTCACTTTCTCTATAAATACCAAGCCATCCTCTCATCCATTCGACTCCCCACTCTCCCCCAACGAAGTTCTGGTCTCATTACCTCCCAAGGAGTCCTCATAGGGTACCCCCAATCCCTCAAGGTCCCAACCTTTGAGTTTTAAGTGTTACGTTTTAAGGTAAGGGATCCGACCTCTCTCTTTCTTTTCAAGTATCTCTTTTATGTCATTCCTTTTATGCTCCATGTTCATATGTTGTAGGATGTTATTTTATATTCATTATACTGTCCCTTTTTAGGTTCATATGACGAGAGACCCCCTCTTACTCTCATCATTTCATTTTATGAAAGTTTAAGTGGCGTCGTTAGGCTGCAAAAATTTTTGTAACAGATTCTTTCTCCCTTCTCATTTTCAAGATCTATTTTCATGTAAAGTATTTCAAGTTCCTTTTTATTATGTTGGGGTATGATCTCTAAATTTATCATACTGATATTTTAGGATCATATGATGAGAGACCCCATTTTATCTCTTCAATTCAGTATTTTGATGTTTTATGTGACGCTGTTAGGCTGCCGAATTTTTAAGGGATTCTTTCACCCTTCTCGTTTTCAAGATCTATTTTCATGTCAAGTCTTTCAAGTTCCTTTTTTATTATGTTGGAGTATGATCTCTATATCTATCATACTGAACCCTTATGTTCATATGATGAGATACCCTATTTTTATCTTGTCAATTCATTTTTGGTTGATGTTTAAGTGACGCCATTAGGCTGCCGAATTTTTAAGGGATTCGTTCGCCTTTCTCTTTTTTCAAAGATCTACTTTCATGTCAAGTATTTCAAGCTCATTTTTTATTATGTTGGGGTATGATCTCTATATCTATCATACTTATCTTTTATGTTCATATGATGAGAGACCCTATTTGATCTCGTCAATTCATTTTTGTCGATGTTTAAGTGACGCCATTGGGCTGCCGAATTTTCATAAGAGAAATCTTATTTTTGTCTTCCTTTCATGTTCTTCATTTCATATCGTATATCTTTCAAATTTCATTACCATGTTCTCAAATCCTTTATATTCTGTCCCTATACTGTATTATGGGTCATTTATGAGTGGTTGACCCATTTCTCCTCTCTTTTTAATGTCTTCTAAAACCTCATAACATAGCCATTATACTGCAAAATTTCCGTCTCAAAATGTCTCTATCTTTTTCTAAAGTTCTTTTATATTATTAATTGAATACTAAAAGTTCTTTCTTGTAAAGGGGTATTCACATATATACCAAAATGTTCAATTTTCAATTCTGGGATTTACTTACATGAGACCCACCTTCCTTTTCTGTGGGTTTTAAAGTGACGTAAAGATCATGTCTTTAAAGCAGTTTTTAAAACGTTATGATTATGAAATAAAACCCATTTATTTTATGCTATATGGGTTATTTATGAAATTTTTGATGATGATATATGTGGATCACATGATAATAAAGGAAAATTTAAGGGTTTTCCCTGATAGTGCTCCAATGCATTGGGTAATGATGTAACCACTAGAGATTACAATTTTCACGATACCTTGGTGAATAACCTTGGTAATTTTCAAATGACACCTTGGGGATGGACCTTGGTGATATTTTCCTGATTGTATATGTTAAATGATGTAGTCACATCTTCAAGTTATGAAAATTTTATTTTTATTATGATATGCCTCATGATTTCATTCTCATGCCTTAAAGTTCTTTTCATGACGTTATTGAAGTATCTCAAGTTCACATGTAAAATGTTTCTCTTGTTTCCCTTACTGGGATTTTTGCTCACCCTTTCATTTGATGTATGTCCCCAAGTTATGTGATGCAGTAGTGAACCTAGGATGAACATGAGGAGAAGCCTTTCAATTGTTTTAGAAGAATGTTTTATGTTTTCATGTTTAAAGTTCCTGGTTTCCAAGGCAATAAACCTTAAAGATCCTCAGTTTTGTAAAGCGTAATGAAAGTTTATGTGATAAAAAGGCGGGATTCTATAGTTGGTATCAAAGGATGGTTTAGTTATTTGTGAAAATTAGCATATGAAAACTTTAGGAATAAGCCTATAGAAATGTTTATATATAGGAAATATTCCTTCTATTTTGGTGAGTATTGAGTAAGGGCTTTCCAAGCAAATACATCCCTGTCTGGATACGAGCAGGTAGAGGTGGATCTGGCATAGATGTACGTAGGGGTAAAACCCAAAAACACCACTTTGAGCTAGACTGGAACGGGAACTGGTACACGACAACGGGCCTTGCTGCACTCTTGGTTATGACACTCCCGTGGGATATGCTTTGGTAAATTCATAAGCTTAGTATGAACCATTATTAAAGGAACAAAGATAAAATAAAATAAAGATTCACATAAGGATATATGATCATGGATAACCTAGTTTGAAACCTAGGGGATCACAAGTTAGGGTATACTTTTCTTCTACAAGTTATCCTTATATGATTTAAGTTCCTTTTCATGATTATTGGCTAAGTATTTAAGCCCCTAATTATACTTTATCTTCTTATTTAATGGTGGGAAATGGAAGAACATGTCCCAACAACCAATGTGATAGGAAATGCGACGATTTCCATATTAATATGATAGAGATGATTAGGGGATTAAAGGATGATTATTATTTTGGAAGATGTTCACTATTTTGGGAACCCTATATGATCGAGGTAAATAGATTACTAAAGTATTTTCATTGAGAAGTAAGGTTGACTTATATTTTGAAGAATCGATGAATTTAAGGTGGACTTATAGTAATTTAGGTTACTTATGGAAATGATTAACCTATCTTGGGAAAAATATTTTTAGGTTAGCTACTTTTGTTATAAGATGTTAGGAGTGGTTGATGTTGTTTGGAGATGAACAATGAAGTTTATTTTGGAAGACTATGTTATCAAATCCTTCTTGTATTTGGGTTTCAATATTATCTTGGTTTATTTTGAGGAATCTTAATGACCGTTATTTATGGAATGGTCAATGATGAACTATGGGTAGTACCATGGAACTTTGAAGATTTAAAAGTAGTTTCTATTCCTATGGGATTCTTTCTTTTTGAAGAGTTGTTTTACCTTACCCTTTCTATTTTTTGGGATAATGTTTAAAGATAGAAGAAATAGATAGTTAATCCTTTTTGGATTATGTGATTCTCTAGAAGATGATTCTTGTGTTTTGATGAGACCAAGTAGATTTGAATGCTCATAGTTTGGAGAAAAGATTAGTTTTGGGTAGAAACTTATTAAAGGATGAAACTCTACATGAAGATAGGTATATTTTCTTATGTTTTTGTTTTATGTTGTAAATGAATTCCTCAAAATTATGAAAAGGAACATAAAACAAAAACTTTGTTGGTTTACGTTTCCTACTAGGTAATTAAAGACCGTTTACACACATCATAAGTTTGGGATTTTCTTATGGTTAACTTTCTCCTAATCATGTTCTCTATCACTCTCCCCCAGAACTTGACCCTTTGTTTTTCTTCCATGTCCATGTTTTCCTACATGGAATCTTAGTGTGGGTTAACTCGGGTGACCTTTGTACTTCCCTTTCTTTCATTTAAAGTAATAATTTTACTGACTCCTTTTCCGATGTGGGACTTTCAATGAAATTTCAAAACCCAATTTTAAAAATTGCGAGGACGTAATTTCTTAATGGGGGAAGAATGTAATGACCCTAAATTTTGAATAAATCTTGTTTACTAATTTTATGTGTTATTTTATTTTATTTTTATACTCAACAAAAATGTTTCATTTGATAACATGATTATAATTAAAATGAGACCGTTGGGTTTAGACGGTTATATGACCATTGGTCAATATGACCGCTGGAAACTAAACGTTTTGATTATTGTCTCTAAATACAAGTAATCTTGGTTAATTATTATAGAAAGAAGATTCGATGGCCTCACCCAGTAGTCTTGGACCGATCAAAGCCCATCTAACAGAACTTGGGAAGGAGGTAGCACCACTGGGCTTTGCTCTGGACCAAACCCAAGCCGAACATAATCGTGTGAAGCTAGAACAGAATCGCCTTTGTGAGAAGTTCAAACTGATAGAAATTACTACTCGTGTGATGTTATCCGAGCCTCCCTCAGATTCCCTCACTTTAGCACACCTTACACTTAGGTCCTTTGCTGGTGTGATAAGGGGCTATGTAAGGAGACTGTAACTGCCTTGTTTAATCCTTTGTTTTAAATAAAAATTAGGATTTCTTCTTATGATGAAGTTTATGAATTTTTAAATGACCAGATAAATATAGTATGCATATTTTTGATGAATTTTAGAAAAAGGATATTTTAAAAATGTTTATGTAAACCTTAAATAATTAAAAATGTGTAATTATTTTCAAAAAATGGTCTTCTACAATTATGTTGTGTACGAAATTTAGAGTGTAATAAGATCAACTTGATTTTTGATGAATAGTAAATTATGAATAGTGATTTTATGATTAGGATTAGTAATGTGTCCAAATGGATTAGTAATCTCACTTAAAGAAAGTATTAATATAATCTAGGCACCTTGATTAAGTAATGTGATTCAATAAAATGGTTAAATAACGGTTTCAAAAATTATTATTCAAGTATTAGTTTTTTCGAGTGAATAGTGTTTTTTAATTAAAAATTAAATTAAAAAAATTTAAAAAAATCATTTTTATAAAATGGATTTCATTTTTGAACTCAGAGCACCGATATTATGTTATGGTAATTTTTGGGGATTTTTCTGAAAAAATGAATTTTCGGTGAATAGTGTATTTATTTAAAAAAATAAATTAAAAATATTTAGAAAATTATGTTTATAAAATGGAGTTCATTTTTGAAATCAGAGCATTGATATTTGGTTAAGGTGAAATTTTGGGATTATTCTGAGAAAGTTGAATTTTCGATGAATAGTGAAAATACAGTTTTTAAGTTACGGGTGTTTAATGACATCTTTAAATGATGTATTTAGTTTGTAATAAATATTTTCGACTTATGAATAGTAAGATAAGGTATGAGGTGTCCCAGGTGACCAATACCATGGGCAAATACCATGGGAAAGCCCATGGTTTTGCCAAAACCACTAATGAGGTGTCCCTTGGCCATTAATGCCTTGTCCCCTCACTTTCCCGATAAATACCAAGCCATCCTCTCATCCATTTGACTCCCCACTCTCCTCCAACGAAGTTCTGGTCTCATTACCTCCCAAGGAGTCCTCCCAAGGTGCCCCCAAGCCCTCAAGTTCCCAACCTTTGAGTTTTAAGAGTTACGTTTTAAGGTAAGGGATCCGACCTCTCTCTTTCTTTTCAAGTAATCTCTTTTATGTCATTCCTTTTATGCTCCATGTTGTTATGTTGGAGGATGTTATTTTATATTCATTATACTGTACTTTTTATGTTAATATGATGAGAGACCCCCTCTTACTCTCATCATTTCATTTTATTAAAGTTTAAGTGGCGCCGTTAGGCTGCCAAACTTTTTATAACGGATTCTTTTTCCCTTCTCATTTTTCAAGATCTATTTTCATGTAAAGTATTTCAAGTTCCTTTTTATTATGTTGGGGTATGATATCTAAATTTATAATACTGATCTTTTATGATCATATGATGAGAGACCCCATTTTATCTCTTCAATTCAGTATTTTGATGTTTTATGTGACGCCGTTAGGCTGCCGAATTTTTAAGGGATTCTTTCACCTTTCTCGTTTTCAAGATCTATTTTCATGCCAAGTCTTTCAAGATCCTTTTTTATTATGTTGGGCTATGATCTCTATATCTATCATACTGAACCCTTATGTTCATATGATTAGATACCCTATTTTTATCTTGTCAATTCATTTTTGGTTGAAGTTTAAGTGACGTCGTTAGGCTGCCGAATTTTTAAGGGATTCGTTCGCCTTTCTCTTTATTCAAAGATCTACTTTCATGTCAAGTATTTAAAGTTCCTTTTGTATTATGTTGGGGTATTATCTCTATATCTATCATACTTATCTTTTATGTTCATATGATGAGAGACCCTATTCGATCTCGTCAATTCATTTTTGTCGAAGATTAAGTGACGCCGTTGGGCTGCCGAATTTTCATAAGAGAAATCTAATTTTTGTCTTCCTTTCATGTTCTTCATTTCATATGGTATATCTTTCAAATTTTATTACCATGTTCTCAAATCCTTTATATTTTGTCCCTATACTGTTTTATGGGTCATTTATGAGTGGGTGACCCATTTCCCCTCTCTTTTTAATGTCTTCTAAAACCTCGTAACATAGCCGTTATGCTGCAGAATTTCCGTCTCAAAATGTCTCTCTATTTTTCTAAAGTTCTTTTATATTGTTAAGTGAATACTCAAAGTTATTTCTTATAAAGGGATATTCACATATATACCAAAATGTTCTATTTTAAATTATTGGATTTACTTACATGAGACCCACCTTTTTTTCTGTGGGTTTTAAAGTGACGTAAAGATCATGTCTTTAAAGCAGTTTTTAAAACGCTATGATTATGAAATAAAACCCATTTATTTTATGCTATATTGGTTATTTATGAAATATTTGATGATGATATATGAGTCTCACATGATAATAAAGTCAAATTTAAGTGTTTGCCCTGATAGCGCTCCAATGCATTGGGTAATGATGTAACCACTAGAGATTACAATTTTCACGATACCTTGGTGAATAACCTTGGTAATTTTCAAATGACACCTTGGGGATGGACCTTGGTGATATGTTCATGATTTTCTATGTTAAATGATGTAGCCACATCTTCAAGTTATGAAAATGTTATTTTTATTATGATATGCCTCATGATTTCATTCTCATGCCTTAAAGTTCTTTTCATGACCTTATTGAAGTATCTCAAGTTCACATGTAAAATGTTTATCTTGTTTCCCTTAATAGGATTTTTTCTCACCCTCTCATTTGATGTATGTCCCTAGGTTATGTGATGCAGTAATGAACCTAGGATGAACATGAGGATAAGCCTCTCAAGTGTTTTAGAAGAATGTTTTGTGTTTTCATGTTTAAAGTTCCTGGTTTCCAAGACACTAAACCTTAAAGATCCTCAGTTTTGTAAAATGTAATGAAAGTTTATGTGATAAAAAGGCAGGATGCTATAGATTATAAATGTAATGGTTTAAAAATGGGGTTTGAGTACTAGATCTATTACTTAATTTGGAGTGGTTTGTCACTATGGGATAGCAGTTAAAGCTTATTGTCATTATGTTGTTAATATGTTCCTAATATATTATAAATGATTCACTACTTGTACAATTTCTAATCATTTGATCATCAGTTTATGTGGTCTACTACTATGGATTCCTCACTGGAATGGTGCTTCATTAGTTGCTCGTGTATATGATTTGGTACACATGGATGGTCTTTTTTCAGAAGGTCGAATAGGCATTGTCTTTTGTGGAATTTTATCTATATTGTTTTATTGGATGAGGATCCCTATGTTTGGTCCTTATATTAATATGGTCATGAGCAATTTATAGAATTCCCCTATTAGTGGTCTTGTGGGTTTGAAATCCCTTTTGGTTTCAATTTTTATCATGGATTAGTTGGAGGACACTGAGGTCTATTTGGGATGTTTTGAAATTAGGTATGTCTCATTCTTTGGGATGTGCTAGAAGAACCCCTTATAGGGTGTCCCACTCTTGGTGTGGTCTTTGGGCCATTTTTGGATCATTGGAAATGTGTCTCTAGAGTGTTATGGTGAATCTAGGGAGTCCCTAGATGTAAATTTTAATATGTTATGAACCTATAATCCATTAGAGCCTTGAGTTTTGGTTTGTCCTTGAGTTGGGTTGTTGAAAGCCCATAGTGGATATTTTGTTGGATGTTCAGAGCCAGGGTGCTGAAGGAGGCCCAATTACTTTTAATTTTAGAGTTTATCAGTGACTCTAGTTCATATTTTTTTTGGTGAGTTCGAAGTTGGATCATCTGATGATTATTTGGTCATTGGTTCTGATGTTGTGGAATATTTTACTAAAGACATTGGTTTGAGGAGGTGACCCTTGGGATTTCATTGATTGGACATGGGACCTTAGTTTTTATATGGTACTCTACAAGGTTTCCTATTCATTTTTGATGGATTTAGGGATCTAATAGATGATATGGATGAGTGAAACCCACCTCTATTTTACTGTATGTTGTGGACAGAGTTTGTTTGAAGATGTTGGGTATCGAGGTTCTAATAGTGCGGGTTTGGTGTACAGTGGTTTTTTTCTCCTGGGGTCACAGATGTTGTATTCTCTCATGTTATGTAATAGATCCCACCAATTGTTGGGTCTATATAAGGTTTACAATTAATTATTCTATAATTTTAGGACTGATAAGTTCTCTAGTTGGTATGATATATATGTTCCTATCACCAGTTTAGATCATGATATTGGATTCCAAGAGCCCAATATATCATATTTTTCATTTGGATTCCTATGGTTATGTCATGGGTTCTAAAATTAATTTCAACTATGCTTCGATGTCTTCAAGAACCTTTGTAGATCTTAAGGACATGATGGTATCCATGTTGTGGGTTGTTCCACCTATTGTGAATCCTCTATCATGGGATATATATGGGGTATATTTACCTCAGTTGTCAAGATAAACATCACAGTTTTATATTTTACATTTTGATTAACCAAATTTCTATTTAGTTGTTATTTTTATTCCAGTCATTATTAGACATTAACTATTCTAGTTTTATCATGTATGCCTGTATTTGTTTTGAAAAAAATTGGTAGGTTCACTATTGGGGGAGGCCTACTAAGATTTATTTCCATCCCTCCATACATGCCACTTAGTGTGCATGTAGACCTTATATCTTATTTCAGGTTGGAGTATATGGTCCATGATAGATGGGGTCCACTCATGTGGGTTCTCAATTTCAGGAAAGTGTTTCTCAAGAATTGTGGATACTAGGTATGTGGTTAGGATCAGAGTTAGTAGTCAATCCTGTTATATTGAATTTTGTTTTTTAT
This sequence comes from Viscum album, assembly GCA_963277665.1. Taxonomy (NCBI): domain Eukaryota; kingdom Viridiplantae; phylum Streptophyta; class Magnoliopsida; order Santalales; family Viscaceae; genus Viscum; species Viscum album. Next base: position 1,720,467,172 of record OY728141.1, read on the forward strand.
TATGTACATGTGTTCAGACCAATGGGTGGACTTATTTTTTATTTTATGATTTCTCTTAGTCTTTATGACTATATTCTCTTTTGTATTTATTATAAAATGCTTCCATTATTTTTATTTATCATGAATACTCTTGTGTTTACCCATGTGTTTGAGTTTGGTTATTTTACATTATTATTTCACTCTAACTAGTGGGTATAGTCTCCCCACTACTTCTTTTAGACCCGATCCACAATTTGGAATCCTCTAGTGTTTTGTGGTGTGTACATGAGTCTATGTGGAAATCCAGATCAGTTGATGTGTCAGGTTAACCTCAAATGGTTTGTTACAAAATTGTATCATAGCTGTTTTGTTTTATGATTTGGGGACTTGGTAGATATGAGTCTAGGAATGTGTAATATGTTATTATGGATTTATTACGATTTTTCATGAAAACTTTTATCAATATAGAATATATGTTTCCATGTAATGGGATTTCTATTTTTGGATTATGTTTTTATGGTTTAGTGATTTCACCTTGTGTGATGGAATTGACTTTATGGACTTATTGTTTATTGAAATTTTTGGATATTTTACTCTAGGAAACATTCCAATGTTCATGCATCATTTTTTTATTATAGGATTCACATGAAATCATCATGTATGTTTTTTCCACGAGGATTAGTTTTTTAATGTTTCAGCAACTACTCAAACAATGTTTTTTTCATTTAAGTACTTTGGTTCATTATACTCAACTAAACCAAATAATTATATTTCATTATTATGATATGTTATGTGGTTTATTTGGGGAGATGAAATATGGTGTTGGAGAAGAAGTCCCTTCATTGGGGGATGAATAGAACCCCTTGTGGATCAATTTGGGCTATGAGTACCTTGTTGGTGGCTCTATGAGGGAATGGATTCCAAAAATATCATTGGATCAAGATCTAGTTTCCATGAGGTGGTGGTTCTCCTAATAATATAAGTTTCTATTTCTAATGAGAGAGATGTTCTTTCCATGTTTTTTCTTCTGGCTTGTGATGTGGGGCATGTGTGCCTACTATCACTAATGGATTGGGTGGGAATAACTATTTAACCTTGGTGAGGTCATTGAGGTCTCATGTCACAATGATGTCCATACACATAAGGATTCTTCATGTTATAGAAGTTGAGAAATGAGAGTGAAACCTATCTCATGGTTGGATTAATAGTATATGATTTTTAGGTTTCCTATACCTTATCATTTTTCCCCATGGGTAGAACAATTAGAGTTTGGATGGATACTTGGGGTTTTGGATTGATTATTGAGTAGAGGCTAGCTGTGTAGTTTATCGTGGAATGGTGGGTATGCCTTCATGTTAAATAGTAGTGTCAAGGGTGCTCTAGTTTTTTGGATCTGAACTATGTGAGGAGCATGTTCAATGTTTTTAATTGTGTCATCATAGTTTTTTTAGGAATTTTACATGTGAGCAAGAGTCTTGGTGGTTTCTCAAGATTTTTATAAGGACTTGTGGTGTGGAGTCCACCATAGGCTATTAGAGGTCATGATACCCTTTTGAAGTGGTATTTCTATAATTTATGTTTCTATTTTTCTATGTTATGTGGTTGAATAGTTTCTTTTTCATGTTAGTTCTCTAGTGTGAGTCCTTTGGCTACATATATCCATGAATTCAATGATGTATGTAGTGTGGGTGGTGTGGTTTTCTATTTTGGACATGAAGATATGATATAGATACTCTTATGGTGGAGAGCATCAAATAAATCACTATTGAACATCTATAATGTTGGGAGAGAATTGTGAATGTTTTAATATTAGTCAAAGGATGGTTGAGATAGCATTTTCTATGCCAATTCTTGGTTGAGTGTAAATATTCTAGTCGATCACCAAGGAATCCTGATAGGAAGGGGAAGGAATTTCTAGTGGGTTGTTTTTTATTCCTCTCATCATTATAGGTCAGGAAAATGGGGGGATATTTGAACCATTTAGTTACCAAGATATTTTAGGGGGAAAATGGTAATTTCTCAAATACTATGATTACATATAATTTTTAAACAACCAGTCCATTGGTCCTGAAATGGGGATTTTACACTTGGATTAGAGTTTGGTCAAAATTTAAGTAGTCCAAATTTTCCTTGAATATTTATTGTTTAAATAATTGAATATTAATTTATTTATGCATCTTCATTTATTGATATCTTTTAAATGGACCATTGAATTGAGATTCCATCCCCACTGTATTTTCCAGAGTGGTTGTTATTTCCTAGGTGATTCATCACCCCATTGTTGGCGCTAGGTCCGAAACATATAACCTTTTCATCCCATTTTAATTTTATTTTTTCCACTTTATCATTTTCCTTCTAATTTATAATTTCCCATTTTAATTATCTTTATGTCCTATTGGATCCTTTATTATGTGTCCAATAGAGTTAGATGGAGAGAATAGGTTGAGGTAGGAGGTGGTTCTACCCATGGAGATCGTCTAGAGGTTGATCAAGGGTCAACATGTGCGTGGAGTGGATCCGGTGTGAATATTTAGTGGTTTCTTCACAATGGTAAGACTATTTTTATGATTTCACCATAAATACGCATATATTATTGTTTTTATTTTTTAATTCCTTTTATAGTATGTTGGGGACCCCTTATGGTTCAATACAGTCATAATCAGGGAGAAACATGTGTTTCTGGCTATTTTGGGGGGTTTTATTTGGGAGACTTCATGTACATGATTTTTGGTTCTTAGAAAACACTCTGGGTGTTATTCCTAATGGTAGGATGATCTTTTTGGACTACAATCCAGGTTTATGGGAGTAAAAGACATTTGGTGGCGACTTGGTGTGTGTTGGGGGTATAAGGAAATATAGGGTTCATGAATAGATCTCATGCAAGGTATATGGGTAGTGGTCACATACAATTATTTAAAAAACTCACCGTGGGGGTACATAGCTAGGTACATGAATGGAACCCCATGTGGGGTAGACATTATTTATGGGAAATAAATGTAATGTTGTTTGATGATGTACATACCAAGTGGGGATAAGGTACATGGGAATCTACCCATGTTAGGGTACACACTGTGTCAAGCTCCACACACCATGTACATTAAAAATTACATGATTTGTGGCCTGAGGCACATGTCTATGAGGGAACTATGTTGGTATACATCATGTTCCTAGAGTAAACACCTTGTAATTTTCCCTACATTGGTTTGGTTTTCTTGTTTTATTACTAGTTTTTAGAACTAGATTTGTGTGTAGTCCAAAATGATCATTTTTTAAAATTGTTCATGTTTGTGGAATCCTATCGTCATTTAGAGGCCATATTGATGGTTTTTTGTATGGAAGGGAATTTTATATTTGATTTATTTGATGTTTGGTTTTTGAATCCTCCCAGGGTGTGGGTTGTGAGCTTTGAGGTTAAGGTGGGGGTTATGAGCTCAGTGATTTACATAGATTGTCTGTTTCAAGGAAAACTATTTTGGGATTATTTAGATATACCCCCATATGGTTGGATCATATAGTATCTCTGAGGATATTTTTTTTACATACATTTCAGGATAATTTACTCACTTTTAGATATTTTATAGATTATCTCTATGGTTTGGAGACTAGAGATATTGGATCCTTAGGATAGGGTTGGTATCATGGGATAGAAGTTATGGATGAGTTCCATCATGTTAATGAGACAATTAAAAGGGTATATTTAGGATTCACTTATATGATGGTTTCTAATCAAGTGATCAGTGGTTTCTGTTTCAGTCTAATGAGGATGACCAAGTGGTTTGGTAGTCTTTGGATTCCCTTTTGGGTGAATTCGTACCCTTGGATGGGTAATTTTTTGGTAAGTATAAATGTGGTTTTTCTTTTTTTGGGTTTCCCCAAAGGTTTTTATTTTATGATGTTCCATTTTTGAGGGTACATATTTTTAGGTGGTCTTGATGGCCATCGAGAAATTCCCTATTGGAGGTCTTGTGCTCCAGGATTCCCCATTGGGTGCGTTGTTGATTGAGGATTAGTTGGAGGTCACCAAGGGAAATTTTGGATGTTTCTTACCTAGGGGTGCCCTTGATTTATGATGGTATAGAGGAAAACCCTATATGGTTCCTTATATTGATATATAATTTAGGATTTTTGTCGATATTTGGACTAACATGGCCTGTGATTTATTTTGTAGAAAATGAGTCCCTAGTTGGATGTCAATTTATATTCTGACCCTGGGGGCCATGGGAGCCCTAAATTTTAGTTTGGTCCTCAGGTGGGTCGTTGAGAGCCCATGTATAGTTACTTTGTCAGATACTATTATTCTTGTGGATTAGAGAGGCCTTGTGGTTTGTTTTATGGGATATTATCAGTGGTTTTAGTTCAGTTGTTTGGATGGTGGTTTCATGGTTGGATTTTTTCATGTTCTATTGGTTGTGATGTTAAAGCGGTTTCTTATAAGGGATTTGGGTTGACGAAGATACCCTTGAGATATCATGTATTAGGTGTTATAACTCACTTTCGATCTGGTTATTTTCTCTATTTTTTGGGTATGATTAGATGGGATTAGGGATCTAATGGATGACCTGGATGAGTGAAACCCCCCTCATAATGAGTGTATGACCTTGATAGGGTAGTGTTGTGTCTAGGGCTGTGTTTAGAATCCCATGGAGAGGCATTTGTATTCCATGGATATTGTTTTCATCCTAGAGAAATGGATTCTATATACTCTTAGGCTATGGTATAGATCCCACCTATTGTTGGGTTTATATTATGTTTCTAATTTTTTGTGTAGGACCATTGTGACAGACCATTTTTCAAGTTGTGTCGACCTAAACCATTCTATAAATACTTTCGGTCAGAGATTTAAAGTCCTAGAGCTCAATAGATGAACTTTTAGTGGAAGGTGCCTATGGTATAACCTTGAGGTCTGGCATTCAAGCTCATTGCATTTAGATGAATTAGAAATCCTATATAGATCATGCAATTAGAATAGTTTCTATGTGTTGGGGTGATCCACTTGATGTAAATCCTCCCTCATGGGCTAGAGATGGTGTAAAATTATTTATGGAGTAATTGTAGAAAAATTGGTTGGTTGTTTTATTTTTTATTCGCATTTGATATATTTTTCCTACTAATTCCATCTATTATTAGCCTTCAGTTGGGTTGTGCATATAAATTGTGCATTCAATTTTTATGACATCATACTATATGTTCACCATTAGGGGTGGAATACTAGGATTTACCTCTCACCCCTTGTTTTTTCACATCGGATTGCATATTTAATTGATGTTCACTTTCAGGTTTGATCACATGCTGAGCGATGGATGGAACTGGAGATTGAGATTACTTGATCAAGGGGTGCCACTCATATTGAGTCTCATGATCGAGATAGTGTATCTATAGAATCATGGAGATAGGGTATGTGGTTAGGATCAGTGTTAGTAGTGGATCGTGCTATATTTACTTCAATTTGTTTATTTTTTATATTCTTTTGGACCCATGGGTGACTTTATGTTGTATGTTTCACTTTCATTGAGTTTGTATGACTAGATTTCATGTTTCATTTATTATATCAATCTTTTCTCTCAGTTGTTTATTATCTATAAAAAAAATTAAACCCTCTGTATGAGTTTTGATATTTTCCACTATTATTTCACTCTAAACAATGGATATAGTGTGTCCACTACATCTTTTATAACTCACCACAAGTTGAAAATATCTAGTGTTCATGTAGAAATTATTTAGGACTTTGAGTGATCCATATCAGGTTATTTGTTTGGTCGAACCAATCTAGTTTATTACATTATCCACTCATTCATCACAATGGATCATAATTATAATATGAATTAACCTAATTATATCTCTTGGGACTGTCTATCAAGGTGTTCAGTCATAGGCCCACACATCATGCACATATGATGATCATATAAATACCCAATCGACCCCTTTATATATTTTTACTGTTAGTTTCATCTATTCCACAATCAAATCTACATTCCAGTATTTAGAAAAGGATGTAATTTGTTGGAAAACACACAATATTTACTTTACCAAAACATAATGATGTTATCCAATCTTTAGAATTATCAAATGAGTTTTAAGAAAATTTATTTAATAATAGTATCCAAAATATCAAAACCCTCATATTATAACAACTAAGGTGAACTATGAATAAAATTTATAAATATTAAATTAATTTAGATGAGTATTCATTAAATTTTAGAGTATTACATACCTGAGGACCATAATGGTTTGGTGTACATAGATACTAGATACATAATCAACCCATTCAATAAATGATCATCAACATATTCCTTAATGTTATTCTATTATAGTAAAATTAAATGATCATCAACATATTCCTTAATGTTATTCTATTATAGTACAATTAAATGAAATTTACTATATAAACACTTTATTAATGACAAGGGAAAATAAAAAATAAGAAAGGGTGTGCTAAAATTCTCGGTAATGGTAAATATGGGGGATATCAATTGATTATCATAGGAAAAAATAAGACATGAATAAGGGTATTATGGGTGAAATGTCCCTCAATGGTAACTTTTTAGCATTTTTGGGTTGTTCTTATTTGTTGATAAAGATGGTTGAAAATATTCTAACTTGGTAATTGCTAAAGTAATGTGTTTCTAAAGGTGGACCTCATAGCTCCTAAAGTATATTTCCGTGATATGGAATGAATAATAATTTTTTTATTCAAATAACCTAAGTATTTTGTGGAATGAAAAAGAAAATTAACAAAGGAACAATTTCCACATATAAGTTCCACTATGATAACCACAATGGAGGCATGTCATTTGCAGTTAGAGGGGCTTATTTAAAGGTCATTGTAATGGGATCATCATTTGGGGGTGAATGTGGTAATTTTATGGGCACCAAAAATGGATTTTTCATTTTCAGATAAAGGTGAAGTTTCCAAGGCTACCACAAAAGATGAATGTGCTATGAGAACCACATAGAAAGTAAAATACAAGGTGATGGATAATTTGTATATGAATTTAAAATAATTTTGATTAAAAGGATTTGTGTATTTATTTTTCTATATAAAGTACATGTAGTCACATCATTAGATTGAGAGTTAATTTTATTAGAGAAGGTTTTCACTGAAATAATTTGACTAATTTTAAAAGTTGTTTGTGAATTAGGTATTATGTGAACTTTACAAAATGAGATGTCAACAAATAAAGATTGGTTTGAAAAAAGGTTTTTGTAGAGAAAAATTTTCGACAAGGAAAAATGGGATCTCCAAGTACTCATGTAATGAAATGAAAGGAATATTATGAAGGGATTATGCCAGATCATAAAGAATCAAAAAATAGTTCCTTAAATGAATATCTCTAAAGAAAAATTATATGCAGTGAAGTATATTTCATCTAGCTGGTGAAACCATGACTTCATAAAGCACTCATATATGTGTGAAAAAATTATGAGGTGATTTATAAAAAAATATATTTCTCAGAATGAGTAGTGAGGATACTTTATTTGAGAGATTGGAGAGCTTTCTAACTATGATTGGTTATAAACTAGGCGGGATAGTGTGTATTCTCCTACCATTGTAAAAATAGTTTACTTTAGTGGATTGGGTACACAGCCACATTTCATTTTTTATCTCCTTGGAAATTCCCTAGTGTATTTGAACCATGTAAAAATGATGTTTCATGTGCAAGATTTTTTTTCATACATTGCTATGAGAAAGGGAGAGAGTAGTGATTTGTTTATCAATGAAAAAAGATCTAAATGGGATATTGTTTTAATCTATCATACCTCAATTCATCTACCTCAGTCTCAAGGTATTTAGTCTATTTGGGCTAATAGGTATGGAATCATGATAATAAATTACAAGGTCCGCACCAAACCATCCATATATATATAATCATGAATCATGACATAAGGATTTAGAATATTAAAATACATAAGTCATAAGAGTACGAATTCATCAATAATCAATCAGAGGCCATGAAAAAATATCATTATAATAATAAATATCTTTTTTATAAAATAGCATACAAAATCATTTACTTAGTTAAACCTCACTGAAAATACTATCATAGTTTTTTGGGTACATTCCCCATTACATTATTTCCTTAGACAAGGTTTACTTGAAAGACTATCTTAGTGGATATGGTCCTTTAATGAACTTGGTTCACTCCCCATTCTTGTCAATATTGTCTCATGAGATATCAATTATTACCTGATGCATTAGAGTGATATTTTATTTTATTTCCACTAATCACATAATAAAAACAAAACATATGTGTGCTACAAGATCATAAAACATTCATCATATCATCATCAGATAATAAAAATCCATATAGATAAATACATAGATGGTTTTGTTAGACTATATCCCTAATAAATCATAATAAATATCAAATAATGATGATATATATGTAAAATGTCTTTAAAAGAATATTTGAAAATTTATTAAAAATAGGGGATAATATACATTTCCTTTTGTATCTATAAAAATAAAAATATCTAGAATATATATAAAAAATATTTCATTGAAAATAATGTTGTTAAATTTTAATGGAAGATTAAAAAAATAATAGTTATGATGGATGGAAAATCTATTTTTATAGTAAACATAAAAATTAATATTCTTTTTACACTTTTATTTAAATGTACAAAAGTACCTCGTTCATAAAATTATAATAATTTTCCTTTGTAAACATTTAAAATAATGAAAATATATTTGGAAAATAATTTAAATAAGTACTTTATTATATAAAATAACATTCTTCAAAAAAAGTCACGAAAACATACATGGAAGAAAATGTTCACCGACGAAAGAGAAAATAAGGTTGATTTTTCTTAAAAAACTCATTATTTTTAAATAAAAAAAGAATTATAATAAATATAAATCATTAAAACCCATGAAATAACTAGAGTATAGGAGAATATATGTGGTTTATATGAAAAGTTACTATAATTTCCATCAATGTAACTATATCTTAGCCTATCCCAAAAAGAAATTTGAATTTAACATAAACCCTTAACTCAATACCGTATTAAATCATACATGGTAAAAAATAATATATAATAATGATATATTTATTTTAATTATATTATAAAACCATATTAATATATTACATAATATTTATCATTCCTTTATAATTTAAAATTATTATTTTATTAAAAAATGCATTATTAATAAGAATATTCAGGAGAAAAATACATTGTTTTCTATGTATGTTTCAAATTTACGGTGCTGATAGATGAACCTTCTTCATGGATTAATCATATATAATAATAATAAAATAAAATAAGTATTATATATATTCATTATATACAATTTGACTACCATATATATCAAGAAGTGATGAAAAATAATTTACATCACTTTGGGGAGGTGGCAGTCCACATGTACATATTGGTGATGTTTTTACTATTCGATTTATAGAAAAAAATAATGGTATATAATATTTAAGGTATAAATGATAATATTTATATCATAAATACAACATATATTCATTAAAATATCTGTTATACCTATCCATGTGAATAGTAAATTAAAAACAAATGACATCATTTCATGGGGTGGTATTCCACATGCATGCACGAGCAATATTATCATTTTCCAACCATAATGAAAATAAAAAATCAGTAAATTTATGATACCTTATTAATCATTTTATTATAGATAATTTTTTTTTTATAAAAATTTGGCAAGTAGAAAAACTTTTAAAGATTCATGTAAAATGATAGTCGCTTCTTTGAGAGACCTCCTTTGACCTATACCTTAAACCATTATTGGATGGTCTTAAGGTAAGAGAAGATAAATAAAAGAGGTATTAGATTTATAAATCATTTTTAGTTGGTCTTGGACGGGTTAAATGATAAAATTTTGTGATAATGGAGAAGAAGTGGTTTTGTTTTATAAGTGAGAGGAGGAAAACAAATGGAATTATATAAAATAATTTAATAATACAAATTCAATTTCATGTGAAAGTGGAACCATGTGGTCAAGGAATTTAAATTGAGATAATATTAGGTATAAATATCATGAACTAAAAATATTTACACATGGATATGAGAATAGTTTTCTCTAATATCTTAATTTAACCCCAAGAAAACTCATTTAAATTTAACTTTGCTAACCAATTTATATGGTTTTTACTATTAGTTATGAAAAATGAATGTGGTCTCATTATAAATTTTTAAAATTTGGATTCTAATTATGGAAATTTTTTAACAACATCAATTTTTTTAAGTGTCTGAAATTAATTTTATAATTACTATAAAAAATGTAATGAAAACAGTTTTTCATAAAATTAATTTTTAAACATAAAATTGGATTTATTCTTATCAATTTCAATGTAAAAATCATTATATGATTGTGAAATTATTTTATATAATATATTACATACATATTTAATTAAAATAATTTATTAATAATAATAAATTTAATTTTTCAATATAAAAACCCATTGCATGCATAACAATAGTTCATCATTAAAATAACTCTTTTTTATCTTGAGAAGATTTTATTTTCATTTTTATCCAATTGATAAAAATTTAATTATTTTAATACATTTGTAAACAATAAATTTTCATAATTTAGTTAGTCATGTGAATACTTTCCCATGAAATGTCTTGGTAATAACTAACACGCTTGATAACAATATTTCAATAGTATATTGAGGTTTGTTAAAACTCTTTATTACATGTAAGGATTGATATCAAATGATATTTTTTCAGGATAAATATATCATAAAATATAAGGGTCGTATAGAGATATTTGAGATATTTTTCATTGAGTTTTCTCTATCATTTGATCATGAGCTAGATGATTAATCACATGAATATGATGAGAAAATTTTGTGGCCTTAATGAAAAAATAAATGCATTGATGTTTTCACCTAGAGGTAGAATATTGTTACTTTTATTCCACCTCATTATCCTTTTTTTAATATTTTATTTTAATTTATTCATAAAATGGATACATCAAAATATTTATGACACCTATGTTCTTTCGATTTTATGTTCGTAAGATAATAATTTTTCATGTAATTCTTTTATTCTAGTCATCATTATTTTTAGTTAAAAAATTATTGATTATGAGGATTGTAATTATTTTATTATTAATTTTAGTTAATTTTTAAAACATTATACATTGATATTTTATCCTCCATTGAATATTAAATTTTCCCATGTTCTGTAATAAAATTACTTTTGTTTAATATCGTGAAAATCCACAATTTTTATAGAGTTTTCATCCTTCAATAGTTTTAATTTGAATAAATTTTACGACCCGTCCCCTAGGGATCGTGGCATGACTACCATAAGTGCGCCTTTCATAGTTTAGGGGCTGGAAACTAGCATCGAGTAAGCATATCCCAGAAAGGGAAGGCGTTTTCGTTTAAACCTGTACACATGCACAATGATCAAATTGTGGAAGGTAAACACAAAGTAAACGACAATTGTCACCGAGAAAACTACTGAGAGTATAATACAATTAAATGTAAAAGGGGGAAGAATATGAGCCCAAAACCACAAAGAAAAGTACAATTTCTATGGTCTGCCCACTCGAGACCATACCTGAAGGGTAGGTGAAGGTAGATGCCTATAGTAATTGAAGTATTCCCATTTGTCCCCTCTCACTAAGAACTACCTGGTCTCGGACCACCAAGTTTCCCTTCAAAGCGATGATCACATACATGAGACATGCCACATGTGGGCGAAGAATGTGAAGGGTTGAGTAACACAATACTCGGTAGGGACCCCAAACCATAAAAGAAATACCATAGAGAAATACCACACAAGAATATCACACAACAAGACCACAAACAATGGTAGATCACATGGGTATAACTCAAAGTATTTAAAGTAAGATTACCAGTCATAGTGCTGAATGATCTTGTACTACTGAGGGACTCATCCCAAATGATCCACTGAGGTCGGCTCTGTACTTGACCACTGAGGTACTTTTAGTTATTTTATGAGTGAGGTCTTCTTGTCTGTTGTACCACTATGGTCCACTCGTCTATTGGACCGCTAAGGTCTACTCGTCTATTGGATCACTGAGGTTCACTCGTATGTTGGACCGCTAAGGTCTACTCGTCTGTTGGGCCACTGAGGTCATATCGTCTACTTGAATGTTGAGGCATTCTTGTCTACTGAACCGCTGAGGTCTACTCTTCTGTTGGACCTCTATGTTCTTCTCCTCTGTTGGACCACTGAGGTCCGCTTTTCATATCCTCCATGACACAGTCTAATGTAGGATCCCCGCTCTCCAATGCGCTTGATTCTAGGTGACTTTAATCCTCAAGCCATTGTTCATATCTCTAATATCACTAAATATCACATAAGTTATTCCTAAAGGACCATCTAGACGTAATGGTCCCAATGCTGCAGAAGGCGCATCAATAAGATGCTCAGTTTGAAATATATTGGTGTTTTAGTAAACAGGGGCTGGTTGGGTCCGAGTCCAGTTCAACCCGGCCAAACCGACCTAACCCGACCTGAGGGACTACTGACCCGAGATTGGTCTAGACCGACCCAAATCTGACCCGGGTTCAGGTCCGGCATGGACTGGCTGTGATGTGGGTCCGCCCAGACTGGCTGGGCCGTGGTCCTGGCCCATTGGGATCGAGCCGCTGGACCGCGGGTTTGGTGCGCTACCAGCCCGACCTGAGTGGGATGGTTCGCTTGCTCTGACCTGACCTCTTGTGTGGATGACTTTCTCTCCAACTCAGTGGGCATGGTCAATGACTACCTCCTGCCCTCCTGGTCAACGTGACATTAATCTGCGTTAACCAACACCCCATGGAGTGTTGCAGTGGGGTTTTCTCGCCAAACGGATGTGGTCGACCACCGTGTGTCCTGCCTACAGGTGATGTTGTTGGTCTTCCACCTCCGCTGCAGCCTAGGTGTCCTGACTATTTATCACCGCCACAACCTGGTGCCACTATTGTGGCCTTGTGCCATGGTGTTTCACCGATGCCTCAGCCCGCCTGGCCGCGTCCCTTCTTGCTTGTTGCCATGGGCTGATGTGCCTCCACAGTTGCACCACATAGAATGAAAGAACACAAGAAGGAATTGGGGAAGGAATCACAACACAAAAACACCCAAAGAAAAATCTCATACTTTGTTCGTGTTGACCAAGATGCGTTTTTGTTAGCCAGATCACGAAGAACCAAAAATGAAGAATAATCACTAAGATAAATATCTCCTTTATCTTGTATCATTAACCATACCACATGAACAATCAAACTACGGATCAACCTGTTCATGTGTTGGTCTTCATTCATTGTTAAACTTTAAGAATGGGGAAAGGAAAAATCAATCAGAAAACCCTCTACACAGGATAAGATTCTTGGTTAAGGAAGAACAGAATCACGCGCCTCTTTTATTCATTCATGATCCACATCCCATAGTTTCCAATGATTATTAAAAGGGTGGAAGAAAGTGCATTAAACATTCCTCGTCTCCACCCACCATAGCCTCAAAACAATCCTATGATTGTTCCCATAATCCTACATTTCTTGTTAGACTATTAATTTATGAAATGTGAAATAGAGTTTCTGTTATGTTTCTTTGCAACATCATTACACTAATTCATTAATGAGGTTCATTAATGGGATCCATCATCACCCCATCACTACACCACAACGCTGATGATTCGTTGCGTAAAAAATAAGAAAAAATAATAAAATAGATTTTTAAGTTATTTTATTTTTCTTGCACAAAGTACAAAAACTAAGTTTTTCAGTTGACCTGTACCAATTGATGTTAGACCCTTGTTATGTGAATACCAATACTATGTGTTCAATAGTTCCCCCAGATTTTTGATTTGGGAACTGGTTTGAATGTTAGGAAAAACAACTTGCACTTTTATTTAAGGAACATTAAAAATAGTTCAAAAATACATTCTGGCCACTCCAGGCCTCAGAATTGTGTGCCATCTTAGACCCTAGTCTTGAAATAATCCCACTTAATTTTCAAAAAAATTACATGGAATTTCGGGGTATTACATCACTCCCCCTTTAGGACTTTACGTACCCGTAAGCCGAAACAAGGGCTAATCAAATAAATGGGGCTACTGAGCACAAATCTGAGCCTCCCACTCCCATGTGCTCTCCTGGAGATTGTCATGTTTCTAAAGAACACGCACCAGAGGAATCAACCATCCCAAAAGGATCTTGTCCTATCAACACTCTATCTACACTAGGTACATCACGAATGTCACCCCATCATCAATCTCCAGCCCGTTATGGTTGATGACGTGAGAAGTGTTGTGCACATTTCTCCTTAGCTGGGATATGTGGAAGAAGTCATTCACCCTCTTAAACTATAATAGTAGGTCCAATTAGTATGCCACATGCCCACTCTATGTAGTATCTGGAAGGGTCCGATGAACCGCAGATATAACTTACAACCCCAGAAAAATATCTATATTCCTCATCGAGGAGAGACCCGTAGGAATATGTGGTCCCCCTATTCTAACTCCAAGGGTCTTCATAACCTATCAGCATAGGAATTCTGTTAGCTTTGTACAATCTTCATCCACTCTCATATGACCTACACGTTCTCAGTGGTAGTCGGTACCATCTCTAGACCCATGAGTACTGACCGCCTATGTTTTTCCAGCATAACAGTGACCTGCATGGTCGTCTATAAAGTGCCTCAAACGGTTCCATACTGATGGTAGAGTGGTAGATTTTGTTGTACGCACAATCCACTAGTGGTAGGTGGTCCTCTCAACTGTGACCAAAATCAAGAATGCAAGCCCCCACATGTCCTCCAAGGCCTATATGGTCCGCTCTGTCTGACCATCCTTCCATGGGTAAAAGGCTGTGCTCAAGCATAGCTGAGTCCCAACATCTCCTACAATCCATTCCACAACTGATATTCAATGAGTGCATCATGATCTGAGACTATCATAGATGGGACTCCATGGAGTCAAACTATCTCCTACACAGAGAGGCATCCCAATAACTATACTGAACCCTACTCTTGAATGGGTAGGAAGTGGGTTGACTTGGTGAGTCGGTCTACGATCACCCAAATGGTATCATACCCCCTGGACGCATGTGGTAAGCCCTTCATGAATTACATTGATATCCCATCCAACTTAACCTTAGGTACCTCGAGGGTTTGTGTCAAACCAGCTGGATCCTAATGCTCAGCCTTCACTTGCTGACAAGTGAGGCATCTTGAGACAAACTCTTCCATTGCATTCTTCATCCCCGAACACCAGTATCGACATCAGAGGTCCTAGTACATCTTTACCACACTTGGATGTACCGCCAAAGGGGATGTATGGAACTCCATAAACTCTTCCTCCCACAAATCCACTGGTACTATGGTGCATCCTATGAAAAGGATGATGTTCTCTCCACCTTTTCAATATCCATCAGGGGAATTCCTTTTGAAAATTTGGGCATGTGTAGTCTTGCATATGGAATATCCGAGTTGCTGCTACCGGACTTGATGTAAGAGTGGAGGGGAAACTACCATATATTGAAAATAATATGCCTCATCTCTATTCACAAAGGACATCTAAAGTGATTCCAACTACTCTGAGGCCTCATTCAGTAGCTGCGAACTCGATCTTCTACTAAGAGCATCGGCCACCGTGTTCCCCTTAGTAGGAGTATAGACTTTCTCAAAGTCATATTCCTAGAGGAACTCTAACCAACAATGTTTTATTAGGTTTATATCCTTCTACAAAAAGATATAATTGAGACTATTGTGGTTTGACTAGATAATGAATCATTCACACATAAGGATGTGTCGCCACATATTCATTACAAAGACTACCGCCCCCAACTCAAGGTCATGAGTCACACAGTTCTACTAATGTTGTCTTAGCTATCATGATCCATAAGAAATCACTACTTTAACCTACATCATGACACAACCAAAAATGGTTCCTGATGTGTCACAGAACACCACGTAGTTGGTTCCATCCTTTTGCTACCTCATGATAGGAGCACTCGTCAAGCTCTGCCTCATCTATTGAATGTTCTACTAGAATCCTTCTATCCACACAAAGGGTGTTCCCTTCTTCATCAATGATTTCATGGGTGTTTCCATCCTGGAGAAGCAGGTACAAACCTCTAATAGTACCCAACAGACCTAAGAAATCTTTTCACCTCAGTAACACTCTTGGGTGGTCCCCAAGAAAGCACCTCCTCGATCTTCAATGGATCCACTGCAACTCAATCCTCTAATATGTCATGTCCTAGTAAATAAACCTTTTGTATCTAGAACTAAAACTTCAAGATATTTCTATAAATATGGTACTCTCAGTGTGTGTCCAAACCCATCCTTAGGTGTATTGTGTGCCCTTCCTTTGATGCTGAATACACTAATATGTCATCAATGAAGACCACTACAAACTGGTCTAAGTATATCTAGAAGATCATATTCATGAGTCCCATGAACACTATTGGGGAGTTCATCATGCCAAATAGCATCACTAAGTACTCGTAGTGGTTGTAGTGACATCTAAAATCCATCTTTGAGTTGTCCTCATCATGTACTTGCATCTGGTGATAACCTAATCTACGTTTTACCTTCGAGAACCATATCTATCCCTTCAGCTGATCGAAGAGTTCATCAATCCTTGGTAGAGGATACTTGATCTTCACAGTCACCTAGTTCAGGGGCCAAAAATCCATGCATTACATCAAGCTTTTGTATGCCTTCTTGGAAAAAAATACTAGATCTTCACATGTTGAAACACTGGACCATACAAACCCCTTCCTCTATAAGTCCTATAACTGCACCCTCAACTCTCGGATCTCTGCAGGAGCCATACGATATGAATGTGTAGATATCAATGCTGTCCTGGGGTACCGATCAATACAGAAGTCTACCTCTATATGAGGAGGTAGTCTTAGAACATCCTCTGTAAAGACGTACTATTACTCATCCACCAATGTAGGAAACAGTGGACTCGTCTCATCCATTGCACTGAGGGTCATGCTAGGAAATTGATGAGAGATCAATTGCACCCTCTTATGTGTGATTACATTCTGTGTTTTAAGATATCCCTTCTCACCAGTGAAAGAAAATATGGTTCCACTTTCATGGAAAAACTGCACTTTGTGCCTAATATAGTCAATCTGAGCATGGATTTTGGATAACCAGTCCATATCTATAATGAATTCGTAAGGTTTCGACCCTGCTACTAGGATATCCCAGCCTAATATCTCGCCTCCAAGAGTAAGCTCACACTACCAGAAGTAGTGTGGGATCATTAAATACCTTCCCGTAAAATTCTCTAATCATAAGGATCGATCCAATGGCTTGATCAGAATCTATAAGATAAAAAAAGGTTTATGGAAAGGAAAGAGTGACTAGAACCTATGTTTATAAGAATTGCAGCTAAAGAGGAGAAGGCACAAATTGTACCTCATATCATCTCTGGGATGTCGGGACCGTATGCCTCGATTTCCTGAAGCTGATCTCACCCATGTACACCTACTCCTGGAGTCTGTGGTGGTCCACATGGGGGTGGTGGTGGTAGTACCTCATATCTGTTTCCACCTCCTGCTACTTGTCCCGCTCCTCTTTCATGCCTACCACCTGGAAGACTACCATATTCTTATCTCTGCCACTGGCTCATCGGTCTCTTGACTGTATATCGGTCCTCTATATGGTGATTCATTCAATCAGGAGTCATGTGACCCCGCTCGCCGCATGCATAGCATCCTCAGCTCCCCTGAAGACTCCCTATGCCCCGGGAACCTCATACATCTGACCCTGAGTCTTGGGGTCATCCTCTAAAGGTTCTAGACCATTTGAGAATTTGTGTCATCTATTAGCTACCCACCATGGATGACTCGACCACCCATTTCCCAACGATAGCTCCCACCATCGGTTCTTGCTCAGTGAGGAAGCTCCCTACTAGTAGATCTCGCTTCAGCACCCCGAACATCATAGGGATGCTGAGGGAAATCATCGATGCCCTAATCTCATGTCAGAGTCCCTACTCAATGGTCTGGGCCCTGAAGAAAGGGTCTCAAACCATATCAGTAGATTAATGGGAGAGGTCTATGAACCTCACAAAGTACTCAACCATTATCAGATTTCCCTTCTGTAAGTGAAGCAGCTTCTACATGCACACTGAGCACAAATTCGTGGGGAATAACTCCTCCTTGAAAAGTCACTCAAAGTAAGACCAGGTGATGGTCTCCTCCTTGTGAGTTTGGTTACTCAAACTTCAAAATATCTCTAAAAAGTCATTTAATAGGATTTTTTCTAAAACCATCATCTGGTTAAGTGGTTTCCTCACCAAGTGTAAGAATCGTGTCACCGCCTCCATAAAATCCTCAACAACCTGAGGGTCTGTCTCTCCCCTAAACCTAGTAGTTCTCTGTCTCTGAAAATCGTGTTAGTAACTGACCCTATGTGAATCCTCTATCGATAATGACAATAGTAACTACTTACCTATGGGTTGTGGTATCGCTGGGACACTGCCTGAAGGTTCCATCTTAGGCAACGATCCCTGTACCAAAGCCTCATCGCTCGGTGGACTATCCTTGTGGTCACGCACTAGAATCCTGGATGGATGTCTGCATGGAGGCATCCTGAAATAGATCAAGATGAACCACAATCAATAGATTATACCTGGTGAGATGAATCTGAATAAAAAATATCATGAGAAATACACTCAAAAACACATACAAAATAGTGTTTTCATGTACCTATTTGGAAAGAAGAATTCAGGGTCCTGGTGTATGGATATGTCGGCCACCGCACCAACAATAGACTCTCTATCCTGAAATCCAAACTCAAGAAATCTAAAAAAGTTTCCCCATAAATTTTTTTAGACTCTTAGATATTTTGGTAGAACCGACCTCCTTTGATACCACTTTATCACAACCCGTCCCCTAGGGCACGTTCCGTTACTACCCCAATCCTACCTACCATAGGCCAGGGGTGGGCAACTAGAACCGAGTAGGCATATCCCAAAAAGGGAAGGCAATTTCATTTAAACTTTTACACACACACAAATCTCTAAATGTGGAAGGTAAACACAAAGTAAACCAAAACTGTCACTAATACAACTACTGGGAGTAAAATACTACTAAAACTACATAGGGTCTAGAATACAAGCCCAAAACCATAAAAAATGTACAACTGCCATAGTTCATCCCCTTAAGACCCTACCTGAAGGGTAGGAGAAGGTAGATTCATGTAGAAATAGAAGTATGCCCATCTCTCATGTCTCACTAAGCACTATCTAGTTGCAGACCACCATGGTCTTCATAGAAGCACTGATCACCTGCATGAGACACGACACGTGCGGGAAAAGCCCGTGTCGGGGTGAGTAATATAATACTCAGTAGGGAACCCAAAACACAATGGAAAGACCACAAATCAAGACCACATAGAAAGATCACACAACAAGACCACAAGAAAAGAAAACTCACCTAGGTATAACTCAAAGTATAGAAAGTATGATTATCAATCATAGAGATGAATCTTCTTGTACTACTAAGGGACTCATCCCTGATGATCCACTGAGGTTTGCTCGACTACTAGACCACAGAGGTCTACTCAGCTGCTGGACCAATGAGCTCCGCTTGTCTGTTGGACCCCTGAGGTCTGCTCATCTGCAGAACCACTGAGCTCCACTTGTCTGCTAGACCACTAAGATCCTCTCATCTTCTGGACTGCTGAGTTCCATTCGTCTCCTAGATAGCTAAGGATGACTCGTCGATTGGACCACTGAGGGCCACTTGTCTGATGGACCACTGAGCTCTGCTCATTCTCTAGACCACTAAGGTCCCCTCGTCTTCTAAACCACTAAGGTCTGCTCGTCTACTAGACCCATGATGTATGCTCATCTACTGGACTACTAAGGTATGATCATCATATCCTTTGTGAAACAACCAGCTACAGGATTCCCACTCTTTAGTGCACTTGATTCCAAGAGAATAAACTCCGTAAGACATCAATTGCATCTTGAATATAATGGAATATAACTTAGAGTATTCATGAAGGACCGTCTCGTCACAAGGGTCCCAATTCCATAGATAGTGCGTCAATCAGATGCTTGATTTGAAAGATATTGACTTTTTGGTAAATAGGGGCCGGTTAGGTCTGGGTCTGGTCTGACCTGACCCTCGGGCCTGCCGACCTAAGTTGGGTCTTTCCCATCCCACATCCGAACTGGGGTTGGTTAAATCTCAGACTGGCTGAGCCATGGGTCTAGGCTACTAGGTTATGGGTCCGGTCCGCTCGCTCTGACCCAACTGCTTGATCGGCCAACTTTTTCTCCATCCAGGTAGATGCGGTTGGTGATGGTGTCTCCCCCACCTGATCAACATTTCATTAGGATGCATTGACCCACACCTCATGGACGATTTCCATGATGATATCCTGTCGAATGGACGTATTCATCCACTGCATGTTCCACCCTTGACCGATGATGCGAGTCTTTCTCCACCGCAGTGACCTAGGTGCGATGACCGTCAGCCGCCACTACCGCCTGGTTCCACCACTGAGGTAGGGTGTTGTGGCCCGGTGCCTCCACTACAACTAGGTGTTGTGGCCTTATACCATGGCCTCTCACTGATTCCACAGCTCGCCTGGCCGCGGCCCTTCCTGCTTGGCGCTGTGGGCTGATGCGCCCCCATGATTGAGCCATGAAGAACGGAAGAACGCATAAAAGAAGTAGGGAAGGAATCACAACATAATAACAACCACAGAAAGATCCAGGTCTTTGTTTGTGTTGAATCAGACGCGTTCTTGTTAGCATGATCATCAAGAACCAAAAGGGTGGAATAATCATTATGATTGATTTCCCCTGTATCCCATATCATTTACCACCCTACATGAATGATCAAACCACGGATCAACCTATTCGTGGGTTGGTCTATATTTTTCATTCAACATTAAGAACAGGTAAAGGAAAAATCACTCATAAAACCCCCTACTTGGGATATGATTGCTGGTTGAGGAAGAACGGGATCACGCACCTCCGTTCTTCTTTCTTGATCCGCAACCCACAATTACTATCGATTCTTCAAAGGGTGGAAGAAAGTGCACATGTCATTCATCTTTCATCGTCACCACCCACCAAAGCCTCAGTGAAATCACAGGATTCTCCCAATAATCCTGCATTTCTTGTTAGGCTATTAATTGATGAAACATGAATCATCATTTCTGTTATGCTGATTTATTAATGAGGTTCATTAATGGGATCTAGTGTCACCTCATCACTGCACCATAATGCTAATGAGTCACTGCATAACATAAAAAACTAATAATATAACTTATTATGTTATTTTATTTTTCTTCCACAAAGTCTAAAAACTAATTTTTCTAGTCGACACATATCGGTTGATGTTAGGACATTCTTAGGCGAATCCCAATGCTCTACGTTCAACGGTGCCCTATGATTTTTGATATGGGCACTAGTTTGAATTTTAGGAAAACCCACACACACGTTTATTTAATAAATATTAAAAACAGTTCAAAAATACATTCCGACCACTATAGGCCTTGAAATTATGTGTCGTCTCAGAGCCTGGTCTCAAAATAATCGCACTTAATTTTCAAAAAAATTACATGGAATTATAGGGTTTAAAAAATAATAATATTCGTTCTATGATTTACATTTACCAATATTTTAATTATATTATTTCTTAATTTAAAATTTTATTCAACATATTTTAAAATGGTAATTTTTTCGATGGTGGTTTCCCAAATTTTTAGGTCACACAAAAATGATGTGAGGTATATGAGACTCAATGTGGGGTGCTAGTGTTTCAACATGGTGGGGATGAAAAGGAAATGTATTGAACTAAATGATAGAGGCGATGGTTAGAAGAGGATATATATATATATATATATATCCATCTTTGGTACCCACTTATTGAGTTTTGGTTACTCTCCTTCTAGGAGAGGCGAAGACATGCGTGATATTCTATGTTCTTTTCGTGTGTATATCCTCAGGGTCGGTTGAGTATACTCCACTGATATACATAGTGAAGACTCAACAAGAAGTTCATGTTCTCACTATTTTGAGATACTTCTATTTGAATGAGTTTACTTTTACTCTCTTGTTAGGTTGAGCTGTATTATATTACTATACCTTATTCTATCTACAGTTTTCCTCTTCAATTTTATCACATACTACTCCCTCTTCACACTTTTCAGGACATTCTACAAGGTATGTATATACTAACCCCTAAATGGGATTTTCCCTCACATATAATGTATTTTATAGAATGTGGACAAGCTGATCATGAATTCAAAGGATCTTAGGGATACAGGGTGCTTGGACCAAGTATGGTGGTCATAGCTTGGGTTATAGGAGCTGGGTTCTCTCAACTATTTTACATATCATGTTTTAGTCATGTTGGGACACTTTCTAGATCAGGCATGTATTTTTCACCTTTTCTTTTATGTATAAACTATCATACAATATATTTATTATAGAACCTTTCATGTTTGTTTAATTTATATAAGTGTTACATCTTTTATTTATTTCCCTCTACACTTTTTCATTGAGTTGGATATGTGTGTGTAAAGGCGTTTAAGAAAAGGCCTCCCTAACTTAGTTGTACCTTTAGTTTTGGTTGCCACCCCTGGTCAATAGAGGAGGTCTTGGGGTAGTTGAGGATCAAGCCTTGGATTGGGTTAGGTCATGAAATTACAACCATGATCATGGTGAGGACGAAGTTTCCCATGTCATTGTTTGTATTCCCCCACATGATAGGGAATGGGTCCTCAACCTATATAAGTATGTACTCCCTCACAAGGTTGAGTGATGGATCTATTCCCAAATGATTTGGTAATACCGTGATTGATTCTTTTCTATAATATGGTGTTGATCATCCATAGGTGTCAGTACTCCCTCAACTAAAAACCATTACTTGGAAAGGTGTGGGTTTCATACTAAGTTATAAATAGGTATCATGGAAGTTATGACATCCGGATATTCGTTTTTATGGGTAGTTATAGTGCTTTAGATCTTAAACATGATCAAGAATAGTCATTTTAATTCAATATATTACATAAATTGGGATTTAAACATAAGGATTTGTGGTTATTTTATTAATCATGGTATCTTTGGTTTCTTGAATGAAAAAATATTTAATGGATCTAATTTTTAAATACTAGTTTTATTCTATCATGATTTGTTTCCCTATCCATTGGTCATATTTAGATCATCCATTTCTTAAAGGAATTAATTTTTCTCCCTTTACTTTGTGTTTATAGGGAATCATACTGGGAATTTTTATACTCACCCATGTGTGGGGTTCTCTCTCATGTTTCATTACTATGCATTAGATGTAAATTTTAATAGTGGAATTTGTGTGCATTGATCTAGTGGACTTGGTAGTGTTAATGTATGTTCTCGAATTTTTGTTTATAATTGTGATTAATATAATTGGAGATCATTTTAGGAGTCCCTAGAAATTGAATTTTAACACTAGTCTTGTCCATTGTACTAATATACATTATCTAATGTACAAAATATCCTCATTATATTAGCCTATATGGTTTTGTAATTGTTGGTTGATATCTCACACATGAATTGTTAGAAAGGTTATTTTTTTATTAATTTTTTTTATATTATAAATTGGATATGAATTTCTGTAATAGGTTTTCATATGCTATGCAATACCATATTTTTAATTAAATATTTGTTCTTTTCTGCCACCCCTAACAGATTAGAGGCATACTTGGAGTTGCACACTTGGCTTTCTACCATCCCATTAGTTGACCTACTGGGTTAGGCCATGTTATAGTGGTTGAGTCCTAGGGTTATATTATAGATTTAGTTTTCTTATGAGGTTTAATGTGGAGATTTATTGAAATTTTGTTGAGTTGTTTTTAATTTTTCTCTCAAACTATTGATCAAAGTGTCATCATCATGGAAAAAATACTCATTCAAAAAGACTCTAAATATTGTTTGATCGATATAAAACTCTAAAAAAATTGTTTTTGGGTACATATAGGTTAAAAAATATATTATATATCATAAAGTAGTGGTATTAATGTAATTTATATTTCATATCACTATGATTTACTCTAGAAATTAGGAGATCATCTCCTCTAATATAGGGTAAAGATAAAAAAACCATCGTAGAATCATAGAGAGGGTCAGAATAAGCCATTCTAATTTAAGAGACTCTCACAAAAAGATTAATTAAATGATAATGTTTTAATTCATGACATGAATAAGTGGTATCATTTTTGAATGATTAAAGGGATGATCTTTCACATTTTTTTTGAAATGGATACCTTCTCCTATAGTGAATGGTTGTTCAAAATTATCATATAAGACTAATTTTAAGTTGATTATAATTCTTGTACTTCAAATATTATATAATTATAGTAATCCATGGTTTTGTGGTGATCCTGATCCTCAAGTGATAAAATATTTGATGGTGTCTTTTACTCACATTACCAATCTAGTTTAGAAACCTTCCATATAGATGGCAGTTCTTGTATTTATTTTCCATAATGTTGTAGTTACTCATGGGTAGACATTAATTACTTGATGTTACAATAGAGGTACTCTTCCATGATTTGGTGGATTTACATTATGTGATGTTATGGATGGTTTGATTTTAAATGATGTTGGACCTTTATCAAGGTAGACTGATCAAGGATATTTATGTGTTAAGTTTTATGGTTTTGTTACACCAAATACATGATTCAAAATGAGTTCCTTAAAGATTTGTAATTGAATAAATTTATCTAGAGACAGATTCAATCAAGTATTATGAACTTATCATCACCTAAAAATGTGGGAGTCCTCAATTTAACATTGGTAGTTAAGAGTTTCCTAATGAGATCACAAACTAATCTTGGAGTAGGATAGTAGTCACTTATGGGTTTCTTGAGTGGTTCCATCAGAATACATCCATGTTAAATTAAATGTCAAGATAATTGACTTCTTAATATTGGATATATAGAATTATTTAAGACAATTTTAGTATGGAATATAGTGTTGTATAAGAATCTAGATGTGGGGGAAAATTTGAAATACCCCACCCTAACCACTATGTATTCCTCATTAGGCATAAATTTCTAATGATTACATAATTTATAGTTTGAGGTGATTGATACCTTCAGTCTGAAAGTTCTTGATAGGGTTTTAGTTATAATTTATTTACACTTTGTAAATAATAAAAACCATCGATACGAATGTGATTCATTTTCATCTTCCTATTCCATTGTTTAGGGTTACAAATTAAAGTGGATCTCTTAGAAAGAAGTTTTTAACTATAGAAACAAAATATAAATGATCACCTCTTTTCTCACATAAGATAACAATAATGGTATTTTTTTAATGTCAAATAGATATTTCATAGGACTCCATATCCTCTAGATGCATCCATATGACACAGTACTTGATGAGGATTAGATGTTTTTTAATTGATACAAGGTATTTTATAGTTGGGAAGGAGGGTTAATGTCCTCCCTTATTAGTGATTGATACCCTCCAGCATGTTATATATTCCAAAATATAGGTTCTAGAGCATCATCACCCCATTATTTTTTGAGTATGACATGTTATTTTATGTATGTTATGGAGGATATATTTCATAAATAGGTTTAGGAATATTTGAATGCTTTCTATAGTATGTTCCTCGACTTACCCCATCAATAGATAATCATCTTTATTTAAATTCTTCTAATAATTATCAAAATAATCTATAGTTTATTCGATAGAATGTCTGAGATCAAGGATAATATAGTTTTGTTTAGGGACTTATTGATGAATTGTTTTTTCAGGATTTAGGGGATATATATATATGCATAGTGGAAAATAGAAAAGTGGTCTTTGAAGGTTAAAATCATCTCTCAATTGTGTTATCCTTAGGTTATTGAGAAGAAAAATCCCTATGAATTGTATTTAAATTTCACTATAAAAATTTATAAATTACTAGTGATTTATTCAAGACTGATGGATGCCATATAAAATATTATTAGAGTCATAAACCAATATATTGTTTCCTCTATTAATGGACCTCACATTTGAGTCAAACTAGTTTTCAAGTACTTTGAGTATTGGGGTTTTCTTATCTTTTTTTATAGAAATAGATGTACATTATACACTCATGTTACGATTTCTAGATTTGATTGTTCAATCCTTATAGACATGTTATTTTGGATAGTTCTATAAAAAATCATTTCCATAAATATTTAAGCTATAGTAACATATATAATCAAAATTACATAGTGGAAGTATGATGGCTAATAAAATTATCTAAAATTTTATGATTAATAATTATAGGATAAATTTGGGAAGAATACCTCCATATAGTTATATTTTATGAAATATAGAGACAACACATATATTTTTATCAATTTTAGTGCCACAAATCTCTTAGTATAAGGGAGGCTTAGCTTAGAAACATTGATTATAAGAAACAATGTTATCAAATAATATTATGTAGTTCACCAAACATAGTTTCCTAATAGAGGATAGTAATGATCCTATTATATATATGGATAGTTTAATCCCCTTTAGGTTCTTCTTGAGTGTTACGATGGATGATTATAAACTAAGGTCTCCTGATAGGGTATCAAACCATAGTGTTGCAGGTCTAACCAATAATTAGTTTTCATTGTATGCTGAATCTAACAATTTAATATAATATTTTGTTTTTTTATTGGGGTTTTTACTCACTCAATTTATAATGGGTGTTATACATGGGTTTGAAGGTGACATGTGATTTAAATTTGAATGTATATTGATGTTAATTTTAGATTATCATGGATTGTGAGACCAAAAATATATGTCTTGGTTTTACAATATACCTATAAGGATAGTGTATTTTTTTAATGTGATCATCAATCAAATTCAAGAAGAGTGAAAATTTCGTAATAAAAATACCTTTGACGATGGTTTTTTACCTAGATATAGAGATGGGAATGTATAATCTTTTTTAATGGTGGAAAAAATGTACTTATGTTGGACTTTTGATTCCCCAATTCTAGGTGTATAAACAATGTTATTTTCTAATTTTTAGTTGATTATAAGGAGTTAAAATCATTTATGATAAAAGTTTTCAATAATATTTGATGGGTTTATGTTTAAATGTTAGTTGAATGGAAAAGAGAGAGGATTATATGTAAATCTATGTTTCTCATGTGGTAGTTTACTGGAAACTAATTAAATGTATGTAATTTAATGTAATTATATATGGTACCCATGGTAACAAAATATTATAAGATTGATTTTTTATCTTCATTTTCATTTTTATACCATTATAATGGAATTTTAGTGGATCGGAATTCATTTTTATAGAATCATTATAGATTTTGGATAATGAGGAATTATAATTTTTCTGCTCTAGTCCAAAAAATGGGTTGGTGTCAATCTATTTCCATGTGGGAGTGGAAGTCATGAGAAATTAATTTTTTTAAAATAAATAAAATAAATTATGTACTCAGGTGGGTTGTGTACCAGGTTTTTAAATGACCTACAACACCGGAGATTGTTAAAATTCATGAAAATATGTTTTTTTCAACAATTGGTTGTTTTAAGAGATTTACACATTTTCATCTAAAATTAGTTTTTCTATAGGGAAAAAAGTCTACAATTGTTAGGAAGATATACTATTTGATGTATTTTTCCAAAAAAAATATTATATATTTTATGAGTTTCAATAAATTTAGTCTTCTAAGTATAGTATATTAACCCGATTGACTAACTTATTAAATTTTTTCAATGGTTTTTATGATTTTTAGGTTTTTTTGAATCCCTTGGGTTGGGTATTAGTGGAAACATTATCCAATAGAGTTTTATTGTATTTTTATTATTTAATATATAAATTAATATTTATCTTATGAATTTTTATGTTGATATATTCTATAAAATGATTGAAATGAATTTCTATTATCTTGATAGTGACTAGAATATAATTTCATACAAAATAGAAGTATTTTTCTTGTGTGGGTTCCAAGTCGAGGTCACACCAAAATTCACCTATTGAAATTAAATACTTACTAACCTTATTAAAATATTATAGATATCTATATTGTAATGTTTCCCTAAGGTTGGTTATTATCCATTTCCCTAATCCCTAGAGGGATTGTAAAGAAATAGATAGTATATTTTTCTTCTAGGTTTAGCTGGAGTTATAATGATTGAATCACATGGAATAAATAAATTATTTAATTATTTATTTATTTAATATTTTTTTTGTATTTTTTTTATTTTTATTCCACTCCATTCATCATTTTATAATTCCTGATTTCAAAATTATAGGGGAAATAGATTCATCATATGATTTTACATTCCTCTGTTATATAAATTTTAGATTAATTATTCTTTCTTCATGTGATTTATTTTATTTTTCTACTTATCATCTGAATTATTCAAGAACTAATTTATTATAAATATTATAAAGATTTTATTTTTTATTATAATGAATTTCAGGGTCATTTGGAAAATTAAATTCATTGATGTATTATTATATATAAAATTTGAGAACCACCTCCCCATATATGTGAATTACTCATTTGGTTTTTCTCGGTGTGAAACCATACCAAATTTATATTACATGAATCCTTTGATGAATATCATTTAGAATAATAATATGATTGGTAGAATTTACCTTGACCATTGAATTTTTCTAATTGTTTATTATGTAAAAAATTAATCATTGCCTTTCGCAAAGGAAATTGGGTTTATAATGGTATCCCGAAGTAATGTGTCATACAATTATGGTGTAAATAACATAGTTTTTAGATCCTTTAAATTTTATATAATTTTTTATTAATTTTTTCACACAAAATAAAAGAACCGAAGAAATATATAACATTCTAGGATAGAAATTAATTTAGAATGTATAAATAGTGGTAATAGAAATATGAAGTATATATATATATGTGTGTGAGAAAAAAAGAAAAGAAAAGTATCTTTATGCATCATACTCAATTAGTAAAAGTAAAAAATTAGTAAATTATATTTTTATGAAAATATTTTATTTTATAATTTTTTTCCATTTTTGATATATTTACCATTAGAACTAATTTTTTAAAAACAATTCGTAGAATAAAAATTTATTCCCTATTAATAAATATTATTAAATATTATTTTATAATTCCATTTTAGATTCAAATTCCTCAATATTTGGATGTAAATTCTATAAAATTAAAATAAAATTTTTATTGATCATTTTTATACTAGATTAAGATTATATTTTTCTGATTTTCCTAAAATAATTGATTTTTTATGTGAATAGTGTAAAATAAAATTACTTTTATAACATCACATGGATATAAGAAAAACCTAAAACATAGAAAAAAATCTATAACCAAATATTTTTATTTAATGTAACATTATATATTTTAAAATATTATGTTTTATTTACAAACCTATATCTGATATTTTAGAAGATAAGTAATATTTAATAAAAAATTGATTCAAATTAATTTCAAATTAGTAATTTAAAATTATTTTTTACAAATTAAATCAAATCAAATGAATTTTCAATATAATATTATTGGTTACAAATTATCTAATAATTTATGCTATATATTTATTCTTTAACATTTTTTTACCGTTGATAAATATTAGTTACCTTGGTAAAATGATCATTTTTAATAGAATAATACTTTTTGAAAAAAAAATATTTTTAAATTTAAAGAAATAAACTTAAAATTAAAACTATTATATGATTTCTAAACATATTAAATAATAAATAAAACTCATTTAATGTGTACTAAATTTTAAATAAGATTAATAAAAATTAATGATTAAACATTTTTTATAAAAGGGATTTTCAATGCATTATATGATTTGATATAAAAGTCATATTTTGAAATTGATTTATACTATTTAGAGGCCAAATTCAGATCCATAATTTCAAAATTGTTTTTAAAAAGGGTATTCTTCTATTTTGGAAATAAAATAATTGAAACTATTGATATTTTATTAGGAATAATATGTGTTTAAATAACTAATTTTTTTTGTGGGGCTCAAATTTTCCTAATTTAATAATAGAATTAGAACTTCTATAACACATTTTTTAGTTGTAAAGTCTTACCTAAATTTAATACCAAACATAACTTAATTAACTCACAAAAATTTAATTACTTCCAAATAATACCCCTTACGTACCATTATTTTCCATGGAAAAGTCCCGCTTCCACACTTTTTAATGTTGGAACACCTCTACCCTTCCAATAATAAACTCCAATTTCAATATTTTCATGAACCCCTAAAAATATTTCCTATAATTTATCACCTATAAATTATATAATTACCTTGGTATTCACAAATTAGCATAAATTCTTCAAATATAATTCCTTCATCAAGAGTATGTTCAAGATATCAATGTAGGCGTCACATCTTTATTAATATTTGTTTATTATTCTTTCCTTTATAGACCAAAAATCACCATAGTATAATAATAAAATGAACATTATTAGGGTGATTAGATGTAAGATACCAATACATTATAATTTTTTAATTTTATCACAATTTTTTCTATCTTTCATTATATACAACACTGTGTTATGATTATGTTATACAAAACATTGGATTAGCTTTTACACAAGACCGAGTTTTAGTACCTTTTAATGGAACACCTTTTTTAAAACTAAATTTTACAACTCTTATAAATTTTATTTTTCCAATTAATATTCATTTTTGGATTTGGAATATCAAAATTAGCTTTGGGTTAATTTTTCTTATTTTTTCTGAGAAGGTTCATTTTTTGATGGATAGTTAAAAATAATACTTTTTTGTTAAAAACCGCATTTTGATTAAATAATTCTTAATGATAAATTATATTTTATATTAAGTTTTTATTTCATAATATTTCAATTATAAATATATCAACCCAATTTAAGTCATTCGATTCATATTTATATTAAAAATCGGATATAAAAACTTATTGAACTTTTGTATGTTTATACTTTAAAAACTTGTTTTCTTACCATGTCTATCAAATTATCATTAATTATAATTTATGTAACACCCAAAGCTTCCACGGTATGCTTCTCACTAAATAATACAGTAGCGTGTGTTGTACGCAACTTCAAGTTATAATACACACCCCAACTAATAAAACTAGCTGTTATGAATAGTAATACCTACTTTTTGAAATTTTATACATTTTATCTTTCCAAATGGACTTCATTTTTGGTTTCTGAATTTCAAAATTATCCTAATGTGAAATTTGGTACTTTTCAGATAACTTTCATTTTTTTAGGAATAGTGAAAATTACTAAATTTTAATTAAAAACAACTTTTTTAATCAAAATAATTAACAGTGATAAATTATGAATTTGAGTGGTTTTATAGTATATTTAGAATATATTTTTACCATTTAATACAATTTTGGTCATTGGACATAATTTCACATTTAAACCAGACATAAACATGTGTCAATCTTTTGATAGTTATTATTTCTTAAAAACACGCTTTTTGTTTTGACATCGGGAATTAATTTTAAATTAATTTCTGCCACTTCTGTGTTTTGAATTTGGAAAAATAGATTCCACATTTGGAATCAGGATTTCCAAATTATGTCAATAGGTAACTGTTATTTTAAGACATTTTGAATAATTACTTCGGTAAATATTTTATTTACCATGGTTAAAGGGTAAATCCAGTAAATAAGGGTAAAAAATAATAATATAATAATATTAATTTACCCTAAAACATGTTATAACCCTATTGGATGATACATGTCCGAAAATGGGCATCTTTGGGACGATTTTGGGACCCCATGGATCCAATTGTAAGTGATAATGACACTTTATATTAATTAAGTTAAAGTAAATACAAAAATGACTTAAGCATATATCTTTTAGAAAAACAATTTTTACAATGGGTTATATATGTTATATTTTAGACTATAAATATTCATTATAAATCTGAAACTATTTCCTAAATAATGGTATTTTATTTATAATTTTTAGACATTTAATAATTAAATTTATTTATGACACAATAATGATGTAGTATTTTACTTATTAATGAATGAATCAAATAATTGGTATTATAAATGTTAAAATAAATATAATTTGTAGTTTCGATGCCATACAAGAATTGTATTGGTTAATATGACATGTTAGGATTTCTTAAATTGATTTTTTTCGAATTGATAAATTTTTTATGACTTTAAAAAAAATCAATTATTGAATAGTTTCAAAATTGACATAAATGAGTTTTTAAAACAAATATTATATTATTAATTGATATTCTATTCCTAAAAATCTAATGTTTGGCCAAAGGAATTATATCATGATAGGCGTATCATTAATGGACCACTTGGGGGTTTCTTGGATGTATATAGTATGTTTATTAACTATATAATATAAAATTCAAAGTGACATGGTAAATGTCAAACTAATTAACTAAGAGTTAAAACTAAAAGATAAGGTTAATATAATGACCCAAACCTGTCTAAAATATATTTGTTGAAAGAATTTATAACCATAACCACCTTATACTATGAAAAATCCACTTTTGAGCCTTTAGAAACCGAATATGAATTTATTATAAAATAATACTTTAAGTTTTTTCTAAAGAGCCCCTTCCCCCCTTATAAAAGGACACCACTTATATCCAATTATTCACACCTTAAAATCCTTTTGGCTCGGCCAAACCCTACCCAAATATTCTCTAAAATTCCCTCACTTCAACCTAGAGGCCTTAGTTTGATCATAAAGCTAACCTAAGTAGCCCTTTTGATCAAATCAAAAGGAAGAACTCGAAGAAGAGGTAATGATTTCACCACCCTCTTTCAAGTTCCTTTCTTCTTCCACTTCTTCTTTCTTTGTTATTTACATTATAAAATAATAACTCCAGTATCTTCTATATACTATGATATTATTATAAATATGGTATAACCATATTCATTATTCTATCCATCCTTTGAATGACATGTAACCATACGTGCGTACGTACGACCTACCGTCTCCACGTCGTGGTGTGATTGTTATTCAATATATTATTATTTGGATGGGTATAATAATGATGTTTAATTCAGGTAAATAATAAATATAACATGATAATGATTCTTTATATATGATATACCATCCAATTATATATTATTTTAATATCAAAATAATGATATTATCACTAGTGCGTACGTACGGATTGCCGTCTCCACGAACGCGATGAGATTCATTCCCCATCATATCCATTCAAGACTAAATTTAATTTGATGAATAAAATTAATTTTTAGAGACATGATATAATTCTGGATATAAATAAGATACATCCCGTCGATAACAAATATGGATCGCATAACAAATTATATAAAGGAAAATGAATCTGTTAACACCCGAAACGACGATAATACTAAGATATTATTAACAAATTAATGTTAAAAGATCATATATGATATCATATTAATGTAAATAATTATTGTATAATTCAATAACAATTATTTCACCATTATAAAGAAGGTTAACTGTCATGACCCCCTCCCCACAAAGTGTACCCCACCAGAGTCGGCAATATGAGAAGAGAGATAATGACCCCTGAGTCCCGCCTCCAGTAGGCCCCGGGTTGGTGACTAGCACCGAGGGTATAATAAACATACAAATGGGAGGAATTAACCTCTAAGAGAACACATGCAGAAGAGAGAGATAGAATATACTCCAATCAACTCCAACTCAGAACTGAAATATAAAGAAATCCAAGTACATATATGAAATGTCATGCAAAAGTACTACAACTGAAAGGGGAAACTAAAAGTACCCAAAAGAACGTAAAACGGCAGTGACCACAAGCCCGAACAACTCCTCCTCCAACCACAAGCTAGTAGTAACCAGCTTGATCTCCAACCTGCTCCAAGTGACCTGAAAAACAGTTTATATATACATAGGGTGAGTATAACAGTATACTTAGTAGGATCCTCCCCAAGCCTCTCGTGCAAAAGTAAAGAAATCATGCTAAAGCCCAGTGAACAACAAGTAAAACTAACTCATCACTTAAACAGGTATACTAAGTTCCCAACCTCACCATGGATACTCTCACCATGTAATGAATACAAGAATATAGAATATAGTAAAGATTATCAAGGGTACCCCGCTACTACTTCCCCACTGGTTTTCCTCTTTTCCCCAACGACATACGTCCTGTGCATCTCTCTCTAATGGCTTGCCCGCATACACCTGGGCTAAGCTCCACAATCTGCACCTCGTGCACCACAAAGGCTTGCCCGCAGACACCTGGGAGAAGCACCACACCATCCTCACAACCAAAAGTAACCAGGTAGTTTCCTAGAGCCACCACAGCTCTCATAACGTGTATTATACGTCAGGTATAATACCTCAAGCCATTACAGCCCATACTCTGAGTAAGGATCCTCAAGCCATCACAGCCTATACATGTTACCCCTATAGTAGTCCATATGATACTATATCCAGAATATATGTGTGTGAATAACCAAAATCCATTACAGCACTCTACACACATATATGGGGTAACTAACTATTGTGCCTCATGGCACAAGTATCTACCAAGAGAAGAGAGCGGGGCCAAAGGGGGTAGTCAGCCATTCGACCTCCCATCAAAATGTTGGGGAAAACACCCCCCAGGGCTCAGAATCCCCAGGGTGTTAGTTTCCCTTACTGACAGGGTGGAGTAGCATATAGAAACACAAAAAGTACAGAATATATATATAACTAACATCCACACTATGGGAATTACCTAGTCTTAGATACAACTGCAGCTAACGTCTCTCAGACTCCAGGCTGCTACTTCTAAGACTAGGTGTCTTATAAGCACACAAACATTTGAATAGATTTATTAGATTACTCCATTCTCACTTTATCAGTTCCACTGTACATTAATGAATTCTTTAAACATTAATTAACCATGAATAATTTAACATTAAACTTCATTAGCATCACACCCAAAATCAAAAGCTCTTTTTAAGATTCACATCACCTTTAAATTCTAGTATCTCCATCCCCATGGATTTTCACCATTTAATCAAACATTCATCACAGAATTACTTTTCCATATTCCCAGGCATTCTAGAAAAGCATCCTATTCTTCTAAACACAAAGGAGGATCAACACGGTGAGTAGATATACTACCCGTCGAGTCTTTGCCACCTATAGAAAGAGCATAGACCCATTCTCCCTCGAGAGGCTAAACACGGAAAGCACACGGCATACCCCACGCGTCTTCACCTCCTTCGGAAGAAGGGTAGCAAGACCAGCTGCCTTGAGCAGTGGGGAAAAGAAAAGCAGATTAACATTCAAAGAAAAACACAAGCATCCAGCAACCACATCCATCCCATTCCATCACCCCTAGTGTCCTCCTCGACACCCACATGCATAAACTGATGCATCTCGCCACTCTAGGCGTCATCTGCTGCCCCAACCACAGGGCCTCCATGCCTCCAAATATCACAACAGCCATTCAGGCTCACATCACAGCACAATTAGCATGAAAACAACAGTCACAACCATGGGCTCTTGACCCTTTAACCAACACGTGGGTTACTCAGAACCCTTTTATAAATTCCCACATAATCTGTTCTTTAATCCATATTGAATTTGCAGATTTGTTATTCATAGGTTCCAATTACAGGATACCTAATCAGTAAGATATCACAATTAAATAACCATGCTTACTTCCCTAATTTGATTCTCCTCAAATTAGAACAACTACAATAACAGAAATAACTAGATTAATTTACATGCCTCTTTATCTTTAGCCAATTAATTAACAATTAATTCCGGCTTTACGTTCATTATCAATTTCTATCATGAAAGAAAAAAATCAAAGAAATCATAGATATAACTCTATCTATAAAAACATGAGTCAAACCGTTATCACGGTATAAAGTAACAACATGCGATCAACCAATTCTTTTAATCCGGTTCAAGTATTTAATTAGGTCAATTTCATTGTGATCCAGAGGACTAAATCATGATAATCCTACGATTGCACATATACAATTAGAGAAGCCATGAATCCCCTACCTGGAGGAGTTCTTTATGTCCTTTATTTACAAAACGGGTCATAATCCTCCTCTCACGACAACTTATTGGGAAGATTGAACGACACAGTTCGGTTGCATCCAAAACAGAGCAGAACAAATCCTAGGAGTAAATATTGATTGTGCAACTCCTACGGGAATGATTGAAAGGTCCTAGAGTCTCTTAGATGAGAACAAAGGGAAAGAACAAGGGATAATGATATCTCATCCCTTTTTAAGATTTACTGGGGCTACGGTTTAAGATTCTGTTAATTCTCCATTAAAAACGGATCGCATTAACCCACACGGTTTGACCAAGTAAATACATCCCGACCTTAGGAATAATTAATATAGGATTTATGGCCTTTGAAACGGCCTTAAGAGCCCTTAAAATAAGGCTTTAAATGTATTTTACGTCAAAATAAACGTCAAAAGGGGCAAAATTGTAGGAATCTGGAAACACTGTTCACCCACCGTTACTGTACATTAAACCGATCTGTGAAACCGATCTGTCAGAATGATCTGTGAAACTGATCTGTCAGACCGATATGTGAAACCGATCTGTCAGACTGATCTGTGAAACCGATCTGTTAGACCGATCTGTGAAACCGATCTGTCTGACTGATCAATGAAACCGATCCGTCAGACCGATCTGTGAAACCGATCTTTCAAACCGATCTGTGAAACTGATCTGTCAGACCGATCTGTGAAACTGATCTGTCAGACCGATTTGTGAAACCAATCTGTCAGACCAATTTGTGAAACTGATCTGTCAGACCGATCTGTGAAACCGATCTGTCATACCGATCTGTGAAACCGATCTGTCAGACCGATCTGTGAAACCGATCTGTTACTGCTCATAAAACTGGAAACACTGTTCACAGAACTGGAAAATTGGAAAAGTGTTAGGGATAAGTCACCTTGACCTCCCGGAACACCTCCAACACCACATTTTCACAAATTAATGGACCAGAGAGGTCCGGGCCATTACATTAGATACCTCTCAAAACATTCTCGTCCTCGAGAA
Organism: Viscum album; assembly: GCA_963277665.1. Classification (NCBI taxonomy): domain Eukaryota; kingdom Viridiplantae; phylum Streptophyta; class Magnoliopsida; order Santalales; family Viscaceae; genus Viscum; species Viscum album. The sequence goes on from OY728141.1 coordinate 1,720,504,060, forward strand.
TTAAAAACCTACCAAGAAGAAAAGAGGGGTCCGAACAACCACCCCATAAGATACCTCTCAGGGGAAAACCACCATGAGTTGTTCAAAAGATAGAACAAAACCACGACATCCAAGAGAAAGGGAACAAACAATCCATATCCATACCATTCAAACATAACGTCACATGAAAAGTACATAAATAAAACATGAAAGGTCCAACCACAAAGAAAACATCATTACATGAAAGGAGATAAACATTAAACAACTCTGGGTACTGAGCACGTCTCTGTGACTCACGCTCCCATGTACTCTCCTTCATGCCACCGTGTCACCACAAGACACGAACTAAGGGGATAGAACGCCCATGCAACACCTTATCTTTGCGGTCTTGGATCTCCACAGGTCGCTCCTTGAAGGTTGCATCATCATCAATTTCGATCTCTCCCCAATCGATAACATGAGATTCATCATGAAGATAATGACGGAGTTGTGATACATGGAAAAAATCATGTATCCGACTCATCTGAGGGGGAAGTGCTACTCGATACACCACAGCTCCAACACGAACTAACACCTCGAAAGGCCCAACAAACTGGGGAGAAAGCTTACTTCCACGACCAAACCTTCGCTACCCATGACGGGGAGCCACCTTCAGAAACACATGATCCCCAACATTAAACTCTAAGGGTCTCCTTCTTTGATCAGTATATGATTTTTGATGATCCTGTGCTGTCTTCATCCTCTCACGAATCACATGAACCATATCTGTTGTATTTTTCACTAGTTCTGGTTCGAGAATTGCTGACTCTCTGACCCCAGTCCAGCACAACGGAGAACGGCATGGCCGGCTATACAAGGCTTCAAACGGTGCCATACCGATGGTAGAGTGAAAAATATTATTGTAAGCGAAATCTACCAAGGGTAAGTGCTTCATCCATGAACCTCCAAAATCAAGAACACAAGAGCACAACATATCTTCAATAGTCTGGATGGTTCGCTCTATCTGGCAATCCATTTGAGGATGAAAAGAAGTGCTAAGGCACAGTTGAGAGCCAAAAGCATGTTGGAGACCTCTCCACACCTTGGAGGTAAAACGAGGATCTCGATCAGAAATTATCGTCCTAGGTACTCCATGAAGTCTTACCACCTCCTCTAGATACTGCCTCGACAAAACCTCCACTGAGCTTGACTCCTTGATCGCTATGAAGTGGGCCGACTTTGTTAAATGATCCACTACCACCCATATAGCATCATGTCCTCCCAGTGATTGAGGTAAACCTGTAACAAAGTCCATTGAGATGTCCTCCCACTTCCACTGAGGAATCTCTAATTGCTGGAGAAGACCACCAGGAACACGGTGTTCGGCCTTCACCTTCTTGCAGACTAAACATCGAGACACACACTCTGAAACCATACGTTTCAGCCCAGGCCACCAAAACTGACTCCTCAAGGATCGGTACATCTTCGTCACACTATGATGTACTTTTAAGGGTGAACTATGGAACTCTCGGAGAACCGTCTCGCGCATCGCCAAGGGAACAAAAATCCTGCCATGATACAACACTCGGTGTTGTTCATCCTTCGACCAACCATCAGGGGCCTCACCACAAACAACTCTTTCTCTCCAGACTTCCACCTCTAGATCACCTAACTAGGACTCTTCCACCTTCTGCATGAGGGATGACTACACTGTGATCTGGAAAAGACAACCTCTACCCCCAACTTATCCCATATCAAGATGCAAAGCTGATAGCTCTTCCATAACTCTCCAAGAATCACCATATTCACGCACAACATCATTAAGTGACTTTCAGATTAGTGCATCAGCTACCACATTCCCCTTTCCAGGTGTATACAATATTTCAAAGTCGTATTCCTGCAAGAACTCCATACACCAACGCTGCCTCAAGTTCAAGTCACATTGGGAGAAAACATACCTCAAACTCTTATGATCGGTGAAAACCACAAAGTTCTCACCAATGAGGTAATGTCTCCACAACTTCATAGAAAACACCACGGCTGCCAACTCAAGATCATGGGTGGAATAGTTGCATTCATGGGGACGCAACTACTGAGAACCATAAGAAACAACTGACCTCTGCTGCATGAGAACACAACCTAGCCCCAGATGTGAAGCATCACAGAAAACATCAAAATGGACTCCCTCCACTGGAAGACAAAGGACTGGAGAACTTACCAACTTCTCCTTTAGATACTCGAAAGCTGTCTGACACTGATCAGTCCATATGAACGCTTGATCCTTCCTGGTCAAAGCGGCCAGAGGAGTCACAACTCGAGAGAAATTGGCTACAAACCTCCTATAATAGCCTGCGAGACCAAGGAAACTTCGCACCTATGACACGTTCTTGGGGTCTGCCCAAGACAACACTGCTTCTATCTACGATGGATCCACAGCTACTCCCTACTGGGACACAACATGCCCCAAGAAACAATCTTCTCGAGCCCAAAACTCACACTTGGAAAACATCCCAAACAACTGATGTTGGCGAAGAACTCCCAAAACGGCTCGTAGATGCTCTGCATGCTCCTCTTCAGATGTGGAGTACAGAAGGATGTCGTCGATGAAAACCACAACAAACTTTTCCAGGAATTCACGGAACACAGCATTCATCATCCCCATGAAAACATCTGGAGCATTCGTTATTCCGAATGGCATTACAACAAACTCATAATTCCCATGACGACAACGGAAAGCGGTCTTCAGGATATCCTCATTCTTTACACGCATCGGATGATATCCTGACCGCAATTCGATCTTTGAGAACCAACTTGCACCCTTCAGTTGATCTAATAGGTCATCAATCCGCGGAAGAGGATAACAGTTCTTTATTGTCACTTTGTTTAATCAACTATAATCGACGCACAACCGCAAACTGCTGTCAACCTTTTCCACAAACAAAACTGGTGCACCCCACGGTGGCACACTTGGCCGAACAAAACCACACTACAACAGACCATCAAGCTGAATACGTAGCTCTCGTAACTCAGAAGGGGCCATCCTATACGGATACATATAGACAGGAGACTCTCATGGCTGTAGCTCGATCCCAAACTCGATCTCTCGTCGAGGGGGTAAGGATACAACCTCTTCTGGAAAGATGTCAGGGTACTCCTCTACGGCCCTAGGAAACACCAACTGTTGAACCTCTGAATAACTTAGCATCATCCCAGCCATCATGGATGATAAGGATGGAACTCGTCTATGACTCATCCGAGGATCTCTCTCACCAACAAACACCACTTTCTCTCCATCTTCATCAAAGAAAACGACCTTCTTCCTATAGCAATCCACAATAGCCTGCACCAAATAAAACCAATCCATGCCGATTATGACATCATATGGTTGTATTCATAAACATAGGAAATCTCCCCAAGAGCGGTGTTTCCCCAACACTAGATCACAATCTCTACATACTTAAAACAAGTCGGCTTGACCTCCAACTGGCGTAGTCAATGCCAAGGGCACTAGAAGCCTCTCTACCTCAAGTCCAAAATCATGGAGAAGGGTAGGTGATATGAAGGAGTGTGTTTCTCCTGAATCAAACAAGGCATACACCAAGGTAGAAAACAAGAAAAGGGTACCTCGAATGACATCTGGCTCGCCTGGGGTTGGAAACGCTAGAGCATGAAGCTGACCACAACCTCATCCATGGCCTCTCTGACCCTGATGACGACCACCACCATGGCCGCGCTCTGCTCTCTGAGGACGGGGAGCGTCATGGGGTTATCCTCTTCCTACTCCATCTACCCTCTGGTGATCTAAAGATGGTGCAACCTACTGCTGCTGCCTCGGATGGAACTGCCTCAACGGAGGAACCTGGAGCGGAGCGCCCGGTGCACGATGAGTACTCTGAAAAGTCGGGCACTCCCGCTGCTGATGACCACGACCACCACAAGAAAAACAAGTGCCTGATCCCTTGGCATAGGTCTGAGAGTTTCTGCCTCCAGAGAAACGAGATGGAAAGGGTTGGGACCTACCCCCAGGTGAACAGAAACTCTTCAGCCCTGAAAACCGGGATCCTCGGACCACAACTTTTCTTCTTGAGGAATCATGATGATTCCCCTCTCGTGATGATCTAGTGCTAGCCAAAGTCCTCTCAGCAACCTCTGCCCTTTCCAGCACCTCAATATATGTCTTTAGCATAAATGGGGTGACCTGGCGCTGGATCTCTGGACGCAAAGCCTCCTCAAAATGCCTCTCCCTGGCCTCCTCATCTGGTAACAGGTCTGAAGCATATCATAGAAGGTTGCTGAAACGGATTCCAAACTCTCGAACACTGGAGCTCCCCTGTCGAAGGGTAATAAGCTCCTGACGACTGGACGTCTTCGCAGTTGAAGAAAGAAACTCGACTCTAAACCTGTCTCGAAACTCCTCCCATGAGATCTCTGACTCCTCACGATCCCCAAGGAAAAAGAACCACCACTGCCTCGTTGCTCCGCATAGCATCGTCACAACCAAGGACACCCATTGTTCCTTCAGAGCACGAATCGAACTGAAGCCTATCTCGACCTCCTCCAACCAGTCTTCTGTGACTACATCTGAAACGGAGCCCTCGTACTTCTGTAGACTCTGGCACTGAAACTCTCGGAGTGTCTTCCTCCAAGTGTCATCGTCATCAACCCCTACCCGGCGACGATCCGCTGGAACATCCTGCCAGACATCTTCTGCGCAAACCTGACGCGAACGTCGACCTGGAGCCATACCTGTAAAATAACAACTTTTAGAGCTCCTAAGCCTGTAATATGGAAGACTGAACATTAATGAATTAATTGTTTTATTTTATTAATTTAAGGTTAACCTATCCCAAGGTCTACCCATTCAAACACAGGCGCAAAGAAGAATGATGCATGATCCTTTACTAGGTCTCTACCCTACAACCAGTATCACTTTGTTTAGTAGCCATCGTAAACATAAAGGTCTGTGCAACAGATCATAGAGGGCCCTAAATGCCTATGTCTCTGCCGGTATCCAGTGATTACCCCACTTGATAAACATGAATGACAATGTTGCCCTACCATCCCTTGCATCCTCACCTGTTCCTAACTCCAAACTCCATCCTATCCCTCAACCTCCCTTTGAAACCACTCTGTCACGACCCCCTCCCCACAAAGTGTACCCCTCTTGGGCCGACAATGTGAGAAGAGAGATAATGACCCCCGAGTCCCACCTCCAGTAGGCCCCGGGTTGGCGACTAGCACCAAGGGTATAATAAACATACAAATGGGAGGCATTACCCTCTAAGAGAGAACATGAAAAAGAGAGAGATAGAATAGACCCCAATCAACTCCAACTCAGAACTGAAATATATAGAAATCCAAGCACATATATGAAATGTCATGCAAAAGTACTACAACTGAAAGGGGAAACTAAAAGTACCCAAAAGAATGTAAAACGGCAGCGACCACAAGCCCGAACAGCTCCTCCTCCAACCACAAGCTAGTAATAACCAACTTGATCTCCAACCTACTCCAAGTGACCTGAAAAATAGTTTATATATACATAGGGTGAGTATAACAGTATAATCAGTAGGATCCTCCCCAAACCTCTCGTGCAAAAGTAAAGAAAGCATGCTAATGCCCAGTGAACAACAAGTGAAACTAACTCGTCGCCTAAATAGGTATACTAAGTTCCCAACCTCACCATGACTACTCTCACCAAGTAAAAAATACAAGAATATAATAGTAAAGATTATCAAGGGTACCCTGCTACTACTTCCCCACTGGTTTTCCGCTTTTCCCCAATGACATAAGTCCTTTGCATCTCTCTCCAAAGGCTTGCCCGCAGACACCTGGGCTAAGCTCCACAATCTGCACCTCATGCACCACAAAGGCTTTCCCGTAGACACCTGGGCGAAGCACCACACCATCCTCACAACCAAAAGTAACTAGGTAGTTTCTGGGAGCCACCACAACTCGCATAACGTGTATCATACGTCGGGTATAATACCTCAAGCCATTACAGCCCATACTCTGAGTAATGATCCTCAAGCCATCATAACCTATACACGTTACACCTATAGTAGTCCATAGGATACTATATCCAGAATATATGTGTGGGAATAACCACAAGCCATTACAGCCCCCTACACACATATATGGGGTAACTAACCGATGTTCCTCATGGCACAAGTATCTACCAAGAGAAGAGAGCGGGGCCAAAGGGGGTAGTCAGCCATTCGTCCTCCCATCAGAATATTGGTGAAAACACCCCCCAGGGCTCAGAATCCCCAGGGTGTCAGTTGCCCTTACCGACAGGGTGGAGTAGCGTATAGAAACCGAAAAGTACAGAATATATATATAACTCACAACCACACTATGGGCATTTCCTAGTATTAGATAAAACTGAAGCTAATGTCTCTCAGTCTCCAGGCAACTACTTCTAAGACTAGGTGTCCTATAATCACACAAACATTTTAAGAGCTTTATTATATTACTCCATTCTCATTTTATCAGTTCCATTGTACATTAATTAATTCTTTAAACATTAATTAACCATGAATAATTTAACATTAAAATTTATTTGCATCACACCCAAAATCAAATGATCTTTTTAAGATTCACATCACCTTTAAATTATAGTATCTCCATCCTCATAGATTTTCACCATTTAATCAAACATTCATTACAGAATTACTTTTCCATATTCCCAGGAATTCAAGAAAAGCATCCTATGCTTCTAAACACAAAGGAGGCTCAACACGGTGAGTAGATATACTACCCGTCGAGTCTTTGCCGCCTATAGAAAGAGCATAGACCCATTCTCCCTCGAGAGGCTAAACACGTAAAGCACGTGGCATACCCCACACGTCTTCGCCTCCTTCGGAAGAGGGGTAGCAAGACCAGATGCCTTGAGCAGTGGGGAAAAGCAAAGCAGATTAACATTCAAAGAAACCCACAAGCATCCAGCAACCACATCCATCCCATTCCATCACCCCTAGTGTCCTCCCCGACACCCACATGCATAAACTAATGCATCTCGCCACTCTAGACGTCATCTGCTGCCCCAACCACAAGGCCTCCGTTCCTCCACATATCACAATAGCCATCCATGCTCACATCACAGCACAAGTAGCATGAAAACAACAGTCACAACCATGGGATCTTGACCCTTTAACAAACAAGAGGGTAACTCAGAACCCTTTTAGAAATTCCCACATAATATGTTCTTTAATCCATATTGAATTAGAAGATTTGTTATTCGTAGGTTCCAATTATGGGATACCTAATCAGTAAGCTATCACAATTAAATAACCATGCTTACTTCCCTAATTTGATTCTCCTCAAATTAGAACAACTACAATAATGGAAATAACCAGATTAATTTACATGCCTCTTTATCTTTAACCAATTAATTAACAATTAATTTCGGCTTTAATTTCATTATCAATTTCTATAATGAACGAACAAAAAATCAAAGAAATCATAGATATCACTCTATCTAGAAAAACATGAGGCAAACCGTTATCATGATATAAAGCAAAAACATGTGATCAACCAATTCTTTTAATCCGGTTCAAGTATTTAATTAGGTCAATTTCATTGTGATCCAAAGGACTAAATCATGCTAATCCTATGATTGCACATATACAATTAGAGAAGCCATGAATCCCCTACCTGGAAGAGTTATTGACGTCTTTTATCCACACAACGGGTCACAATCCTCCCCCAACGACAACTTATTGGGAAGATTGACCGACACAGTTTGGTTGCATCCAAAACAGAGCATAACCAATCCTAGGAGTAAATATTGATTGTGAAACTCCTAAGGGAATGATTGAAAGGTTCTAGCGTCTCTTAGCTGAGAACAAAGGGAAAGAACAAGGGAGAATGATATCTCGTCCCTTTTTAAGATTTACTGGGGCGACGGTTTAAGATCCGATTATTTCTCCATTAAAAACGGATCGCATTAACCCATGCGGTTTGACCAAGTAAATACATCCCAGCCTTAGGAATAATTAATATAGGATTTATGGCCTTTGAAACGGCCTTAAGAGCCCTTTAAATAAGGCTTTAAATGTATTTTACGTCAAAAGAAACGTCAAAAGGTGAAAAACTGTAGGAATATGGAAACACTGTTCACCCACCGTTACTATACATGAAACCGATCTATGAAACTGATCTGTCAGACCGATCTGTGAAACCGATCTGTCAGACCGATATGTGAAACCGATCTGTTAGACGGATCTGTGAAACCGATCTGTTAGACCGATCTGTGAAACCGATCTGTCAGACCGATCTGTGAAACTGATCTGTTACTGTTCATAAAAATGGAAACACTGTTCACAAAACTGGAAAATTGACAAAGTATTGGGGATAAGTCACCTTGACCTCCCGGAACACCTCCAACACCACATTTTCAAAAATTAATGGACCGGAGAGGTCCGGTCCATTACATTAACCTACCGTCGACCAAGAGAAAAGTACAAAGTAAGGGGTTTCTTATCTCAATTTTAATTTCGTGAGATTTCCATTGTTCACCACTTATTTATTGCATGTGGTGTGTGTACTGCCCATGATTGTATTCATTATATAATATGATTTAATTTATGGATATTTACATCATCATTTTGTTATACTTCTTTTATGGTTCTATGTTTCGTATGTTACCAAATTGATAAGGGAATTTGAAATTTCAATTTCTATCCATTCGGCTTTAAGCATACTTTGTTGATTATTTTACTCCAAGATTATGTGTAGAATCACTAGTCATTTGATTATGTCATAATTTCCACTCCCCTTTCTGTGGATATACTTTTGATACACATAATCACTCCATTTATAAATTCTCAAATCATCGGTATGAACTTGATAAGAGTAATTTTTACTCAACCTCGATTTGTTGAGTTAATCATCCAATTCATTGGTATTGTTTTTACAAGAATATGTGTGAATATCCATTGATTTTTTTACACTGAATATCCAATCATATTGAGTGTATTTATATTTTTCACACATAATTATATCATTGATTTATCCTTAACCTAAGGATACAACCTTTATGAGAGATTTCATCTCAATTTACATTCCATTGAGACTCCTTTGTTGTTATACACCAAATCACTTATATATGGTGTATATAATGTACTTTGACATAGTATATCATGAATCCATTTATTCTCATTATATTAAAAAGTTTTTATTACCTAAATTATTTGTATTCAATTGTCTCTATTTTTGTTAGGAACTCTAACTAAAATATCATTTTAAAATGTTTTAATGATTTATTATTCTAAATATTTCTCATTAATGTCCATGTTTTAAAAATGGTTTTAAGGATCTATTTATATGGACATTAAAGTTTTAAAATAAAAATTCATTTTAAAAGTTTCAATGTGGTATGGGACACTTTGATTCAAAAATCTATTTTTAATGGCTTCTTGGAAGATAGTGTGACTTTTAATTTTTTTCAAGAAAAAGGGGGATATTTATCTCAATAGTTTAATGATTATTTTAATCTATGTCAATATGCTTCATTATTCTCGATTGAGGTTAATCTGATACAGTAAAATCTTCCATATTGTATCGAATGAGTTATGTTTGACTTTGGATGTGCTATTTTTATACCATTCATGGTTTGTGGTTAAAGTATTGACATTTTTATGCTAGTTTTAATACGAATGTTTATGTTATGTTTCAAAATTTTCATATGAGGAATGCATTGGACTTAGTAAGTGATGGGTGGAGCCCGCTATAGCTCCTCGATGCATCGGTAGGTCTCATGAGACAAACTATTGTCTTGGAACAAGGCCTTAACAAAATCTTATTTGTAGTCTTGGCATGAGGCCTTGGATACGTGGTTATGATAGTATAGCATTATGAATTCCATCATTATGAAAGTGTTTATTGATATTGCATATGATTATTCGACTAGTAGAATATCCATGTGAATAAGTAAATGGAATTATTTTATTTTATCTTTGCCATATTATTCTCAAGTTCATGTTTAAAAGGATTTTGTTTTAGTTATACATTTCCTTAAGTGTTTATGCTTATCTATGAAAGATTCTGCTATATTGTTATCCTTACTGAGCATCTGAGCTCACCCCTTTCAATGATTTATTTTTTCCAGGATGTGAAGAAGTAATTTATGAATGACCTGCAGGGATAGTATAAGGGGATATGAAGACAAGATGTTGTTGTAGTTTTTTTACCTTATGGTGTAATGTAAGACTTATGAATATATCTAGTGTTTCCAAGACTACTAAACTAATTGTTCTTTCGAGACTTGAACCTTTCTGATCATGCCAATGTTATGTAATAATGCACCGTCTCAAGGTAATTGGGGTTGGGGAATTACAGTTGGTATTAGAGGAAGTTTAGTACAAAACTCGGGAGATAGATTTAGATAAACTCTTATTAGAGCACATATCCCTAAGATATACTTTGAGGATTAGTATAGAAGAACTTCTTAAAATTTTTGTATTGTAGAGATTTTGTGAGTTTTCCGAGAAATACATCTCAGTCTGGATACGAGCAGGTAGAGGCTGCTCTGGAACAGATGTACCTAGGGGTAAAACTTGAAAACCCCGATTTGATATAGACTCGAATAAGAATTGGTGCACGGAAATGGGCCTTGCTGCACTCTTGGTTACAACACTCACAGGGGATATCCTTAGGATAATTTACATTTTATTTACAAACTGATTTTATGTATTATATATAAGATGAGATTAAATGACCTTGGTTAATCCTAATGTGTTTCAAATTGAGAATATGGTGACATGATATTCTCTAATTTATTTTATTACTACGGTTACTCACACAATGCTTTCGGGTTTTAGTCAATGGATTGATTCCAAGGAAGTCATAGTGACTTTGAGAATGATGTACAAGGTGGTAATAGTGGTGGAAATGAGAAAAAAAATGGAATGTTGATAGGCGTAAAAGATATCGTCTTCATGCCAAATAAATTTTCCAAAAATATGATCAACAATATATATATGAACCAATTCCCATAATCAATAAATAACATAAAGGTGATGAATGATAAGAGCTCCAGCAGTGGAGACCATGGAGAAAGGAATCCTCAATTTCCATCATGCAGGAAATGTGGAAGGAGAAACCCAGGAAAGTGACTCAATGGGACAAAGAAATGATTTACGTGTGGGAAGGAAGGACATAAAGTGAAGAATTGCTGAAGAAAAATGAAAAGTACTACTGAAAGAGATAAAAATGGTCCCAAGAATCCATTTACAGTCATTTGCTATAAATTTAGGGGACCTGGCCATTACCTGAGTAAATTCCCTATTCTGTAGGATATTTTCTTGGTCAAAGAAGAAGCTATGTGGAAATAAATGGTTGGAGAAATGTTTAAAAAGTATTAGTGCTCCTTGTTGATGGGTTTACTTTGGAATAATTTTCTCTTGTATTTTTCACCCTGCAGTTTTCCATGTGAGAATGATTTTTGAGGAAGAATTATCTTTTCTCTTGTGGATATAGTTATAAATAAACATTTGGTTTTATATGATCATTGAGTTTGAAGTAATAACAAGTTATTATAATTTGGGATAAAAATACAAGGAATGAGATAAAATTTGTGGTTAAATTATGTTATGGTTATTTTGAGAAATGTATCTCATTTTGGTAATGTTATAAAATATAGTTTTTGAAAAAGGAAAACACGCAGACCGTGTGATAACCCATCGCGTCAGACAAAGCTGTGGGAATCGAACCCACAACCAAAGTGCGATTGGGATTTATCGCCTACCACTAGACTACGTGAAGTACCTGGTTAGTGTGACTATTATTTTTAGTTAAATGATTTTATTGATCAATAATAATTTTATTTGGGATCGTATGTCTTATCAAATGAATACCCTTAGTATAGGAAAATGATTTGGTGATTACGTGATAAATGTTATTTTGGAAGATGTTCGCTTTGTTGGGAACACTATATGCCCAAGGAAAATAGAATAGTATGGGATTTCATTTAAGAATTATTGGTGGATTTTTATGTATGTTTTTATTGTGGATTTATAGTGATTTGGGTCATTTATGGAAATGATTGACCTATAATAGAGAATATGTGATTAGGTTAATTACTTTTAAGTATGTAACTTTAAGAGTAATTGATGTCATTTGGAGATACCATTTAACGTCGAAGAATACATACCCAAATTCTTCTAAGTTTTGAGTTTCAATATTATTTTGGATTTTATTAAAAGGATTTTAAGGACAATTCTTTATTGAATACTATTTATTTAACATTGGGGTATTGTTGGTTTAATTTTAGAAATTAAGATTCGTGTTTCTTTCTCTAATGAAATAACCTTTTGGGGGATCTTCAGATCTTATACTAACCATTCTGGTTTTGTTTAATCTTGAAAGACAAGGTAAATATATAGTTTATTCTTCATGGATCATGTGATTATATAAGAATTTTATTATAGCTCTTCTAGTGTGACCAAGTCTTCTGGAATACCCATCGTTTAAAAATGAGTTAGTAGTAGAAATTTACTAAAGAATAAAACTTTACATAAAAATTATGTATATTTATTTATGTTATTAGTCAATCTCAGAAATGAATTCCTAATCTTTATGTAATGTAACTTAAAAAAATAATAAAAATGTTGTCCGTTTACTTTTCCTACCAGGAAACTAATGACCGTTTGTCCCATCACAAGTTTGTGGTTTTCTTGTTGTTAAATTTCTCCTGGTCGTGTTTTGTATCCCTATCCATAAGAACTTTACACTTAGTTTATAATTTATATCTATGTTTTTATATATGGAATCCTAGTATAGGTTATCTCGGGTGACCTTTGTACTTCTCTTTCTTTCTTTTAAAGTGATAGTTTTGTTGACTCTTTTTCTGATGTGGGACTTTACATTATATTCCAAATCCCAATTTTAAAAATTGAGAGGACACAATTTATTGAAGGAGGGGATAATGTAACACCCCAAGCTTCCACAGTACGCTTATCGCTGAATAATACAGTAGCATGTTTTGTACGCAACTTCATGTTCTAACACACACCACAACTAATAAAACTAGCCATTATGAATAGTAATACCCACTTTTTGAAATTTTATACATTTTTCCTTTTAAAATAGACTTCATTTTTGGATTTGGAATATCGAAATTATCCTAGGGTGAAATTTTAGTACTTTTCGAATAACTTTCATATTTTAATGAATAGTGAAAATTACTGAATTTTAATTAAAAACAACTTTTTTAATTGAAATAATTAACAGTGATAAATTATGAATTTGAGTGGTTTTAAAGTATATTTAGAATAAATTTTTACCATTTAATACAATTTTGTTCATTGGACATAATTTAACATTTAAACCAGACATAAACAAGTGTCAATCTTTTGATAGTTATTATTTCTTAAAAACATGCTTTTTGTTTTGACAGCAGGAATTAATTTTAAATTAATTTCTGCCACTTCTATGTTATGAATTTTAAAAAATGGATTCCAAATTTGGAATCAGTATGTCCAAATTATGTAAATAGGTAAATCTTATTTTTAGACATTTTGAATAATTACTTCGGTAAATATTTTATTTACCATGGTTAACAGGTAAATCCGGTAAATAAGGGTAAAAAAATAATATTATAATGATATTAATTTACCCTAAAACGTGTCCTAACCCTATTGGTTGATACATGTCCGACCATGGGAATCTTTGGGTCGATTTTGGGACCCCATGGATCCACTTGTAAGTGAAAATGACACTTTATATTAATTAAGTTAAAGTAAATGGATAAACGACATAAGCATATATCTTTTAGAAAAACGATATTTGCAATGGTTTATATATGTTATATTTTAGACTATACATATTAATTATAAAGATAAAAATATTTCCTACATAATTGTATTTTATTTAAAAAAATTATACATTGAATAATTAAATTTATTTATGAAAAAATAATGATGCAGTATTTTCTTTATTAATGAATGAATCAAATAATTGGTATTATAAATGTTAAAATAAATATAATTTGATAGTTTTGATGAAATAAACTATTTTTTATTGGTTAATATGACATGTTATTATTTCTTAAATGAATTTTTTTCGAATTAATAAAGTTTTTATGACTTTAACAAAAATCAATTATTGAATAGTGTCAAAATTGACATAAATGAGTTTTTAAAACAAATATTATATTATTAATTGATATTCTATTATTAAAAATCTATGGTTCAGCCAAATTACTTATATCATAATAGTTGTATCATTAATAGACCACTTGGCGGTCTCTTTGATGTATATTGTATGTTTATTAACTATATAATATAAAATACAAAGTGACATGGTAAATGTCAAACTAATTAACTAAGAGTTAAAACTAAACGATAAGGTTAATATAATGACCCAAACATATCTAAAATATATTGGTTGAAATATTTTTGACCCCTAACCACCTTAGACATTTAATAATCCACTTTGGAGCCTTTATAAAACGAATATGAATTTATTATAAAATAATACTTTAAGTTTTTCTTAAAGAGCCCCTTCCCCCCTTATAAAAGGACACCACTTATAACCAATTATTCACACCTTTAAAGCCTTTTGGCTCATCCAACCCCTGCCCAAATATTCAATAAACATCCCTAAATTAAACCTAGAGGACTTAGTTTGATCAGAAATCCAACCTAATGAGCCCTTTGGATCAAATCAAAAGGAAGAACCCGAATAAGAGGTAATGATTTCACCACCCTCTTTCTAGTTCCTTTCTTCTTCCACTTATTATTTCTTTGTTATTTCCATTATTAAATAATAACTCCAGTATCTTCTATATACTGTGATGTTATTATAAATATGGTACAACCATATTCAGTATTCTATCCATCCTTTTAATGACATGTCACCATACGTGCGTACGTACGACCTACCGTCTCCACGTCATGGTGTAATTGTTATTCAATATATTATTATTTGGATGGGTATAATAATGATGTTTAATTCATTTAAATAATAAATATAACATGATAATTATTCTTTATATATGATATACCATCCAATTATGTATTATTTTAATATCAACATAATGATATTGTCGCTCGTGCGTACGTACGGATTACCGTCTCCACGAACGCTATGAGATTAATTCCTCATCATATCCATTCAAGAAAAAATTTAATTTGATTAATAAAAATAATTTTTAGATACATGATTTTGTTCTGGATATGAATAAGATACATCCCATCCATAACAAATATGGCTCACAAAACGAATAATATAAAGGAAAACGAATCTGTTGACACCTGAAATGACGATAATACTAAGATATTATTAACAAATAAATGTTAAAAGATCATATATGATATAATATTAATGTAAATGATTCTTGTATAATTCAATAAAAATTATTTCATCATTATACATGAGTTTAACCTACCATCTATGAAGGAAAAAGTACAAAGTAAGGGGTTTCTTATCTCACTTTTAATTATGTGAGATTTCCATTGTTCAGCACTTATTTATTTCATGTGGTGTGTGTACTACCCGTGATTGTATTAATTGTGTAATATACTTTAATTTATGGATATTTACATCACCATTTTATTATACTTCCTTCATGGGTGTATGGTTCATAAGTTACCAAATCGATAAGGGAATTTGAAATTCCAATTTCCATTCATTCGGCTTTACGCATACTTCATTGATTATTTTACTCTAAGATTATGTGTGGAATCACTATTAATTTGATTATGTCATTATTTCTACTCCCCTTTCTGTGGATATACTTTTGATACACATAATCACTACATTTATAAATTCTCAAGTCATCGGTATGAAATTGATAAGAGTAATTTTTACTCAATCTCGATTTGTTGAGTTAAACATCCAATTCATTGGTGTTGTTTTTACAAGAATATGTGTGAATGTCATTTGATTGTTTTACACTGAATATAAAATCATATTGAGTGTATTTATATTTGTCACACATAATTATGTCGTTTATTTATCCTTAACCTAAGGATATGTCCTTTATGAGAGATTTCATCTCAATTTACATTCCATTGAGACTCCTTTGTTGTTATACACCAAATCACTTTTATATGGTGTATATAATGTACTTTAACATAGTATATCATGAATCCCTTTATTCTCATGATATTAAAAAGTTCTTATTACCTCAATTATTTGTATTCAATTGTCTCTCTTTTTGTTAGGAACTCTAACTAAAATATCATTTTAAAATGTTTTAATGATTTATTATTCTAAATCTTTCTCATTAATGTCCATGTTTTAAAAATGGTTTTAAGGATTTATTTATATGGACATTAAAGTTTTAATATCAAAATTCCTTTTAAAAGTTTCAAAGTGGTATGGGACACTTTGATTCAAAAATCTATTTTAAATGGCTTCTTGACAGATAGTGTTACTTTTAAATGTTTTCAAGAAAAAGGGGGATATTTCTCTCAATAGTTTAATGATTATTTTAATCTATGTCAATATCCTTCATTATTCTCGATTGAGGTTAATATGATACAATAAATTCTTCCATATTGTATTGAATGAGTTATGTTTTACTCTGGATGTGCTATTTCTATACCATTCATGGTTTGTGGTTAAAGTATTTACATATCGTATGGTAGTTTAAATACGAATGTTTATGTTATGTTTCAAACTTTTTATATGTTGAATGCATTGGACTTAGTAAGTGACGGGTGGAGCCCACTATAGCTCCTCGATGCATCGGTAGGTCTCATGAGACAAACTAGTGTCTTGGCACGAGGCTTTGACGAAATCTTATTTGTAGTCTTGGCACGGGGCCTTGGCTATGTGGTTATGATAGTCTGACATTATGCATTCCATCATTATGAAAGTGGTTATTGATTTTTCAAGTGATTATTCGACTAGTAGAATATCTATTTGAATAATTAAATTGAATTATTTCGATTTATCTTTTCCATATTATGCTGAAGTTCAAGTTTAAAAGGATTTTGTTTTTGTTATACATTGCCTTAAGTGTTTATGTTTATCTATGAAAGCTTCTGCTATATTGTTATCCTTACTGAGCATCTAATCTCACCCCTTTCAATGATTTATTTTTCCCAGGATGTGAAGAAGTAATTTATGAATGACCTGCAGGGATAATATGAAAGGATATGAAGAAAAGATGTTGTTGTAGTTTTTTTACCTTACGATGTAATGTAAGACTTATGAATATATCTAGTTTTTCCAAGACTACTAAACTAATCGGTCTTTCGAGACTTGATCCTTTGCGATCATGCCAATGTTATGTAATAATGCACCAACTCTGGGTAACGGGGGTTGGGGAATTACAATTTTCCCAATTATGTGAATTGAATTTATAAAAATGGAAATACAAGTTTTTAATCAGTATAATTTTTTTCTTATAACATCAACTTATTTTTTTCCAAAAATATTAGTTAAAATGATTAATATTTATTATGGTGATAAAGGTAATATTAAGCTTAACAAGGGACAAAATCTTAATCTTAAAGGGGAAAAAATAACCAGGAAACTTGTGAAAAAACCATTGTATTCCAATAGTTAGACCACATACCCACTTGGTTATAATTTTATGGTTTTTTGGGATATTATTAAATGTAATTTCCTTATATAAAAACTTAAGTAAGTAATGAGACAAAAAGTGAACTTTCCTTACCATTAACATTTATAAAAAATCAATATATGTAAACTACATCATATTATCAGTTATACATATCATTTTGAAATATAAATGTGTTAATTTAATCATAATAATTTATTATTTATTTTTAAATATTATTTTTTTATGTTAAATTTTTATGAAACGTAAATTTATGTATTATTTAGTTAATAATTAACTAAAATAAATGATACTATAAATATTAAAAGCGATGTATTTTGATTAAATTATTGTCATTAATTATTTTTTAGACGCACATATCATTTTAAATAGCTGTAAAATTAATATATTTGAAATACAATATAGTTTTGATGTTTTAAAATTAAAATTAAATAAATAATGTCAAAATTGACATTATTGTTATTTTACAATAAAATATATTTTATTAAATGATCTAAATTCAATAAAAACCCCTATATTCTGAAAATTGATTTATAAGTGTTAAAAAATATTAAATATATTCTATTAATGTACCAAATTATCTTTTATAATTAACATATTTACATATATACTATAAAAACATTGATAACACGGCCTGGGTTTAAGCATTAGTTCAACACGTCACATATGCTTGTTTTAAAATTAATTTCCAAAACACATGATATTTTTATTTTATAAATTATATATCATATTAATAATTCAGTGTATCTAAATTTTATAGTAAATTTAACTTTAGTTTATTTTTAATTTTTAAATTACATAGGTTAGAAAGCAAGATGATTTAATTAAAACAAAAATTACATAATTGGGGAATAATAGAAGTTATGGAAGAAAATTATTAAAATTCACATTTTTTTATGGTGAAGGATTTTATCTACCATTATTCACCTTTAATCAATTATTTTTAAATTTTTATACACATTAGGTAATATATTCCTCCCATTACGGAATACCATTTGGTATTTGTAAGAGCGCCACTCCCCATCCACTATAAAAAGTAAAACACTGTACCCTTTCAAAAAACCTCTCAAGACACATTGGATCGTCCAAAATCATCCCAAATAGTCTCCCAAAATCATTCCCCTCAATTTTTAAGCCTCTATTATGGTTGTAATCTATCTAATTAATCTCTTTGGTACAATCAAAAAGGATTTACCCAATTATGAGGTAACATCTTTCTTTAATCTCTTTAAGTTTTATTTCCATTATCCACCCCCTACAATATTATTATTACATTATTATATAACAAGAAGAGTATCATAAAAATAATATGTTTTTTTTATTTTATTTTTTCACATACAATTACACACACCCTCATCTAATGGGTATCAAATGTACTTCTTATGTGAATGGTGAACTACCACATCATTAAATGACGGTTGTTCATTCTTCCTTTAATGCCTCTCATGGTGGTCAATATGATGGAAAATATATTTATATATGATATTTATTATTTATTTATGACTCTTTAAATATTTTATAAAACATACCCTTATGATTTCCATTTTGTGTAAACACGATACCAACATTTATGGAAGGGTCGACTACTACCTCCTCAAAGAGATTAGACTCATTCAAGATATATATGGAATGTATAGTGGATGGTTTTAATAAAACTATGTAACATAAAATACATATATATGATAATGGAATTATAATATACATAGGTATCATTTATTTTTCATTATTTTAATACATCCATGAAATGGAAGTATCATTCATGCATATGTACGGTCTTCCGTCACCATGAACGACGCACTTCATTTCTTATCTCCCAATATTATGGAACATTATAAATAAATATATACATAATATATATGATAATAAAGATATAGTTTACATTATGGATAATAATAAATCATTGTCTAATTATTAGGAACAAAAAATGACAATTCTAATCATATTTGAGAAAACTAATCAATTAACACTCGAAATAGTAAAAATAATGAAACAGTGTTAACAAAAAGGTAATAAAATAATGTAAGAATTTAAGATACGATTTTATAAACATGATTATGGTTTTATTATAATATAATAACATATTTTTAACAAGCATATAGGAGGATAAATACAACCCAACAAAAGAAAGGTTAAGGTAAGGTATTTTAGTCTTAATTTAAATTTCATTGAGACTTTTATGTTTTTATGCACAAATTCACTTTTTGATGGTGTATATACTACCATTTGACATGTTATATCATGAATATACTAATTATCATGATATTATATTTTTGATTTTATGTTATTACTTCTTGAGTCATATGATTTAAATTTTTTCAATGTGGTATGTGACACTTTGGAATGTTTAAGGATTATTTTCCTCAAGAATATTTTAATTATATTTCAAGGGTATTTCCATTCATCAACATCAACAACCTTAGTTATTACTTGTCCTATACTTAGGATTTTTTTATGAAATTGTTTCATTATTAAATATGGATATTTGATAAGGAATATTATTTATTTTGATTAATTGATATGAGGAATGTGTTAGACTAGTAATAATAGGTGGGGCCCGAACATTATATATCCCCTAGATGCATCGATAGGTTCTCATAAAATAAATATGTTTGGCAAATTAAATGGTTTTCTATATGAATTTTTAAACCCTATTTTCAAATGTCTTGATGGTATAGGATTTCATGTGTCTTAACATGATGTCTAATAATTAATAATTTTCTTCATTTTGATCCCATTATTACTTATCCATGAGATATTGCGTCAAAATATCTTTGGATGCATTGTAATTCTCAGTTTACTAATTAAATTTCATATCTTTTTGTTTCAAACATTTCCATATTGATTTTTTCTTATCTAGTTATGTAACTGGAATGTGTTATCATTTATTCACTATTCATGTTAATTTATTCTCATTGATTCATTATTAATTAAAATTTACTTATCCTTACTAAGAATTTGATATCACCCTTATTATTTTTCCTTTCCCCTGATTATGAAGAATAAAAATTTCATGAAGTTTTCAAGGGTGAAATTTATTTCATTTTATTATGTATCATGTTCTATTTTCTTTTCCCATTGTATTATTGTTATCATGTATATAATATGACTTTACAATACTTCTAAATAGATCATTACTTCATGAATTTATTCCTTACAATCATGTTAATATTTTATAATAATGATCTAGATATGGGCTTCTGGGGTTAGGGTGTTAAAGTTTGTATCAAATAAAATTTAGTTGAAACCCTGGAAACAAGATTTAGAAAACATATATTATGGAAGATAACCCTAATATAAACATTGTGGATAAGTATATAAGAACTTACTATAATTTTTTTATAGTAAAAAATATGTGGTTATTCCTAGAAATACATCCCTATCTAGACACTACAAGTGGACTTGGTTCTGGAATAGATGTACCTAGGTGTAATAACTCCGAATGTTTTGTGAGGCCAAACTCGGTGTAACCTTTTACATGACAAGAGAACATACATCACACATAGTTTTACACTACTAGGGGATATTCTTAGGATAGTTCAAATTTTTTTTCCCTTCTATTATGAAGGATTTGAATGAAAATATTTCCCCAAACTATCCAATGTTTTTTCTAAGATTTATGATGCATAAATTTATGATATGGGATATATCATGTTAAGAGTTATATAATTTTTATAATTTTATAATATAATCTAGAATATTTTATTTTCTAGAAATGGAATCTAGAGGGAATAAGTGAGTCAATGTAACACCCCGAGATTTTATGAAAAATATTCTTTTTAATTTTATTAATGCCTTGTGTTGTACGCTACACCAAAAGGAGCTTGCACAACACGCATCCTTGACTTGCCTTGCATTACCCGCAATCACGACCTTCCTCGATAGCGTGCGTAGTACGCAATACCGAGTTTCACTAAACAACGATATGCTAATAAAATATTATTAAAACTAGCCGTTATGAATAGTAATAACCACTTTTTGAAATTTTGTAAATTTTATTTTTTAAAATGGACTTCATTTTTGAATTCGGAATATGAAATATAGCTTAGGATGAAATTTTGGCATTGTTCTGAAAAACATCAATTTTTGATGAATAGTGAAACTACTAAGTGGTAGTTAAAAAACTGAATTTTTCATAAAACTTAATTTTACCGCTTCTGTGAATGGAATTTCAAAAATCCGAGAGACACGATTGATTTCAGTAAGTAAAATGTGGTTCAATGAAATGAAAATAATTTTTGGTGAATAATAACTTTTTACTTTTATTTACCACGGTTAAAAGTAAATAGGGTAATTAAGGGTAAAAATGATATTAATATTACCCTAACACATGTCCTAATTCTATTGGACAAGTGTATATCGACCAAAAACAACCTTAAGTGTAAAATATTATCATTTAGTCCCACTTGGATAAGATTAGGACATTTTTTATTAATTTATTTAAAGAAGGGCTAAAATAGTTAAAATCAATGTTTAATAAGTACATCATTTTTAATATGGGGTTATACATAGGATAAATTCGACTATAAATATTCATTAGAAAGATAAAAAAATTTCCTACATAATGGTATTTTATTTATAATTTTTAGACATTAAATAATTTAATTTATTTATGACACAATGATGATGCAGTAATTATCTTATTAATGAAATATTAACATAATTGATGTTATAAAAACCAAAATAAATGTAATATGAGACTTTTTATGAATTCCACTAATTTTCTAGGTTACTATGATATATTATTGTTGATTTAATCAACTTGTTTAGAACATATAATTCTGTTATGACTTTCACAAAAATCATATATCAAATAGTGTCAAAATTGACACAAAATAGTTTTTAAATCAAATATTATATTACTAATTGTTATTTTATTCTTAAAAATCTAAGGTTCGGCCAAAGGACTTAGATAAGGATATATATATTCATAATAAACAATTTGGGGTTCTTTTGGCATGTTATAGTAAGTGTATTAACCATATAGTGTAAGAAAACAAAAAGACACGGTAAAAGTTGAATTATTTAACTTAGAGTTAAATCTAATTGATAAGGTTAAAATAATATCCTAAAGTTGTATAAATCCTATTGGATGATAGGATTTAGACCCATCCCCACTTTAGCTTCGAAATAAGACCCTTTGGAACCATTATAAACCGATTTTGACTTTAATATAAAATAATATTTTGAGATATTCCTAAGGTGCCCCTCTCCTCCCTTATAAAAGGGCACCTCCTCCCTCTCTTCCTCACACAACTTTGAGCCTTCAAGCTCGGCCAAACCCTGCCAAAATCCCTTCTCCACTTCCCTAGTATAATCATATAGGTCCTGGTCTTCTTCAAAGACCATCCTTAGTTCTTTAAGTGGAGGCTAAGAAAAGGCGCGTCAAAAAGAGGTAATATCCATTACCGATCTTTTTCAATTTCTTTCTTCTTCAACTTCTTCTTCTTTAGTTGTTTCATGATAAATTAATAACATAAGTATTTATTCTATACTGATATGTTATTATAAATATGAAACAACTCTAATTAACCTTCTATCCATCCTATGGAAAAAGGAAATCACCGCGCGTGCGTACGTACGGAATACCGTCTCCACACCGTGGTGTAATCTATTTTCCGCCGCCACATTAATTGGATGGGTATAAAGGTGTAATTAGTAACTATATATGATTATTATAAAGTGATATTGATACTGAAATAGTATACATACACGTCAACACAATTCCACGACCATGGGAACGATATCATCGCTCGTGCGTACGTACGGACTACCGTCTCCACGACGCGATGAGATTCATTCTCAATGATTAACCATTCATGAATGATTATAAAGTATATATAATAAGTAATAATGCAATATATGACCTAATAATGATACTGGAATTATTTATATTTATATGTATGTCATCTACTTAATTCCATTCAATTCAATAAGGAAATGAAAACAGCGTTCATGCGTACGTACGGACTACCGTCTCCATGAACGGTGTATTTCTTTCCATTTACAGATTTATTATATATGTGTATTATGAATATATATATATAAATCATGTTTTATATTATTGAATTAAGTAATCATGATCTAAGTAATCATATGAATAATTACAAGTTAAAAACACGAACGACAAATGAGACGATTTTACCCAAAATGCTACTTTAACATGAATTTACAAAAGAACGGGTAATATAAAGTCATAAGTGGACCATATATGATATAATAACAATGAATATGATTCTGGAATAAGTAAATAACATGATTTAAATCATATACAGGAGGTTCGGACACTCACAAAGCAAGTCGGACCTAAGGTAAGGGAAAATATCACAATCTCATTTTTATCCGAGATTGTTTCTTCGTAAGTATTTACTGGGGTGTATTTTATCATCCAAATCCAGGTTTCTTCAATATGTAATATTATTTCCATCCACATACAGTTTTTTAAATCCTATTTTACCCTTCGGTGAGTTTTTAGTAAAAGATATGAAAGGAATCTTTTGTCGTTTTTCGTACGAGGTACTTTTTGACTTTTCCGACAAAAGTACGAAGAATGTTTTTTTAACTTATACGACATGAATGGATTTTTAAAACATTATTTCCAAAATCTACCTTTAAATGTTTTCATGTTTATTTTTAATCAACTTCTTTTATTTTATAATTGTATGACATATTATGAAAGGAAAAGTGTTTTTTGAAGAAGAAAGGATATTTTCCTCAAGAATTCATTTCAAGTGTTTTATCAAAATTATTTTCCATCTAAGATAATATAGGGTTCTGTTTTTATCCCTATTATTACATTGATTTGATTATGTTGTGATGGAATTATTTTTATGAATTCCTTTATCATATATGAATTGTTTTATGATGTCATGTTGTTTAAGAATCCCATTTTTATTACATGGGTTATGAAATGATGTATGGTTTATGATTTTGTGGAACACATAAGAATGGTATCATTATGAGATGGGTGGGACCTATATATCCCTCCAATTCATTGGGTAAAGATTTTATATCTCATGAGATAGACATGGCTGGAATGGTAGGTTATACCGGTTCAGTGAAACAGGACTGAAACGAGGGTTACTCGATTCAGAAAGAGACTTTGTCCACTAAGATAGTCTTGGCAATGAGTCTTGACTAACAAGAAATGATTCTCTATGATTATGTGTGTATGCCACAAAGTTTCATGTTTTAAGTTATGATTATTGTGATTACATTTCACTGCCATGATTTATCCCATGTTATGAAATTATGCTCTCTTTTTCAGGTTAAGATTTCCAAAATGTTATGTTCTTATGAATACGATGTGATTGATATTTCTTTTGTTTACCCTTACTGAGCATTTGAGCTCACCCTTTTATGTTTTCTTTTCCCCAGGATATAAAGAAAGGTTTTAGGTAAAAAAAAGGAAGATCTTTATAGGAGATGTTGAAGATCTTTCACCACGATTAGAAGATTACATTTCGAGTTTCCAAAGACACTAAACTATTACGATCCTTGTGTGTGTTTTTTTTTGTTATGTACTAAGTATTCTGCAAATTTAATGTAATGTCCATGTACGTCAAGTTTCGGGCCTCTACAGTTGGTATCAGAGGAAAGGTTTAGTCAACCTTTGGAAACTAGGATGTGAGAACTTTAGTGAGATCCCTAGAGATATTTCTAAGGTATGTCTAGAGATGTCCCTAAGGTTAAGTATACGTATAGGTTATAGTACTAGAATTACGCTAACGATCATAGAATTAAACCTAAGATGTTAGATATTGAAGGTACTCCCCCTTTATTATGTTGTTTTCCCTAGCATGATTTTTGCCTCTCACACTATTCTTTTTGGGTTTTAGACGATGGCTGGAACCCGAAGGAACCGTGTTGATCAATGCAATGGACAATGCAATGATTGCCCTCCTGAACAAACAAATGTTATGGGAGATGGAGTGGAAAATCTTATTGCTATACTTACATAAGCTATGAATCATTCTGGACTTCCAAATGATCAAATAAGGGAACAATATTCTATTGAGTCCTTCATGAGGCAACGTCCACCTTCTTTCAGTGGGTCTTCTGATCCACTTGTTGCCGAACAATGGATCAGTACCACTGAAAAGATATTTTCAGTTCATCAATGTTCTAAACATGATAAAGTCATCTTAGCAGTATATCTTTTGGAAGGTGAAGCTGATCAATGGTGGAATCTTATCAAGAATACGAGGACAAGAGATGAAATTGAGTCCATGGAATGGGACGAGTTCAAGAACTTTTTTTTCAGTAAGTACTTCCCTCGTATTCTTCGAACAAAGATGGAAAAGGAGTTTCTTGAGCTGAAGCAGAAGGATGATGAATCTGTTGGTATATACGAAGCAAATTTTACAAGACTTGCAAGGTATGTATCTGGCATTATCATCCAACCTGAAAGTAAAGTTGATCGATTTTTCAGTGGCTTAAAACCAAGTCTTCGAAGGGAATTAGCTATAAGAGACTTCAGTAGCTATGAAGAAATTGTGCGTTGTGCTATCAAGGTAGAAATGGAAGTTGGTGTTACATATCCATCTCATGGTTTTGACAAGAAACGAAAGATGGAGTTCAAGGAGAAAACTCAGAATAATGGTGAAAAGAAGATGAATGTTTCCTTATGCACAAAGTGTGGAAAGAAGCATGGTGGAGATTGTCTTAAAGGGACTAGAAAATGTTTTAAGTGTGGAAAAGAAGGTCATCGAGTGGCTGAGTGTCGAAGTAATGGAAAAAGGGTTTCTAATGATGTGAATAAAGCAAACACTGTAGAGAACGCACCACCAACACTTCAATGCTTCAAGTGCAAGGAAATGGGGCATTATGCTAATAAATGCCCTAATCCAAGGGTTAGTGATGATCGACATGAGAAACCGCTTAAGGCAAAGGACAAAGGGAAGTCACATGCGATCACCATTGGCGATGTTGAATATGATAACGATGTGGTGGAATGATTAAGTGTTTATGTAATGGGATTCCAAAATAATGTTGTATCATGGAATATTGGAATATTTATGTATTGGTCTAATGTGGTATTCAAAGTGATTCAAATATTTTTGGAAATAAGATGATATACACATAATAAAGGGAAAACGAGAAAATGAAATGTTTAACAGTATTCATGAGCTCATGATTGATATAAGGACTAAGTGATATCATTGTTTGAGTATATAGAATTTTGAGGATTTTGGTATGTGGAAAGTGTTAAATTTTAACTGTATTCTTGTTTTCACTAAGGTTTTCAAGAGAATACATGATTAAGGACTTTGAATGTTTGGAATGTGACCAACAAAACATATCTTATGATATATGGGGATCGACGATGGTGTTAAATCTCTGGTAATCGTTTTCACTATGTTGTGAGAGTGGATTGCAGTATTATGGATAAGCCTAAAGATTGGAATGGATTATGTTGGGCATAGGTTAGTATTGTTTAAGGATAGAAGTTTTCTCGATATTATTGATGGGATGTTATAGTAATGTAGTTTTAGAAAAAGGACAACCTGCAGGACGGGCGACAGCCCATCGCGCCGGACAAGGATGTGGGAATCGAACCCACAACCGAAGTGCGACTGGCCTTTATCGCCTATCACTGGCCTACAGGAATTCCCTGTTTATTAGAAACTAGTTTTATTATATTAAGCAGTATGATATATGAAGTATAAAGTCCATTTTAGGAACCATATATGATTAATCTCACTATAGATCGACTTATGTATATAATTTTTTCTAACCTTTTGTTTGAGACAGATGGAATGACCCGTCATTCTATCACATGATCTGCTAACACTTCACGAATAACAAATTCAACTTCATTTATTTATGAGATGAAGTGGAAATTGTTAAAGGCACGAACAACAGTGAGATTATACCAAAATAAAGTAAGTATTTATTCTAATTCAAATTCTTTAACTTTAGGGAAATGATCTTGAAAACCAAAAATGTTGTCCTAGTGATCTTATATCTGATGAATCAGATGGTACCTTAGATCGTCACAAATTTATGGCTTTGTGATTGCTGACTTTTCCATAGCCATGTTCTCTACCACTCTCCATCAGAACATGATGGTTAGATTTCTCTTCCATATCCATATTTTCACCTATGTGGAAACCCAATGATTAGTTTATTTGGGTAACCGTTACGTTTCATACTTTTGTTTTTAAAGATTGGTTTTGGTATTCCTTTTTACGATGTGGGTTTCGATTAAAGAAACTTTAGAATAGTAAACCATTTATAACCCCGACGAATTTCGAGGGCGAAATTCATTTTAAGGGGGGTAGAATGTAACACCCCGAGATTTTATGAAAAATATTCTTTTTAATTTTATTAATGTCTTGTGTTGTACGCTACACCAAAAGGATCTTGCACAACACGCATCCTTGACTTGCCTTTCATTACCCGCAATCACGACATTCCTCGATAGTGTGTGTAGTACGCAATACCGAGGTTCACTAAACAACGATATGCTAATAAAATATTATTAAAACTAGCCGTTATGAATAGTAACAACCACTTTTTGAAATTTTGTAAATTTTATTTTTTAAAATGGACTTCATTTTTGAATTCGGAATATGAAATATAGCTTAGGATGAAATTTTGGCATTGTTCTGAAAAACATCAATTTTTGATGAATAGTGAAACTACTAAGTGGTAGTTAAAAACCTAAATTTTTCATAAAACTTAATTTTACCGCTTCTGTGAATGGAATTTCAAAAATCCGAGAGACACGGTTGATTTCAGTAAGTAAAATGTGGTTCAATGAGATGAAAATAATTTTTGGTGAATAGTAACTTTTTACTTTTATTTACCACGGTTAAAAGTAAATAGGGTAATTAAGGGTAAAAATGATATTAATATTACCCTAACACATGTCCTAATTCTATTGGAGAAGTGTATCTCGACCAAAAACAACCTTAAGTGTAAAATATTATCATTTAGGCCCACTTGGATAAGATTAGGACATTTATTATTAATTTATTTAAAGAAGGGCTAAAATAGTTAAAATCAAAGTTTAATAAGTACATCATTTTTAATATGGGGTTATACATAGGATAAATTCGACTATAAAAATTCATTAGAAAGCTAAAAAAATTTCCTACATAATGGTATTTTATTTATAATTTTTAGACATTAAATAATTTAATTTATTTATGACACAATGATGATGCAGTAATTATCTTATTAATGAAATATTGACATAATTGATGTTATAAACACCAAAATAAATGTAATTTGAGACTTTTTATGAATTACACTAATTTTTTAGGTTAATATGATATATTAGTGTTGATTTAATCAACTTGGTTTGAACATATAATTCTGTTATGACTTTCACAAAAATCATATATCAAATAGTGTCAAAATTGACACAAAATAGTTTTTAAATCAAATATTATATTACTAATTGTTATTTTATTCCTAAAAATCTACGGTTCGGCCAAATGACTTAGATAAGGATATATATATTAATAATAAACAATTTGGGGTTCGTTTGGCATGTTATAGTAAGTGTATTAACCATATAGTGTAAGAAAACAAAAAGACACCGTAAAAGTTAAATTATTTAACTTAGAGTTAAATCTAATTGATAAGGTTAAAATAATACCCTAAACTTGTCTAAATCCTATTGGATTATAGTATTTAGACCCATCCCAACTTTATCTTCGAAATAAGACCCTTTGGAACCATTATAAACCGATTTTTACTTTAATATAAAATAATATTTTGAGATATTCCTAAGGTGCCCCTCTCCTCCCTTATAAAAGGGAACCTCCTCCCTCTCTTCCTCACACAACTTTGAGCCTTCAAGCTCGGCCAACCCCTTCCAAAATCCCTTATCCACTTCCCTAGTATCATCATAGAGGTCCTGGTCTTCTTCAAAGACCATCCTAAGTTCTTTAAGTGGAGGCTAAGAAAAGGCGCGTCAAAAAGAGGTAATATCCATTACCGATCTTTTTCAATTTCTTTCTTCTTCAACTTCTTATTCTTTAGTTGTTTCATGATAAAGTAATAACATAAGTATTTCTTATATACTGATATCTTATTATAAATGTGAAACAACTCTAATTAACCTTCTATCCATCCTACGGAAAAAGGAAATCACCGCGCGTGCGTACGTACGGAATACCGTCTCCACGCCGTGGTGTAATCTATTTTCCGCCGCCACATTAATTGGATGGGTATAAAGGTGTAATGAGTAACTATATATGATTATTATAAAGTGATATTGATACTGAAATAGTATACATACACTTCAACACAATTCCACGACCATGGGAATGATATCATCGCTCGTGCGTACGTACGGACTACCGTCTCCACGACGCGATGAGATTCATTCTCAATGATTAATCATTCATGAATGATTATAAAGTATATATAATAAGTAATAATTCAATATATGACCTAATAATGATACTGGAATTATTTATATTTATATGTATGTCATCTACTTAATTCCATTCAATTCAATAAGGAAACGAAAACAGCGTTCATGCGTACGTACGGACTACCGTCTCCATGAACGGTGTATTTCTTTCCATTTACTGATTTATTATATATGTGTATTATGAATATATATATATAAATCATGTTTTATATTCTGGAATTAAGTAATCATGATCTAAGTAATCATATGAATAATTACAAGTTAGAAACACGAACGACAAATGAGACGATTTTACCCAAAACGCTACATTAACATGAATTTACAAAAGAACGGGTAATATAAAGTCATAAGTGGACCATATATGATATAATAACAATGAATATGATTCTGGAATAATTCAATAACATGATTTAAATCATATACAGGAGGTTTGGACACTCACAAAGCAAGTCGGACCTAAGGTAAGGGAAAATATCACAATCTCATTTTTATCCGAGATTGTTTCTTCGTAAGTATTTACTGGGGTGTATTTTATCATCCACATCCATGTTTCTTCAATATGTAATATTATTTCCATCCACATACAGTTTTTTAAATCCTATTTTACCCTTCGGTGAGTTTTTAGTAAAAGATATGAAAGGAATCTTTTGTCGTTTTTCGTACGAGGTACTTTTTGACTTTTCCGACAAAAGTACGAAGAATGTTTTTTTAACTTATACGGCATGAATGGATTTTTAAAACATTATTTCCAAAATCTACCTTTAAATGTTTTCATGTTTATTTTTAATCAACTTCTTTTAGTTTATAATTTTATGACATATTATGAAAGGAAAAGTGTTTTTGAAGAAGAAAGGATATTTTCCTCAAGAATTCATTTCAAGTGTTTTATAAAAATTATTTTCCATCTAAGATAATATAGGGTTCTGTTCTTATCCCTATTATTACATTGATTTGATTATGTTGTGATGGAATTATTTTTATGAATTCCTTTATCATATATGAATTGTTTTATGATGTCATGTTGTTTAAGAATCCCATTTTTATTACATGTGTTATGAAATGATGTATGGTTTATGATTTTGTGGCACACATAAGAATGGTATCATTATGAGATGGGTGGGACCTATATCTCCCTCCAATGCATTGGGTAAAGATTTTATATCTCATGAGATAGACATGGCTGGAATGGTAGGTTATACCGGTTCAGTGAAACAGGACTGAAACGAGGGTTACTCGATTTAGAAAGGGACTTTGTCCACTAAGATAGTCTTGGCAATGAGTCTTGACTAACAAGAAATGATTCTCTATGATTATGTGTGTATGCCACAAAGTTTCATGTTTTAAGTTATGATTATTGTGATTACATTTCACTGCCATGATTTATCCCATGTTATGAAATTATGCTCTCTTTTGCAGGTTAAGATTTCCAAAATGTTATGTTCTTATGAATACGATGTGATTGATATTTCTTTTGTTTACCCTTACCGAGCATTTGAGCTCACCCTTTTATGTTTTCTTTTCCCCAGGATATAAAGAAAGGTTTTAGGTAAAAAAAGGAAGATCTTTATAGGAGATGTTGAAGATCTTTCACCACGATTAGAAGATTACATTCCGAGTTTCCAAAGACACTAAACTATTACGATCCTTGTGTGTGTTTTTTTTTGTTATGTACTAAGTATTCCGCAAATGTAATGTAATGTCCATGTACGTCAAGTTTCAGGTCTCTACAGTCAACACTCATGGTTAATACATAGTTTTCATTATTGTAAAAGTCAATGTAGATGCTATTAGAATTGAGCAATTTATGGATATATTAGGGAATATTAATCCAGTTATGACACATAAACATACCTAGATGGAGAAACATATACTATAGAGAGAATCACCTATTCTGTATAGATTTATGTGATATAATCCTCCAATATTTAGTTAGAATACTAATACAATTATAGTTGAGCAATTGATTAATTCTATGGAGAAGATATTTACAGCCTTCGGATGCAGTGAAATGAAAAAGGTTAAACTTGGGGTGTATTGTCCCCAAGGTGATTCTGATTAATGGTGTTCCTTGTTCTAGAATTATAGGGATTATAGAGAAATATAACTCATAGAATGGAGAACATTTAAGGATACATTCTTTGATAAATACTCCCCCCATGATTAGAAAATTGAGTTGAAGAGAATGTTTCTTATCCTAAAGAAAAAGAAATAAGAGAGTGTTAATAATTATGAAGCCACGTTTAAATTGTTAGATAGATATTATATGGATTATATAAAAAACAAGGAGTGAATGATTTATCATTTCATAGAAGGACTCAATCCTTGTGTCGAATGGAGCTAGTCTCCTAGAATTTTCCCCACATGATGAAATAGTTTTATGTTCCATCAAGAAGGAGAAGGAATTTTCTAGAGTCAATATATTAAAGGGAAAACATGATATAAAGAGGCCATATTATCACCATAAAAAAGGTAACGAATCAAAGAAGATTAATGGAAATGAGGATTTTCCAAAATGTGATAACTGGGGAAAGAATCACCCTGGTAAATGCTTGAAAGGATTGGGAGTTTTTTATAAGTGTGGGAAATGGGTTACCTGGAAAAAGAATTTAAAGTAAAGAATGAATAAAATGATATTAAAGGGTAAAATTTAAAGGATTTGGGGAACTATAAAAATTAATTCACCAAGAATCATGTGAATATACCTCTGAAGAAGATAAGGGATCAAATTAAAGCATACATTATTGACATGACTAAAGTGGAATGATTAATTTAATTTCATATTTGGATCTAAGAAATGTGTTGTAAAATTATTTTATTGATAACCTTCTCATAATATTAACTATTAAATATTTAAGGAATATACTACAATAATTTTTCAATAATTATTTGAGATCATATGTTGAATGGTACAAAGAAAAAAATTTCATTAGAAAGTTAAAATTTTGGTAAAACATATGATTGAGGGAAATAAAACTCATAATATGTTCCTAATGTTGAGATAATGATGAATAAATGATTGATTTGGAAATATTATGACTACATAGGAACTGATTAATGACTTTTTGAAAAGTGGTATATGCTCTCATTGATGGAGTTTACAACACGTCTATATTCAAGGTATATATCTAATAACATCTGTCTTACATAAGTAATAAGGGAGAATTAATGTTTACAACAATGTTTTATGGTGATTCATGTTGTTACCATATTTCTAAAGGACATATAATGAAGTTATTAAAAGATTTGGAATGTGAAACTTTGGAAATGCTTCATATTGATTAAAGTAAAATGATAAGTTCATCTTGTAAATTCAGTGGCCTTCTTTCTAAAGTGTTGGATCATAACAATTTGGTAATGTTCACTATTTATAAAATGGATTAAGATGATCATTGAATGAGTTTTTAGATATTGATTTATTACATAACTATATGATGAATCATTTTATAATAAAAGAAGTATAAAGAGGTTAATGAATGACTAAAGGATAATATCGTTCTTATAGAAACATACCATGTAAGTATATTTACTTATATTCATAGAGGGTGAACAAATTCCTAAACTCAAGGAAAAATGTTCTTGAAACTAATAAAGTTTTACTAATACATTCATTTCCGATGAATCAAATAGCTCCTTAGATCATCACTAATTTGTGTCTTTGTGATTGTTAACTTTCTCATAACCATGTTTTCTGGCACTCTCTATCAGAAAATAATTGTTAGATTTTTCTTATGTATCCATGTTTTCATTTACCACATATGTTCTCCTACTCAATAATTTAGTTACATGAAAATTTTACTTTCCTTTAACTATTATTAAGAAGATGCATTATTAACCCTTTTTATGATTTGGGTTTTTGAATAATAGATTATTTTCAAATATTAATCCCCTAATTATTGAGATAAAGTTTAAATGGAGAGGTCAAAATTTAAATAAGGGGGGGAGGAGAATGTAACACCAAAAAACATTAAAATGTTTTAATTTTAGAATAAAATTAATTTTTTTTCTGTCATGGTTTATATGAAACACCATGTTATGCTTATGATATTCAAAACACAACATTTTCTTCCATGCAAGACTGATTTTTAGAACCTTTTAATAGCACACCTTTTTTAAAACAATGTTTTGAAACTTTTATAAATTAATTTTTTCAAAATAAAATTCTTTTTTTATTGAAAATATCTAAATTATCTTACGGTGAATTTTTTGGTATTTTTTCGAGAAGTTTAATTTTTTTAGGAATAGGGAAAATACAACATTTTAAATAAAACTAAATTTAATTTTAAATAATTATTAATTTTAGATTGTTTTTTAAATTATTTTTTAGTCAAAATAGATAAATTATTCATATATAAATCCAATTTAGTTCATTTTATTCATTTTTATATTTAAAAATGGATATGAAAACTTATTGAACTTTTGAACGTTCTAACATTAAAAACCTGTTTTATCACCATGTCTTCGAGATTAATGTTAATTTTAATTTTTCCACATCTATGATTTTAATTTTTACAAACAATATATGCATGGATGTAATAATTAGAATATTTATTTTCTAATAAGATCAACTTGATTTTTGACCAAAAATATTAGTGAATGTGATTAAGATTAATTACGGTGATTAAGGTAAAATTAAGCTTAAAAGGGACTAAACCTTAATATTAAGGGAAATGATCTCATAGAAATGTGTCGAAAAATAGTTGGGTGACAATACCTAGAAAAAAATCCCCTCATGGTTTTAATTTAATGGGTTCTTTGTATATTATTAAATGGAATTTCCCGATATAAGAGTTCATGTATGGAAAGAGACAAAAAGAGAACTTTCCCTACCTTTTGCATTTATAAAAATTTGAGATATGTACAAAAAATAACTTTTTCAGTTATATATATCCTTTTTATATATAAATGGGTTAATTTTAACATAATTATTTATCATTAGTTTTTAAATATTAATTACTTATTTAAAATTCTTAAGAAACACCAATGTAGTGATTATTTTGTTAATAATTAACTAAAATAAATGATACTATAAATATTAAAACTAAAGTATATTGATGGAATTATTATGTTTAATTATTTTATTAGATGAATATATCATTTTAAAAATATTTAAACATAATATAATATAATTCCAATATTTTTTTGATATTATAAAATAAAAAATAAATAAATAATATCGAAATTGTCATTATAGATATTTTACAATAAACTAAATTTTATTAAATGATTTAAATGTAATAAAAATAGTATATTTTTCCATGTAATTTTTAAGGGTTATTAAATTTTAAATATGGTATATTAATGTACAAATTTATATTTAATAATTAATTTATTGACCCATATATTTTAAAAACATTGTTAACACGGTCTGTGTTTAAGCAATGTCTTTGCGTGTCACATACGCTTGTTTTAAAATTAATTGCCAAAACACATGTTATTTTTATTTAATAAATTATAAATATTATTAATAATTTAGTGGATCTATATTTCCTAATAATTTCAATTTATTTTAGTCTTAATGGTCAAATTACATAGGATTGAAAACTAGATACTTTAATAAAAACCAAAATGATAAAATTGGGGAATCATAGAAGTTATGGAATGAAATAATTAAAATAAAAATATTCTTGTGTGGTGGAGGTTTTTAAATTTAATCAATTATTTTTACATTTTGGATACACATTAGGTAATTTAAACCTCCCATTAGTGAATACCTTTTGGTATTTATAAGAGTGTCACTCCCCCTCCACTATAAAAAGGAAAGAACTCTACCCCTTCCTTACACCTCTTGAGACACATTTTGTCATAAAAAATCTTCCCAAATATTCTCCCAACATCAATATAGTAAATCTATAATCATAAATTTTAGCATAAATATACCAAAGTAAGCCATTTTTTACAAACTAAAAGGAGATACCTGATTAAGAGGTAACATTATTTCTTAGGCTCTTTAGGTTTTGTTTCTATTATACACCCCCTAAATTATCCTAGTTCCATGATTTAATTAAAAAAATTATACTAAATATACTTGGATTTTTTTATGATATGGTTTTGACCTAAACTTACCCACACTCACATCTAATGGGTTACAAACATACTGTTTATGTGAATGGCGAACAACTGCATCATGAAATGATGAGTGTTCATTCTTCCTTTACCACCTCTCACGATAGTCATTATGTTCTAAAATATATATTCATATGATATATATTTAATTTATTATGTATTTATACTTATTTTATTCTTTTATAACACATAACCTTATACTTTACATTTTGTGTAAATACAATAACATCTTTTGTGGAAGTCTGGACTACCGCCTCCTTAATGCGATGTGACTCATTCACATTATACATGGAATGCATAAAGGAATGTTTTAACAAAAATATGTAAAAAATATGGAATAGATATGATACTATAATTATAATATAAATTTTTATAATTTTATTTTCATTATTTTAATAAAACAAATAAGTGGAAGTAGTGTTCATGCGTATGTAAGACCTACGATATCCATAAACGGTGCACTTCCTTTTTTATCTTCAAATATTATGGATGATTATAAATACATATGTACAGAATATATATGAAAATTAATTCTTGTTTTATATTCTCTTAAGGATTAAATAATTGTCAAATTAATCATAACAATAAATTACAATTCAAATAATACTTAAGAAAACTAGGAAATTAAAAAATGAAATAGTTAAAATAATGAAAGAGTGTTAACAAACGGGTAACAAAATATTTTAAGAAGTTCGTATAAGATATTATAAAAATTATTATTTTTATAGAATAATTTATTAACATATTTTAAACCACTATACTAGAGGATAAATACCACACTATAAAAGGATGGTAAATACAAAGGATTTTCCTCTCAATTAATATTCAATTGATAATTATTTGTTTTTATGCCTAAAGTCACTTTTAGACGGTGTACATACATCCATATTACATGTTATATCATGAATGTAGTTATTATCATGATATTATAATTTTATTTTTATTTCATTCCTTCATGAGTCCTATGATTTAAAATGATTCATGGTGGTGTGGGACACTTTGGATAGTTTAAAGATTATTTTCATCAAGAATATTTTAATGATAGTTCAAGGGTATTTTAATTCTTCAACATCAATAAAGCTTTTTATTACTTTTCCAAATTGAGTAATTAGTGATTAAATCATTTTATTTATTAAATATAGATATTTCATAAGGAATATTCTTTATTTTGATTAATTGATATGAAGAATTATTTGGACTGGTAATGACGGGTGATTCCCAAAATTTATATAGCCTCTAGATGCATCAATTGGTTCTCATGAGATGAATAAGTTGGACATATTAAATGGGTTTCTATCCATAGTTTTAAATTTTCTCATGAAAGGTCTTGATACTATAGTTTTTCATGTGCCTTAGACATAACGTCAAATAATTAAGCATTTATTTCATTTTGATTCAGTTACAACTTATCCACTAGATTTTGCATCAATATAACTATGATTGCATTATAATTATCATTTTATTGATTAAATGTAATATATTTCAATTTCATTACTTCACGTTTTTATTTTTCCTTATCTAGTTATTTTAATGGAATGTGTTATCAGTTATTGACCTTGACATGTTAATTTATTTTCATTGATTCTTTATTACATCAACTTTACTTACCCTTATTACTCATTTGAGATCACCCATATTATGTTGCCTTTACCCATGTTATGAATAAAAGAACCATGAATAAGATTTAAAGGTTTAATTTTATTTCATCTTATTATGTATCATGTTTTATTTTATTTTCCCACTGTATTATGGGTATCACCTATGTAATCTTTCTTCACAAGACTGGTAAACCAATTCATCCTTTGAGATTTGATTCCTAGTTATCATGCCAATATAATATAATAATTCACTACCTCTGGGATTTTAGGATTATGAAGTTTCATTATATGTAATTATATTAATATTGAAAATAATATTTATTCTAGTCAATCTAAAATGAAAAACAACAATGATTGTTAATGAATGTGTGCGTATTCAACCTCTAAGAAATGACACATTTTGTTTTTTTCACCACCCATCATGGATGGTCACAAGGAAGGTATTTATTAATAAAAATTCATTATATAAATTATTTAATATTATTAGAGAATAAAATACTTTCCACCTCCATACCTCTAAATATTTGAGTAATTCAAATGTTAATCATTCTTTGTGAGGATTAATGATTCCATGACGAATCATTTTTCAGTTTTATAATAGTATTATTATTATAT
Source organism: Viscum album (assembly GCA_963277665.1). Classification (NCBI taxonomy): domain Eukaryota; kingdom Viridiplantae; phylum Streptophyta; class Magnoliopsida; order Santalales; family Viscaceae; genus Viscum; species Viscum album. The sequence goes on from OY728141.1 coordinate 1,720,542,218, forward strand.
ATTAAAAAATAATTGAATCTACCTAAAAATAATTAAAACATAAAAACAATATCAAAATTACCCTGTTATAGTCATATTATTCTAATAGATACACCTCTTTAATCAAACTCACCAATTGAGTTAATGTGTGTTCCCATTTGGGTGATTTTTACAATCTTTATGAGCAATGCTAAAAAATCATGGATGTTTATGAAAAACTAATTACTCATATAATATAGTATAAAAATTTAGATGATTATTTTTTATTATTTAGATAGTGGATAAAAAACTATTAAAGTCGTTAATTAAGAAAAAACCCTTTATAGGCTGAAAATAACTAACAAATGTATATTGTCGATATTATCATATAGAGTAAAAAATAGAGTAATCATTGGATGAAATTTAAAACTAATAAATAAATAAAATTAATACATTATATTATTTTCAATTAATTTTTAATGATAAATGTTGTAAGTGGAACAAATAACAACACCACTCCTACAATACTACTACAAATGGTCAAAACTTTAAAAACCAGATGTGGGAAAATAAAAAAAAATAACTAATATATATGCGAATAATAATTAAAACTATAATTTATAAATAGTATTAGGTATTAATATGGTTACTAAAATTATTAATTATGATATTCATGGTTTTAATATTGGATAATTTTGTAAATTCTTTTAATTGGGGAAGCAAGGTAAAGGTTTTATCTCAAAATAGTCATCTTCGAGACACGTGTTCCTTCATAAACCAAAATTAAAATAGGTGATGTATATACTGAAAAATGATTATTTAATGTCATGTATTATTTTAATTCATGGTATTTTAAATTAAACTCCATGATCTCTTTTTTTCGTGAGGTTTTTATTAGAATGTTTCTTAATGCATATGTGTTTTTATAACTCATTTTCCATTCAATATGTTATAATGGTTATTATTGTACCCGAATCTTGAATGTTGATTTTTTTATTATTTCCTACATTTTTATTTATAATTTACTTTATCACAATTTACAATTACTTACCTTTAAATAATATCTAAATGATCATGGAATTAATGATTATTATATTTGTAAGGGTCTCTTAATCCCAAATTCAATTCCCCTTAAACTCTTTTATGGTATACAGATTTTTTTCTTTTAAAAGGTGTAAATATTGATATATTATAATTTTTTATAAATATTACCTTTTATTTACTGATATTAAATGTTATTTATAATGTTATACCTTTCATGGGGTTTTGATTCAAATCTTACCATGGTTGTAATGGGTTTTGTTGCTTAAATCCCTTCCTTGGGTCCTAATAACTCTATATTGTCTATTATATTTCATGATTGATCTATTATAACCTATTATTATTTTATAATTCATTCCATATTATTTTTTTGGGGAAATAATTTTTCAGGTTAAATTATTCTTCCTCAATTATATTTATATTTCATTAAAATGTATTTTTTAAATAATAATTCCCATTACATTAAATATATTTTCATCTATGTCTATATTTTATGATCCAAAAAATATTCACCATTCCCTAGTGGATACTGAAATATTTTATATCTACAAAGATAATTTTATTCATTATATATATTTTTAACGAAATGTATTCATTTTTCCTTTTAATGATGTCTGTTTTCAACAAGGTTATTTCAAAATGTTCAAAATAATATTAAATCCTTTCAAAATAAAAAGTTTTACCATCCACTATAAATTTTAGTTTGATAAATTTTAAGTCATTTTCATGGTTTAATTGTTAATTATTGTTTCTAAAAGTACATGCTTTCAATGTATTTTGAATTGTTTTTTCAATAATTTTTATCTTTTTCATTTCTCTATTATAATATATTATTTTAAAATTTCCATAGTTTAATATATTTTAACTCCACATTTTTGTTAAAATTTACATCATTCTAAGGGTTATTTATTTGGGTAATTCCTATATTATGGTTTTCAAAATACTTCTCTTTAATTTCAGAAAAAAACGAATCGAATTTGTACTTGAATGATTTTAATAGTTTTGTGAAAACATTTATATTTTAAAATCTATTTACCCTACAAGGTTTATTTTCCATGAAGTGATGTTTTTATCACTATATATATTTCATTATTTTATTATATATTTTATAAAATTATATATTTTATATTGTATGATTTATTATGTTCATGATATGTTGTACTTTTGAAAGTATTAAGAAACCCATTTTTTCTTTAGGTTTTTTTGAGATGATGAATATTTTATCATTAATTAGATTACAAACATATGGATTATGATATGGGTGGGTTATATATGTCACTATAATGTATGTGTTAATGTATTATATATCACTATATAGAAAGTTTGTGGGAATGTGTTAGCATGTATCTTGGTTCACAATGGGTGAGTGTAACGAAATTTAGATATACTCATAGTTCCATGACTGAATCAGTTAATGAGTATCCATCTTAAAAATGATAAGAAATCATATGTTTTTCATTTCTCCATGATTTCAAGCTATTTACCATATTATTCAATGTTTTAATGATTATATAATATTTTTAATGTATTCTAACATTTTATGTCATGCTTTCATATTTTTAGTTAGTAATATATATTTGGGTAATATTCATAACTTTTAAACAACCTTAACATTATATTTATGATATTATATTTCATTATCACTTTTTTTTATAATCATATATGGTATTATAATATCTTATTAATATATTTAATTCTTTCTATTATGTCCTTTATTTTAATGATATAAAATATTATGATATGTTTTTATTTACTAATTATATGAGATTGACACTTTTTTATATTTTTATTAAATATAATAGGCTTTATAGGAGAATTGTTATGTATAAATTTTTATAAGATTGGTAATTTAAGATTTATATATAGCTATTTTGAATAAAATAATCCTTTCGATCATTGGGTTGTGTGGCTATTTATGTAATGTATTTTTAAATCATGAGATTATTATAATATTTTTTTATTGGGTCACTTAAGTTAGTATAAATAAGTGTGTAGTTATTTTGGTATATAATTTTAGTTATTTTAGGTGTTTGAAAATAAAGAATTTGTGAAATTAATAGTGTTGGGTCTATATGTGGGATGATATATTAAGTTTTAGTAATGTCTTGAGTCAATTATTTCCCCAAAAATATATATTTATCTGTATACTATAAGTGGATGTAGATATAGTTCAGACACACATAATGGTAATCTCCCCGGAAATGGTTGTTGAGAATTGACTCGATCATTACCTTGATGCATGATGAGTGGGAATAATATTATACACCAGGTTTCAAAATCATGGGGGACATTCTATAGATGATCATATGGACATTACAAACCATTATTGAGAAGTTATTACTTAAACTACCTTAATGTATTTGGTTATGATGTGTGAGGTAACACTACTTAAAGTAATAATGTTTTATCTAATAATGTTATTGTATTAACCGAGTATTACATATATGAAATACAGGTATCATAGGTTGAAATGAAGGTGTCATTGGAGAAGACATATTAGGATTGTGTATTCATATTCATATACTATTATTATTATGGATATTAACATAACCATTATGGTTTTATTATATGGTTAAAATATGATTAAAAAAATGAATATGAGAATTGAATGTATCCAAAAAACCAATACATCTTACAAAAAAATATGGGTGCATTGAAAAATAGTTTACACTTAGTATATTCATGTTTTTGTTGAAAAGTGTATTTTTTAGTCAAACTTAATGTAATAAAGGTAATATTATAATAGAAAATAAATATTTATGCTTATAGATATTTTACATAGTGATGTGAGTAGTATCAATGCCATTTTGGTTTATTCCAAATGTTACTGAGGATTATGTGAATCATATAAGGATCATTTTTTAGATTTTATTTAATGGTTTTTAATCATATATTAAATGGAGTCAATAGTATTGAGAAATTATTTTATTGAAATTTTATATTTTTTTGAAAAATATTGAATAACACATGTTTAAGTGATGGGTATGTATTAGGATTAGTAAAAAATTAATTTTTAGTTAATAAAGAGTTGGGTGATTTTGAAAATTTAATTTATATAGTATCGATAACCTTGTGATTAATGATTAATCATGATATTTTTTGACATGTTTATAAATTTTTTAGATTATGATATATATTTTATACTTTTATATTTTATGAACTACTTTATAATACCATTTTAGGAATAAATTGAAAATAATTTTTTATGAATATGTGTCTTAAATATGACATTATGACTTAAAAACATAGCTAGTTTTGTGGAAGGTATACTCTAGAGAATATATTATTAGGGTTGAAAACACCATTTTTGTTTGATGAAAGATAATATTTTCAATCATGATTATGATAATACAGTATATTTCATGTTGGATGATTTGTGTTGAATAATAATTATGTTAGGAATATCCACTCCCAACTTTATCAGTGGCTAATAATAAAAATTCTGTGGAGAAAATTTATTAATGGGGTTGAATGTAAGGAAATTATATTTTGGATCCTATAACATCATATTTTGTTTTATAAATTATGTCATATGTAACATTAAAAAAATGAGTACTGAATTTTATAATGTATTTTCAAAATTTGCAATTATAAATATTGGTAACAGAATTATGAAATATAAATATATGAAAAAAAATTATCCATAATAATCGAACTAGAATATTATATATATATATTTAATAAAATATATTTTTATGATTAAAATTCATTTTATAATAGGATATTTCTCAATTTTAATATATTTATGATTAGTACTAGTTTTATAAGAATTTTTAGTATACCAAAAAAAGATTCCCCATAAAAATTGTTTTCATCAATATTTAATGATTTAAATTTAAACATAAATTTATAAATTTTATGTGGTGAATTTTACAAAATTTACATAATTTATTTGATTTATCATGGTCATATTAACTTAAATTTAATTGTTTCAATTTTTCAGAAATAAAGAATTTTTATGTGAATAGTGAAAATTAATGTTTTGGATAATACCTTGGATTTTATAACATTAGTTTGAGATAATCATAACCGAAAAAAATAAAAATAAATCACCAAATTTTTTACTTTTATGCAACAATATATTTTTAAAATATAATTTTTGTCTTATAAACCAATATTTGATATTTTATATCATAAGTTATATATTCTCAAGAAATATTTCAAATTCATTATTTATTAGTAATTTAAAATTAGTTTTTATTATTTGAATCAAATAGTATGGATTTTAAATATAATATTAGTGGGTATAAATTATCTAATTAAGAACACATCATTTTTAAGAATAATGATTAGGTTACCTTTGATATAAATTATATACCCTTGTAAAATTATTGCATATCAATAAGTAATATATTTCTAATTTTTTTTATTTTTATAATGAAATTAAAAAAAAAAAAAACATTCAAATATGATGCTTATTTATATATATATATAAATAATTGTCCTATATTTAAAAAGTAATCAATTTTAAGAAATTTTTAGTACACTTAATCATCAAAACCACATTTTTCTCTTTTTCTGGTTTCAACACATTATGCATTTTGATTCAAAAGTTTGATTTAAACTATTTAAAAATTTAATTAGATTAAATGGAGGAAAAATTTGGATTATTCACCAATTTTTTTTTAATATCTATTTACTAAATGTTTTAGTAATAAAATAATTTATATGAATAATATTTTATTAAGAGTATTGAGAGCTTACTAATAAAATTATATATATGTTTTTCGTGGACCATGATAAGGATATTAGAATAACAATGAGTAAATATTTTGAGGTGATGGTTGATAAATTCAATTTGTAGGATGGGAAAAAGTATTATTAAAGAATGAATGGAAGTATATGGTACCTTATTGTGTCCCATCTAGATATCATGTCAATGTATTTTACTATACTTATTTTAAATCCAATCCAATATAATCTCATAAAAATATTTTCAATTCAATTTTCCATTATTTTAATGAAATTAAAATCCATGGATTATTTTATAATATGGATACCTCATTTGAAAAATATTATTTTCCAATGCTGATTTTGTAGGACTCCAACTACATAGGAAAAATACTTGTGTAAATTTTCATATACCATAAAAATCCATAATATTTTGGAGAATTTAGAGTAAAAATCATGCATATCTTTATATAGACAAAGTGTAATACAAATCGTTTGGGAGTTGTTGCACCAATGTTTTATAGATGAAACATACTCTCTTGGAATTTAAGATAACATACTATTCTATCCCTATGAAGTTCTAAAACAGTATTAAAATTCTTATATATAAAATCCATATTAAATAATCTCTCACTAAACAAATTTACATGAAAAAAAATTTCTATGATATATGTTTCAAAATAGTGATCACATTCTTGATGTTGTTTTCACCAACTTCAAACATGTTGATATCTTCACTAAACCCCTTCATTTTGATCATTTTGACTTAATCAAAGTTTAAATTGTTTTGATTTTCTTCTTATTCTTATATATAAATAATTTTTAATGGTTTTGATGTTTTTTAATTGTTAATTTTTTGCAAAATTTATATCAAATTAAAATTCATTAAAAGTATTTTCATATTTTCAGAATAGTAATGTGAGTATAATACTTCATGAAAAAATATAATGTTATTATAAACAAATTATATGTTGTTATATCATAGAGACCACGATGTATTTATCAGAAAATTATTTTTTAGGGTCTATAACCCATTCTACATCATGGGAATGCTATGTGGGCCATTACACCACACCCAGTTTGACACACCTAGGAATATTTTTCAGTTTATTAATAAAACCCTAGATAAACCTTAATGGTGAACATATTTTTAAAAATATATATATATATATTTATTAAATTTATTTAATAATTTTGCCTTTAAATAATGGATATCAGCTTTTAACTTTTATGGTGTTCTACTTGGAAGGGGAGATAATCTTGGTAATAGTGAAATTATCATAGAATAGAGTGTTTCTTTTTCAAAATAAATTTCATAACATTTTATATAAAAATTATTTATCTTTTAAAAACAATTAAGATTCTAATTTAACATTAAAACACTTAATTAATTATTATTTTTATTTTATCTTTAGATTTAGTGAAAATATCTGTAACACCCCAGGTAAATAATGAATATGACATTTTCATATTTATCAACATTTGTGAATAAAATATTAATATGACTTAAAAGGGGACGCTATGCTCGATGACGTACCTAACACGCAACAACGAGTTTCTTGGGAATCTTACGTTGCACTCTAATAATAAAATAATATTATTTTAAATGGTAGTTAACATGTAGCCGTTGTATTGGCGGTAATGGATAGAAATAACTAAAACATGATTATATATGTTTTTTAAATGTTTTTACATTTATCCAATAAAAGATAAAGGCTTAAAATACGGAAAGAACTCAATTTTAGGCGTATATGCCCTAGTTTTCACTAAAGGTTCACTTATCACCTTTTGATGTTGAACCATCATTAAATATAGTTTTGTTCACTCTTAAACATTATTTTGGACCAAATAAAACTCTTACTAAGAATCGGGACATCAAAATTTACTTTGTGTAAATTTTTGGTATCTTTCCGATAAAGTTCATTTTTTTAATGAATAGTGTAAATGTTGTGTTTTAATTCAAAACCTCTTTTTAATATAATTTATTTATATGATTAGATAATATTTTGATTTGGTTTTAAAGTGAAATTAGAAAATATTTTTACCATTAAATCCAATAGTGGTCGTTGGAATTAATTTCACTTTGAAATCAGACTTAAACTAGTGTCAATCTTTTGATACTTATTGTTTTATAAAAACACGCTATTTGCTCTGACAGCGGGAATTAATTATTAAATTAATTAATGTGACTAATATGTTTTGAATTTTTTAAAATGGAATTCATTTTTGAATTCGGAATATCAAATATAGCTCAGGATGAATTTTTGGGATTTTTCTAAAAAACTTCAATTTTTGATGAATAGTGAAACCACTAAGTGGTACTTATAAAAGCTGATTTTCCGTTTAAATGAAATTTTTCCATCATTGTGTTTTGAATTTCAAAAATCCTACATACATGGTTGTCATTAAGAAGTAAAATGTGGTTCAATGAGATTATAATAATTTTTTGGTGAATAGTAACTTATTAAGTTCTTAATCGCGATTAGAGGTAATTAGTGTAATTTAAGGTAAAAATGATATTATAAGAATGTGAAAACACCATGACACTTGTCCTACACCTATTGGGGGAGTCATGGACGACCAAGAAAATCCATGGGCCAACTTGGGGACCCCATGGATACACTTTGGTTGGGAAATGACATAAATAACATTTTATTTAGTGTAAAAGTAAAATTGACACAAACATGATATGTTTTACTAAAACAATTTTTAAGTGGCGTTATACAAGTCATATTTTTGATTAAAAATAGTCATTGGAAAGCTAAAAAGATTTCATACATCATAGTATTTTTTTTATAATTTTTAGACTTTAAATAAATTAATATATTTATGACATAATAATGATGCAGCGATGACATCATTATTTGACGATTTAAATAAAATGGAAGGATAATGTAAACTCTAAGAACTAAACATGTCAAAAACCAATTGGATGAGTGGATTTAGAATACTTATCACCTTATCCACGAATTATATCAATGTGGGACCTTTTAAAACCGAAACACATTTTCAAATAAAGTAATATTTCTTACTTTCCAAAAGTGCCCCTCCTCTCCTCTTATAAAAGGCCCCCACCTCTACCTCATTTCACACACTTCTAAAGCCTTTGGCTCGGCCAAACCCTGCCCATTTACACTCTACACATCCCTCTCCTCATCCTAGAGTATTCCCTTTGCGAATAATCCTTTTAAAGGAAGCCTTTAGGCTCAAATCAAAAGGAGTTACACTTTTAAAGGTAATTCATTCTCTCATGTTCATTTGTTTTATTTTGCTTCTCAAACCCCCTAAACTCTTTTTATTTATTTCTTTTGTAACAACACAAGTATATTAAATATACTAGGTTGTTTTTATAAGATTTATTCGAGATACACTATCACACAACTACATCAAATGGTTAAAGAACATACGGTTTCCGTGGATGGCGAAATTCTGCCTCCCGAAACGATGATTGTTCAATACTCATTTAACACCTTCAAAGGTGGCCATTATGATGTCACTATCTTTATATATGATATATAATATGTTTATGTTTTCCTTATGCTTATTTTTTTTTCATTTTGGGCATACCTTTATGGTTTCCATTATGGGTAAACGCGATATCTTCATTTAAGGAAGTGCGGACTACCGCCCCCTCAAAGTGATTTGATTCGTTAAATATCATATGTGGGATGTATAAAGTATGTAAATATGATATTATATATGATATTATACTGGAGTTATAATATACCTTTATATCATTATTATTCCATTCTATAAAATACGAAATAAAAATGAAAGTAGCGTTCATGCGTACGTACGGCTTACCGTCTCCATGAACGGTGCATTTCATTTCTTACCTCTAAATGATTATGTAATTTTCTAAATGCATGAATGTAGTGGATATATATGAAATATATGATATATACATCATGAATACAATTCTGTATATAATAAACCTTTGACCACACGAACAACATGTAATTGTAAGAAGTCCACTTTCGACTTAAGAACCAAATATCGACAAAACAAACATGATTAACTTAAATGATTAAATAATGTTTATAACATGGTAATAAGTGATATAAAAGGGATAATGAAATTGAAAAATGTTATTAAGGAAGTAGAAATTAACTAAAGTTTATTATTCAGGAGATTAAAGAACGATCGAGTCAAGACGGACCCGAGGTAAGGGATCCTACAACTCTCTTTCTTTTAAAGTACACTCTTGTATGTCATTTATTTTAAGCTCATATTTCTTATGATTGGGATGTTATTTTATATTACTCCTACTTTAATTTTAATGTTCATGTGATGAGAGACCCTATTCTCTCTCATCAATCCATTTTGGAAGTTTTGAGTGGCGCCGTTAGGCTGCCGAACTTTCGTAAGAGATCTAACCTCTCTCTTTCTTTTTACGTACTCTCCTTTATGTCACTTCTTTTAAGCTCCTCTTTGTAATGTTGCGGGATGTTCATTTATATTCCTCTTCCTGTACATTTTATTTTAATGTGATGAGATACCCCATTTGATCTCATCAATCCATATCCGGAAGTTTTATGTGGCGCCGTTAGGCTGCCGAGTTTTCGTAAGGGATTTTCATCTCACTTTTATTCCCGTGAGATTTATGATACATTTGACACAAATTCCATTGAGTGGTGTATGTAATGCCCATTATTATACTATTTTTGTAATATACTTTAATTTATGAGTATTTACATCAATGGTCTATTGTCCTTCTTTCATGGGGTGTATGTTTTGAAAGATATCCAAGTCGGTAAGGGAACCTTTCACCCTCCTCTTTTTTTTAAAAGACTTCTTTTGTTGGGTCTTTTAATTTACATATTTTTATGTTGGTATATGTTCTCATATATCCTTATTGATGTAAATTTTATGTCCAAGTGATGAGATACACTTTTTATCTCTCATAAACTCATTTTGATGTGATGTCGTTAGGCTGTCAAGGGAACTTTTTAACCCAATTTCGATTTCTTTGGGTTCAACTTGTAGTCATTGAATATGTCACCCATTGAATATGTGTGAATGACCATTTATTGTTTTACACTTAATATCCACTTATATTGGGTGTATATATATTTTTCACACATATTTTTGAGATTTATTTGTCCTTAATTTAAGGATACCTTCTTTATAAGGGATTTCGTCACATTTGACATTTCTATTGAGGGTTCATTGTTGTTATGCACTAATTCACTCTTAAATGGTGTATATACTGTCCTTTGGAGTATTATATCATGAATCCTTTTATTCTCATGATATTATAAAGTTCTGACTAAATTTTATTCCTCGATTATTGTATTCAAGTGTCTCTAATTTTGGTAAAACCCCTTTAACCAAAATATCGTTTTAAATGTTTTAATTATTTGTTCTTATTAATATCCATGTTTTCAAAATGGTTTTAAGGATTTATTTATATGGATATTAATGGTTTAAAATTTTAAAAGCTTCAAGGTGGTATGGGACACTTTGATTCAAAAATCTCTTTATTAAATGTTGTAAATGGTTTTGGAAATGGTTTCTTTTTGAATGGATTTATTATTTCAATATCCTAAAATGTTATATTGTGATTGAAATGTGGAAATGTTATGTTTTCTTTATTAATGTTTATGTGATACGATTATGTTATGGTTCTTGGGCATTGTTATGAAGAACGGGTGGTTCTGTGATAAACTAAGGGCGGGTGAGCCCGATATAGCTCTCTAATGCATTGGGTAACGCGAAGGAGTGAAACGTTAAGGTTTCTCCGAAGAGATTTAGGGAATATACTGTGATGGGTATTCCAAACGTAACCAAGAGGGTTACTCCCTACGTAAGAATGTTATGAATGCCTCAAGTTACCTTTATGTCTTATGTTTTCTACGATTTATTCATGATTTGATATGCCTATGTTTTATGGGTAACGTGTGATTTCATTCTAATGTATATATGAACTCATGTTTCCTTTCCATATTTTTTATAACTCTTACTGAGCTTTTTATGCTCAACCCAAGTTTTTTGAAATGTTTTTCACAGGTCAAGGGAAAGGTACATGATGTGATGATAGTGTCAAGGATGTGTCAAGAAATAATCCGTGTTATAATTTAAATATGATTATGTTGTTGGGAAGAATGAATGCTGTCTTTTATGTAACCACTTTGTTTAAATGTGGAATGTAATGAAAGTTTCATGATCTAATTCTCTAAAACTCTAAACTTGAAAAGATCCTCAATGTGTAATCTTGTAATAACTCAAGATTAAGTAAGGTTTAAGGCTGGGGCCTTATAGTTGGTATCAAAGGTCGGTTTAGATAACTTTAGAGGTTAGGTTATTCTTTAAGCATAAGTGACATTACCATAATGGTTAGGATTTCAGAAAGAGTCCTAGTTTTAGATAAAGTTAATGAGTAAGTGTATCTTAGTGTTTACCTTCCTCATTAGTACATGATGGTTTTGTTGATATACTCACACTGACATATCTATTTTTAGTGAATGGATGGATCTAGCAGGCACCAAAGAGACAACAGGTTTGAAGGAAACTGTGGTGGTTCTCTGATTAAGATACTAGATAAAATGGAGGATTCAATGAGGAAACTCGTGGTTGTTCTAAACCAAATATCAAGGAGTCATGATCAACCACTTCAACCTTGGTGAGTTCTCTAATGCATCATGTACGAGATGGCCAACTCGATGTGGAAATTCAGGTAATAATTATAAAGGTAACCATTAGGGTTTATATGATACTTAATTTTTAGGTAATTATGGGTTACTATATGATATGATGGAAAATGAAAGGAATGAGATAAACTTGAGGTTAAAATATGTTATGATTATTCTTGAAGATTTTATCTCATTTTGGGGAATGTTTTAAGAATTATATAGTTTTGGAAAAAGGACAACACGCAGACCGTGTGACAACCCGTCGCGTCGGACAAAGCTGCGGGAATCGAACCCACAACCAAAGTGCGACTGGTATTTATCGCCTACCACTGGACTACGTGAAGTCCCTAGTTAGTTTGACTGATTATTTTGGTTATATGATTTTATGAATTAAGAGTAAGTTGATTTTGGGTTATTTATGAAAATGATTAACCTATCATGGAGGATATGTGATTAGGTTAATTACTTTTCAATACGAGACTTTAGGAGCGACTGATGTTGTTTGGAGATAAATGTTACGATTTAACTTGGAAGACTATGTGACTAAATCCTTCAAATATTTGGGTTTCAATCTTAGATTGGTTTACTTTGAAGAATTTTATGGACAAATTTTTTATCTAATGGTCATCGTTGAACTTTGGGTTTTGTTGGACAAATTTTGGAGATTAAGAATAGATTTTCTTTCTAATGGGTTATACTTTTCTGGGTTATCTGATCTTGTACTAATATTTTGGGTTTTGGTTTTGGTTAAAGTCTAAAGACATGGGAATTATGTAGTTTTCTTTTGGGTTAGGTGATTCTTTAGAAGTTGATCATAGTACTCTTAATGCAAACAAGTCTCCCTAAATACTCATCTTTTGGAAAAAAATATGAGTTTGATTAAGGAATCTAGTAAAAGTAGAAAGTCAACATGATAAGTGATTATGTTTCCTTATGAATAAATTCCTCAATAAAAAGTAACTTAAAACAAAAATGTTGTCTATTAACTTTTCCTACTAGGGAATCGAATACCTTTTAACCCATCACAAGTTTGTGATTTTCTCATTGTTAACTTTCTCCTAGACATGTTTACTATCACTATCCCTCAAGAACATGACCCTATGTTTTCTCCTCCATGTCCATTTTTTCATACTTGGAATCATAGTATGGGTTAACTCTGGTGACCTCTGTGCTTATCTTTCTTTATTTTTAAGTGATTGTTTTACCGACTCTTGTTCCGATGTGGGACTTCCAAGGATGTTTCCAAGTGCAATTTTAAAATTACGATGATGCAATTCCAAAAAGGGGGGAAGGATGTAACACCCCAAGTAAATAATGAATATGACATTTTCATATTTATCAACATTTGTGAATAAAATATTAATATGACTTAAAAGGGGACGCTATGCTCGATGGCGTACCTAACACGCAACAACGAGTTTCTTGGGAATCTTACGTTGCACTCTAATAATAATAAAATATTATTTTAAATGGTAGTTAACATGTAGCCGTTGTATTGGCGGGAATGGATAGAAATAACTGAAACATGATTATATATGTTTTTTAAATGTTTTTACATTTATCCAATAAAAGATAAAGGCTTAAAATACGGAAAGAACTCAATTTTAGGCGTATATGCCCTAGTTTTCACTAAAGGTTCACTTATCACCTTTTGATGTTGAACCATCATTAAACATTAAAATAAAACTCTTAAACATTATTTTGGACCAAATAAAACTCTTACTAAGAATCGGGACATCAAAATTTACTTTGTGTAAATTTTTGGTATCTTTCCGATAAAGTTCATTTTTTTTAATGAATAGTGTAAATGTTGTGTTTTAATTAAAAACCTCTTTTAAATATAATTTATTTATATGATTAGATAATACTTTGAATTGGTTTTAAAGTGAAATTAGAAAATATTTTTACCATTAAATCCAATAGTGGTCGTTGGAATTAATTTCACTTCGAAATCAGACTTAAACTTGTGTCAATCTTTTGATACTTATTGTTTTATAAAAACACGCTATTGGCTCTGACAGCGGGAATTAATTATTAAATTAATTAATGTGACTAATATGTTTTGAATTTTGTAAAAAGGACTTGATTTTTGAATTCAGAATATCAAATATAGCTCAGGATGAATTTTTGGGATTTTTCTGAAAAACTTCAATTTTTGATGAATAGTGAAACCACTAAGTGGTACTTATAAAAGCTGATTTTCCATTTAAATGAAATTTTGCCATCATTGTGTTTTGAATTTCAAAAATCCAACATACATGGTTGTCATTAAGAAGTAAAATGTGGTTCAATGAGATTATAATAATTTTTTGGTGAATAGTAACTTATTAAGTTCTTAATCGCGATTAGAGGTAATTAGTGTATTTTAAGGTAAAAATGATATTATAAGAATGTGAAAACACCATGAAACTTGTCCTACACCTATTGGGGGAGTCATGGCCGACCAAGACAAGCCATGGGCCAACTTGGGGACCCCATGGAGACACTTTGGTTGGGATATGACATAAATAACATTTTATTTAATATAAAAGTAAAATTGACACAAACATGATATGTTTTACTAAAACAATAATTAAGTGGGGTTATACAAGTCATCTTTTTGATTATATATTTTCATTGGAAATCTAAAAAGATTTAATACATCATAGTATTTTTTTTATAATTTTTAGACTTTAAATAAATTAATTAATTTATGACATAATAATGATGCAGCGATGACATCATTATTTGACGATTTAAATAAAATGGAAAGATAATGTAAAATCTAAGAACTAAACATGTCCAAAACCAATTGGATGAGTGGATTTCGAAGCCTTATCACCTTATCCACTAATTATATCAATGTGGGACCTTTTAAAACCGAAACACATTTTCAAATAAAGTAATATTTCTTACTTTCCAAAAGTGCCCCTCCTCTCCTCTTATAAAAGGCCCCCACCTCTACCTCATTTCACACACTTCTCAAGCCTACCACTCTGTCACGACCCGACCCAACGGGGCTCGATCCGCGACTCCCCAAGCCCGCCTCCAATAGGCCAGGGGCTGGCGACCAGCGCCGAGTAGGCTATCACACACATGGGAGGCATTAGCCTAAGGTACCTGTACACACGCACCCACAAACACCTCCATGCAACAGTGCAGAGATATAGAAACTGAAAAGTAAATGCATGCATACAATCTATCCCAAACCAGAGTGCAACAGCAAAAGTACAAGGGCAAAACAGGGCCCACCAAAAGAAAACTACAAAGCGCGTCCAACCTGCTCTGAAGAAGGGGAACGCTGCCACAAACACCCGCCGGAAAGCTCGCTCGGCACAGCTCCGGTAAACACCCCGGTCAACTCGCTCACAAAGCTCCGCCTGCTCCAGGTCCTCCTGGGACTCCGTCAAAAGGCCTGTGGTCTGCACAAGACACAAACATGTGCGGGCAAAGCCCGTGCAGGGGTGAGTATAAACATACTCAGTAGGCACCCCAAAAACCCAAAACCCAAGGGAGCAACTGAAAGACAACAGTCCGCTCAACCCAGCCAGAGGGAACCCAGACGAGAGAGAAACTCCATCTCGTGACCATCCTCGGCTAAACACAACTAGTCATCTCAGCTCAGCTCAGGTGTATGCCCATACATACACCTTGAACAATCCAGATATACACAGCTCACGCCACAAAGCCACAAGAGGTACCGACCTCGTCACCAGCAACTGTCCCAACTGGGAGAGTACACCCCATGATCACTGTCATACTAGATGACACTCATCCGAGAGATACACTCCATCGAGATACTCGCAAACATCACAAACGCTCACCCGAGAGACCACGCTCGTCGGATAGCATCATTGAGGAAACATCGCTGAAACAACATAACCACCAAACTCCTCGGAGAGGGGATCACCGCTAGGGTCCGCTAGGGGATACCAAGACCCACTCCGGTATACGTAACTCACAGATAGGGGATCACTCCCAGGGTCCGCTGGGCGATACCACGACCCGATCTGGCATACGTAGTTCTCACAGATGGGGGATCACACCCAGGATCCGCTGGGGGATACCACAACCCGATCTGCACTCGACAGAAGCTTCACACTCAGATAGAGGATCATCGTCCATATAAAGATGGTCACGACGATACCGGAACCCTATCTGGGATAACTCGCGATGTAGGGGATCGAACCGACGATGCCGCAACCCTACCGAAACCACGCGCTGAGTAGGGGATCGCATAACCAACGATACCGCAACCCTACCGACACCAAGCGCTGAGTAGGGGATCGTATAACCAACGATACCACAACCCTACTATAAACATCATACTAAGTAGGGGATCGTAAACCCGACGATGCCACAACCCTACTGTGCACGACCCACCGCGTAGGGGATCATATTCCTGATGATGCCACAAACCCTACGGGGTTAACCTGCTAGATAGGGGATCGCCGCCCGTAAATAAGTGGTCACAACGATACCAAGAACCCGATCTAGGGTAAAGATGCTAGAGGATCCACTCCGGGCCCACCGGAGGGATACCACAACTCTAACAGTTTAAACATCCCATCGAGAGGATCACAAACCCATACGAAGGTTGTGATGCCACACGAACCCTCGTGGGAACGAACCAAGGGAGAACCCTCAACCACTGCTGGTCCAAACGTCGCTAACCCGAGCGACCCGCCACAACGCCACACTGCGCACCTCCTAGGCCAAAGCCGGAGCCACCATCGCGTTCCACGCGGAAAAACACGCAGGATAGGCTGCTTACTCGCCCGAAACGGAGCACCGGTGAAAAAGGCACTATTCACCGTAGCTAGCTCGTGCGGGGCCCACACAACGATCCCGAAACCCATCGAGCGGACCATACCACGTTGATCCCCTCGGAAAAACAGGCGGAATCGACTACTCGCTCGCCCAAGACGGACACCCGGTGGAAAAGGTACTATTCACCGAAGGCCAGCTCGGGTGGGGCCCACGCCTGGATTCCAAAACTCGCCGAACGGAACGCACCATTGCGATCCTCTCGGAAAAACACACAGGATCGACTATTCATCTGCCAAAATCGGACTCCTGGTGCAAAAGCTGCGTTTCTCCGCAAACGCCAAAACCCGGCCCCGTGGGGCCCGCACCCCGTTCGCAGACCCAACACCCGGAAACCATCTCAAAAAGTCCGTCGTACCATCAGGGTCTCAACGCCACTGACGGCACGTCAATCGGACGCTCCGGGTAGAAGTTACAACGGCCCGAAGTCGTAAAATAATAAAATAATATTATTTTATACGACGTTTCTCGCTTCCGGGCCACGATCCCGAACCTATAAACCCTCGAACCCATACCGGAGGGTTCGCCTCGTCGTCAGCGTCACGTCACCGCAAACGGCACGCGAATCCGACCCCCGAGGTGCAAGATACGGGGGTTTAAAGACCCCCGTATGCGACAAAAGGCCGGACCGGCCCCGACCGGCCGGTCCGGCCGGCCTGGACCGGCCGCCGCCGCCGGCCCGCCCTGGCCGGCGGCGCTCCGCCGCGCGCCGCCGCGCTGGGCCGCCCATTTAATCTCTCCACATCCCTCTCCTCATCCTATAGTATTCTCTTTGGGAATAATCCTTTCAAAGGAAGCCTTTAGGCTCAAATCAAAAGGAGTTACACTTTTAAAGGTAATTCATTCTCTCATGTTCATTTGTTTTATTTTGTTTCTCCAACCCCATAAACTCTTTTTATTTATTTCTTTTGTAACAACACCAGTATCTTCAATATACTAGGATGTTTTTATATGATTTATTCGAGCTACACTCTCACACAACTACATCAAATGGTTAAAGAACATACGGTTTCCGTGGATGGCGAAATTCTGCCTCCCGAAACGATGATTGTTCAATACTCATTTAACACCTTCAAAGGTGGACATTATGATGTCACTATTTTTATATATGATATATAATATGTTTATGTTTTCCTTAAGCTTCTGCGTTTTTCAATTTGGGCATACCTTTATGGTTTCCATTATGGGTAAACGCGATATCTTCATTTAAGGAAGTGCGGACTACCGCCCCCTCAAAGTGATTTGATTCGTTAAATACCATATATGGGATGTATAAAGGATGGAAATATGATATTATATATGATATTATACTGTAGTTATAATATACCTTTATATCATTATTATTCCATTCTATAAAATACGAAATAGAAATGAAAGTAGCGTCCATGCGTACGTACGGCTTACCGTCTCCATGAACGGTGCATTTCATTTCTTACCTCTAAATGATTATGTAATGTTATAAATGAATTCATGTACTGGATATATATGAAATATATGATATATACATCATGAATACAATTCTGGATATAATAAACCTTTTACCACACGAACAACATGTAATTGTAAGAAGTCCACTTTCGACTTAAGAACCAAATATCGACAAAACAAACATGATTAACTTAAATGATTAAATAATGTTTATAACATTGTAATAAGTGATATAAAAGGGATAATGAACTTGAAAAAGGTTCTTAAGGAAGTAGAAATTAACTAAAGTTTATTATTCAGGAGATTAAAGAACGATCGAGTCAAGACGGACCCGAGGTAAGGGATCCTACAACTCTCTTTCTTTTAAAGTACACTCTTTTATGTCATTTATTTTAAGCTCATCTTTCTTATGATTCGGATGTTCTTTTATATTACTCCTACTGTAATTTTCATGTTCATGTGATGAGAGACCCTATTCTCTCTCATCAATCCATTTTGGAAGTTTTGAGTGGCGCCGTTAGGCTGCCGAACTTTCGTAAGAGATCTAACCTCTCTCTTTCTTTTTACGTACTCTCCTTTATGTCACTTCTTTTAAGCTCCTCTTTGTAATGTTGCGGGATGTTAATTTATATTACTCTTGATGTAAATTTTATTGTAATGTGATGATATACCCCATTTGATCTCATCAATCCATATTCGGAAGTTTTATGTGGTGCCGTTAGGCTGCCGAGTTTTCGTAAGGGATTTTCATCTCACTTTTATTCCTGTGAGATTTATGATACATTTGCCACAAATTCCATTGAGTGGTGTATTTACTTCCCATTATTATACTATTTGTGTAATATAATTTTATTTATGAGTATTTACATCAATGTTCTATTGTCCTTCTTTCATGGGGTGTATGTTTTGAAAGATATCCAAGTCGGTAAGGGAACCTTTCACCCTCCTCTTTTTTTTAAAAGACTTCTTTTGTTGGGTCTTTTAATTTACATATTGTTATGTTGGGATATGTTCTCATATATCCTTATTGATGTAAATTTTATGTCCAAGTGATGAGATACACTTTTTATCTCTCATAAACTAATTTTGATGTGATGCCGTTAGGCTGTCAAGGGAACTTTTTAACCCAATTTCGATTTCTTTGGGTTCAACTTGTAGTCATTGAATATGTCACCCATTGAATATGTGTGAATGACCTTTTATTGTTTTACACTTAATATCCACTTATATTGGGTGTATATATATTTGTCACACATATTTTTGAGATTTATTTGTCCTTAATTTAAGGATACCTTCTTTATAAGGGATTTCATCACATTTGACATTTCTATTGAGGGTTCATTGTTGTTATGCACCAATTCACTCTTATATGGTGTATATACTGTCCTTTGGAGTATTATATCATGAATCCTTTTATTCTCATGATATTATAAAGTTCTGACTAAATGTTATTCGTCGATTATTGTATTCAAGTGTCTCTAATTTTGGTAAAACCCCTTTAATCAAAATATCGTTTTAAAATTTTTAATTATTTGTTGTTATTAATATCCATGTTTTCAAAATGGTTTTAAGGATTTATTTATATGGATATTAATGGTTTAAAATGTTAAAAGCTTCAAGGTGTTATGGGACACTTTGATTCAAAAATCTCTTTATTAAATGTTTTAAATGGTTTTGGAAATGGTTTCTTTTTGAATGGATTCATTATTTCAATATCCTAAAATGTTATATTGTGATTGAAATGTGGAAATGTTATGTTTCCTTTATTCATGTTTATGTGATACGATTATGTTATGGTTCTTGGGCACTGTTATGAAGAACGGGTGGTTCCGTGATAAACTAAGGGCGGGTGAGCCCGATATAGCTCTCCAATGCATTGGGTAACGCGAAGGAGTGAAACGTTAGGGTTTCTCCGAAGAGATTTAGGGAATATACTGTGATGGGTATTCCAAACGTAACCAAGAGGGTTACTCCCTACGTAAGAATGTTATGAATTCCTCAAGTTACCTTTATGTCTTATGTTTTCTACGATTTATTCATGATTTGATTGCCTATGTTTTATGGGTAAAGTGTGATTTCATTCTAATGTATATATGAACTCATGTTTCCTTTCCATATTTTTTATAACTCTTACTGAGATTTTTATGCTCATCCCAAGTTTTTTGAAATGTTTTTCACAGGTCAAGGGAAAGGTACAAGATGTGATGATAGTGTCAAGGATGTGTCAAGAAAGAATTCGTGTTATAATTTAAATATGATTCCATTGATGGGAAGAATGAATGCTGTCTTTTATGTAACCACTTTGTTTAAATGTGGAATGTAATGCAAGTTTCATGATCTAATTCTCTAAAACTCTAAACTTGAAAAGATCCTCAATGTGTAATCTTGTAATAACTCAAGATTAAGTAAGGTTTAAGGTCGGGGCCTTATAATATCTCTTTATAATAAATTAAAAGCTTTCATACTATTTAAAAACACTTTTCTCTCTTCGATGATAATTAATGATCGTAAAAAAGAATTTTAAATTTATGACTTCATTATACAGTACCATCTATAACTTCATTATGAAATTCCCATGGGGGATAATTTTTATACATTCTATAAAAAATGAGAGTGGATATTATCTTTTGGTGGTTAAGATTTATGTTTTATAAATGTTAAAATATTTATTAAAAAATTTGTTTGGAAAGTTGGGTCTATGTTTTTCAAAGGACAATAAAATATCATTATCACTATAATTCACTCTATCTATGTTATTATATTTTATTTTTACATAGTTATTATTAAAAAATTTGTGTTCATAAAAAAGTGTAATATTATTATACTTATCACCATTAATTTATTTTAATGTTCAGAAACACTTCAGAAGTATTTTATATTTTCGTTTATGTAATATGTATCTATCATGGAGACATCATATTTAAAAACGTTCATGGTTACATAAAAATAACATTATTGATGTCTTAATGATTTATAATAAGTCTATAGAAATCATTGAGGCACATTGAAGGAAGTGTATAATCCACATGATGAAGAAAATGGCTATTGGAAGTAACATCGAGCCGATGCACTGCCACAAGGCAACATGTGGTATGAATGAGATCTTCCTCCTCTATTATGGACCCACTTGAAACCTGATGGATGAGAATTATATAGATGATGATTAAGTCAAGTGGAGGTGTAATATATATGATTCAACATTCTAGCCTGTGGATTTAGGTATCATTTCAATATTTCATGGAAGCTCGCTCGCTTCCTAGTAAAGGTTATTGGGTACTCGATGGTGTTGATCCAGTAAGGGGGAGTAAGAAAAATATGAATAAGAAATATCTATAGTGTAATAAATAAAATAAAAGCATCTAATTCATTGAGAATGTTTGAAAATACCTATAATATAAGAAAATATGGTGGTCCTATAATTTTACATGGTCATTTTGAAATGTATCTAAAGATGAGAAGAAAAGAGGACCGCATAATTTTTCTTAAAAAGAAGAAGTAACCATGGGATTAATGTATAAGAATTTTTTAAACAAAAATAATCATAAGAATAATTCATGTAAGAAAGTTATGAAGACTTTTTATTCTAAATTAATGAATTTAATTAAAAGTATAGAATAAAAAACAAATAATAATGATAAAACTCTAAATAACCCATTTTAAAAATATAAACATTATTCCAATGTTCCAAATAATATATTATTAACATGGATATAATATTTGGTGAAAATTAAGAATATTAAAGAATATTAAGTAAAATATATTGAAAAGGGAAAAGAAAAAATTCCAAATTAAGATAAAGAAGTTCATTTTGTGAAGTGTATCGTGGCTATAAAAACTCTAAATAATTGTTCTACAATAATTCCATCATAAGAAGAATTATTTAAGGGGATTAAAATTACACTATGAGATACAAGTGCATTAAAATATATTGATAATATAAATTTCACACACAATGAAATTTAATAAGTGATAATATCCATGTAACCCTAATGAAAATTGATGTTCGGATGTGAAAGCATGAAGAATGGGGAAAATAGAGCAACTTGTTTGAGATAATCATCTCAAAATTTTTATTATCATTAAGAAGACAATAAGAGACACCTTATTACCCTATCCCTTGTGTTCTGTATTTGTTATTTAAAAATAGGGAATTTCAGGTAAGATTTGTACTTGGCTGGATTAACTGAATTGGAGGAATATATGGAACCCTTGGTAAGCCATGATAATAAAGTTTCCATCCCATAATAGTTCCTATGTTAGTTAATTGAAATATTTATGAGAAAAACATCCTTTATGAAGATATAGAAATTTTCATGTTAGTACATCCACATAATAAAATATATATTTTGGTTAATTTTCAAGATAATGTTTCTAAATCAAATCTTTTGATCATATTTATCATTATGAAGATCCTATGAAAATTATTATTTATAGTGATACAACTGAAAAATGAAGAAGAAGATTCTAGAATCATTATCTCATTCAAATCTAATTGTTCCATAAATTTCTCAATGATCATGTCATTGGAAAGGGTTAAATTTCTTAATCATTGATCATTGGTTACTAAAATAATAAATATAATATAAAGAGGATGAAATTTAATTAATCAATGAAATGAGAAAATTTTAATTAAATAAGTGCTCCAAGGCCACTTATAATTCTTATTTAACTTGATTTTTTATAATCTGTATGCTAAACTGAGTGAAACAGTTTCAGGTTGATATATCTTATAGATTTTTTATATCAAAAATTAGAATCTTTAGAATGAAATAAAAGTAGATATCCCTTGAAGAATGGTTTATGAGTTCCTATTTCAGGAGGTATCAAGATCAGTTGGTGGGGGAATCATTTTTATCTAAATCAAATCTTATTTTTTTATACATCAAGCATGGGTCATGTATACTTATAGTGAAATGATAGATGACACATTTCTTAATCATGAACTAATACCCTTTTTCCAATGAAATTTTTATTTTATATCAATATGGGGGACAAAAAGTGAAATTAAAATTTGAAATGTTAATAGGATAGAAAAGGGGAGACTCAAATATTGACATATTCATTTGAAAAAAACTTTTAATACATTTCTAAAAAATTAAAAGGTGGAGATTTAAGATCCCAATTTTTTCGGAGTTTTACTTTTTTAATAGATGTCAAAGTTCAATGAAATAGAAATATTTAATTGATTTAAATTTGTTAAAGAATTTAGAAATACATAGTTGTTGGAAATTTTGATTGATGTATAAAAACCCTATAACTATATTTTTGAAACTGAACGGATGGAGATATCATAGACAATTAGAAAGGGGTTAGCAGACTAAGGTGATTAAATGTATTTGATTGTAATAATTTATTATCCTCATTATGAAATTTCCTTTAACTATTTTTCTTAAGATGTTTTTAAATGAAAATTGATATAGATAGTGTAGATGATTTGACTGAGGCTAGTGGATCAAGGTTATTAGATGGATTCGATCATGCTAAGATTATCAGACCGAGTCCAACAGATGAATGTTTCCACGTTATGTAATGTCCATGTTTAAAACTATTTAAATAATCCCCACCACTTAAAAGGCACATGTGTAAGGGTAGTAAAGACTAATATAAGGGTAATAAATCATTTTTCAAGGGTAAAAAGCCCAAAACACATGTTATATAAGGTTCACCAAAAGCTTCAATATCCTACGTAACTCACACATCAAGGATATGAACAAAAAAAGTTGATCAGATGATAGGTGGAAATAAATTTTTGATGGATTACATTTATGGTTACATCAGAGATAAGATTATCATAAAAACAAAACCAAACATTTATAATCTATTTTTTTCATTTATTATACACACAATGCCTTATGGATATGATTAAAAGAAATTGAAGTAGTGTCAGCAGCAGAGTTGTTCAAAATCCATATGATGGAATTTTACAATGACTGAGATGTGAAGTGGAGAAGTAGCAAAGAGAGAACAAAGAAAGAATTGATGTGGTTTTATCAAGTCTATATTATGAACATGTAAATTCACTATAGAAAATATACCTAATAGAATACCTCATTTTATTAAACACATTTTTTCTAAAAATGTTAAAATATAGTTGAAATATGTGATGATCATTTGAATGAAGAGATTATGGATGATCAAAGAACAATTTTCAAATCATTTTACATGATAATTTTTTTTTAATTCATAGTATAGATGATAAAATGTTCCAAATGATTAGAAAATTTATATTTAAAAAAATATAGGAAACATTTTAAGCACATAAGATAGAGGTTGATGAAGGTTTCCAACCTAATGCATCAGACATAAGTTTTTATATGAAGACCACCGAATGAATGTGGATGAAGTTTTTCAAGATAACATATCCAATATATGTTTTCATATGAATTTATTAGATAGTGGTTTTTGAGTGATTTTCATTAGACTAAAGTTTCCATGTAATAATATCACACAGAGGTTAATTGGGCTTCCAAATAGTTTCATTGAACGTAAGTCTTTGAGTGATTTCATTAGAAACATGTTATAAATACATGGTAAGAGTAATAAAAATTCATTTGATGGAGTTATATGAATTTTTTGTATGGGAGAAATAGATCACATCTATGAGGGTTAATTGGATATAAAAAAATAAAATTATATAAGAACCCATTAGATAGTGGAATACCACAATGAAAGTATGCTGAATAAACATTCAATGGGAATATTGAGCATAATCATAAAAAAAGAAATTATCGGATGAAATCTTTTTGAAGAATTACATTGGTCATATGAATAATCTTGTGAATAATTTAAAGATTTTATTATGATGTTGATAAGGAATAATGGATTAATTTTTATGAGATGAAATACATGTTATAAAGTTGTACTAAATGGAATGTTCCATGAAATTTATGATGTTTTTGTAAAGTTATTAAATTGAAAATGTTGATCTGAAATTTCAATGCGTGTTTATCGATAAAGGTGAAGGAAGTATTAAGAAGTTACTTAAAAACAATAATAAAGATGTTTAAAGAAATGGGGGGATTTCACAAAACTTTAAGAATCCTTATAAATATTCCATAATAATTGAGAATCATTCTAGTGAAATTTAAATGAGTGGAAGCATTGAAATTCAATGTTTCATTAAGAAAAAAAAAATATTAGTTCCTACCCAAAATTATTTAATGGTACTTGTATAAAGGGTTTCAAAAAAATAGATATTGTTTATAACAATATTAATACATGGATGACATTAATTGATAATGATTTAAGTTACTATATGGAACTGTTCATCAAGAACCTTGAGAGATACTCCCATTTGAGTTGAAGTTTTGAGATAAGAGTATTAGTTGGAGAAGTTGTAATGGTTAGATATAGAGTACTAGATGAAGAAAGGAATAAGTTAATAGATGAATGGTTATTTTAATAAGATAAATTTATTAGATGTAGAACTATCATCAGATGATCAAGAATATGTAAGAATCATCCAAATACTAGACAAACATTCCCTATAAATTAGTGATCAAATGAATAAAATGGTATAGAGAAACCAAAAAAACCCTCACCAAGCATATAATCATCTTAAGAAAAACACTAGATTTAAATATTTGATATATATATATTGGATAGATAATCAAATGGATGGTTTTATGTTGAAGGAAGAAGAAGAAGGAACGTTTCTTACCTGCTGTAGTGAAAGTAACATTAGAAGAAAAAAAATTGAGAAAAAAATCATCACAATGACACACTTAATGAGTCTCAAATTATGGAATAATTTCATATTTTTATAAATTATCTTAATAATAAGGTGGAAACTATATTTAGTGGAAGTATTAAGATCCAAAAAAAGATGCTATAAATTGGGATAGGTCATCACCCATCCATAGATTCAAGACTATTTTTATCACCCCTCCCAAAGTATATGGACTCACGCTTAAGATAAGGATTGTTTTCTAGAAAAAAAAACTATATTTGGTATCTCATTATAGTGTATAATCAATGTATTGGTCATCAACATATGAGTAAAATGCTAGCTACTCTTATTGAGCAGTGAACCTTTTAAAAATATTGTGTGTCGTATTTCACATGCCTTCATATACTTATAAATGATACTGAAAAGTTAAAGAAGAATCAAGATCCTAGTAGGTCTAAGAGGTAAAGGGACAAAAATTTATAAGGGGATAAATAGTTACTAACATAGATTCACCCCCACTCTAATTTTTGAGTATATCCCAATGTGGTCTCCCCAAGGGATAAATACATTACCCCTTATTACACCAGCGTACGACCTAAGTGTAAGGTGTATGATGGTAGTAATTTCATATAGTGATTTAGTGAAAATCGTTTGTTTAGTAATCTCTATGAGATTTAAATTATCTAATAAATTTTTCTCATCATGTTTTAGTTATTTAATTTTTTCTTGGGCATGGTCCATAGAAATTCCTAATAACGCCATCTCTATCGAATGCTCCAATGAATGGGCTTAATATGGTATTATTTTACTGGTTGAGGTCATAAATTCTTCCTTCTATATCAATTATACTTTACCATATCCCTTAATATATACTAATTTTAATGTTCACCACATAACAGTTATATTATCAATAGTTATAATGCTTTATGGTTTTTTAAGTTGAAAAATAAAAATATATCAATTTTTTATAACATTGAAAAATAACAAATGAAATATAGTTCAAGTGTTTTATATAACTACATTACTTTATGAGTCATATTTTCATTCAAAAGGGAATACAATTTATAAAATTTTAGGCCATTAAATTCTTCCCCCTTCAAAAATTTCACCCAAAAAAATTAATTTCGAATACTAAATTAGTTGAGGGTACTTCTGTTTCATCACCTCTTCTGGTTACCATGTTTCCACTTCAATATTTTAGTTCTTCCATAAAAATTTTTCTGATTGAGTTTCCTTTTTTTATAAATTTTTATCTAAGATCAAATATCTTTATTGGGTTCTCGTTATATAAAATATAATTCTCTAATGGTACCACCTCTGTATTCATTTCATGTGCATGGTCATGTATGTACTTCCTTAAGTGAGATACATGAGACAAATCACATACTTAAGATAGGTTAAGTGGGAGTTTTTATGAATATGCCACAAATCCATTGTGATCACGCATATCAAAAGGGTTATATGTATCTTTGACTAAGAATTACCTTATTCCCAAAACTCCTGAATTGCTATCATTGTGATATAAAAAGAAACACCATATCTCTGACCTCAAACTCTAGGTATTATCAATGTTTTTTCATATATATTTTCAATTGAATTTTTGTGGATTTCATATGAAGTTGAATGGTTTGAACCATATATTTAATATATTGGATAAGATCTAGTACCATCAGCTTCTTCTCTCTAACTTCAACCCTTAATGTTTGAGTTTCACACATATTCCCTTATAGAGCCTCACAAGATTCCATTTGAATATTAGAGTGGAAATTTTTATTATATAAAATCTTCACTAGGGGAAGTTTTAAATCCCAAAATATTTTGAAATACATTGAACATGATCTCTACATATCCACTAGAGTCTGAATAATTCCATTACACTGACCATCCTTATGTGGGCAATAAGTAGTACTAAAACTAATATATATATATATATATATATATCCAATTCTAACTGAAGGATTATCCAAAACATTATGGTAAACTTTGGATCTTGATTTGGTAAAATAGATAGTGGTACTCCAGGCAGTCATACCACTTCAATTATATTAATCTTAGTGGCTTTTTCAATATAGAAATATTCCATTATAGTAATGAAATGTGTTGAGTTTGTAAGGAAATAAACTACCTCCCAAATAGAATGATTTCATTAAAATTTCTTGGGGAGTCCTCTGATAAAAATCATGGTTATGTGTTCCCATTTATATATTTTTATGGAAAATGGTTTCATCATAACCTTATATTTTTTTCATTCAACCATGACATGTTGGCATACTAAGTATCAGGATACAAATTCTGTAATCTCTCTCTTAATGTTATTCAATAATAATTTTTCATCAAATATCTATATATCTTAGTGCTTTAAGGATTAATATAAAAGGATAATTTATGTGAATCATCAAAAGTTTACATATTTAATTCTAATTTTAATCAGCCACATATATGGGTTTTAAACATTATAAATCCATCTTTAGTAAATTTGATCTATGGAAGATTCTCTAACTTTCTTCGTAGCTCTTTATCTTATTTTTATGCCTCCTTGACCATCTCAAGAAAGGATGGTTGAGAATGTTTTCATGTAAAGGGGGATGTAGTTACTTTTATGATTCCCATGTCCATATTATGCATGTAAAATAATATTAGATCCCTTTCGATCCTAATCATTAATAGGGTCATGGGATACTTTCTACATAGAGAATATAACACTTTATTTGACTTCCCTTGATGTTAATGGATCAAACAGTCACAATCCTTGATCAAATCTTTAAACCTTTATTAGTGCATATTGATATTATCTTGTTTGAATATATAAATTAGGATTTTAGGATCTATATATCTGTGACACTTCACATCATAGATATAATATCACTAAATATTGTATTAAAATTTCACTTTATTCAATTCTAGATCATTTTTTGGGTAGTACTTCCCATGAATCATTAATTGGTGGGAGAAATAAGGTATCACTTTTTCATTTTCCATGAGAAAATAAACAAATAACATTTTTGGATTCATCATTTTAGATCAAAAATACTTCACCAATGGTGGGTAATTTGAGAACAAGTATAGTGATTATCCCCTTATTTAACACATTAAATCACTACTCACATTCATTAGTCTATAAACATTACACTCCCTTCTGAGGTAGCATGGTTAGTGTGTTTGAAAATCATGGGAATTTTCTCAAAAAATAGACTATATTACCTATTTAATCCAAGGAAACTACATATATCCATCATAATTTTTGGTATGATCCATTATTTAACTACCAATTTCTTTAAGGTATCCATAGATATCACTCTGTTGGTGATAACATGCCTGGAGAATGTTACTTTCCCTATAAAAAACTCACATTTATTTTACATCATGTAAAAATTTTACAATCTCAACATATGTAGTATGTGTACCTTGTATGAAAATTATTCTTGAAGATATCCTCATTATATAGATTTACATTATATAGCTTGACAAAAGATCCACCTCATTGAATTTTTGGTATCTATATAGATGATCAAATAAGTCATCAATTTTGGGTAGAGGAATATTTTTATTTATTGTGATATTTTTGATCTCACAATAATCAATAAAGAGGTCACTTGACCCCTTATTCTTGACAAAAAGTACTATTTCACCCCATAATAAATAAATTGGGTGTATTAGCCATTTATTCATATTCTCTTATATTTTATTATTCACCTATTCATGTTAAAAAATGGAAATTCTATATAGAGTCTTGGATATTAGAAAATATCTAGGTATATGTACAATTCAAAACTCAACATATAACATAAGAGGATGAAAATGAAACTTTTTGGGAACACATCATCATATTATATTATAATTTAAATTTCATTAATGATGATCTTTTAATTATTATCAACCATTTAAGATAGATACACATTATTATAAAGAAATAATCTTCATGCTTGAGATGATGATTCCAATTGAGATTCATCCTCCTCCTTACATTAGTGTAGAATTGGAGGGTGATTTAAAATATCAAGGGTGATATTATTCTCTAAATAATTTATAATAGATCTATATATGTAAATAAAATACATACATATGTTCAAATCTAATTTTTCTAAAAGTTTTTTCAAAAGGTTCATTGGAAAATTAATCCCACAAATATTGTGAGCGAAGAAGTAATATACAAGGAATGCAATAATTTCCCCATTTTATTTTTTCACCGATAGCTCAACTTAATTTTTTTGAGATGGTGTTTCAATAGTTTTAATAATATTTCATGATTTGAAGGAATGAGTCGAACAAGAATGAAATAGTACATTCATTATCCTCGAATTAATAACTAGATTACATGTCACCGCTACATTGTTAGGATCCACCTCAGTTGTTGAAAAGGAATATTATCTCTATTTCTCTCTACATATTTGAGGTTGTTATCAAAAGATATATTTTATAACCCATAGATCAGTGCATTGATTTATATATTTTCTTTTTTTCCTTATAGTTGATCCAAAAGAAAAGCAGTTAATGGGTTACTGGAACATTCATTTCTTCCATTACATTGGTGGGTTTCTCCTGTTGCATTTCACTAGCTATGTGACCCTCTTCCCCGTAACTAAATAATTTTATTTCCCCCTATGAAATCTTTGTAATTATTGTTCCCACACTTTTTAAAAGTGTGATATCATACTTTCTTACCATTGTAAGGTTTCTCCATCACTCACCCAAAATTAAATTGCATTCTTTATTTCCTATCTCCAGACCTTTGAGAACCTAGATATTTTATGAAATCTATTTAAGATTTTAGGGAATAAAGTAAAATTTATAAATGCTTCTAAAATTATTGAATCACTGAGGCCTTTCATATATTTTAATTTATACAAATATATAATTAGTCAACTTTACTTTCAGGATCAATGAAAAAGTTAAAGGCCTGTCATGAAAGTCTTGTGACTTTTTTTCACACACCCTGATGGATTTCATCCTCCTTTTTTATTAAGGCCAAGGAAGATCTTCTCTATTTTAAGTTAGAGAGTGTGAGGAAAGTTTTTATTTAAAAAAAATTCTTGAATTATTTCCAATTTTTTCTTCGATATCTTCCTGAGGATTCATATCCTTGATCAACATCCACCATTGATCAGCTTATCCCTCCATGAGATAAACAGTCAGCGTTAACTTCTCTTAAAAATATAATTTATGTAAAAATAAGATAATTATAAAGGATTTTATCCATTTTAACATGATTAAGGGATAAAAATATCCACTAAAAGTCTAAAGACTTTATCATAAAAATTTCACAATTACAACATTCCCATTCTTATAAGGACGTGGGTCTTCCTCTTGATTTAAGTTTCTATTCAGAAATTGAGTTAATTAAGTATGTATTGTCATGAAGTTCTCAAATTATACTCTAATGGTTTGGGTTTATCATTTGGGTATTCATTAAATTTCCCCTTATAATTGTTATCGACATAATTCCTCCTACTTTATTCTGTTGAAAAAATAAAGGAAAATTTGGGATGAGAATTTTCAGACAATTAAAATATAAAATAAAAACAATAAACATTTAATGGAGAAATCATAAAGGATATATATTACTTAATATATGGATTTATAGGATTCATTCTAAGTTAATCATGGTCTATTTACAAACATTAAATTTCATAAGAATTTTTTATTTCATTCACAATGGTTCATAAAGAGCTAATGAATTTACCATAGAAAATCCATCGAGAGTGTGAATATACATGTTCAGCAAGGAATCTTTATGAGGCACAATGTACAAATCCAGTTAATACCAAACAATACCTTTTAGGGTTATTACCCCTAGTTACATCAATGAGAGATCCACATCCACTTATAGTATCTAGACAGAGATTTTGATTATTAAAAACTAAAAAATATTTCAATCACAAAAATTTAGGTATGTTATAATATTTTTGGTCTTTTACCTCTAGTTTTCACTAAGGATTTATAATCATAATCCCCAAAAATATCTATAACTTACTCTAATACCATTTATTACAACTTTTATTTTTCATACACTTCATTTCATGATCTATTACATTAATATACATATTAAAATAACTTGAAATTGGTATACAAAAAATATTATTTAAAACTCCATAATATTCCATTAAAATTATATTGATTTTATAAAACTATAAATGATAACCTAGGGATGTGTATAAGAAAAGGGTGAACTATAAAGACAAATAAGGGAATAATCAAATAATACCATAAATTAAATAAGTACTAGTGAGTTATGAGGTGTAAAATGATTATATATAGGGGTCATAACCATAATATTAAACCTTATAGAATGATATAAGATTATATTATCAAGGGAATATAGGAATATGAAAAAATATATAAAACATGACATCATAAGAATAATTCAATGATAAAAATTGAGAAATAATAACATATTGTGATTAAAATAACCAAAAATTCACTATAGAAGGTTTCTTAGGAGATAAAATCATTACAAAATTTATTTTAGGTCTGTATAATTCTATAATGACCCATAAAATTCATATCATGTACATTCATTTGTGTGCAATAAAGATCATGAAACAAAAAAATTATTTCATCACATTAAATACCATGATTAAAGAGCATGTGTTAAATACATGTAAGTCTCTCCATCAATTAAGGATAGTTATATATAGGTTAATAACCTTGAGTGGTAATGGGGATCGATATTTATATCACAAAACTTGGGCATCGAAAGTCATGGGGTAATTTTAGTAGCATAACAGGTGTAAATAAAGGTTAATGTAGGGCTTTAATGAGAGTAAAATGTGGTCTCTCATTAAAAAATAATCATAAGGATTATAAATGTTTGTTTAAAAACATGACACAACATGGAAAATTGGAAATTAAAAGGATTAATCTAAAGAAAATTACTTGAATAATAATGAAGAGGAAGAGAATACCTTACCTTAAGAGAGGGATTTTAAAAGATTTAGATGATTTTATTAATATATTGGGAACAACTTAGGAGGGATTAAGAGAGGTAAATGGAGAGTAAATTAATTATTAATGTGTTTTTAGTGCATATTAATGGGATGTTTTGTTGGTATTTTTAGAAAAAATAGTTGGTAATTATTTATTAATTTTAAATCATAGGTTTTGGACTCTAAGTAATAAAAAAATTAAAACCACAAACCTTCCCATGATTTTGAACATGGTTTATAAAAAATATTATTTTTTAAAATATTGTATTATTTTAATAAATTAAATCACTAAAATAATAAAATTTATGATTTGAAAGTGATTCATTTTTATAAAGAATTGTTTTTAAAACCTTAAAATATTATATTGGTTTTGGATAATTCATTATAGATTTTTAAAATTATTCAAATAACATCAAAGAACATTATTTTAAATTTTAAATCTATTTATGTTCATGTATTTCCTTTATAATATTTATTAAAACACGTTTGGCCTATTATAATGCCATAATATATACTGTATACTTATACCATATTAATTTGTACAAAAAATTAGAATGTCCCAAAAAATTATGTAAAAATCACTATTATCTCGTTTTTATTTAATTATTTTAAAAAATAATATATATTTTACAAACAAAAATTATATATAGTAATTTATAATTTAAAAAAAAATATTTATTTATTGAAAAATACTAGTTTTCGAGACACAAAAAAAATTTATACCCTTATAAAAATTACATTAGAATTCATTAAATTATATTATCATTAATATTTAAATAAATATTTTTTAATAAGATTATATCATTAAAATAAAATTTACTTCAAACTTGTTGAATTTATCAATATGATTGTTTTAATAGAAACTAAATATTTCCCTAAAATACAATATTTTTCCCCTTTTTATCAAAATATAATTTTTATTAAACTCAATATATAGTCATTTATATATATAAATTAATAATTAAATGGGATAAATATAATAATTATTTAATTAATATTAAAATATAAAAATTAATACTTTTATGGTCGAGATACATAACCCCCCATTACTCCATCATCCACCATAAGGGTAAGGTGTGTGATGATAATGTTTTATTGTGCTGGTTCAGTGAACAATTTTTGAGTGATGATATCTATGAGACTAAACTTATAATTTAAAAATTTTATATCCTGTTTTACTTTTTTAATATTGGATTGTTCTTGGTCATGGGAAAATCCAAGTGATTCCATCTCCCTTGGAGGATTTGATAAATTGGAATCATAGGGTATGATTATTTTGGACAAGGCTATTGATTATTTCTTATGTGTCAATTAAACATTATCATAACCTTTAATATTAACTAATATTAATAGTAACTATATAAAAATACTATAAATTGAACCTATACCAATTGTGTTTCTAAAACCATTGGTATAAGATCTATTTAGTGACCCCATAAAAACAGTTTTTCTAAAACAATTGGTATAGGTCCCAAAATTCAAAGAACATATAACAACGGTTTGGAAAACCGTTGGTATGGGTATTTTTATTTTTAAGCATTATTTTATCAAATAACATTTAATACAAAAATTGTTAATTTATATATATATATATATATATATATATATATATCATATTATGTTTCACAAAAAAGATTTTACCTTACTGGTTAGGTTACAGAGATATAAATTAGAGGATTGTGGATTAAAACTAGCCGATGTTTTCTTTTTAATTACATATATTGGAAGTTTTCAAAACATTTGGAATAGTTATTTCACATTACCTATACCATCGGTTTGGAAACCAGTGGTTAATCCCACCTATACCAACTGTTTCCCACAACCATTGGTATAGGTCTATACCAATTCCATACAAGACAACAACCACCCAAACCATTGTTATATCCCATAACAATGGTTTTTGGACCTATACCAATGGTTCCAAACCATTGTTAGGCTTATTTTCCCAAAGTGGAATCATTATGTTATTAATAGTTATAATGAATAATAGTCTTTTATGCCCAATAAAAAAATTATGAAAATATTTTATTACGGTCCAAGACAACAAATGAAATATAGTGTATGTGTTTTCTATAACTATATAACTAAATAAGGTTTTTATTGATTCAGAAAAGAAATATGATTATAATGGTTTGGGTCCTTATATTTCTTTAGAGAGTTCACTATTTCCTTATGAAATGAGATTTAGTTTTTCATAACCCCTTAAAGAGAATTCATATGTGTAAAAGTAATTTTTTTGGTTATATTTGGTGAATCCTATATTTTTGCATTAGTGGATGGACTATATATGGGTCCCTTGAAAAATATAGGGGTTTTGAGATAGTGGATATTTTTGGTTTTTGGATAGCAAGAAATTCCACTTAGTCCTTTGTGAAATAGAGATAAGTCATGGGAATTTAGTGAGTTATGGTAAATGATCATCTTTCTCAAGTGATAATAAGTGTGATATAACATCTCAACCAATCAGAATGAGTGGAGGAATAAGGATATTGGTGGGATTATTGAGGGCATGTTCTGCTGAGGTTTCAAATATTAGTAATGAACAATATATGCATTTGTATGGCCATGGGTGGGAGCACCATGAAACTATTTATTCGAGTGCATGTATTTGTGGGGGTTTTATAGAATGTGATGAGTGTGAATTAAAGGTAAGACACACATTTGTGATATTGTAACCTTTTAATAATTGTTCATGGGAAGTGGGGATAAGATATTAATATAGTGGGGAGGGCACCAATGATTATTTTTAGCTAGGATCTTTATTTGGATAAAGTTATAGGTGGATATAAATAGTGACATTATTGTGAAACTATTATCGATTGAGATTTGTGTTTCTAGTTTTCTATTAGGTATGAAAAATTCAGCCTCTTCCATTAATTAAATTCACTGTTTAACAGAAAATGTATTTTGGTAGATCATATATGTTGGCTCAATATGAAAATAATAATGACACTTTTTAGTTAGTATAACATTATCTGTCACTTTATGTACGATCATCGCATCATTTGGATTGTGAGGTGGCATAACTTTTGGGTGGATTGTTGTGGTATCAACTAGGATACCTATTTATAGAAAAACTAATTCCATCTTAATCCATGAAAAACACCATTTTTCGGAACATGGGTGTGTTTTTTGGATGGGTTCTATTTTTAGGTAACTAACATGTGTTATAATTTAAAGTGTAGGCTAAGTGGCACTCAACCAAGGGTTTATCAGTGATTGTGTTGAGGTTATGATTGAATATTTTCATATATTGGTAATTCAGTAATTAAATTACATATATTTTTTGGATGGAATTTAGAGTGGGAATTTGGGTGTTTCTATGATTCCTATTGGAGTTAATGCATCATAATTTAGATAAGGTGATGGCCTCATTATTACAACCATTTTGTTTGGAAATGATAAAGTTATGGAGGAAATATTATTATTCCATTTTTAATTGGTTGTGATGGCATATAATTGATATTGGGTGAAAATTATCAAGTATTATGGATTCTTTTTGAGGATCTGATTGTATTTTTGAAGAATAGTTAGAGATTTTACATTGAGTGTGTGGGATGTTGAGTTTCATCAAGTTCAGTTAACAATTTGGAATGAGGTTTGGTATTATATTCTAGTTCATAAATTAGAAATCATGAGACATTATTAGGTACTCCTCAGGGATTAGAATACATATAGTTGTGGGTTTATAATGACCAGTGTCATTAAGGGTCATTGAATTTTGGGGGAAATTTGAATTTTTGTTTCTAAAAGAAGGGGTTTTAGATAATTGGAATTCAAATAATATTTTTGATAATTAGATTATATATAAGATATGTTTTTTATGTGTTTTATGGTCTGGTGTGTGTTTTTGGATCTTATTCAATGGTAATAATAGGTTGTTATTTTATCTAAGGGTTATAAACACCACTTGGTACCTAGTGGTGGTGGACCAGGTACTCGATAGGGGACCAAATTGTGGTGTCCCTAATATGTGTTCACTGAGGGAATGGTCCCAGATACCATATAAAAATATACCCCATTTTTCAATATATTTTAACTATTTATTATTTTCTTTAATTTTCTCTTGGCTTCAGGAATAATTTCCATGAATTTTTGGAAAATTTTTTGAGGTTTTTATCACATAGTAAAAACATTGTAACCTTTTCATAGAATGCCAAAAATAATTTATCGCAACTCTCATATAGGTGGTGCATGTTTGGGAAGGCCATGTGTTTAATATATTTCATTTTGTTAAGGTGTGTATAGTGAAAGGCCCATGGTTAGCACACAATTTGGTTAATTGTGCAGCCAAACATTGTGGTCTACCCAGATTTATTTAAAAGTGGAATTTAAAAAAATATCTCATTGGTTTTAACCCTTTGGACACCTATCTTCCTCTATATAATATTATAGATTAATTTTATTTTTATCAAGTGGTAACAGTTATATCAGTTTTTTATGAGATATTTTAATGTCTTATATTCATTTCATTCCATTTAATTATATTTAGATCTAGTTATTTCATCATGTATGGAAGTTTAATATATGGATAGAAAATTATGGATTTTTAGTGAGGATTATGTTGTGGGGTCATTATTATTCTTCGTTTAAATTGTTCCCAAGTGTGTTTCTCTTGAATAAAATGAAGTAATTTTCTTCCCATAGGGTTCATAAATGTCCATCGAGCCTAGCGGTGGACTAGGTCAAGTGATGTGGTATATAAATTTGCCTTGATTCATTAAAAATAGTATATAATCACTATTATTATTTAGGGAGTTATGGTATGAAAGAGATAGTATAATCCAAACTCAAGATTTAGTCCATGAGAAAGTTCTTAATCACCATATTTCTTGGTGAAACTTTATCCTCCGTGGTTTTCCAAGATGAGTATGTCTTGAAATTAAGCTTTGTTCTCAGTTATTTGTGATATTTTTTAGTCATTATTTGAGTAGTTATATCATTCATTGATAATTTAAGAGTTATGTTGAGAAGCTACAATTTTGTAGTGAAATTTTGGAATAACCCAGTAGGTGTATGGTTATTTTTTAAGGGATGTAAAAATTTGTGAAGACCATTCATTTAGGCATGGAATACTTCTAGTGGAGACTCACAACGTTAGTGCACATTTTTCTTAACTGCGCATCCAAACTATGTGCAGTTGTGAATTTTCTATATTTTTTAGTTTTGGATCTTTAATGTTCTAATGTTTTTTAATTATTCATTATTATTAATTTAAGATGAATTGAAATCTTTTCCAGGGTTATTTTTGATGTTTTCTTGGATGAAGGTGTAATTTTGAAACTAAATCCTTGTCAGTGTTGGCAAAAATGAATTAGTATAAATTTTACTTTTCAAATTATGTAATTAGAAGACTTTATTTCAATTCAAGGGGTTTAAAATATTTCCTCAATTTCCATGTAGTTTTTAACAAAAAACCCTAATATTTTTTTAAAAAATTAATTGGTGAGTTTTTTCCATTGAGGATTTTGAATAATTCAAATATTAAAGGGGGATAATCTTCATCTGGTAAATTATTTTGGAAATGATTTAACAATTTCATATGGTTTTATATATGTTATAAATTTTTTTAAAGAGTTTATTTATGGTATTTGGTGAATTTTGGGTATTAAATGTTCTTTTCTTATGTGTTATAATATATATTAAGGGGTTTTATAAAAATTGCGATTATTATTTCAAAGGATGTCTAAGGTTTTTAAAGAGGGGATGTTAAAAAACATTAAAATATTCATTATAGTATTTTATAAATAATTTTTATGTTACATTATAGGTTTTCGGTTGTAAATGTTTTTAGGAATTTACATTGAGTGTCTTGATTCTGAAAAATAAATTTTACAGTTTATTGTTGGAAGGATTTTCATTATTTTAATGGATTTTAAAATTCTGATCAATCGGTGATGAAATTTAGCTAGATTTTTCAAAAACAAGGATATCCTTTATAAATAAATCAAAATCACTTAGTGGGGATGTAAATATATGACTTGTGATGGAATTAAAAAAGAAATTTTTTATGGTTTTTTCAATGTGGAAAATTTTCTTCCCGGTTGTCCTTGATTTTTTTTGTTTTAAATTGGTTATCTAGAAATGGATCTTTAATTTCATTAGTAGTTTTGTAAAGTTTTTACTTCATTATAGAAATTAGGTAATGTTTTAAAATTATTTATTTTTAATGTAAATTAATTTCAGTGGATTCATGCATTTGATTTTGTCTCATGGTTTAGATTTGGACTATTTGATTTGAATGAAAAAACTTGAATAGAAAGATTTATGTTTTTTTTAATTTAAATTATTCCATGAAAAGGTACTAATGATAGGTTAAAAGTATATCTCTTAGATTTAATTATCTATTATCTGGGTGTAAATTAGTTTTTGTATTGATGATGATGATTCACTTGATGTTTTTGATTAATGAGTCAGAAGAAAATTAATGTTTTTGAGAAAATTGTAGATTAATTTTTTTCATAAGGTATCACCTTGGGTACTCCTTATGTAATTTTGGTTGTTTTTTATATTCACATGCCTTAGTTTCGAGTGGGCACTAGAGTAGGACTGTCGTGGTGGAAGCATTATAGAAAGTACTATAGCAGTCTGGGCACTGTAGTAGCACTATTCACTAATGGGCCTTTGGGTCAAGATTATGGGCCTACGGGCCATGTAATGGGATTTCATACACTCTAGGACTATAATCCACATAATATAATTCATTCCCAATTAGCATATGGGTCATGTACTGTATATATAAGGCTTGATGGGTGGGTTATCCCCTTGGGGTGATATAGCTGGCCATTCCTGCCTATGTGTGAGTTGTGTGTGTGTGTTAAATTATAATTGTACCCCCAAGAACCTAATATAATATAATATATTTATTATTTTTTAATTTTCAATCAAGTATTTAATTTTTATATCTATTCTATATTGATTTTTTTATGAGGCTGGATCTATGTAAAATTTATAATTCAGATTAAAATTTTATGCTTCATTGAGATTATTTTATTATTAACATGTCTTATAATCTTTATTTATTGTATTAATGTATTTATTATTTATATGGGAATTACCTTAGGAGCCATTTTCCCCTGTTTACTCTTCATTATAGAGTAATTTTGTTTTTCTTTCAGTTTTTTTAGAGTATCAGTTTTCTTCGGGAATTAGTGCAATATTGGAATATGATAATGGTTGGGAGACCATAATAAATGTTATTTCCATTTCATTTACCCATGTAAAGGTGTTGGTATAATACTATAGAGAGGATTTTTTGGTTTCCCAAACCCAACCCATATCAGTGATTAATTTTAGTCTCATTTTCCTTTGTCATTTTGCTAATCAGATTTAGAATATTTTATGGTAATTTATATAATATGAAGGTTTAGTGCTTATGGAATTCTTGAATTTAATTTTTAGGATTGATACTTGATCATTATATTTTTCATTAAGTCATTTGGGATATATGAATTTACTCAATTATAAAATTCAGATAATTTTTTTCATTAATTATTTCTTTTTCATTATTTTGGTGTTCTTTCATATTCCAATGAAATTCATAGATGAGGAAGTTAAACCCCATCCATCTTTTATTCCACCGATTATGTTATGATTTTATAGGGGTAAGAAATTTAATACTGTGGATAATTTTAACATGGATACATCTCAATTTTTTCTTATATTTTTTCATTTTATTGGTTATTTCATTTTATCTTGGTTTTGGGTGGCTTTCCTTAAATTTTGGGATAAATGAGTATTTTTTTTCATATCATGTGTTTAATATAAATTGTTTTCCTCAATCATGAAAATATTATAGTTAATTTTAGTGGATCTCGCAAAGTTGAAACATGTTTGGGAAATCCATTCATCCAAACCTTGAGATGTCATCTACTGTGTCCAAGGAAGAGTACCTGATTAGATAATGGTTTGGTAAACCATGTGGTGCTCCCATTTTCATTAAAAATAGAATTTATCCAGATTTCCACATGGGTTTTAACCATTTTTCCACAACTCTTCATCCCAATTCTAATCCTATGAACCCATCCTCACCACTCCTTTATCCTCTCTCTCCTATATAGATATTTTAAGGGGTTTTCATCATGATTTGTGGTTTTTTCATCAAGGTAACTTCATCTTGACATATTTCCATCCTATTTTCCTTATTTTTCCCATTTTATTTCACTAAAATTGTATCAGTGACAATAAGTCTTTTTATTGGCTCAATTTTTATTTGGGGTTTTTCTAATTCGAGTTTCAATGTGTTCTTTTAAGGGTATCACATGCCTTGTAGTTTCATTCCTCATGTATGTGTAATTTTTGAGTTAGGTTTCTCCATGATTGGGACATTAAACTTAAAATCATGTTTTTTAGGTTTTTTGTTTATTTCTGAAATGCTTTATGAACTTTATTATGCATGATTATTATATGAATTCAAAAAAAATTATTTTCATCTTGGATTTCATTGGATGTGGAATTTATTGAAATTTAATTTAAAAATACAAATTTATTTTTAAATTAATGGGTGGTTATTTTCAAGTATTTTCATCAATAATATTTTTTTTGTTTTAAATATGATTTTTACTAAAGTTTTACCTTTAAATTAGGGGTGTTATCAATTCTTTAAAGGATTTTTTAAATTTCCATGAATGTTTTAGATACTTTTAAGATGGACATGTGATTTGGTCTTAAAAAAATACACTATAACTCAGTATTGTAAATGATATTCCAAAGGCTTGACTGGAACCTTATAAAGTAAGTTATCTCGATGTTTTTCTAATTATTATATTATGATATTTGTTTATATATGTGATTGATTGTTGATTCCATAAGGGACATCTTGGGTGAATTTGTTTCCCAGAGACATACATCCCTAGTGTAGATTGCCAATTATCTTGGTAATATCTCCTAATTAGATTGAGTAGGATAATAGGATAGATCAATACCCCTGTGAAGCAATAATAACTTATATAATTTATAGGGT
Source organism: Viscum album (assembly GCA_963277665.1). Taxonomy (NCBI): domain Eukaryota; kingdom Viridiplantae; phylum Streptophyta; class Magnoliopsida; order Santalales; family Viscaceae; genus Viscum; species Viscum album. The sequence goes on from OY728141.1 coordinate 1,720,584,308, forward strand.
CATGTATGTTACCTTTTATTTCTTGAGTGAGTCAAAAGTACCATAGGCACCAATAGCAATGCAGAACAGGCTCGCGGCCCGCGGGCTTTACGTGTATGGGGAAGATGTGGGGCGGGGCGGGCCTAAATTTTTTGACCATTTAGAGTGCGGGCTAAAGCGGGTTGATCCCACATGGGTGCGGTCCAATGCGGGTTGAGGCCGCGTGGGTGCGGGCTTGCCTGTGGGCCTGATTTAAAAAAAATATTATTTTTACAATATATGTTTCTTTAACATTTTAGTTTTTTTATAAAAAAATCATGGTTAAACGGTGACAAATTATTTCTCACCGTAATGGTCATATTAATTCACCATTTATTCACATGTGAATTTTAAATATGCCTTTATTTATTGTTTTAATATGATATTATATTATTTATATAGTAATTATTAACCATATTCACATGGTGTGTCAACCCATATCTTGAAAAATGGAACTCATCACCCCTGCGCATGGTTTCAATTCTATAAGAGTTATTATAATCATAATATTTTTTAGGTCGATTTAATTTTGTTATTATTTAATTTTATTTTTTTATTAATAAAATTGGATAGAACCTCTGAAAACACTAATAGATTCCTCTGAAACAGATCATTACCTGGAGAGACTCCATTCATTCACAGGTTTATTTGTTCACATCACCACACAACCAACATTATCATTCATCGCCCATCACCGATCACTCACCTACTTTCTATCACAATAGTTCTCCACCACACTGATGTTACCGGATGACACCATTAAACCACAATAAAATGTTCCCTCACGTCCTCTAAAACTCTAGTTATTGTGAATTTATACTTCTCCCCACAAATACCTTTAAAAATGATAAAAAATATAGTATTTAAATGATTATAAATAGTATTTTTTTTATGTAAATGTGGTTAAGCCCGTGGGAAACCCACGGGCAACCCGCAGGTTTATGTGGGGCGGGTCGGGCTTGAAATTTTTTGTTCTCATTCTATGCAGGCTTTTGCGGACAAACCCGCGTAGGCTAAAACCCGTGCGGGCTTGGCCTGCCCGGCCTGTTTCGCATTACTTGGCACCAAGGTCATATCCCCAGGTTTTATATGATTCCTTTGATGGTGTTGAATTATTATTTATTTTAATTTTTTTATTTAGAATATTTAATATATTTTATTACACGTATCCTTTATTCATGATTTATAGTTGATGTGTTCATTTAATTTTTCTTCATCATTGAGCTAGTATTTTTTCACATTCATTTATTTCACTTCTTTTATTTGATGGGAAGTTATTTTTTCTTTTACTTTTTTTAACATAATGATATAACTATCCTTATTAATTATGATGTGAGATGATTTATAGTTATTTCATTTAGTGTCATCACAACTCATGTTTTTTACTTTTCAATAAGAAGTGTGATTTTTTCTATCTGAAGAATCATTTTGGCGATTTTGAAAGGGAAATAAAAAGGGAGTATTATTTCCATTACATATAAAAAGAGGATATTGAAAATAATGGTTTGGAAAATGCAACTCTAATTATAAATGTCATATATTATTAAAATAATATTATAATTTTTATCAAATTAATAAGTTAATCATTAAGTTTGGGAAGAATGGAATCTTTATAATGGTATTGGGTGACCTTTTTAAATTCAAATGAATGTATTTATTTTGTAGTATTATTTTCAAATTTATCAATAAATTGATTTATCATTAGAGTTTATGAATGGATCTTGGAGAGGATACCTATTGGAATTTTTTTCTAAATCATATCACATTAATTATTTAGAAAGTTCCATTTAGATGCATTTAATGATCCTTTGGGTCTCAGTTTAGGTATTTTGGTGGTGTAAAGCGATGCTGATTCACTTGGAAAATGGATATGTATTTATAATGCATTTGTTTTATTTAGTTTCATTGATCGTATGAGGTGTTATTTCATGTCATATTTTTATTTTCTAGCCTTTTTCTTGTTAGTTTTCATGGATTATATTATGGGTTCATTTTATTTATTTAATGTTTTACATGTTATGTTTTTTTCTGTTTTTAAGATATGTTTGTGTCTTATGTTCATTGGGTTCCATTTGTTTTTATTTTAGCTTGTTATTTAATTGTGTATGTAATTATAACTTATAGATGGGTCATGATGGATTTACATTAATGATTCATTTGGGGGTTCATTATTATACTTAGGATAAATTATTTCCAAGTGTGTTTCCCTTGATTCCCAAGAACTAGTTTCAATCCCATAGGGACCAAGAACGTTATTTGGGCCTAGTGACATACTAGGTTGGGTGGTGTGGCCAGTCAAACAGTTTCAATTCATTATATACCAGCTACCTGATGGAGGGTTAGGTGTAACGACCCAAACTTTTATAAATGAAATTCCATTTAGAATAAATAAATGCCATATTATGAAATGTTGTTATAAAAAACACATGCACTATATTTCATTCTTCATTTTTGAACACTATAAAATATTTCCATAATTGTATAATTGGATTAAAAGACCATTAAGAATCATAAACATTTCTAATATAGACAGCCTACAATTACCATTAAGATTTTTATATATTAAGAGTTATAATAATTTCAAATTTACACATAAAGAATAAGATATGGCCTTTACCAATATGATCATAACTTATGAATAAAAATCATCATAGATTTTGAGGGAGTTATAATCATTGGGATTTACCCTTGACTAATAAAAATATTAGATTCAACAACTGAAACTTCATTGAAACTTCTTATGGGGGAATTTTGATCTTATTAAGATCATGTCACATACCATGTTCGTCAAATTAATGCAAGAAAGTACCATCATTTCACACCTTACCCATAGGGAATATGCTTGTGTAATAAGGGGTTAGGTATACAGACCCTAGCAGTATAATTTTTTATATTTTATTTTTAATAAAATAATGATCTATTTTTTTATTAATCCATACACATGATTTTATGATGAATTTAATAAAAACTAGATTTTTTTATGAAGAAACCTAAATTGTATTTCTAGTAAATAAGTAGATTTAAAAAAATCTCTTTTTTATTAAACCAACAAATATGAAATAAATGATATTTTCATGAAATATTGTTATTATATAATATTTTTTAAAATATAAGTGATAATATAAATTCATAAAATCCCATGTAATTTTTAAAAAAGTTGGAAAGTTGTTAGTGTTGAAAAACCTATTATTTTAACGTAAATAATTATTTTAATTTAAAATTATAAATTTTCATATTATGAAAATTATTTTAATAAAATAAATATTAGTTTTTAAATAAATGCATTGAAATTAACCAATGGTTAATTTTTTCATAATTTTATGAGATAATCGAATTTTTTGGTAAAAATTAAAAATATTGTGTATAATGAAATCATAATAACCCAAAAGTGATGTAATAAATACTATAAAATGTACCCATGACCAAAAATATATTTTCCAATTAAAATAATGTGTTTTTTATTTTATTTGATTAATTATAAAAACCATCAATGTATCCTACAAAACCTATATTATATTTTAAGATCAGAAATTCAATTCTTTAGGAACATGACTCACTTAAACATAATAAATGATATTATTATAAATATTTCTATTCCTTAAAAAAAATTAAACCACTCTTATTTGGTATAAAAAATGGGCACAAACCATGGTAATGTATTTGGTTTTGATTATTTTTTCACAGAGTCCAAAACCTAAATTTAGAAATCAATAAAGAAATACCCTCTCTTTTTCTATAAATACCCACACACCCTCTCATTAATCTTCCCTAAAAACTTATTTATCATAAATTTTATCCATTTATACGTCTCTAAATCCCTCCCAATGAGTTATATAGATCTTAATAATCCCCTACCTATCATTTAGAATCACCCTCTCAAGGTAAGGGATTATATCCTCTTCCTTTTTATTCAAGTACCTTCTATATATTAAGCCTTTTGATTTACAATTTTCATCATTAATGTGTTTTTAAAAATACATTTACTACCCTTTTGATTCACAAAAAATGAGTGACCACCTTCCACACTCATTAAACCCTTCCATGAACATTTATCTACACCTGTTATGCTACCAAAATTATCATGTGATTTTCCATGCCAATCTTTTTTTTGTGAATACCCATCACCATTTCTACCCATGGGTATTCCTGAAAAGTAAACAATCCTTCATTAATCAGGGAATTAAAAATATGTAACCCATACTACTTAATCCTAGGATGAAAAATGATGAAATTAATTCTTATGTTATAAAAAATATGCAGAATACAAATTCATGTACATGATATAAATGTGATGGGTGGGCCCATAATTATATATCCCTCCAATAAATTGGTTGTTATTTTTATCTCGTGAGATATCATATATGGTGTAGGGTAAATTATTAAAAGGACATTATTTTATGATGTCTTGGTGGTTATCCATCACTTATTATTGTGATGTCATGTTTTATATTTTACCCACATACTAATGTATCATTTCTATTATCTTCTTATATCATGATTTTATGTTGATGTTTATGATTATCACCCTTTTATATCACCTTGATTTTCATCTTGAATCACATGTATTTATTTTATCATGTTGTTATTTTATTATTACCTTACTGGGATTCATAGCTCACCTTTTTCAAATGTATGTTCCTAGTTTATCATATGCAGTTTTAGAAGATCAATGAAATTCAAGGGCATGTTATGGGTTTTTAAATAATGTTTTTTGTATCCCTATTTCAAGTTATTGTGAAATGTTTCTAATTACACAAATACATTAGTCATATTTTCCTTTTGAAACTATATTATGTGAATCTTTATATAATATGTCATGAAATAAAGTGTATTAGAGATAGGGGTTTTCATAGTTGGTATTGGATAATGTTCTAGTCAGTTTTGGAGATTATGAATAGAAAACATTAATGATATCCTTAGGGATAAGACTAATAATTGGAAAAAATCCCTAAATTTTGATAAAGTATATAGTTATTGGATTAGAAGAACCAAAATTCATGTTTGGATACTACAAGTTTATGTGAATCTATCACGATTGTACCTGGGGTTAATAACCCCAAAAGGGAACATTGAGTGATAAATCAATTTCCATCTTCTGAATGATAATGAGGCCTTACTAAACACCTAGTTTGAAACTATTAGGAGATTTTTTTGGGTAAATTATTAATCTATTTATGAACTATTATAAAGGGAACAAATTTTCCAATGAAATTTTATGTTAAGAAATAGACCATGGATAACATGGATTTAATCATGGAAATTAATAATTTATGAAATATATTTAATTTCTGATTTATTCATTTAATGATATTAGTTTCCCTTTTATGTTTTTAATTGTCTTAGAATTCTCATCCTTAAGATTCCCTATATTTTTATCAATTACTGGATATAGGAGGAACTGAGTCGTCAACCAATGTGATGGGAAATGGGATGACTTCCCAAATAATATTTCCAACCCAATGGGATCATGTGTCAAGAACTACATGACAATACTTACTCAATTGGCTCATGTTTGGATCAAAACCCGTAATCAAGGGGAAAATCCATACACTCTAAGAATTATAAAGATACAATTGATACCTTTTTGTGAAAAACTTCTATAAATTTTACTGGTTCTTATGATCCCTTAATCACGAAATAATGGATCAACAACATTAAAAATATATTATCTATCCTTAAATACTCTGAGAAATAGATGATAAAATTTATATTTATTTCATGATGCGAGAATTTGATCAATGGTGTATGTTGATCAATAATATGAATTTTCAATAAGGGATTAAAGTAATGGAATGACTAGAATTTAGGAAAATGTTTTTTGATAAATATTTTAATTAAAATATCCAAAAAATATTAAGTGGTGTTTATTTTTTCTAAAACAAAATGATAAAGAATAAATTATTTGCATATAGAGAAAACTTCAGAGGACAAGAATGAAATGAATTCATCGCTGTCATTGATTGTGGAAGTAATGTTCACAACTTTATTAGTGGGATGAATATTAATCTATAAAAAGATCTAGAAATTGAATACATTGACGGATAAAAAGAAATTATCTGTTTTTCCACAAAGTCTAATTATAAATTATAAAATCTAAAGGGAATCTTGGGTTTGGAGGTAGTAAGTATAGAATTGAGTTTAATTCTGGTGGACTGATTGAGAAATCTCATAGTGGTAAGAAATTCCAACACCCCACTTTTCAAAAGTGTTGGGAGAATCATCTAAAAAAATTCACTGAATGAGATAAGGAAATTCTTTAGGTGTAGAAATTAGGGAAACAAAACTAGTGAATACTAATAGGATAAAAACACTTTTTTTTATTTAAGAAAGGAATTCTTTGGTCAACCCTAAACAAATTTTATAATGATTCAACTACAAGATACATTTACATTTTAAAAACCGATGCACTAATCTCGGGTTTGTCAAAGATAATTAGTGATAATAACCTCCAAGGCCTATAGATAACAGGTGGGCATATTCCATCACAACAGTTGAGGTGGATCCATACAACAAGGTGGTGATATTTACACGAATTATTCATTTAAGAATAGTGAATGTACTATTTGATTATGGTTCTATGAATTCTTTCATATCATGAAATTTTATTAAAACTGTTAAATCACCACCTCAAAACAATTAATTCAAGCTATTTGTGAAAACATAAAATGGGTAAATTATTTGATCCAATTTATATAACTTTTCCCCCATTAATATTTATGGGATAAATTTCTTAGTGAACTTTGTGGTACACCCTTTAGAGTAATTTACTTTTATTCTAGGTATGGATTGGATTTCCTTGTATAGAGCCAATAAAAATTGTCAGGAGAATTAAATAACCCTCCATATCATGAATTTGACTATGATTCTATTCAAGTGCAAGTAAGAGGATGTTTATCCTTTTGAATCATCATCAAAAGAATATATATTAATACATTTTGAGTAAGTATATCTAGCTCAAATGATTGAGTCTAAGGAAAATATCATCCTTCATGAAATTCCCATTGTATGATAGTGTGTTTATGTTTTTGGAGGAATTTCTTTGTATTCATCCTACTCAATAGGATGAGGTATCAATCAAAATTATACATGATGATTTCACAATATAAAATAATCTATATAGAATGTACACTGTGGAATTTTATGAAGTGAGGAAGAAACTATAGTAGAATATTGATAAAGGGTTTATATTCCCAACTGATTCACCATGGGGTGCACCGATCATTTTTACTATAAGGGTGGGTCAATGTTCCACTACAATTATTTTCATGGGATAAATAAGATCACAATAAGGAACAAGTATCCTCTAACATAGATTAGTGACTTTTTAGGTCATCTACATGGAGCCCAGTGTTTCACTAATGTGGATCTTCAGTTAGGATATTATCAAGTAAAGGCGATGAAGGTTAATATCTCAAAGATGTATTTTTTTATTAGGTATGGGAACTATGAGTTCATATTGATTCCATTTGGACACCCTAATTCTCCACCTATCTTCATGGACATAATGACTAGAGTCTTTAGAGATTAACATGATAAAATTTTGGTAGTCTTTATATATGATATTTTTATCTACTCCAAAATCAAGGAGGAATATAAAGATCATTTGAATGTTTTACTAAATACCTAAAAAAAGAAATGTTATATGAAAAGTAAAACAAATGTGTGTTATATATGGAGAGAGTAACATTTTTGGGGCATTTAATCACTAGAAATGGAATCTATGTGGATCTTTCAAAGACAAAGGTAATCGAAGGATGGATGAGAACAATATTTTTTATGAAAAAATATAGTTTCCATTGATTATAAGGATACTATCTTTGATTTTTTAGAAACCTCTCATGAATTTCAAGCCCACTAACCATGCTAAGCTGAAAGGGATTGATGTTTTTTTGGGCCGATGAATATGAGTAAAGATATAAAGAGTTAAATAAAAGGCTAATCACATCACCTATAATCACATTACCCACCATTGGGTATGTATTTTTAATCTATAATGATATGTCTAAAATGGTTTCGGTTTTGTACTCATTCAGGATAATATAGTGATATTCTATTCCCCTATATAATTAATGATCCATAAGTAGATCTACCAAAAATAAGATCTTGATTATTTTTAGAGATCTTCTCATTGAATATTTAGTATAATTATATATATGTGGATAAGTGTGACATATATATGGATCATAATAGCCTAATGTATATATTCAAACAAATAGATCTCAATATGCACTAATGAGGGTTTTGATTGTTCAATCCATTACCCTAATGTAAAGGCGTACAAAGTTGAAGATACGCTAACTAGAAAGGATTATGAAACCCTATCCATGATGAGGATTAAAAGAGATATGATATTCATAGAAAATAAAATATTGGTTATGAGAATCATAAAAGAAAATTCATCATACCTTTATCAAATAATTTCTCAACCATTCATTATTAAAAGGATTATGTAGTCCTAAAAAGTTTAAGAGGAGATACAAATAAAGGTACTGAATATTAGAAATGTCAACTTTTCTAAAGATATTGTTATAATTTTTATAACCTTCATATGTGTGCCATAAAAATTACAACTAAATAGGGGAATTATGGATGATTCATGTAGCTCATAAATCATTATTTATCTTGTAAGAACAATGATTTATATATATCTGAAGTAAAACTTATGGTAGGATAATATGAAGAGGTATATTATAGAATTTTTATCTCAGTGATTGATATTTAAAAAATTCAAGCCTGGAAAATATAAGAGTTCTAATTGGATGAATTCATATCCCATACTAGTATATAAATGAAAAGATATTACAATATACTTCATCATAGGACTCCCCTATACATCTAAAGGTAATAAAATCTGTTTGGGTGGTACTTGGTTTCCTTATAGATTCAAAATATTTCATTAATATCAAAAACGATTTATCTCTTGAACACCTTACTAAGATATATATGTATGTGAAGTGTTAAAAATTCATGGTTTACCACCCTACATTATATCTAAAAAAGATATGAGGTTTACCTCAAGGTTATTGGGAATCCTTCAATAAGTGTTGGATACAGAGCTATGTTTCAAAACTTCTTATCTCCCTTAGAAGGATGTTCAATCTGAGAGAACTATAAAAACTGTATATAATATTCTATAAATTTTTTTCTAAGGATATTGGGATCAATAACTTCCCTAAGTGGAGTTCTCATATAACAACAGTTTCCATTACATATTTCAAATGGATCCTTATGAGGCTCTGTTTGGGAATGGTTTCGAAGTCCAATATACTAGGATGAATCTAGAGATAGGAAGCTGATGAGACTGGTTTTATCCAACAGATAATAGATAATTTTCAAAACATTAATCATAATATGTAATATGTGACAAATGATAGATAATCTATGCAAATAATCATCGATGATACCTAGAGTATGTTTTTTGAGGTAAGGAATTCCTTCATATTTCACTTTAAAAGATATTTATGTGTTTTTGGAAGAAGTGAAATATTAATACTAGATACATTATCCCAATTGAGATCGTTTATCACATCACAGATTTTGTCGGTAGACTAGAACTCCCACCCAACCTATCTCATGTACATGATGTGTTCCAAGTATCTCTCCCCTAATGAACTACACATCAGACACCTCATGTGCATTTAATCTTGAGGTGGTACCCATGGAGAATGATATTTCATAAAAATAGAAGTCTTTGATTATCTTAGATCACATATAAAATTTTCTAAACAATAAGAAAACTCACCAGTTCAATGTATTATGGCTGAACAACATTTTTGAGAAGGAAACATGGGAACCGAATGAGGAAATAAAGTAGAAGTACTCTCATTATTTTTATTGCATTAAATGAAATTTCAAGGGAAACAATTTTGAAGGGGGGAATGTTACAACCAGAATATTTGTAAATGAATTTATATTTTGAATGAATAAATTCCTTATTAAGAAATGATGTTATGAATAACACATTCATTATTTTTCATTTATTATTTTGAACCATTATAAAATACATCCATAATTCTCTAAATATACTAAAATACCCTTAATCATCATAATTATTACTGATATAGTTTTTCTATAGTGACCATTAAGATTAGTATATATTAAAGGTTATTTTAAAGTATAATTGAAACATATAGAATAAGTGATAATCTCAACCAGTAGGCGCATACCTAATGGAGCTCATTCATCAGAGCTTCTTAGGGAGATAGCATCACTGGGATTTTCCATTCACAAATCCCAATATAATAGTAAGCCACTAAAACATGAGTGAAATTTATTATGGGATAATTTCAATATTTTTGAGATCATAGATCATGCCATTTTCGTTGAACGACCCCAAGAAAGTGCAATAATTATACACCATACCCTTAGAGAATACACTGGTGTAATAAGGGTTTATGTATCTATACCCTAATAGTATGAATTTTATATTTTATTTTTAATAAAATAATTATCCATTTTCATTATTACACTAAACACATGATTTTATAATGAGTTCACTAAAAAATAAATATTTATACAACGAAACCAAAATTGGGTTTTTGGGCAATATATATTTTCAATTCAAAGAATATTTTTTATCAATTCAATAAGTTTGAAATCATTTGTTTTTTCATAAAAAATCTTACTAAAAATATTTATTGAAATATAAATGATAATATAATTTAATAAATTCCCATGTCATTTTAATAATGTTCATAAAGTTATTAGTTCTACAAAAACTTTTATTTTCAAGTAAATAAGTATTTTTTTATTAAAATTATATATTATCATATTTAGAAACTTATTTGGGAAAATAAATATTATTTTTTAAATTATAATTTTTAAATTATCCAATGGTGAATGTTTTATTATTTTTCGAGATAGTCAATATTTTGGGTAAAAATTAAATACGGTACATATTATGATATCTTGATAGCCTAAAAAGTGATGTTTTAACTAATATAAAAGGAATAAAAATCCAAAAATATATTTAACCAATAAATTAATTTATTTTAATTTATTTATTAATTTTTAAAACCTTTAATTAATCCTCCAAAACCTATATTATATTTTATGTTTTTAAAATAAATTATTTATGAACATGACTCACTTCCATGACATCATTAGTATTAGTTTAAGGATTTTGGTTCTTATACTAAAAAAATATGGAAAACCAATAAATTTTTCTGAAAACATGGGAAAATACCATGGTAAGGTTTTGGTTTTTGATTATTTTATCACATATAGTCCAAAACCTATGTTTAGAAATTAATACATGACCCCCTCTCTTTTTCTATAAATACCCACCCAAACTCTCATTATTGTACACTTGAGGTCCATTGAGCATAAATTTACTCACACTATGCCTCTCTACATCCCTTCCAAAGTGTTCCCATTCTCTTAAGATAATCCTACCAAGATTTTATAATCAACCTCTCAAGGTAAGGGATTCTCTCCTCTTCCTTTTTATTCAAGTTCATTATTTTCACAATACATTTTTATTTCCAATTTTTCATGTTTTAATTTTTTTTAAACATCCTTATTCTAAACATGTGATTCCCATGTAATGATATTCCACATTTCACTCTCATTAAACTCTTCCAGGAACCTTTATTTACACAATTTATGTTACCAAATTATATCATGATTTTCCATGCCAAACTTTTCTATTTTTATTACCCATACCGATTTACACTAATGGGTATTAACCTATATGTAACCATAATTTATTTATTAGGAAATTCCATGAATGTAAATAAAACTACCTAATAATGGAAAAAATCTTGATGGATGTTTTTATTATGTTTTCTGGTCTATGTGGCACAAAAATGTATCTAAATGTTAAGAAGGTGATAGGTGGTCCTATAATTATAAATCCCTCCAAATAATTGGGTAATGTTTTTATCTTATGAGATATAGTATATGGTAAATTGGTGGTTAGGCTGAACACATTATGTTATGATGTCTAGGTGGTTTTCCATAACTTATTATTATGATTTCATGTTTTATGTTGGCACCACATTGATGTGTTTCCTTGATGTTATCATCTTTTATCATGCTTTGATGCTCATGTTTATGATTCCCACCATTTTATGCAACCTAGATATGGATCTTGACTCATATTTATTACTTTTATCTTGTCATTGCTTTATTATTCTTTTATCGAGCTTCATATATCACCCCCTTCTTATGTAAATCCATAGGTTATCCCGTGCTGTTTTAGAAGATAAATAAAATTTCAGGGCATTTTATGGAGTTTTTAAATAATGTTGTTGTATCTATGTTTAATGTTATTGTGATATATATCTAATTTCCCAAATAAAATAGTCCTCTCAATATTTTGGGATTGTATTATGTTTATATTAATGTAATAAGTCATTATATAAAGTAAATAAATATATTGGTTGTCAATTTAGGTGACTGTTACAGGAGAACATAGTACTCAGTAGTACACAGGGATATTTTTTATTGGGTAAAGAATGGTATTTCACTATCAGGACCATTTGGTTTTTCAGTAGGGAAGTGGCTAGGGAGCCCATTTTTGGTTGTTCAATCCCCCAATTCTCCCCCTCATTTCCCCTCCATGGGTTCCTTTTGATATAGGGTTAATCATAGTTCATTGGTGCAGTTATTTGAGGTGTGATCCATATTGTTATTATACTATTATTATTCTTTTTATTAGTTTATCATTGATTTGTTGCAATTTTTTCATAGGTATTGGATGATGATTTCACCAAAGTATGGTGGAATAATTCTAGATGATAGGTATTTCGCATGTGATATTTAAAGAATTTCATGGTATGATAAATTAATTTCATCACTTTTTTTCTTTGAAGGATCATTACTCGATGTGTTTTATTATATATTATGATAATTAATTTTTTAATTGCAAATTAATTGGGGTTTGGATGATGTATATTTTTCTAATATAGATATCTAGGTTGTTTCATAGAACTTACAAGAATAATTGGAAAAAGTTTTGGTGTCATGGGATCACATAATGGTTTCTTTGAGGTGTTTATCTCATATTGTGTTTTATGATAATTAAATTATAAATTTTTATAATTAATTATTTTTTCAGTTTGGGTGAGATAAGGGATAATTGAATAGTTGGAACTTAGTGTCTTTGTGCAGGTTTGGTTAAGGATGGAAGGAGTGCATATTTGGGATCATAGATCCATAAAGAGAATTTTTTTTGTTATAATACTTAATCATATTCTTTTATATATATGAGTTTTCATGTATTCATAAAGAGATAAGTTCAAGTGATTTTAATAAGATCCTAGAATTCTATATGTAAATAATTAAGTGGTTTAGATCTTCCTGGAATCAAAGTGTGTGGCCCACTATGTATCAAGTTATCAAATGATCTCACTGGCCTACTCACCAAGGGGTGGACTATTATTTGAGTGTGTGAGGATATTCATATAGGTCGTTGGGATTGGGTAAGTTTTAGATGACCTAGGTTGGTTTCCATAGTCTAGTATAGTAGGCACAGTGGGATTAGACCTATGGTTGATGGATGTGATGGTTTTTCTCCTCATGAGTGGTTGGAATCACCCTCTTAAGTTTGAGTAGTAGTCCTAGATCATTTTTAAGTTTAATGGGTTCTCCAAATCTTGGTTTATTGTTGTGAGGGGGATTACCTCTAATATTATGGGGATAAGAGGTCTCCATGAGGGAGGTTTAATGAGAACCTGAGTAGGTGTCATGGGATGAATTCACTAAGGGTCTAGAAATGAGTTTTCAAGGGGAACTGTGTGTGATTAGGTTAGGATAATACTTAGGTATTTTGATAGGGATAGTGATATGGGAATTTTAAGGGAAATAAAGCATGACCTATCGAGTCTGGGTTCAGGAAGATTTTATCGGTTGTGGTCCACCATGTAGTTTTGGGTGTTGGTTGGTGTCAATGAGTAGAGACTCAGTTGGGGATATGGAACCTAGTGGTTTATTTTCATGATAGATGTGGGTATTTCAATGATTTCATCATGTATTTCCTCTTGTTATGGGGTACAATGTGTAAAGGTTAACCTATAAAGCTAGATATCATGGTGTGTTTATTTAGAACATGATATGTTTTATATGTCAGTGTGTTTTCTTCTAGAAGAGTTCCATGTGTGGACTTATGGATATCAAAGATATAGGGAATGGGATATTTCCTATATCAAATAAGGATAGATATAGGCTTTATAGTGTCATATTATATTGGATGGGATGTGTGATAAAAATATGTTGGGTTTGAGTGTGTGGTGAGATCTTGAGACGAATTGTGTATCAGATGTAATGGTTGTTGTGAATTAAGTAAGAGAAACTACACTGTATATGAGGGTAGTGGTTGTGTTTTAAGTCTCAGAAACTACCTTGAGTGAGAGAGTAGTGGTTAAGATGTGGTTGAGATACCTCACCCCAATTGACAATGTGTTGTTATGATACATGTTAAGAGTTCTCACCCTGAGTGATCGAGTAAAGGTATGAGAATTGATTTGCATATCACCTTGAGTGATAGGGTTCTAATTCAAGACATTTATGGTGACTCGCCATGAGTGATAGAAAATTGGTATGAGACATGTTTGGGACCTCACACCCCAAGTGATATATTTTCGGTACTGCACTTGTTATGAGACCTCACCATGAGTAATATAGTGTTGGTATGATATATTATTTGAGACCACACCTTGGGTGATTGGGTTTTCATGTGGGGCCTTATTATGTAACTCAACTTGAGTCAATGGTTTGTAGAATTATTCTATATTTTGGGAACTTATCCTAATTGATAGGGTGTAGGTTAGGGGATGTGGTAAAATATGACTTAGTTTTCTAGTGGCATGGTAGAAAGAGTTCACTAGATGTAAACCCACTAGGAATGGTAAAGTGTTGTGGTGGTCGGGTTAGTAAATGATTTATAGAACACCTTCAGATTTTGATGGGTCCTCTTATAGTATTTAATGATTCTTGTGTCTAACGTACTACCTATGGAGATGAATTTAATTTTGATATCACTTATTGATCTCTAAAAAAAATAGTTCATCACGATCATTTGAGATGGAGTAAATTTATAAAGTGTTGTTCTTATCTAATTGCATGTTTTCCATTTGTTATTGATTCAATGATGGTTGATTGTAAAAAATAATGGGATTATTCCACTGTTTTGGACATCAAATTATCCTATCAAACCCATCAATGGTATTAGATCCACCTTTATCATGGATTCAACATAATTTCATAATAATGTTATAAAGAACATGTATATCACAAGGTTGTTATAGAGATATCATAAGGTATGATATAACTAGATAAAAGTTAATTATTTGATCACTTTGTCATTGCCTATGATATGGTATATCATAAGGTGTGATTCAGTGTATTTCTATGACTAAACGTATTAATTTATGAATTATAATGTATTATTCCTCAAATATCATTATTTTATAGCATCTCATAAGCTACAATATGTAATATCGTATCCTATGTATAAAATTATAGTATTTTAAAAATAGTGCATCAAACCCTAAAAATGATATAGTTCATATCATTAAAAATGGAATTCAGTAATAGATCATTCATGTTGTATGCCATAATTAAATCATGACTTATGATATCCAAACCAATTTATCAATCATAAAATACAATAAATGTAAAAAATTCATAAAAATTATTTTAAAGTTAATTATATTTTATAAAAAATTTATAAAATAAATGTGTTATGCATTATGAATGAAATATTTTAATGAATGAATTAAATTTGAAATGTACATATTGATATCTCATGTCTGGAAAACAAAAAAAAAATGTTTGTTTATTAATATATTATGTTTCAGTATTCATATATGTATAATTTTTATATATTTTTAGTATTATACATTCATAAATTAATTGAATAAATATATTATAAATTATTTATTCTATTCTAGGTGTGATAGTATAAGATTTAGTTTTCATCTACCTTAAATTTGGTTTGTTATGGATTTATTAGAAATAATTTAGTGGTTGAGTATAGTTTAAACCTATTAGGATATATAGATATAATGGAATATAATATATCTTAGGTAAATTATCAGTAGATGTAGGGACATTGGGTTGGACTGATCACTAGCTATGCAGCTTTTTCCTATTCTATAAAAGTTGTGGTTGGCTGTTTGTGGCTCCAGTATTACTCATGTGGGGACAATTGATTCCATATAATTCTAAACCAATTCATGAAAGAGTATCATCCACTTCATGCCTTGGATGCATTTGGATATGGGTAAATAAATTTGGATTCCATTTTTAGGTGAGTGTAATAAATTGTGAGTAATTTAAAGTGTTATTAATTAATATGGTTTGACCATTTTGATTTCGTTGATGGAGTTGGGATTCCAAAACTGAATCCTTAGAAACATGAATACATACAGGAATAAAACAATAGATAATAATGATTTCAAGTGATGAAATAGTTATTATTTTAATATTTATATGATTTATATTATATGGTGAGAGTTTAAAAGTAAACCCCTAAAATAAAAAGCATTAGATTTAATCTAAATTAAAAACATTTCTTGACCTCAATCAACCAACAGAGAATTTAATTCCAAATCTAGTCACCCAAATATTGTCTTGTGTATGGAATATTATATATGGGTGAACCTAATAAGATTATCTTCCTATATTCAAGGATGATATTTTGGTTAAAAGTGGTTGTGAAACCCTAATATAATTATGATACTATAAAATTTTAGTTGAGTTGTTAAATTTATAGCTTTTGGAAAAGATTTTTCCACTAAACTATCTATGAATTATATGTGATATGATTGGAATGATTGAATTTACAAACAGCTTTGTGATGGTATAAATTATAAATAGGACTCATTACATAATGAAATATGGATCCTGGATCACTAAGTATATATAGTGTTTGGAGTCATCATTTTTAGTGGGAGTACATTCATTAAAATTACATTAAGAAAATATATAAAAAAATTACTCACATGTAGATATTTATTTGTTATAGATTATGTTTTTCATCATGGATATCATTTTTATACCCCTTATAAGTATGTACAATGAAATTATTCTAGACTTGTATCTAAAGTTGATAAGTAATATCATAGAGAAGAATTTTGAGGATACAGATGTGAATATTATAGAAATAAATTTCTCTAATTCAAACTCTTGGGTATCAGATATCGAGTGTACATTTAACATTATTACAAGTGAAAACAAACATTAAAATAA
The DNA here is from genome assembly GCA_963277665.1 of Viscum album. Lineage (NCBI taxonomy): Eukaryota > Viridiplantae > Streptophyta > Magnoliopsida > Santalales > Viscaceae > Viscum > Viscum album. The sequence continues at coordinate 1,720,601,519 of OY728141.1, forward strand.
AAAAATAATTAATGAAGTGTGAATTAGATCTTCATGTTGTAAATCATGAAAGAGTTTTAGAATTTTTTATTAACACTTATTATCTAAGTCAACCAAGTGGATGAGTTATAGAATTATAAAAAAATATATTATATTCTTAATATAAATAGAAATTTTATTTTATATCTTTTTTTTACCCAAGATACACCTTGAAATGTGGATAATCAAGGTGCTACACAACTCAAAATTTTCTTTACCTCAATAGTCACTTCATTGGATATTGTTTCCATGTTATTAGGAACTAGTGTTAAACCTATTTCTAAATTAATTTCTCAGATAATCTCATTGAATCTCAAAAATGAATAAGAAAATATAAAACACATAGGAAATATATATTTTACTTAGTTCACCCACACATAGTTTCATCAAAGGAGCATACACTCATCATAGTTTTTTTGAGACAAATATCAACTATAAACTCATTATTTCAATGAACACGAGATTAAGTTGAATTAACTAATCACATAGTCTATTTGGATATGTAATTTAGGTTAGGTACCTCATCACTAAGGCTCTCTTCATGTGGAATTACTTACATAATTGATCGCAGCCTCTAGAGGGTCACTCCCTTCTCCTCCTTCATAGACTACTCTAGATGATATCAATTTGTAGACTTGTAGGTCTCGTCACAATTTATTTACATGAAGGTGACTCCAAAATCATCAAGTGTACTATTTTTATACTGAATTGAAATTCTTGATGTGATACTCTAATGTATATCATGTGCTACTCCCAAATATATAAACTTATTTTAACAACTCCTTATGATAATAGTTAAATCATTAATCTTCAATCAAAAATCACATAGATACAAAAAAAACTTATAAAGACAATACTGTATTATGAGTTTTATAATTGAAATATATTCTCCTCTACCATTCAATAGGATATATTATAGGTACTTCATTATTATAGGTCCTCCACTTTTTTAACCCAATGTAAAGTGATCATATGACCATGATTATTCTTTCTTATTATCCTTCTTAGAATTATATATCATACTATGTTATACAAAAATTCCAATTTAAAAAAATTATTTGAAGGATATTTTCAAAAAATAATAACATCATATACTTTAATAAAAATATTTAAGGAAGTAAATGTTGTTGATCACCTTCCTTTTTATTCCTCCTTCCTTCTTGGAACTCTCTATGTTTTTTCAATTACCAGTGTTTTTTATGTCTATACAGTTGGTTATGATATATCATAGATATTTATACTTTTACATTCACATTTTCCAACCCCCTTAAACTTCATCCTCCGAAAATACATCCATTGAACTATTTAATAGTGATGGTTTACCAAAGATATTCAAATAGGTTATTAGTGGGTTTCCCAAAAACTAGAAAACCTTATTGAGAGTTCCAGGTAACCAAGTATTAATTAAATTCAACATTGATAAAAATTTTAAAGTGTGATAATAGCCATGATGGTGTTATAGGTTGGTTCATCATCATATTTATTGAACTATCATAATTATTACAATATGATAAGATGTTTTATATAGAAATATTTATTTTTTAGCTGAATAGACTGAAACAAAACCTTCAAAACCTTGTTTCATTATTCACAATCCAATCATTGTTTCGTAGTGTGTTTATTCACGATGTAACCATTTTATTGTGGCGTGATAAAATTATAAATCATACATTTGTTATAGGATGAAATGTATCTTCATAGTTGAGTAAACCATGACTATTTATGGATAAATCCCACATAGGTCAACAATTTTAATATCAAAATAGTATATTTTAATGTTTCCACCTTTGAGCCACTATTATCAATTTGTTAAATGTTTAGATTTACCCTTAATTATTGAGTAACCCTTAAGTATCACTATATATTGAAGAGTGACACTTACATATCAAATTAATAATTAAGTATCATAAAGAAAAATTCTAAATAATCTTATGCATCCTAGAGAAAATTATATCAATCCTTACATATCATCCAGGTTAACAAATACATATCATCTAAATCATAACTTACTTATCTTCTAGGTAAAACCTTATGTATAGGTAGATTACTATTTTCCTATAAATATTAAACTATAAAAACATTATAATTTATCTCTAACCACTTTCAAACATCATCAAACCTTATCACACCTCTTCAAAAGAAATAATATGCTTGTACAGTCTCTTTTATAACTTCTTAAAGAAAAATTTCATATTTTACTTAAATATTAATCTTATAAATCTATGTTATTGATATATAAAGATAATAAAGCATTTAATTACATATATATACTAGTTCTTCCATCATAACTTCTTATCCAAATATTCCAAGATCAATTTAATACTCCAAACCCATATATGAAAATGTCAAACATTCTTAGATAACTATCACCATTTATGGTCTCCATGTATGTTAAAAATCCTCACATAACAATTAATTAAATAAATACAAACTTTAGTGATTATTAAAAAACCCCTCCTCACAACCTATTGGGAACACATAACCTTTTCTACCATCAATCCCCATCATAATTCAGTGATTGTTAGAAAATCCAATATATAACCCCTGTTTACAAAAATCTCCCAATTAATATTTTGTTGAAAAAAATTCCATTAAATCCATTAACTATCAATAGATAGAGATAATTTATCCTCCTTTATCTTTCAATATAATATTCTCTCAAAAAATGGATTTTATGGACTTCTTTCCTCTCCCTTTTCAATAAAATGAAAAGGGTTCAACTTTAATGGACACTCTATTCTTTATTCACTTTTTTCCATAAAAAGGTATCAAGGAATATTAATTAACATTTTCCCCCTTTATCATAATTCTTCTTAATATATATTTATAAAGTATATCATCATCTCATTATTACTCTAATAAATTCTAAATTTAGAGACTACACATCCAAATTCATTATGATTCAACAAACCTCAAGCTCCTTCTAACCCTAGAATAGAATATATAAATTTTCATAGTTACAATTACACCGTTCGTAACTCATATCTTCATTAATTCCATCCAATAGTTTTCTAATTCGAAACTTTTGGCCATTTAAACCAATATTTTATTATCATTAAAAAATTGATCTCCTTTCAACTAAAATTTATTTTAACATCAATTTCAACCCACTTTCATTTTCAATTTCATTCTTATTAGGATATAAAAATGGTGAATTTAATAATTATAAATGAGTCATCAAAAAACCATTTAATCAAATTTAGTCTTAAATCAATGTAAAAAAAACAAGATTCTATGTCAATAACATCAGTATTTTTCATACTAGTCATTTCTATAATCTTATGCATCTTGTGAAATTAAGTTCCATTAACATGAAATTTCATGTGACCTTAATCACACTTAAACAAGCCCTTAATCATATAATAAATAAAATGGATAGTGTTTGAATCATTTCAAATTTTTAACCAATTAATACAACTTTTCATGATAAACTAGTGATACCATTTCATATCCTCGATCTTACATTATTCACAAGGTTTATCCTTTCATATAATAATTTAATCCAAATTTTAATGTTTGTCATTAATTCCTTATTAATTTATTCATCTCTTGACATATTCAGATTATCTTAATCATGGGGATACTAGTTATTGGTAATAATATCATTTTTATTATCTTTTATTATCCTGTAAAGTAACCATATGATATCACATTATTATTTTATAAAAAATAGAACAAGTATTCCTTCATGGATATAGATTCTACCCCATCAAGATATTCACATTAATTTTTTGGGGTTTCTACTACTTGGTAAAGGACTAATGCTATATTTTGAGTTCCAAAATTGGATTGATACCATTTGGAAAACATATATTTTGTTGTGGGATATGTTTTTCTTCAATTCAGGATCTATACCACTTTTAATTTTTCATCACAACCTATATAACAACTTTCAGATTTGGTATTCATATTAAATACTCAATACCACCTTTTGATAATTTTTGGATTGAGACCAACTAAAGTTATTCACCACATCATGCATATATAGACTTATCAAGGTCATCCTTTCAATATACATCAACCCAATTATTTCCAAAAACATTATTTGATATCCAAAGTGGCTACTTATAACCCCACTAAATACATATTTATATACAATAAATGAAATCATTCAATATCAATATATTCACCCTTTTACTCTTTATTCATATCAATTAAATGAATGCATCCCATGGATTATATACCCCCCCTTAATCTTGAACCACAAAATTAAAAATTATGAACAATAAGTAACATAAGAAGAGGGGTAATTCATGTCATACTAAAGTTGGAGACAATGGTTGGTATTTTTGAACCAACCTATTTCTTCCAAATTTCTAGAAAGAATTATTAATATTATTTATTTTAATTACACAATTGATACATTATTTATCACAATTGTTTTCTTAATTTCCCTTATTATCCTTTGAATTCATTTTAAATTTTTTTTTGTGATAACCATTCCAATGATCTCACTTATGAAATAATCATTATTTTTTAAAAAAAAATACCATCCACTAGTATTATAATTATCTTCAAAAAAATTCTATTCACTTTTCTAAAAAGACTTTTTCTTCTTCACTTCCATCTTATTATTTGTGAGGATAAATTTCTCTTTATTATTTGTTTTTACCAATTAATTATTTTTATTATATGAAGGCTTCTAATAGCCTTTTATTTATATCATAGATCACATTGATAGATAGTTTAATATTTATTCAAGCATATGAAACTGATCATTAATTCACTAGATTTCATTTTTATACCATCTTCATTTCTAATTGTTATAGGAGAAATAGTACCCCATATCTTCCTTTTTAATGTTCAATACTTATTCTTCTAATCTATAGATTTTATCCAAAACAAATTATTCACATATTTATTAATTGACCTAGTTTCCCATAACAAAAAAAATACCACCAATGGTATAGTTTTATTTCCTTTTTCTTGGAATAATAATTCTTCTATAATTGTATCTTTTAACTTGTGGTATGGTGGAATTTTATGTTCCTTTCAATTCAAAAAAACATAATATATAACCAGATATACCACAATATTTTTTTCATATTTCTCAATTTGGGACCACTTATATTATTCAAATACTTTTTACACATTCTGATTTCCATTCCTTAATTTATATTTGTGAACTTTTCTTCTAAAACGTTTTAATTCACTGTATATTATCATATTTTTTTGGATGACAATGTGTAAACCCAAAAACAATTCTATAATAGTTCGCCTTTATACTTCAAGACACTCTTAAAGATTTCTACATGACTTGGAAAATCTAAAATACATTTTCTTATTTTTTATAACTACTTTTTCAATATCACTTAACATAACTTCAAGGAAAAATCTCATCAAGATAATCTGATCTATTTCATCTAACAAAATATTTTAATTTGAATTTAAAATAACTTTCTATAATCTTCACTTTCTCTTTATTTAATCTTTATAAAGTGGCTAAATAAATTTCAATCTATTTAATACCTTTTACTTTTACATTTGACATAGCATTATTAAATATTATGCCTTATTTTAAAGCTATTTCCACTAATTTAAATTATTATTCATGATTCATGGCCATGAATTTTTCTCCAAAACGTTTTACTCAAGTTAAATCATCTTATAATAGACCCCAAAACATCCTAATTTAAAAAAACAACTTATTTCTCGAGAGAATGATGTTTTAAAATTTTTATTCAACAATGTCACTCATAATTGTTACCACCATGTTTTTTATTTATCCTTTCGATTAATATAAATACCTAACATTTATTATTTGGTAACTCTGTAGGGAGTTTTTAATTAGTATAGGAATAAAGAAATTTAATTATTTATTAATACTCTGTCAACCTAATAAAAATATAGTACCCAGAAACTCTGAGTGTAAAACCCACAAGGATGGATCTTATGTTCCAAATTAATTAATGATATTGAAACTGAAATTTTTTGGTTTGTTTGCAAAAAAGAATGAAAAATCAGTAGTAAATATTGGGTTTTATATCAGGATATGCGATATGCCAAGTTTATTGATTTCGAGTTTTTGTGATAGGTATTTAATCGATTATTATTTTCTTCAATTTTGGTGTTGTAATTGGGTCAGTTGGGATCCTTGGTCTGGGTTTCCTACCCCGATAACATGTATGCACCTTTGGAATGGTCATTTACTTGGTGAAAACACAAAACTAGGTGACCTAAAACCAAATTTAAACATAACCGAACTATATTTCATATTGTTCATACACAAACTAAGTTGATTAATTGATGAAATGAAATAATAATTCTAAGAATGCAGAAATGTTCATGAAATACAAAAAATAATATAAATTATAATTAATAAACAGTGATCGCAATAATCCAAAACATGAATAATAAATAAAAATAATCCCTAAGAAGAAACCCCTATAATAACATCACCAGGAACTAAATAAATTACTCACTCATTCTATGCATGATGAGAATGAGAAACATGGGTACCTGAATAACAAATTCAATGAAAAACAGTGGTGATGTGGGGCCCTAAATCAGCATACAGTGTCTTGTAGACTTCATTGGTGTCATTTGGACTCCAGTGGTCTGAGTGTTCTTTGGAAGGGTGTCCAAGGGGTTCATTTTATAGGGAAAATATTTAATTCCTTGTTCTTCATTGAATTTATTTTTTATCATTGATACTTACATGACATGTATGTGAGTTTCACATTGTGCAATCCCTTGAATTTCTGTCATTATGAATCTTAAAAAAATATTCCCCAAAAATGTGTCTGAAAATTGTCATGTCATGAAATCGGGATTCAAAATGTGTAATGATGTTTCAAAACCTATATGGATGTTACGAATTTTTCTTTATATAAAAATCCTTTTGAAAAAGTCATAACATGTAATGTCACTAGATGGTGTGTAATCGTGCTTCTCCATTATTCCAGCTCCACTTCCTTCTAAAAAATCCAGTATTTCATCATGATAAATTCTTTCGGGGTGAAGTTTATTTAAGCTCATATTTCCATACATTTTTTTCTTTTCCAAATATTCATTGAATCATGCCATAAAACATAAAAAAGTTCGCTCATTCAAAAATTGGAAATATCATTCAATTACAAAATCTGTATACTAAAACACATTAAAATGTTTTCATTAAATACAATTATCATTATTTATGAGTTTCATATTGATGTTTAAATACATGTTTAATATAATAAATTTCATCCTCAATTTGTTTAAAATACTTATTTTTTACTTTTGATAGTTCTCCCATAATTCAGTTCTTTTTTCTTTGAATATCCAATTCTTTGAGAGAACCTTCAAGTGATAATTCAAAATTAAAAACTCTCTATAGTCCATTATCATATTGATTTATCATAATACTCTTTTAAGGTATTGGATCAATAACAAGATGTTAACATATCATTATTTTATAACATGAAAAAAGAAAATCTTTATGCTCAGATACCACTTGTTGTAACCAAAGAGACGCCCCAGTGGGGGTATGATCTTGGTGTTTCAAAACAAAAGTTTTTATTTCAATTTAATGTATAATTATTGAATCGTGTTCACATGTTATAAAGAACTAGTGTTAAACCTCTTGATCAATTACATTATCACACTATCTCATTGAATCTCTTGTGTGATTATAGAAATTTTAGACACAAAACAAACCAAGATTTTACTTGGTTCACGCACACAAGGATACATCTAAGGAGTATACCCTCAGAATTATTTAATTTTACCAAAAAAAAAATATAAACTCATTGATTTACTGGATGAAATCATTAGGTGAGTCTACTCCTCACTAAGGATCATTTCCCAAATAATTTTGGTGAAGTTACACCTCACCAAGTCTTGATTTCTGTATAATGATTTAGGGAATAGATCACCACCTCCAAAGGATCACTCCATTATCATACTTTTTTCACTACTCAAGAAGATTTTTTTTATACTTATAGTTATCTTATAATTTTATTTACACGAAATTCAATAAAATATATCATGTATATCAGTTTCAAATTGTATCAAAATTTCAAATGTGATTCTCTAGTGTATATTATGTGCTTCTCCCTAATCCATAACCAGATTTTAAGAACTCCTTCTGAGAATAGTTGAATATTTTATCTCCCAAAAAAATTTAAACAATAGTAAAAACTCCATATAAAGATAATTCCATATTAGGCATTATTTTATTGAACTATATCCTCTTTAGCCATTCAAACAAGAAATATTACTGGTAATTCATCATTATATTTCTTCACATGTATAAACCTAATATATCCGAGATAATATAACCTATATTATTCTTTATTATTCTACTTCAAATTACATATCTTTTTATTAAATAATGAAATACAAATTTATAAATATAATTTTCATCCTAACTTTAATCAGTAATAAATATTCAGTGAATCCCATGTTTATGATAACCTTCCTTCTTGGAACTCACTGTGTATTTTCTAAATTCTCTATATTCTATGTGTTTTTATAGAAGTTTATGATATATAATAGGAATTTCTAAATTAAAATTAAAATTTTATCAACTATATTAAACTTCCTCTTACTCAACTCCATCCATTTAATGGTTTCCAACCGAATATATACTATATATATATATATTCAAATGGGTAGTTTATGGTTGTAAAAATAACTTTTAAACCTTGTTAATAGTGATATGTTGAAAAATATTAATTCAATTATACCTTTAATCAAATTTCATGGTTTTAGAACATCCACTATGGCATGAAAGGTTGGTTCCATCATTAGATTTCATCAACTTCCTGAAGTATTATGGCATGATAATATGTTTCAGTGTGCAACCAAGATATTTTTTGATAAATAGTCCAAAAAAATTAAAAGAGACACTTATTTATTTTTGGTCCTATCATTGTATCATAGTATATTCAATCATTATGTGACCTATGTATTTATGGCATGATTAAATTTAAGATCAGATACTTATTATAATGTGAAATATATATTTATTGTTGAATCATGCCTACCTCTTCTAAATTAATCTCATCCAGGTCAACATGTTTAATATTTCATAGGATTTTTACTAAATTTTACACCTCTATTATATAAAACATGATTATTGGAAAGGTATGTATTTTTCCTTAGTCCACACACATATTCCAAATCCAAAATATTCTTTTATAAGCTCATTTGTAACATTTAAAAGTTATATTTCCCATTCTAATTCAGTATTAATATTCTGAATCCATGTACTTGATATATAGAGATACCAAGATGTATTTATATGTATCTACATTTTTTATTTTATTTTCTCCTAGTAACACAACTATATTTTAAAATAAGGAGATTATGTTCGATAACGTGTATGACATGAAATATTGTGCTTAAACAAACTAAAAATTAATATTATTTAAATATGACTATTATAACCTAGACATTGAATTGGTGAGTATGAATAGGATTATCCACAATATGATATATATATATATATAAAGTTATTAATCATTAAAATTTTATTTATTAATTCTTATGAAATAATCACTCAATTTTTAGAAAATACATTTTATTCTTTAAAGATATGTAATCTTCCAAAATCGTATTTATTTTCTTTTGAATAATTAAATTAATTTTCCATACTTTTAGAACCTTCACTAGATAAAAAATATCTAATTTTGTAAATAATCTAATAAATATTAGCTTATAGTGAAATTTTGATATTTTTCTGAGATTTTTTATTTTTTAATTATTTGTGAAAAATAATGATATTATTGAATATTATATATTATTTTAAATTAAATATAAATTCAAATATAATTTTTTATTGTTTTGAAATTTAATTATATCCTTTTAATTAATAATATTCCAATTAAATTATATGGAATGAAGTTTATACTTGAATTTATTGTAAAACATTTCTTTATATAAAATGAAATATTTTCTGAAAAAAAAAAGTTAATCACATTTTGGTCGTTTAGTTTTAAATTAAATTCTACCACTTATAGGTTTTAAATGTTAACAAATGAATACCATATTTTTAATCACGATATCTAAAATTTTTAAATATTCCCCTTCTATTTTTAGTCATTATAAATTTTAATCATAATAAATAATGTTATCATGGTAAAGGTAAAATGGATTAAATATGGGTAAAAGAATGTGATAAGGACTATAAAAGAACCCGAAACATGAATTAATTTTATTTTATGAGTATAATTTGCCCATTGTCATCCAAAACATGAATATATGTAATTTTTATGTCATATCACCAAAATTTTGTCCTTTATAATATTTTATATAGAGAAAAGTAAAAAATGTTACTCTCTTTGTTTTAGTATCTCTAAATTTTTAACATAGAGATAATAAGATGTAATTTTACGTTATAAATATTAACTATAAAGTTATTTTTTGTCATTTTAATTTATTTATATCTTTTAGTGATTAAAATATTACCTTGAATTCTTATGCAACGCCAATAAATTATTTATTCAATTAGTAGAAAAATTAAATAAATGATTTGAAAAATATGAAAAGTAAAATTATTTGAATTAATTATTGTGTTACATGATATTTATGGATAAAAATGACATTTTATAGGGTTTTTAATTCATTATATTTGTATTAATTGGTTTTCTTTTAGTTTAAAAATTCAAATAAAATGAATAGTTCCAAAAATGACATTAAGGTTATTTTATAATAAATAATAGTTTATTAAATGATTTAAAACTAAAAAGATACTGTTTTTTCCAATAAATTCAGATATTGTTTAAAATATCAACCATGGAACATTTATGGTATAATTTAGATTTTATTTAAACATTCTTGACCACTAAATGGTAAAATATTTAGTTGAGTGGTAATTATCAAAAGGGTTAACGAAGGGTTTAAAATATATATAAGGGTAAAAATATGATCTAAATGTGTAAACATTTTATTAAATTAAATTATTTAGATTCAAATATTATCAATTTTTTTTACCCTTCCTTAAATCCCACAAAAAATCCTATAGTCCATTTTTATCACATAACTAATCTATGAAAGATTTTGGGGTAGACCTTAAGAAGTTGTCTGAAAAAAAAATGTTTCGTTCTTAATCAAGTTTTTTCATTTTATTTATTCTTATAACTCTTTAAAACATTCATAATACATTCCAAAATAAGGACCCCAATATATTTAATATACTGATATATTATTAAGTTAATGTAATAATTTATAACCATCTCGTATTCCATCAAAACTGAAATATAACCATCACTCGTGTGTACGGTGGATTACCACCTTATGAACTAATGTAATTCATTTTCCATCAACCCATATAATATATTTTTGTGATTATGTATTTAATGTATATATATTATATTAATTAAATATCTGTGATTATTAAATGATAATATATCATTTACTTTCTTATAATTTCATTCACTAAAAAATGATAACGTTGTTTGTGCGTACGTATGGATTACCACCTCTATAAAGTTCTGTGATTTATATTTAATCCTCACATCATGTGTATGGTATATATAAGTGTATTTAATGAAATAATAATTTATTAATTACATAATGATAATTATGTAAATCGAAAATAATACTTACCTTCTTTCTATAATGATCTTTGAAAAATGGAAATGTTAGTCATGCGTATGTATGTACTATCATCTCTAGGATTGTAGTGTAGTTCATTTTTCATAACTATATTTCAAGGATAATTTTAAAATTATAATAAATGAATAAAAATTACAATTTTTCATGTTTTTTATTTTTTTAGATGATTGAATAATGATCTATTTGACCATAGGAAACCTACAAAAGTTACTTTAGGCATATGAGTTAAATATCATCAAAACATCTAATCTGAATATAATTGATTAACTAATTGATTATAACATTATAAAAGGAATAATAAACATTAAAAGGTTCTTAATAATGTAAATAACTAATGTAAGTTTATTATTCAAGATGATGAAGAATTTATGTGATGAGTCCAACTCATGGTAAGGTACTTGCATTTAAAAATTATCTTTTTAATGTTTCCCTTAAAAATATTATTCTTCCTTTTCCTTAAGTATGAAATATATTATTAATGAATTTATGTGAAAATAACATAATTTTAATGTAATTTTATGTTTATTTTGACGTTCAATAAAATTATTTCAAAATGAATCTTTTTATAGAATTTTTTACTTTCTTTACAAAATACCAAAAGAATCTTCCATTTTAACATATATGACGACAACGAATATTCCTGTCATTATAACTGTTATTTGAATTTTTTATTCATTTACAAGATTTAATTTTTTATTCAATGAAAAATCTCATTTTACTTCCTTCTAGGTATTCTTGTTTTGAAAATGGTTTTTTAAAATATAAGTTATTTCAATATTTGAAAGTGCTCTGCATATGTGTTTAAAGGAGATTTTAAAAGGTTTTATGATGAAAAGGCAAAATAATGAAAAAATTTATTAATTATATATTAATTGAGAATTATATATGTGAAATGAGTGATCCAAATAAATCTTATATAATGACTTTATCCACATTGTATCTCATGATGAATGGGTGATCCCGATATAACTTATAAAATGGGTGCACCCAGGTAGCTGTCCAATGCATTAGGTAGTGTTCCTCGCCATAATAGAAAAGAATGAGGGAGTTACTGAAGAGGTTTCTTAGAAGGATTTAACTGATATCTAGATATTTGTAACATGGGTTATGAATATAATTATTCTACATTTCTTACAATGGGTTTTTATTTTATTTTTATGGGGTTTAAATTTTTTATTTGATTAAAAAGTGTGTGTATTTTTCATGTGGAAATGATTTATTTCATTTTATCAAAGAATATTGACATAATGTAAAATAGTTCAATAGTTTTTCATTTCTTTCACTAAGATAACTGGTTTCTCCGTTTTGTGTCCCTTTATGAGATTTTTGTTCTCATCCCACATTTTTAAAAAAAAAATCATAGGGTTTAAGGATGGGTAATGAAAAAAAAGAATCCATGTTGAAATTCATCAATATTTTTAAAGAAAATAAAATATGTTTCATTTTAAAAGTTTTATATTAAGGTAAAATAAGATAGTGAGTAGAAGCATCCACTTTTAATGTATAGTTTTATTATGTCTGCCTTATAACCTAATTCTCTAAAACACTAAAATGTAAAGATACTTAAGAATGTATGAAAATGAATTCATGATGAGAAACTCATCTTTATTTGTTGTTTATGTTTGGGTCTATATAGTTATTATCGGAGTAAAGGTTTAGATAAATTTAGAAGTTAGAATGTTATTTGATATTATGTTAAAAGTCTTCTATAACTATAATGGCCACATTATTAGGGATAATTATAGTTATTTTAGATAAATAGATATAATTTAAGTTAACATGATTAAAAAAATATAAATGTTTATCATCACCATAATATAGTTTATTATGATTATACTGATATAATCACCCTAAATTTTGGTTTTATTAAATGGATGGATCCATCAGGAATTTAATTAATAATGGAGGTGATGGAAAATGTGGTGGTTGTTTGAATAATAAACTAAACTAAATGGGAGTTATAGTGAAATATCTTTTCTTTATTCTTGACCACATATCACCGATTATGATTAACAACTTGAACCAAGGTGAGTTTCCTAATGCATAAAAAAGATTGAGATAAATATCCATGGAAGTAAAGTTGATATATATCCTAAATGAAAATTTTTCCAACAACCTATGTGTCATGAATGAAGAAATAATCACCCAGGTAAATGTCAAAGAATAATAGGAATATTTTTTTTATTTGGTAAAGTAGGGAATAAATTAATAATCTACCACAGAAAAAAGAAGTAATAGTTAACTCTGTGAAGGGGAATAAATTTATTCCCAAAGTAACAATTGAATGTTTTAAATGTGGGGAGTATGGTTATTATGAAAATCGACGTCCTGGGGGAAATCTCAAGAACATTATCCACATGATCATATAGATAAATGTTTATCAATGCCTCATTCCATTAAAGTTAAAGATGATGAAAGTGAAAATGATATATAAATGTAATGGATTATATATTGGCCTTTATTTTTATTATTTAACCATAGAACATGATTCATATTTTTTTATAGGAATGATTTATTAAGTAATAATATGAAAAATAATTATGAAACATAGTTAATGATTAAGGTGTGGACTACCACCTCCAAAAAGATATTTGATTATTTTTTTCTTCACAAAATAACATAGATGGTATTAATGAAAACATTATCGTTCTAGAAATATAAAATAATACTAATATTCTTCTTATAATGATAATTGAAAAATTTAAGCATTACTCATGTGTACATATGGTCTACCGTCTCCATGATTGTATCATACTTCATTTTTAATAACTATATTTCATTTTTGGTTTGAAATTTATAATTGATGTACGAAAATAATAATTATTTCATGATTATTATTTTATATGTAATGGAATAATGTCTAAATTGACTGTAGTAAACTCGCTAAAGTCATTTTGGACATATGATTTGAATATCATCAAAATTCCCAATGTAAAATTAATTGATTAAGTAATTGATTATAGTATGGTAAAAGGAATAATAAACATGAAAAATGTTCTTAATAAAGTAAGTGATTAAAATAATAAATTTATTTAGTAATATAAAGAACATATGTGATGATTTAGACTCAAGGTAATGGGACATTGTTTTTAAAATCCTCTTTTAAAGTTACCCTTCATAACCTTTATCGTCCATGTTCATATTTTTAAAAATATATTATTAATTAATTTATATATAATTAAAAAAAATTAAAGAATATTTTATAATTATTTGGAATTTATTTCAAAGGTTTTCAAAATAAATATTTTTACATAATTTTTTTACATTCTTTACAAAAGACAAAAGGAATGTTCAATTTTAACATATACAGGGAAAATGAAATTTTCCATCATTGTAACTATTATTTTTTTTGGATTTATTTACAATATTTCATGTTTTCTTCAAAGAATATCCATATTTCACTTTTATCTCGGTATTTTAGTTTTTAAAATGGATTTTGAAAGGAAAAGTTATTTTAATTTTAGAATGTTTTTTATATGGGTTTAAATGAGTTTTGAAAAGGTTTTATGATGAAAAGTTAGAAACATAAATTATTTTATTAATGATATAGTTCTTGAGAATTGTATGTGTGAAATGGTTGAGCCTGAAAAAAATTATTTGATGTGTTGAGCCCAAGTATAACTCATGATGAATAGGTGATCCTGATATATTTATACAATGGGTGTTATTGGATAGTGATCCAATGCATTAGGTAATATTCATTGTCTTAATTTTCAAGGAGTGAGTTACTGAGGAGGTTTCTCCAATGTATTTAACTGGAATATAGAAATTTTTTATAGTGTATATTAATATAATTTCTCTAAGTTTCTAAAATTGGTTTTTATTTTCATTTTATGGGTTTTAAAGGATTTATTTGAGCAAAAAGTGTGTGTATTTTATTTTAAACTGATTTATTTATTTCACTAAATGAACACTGAGATAAAGGTAAAAATGTCAATGTCATCCATGATTTTCACTATAATAACTAATTACATATTTCTTATGCCCATTAATAATATTTTTTTCTCATCCCATGTTTTAAAAAAATCACAGGGTTTAATGATGCATGTGGGAAACAAAGAAGCCATGTTGAATTCCATAAATATATTTCATGAAAATAAAATTTGTTTCATTTTAAAAGTTTTATATTATGGGAAAATGGATAATAATAAGATGTTTATAGTTGTAATATAAGGGTTTTTTATTTTTGATTTATGACCTAATTCTCTAAGTCTCCAAACGATAATGATCCTCATGAATTAAAGAAAATTAATTCTTGACTAAAAACTCAGGTTTATGCATTGTTTAAGGTCGATTCCTTATACACATATTCTCTAAATATTCCATGAATATATTGAAACTCCAATATCATATATGAAAATGTAAATATTTGTTATATTAGTGACTCTTTGGGTGGATTTCCTTGAATTTTGTGAGAAATGAGTGAGTTTTTATATCAAATTGTTAATGAAAACCATGTCACCCAAGCAAAAAAATATTATAGTAAATTATATTAGATCTCATGTGGTTGGTGTACAATTGGGAAATCCATGTGGACAAACCATGTAATGTCATCCATGTGTGACTAGTAAAGGGAATATGATTGGTGTAAATTTTGGTAAACTGTGTAGTCTTCCCATATTCAATAAAATGTTTAATTTTTAAAAATTTCCTCATGGGTTTCATCCCTTTGGCCACTCATATTACTCACTATTAGACTCCTATGACCCAATTATTACCTCTTCCATATTATAAATCTCCCCCTTGGATATTATAATATACTCCAATAATGATTTGAGGTGGTTTCTTTAAGGTAATATCAACTTCATATATTTCTATCTTAATTTAATTATTATTTTGTTTTTATCTTTCCTTATAATGGTATCTATGATGTAAAGTTTCTTATTGGATCAATTTTTATTTGGGGTTTCCTTATTTTAGGGTTCCTTATGGTCTTCTGAGGGTCATGTATGTAATTTTGTGTGAATTTTATGTTATTCCTTATGGAAGTGACATGTTTGAGGTTGTTTTCTCAATTCTTGATACTTTAAACTTAAAACCATGATTTTTTTTAGTTATGATAGAAATTTTTTATGATCCCAACTAAGAATGTTTTTTATATACCATAAAATAATTTAGTTTTAGCTTAGATTTCATTAAAATTGAAAGAGGTTTTTATTTAATTTTAAATCCTTATTTTTTTAGATTCTAAGCATGATAAGTGTTTGATTAAATGAATATATTTGTATTTCAAGGATTTTCATCATTAAGAGGGATGATTTATTTTAAATATTAAGTTTTATAATTTATTTCTTTGAAATGGGGGGGGGGTTATCAAATCTATAAATGGGGTTTTTTAATTTCCATGAATGGTTGAGATAATTATATGATGGTCATGAGATTTTTTTTCAATAAGAAATTTATAAATTATTTTGGTAAATTATATTCTAAAGTCCTAGAGATAACCTTATGAAATAAGTTTTCTTTGTGTTTTCTTAATTATGATATTATTTGCATTGATTATTATGTGATTTATTATTGTTTTCACATGGGATACCTTAGGTGAGTTGGTATAATGGAATTGTGTATTCCTAGTATATATTGTGCACTGGTCAGGTTTTATCTCACAATCATGTTAGGTGACCTAATGAGATGGATTAGTACCTCGTTGAGACCGTGGATACTCCTATAATTTCAAGGTTTATGTATGTTTACTAGTGTTCTTTGAAAGAGTCATGGGTCCCTTATTCCCATAGGTCAGAGCCTCATGTTACATATGATCCATTTTATGAAGATGAATTATTTTTTATTATCCATTTTCTTAATTGAATATTTTGATACAATTTATTCCATGTTTCTTTCACACATGATTTGTATTTGAATTTTCAAAATTTATATTTCTTCATCAATGATCAATTAGTGTTGTTTAAATTCTTTTATTTCTATTATTGTTTGTAGGGGTTGTTATTTTTACATGTAACTATTTTCTCATAGTGAATTAATACTCCTTATGCTTTATAATGTGAGTTAATTTATTATTATTGTGTTCATTCTCAACACCTCTCAAGTTTTTTACTTTTTAATAAGAAGTGTGGTTTTGTCTCTCTTGGGAATTATCTAGGTGTTTTTTAAGGGTAAGAATAAGGGTGTATTTTTTTCTTCACATCTAAAATAAGTATATTGAAAAACATGGTTTTAAAACTACTTATCTTATTGTAAATTCCATATCTTCTTAAAATATTTAAATCTTGGATCTTGATTAAATGTTCGAAGCATTCAATTTAAGTAAATATTAATATAAGTAATGGTCACAAGTTACTTTTTTTAAATTAAAATTATTGGTTTACTTTTATAGTTTTATTTTTACATTAGCATGAAATTGATATATATTTAAAGGTTCTATGTGGGTTATGGGGAGGATACCTGCTGGGCCTTTTTATCATGCCTATTGTATTACAGGTTTAGTTGGTACCTCTTGGATATATTTGATGAGTCATTAGGTCTCAGTTTGGATATTTTAGAGGCATAATGTGAGGTTGATTAACTTGGTATTAAGATGGGACTACATTGTCTTTGTTTTATTTGGGTTCATTGATTGTCTATGATGTCATTCACTGTTATCAATTTCTTTTCTATCCCCCTTATTTTTGGTTTTTATGGAATGCATCATGGATTTGGTTATATAAAGTGGTACCAATTATATTGTTTTGGTTTTTGAGATATGTTTATTTATTCTTTTCATTTTGTTCTATTTGTTTTTTAATATTATTATTTCATTTTTCATGGAATTAAAACTTTTGGATGGGTCATGTTGTATTTAAAGTGGGGATTATATTGTGGTTTCATTATTATTCTTAGGATAAATCATTATTATGTGTGTTTCTAAAGATTAAAAGGAACTAGTTTCTAGCCCATGAGGATTGGGAATGCCCTATGGGACTAATGTCGAACGGGGTTCGGTGACATGGTAGGTCATCCCAGGAAAGATTGTTACATATCGATTACCAGGTGGGGTACCGAGTGGCTAGTATGGGAGAAACTGGTAGCCAATAGGCCCCATATATTTTTTATTGGGTAAAGATGGTCATTTCATTGTCAGACCCATTGGGTTATTCAGTAATGACTAGGTTAAAGAGACCATTTTAGGTTAGTTGAACACCCACATCACTCCCTCATATCCCTTCCATGGTTACCATTAATATAAAGTGAATCATAGGTCATTGATATAGTCGTTTTAGGTTTCATACCTCTTCGTATTATTCCTCTTCTTCTTATATTCGTCTTCTTCTTGTTTTTTCCTTGATTTCTATAGCTTTAAGTTAGTGATTGGATTAATATTTCCTCAAATCATGGTGGAATCATCCTGGATGATAGGGATTTAGCATATGATTTATAAAGGATTTTTAGGTATGATAAACGCATTCCATCACTTGTTTTTTCATTAGAGGATCATTACTTAGTGAGGTTTTATATACATTATACTAATTATTTTTATAACTATACATTATTTGGGTGTTAGGTGATGTGGATTTTTCTCATAGAGAAATCAAGGGTGTGCTATGGACCTTAAACTTTTCATTGGTTATTGTTTCAGTGTCACGGGATGGATCAATGATTTTTAAGTGGATATGTCACAATATGTTTAATGATTTATAAATTATTTATTTTTAAAATTAAATATTTAGACATTGTGGGTAAGATTTGGGTTTATATCACATCAGTAGCTTGATGTGGCATGGCGCATGCTTTTTTGAGGATGGATAGTGATTGAAATTATGTGTTTATTTTCATATCATGTTAGTTAGTCATTATATTACTTAATAATATTACTATATATGTATGATTCTATATACCTACATAGGGTGTTAAGTTAAAAATATATAAATAAGTAATGATAGTTCCCTATGTGAATAACTAAGTGGTTTAGATTATTCTAGACATAGGGTGAGTAATCTACTATGTATTGAGTGATCAATTTTTCCTGGTGTCCTGGACAACAAGGGGAAAGAATGATAGCTAAGTGTGCAGGGGGCTTGGGATAGGTATTTTGGATCAAGATATTGTTTGGATTTCCTAGGTTTGTTCTAGATTCTTTTATAGTATTAATTGTGGGCCTAATTTTATTTGTGATGGATGGGATGGTTATTTGTTCAATGAGAGTTTAGAATATCTCTCTTGAGGGTGAGTGGTTGTCATAGATCATGTGTGATCCAAATGGGTTCTCTAGGGATTAGTGTAGAATGATTAGGGGTCCCTCTAATTTGACTAGGCTAATAAATCTCTTTGAGAGATGTTAAATGAGAACCCTAGTAAGTTTCATGTTATGAATGTGATAACAACTTGGAAATGAGTTTCCAATAGTCCTTGGGTGTGCATGGGCTGGGATAATCCTTGGGTATTGGGACTAGGATGGTGATATGGTAATTGGAAAGGATGGTTGGTTTGACCTATCGAGGCTATGTTCAGGAAGATTTTACAGGTTTTTGTTCACCATGGGGTGTTGGGTTTTGGTTGTTTTAGTGCATAGAGACTATGTTTGGGGTAATAAAACTTCTCATTGATTTTATTGAGTGATATGGGTTTGTTGATGGGTTTAGCATCTCATACAAATTTTTATGGGGAAGCAATGTGTAATAGTTGACCTATGAGACTATTGATCATGGTGTGTTTAATCATAAAAGGCTATGTTTGAGTTTTTGGTGTTTTTTTTCAGGAATATTTCTAGGTAAAAACATGATTCTTTCCAAGATATAGGGTTTTTACTATTTCAAATATCAAAATTGGAGTGGTTTGTTCTTTTGAGTATCCTCTTCTACAGGATGTGATGTGTGATAAAATAATGTGGGGTATAAGTGTTTGGATAAAAATTGATTTTTCTTGTGTATTATATGTAATGATTATTGTGAATTAAGTATTAGAACCTCCCCTAAGCAGTAGAGTAGTGTTTGAGGTTCAATTTTGATACCCTCACTTGGGTGAGGGGGAATTTGTTGAGACTTGGTTGTGAGAACCCCCCCCCCCCTCCAACTGATAGGGTACTGGTACAAGACATGTTATTAGAACTCACACTGGGCAATCGAGGATCAATTTGAGATGTGTTGGGATTTCACCATGAGTAATAGGGTTATAATATGATACATCATCGGGGAATGAACCGAAGTAATAGGGTGGTATTATGAGACATGACTTAGACCCCACCCCGAGTGATACAACATTGGTATGATACATATCATGAAACCTCACCCTGAGTGATAGGTTGTTGTTAAGAGATGCGATTTGATATAACACCATAAGTGATATAGTGTTAGTCTAGGTTTTGGTTATGGGAAAAACCCAAGTGATAGGGTTGTGGAATGAGACTCTATTGTGGGACCTTTCCCTAAGTGGCGGGGTTTATGTTAGGGATGTAAGCCCACTAGGTATGGACAAGTGTCATGGTGACCTGTTTAGTGAACAATTTCTAGATTACATCTGGAAACTTTTGGATTCCTATCATAGAATATAATTATTCTTATGTCCAATGAACTACCTATGGTAATTAAAAATAATGACTTAATGTTTCACAAATAGAAAATATGATAGTATATAATATTCCATAGTTATTTTAGATTAGTATAAAGTATAATTGGTGAATAAATGTGTAATAATTTATGGAACCATTATAATTATTTTCAAAATAATAATATTATTTTCTCTAATTATTGATTTTTGATACTCACACTATGTTTTTTAGTCATAGTCAACATGTAGAACCATAAAGGAATATTATGAATAATGAGTATGATAGCCAATGAAATGATTTTACTCATGAAAAAAAAATGAAATGGGAGATGGAATTTGAAAAAATGTTATTATTACTAACCATCTATCTCAAAATATATTTTACCACCATAACTTGGGTGAAATTATTGATACTTCAAATATCAAAAACATTGAGTGTCATGGAAGTTCTATTGATGAAGACCATGAAATAATGAAAATTCATCATCCTATGTGTTATGGATGTGAGGATAATCACTAAGTATAATGGCTCAAAGGAACAATAATATTATTAATGTTTCTAAAAGTATGTTATAGAGAAAGAAATTGATGAGAAAAAATGATAATTTTTATAGAGGGGAATAATATACATCCTACGGTACAATTTATAGTTTAATATATTATATGTGGGGAAATTGGGTATTATCTCTATGAGTAGCCTAATTTAAGGGATAACACCTATACCAAAGATAGAATAAGTTATTCCTATATCTGAAGTGGTTCAAGATAATTATGAAACCCTTATTATCCAGTCTAGAGTTAGGGATATCGTGTTAATGTCTCTATTAATTTTCTAAATGAATAATTTATTACTATTGTATTAGTGGAATTATATGTGAGGTTGAGCATTGACTAAATTTAAATATATTTATCACATAAAAATTTTGTGAATTTTCAAATTTTATTTTATCTTTTGAATTGAACCATAATTATCTTTCGATGAAAAATGTATATTAACATACAATGGAAAATACTTCCACTGAATGGGTATTAATACTAAATTATGAGGGATATTTAACTAAAATGTTTAGGGAGAATCTCAAAATAATTTATATTTTTATTGTTTGGGGTTATAGTGATGTATTTCCTATAATATTTCCTAGTATACCCATGACTCATGATGTTTAGTTATTAATAGAACTCATAACTATTACTACACATATATCAATGTCTCTATATGGAATGACCCTAATTTCGTTATAGGAATTGATGAAGTAACTCAAATATAATACTGACAATGGAATCACATGCCTGAATGCATCAATATTTGGTGAATCAATTATTTATTATAATATTAATGATGATTTAATGATCCTTTACATTGATTATTGAGAACATAACAAATCAAAATAATGAAAAGATATATATTTACTCTTATTGATGAAATTTTAGATCAACTATGTGAAGCACAATACTTTTCTATGATTTAGTATCATTCCATAAATCATCAATTCAGGGTGAAATTTTAGGATATACCCAAGATAGCCTCATGTATGAGGTGTGGTAATTTTGAATGTATAGTTGTTGTTTTTTCATTTCTAAGTAATATTTTATCATCATGGATTTAATGAATAGAGTCTTCATATATTACCTTGAATAGTTTTTGGTAAACATTATAGATGATATCCTTAATATTACAATATTATGGAAGGGCACGAATATTATTTGAGGATTACATTTTTTTCCCTAGAGGAATGATAATTTTTATATAAAAATAAATACGTGTGAATTATGGTAAGAAAAAAGGTTCATTATTGGGCCATGTAATCTAAATAAAGTGTATAACAGTAGAACCAGCATCTTAAATAGACCAAACAAACAATTAACTCTAAGATCTGTAGTTTTTTAGGTTGGATTAATACTATTGTCATTGGGAGTATATATAAATAACTAATATACTAACCAAGTTGACACCAAAAGGATCATAGTTATTATGGATCGATAAATTTGAGGAAAAGTTCATAGAGATGAGAAGAAATTTTTCTATGAACCAAAGCTAAAATACCCTACATTGTAGAATGGATCATGATATACAGTGATGAATCAATGAAGGGACTCGTATAAATTCTGGTGTATAATTATATGGTGATAGATTATGGCTCACACTAATCAAAATATCATGGAAAATTTTCCCAACTAATGATTTGGAGTGGGAAGACATTATTTTTTCATTAAATGTAAGGAAGAATTATCTTTATAGACAATGATTTGATATATATACTGATCATAAAATGATGATGTATATGTTTATATGTAAAGAGATGAATATGTACCAAAGGAGATAATTTGAGTCCATTATGTGTTTTGATTACACTATATATTACCACCGCTGGATGGAAAATAATGTGGATGATGTAATATGTTAGAATGACCATGATAGTTTTTCCATAATAAGGATTGATAGAGATCCAATACTTATGGATTTTTAGGATATATATCTTAAAATCACAATGAAAGGTGATAGATCTTATCTTTATCAGTTGAGTGTTCAACCATCCATATATGTGAGACTTAAAAAGAACCATAATGATTATGTGGAACTATAGAATTAATAGGGAAATATTCAACAGTTAAATCCAAACTGTGATAGAATAATAAGGTATAAGAACAATGTATGTTTCCATATTATACTAGAATTTAATAGGGATCTATTTGATGAAGCTCATAAGTTATTATTCTCGATTAATCCTAGATGTATAAAGATTTATAAGGAATATAAGGAGAATAATTTTTTGGATAATGTGGAGTCAAACATTGTAGAGAATATTTCTCAATGCATAATATACCTAAAAATTTAGACAATGGGTTAGAGGTCTAATGAATGTTAAGACCATTACCCACAACTTTATGTAAATGGTAAAATCTTTCCTTGTATTTCAACGTAGGACACCATAATACAATTTAGGTTAAAAATTATATTTTGGATTCATTTAATCACCTCATGAAATTAGACCTTTCATTTTGATAATAGAATATTTAAATTTCTTTTAAATTTTCATGATAGACACTAAGGAAGTCGTAATGTTTCACATTGTACCAAATTCTATAGTATCATATTGAGATATAATGTTAACCATAATATTCTATACAATTAATTGTCAATCATTAAATAAAAATTTAAATTTAACACAACATATTATACTCTGATAGATGAGAAATCAGGGGAATTTAAACCCTGTAATATATAATGATAGCATGTTTTGTAGATTTCAATGGAGGTAGGGATCAAAAATATTCTCTAGTTGATTTTTCTTACAATGATAGAATTCTCTCATGCATTCTGACAGATCCATTTAAATCCAAATATAAAAGGAAGTGAAAATAACCAATATAATGGAATATTGATAGAGAATGAGATAATTGGGACCTAATCTAGCTATGAAAATGTAAAATAATTTTAGACACATTTAGATGTGCATTAGGGAATATTATAGTCGATAGAAAATTTGTGTTGACAATCATTATTGATATCTAGAGTTTTATAACAGTGAAATGGTATTCATATAAATATCTATTTAAAATAAGGTTATGATATTTGAAAATAAGGTAAATCCAATCCCTATATATATCATTCCCTTAAAAATTATGGATCATATCAATAATTTTTTTTATTAGTTGGATATTACAATAAATCTCTCTCCAGTTTAGGATGAGTTCTATGTATCACTCCTGAGGAATCACAAATATGATCCTTCAAATATACATAACTCATAGGTTTTACCATTAGATCATGATCTGTCTTGTAACTAAAAATTTGTGGTTATTGTAGAAGTTGGATAGAAATTAGTTCTGAATAAGGCCACCCCCTAGTCAAAGTATAATGGTGAAACAAAAATTCCATGAAGCTATATAAAAACTTCAGGATGTGATGAGGTAGAAGTATCATCAATTTTTTGTATCAAAGTGATGGAAATTTTACAAATAAATTCATATAGATGTATACAATTTAAGACCCATATATTTACAGTTATAATTCTATTTAAATATATATGATTTCATTGATATATTTCTTTATACAAAACACTATGTTTAAAGGAACTGTGATATACTATTAAAATATTATTATTAAATGCGTTAGTTCTTGTGAATCAGGGAGTTTGGTATGTATGAATTGGATTGGATAAATGTGAGCACATTATTCTCCATTTATAACATATTTTGAACCTCTAAATAAATCTATACGATACAAAAATCATACCTAGGATCATTCAATTCATTCTTGAGCCCCTTTTTTTACCCTATGACTGTCCTAGAAGGCATAATTTGTAATCCAAAGGAAGTCTCTCAAAGAAGAGGTAATCGTCTTACCCAAATCTTTAAAAGATTATTTCTTCTTCAAAATACTCTAAATATTATGTATTTATCCTAAAATAAATTATCTAATTTTGTTAAATTACTAATATTTTTTTATTATTATGATAAATACATTTTCAATATCAATCACATCCATGGGGAAATGATAATGCTGCTTGGGTGTACATGTGTACTTTCAGCCACACAAACTGATGTGATTAATTTTATATTTCCTATTTACATGGATGGTAATAAGGAAATATTTAATTAATATATATGGTATAAATAATAAAATTTTGATTCTATATATGTGAATTATTTTTTCCTTCTTTTTTTCATCAATTAAAATGTGGAAACATATAATTTGCATATAAATGGAATACCACATTCATTAAGTGAGGTAATATATTTTTCATAATAGATTCATATAAATGGTCTTAAAATTGAATATAATAAATAAATATTATTATTATTTATTTATTATGATTTTGGATATGTTGAAACCATGACTGAGGTGAATTTATCAAAACCATAAAACCAATATGTGATTGGAAAGAGGACCATTTTTACCTAAATATTACTTTTAGTGAAGTAATTACGAATAAAAGGAGAGATGAAAATTATAAAGGAATGATATATAGTATTTAACCTATTAATATAGTTATTTAAGATATTTATAATAAATTTATATTTATTTTATATGAGTTTTTAACATGTATAAAACAGGACTAGACTTCAGGTAAGAGTTTGTGTTGCAAACTCATTTCTTATCAAGATTCCATATGCTAAACATCAATTAAGGGGTAATTATATAGATCATATCCTTTAAAAACACACATTTTCATATAATATTTTCATTTATATGGTTTTCATATTTATGTTTCATTCTACTCTCATTGTAATATATAATTATATAGAAAAAATATTTAATAAAAGTCAAATTTACATCCAAGTTGGTCAATGAACAGTTTCTTCCATATCCATGTTCATTATAATGTTTTAAAAAATGGTATTTATAGGTTGAAAATATTATTTTTAATAATTTAAAAAATATTTGAAATTATTTTATAGGTTTTAATAGGAAACTTAATTTCATTTTCTAAATGATTTATTTTTCATCTTGTTATCAAAAGTGTTAAAGGAATCGTTGTTTTCACGTTTATCGCATGAAATTATTTTTTAGCATTTATAAATGTTCATTTAATTGAATCATACACTATAATATTATATGATTATTTTAATTAAAATTATTTTTCTAAATATTCTAGAAATTTATATTTTTAATTATGCAGATGAAAACTGATATTTTTTCCTTTTCAAAAAAATGATAAAATACACTTTTAAAGTTATTTTTTATCGATATAAACATAATTTAACGCTTCTTATTCTTTATTGGAGATATAATATATTAAAAAATTATTTTTATTTCTCATTATAGATTATTAATATTCAAATTTTATATGTTTATGAAACCCATTTATTTTTCATGGGTTATGTTGTAATGATATAATGAATGTTTTATAATCTTATGGAACACATATTTATGGATTTCATTATGTGATAGGTGGTTTAGGAATTATTTAGACCTACAATTAATTAGGTGATTATTAATATCTTAGGATATAATATATAATGTAATGGGGAGTGAACCATATTTATTAAGGTACTCTGCTAATAATGATAGTTCTATCAGAGAACCTTGACAAAGGAGATAATGGAATAAGGAGTGAACCCATTAAACTATAATAGTGTTGGAAGTTATAATTGAAAAAATAAATGATTTTATAGGATTATGTATTTGTAGAAACTTATTTCTTATGTAGAAGAGTTATTCTAATGGATCACGGTTGATAATTGATGATTTCACACTCATATGACTTATAACATTTTTTTATGAAAAATCCTTACGTCGTTATTAACAATTGAATAACATATAATGATTAGGTATAAACTATATAAGTTATTATTATGATATCATACATTAAACTGTATCTTATTCTTCTATATGATACAATATTAATATCTTTCAAGTTTACCCATACATGGAATTTGATCTTAACCTTTCATATACTTCCATTTTCCAATGGTTGTGGAGAATGTTTTTAATAATTAAATGTCTATGAAGGGTACTATGAACGAATAATATTATGTATATGTTGAATATGTTTTATGTAATAAATTATATATATATATATATTCTACAATGATAGTAATCCTTCTCTTTCCTTGATCATGTACAATTTTTAAATTTATTGAATATTTCTCTAAAATGTTTAAAAACATATTTATATTATTCTTATGTCACATAAATTTATCATAAACCCACAATGGGTTAATGTAATGGGATAATGATAAACCTTATAGGAATAATATAATTGGGTTATATATAATCCTTTTATTAGGAAACCATGTATTATTTTAAATACCAACAAGTAGGATCAACCACATCCAAAAACCTGCAAAAAAATTAATCTATAGGGAATCACCTCATATTTTAAACAAAAAAAATGTGTTATTATGTTCATCCAAGACTTCATTTATTATATTTTAATGTTCTCATAAATGTTATATATCATTATTTATAAATTTTATTTTAAAAAATAATTAAAAATAAATTAACTGAGAATTCCATGACAACTCATCTCCATGTTAACCACTATGCCCCAAAACTAATAGAGTAAAAAAACATTCCAATTTCATTGACTAGGGTAAATTTAGCATCTTACCATTTTATATGACCCAAGACTTTAAAACTCAAAAACGAGATTAGCCATTTCCATGTAAAAAATAGGTAAATATATCAATAATTATACCAGATTTCCATATTAATGTTTCATAAAAATATTCTTATTTACTATGGGGGAAAGGGTAACATAGGAAATTAATAAGATAAAATTATTATTAAGGGGGGGGGGGAAGTAAATCAATCATCCAAAGAAACAATATAATTAGAACACATAAATCACATGAATATCATTGTGGAAGAAATTACCTTATTTATGGAATAAGATAATTTAAAAGAAATATGCAATAATAAGGAATGGAATAATAATAAAATATTCAGGAATAATACCCTATAAACATCAAAAACACATATTGAGAGAATATAATATATTATGTCGTAAAAATATGGAATCAATGATCGTGAACCATTGTAACATACATTAGGAATGTAGTATAATATTAATCTAACAAAATTATACCAAATAAGTTTTTTATCATGAATACATTCATATCATATTGAAATTTAAAAAAAATACTTATAAAATAATTCATTGTTCTAACCACCAATGTCCCACAACATAATGTACTCATCTAACCACCTATATCCCATAACAGGAAAATATCATTAGATGCAAATATTTACCTAATTAAATGGTGGTATATATAAATTCAAAGTCTCCAAATTAATAATTATAAAATATATATGTTGATGAAACAAGTAATATATGATAATTAAAAACATGGATAACCAGTGGACAAAAAATGGCTATAGAATATTTTCTAAGGTATCACATAATGAGAAATAATAATTTGGTTTCGATAATACTAAAACTTAATCACCCAAATTAATTTTATCATTATAAATTTAGAGGTTGAAACATGAGTGGCCTGAATTTTTCATATATGATATATAATCAAGATAAATAAAGGATAATTCTTGAGAAATAATGAAAATTATTTTTCCTAAGGATACAGTAAAAGTATAATAAAATCAAAGAGAAAAATAACATTCAAAAAGAATTTCAAATGTAGACTAAAATACATTTAAAAAATATTTTATTAATAATATAATAATAATGTATCCTTTAGAATAAATAAATGTTATGTAAAAAACTTGAATTGAATGATAAAAAATGTTTTACAGTTGAATGAAATATTGTAAAATTATTTTTAATAGATCTAAACTAACCGACATTGATAAAAGTGTTACAAAATTTATTTTTGAATATTGATAAAGGGAAATATATAAGGTATAAAATTGAAAAAAAAAATTAAATATCTAAATGAGGAATGAAATATGATTCATTATAGTGAGTATATACATGGAAGAGAAAAACTAATATCATAATGTTGAACATTCATTTACAATAACTTATTTAATTAAGTAAGTGTCAAACAAAAAGAAGATTTAGTTAATAAAATAAAAAATCACTGGAAAGAATGAAATTAATATGAGGTATAAAAGGAAAATATATACATATCAAACATAGTAGAGAATTTTCAAATAAGAAAGTGTAAAACTCAATAAATAGAAATTGTGTCATTTAAAAACCCTTACCTCATATCCCATGTTAGTCAGACCTATCTTAACCTCATGTATATTCAATTTATTTTTATTTTTCATATTTATTATAAAATTATTTATTTTTATTTATCCTTATAATTTTAATTTATATATTTTTTATTTAATTTTAATTAAATAGTAAATATCAGTGGTAATATCTTTATATCAATTGTTCCATATGATCAATGCATATATCGGCTAGGTGGTTTCAGTTCTCACCCCTTTATCATGTTTTTTACTCCAATATAATGTTGATGTAGATGATATATATAGAGAGAGAGTTGAAGGATATTTATATTGTTGGCTCACAACCGTATGATTCATTTAGGAAGGGGTACTTTATGTTTTGTGCAGCTTTATTATAGTCGATAAATGATTTCTCTACCTCCAAAATGATGTCGGGTTGGATTACTAAACATAAATTATCTTGTCCTATTTGTATGAAAAACAAATGTTCTCTAAGATTATAGTTTCTATGAAATTTCAGCTTCATAGGGCATCAACGATTTCTACCAACGGAACATCCATATAGGAAAAATCGGAGACGGTTTGATAATGCCATTAAGACAGATGAGACACCTCAATAAATGTAAGGAAATGATATTATTAAAGAAGTTTATTATTTTAATTATGTTCTTGGAAAACTTCAATAAAAAATTATAAATTGAATGAATTTTAATTTGTATGTCAATAGAAATTAGAGAAAGATAAGCATATTCTTTGAGTTGCCATATTGGTCATCAAATTTATTGCATTATTGTTTGGATGTAATGAATACAGAGAAAAAAAGTTGTGAGATGTTAATTGATAATATTTTAAATGTCAAAGGAAAATAAAATATGATTTGTGGTCTCTTCATGATTTGATGGATTGGGGTATAATAGAAAGACTTCATCCTGAGTAAATTGGTCAAAATAAGTGGAAATTCCCTTTTGCCAATTATTCAACGAAAAATGTGGAGAAGAAACAATTTCTTCAGGTCTTGGAAAGTTTGAAGGTTCCAGATGTTTATTCAAGTAATATTTTGAAAAGGGTGAATACACAATATGTGAAACTAAAATCTCTTAAGACCCATAATTACCATGTCTTGTTACATGAGTTGATTTTTATTTCCATTTAGCATTTACTTTCACATAATGTTAAAGTTATTGTGATTAAGTTATTTAATTTTCATAAAGTCTTTTTTTTTCAAAAATACTGAGTAGAAGTGTTGTTCATAAATTACTGAGAGATTCATCGATTATTCTTTGCGACAAGGAGAAAATTTTCCAACTCTCATTTTTCACATGTATGTTACATCTGACTATGCATCATCCCACAGAAGTTCTTTTTGGTGGTCTTGTTTCAATTTAGTGAATGTATCCTATAGAAAGAATGATGTTTACATTGAAACATTATGTGAGAAATAAATATCATCCTGAAGTCTCTATTGTGAAATGCTATTTAGGATAAGAATGCATTGATTTTTGTTCATCATACTTGGCTAACGTCACTACAAGGTCTAATTGACAAATGAGAACTGATTATGAGCAATATGATCCCATTGAGACTGCATTTCCTTCACTACGCCAAATAGTGGGATATCTAGATCATACTCATTGTGTACTTTAAGTAGGTAAGAGTGAGAAATGGCTCATCGTACAGTATTATTCAACTATGGTGTGATTGATGATTATATTAAGTAATTAAACTAATAAATATTAATTTTTTTCATGTGTGATTTATCCATATCTTCAAACATTTTAAATATTTCATATTTATATAGAACATTTAGAAATTATAAAAAATAAACATCACTCTATATTTTAAGAGGAAATAACTACTTCACAGAAAAGAATTTGTTGTTTGGTTAAATTCAAAGGTAATAGATTTATTTTTTTCTTCTCATAACATAATTACATGTTTCTATTTATTATTATATGTTGGTATCTTTTAGGTTTTAACTCTACCAAATAATGAAGTATCATATGAAGTAAGAGAATTGTTCTTTGGTCCAAATGATGTGGTACGTGATTGTAAGGAAATGGTTGTCAATGAATTTAAATTTGTTATAAATAGTTGTGCAAAAAAATGGAAGCACAGCATGACGGTGTCACTTTAAGTTCCACAATAGAATGTTATGTGAGTACATCAAACATCCAACTTCGGTCAGAAAATATATCATATTACGGTGTTGTTGAAAGAATCATTTTCTTAGATTACTATTCAAATGGTTGTGTCGCAATGATAAAATGAAAGTGGTTTGATTCAATGACACAACAAGGAATTTATATTCATAATTTTGTATTTAGAGTGATTGATATGAACCTCCATCTTCATACAGATGAACTTTATATTCTTTCGTCACAAGCTAGACATGAATTTTATGTACCGGGCCCATTACAACAACAATTTAGTGTTATTATTGATTTCATTCATAGACATATTTTTTATGAATACATGGATGATAATGATGTTGTGGATGAACCTTTTGGTATTTATTTTAATGTTTCATTTGATGACACAGATGATTCAATTGTTATAATGGATTGTAAACCATAAATTGTCACAGAGAACACATTGTTTTGAAACATTTTTAATTATTTACCCAACATTATCGCAATATTTTATGTGTTTTTTAAACTTTCATACATGATATCAAATTAACCAGTATATTTTATACCATTGTGATATATTAAACTATTAATAGTCTAACCAATTTATGTTTAAACACATAAATAGTAATCCTTGAACATAGGAAAGTCTTGATATTTTATCAATATAAATATCACACATGAGAATGTATCACATTGTTTTAAGATACAATTGTATTATTTAAAAAATTTCATTATTTCTATTTATTTTAGAATATTATTTTAGATTTCTAGGTCTAAATGTTAGATTATGATGATACAAGAAGAAATAGAATAATACAGAGAAGCGAATAGTGTGTGTCTCCTCTAGCCAACACTGTAAGTACAATTTATGTTTGAATATTATGGTCTTTCATATTATTTATCATATTATTGTTCATTTTATTTTATCATATATTTTATTTTAGGCTACGTCATTGAGGAGACGGTTGGATTATGCTACTAAGGCTGAAAGTATGGTGGGGGTACTGATTTCACAATTCAGCCTACTACTATGCTACTTGAGTCACTAGGAGGTCATCCTCCCATTATTAAACGTCCATATTATCCATACCCACCTTTTCCATGTCCCTTTATTCTCATTCCCACATCAGATGGTAGTTCTCAGAATCTTATCCCTCATTATTTTACATTCCCACCATCCACTGTACAAGGAACTGTGCCCCCATATATCCCACGGCCATATCCATATCCATATCCACCCTCATCTATATAGGGTTATCCATTGGGTTTTATCCCTCTATAATTACACTTATAATCATTTACAATATATAGTACTACTACTATAGATATCCCACCTACCATAGAGGCTACTCCCCCTCTAGACGCAACACTTCAGGGGTCAGCAGATCCCCCATCTATTAGTATGTGTTTAAACATTATTTTTAGTGATTAATGATAAATTCATATATATTCTTTTCCTTTATTATTATTTCCAAGATTAGCTCCAGACTCTACTAGAAGATGAGGTCACATAAAAATGTGAGAGGTTTGGAATCGACACACACAAATCATGGTTGAATACAATGAGGATACAGCTATAATGAAAAAAATGGTACGGAATGTAAAATATTTATAGAAACACTTTCTAGACATAGAAATATCATTCCATTTCAACTAATAATTTCGAGATAATTTGGAGAGAAAATAAAGGATAATTCTTGGGCAAAGATCTGGGTATGTAATGTTAATCACCTTTTATATATATTAATTTATAATATTTTCTTAAAAAATATTTTTTCCATTGAATCTTCGATATAATTTTCTTGATGGAAAAAATTACAAGGATTCAAGGTTAATAGATTTAGGTGAAATGTGGTTATCGTAAAAGCATGACATGTATCTTGGTTGGAAAAAGAGAGTAATTATGGATCTGGAATAAGTGCATGTGATTCATTATTCCCCAATATCACAATTCAAAGGGATTATCAGCAATTGTAAGAGTCAAGGGTTTAAGGTATTTATTATATATATATATATATATATTCATTTATTTATTTAAAAACGAGTTTTATTAATGTTAATGAAATTATATAATTATTTTTTATAGGATAAATCAAATATAAATAAAATAAATAAGAGTGGAATGAAACATGTTTATACTCGTGGACACACTTCACTCTTAGATCATGAGAAAACATAGGTAATTTAACATTTTAAATATTTATCTTCATTTAGTGTAATTTTTTAGACATTCAATTTTTATTTATTTCTTTTTGTTTTCTAGAAAAAGGCATTGAATATCGAGGGTCATGTTTCTCACTCTTCATTGTTTTATACAAGAAAAAAAAGAAAGATGGTACTGTGAAAAATATTGACACCAATAAGGTGATTGTAAGTATATTTCAATTTCTTTTATTTTGAGTGAATTTAATTCCTTATATTATTTTATCATTTTAATTTATGTTATATATTAATTAATAAAATTCATTGGAGGCATTGGAAGAAATAAAACCTAAGAATTTGGTCTAGAATGATCATCTACATCAGGTATTAGGATATGAGAATCATGGAATAGTACGTTGTTGACCTAGGAAGAAGATTATACCATCTCAATAATGGTCTACTGAAAATGTTTCATCGAGTACCGGTTTTGGTTTGGTCACATTTGAATATATTAATGCTACAATCAAAGAAGAAAATCAAAAATCAGAAAATGCGATAATAGAAAATATGATGAAAGTTATATCTGGAATTTCTTCTAAACTTCCACCAGAAGAAACTACTAAAGATGATACCTATTTTATTTCGATGAATTTTTATAATGTAGATTCTTCTACTGAAGCTAGAGTTGATGCTAGGGTCGAACCCAGTGCATGTGTTGGTTTCGGTGTCGGTGCCGGTGTCAGTGCCAGTACCGATGCTGATGCTGATGATGATGGTGGTGGTGTGAGAGGTGGTGATGGTGATTCTATAATAGGTATGGATGAGGGTTATCATGATTCTTATGATAATAATATTTAGACTCACTATTAATGTAAATTGTATTTTTGGATTGTTAATATGTGGAATTTTATTATGCATTGAAGTTTGATTACTGTAATAATGAATTATATTGTGGTATTTCTTTATATTTCTAGATATATTGAATTGATCTATTATGATGTATATTTGTTTACATAGTAGTTAAGTTTTATTATTATTATATTGAATTGTATCCTCCTCTTATGCAACCATTATACCTCCTCACTGACGTTGCTCTGAGATGGCCCCTCTATCTCCTTTGGCACACCTCCAATTGTATGTTGTCCAATTTTCCATTTTTTACTTATTCTTTTCCCTTTACACTATTATCTTCTCTCCCTAATTTGTTTATATTTTAAATTTCTTCTATAGGTGAACCCATTCCATCTCACCTCCGATGGTATTTTTTTCTCCTACTGGTTATATAACCCCATCTAGAAATATCTCTTGTGATTCAACTTATCTTGTCCTTAAAAATTTCACCTTTTATTTATCTCCTCCATAAGATTCTAGTGTCAGTTTCATGAATGTTTTATCAAATTTATAGTTCTAGTATTATGTATTTTTTGTGATTTTTTCCCTTTATAATGACAATTATGTAGGCACCTCTCTTTTTAGTATCTTATGAGGGAAAAAGGTATATCTGGTTCTAGATGACTTGATTGGTGGAAATGAGCATGTATTTTATGTATGTTTTTCCACACCATGGTAAGTATGTTCGCACTATAATGTTAAAGTATGAATAATCGACTAAGTCCGTTTGGAAACGCTTGTTGAAAACTATTTAATATCCTCATCACTTAGGATATGTTAGAAATAATAAGTACTGTGTGAAGGTGGGGGCTACATGGGGTGAGGGGGGGCTTTGTAGTGTGGGAGGGGGGTTGTGCATTTAGTGGGGTAGGGGATTGTTTGTCGGTGGGGGTGGGGGGGGCTGTGTAGGGGGAGGGGGTTGTGTAGTGGGGGTTGTAGGGGGTGAGGGTGGGTTGTGGGGGGGGGGGGGGGGGTTGCATATGGGGGGGTTGTGTGTAGGTTGGGGGCTGTAGGGGGTGATGGGGGGTTGTGCACTGTGGGAGGGGGTTGTGTAGGGATATGGATTTCTCTCATGATGGTATGGAGGTTTGTGTAAAACCTTTTGTTGTAAAATTTGGATTATAACATATTTATATAAACATATTCAATTGAATTCAATCATAATTATATATATTAATTAATTATATTTTCAAGGGACTTTTAATCTTTAATACCCCTTCGTACAATAATGATATGTTCTTATTATTGAACAAAAAAATTCTTTTCATATCCATTCAAAATATATTCTTTATAAATTTTTACATGATGAGTTAATGGTGTTTCCCACTTTCTATTTTGTATGTCCTTCTATCCTGATTAAGTGGTCAAGAATTGTGTAAAAAAAATTATCATTATTATAACATCCACACACAACCTCATTATCCTCATTATCTTTTATTTTACCCTTCTTTGGAATCTTCTCAATCAAACCATCAATGATGTCTTCCACATAAATCACTCTTGCTCCTTCGAGGACCCTGAAGATCCAAGGAACTTCTAGAAAAAGATAAGTGTATGTTTTTTAAATCACATTACTATAATTTATTATTCCATATCAAGTTGTATTTCTATAAGGTATTGAATTTTACCTGCAGGGAATTCTAAATGTCCTGTATTCTATTCTAGAGTATGTTCATTTATTTCCAGAATGTAGGCTTTTAATTACAAGGATATTCATAGCTATCCCTTCTATGATTTGTTAATACATTTAGAGTGAAAAAAATTATTCAAATTATAATTTTCATTATACACTTTTTTGTGATTAGGATTTGAGGGTTCATGGCCTTTTCTTTAAGTGAAGATTCTGATTAAGGGATTACATGTTGCATGTGCTTCATCACAACCTAGTTCTTGTGCCATGAAATCTTCCCAAAACTTATGGGCATTTAGTTTACATACCATTTGTTTATGTGACAAAGATTAGACATCCCTCGGGTTGGGTTGGGTTAGAGTAATCCTGTAAGAGATAATAACAGTTCCAACAATATTTTAATTGTTTTAACATATGTTTCAATAAATTACTATAATTTTTATTTCATATGAATCCTTGATAATTCCATTTTATTATATACAAATTCCTTTAAAAAAGCAAGGTAAGAGGATTCTAAGAGAAAGTTTAACAAAAAGAAACATCAACACCTAATATATATTTTGAACTGGATTAAAAAAATTAGTATATGAAATTGTTTTAAACTTTTAATGTATATTTTGAACTATTATAATATCATATTAAACAGTTTTTTAAAACTAATCTGCATGTTTCACTTTTTCTAAACGTTTATAGTATTTGAAAATTATTTTTCAAAATCATAGGATGCTTAAACAAACATATTATATTTCATGTTATTATGATGATGATGATGTCTATCACTACAAAATGATTCAAGGTGATACACTACTGGAATGTGGGTTTTCCCCACACTTACATACCAACGGTTTCATAGAACTGTTGGTAAATGATGGTTTAGGGAAGGTTTTACCAATGGTTCTTGTAACCCATTGGTATTGATGTTTTTAGGGGATTTTTACCAACGGTTCTCATTGAACTGTTGGTAAAAATGTGGTTGGGGGAGGTTTTTCTCAACGGTTCTAAAGAACCGTTGGTATAGGTGTGGTTGGGGGAGGTTTTTACCAACGGTTCTAATGAACCGTTGGTATAGGTGTGCCCTGAAAGTATATACCAACGGTTTTAAAAAATCATTGGCACAACTTTCCCCCAAATTGGAAGCGGCCCGTCCTCTCCCCCATTCGCGATACAGAACCCTAAACGGGAGCAACAGGCGGGCGATTTTGGAGCTCCTTCTGCTGGACCAGTTTGGATCTTCGAGCTCCTTCAGGTTCCTCTTCTTCCATCCTCCAAGGTGTTGAATCTACTTCCAAATCTGATAAGACCCATCATAAATTAGGTATTTTATTAACCGGAACTGTATTTTTATTGAAATTTATCTAATATTTTAGTTTTTAGATTTGATTTTGATGTATTTATGTTTTTGTTTCTATTTTGATTTAACCTATATGTTTTTGATTTAGACCCATCCTATATGTTTTTGTTTCTGTGTTTTTGATTTTTATGTGTTTATGTTTTTGTTTTTATTTTGATGTGTTTAAGGTATCTTATTAACTGGTCCCTTATTTTTTATTGAAATTTATCTAATTATGTTTTTGATTTAGACCCATCCTATATGTTTTTTTTCTGATTTGATGTGTTTATGTGATGAGCTTGTATCATCATTAACATGTGTCCAATGATTCTTTTATCATTGTTTTGTGGAGAATGAATGGTTTAGGACCAGCATTAGAAGTAACTTCTAGTGATACTATTTTAGTATAAGGGAAAACAAGATTATGATCTACAAGGGGTGATTGAGTTAGTAGAGACCAAACATAGTTTGTTCCTTGTGTTCAAGAACCATAAATAGTGTTCCAATTTGGTGGTCATCAGTAAAGACATAGGTAAGATTTCCAGGTCCTATTTCATGAAGTTAAATATGTGGCGCTATAGTGGTTTTGGATTGTTTGAGGTACTCTTAGTGTATTGTAAACCCTCATTTGTTCCATATTCATTTAAATTGATTTAATATCATTTTTTCACACACACCATTATATACTCTCAAACTATATTTAGAGTGTATTTTTATTCTTATGGTGTTAAATATTTTAGTAAATGTCCATACTCGCTTCTTTTATGTGTTCTAAGGGTTTAGACTAATGACAGGGCTGCATGATTGTTGTGGGGGTATTCTTTTCATATAAATATACCTATACTATGTCATCAAATGAATCAACCATGGAAAGCCCGACCACCCCCCATGGATAGCCCCCCCCCCCCCCCCCCGCCCGGAAAGCCCCCCCACCCCCTTGACACCCTCGACCCCACTGGACAGCGCCGCCACCCCCGTGGACAGCCCGACCACCCCCCGTGGACAGCCCGCCCACCCCCTGGACAGCCCCCCCCCCCCCCCCCCCCCCCACTGGATAGCCCCGCCACCCACATGGGCTGCCCGCCCACCCCCTGGACGCCCCGTACCCCCCATGGGTAGCCCTCCCACCCCCTGGACACCCCGCTCACCTCCTTGGACAGCCCTCCCACCCCCCTAGACTCCCCCTACCCCATTGGACAGCCTGACCACCCCCGCGGACAGCCCGCCCACCTGGACACCCCGACCCCCCTAGACACCCCCGGCCCCCTGGACACCTCCAACCCCCCGGACAGCCCCACCACCCCCTAGACACCCCGCACCCCCCTAGACAGCCTGCACCCCCCTTGGACACCTTGTACCGCCCCCAGACAGCCCACTCACCTACTTGGACAGCCCTCCCACCCCCGGACAGCCCGCTCACCTCCTTGGATAGCCCACCCCCTGAACACCTTGTACCCCCCCCCCCCCCCTCGGACAGCCCCACCCACCCCCTGGACACCCCGCTCACCTCCTTGGAATGCCCACCCACCCCCCCTGAACACCCCGCACCCCCCCTTAGACACCCTGTACCCCCCCCGGACAGCCCGCACACCTCCTTGGACAGCCCACCCCCTAGACACCCTGTACCCCCCCCCCCCCCCCGGATAGCCCCTCCGACCCCCTGGACACCCCGCTCACCTCCTTGGACAGCCCACCCACCCCCTGGACACCCTGCACCCCCCTTGGACACCCTGTACCCCCCCCCCCCCCTGGACAGCCCGCTCACCTCCTTGGACAACCCCCCCCCCCCCCCCCGGACAACCTGCTCACCTCCTTGGACAGCCCACCCCCTGGACACCCTGTACCCCCCCAGACAGCCCCACCCACCCCCTGGACACCCCGATCACCTCCTTGGACAGCCCTCCCACACCCTAGACTCCCCCTACCCCATTGGACAGCTTGACCACCCCCGCGGACTGCCCGCCCACCTGGACACCCCGGCCACCTGGACACCTCTGACCCCCCGGACGGGCCCACCCCCCAAGACACCCCACACCCCCATGGACACCCCTCACCCCCCTTGGACAGTCTCGCCACTCCCCTAATCATTATCATACTACTCATCTTGATCTCCCTGAAGAATTTAAAGTATAAAACTCATGTACTCCCAACATGATCCTTAAGGATTATGTATTCCTTGATCCACTTCCAATATCTTACTGGGCAATCCTTTAATATAGGCATTAGAAATTATGTATCTTATTTTCTTATATACAATGTATTTTGTTGTATTTCTTAATATGATTCTCATATAGAGTAATGTGTCAGTTATGCTTTTATATAAAGTAAACAATTGTCATTTACCTAAATATTTTTTTGATTATACTTCAATATTATTGAATTGCTTTGAAATTAATTATTGCAGTTTTTTTTCAAAATGGACAGAAGTTGGATGTACAAAACTGATTGGATTTCAACCGATTTTCAAAATAATTTGAATGGCTTTCTAGATTTTGCATTTGACAAGGCTTCAGATAGTGGTCGCATACACTGCCCATGTTTTAATTTTGTTGGAAGACCTTGGTTGAGTTGTGACGTAGTTAGCTATCATATAACCAAATATGGTTTCCAAACAAACTATTATGTGTGGTATCACAATGGAGAGAAAATGGAATCTCAAAATGTTGATGATCCAAATGATAAGACTGAATTGGAGAGTTTGATATATAATCAGTTTCCATTTATTCGGCATCATGAGAAGGAAAGGATGTCTAGGAAACAATATTTCGATACAAGCACACATGATGCATCCAATGAAAATGATGATGTTGATAGGGTGAAAAAATTAAATGATGTTTTGATGACTCCAGTATATCGGCAATGTGGTAAAATGAAAAAGTTGGAATTTTTAATCCGATTGTTTCATGGGAAAACTATGTATGGGATTTCAAATACTGCGATTGATTACATTCTTACCTTCTTGAAGGAATTACTTCCAGATGATGCAGATATTCCCTCAAACCACTATATGGCATGGAAGTTAGTTGATGAACTTGGATTCTCAAAAAAAAAATTCATGCTTGCTCGAATGATTGCAGCTTATTTTGGGAGGAAGCTACTGAAAGAAATGATTGTATCAAATGTGGAACCTCCCTATGGAATCCAAAAGATGATGGATCACCATCTCGTGTGCCACAAAAATTAATGTGGAACTTTTCATTGATACCCAGATTACAGAACCTTTTCATGTCAGATGAAATATCCGTAAAAATGCGATGGCATGACACCAAGAGAAAAAAATAATAATGAAGAGTTGGTTCACCCTATGGATGGATTTGAATGGCAGAGATTTGATGCTCGATATCCTAAATTTTCAGCCGACGTTTGTAATGTGAGACTGGGTCTTTCATGTGATAGTTTTAATCCATTTGGGCAGATTCTTACTTTGCACAGCACATAGCCGGTTTTCATACACATTTATAACCTTCCCCCTTGGTTGTGTATGAAAAATCCTTACACTTTCTTGAGTATACTGATATCTGGACCTTCTGATCCCAACAATGATATAGATGTATACATTCAACCTTTAATAAAAGAGTTGAAACATCTTTGGGATGTGGGTGTGCCCACATAAGATGCATGTTCGAAAGACATATTTCAGATGCATGCTGCGCTTATGTGGACGATCAATGATTTTCCTGCTTATGCAATGATGTCTGGATGGAGCACTAAAGGATAATTGTCATGTCCTATTTGTATGAATAATACTTGATCGAGAAGACGTAAATATCGTCGTAGTTTTAGTTTTATGGTACATCGACGATTCTTGCCAATGAACCATCCATATAGAAACAATCGTCGAAGATTTGACAATACCATGGAGAATGACACTCCACCTCAGCGTATGTTTGGAACTGATGTGCTTAATGAATTGAAAGATTTCAGTTATTCATTTGGGAAGGGTGTAATGAAATCTAGAAAGAGGAAAAATGTTTCCAATGATACATGTTACAATTGGAAGAAGAAAATTATATTCTTTGAGTTGCCGTATTGGTCAACCAACTTGTTATGTCATTTCTTAGACGTAATTCACATTGAAAAGAATATATGTGAAATGTTGCTTTTGATTCTTCTTAAATGTCAAGGGGAAGACAAAATATGATTTACGATCTCGGCATGACTTGGTAGATTGGGGGATCAGACCAGAATTGCATCATGTCTGTATCAGTGAAAATAAATGGCAAGTTTCATGTGCTTCTTATGTGATGACACCTGCTTAAAAAAATCAATTTCCGGAAGTTCTAGAGATTATTAAAGTTCCTAATGGCTATTCAATCAATATATCAAAACGGGTCAACAGAAAATATTTGAAGATGAAATCTTTGAAGACTCATGATTATCACGTCCTTTTTCATGAGTTGATTCCAACAGAAATCCGTCATCTCTTGTCCAATAATGTTAGAGTCTCAGTTATTCGGTTGTGCTATTTTTTTAGAGATATTTATGCTAAGAGACTATCCAAATACTTCTTGCAAAAACTGTTGGCAGAGACACCATTAATTTTGTGAGAGTTAGAGAAAATATTCCCTCCATAATTTTTTATATTCATGTTGCATCTGACTGTCCATCTTCCGACGAAAATACTTCTTGGAGGAATCGTTGCTTTTCATTGGATATATCCAACTGAAAGAAACATGTTCACATTGAAATCATATGTTCGGAACAGGAATTATCCTGAAGGTTCTATTGTGAACGGTTACTTGGCTCACGAATGTATGGATTTCTGCACAATGTATTTGTCTGATCTTACTACGAGAGTAAACAGACCAATGAGAAATGAAGAAGAACAGTATGGGCAAATTGAACCCAGTTTTCCATCACTTCCTCAGACAGGAGGAATTCTGGGATCATATACCATGACGACATTAATCCTTGAAGAGTGAGAGATGGCACATCGCACAGTGTTGTTCAATTGTGATTTGTTCGATGAGTATATCAAGTAAGTAAATTGTGCATGTATCTTTTATCTTATCTCTTGTAATTTTAAATATTTGTCAAACTATTATTATTTTTATCTACAGGGAAAATAAAGAATTGATATATAAAAAGCATCATTCTTTATTTTTGAGAAGGAAAGAGACTTTGCATAGAAAAGGGTTTTCTGCTTGGTTGAAATTGAAGGTAAACATATTTCTGTAATAACTAAATAAAAATAATATTTAATTAACTTTACTATTTGTTTATATTTCAGGTATCGAGTTTTCCTGTAGACTTTGTTTCTTAGGAAACAAGAGCTTTGGCTTTTGGTCCTAATACCATGTTTCGTGCTTGTAAATCACTTGTGATCAATGGATACAAATTTATTATCACTGAACGAGCAAGAAACATGAGAACACAACATAATGGTGTTATGTTAACTTCCACAATAGACTGTTATGCCAGCTCATCGGATACTAGACCTCATTCTGAAAATGTTTCTTATTATGGAGTCGTGGAGAAAATAATAATTTTGGATTATTACTCGCATGGTCGATTCACGATGATGAAATGTCAATGGTTTGATTCAATGACGAGGCAAGGCACCTTTATTGATGATTGTGGATTTTGAGTTATTGACATGACTCGCACTCTTGCCACTGATGAACCATATGTATTAGCATCAATGGTGAAACAAGTTTTTTATGTCAAAGATCATCGTCATCCTAAATTCGGTGTAATTATTGAAGTAAATCCCAGGCATGTTTTTGATGATGGTGATGATGAAGTTGACACTATCCATACTGCAATTGGAAGCAATCCGTTTATTACTTATGATGACGCCAATATCTCAATTGTCAGAGTTTATTGTGAACCCGATGTTGTGGTGGGAAATATATAGAATCATACAGTCGTGTTCTCACCTACATGTTTCACCTACATCATTCAGAGTGTGTATCCTAGTACTTACTTTCAAACCACCATAAATGTTATTTTACTTTATGTTTTTTATCAGAATGGTTTTTCTATATTTTTTTTTTGGGTTACACATTAGTTATCTATTTTTAATTACTTCCATATTTGTTTTCATTGCAGGAAATGACACCCATTGAAGAGAGACGACGGAAAAAGATGACAGATAATAATCGTTGCATGGTACATATGGGTGTTCCTCCACTCATCCCTGTTGTGAGTATTTTATTTCAAATATAAATATTTCAATAACTTATAATATCATGTGTTTACTTATGTGTTAAACTTTTTTTCAGGATCGACCCCCTAGATGAGAGATATCTGCCGAGGAGCCTGATATTGCACCCAGTAGAGTGGCTGGTGGTAGGAGGGGGGTGGTGTCAGAGATGGACGATCATCTAGTGGGCCCGGTACTGAGGTCGGTGGTACGGGAGCTCATGGGGTGAGAGTTAGATGATCCACCGCCAGATACGTATCTTCTTCACCCCATTTTGATCCTGGTGTGTCTCCAGGGACACACAGGATATTTAGACCTCTTATGTTTACACTACCAGTTGGCCAGACGTCTATGCCATCTTCTTTTTCGTCTGGTTCATTATCTCCGAGCTATTATATTCCACCTTATTCGACTCCTGATGCGACACAGTATGCGGATGAGGAGTGTACACTAAGGGACACTCCACCTGTACAGGATATTCCTTCAGCTTCTGCACATCCAGTGATTCCCATTGATCCGACTACCACAGGTATATTTATCTGACTCTATCAAATTTTTATACCAAAATTTATTTTATTATAACTTGTACTGATATTATTTTTCTTTTATAACAGATTCATCTACAGATAGGAGGCGGGGGAGGGGCGTACTCTCTTGCGTGCAGTATGGAACCGCCAGACACAGTTGATGGTTGAATATAATGTTGATGGACAAATGATTGAGAAATCTGGGCAGGAATGTCGGGGTTTTTTGGCGACGCTAGCCAAATACTTCAATATCATTCCAGTCATCCCTCTCTCTTGGAGACAACTGCCACACGAAGTCAAAGATAACGCGTGCGCACAAATATGGGTAAAAAATCTATTGGATTTAATGTATTATTTTTTGTATTTATATGAACTAATATATTGGGTTTCAGCTTCGGTTTAACTTCCCGGATGGCGAAGGTGCACGACCAGCGCGTTTAAAAGAGTTGGG
This sequence comes from Viscum album, assembly GCA_963277665.1. Classification (NCBI taxonomy): domain Eukaryota; kingdom Viridiplantae; phylum Streptophyta; class Magnoliopsida; order Santalales; family Viscaceae; genus Viscum; species Viscum album. The sequence continues at coordinate 1,720,646,387 of OY728141.1, forward strand.
AGAGCTTTGGAGAGCTTATAAGCATTCCCTATATGTTGACTGGTGTGATAGGGTGGGCACGGATTTAGAGACATTATTATCTTGGATGACTGCCTGATAGAGCAATATATCCAAATGATTACCCATTGGGCGACTACCAAATTTAAGGTATTAATCTCATTTGAGGTATTTAAATCAGAGTTTTCATATTTTGCATTAATATAATATTATTTATTATTAAACATTATTTAGGAATCTTCTGAAAAAAACAAAAAAACATTGATTCAAAGAAATACATCCACACTTTGGGGTGCACAACTATGTCAGATCATGAGAGGCAGCTGGTACGATATAGTTGTTTATACTTTTTCTTTAGTACTTTCCCTTTTTATTATTACCTACTTAAATTATGTGATTTATTAAATATTGAATATATGATTATACTTGCACTTTATATTGTTTCAATGTCATTACAGAATCACAAATTGAATATTGAAGGACGTATCCCTCGAGCAAAATTGTTTTGCTCGAGTAGAAGAAAAAAAGATGGAATTGCGGTAAATAAATCAACCCAAGAAAAGATTGTAAGTTTTAATTTGTTTATTTCAAAGTTTAATATCTATTTTGAAATTTATTAATCTATTAATATTTTTAATAGGCTGCTTTAGAGGCTCTTGATTCCCAGGAGCATGATAATTTTGGGCCACATGATCATTTATATCAGGTTTTGGGAGAGGAGCACTCTGGTCGAGTACGCTGCCGACCTGGTAAGAATATAGTTCCGACGAGGTATTGGTCTTCTCCAGGTATCCATTCTAGTACGACTGAGTTGGAACAGGTCAAGGAGAAAGCAAGAAAATCTGATAAAAGGGTCACAGAGTTGGAAGTACAAGTTCAAACGAGGGACAAAGAATTTATGAAACTGATGAAAGCTTTATCTTCATCACTTCCACCCGAGGCTAGCGCGGCTTGTCAGACATTTATTTCATCGATGGGTGCATTATCCAATGCACCAGGAGACAGCTCTAGCGGAAATCGAGATCATGACGTTCCTGGTGATGATGAGGATGCTGAAGAGGACGAGGGTGAGGATGAGGATGAGGAAGAGGGTGAGGATGGGGCCGAGGGCGAGGATGGGGCCGAGGGTGAGGATGGGGCTGAGGACGAGGATGAGGCCGACGATGAGCATGGGGACGATGAAGAGGATGACAAAGAGGACAGGGATGGAGGTGAGGATGAGACCGATGATGATAGTGGTGATGGTGATGGTGATCAGGGGCAGATTGATCCATTTCATTTTTGAATTCTGTATAACTCTTTATTTTTGAACCTGGTTTTCCACTCTGGGGTTTTCCTCTGCTTCATAGGGATGTTGTTATCAGATCTCTTTTTTTTACTTGATTCTTATTGTATGATTAGTCTACTAACTAGACCTTTAGTATTCCTTGGTATTGTGATTCCCTGTATGATATCTGGTTTGATAAGTTAATATGGTCATCTTAATATTCAAAAACAATCACTCGAAATTTGGGGTGTCCATGGGCCGGGTCGGGTCGGGTCGGGTCATGGGTGTTCTAGGGCCTAAGGACATATGGTCATCCATAAGTAAGATTTCGGGCCTAAGGAAATGACATGAAAAATTATGTGTTTTAGATCCATGGGTAATATTGGGGGTTCATTTTAAAAATAATAAAATGAGGGTTTGAGGTGGAAAATGATTTATTAGGTGATGAATTCCCTTGGTTAAAAAATATAAATAAGTGTGTTTCTTTTTTATTTTGATAAATGGATTTTAATGATAATGAAATATTGGTTAATTTATTTGGTTAAAAAATTTATTTTTAACATTTTTATTCTCTATTTTATATATTGTCATTGATTGGGAATATAATTTACAAACAAAAAAATTTCCAATTACTTATAATATTTATATGTATTAAATTGAGTAATTTTGAGAAATTTTTATATTGTATTATGTGCAAATTTTGCATATATAATATGAAAAATTTGAAGAGTTTATATTTCACCCTTAATATCAATTATTGACAACACTTTTAGTTTATGGTTAGTGTCTTAGAGTGCACTAAAAATGGATTTGGATTCTATTTAAACTTTAGGAAAACGATCCATGGGTCATTTTTGTCATGTAAGAGTCAACCCCGCCTCAATATAAGGCACGGTGTGGCTGGTACCACTCAAACTGTCTCACTTTAATTTGAAATGGACAGGATATTAAGTGAAAACAACTTCCGGCATACGGAAAACTGGCAAAACGCATTCGTATTCTGTTTAAACATTAGGAAAACGATCCATGAGTCATTTTTGACGTGTATGAGTAAACCCCACCTCAATCCGAGGGCCAGTGTGGCCGGTACCACTAAAAGTGTCTTTCTTTTGTTTAAAATGGATGCGCTTTTAATTAAAATAAATGACATACGGAAAACTGACCAAACCCATTCGGATTGTGTTGATACTTTATGAAAATAATCCATGGGTCATTTTTGACGTGTACGAATCAACCCCGCCTCAATCTGAGGCGCGGTGTGGCCGGAACCACTCAAAGTGTCTCACTTTTCTTTGAAATGGACAACAGTTTAAGTAAAAACAACAACTGACATACGGGAAACTGACCAAACGCATTCGGATTCTGTTGATACTTTAGTAAAATTATCCATGGGTCATTTTTGTCATGTAAGAGTCAACCCTACCTCAATATGAGGCACGGTGTGGCCGGGTAACACTCAAACTGTCTCACTTTTATTTGAAATGGACGAGATTTTAAGTGAAAACAACTACCGGCATGCGAAAAACCGACCAAACACATTCTGATTCTATTGAAACTTTAGGAAAACGATCCACGGGTCATTTGTGACGTGTATGAGTCAACCCTACCTCAATCCGAGGGCCGGTGTGTCCGGTACCACTAAAAGTGTATTTCTTTTGTTTAAAATGGTTGTGCTTTTAATTAAAATAAACGACATACGGAAAACCGACCAAACGCATTCGGATTGTGTTTATACATTATTAAAACGATCCATGCGTCATTTTGGACGTGTATGAGTCAACCCCACCTCAATCCGAGGCAGGGTGTGGCCGGCACCACTCAAAGTGTCTCACTTTTCTTTGAAATGGACAACATTTTAAGTAAAAACAACAACTGACATACGGGAAACGGACCAAACAAATTTGGATTTTGTTGATACTTTAGGACAAGTATCCATGGGTCATTTTTGTCGTGTATGAGTCAACCTCACCTCAATCTCAGGCACGATGTGGCTGGTACCACTCAAACTGTCTAACTTTTATTTGAAATAGATAGGATTTTAAGTGAAAACAACTACCGACATACGGAAAACTGACCAAATGAATTCGAATTCTGTTGAAACTTTAGGAAAATGATCCATGGGTCATTTGTAACATGTATGAGTCAACCCCGCCTCAATCCGAGGGACGGTGTGGCCGGTACCACTAAAATTTTCTTTCTTTTGTTTAAAATGGATGTGTTTTTAGTTAAAATAAACGACATACGGAAAACTGACCAAACCAATTCGGATTGTGTTGATACTTTATGAAAACAATCCATGGGTCATTTTTGACGTGAATGAGTCAACCCCACATCAATCCGAGGTGTGGTATGGCCGGCACCACTCAAAGTGTCTCACTTTTTTTTGAAATGGACAATAGTTTAAGTAAAAACAACAATTGACATACGGGAAACGGACCAAATGCATTCGTATTCTGTTGATACTTTAGGAAAAGTATTCATGGGTCATTTTTGTCGTGTATGAGTCAACCCCAAATCAATATGAGGCACAGTGGTGCCAGTACCACTCAAACTGTCTCACTTTTATTTGAAATGGACATGATTTTAAGTGAAAACAACTATCGGCATGCATAAAACCGACCAAACGCATTCGGATTATTTTGAAACTTTAGGAAAACGATCCATGGGTCATTTGTGACGTGTACGAGTCAACCCAGCCTCAATCCGAGGGCCGGTGTGGCTAGTAACACTAAAAGTGTCTTACTTATATTTAAAATGGATGCGCTTTTAATTAAAATAAACGACATACGGAAAACCGACCAAACACATTCGGATTGTGTTGATACTTTAGGAAAACGATCCCTAGGTCATTTTTGATGTGTATGAGTCAATATATCCTCAATCTGAGGCACAGTGTGGCCGACACCACTCAAAGTGTCTCACTTTTCTTTGAAATGGACAACAGTTTAAGTAAAAACAACAACTGACATACGGAAAATGGACCAAAAGCATTCAGATTCTGTTGATACTTTAGTACAAGTATCCATTGGTCATATGTGTCGTGTACGAGTCAACCCCGCCTCAATCTGAGTCATAGTGTGGCCGGGTACCACTCAAACTGTCTCACTTTTATTTGAAATGGATAGGATTTTAAGTGAAAACAACTACCATCATACGGAAAACCAACCAAACGCATTCAGATTCTGTTAAAACTTTAGTAAAATGATCCATGGGTCATTTGTAACGTGTAAAAGTCAACCCCGCCTCAATCTGAGGGCCGGTGTGGCCAGTACCACTAAAAGTGTCTTTCTTATGTTTGAAAAGGACATCATTTTAAGTGAATACAACTGAAATTTACACTTATCAATGATAGTCGCAAAATCTTTTTCATGAGTTGGGTTGTTTCACTCATGGGTTCATAAGTGACGAGACTCCTAATAAAATACATTTTCACCATATATTATAAACAATACAAGTTCAATGCAAAATTCATCACAAATCATTACATACCCAAATCTAGGATCATAAAAAAATGGGATATGAGCCAATTTCAAACTCTTATTCAACTCTAATAGGTATTTCTCATACTATTTTGCCTATTAGAATTTGATGGGGAGGTTGGGGCTATGCTGGTTGGGGGGTTGTGCAGGGGTGAGGTGAATTACTACTGGATGATTGTTGTCTTATGAAGATTGAAATAGGGAATTGTTGTACATGACATGGTTGGAAGAGTTTGATGATTTTATATGTTTTTTTTGTTCTATTTATGTGTTTTTTATATTGTTTCAAGTCTGTATGTATTTTTGTGATTTTATTTATGCAGGTGTACAGTGGAGGGGCTACTGGAGGGGGGGCTGCTGGGCTGCAGTTCTGGAAAAACTCAATACCAACGGTTATAAACCGTTGGTATAAGGGTGCTGGAATTCTGGAAAAACACTATACCAACGGTTTTAAACTGTGGTATAGGTGTTCAGGATTTCTGGAAAACAAATACCAACGGTTTATAACCGTTGGTATTGGTGTTGCTGGAAAACCAATACCAACAGTTGTAAACCGTTGGTATAAGTTTTCTTGAAAATCACATTACCAACGATTTAGAACCGTTGGCATAATACTTCCTAAAATGCATTACCAATGGTTTATAACTGTTGGTATACATTGGGTTAAATTTATATAACCAATATACCAATGGTTTGGATCAAACCGTTGGTATAAGGCTTTCCTCACGGCTTACTAGCCAACAGTTTGGAAAACCGTTGGTATAACCTTTTTTTCTAGTAGTGATATTTCAAATGATTCTCTTGCTATAGAGGATTCTTCTATAAAAATTGTTTGGGAGATCAAACTATTGGTGTGCATAAAACGGGTAAATTGGTTCTTTTATGGTTTGATCTACTTTTTTCGGTATGTTCTATTTTTTGATAATTTTATATGCATCAAAATGATTATTTAAACACATAATATAAGTTATATCTCAAATAGTTATTTATTATATACCTCTGTATTCATGGTGAAATTTATAGTAATGGATTACAGTTAAACAATTTATGTTCTTTTGTTCCATAAACAAGTGTTGTAGTTTATAATAAAAACTGCATAAGAATATAGAGATAGTCTGATTTAGGTAAAATATTTTATGAATTTATGAAATACCATATCTTATTCATAAATGATACTACACCTATAATTCATTCCAATGAAGTAAATTGATCAAAACTATTAGGACATTCAACAATCCTAGGATTTAAAAGTGGAAATATATTAGTTTAGAAATTAATGGTCCCAATACATGGTTTCAGAATGTATACAGACATAATGATGCAGTCAGGTGTGGAGGGGGTCTTTTTAGGGGTAGGGGGATGTAGTTGGTGTTGTCTATGGGGAAGGGGTGGGGACGGGGCTTTATGGGGGAGTGCTTGTATAAGGGGGGAGGGGTACTATGTTTGGTGGGGGCTGTGAAGGGTGAGGGGGCTGTCCAGGGGGGTGTAGGGTGGGGGGGATGCAGTGGGGGGGATGCAGTGGGGGTTGTCTAGGGGGAAGGGGAGGGGGATGGGGCCTCATGGGGGAAGGTTTTGTATATAGGGGGAGGGTACTATGAAGGGTGGGGTGTGTGAAGGGTGAGGTGGTTTTCCAGGGGGTGTAGGGTGGTGGGGTGTATGGGGGTGATGTCTAGGGGAGGGGGCTATTCGAGGGTTGTGCAAGGTGGAGGGGGGTTGTCCAGGGGGTCTAGGGTGGGGGTTTTCCAGTGGGAGGGGTGTAGGGTAGGGGGTGTCCATTGGTCTTACCTGGTTTTATTTTTCTCGAACAAAAATTATTTAATCTAATGTTTATTTTTTTCCTTTTGTAGGTACTCAATGATAAAAATCAGGATGTGTGAAATTTAAAAATAGAACGATGAATGGTATGTATACCAAGACGAAAACATATATTCATTATAGGTAATTAATTCATTGGTTTACCTCTATTGAACCTTTCTTTGATATTCCCACTGAATGGAACAACATTTAATACTTTATTTCATTGTGTTATTATTGTTTAGTTTTTCTTCTAAAAACATAAATACTTTGCATGTTGATTGTATTGAATCTATGTCTTCTTATTGGGTGTTGAGTTTATGAGCATACCGGTTTCTAGGGGTGGGGATGTCCAAGAAGGAGGGGATTTCTAGGAGGGGTGTCTAGGGGGAATGGGGCTGGTGTTCTGTAGGGTAGGGGGGTTGTCTAGTAGGTGGGGGCTGTCTAGGAGGGGTGTCCATAGGGAAGGGGGTTGTCTGGTGGGGGATGTTTAAGAAGGTGTGTAGGGTGGGGAAGGCAGTGTGTAGGGTGTGGAGGGGTGGGGGTCTTCAGGGGTGGGGGTCTACAAGGGTGGGGTGATGGGGGTTGTAGGGGGGAGGGGTGAAAGGTGCTCTACTTGGGGTGTAGGGGTGTGTAAAGGGTCTCTATAGGGGAGGGGTGCTAGGGGGTCTGTAGGGGGGAGGAGTGTGCAGGGGTGTAGGGGTGAAATTGGCGTCTGTAGGGGAGAGGGTGTGCAGGGGGTGAAAGGGGGTCTACAAGGGAGAGGGGTGTGTAGGGGATGTGTTGTGTATGGGGGTGTGTCCAAGGAGGGGGTGTATGGTCAGGGGATCTGTCCAGGAAGGAGGGGCATGGGGGTGTGTATTGCGTACGGTGAGGGAGGAGGGAGGGGTGTAAGGGGGTGTGTAGTGAGGTGGGGGTGTGCAGGAGTAGGGGTGCAAGGGGGGGTAGGGGATGTGCGGTGGGAGGGGTGAAAGGGGGTTTAGTGAGGAGGATAAGGGGTGTAATAGGTAGGGGAGGGGTTCAAGGTAGAGGGGGAGCAAGGGGGAGGGAAATGTTGTAAGGGGAGGGGTGTGTAAGTGCAGGGAGTGCTGGTGCAGGGTGGGGTTTGTGGGTGGGGGTCCTCTCAACAACTATCACGGTTCACCGTGGTGTTTTTTTTATGAAATGTAAAGGCATGTAGCCACAGTTTCAAACCATGGCTATAAACCTTGTGTAACTTAAGCTTCTACCACAGTTTTAAACCATGGCTATACGGATTTAGCCATGGTTTAACTGTGGCTATAGGGATTTGGCCACAGTTTGAAACTGTGGTTATAGGCCTTGCCGTATAACAATGCCAATACTAGCTAAAGTTCATTAAACTATGTCTATAACATATTTCCATGGGATTTGAGCCTATATCAATGGTTCCAAATAGTGGATATAGCCTAAATTTCTACTATTGTGTCAATAGATAAGTCATTGTCCAAAATGTTCAAAACTCATGATGGTGTCAATGTACTTGGATATAAGTTTTTCCTTATTTTAAAACCATATGACCCCTTTATATGGATATATTAAAAGGAGAACAATATCTTAAATGAAAAAATCTATTTATTTTAATGATTTTCATCATAGCTTATCTTTCATATTTTTATTACTTTAATGTATTTCTAAATGGATTAAACCTTACATATCATTTCTTACACAAGTTCAAGTCACAAAATATTACATTAACCAACTTTATCTCAATATGTTTAAGTTATATATCTCTTCCCATATAGATTTTAACATGGTTCCATCTAAATAATGGAGTAAAAAGAGTTTCGGTGTGATTAATAGACTAATAGAAGATATTGATCCTATCTTAATTTCAAGTCCATTGTGTAATATATCAACATGTATTCATGATTAGGAATTATCCATTCAAATTGAATATTTTTCTAGGGGTTATATGATGTACCAAATTTCAAATCCATTTTTAAGGAATATTAAATATTAATCTAGAACATAGACGTGATATTTGGATCTTGATCAAATATGATCAAAAGTAGTACCCCATGTATTCTCATTAATTTCTTGAAATATATCTTGGAAATTTAATTTAGAAAAAAATATCATTAAATGTATGTTAATTATAATGAATCATACCTTAATCATCCCATAATTAGGAGTTTAATATCAAGGATTGAATTTTATTTCATTCACGTGGTCTTTTAGGATAATTTTTTTATAGAATTTAAAGAAAAAATCTTACATATTATAACCTTACAATATAAATTTGACATTACCACTCAGTGTTTATTTTTTCCATAAAATAATATTCATAAATTTAATCTTCTTTTTTTATTCAAAACATATTTTCTTATTGTATACAGAATCCTCGTAGAGGAAATATAGACATTGTTATTGTTATTAATCATCCTTAAGCCTAGTGAATTTTTTTTTAAAATGAGGTATGAGTAAAATAAAGGTTAGTAAAGGAACAAAAATAAAATAAACCTATTAGTCAATTTGTAAACCTAAAAAATCCATAGGGAATTTTATATTTTCATAATAAATATTTGAGATAAAATATCTATTTATTTTTCCATGAAAACAACATAATTTTTTTATATATTTAATAAAACATTTCATATTCAATCATGAATTATAATTCATAATCATAAGGGTTTCCTAGTAAACATGAAAACTCATGAAAATATTTCATTGAAAAACAACCCTTTCACATTTTTAAAAAAGATTGTAAATATTCCTTAAAAACATGAGCTTATATTCTTACCTATTAAAATTAAAAGATTTAATTTATAAACCATTAAAATAATATCTTGTAGCTATCTTGGGAAATTATCACTGTATTCACCCTTAAAACTGTTCTAATGGAATCACCTAATCAGATAATTCTAATATCTATTAGGAGTAACGTATCACTGGTAAACTCTTTCACTTTACCCAATGTATTAGAGAGCTATGTCAGGTTCACCTATCATCAATGATATAGCAGGATTACCCATAATTCATGTAAAATAACTAATAACCATAGTAATAATAAAACACATGTACTTTACACATTTACCGTAAAACTCATTTTAATTTTCATTCAATACCATAAGAAATAACACTTTTATCTATCTTATAAAGTTGACAAGAAATGTTTGTTTTATAGAAGAAATTTATAAAAATGAACATTACCAGAATAATGGGGTACAAACAATCATACATAGTATGATTTTTAAACAAAAATATTGTGGTGTTACATTATCCCTCCCCTAATGAAATTTTTTCATCAAAATTTTAATTTTATTCTCTCCAAATTTATTTAAGATAACATGGTAATAATATCATATATAGAATTTATCGTGAGCATTATTTTTTAGTCCGATATTTGGAAACATGTAATTTCATTCAAATTATTTTCTAAAATCATACTTTTATGGTTGAGTGTTACTTTACATATTTAACTAAATATATTTGAGAAATTATTTTACCATTAAGATAAATATTTTACGAAAATATGCGTACTTGATTTCTTTCCACTTCATAAATGTAATTTCATCCTTAATTTTTGATTTGGTCAATTTATGATTCTTTCTCACCTCTTATTCCAATGATGAATATTTGAAATTAATTATTCCTGCCTCAAGAACTAAAATTTATTTTCAATGAATCAAAAGATCTATAAAAGGATGAAAAGTTGTTCTGCCTATTTTTATTCATTAATAAAAATCAAAAAATGGTTGGTAAATGTTGAGATAATAACAAATTTGAAGAAATAAAACTTTAAACACAAAATCCTCAATAATAACACCCAAAATTTCAACTTCAATCATTCCATAAAAACAAAACATAAATCTCTTCAATATATGATTGACCAAATCTAAATCCCAAATATTTGAAATATTTGATCACGTATTTTTACAAGATAAACATATAATTTATTTCTAAATAATATAAATCAATCCTAAAGTCACATAAAAATAATGTATGTGACCTAATCATATAATCTATAAAATATGAAAATCATTTCCCTAAATAATATAAATATCCATAAATCCATAATAATATAATATATGTTGTAGTAAATCTATTTTTTATATAAAAATATTTATTATATTAATAAAAATTGGATGTAGTTTTCCTAAAATAGTGTAATAACATGAAAAAAGATTCTTGGATCAAAAATATTAGAGTGTGGTTGATTATTGAACATGTGGTTTACCCTGACCTCATGTTGGTCAGAATTAGATGTCCAGTTGAGGAATCCATTGGCGGTGAATTTATAACAAAACTCTATGGTTATCCATATAACATCGAGATGATTTGAGAGGATACCTGAGCATTCTTCATTGGAAAATTGCATCGGAGGACTGTGGGTGATCTGATCGAGGTGGATCAAGAGGTATTGAACGCACCCAGAATTCTCCTTTATAAGAAAATGAATTCTTTCCAACTATCAATCCAAATCAAGGTAGGAATAATAAATTGTGGTTTCAGCCCTCCTAAAGTAATTGTTAATAAATTGATATTATCTTACTTATTTTTTATTAGTTATTGCACATTATTCACATGATCCCATTCAATAATTTTAATTATTTAATTTAGTTAGACCTTGATATTCCATGTTTTCCCCTGGATATCCTCGTTTATGTAATCATTGGCCAAGATTACTTTTCTAATGATGGATTTACACTGTTCTTGTGAATTTATCCCCACTGTTCTTCATGTTCCCCACTATTGACCCATAGCGTCTCAGTTTAACAATGTTGGGGAGGGTTGAAGGGTGATTATACCCTCAGATTCATGGTGGTTTTAATAATTATGAACATGATTATTATTTGAAAACATATCTAGATGATTTGTGGATGATTCTCTATAGATCTGATATCTAGAGTGGAAATAGGTGATTAGAGGAACATGGTATGCATGAAGTCACATTTTGTGAATAGAATGTTTCTAATTTCCTGCCACCAAAGGGCCGGAATCAGTGTCCGGAGGTTATTCCATTATTTTTGGCGTGGTAAAATGGAAATATCCATAGAGTAAATGTCAGATTTGGAAAATTCCTGAAGGAAATTTGGGATATGAAAAATTTATGACTACACATCGTGTATTCCGGATGAACACATAGTTTGTAGTGGCCCCTGGCTATGGTGCTAGTGTTTAGGGTGGGGTTGATGATCACACGTCATTTTATTGGGCCCAAATGTCGTGTGACCCTCCCTTAGTGTCCAAGCTATGTGTTAGCTAGAATAGGCTTAAGAACCCATGAAGGATGGCACATTGTGTACTTCTAAAGTACATAGTAATGGGTTGGAACCCATGAGAAACCATGTACATGGCTAAAAACATGACCAAGTATACAGACATGTTCATGTACACATGCATGTCTAGGAGAACATGAGAAGGCCTCGAGTGGATGAGACACATAGTGTATGACCAAATAAGGTTGTGTATAATGAAATGACTTCCCAATCCATGTCTAGAGAAGAAGACATCCATGTGATGAGGCAGGGTCACATGACTTGTGGACCCCCAAACACACCATGTATTCCTACTAGAACTTATTCTTCTCATATTTCCTTCTTCGAGACTTGAATTTTGGCCCATGAGTAGACAATAATGAGTTTTTTTCTTCATAGTTCATGATGGTGGCCTTCATTGTGGCATATGAGATACGATGTTAGATGTTATGAGTGTTATTATTCTTTAGTTGATGCTTGAAAATGGAAGTGATCAGGGAAGGATCATTAGAAAAATTTCATGGTTGGAACTCCCCTATTTGACCAGGGCATGAGTCCCCCATATTCTATATACAAATAGAGAGAGAAATCCCTTACACTAGGCACCAGTCCTCTATCTAAGATGTGGTAATCCCCCATAATTGAGCTCTGACAATGTTTGGATCCTCTATAAAAGTAGCAGATCCCTTGATATTGGAGCATAGTAGTGGGGAGTGGGCCCCTCTATATAGATTCTGTTGAGGTTGTGTTTGATGTTGGGAATCAGTGGTGTGATTTTAGAGCTTCAAGAAGACTCATTAATCTTGGTTGGTCTATGAGATAGTGATCTGAATTCTCTCTCAGTTGGGATTATTTATATGTATATATATAAATATAGGTATCGGTTTTTCTTTTCCCTCTTTCTATGGGTTGGTATGGCCTTTTCTGTATCACTCTTTCACTCTCCCTTTATGGTTTTTAGGGAATTCTACTAGGTATGTCTATACTCACCCCTACACAGGGTTTTCCCACACCTTTCATGTGTTATACATATGATGAAAAGAACAATGGTAGCTTTGGTGAAGCATAGGGATACTTGAGTGCATTTCCCATGTATAGTGGTCGGGACTTAGATACAAGGAGCCAAGCTCTATCAATTTTTATTTTCTTCTATTTATTGTCAGGTTGGTACTTGGTTTCAATTTAGGTGTGTATTTTTTCCATTTTTTCTTTATATTGTAGTATTATGTTGTATTTCTATAGAGGTTATTGCATGTATTTTTTCTCTAGATTTTACTATCTTTTATGTTCCTCTACAATTTTTCATGGATATGGTTGGGTATGTGAGTATTGAAACATTTGGAAAAGTCCTCTCATTTCATTTATACCTTATCAGTGCTTATCACCATCCCCTAGCCTATCGAATGCAATATCAAAGTTGTCACGCCTCGGTTTTACGCCAACCAGGTAAGACCCGGTGGGTCTAATCATGATAGAGCAGTATTATAGTAGTTATTTCCTTAGGATGGTGTTCATATTTTTCCATGTATGAGGATTAGTTAGGACTTAGAGAAAGATATCAAAGTATCTTGAGTGTGGATTTTAGGGTAGGGAACCTATTTTTGGCCTGGTAGCAACAATATCCATTCATCGGGACTCTAAATACTTGATTTTTAAATCAACTTACTGATACATTGATTGTGAGGAAAAATGGTACATGCATCATATAGTATTGATTACTTTGATTTTCCTTCTTGATTAATCTCTCCATATATATATACTCATCTGATCATGGTATGTCTTTATCACTTTTAGGATTCATCCTTGAAAACATCCATCTAGGTTATTGATTTAAGATCATTATGAAGATATAATGAGTGGTGAGGCCTCATTTCGAAGGATATTCCATGAGGGGTTTCCTCTAAGTGAGTAGGTGCACAACCCCTGTCTATTGAGTTGCATATAGTACTAATAGTTTAGGATAAATATGCATGTGCGATTAGAACACTCCACGAGTTATAGGATCAAATACCACTAAGGTTATGTGGTGATATAGATCTCGAGATGTCATTGGATTGGATTTAGTTAGTTTCATGAGTATTCTGGATGGGTTTGACCCCAACAGGTCAAATGGTTGCACTGGAAGCCAGTCTATTCCATGGCGTAGTAGAGATCTGGTGAATTATGGGGATGTAGACCCATGATGAGACACATCTCTAATGGTCTAACTACTAGTAGATATTTTTTAGGAGTATCTCCCTTCATGGTTATGATCAATTTTAATTTGAGAGATTCTTGAGGAACAGTAGGGTTATATAAAGGTGGAAGAGTATGCCATTAGTTTTACTAACCTCACCAAATACTTCCGTAACATGGAATAAGATGTCTTATTTTGGTCAAGGATGTTTAAGCAGAGTCTATATAGATACATTCTAGCTAGTTTGGTCCCCTTATGAATTCACACTTATAATGGAGTGCTAGAACAGGCTCTAGTGACTAAGAGCTTCCTAGAAGAGGTACACATAGCAGTTAGAGTCAGTGGATGACATCATGTAGATGATATGTCTGTAGCATGTAGCATGCATCATACAAAGAGGTATCATTAGAGGAGGAAGTAGCATTTTTGGACTCAAACACGTAGATATACTACTAAGAGATCACATAGAGGATCCAGTCATCCAGAGAGGAGTGATGCTATGATTTTAATTAGAGTGGAAACTTGGATCATGATTTATCAACACTTTCTGCTGAGAAATATAGGAATATAGTTGATGGAACTCTCATGGTAAAGTCATTGTTGTGATTATGGATCTCACAGATATGTCCAGGGAAAACCTTGGAGAGGTGATGCTAACAGAGGATCAAGTACCTCTCCAAAGGGAGGAGTGGTTTGTGGAAGAAGATATTATGATCTTCTACCACCACCAACAAGTGTCCCATGTTATGCTTAGGGATATAGAGGTTGGGGGTGTGGGAAGTTACATGCCATTGAGGGATATGATCAGGCTACATATGAGATAATTTGAAGTATGATCTGTATTTATTCTACTCTTTCCTTGATAATAGTAGATATAGGTGAGAGTCATTCATTAATCTCATTATTATTAGTCTGAGAAAAAGATATTCTAGTTGATACTTTATCCTAGTAGCTATGGATATAGGTACCTACAAAGAATTTATTATATTTATATAATATAAACTGTAAGTGAAATCTGTCACTTATTGGAGATAGTTTTGTGTGTGACCACATATTTATCTTAATGACACTTTATGATTTCATATTATATTTGGATAGGTTTTCTATGGTCCAAGACAGGATTGGATATCATCACATCTAATTTTTATGCCTCTGGAAAAATTGGATGAGATTCTACTTTGTAGGTGAGAGATATCTCATGGTTAAGCAAGTAGTTTTTGTGAGAAGGAAGTTGTAATACATTACCCATAATTTTGTGAGTTTTTCCTTTATAATAATGGTATCTGTAAGCATCTAGATTCCTTCGATAGAGGAGGAATATATATGAAATATTTTCTGAGGATGTTTTGAGACTATCTCCATGGTGGGAGACTAATTTCAATATTGACTTGCATCATGGGACCACACTTATATCTTCAGTGGCATATTGAATGGCCCCTACCAAGCTTTGAGAGATAGGGATGTTGTTCGTGGAGCTTTAAGAGAAAGGATTTATCATACCCAGTGTGTCCCTCTAGGAAACTCTAGTTTTTTTCATGGAAAAGGTGGACATGATCTTGGGGTTTTTTATTAATTATCGTTTCCTAAACTAGGTAACAGTAAAGAAAACATACCCCTTTAAAAGGAATTATGGCTTCTTTAGGCATCTATCAGGTACATGTAAGTTCTTGAAGATTTATATCAAGTCCATATTCCAATATTTGAGGTTTATCATGGTTTAAATTCTTAAGATAGGATTCAGATGCCTCTATAGACATAATGAGTTCCAGGTGATGTCATTCGGTGTGATGAATTCCCCCATTGTTTTTATTACTTTGATGAACCCAAACTTCCCCCCATACTTGTACTAATTTGTTATTATCTTCATTGAACACATACTTCTTTACTCCATGTTAGAGGAGGAGGATGAATATCAATTGAGAATGGTATTAGACTTACTTATGGTTCACTTGCTTTATGGTAAGCTTTTGAAGTTTTAGTTTTGGAATTGTGAGGTTCACTTTCTAGTTTATTTCATTTCTGATCTTTTTTTAGTTTTATAGCTAGTGAAGATTTATGTCATTCATTCTTGGGAGACACCCAAGAGTGTGTTAGAGGTGCGTAATTTTCTTGGATTGGAGGGGTAAAACAAGAGGTTTTTGGAATAATTCTCTAATATTTCATTCCCTTTAACTACATTGATGCGGAAATGGAATCCACTTACCTAGACCGATTAGTTTCAGAGAGCCTCTTAGCAGTTGAGGATGAGGCTGACTAGTGATCCTTTGTTAATAATACCAGTGAATGGAATAGATTAGGTATTGTTTTTAGATTCCTATAGAGTTGGTATTGAGTGAATGTTGATATATAGGAAATAATTGATCACATATGGGTCGAGGCAGTTATGACCCCATGGGCATAACTACACGACTAATGACCTAGATTTGATGGTGGTAGTCTTCACCCTAAAGATATGGAGGCACAATCTTCTAGGAGAGTTCTTTGTTGTATACTAATACCATCATAGTCTCATATATATATTCACATAGAGAGATCTTTACCTAAGTTATAGGTGTTAGTTATAGTCACTATAGTACTATGACTTTTAGATAGTATATACTCGTAGAAAGGGAAATATGGTGGTAGATTAACTTAGCAGGAAGTCTTGTTCATTCCTGGTGGAGGAGGAATCTAATCGAGTGGATTCTTTTCAGCTAAACCTAATGGAGGATAGGGGTTTATCTGTTCTTCATTGGATGGTGCTGACTCATCCACTCCTCCAATATGTGAGGTAGGACTATTTGGGAGACATAAACTATGATGTTCTACCTGACCAGATATCCACAAGGGATGCATCAGATGGATTATTTGAAGGAGGGGAGAATGTTATATTTTTTGGGGATGGATGATGGTTTAAATCATGATATGAGAGGTGGTGATGATTTATTTTAATTTTTATCCATTATTTTCACATCTTAGAGTGTAGAATATGTGAAATGACTAATTGTGACAGTTTTGGTGGGTTGGCATGAGGTGGAGAGTTGTTGAGTTTGTCTCTCGTTATCTCATGTATTAGCTGGTAAAGGCTGATAACTAGGTTATAAAAGTTCTGATGCAGCCTCTTTAGATCTCAAATTGTAAATGATAAGGAATATCCATGGACTTTGTTAAAGTTATTCTATAGATAGTGAGAGTACATCATGAAATCTGGGTGATATTTGACTGACTTACCAGGTCGGCACACTTCCTTGATATTAGGGAATATAATTAAATAGAGAGTTTGTGGTATTTGTACATATGGGATATTATTAGACTCCATAGGACACCCTTTATGATTATCTATGGCCATGATGCACGTTTTACATCACAGATGTAAAGAGTCTTATAAGATTCCATCGGGACCTTGTTGAGGATGGGTATAGTGTTTCACCCCCTAGATAGATGGGAAGACCAAGTGGACAATCCAAGTGTTGGATAATATGATAAGGAATTATTTGTTATACTTTTTTTGAATATAGTAGTATCACTTTTCATTGGTATATTTTTATTATAATAATAGTTATCAATCTACTATTGTAATTTCACCATTCAAGGCCCTATATGGGAGACCCTTCAGGTCACCCTGATATTGGTCTAAGATTTGAGAGACTTTTTTTATTAGGCCAGATATGATTCATGAAAAAACATATAATTTTTTTATGATTTGTTAGAATGTGAGGATATCCTAGATTTTTCATAAATATTACATAGATTTACGTCATAGGCATTTGGATTTTGAGTGGGGAGACTATGTTTTTCTAATAATCTCTTCATGATGTGGATTTTAGAGATTTGGCAGAGGAAGCAATATGTATTCAAGGTTTATCTAGTTATTCAATATCCTAATGATAGATATTGATGTTACTTCCCATTTGTAATTTCCCCACATTTGGATTGGGTACATTACATTTTCTATGTGTCACAGTCAAGGAGATGCATTCATGATCTTACACACATTATTGACTAGGGAGAACTATACATTGAGGATGGATCCACCTTCATAGAGTACCTGGTGGTGATCAAGGATCGATAAGAGAGGATCCTATGAGGATGGGCCATTCCTTTGGTTCATGGGTTGTGGCAAAACAAGAAGATACAAGAGAACTCATAAGAGTGAGAAAGACATATGTGGGCTCGCTATCCCCAACTTCTTGTTTAGATGATTCTTTTTGTGTTGAAAATTCTAGAATTATGGGAGAATTTAATCACTCTCTTTTTTCCTTACAATAGTTTGGATTATTTTAACGACCATTTTTAGAGTCATACACTAAGACGGTATGAGATTCTAAGGTCGGATGATCTCGATATTGATATTATAAGAATATTAAATATAATAATATAATGGGCCTAAATATTTCCTAAAATACATTAATAACTCCCAAATAGAGTCTCGTATAGTAAACATGATACCATATTTGATTCCTAAATTTTAGGTTTACCCTAGGTGTGACTTAAGGTTGGTCTTCTTAGGATGTCCAGTGGAGGCAGCCAATGGCAGGTGCATTTAATAGAATTAATAAATAATTTATTTATTTATTTTTTTAATTTACCTAACATAGTGAAACCTTAGTACCCACTTATGAAAAAATCAGTTAGGTTATCCACATAACCCTAGGAGTATTTCAAAGGTTCTCTGAGCATTCTTCATTGGTGTATCATATCAGAGGATAACGGGTGATCGGATCAAGGTGGATCGGGAGGCAACAAACACAACAGAACTTCTCCTTTGGCAGAGAATTCAATATTCCCAAAATATTTATCCAAAACAAGTTAGTACACGTCAATTTTTGTTTTTTACCTCCTTATTAAGAATGGATTTTATCTTCTTAATTTTTTTATTGGTGATTTCATGTTCTTATCATGACCCTGTTTGATAATTCAATTTAATTAATTCAGTTTAATCTTGATATACCATTATATCCCCAAGGGTATCATAATTTATGTAATCATTGTCTAAGAACATTTTTTAAATAAAGGATTCACTATGCTCTTTTTCATTTCTCTCGACCTTTTTTCATGTTCTTTGTTATTGGCCTATGGGGTCATAGTTTGACATTTTCAGGCCAGTTTTGAGTGCGATCAGACCCTCAAATTCATGGAAGTTATGAAAAGGATGGTTGGGATGCTGGTTTTTAGATGGATTTGGATTATTATCAAGTGATGATCTATGGATTAGGGATTCATAATTGTAGTGGGTGATACGATGCACATGGTATATGCGGCGAATCTTCATACAGACTGCTAGTTTCCAATTTCCATCCACAAGAGGGCTAGAATCGATGATCAAAGACCTTTACCTTCAGTTTAAGGTAGTCAAATAGTGAGATCCTTGGTGGAAAGTACATATTTAGAAAACACATGAAGGAAATTTGTGATCTAGAAAATTCGTCCCGAAATGTCACGTATTTCGAAAGAAAACATAGCGTGTAGTACCCCTATCTATGATTCTATGATTTCAAGTGGAGTTAAGGACCACATGTTGTATGGACTGGACAATAGGTCATGTCACCCAACCTGGGTGTAAAATCCATGGGATAGATGAAGCATGTCTAGTACCCCATGCAGTGCAATATTTTGTGTACTCCATATGTAAAAGGGCATGGGATAGCACCCAGGTATGGCCAAGTACATGGTTAGGAACACATCTAGGTACACGGGAAAGTCCAAGAATAGGTCTAGGTACATGGGAATGGCTAGGTGCACACGGAAAATCCTCCAGTGGCTTAGACATATCATGTATTGCACATATATGTCGTGTAGTATGGCCTTTATTACAAATCTATGTCCAGAGGAGAATGCGACCAGGGGACGAGGTGACGTCACATTTTGTGTGGACCCCCATACACACCATGTATTCCCTCCAGAAAGTCTTCCTCTTATATCTCCTTCTTTGAGACTTCGATTTGGACCTATTAGTATCTTATCATGAGTGGTTTTCTACATAGATAATGGTGGTGGAATTATTTGTATCATACGAGATATGGTGTGAGATGTTATGTGTGTGACACTTCTTTAGGAGAAGCTTGATGATTGTAGTGATAAGAGAATCAGAGATATGTCAAGATTAGAACTCCCATATCACACTAGGGTGTGATTCCCCCATACTATTTATACAGATAGAGACAATAATCGTTTGTACTAGGAACAATTCCTCTATCAATGAAGTGTTATTCCCCCATATTCGAGCTCTGAAGGTGTGCGGGTCCTCCATGGGAGTTGTGTATCACTCTGTTGTAGAGAACAGTAGTGAATAGTGGTCCCCTCTACATAGATTCTAGTGAGGTTTCATTTGATGTTGGGAATCGATGGTGAAATTTTAAGGCTCCATGCATACTCATAAACCTTATCTAGAATATGATATGGAGATCTCCTTTATCTCTTGTCTGGGTTTCTTAATTATTATATATATATATATATATATATCAGTTTTTCATTTCCCTCTTTCTATGGGTTGAGCTAACCTTTTTTATATCTCTCTATCACTTCCTTTATTGTTTTCATGGGATTTTACTAGTTATCTATATACTAACCCCTATATGTTATTACACTCACATATCATTTCTTGTGAAGATGATGAACAATTTTGTGGTGACTTTGGTGGATCTTAGGGATACTTTGGTGCAGTGACCATGTATGGTGGTTAGGACTTGAGATCAGAAGCTGGGATCTCTCAGTTTTCATTTATTCCAATTACTTTTAGGTTGGGACTTCATTTATAGTTGGGTGTGTATTTTCCCCCTTTCTTTTTGGTTTATATTTTTGTACTCTATAGTATTTACCTAGTGTTCATTACATGCATGTTTACTCTAGATGTTACTATATTTAATATTCCTCTGATTTTTTACATGGAGATAGTTGGGTGTGTGAGTATATGTACATTAGGAAAATGCCACCCATTTAATTTATTCCTTATTGGCACTTTTTCATCCCCTTGCATATTGGAGGTGGGCATTGGGTTGTCATGGCTCTACTTGCTACCATTCAAGCAGGCCCCGATGTTTCAATTAATGACATAAGATTCTAAAAGGAAATTCAACCTTTATTTATGAAATAAAATCCCCTCTTAGACAATAATATTTCATATTTAACTTAATCAAATAATTTTCAGAATATTTTGAAATTCTTCAAAAATAAATTTAATCACATTGTCACCAAATAATTTTTTTTAATTCCATTATCTAATGAAAAATCACATGTCCCTAAAATGTAATAACACTTATATCTCAACTAACCATAATTACCTCAACATCAAAGATAATCTTAACTCTAAAAGTTTTTAATATCTTTCATCATATATTCATGAAATAAAAAATCATAATTCCTAAAATAACCTTTTCACTACAACACACATTAACTTATAAGTTACATATACCTCAAACATTTATTAAAACCCAATAAATGCCTCCCAGGGTATGCACATCACATAAAACCTCAAAATGGGTATCTATTCCTTTAAACTTATGATGAACCTTAGAATTATTAACCCATGATAGAATATAAAACTCTTAAATTATCCTTATTAATAACTTCCTAACAACTAAAGTTATATAATAACTTTTTACAATACCAAATATAATGGTTTGGTCCCATACCCACTAAACTATAACTGATACCTATCAAAGCACTCTATAGGCATCTACACCTCTTTGGTGGGACTCTTATCACCATCCCAAGTCTCAAACCTCTCCATATGAACACCTTGGGAAGATATTAATACTTCTCACATCATTCAGATATGCGAGTTCCTAAGGATTTCATTCACTCATTTTCTCTCATACCAATGACAATGGTATGGTCTCATTCCCTGTGGGATATAGCTGATACCTATCAAATCACACCATGGATAGTTATACCTTCTTAGTGGGACTCTTACCACTATACCTAGTGGTAGTACTTTATTCATGAAACCCTTGGTTGGATATTCATAATTCACCCAATTTCACATGTGAGAGTCCATAAGGATTATATTCTCTCCTTTTCTTTGATACCAACTATAATGACTTATACATTAATCAATCCATAATTTTAATTTTAATATCAGGGATTAAATTGTATTTCATTATTATGATATTTTAAGTTTAAAGTTTTATATCATTAAATAAAACTCTTACATATCATTCCCTTTCAATAGAAATTGAACACTTCCCCTCAATGTCTATTTTTTCCCCAAAACATGATTGTTAAATTTAAAATCTTGTTTCATTCAAAACAAGTTTTCCTGTTTTAATTTTAATCCCCATTGTGTAAATATATACCATTATATAGTTCCTAATAATCCTTATTCACTATGAAAAACATATGAAAATGTAGGATGAGAAAAATAAAACTTCGAAAGGTAAATAAAATAAAACATTCCATTTATCCCAATTATAAACATAAATAATACATATAAAAGTTTCTATTTTCATAATAAATTTTAGATCCCAAATATCCATTTAATTTTCAATAAAAACAAATTTATTTATTGATATATTTCATAAAACATTTCATATAAAACCATAAAGATAAAATCATAATCATAAGGGTTTCTTGGAAAAAATAAAAACTAATAAAAAACTGTCCTTGAAAAAAACATTTCACTATTTTCTAAAAAAAATTCATAAGCATTCATTAAAAACATAAACTCATTTTATTAACTTTTTAAATCCAAATATTTTCTTAATAAAACATTGAAATAATATCATATAGGTACCTTGGGAAATTATCCTTAAATTTACCCTTATAATAACCCTTATAATCGAATAACTTAACTAGAGAATTCCCACATCTCTTAGGAGTAACCTATCACTGGTAAACTCTGTCACTTTAAATAATGCATTGGAGAGATATATCACCATTTATAAGAGTTATATCACCATTAATTCATATAAAATGTAAAAGAACTATTCCCTAAATACATAACAAATATAATTAACTTTAACTATAAAACTCATTTTAATTTTCATCAAATACCATATGAAATAACACTTTTAGTTATCTTATAAAATTGCGAAGATTTCCTTATAAAAAAATTTAAAACAAAAAAATTACAGAAGAGTGGTAATAGAATATTCATTAAAAAACATGTTAAATTTTATATCAATATTTATAATGAGTAACTTATATGATGGTGGAAAATTTAACTCAAGTCTTATATTTAAAAAACATTATTTTTTTACTTTTATAAAAAGTTAAAAATAACTCATGCGGAAAATTTTGAAAATATTCCTCTATAATCCTTTATAACTAAAGTGAAAAAATATTAAAAAATAACAATTATAAATCATTGAATCATAAATAATAAAATTCATGAAACATTTAAAATCAAAACTTTATGGAATAAAATTAGTAGGAAGGAAAACATTAAAATATGATTTTTAAAAAGAAATTCCTCACCTCGAGTCTCTCATTTCATTCATATGTCTACCCTTCTAAGTAATATAATTAAATTGTATTTATAAAATATTAATAAACCTTTTAATTTTAATTCAATTAAAATTGTTACCTTTATTTTATTTTTTTCATGTCTTATTTAGTTACAAAAATGGTTATGATCACTTTGGATGTTTTGAGGACGTTCGGTTCATAAGTCCAAAATGAATTTTGTAGGTTGAATATTAGTAAATGGCTCATGATTTTATAATATTAATAATATTAATAATGATAAAATTATTATTTTTATATACTAAAAACAATTTTCTAACCATATATGGAAATTGTACAGGAAAAACGAATCACATCACTTCATGGTGGTGGTAGTCCACACATACACACGGGTGATGTTATCATTTTTCCACGAATGGAAGTGTAAGAAGGAAAGTAATATATTATCATTTTAAAATTATAATTATGTCATAAATATTAAATATATTCATTTCAACCATCATTATAACTATCTATATGATTTATTGATGAAAAAAACACATCATTATGTGGCAGTGGTAATTCACATGTATGCACGATCAATGTTTTAATTTCCCATATGATGTAAAAGGATATTAAAATGGGTTTTGATATAAAAATAATAACATTTCAATATATTTAAGGTAATTTTTTTTAATATCACCATGGTTATATAATATTTCAATGACGTGGAAAAAGAAATAAACATGGAAACACTCAGTTAGGAGTTATAACTCATCTTTAAGAAACCTCCTTTGGCATACCCATTAAGCCTTATAGGTTGGTATTTTGGTGATAATAGAACCTATAGGATATAGGTATGAATTTTTGTAATGGATAAATATATTTTGGTAATAAAGGGTAGGAGGTTTCCATTTATAATTGTTGTGGGTGACAATCTTGTAAATACATGAAACAGTAACATACAAAAAGTTTATAACTCTAGTAAAATGGATAAAAAGTAACATTTATTACAATATAATAAGTATAAGGCCAAAATAAATTTAAAAACTAAAATTTATAAAAGTTTAAGTTTCATTTTAATCATTATCTTTTGGTTTGACCCCTTTATTGACTCAGTTTAACCGTAACTATTGTAACAAGTTTTCCAATTATTAAGGGTCATTAAAGAAATTTCAAAAAATAAAAGTGGAACATACAAGAATAATTAATTATAGGATAAAAAAATTCTAATATTTGAATTAATATGGTATATTTAGGATTTTATAATGATTTAAAAAAATAAACATCAAACACCATTTAAAGACATTTTTGAGACTATTCACAAAAGTAGACTTTCAAGACATCAAGAGAACAATGGAATTAGAATATAAACTATTAAAAAAATAATACCTATTGATTATACATTAAATTAGTGTAATAACATAATTCCTAGAAAACATATTATTTTTACTGTTTTTAAAATAATTTACTTAATTTTTCTACTACTTTAACAATTGCAACATTAGTGTTTCTTAAGGGTTCAAGGTAATTATACCATTAAAAAATTTGAAATAAATTACTGAAATAAAAATAATTTTATAATTTTTAAAATAAAAAATTATAAATATCTATAATTTCTTTTTATCTTTAACAAAACATATTAGATATAATAAAATAAAGAGAATGATATTTTTTAACAATCCTTTACTTAAAATAATATGAAGGTTATAATCAGAGGAAAGTTGCACAAAAATACCATATTTTCAAATATAGAATGATAATTTTTAAAATAATATAATAAAATAGGAATTAATATGAATTCTTTTGACCTTATCATAATTTTTTAACCTTAATTAACTTGTTTTACTCTTTACTATGGTGAAATTGTTTTACCCTGGTTTCTATTCATTATGACCAAAAATTAAATTTACCTCATTAATAAATTTTAACCTTAAAATTCCAAATATGAAATAAATTTTTCAATATTATATTTTTTAATTACTATAAATTAATTTTTCCATAATTTCATAGAACGCAATGTAAAATAGTTTTTAGAAAAATACACATTTTAAGCATAAAAAATATACCAAAATCATGAATAATGTTGATTTAAATAACATTATCTGAATTATTTTTAATATGATAAATCTTATTTGAAATTTACAAATTAAAAATTAAGAGTATCATTGAAATTAATTTGATTAAAAGATAGTAAATGATATTTTTTTATAAAATATATATTTTCACTATCCACCCACAAATTGCCCTTTTCATAAAAATACCAAATAATTATCATAAGATTATTTTGACATGATTATTTTAACAATAGTTTTCATTTTATAAAATATAATTTCTAATAGTGGTATTAATAAATCGTAATATTTGTGGATAAAATTCACTAAGAATCTCTTTGGAATAAAATTTATTTTAAAAGTATAAAATGAATTTATATTAATTAAATGTCTATTAACAATCATTATATGAATGTTTATTTATTTTATTAAATTTATAATCTATAAATTTCATAAAAATCATTCATATATAGTGATTAATTTAATTTAATTTAAAAAAATGATTTATGGGCATAAAATGGTTTTCTAAAAAATATCTCATTTAATATTAAAGGATATTTTAAAAAAAACAATAGTTAGTATTCATTAGAAATTAATCAATATATTTATATTGAAGAAAACATACATATGTATATTTCATAATGTGGCTAATCATGTTCATACCCACTGATTAGCCACTAAATGAGGATAATATTCATTGTTAATATATATAATATTCATGTTATTTATTATTGATAAACACCATTTTAGTGCATTTTACACTTTGAACATCATTTCGCATTATGATTATAATACCTTATTAAAATGCACTATTATGTGGTACATTTTTGAACATCATTTGAAGTACCCAATGATTAATCTGATTTTAAGGAATATAATTATACATATTTTAATTTGATATTTTTTGGAAATTTATCTACACTTCAATATGAACATGTTTGATTCAGGGATCAATGGAGAATTCATGGAAGAAGATGGGGATATTTTGTGATGAAAGGAAACAATTCTGGAGAAGTCATATTGGAAACCATCGCACTGATGAGACTATGGAGCACATCATATAGGCCCAATGAATCCCAAATTTCGTGGGATGATATAATACATATAGAGGAACAAATCCTTCCTCAGGATCCAATGCTAATTTGGCCTCCATGGTGGCCATTTAGGCGGCCCAAGTTAGAGATAAAATTATGGTCCAGATTCTGCGGCCCAAAAAAACAGTCCACTAATATAATCATATCTACGAATCCACAACTCCAAATGGGCCCAACATTTACAGGAGTGTAGGAGACATCCGCGGACCTATTTTATTCTGCTATGTCCCACTATGATTCGGCCATCTAGAAGGACTTACAAGCACGTCTGTTCGGTGGAAGCAAGCTGGCTGCCACCTCGGGTCAAGGGTGGAAAACTCTCCTATCCCCTACTTTCCACCACCCTAGGCCTACCATACTCAAGTGGGATATTTTTTACTGTTGGAGGCTCGACCCATGGCTCCCAAAATTCCTATTTAATGCAGTGGTGGTGAAAGAGTTTATCATCTTTGATCTTTGTTTTCATCTTAATGTTATGCTGCCAATTTCTCTTTGTAACGTTATTCCTTCACATGTAAGTTGTTTTAATTCATCCTAGTTTCTTAATAAAAGATATTCTTATACTCTTATTCTTTTTTTAGAAATACCACGTTGATACTTTTGGTTCAAGGTGTGAATTTATTCACACCATACTTTGTGACATTTATCACACAACGGTGGAGTGATCATTTTATTTTTATTGTTTTCTTTACTTCTCCATTTCCTCCCCCATGACTCTAATTTCCGCTTCCATTGAAACCATAGAATCAATGGAGGGATAACCCACTTATGGGTTGATCCAAGGAAGTATAAAGGGTATATATTGGATGTTATTTATCACCCCATTAATTTATAATCACTTCTTTAATTGAGATTTTCATTTGATGATTTTTAAACTCCATTGTCCTTGTTGTATTTAAGGCCACACACTTTATGTGCTAATACGAACCTTTACCTTGAAGTTCTCAAAAAATTGATCCTTTAAGTGTATAGGTGATTAGTATTAGGGTTTTTAGGCATTAAACCAGTAAGTAATGATTATGTTTGATCTTCTTAAATGAACCCATATCAATTATAAGAAATTGAAATCATTAAAAAAGGAATTCATCCAATCCACCCCGAGTGATAACCTAGGATCAAATCATTAGATTAATTTGAATTAACTTAAAGATATTAGTGATACCATAAACCCATCTAAAATCTACCCAAGTTTTCAACTTCATAGCCAAAAACAATCCATACAATATACGTGTCTGTAGGTACTTCTTAGGTCTCTGAGGATTCGATAACCCAAGCTAAACTACAAGGACCGTTCTACCTTCATCTCTTGGGTAAATTTGAGCGAGAATCAAATTTTGGCGCCATTTCTGGGGACCCAAGTAAGTATCTTAGACACTAGCATCCTATTCTCACGCCACATTCTCTATTATCACCCCCATATCTCTTATCTTTACCCCTTTCTATTTGTATGTGTCCTAAGAATCTAGAATCCAACTTTCTATCTTCTCCAATGGAGTATCTTCCATATTATCAAGTCACAAACTCATGCTGGAATCAAATGGAAAATCAATATTGGGAATCCCCTAAATTAGAAAATTTCTTTGATCAACCCTTGAATAATTACCACACAACTGGTGAGATGTACAATCAGTGGGATGATGATTGTTTAAAGGATCAATTTCCAGCCCTCTCGAGGATGATTAAAGAGATCCAACTTAATGAAGGTCATGATTTACAAACTCTTATCCAGCCTAATCCTCAATAAACTGATTGAAAAATTATGTAATCAAATGGAGATAATGAGTTCTGAGGTATCAACTTTGAGATTAGAACTACAATGCATTAATACTTGTGAGGAACTCATCTATACACCAACTGTATCTTCCAAAACCTTATGTGGAGTGTATAGTTTCCCACAAACCTCTCATGAATTTATTGAAGAACCAACCTTTGGTTTTGGGGTAGGGGAAGAGAATCAAAAAATTGTTGAAGGGTCTTTAAATCATGAAGAAATTTATTTTTTGGATTCAAAAGGGAAGAATTTGTCATCATGGACTGTGTGTCCTGAATATCACTCCATTGATTCTTCAGAACAAAAAATTACTGAACCATTGGGATAGGTCAAAAAATTTGAGTCTATATCCATTCCAAACACTGATATTTCCAAAATTTTTCTTGAATATTTTATTCAAAAGGAACAAATTCTGTTGAGCAATTTTGAAAATGAAATTGAGTTTAATTCAAAGTCACATCCTATGTCTCAAAGTGTTATCCTACCCAAACTTGAATGAAAGGACTTTCTATCCACCCTCAAGTTTCTATTCATTGGGTATATCCAAAAACATCCAATTTACAGAATTTCATATCTTGAAACCAATAAAGAGGTAATGATTCTTAATGTCTTTGGAAAGACTAAAAAACAAACTGGATCAACCATTTCTGATATTCCTTGGATTTTACCACTCATTATAGAACATAGGTTTGCACATGAAAAAAATTATAAACAAATAATCAATCTCAATCTATTGGACATGGGGAAATATGGGGTCCTTAAAATGTTGAAAATTGGTATTGGGTAAGTTGTGGGGTTCAAGTCGAGCTAGCGACATTAAACAAAGCGCTGCCTGGGTGGCAACCCATGGTTTTGAAGATTCCTATCATTTTGTTGTCTTAATAAATTTTATATTTTAAATAGGATTAATTAATAATTTTGGTAATTTAAAAAAAATATAGACTGTTGACATGTTCTTCTATTATAAGTATGGATGGTTATTAAAAGGGATCACCATATTCATCTGTGTCACATGGGGTGATCCTTGAGTAATGCCTTACCCCGAAATTTAAAAAGAAGACAATGTATCATCAGTTTGTTTTATTTTAATGGTTTTATAGGTTAAAATAAAAATACAAAAAGATAAATAATAATATAATAATAATAGTAAGGGACACGTCATGGGTCGTGGGTCAAACCCTGTCACAACCGGCAAAGCCATAGGGATTCAAACCTAGGACCGAAGGGAGACAGGGGCGCGTGCTTACCACTAACCTACGGCTTTTTGTGCTTCCGTATTCAATAATTTTTATATATATACTTATATTTTTCTTTATTTATTATATAAATAAATAAATATAAATAAATATAAATATATTGTTTTTTTCTTTCTTTTTTCCTTTTTCTACTAGGGAACACTGCAAGTGACATGGATATCAAAGGATTAAAATGGATCAGCAAGAATTTCAACTACAACCACCAGGTGACTTCATTCCATGATCCTCATTTTCAATTTCCTTTTTGAACTTTCATTCTCTACCTCTACCCCCTTATAAATTTTCTTTTCTTTAAACACTGGGGACAGTGTTATTTTAAGTTGGGGGGGAGATAAAATAAAAAAATGGTTTTGTGTCAAAAAAATGAATGATTTGAAAAAAAATGTGTAAATGGAAGGGAAAATTCCTTTATCTTTGAACATGGAAATACACATTGCACACTTTGAAACTGAATATCAAATAATTTAGCATGCCATGATTCTGATTTTAATCCTTTTATAATTTCATGAGCATAGATCTTGGAAAGTGTGGCTGTCCAATGTGATATTTCATTGTTTATATTTTCATCCAAATAAAAAAAGAATCACAATGCACGTCCTTTGGATAGTGGGGTTTTAGTTTGAGTTCATGGGGTCCCCCAAATAAATAGCATAGGTTTGGTGTTCATTTTAGTTTTAATATGAGTATTAAATAGATAAAGAAAATAAAAATAAATTTGTTTTTAGAGCAATGAAAAGACCTAATGCATGGCTTTCGGCACTTGGGGATCGTGACTCCATAGTTGTCTGGCCCAGAGTTAGTAATTTTATCTCTATTTTTGGTAATTTGAATTTTTTTGACTGAGTTAACTCGAGATTAAGCCTGAGTATGTGGTATTCACTTGGTTCCCTAATGTCTTTGAGCCTGGGAGTCATCGGCAAAGTCTCGCTACAGGGGTTGACTCTTTTGAGTGAAACTTCAATTATCATGGAAAAATTGCAAAAAATAAATAAATAAGTAAAAAAAAATATACAATGAAAAAAATGAATACTCATATTAATATTGAAATTTTATTCCACCTAGTGCTTCCATCATTTACCCCTTGAATAAAGATTAACCCCCATATCTATTGTGACACACAACACATCCTCATACTTAATTGATATTGGATGAAATATAGAAATGAATTTGAACAAAGGAATGGGATTGGGATTGGGATCTGCTTATGAAACAATATTGTATTAAAATATTTTGATTGGTTTCATGATTGTTTGGTATAATGGTTTTTGGTGATCATTGTGTATTAAAATGTTTTTGGAAAAGGGAATTCGAATTTCATATTGTTGAGATATATTTGGCTCGGGACTAGAAAAACTCAAGTTGGGGGGTGTGATTAGCCACTAAATGAGCCTAATATTAATTGTTAATATAAATAATATTCATGTTTTAAATTATTCATAAACACCATTTTAGTTCATTTTACACTTTGAACATCATTTCACATTATGATTATAATACCTTCTTAAAATGCACACTTATGTGGTACATTTTTTAACATCATTTGAAGTACCCAATGATTCATCAGATTTTAACAAATATAATTATATATATTTTAATTAAATATTTTTTAAAATTTATCTACACTTCAATATGAACATATTTTATTCAGGGATCAATGGAGAATTAATGGAAGAAGATGGAGATATTTTGTGATGAAAGGAAACAATTCGGGAGAAGTCAGATTGGACAACAGCCCACTGATGAGACTGTGGCGCCAAACATACAAGCCCAATTAATGCCACATTTTTTTGGCTGCTATAATACATGTAGAGGAACAAATCACTCTTCAAGATCCATCGCTAATTCGGCCTCCATGGTATCCATTTAGGCGGCCGAATTTAGAGATAAAATTCTCGGCCAGATTCTGCGGCCCAGAAAAACAGTCCACTAATATAATAATATCTCCGAATCCAAAACTCCAAATGGGCCCAAATTTTACACGTGTGTAGGAGACATCCGGAGACACATTTTATTATCCTATGGGACACTCTGATTCTGAAATATAAAAGGACTTAAAAGCACGTATGTTCGATGGAAGCAAGCTGGCTGCCACCTCGGGTCAAGGGTGGAAAAGTCTCCTCTCCCTTACTTTCCACCACCCTAGGCCTACCATAATCAAGTGGGATCTTTTGTATAGTTGGAGGCTCGACCCATGGATCCAGAAATTCCTATTTAAGTACGTTTTGGTGAAAGATTTTATCATCTTTGATATTTTTTTTCATCTTAATGTTATGCTGCCAATTTCTCTTTGTAACGTTCTTCCTTCACATGTAAGTTGTTTTAATTCATCCTAGTTTCTTAATAAAAGTTCTTCTTCTACTCTTATTATATTTTTATACATATCACATTGATACTGTTGGTTTAAGGTGTGAATTTATTCACACCATACTTTGTGATATTTATCACACAACGGTGGAGTGATCATTTTATTTTTATTGTTTTCTTTACTTCTCCATTTCCTCCCTCATTAGTCTACTTTATGCTTCCATTGAAACCATAGAATCAATGGAGGGATAACCCACTTATGGTTTGATCCAAGGGAGTATAAAGGGGATGTATAGGATGTTATTTATTACCCCATTAATGTATAATCACTTCTTTAATTGGGCTTTTTATTTGAAGATTTTTAAACTCCATCGTCCTTGTTGAATTTAAGGCCACACACTTCATGTGCTAATACGAACCTTTACCTTGAAGTGCTAAAAACTTTGATCCTTCAAGTGTATAGGTGATTATTATTAGGGTTTTTAGGAATTAAACCAGTAAGTGATGATTATGTTTGATCTTCTTAAATGAACCCATATCAATTATAAGAAATTCTTCCAATCCACCCTGAGCGATAACCAAGGATCAATTCATTACCTTAATTTTAATTAACTTAAAACTATTAGTGTTACCTTAAACCCATATAAAATCAACCCAAGTTGGCCATTTCATAGCAAAAAACAATCCATATAATGTACGTGTCTGTAGGTACTTCTTAGGTCTCTGAGGATTCGATAACCCAAGCTAAACTACAAGGACAATTCTACCTTTATCTCTTGGGTAAATTTGAGAGAGAATCAAAATTTTGCGCCATTTCAGGGGAACCAAGTAAGTATATTAGACTGTAGAATCCTATTCTCACCCCACATTCTCTATTCTCACCCACATCTCTCTTATCTTTACCCCTTTCTATTTGTGTGTGTCCTGAGAATCAAGAATCCAACTTCCTATCTTCTCCAATGGAGTATCTTCCAAATTATCATGTAACAAACTCATGCTGTAATCAAATGGAAAATAAATATTTGGAAGCCCATAAATTATAAAATTTCTTTGATCAACCATTGATTAATTACCACACAACTGGTGAGATGTACAATCAGTGGAATGATGACTGTTTAAATGATCAATTTCCAGCCCTCTCGAGGATGATTGAAGAGATCTAACTTAATGAAGGTCACGATTTACAAACTCCTATCCAGACTAATCCTCAAAAACTGATTGAAAAATTGTGTAATCATATGGAGATAATGAGTTCCGGGTTATCATCTTTGAGATTATAACTACAATGCATTAATAATTGTGAGGAACTCATCTATATACCAACTGTATCTTCCAAAACCTTATGTGGAGTGTCTAGTTTCCCACAAACCTCTTATTAATTTATTTAAGAACCAACCTTTGGTTTTGGGGTAGGGTAAGAGAATAAACAAATTGTTTAAGGGTCATTAAATCAAGAAGAAATTTATTTTTTGGATTCAAAAGGGGATAATTTGACATCATGGATTGTGTGTCCTGAATATCACTCCATTGATTCTTCAGAACAAAAAATTACTAAACCATTGGGATAATTCACAAACTTTGAGTCTATATCCATTCTAAACCGCGATATTTACAATTTTTTGGTTGAATATTTTATTCAAAATGAACCAATTCTGTTGAGAAATTTTGAAAATGAAATTGAGTTTAATTCAATGTCCCATCCTATGTCTGAAAGTGTTAGCCTACCCCAACTTGAACAAAAGGACTTTCCATCCACCCTCAAGTTTCTATTCATTGGGGATATCCAAAAACATCCAATTTTCAAAATTTCATATCTTGAAACCAATAAAGAAGTAATGATTCTTAATGTCTTTGGAAAGACTAAAAAACAAACTGGATCAACCATTTCTGATATTCCTTGGATTTTAACACTCATTATAGAACATAGGTTTTCACACGACAAAAATTATAAATAAAGAATCAATCTAAATCTATTGGACATGGAGAAATATAGGGTCCTTAAAATTTTGAAAATTGGTATTGGGTAAGTTGTGGGGTTCAAGTCGAGCTAGCGACATTAAACAAAGCTCTACATGGGAGGCAACCCATGGTTTTCAAGAATCCTATCATTTTGTTGTTTTAATAATATTTATATTTTAAATAGGATTAATTAATCATTTTTGGTATTTAAAGAAAATATAGACTTTTGACCTGTTCTTCTATTATAAGTATGGATGGGTATGAAAGAGGAGCACCATATTCATCTGTGTCACGTGGTGTGATCCTTGATTAATGCCTTACCCAGAAATTTAAAAAGAAAACAATGTATCATCAGTTTGTGTTATTTTAATGTTTTTTTAGGTTAAAATAAAAATAAAAAAAGGTAAAAATTAATATAATAATAATAATAAAAAGGGACATGTCATGGGTCGTGGGTCAAACCCCATCACAACCAGTGAAGCCGCGGGGATTCGAACCCGGGACCGAAGGGAGACAGGGGCGCGCGCTTACCACTAACCTATGGATTTTTGTGCTTCCTTATTCTATAATTTTTATATATATACTTATATTTTGATTTCTTTATTATATAAATATATATATATATATTGTTTTTTTTCTTTTTTTTTTCCTTTTTCTACTAGGGAACACTGCAAGTGACATGGATATCAAAGGATTAAAAGGGAGCAGCAAGAATTTCAACTACAACCACCAGGTGACTTTATTCCATGATCCTAATTTTCAATTTCCTTTTTTAACTTTCATTATCTACCTCTACCCCCTTAAAAATTTTCTTTTCTTTAAACACTAGGGAGAGTGGTATTTTACGTTGGGGGGGAAGATAAAATAAAAAAATGCTTTTGTGTCAAAAAAATGAATGATTTGAAAAAAAATGTGTAAATGGAAGGAAAAATTCCTTTAACTTTGAACATGGTAATACACATTGAATACTTTGAAACTGAATATCAAATAATTTATCATGCCATGATTCTGATATTAATCCTTGTATAATTTCATGAGCATAGATTTTGGAAAGTGTGGTTGTCCAATGTGATATTTCATTGTTTATATTTTCATCCAAATAAAAAAAGAATCACAATGCACGTTCTTTGGATAGTGGGGTATTAGTTTGAGTTCATGGGTTCCCCCAAATAAATATCATAGGTTTGGTGATCATTTTAGTTTTAATATGAGTTTTCAATAAATAAAAAAATTAAAAATAATAATAATAATAAATTTACGCATAGAGCAATGAAATGACCTAATGCATGGCTTTCGGCACTTGGGGATCGTGACTCCATAGTTTTCGGGCCCAGAGTTAGTAATTTTATCTCTATTTTTGGTAATTTGAATTTTTTTTGACTGAGTTAACTTGAGATGATGCCCGAGTATGTGGGCTTCACTTGGTTCCCTAAGGTCTTTGATCCTGGGAGTCATCAGCAAAGTCTCGCTGTAGGAGTTGAGTCTTTTGAGTGCAACTTCAATTACCATGGAAAAATTGAAAAATAAATAAATAAATAAAAACAAAAAAAATATATACAATGAAAAAAATTTAATACTCATATTAATATTGAAATGTGAGTCCACCTAGAGCTTCCATCATTTACCCCTTGAATAAAGTTGAACCCCCATATCTATTGTGATACACAACACATCCTCATACTTAATTGATATTGGATGAAATATGAAAATGAATTTGAACAAAGGAATGAGATTGGGATTGGGATATGCTTATGAAAAAATATTTTATTAAAATATTCTGATGGGTTTCATGATTGTTTGGTATAAGGGTTTTTGGTGATCATTGTGTATTAAAATGTTTTTGGAAAAGGGAATTCGAATTTCATATTGTTGAGATATATTTTGCTCAGGACTAGAAAAACTCAAGTTGGGGGTGTGATTCGCCACTAAATGAGGCTAATATTCATTGTTAATATATATAATATTCATGTTATTTATTATTCATAAACACCATTTTAGTGAATTTTACACTTTTAACATCATTTCACATTATGATTATAATACCTTATTAAAATGCACTATTATGTGATATATTTTTTAACATCATTTGAAGTACCCAATGATTCATCTGATTCTAAGGAATATAATTATAAATATTTTAATTTTATATTTTTGAAAATTAATCTACAATTCAATATTAACATGTTTGATTCAGGGATCAATGAAGAATTCATGGAAGAAGAAGGGGATATTTTGTGATGAAAGGAAACAATTCTGGAGAAGTCAGATTGGACACCATCCCACTGATGAGACTGTGGGGCCCAACATAAAAACCCAATGAAACCAAAGTTTCGTGGGATTCTATAATACAAGTAGAGGAACAAATCACTCTTCAGGATCAAATGCTAATTATGCATCCATGGTGTCCATTTAGGCGTCCCAAGTTAGAGATAAAAATTCCTATCCAGATTCTGCGACCCAGAAAAATAGTCCACTAATATAATC
Source organism: Viscum album (assembly GCA_963277665.1). Classification (NCBI taxonomy): domain Eukaryota; kingdom Viridiplantae; phylum Streptophyta; class Magnoliopsida; order Santalales; family Viscaceae; genus Viscum; species Viscum album. The sequence continues at coordinate 1,720,682,601 of OY728141.1, forward strand.
ATATCTCTGAATCCACAACTCCAAATGGGCCCATATTATACAGGAGTGTAATAGACATCCGGGGTCCCATTTTAATATTGTATAGTCCACTCTGATTAATCCATCTAGAAGGACTTACAAGCACGTCTGTTCGGTGGAAGCAAGCTGGCTTCCACCTCGGGTCAAGGGTGGAAAAGTCTCAGCTCCCTTACTTTCCACCACCCTAGGCCTACCATACTCAAATGGGATCTTTCATACTGTTGGAGGCTCTACCCATGGCTCCCAAAATTCTTATTTAAGTCAGTGGTGGTGAAATATTTTATCATCTTTGAGCTTTGTTTTCATCTTAATGTTATGCTGCCCATTTCTCTTTGTAACATTCTTCCTTCACATGTAAGTTGTTTTAATTCATCCTAGTTTCTTAATAAAAGTTCTTCTTCTACTCTTATTATGTTTTTAAACATATCAAGTTGACACTTTTGGTTCAAGGTGTGAATTTATTCACACCATACTTTGTGATATTTATCACACAACGGTGGAGTGATCATTTTATTTTTATTGTTTTCTTTACTTCTCCATTTCCTCCCTCATGAGTCTACTTTCCGCTTCCATTGAAACCATAGAATCAATGGAGGGCTAACCCACTTATGGGTTGATCCAAGGGAGTAGAAAGGGGATGGATTGGATGTTATTTATCACCCCATTAATGTATAATCACTTCTTTAATTGATATTTTATTTGATGATTTTTAAACTCCATCATCCTTGTTGAATTTAAGGCCACACACTTCATGTGCTAATACAAACATTTACCTTGAAGTGCTCAAAACTTTGATCCTTCAAGTGTATATGTGATTATTATTAGGTTTTGTAGTCATTAAACCCATAAGTGATGATTTTGTTTGATCTTCTTAAATGAACCCATATCAATTATAAGAAATTGAAATCATTAAAAAGGAATTCATCCAATCCACCCCGAGAGATAACCTAGGATCAACTCATTACCTTAATTTGAATTAACATAAAACTATTAGTGATACCTTAAACCCATATAAAATAAACTCAAGTTTTCCACTTAATATCCAAAAACAATCCATATAATGTACGTGTCTCTAGGTACTTCTTAGGTCTCTGAGGATTTGATATCCCAAGATAAACTACAACGACCGTTCTACCTTCATCTCTTGGGTAAATTTGAGTGAGAATCAAATTTTAGCGTCGTTACCGGGGACCCAAGTAATAATCTTAGAAACTATCATCCTATTCTCACCCCACATTCTCTATTCTCATCCCCATCTCTCTTATCTTTACCCATTTCTATTTGTGTGTGTCCTGAGAATCTAGAATCCAACCTTCTATCTTCTCCAATGGAGTATCTTCGAAATTATCATGTCACAAACTCATGCTGGAATCAAATGGAAAATCAATATTGGGAAGCCCCTAAATTAGAAAATTTATTTGATAAACCCTTGATTAATTACCACACAACTGTTGAGATGTACAATCAGTGGGATGATGATTGTTTAAAGGATCAATTTCCAGCCCTCTCGAGGATGATTAAAGAGATCCAACTTAATGAAGGTCACGATTTACAAACTCCTATGTAGCCTAATCCTAAAAAACTGATTGAACAATTGTGTAATAAAATGGAGATAATTAGTTTTGAGGTATCATCTTTGAGATTATAACTACAATGCATTAATACTTGTGATGAAGTCATCTATACACCAACTGTATCCCCCAAAACCTTATGTGGAGTGTCTAGTTTACCACAAACCTCTCATTAATTTATTGAAAAACCAACCTTTGGTTTTGGGGTAGGTTAAGAGAATCAACAAATTGTTTAAGGGTCTTTAAATCAAGAAGAAATTTATTTTTTGGATTCAAAATGGGAGAATTTGACATCATGGATTGTGTGTCCGGAATATCACTCCATTGATTCTTCAGAACAAAACATTACTGACCCATTAGGAGAAATCAAAAACTTTGAGTCTATATCCATTCCAAACACTGATATTTCCAATTTTGTGGTTGAATATTTTATTAAAAAGGAACCAATTCTGTTGAGAAATTTTGAAAATGATATTGAGTTTAATTCAAAGTCCCATCCTATGTCTGAAAGTGTTAGCCTACCCAAACTCGAACGAAAGGACTTTCCATCCACCCTCAAGTTTCTATTCATTGGGGATATCAAAAAACATCCAATTTTAAAAAATTATATCTTGAAACCAATAAAGAGTTAATTATTCTTATTGACTTTGGAAAGACTAAAAAACAAACTAGATCAACCATTTCTGATATTCCTTGGATTTTACCCCTCATTATAGAACATAGGTTTGCACACAACGAAAATTATAAACAAAGAATAAATCTAAATATATTGGACATGGAGAAATATGGGGTCCTTAAAATGTTGAAAATTGGTATTGGGTAAGTTGTGGGGTTCAAGTCGAGCTAGCGATATTAAACAAAGCGCTGCATGGGAGGCAACCCATGGTTTTCAAGATTCCTATCATTTTTTTATTTTAAAAAAATTTATATTTTAAATAGGATTAATTAATCATTTTTGGTATTTAAAAAATATATAAATTGTTGACATGTTCCTCTATTATAAGTATGGATGGGTATGAAAGGGGAGAACCATATTCATCCGTGTCATGTGGTGTGATCCTTGAGTAATGCCTTACCCAGAAATTTAAAAAGAAGACAATGTATCATCAGTTTGTTTTATTTTAATGTTTTTGTAGGTTAAAATAAAAATAAAAAAAAAGATAAATAATAATATAATAATAATAATAAAAAGGGACACGTCGTGGGTCGTGGGTCAAACCCCGTCACAACCGGTGAAGCCATGGGGATTCGAACCCGGGACCGGAGGGAGACAAGGGTGCGTGCTTACCACTGACCTACAGCTTTTTGTGCTTCCTTATTCTATAATTTTTATACATATACTTATATTTTGATTTCATTATTATATAAATAAATAAATATAAATATATATATATATATTGTTTTGTTTTTTTCTTTCTTTTTTCCTTTTTCTACTAGGGAACACTGCAAGTGATATGGATATCAAAGGATTAAAAGGGTGAAGTAAGAATTTCAACTACAACCACCAGGTGAATTCATTCCATGATCCTCATTTTCAATTTCCTTTTTGAACTTTCATTCTCTACCTCTACCCCCTTCTAAATTTTCTTTTCTTTAAATACTAGGGATAGTGTTATTTTAAGTTGAGGGGGGAAGATAAAATAAAAAAATGCTTTTGTGTCAAAAAATGAATGATTTGAAAAAAACATGTGTAAAGTGAAGGAAAAATTCCTTTAACTTTGAACATCGTAATACACATTGCACACTTTGAAACTGAATATAAAATAATTTAGCATTCCCTGATTCTGATTTTAATCCTTGTATAATTTCATGAGCATAGATTTTGGAAAGTGTGGCTGTCCAATGTCATATGTCATTGTTTGTATTTTCATCCAAAAAAAAGAATCACAATGCACATCCTTTGGATAGTGGGGTTTTATTTTGAGTTCATGGGGTCCCCCAAATAAATAGCATAGGTTTGGTGATCATTTTAGTTTTAATATGAGTATTCAATAATTAAAAAAATTAATAATTATAATAATAATAATAAATTTGTGTACAGAGCAATGAAATGACCTAATGCATGACTTTCGGCACGTGGGGATCGTGACTGCATAGTTGTCTGGCCCAGAGTTAGTAATTTTATCTCTATTTTTGGTAATTTGAATTTGTTTTTGACTGAGTTAACTCGAGATGATGCCCGAGTATGTGGGCTTCACTTGGTTCCCTAAGTTCTTTGAGCCTGGGAGTCATCGACAAAGTCTCGCTACAGGGGTTGACTCTTTTGAGTGCAACTTCAATTACCATGGAAAAATTGAAAAAAAAATAAATAAATAAAAATATACAATGAAAAAAATGAATAATCATATTAATATTGAAATGTGATTCCACCTAGAGCTTCCATCATTAACCCCTTGAATAAATATGAACCCCCATATCTACTGTGATACACAACACATCCTCATACTTAATTGATATTGGATGAAATATGGCAATGAATTTGAACAATATAATGGGATTGGGATTGGGATCTGCTTATGAAACAATCTTGTATTAAAATATTTTGATCGGTTTCATGATTTTTTGGTATAAGGGTTTTTGGTGATCATTGTGTATTAAAATGTTTTTGGAAAATAGAATTCGAATTTCATATTGTTGAGATATATTTTGCTCGGGACTAGCAAAACTCAAGTTGAGGGGTGTGATTAGCCACTAAATGAGGCTAATATTAATTATTGATATATATAATATTCATTTTCTTTATTATTCATAAACACAATTTTAGTGTATTTTACACTTTGAACATCATTTCACATTATGATTATAATACCTTCTTAAAATGCACTATTATGTGGTACATTTTTGAACATCATTTGAAGTACCCAATGATTCATCTGATTTTAAGGAATATAATCATACATATTTTAATTTTATATTTTTGGAAATTGATCTAAACTTCAATATGAACATGTTTTATTCAGGGATAAGTGGATAATTAATTGAAGAAGATGGAAATATTTTGTGATGAAAGGAAACAATTCTAGAGAAGTCTGATTGGACACCAGCCCACTGATGAGACTGTGGGTCCCATCATACAATCCCAGTGAATCCAAAATTTCGTTGGATTCTAGAAGACATTTATAGGAACAAATCAATATTCAGGATCCAATTCTAATTCGATCTCCAGGGTGTCCATGTAGTCAGACCAAGTTAGAGATAAATTTTTGGGCCAGATTCTGAGGTCCAGAAAAACAGTCCACTAATATAATCATATCTTTGAATACACAACTCCAAATGTTCCCAAAGTTTACATGAGTGTAGGAGCCATCCGGGGCCCCATTTTAGTCTTCTATGGTTCACTCTTACTCGACCATCTAGAAGTTATTACAAGCATGTCTGTTCGGTGGAAGCAAGCTGGCTGCCACCTCGGGTCAAGGGTGGAAAAGTCTCCTCTCCCTTACTTTCCACCACCCTAGGCCTACCATACTCAAGTAGGATCTTTTTTACTGTTGGAGGATAGACCCATGGCTCCCAAAATTCTTATTTAAGGCTGTGTTGGTGAAAGATTTTATCATCTTTGATCTTTGTTTTCATCTTAATGTTATGCTGCCAATTTCTCTTTGTAACATTCTTCCTTCATATGTAAGTTGTTTTAATTCATCCTAGTTTCTTAATAAAAGTTCTTCTTCTACTATTATTCTGTTTTTATAAATATCACGTTGATATTGTTGGTTCAAGGTGTGAATTTATTCACACCATACTTTGTGATATTTATCACACAACGGTGGAGTGATCATTTTATTTTTATTGTTTTCTTTACTTCTCCATTTCCTCCCTCATGAGTCTACTTTCCGCTTCCATTGAAACCATATAATCAATGGAGGGATAACCCACTTATTGGTTGATCCAAGGGAGTATCAAGGGGCTGGATGGGATGTTATTTATCACCCCATTAATTTATAATCACTTATTTAATTAAGATTTTTATTTGATGATTTTTAAACTCCATCGTCCTTGTTTAATTTATGGCCACACACTTCATGTGCTAATACGAACCTTTACATTGAAGTGCTCAAAAATTTGATCCTTAAAGTGTATAGGTGATTATTATTAGGGTGTTTAGGCATTAAACTAGTAAGTGATGATTATGTTTTATCTTCTTAAATGAACCCATCTCAATTATAAGAAATTGAAATAATTAAAAAAGGAATTCATCCAATCCACCCCGAGCGATAACCTAGGATCAACTCATTACCTTAATTTGAATTAACTTAAAACTATTAGTGATACCTTAAACCCATCTAAAATCAACCAATGGTGGCCACTTAATAGCCAAAAACAATCCATATAATGTACGTGTCTGTAGGTACTTCTTAGGTCTCTGAGGATTTGATAACCCAAGCTAAACTACAAGGACCGTTCTAACATCATCTCTTGGGTAAATTTGAGAGAGAATCACCCACCAAACCAATGGATAGGTTATAACGGTCATATTTAAATAATAATATTTTAATATTATATCATAATTCGTTTTAAGAATAGTATTGTGTATGGTACATGCAATCAAATATAGTATTATTTTTAAACTAAAGTATTTGGGTGTTAAATTAATTGAGATGTTTTGGTATGTCTCTCCAACATAAACTGTATGATTTTATTTCTTTTATATGTCATCAGAACACCCATGAAAAAATTCATGGTCATTATCTCTCATTTCCATGTTAGTGTATGTAATTGTTTCATCAAATTTAATGACTTTTAATGTGATGAATTAACTTTCTAAAATAACAATAACTTTGTGGTTTATTATACAATATATTTTATAATTTTTTACCATAAGTAATCTCCCTTAATATCTCAATTCATCTTGGTACTTCTTGATATATGGAGAAAGATGAACTACATGAATCATTAAATCACTTTGTGTTTATCTATGGTGTTGGTGATATATATATATTATTTTTATAAATCAAAGGACTCAATATTTTTCAATATGGAATTCATGAAGCTTTTCTTACTTATTTTTTTAACCTTATTGTAAATATCAAGATTAACCCCTTATGGTTACGTTTGTTACCTTGGATATATGTTTGGGGTATCTAGTGGGATTGGAAGGATGTTTTCCATGTATTTATATTTCTAAATCCATCCTTTGAATATTCCTGAATTTATGGTTTTCTAAATACTCATCATGGATAGTGTAGTAGGTCCATTTATTCTAACAGAATAAGTTACCTTATTCATCATCCTAAGCTGCTATTATATTATGTAATCATGATCCTTTATTAACAATAACCACTTTGGTTGAAACTTGTTCAAATACTTCTATATAAACATTTACTTTTTTTTGATCTGTATATATGCAACACTTTTCTCCATAGAGGTATCACCTCCAAATCATGAATTAAAATATCATAACTAATAACTCAAAATCTTGATCCATGTAGTTTTCCTTAGGACCCTTAACATAATTGTTTTTCATGACTATGTAAATCAAGTAAATATTTTAAGAATACTAGTATATTACAAACCATTATACACATAAGGGTACTGTGATTTTAGGTATAGTGACTGGAATATTATTTATTTCATTAAATATTTCTTCGCATTAATCCAATTGGTATATACCTTACTTTATTATATATTAATTAGTTTTGGGAGAAATAACCATGATAAGTTTCTCACAAAGCCTTGGTAGTTACTAGATATCCTAGAAAACTATGGATCATAATGATACCTTTTCGTCTAGGTCATCCCATAATCACCTTTCTCTTTAAAGAATCAATATAAATTCCCTAAATTATTATTAAATTCCCTAATAATGCGACTTACTTCATAAAGAAGTCACAATTGATAAATTTACCATATAATTTATACTTCCTTATATTATTCAGCATAATCCTTAGTTTTTTCTCATATTCATACTTTCTCTTAGTGTATGTAAGAATATCATTAATAAATACCAACAAAAATTTATCAATTTAGTCTCTAAAGACTATATTCATCAAGTCCATGAATATTTTTCTGGTGTTTGTAAATCCAAAAGGAATTATTGTGAACTCAAAGTGTATATATATTATATGAAATAATTTATTTCAAATATATTATCTATTTAATTTAATTGATGATATCCAAAATAAAGATCCAATTTTGAGGAGTAATGATCTCTATGAATTTTTTTGAATGGGTTATCAATTTAGGGTATTGGATACTAATAATTTATATTGATATTGTTTATATATCATTGTTCTATGTAAAGCCACATTAACCCATCATTCTTATTGAAATTTATTGATGGTGAACCCCAATTTGATTCAATTTGGAGTATAAATACTTCTTCTAAATTATATTACATTTTTTTAATTACTAAAATTCTATTTAGGTATTTTATTAGGGGGTCTTGGATATAGGTGTCACACTAGGTATAATTTATATTGATAACTACACCTCATAATCCAAGGTATGTCTGGGAAACTCTTCTAGAAATTCATCAGTATATTCTGTTATAATGTGTATGTCTTCAAGGTTGAAATTTTTCCTTTTTATAAACCATTTGAAAAAGTTATTCATCTTCATTAGGTATCAATTCCTATATCTTTAAATGATTTTCTAAAGGAGATTCAAAAGCTTCCTTGATTTTTTATATGTGCATGTGATGGTTTAGGATATGGAAATAAATTTCATTTTCATAATATATGATACGAGATATATATTGATAGATCCAATCAATCCCTAATATAGTATCCAATTCAATAATCACTAGATTTACTTTAAGAATCTACCCAAAAATGAGAACTAGGGAAGAGTAAATCACATGGGATTCAATAATATCACCACTAGGTGTTTTCACAAATATCATTACTTAATGGTATTAGAGATTTGATTAAATATTTATAAAAACATGCATGATATGAAGGAATGCATTGATCCAAAATAAAATAATACTATTTCAATTATTTAGTGAATAGTAAGGTTAACTTTTAATACTTTATTTTATTTCTCAAATTTACAGTGGTTAAAGTATAATCACTTCTTTTCTCCATTTTATTTATTTTTTTATAGCATCGATTATCATGAAATCCTCTTAGTTTGGTGCATTTTCTTAAATATTTACCAAAAATACAAAATATAGGGTTATTTTTAGTGGGTTATTTGATGTAAATACATCAAAAATAACCTTTTGTTAAAACTTTTGTCCCAATTTGTATTATATTTAATGATCATCACTAATAAGAAAGGAAATAAATTTTTATGGAAAAAAATAAAATCTATCACAAATTTTATTTGTAATGGAATTAAAACCAATACCAAATAGTTTCTAGTTGCATTAATTGTGATATAAATTCATTATCAATCACAAAAAAAATATCGGACTTTTTGTGACTTACTAATCTTTCTCAAATAACTATAAAAATTAAAAATTAAAAAACAAAATAAAATTAACTACAAATTATAAAATATTAAATAATAATAATAATAATTTAAAAAAACATTTAATACATTATAAGTTTATTAAAAGGTAAATAAAAAACAAGTCACTATGGGGAAGGGGTTTGCTATTGAAGGATCGCTATATGAAGGGAACTCCATCCCTAATCCATGTGAAAGTCATCATGTGTACTCTATAATCTACTCGTGTTTTTTCTATTATTGATGTCGATCTTCCTAATCTTTGGTCAGTCCTCATATAGTCACATCACGATCTCTCAATCTATCCTCATACTTTGTAGTAATAATGGATGATGAACCTGCATGATCTCTATTCAATATAACCAATAAAAATATTGTAGTACTGTAGTCTTTGGTCAGAATTGATCATGAATAAATACTAATTATGAAACCTTTCTTAATACCGCTCAGAGTCACTCATAACCAATTCATCTCAAAAAATCCAACTCACATGATCTCTCATAATGTCCACCCTCTGTCTTGGCCTAAATCGCTTACATGCAATAATTAATTTTGTTATATGTCTCCTAAACATGTTCAATTAGAAATTAAAAAAGGTAAAAAATATTTTTTTTTAAATATAAAAATCAAAAAAAGAAATAGAAACCATGTTTTTTCTCTCTCCCATTGGAAATATGCCCAGTAGTATAACAAATGTACATTCTCTTGTGAACATCAAACTCTATAACAATAGTAACAAATTCAGATTGCCTAAATTTATCATACATAAATTTGGAATTTAAAGTACATGTAAACTAATAATCAATGTTAAATACCTTTTCTTGGTGATGTATACAAAACGTATGACTCCTAACTCTATATGAAACATCTATCCTCCCCTAATTATATTCATAAGAAGATGATATCCTCCTAAAAGTATCTCATATACAATATGTTCACAATCCATCCCTAGCTTGGGAAATGATGTATTCTAGTCGATCACACACACAATAGTAATCAAAGATTGTTATAGATGATCTATCCATATCACTCTTTTAGATTTTTTGTAAAAACTAATAGAAACATTCATGAATAAAAGCTTATTATGCCTCCCAAATGGATGATATCATATTATCATCAATAAGAGACCGTAAAACCTATAAATATTTAGTATATACTAAAGTTTAAATTAAAAAATAAAACTAAAATTATTTTTTTATTTATATTTCGTCCAATTATTGAAAATTTTATCATTAACAATAGTGGTAATTTGATCCCATTATATGATTAAGGAACAAAAATAATTTCTCATAATGGAACCTTCCTAAACAACAACATGATGTGAAAACTATGAAAATAAGAACAAATAGGGAAATAATTAATAGATGAAATAAATTATTAAAAATTAATTTAAATAAATATTTTAATTTTCATCCTCAAATGATTATTGAAATGAAGTGATGAATGATTCTTAGGAATTGGTTTTATAATCATCAACCTAGAAAGGTCTCAATCCGACCTACTTAATGGTGTATTTTTAGAATCCATACTATGTGGTTTAAATGTTAGGATAAGAGTCTCATTACCAGATATCTCATCCTCGGACAAGAAACATGCTAGCTAATCCACAGAAAAAAATGGATTTATCCGTGTTTATTTTTTTACATTATCCACATTTATAAAGGTGGCTAACAAATTTTCCCATGTTTTATAAGAACCTAGTTTAAAATTTTGTTATTAAATTTAGTCACATTGACAATACCACTTATATTTATATGAATCATCAATAACTAGTGAATATTCATCCATGTTTTAAGAAACATGGGTTAGTTTTATTTAATTTTGTAATCTATAATGAACATACTTTTTTTATTTTTTCCTGCTTATTTTTACTTTTACCGATACTTTATTTTATATTCCAACTTTTTTTACCACCAAATTCATACATGTTATCTCCCCTATTTATTTCCCCTTTCCCCTTATGTTCCCCACACATTCTCTCATTCTCTATCTCCCATGTATCCTTCCCTTTCCCCATTTCTCTATTTCCCATGAGTCTCTCCCTTTCCCCATATCACTCCTCTCCATTTCTTTAATAGCATATTCTATGTGTTTCCCCACATTGTTGTCTCCATTTTCTATGTCCCCCTTTCACCCTGCACATCCCACCTTATCCCTAAAACTCCATATCTCATACCTCACTGCGTAATCCCCCACCCACATTGAATAAAACCTTGGGAATTAGGAATTTCAAACTCAAGAGACTCTAGAACTCATCAAGTTCTTCAACCACTAGTCTGGGTGAGTTATTTAGAATTTATATGTGTCATTATATATTTATGTATAAGTTAATATCAATATACTAATAACATTAATTATAAATTATTTATTATGTAATTTAATTAATATAATTATATTATTATTCATACTATTATGTAATAATTAATATAATAATATTATTAATACTTTATCATTAGTTTCTAATATTATATTATGTAATATAAAATAAAATATAAATATTAATATACTGTATCAATTATATTAATTATATTAATATTTATTTCAGTTAGAGGGATTTAAAACATAATCACACACACACACCATTGTACACTAGTGTGTCAATCCTCATCCCTCCCAACCAGGATTGGAAAGAACCCACTAAGATTCTTATTACATATTTTAAATGGATTAAATTTATATATGTTCATGGCCCAAATTCCCCATTGATGATGTCTTGAAGGTCCAATAGCCCAAGGACAGTGAGTGGTCCAAAGAAACTTTTTTTGTTTCTATCCAATGTAGTTATGGGTCAAATCATGTGTCCCTCATGTTCCTAATTCCCATTCTCTCCCACACGCACTATGTTAATTATTATTCCATTACCCACAAATCATTCTCCATATTCTTTTCACCTGCAGTCCCACCCCTTCATCTACATCCCCCTCTATTTTTGGAGTCATAGGTGTTTTCTTTCATGAACATGTGAATGTTTTTTTTGGGGTTGGGAGGCAATGATAATGAAATGAGCATACAGTTTGGGAAGTAGTGGAGGGAATTTTCCTCCATGCATCATGGGAGGGAGATTGTGAGAACTGGGACCAAGGGATCCACATGACATTTCTCTTAGTTATACAGATTGAAAATAGTAACAAAAGGGGTTCCTTTAGACCATATATTATCCTTGGGACATTGAGCCTTTATAACATCATCATTGGGAACATTAGTCCACCAATATCTAATCCTTCAGTCCATTTATAATATGTAATAAGTGACTTATTGGGTTCTTTCCAATCCTTATTGAGTGGGATAGGGCTTGACCCACTAGTGTACTTGGGTATATAAATTCTTTTATTATTAATCCCACTCGTCAGAATAAATATTAATATAATTAATAATATAATTATTATTTAAATTTTGATTATAATTATTATTTAATACAAATATAGGAGTTCTTATTCTTGTCTCGTCTATGTTATAAGATCCTACATATAAGTTTAAGGTTGTCACTCCATCACTCAAAATTGTTTTTCTTGATGATTTTTTTTCATCAAAGTAATTTTTCATCATTAATGTATTTGATCAGAAATATAATCATTATGAAAGGAAATATTTCTTATATTATAACCAAATAGGATTCGATCCATGATTGATTCAATAATTTTAAGCACTTTCTCATTATTATGGTGGTTTTTTCGACCATGGGTAAGCCTTGAAAACATAGAGGCTTGGTTCCAAACATTCATTTTTATGGGTTTTTCTTGATGGAAATGTATTTTTGTTGATTTTTTTATCATTTAATTTACCCCTTGTAATGAACCAAAAAAGAGAGCATAATTTTTTAGGTTGATTTAACTAAAATGAGTCATGTTATGTAGGACTTGATTATAACCTTTTTCTATCTATAATTCATGAAATTGTGTTTGGATTATGATATTTAGTCTTAATAAGATATTATGGCATTTTCATAATCTATTTGATACTGGATTTTTGGGGTAGTCCCAATCAAGATAGATCGTGTGATTGATGAATACAATTTTGGGCACTATACTTATATTTTTGTTAAAGTATACCTTAATTCCACTCTGATTTTGAAGGTCATTATTATTTCCCTAAAGTATTATTTAATCTTATTAATTGATGTTGACATAATTCCTACTTTTTAGAATATTTATTCATTCGAAACTTTTATATTAACTTTCATAGGACAATTTCTTGTATCGGTTGTTTATAAAAAGGGAATGTCTTGAATTATTACTAAAGTAGGGAAAATAATAATTCATTTCTAATGAAACGGGGTGATTTGATTAATATTATGGATAATATAAAGGATTTTTGTGTGGGGATGGTACAAAATTAATAAAAGCTTCTAGTAGGGGATATTGTGATGACTATGTTGGAATAAAACCCCTTGATAGAGCCATGGTTCCTTGATATTTAGTATGGGAACAAATCCCAGTTCTCTTCAGGGATTGACTGGGGTTTTTTGAAATAATTTGAAGTTTTAGATATGAATTGAATCAATGATATGAGAGTGAATTTGTATTTGGATGTACAATTTCATGATATATCATGTGTGGAATGTTTTCAATTCTTAACCGGGAAAAAAAGAGGGTACTTGTGTGTTTTTAAAAGAGGATGGGGTTGTTGAAAGTATTATTTATGGGATTGGATTTAATTTGGGGTAGGTAGATACTTCTTATTAGGGTCCATTACGTATGAAAAAAAGTTAAGAATGGATATGGTTTTCAATTTCATGGTGTCATTCTAATTAAGGAGGAAGGAAAATAAGGAAAAAGATGGAAATGAGGGAATATATATTTTGGGAGGTATTGTACTTAGGAAATTTATAGATTGGGCCAATCTAAGTTAACATTTCCAGAGAGATTTATTAATGTGTATACAATTAGAGTGTATTAGATTATTACCATCTGAGTGGGTTCTCATTTTGGTGTATTTTATCAGTGAAAATAGAATCATCATGGGTTGGACCATGCATACTTGGTTAAATTTGATCTTTAGGATTAGGATAATCCAAGGGTGGTTAAAGATGATTTATTAGAGTAACTATAACAACCCTACCCTTTTCACATATTAATACATGATTTTAATAATGACTAGCCATCAAATATGAACCAAAGCTCATAAAGTCTAGTGTATTTGTCTGATTAGACACATGATTAGAAATTCTAGATACAAAATAAAAAAAATTATTTAATCTCCCTAAATAGATCCTAACGTATTTTGAGATCTTACATATGAATAGTATTACCTAGGGAATACATGAACCAAGGTATGAGCTAAAAATTCCAGAAATGGAATAAATATAGGAATGAAGCATAACACATGGGTTAGAAGGAATCAAATGATAAAATAAAAAATCATGGAACATGAATAAATATAATTAATATAAATATGTATGACATGGGACCATTTAATCATGGAATCATGGGAATTTGGAAACAACATACACCATGACATAAGCATGAGTTAATGATAACTACCAAGACCATTGCACATGGAGAACAAAGTCCCATAAAGGATTCAGGTTCACTCCATGCTCCAACATGACGTCTCATCAGACTAAACATTATCCAATGCATTGTAGAAATGTCTATGAGAAACCATCCTAACATGTTCATGAATATGTGAGACACATGAATAATCAATCATAAGGTTTACAAATGAAAATAATTGGGTATCATAATCATTTCAAAATTCATAACAAAATAAAATATTATAATGGTGTCCATGAAATAATGAATTTTTATCGTTCATCAGGATCCATAAGGGAAAATAGTAATAGATAATTATAATATATGTCAAAATTAAGTGAAAACTTATAAAAAAGTGTTTAATAAACTTTAGAAATAAATTATTTTAGTGTGTTTTAAGGAAAATATTAATGATCATTTAAAGAAGAAAGGACATAATATTCTATATAAAACCATAAATGAACTAAGATGTAATTTAATGATAAAATTATTTATTTTAGAAGAATAATTGGGGATTAAAATATATTATGGATGGTACTTGAAAAAGATTAAGAAATTTGGAAGTTCTCTTTAATTGGGCTTGCTTATAAGGAATTATTGAGAAGGAAACCATTTTAAAACATGTATTTACCCATCAAAGAAGGATGTACTAATATAGATAAATTATTTTGGAACATATGCACCAAATTAATAATAATTATAAAAGTAAATAATATTTCCTTTTGGGTAAAGAAAGAGAAAGCGCAACCTGAAGGAAAAAAATCAAAGTTCGGAAAGAATCTTTTACCTTATGTCTGAAAGTGTTCTGCACTTGATCTTAATTTTCTAGATAATCAAATTAAATATATTAATTAATTAATTTATATCATTTTCTAATTTTTTTTACTTATTATAATTTTATTAAGTTCATTAATGTCCCTTTTCATGAGTTGTAAGATACAATTTTATCATTTGGGAGTGTTCATTTCCTTGGTTTCTAATATCAGTCAACTTGTATACATGTATAGAAAATAATTTAAAATTAGAATAGTTGTCCAGAATTGAAATTGTATGTCATTAATAAACTTATATACTATTAAATGGTCTTATATATCTTTTTATTTCTAGATTTTAGGAAGATCCATTAGATAAAATGTTAATGATAACTGTTTAGATTATTTTGGTGCTTTTATCATCACGAACTATTTTTGTTTTATTAATTAATATTATGTATACACACAAGTTATAGAAAATTAAATATTCTATAATAAATATATAATAATATATTTTAACCCTAAAAATGGTTTTATTACCATCCTTGAAGGCAGTAATCGAAATTGAAAACACATCGTCCTTTAATGTGATAAGTCAACACATCATGGATGATGTTTTATTTTTTAGAACAAAAGCAGAGGGGAAGAGAAATTTTGATGGGTTTTTACATTAACAAAATAAAATTACAATATATAAAATATAATGGAGTTATCATATCACTTGAATAAGGTGAGATGAGGAGATAACAAGAATATAAAATAAATTTAAAATAAATTAAAAGAAAAATAAATAGGTTTTTACCTCTTGAATTCTTCTCCTTGAGAACCTCCTTGAGGCACATGAGTTTGGACTTTTATTGAGACCAAAGGATCATGGGTGTTTTATAGTGTCTTGGTAAGAGGATTTGGTAGAATTTGGGAAATCTTCAAGCATTTATATGTGTGTGGAGAAGAGGTCGTAAGGGGTGGTATTTATAGTGGAGGAGAGGTGTGTTTTTAAATATTTTATTCATTTGTTTAATATTTTGGCTCAAGACTATAAGTAGTGTGGAATATTGTGACTAATTATTGTAACTATTGAATGTTATTTCAATCAAATGGTGGTTATGTCATCCACACATCAACCATGACTCAATATTTTTTGTATTTAGCTAATACCGTAAATTATCGTATTTCACTATTCACCAAAAATTCAACTATTTTATAAAAATTCCAAAAAAATAACCCTAACGATTTTTTGATATATAGAATTAAAAAATGGACTAAATTTTATGAAAATAATTTTTTAAATATGATAATATTAATTTTTAATTAAAATCGTCATTTATTTTCAAAAACCCAATTTTAAAATTATAACTAATTTTATAACACTTTGAAAAAATAATTAAGGTATCATAAAATTATATTATAATCACAATACAACATAATATTAATTTATGAATCTATTTTATGGAAATAAAATTTCTTTTAAATCATTATATTAATAATAAAACTGTAAATAAAAATTTATGTTTCACACAAATATCAATAATTAATTTATCATTTTCCAAACATTTATTTACTAATACAATGATATAATTATATCATATTTTAATTTATAGTATTAATAAATATTATTCATACATTAATTGGTGAGTTTAATATTCTATTGGTTGGTTTATTATTCGTAAGGACTATACAACTATTCCAAAGTTCAAGTTACTATTCTATTAGTATATATTCCCTAATTTCTGAAAAATCCTATTATTTAATTCATTCATTATTTATAATGTTTTTTAGTGTCATTTAATTGAGTATACATGATTTATACTATATTATGTAATTATAATAAGGTAAATTTCATTTATAGAATTATGGTTCATTTCATTCTCACCCCCCCCCTATGAAATTTCTCCCTCAAAATTTAATTTTACAAACTAAAGGGGAAATAGGTGGTGGTACTTCTCCATTATTTTTTCCTTTGGTTCCCATGTTGTCTCTTCGTACTTATAGTTCCTACATGGCACTTTGACCAGGTAAGTAGTGTTTTTTACATATAAATTTATCTCTATGGTCAAATATCTTCACCGGATCCTCCTCGCAAGAGATATCATTTTCCAACTATAACACCTCTGAATTCAAAACATGTGAGAGATATAGAATCTACTTCTGCATGGTAGATATTTGGAATACATATTTTACTTGAGGAGTGGTTTCTAAAAGTTCTAGTCAATAGGCCATAGCCTCGACACGATCAAGAATCTTGAAGGGGTTTATGTACCTGGGACTTAGCTTTCCTTTCTTACCAGATCTCATGATCCACTTCTAAGGCGATATACAGAATAATACCATGTCTATAACTTTAAACATAAGGTCATGTCAATGATTGTATATGTATCTCTTCTATCGAATTTGGGCCGCCTTGATGTGATTCTGAATGGTTTTCACCATTTCCACTATTATTCGACCATTTTTAGGTCGTATCATCTTACGTTCATCGAATGCATCCAAGCATGTTGGTGTTTTACACCATTTCCCATAAAGAGATTCATAAGGATCTATTTGGATGCTCAAGTGGAAACTGTTTTTGTATGAGAAATTGACTAGAGGAAGATGTTGATCTCATACTGCTTTGAAGTCCATAAAATATAATCTCAACATGTCTTATAGTGTCTAAATAGTCTTCTCGGATTGGTCATCAGTTTGAGGATGATAGGACTTATTGAAGTTCAACTCAGTGTTTAGAGCATATTAGAGAGTTTTCCCAAACATATAGGTGAATATCACATCACAATCGAATACAATTTATAGTGTAACTCCATGCATCCATACTATTTATCTAAAATATATCCATGAAATTTGATTCAGTGAGAATTCCTCCCAAATTGTGATAAAGTGAGCTACATTAAAAGAGAAACCATAATGACACATATTGCATTGTTCCCTCTGTATGTATTTAGAAGTCCAGTGACAAAGTATACAGTAATGTTCTTCCACTTACATGTTTTTATGGATAATGGTTACATCATCCCTTTATAATTTTTCCTTTAAACCTTCATTTACTAACATAAAAGAACTTTGATGTATAATTAATCATATCCTTCTTCATATTGTTTCACCAATAGTGATCTTGAAGATCTCGATACATCTTTTTTCTCCCTATGTGAATAGATAAAGTTTAGTTATGTATTCCATTCATAATATCTTTATTTATTTCTGTAATGTATGGTACACATAATCTTGTCCCAAATATTAAGGCTTCATCCTCATAAATTTTGAACTCTGGGGATTTCTAATTTTTGATAGCTTCTACCTTTTTATAATTTTCCTCGTCATTTTGTTACGCGAGCTTTATTTTCTCCATAAGGTATGGTTGAGAAATCATTTAATAAATGAGTGATGATGTTAATTCCTTAATGATTCCCATGTCTATCATTTATAGGTCTAGAAATGTTGGATCCATCTCAATTCTCATCATTGATAAATATGTTAGATCATTTCTACTTAGAGCATCCTCCCCCTTATTTGCATTACCAGGATAGTAGTGGATTGAGAAGTCATAATAATTGATGAGATCTAACCATATTCACTAGTTCATATTAATATCCTTATATGTGAATATGTATTTTTGGATCCTGTGATCAATATATATCTCACACTTTTCCCCATAGAGATAATATCGCCATACTTTCAATGCAAATATCACAACTACCAACTCCAGATCATGTGTGGTATACTTTTTATCATGAATTTTCAACTTCCCTGAGGTTTTGGATAAAACTTTATCATTTTTCATCAATACACAGCCTAATAACCTTTATAAAGCATCATTTTATACCACAAGGAGTTCCCCAATTTTTGAAAGAGTGGGTATTAGTGAAGTGATAAGCCTCTTTTTCAACTATTTTATGTAGTCTTCACATTCAATAGTTTATATGATCTTTACTCCATTATATGTTATCTTGGTTATTGAGTTTTAAAATCATGATAATTTCTTCAAAAATCATCAGTAATACCCATATAGACCAAGGAAACTACATTTCTCTATTAAATATGTTGTCATGGGCCACTATTCCATTTCCTTTTTCTTGGAAGGGTCCACATATATTCTTCTTCTAGTGATAACACGCCCCAAGAATGATATTTCCTCCATAAAGAAGTCACATTTACTGTAATTTTCATAAAGTTTCCTTATTCAAACATTCTTTATCATGGTATTCAAATGATCATCATTTTTCTCCTTGCACTTGGATTATATCATAATATCATCAATAAAGTTGACCACATATTTTTTTAGGTAATCTCTAAAGAATAAATTCATTAAATACAAGAAAATTTCCAGATAATTAGTGAGTCTGAAGGGCATCACTGTGAACTCATAATGTCCATACCTCATTTGAAAGGCAGTCATGGAAATATCATTCTTCCTCAACTTTAATTTGTGATATTATAACTGAACTTCCACCTAAGATAAATACTTAGCTTCGTGTAGTGTATCAAACAAGTAATATATTCGTAGAGGGGGATAATTCTTCATTATAATGATTTTATTGAGCTCACAATAATCAATGTAGAGGTGCATTTATCCATCCTTCTTCTTGAAAAAGAGGATCGGTGCAGCCCATGGTGAAGCACTCGATTCTATAAAACCCTTGTCCATATTCTCTTATAACTGATTCTTCAGTTCTTCCAACTCAATAGTGTACATAAAATAATGTTTCATTGATATAGGTATAGATATAGGAATAAGTTCAATTGAGAACTCAAAATCTCAGTTGGGAGGAAGACTAGGAAATTCTTTAAGGAATACATTAGTGTAGTCCCTCACAATTTGCATGTATTTGAGAATTATTTTATCCTTGGTCTCAATAATTTTATCTAGATATTCATGATCATAAAGCAATAATATCCACACTTGAGGTGATGATTCTAAAATAGATTCAACCTCCTCCTTACACTTGTACAAAATTGGAGGATTCTTTGGAATGTAAAGAGTGGTATCACTTTCCTAAAATTTGATGTAGGATTTGAAAAAAGATATTAAATCCTTGTCCAATATAGCATCAAACTCCAACAAAGGAAGTAATATGATATTCGATGGGAGGTTCAGTCTACAAACATTAATTTCAGAGGATTTATATACTTTGTATGCAATAATTTCTTAATTTTTTTTTCTCACAGATAACTCATCCTCTATATTTTGGGGTGGTGTTTGAATGGTTATACTAAACATACAAGATATTAAAGAATGCATAAAACCAAAAAAATAGTATATTTATTATTCTTGAATGAATTAACAGTGTAAATTTCACCACATAATTTTCGGTCTCCACCTTAGTAATATTGATAGAATATTCCCTTCCTTTCTACCTTGGAGGTTGTTGTTGTTATTGATTGCCTCCAACAACCCTTAGTATAGAGAAATATCTCACATTGAATGTCTTAAAGCCAGTTACCCAGATTCAGTGGATTATTACATAACATTGGCATGATCACAAAAGATCAAGTCTCAAAAGACCGATTAGATTAGTAGTGTTGGAAACACCAGATACATTCATAAGTCTTACATTACATCATAAAGTGAAAAACTACAACAACATAGTCTTCATAGCCCACACTCATATCCCGCTTAGATTGTCCCTATAGGTCAGTCATAAAATACTTTTTCGCATCCTGGGAAAAATAAAACATAGAAAGGGGTGAGCTCAGATGCTCAGTAAGAATAACAATATAGTGGAAACTTTCATAAATAATCTTAATCATTTAAGGCAATGTATAAATCAAACAAAAGCCTTTTAAACTTGATCTTCAGCATAATATGGCAGAAATAAAATTAAATAATTCCATTTACTTATTCACATGAATTTTCTACTAGTTGATAATCACATGCAATATCAATAACTACTTTCATAATGATGGAATGCATAATTCCATACTATCATAACCACATAGTCAAGGCCTTGTGCCAATACTACAAATAAGATTTTGTCAAGGCCTTGTGCCAAGACACTAGTTTGACTCATGAGACCTATCGATGCATCGAGGAGCTATAGAGGGCTCCACCCATCACTTAAAAATTCCAATGCTTTCCTCATATGAATAGTATTAAACATAACATAACCATTCGTATTAAAACTAGCATATGAAATGTCAATACTTTCTCCATAAAACATGAATGGTATAAAAATAACACATCCACAGTCAAACATATCACAAAACCTTAAATTCTATATGGAAGTTTTGTATCCTAATCAATCAACTTCAAATAAGCTTCAAATCCATCAAAGAATGTTGACATTGATGAAATCAAATCTATTTGAGATAAATATCTCTTTTTTTTAATCATTGAAAAGTCACACATTTATAAAGGAAGTAATTTAAAAGAGATTTTTGAATCAAAGTGTCTTATACCACTTTGAAACTTTTGAAAAGAAATATCATTTTGAAACATTCATGTCCATATAAATAAATCCTTAAAATCATTTTGAAAATATGGACATTAATTAAAAATATTTATAAAGACAAATCTTTAAAACATTTAAAATTATGATCTTGATAAAGAGTACCTTTCACAAATTCTTAAAATATTCATTTTGAAATTATTTAAAAGTCATATAATTATAAAATAAAACATTTACATTCAAAATATTCTTATAAGCTTGTAAGAGAAGCTTCTAAGATTTTATAATGGTGGAAAATAGCCGCACCCGCCGTATAAGTTAAAAAAAGACATTCTTACCTTAATTCTGTCGAAAATGTTAAAAGGGAACTTGTTTGGAAAACAAGGGAAAGATTCCTTTATAAAATTCTTATAAAAAGTCAAACAATGGTATAAATGACTTTAACCCATATTCTGTAAAATATTCAGAATGTTTTGAAATACATTTTTAAGAAACATGGATGTGGATGATAAAGAGGTCTCAGTTGATAATTACGTATAAACAACCTCGGATAATGAAGAGATTGTGAAGTAAACCCATACCTTGTACTTTTCCTTGGTTGATGGTAGGTTTAACTCCTTTATAATATTTAAATCATTGTTATTAAATTATAAAATAATCATATACATAAATATGATATCATATATGATCTTTTAGTATTTCTTTGTTAATAATATTTTAGCATTATGGTCTTTTCAGGTGTTCACTTACTCGTTTTATTTTATATGTTTTTTACATAAGCCGTGTTTTTTATCCATATGTTGTATCTTATTCATACCAATAATGATATCAAGTCCTTAAACATTATTTTTAATCATCAAATAAAAATTAGTCTTGAATGGATACAATGGGGAATGAATCTCATCGCGTTCGTGGAGACGGTAGTCCGTACTTACGCACGAGCGACAATATCATTATTTTGATATTAAAATAATATATAATTGGATGGTGTATCATATATAAAGAATCATTATCATGTTATATTTATTATTTAAATTAATTACACTTAATTATTATACACATACAAATAATAATGTATTGAATAACAATTACACCATGACGTGGAGACGGTAAGCCGTACATACGCACGTATGCTGACATGTCATTCAAAGGATGGATAGAATACTGAATATGGTTGTACCATATTTATAATAACATCAGAGTATATATAAGATACTGGATTTATTATTTTATAATGTAAATAACAAAGAAAGAAGAAGTGGAAGAAGAAAGGAACTTGAAAGAGGGTGCTGAAAACATTACCTCTTCTTTAGGTTCTTCCTTTTGATTTTTTCAAAAGGGCTCCTTAAGTTGGATTTCTGATCAAAATAAGGCCTATAGGTTGAATTGAGGGAAGTTGAGAGAATGTTTGGTCTGGGTTTGGCCAAGCTAAAATGCTTTGAAGGTGTGAATTAGAGAGAAGGGTGAGTGCCCTTTTATAAGAGGGGTGAGGGGCACCTTTGGAAAAACTCAAAATATTATTTTATAATAAATTCATATTCGGTTTATAATGGCTTAAAATTGATTTATTTGAAAGCAAATGTGGGGATGGGTCGGAATACACTCAACCAATAAGTTTTAGACAGGTTTGGTTCACTTTATTAAACTTATCTTTTAGTTTTAACTCTTAGTTAATTAGTTTGACATTTACAATGTCTCTTTGTATTTTTATATTATATGGTTAATAAACTTACTATAAACAACTAATAAACCCCCAAGTGGTCCATTAATGATACTAATATCATTATATAAGTCCTTTTTCCAAACCTTAGATTTTTAGGAATAGAATATCAATATATAATATAATATTTGTTTTAAAAACTCTTTTATGTCAATTTTGACACTATTTGGTATTTTGTTTTTTCTAAATTCATAACAGCATTATTACTTCAAAAAAAATCATCTAACCAATCCTAATATGTAATATTAACATATAAAATTAATGGAATTCATAAAAAGTCTAAAATTACATTTATTTGGATATTTATAAAATCAATTATTTTAATATTTCATTAATTTGGTAATTACTGCATCACCATTGTATCATAAATAAATTAAATTATTTAACGTCTAAAAATTATAAATAAAATACCATTATGTATGAAATATTTTTATATTTCTAATTAATATTTATAATCGAATGTATCTTATGTATAACCCTATTTTAAAAATGATTTAGTTATTAAACTTTGATTTTAAGTCTTTTAACTCTTGTTTGAATTAAATAATAATAAATGACCTAATCTAATCCAAGTGGACCTAAATGATAATATTTTATTCATAAGGTTGTTTTAAGTCAAGATACACTTGTCCAATAGAATTAGGACATGTGTTAGGGTAATATTAATATCATTTTTACCCTTAATTACCCTATTTACTTTAAACCGTGGTAAATAAAAGTAAAAAGTTCATATTCACCAAAAAACAATTATCTTATTGAACCACTTTTTACTCCTTGATATTAACAGTGTCTCTCGAATTTTTGAAATTCCACTCACAGAAGCGGTAAAATTAAGTTTTATTTGAATTTGAAAATTCTCCTAGGAGATAGGTAAAAGACGGTGAAAAGTTCAATAAAAATTTTATATATCTAAAATTTTTATAAAATGACTCCAATGAATTAAATTGAACTTATATAGGTATTTTGTATCTATTTTTACCTAAAATAAATTTAAATAAAATAAATAATTATTTAAAGAAAAATTCGGTTTTAAACTATAACTCCGTGTTTTTCACTATTCATCAAAAATTGAAAGTTTTCAGAAAAATACCAAAAATTCACCCTAAGATAATTTTGATATTACGAATCCAAAAATGAAGTCCATTTTGAAAGATAATATTTATAAAATTTTAAAAATTGGGTATTACTATTCATAACGGCTAGTTTGATTGGTTGTGGTGTGTGTTAGAACTCAAAGTTGCGTACAACACACGCAACTGTATTATTCAAAGATAAGCGTGTTGTGGAATCTTGGGGTGTTACATTCTCCCCTCCTTCAATAAATTTCATCCTCACAATTTATGCTCGGTATTGGAAACTTTGGGTTGACATTTCAATATATCTTAGTTGAAATCACACATTGAAAAATGGATTAATGAAGCCTCTATTTAAAATAAAGAGTTGTAAGTATGAACGTTATCAAAAATAACACATACTAGGGTTCCATGTAGGAAAACAAGGATATGGAATAGAAATATAACCATAAATATTTTATGTACAGTGGTAGAGAACGTGGCTATGAAAAGGCCAACAATCACAAACCCATAAATTTTTGATGATATAAGGTACCATCTAGGACAATGTTTGTATTCTAAGTTCCTTTTCTTAACATTAAGGAATTTATTTATGAGATTGGATAATATCATAAAGAGATATACTTACTTTATAATTACAGTTTTATCCATTAGTAAATTTCTACCACAAACTCATATTTCACTCCAAAACATAATACAACTCAAAAACACTCTATTTATCCTAATCGTATAGGGTTCCAAATATAATGAATTTATAATTCACATATCAGACCCTTTAAAAAAAGAAACTACATTATACCATCTATGAACTTCATGTAGTCCAGTGGTAGGAGATAAATCCCAATCTCACTTATGGTTGTGGCTTTGATTCCTGTAGCATTGTCCGACACGACGGGTTGTCACACGGTCTGCGTGTTGTCCTTTTATAAAAATCCAAAAATAACCTTTCAAACATAATTTATTCCAACCTTTAGACTTATCCAAAATACTACTATCCAAACTCACAATCCAAAATTTATAAGGAAGTTAAACACAATGAAGATATTTTTTCCATGTAATAACATGTGAACACCTTCATCATGTATTATTTTAAAACATGGTAACATCCTGAATTACCATAAAACCTTATTGATTACATTCATGCTCCCTTATTCTTTATAGAATACTAGATATACTCCTTCTATCCAAAAATGTTGTAAACTCCAAAGATGAAAAATCATTAATTAGTTTCAAGGTAGTCAAGAATATCCAATATAATTTATTCAGATCAACCATCTCTTATTCCAAAATCACTACCTCATTATTAGGACCATATTAAGGATTACATTTCCTTCAACCATGTATTTTACCAAAAGTGTAGCTCACTATTAAGTCACTTTTCTTATAACCATATAATCTCAAATCCTCAATAAAATAGTACTGATGTACAATCCTTATTTATTACCATAATTCATATAACTAGTATATTGTTGATACAACACTGAAATGAAATAATCCTATAATAACAACATAATAACACTAGTCATTCTTCTTCATATGAGGTAGTATCATAACTTGATTATTATCCAATATCATCATTTAGGGCATACTCTTATGATTTGTACATTGGATCACGTAGTGTCCCATCTCCTTATAGATGAAGCATTGTACATTTGAAACATTTTTCTTTCCCTTCCAGTCACGTACTTGGTGTCCTTTTTATCCACACTTATAAAAAAATCCCATTCCCTTTAGGCAAGTTCTAGGGTGTTTCTTCCCATAGTTATCACATATGAGAAAATTCTTATTTTCCCTCTTCCCTTTATCCATCTTTCTCTCTTCGATCATTTTCTTCTCTTGTTTCCCTTCAAATCCGTAGGACTCATATAAATCTTTACTTATCTTATTAACACATGATACTATTTCTTGATATGTTGAGAAAACATGAGATACTATTTCCCTTCTAAATGTTGGCTTAATACCATGGAATATATGATCCTTCTTACTCTTTGGATCATATGTATTGCTGGAGTTCACATTCCTTCTACTCGACACCATTTCTATAGAATTTCATACAATAGGTTAGTTTATGAATTGTAATGAATAATTCCAAACTTGTAAAATACCTAATGTAAATTGAACAGTTTATAGATATAGTCCATAATCATAAAAAAAAATTATTTGAGGAAGAATATACTCATAAACCCTTCATAATGGTTTGTAAAGAAAATGAGAATTATCCTAAGCATATCCCCTGAGAGTGTCGTAACCAAAAGTGCAGCAAGGCTCGTTTTCGTTCACCAGTTCTCGTTCGAGTCTAGCTCAAAGTGGTGTTTTCAGGTTTTACCCTAAGGTACATCTATTCCAAAGCCGCCTCTACCTGTTCGTATCCAAACTGGGATGTTTTGCTTGGAAAAATCACAAAATCTATACAATAAAAAATTCTAGGAAGTTATTATATACTAATCCTCAAAGTCTATCTTAGGGATATGTGCTCTAATCAGAGTTTATCTAAATCTAGATTCCAAGGTTTGTACTAAACTTCCTCTGATACCAACTGTAATGCCCCGACCCCAGTTACCCAGAGTCGGTGTATTATTACATAGCATTGGCATGATCACAAAAGATCATGTCTCAAAAGATCGATTATTTTGGTATCCTTGGAAACACTAGATACATTCATAAGTATTACATTACATCATAAAGTGAAAAACTACAACAACATAGTCTCCATAGTCCACACTCATATACCCTTAGACTATCCCTGCAGGTCAGTCATAAAATACTTCTTCGCATCCTGGGAAAAATAAAACATAGAAAGGGGTGATCTCAGATGCTCAGTAAGAATAACAATATAGTGGAAACTTTCATAAATAATCTTAAACATTTAAGGAAATGTATAAATCAAACAAAATCCTTTTAAACTTGATCTTCAGCATAATATGGATGAAATAAAATGAAATAATTCCATTTACTTATTCACATGAATTTTCTACTAGTTGATAATCACATGAAATATCAATAACTACTTTCATAATGATGGAATGCATAATTCCATACTATCATAACCACATAGTCAAGGCCTTGTGCCAAGACTACAAATAAGATTTTGTCAAGGCCTTGTGCCAAGACACTAGTTTGACTCATGAGACCTACCGATGCATCGAGGAGATATAGAGGGCTCCACCCATCACTTAAAAATTCCAATGCTTTCCTCATATGAATAGGATTAAACATAACATAACCATTCGTATTAAAACTAGCATATGAAATGTCAATACTTTCTCCATAAAACATGAATGGTATAAAAATAACAAATCCACAGTCAAACATATCACAAAACCTTAAATTCTATAGAGAAGTTTTGTATCATAATAAATAAACTTCAAATAAGCTTAAAATCCATCAAAGGATTTTTACATTGATGAAATCAAAACTATTTGAGAGAAATATCTCTTTTTTTAAAATCATTGGAAAGTCACACATTTATAAAGGAAGTAATTCAAAATATATTTTTGAATCAAAGTGTCCCATACCACTTTGAAACTTTTGAAAAGAAATATCATTTCGAAAGATTCATGTCCATATAAATAAATCCTTAAAATCATTTTGAAAACATGGACATTATTTAAAAATATTTAGAAAGATAAATCCTTAAAACATTTAAAATTATGATCTTGATAAAGAGTACCTTTCACAAATTATTAAAATATTCATTTTCAAATCATTTAAAAGTCACATGATTATAAAATAAAACATTTACTTTAAAAATATTCTTATAATATTTTAAGGTAAGCTTCGATGATTTTATAACAACAGAAAATAGCTGCACCCGTCGTATAAGTTAAAAAAAGACATTCTTACCTTAATTCTGTTGAAAAAGTTAAAAAGGACCTTGTTTGAAAAACGACGGAAAGATTCCTTTATAAACTTATTATAAAAATTAAAACAAGGGTATAAATGACTTTAACCCGTATTCTGTAAAATAGTAAGAATGTTTTGAAATGCATTTTTAAGAAACATGGATGTGGATGATAAAGAGGTCCCGGTAAATAATTACGTATAAACAACCTCGGATAATGAATTGATTGTGGAATAAACCCTTACCTTTTACTTTTACTTGGTAGAGGGTAGGTTAAACTCCTTTATAATAGTTAAATAATTGTTATTAAATTATACAATAATCAAATACATAAATATGATATCATATATGATCTTTTAACATTTATTTGTTAATAATATTTTAGTATTATGGTATTTTCAGGTGTTCACTTACTCGTTCTCTTTTATATTTTTTGGTACATAAGCCATTTTTGTCATCCATAGGTTGTATATTATTCATACCAATAATGATATCAAGTCTCTAAACATTATTTTTAATCATCAAATTAAAATTAGTCTTGAATGGATACGATGGGGAATGAATCTCACCGCGTTCGTGGAGACGGTAGTCCGTACGTACGCAGGAGTGACAATATCATTCTTTTGATATTAAAATAATATATAATTGGATGGTGTATCATATATGCAGAATAATTATCATGTTATATTTATTATTTACATTAATTACACTTCATTATTATACAAATCCAAATAATAATGTATTGAATAACAATTACACCACGACGTGGAGACGGTAAGCCGTATGTACGCTCGTATGCAGACATGTCATTCAAAGGATGGATAGAATACTGAATATAGTTGTAACATATTTATAATAACATCAAAGTATATATAATATACTGGGGTTATTATTTTATAATGTAAATAACAAATAAAGAAGAAGTGGAAGAAGAAAGGAACTTGAAAGAGGGTGGTGAAAACATTACCTCTTCTTCAGGTTCTTCCTTTTGATTTGATCAAAAAGGGCTCCTTAGGTTGGTTTTATGATCAAAATAAGGCCTCTATGTTGAAGTGATAGAAGTTTAGAGAATATTTGAGCAGGGTTTGGCCGATCCAAAAGGCTTTTAAGGTGTGAATTAGAGAGAAGGGGGAGTGCCCTTTTATAAGAGGGGTGAGGGGCACCTTAGGAAAAACTTAAATTATTATTTTATAAAAAATACCTATTCGGTTTATAATGGCAAAAAATTGATTTATTTCAAAGATAAGGTGGTGATTGGTCTAAATCCACTCAACCAATAGGTTTTAGAGAGGTTTGGGTCACTTTATTAACCTTATCTTTTAGTTTTAACTCTTAGTTAATTAGTTTGACATATACCATGTCTCTTTGTAGTTTTATATTATATGGTTAATAAACATACTATAAACATAAAATAGACCCCAACGTGGTCCATTAATGATACATATATCATGATATAAGTCCTTTTTTCGAACCATAGATTTTTAGGAATAGAATGTCAATTAATAATATAATATTTGTTTTAAAAACTCTTTTATGTCATTTTTTACACTATTTGGTATTTTGTTTTTTCTAAATTTATAAAATCATTATTACTTCAAATAAAATTCATATAACCAACCCTAATATGTAATATTAAGCTAGAAAATTATTTTAATTCATAAAAAGTCTCAAATTACATTTATTTGGATATTTATAATATCAATTATTTTAATATTTCATTAATTAGGTAATTACTTCATCACCATTGAGTCATAAATAAATTAAATTATTTAATTTCTAAAAATTATAAATAAAATACCATTATATAGGAAAGTATTATATCTTTCTAATTAATATTTATAATCTAATTATCTTATGTATAACCCTATATTAAAAATGTTTTAGTTATTAAACTTTGATTTTAACTCTTTTAACTCTTCTTTGAATTAAATAATAATAAATGACCTAATCTAATCCAAGTGGACCTAAATGATAATATTTTATTCCTAAGGTTTTTTTTGGTCGAGATACACTTGTCCAATATAATTAGGACATGTTTTATTGTAATATTAATATCATTTTTACCCTTAATTGCCCTATTTACTTTTAACCGTGGTAAATAAAAGTAAAAAAGTTACTATTCACCGAAAATTATTTTTATCTTATTGAACCACATTTTACCCCTTGATATTAACCATATTTCTTGTATTTTTGAAATTCCACTCACAGAAGTTGTAAAATTATGTTTTATGTGAATTTTCAAATTCTCCTAGGAGATGGGTAAAAGACGGTGAAAAGTTCAATAAATTTTTTATATATCTAAAATTTTTATAAATTGCCTCCAATGAATTACATTGAAATTATATAGATATTATGTATCTATTTTGACCTAAAATAAATTTCAATAAAATAAATAATTATTTAAATAAAAATTCGGTTTTAAACTATAACTCGGTGTTTTTCATTATTCATCAAAAATTGAAAGTTTTCATAAAAATACCAAAAATTCACCCTAAGCTAATTTCGATATTCAGAATCCAAAAATGAAGTCCATTTTGAAAGATAATATTTATAAAATTTCAAAATGTGGGTATTACTAGTCATAACGGCTAGTTTGATTGGTTGTGGTGTGTGTTAGAACTTGAAGTTGCGTACAACACACGTTGCTATATTATTCAAAGAGAATTGTATTGTGGAATCTTGGGGTGTTACACACATGATGGGCATGATCCTTGCCATTTAAACACTTCATTTTAGGATGAGTTTTTATCTGAAACTTACTTTCTTCATTCACATTATTTTTACTCTTCATATCCCTTCAGCAATTATTAGCCAGATGCCCTATTCTCCCACATTAGAAATACCTCCTGGTTCCCTTTAGACAGTTCCCAGAATGCTTCTTCCCAAAATTTTGACATGTGGGATGTTGTATTTTCTTTTCATCATGGGATTTTTCTACTGATCCTCCCATATTAAACTCTATTTTTATCTTTTTATCTCCAATCCCATGAGAACATTGAGAGTCTCCAATCTCAATTTCAACCTTAAGGGAACAACATAAAATCTCCTCATATCTGTCAATGTCTCGAATCACCAATGCTTTTCATATACTCGGCTTTAGTCCACTAATGAAGAAATACACATTTCATTCAACATTCATGATAAATATAAATGTGTGTCTTGAAATCCTTGTAAATTTTTCGTTTTATGACCTGATATACTCATATTCATTTTTCATCAGTCTAAGGAACTCCATTTCCATCTTAATATGAAGGGTTCAGGGAAAATATTTATTGAAAAATATTTTCTTGAAATCCTCCCATTATGTGGAATAAATTTCCTCCCTGTACTTTATGTTCTTTATCAGTCTCCACTACTGATTGGTTTCCCCATCAAAATGATAAACCACCAGCACACCATTCTCTTCTTCTAAGCACTAGAGAATAGATAATATCTTCTCAATATAGTTAATATGTTGTTTTATGAGGAGGGGATTAGAAGATCCACTAAATATGGGATGAGTTTATCATGTAAAATATTTGACCACAACTTTAACTCTATTATGATAATAATTTAGTTCTAAAAGATTCAAGTTATTATTCATAACATGAGTTAGTTTAGAAAGTATTTTCTTGAAGTTTTGACCACTTGTTCGCATCCTATTTGGCATATTATTATGTAAATCATCACATTTCCTATCACATTTATTATTGGAATGAGATCTTCTATTTCCATCCATTAACTAATAAAAAGAAAGTTTAATTAAGGGGATTTAATACTTAGCTAATAAGAATACTAATAAGAAACTTTGAACATAGAAGGGTAAACATTCAAATAGAAAGTATATCATGTATTTTGATTACCTAGTTTAAATATTAGATATTCATCATGATAGAATTATCCCTAGGGTTATTACTAAATTAATATAGTATTAATATCCAAAAATAACTAGACCTTACATTGATACTATCTATAAAGAACATATCTTTTTCACATATTATTACATGATTTCAAGCATAACTAGCCTTCAAATACAAACCATGGATCATAAAGTATAGTGTCTTTGAAAGATTAGATAATTTATTAGAAAACATAAATCCAAAATAAAACCATTTTTTTTAATATCCATAAATATATCCTAAATTCTTTTAATCACTTACATATTCATAGGATGACCTGGGGAATATATGAACAAATAGATGAGATAAAAATCATGGTATAGGAATAAACATAAGAATGAAGAATAATACATGGGTTAGTCGGTATAACATGATGACATAAAAAGTAATATAACATGAATAAACATAAAGAAGAAGAATATTCATAACATGGTATCATTTAATCATGGGAATATGGAAACAACATACAATATGACATAAGCATGAGTCAAGGATAACTTCCAAGACCATTTCACATGGCGTACAAAGTCCCACAATGGATTTAGGTTCACTCCATGCTACAACATGAAATATCATGAGACTAAACATTACCCAATGAATTAGAGCACTATATGTGTGATCCCATCATAATATGTTCATGAATATGTGTTCGATATGGATAATGAAGCATAATGGTTACCCATGGAAAGAATTGTGTATCATAATCATTTCAAAAGGAACAACAAAAGGAAATATCATAATGGTATCCATGATATAATTTATTTTAATCATACATAGAAATTAATAAGTAAAAATAGGAATATATCATGATATGTGATTTCAAACTAAAGTGAAATCATGTAAAAGGAGTGTTTAATAATCTTTATAAATAAAACATTTTATTGCGATTTAAGGAAAATATTAAAGAGAATTTAAAGCAGATATGACATGATCTTTTATATAAAACCAAAAAATAAGAAAGGTATAATTTCATGATAAAATGATTGATTTTAGAAGATAATGGGTGACAAAATAGATTAAATATTTTACTTGAAAATTGGAATGAAATCAGGAAGTTTCCTTTAATCGGGTTTGCATATCAGGAAGAATTGAGAACTGAACCTTTTTAAAACACGTATTTCCCCATAAAATAAGGATGTACTGATATGGATACATGATTTTGGAACGTATAAATATATTTTATAAGAATTATAAAAATAAATACGAGTTACATTTGGGTAAATAAAGATAAATCATAACGCGAATGAAAAAACTGAAGTTTCAGCAAGAATCCCTTACCTTATTTCTGAAAGTGTTTTTCACATGATCTCAATGTCCTATATAATCAAATAAAGTTAATTATTTAATTAATTTAGAACCTTTTATACATGAATTTGATATATTTTAATTTTATTATGTTCTTTTATGTCCTTTTTGATGAGTTACAAGATACAATTTTATCATCCTGGAGCGTTCATTTCATTGGTTTTTGCGATCGGTTTACTTATATGCATGTATGGAAAATCATGTAAAATGAGAAAAGTTATCCAGAATTAAAATTTAATGTTATTAATGAACATAAAAAATATTAAATGGTATTATATATCATTTTTCTATATTTAAGGATGATTCATTAGATAAAACATTAATGATTATTGTTTATATTATTTTAGCGTTTTTTCATCATGAACTGGTTTTGTTTTATTAATTTATATTATGTATATACACTCATTCAAAATCATTAAATAAGATTTAATACATATATTATAATCTATTTTGACAATAAAAAATTTTTATATGATTATCATTGAAAGTAGTAATGGAAATTGAAAACCCATCATCCTTGAATGTGATAAATCAACACATCACGGATGATGTTTTAATTTTTAGAACAAAAGGAGAGGGGAATAGAAATGATGATGGGGTGTTACATTAACACAATACCATTATAGTATATAAAATATAGTGTACTTATCATGTCACTTGGATAAGGTTAGTTTAGTAGAGAATAATAAATGAAAATAAATAGAAAACAAATTAAAATAAAAAAAGAGGTTTTTACCTCTTGAATTATTCACCTTGAAAACCACCATGAGGCACTTGATTTTTGTATTTTATTTAGACCAAAGGCTCCTGGAAGTTAGGGAGAGACTTGGTAATAGTATTTTTCATATTTTGGATAAGCATCAAGTCTTTATAGGTGTGGGGAGAAGTGGTTTTCAGGGGTGATATTTATAGTGGAGGAGAGGGGTGTTTTTTATTATTTTATTATTTTAATTATTATTGTGGATCAACACTAAAAATACTGTGGAATATTGTGAATAATTAAAGTAAATAGTGCATTTTATTTCAAACCAATGGTTCTTACATCATCCATACATAAACCATGACTCAATAATTCATGTATTTAGCTTATACCGTAAATTATCGTATTTCACAATTCACCAAAAAATCAACTATTTTAAAAAAATCCCCAAAATGTCACTCTAACCATTTTTTAAGGTTTAGAATTAAAAAATGGACTTCATTTTATGAAAATAATTTTATATTTTTAATATTTTTAATTTTTAATTAAAATAATCAATTATTCCAAAAATACCAATTTTAAAATTATAATTGATTTTATAACACACTGAATAATTAATTAATGTATCATAAAATTATATTATAATAATAAGACAAAAATATATTAATTTATTAATCTATTTTATGAAAATAAATTTTATTTTAAATCATTTATTAATTATAAATTGTAAATAAACATATGTGTTTCACAAACAAGCTGGGCGCCCCACTGGGTTATCATATTAACTCATTTGTCCATCATATTGTCCATGAAATATCTATAAAAGACCAGATGGAAAACCTGGAAGTTATTCCTAATTATATTGAAACAACTATCACTAACTATTAATTTCTCACTAAGGAGGACCTACTTATTTGGGAACAAGAACCCAACAGAATACTTGACTCCAAAAATTTATATCAACGTCTGCTTCAAGAAAGTGGTCATTTGTAACACCCCAGGTAAATAAGGAATATGAAATTTTCACATTTATCCATATTTTTGAATAAAATATTAATATTACTTTAAAGGGGACGCTATGCTCGATGGCGTACCCAATACGCAACAACGAGTTTCTTGGGAATCTTACGTTGCAATCTAATAATAAAATAATATTATTTTAAATGGTAGTTAACGCCTAGATCTTGTAATGGCGGGAATGAACAGAACTAACTAAAAAATTATTATATATGTTTTTCAAATATTTTTTCTTTTTACAATAAATGTTGGAGGATTAAAAATGCGAATGAATCCAATTTTAAGCGTAAACATTCTAATATTCTTTAAAAGGTCGATTAATCGCCTTTTGATGAGGAACCTCTTTCAAATCCACTTTTTGACAATTTTATGTGTTATATTTGACAAAATAAAATTCTTCTTTAGTATCGGGACATCAAAATTTACTTTTTGTAAATTTTTGGTATTTTTCCGTTAAAGATCATTTTTTTAATGAATAGTGAAAAATGTTGTATTTTAATTCAAAACCTCTTTTTAATATAATTTATTTATATGATTAGATTATATTTTTAATTGGTTTCAAAGTGAAATTAGAATATATTTTTACCATTTAATCCAATAGGGGTCGTTGGAATTAATTTCATCTTGAAATTGGACTTAACTAGTGTCAATATTTTGATACTTATTGTTTCATAAAAACATGCTATTTTCTATGACAGCGGGAATTAATTATTAAATTAATTAATTTAACTTATATGTTTGGAATTTTTTAAAATAGGAAAAAAAATTTAATTCGGAATATCAAATATAGCCTAGGGTAAATTTTTGGTAATTTTCTGAAAAACATCAATTTTTGATGAATAGTGAAACCACTAAGTGGTAGTTAAAGAAACTGATTTTTCATTTAAATGAAACTTTACCACTTCTGTGATTTGAATTTCAAAAAACCAACAAACATGGTTGTCATTAAGAAGTAAAATTTGGTTCAATGGGATTAAAATAATTTTTTGGTGAATAGTAACTTTTAAGTTTATTAATCGTGATTAGAGGTAATTAGTGTAATTTAAGGTAAAAATAATGATTGAAAAAATATGAAATGACCTATAAACATGTCCTACCCTCATTGGATGTGTCATGGGAGACCAAGACAATCCATGGGTCAACTTAGGGACCCCATGGAGCCACTTTGGTAGGAAAATGACATTAATATCTTTTTATTTAATGTTAAAGTAAAAATGTCACAAAAATGAGTTGTTTTACTAAAACAATTTTTAAGTGGGGTTATACAAGTCAGATGTTTGACTATAAATAGTAATTGGAAAGATAAAAATATTTCCTACATCATAGTATTTTTTTTATAATTTTTAGACATTAAATAAATTAAATTATTTATGACATCATGATGATGCAGTGATTACCTCATTATTTAACGATTTAAATAAAATGAAAATATAATGTAAAATCTAAGCCCTAAACCTGCCCAAACCTATTGGATGAGTGTATATAGAACCCTTATCACCTTATCCTCTAAACACATCAATGTGGGTCGTTTAAAATCCTAAAATCATTCTAAAATAAAGTAACATTTCCTTACTTTCCAAGAGTGCCCGTCCTCTCCTCTTATAAAAGGCCCCCACCTCTACCACCTTACCCACACCTCTCAAGCCTTTGGATCGGCCAACCCCTGCCCATTTCATCTCTACACATCCCTATATTCATCTTTGAAGCCTCACTTTGGGAATAATCCTTTCCAAGGAAGCCTTTGATCTCAAATCAAAGAGAGTTACCTGATTTAAAGGTATTGTCCTCTCTTGTGTTCTTTTGTTTTATTTTTCTTCTCCAACCCCCTAAACTCATTTTATTATTTTCTTTTTTAACAACTCCAGTATCTTAAATATACTAGGATGTTGTTATAAGAAGCATTATATCTACACTTACACACACCTACATCTAATGTTTAAAGAACATACTGTTTCTGTGGATGGCGAATTTCTGCCTCACGAAACGATGATTGTTCAACACTCATATAACACCTTCAAAGGTGGCCATTAAGATGTCACTATATTTATATATGATATATAATATGTTTATGTTTTACTTAAGCTTCTTTATTTTTCTTTTGTGGCATACCTTTATGGTTTCCATTGTGGGTAAACACGATAATTTCATTTTAGGAAGTTCGGACTACCACCCCCTCAAAGTGATTTGATTCGTTAATGCCATATGTTGGATGTATAAAGGATGGATTTAAATTTATTATATATTATGTATGTTACATATAAATGATGAATATAATTCTGGAATTAAAATATACATACCTCTCATTTCGTTTTAATTCCATTAATATGACATAGAAATGAAAGTAGCGTTCATGCGTACGTACGACTTACCCTCTCAATGTACGGTGCATTTCATTTCTTACCTCTAAATGATTATGTAATATTATAAATACTTTTATATTCTGGATATATATGATATATATGATATCAAAATCCTGAATATAATTCTGTAGATAATGAACCTTTGACCACGCGAACAACATGTAATTGTAAGAAGTCCACTTTCGACTTAGGAACTAAATATCGACAAAACAAACGTTATTAACCTAAATGATTAAATAATGCTTATAACATGGAAATAAGTGATATAAAGGAATAATTAACTTGAAAAATTTTCTTAAGCAAGTGTAAATTAACTCAATTTTATTATTCAATGGATTAAAGAATGATCGAGTCATGTTGGACACGAGGTAAGAGATCCTACTCCTCTCTTTCTTTTTAAGTACACTCTTTTATGTCATTCCTTTTAAGCTCATCTTTCTTGTGATTGGGATGTTCTTTTATATTACTCTTACTGTAATTTTTATGTTCATATTATAAGAGACCATATTCTCTCTCATCAATCCATTTTGGAAGTTTTGAGTGGCACCGTTAGGCTGCCGAATTTTCGTAAGAGATCCAACCTCTCTCTTTCTTTTTAAGTACTCTCTTTTATGTAATTTCTTTTAAGCTAATCTTTCTTATGTTTGGGGATGTTATTTTATATTAATCATACTGTACTTTTTATGTTCATATTATGAGAGAACCTATTTTATCTCATCAATACATTTTTGTATGTTTTAAGTGGCGTCGTTAGGCTGCCGAGTTTTCGTAAGGGATTTTTCATCTCACTTTTATTCCCGTGAGATTTATGCTACATTTGCCAAAATTTCCTTTGAGTGGTGTATGTACTGCCCATTATTTTACTCATTGTGTAATATACATTCATTTCTGAGTATTTACATCAATGTTGTATTTTCCTTCTTTCACGGGGTGTATGTTTCGAAAGATACCCATGTCCGTAAGGGAACCTTTCACCCTCCTCTTTTTTAAAAGTCTTCTATTTTTATGTATTTTAATTCACATAATATAATGTTGGGATATGTTCTTCTATATCCTTATTGATGTAAATTTTATGTCCAAGTGATGAGATACCCTTTTTATCTCTCATCAACTCTTTTTCTGAATTTTGAAGTGATGCCGTTAGGCTGTCGAATTTTTGCAAGGGAACTTCTTAACCCAATTTTGATTCTTTGGGATAAACTTGTACTTTTTAATATGTCTTTCTATGAATATGTGTGAATGTAATCTGATTCTTTTACACTTAATATCAACTTATATTTGGTGTATTCGTTTGTCACACATAATTATGTAATTGATTTATCCTTAATCCAAGGATATCGTCTTTGTATGGGACTTCGTCTCAATCTCCTTTCATTGAGGCATATTTTGTTTCATACACAACTTAATTTTATACGGTGTATAATCCCATTTGACTTTTACTTTTATCCAAAAAGAATATTTTTTATACGAAGTTTTTTACTAAATGACAAAAGGGAATGTTTTTGTCATACGTATGCGGCGACAACGACTTCTCTGCCGCCATGACCATTATTTGAGTTTCGGCTTCCTCTACAAGCCATACCTTCTTTTTAAAAGAAAAATAAATACCATGTTTTACTTTTCTTTTATTTTGGTATTGAAAATGGTTTTCATAATGTTTTTATATCAATGTTTTGTATTGATGTCTTGTGATTGAAAGGTTGAAACGTTATGTTTCCTTTATGCATGTTTTATGTGATACGATTATGTTCTGGTTCTTGGGCATTATTATGAAGACGGGTGGTTCTGTGATAAACTAAGGGCGGGTGAGCCCGATATAGCTCTCCAATGCATTGGGTAACGTGAAGGGGTTAAACGTTGAGGTTTCTCCAAAGAGATTTAGGGAATATATTGTTATGGGTATTCCAAACGTAACCAAGAGGGTTACTCCCTACGTAAGAATGTTATGAATGCCTCAAGTTACCTTTATGTCTTATGATTTCTATGATTTATTCATGATTTTATGAGGTATGTTAAAGTTCTTATGTTTTATGGGTAATGTATGATTTCATTCTTATGTATATATGTACTCATGTTTCCTTTCCGTACTTTTTATAACCCTTACTGAGCTTTTTATGCTCATCCCAAGTTTTTGAACTGTTTCTCACTGGTCAAGGGAAGGGTACATGATATGATGATAGTGTCAAGGAAGTGTCAATAAAGAATCCATGTTTTATTTTAAATATGTTTCCGTTGATGGTAAAAATTAATACTATCTTTTATGTAACCACTTTGTTTAAATGTGGAATGTAATGCAAGTTTTATGATCTAATTCTCTAAAACTATAAACCTGAAAAGATCCTCAATGTGTAATCTTGTAATAACTCAAGATTAAGTAAGGTTTAAGGCTGGGGTCTTATAGTTGGTATCAGAGGTTGGTTTAGATAACTTTAGAGGTTAGGGTATTCTCTAGGCATAAGTGACATTACCATAATGGTTAGGATTTCAGAAAGAGTCCTAGTTTTAGATAAATTGAATGAGTAAGTATATCTTAGTGTTTATCTTCCTCATTAGTACATGATGGTTGTGTTGATATACTCACACTGACATTTCTGTTTTTAGTGAATGGATGGATCTAGCAGGCACCAAAGTGACAATAGGTTTGAAGGAAACTGTGGTGGTTCTCTGATTAAGAGACCGGATGAAATGGGGGATTCAATGAGGAAACTCATGGTTGTTCTAAACCAACTATCAAGGAGTCATGATTAACCACTTGTAACTTGGTATGTTCTGTAATGCATCATGTACAAGATGACCAATCAATGTGGAAGTTCAGGTAGTAATTATAAAGGTAACCATTAGGGTTTATATGATCCTTACTTTTGAAGTAATTATGGGTTATTATATATTATGATGGAAAATTAAAGGCATGAGATAAACTTGATGTTAAAATATGTTATGATTATTTTTGAAGATTTTATCTCGTTTTGGGGAATGTTTTAAGAATTATATAGTTTTGGAAAAAGGACAACATGCAGACCTTGTGACAACCCGTTGCGTCGGACAAAGCTGTGGGAATCGAACCCATAACCAAAGTGAGACTGGTATTTATCACCTACCACTGGACTACGTGAAGTCCCTGGTTAGTTTGACTAGTTATTTTTAGTTAGATGATTTTAGGAATCAAGAGTAAGTTTATTTTGGGTTATCTATGGAAATGATTAACCTATCATTGAGGATATGTGATTAGGTTAATTACTTTTCAATATGAGAATTTAAGAGCAACTGATGTTATTTGGAGAAAAAAGTTAATTTGTACCTTGGAAGACTATGTGATTAAATCCTTAAAATATTTGGGTTTCAATATTAGTTTGGTTTACTTATGGTCTTCGTTGAACTTTGGGTTTTGTTGAACAAATTTTGGAGATGAAGAATAGATTTTCTTTTTATATAGGGTTATCCTTTTCTGGATTATCTGATCTTGTACTAACCTTTTTGGTTTTGGTTTTGGTTAAAGTCTAAAGACATGGGAATTATATAGTTCTCTTTTGTGGATTAGGTGATTCTCTAGAAGTTGATTATAGTACTCTTAATTTGAACAAGTCTTCCTAAATACTCGTCTTTTGGAGAAAATATGAGTTTGTGTAAGAAATGTAATAAAAGTTGAAAGTCAACATGATAAGTAATTATGTTTCCTTATGAATAAATTCCTCAATAAAAAGTAACTTAAAACAAAAATGTTGTCTATTAAATTTTCCTACTGGGGAATCAAATACCGTTTAACCCATCACAAGTTTGTGATTTTCTTGTGGTTAACTTTCTCCTAAACATGTTTTCTATCACTCTCCATCAGAACATGACTCTATGTTTTCTCCTCCAAGTCCATGTTTTCCTACATGGAATCCTAGTGTGGGTTAACTCAGGTGACCTCTGTACTTCTCTTTCATTCTTTTAAAGTGATTGTTTTACGGACTCTTGTTCCGATGTGGGATTTTCAATGAAGTTTCCAAGCCCAATTTTAAAATTGCAAGGACACAATTCCCAAAAGGGGGGAAGGATGTAACACCCCAGGTAAATAGAGAATATGAAATTTTCACATTTATCCATAATGTAAATAAAATATTAATATTACTTTAAAGTGGACTCTATGCTCGATGGCGTACCTAATATGCACCAACGAGTTTCTTGGGAATCTTACGTTGCAATCTAATAATAAAATAATATTATTTTAAATGGTAGTTAATGCCTAACTCTTGTAATGGCGGGAATGAAAAGAACTAACTAAAAAATGATTATATATGTTTGTCAAATATTTTTACTTTTCAAAATAAATGTTAGAGGATTAAAAATGCGAATGAATCCAATTTTAAGCGTAAACATTCTAATATTCTTTAAAAGGTCGATTAATCGCCTTTTGATGACGAACCTCTTTTAAATCCACTTTTTGACAACTTTATGTGTTATATTTGACAAAATAAAATTAATCTTTAGGATCGGGACATCAAAATTTACTTTGTGTAAATTTTTGGTATTTTTCCGATAAAGATCATTTTTAATGAATAGTGAAAAATGTTGTATTTTAATTCAAAACCTATTTTTAATCTAATTTATTTATATGATTAGATTATCTTTTGAATTGGTTTCAAAGTGAAATTAGAATATATGTTTACCATTTAATCCAATAGTGGTCGTTGGAATTAATTTCATCTTGAAATTGGACTTAAACTAGTGTCAATCTTTTGATACTTATTGTATCATAAAAACACGCTATTTGCTCTGACAGCGGGAATTAATTATTAAATTAATTAATGTAACTTATATGTTTTGAATTTTTTAAAATAGACATCATTTTTGAATTCATAATATCAAATATATCCTAGGGTAAATGTTTGGTAATTTTCTGAAAAACTTCAATTTTTGATGAATAGTGAAACAACTAAGTGGTAGTTAAAGAAATTGATTTTTCGTTTAAATGAAACTTTACCACTTCTGTGATTTGAATTTCAAAAAAACTGTCATAAATGGTTATCATTAATAAGTAAAATGTGGTTCAATGGGATTAAAATAATTTTTTGGTGAATAGTAACTTTTAAGTTTATTAATCGTGATTAGAGGTAATTAGTGTAATTTAAGGTAAAAATAATGTTTTAATAATATGAAATGACCTAGACACATGTCCTACACTAATTGGATGTGTCATGGCCGACCAATAAAATCCATGGGTCAACTTGGGGACCCTATTGAGCCACTTTGGTAGGAAAATTACATTAATATCTTTTTATTTAATGTTAAAGTAAAAATGTCACAAACATGAGTTGTTTTACTAAAACAATTTTTAAGTGGGGTTATACAAGTCAGATATTTGACTATAAATAGTCATTGGAAAGATAAAAAAATTTCCTACATGATAGTATTTTTTTATAATTTTTAGACATTAAATAAATTAAATTATTTATGACATCATGATGATGCAGTGATTACCTCATTATTTAACGATTTAAATAAAATGAAAAGATGATGTAAACTATAAGACCTAAACTTTTTCAAAACCTATTGGATGAGTGAATTTCAAACCCTTATCACCTTATCCTCGAAAAAAATCAATTTGGGACCTTTAAAATCTGAAACTCATTCTAAAATAAAGTAACATTTTCTTACTTTCCAAGAGTGCCCCTCCTCTCCTCTTATAAAAGGCCCCCAACTCTACCACCTTACCCACACCT
The DNA here is from genome assembly GCA_963277665.1 of Viscum album. Taxonomy (NCBI): domain Eukaryota; kingdom Viridiplantae; phylum Streptophyta; class Magnoliopsida; order Santalales; family Viscaceae; genus Viscum; species Viscum album. The sequence goes on from OY728141.1 coordinate 1,720,725,778, forward strand.
CTCAAGCCTTTGTCTCAGACAACCCCTCCCCATTTCATCTCTCCAAATCCCTCTATTCATCTGTTAAGCCTCACTTTGGGTATAATCCATTCCAAGGAAGCCGTTGAGCTCAAATCAAAGAGAGTTACCCGATTTAAAGGTAGTGTCCTCTCTTGTGTTCATTTGTTTTATTTTGCTTCTCCAACCCCCTAAACTCATTTTAATATTTTCTTTTCTAACAACTCTAGTATATTAAATATACTAGGATTTTTTTATAATAATCATTCGAGCTACACTTACCCACACCTACATCTAATGGTTAAAGAACATACTGTTTCTGTGGGTGGTGAATTTCTGTCTCGCGAAACGATGATTGTTCAACACTCATATAAAACCTTCAAAGGTGGACATTAAGATGTCACTATATTTATATATGATATATAATATTTTTATGATTTACTTAAGCTTCTTTATTTTTATTTTGTGTCATACCTTTATGGTTTCCATTGTGGGTAAACACGATAATTTCATTTTAGGAAGTGCAGACTACCGCCCCCTCAAAGTGATTTGATTCGTTAATGCCATATGTGGGATGTATAAAGGATGGATTTAAAGTTATTATATATTATGTATGGTACATATAAATGATGAATATAATTCTGGAATTAAAATATACAAACCTCTCATTTTGTTTTAATTCCATTAATATGACATAGAAATGAAAGTAGCGTTCATGCGTACGTACGACTTACCGTCTCCATGTACGGTGCATTTCATTTCTTACCTCTAAATGATTATGTAATATTATAAATACTTTTATATTATGGATATATATTATATATATTATATCAAAATCCTGAATATCATTCTGGAGATAATGAACCTTTGACCACACGAACAATATGTAATTGTAAGAAGTCCACTTTCGACTTAAGAACCAAATATCGACAAAACAAACATTATTAACTTAAATGATTACATAAGGCTTATAACATGGAAATAAGTGATATAATGGAATAATGAACTTGAAAAAGGTTCTTAAGCAAGTTTAAATTAACTCAAGTTTATTATTCAGGAGATTAAATAACGATCGAGTCATGTCGGACACGAGGTAAGGGATCCTACTCCTCTCTTTCTTTTTAAGTACACTCTTTTATGTCATTCCTTTTAAGCTAATATTTCTTTTGATTGGGATGTTATTTTATATTACTCTTACTATAATTTTTATGTTCATATGATGAGAGACCTTATTCTCTCTCATCAATCCATTTTGGAAGTTTTGAGTGGCGCCGTTAGGCTGCCGAATTTTCGTAAGAGATCCAACCTCTCTCTATCTTTTTAAGTACTCTCTTTTATGTCATTTCTTTTAAGCTCATCATTATTATGTTTGGGGAGGTTCATTTATATTCCTCATACTGTACTTTTTATGTTCATATTATTATAGAACCTATTTGATCTCATCAATCCATTTTTGTAAGTTTTAAGTGGCGCTGTTAGGCTGCCGAGTTTTCATAAGGGATTTTTCTTCTCACTTTTATTCCCATGAGATTTATGATACATTTTCCACAATTTACTTTGAGTGGTGTATGTAATTCCCATTATTTTACTCATTTTGTAATATACTTTCATTTATGAGTATTTACATCAATGTTTTATTGTCCTTCGTTCACGGGGTGTATGTTTCGAAAGATACCCATGTCGGTATGGGAACCTTTCACCCTCCTATTTTTTAAAAGACTTCTTTTGTTTATGTCTTTTAATTCACATAATATAATGTTGGGATATTTTCTTCTATATCCTTACTGATGTAAATTTTATGTCCAAGTGATGAGATACCCTTTTTATCTCTCATGAACTCTTTTTCTGAATTTTGAAGTAATGCCGTTAGGCTGTCGAATTTTTGCAAGGGAACTTCTTAACCCAATTTTGATTCTTTGGGATAAACTTGTACTTATTTAATATGTCATTCTATGAATATGTGTGAATTTCCTCTGATTCTTTTACACTTAATATCCACTTATATTTTGTGTATTCGTTTGTCACGCATAATTATGTAATTGATTTATCCTTAATCCAAGGATACCATCTTTGTATGGGACTTTTTCTCAATCTCCTTTCATTGAGGAATATTTTGTTTTATAGACAACCTACTTTTATATGGTGTATAAACCCATTTGAATTTTACGTTTATCCAAAAGGAATCTTTTTTATACGAAGTGTTTTACTAAACAACAAAAGGGAATGTTTTTGTCATACGTATGCGGCGACAACGACTTCTCCGCTACCGTGACCATTATTTGAGTTTCAGCTTCCTCTAAAAGCCATACCTTCTTTTTAAAAGAAAAATAAATACCATTTTTTACTTTTCTTTTATTTTGGTATTGAAAATGGTTTTCATAATGTTTTTATATCAATGTTTTTTATTGATATCTTGTGATTGAAAGGTGGAAATGTTATGTTTCCTTTATGCATGTTTTATGTGATAGGACTATGTTGTGGTTCTTGGGAATTATTATGAATATGGGTGATTTCGTGATAAACTAAGGGCGGGTGAGCCCGATATAGCTCTCCAATTCATTGGGTAACGCGAAGGGGTTAAACGTTGAGGTTTCTCTGAAGATATTTAGGGAATATATTGTGATGGGTATTCCAAACGTAACCAAGAGGGTTACTCCCTATGTAAGAATGTTATGAATGCCTCAAGTTACCTTTATGTCTTATGATTTCTATGATTTATTCATGATTTTATGAGGTATGTTAAAGTTCTTATGTTTTATGGGTAATGTATGATTTCATTCTTATGTATATATGTACTCATGTTTCCTTTCCATACTTTTTATAACCCTTACTAAGCTTTTTATTCTCATCCCAAGTTTTTGAAGTGTTTTTCACAGGTCAAGGGAAGGGTACATGATATGATGATAGTGTCAAGGAAGTGTCAAGAAAGAATCCATGTTTTATTTTAAATATGTTTCCGTTGATGGGAAAAATGAATACTATCTTTTATGTAACCACTTTGTTTAAATGTGGAATGTAATGCAAGTTTTATGATCTAATTCTCTAAAACTCTAAACCTGAAAAGATCCTCAATGTGTAATCTTGTAATAACTCAAGATTATGTAAGGTTTAAGGAAGGGGTCTTATACCATTAGATTGGAAAATACAAGAAATGGATTATTCCATAAAGGTATATGCTGCTTTGGAGAATATCCTAGAACAAAATTCCTATTTATGAAAGTATCAATCCATTCACGAGCAGAAGCTCCTAAATGTTCAAGGTGAAATTGCTAAGATCTTGGAATTTGTACAGAATGTGTACATATTATATAAATCTACATGTAATAACATCTTAAGTGATTTGATTACTCTTAGAAGACTGAATATTGAAGGGAAATTCCCCTTACCCCATGGCACTCTTGAGGTCTTCTAGATTTCTCCCTTTCCTTGATGGCTCAAATGTAACACAAACGTTGACTTGAGAAGAAATCTGAGGCTTGCAGGTTATTGTTCCATTTTTTGATATCAGAATGGAGATGTGGTTAAAGATCTTTATGGTCTATGTGGATATGATAAAGCTCTTGAAGTGGAAATTAATGGCTTAATTAAAGTTTTTTTCACTACGGGGTAATATAATTGGAACAATGTATGGTTTCAGTCCGACTCTACTATCATTGTGCAAGCGATCAGGATGGGAGTGGTACACCTATCATGGAAGATTAAGGCTGGATGGGCCAACTATTTGGATATTATTTCTTCCATGAACTACATTATCACTCACACCTATTGTGAAGAAAACTATTGTGTGGATGGTCTTGAGAAAACAGAGTTATTATAGAGGTTTTTTATCACTTTTACTCCCTACCTAGTGATCTTCTTCCCACTTTTCAACAGGAAAGATGTAAAACGCCTTCTTTCAGACTCTTATAGCCTCTCTTTTCTTTTATATAATATCCTTTGAGCTCACTTTTATCAAAAAATACTATTCTATTGGATGGTTTACTATTAATAAGGGTCAAATTACTATTACAAAGGTAAAGTTACTATTTTGTTGGTATAGGTTCCTTAATTTCATAAAGAGACTATTATTTCTTGTATTCATAATTTATTAAGTTTTTTGTGTTCTTTATGTGATTTTATGTGATTTATACTATATTACACAATTATAAGAAGGTAAATTTCATTTATATAATTTTGGGTTGTTAAATTGTCCTATTTCATTAATCCAGTATAATAAAAACTAGAAAATTAAGATGAATAAACTTGAGGGAAACTGGGAAGAAATAGAATATGGTATCTCACCCTCAAGGAAATATCTTTATACGTTTTCCTTAAAAAAAGGAAAGAATACCTTATCCTATTAATAAGGATACCAAAAGGTGTCATATAGAAAGACCTTGGAAAGCATGGATTACTCACAACTATGAGGAACCATGATTATTAGATCACAATGGTAACCCTACAATATCTCTGATGAATTTGATGAATTTTAATGAGTGAATCAAGTATATTAGGATTATTGATAAAGTACCTTGTAATGTTCATTTTTGTTGGAAGAAGGAAGTTTTCATTTTTTTTCCCCTTTATCTCCCTCCCCTATTTTATCCCATTTATTTTCTTAATAAATAGTTCAAGGGGGAACGAGGAATATTTCTTTCTACATGAGGGGTGCACTAAAGCTACGAGGGTGTTGGGTGATAATGATGCAATCAAAAATAGAATATAAGGTCTAAAGGGTGGAAATCATGGGGTTTGGGGAGTATGTCTGGTGTGGATAAAAAATCTGGGCCACATACCTAAAAATAAATTAAAAAATAAATTCATTTGGGCTAGTTACTTAGCACTCTATTCCTGGTACTTATGATCAGTACTTTTAGGCCCTAGATAGGTCCATTTAATTAGGGTCTAAAAAATAACCATGTATTGGAATTGATCAATTGGGCCTTAGGGTTACAAAAATATAACAAATAGGTCTAATAATTGTTTTTCAATCCTATGGGAGGGATGTGACTTGACCCAGTGAGATACCTATGGTGTTTGTGTTATTTATTGACTATAATCCGCCCTTTATATAATAATAATAATAAAACCATCCTCATACTAGTTGGATAGGGTCGTTGCCTTTCACCCATGTGAATTGGGGTCAAACCATAGTCACTTCACCATCTCCCGCCCACCATGGAAATGAATGGTGGGGATTTTATTTCCTACACCTTCATAGGTGTACAGGAAAATGAGTCTTCTCCAAATCTAGAAGTGGATATCGGTGGTGGGTCATAGGTTTTAGATATGGGTCGCAGTAGGTGAAGGGTGTGTGAGATGCACAAGTGAGGTACGAGGTTCTCTAGCGAGGCCTAGTGTGATGGTATGGAGGGTAATGGAAGAAATAGAAGAAAAAAAAATTAAAAAAGCGTCATTTAGACCATTTAGTGGCCTTTGATCCTGGGGCCTTCAAGTCACCAGTATCTTGGGTCTTTGATCCTTTATATGTTATAAAATATGTTCTGTGGGTGTCTATCAATCCATATAGAGAGGGATGTGGTTTGACCCACAGAGGTGCATGGTTGTGTTTCTATTTTCGATTTTTAATCTCCTTTACTTAATATGGATTATAATTAATAAAATTATTATATGATATAATTATTAATATAATTATTATGTAATATATATATATATTTATTTATTTATTTTTTGTATTATTTTTTAATTATTAATATATTATTATTTAATAATATTATTCATTCATTTAGTTATTATTAATTTTTTTATAATAGATAAGTTTTTTATTCTTAATAATCATTTATATAAATTCTTTATTATATATTTTAGTTTTTCATTTAAATTTTAATTTATTATGATTTTTTATATTATAACATATATATAATGTTTATTTCTTAAATTTTACAATGTGAAAAATTCATTTCCTATTTGGGTAAGGTGGGGTACATCCAACCATATGGTGTGGAAAATTATATTTGTGGTCGAGTGGTACTCACCACTGGCCTCCACATCCAAGAGACTAGGGTTCAAATCCCAGAATCCCCCTTGGGGGATTTATGATGCATGTTGGAATTGATGCAGGAAGTGACGCAAGGTAGTGATTCATGAGTGATGTAAGAAGGCATGTAGACCCGTGTAATAGCCTATGGACCCCTGAGCCTTCGGTCTAATTAATGTAATAGTATTCCTATGGAGTGGTTGAACCCCCATAGGGAGGTGTGGTGGGTCCTTGCGAGCCTAGGAGTGTGTGTGTGTGTGTTCTTTTGATTATAATCAATATGACCTTAAATAAATTAATTAGTTATATTTATTAACTTGTGTGTGTGTGTGTTTATATTTAAATACCCCAAATCTAGTATCCTAGAGCTGGTGGTTACTTTTTTACATTGGAATGAGATATAAGAAATCACATCCAAGGGATAAATAGTTTAGTAATCATGTTAAACTATATACATACTTAAAATTCACATTACATTTCAAAAGAAAAAAATACAGAAACTATTTTATTTGAGAACACCATTATTTATCTTATCATATCCCTACAAAAATATGACAAAACACTTCCTAGCATCCTGAGGAAAATAAAACATAATAAATGGGTGAGGTTAGATGCTATGTAAGGGTATGCATATATTAGAAGCTATCATGAATAAATAATAATAACTAATATGTAAAGGTAAACAACTGAAACACATGACATTTAAGCAATAACTTGAGTATAATATGGTTAGAAGAAAGGATGATCAAATAAATCCATGTAAATAATCACATGAGATTCAAACTTATAAATGGATATTCTAACTAATAGAATAATAGCATGGACATAAATAACTTTTCTCGTGATGATGGTATTCATAATTTTGGAAATCATAAACAAACTGTCATGGCCTTTCATAAGATGATGTAAAATTATAGGTAAAAACTCATTTAATTTATCCAACTGATTTGTCTCAGGATTTATACTAATCAATCAAGGGGATATGTAATTCTAGGCCCCAACCATCACTTAATAATCTCAATTAATTTATAATATAAATGGGGTGAAACATAATCAGTATAAACAATCATATTGAAAAACTAACATATGAACTGTTAATACTTACCCTCAATCAATAAGCATAATCATAAAGCATCCTGAGTAATATCGTGAATGGTAATAAAATTGTAAATCCTTGGTCAAATTGATAATAAATCATACTAATAAAAAAATAAGTATGATATAAATACAACATATCCCTGGTGGATCATAATTATAAAAAAAAATTATATTTTTTGATGAATAGAAATACCATAAAAATGTCATTAAAAACATTCTTGAGGAAAACAACCATTTCACATTGAAAATATTTTTAAAACTAAAATTTGACAAAATATTTTAAAAATAATTTTATTTGAAAATAAAATTTAAAACTTATAATTTAATATTAGAATCAATGAATGGTCATGACTGTAGTAAATACCATACATGTCCTATACATTAAAAAACATTCCTTTCATACTCTTGAAAAAAAGCTTATAAAGCTCCTCGTTCAAAAAATGACAAGAAAATTCCAATAAAATAATTTTGTAAAAAATAGAAATTATGGAAAATTTTCATTAATAAATCATTTGGATAATTATAAGATTATTTTTGAATACGTTTTTATAAAATGTGGATTTGGAAGAGAAATCAGTTTTGATCGAAAAGAGAAATAATGTTTCCTTTTATTAAAAACATTTTCAAAATCAATTTATGTACTGAAGAGAGGAAAATTGTATAATTAATTTAAAAGATAATGAAATACCATAGGATAAAAATATATTATATTTTTAATATATAAATAAAAAATAATTCCCCCAATGGATACTTAAACATAAACAATCTTTAGTAATGATGAGATTGTGAGATAAACCTTTACCGCTTTGGTAACATTTGAATCATAACCCCCATGAAATAATTAACTTTAAATGAAACCATAAATAAAATTAATATAAATATATTAATGATATAACATATAAAATGGGAATTATATACCTCACACAAAAGAAATAAGTGGTGTATATGACATTTCTCTCATGGAAGTAAAAGTTGGACGAGAAACTCTTACCTCAGGTTTGACGTCCTTCGTATTTATCTGGACCTCATATAAAATAAATATATATTTATTATAAATATATAATATAAACATACTCATATATATCATATCATATATTATTTAATTATCATCTTTTATCACTCTTTTATTGACAATTATTTGTTAAAATCACTATTTTATGTGGTAATTGCTTCGTTTTTCATGTATGTTTTGGTTCAGTAATTTAGGTACTCTTACATTGATCATGGTTAAATAATATATATAAATTTAACCCTGATATAAATACCCTATATATTAATTATATATGTTTTTATAATAATCTATAACATTTAGATATAGAAAATGGATTACATGGAGATGGTAGGTCAAACATGCGCAAGAAGACTCTTTCTGTTTTTCTAGATGGATGTAACGAAAGGAAGGTAAATAATATATCACCTTTTAAAAATAATTATTATTTTATTATATATCACATATATTAATTAAATTTATACTTATTACCTTCCATTTAAATAATTAGTAAAAAATGAGACATATCGCTTCGTGAGGCGGTAGTCCGCCGTACACACAAGCGACGTTATTGTATCCCCCACGGAATGGAAAGTAATAAGGTTTATGTGATATAATAAATAAAAATGTATAATTATGATATAAATATCATATATATTCATTTAATATATCCTTATTTCCATCCAAGTAAAATGGAATTGGAAAAAACACATCACATAGGTTCGTGGGGCGGTAGTCTACCATACAAACATTCGAAAACTTTATTTTCCATTTGATGGAAGAGGAGATGGATATAGTTCATGAACATAATATAATAAAATATAATCATATATAATATAATTATGGTATTATATAATCATGGTTTAGTAATATTTTAAGGATTTAGAAGAAGAAACAAAATAAAAATTCTCATTTAAGAACATTACCTCTTCTTCGGACAACTTCTTTAAGTTTGCACCAAAAGGCTTACTTGGTTGGAATTATGATCAAACAATAAATTTTTTTATGTTTTAAGGGATTTAAGGAATATACTTTGGTAATTATTTTCCATGAAAAGTGGATTTTTGAGCAGAAATAGGAGAGGAGAGTGGTGTCCTTTTATTAGTGGGGAAGAGGACACACATGGATGTTTTGAAAAGAAAAAGTGATAACAACATTTTTCTTATGTCACAAGCCTCCAAAATAGGTAATTATAAAAACATGGAATATATAAGGTCTAAATATGTATATAAAATAGTAATTATACAAGTTTTTGGTTATTTTTAACCCTTATATTTTTAATTTAACCCCCAATAAACCTATTTTAACACTAACCATGGTAAATAATTTTTACTATTTTTACTATTAACTATGACCAAAAATTAAGTTGAACATATTATATAATATAAATTATTTTTATTCAAAATATGGAATAAAATTTTCTTAATTCAATTCATATAATTAGAATAATTCAATTAAAAATTAAACCTGCAGATGCATCGAGAAAACAATTTTTTAAAAGAAAAAAATTAAAAAGATTAAAAAGTTTTTATATTATAATTCAATATGAAATTGATTCCAATGAAATAAATTTGTTAAAATTTAATATAATTTAAGTAAATTTACATTAAAACTGATTTAAAATATAATTAATCTTTCTAAATAATTTTAAATAAAAGAAAGCTTTCAATAAAAATCAGTATTTTTTCACAATTCATTAAAAATTATTCTTTTGAAAAAATTATAAAAAAATAATTAAAAGAAAATTTTGAAATGTATATTTAAAATATATTTATTTTATTATTTTAATAAATTTTATAATAGTGGTAAAAATTAATTTTTAACTAAGTACATAAAGCACACCTAAATAGCCTTTTAGAAAAAATAATGTTTTTCAGAAAACATTTATTTTTATTTTGAATGGTTATTATTTTATTTTTTAATTAATAGATAACCATTGAATTTATTTTATACATGTTTAAACTATATAATTTTAATAATTTATTTAGTCTTATTCATACCCACCAACTTAACAGCTTTGTTATAATGGCTAGGTTTAAATAACAATATTTTAATAGAGTATCATGTTTCGTCTAAAATCAGCATTGTGTGCATCACAAGCTATTGAAGATATTGGATTTATTTAAAAATAAATATATTTTCATGTCTTAGAGTGTTAATTTATCTCTTAATTTTGGTGTTATGTGTCTTATATGCCATAGAACATGATGTTCCTCTTTTAAAATCTCAGGGTGTTATATTATATATACGTAGTGTGTATTTATGTATTCATGGGAATGTATGTCTATATATATATATATATATTATCTAAATTAATTTTTATATTAAAATTTAAATTTATTATAATTTTATATATTATAAACTATATAAAATGTTTTTGTGTTAATTTTCATGAATAATTTCCAATTAAAATAACTTTGGATTTATTATTTAATTTAGTCATGTCTAAAAACAAAACTAAATTAATATTTCACAACTCTACATAACTTTTTCTTATTTTCATTAAAATAACTTTCATGAGATTTCATTTCTATTAAACTCCACCAATTATTTAAATTTATCAAAGAAGAATAATATTTTTTCTAATAGACATGATATTCTAGCAGAAATAGTTCAATTAGTGAAAGATTAATTTTATACCTAATGTATATGACTCTATGAAATGGAAGAAAGTGTAAGCCTTAATAAAATTCAAAATAATTAAATTTAAACATTGTCAAATAATTTCTTCATACATAAGATAAATCAATTATATCATACAGCATGTCATAAATTTCATCATTACTTTCTCTATAATGGGTTAGTCTTAAAAAACACCAATATTCATTGATATTTTTGACTAACCACATGTGAGTGTTTGAAATTAATCCATTAACGGCATAAGAATTATATTATTGTACCAATTTGGAAGGTGGTGTACTTAGAGAACATTATCTAATTTCAATTATATTTCCATGTTGCGATACCTAAAAAATTATAAACTAGTTATTATTATATAAAATCTCATATTGATTTCATATGTATAGTTGTGACCAAATTTTACTTATCAGTCATTGAAACCAGAATACAAAATTATGTTATCGATCTTATTTAAGGGAAGTTAGGGTAATTTGTGTGATTTTTTTAAATGATTATCATATATTCTATATAAATAATAAAAATAAATTAATTTTCAAATAAATTAAGGATAAAATAATTAATGGTGGTAATTACTATACAAATCATGAAATTTCTTCATAATTGAATAGAAAAACAATATTTGATTTTTATCATTTATCATTTGAAATTCATCATTCATGACTACTATAAAAACCAATATGAGATTAATTATATATTGATAATAAATTATTTGTGTTTTTTCAATATTTACCACATTGAGACCCATTCGATTCAGTTTTTAGAAACATACTAATTGAAAATAATAAGAGTACAAATTTGAAATTGTCACCTATAGGTATGCTTCAATACTTGACCCTTTAACTTATGATTTATTACATACCATATTCTTTGATTTCTACATAGATCTCTCAAATGGGTAAATCCTTTGGAACTTCATTGGTCCTCCTCATTTTTCTAGATATAAAAAATGTAATATTAAAATTTCTATTGAATTAAATATGGTTGGTGTATTCTTTTACAATTTTACATAAACTTATAACTATATCATCATAAAATGTACTCAATTTATCGTATTTTGATGCTCCAACACAAATTTATCATAAAAATATGATATTTTTTTCCATACATAACAAATTGATGAATTCAACAACCATTTATGACCAATAGGTAGTATGCTTTTCAATATGACATTACAATTGTGAATTTTTATCTGAATAATATGATCATTTATGACACAGTCATATAAATTAGAATAAAATATCTCAGTTAACCTCCAATATTTAATCCACTAACATAATAATAATTTTTTTTTGAAATTTCATAAGTTATTTTTGGATTTATTCAATTTTTTATTTTCAATTTTCAAATAACTCAAGTTCATGACCCTTTAAATTTGGGGAAAATATAACTATTCTTTTAAAATATATTTATCCTTTTTGGGGGTGTCTAACTTACTTTAGAATATTTTATCAAAATAATTATTCTTAAGATATATTAAATATATCATGTCATTATTTAGAAAATAAGACTAATATGGAAGATTTTAAAAAATACTTCTCTTTATCTCATTGTGTTCTCTCCCAAAGCTACATATTTTTTTAGTATATAGTTGGTATAAAAATAATAGGAGGTAATAAATAAATTATGGTTTTAACATAAATACATTTTAAAAATTATAGAGGTCTACCTCTTTTAATTTTTTGTATTTCATAAATCTGTTTCTATTTTATTGGAAAGCATGATTATTGGCAAGAAATATCTTATGACAGTTCAAAAAATAAGGTTCTCTCGAATTGAAAACCATAAATTCTCTACTAACACCCATGTAACAAAGAAAATATTTCATACCATTGTAATCCATCCAAATAACCTACCAAATGTTGGAGAGTCACTAAATGTATATAATATTTTTCTCTAGGAATAACATTTTTTAATACTATTACATCATAGGTATTTATATTATCACTACATAATAAGTTTAACTCATCAATAAATGTTTTCAAATAAGTATTTATATTATTTATTATAAGTTCTAGAACTAATAATTATAAATATATATATTATTCCTTAATAAATATCCAGAGAGGTAAGCTTTATGAAGTTGTGAAAACATACTAATAAGAATATTATCTTTCATAAGCATCAAAAATGTAAATTAAAAATAACATATGTAGAAAGTCCTAATGGTACATTATGAGGTTATGAATCAAAATTCATGTGTAACTAATCAAATTATTTCTAAAAATAACCATCACAAGGAAGATATAGTCTTCCATTTATAGAAATATTGAATCTATTAAATGTCATAAATGAAGTTTTGTTATGAAATAGTGTCATAAACCAACTTGGGACACCCCTTAACTAGGAACCTAGACTATTCTATAAGAAGGCCTGAGGTGCATTCTCGATCAACCCAACCTGTTTACAAGCATTAAGGTATCAATATAGTATATAGGTGGGAATTATTTCACCCTTGATATATAAATATATAGATTCAATTGGAGTAAATTAAATATAAATAAATAAAACACCACATAAACTAAACAATAATTAATAAACATTAAAAATAATCATGATACAAGGTAGAGAAAAAAATATCCAAATCCCTAAATATAGATAAAAGAGAATATATAAAAAAAATAAACACAATAAACCAATCTATGTGACCCTCAATCAATATGAATATCCAAGGATACCCATCTTTGAATAAATCAAGCACCCAACACACTAAAACTATAAGTTGGGGATTATGGAAGAGACTATGAGATTTATATACACTTAATGGTGTATGTAGGATGTGAGAAAAAAAATTCTAATAGGATACCACCTAAGATTTTGTGAAATTTATTTCAAATGAAATTTCAAAATAATTAGTTTAGAATATAATAGAAAATATATTTTTGTTAGTAATTACTAAACTTTCCTTTTAATTTTCTTAAAATAAAATAATCAATTTGAAAACATTTCATGGAACAAAATCACTTTTACTGAAATGTCTATTTGAAAATACAATTTTAAAACTATTTTTTAAATAAAATTTTAAAAATTTACTTTAAATCCATTAAATAAAAGAAAAATTTATGCACAAATAATGAAACAATGCAATAAGTCATCACATCACTAATGAAGAAATAAAATAAGAAGATACAGTAGAATATGGGGTCATAGATTCCAATAAAATTAGGGAATATAAAATAAGTAAGTCCCTTGTGTAGTATCATCTAGTATCATGGTAAAACACACTAAATCCAAAGGTGATATGTTCTTATACCTTAACAAATAAGGGACCAACTATCAGTATATGTTGTTTCCCACACACAAGCCACCCAACTAGCCTACATCGATTTTGGTTAGGAGGAAACCCCACTACCCTTAGCCTACCACTAAACTATGGGACAATAGTAGTGTAGTGAACCGACCCAGGATACCATTTAAACTGGTACCCAAACTGACCCACCACATACTCGAAGGGTGTTCCCAATCCCCATGTCCTGGAGACTAGCACCCTAGCATTAAACAAAAACTATAAGGAATGATTTATCCCAACCTAAAATAAGAAACATGAAATACATACATAAAATAAAGAACCTTTGGAAGAAAAATAAAAGAAATATATTCCAAAACCAATGACAAACAATAGTAGTGATACAACTCAAAATCCAAATAAAACCAATGGCATGTGTCCAATAAAACCATAAAGGACAACTAAAACCAAAAAATTCTACTCCATGTGATATTAAATAAATCCTACACCACATTAACTCTACCAAACTACACCCGTCTGACATAAACCTCACCACCTCACTATGGTTCCTTTCATTTTCCTTCATCAAAAGATAATATCAGGTCTACAAACCATTGAAGTGGTGTGAAAAGTGTGATCTAAATAAGATCAATAGGATCCCACCTAGTTGTTCCATATCAAGTCTCTATTCAAATAATTCCAATATGATCATTTTAAAGAAATCATGGAATGATAATCAATGAAGTAGTTTTATAACAAAATCGTAGTAAATATTTCCTAGTTTATATAATTCAAAAACAATATAGGTAAAGTAATTTCAAATCATAAATCCACATTTCTAAAAACATTTATATCAAATAAAAAATATTATAAAACCAAAGGAAAATGTTAAATGGGCCAATGATCACAATAGGTCAGGCTGTTAGACTACTCATACCACACTCAATAACTAGTGTAAACCCAAGCCCTTAGAAAAAAGGCCTAAGGATAAGAGGAACACCCCATGAGTAAACCCCCTGATAATGTCAGGATCAAGTCCCTAGAACGTAAGCCTAGGTTGTAGAAGAACTCACCATGAGTAAAACTTATGAAAATAAAATGGGTGATCCTAAATACTACACTTTCACCTAAGTATCCAAGGCTTCCCATTCTATTCATTTATCAAATAAATTTCAATTATCTTCATATTTCACCAGAAAAATCCAAACAACACTTCATTCTATCAAAATCATGCTTTGAAACCACATTTCACAATTTCTTTCACAATGATTTTAAAACACGTTTTCATTTACCAAAACAATTATAAACCATATTTTATCACAAACCCATTTATTCATAAAAATCAATCATTCTAATTTATTCATAAATAATTTATAAAACCAAGTGAAATTATGGTTCATCAAACATAGGAAAGAGAAGAAACAACCAACCTAAAACTCGGGCTGCATACTACCAGAAACTCCAATCACACAAGGAAAAACATAGAAAAAAATGGATGCCTTATAATTGATTCCCAAATCTCAGAACTTAATTAAATAATTAAAATGTTAAAAGTGATGATAGATCAAAACATACCTCAAGGAACTCTCATTTCGAACCATAACCAACACAAGGGTTCTGCAACAGAATAATATCACACAATAGATATGGAAGGGATAAAAAAAAGAATCACCATATGAGAAAAATATCCCAAAAACATACCCAAAATCTCTACCATAGCCAAGAGAAATGAATAATTATAAAGATAAGGACCACTTATCAGAGGAGAAGAAATGAAACCAAGTCGGTGATCTAGTATTGAAGAGAAGAAATAAGAAGATAGGAGATTAGCCAAACGTGTTTGGAATGGCCTAGGGTTTGAGGAAAAGAGAAAAAAAATTGAATGAGAATAAATAAACATGTGATTCATGATAAAACCCTCAGGTTAAGAGGGGTTCACATTGTAAATTAGTGATTTCTGATGTAAATTCCACATATTCCATGTCCGTCAAAAAACACATCACCTTGGGTAAATTTACCTTGAGTGACTCATTTATAACATAAAAGGGTTTTACATAATTAATAGATCTTATGTCATAAAATAATTTCATATGTCATGCTTAGTGATATACTTACACTGTAAATATGACATTTACGATGTAAAATTATCATGTAGGTAGCGCCCAACCCCGGTTCTACAAAAACTCTCACAATATCTTCTATGCCCTCTAAACCTGAAGAGTGAAACATAAAACATTAAAAGATAACATATGTTATGTTTTGGAGGTTACAAACTACCCATCATAGGACTTTATATCCCCATGAATTCATATGAAATAATGTTTTTATGGAAATAAGTGAATCAACTACTCTTTAATCAATGATTCATGCTCCCATGTCTCGTGAGAACCAGATTTGTGTCTCCACAACACATTGACCAATAGAATAAAATTATCATGTAAGACTTTCATATGAGAATCAATGATCTCCACTTGTTTCTTAAAAATGAAAATATTTGGCTTTAACTCAATCTGTTACCAACTATTAACATGGGAAGGTTCATTATGGTACTTCCTAAGCTTAAATATGTAGAAAACGTCATGGATACCTATCAAATAAGGTGGAAATGACAACCGATGAGAAAACTAACCAAGTGGATTAGTAACCAAAAATGGTTCTGCATATCTTGAAGCTATCTTACCCTATATTCCAAGACAATAGTGACCCAAATAAGTAGATACTTTTAGTAAAACATAGTCTTCTTTGAAAAACTCCAAAGGATGATGTTGATGGTTCACATACGATCTATGATTAATCTACACTATAACTAGGAACTAGAATATATCATAGATCATCATCAATTTCTCTAGAATAATACTAGGTCCTACAATAGATGTCTTTCCCACCTCTTCCAAATAAAGATTCAACCATCACGGGTGACCATAAAAATCCTCAAAATACTCCATTCTGATCAAAAATTAATAAATATTGTTATAAGAAACTCAAACAGTCCCAGATGGCTATCTCACAATCTATAAAAATAAAAGATACATTTGTGGAGCATATCCTCCATGATATAAATGGCATGCTTTGTATAACCATCCATATATGTATGATAAGATATACTCAACCAAACATGAGTCCCTATATACTTCTAGATGCTCTTTTAGAATCTGGAGGTGAACCAAGGATCCTTATCCAAGAAAATGGAATAAATAACCCCATGTAACCTCATAATCTTATGTATATATATCACACAGATATTTAACTTTAGGGATGTCTCTGAAAAGAATAAAATGAGCATATTTCATCAACCGATCTACCACCTCCCATAAATAACAATTCACTTGGGGATTCTATGGTAATCTAACAAAAAAAGTCCATAGAAACCTCATCCCATTCTCATAATAGCATTGGAAGAGACTATATCATACAAGAATGTTTCAAAATCTCTACATTTATCAACTAGAAGGTGTAATAGTGGGATAAAAAATTAGTGATTTCTCACTTCATACACAGATACCAGAATCGTCATATCATGCCATAATACATCTCCATGGTGCTTTGATGAATGGCCTATGAAGAACTATGAAAATCATGAATCATTGACTTCCCTATACATTCTAGGTTGACAAACCAATTCTTTAAGTAGAAAATAGAGATCATAAGGGAGATACCAATAAAAAATACACAATGTAAGGTTTCCCTAATTCCTCTAAACTCTTCATCCTGTTGATAAACCTACAGAATAAAATCAATGAGAGATAAAGATAACTAATCACTAGTAAGAATCATACACAAATCATCAAACTGAGCATCCAAATTAATGAGTGACGATTCCCATCAGGTTCTACTCTTCCATTGATTCCAAGATAGACTATGGTGTAAATTTCCTACTAAGATAATTTGTGATGACATTCCCCGTCCCCGAGGTATTGGTGATGTCAAAATCAAACATATGGAGATATTTCTCCCATTATCTATGTCTGATATTTAAGTACCTCTAATAAAATATATCTCTTAAACTCTTATGATCATAAAATATTCTGAACCTCTCCCAAAAAACTATAGTTTTTTCAATAGTTAAGTTCATTCATAACCATTTAAATCTCCAAATCATGAGTGGGGTAATTTTTCTCATGTGACTAAAGTTTAAGAGACTCATATTGCACCACATGGTTGTCCTGTATAAGAAAACAACTTAGACCAGAACTATAAGCAACATAGTATATGACTTACCCATTTCCAGGATCAGGTATGATAAAAATATATGTCAATGTTAGAATTTATTTCAACTCATCGAAGGAAGACTCTAATTTATAATACCATGTGAATTTTACCCCTTTATTGGTAAGATCATTCATAGGTGATTCCAACATTGATAAATCCTTGATGAACCATTGATAGTATCCAAAATTCCCTAAAAATTTCTAGATCATGAAGATGTTCTATGGATCCTCCCATGAACAGATAGTATTCAACTTCTTAGGATCGATTGATACGCCACTTTCAGAAATCACATACCCCATGAACTTCGCCTCTTGGATCTATAACTTTAATTTTGGAATATTTTCATAAATTTATTAGATCCCCAAGATTCCCAAAACCAAATTCATATAGTATGTATACTCAAACTCATATCTTTAATAAATCAAGATATCATTCACAAACACAACAAAAAAGGTTTCAAGATAGTGTTGGAATATCTAGTTCATTAAAGCCATAAAAATATAGGAGTTTTAGTCAAACTCAAAGGCATCACAATATATTCATAATGTTTATAACTTATCCCAAAAGCAGTATTTAGAATATCAAATACCCAAAATTTAAGTTAATGATAACTCAACTCAAGATAGATTTTAGACAAAAACTTATCCCCCTTTAATCGATCAGACAAGTCAACGCATGACAAAAAAGGATACTTATTCATAACTATAACTTGGTTCATCTTTTAATTTAATTGAACCATTATCCTTCTTCAAAAAAAGCATGGGGGATACCAATAATAACAAACTAGGTAAAACAAAACCTTTCTTCATCAAATCAACCAACTATATCTTGATCTATTTCTTCTCAGATAGTGTCATGTGATAAGAGGGTATCGAGTTCGGTTGTGTACCTAACACTAGATCAATTGTGAACTCTAAAACCCTATCTAGAGTAATAGTAGAGAAGTTATTTGGGAAGACATCTAAAATTCCCAAACAACCAAGGGAAGATCTCTAAAATAAGGAACATCATCAGACTTGGTTGTAATGGTAGACAAAAAAACACTTAAGCTCTAGGAAGAAAGGTCTTACATTACCGTACCTCAGATCCCACTCTCGAGGAAACATTCGATAGATCCCATCAATTGAAAAGAAAAAAACATGACAAAGATAAAAATCAATCTCATTGTGATGAGAAAAAATCCAATCCATATTGATGATAATTTCAAACAAATATAGATTAAGAACTAGAAAATAGAATACTAACTTTCATTAGATATAAATTGTTAAAAAGAAGGGAAAAATCCTACTATTTTCTCCTTCTAAGATGTGTTTACAAATCCATAAAAAAGGACATGATATCAATTATAATTTTTATCACAGCAACAAAATGGGTTGATATAAATGAGTTTGAGGAACCTGTATCAAAAAAGTAAATTTTTATAGAAGATACAACAAAAATGGAACCTCTCATTATTTTTGGGTCTGTATCAACCCTCATTAGAAAATAATCTACTAAGTGAAGATGATTCACTCATAAGGAATTTGTTTGGATCCCTATGGACTTTGAATCACATAATTGTGACATAATGGAATTTGGAATCAAGGATCCCTGACCATAATAGGATGTAGACATAGCCTGGAAAAACCTATGTAAATGGTTGTGGTAACCACAAGCATTGAAAATCTTAATGGGAGATGGGGAAATATTTTTAGGTGTTATCAACATTACGACACTATTACAAAGTCAAGGGAATGATATTTTTAGATGTTAATGGTGCATAGGAGTCTCTCTGATGAAAACTACTTCTACTAACTCTATAATAATCCTTCCACTTTCTCTTTTTTTCTTGTGCACCACTAAAGTATCCACTGGGTGGAAGGAAAGGGGAAGAATAACCAATCTTTCATGTCATATTCATTTTTACCATCATAGATCTTTTAAATGTATCAGTATAGGTGGTAAAATTCAACATATAAACCTATGGTCAAATATCTGATTGCAAACCCTATAGGTAATTTTGAGATTTCAACTTCTCATTCCTTGTCACCTCTAGAGAAAAACAAACCATATCTGCAAAATGACTAGTGTAATCTGACACCAAACTCTCTGTCTACTAAAAATAATGGAACTCTAGAGACTTTACCATTATCAGAGGCTATGGGATGAACTATTGGAAGAAGAGGGACTTGAAATATGACAACTTGTGTCTTTAATACAGTTTATTTAATGATTTATTACATAAAATCACACTTAGTACAACCCATAAGATCTATAATACTATTTTTTTTTTGAATATTAAGTACATATCAAATCAACTAGATTATTTGATAAAATAACATTATTGAAGACTTCCTTAACATGATTTTAACATTCCACTACTCATTTAAAACTACACAGGATAACCTGGTGACATACATAATAATGTGGTGAGTTAAAAATCCCAATAATGGAATAAATAAAGCATAACATGATAACATTATTATATGTTAGTCAATTGGAATTTCAAAGGAACATTAAAGGGGTGATAATCATAATATTTAATATTGAGGCATGATATAACATGATAGAATAAAGGAAACATGGGAAATGTGGATATAAAATAAAACATGAAATCATAAAAATAGGTTCAGGATAACTTCCAACACACCATAACATGGTCGCCAAAGCCCCATAATTAGGAGTCTCCATGGGTCGGTTCGGGTTGGGTTTGGGATTTTTTTGGACCCGACCTGAAAAAAATAGGTTGTGTCGGTTCATAGGTGTCTTTTGGTTTAAAATCAACCTGACCCAACCCATATCACATCGTGTTGGGTTGGTTGGGTTTATTTGGTGATGTAAAAAGAGGTTAATGCCCCAGATTATTATCCAGCACACATCCTCCTTCTCATTATTCGCATGGCTCGATATCTTCTTCACCGGATGACCATTGAGGGTTTGACAGGGGGTTCAAGATTAGTGTGGTGTTGACATTTTCATTAATGGTAATTCATAATCTCCTTTATCAATGCACTTTGTCAGTATCAAGAGGAGCGGTTATGGCGGATCTTGATTTTCAACTTAATCTCCCATGGAGAGCAGTGAGCTTCCTCAGTAGCAATGGGATACTGGTGTGGGTTTGATTTACGGGATGTGGTTATCAGTCCTATCTGGATAGAAGTATCATGGCTTGAATATAGAAACATGAGGGCTTCAGATCTTCATCAGTGCTAGTTTATATGGATTCATTTAGAAGGAGGTGTGCATCGTCGAATAACCTTCAGTAAAATGGCGCTCTATTTTCTCCTCTAGTGAGCTCAGGAAGATGTCGATGTTCAGTTTGGGATTTCAACCAATGGAATATGGAAACATTTCTCAGTTATCAGGCTTCAATGATTCATATTTCTAACCACTCCAAGTGGACCTCGTCGATGAATCGACCCCAAAAGGTGGTGTTCGGCAGCGGGATCAGTAGTGGAATACCCATTTCTCTCTTCTGTAGGTATTTTATGGTAGATTTGGGGTCATTGATAGTGTTCGTGGTGGAGAAGGAAGTTGAGGTGAAGGATTTTTTTGGGTTTTTAGTGGTTGAAACATGCAGTGGAGGTAGTGGAGGAGGCAGATAAGTGAGGGAGAGGAGAAAAATGGAAAGGAGGGATTAGGTAAGGAGGATGAGATAACTATGGTGATGATAATGGGTGGTGGTGAGTGAGGCAGTGCACGGGTCCATGGGTTTTGAAGGTGTAGTGTCGGGTTTGTTGGGTTGAGTTGGGAAATTTTTCTCCCAACCCATTACCTAATCCAACACAACCAAGGGTAAACCTGAAACAACCCAACTCATGCATATGAAATCTTAAACCCGACCCAACCCGATCCCACCCAGTCGGGCGGGTCGGGTTGGTCCATTTGGGTTAGATTTGGACACCCCTGCCCATAATGGATTTGGTTTACTCCCAAATACCATAAATGATGTCTCATGATACTAAAACATTACCCAATTCATTGGATCACTTTTTATTTCAAGCACACCCATTTCTTTCATATCATGTACGTGTATAAGTGTGCTATATAGATTATTCCACATAAGATCATATTTCATCACTTTTTATCCCATTATTAAGGAGTTTGGAATAAATAAATTTAATTCCCTAATAAAATAAATATAGGTATGTCTAGTAGAATACCATTGAGTGGAAAAGTGATGGAATTCACAATACAAAGGTTTGACGTCAAAAAATAGAAAGATAATTTCAACAACCTAAAGTTGGTATATAATAAATTTTGGGAGAGATTTATGAGAGTGAAATGGGTATATCATCACATTTATATAATAATTTCAGTATGGTGGGTGTGGAAAAGAAAATCCCATCAATATAAATTTGTAGAAAAAAAATCATTATATAAATCTAGTGCTTGAATAAAGAGGATAAGGAGAGGATACCCTACCTTGAGAGGGTGTTTCCAAAATCTTGGGAGGAGCTTCTTAAGAGATTATGGGAACCTTTGGAGGTTTCTATAGAATAAAGGGTAGATTATTTTCATGATTCAATCATTTTTAGTTATGTGTAATAGGATCTTGGGTGGGTTTGTATATGAAAATAGAGGGGAGTTCTTTATTATTTTCCAAACATAGGTTTTTGACTCTATATAAAAAAAGTAATAAAAACCAAAAACATCCCTTAGTTTTTTCCCAAGAGGAGTGGTTTTAATTATTTTATAATTCTATGAACCGATCACATTAAATTAAAACTCGTGGTGATGTTTAAGTGAGACATGTTTACAAAGAATTGATTTTAAAATGATAAAATATAATATAGGTTTTGGAGGATTCATAAAGGGTTTATAAAATTAATAAAATAACCTAAAAACAAATTATTTTAAAGAGGAAATATATATTTAGTTATGTAAACCTTTTATGACACATATTACATCACTTTTGGGTAATTATGAGGTCATAATACCCATCGTATATGTATACTATATTTAATTTTTACGTGAAAATTTTATTCTCTTAGAAAATTATAAAAAATTAACCATTTGATAATTTCTATGTGTTGATTCCAAAAAAATATTTTTTTAATTTAATTCTCTAAATATGAAAAATTACACTTTTAAATTAAAATCACCATTTATTGAAAAATAGTTGTTTTATGACAATAACATTTTTCTGACTCTTATAAAAATTATATTTTTAATTCATAAAATAATATTATCATTTATATTTAATTTATAATATTTAATTAAAATCTCATTTATTTTAAAAAAATTATGAATGCATCAAAAGGAATCTCTTGATTGAAATTTTATAATACCAAAGAATATAGTTTGAGTTTTTTCATATTAAAATCAAATTATATAAAACTCATTAATTAGTCATTTATAAAGTAAAAATAATAATGAAATAAATATGATCATTATTTTATTGAAAATAAAATAAACATATTAATACTATTAGGGTTAAGATACATATCTCTTTATTACACCAGTGAACACCTCAAGGGTAAGGTGTATGATTATTGATATATATTAATCAGATGATCATTGTTCAATTGATATAATATCAATGGTCATGATAATTAATAGTATTTTAAATACAAAAGGATGTAACTAAATAATGACATGTGTTTTCTATAACCACATTACAAAATAGGTTATTTAATTCAATCATAATGTTTATTTCATTTATAAAATTTTGGGCCATTACATTATTCCACCATTTATAAATTCCACCCTTGAAATTTTCATTTTATATGCTAAAATGGATGCGGGTACATCTGTTTCATTTCTTCTTTCATTTACCAACTTTCTTCCTCAGACTTATGGTTTTTTCATAACACATTGACTAGTTGAGTTTTATTGTTTTATAGAAATCTTCCTCTATAGTCTAATATCTTCACCAGTTTCTCCTTGTATGATATATCATTCTCTAATAGTACCACCTTTAGATTTAGTACATATGAGGGGGTTGGTTTGTACTTTCTTAATAGGGATACATAGAACACATCATTTACTTGATATGTGATTGGTGGTAGTTCTAGTTGATATTCCAAATCTTTGATTCGATTGAGGATCTCAAAGGGGATGATGTATCTTGGAACAATATTCCCTTCTACCAAAACCTCCTAATGTTATGACATGGTGATATATGAAGGAACACTTTGTCTCCAACTTTCCTGAATGACCTGAAAGCCTTGATTTTTTATTTATTTTTGAAAATACCATTTTTAACTAGGTTGAGTGGGAACCATTACATGAATAGTAGTACCAGTGGAATAAGTCCTATTACATGACATGAAGGCCCAGAGGCATACACTACCACAAAAATGGGTTTCCACAGTGCTGCCCTTTAACTGTGCTAAAAAAACGCTCTTAAAAGTGACCTTTTATCAGTGTTTTTTTTAGCGCTGATAAAGGTCCCCCCTTTTTCAGCACTTTTTTTATTAGCACTGATAAAGGGGGGATTTATCGACAGTTTTTCCTAGCGCTGATAAATTTTATATTTAAAAAAATCATGAAAAATAATATATTGTTCTATAAGTATATTTATATTGATATAAATATAATATATATTTTTTAAATATTTTTTAGAAAAGTATAAATAGACTACTACATTTAATATATAAGAAATTTAGTGAAAATGTATTTAAAAGTTTTTAAAAATATTATTAATTAATAATTTACTAATAATCATCGATTAATAATCATTTAATAACAATTTGAAACCAAAAAAATAAAAAAAAAAAAAAAGATCTAAAATACATTGAAAATGTAACTCAAACTTCAAACGACCATAACTTTTTGATCCAGGTGTCCGTTTGAGCTCTACAAAATATCAAATTGAATCATGTGATGAGATCTAGGCACTAAAGACCTATGTGAAGCTTTTGTCACATTTTTCAAGGCCCAAAAGGCCTCAAAAACTGAGTTTTTATTCGGCATACCCTGATTTAGTAACATTCAAATAGGTATAACATATTATCTGGATGTCTGTTAGCCCTGTACCACATATCATATCAAATATTGTTTCATTTTCTTCAATTTGACTGGTTGTAGAGTTAAAACGGGCTTATGGATTAAAAGTTATGGTCGTTTTAACATTCTGTGGATTTTTAAATACACATATATATGTATTTATTCTTAAGTATATATGTGCTTGTGTGTGTGTGTGTGTTGTATATATTTATGTATGTATGTATTTATTTATTTATTTATAAACACACATAAAAAACTTTTATAAATGTATTTAAAACTAATATTATAAGTATATATTAATATACAAATAAATATATGGATAAAATATCGTACCTACAAATATATATATATATATATAAAGATATAAATATATATTAATATACTAATGAATATATATATACTAATATATGAATAAACATATATGTATTAATATAACTAAATATATTTATATTAATATAAATCTATATTAATATACGAATAAATATAACTACATATATATATATATATTAATATACAAATAAATATATATATATTACTATATGAATAAATATATATGTATTAATATAACTAAATATATTTATATTAATATGAATATATATTAATATACAAATAAATATAACTATATATATAAATAAATAGATGTATCATTAAACAGATAAAAAATGAAATGGCTTAGTGGTAAAGGTGCAGGCGCGCAAGGGGTAGGTCGAGGGTTCGAATCCGGGTGGAAGCAAAAAGGGGTGCGCGGGCAAGTGCAGAATGCGCAGGCAAGGGCTGTGCGCGAGAGTGGGAGGGGGCCGCCTAGCGCTGATAAGGGGGGGAGGGTCAAGCACTGTTAACCCCCCCCCCCCCAAATATAAATTATTTTTTATTATTTTTTATTATTTTTTATTTTTTTTAGTTTTATCAACGCTTTTTAAAAGCGCTTATTAATGTCTCATTTTATCATCCCTAAAAAAGCGCTGATAAAAGACCCCTTTTATCAGTGCTTTTTTTAGCGCTGATAAAAGGGGTCTTTATCAGCGCTTTTCTGAGCGCTGATAGAAGGGACCCCCCCCCCCTTTATCTTCGCCTCGATTAACAATGCTTTTTTAGCGATGTTAATGCGCTTTTCTACCGCTGATAAAATCCATGTTTTTAGTAGTGATAATTCCCAATACATGACCTGAAGGCCCAACCAAACTACACTTGAACTGTCTCTCCCTATCATATGTATCATTATAGGTGCCTAGATCCCCACCTCACATTTATAATCATCTAGAATTTCCTCATTCATAGATTAATGGTGCCTAGTATTGATGGTGATTTACATACCCTATCATTCTTTTAATCCATCTAGCTCTGCTCTGGTGGATGCTACTTTCTTTATGGTCTACTTAGGCTACTCCATTTTCTTTCTGCATAGATTTTCTATTTACTTTGTTTTAATTTCATCTTATATTGAATGATTTGAACCTTTTATGTCATATCTTACATAATATCAAGTCCCATAAACTTCTTCTCTCGAACTTCATCCCAACATGTTAGAGTCTGAAATGTCTTCCCATATAGAGCCTCATAAGGTGTTATTTGAATGCTATAATAGAAACTATTTTTATATAAGAACTCCACTAGGGGAATTTGTTGATCTCAAAATCATGTAAATACATTGAACGTGATCTCATCATATCTTATTGATTTTGAATGGTCCTTTCAAACTAACCATCCTTTAGATAGTGATAAACAGTGTTGAAGCTCAATTCTATATTAAATGCTTGTGAAGGCTTCTCCAAAACCTCAATGTAAACCTAATATCTTAATTAAACGAAATAGAGATTGGAAGTCCATTAAATATTACCACTTATACTATTTATATCATGGATTTTTCTTCAAGGTATAAATCTTACTTGATAGCAATGAAATGCACTAACTTTTTATAGTGATCGACTGTCACCCAGATAGTATTATTGCCTTTAGGTGTCATGGAATGTCCTATGATGAAATAAATGGTTATGTTTCCGATTTCCATATTGTTATAGGTAATGGTTGAATCATACCCTTATAATTCTATCATTCGGATCTGACTTGATGGCATACCAACCATGGAGATACATACTCCACAATATCTCTCTTCATGTTATCCCACCATAAATTTTTCTTCAAATATCTATAAATCTTAGTGCTTCCTAGATGAATTTAGAAGGACGAGATATGTGAATCTTCTATAAGTTCCCTATTAAATTCTTGTTTTGATAATACATTTATATGGGTTTTCAAACCTTATAACCCTAATTTTAGCAAAGTTTAACTCTAGAATTTTCCCTACCTTCTTATGTAGCAACTCGTCATCTTTCTAAACCTAATTTATTCTCTTAATAATATATTTTTTTTAGAATTTATTTTAGAAAGTAAGTATGAATATCCTTTCATTATTCCCATATCCATCCTTTTCATGTCCAAGAATATTGGATCTATTTCAATTCATATCACAGATTAAGTTTCAGGATCCTTTTTACTCAGAGCATCTGCCACTTTATATTCTTTTCCAAGAAGGTAATATATTTAACAATCATAATACTTAATCATATCTAACAACCTTCATTAGTTCATATTAATATCCTTTTGTGTTAATATATACTAAAGTCTTTTATGGTCTTTATATATATCACACTTCTCCCTATAGAGATAACTTCACCAAATATTTAAGGAAAAGATCACTACAAACAATTTTAGATCATAAGTTAGGTATTTTTTCTCATGGATATTTAGTTGAAAGGAGAAATAGGCAATCAATGTTTTTATTTTTCATGAGTACATAACCCAATACCTTTTTAAATGCAACGTTGCAGATCACAAATCCATCCCCACTGGTGGGTAATGTGAGCATAGGTTCAATAATTATCCTCTCATTCAACTCTTTAAAATTTTCCTCACATTCATCATTCTAGAAAATACTGACTCCTTTCTGAGTTATCTTGGTTAGGGGGTTTAACAATCATGATAAGTTTCTCAAAAATTGATGATATTACCCATATATCCATGGAATCTATGGATTTCTATCATAGATGTTGGTATAGACCACCCATTAATTGTCTCCTTTTATTAAAGGACCAACATATATCTCTTTCCTAATGATTAAATGCCCTATAAATTTCACTTATCCAAATAGAACTCAAATTTACTATACTATTCATACATCTTTTCTTTCTATAAGGTCTTCAGTATAGTATTAAAATGCTCCTCATGTTCCCCCTTTATTTTGGAGTAGATAATAATACCATTAATAAATACTACCAAAAATTTGTCCAGTTAATCCCTAATGAATCTATTCATAAAAATCCATGAATATTGCTGGAGAATTATTGATTCCAATTATAATCACAATGAACTCATAGTTCCCATAAATTGTATGAAAAGAAGTCTTGCAGATAATCATCTTCTTTACTTTTACTTGATAATATCCTGACCAAATATCTATATTAAAGAAATACTTGGCTCCATGTAGCTGATCAAAAAAGTCATTAATCTATTGAAGATGATACATTTTCTTTATTTTGATCTTTTTGAGTTCACAATAATCAATGAAAATGTGCATTGACCCATCCTTATTCTTGAAAAAGATGACTGGTGAACTCCATGATAAAGCACTTTGGTGCACAAAATGTTTATCTGAATTTACCAATAGTTTTTTTTTAAATTCCTAGAGTTCAAAAATAACCATTCCATATGGGGTCTTGAATATTGAAAAATCCCTAGTTATCAGCTTGATTGAAAATTCAACATCTCAACTAGGTGTAAGACCCAGAAATTATTTAGGAAACACATCAGGGAATTCTCTCATTATGGGGAAGTAATCATGTATGAAATTTTCTTTAATCTTAATCATTTGGGCTAGATATGCTCTCTCAAAATGTAATAATATTCAATATAGAGATATTGGTACTAAATAATATTCATCCTCCTCCTTGTATATCTATAGAATCAGATAGACATTCATGATATAGAGGGTTATTTCCTTCTCTTATAAATTTATGTTGGATTAATATATGGAAACCCAATCCATAACCAAAATATAATTGAATTCCACTAAAGGGAGTATCACAAGGTTCACTAGGAAGTTTATCCCACAAATTTTTATAGGGGAGGAGTTATATACTTGGGATTCAATAATTCATCTATTATTGATTTTTATTGAAAACTCTACTTCCATGTTTTGTGAAGGTGTTTGAATAGTTCTACTAAAACTGTGAGATATTAAAGAATACATATAAACATAATAAAAACTATGTTCACTATTCTTGAATGAATAACTATAATACCTATCACCACTTCATTTTTTGGGATCCACCTCTATAGTTGTGATGGAATAAGACCATCCTTTCTCTCTAGGGCTTGGGGGTTACTGTCATTGGTTGTCATCAAAAACCCTTCTCTTAGTGCATTGACTCATATAGTGGACATGTTCCTTGAAGTTGAAATATTAGACATCGGGCTTAGGGTTTACTAGTTAATTCATTTCTTCCATCACATTGGTGGGATTATCCCACTAGAAATCAATAGCTAGGTATCCTTAATTCCCACACCCAAATCATTTCCTCATCCCTTCCAACAAATTTTCAAGGCTCTTCTTCCCAAACCTTTGAAAAGTGGGATGTATAAATTTCTTACAATAATTGTATTTCTTGTGAAAAGCTAGCTTGGTTCTACTAGAACAATCCCCAAATATGGTCCACCACATGGTGAGATACAGAAAAAGAATCAAAAGTCTCATGTATAACTGATGAAATGTAAAAGTAAAACATGGAATAATGGATACATATCCATCAGACATAAAACGTTAATCTAAAAAGGCCAAAACTAAAAGATAAAGTAGACCAGAATAAACAAGTCCCCATTTGACTATTTTTCACCACTAAACCATCCCACTATGAAGACGAAAAGTCACAAGAGATCTCAGCATACTATATGATTCCCTTCCCTCTACCTGAGTCCTACAATGAAAGGTCTACAACTTCCCTAATGAAATAGTAGTGTGTAATCACAGAGCTTAGTAGGAAACCACAAAGTAATCTATATAAGTTCTAATATCAAGAATGCATAAGTTATAGCTTTAAAAAATCATATTTATAAATCATTTTCATAAAAAAAACCATTTTTTAATCATTCCATTTTTTCTTAAATGCATGCCATTTTTACCAAATCCAAGAATATGTGAAGTATAATATAAAATAAGTAATCATTGGTAAAACTAACCATGGATGCACCATAAGATAAACATGTGAGAAAATATCCAAGAAATAAACCATCATGCGATAAACTCGGTATAAATCACAAAGAAATAAATTTGGGATCTAGCCTATGGGAATATATACTAAACATAAAATAAGCATAAACCAGGAATTTTTTGGTTCCAATCAATATAAATTCCTACCCTAGTCTGTGGATGTCATAAAAACTCTAGTGATGTTACACCCACTAAAGTGACATGTCCATTTCCTAATGCACCTGAGGTTCCCAATGTGCTAATTTTATCAAACCCATTTCAAAATCCATTCTCACATTTAATAAAAAACTTTTCATATCAAAGAAACCCCATTTTTAAATTCAAATACATTAAAAATTGTGAATCATTTAAAAAAGTCATTTCAAATTTCAAACATGAATTTTTATTTAATAGACTAATGGAATTTAAAATAACATAAAGAATTTTAAGAACTATAACTACTTGAATAGATACAACAACCTCAAGAATGATCTAAACCTATCCAACTTTGGTAAAGGATAATGGAAACCAATATATCATCCTTTTAAAAGACAAGGCACAAAATAAAACTACAAAGGATCAATAAAACAAACCAAATAATAACAATCTGAATCAAAAATGAGGCCAATGGCACAGTCGTGACCAATTGAAATGACGAAAAAAGAAGACCAATTACTAATGATATGTGATGAAATTTCTACAGGATCCAAATTTCAAAAATAGTGATATGGAAGGAGGTAGATCACCCAAAATCTCCCAAAATCTCCCTAGAGCTCAAGAGGGAGGTCTGAACACTGGATAACAAAAATTATTATGCATGCATCCTGGTTAAAACTTTTAAACCTGAAAAATTCATGTTGTGAACCCCTTTCATAGTATGAATTTCATAAATTTAAAGTATTATGAAAAAGGCCTCGCCTTGGGTTAAATTAAATCCTGATCAACCCAATCACTACATGCAATGGTTTCATGGCTTGTAAATTTTAACTCTATGAACAAGACTCGTGAAATATTCCCTTTAAATGGTTTATGTCATGTAACCCATTCACAATGTGAATATTTCCAAAAAGTATTGCATAGTCTAGTTTCCTATAGAAAATTCACGAACCCATTATTGAGGCTCTCTAAACCCACGAATCGCCCTCTAAATTAATTTACACATTTATACCTAGACTCCATTAATTCAAAAAAACTTAAATCCTTAGACATTAGTTTATTTTCCCTATAAATGGCTCTTTATACTTTATAATACCATAATGAACCAAAATAAAAACCGGAACCAAAAAATGAGTCAAAACATACCTGAATGAAGGTAGCAAGGTGTTCCAATCTCTCCACCATAAATTATTTTTATCCCGAGAAAATTCTCAAATTCATGGACTTTCAAAAAGTAAAGGCAACTACTGCTTCATTAACAAATACCACTCCCACATCTTATGGTTATCCCATTTTCACTACCATAGTACACTAACCAAAGGAATCATTTTATCATGAAAAAGCTTCTATCAATGATCCATAGTCTGAATTAGTAGCTCAATCATAGTGGTGTAGGAATAAATATTAGCATAATCTCATTCAATAACATGGGAAGGATCCGGTCAATATCTCCTCAACTAGGAAACATGAAATAATTCATTGATGGAAGTCAAATGATAAGGTAAGTCCAACTGATATTCCACCTTTTCTAGTCATCCAATGAGATGAAATGGGCCCAAAAACCTTGGTTCTAACTTACCGTACTTACCCAACCAATGATGTACCAAGTGAGTTAAAACTATAAGAAAGACCTAATCACCAGCCTTAAACTCCAGTGTCCAATAATTATGCTCTACATAAGATTTATGATGACTCATTTTCATGATAAATATTTATTGAATAAACTTTACCCTTTCTTTTAACTCCTGAACATAACTCAGCTCAACAAATGACCTCTCTCCAAACTCTTCCTAGAATAATGGAGATCCACATGGCTACCCATTAAAATCCTCGTGTAGTACCATTTTTATTGAGCCCTAATATCTATTTTTAGGGTAAAACTTGAATAAAGGTAAAAAAATTCCCAAGAACCACAAATATCAATCACACAAACCTGGATCATATCCTTAAGAACCTAGATAGCCCTATCTATCTATCCAAATGTCTATGTATGATATGTTATGCTCAATTTCAAATGGGAACCCATTACCACTTGAAAACCTTTCTAAAACATGGATGTGAACCTTGGGACCTATTCAAAAATAACCACAAATTGAACCCCATGAATTCTCACAATCTCTCAAACATAGATATCCCCATGTTGTTCCACCTTTGTCATCTCCTTAATAGGGATGAAATGAACTAATTTCTTGAGTTGATTAATGATAACCTAAATCAAATCCTTCCCTCTAAGAGTCTATGGTAAACCAACGATGAATTCCGTGTAAATATCATCTCATTTACAAACCATAATGGGTAAGATTTTCCGAAAACTAGCAGGCCTCTAGTGTTATTCCTTAACAATCTAACAAGTAAGACATCATGATATAAAATCTTCAATCGAAGATCTAATCCTCTAACACCAATATCAACATCTTAAATCATGATATATCTTGTTAGTACTTGTGTATATGGTCCAATAAGATAATTTTCCACTATCCATAAACCAATACCTTAGAGAAAAAAGAAAAAACAACCTATTTCAAAAATATGAAGCGCCACTGGGAGTCTAAGACCACTCACCTAAGGTATCCCCTCCGTAAAGGATTTTACTAAAGATATAGAACTCAGGTCCGGATATCTTCTCAATATGAACTCACTCATCAAATGATGTGTCTGCTTTCATCAAATCCAAACATATGTTCCCACTAGATTCTTCCACTCTCAAGATCATCTTAGTAAACAAACTCATCAGAGAGAAATATTCGACTAATTCCTCCATTTCTTTTGTCGGTAATTTCTTGCTCAGTGCATCGGTGACCACATTCTTTTTTTCAAGAGTATATTCAATATCAAAATCAAAAATCTAGAGATAATCCACCCAGAATCGTTTTCAAAAGTTCATTTCCCTCAGAGTTATGATATACCATAGGATCTTATTATCAGAATATTTAGTAAATTTCTCCCCAAAGAGGTAGTGATTCCACATTTTGAGTTCATGCATAACCACTACTAACTTAAGATCATGGTTAGGGTAGTTCTTCTCATGAGGGTATAACTGGAGAGAGTCATATGATACAACATGACTCCCTTGCATAAGGACGCACCTCGAAACCATACTAGAAGCATCACACAAAACATTATAACTCAAACCTAGATCTAAAAGAATAAAAACTAGATACAAATTAAATATAACCTTCAGTTCCTCAAAATATCTCTGACATTTTTCATTACATTAAATCTTTACACCCTTAAATATTAAAGATATCATTGAAGATGAAATCTTGGATAACTATCAAACAAAATTTTTGTAATAACCATCCAACACAAAGAAGATTCAAATGTCAAACACATTTTTGGGATACTACCAGGACATAACTACCGGTACCTTTTTAGGTTCTAGTGATACTCCCCTCTCATATATAACATACCCCAGAAACATTAATTCTTGAATCTAAACTCACATTTAGAAAGATTATCATAAAAATTGTGTTCCATTGATGTTCTTATAATGATATATAAATTATCAATGTTATCCTCCTCTAACATGGATTAAACCAAATATCATCCATGAATACAATAAAAAAGATTCCATGAACCGATGAAAGATATGGTTCATAAATTCTATAAATATCATAGGATCATTATTGATATCAAATGGAATAACCAAAAACATGAAATACCCATACCATCTCCTAAAATTTTTCTATGGTATATTCTATTATCAGACTCTCAATTGGTGGCACCCTAATCAAATTTCAATCTTTAAAAATCAATGATCCCCTCTAAGCTAATAAAAGAGATCACCAATCCTGGGAAAGGTATATTTGTTCTTGACGATCACCTGATTTAACCTTTTATAATCAATACAAACTATGAGGCTCATATTTTACTTCTTAGAAAAGAGGAAAAGAGAATCCCATAGTGATATGATAGGATGAATAAATACCTTATCCTCCAGATCTATAAGCTGGACCTTAAGTACTACTAAACCATATGGAACCATACTATAAGATGAAATAAAAATGGGTATCATATGGTAAACTTGATTTCTCTATATAGTGATAAACCAAAAAATTCATATAGAAAGACCTTGGGGTATACACACACTAGTATAGAAAGTGTACTACTCAAACAAAGATCAATGGTATCTAGGGGAAATTTCAATAAGTGAAATGAGATCATCCCAGTGTAAGAAACAACATGCCCCACTTTCCCAGACTTGGAATCCCATTCACCCTGAAAGGAATGAGTGATTCCATATAGAGATGTAAAATAAATGTGATGGTGATAAAAATAAATCTAGACCTTATTGTTTATCATCCAAACCATTCCAATAATCTGGTTGATGACATCAAGATCAGGCACTAAGAAGTCTCACCCTACCTCATGGTAGGTTATCATCACTTGATATGTTGGAAACTTGAAATCTTGTTCGAGAAACTTTACCAATAATGTGTAAAGATACAAAAATAACTATATAATCTTGAAACACAATACCAACATTTATACTAACTTTGAATATATAAAAAATTATTAGAACTTGTATCAAACAAAGCTATCACCATAGAAGATGAAATAAATACTGTACCTCTAACTGTAATCCGCCCGGCATCAAATTACATTAGTTCATACTCCACTGCATAAATATGTTCAATGACAACTCTTACTTATGCTTTATTATCCACATTAATGTCCCCCTAATCCTGAGAATAGAACTCACCACCCTAGGAAGCATTGGTATGAACCTATGAACCCATGGTGAGAGTAGACCTAGCCTTAATCCCATGGAACATCTTTTCAAAAAAATTATTAAGATACCTATATTGTAAAAAATTATGACAAGTATTGGGAGCCTCGTTAAAATTATTCTTATATGACCATGAATTCTAAACTGATAGTGAACAACTTAATATTTTCTTGAGGAATCCCCTAAAATCATTTTGAAAGGAAACTAGCTACCTTTGAGCTTCCTTTTTGGATAAAAGATACACCCTGGATAATAATAGTACCAACTAGATCTCCTTACAAACATTTTTTCTATCCATTTAAGCCTTTTAAAAATCTACCTTATTGACTACCTCCTTAAAGGTTAGAAGGCACATAGAAATCTACATCGACTGAATATCATACATCAACCCCAACTCAAACCTCTAATCCTTCATTTAATCAATGGTGACAATCTCTGATGCCAAGTAAACCAACTCAGTAAAACGAATAGACTAATCTAATATGGTATTATATCCTTTCTATAAGGTAAAAAAACTCATGGTTATTTTCCCATTATAATGTATCAGGATAAAATAGTTTGTTGAATATTTTATTTAAAGATGCCTAGGTGATATTCCCATGAAACATAGCATTCACAATAGAGTCCTACCATCTCCTTCCTGGTCCTTTGAGTATATAAATGGAAATAATCCAAATTATAATCCTTAAAATCCTTTAGAAATTTAAATATCCTTTCAATCCAATCAATACATTCTTCATATTCCTAGGTTCTTTTGTCACCATTGAAGACAGGTGGATGTTACTAAGTAAATTCTGAGTAGTGATCCACTATTTTTCCTGGGTTCCCAACACCTACCTGACCCATAATATGAATAGTGCATATTACAAATTCAAACAAAGAAGGTTACACCAGAGGATTCTCCTACTGAACTTATCTCACAACTTCCTCACTCATATTTAGAAGTTCTCTTTTTGGATGAATTATCTAATAATCATAATAAAAAACCAATCAGTCAGGAGAATATTCCAAAATAATATGACCAACTTCAATTATCCCTATCAATCATTTAAAACAATGTGAATTTAAATTTATTATTAACTCTTCAAACAAATATTGAACAAAAAAAGGAACATATGGTAACTCAGATTCAGACAAGAAAGGGAGTTTCCTAGGCCCCTTTTCTTTAATTATTACTCAAATAATGATGTTACTAAATCTAGTCTACCAAAACACTAAAACACACCTAGGTAGTGTCAACCACACTTTATACTTAGTATTACCTTTGATACCAATTTGTAATGAACTATCATGGGTCAACTAGACAATTATCCTTATATTTTCTAACACATGGTGAGCTATAGAAAAGAACCTAATATATCATGTATAACTTAAGAAATGTCATTTTACATTGTGAAGGAAAAGGATAAAAATATATAAGACATATAAAGTCAATCCAACTGTCCAAACCAGAAATATAAAGAAGACCAGACTAAATAAGTCTCTATGTGACTATCATTCACCACTAAATAATTCCCACTGTGAAGGTGAAAATGACAAGAGAACCCATCATGTTACATGATTCTTTTCCCTTTACCTAATTCATTCAAAACAAGTTCTACAACCACCCAAAGGAAAAAAAGGGTGTGAGTACAGAGTCCAGTAAAATACCACCAAAGAATCTATACTAGTTTTAATAACAAGAATGCATAAGTTCTAACTTTAAAAAATCCAATTTATAAATAATTTTCATAAATTAAACCATTTTGAAAACATTAAATTATTTTACATAAACTCATACCATATATGCACATGTGCCTTAACCCGGTTGGTAAGGACTCTGTAAGTGCATCCAAGAGACCTGAGATCAAATCCAGGGGGAGACATTATTTCCAGGTACTGTGCAGTATTGTAGCGGTATTGTGCAAAACTGTAGCGGTACTATGCAGTACTGTAGCAGGTACTGTAGCGGGGCTGTAGTAGGTACTGTTTGGTACTATAGTAGCTGAGAATATGCCCCCGTTTGGGCCTTCGGGCCGCCGATTTGGTCCTCGAGTCCTTAAAGGCCTTCGGGTCACCCAGTCCTTCAGGTCAATAAGGCCTTCGGGCCACCTCAAGGCCTTTGGTCCACCTTAAGTGCAAATGCAAACCATATGACCTAAAAATAACAAGATCTACAAGGAGGATGAGCAAGGAGCTTTCACCACAACTGAAGTGAAACGTATTTTAAGAATGAAAGGGTATGGAACGTGCCATCGGGACAAGCCTGTGCATGCATGGGAATGCCTAGTCGAACAGCCATGCGAAGGTGGAGAGTTGATTTCACGATAAAGATGTTGGGGAGGAGATGTTCCAAGTAGTTAGTCTGGGTTGTATGTAATGTTTAAATCCTACAGGAAAATCAATTCTTCTAAGGCCTACGGGCCATGTTATACTTATGCCTGCGGGCCTTGTAAGGGTTCCACCTCACCCCTTGAAAGGTGGATTATCAAAAACCAATAAAAAATAAAGGCCTTCAGGCCATTGGATGGATAGATCAATTATAAAAAAATATTAAATCATAAGGAAAAATAACCATGTATGTACCATAAGATAAAAATGTGGGAAAATATCCATGAAATAAACCATCATACGATAAACCAGTTATAAATGAAAAAGCACACCATTTTGTGGCTAGCTTATGGGAATATGTACTAAACATAAAATAATCTTAAACTCGTCATTTGTTGGTTCTAACTGATATAGATTCATACCATAGTATGTTGATATCATAAAACCTCTAGTATAATTACTCCTACTAAAGTAAAATATCTACTTCCTAACACACCCAAGGTTTCCAATGTTCTAAGTTCATAAAAAACATTAAAAAATACATGATTAAATTAAATAAAACCTTTTCATATCCACTAAAATCTATTTCTAAACACAAATCCCTTTAAAAAAATGAATCCTTTCCAATGAAGGATTTCAAATGTCAAATATGTATTTTCATTTAATAACCCAACAACATTGACAAGAATATATAGAAATTAAATAATTAGAATCACTTTCATAGATACACCTTCCTCAATAATGATTGAAACCTATCAACCTTCAATAATAGAGATTGGAAACAATAGATCGAACATTGAATGAAAATTCATGAGATAAAACTGTAAAGGATTGATATATAATAGAAACCACTCTCAATATAAATCATAAATGTTTCCAACCCCATTACCATAACCAATGAAAATGAAGAAAAAAGAAAACCACTTACAAGGTATATGCAATAAAACCTCCATAACTAATGAGGTGATCCAGAAGGAGGGATATCACCCAATAGTGCCCAAAATTTCCCTAAATATTGAGTGGTAGGCTTACATGTAGGATTAAAAAAAGGGTTATGCATACAATGTGGTTAAAACCATTGAACACTAAGAATTCACATCATAAAACCCTTTTATAGTGTGAATTCCATGACTTTCAAGTATAATGAAAAAAGAGTTGCCTTGGGTTAAATTCAATCATGTTTGACCCATTAAAACATGTAATAGTTTCATGACTTATAAATTTTCATGATCTAAACAAGTCTCATGAAATATTCCCTAAAACATTATAAATTTTCATAGCTTATAAATTTCCCAAGAAACTCACAACACACCCAAACAAAAAAGGAAACCAAAAAAAGATTCAAATCATTCCTACTGAAAGGTAACGGGGTGTTACATTTTTTTATAACACAACTATAATTGAACTCCACTTTCTACTTCTTATCCCCGTGAGACCCTTGAAATTCATTGATCTCCATTTCAACTTTGAGGGAATATAAAAAAATTTACTCATAACTTTAAAAGTCTAGAATGGATAAGTCTTTTCGTAGACTTGGATTTAGTCCACCAAATAAGCGGTCAACTTTATATTTAGGGGTGATGAAAAATTTGGAGGCATATCATGAAAGTATTTTGATGTTTTCATCATATTCCCTGATAGATTCGTCGACATTTTACTTGAGGATAATGAAATTCCTCTCCATTTTCTATTGGATGGTGTGAGGAAAATATTTATCAAAAACATTTTTGGAATTCTTTCCACTACATCACTTTGATATCCTTCTCGGGCTTTATATTCTTAACCAACACCCACCTTTAGTCAGCTTATCCTTCCATTTGATAAATAGCTAGCATGAAATTCTCTTTCTCATATTATTTAATGATAGAGAATATATTTTCAATGGGGGAAGATCCATTATTTTGACATTAATGGATTGGAAGATCCACTAAAATTTGGATTCCTTTATCACATAAAGGTCTCAATTACAAATTTCTTTTTCATAAGGGGATTTGGGAGTTCTTCTTGATTCATTTTTTTGTTTAATACTTGAGTCAATTGAGAAAATATAATCACAAATTTTTTGTTTCATTCTCCCATTCGGTTGGTAATATCATTTGGGTAGCCATCACATTACCCTTCACATTGTTTGTTGAATTGATTCCTCCTATTTCCAACTATTAACTAGAATAAAGGGGAAATTAGGGGTGATAATTTGTTTCAATTATT
This sequence comes from Viscum album, assembly GCA_963277665.1. NCBI lineage: Eukaryota > Viridiplantae > Streptophyta > Magnoliopsida > Santalales > Viscaceae > Viscum > Viscum album. Next base: position 1,720,765,485 of record OY728141.1, read on the forward strand.
AAACACATAAAAAGGGAGACTATGAACATTAAAGGGATAAATCATAAATAATATATAGTATTTAACCTATGGATTTTTAGGGTTCAATAAATGTTAAACATGATCTATTTACTAGTATAAAATTTTATGGGCATTTTTGTTCCTTTAATAATGGTTCATAATTAGTATGTGAATTTACCAAATCACATCCCCTGGGAGTTTCATACTAGGTATGTAGTAAGGCCCATTTTCTTGAACAATTTCCCAATTGATTCTAGCTTAATATTGGTTTTCACGGTTGTTACCCCTAGGTACAAATGTTCCAGATCCTGTCACGAACCAAGATGGGGTGTCATCCACCCCGACACCTGACTGAGTCTAAGACATGGCCCTAAGGGCATGCCTGATCCCCACGGGCTGGAAACTACTATCGGGAAACAAATATAATCTAAATGGGAACAATTTCATCCCAATTACTAGGATTAAATAGAAGAAACTGAACAAGATGAAGAACCAAAAACAATTGAATATCAAATAAATTTATAAATAGAATCAGTTACAACATGTAAATAAGCAGAAACTAAATACAAAATACAAATTGAACCACTCTACTATGATCTCCATGTGACCACTTATTCACTACCAACTAGAAGAACGACCTAGTCCAATAATAAGAACACAAACCAGGAACCTGAACCTACAAAATAGATCAGTTATACCAACACTGAATGACATAAGTATGGTGTGATCTTAATGACTTAGTGGGAAAACACCACAGAGTTCATACAATTTATTTATCGACAACAGTCCATAAACACTAGTTTTAAATACATATATAAAAGTAAGTTTTTTCTCATTTTAATAAACAACAATTCTTTGACCTTTTATAACATGACACACCATAAAACTAGTTCTGAAAGAGGATCACCATTTAAGAACCAAATCATGAACCAAAATCTATGAAAAAATATATTAGTCTATGATGAAAATAAACTATAAGTGTAAATAGAAAAAAAAAATTAGAAAAAATATGAACAAAAAAATACAGATAATATACCATGGAAAATTACAAAATATCCCTAGAGAAATCCCTCTACTTACTCGATTCATACCCACCTACCAACATATGGTGTATCTCTGCAGTCTATAACCAAATCCCCACCCTAAACTGGCCAATCCATTGGCACATCCCACCAATACCTATCAAGTCAATGGGGTACCAACCCGTCTAATCTGGGTTGATAAGAAACCATCACCCATACCTCTAAATAGCACCCAATAAACCCATAGTTAAAGTATAAGGTGTAAGTAGGAGTCCCTCTCACATGTGACTCACCTTACCCACTATCACTGCACTTTCCTACCCCAAACACCAAAACCGCTTAAACGATAGCCCATATATAGAAATCCTCAATTGGGCTTCCCTTTATAAAATCAACCATTCATAAGTTCCAACTGGGATATCACATCATTTAAGCTTTAAATCATTTCTCAAAAAGATAATAAGATTCCAATCAGGCATTTGTACTTCCAAAACCACAATTAATTTCCATAAAAAATATAAAATACCAACTGAGCCTTCAAATTTATCAATTTCATTACATCACAAAAAGATTCCAAACCATTCCCAAAAAAAACATTAAACACCATTTTTATATTCTCAATTCCAAATGGGCTTTTAAGGTTTATAAATTCAAATGCATTTACAAAACCCTTTTAAAACTTTTTGTAACGTTTGAAACATCATGAAATGTACCAAACGAGCCTTTATACAAGCATTTACCAAAACATGATTCAATTTCAAAGAAAACCATGTTTTAAATGATGCACTTGAAACCACATGATGCACCACATACACACCCTTTGAGAAATTAAGGTTCTGAAAAATCATTGTTTTAAAGTTCCGTTTTCATTAGATATTCACAACCATATGTGCACCTCATGCACCCAAGGATGTGCCAATATACAATGAAAAATCCTAAATACCCATGGAAATACCCAAAACCATTTTCATTTCCAAGATCATCACTTGATTTCAAACCAAACCAAACCTAAAAAATTTACATAATTTATAAAAGTGAAAACAAACATTTGTAAACCAAGAAATAATTTCCAAACATTTCACCACAAACCATCAAGCCATATAGTGGCATATAAATCATGAATAACACCCAATAATATCATCTCAACCAATATACAAAAATGTATCCAAGTCCAAATATCACAAAAAGGGCTTAATTTCATTTTTATAAATCAATATACATTTTATCAAACACTTTGAGTACATAAGTTTATAGGCATAAACATAGGAGTCCCTTGAAACCCCATTTTTACCAAATTCTACCAACATTAAAGTAACACAAAAATGAACAAAAATATGTCATAGGAATGTGAAACATATTTATAAATTATTTAAAAACACACGAGCATCAATGGATGGAACCAAAAAATAAAATAATGGAAACACCTTCCTCAAGGAGTGCAGATACAACGAGTCTTTGGGAAAAGAGAGATCCAAGCCCGAGACATAAACCGCACACCTTAACCATAAATAAATTGAACCAAACATCAATCCTATACATTATTATTTTTCCAAGAGAGGAACCCACCAAGAAAGAACCATGAAATCAAGATAGTAGAAGGCGAAGAAGATAAAAATGGACAAACCCCTAAAAACATACCTTCGAACTTTGAAGATGCAACCATGGAGGAGGAAGAGCCCAAGGGAGAGGCATTTGGGAACCCTCTCATGTGATAAAAAACAAACCAATGGGAGGAATCCAGAATGTGGGATAAAATAGGGGAGATAAGATTAGGGATTTTATATTTTAAAAATATGGGTAACCTTTATGATTTGGCCACACAGTTTACCAAACTGTGCGACAACCGTACGGTAGCTACTGTCCAAGAGGTAACTGATCTCATGACCAAACCAAACAGTTTGACCTATCGTACACAAACCACATGATAGATTTTATCCAAATCTAACACATTTTAAATTGTTACATGGGTTGGTCCACACAGTTTTCCAAATCGTTCACCCAAATTGTGAGCAAGCCAAAATGCCACCCAAAAACTCGAAAACGTAAAATTTTCAGACTTGGACTCGACCTAAACCTCCAGAAAAATATCCTATATCAATAAAATAATAAAATAAATGAGTATCCATGTTTTGGTTTTGAAAATTATACTTACCAAAAACACTTTATTCCCCCTTAAATTCACCCTTCTAAAAGATAGATGAAACTTGAATCCATGCCCGATCAATACCGAAAGAGACCACAAACCTCAGGTTGGAGATTTAGTCCAAATGTTATACCTAACTAATTGAGAATAAACCACATGATAAGAATGATGAGAGAACATTAGGGGGTTCTCCCAAACACAAAACCTCAACCAATACGTGGAATTTAAAACTCTTAACACCAGCAAAACTTAAACGGGAAGAAACACAAACTCCACTACACCTAATAATAACAATTCACACTGTGGCTGGGAACTCCACGCACAAACCGAACCCCCAACACTAGGGGAATCCTATGAAAATAAATTAAACCAAACAGTGAACTAGAACTACCTTCATACTATTCCAAAAAACTCAAGCATCTCCAAACAAGCACTAATAATATTAAAACCAACCCACATAGAAGCTAAGAGCACTGAAAGAAAAAAAAAATTGATTTAAATAGCCACATTTAGATTAACAAAACCATTTTAGATACTAAATTATGAGTTCATCACACTTTTATCATGAAAATATGAACTTAAAACAAACAAAAAAACAAGGAAACTCTGAACATATCCATTTCAACACAGGAGAAAAAATGATCTTGGGTTTTCCACACATCCCCGAAAATTTCTGACTATGTGCAAGCATCACACTAAGGCTTGTGGTTGGAACCCTAATGACTGAAGCATCTCTTTCCCCATAGTCAAGCACTAAAATTCTATGATCACAACATCCTCTTTGATTGAAACTTCCTACAAAACTTCTCCAGATGACCCAGACAGCCTCAATGATGGAATGTTTTTTGAGGATTGCAACAATGTGGCTTTGAATGCCCAAATCGTCCACAATGGTGTCATACAACCAAATGATATGAATAACTGGAATCCAAAACCAATGAAGGAGGCTCCTCAAAGAAATTTTCATCATGCATGAATTCCTCACCATATGGGGAACCTTCACGAGAAACAAGAGACACTAGCTTGCCAAATATCTATGCTCCAAAAACCAACTCGGCTAAAAACGATTCATTCGCCAACATCAAAAAATGAAGATCATTGGAGGATAGGTCTCTCTCCTTGATCTCTAGAAGAAGATCCCCAATGAAAATATAATCTGTCAACAGATCATATGATTACACCTCTATATAAAAGGATACTACCTCCTTGAAATGTTCAACATAATACTTCATTGTGCACTGGACTTGCTGAATGTTTATTAGATCTTCCTTTTTCTTCATCTTCACCTCCTAGGGTATAAACCATCAGATGAAAATGGAATTTAACACTTCTTGTATCATCCCAAATTGCATAAATGGTAGGTAAAACATCTCTAATTCATCCAAGGATGGGCCCTAAAATAAACTCATAACTGCACAAACTCTAAAGAGTTCAAGAGTTCCCAACAATATGAAAACATGCTCTACTTCCTCAATCCACCCCACTGACTCTAACGGAACTAGATATTTTTGATACAAAGGAAAACAATGAGAAAACCCATACACTAGGAATGACTCATTAGAAACCTTGGGGACCTTTTTTGGAATCATTTTCTGAACAACAAACAGATCATAAAATTAGGTTCAACATCAACCCAAAACTCAACCGGAAAAAGCATCTCAAGGAAAAACAACAGGTTGATAAGACAAACACATACAAGCACAACCAAAATACTCTTTTATAAAATCCCATTTCTATTTCAATTTTCAAAACCACCTTCCTAAAAATCCACTATCCAAACACAAAATCCACCTTCTCATAAAACAAAACCCACATTCTAAAACAAAATCCAGTTTAGAAAAAAAAACCTGAACCAGTTTTCTCAAATACTCTCCCATGAAATAATATGAATCATCACATATGTGCACATAATTTTCCATCCAAATGTTCCAGCATGTACTTTCTCCACATACCCACACATATGTGAACTTTCATAAGGAGTACCGTGGGTTATGCCTACTATTTCATTTTCAAAACCTAATAATTCACCAGATTTTTCAATCTAAAATATTTTTTTTAAAACCTATCTTTCCAAACTAAAAACATTTGAAATAAGTCCTTTTCCATTTCAAAACCATATTTATTTTAAAATCTTACTCATTCCAACTAGAACCAAAATGAAACATGACTTACACCAAACTACCGGAATGAGAAACAAGTAGCCATGTCTAACCTAGTGATATGGTAGTGGACCATGCCCCTAGTAATAAATAGAAAATAAGAGTACCTTGAACTATTCACATGGATATCTCATGGTTCACTACTCCATGTGAGATCACAACATGACATAGTCTCACCTCCATTGTCATTCCTAAATAAAAAAACAAAGAAAAAAGACTCAAATCTCATACTACCCCTAGCAACTCAAGGATTAAAATGATCAAGGGTTCACGATGCCCCTCCCATACCTACCTATTGAGTTTTGATAGTTATAACATCCAACTACCTAACAAACCAAACAATAAGGGCCTTCTCTAATACCATTTTTTCATGAACCAAGTTGGGATTCCATCTGACCTGATACCCAACCTGATCTGAGACATGGCTCGAAGGGAATTCCTGATCCCCACAGGTTAGAAACTACTTTCGGGCATTAAATATAATCCAAGTGGGAATAATTTTAGCCCAATAACTATGATTAAATAGAATAAACTAAACAAACTTAAGATCCAACAACAAATTCATATCAAATAAACTAATAAATGGAAACATTTACAATAGCTAAACAAGCAGAAACTAAATACAAAATAGAAATTAAATTATTCTACTATAATCTCCATGTGACCTCTTGGTCACCACCAACCATAAGACCAACCTGCTCCAACAATAAAAACACAAAATGGGAACCTGAAACTGAAAAATAGCTTAGGTATATCAACACCAAATAGCACAAGTAGGGTGTGATATTAATAGATTAGTAGGCAACCACCCTAGATTCTATATAATTCCTTTAACAAAAATAGTCTATAAATACTATTTTTAAATACAGATATAAAAATAGTTTTTTTTATACTAATAAATAACATTGATTTCCACTTTTAAAACACTACACACCACAGCACTAGTTTTAAAAGAGGATCGCCATTTAAGAACCAAATCCCAAACCAAAATCCAAGAAAAACTATGTTAAGGTATGATAAAAATAAACTGGTAGTGTAAATAGAAAATGAAGTACAGGAAAAACATAAACCCGAACATAAAAATACTATACCATTGGAAATTCCTAAACATACCTAAATCAATCCTTGGACGTACTCGATTCGGTACCACATTTCGGCATATAGTGAATCTTTATAGTCTATAACCAACTGGTCTCCCTAAATTGACAAATATAGTGGAACATCCCGCCAAGCCCTATCAAGTCAAGGGGGTACCAACACATCTAATCGGGGTTGATAAGAAACTATCACTATAGCCTCTAAAATAATCATAGAAAATCCATGTTGAAAGTATACTATGTAATTAGGATACCCTCAAACGCATGACTCTCCTTACATGTCATCACCTCACTTGGCTACCCCAAACACTAACACCATCTATATGATAACCCATATGGTTAAATACTCAATAGAGGTTATCGTTATACAACCAACCATTAATAAGTTCCAACCATGCCATCACATCATTTATGATTTAAAAAATTTCTAACAAACATGCTAAGATTCCAATCGACCATTTGTACTTCCAAAACCACAATTCATTTCCAAAACAATATAAAATTCCAACTGAGCCTTCAACTCTATCAATTTCATTACATAATGAAAATATTCCAAACCATTGCCAAAACAAAATTAAACACCATATTTATATTCTCATTTCTAAATGGGCCTTTAAGGTTTCAAATTAAAATACATTTATAAAATCATTTAAAAACTTTGATTAAAGCATACAACCTCATGAAATGTTCCAAACGGACCTTTATACCATCATTTTCCAAAAAATGTGTCAATTTCCAAGGGAAACAAGTTTTAATGGATGAACTCAAAAAGAACATGATGTACCATATACATGCCATTTGAGAAATTAAAGTTCAAGAAAATAATTGTTTTAAAGTTCCATTTTTATTTGAGAAGCACATCCATGTGTGCACCTCATACGCCCATAGATGTAACAAAATCCAATGAAACACTCAAATAACCCTAGAAACATTAAACCCCATTTTAATTTTTAAAACCATCACTTGATTTGAAACCAATCTAAACCTAAAAATTTTACATTAGTTATAAAAGTGAAAACATTCATTTGAAAACAAATAAATCATTTCCAAACATTTCACCACAAACCATCAATCCATAGAGTGACATCTAAATCATAAATTATGCCCAATACTATCATCTTAACCAAGATATAAAAAGGTATCCAAGTCCAAATATTACAACAATAGATTAATTCCATTTTGAGAAAGCAATATACATTTTATCAAACACTTTGAGTACATAATTTTATAGGAATAAACATAGTAATCCCTTGAAAACCAATTTTTACAAAATTTAACCAAGACCAAAGTACCAAAAAAATCAATACCAACACATCATAGGTGTTTGGAAAATATTTATAAATTATTTAAAAATACACAAGCATCAACAGATGGTACTGTAATGGAAAATAATGGAAACACCTACCTTAAAGAGTGCGGATGCAATGAGACTTCGAGAAAAGAGAGATCTAAGACTGAGATAAAAACTGCACACCATAATATTCAAGAAATTGAACCAAACATAAAACCTAGCCATTAGGGTTCAACCAATAGAGGAACCCACCAAGATAGAACCACGAAATCAAGAGAGGATAAGATGAAGAAGAGAAAAATGGAAAAAAATCCCTAAAAACATACCTTAGATCTTTGAAGATGAAACACTAGAGGAGGAGGAGCCAAGGGGAGAGAGTTTTTGGGAACCCTCTCAAGTTCCAAAAATGTCCCAAGAGAAGGAATCCCTAATTTGGGATAAAATATGGGAGATAGTTTTACGGATTTTAATATTTAAAAAATCTTGGCAACCCTCATGGTTTACCAAACCGTGTGGTAGCTTTTTTACAAATCCAACACCTTTTGCATGGTTACCTGGTTTAGGCTTCATGGTTTACCAAAACATGTTCCCAAATTATGTTTAGGACAAAATACCACCTGAAAACACAAAAAACATAAAATTTTCAGATCGAGAATCAACCCGAACCTCCACTAAAAAGATCCCAGATCAAGAAAATAATAAAATAAAAGAGTATTCAAGGCCAGGGAGTGATAGATCCACATCCACTTGTAGTATTCAGATAGGAGTGTATTTACATAGAAATCACATACTCTATACGTTACCAAAATTTAGGGATATATTCCCATGTTTGGTATTATCCCTAAGTCTTTCTCTAATTTTTTCTAATCCTAATTCCAAAAATAACAAGTCATTCCTTCAATACCAATTATAACAACCTGTATCTTTAATACACTTTATTTCATGATTTATTACATTAAAGTACCCCTAATAAAACATAGAATATTGAGAAGCCTAGTGTATTTAGGATATTAGGTACATATCACATAAAGATGATATAGAATACAATAACATTATTTAAAACATCCTTAACATGATTCTAAAATTCAACTTCTCATTTAAAACTACAAGGGATAACTTGGGAATATATATAATAAAGGGGTAAAATATAAATCCCAGTAAGGTAATTAATAAATAATAACATGATGAAAATATTTCATGTTAGTCAATAGTAATTTTAATAGAATATAAAAGGGGTGAAATCCTAATCTTTAATAATGAGGCATGATATACCATGATAGAAAAAAGGCAAACGGGAAATGTGGAAACAACATTAAACATGAAATCATTAACATAGGGAAATGATAACTTCCAAGTCATCATAAAATGGTGGAAAATTTCTCATAATAGTTTAGGATTACCCCCATAATCCCATACATGATTTATCATGAGACTAAAACAGTACCAAATTCATTGAAGCACTATAAAATTTTAGCTGCACCTGTCACTTGCATATCACGTACATGGATAAGTGTTCCACATAGATCATTCAACATAGGATTATATTTCCTAAATTTTTACCTCAATATTAAAGAGTGTGGAATAAATACATATAATTTCAAAATCAAATAAGTATATGTATTTCAAGGTGAATACCCTTGAGTGGAAAAGGTGGTGTGATTCACAATATATAGGTTTGGTAGGAAAAATTGTAGGATAGGGATTAATGAGAGTAAAAGGAGTATATCAACACTTTTATATCATAATTAAAGTATCATGGATGTGGAAAATCATATCCCATTAATAGTAATTTGAATAAAATAAACATTACATAAACAAGGTTCTTGAATAAAAATAATGAGAGGATCCCTTACCTTGAGGGGGTGTTTCCAAACTCTTTAGAGGAGAATATTAAGATCTTGGGGGAATGTTGGCAGTGATTTGGAGAGGAAATTTCATAGTATACTCTTTATACAATGGTTTTAGAGAAAAGTAATGGGATCTTGGGTGGGTTTATAAATGAAAATATAGGGGAGTTCTTTATTTTTTTTGAAATATAGGTTTTGGGCTCTATATAATAATGTAATCAAAACCACAAACTTTACAATGGTTTTTCCCATGTTGTGTACCAAAAATGAGTAGTTTTAATTATTTTATAATACTAGTAACCGATCACATTAAATTAACACCCTTGGTGATGTGGAAGTGGGCCATGTTTACAAAGAATTGCTTTTAAAACCCTAAAATATAATATAGGTTTTGGAGGATTCATAAAGGGATTATAAATTAATCAATGTATGATCGAAATATGAATGTATATGCTCAATATACAATAGGGGTGAATTGTATACTTTAAAAATTAATTTGGAAACATTAAAGTTGGTATAAAACTTTCATTTTTAACCTTAAGGAAAACTATGTTTAACAAAGTTAAACAAGGTAAATTCACAAGACCTCTTCATTCTATAATATTGCTAGGTTCTAGAAATATGGTTCTAAAAATGAAACTTAAGATAAGTTCACAAGGAAAAGATTATACCTTAAAGAGTATAGAATCTTATTTATCAGAGTATACAAATAAAAGGAAGTATAAGATAGTTATACTTTCCTTATTAATCAAAATGCAGCAGAAAATAAACTTGAAACCAAACAAGTAACAATTGTGAAATATTTTATCCCAAAGAGTAGGTTATCCAACAACCTTGGATAAATTTCCCTTGATTTATACTTTCAAGAAAGTATGTCTTACCCACACCAGGGTAAGACCTCGATAGAAATATCGAAATCTATATTTCTATTCTCACAAGCCCTCAACTTCAAGGTAGTCGGTACCTCTGTCTTCCTAACCAAGGATGTCCTCAAACTTTAAGGTAGTCAACACCACTGTCTTCCTATCCCCGGAATCCCTCGATTGTACAAAGAAACAATCGGAGTCGCACAAAGCAAGCTGAACAAGATGTTCAGTACGCACAAAGCATGAGAGTATCTCTCTTTAGAAATAACTTCAGCAGCATGTGGTATCTAGAGTTCTCAACCAGTGGTTGTTATGAGCTAGTTCAAATGAGATTCTATTTATAGGCACTTCTCCAATGGCCGGCTCCCTCTTCCAATGATCATATTTTTTCTTGAATCTCAGAGGGATCTGTACACATTTCACTCAAACAACATTTAGTTAGAAACAGATTTTACGACATCGTTTCATTACTATAACAAGCGTATGAAAAATATGGTTGCTTTATCAAATACATTTTTCAGAGTCTAAGGAAAAAATAAAATTTTAGAGTCTAACCAAAAACCATTCGGTGTCTATAATACATGGATATTCGGATTTTGTTTTCCAAAGAATTCAGAACCTGAATTTAATAGAATTCTGGAGTCTAAATTCCAAGGAAATTCAGAATCTAAATTTTGAGGATTTAAAAGTCTGAATTATAAGGAATCCAGAGTCTGAATTTCAGATAATTCCGAGTCTGAATTTCAAAAAATTCAGAGTCTGAATTCCGAAGAATTTAAAGATTTAATTTCAAAGAATTTGGAGTCTGAATTTCAAAGAATTCGGATTCTTAATTTCAGAGAATTTTAAGTCTGAATTTCATAATAATTTTGAGTATGAATTCAACAGAATTCAGAGTCTTCATTTCATAGAATTCGGAGTCTGAATTTCAAAAGAATTCAGAGTCTGAATTTAGATAATTCGGATTCTGAATTCAGAAGAATTCGGAGTCTAAATTCAAAGAATTCGGAACCTAAATTCGGATCCTGAAAATAGAATTCTCTATATCTAAGTATTTATAGGATTCCGAGGTTTTATATATGAAACCAAATTTTAAACATATAAATAAAATGAGATAGATTTAAAGAAATTATAACTTGAACAATGAAAACATGGTAAGGATAAAGTTTCCTTAGGGAAGGAAAATTTTCCTTATTAAAATGAATCTTAAGGAAAATAAAATTTTCCTTGAGATAAAGTGTTTGTGATTTTCCAAACATATAGGAATGGAAAATTCATAAGGAAACCTTATTGACTCAACAATCTCCCCCTTTTTGGAAAGCACAAACATCCTTACGAAAAAGAATATAAGAACATCGAATTTTTATAGACTTGAAAATAAAATTTATCTCCCTTTACTTATGGATCATAATGAATACGACTAACTCCCCCTTAGGCTTTGGAAACCCTAAGGATTTTATTCTTGATTTCGTGAATAAGATTTTACATTTTCTTTCATGTGAAAATATTCATGATAAGAACACCCCCTTAGATGAACTCCCCCTTACTTAGAGAAATTTCTCTTTCACTTAGTATTCCTTTTAACATTCGTTTCTCCCCCTTTGTGATTTTCAAAAAAGGAATAAAGGGAATGCAAAATAAAATATGGTACCTGAAATATTAGTACTAAACAACCATAGATATGAAATGCAACAAAAATTTTATTAATATTAATATAATTTGTACAATAAGGAAATACAATAAAAGATCAGATTTGGAAAAGATTATCCTTCTTTCTCCTTCGAAATCAACTTCTTCACAATGGTTTTTAGCTTCTTGACCTCCTTGTGATCTTCTTCCATACGCTTTATAAGGTGATCCTGATCTTCACTTTTCTAATCTAGGGATTTTATCTTTTATTCCTAATCCTTAATAGCCTCTTCCCAAGCCTTCAATACTTCTTCCTACTTAACAAGCTTCTCTTTTATCTCAATTCTGAGATCCATTTCTCTCTTCAAATTCATAGCCATAGAATTTATCTTCTCATTCATATCCTTAACTTATTGCTTCCGAGAAGTCTGTTAAAGGGTTATCTTTTCCTCAAAACTATTAGTAAGATCCTTGATCTTCACATCTTCGGTGTCAAAATCATCCTTGACAATATCATTAAATTCATCAAAGATTCTAATCTATTCTATTGTCTTCCTTGAACAACTTGTTATCTTCTTGCAAGATCTTTTATGAGCTTCATAACCAATGATAAAGGTCTTGAAATCTTCCTCGAGACTGACACATTTATCCATTACCATGGATACTGAATCCAATTTTTGATTTAACGTATACTGAAGCATCTTCCATCTTGATTCTATTCTTGCGAATAAAGGAATAGTTCCAACAAGCTTTTTTAGAGACTGAACTAAAAAATCATATCTAAGAGAGGAAAATTCTGAATCCGAGACTTTGTTTGGTGGGGAATCTTTTTCTATCTCACCATCCTTCCTCTTTGATGAAGCACCAACTTCTTTCTTATTCACCACGGTTTTAGTAGGTGTATCCACTACTACCTGCTTTCCCTTATCTTCCTTCGAAATGATTTCATCTTTTTTATGTGATTCATGTTCACTATCAGATAACTACACAATTTTATCTTCATCTACATCTACCTTATTAGCTCCTGCCTCAGCATCCTCTGGCTGATTGAAATCATGATTACTACTATCCTCTTCAGATAACTTGTTCACTCCTTCCTCACCCTTCTCATCTATTCCTGGGGTAGCAAGTTTTGAAGACTCGACTTCAGAAGTTCAGATTGATAACTTCTCAGAAGGACTCTCCTTATCATGATAATCTTCTATTTTCTTTATCATAACTTCTGTATCACCACTCCCTTATTCTTCTTCTTCTTACACTTCTTCATATTGATCTTTTTTCGGAATCACCAACTTCTTTCCCAGTGTCTCTAGGAGTGATTCTATCAAAAATGATTCTGGTACCATAATTTTCTCAGATGCTTTATCAAAATCCTTAAGAAGTGATTGTACAACCTCAGCTTCAGACATATTATCCTTTTTCTTCTTCTCTTTCTCTTGCTTCTCAAGATTCTCAGCATCATTTTCCTTCAAAGATTTTGCCTCAACAGGTTCCAAGACAAACTTAGTCTCCCCTTCCCTTCTGTTTTTCTTGTCTTCTCTCCACTTAGACACTACCTCATCAGGATAAGTCTTTTTCTTCTTTGGATTTGGAGGTGCTGACTGAGTTTCCTTATCCACATGAGATTTTATTTTCTCTTATGGTTCCTTGGCATTCCTCTTCCTTCCACCTTTCTTAGAAGTTTCATCCACCTCCTGTTTCTTTGAAAGAGCTTCAACTTCTTTTTCAGATAGATCATAAAATTTTCTGTATTGACTATTAAATCCAATATTCATCCTCTTTAGAGTATCATAACTCCAAACCATCACCTGGAAATTTTGTTGGCTTAGAACTGCATGGGATTTTGAAAGACTAAAGCCAAAGCACAATGATATTTGAAATAATGGCCAGATACATGATAATCTGAGACTTCAGATTTCCATTCTTTATATTCTCAATCGTAACCAAGATATGCTTAACCAAGTTTTTCTTTCTTAGATTCACCAAGAAATCCATATTATAAATATCACATTTCTTCAGGGTATTTTTTTCCCCTTTTCTTGGAATGATAAATCCTAGAACCCATAATTCAATAATCCGAAAGTTTGTGGATAGATGAAAAATATTCAGAGTCTTCACTTCTTTCAAGCCAAGACACTCTATGGATTTTTCCTTGTCAAAAGATCATATCACATCAGATAGCTTGTCTGAGCAGAACTCGGCTTCTCCTTCATACGGAATTCCAATTAAGCTTACATCCTTGGTGTAAGAAAGAGAATAAGTCTTTCCATAACACTTGAAGGAAAACTTGTGTCTTCCTTCTTCCTTAAAGAAACTTGTTTTCTTGTAGAACTCAGTCAACAAATCCGGATACACCGGATCATGTTCCTTTGGTTTCGATACGCAAACACTCTCCCAACAATTGAGCTTGATATTCTTCGAAATAATAGATTCATACTTGGGATAAAACTTCGGATCAACTAACCTTTCCTTGTATATCTTCAATTCAAATATTTTCTTGATAGTCAACATTTATTTCTGAGGAGAGGCTTCAACAGACATTCGAAACTGAGGTGACCATTGAAAATCTAGAATGGCCTTAAAAACAGAGGTAGAATCTCCTCACACGAAAGCTTATGAATCAATGTGGGACAACCATCGGGGGGTCCTTTATATAGGTAATTGAGGCGAGGAATCAACTTCCCTGATTGATCCAATAGTTGAAAACATCTTGAGAAGATATGACAGTTGAGATGGTAGCCAAAATAGGATTCTGATTGAATCCGATCTTTTGAGGTTTTTAAGAAAAACATTCATATTTAAGGAAAAGTGAATCTGAAAAATTTAAAACAAAATGAAAATAGCAATAAGTAAAAGTTTATTATGAAAATTGAGGAAAGGAAAAATACCTTTCGGATTTCCAGGAAGATTATTAGTAATGAGTAAAATTACTCTTGAAGAACTTTAGATTCCAAAAATTTTGATTACGAAAAAATGTAGACTAAAAAACATTTTAGACTACAAAAAAATTTAGACTACGAAAAATTTTAGACTACACAAAATTTTTGACAATATGATTACAAAAATTTTAAACTATGAAAATCTGATTACAAAAATGTAGACTATGAAAAAATTTACACTACGAAAAATATGGATTATGAAAAATATTTAGATTATAAAAATATTTAGATTATGAAAAATATTTAGATTAAAAAAAATATTTAGATTATAAAAAAAATATTTAGATTACAAAAAATATTTAGATTATGTAAAATATTTAGATTATAAAAAATATTTTTGGATTATAAAAACTTTAGACTATGAAAACTTTAGACTACAAAAACTTTAGACTACGAAAACTTTAGACTACGAAAACTTTATCTATAAAAATTTTAGATTATAAAAAACTTTAGATTACCTAACAAGCAAATGTACTCCCCCTATGAAAAGGAGTTTGTTATTGTAAGAAGATAGGTTTCAATAAGAAGTTAATAAGGGAGATTACTATACATTTATCATTCCTAACTTCTGTTTAATGTATTCAAATCTATCGAATGGTAGAGATTTTGTGAAAATATCATAAAGTTGATCTTCTGTTCTGATAAATTGAAGAATGATATCTCCTTTCTGTGTGTGATCCCTATGAAAGTGACGCCTAATATCTATGTGTTTTTCTTGAGAGTGATGTTCAGGGTTTTTATTTAAGTCAATGGAAGTAGTATTATCACACAAAATTTGTGTTTTGGTAAAACTCATACCATATTCTGTGAGTGTGTGTTGCATCCACAACACTTGAGCACAACAACTTCCAGCTGCAACATATTCAGCTTCAACAGTGGAAAGTGATACTAAGTGTTGCTTTTTGAATGACCAAAAAACTAATGAATCTCCTAAGAAATTACATGTTCTGGATGTACATTTCCTTTCCATTCTACATCCCCCAAAGTCAGCATCCGAAAAACTTTTTAAACCAAAATCATTTCCAGAAGTATTAAAGAGTCCTAAATCCATGGTTCCATTAAAGTAGTGAAAAATTATTTTCACTACCTTTAAATGAGATTCCTTAGAATTGGATTGATATATTGCACATAATCATATTGAAAACATTAAGTTTGGATGACTAGTTGTCAAGTATAGTTAAATTCCTATCATAACTCTGAATGATGTTTTATCCACTGGTTTCCCAGCTTCATTAAGATCAAGTCAATTTGAGGTACCAATGGGAGTACTAATACTCTTATTGTTTTCATATCCATACTTTTTAAGAAGATATTTAATATACTTATTTTGAGATATATAAGTTTCTTATGGTTTTTTGAGAAATTTGAACACCTAGGAAAAATGTTAACTCACCCATCATACTCATTTCAAACTCATATTTCATTAGATCCACAAAGGAATCAGTTAAATATTTCTGAGTTGAACCGAATATAATTTCATCAACATAGATTTGAAAAATCAAAACATTTTTCTTATGTTTATTTATAAAAAGGGTTGGATCAACATTTCCCTTAACATAATAATTTTGAAGAAAAAATCTAGTAAGTCTATCATACTAGGCTCTAGGAGCTTGTTTAAGTCCATATAAAGCTTTGGTAAGTTTGAAAACATGTTCAGGATGTTTTATGTATTCAAAACCAATTGGTTGTTCAACAAAAACTTCCTATTGAACATAACCATTAATAAAATCACATTTAACATCCATTTGAAAAAGTTTGAAATTAAATAATGCTGTAAAGGCAAGTAGAATATGTATAGATTCAAGTCTACCTACTAGAGAATAGGTTTTTTCATAGTCTATTCCTTCTTATTGATTATTGCCTTTAGAGACTAATCTAGATTTATTTCATACAATGACTCCATTTTCATCAAACTTATTTCTGAAGAGCCATTTTACTCCAATAATATATTTTCTTTAGGTCTTTCAACCAAGGTCCGAACTTTATTCCTTTTGAATTCATTTAGCTCATCTTGCATGGATTTAATCCAATCATCATCACCTAAAGCTTCATCAGTGCTTTTAGGTTCTAATTGGGAAAGAAATTCTATATGTTCTACTTCATTTCTTAAGGAACTTCTAGTTCTTACAGGTTCATTTACATCACCAATGATACTATCACTAGGATGATTATTAAGAAACAACTGATTTGGGTTTTCTAAAACATGTTCATCAATATTGGGTAGAAAAACTTCTGGGGTAAATGTCTCAAAAACATTTTTTTGATCATTTTCCTTATCATAAGGATCTTCTACCAAGGGTTGAAAATCAGTTTTTGAAAACACATCTGAGGATGTAGGTTGGGGTTGTTTAAAAACAAAAGGATCAGTTTCATAAAATTTAACATGTACTATTTCATCAATAGTACATGTGTATTTATTGAAAACTCTATAGGCCTTAGAGGTTGTGGAGTAACCTAAGAAAATTCCTTCATCATATTTGGGTGTGAATTTATGTAGATTATCTTTAGTATTCATAATGAATACTTTGCAACCAAATACTTTGAAGTAGGAAATTCTAGGTTTTCTACCATTCCATAACTCATAAGGGGTTTTGTTAAGAAAAGGTCTAATCAAAATGAGATTTATAATATAACAAGAATTACTTACAGCTTCAGCCCATAAATTTTTGGCTATCGAATATTCACTCAACATGGTTCTAATTATCTCTTGAAGAATTCAATTTCTTCTTTCAACTACACCATTTTGTTGAGGAGTTCTTGGGGATGAGAAGTTATGATTAATTCCTTTTTTACTACGAAAAGTTTCAAAATAAGAACTTTGAAATTATCTTCTATGATCACTATAGATAGTTATCAATAGAATGTTTTTCTCATTTTTAACTTGGGCTCTAAAACTTTTGAAATAAGAAAAATATTCAGATTTCTTTTCTAGGAAATAGACCCATGTAAATCTAGTGTAATCATCAACTAAGACAAATACATAATATTTTTCTCCAATTATTCTAGTTTGTGTTGGTCCAAAAAGATCCATATGCACTAACTATAATGCATCAGTAGTTGAGACTTCACTGATTGATTTAAAACTTGATTTATGTTTCTTTCCATATTAACAAGGGTCACAAACTTTAGAAGAATCAAATATAAGCTCTGGTATATCCTTAACTAATGTTTTCTTAGAGAGTTTACATAGGTTTCTAAGGTTATAGTGTCCTAACCTTCTATTCCATAACCAGTAATGATCTTCCATTGCACTAAGTCAAGGTAGGTCTTGGATCTTAAGGTCTTCTAAGTTCAGTGTGTATAAATTCTCTTGCATATGGGCAGAAAGAATAAAATCTTCCTTGGAATTTTGTACTAAGAACTTTTCATTCCTAAAATTCACAGGATAAACTTCATCACATAATTGAATTATGCTAATGAGGTTGTGCTTAAGACCCTTAATAAATAAAACATTTGAAATCAAAGTTTTTTCAAGAAGAACAATGTTACCAATACCAATAATTTCTCTCTGAGCATTATCTCTGAAAGTTACTTTTCCTCCTTTCGTCTTGATAATCTTTTAAAATAAGTTTTTGTTACCAATCGTATGCCAGGAACATCCACTATCCAAGTACTAAGTATTATTGTCAGTACATTCTTTATTTTCCTAAAAATAAGAGTGTTAGCCTTTCGAAACCCAAATTTTCTTAGATCTGGAAATTTCAGATAGAAAAATTTTAGGTATCCACATTTTCTTAGAAAAAATAAGCTTTATGAAAACTTAAACACTGAGATTTGTTTAAGGAACAACTTTTTAACCAATTTCCACCACACTGACAATTAGTATAGAATAGAGCACTTTGACAAACAAAATCGTTCTTTCTGAAAATTGGTTTAGAATGAGTATAACCAAAATCATAACTATTCCTTAGAGGTCAAATTTGAGAATACATTTTGTCGAAATTTTCCTTACCTAAGGTAAAGTTTGACAAACACTTTCTCAAGGAAAATATTTCCGACTTTAGTTTAACAACCAAATTTTTATCCTTAAAAACATCAGTTTTTTAATTAGAGTTAGTCTCTAAAATAGTTTTCTTAGAAATTTCATTTTCAAGATCCTTAGAAAGTTTATCCTTCTCAGAATTTACTTCCTCAATATTTTTGGAAATACTTTCAAAATAAAAAAATTTCTTATCAATATATTTAGAAAGATCTGATATTTCCTTTGTAAGAATAGTATTTCTAGAATTTTCTTTATCAAGTTTTTTCTTGAGTTTAGAATTTTCATTCTCAAGAAGTTTAGAAAATCTAGAAACTTCTTTATAAGTTGGAAAAGTATTATCTTCCTTAGAAGAAGATTCTTCATCTAAAGAGTTATAGTATTTATCATCACTATAATTTGAATTCAAGGATACATTGGTGATAGATTTAGCATTTTGTACCTTATCCATTAGACAATGGTTTTCAATATGTAGCTTGGCTAATAGACCAAGATTATTCTGACCAGAAGATTCGTACTATGAGGATTCATCAGAAGAGTCACCACCACTAGCACTCCAGGTGTCATTGGCTTTCAAAACTTTCTAA
Organism: Viscum album; assembly: GCA_963277665.1. Classification (NCBI taxonomy): domain Eukaryota; kingdom Viridiplantae; phylum Streptophyta; class Magnoliopsida; order Santalales; family Viscaceae; genus Viscum; species Viscum album. Next base: position 1,720,785,044 of record OY728141.1, read on the forward strand.
GCTTTAGCCTTGTAATACTTCTTTATATTCCTCTCAGAATGATTTTCTTTTTTATCCTTTTTCTTAAGCATAGGACAATGTGGCCTTATATGCCCTGCTCTTTTTCATTCATAACAAGTGACTTATGAATCTTTCTTGCCTTTTATTTCTTTCTTCTTTTATCTATATTGAAATTTCTTCTATCCAAAAATCGTGTTCATCCTTCGGGAAAGATTGGATAACTCTTTTTCTGAAGATTCACATCCACTAGATTCAAATTGAATAATAACCTTATTATATTTGGATCTTTTAACTTTCTTAGGAGTCATGCCTTTCATATGATTTGAAGTTGTTGAAAAGAAACACTTCCATTTAAATTCTTCTTCTTAATATTATCAGCAACACTCTTCGTTTGAGTTTCATGTTGAAGAAGAGTTCCAAATAGTTCATCAAGAGAAGTATGGGAAACATTATTATTTTCATCTATAGTTGTCCTCTTAGATTCCCATTTGTTAGGCATGATATCTATGATCTTGTCGGCAATATCTTCATCATCTAATCCTTTCTCATCCATAGATTTTAGACTATTTACAATAGTCATCAATCTTTTTTGTACCTTATATATGGGTTCTCCATAAGGAAATCAGAAACCATGATATTCATTTCTAAGCATGGATCTTCTAGTTTCAATGGCTTTTGAAGTTCCAAAGTGAGTTACTTCGAGATTATTCCAAATACAATTTTTTGATTCACAAGATGAAATCTAGATATATATATTTCTAGTCATACAAAAAAGTAAAGTATTATGTACCTTATAATTTAGTTGATATTCATGATTTTCTTAGTTGGTGAAAGTTCTGACTTCCTTGTCAGTGATTTTATATCCTTCAGTAAGCATAACAAAATTTTATACTCTAGTGTTAATAACAAATGTCTTCATATTATCTCTCCAATATTTTTAATCATCCCTATTAAAAATAGGTGGTCTAGTAGGATTTAGGTTATCAATAGAACCAACATTCATTCCTATCATCTAAAGAGATAATATCTTTCCAATAAAAGTTTGTTAATAGTAAAAGTTTGTAAACGAAGAAAAAAATTCCTAAACAAGGAAAATATTATGAATAATGAAAACTGAGCAAGAAATATTATATGTGGATATAAGTATTTAAGATACCTCCTTTTATACTAATTGTAGGATTAAAATATGAATGTAGATGCTCAATATACAAGAGGGGGTGAATTGTGTACTTTAAAAATTACTTTGGAACCTTTAAAGTTGGTATAAAACTTTTGTTTTTATCCTTAAAGAAAACTATGTCTAACAAAGTTAAACAAGGTAAATTCACAAGACCTCTTAGTTCTACAAACTTTATAGGTTTCAGAAATATGGCTCCGGAAATGGAACTTAAGATAAGTTCACAAGGAAAATATTCTAACTTAAAGCTTATAGAATCTTATTAATCAAAGTATACAAATACAAGGAAGTATAAGATAGTTATACTTTCCTTGTTAATCAAAATGCAGCATAAACTAAACTTGAAACAAAACAAGTAACAAGTGTGAAATATTTTATCCCAAAGAGTAGGGTATCCAATAACCTTGGATAAAGGTCCCTTGATTTATACTTTCAAGAAAGTCTGAATTACCCACACTAGGGTAAGCCCTCGATAGGAATATCAGAATATGTCTTGCTATCCCTGCAAGCCCTCAACTTCAAGGTAGTCGGCACCTCTATCTTCCTAACCAAGGAAGTCCTAGAAATTTAAGGTAGTTGGAACCTCTGTCTTCCTCTCCCTAAAAGACCTTGATTGTACACAGCAACAATCAGAGTCGCACGAAGCAATCTGAACATGATGTTCAATACGCACAAATCACGAGATTATCTCTCTCCAGAAATCACTTCAACGTCATGTGGTCTCTAGAGTTATCAACTAGTTGTTGTTATGAGATCATTCAAATGAGATCCTATTTATAGGCACTTATCCAATGGTCATATCCCTCCTCCAATAGTAATATTTTTCCTTGAATATTGGAGGGACCTGTACACATGTCACTCAAACAAAGGTTAGTTAGAAACAGATTGTACGACATCGTTTCATAACTATAATAAGGGTAAGAAAAATATGGTTTCTTAATCAAATCCATTTTTCAGATTATAAGGACAAAATAAATGTTTGGAGTCTAACCAAAAACCATTTGGTGTCTATAATACAAGGATATTCAGATTTTATTTTCCAAAGAATTCAGAACCTAAATTCAACCGAATTCCGGAGTATGAATTTCAATGAAATTCGGAGTCCGAATTCTGAGGAATTTAGAGTCTGAATTCTAAGGAATTCGGATTCTGAATTTCAGAGAATTTGGAGTCTGAATTTCATAGAATTATGAGTCTGAATTTTGAAGAATTCAGAGTCTGAATTTATGAGAATTTGGAGTCGGAATTTTAAAAAATTACGCGTATGAATTTCATAGAATTTGGAGTCTGAATTTCAGAATAATTCGGATTCTGGATTTCATAGAATTTAGATTCTATGTTTTACAAGAATTCAGAGTCTAAATTTAGAGAATTCGGAGTCTAAATTCATTATAATTTGGAGTCTGAATTCAGAGAATTTAGAACCTGATTTCGGATCCTGAAAACAGAATGCTCTATATCTAAGTATTTATAGGATTCCGAGGTTTTAGATATGAAACTGAATTTTACACTTAGAAATAAAATGAGTTAGATTTAAATAAATTATAACATGAACAATGAAAACATGGTAAGGATAAATTTTCCTTGGGGAAGGAAAATTTTCCTTACTAAAATGAATCTTAAGGAAAATAAAATTTTCCTTGAGATAGAGTGTTTGTGATTTTCGGAAACATAGAGGAATGGAAAAGTCATAAGGCAACCTTGTCGAATCAACAATCAAATGACCTAAAAACACATTATTTTAAAATGGAAATATTTATTTCGTTATGTATAGATTTTAAGTCATATATTAGATCACTTTTGGGTTATTATTATGTCATAATATGCACCATATATTTATAGCATATTTAATTTTTACCTGAAAATTCAATTGCCTCATAAAATTATAAAAACTTAAACGTTGGATAATTTTTACATGATGATTCCAAAAAAAAAATATTTCTTATTAAAATAATATTCTAAATATGAGAAATTAAAATTTTTAGTTAAAATACCCATTTATTGAAAAATAATGGGCTTTTTACAATAATAGTTTTCTAACCCTTATAAAAATTTAATTTTCACTCCATAATATTTTATTATCATTTATATTTAATTTATACTATTTAATTAAAATATAAATATTTAAAAAATTCATGAATTCATAAAAAGGAATGTTTTATTTGAAATTTCATAATTCCAAAAAATATAATTTAATTTTGTTGTATTAAAATATATTTTTATCAAACTCATTACTTAATCATTTATAAATAAAAATAATAATGAAATTAATATAATAACTATTTTATGGAAAATAAAATATACATATCCATACTATAATGGTCGAAATACATATCCCTTTATTACACCAGTGAACTCTCTAAGGTTAAGGTGCGCAGTGGTAATATTTTCGTGGAGTGGTTTTGTATACATGATTTGGGAACTAAAATTGATGAGCTTGAACTTTTCCCATAAAAATCTTCACTTGTAATTTATCTATTGAATCTTGGACTGGGCTTGGTTAAGAGAAAATCCCATAAATTATTTTTTCATTGGAAACTCTAATAAACGGACTTCATAGTGTATGATCCTACTGGTCGAGGCCATCACTTCTTTTGTATGTGTCAATTGGACTTCATCATAACCCTTAATATATAATAACCATATGATCATTGTTCAATTAATATAATATCAATGACCATTATTCTTAATAGTATTTTAAATCCAATAGTATATAACAAAACAATCACATGAAGTTTCTATGACCACATTACCTAATAGGTCATTTAATTCAATTGTAAAGGGAATTTCATTTATAAAAGTACAAGACTTTACATGAAACCCTTATAATATAATCCCACAAGTCTATCTTAATATTCCATAGAATCCCATCATTTATTATTGTTACCCTTGAGCATGAACATCTCACACTTCCTCTTGATTGTCTCAGGTGTCTCAATGAAGTTGAAGATCTTATCAATATTTTCCATCCAGTTCTTAGCCTCTAGGGGTTCATTAGTAACCTTAAAGGATGGGGTCCTCTCATATAAAAACTCTCTTTATGGATCTCTATCTCCTACCACTACTAGATATGACTCATCTTCTTGGTTCTAAACTCAAAGAACATTTTGGTCCAAGGCATGAACAATCTGAATTATAGCCTCTATAATATTCTGATCTAGAGGAGTATTCCCTTAAGGAGCAACTCTCACTACACCCTTATATGTAACCCATGGAATACATCTTATAGGCATGTTTATACACACCAAGATATAAGTAAATGATCAGAAAACATGATAATATCATTTTAAATCAGATAAACAAAAGAAGAAACTAATATCATGATCAAAAACCCCAACATAGGAGAAACACATCCCAACATCCCATGGTAAATTGATTCTCATCACAAAAATAGTTAGACAAGAACATACCGCAACCTACCTATCAGGTCTTGAAAATTCTATCTCATATCTATTAAATTTCCCTATACAAGGAATGTTGAAGAAAACACTCCCTCTAATACCAATTTGTAATGAAATGTCATGGTATTCCTTCTAAACTGTTACCCAAACTAAATTTATACATATATGATGGGTATCCTAATCCCCATAGGCTGGTGAATAGCACCCAGGAATCAAACAACAACTATAGGGAATGATTTTTTTCCAATGTGAAATAAGAAACATGGCATACATAGACAATATAAAGAAATAGTGGAAGAAAACTAGAAGAAATATATTCCAAAACCAAATACACACAATTATAGTGATACAACTCAAAATCCAAATAAAAATGAAGGTACATGTCCATCAAAAATATAAAGGAAAAATAAAACCAATAACTACTACTACATGTGATATGTGGAAAATCCCCCATCATATCACCTCTAGCTACTTGTACCCAGCTAACATGAACTTTTCCATATCACTTTGGATCCTTGAAATTTCCTACATCAAAAGACAATACCAAGTCTACACGCCACTGAATGGGTGTGAAGGGTGTGATAGAAATGGGTTCTGTAGGATCCCATCCAGGTGTTCCATATCAAGTATCAATACAAATAATCCTAATATGATCATTTTTAAAAATATATATATAATTATAAGCAGTAAAGAAGTTTTATATCAAAATCATGTTAAATATTTCACTTCTTCAAATATTATAAAAAATTCCATGTAAAATATTTTCAAATCATAAATCCATATTTCTAAAAACATGTATATCAAATCCAAAATATTATAAAACGAATGTACAATGGTACATAGGAAAAGGGTCACAATAGGTAAGGCTAACAGGATACTCATACAACATTCAATGACTATTGTGTACCCAAGTCCTTAGAAAATAGGCTTATGGAGGTGATAAACACCCAATGAGTGAAACCCCAGACAATTTCAAGAACAAGTCCCTAGAACCCAGGCCTAGGGAGAAAAGTAATACACCATGAGTGAACCCACTAAAAATAAAATGGGTGAGGCCCAATACTACACCTTCCACCTAATTACCCAAGGATTCCCATGTGATAGATTTATCAAATAAATTTTAAATGTATTTACATATCACAAAAAAATTCAAACAACCCTTCATTCTATCAAAAAAATTATTTAAAACCCCATTTCATAGTCCATTTAACAATTCTTTGAAAATACCTTTTCATTTACCAATTAAGAGAAACCCCATATTTTATCACAAATCTATTTACAAACAAAAATAAATCATGAAAATTTATTGATAAACAATTTATAAAACTAATATCAATTATGGTTCATCCAACATAGCCTAGAGACAAAACCACCTACCTCAAAATTGGGTTATACACTAATTTCAACAGGGTCCACACACAACTGCAAGAATGTAGAGAAAAAAAGAGTCCCTAGAATAGATTACCACATCTTAGAATCAACTTACATAATAAAAATGGTATATAAAGAGTATAGATCAAAAAATACCTAAAGTAACTCACACACCACACCGCAACCAACACAACGAATGACCCATGGAAGACGATCACACGAAATATCTATAAGGAATCAAGAAATAAATTCTATATGGTCAACAGATCCCATAAACATATCCCGTCACAACTAAAACAACCATGATAAATGAAGAAGTGGAAATAGATATAATTCTTTCCAGGGGAGAAGCGGTAAAACCAAGTGGGAGATCAAGCATTGAATAGAACAACTTAGAAGAGATAAGGTTACCCAAATGTTTGTAGAATAGCCTAGGGTTTGAGATAGGGAAGAACACAACTAAATGAGAGAAACATCACGTTTTTGGTGTGATAAAACCCACCAGGAAGGATGGATTCACATCATAAAATAGTTATTAATGGAATAAATTACCCATATTACATTTCCACCAAAAAATGTGCCACCTCGTGTAAATTTATCCTGAGCGACAAACTTATAATGTAAAATGGTTTTACAAAATTAAGAGATATTACACCATAAAAAATTTCATGAATTATGCCTGATCAAAAACTTACACCATAATTATAAAATTTATGATGTAAAAGTTTCTTATAGGAAACTCCCTACCTAGGTTCTTTATAAACTCCCACAACATCTTATATGCCCTATGAACCTGAAAAACAAACTCTTAAACCTTAAAATAGAGTATACCTTTTTCCAAGATATTATAAGTAGCATAAGAATATATAGTGAAATATAAATATAAACCTCTCACTTATCACCTAGGGTATACATAAAATAAATAATAGGACGTGAGAAATTAATCAATTCACGTGATTAATAAAAAAACAAAAAAAATCTCGCCTCACCTCCAACTACATTACAAGAAACATCCCCTTTAATTTCATTCGCATGATAATGATAAAAAAATATCACCCATAGGGGTCACATTCTATATCCAACACAATGATGAATTTTTATAAAGAGGGTACAATACATTCATATAATTTAAGAAAAATTGTAAAACTTCCAAATGGTCCTTACTAAAAACTAACACAAGATGTTAAGTATTTCTATAATAGACTCAATCCTACACTCTCATATCTAGTGATGAAATCATAAACTTTACATTTCCATATTTGATACCAATGGAGGTGACCCAATTTTCTCCATTAAAACATAAAATATCAAAAATACAAATTGGATCACTTACATTCTCAAGGACCTATTAGGTTTAGATTTTTAGAGAATTGGGATAAACTTATACATAAACAATACCCATGAATTCAACAGAGTATATTTCTCACTATACCCATATTTTAATTTTCTATATTAGGTCATCAACATCATCTACATCAAACCCTTCAAGAAATAATTCATTCGACTTCATTTCTTGACAACCTGAGGAAAATAGAACCTAAAAGTGTGGGATTAAATACCCATTAAGGGTAAACATAAGCACTAAAAATTGAATGTCATAAATGATAATAATAAGTGCATAAGGTTATAAAGACATAATCAGAGTGCATGATCAAATCATAAAAGAAATCATACCCATAAATACCTAGAATATCAAATATGAAAACATGAAAAAGAACAGAGTCATCAGAATCAATAATCCTAAGCCATGTAATATTAATCTTAATCATAAGAAACATCATAAACCCATGTAAAGCATAGATAAAATATGTTGTTATATTGGAACATCATCATCATAGAACCCTTACAATTGGAATAACCATATGGATGAATTTCATTATAATTATTTGGAGAATATAATCATTTCTAAATGCATTGGAGTAATATCTAGGTGCACCCATAATATAAGCTATAATGAGCTCAACTAGCACTATCTAGTCCACACCATAATATAAGATATAATGATATCACCTGATGTTAACTGGGACACCCCATCATATAGCCTGTAACAGGCTCACCCAGTTCTATTTAGGCTCCCCCATCATATAATTTATAACTTTCTAACCCAACGTTATGTAGGAACACCCTCTATATAAGAAATTTCCAAGAACCATAACAGGAATAATTTACAAAGATCTTTTATTTCATCATAAATCTCATAAAAATAATCTTATTCCTATTAAAACTTTCCATGGGAAGGAAATATGTTTTATGATATTATCTTTGAAATATAATTAACCATAGGAAAATAAAAGGGTTCTATAAAAATCTCTTTGAATCATGATTAACCCATTGAAAAGAAATGGGTTTTATAATAATCTTTTATAAACAATATTAATTCATTTAGAGAAAGAATGTGAATGGTATCAATCTAAAATATTCCCATTGGAGCATAAGTAAGAACAAGGGTTTTTGACATTGATGAATGGAAATTAAATTAAAAGATAATTAAATAAATTTTGAGGAAAATAATATTTTCATTTTGAAAGTCATATTTTATTAAAACAAAAAAATAAAAAGATATTTCAAAAATACCTTTATTTGAAAACAACCTTTGATATATAAGAAAGAATATTTAAAAAAATTTAAAATATCTCTCGAGGAAAATATATTTTACATTTAAAAACACTTTTTAAAACATATAACTTTTTAAAAAACTTTAAAAATAAACTTGAAAATATACAATGTAATCTTTAAATAAAATAATGTTCATGGAAGTAGGGATTTTTGTTCATGTCATACATGTTAAAATAAATATTCCTTTCACATTTTAGGAAAAATACAAAAACATTGTTTTGAAAATGACATGAATGATCCTTTCAGAACATTTTGTAAAAATTAAAACATGGTTAGAAAATTATTTAATAAATACTTTTAATAATGATAAAAAAAATTTGAAAACATTTTTAGAAAACATTATTTTGGAGGGAAAAGGTTTTTTGACTGAAGAGAAAAATAAATATGCTTTTTCATTAAAAAAATTTATCAATTAATTTATGTTAAAATGGTAATAATAATTTAAAATATCATGAATAACTATAGTATAATAAATTTAATGATAATTATTGAGATATGGATCATAATATTTGATTATCAAGAACATAGTCATAAGCAATTTTGATAAATGGTGAGATTGTTCCATAAAATCTTTACCACTTTGGTAACTTTGAAATTGAAACCCCGTAAAAGAATAAAATTAAATGAAACTTATAATATCATTAAAATATCTTTATTAATCATATAACATGTCAAAGAGTCATTATATACACCTCATAGAATAAGATATGTTCATAACATAACTTATGTCATAAGAAGGAATATTGAGACAAAAATACATTACCAATTTGCTAACTTTTGAACCATAAACACCATGATAAATAGATATTCAAATGGATATGTAAAACCAATTAATTTCTATGAGAATAATTATAAAATAAATTCATGAGTAATATATAAACCTCATAAAATAAATAGGTTGTGAATGTGGTATGTGTCACACAAAAGTAAAAAGTGTGATGAAAATCCCTTACTTCATGATTCATTTTAGATATTCATGATTTAACCTTATATAGAGTGGTTTTAAACATGTTATTAACTATTTAAATAACAAAATTAATATTTATAATATCATGTATGATCTTTCTTACCACCTCTTCATTAATTATCTTTCATTATTTTTATTTTTTTATGTGTTAATTTCCTTGTTTTCTTATTCATGGTTTGTTATGAAAGTTTTGGTTATTATGAATATTATATAGCTACATAATCTCTAGAATAATAATCCAGAAATAATTATAATATTTATAAATAAATTATACTTTTAATACCAATAATTAAAGATATTTTTTAGAATTTAAGTATGTTACGATCATAGAGATGGTATGTCATACATACTCATGAGTAACGTTTCCATTTTTCAATGATCATTATGTAATGAAGGTAAGTAATATTTTACCTTTAAATAATGATAAAAATATCATATATAACATATATTTATTTAAATATACTTATATATAACATCCATGTTGTTTTATGATGAAAATATAGTCTTTTTGCTTCGTGAAGGCAGTAGTCCACATGTACACAAACGATATAATCATCTTTTTAGTGTAAAAAACATAAAATGATATATTATATTTTTAGAATGATAAATATGCCATGAATAAAATAATTATTTCATTTATATCACATGTATTCATTAACATTTTCCTTATTAAATTCCATGTAAAGTATTAGTGAAAGAAAAATCACATCGCATCACATTGCAGTAGTATGACGTACACACAAGCGACGTTATCGTATCTCATACAGAATAGAAAGTAAAAATGTATATATGATATAATAACTCAAAGGTATAATTATGCTATAAATATCATATATATACTTCTTATATATCATCATACCCAACTATTATAGGTTGTAATCGAAAAATGAATACCATCAATTCGCAAGGCGGTACTCCGTCGTACACACGAATGATGATTTCGTAACCCATTTGATAGAAGTGGTGATGGTTGTAGCTCATTAACTTTTTATAAAAGTATAACAATATATATAAGATACTTATATTATTATATAATCATGTTTTAATAATAATTTATAGAGGTGGATAAATAAATTAAATAAAAATGCTAGTTGAAGAACGTTACCTCTTCTTTGGGTAAGATCCTTGGGTTTTCATCCTAATAACTCCTAGGTTAGATTTATATCAAAAATAAGGATTTTAGGATTAGTTAAGGTAAGTCGGGAAGTAATATAGGAATTTATTTTTGGAAAAAATTATGTTTTAAGGTGTGAAGAATAGATGAGAGGGGTGGCCTTTTATAAGTGAGGTGAGTGGCACACTTGTAATTTTTTGAAAATATTCAATCATACCCATATTTTTATCATGACACAAGATTCCAAAATGATTTATTATATAAAATAGAATATATTAGGATGAAACTTTTCTGTAAAATGGGTTTTTCATAAGTTTTTAGTTCATTTTTAACCATTATATTCTTTGTTCAACCCCTTAGTAAATCTATTTTTACCTTAATCGTGGTAAATGGTTTTTATTATTTTCAATATTCATTTTGGTAAAAAATTAAGTTTTAATTATTAAAAAGTATAAATTATAATTATTAAAAATATTAAATATAATTTTTCAAATTCAATTCACATAGGTGGAAATTTTTAAATTAAATTTAATCCAACAGACACGGTGAGAAAGTGGATTTTCAAAGAGAAAATATTCAAAATTTTACAAAGTTTTTATATCCATTTAAAATATTAAATTTTTAAAAATAACATAAATTGGATTAATAGATATATAATAAAACTAATTTTACATTAAAACCAATTTAAAATATAATTTATCTTTATAAATTATTTAAATGAAAAGGTATTTTCAAATTAAAATTCAGTGTTTTCACTATTCAAAAAAAAATATTTTCAGAAAATTAGCAAAAATTCACCCTAATAAAATTTTGAAATTATAATTTCAAAAATTAAGTTTATTTTGTAAAATAAATTTTCTACAAATGGAAAAAAATTAAATCAAACCCCGCAGATGCGATGAATAATGAGTTTTTGAGAAATATATTTTTCAAGTACAATATGATTTTATATTAACTCTATGTCTAATAACAATCATTTTATGAATATCAACTAAAATTTATTGATATATAATATATAAATTTCACTTAAAAATTTTCAAATTAGTGATTATTTAAATTAATTAAAATGGAGAAACATTATGCACTTTATAATAGTTTTCAAAAAAACCCTTTTTTAAACCAAAAAATATACTTATGCTAAAATCCAATATAAAGTTGATTAAAAATATTAAGTAATTTAAATATAAATAAATAATTATTATGTTACTTTAAAACATAATTTATAATTTAAATTTCTTAATTTGTTCAAAATAAACGATAGTTTTACAAAAATTAATATTTTTCACTATTCACTAAAAAATCATTATTTTCAAAAAAATTAAAAAAATTCACCCTAAGTAAATTTTTTTATTTTTATTCCAAAAATGAAATTAATTTTATAAAATTTTAAAAACTTTATTATAATATTTTTTTATGGAAATCAATAAAAAATAATTTTTAAAGGAAACAATTTTTTGAAGAATAAAATTACTTTACTAAAAATGGTTGATTATTTACTGAAAATTTATCGATAATATATATAATAAACTTGTTAATATTATTCATACCTTCCAATTTAATAGATAGGTTATGATGGTTATATATATTATAGGTCGTTTAATCTTGATGTTGCATGTTGAATACGCAGCCAAAAATAAAAATCTTAGGGTTGCATATACCACAAGCTACTAAAGATATTAAATTTATTTAAAAAAGAAATATATTTTAAAGTATCATGGTGTTACATTCTTTTCTAAGCTCAATTTTGTGTCTCATTTACTCTATAAAACATAATTTTCTTCCCTTAAAATCTCATGGTGTTACATTCTCCCTCCTTTGATAAATTATGTCCTTTAAATTTAAACTTTATCTTAGTAATCAAAGGATGGAAATTTGAAAATAATTTTCTTGTGACCAGAATTGTAAAAATGGATAATAAAAAATTCTATTAATAGTAGTAAGTTAAGTACAAAGGTCATAAAACATAACACATAACTAGGTTTATAAATAGGAGAACATGGGTGGTAAAGGAATAAAATCCTAAATAATTATAGAGGGTGATATTGATAATAAGAAAGTGAATGATAAAAGGAAGGTTAAGGTCCTAGAAACCATCAATATGTGATGATCTAAAAGCATATCTTATTCATTGAATATCAATTTAATAGGATAATTTTTTTTAAAAAAATACTTTTCCTAGAGTAGAGGAATTATTTTCAATCTAGAAAATGATCATAAGGAAATATACCTACTTGATGAATATAATTTACTCCTTTTTTCAATTTCCCCCATAATATCATATTTTATCCAAACAATGAGTATTCAAGATGAATTATTTATGTATAAAGTGTTAAAATAAACTTTTAAAGAGTACATAACCAGAAAAGGTATAAAAATAAATTTTTTCTATTTTTATACATTAACCAAAACCAAAATGGTTATTAAATGGTAATATATTTCCCAAAATGAATAAATATTCATCTGATACATTAATCTTCAAAATTTAAAAGTATTACCCAAAGTTGAAACTAAATCATTTCATAACCCTATCTCCAAAATAACTAAAATAACCAAAAAATTAAATAATTTTTCAACCTCAAATATTATCTTATACCTTTTATATTTCATGTATAAAAATATGGTGATCATATTTTGATGTAATATTAATAACTTATTCACAAAATCAATTCTCAATCCTATGGTTATCTATATGATAAAACTTATGTTCTCAAATACCAATATCATATAAAAATTAAAGGTTATCAATACCTTAAATATTGTGTAAAGACCCATAAAATTCAAGGGAAATTTTTTCTAAATTTTGTTTAGAATTTTACAAGAGCGTGGTTTCTGACGGCGCCTGATTCCGAGGCCCGGAGTGCCCGGAATCAATTTTCGAAGTTTGGCTCGGGTACGTTCAGTGAACGAACGAGCAGGAATTTCTAACTTTTGATTCGGTGCTCAGAATTAAAATCTGAGGGCACCGATGAACTCGCAGCGCCGATATTCGCTTAAGGATACCTCTTCGGAAGTTGCGTTTGTTGCGAGTTGTAAGTTAGTTTTTGGGTTTTTAGTTTAAGTTAAATAAAATTTGTGTTATACAAAATTTTATTTTAACTTGATGTTTTTTTTATAAGTTCTTCCAAAGGGAGTTGGGAGTGGGACCCACATCCACTTAACCTCCCTTGGGAGGATTAAGTGAGGTGGGGCCCACACGAAACCCAACCTTCCACCTCCCTTTAACTCTCCTTTTAATTAATGTTTGACAACTTAAAGTATTAATTGAGGTGAGTTGTTCAAATTCAAACCTTTGAATTTCATGTGGTAAAGTTGTGTAATAATATAAGCTTAAAGCTTATTTTATCCTAGGTTAATTCTTTTACCACCTTGAGAGGAATTTTGGAGCTTCTCCTTATTCTTCTTCTTCTTCAACTCTGACGAAGAACACGAAGAACCTTCGAATTTCGACGAAGAACTCCACGTTCTCGGGAACCGTCTTCCATGACGACATAACCACGACATCGACGTTCTTCTTCCACGATGCTCGACTTCCGCGAATCGTTTTCGATCATCGTACCTTCTTCGTCGGCATACGAAGATTCGCCAACGACGTATCTCTTCGGGCGTATCTCTTCGTCAACGGATTTGACGAACGACTACCGCGACGCCCGACCTCTGCGACGTTGTCTTCCGTGGGACGTTGACAAATCTTCGAACCTATACCCAAGGTAGGGGTTGTTGTTTTGTTTATTTATTTACCCTTGTTCGTGGTTCTTTCATGACTAACGTAAGGATTTTATATAAGTGTTATTGTATAACGTGAGGGGTCCGGACCGCATGAACATGGCCGAACCCCCTCCATCGTTCTTGTTGACTTACCTTGCAGGTGGAAACAAGGTGGCGTGGTGCCGTCGCACCACGCGGATAATAGTTCAATTATTTTGCGCGGAGCCGTCGCGCCGCACTGGGGAAGAATCATCAAGAACGTGACGCCGTCGCGCCGCGTCAAGGGGAATCGAAGGCGCGGCGGAGGGGCGCGGTGCCGTCGCACCGCGCCGGACGACAAACACCGCGGCCGGTTCTGGGCCGCGGCGGAACGAGAAGACCGGCGGCCGGGCCGCGGCGGAACGAGAAGACCGGCGGCCGGGCCGCGGCGGAACGGGATGACCGGCGGCCGGGCCGCCGGCGTCGGAATCCGAAAGGGGGACCGGATTTTTCCGGTCCTGTTGGAGAAAACCGGCCGGCAGTTGGCCGGCCGGAAGGTCAAAGGCCGGGGGAAATAAATTCCCCCGGCCAGCTTTAAAACCCTCCTCATTTAAGAGGAGGGCGGTTCCCTTGAGGGGGGGGGGGGCAGGAGGCCCCCCGGTTTCTTCAAGCCAGCCCCCACGTGGGGGGGCCGTTTTTTTTTTCAAAGGGCGCGGCATAAAGTCGCGCCGTCTTCCAATCAAGCGGGGGCTTGATTCCCCCCGCGCGCTGCCTCCGTGCGGCGCCAGGCCGCCGCGCCGCCGCGCCGCCGGCCGGCCGGCCAGCCAGGCCGGGTCGGGTCGACCCGGTTCGGGCTGACCCAAGGGGGGGGGGGGGGGGTTGGGCCGGGTCGGCCCGGACCCGGACCCCCCCCCCCCCCCCCGTTTCGAATCAGTTTCTGTCTTTTGGCCATAACTTGAGCCACGGACCTCCGAATGACGAACCGTCTATGGAAACGCTATCCTTGGATCGAGACGGTCGTTTCGGTATATTGCACTCAGGGTATCGGAATACTTTGAGTTCGGCCGGGTTGGTTCGTTCACGAAACCAACCGGGCCCTCGGAGCGGAAACACTCATATATTAAGCTACGGACGTCCGATTGACGTGTCGTCAGCTTTGTTGTGTTCCTCTTAGTGAGACGGTTCTTTTGGCATACTCCGCCTGAGGTTTGGACGCAGGTGGAGTACGGTCGGGTTGGTTTTTCCTTAAAAACCAACAGGGCCCCGGGGACGAAAATGCCAATAAATCTCAGACCGGGCGTCCGATCGACGCGCCGTCTGATGCGTTGAGTTCCTGTTGACGATACGGAACTTTTGGATACATCAACTCTGGACTTTGTGACAGTTGATGTATCAGCCTCTCGGCTCGTGGAGCGGATCCTCCGAACGAGCTTGCTGTGTGCGGGAACCCTAGTGCTGGCTGTGACTGTTACTGTGACTGCTACTGCTACTGCTACTGTGACTGCGACGACAACAGTACAGAGATCCTGTGTGGATTCGACGGCGACGACTACTACACTCAGCGATCCTACGTGGATCAGTGCTACAGGTCCTGCGTGGGCCCGATCCTGTGTGGGTCCGATCCTGTGTAGGTCACTGCGGGGGTTAGTACCTATCGATCCTTCGTGGGTCCGATGACTTAGATGGTTCTTTGATCATCTTTAACGGCATCCGAAGAAGTATACCTGTGTGAGCTGAATCTTCTGTTTTACTCGATAGAGGTGGTGCGCTTGGTTGTAGTGGCAGACCCACGATACTGGAGACGAGCGTACGGAGTACGGAGACCGTGTAGCCGGCTGAGACCTGAAGACTGCTCGACCGACTCGACTTGGAGTGAGTCGACTAGCCCAGTGGACGGAGCGCCCGGTATTTGGAGGCAGACCCACGGCGGACGGAGCGCCTGGTAGTTGGCAGCAGACCCGCGGTACTCGACTGGAGGAGTACCTCTGTAGGCTATTTGGGTGAGCACTCGGTATTTGGTAGTAGACCCTCAGCGGACGGAGCGCCCGGTAGTTGGCGGCAGACCCGCGGTACTCGACAGGAGGAGTACCTCAGCAGTCTTAGGTTAGTGAGCAGTATCTCAGAGTCGTGACAGGACACTGTACACTTCAGAGATGGGGCTCTTCAGTAGTTACGTTTTTTATAATGAAAATCATGTGTGAGCTGAAACCTTTTGCTTTCCTGTGTGGATTGTGTTGTGCAATCCTGTGTGGATTACGTTTTGCTTTCCTGTGTGGAATACGTTTACTTTCCTGTGTGGACTGAGTTGTACTTGGGCTCAGAGGTTGGAGCGTATTTGAAATTGGTGACTTAGATATATGTATGGGCATATACCTAAGCAGTGTCGGTTGTTACTTCGTGATTGTACCTTTCTTTGTGGTTTATCCTTTGTGGATTTTGGGAGACCTTCAGGGGTCTCGGGGTCCCTACTGAGTAGCTTATACTCACCCCTACACGGGCTTTGCCCGCACTACGTTGTGTTGGTTGCAGACGACGGACAGCGTTGATCTTAGCTGAGGCTTGCAGAGCAGGACGGTACCTGGAGGAGGATCACTGGGCGAGACGTGCTCGGAGCGGACGGCGGGACCCGTGGAGCAGTGGAGCTATCTGTACCCACCCTTCAGGTGGGATTTCCAGTGGACATCTCGGTGTTTCATCTTTTACTTTACAGTTGATGTTTTCCCTTTCGAGTTGTACTTTACTTTCATTTTGGGTTTGTTTACTGGCCCTTTTACTTTTCCGCACTTTCAGTTGTACTCTGCTTTTACTTAGTGGTTACTTTCCGCTTACTTACTATGTGGTGTTTGTTTACTTTACAAAGGCAATGCCTTCCCTTTTTACCGGGATTTACGCCTTGGTGCTAGTCGCCAGCCCCTGGCCTATGGAAGGTAGGCTTGGGGTAGTCACGGCACGGACCCCGAGGGCGGGTCGTGACAAATTGGTATCAGAGGAGTTCGAATCTACCGCGAACTCTGATCTTTTCTATGTGAAGAAATAATGTTTAGCGTATTGAGTGTGGTTATCAGTCCAGGGAGTCCAGTGTTGGTGCGGCGGCCGACGTATCCGTACACCAGGACCCTGACTTCTGATTTCCGACTTAATGCACGAAAACATTGATTGCGTGTGTGTTTCAAAGTTTTCTTTGTGATTACTTAAATCAGCTCACCAAGTATACTATTCTGACCATGGCGCACCTATTTCCTTTTCAGGATGGCCCCACGACGGCAGCCAGCTAGGGTTCCGAGAGTTGAGCGTGACGACAGCCCACCGAGCGACGAGGCCTCGGTGCAGGGCCCTTTGTCAGCAGTGGCACCGGCGGTAGCACTACCCGCCAAGCCCCCGATACTTCCAGCACCAGCCGCTGACGATGCACGTCGCCTCAGCGCACTACATGAGTTTCAGCGCCAGTGACCACCCAGGTTTCGCGGGGAGACGGATCCCCAGGCAGCAGAGGACTGGCTGGAGGCAGTGGTACGAGTGTTTAGGCTAGTGAGGATACCAGCAGACCTCATGGTGATCCTCGCTGCAAGCCTACTACACGCAGAAGCAGGACGATGGTGGAGCTTGATGCTCCAGGTGCACGATGAGGCATCTCTACTTTGGACGGACTTTGAGAGCCTTTTTCTCTCGGAGTTCTTCCCAGCCACCCTTCGTGCGGTGCGTATCCAGGAGCTTCTTCAGCTGCGGCAGGGCAGCATGACGGTCGCTCAGTACTCGGCGAGATTTACCGATCTCTCGCGCTACTCGACCGACATGGTACGGGACCCATTCTTCCGGGCCCGGACCTTCGAGCAGGGTTTGAGACACGAGATCAGGGCATCACTGATCTCCCTCAGCATACCAACTCAGACAGGAGTACTGGAGCGAGCCCTCCTGATCGAGAGTTTCCTGGCTGAGTCCACAGCGAGACCTACCGCAGGGCGGCAGATAGCGGAGTCTTCGGCAACAGGTAGTCGTCGGATGACTCAGGGTTCCAGGCAGACCAGACCTACCGGTGGCCGACTGCACGACTCAGGCTCAGTTGTACGGGGAAGCCGGGGTGGAGTCAGAGCCAGGCGTGCCGAGAGTGGGCAATGTTACTCCTGTGGCGGGATTGGTCACATGGATCGTGACTGTCTGACCCACCATGCTGATGATCAGCAGTTAAGTGAAGAACCTCCCAGGCAGAGGCAGAGGTTCGACCGTGGCAGTCCGCAGGGAGGAGGCAGACGAGGCAGAGGAGCTGGACGAGCAGCCGGTGGTGGGCGACGCTTTGAGGCTCTTCTACCACCACCACCAGGAGGTCCACCCCGACCACAGGGAGTAGGTGAACATGCGAGAGCTCAACTTCAGGAAGCCGAGGCCTTCGATCATGGAGCTCTGGGAGCCGATGGACAGGAGCAGAACTAGTGGATACATCCTTTGTACTTCTGGTTCCTTGTTGCATTTGTGTAGCGTCTTGTATTATGAGCTGCAATAATAAAAGATGCATACCTTTGTGATATTTTCGTTCCTGTCCTCTTTCGTGATATTACTAAGAGGTTCCAGTTTTGGCTGTTGACTTGACCCTCACTTGTGAGACATCTACTGGAGGAGACCCAGTTACCACACACTGATGCCGACAGTGTGACTCAACCCTTGGAGGCGAGAGTAACGGTTGAATCTCTTAGTAGTAGCGTCGAGGCCTTACGACGTCATCCTTGGTATGGATTAGTGTCATCCATGTTAGGATTGACTGTTTTAGGCAAAGAATGTGGTTCATCCAGGGGATGGGACCAGATTTCTCTTATCGGAAAAGAAGAAATCTTGCAGCTCTGGTGGGACCGGAGATGGTCCAGGCCACGACAGAGAAGGTCCAGGTCATCCAGGAGCGGATGAGTACAGCTCAGAGACAGCAGAAGCCTTACGCTGACAGGAGGCAGAGGCCACTAGAGTTCGAGGATGGCGACCACGTCTTCTTGCGGGTCTCACCTCGACGTGGTATTCGGAGATTTGGCCGAGGCAGCAAGTTATCTCCGTGCTTCATCGGACCCTTTCAGGTCCTCAACGGGGTTGGCGAGGTGGCTTATTGCCTGGCTCTACCACCTCAGTTGCACCGGGTGCACGACGTCTTCCACGTGTCTCGGCTGAGGAGATACGTGCACGACCCGACACACATCATTGACCATGGGGAGCTTGACGTTGACGATGGGGCGACTTTTACGGAGGTCCCGGTGGAGATAAAGGATCGACAGGAGCGGGTCCTGCATGGGCGATCGATTCCTCTTGTGCGCATCAGATGGCAGCACGGGAATCTCCAGGAGAGAACATGGGAGAGGGAGGCTCAGATACGTGCTCAGTACCCACATTTGTTTCCCTAGTTTTTGATGTAACTTTACGGGGACGTAAAGCCCTGAGGTGGGAGTAATGTAAAGACCCGTAAAATTCAAGGGAAATTTTTTCTAAATTTTCTTTAGAATTTTACTAGAGCTCGGTTTCTAACGGCGCCTGATTCCGAGGCCCGGAGTGCCCGGAATCAATTTCCGAAGTTTGGATCGGGTACGTTCAGTGAACGAACGAGCGGGAATTTCTAACTTTGGTCCGGTGCTCGGAATTGAAATCCGAGGGCACCGATGAACTCGCAGCACCGATATTCGCTTAAGGAGACCTCTTCGGAAGTTGCGTTTGTTGCGAGTTGTAAGTTAGTTTTTGGGTTTTTAGTTTAAGTTAAATAAAATTTGTGAAATACAAAATTTTATTTTAACTTGATGTTTTTTTTATAAGTTCTTCCAAAGGGAGTTGGGAGTGGGACCCACATCCACTTAACCTCCCTTGTGAGGATTAAGTGAGGTGGGGCCCACACGAAACCCAACCTTCCACCTCCCTTTAACTCTCCTTTTAATTAATGTTTGACAACTTAAAGTATTAATTGAGGTGAGTTTTTCAAATTCAAACCTTTGAATTTCATGTGGTAAAGTTGTGTAATAATATAAGCTTAAAGCTTATTTTATCCTAGGTTAATTCTTTTACCACCTTGAGAGGAATTTTGGAGCTTCTCCTTATTATTCTTCTTCTTCAACTCTGACGAAGAACACGAAGAACCTTCGAACTTCGACGAAGAACTCCACGTTCTCGGGAACCGTCTTCCGTGACGACATAACCGCGACATCGACGTTCTTCTTCCGTGACGCTCGACTTCCGCGAATCGTTTTAGATCATCGGACCTTCTTCGTCGGCATACGAAGATTCGCCAACGACGTATCTCTTCGGGCGTATCTCTTCGTCAACGGATTTGACGAACGACTACCGCGACGCCCGACCTCCGCGACGTTGTCTTCCGTGGGACGTTGACAAATCTTCGAACCTATACCCAAGGTAGGGGTTGTTGTTTTGTTTATTTATTTATCCTTGTTTGTGGTTCTTGCATGACTAACGTAAGGATTTTATATAAGTGTTATTGTATAACGTGAGGGGGGCGGACCGCATGAACACAGCCGAAACCCCTCCATCGTTCTTGTTGACTTACCTTGTGGGTGGAAACAAGGTGGCGTGGTGCCGTCGCACCACGCGGATAATCGTTCAATTATTTTGCGCGGCGCCGTCGCGCCGCGCCGGGGAAGAATCATCAAGAACGCGACGCCGTCGCGCCGTGTCAAGGGGAATCGAAGGCGTGGCGGAGGGGCGCGGTGCCGTCGCACCGTGCCGGACGACGAACACCGCGGCCGGTTCCGGGCCACGGCGGAACGAGAAGACCGGCGGCCGGGCCGCCGGCGTCGGAAGCCGAAAGGGGGACCGGATTTTTCCGGTCCCGTTGGAGAAAACCGGCCGGCAGTTGGCCGGCCGGAAGGTCAAAGGCCGGGGGAAATAAATTCCCCCGGCCAGATTTAAAACCGTCCTCATTTAAGAGGAGGGCGGTTCCCTTGAGGGGGGGCAGGAGGCCCCCCGGTTTCTGCAAGTCGGCCCCCACGTGGGGAGCCGTTTTTTTTCAAAGGGCGCGGCATAAAGCCGCGCCGTCTTCCAATCAAGCGGGGGCTTGATTCCCCCCGCGCGCTGCCTCCGTGCGGCGCCAGGCCGCCGCGCCGCCGCGCCGCCGGCCGGCCGGCCGGCCGGGCCGGGTCGGACTCGGGTCGGGTCGACCCGGTTCGGGCCGACCCAGGGGGGGGGGGGGGGGGGTCGGCCCGGGTCGACCCGGTTCGGGCTGACCCAGGGGGGGGTCGACCCGGTTCGGGCCGACCCAGGGGGGGGTCGGCCCGGACCCGGACCCCCCCGTTTCGAATCAGTTTCGGTCTTCTGGCCATAACTTGAGCCACGGACCTCCGAATGACGAACCATCTGCGACAACGCGATCCTTGGATCGAGACGGTCGTTTCGGTATTTTGCACTCAAGGTTTCGGAATACTTTGAGTTCGGCCGGGTTGGTTCGTTCACGAAACCAACCGGGCCCTCGGAGCGGAAACGCTCATATCTTAAGCTACGGACGTCCGATTGACATGCCGTCAGCTTTGTTGTGTTCCTCTTAGTGAGACGGTTCTTTTGGCATACTCCGCCCGAGGTTTGGACGCAGGTGGAGTACGGTCGGGTTGGTTTTGCCTTAAAAACCAACCGGGCCCCGGGAACAAAAATGCCAATAACTCTCAGACCGGGCGTCCGATCGACGCGTCGTCTGATGCGTTGAGTTCCTGTTGACGATACGGAACTTTTGGATACATCAACTCTGGACTTTGTGACAGTTGATGTATCAGCCTCTCGGCTCATGGAGCGGATCCTCCGAACGAGCTTGCTGTGTGCGGGAACCCTAGTGCTGGCTGCGACTGTTACTGTGACTGCTACTGCTACTGCTACTGTGACTGCGACGACAACAGTACAGAGATCCTGTGTGGATTCGACGGCGACGACTACTGCACTCAGCGATCCTACGTGGATCAGTGCTACAGGTCCTGCGTGGGCCCGATCCTGTGTGGGTCCGATCCTGTGTAGGTCACTGCGGGGGTTAGTACCTATCGATCCTTCGTGGGTCCGACGACTTAGATGGTTCTTTGATCATATTTAACGGCATCCGAAGAAGTATACATGTGTGAGATGAATGTTCTGTTTTACTCGATAGAGGTGGTGCGCTTGGTTGTAGCGGCAGACCCGCGATACTGAAGACGAGCGTACGGAGTACGGAGACCATGTAGCCGGCTGAGACCTGAAGACTGCTCGACCGACTCGACTTGGAGTGAGTCGACTAGCCCAGTGGACGGAGCGCCCGGTATTTGGCGGCAGACCCACGGTGGACGGAGCGCCTGGTAGTTGGCAGCAGACCCGCGGTACTCGACTGGAAGAGTACCTCTGTAGGCTATTTGGGTGAGCGCCCGGTATTTGGCAGCAGACCCTCAGCGGACGGAGCGCCCGGTAGTTGGCGGCAGACCCGCGGTACTCGACAGGAGGAGTACCTCAGCAGTCTTAGCTTAGTGAGCAGTATCTCAGAGTCGTGATAGGACACTGTACACTTCAGAGATGGGGCTCTTCAGTAGTTACGTTTTTGATAATGAAAATCATGTGTGAGCTGAAACCTTTTTCTTTCCTGTGTGGATTGTGTTGTGCAATCCTGTGTGGATTACGTTTTGCTTTCCTGTGTGGAATACGTTTACTTTCCTGTGTGGACTGAGTTGTACTTGGGCTCGGAGGTTGGAGCGTATTTGAAATTGGTGACTAAGGTATATGTATGGGCATATACCTAATCAGTGTCGGTTGTTACTTCGTGATTGTACTTTTCTTTGTGGTTTATTCTTTGTGGATTTTGGGAGACCTTCAGGGGTCTCGGGGTCCCTACTGAGTAGCTTATACTCACCCCTGCACGGGCTTTGCCCGCACTACGTTGTGTTGGTTGCAGACGACGGACAGCGTTGATCTTAGCTGAGGCTTGCAGAGCAGGACGGTACCTGGAGGAGGATCACTGGGCGAGACGTGCTCGGAGCGGACGGCGGGACCCGTGGAGCAGTGGAGCTATCTGTACCCACCCTTCAGGTGGGATTTCTAGTGGACAGCTCGGTGTTGCGGCTTTTACTTTACAGTTGTTGTTTTCCCTTTCGAGTTGTACTTTAATTTCAGTTTGGGTTTGTTTACTGGCCCTTTTACTTTTCCGCACTTTCAGTTGTACTCTGCTTTTACTTAGTGGTTACTTTCCGCTTACTTACTCTGTGGTGTTTGTTTACTTTACAAAGGCAATGCCTTCCCTTTTTACCGGGATTTACGCCTTGGTGCTAGTCGCCAGCCCCTGGCCTATGGAAGGCAGGCTTGGGGTAGTCACGACACGGACCCCGAGGGCGGGTCGTGACATATTGTTTCCACAAGATTTAAATAATACATCATATTAAACCATATCTTTAAAAAAATAGTATAACCTATTAAAACATACCCTAAAATTTCATTAATCACTTTAATATCCCATCACTTAAAACCTAAAATGGATGTCAAAGACTTTAAACTTATCATCATCCATAATATTATAAACCTATTATGGCATCCATAACTCTTAATATAACATCATATTAAAGCATCCTAGTCCTAAAATTTATCAAAAACCATTCCTCTGATATAAACTATAATAGTCCTGAACCCGCACTCCTAGACTTGGTGCTAAAAATAATAAACTTTACCTTTCAGTTTTGATATAGAGGTGACCCAATTTTCCCCATTCAAAAATTTTAATATCAAAAGAAAATATTGGATCACATTCATTCTCAATGACCTTTTAGATTTATAGTTTTAGAGAATTATGAAAAATTCATACATATAAAATACTAATGAATTCAAGAGAGTATCTTTCCCACTATACTCAGCTTTTCATATTTCATATTAGGTCATGAACATAATCTATATGAAACCCTTCTAGAAATAATTCATTCAACATAATTTCTTGAAAACCTGGGGAAAATGAAACATAATAAGGGTTATCTCAAATGCTTAGTATGGGTAAACATAAGCATTAACAATTGAATGTCATCAATGATAATAATAAGTGAATATGGTTATAATTACATAATCAGAGTGCATGAGAAAATCTTAAAATAAATCATACCTGTCAATACCTGGACTATAAAATATGAAAACATGGAAAATAAAAGAGTCATCATAATAAATAATCATGATCCATGTGATATTAATCTTTATCATAAGAAACATTACAATCCCCTAGAAAGCATAGACAAAACGTGTTGGTATCTTTGAAAATCGTCATCATAAAACCCTTATAAAACCCTTACAATTTGAATAACCATATGGATGACTTAAAATATAAATATATGGAGTAAATAATATTTATCCAATTATTTTTAGTACTATATATTCACACACATCGTATAAGTTATAACGAGCTCACTTGACACTATCTGAGCCACCCCATTGTAAAATCTGTAATTGGCTCACTCGGTGCTGTCTGAGACCTCCCATCATACAAGTTTTAACATTCACACCCGATGTTATTTTGGTACACCCATCGTATTATTAATTTCCAATAACTATAACATGTATAAAGTAAAAATATCTCTTATTTCATTATAAAACTCATAAAAACCATCATTATTACTTTTAAGACTTGGTGAACTCATAGAAAAGAAACAAGTTCCATGAAAATATCTTTGAGACATGATTAACATATATAAAATAAAAAGGTTCCTTAATAATCTCTATGAAACATGATTAAACCATGGAAATGAAATGAGTACCATAGAAATATTTTTGAAACGGTCTTAATCCATCCAAATAAATAATAAGGAAGATATAAAAACAAAATATTCCAATTAAATCATAAGTAATGTCAAGGGTTGTTAAAATTGATGAATGTAAATTCCATTATAATATAAATAAATACATTTTTAGTAAAAGAATATTTTCATTTTGAAAATTAACTTTTTTGAAAACTAAAAAGTCAAAAGATTTTTTGAAAATACCTTTCTTATAAAACAACCTTGGAAACATATAAAGTAATATTTAAAAATCCTTTAAAACATTTCTTGAGGAAAATATCCTTTCCATTTAAAAAGACAATTTTTAAAATATAAAATGTATTAAAAATATCTCCTTTTAAAATATCCTTCAAAAATTTAAAAAACAATATTCAAATAAAATAATGATCATCATATTGGGTAATTCCATTAAGGTCATACACATTAAAATAATTTTTCCATTCAAATGTTATGTAAAATCCAAATGGGCATTGTTTGGAAAATGAACTGAATATTCCTTTAAAAACATTTTTTCAAAATTAAAACATGGGTAAAAAAATTCTTTCATAAATAATTTTAAGAATTATATAAACATTTTTAAAAAATATTATAAAATAATTTTATGTAAGAAAAATGATTTTCAACCAAATAGAGAAATAAAGATATTTTTTCATAAAAAACATTTTATCGGTTATTTCAAGTACTAAAGAGTGGGGAAATTGTACTAATACATTTAAATATCATGAATAACCATAGGAGAATTAATTTCATGATAATTCTTGAGATATGGATCATAATATTTTATCATCAAAAATATATTCATAAGCAATCTCGATAAATGATGATATTGTAACATAAAATCTTTACCACTTTGGTAACTTTGAAACATTATCCATATAAAAGAATAAAATAAAATGAAACTTAAAATATAATTAAAAGAATTATATTCATGATATAACATGCAAAAGGTTTATAAAATTCAACTCATTTAATAATTTAGTAGCATAACATAACTTATGTCCCATGAAGGAAAATTTAGACAAAAATCCCATATTGATTTTTAACTTTTGAACCATAAAACCCGTGAGAGAGAGATATTAAAATGGATATGTAAACCCAAATAATTTCCAGGATAATAATCATAAAATATATTCATGTTAATTATATACACCACATAAAATAAATATGTTTTGAATGTGTTATGTGTCTCACAGAAGTAAAAAAGTGAGACAGAAATCCATTACCTCACACTTCATTTTGGTTGATCATGATTTAACCTCATATATAGTGGTTTTAAACATGATATTAACTTATTAAAGAACCATATTAATATTTATAATATCATATATAATCCTTTTATAACATATTATCACTATTTTGTTAATACTCATTCATTATTTTCATTGTTTGGGGTGTTAACTGCCTTATTTTCACATTCATGTTTTGTTATGAAAGTTCTAATTCTTACACATATTATATAGTTCCATAATATCTTGAATAATAATAATGCAATAATTATCATATTTATAAATCAATTATACATTGAATACCAATCATGAATTAATTTTTTGAGAAATGATGTATGTTATGATCTCAAAGATGGTAGGTCGTACGTACGCATGAGTAATGTTTCCATTTTTCAATGATCATTATAAAAGGAAAGTAAGTATATTTAATGTTTAAAAAACTATCATAATATCATATATAGAAAATTATTTATTTAAATATACTTATATATATCATCCATGTGGTTTGGTGATGAAAAGAGAGTCCATCACTTTGTGAAGGTGGTAGTCCACACATACACGAATGATGTAATCATCTTTTTAGTATGAAAAAAGAAAATGATATATTATATTTCCATAATTATAAATATTTCATAAATATAATAATTATTTAATTTATATCATATATATTCATTAACATTAGCCTTATTACATTCCATGTAAAGCATTAGTGAAAGACGAAACACATCGCTTCATGAGGCGGTAGTCCTCCATACACACGAGAGACGTTATCATATCCCCTGTAGAATGGAAAGTTAAAAATTTATATATAATATAATGAATCAAGAGGTATAATTATGTTATAAATATAGTATATAGTCTTTATATACATCCTCATACCCAACCATGATATAATATTTTGGAAAAATGAATGGCATCAATTCGTGTGGCGGTAGTCCGCCGTACACACGAATAATGATTTTGTAGCCCATTTGATGGAAGTGGAGATAGTTGTAGTTCATAAACTTATTATAAAAACATTTTAGTATATGTAATTTACTTATATTTTTATACAATCATGGTTTAATACTAATTTAAGTAGGTGGAGAAATAAATAAAATAAAAACGCTCATTGAAGAACGTTATCTCTTCTCCAAGTATCCTCTTTAGGTTTGCATCAAAATCCATAATTGGTTGTATTTATGCCCAAAATAATGATTCTAGAATGAGGGGAGGGAATTTTTTAAGTGATTTTGGAAAGTATTTTACATAACAAAAGTGGTTTTAAGGTGTGAAGAAGAGAGGATATGGGGTGGCCTTTTATACGTGAGGTGAGTTTCACACTTGTAATTTTTGGAAAAGATCCAATCATACCCACGTTTTTATTAAGAAAAAATATTCCAAAATGGTTCATTATAGAAAATATAACATATATGATCTAAATATGGCCATAAAATGGGTGTTTGAAAAGTTTTGGGAACATTGTTAACCATTATCTTCTTAGTTTAACCTCTTGTAAATCTATTTTTACCTTAATCGCAGTAATTATTTTTTTACTATTTTCACTATTAATTTTGGTCAAAAATTAAACAATAATTTTTATAAATTATAAATTATTATTATTCAAAATACATAATCAATTTTCCAAATTCAATTTATATAAGATAAAAATTTTAATTTAAAATTAATTCCGCAAATGTGGTGTGAAAAGCGGGTTTTCAAAAAGAAAATGTTCAAAAGATTACAAAGTTTTTATATCCATATTCAATATGAAATTGGTTAAAATTACCTAAATTGGATTAAAATATCTAATTTTTTTTTAAAATTAACTTAAAAAAAAGTTAAAATATAATCGAAATTTATAAATAATTTAAAAGAAAAGGCAGTTTTCAATTAAAATTTAGTATTTTTTTCCTATTCATCAAAAGAATAATATTTTTCGAAAATTCTCAAAAATTAACCATAATAAAATTTTTATATTATTATTTTAAATTTAATTTTTTTTTCAAATAAATTTTATAATAATATCAATAGTATAATTTAAAAAAAAACCCTGTAGATGTGATGAAAAGTCAGCTTTTCATGAAGTGTATTTTTCAAGTACTAGATGATCTTATATTAACTCTATGTCTAATAATAATCATTGTATGGATCTAAATTAAAATTTATTAATATATAATATATAAATTAAAATTAAAATATTTCTAATTAGATATTATTTAAACTGATTAAAATGGAAAAACATTATACGTTTTAAAACGGTTTTAAGAAAAACCCTTTTTTTAAACCCAAAAATAAACTTATTCTAAAATCCAATATAAATTATATTCAAAAGATATTAAGTGTTTTAAATATAAATAAATAATATTTATGTTACTTTAAAACATAATGGTTAGTTTAAATTATATAATTTACTAAAAATGATAGTTTTATGAAAATTGATATTTTCACTGTTCGCTAAAAATCATTATTTTCATATTAATTATAAAATTTCACACAAATTAAATTCTGATATTCAAATTCAAAAAATTAATCTAATTTTATAAAATAAAATTTCTAAAATTTCCAAAAGAATATTATAATATTATTTTTATGAAAATCAATAAAATATGTTTTTGAATAATAAAGTAATTTTACTAAATATTAATTGATTATTTATTAAAAATTATCAATAATTTATTTATATATATATATTATTTAATATTATTCATATCCTTTAATTTAATGAAATGTTTACGATGGTTATATACAGCACAGGTTGTTTAATCTCATTGTTTCATGTTGAATACATTATCGAACATAAAAATCTTAGGGTTGTGTGTACCTTAAGCTATTTAAGTGATCAAATTTATTTAAAGAATTAATATATTGTAAAGTCTTGGGGTGTTATATTTTCATATAAGATCATTTTTTTATTTCCCTTACTCTATCAAACATAATTTTCTTCTTTTAAAATCTTGGGGTGTTGTACTTTCCTACCCATTCGAAATACATTCCCAAAAAAACTAACTTAAAATAAAATTTTAAATCAGTTATGAAATAAATTCCCATTTTTATAAAACCTATTAAAATCCAGAAAAACATTCTTAATATCATTTCGTGACCCAAACTAGTTTAAAACCCTTCACAAAACAAAAAAACACCTTTAAATAAACTATAAAAATATTTCTAAGACACTTGGACTTCAAAAAATATTTAAAAATTGAACCCCTTTGAAATACACTTTTTATTAAGGGAAACCCCATTCCATAAAATTTATAATACCCATTTCAATATCACATATAGGAATAATTTATCTTAAAAAATTTGAAATCACAAACATTAAATGACATTAAAAATCAAGGAAACACATAAAAAACTTACCTCAATAAAATGGAAATCAAATAAAAAATCATTACTTTTGATGGTGAACACCCAAACAAGTAAGAAAGTGACCCAATAAATCCATAGACACCCAAAATATGGAGTTAGTACCAAACCAAATCCTAAAATCATCTTATTAATCTTTTAGGGTTTTCTGGAGGGATAAGAACCAAATGAAATGGGTGTATAGGGGAAGAGAGAAGTAAAATAGATAATAAGTATGGAAGTAAAGGATTTACCTTAAATAAATCCACTCAAAAATAAAGGATGGGGTCTTAGATGCAAGAGATGATGAAGGGATATATCTCTCTCTCTCTCATATGTTGGAATCTCAACCAAAAAAATAAGGGAGGGATTAGGGAAAATAGGATTAAAAGGGGAAGGGGTATAATAATAAAATTGTATTTTTATTAAAATGTGTTTGTTACACAATTGGGATTCACAATTTTTAAAATCATGTGCCAACTGTGAAAAATATATCTATCAATATGTAGCATACTTTTTATAGTTTCTTAATGGTTTTTCTTAATTGTTTATAACTCATGAACCCCACAACCAACATATAATGGTACCATGCAAGGTTCTCACTAATTAATGTGTTTCCCATGTATATTAAACTATAAACATTAAAAATGAAATGAAAAAATCCCTAGTGTTAGGGTCACCCATGTTCATGTAAGAGTTAGCCACAATGTTTTCACTAAATGTGCATATTGAACTATGCACCATTGGAATCCCACTTAAGGGTTATCCACAACGCTTAATCTAATCATGTGGTGACCAAGTAGAAATTATGCATCGAAAGGAAAAAAATTAGAAAATTAAACATTCAACCCAAAAGTATCCATGATTTTAAAAGGCCCCAAAATAACATAAAATATATTGATAAAAAATTAATGTTAGGTGTTATAATCTATCCACTAATATACTTTCTACCCTAAAAATGTACAGAATAAAAGTGGAAGTCGATAGGAAAGAAGATAGAACTACTCCTTAAAGACTAATGTGGGTGATAAGGTAAACTATATAGAGGACCAAAAAACAAACCACCAAATCAAAAAAAATCTCTCTAAAATACTTAATAAATCCAAAAATTCCCCAAAACATCTCCAAAAAACTCATCCATCACCAACTAACACAAGATCTAAAGAATGAGGATATCTCTCATGGGTCTTCCCAAAATTTATAATTTCTATAAATGGTGATACAAATGAAGAACACACTACTAATAAAACACTAACCATGAGAAAAAACTTTCATAAATCACCCAAGTTGGAGTGAACTTCAACCACTCACAAGCATTATCAAATAACTAGATCTAGATCCCAAAATAAACATGAACTAAAGAAAACTCATCATCCTCAAATAAAACTATCACCAAACACAAAAAATAATATCAACCACAAAACCCATGAAAACAAACTCATGGACATGCCTCATCAAAAAATAACATAAGCTTTGAACCTGGGCCACAATACTTAATGCATGAATTTAAACCTCAAACTCAGAATATCATCCCATGATGAACTCATCAAAATGAAACTAGCTCTAAAAAGTGATCAACCTCCAAAAGGTAAAAACTATACTAGTCACCCATGCACTAATCCAAGGATTCTCTCATTCTCAATCCACCAAGATTAAACTTTAAAACATCCATGATAGGGTATGCATCCCAGTAAATTATAAACTAAAAAATGAGGCATGAAGAAATCTATCATTAATTATTATCTACAAAAGAAAAACTCAAAAAAATAAATATATTCCATATAAAAATTCATAAAATATGCAACCACCAAAACAAAAATACAACCAAATCTTTCCTTTCTAAAAAATAAACTTAAAAAACTTCTGAAGGTGGAACAAATGGACACACTAGTGAAAATACCTAGGATCGTTCACACAAGAGGAGTTGGAATGTCCATGATCTTTGCACTAAAAACAGACCTGATACTTCTTTATCTTTTTCTGAGAAGGCTAGCCCTCATTAACCTTCCCTTCCAACTCAGGATCTACAACCTCATTATCCTCACTATATGGATAACCCTAAATTGAAATAACCCAAACTATATCATCCCTTATCAAGGAAAACCTTACTTGATTAACTTCAATGGAAAATTACCCCTTGATGACTTTATTAAAATAAAACCATTACCCAAAATTTTTCTTAAAGAAATACTAATACATACCTTCATACAGTTGATAAGATAATATATCCTCCCAAAAAAATTCATTATGTCACTTAAATAGAGAGAAAATTGGCTTCAATTTTAAATATTCAAGAGTTATGAGAGAATTAAATATTCCCTAAATCTTTCTAATCTGCTCCACATCTTCAAGATAACCTTGACCACCACAAAATAGAGGTGGATAATGATTCATAAGTACTTGGATGGTGTCTAAGTATAAGGATAATCCTAGATCTACCACTCTATTTGGATTCTAAATAGAGTCAATATCTAAAGAGATAACTCCTACAAAATGAGAATATCCATTTTAAAGCTCAACCCAAAGAATATTCTTTAAAATTTTCTTTGTAGTCTCTTTGAGAGGCATACTCTAAATACCCAAAACATGAATCTAATTCAGTCTATGTTTCACAAATCAATTCATGCATCACTATCATAAACCAATAACAACAAAACACAACTCACCCAAGAAATTAAATATAAAACTCACCCTTTTTATTTTTTTAATACTCTTAAATCTCAATTTTTAAACCATACAATTTTAAAATAAAATTTACAAGTTAAAATAATTTAATAAATTACCTATAAAACATGGTTTCAAAATTCAAACCAGTCATGGAACTCTCTCTTTAATCTTAAAACACTTCATAATATTTCATTGTAAAATCAAAAATTTATGAAATTTAATTTCATTCAAAAGATTTTAAATTTTATTTCAAAAGAAATAACAATTAAAACAACCCATGGGTGTCAAAATACTTTTATAACCACTATAAAATGAATTTTTAAAAATGAAATATTCCATGGAATTCTTTTTTCTAACTAAAAACTAGTTTTATTAATATATGAAACAACATCCCATAGAGGGGAAAAAATAATTAATCACAAACATAATCCAAAAACCACACTCGATAAAATCAATTACATATGAAAAATCCATTAATTACTGTAACACCCCAAGATTTCATAGTACGTTATTTTTTCAAAGTAATTCAATAACTTACACTACACGCAACATTGAGTTCAAGCGCACCATGACTTACCAAACTAGCCATTCAAAAGCGGTTATGAAAAGTATTAACTGAATATTGAACTTTATATAATCCTTATAATTATAGAATCCATATTATGAGTTTCTTAGACATAATGTAATAACATATACATTTTATTCAAATAAAAGAAATATTTTTCAAAAAATGCAATTTTACCACCTTTTAATGGAGAACCCTTTTTAAATCCAATATTTGAAACTTTTATATATTCAATTTGAAAAAATAAACTTCTTCTTTAGAATCAATAAATAAGAATTTAGTTTCAATAAATTTTTGGTGTTTTTATGATAACTTTCATATTTAGGTGAATAGTGAAAAATACTATATTTTAACTGAAAACAACTTTTTTAATAAAAATAATTTATAGTGTTAAGTTATAAATTTTAATGGCTTGGAAGTAAAAATAGATTATATTTTTACCATTTAATCCAATTCTAGTCATTGTAAGTAATTTCACTTTGAAATTGGACATAAACAAGTGTCAAACTTTTGATAGTTATTATTTCTTAAAAATATGCCTTTTGGTTTTGACAGCGGGAATTAATTTTAAATTAAGAAATGAAACTTATATGTTTTTAATTTGGTAAAATAGACTTAATTATTGAATTCAGAATTCCAAAATTAGCTTAGGGTTATTTTTTGGTATTTTTTCTAAAAACTTTTCATTTTTCATGAATAGTGAAAAACACTGAGTTATAGTTTAAAACTGAATTTTTATTTAAATAATTATTTATTTTATTTAAATTTATTTTAGGTCAAAATAGATACATAATACCTATATAAGTTCAATGTAATTCATTGGAGTCGGTTTATAATAATTTTAGATATATAAAAATTTTATTGAACTTTTCACCATCTTTTACCCACCTCCAAGAAGAATTTGTAAATTCACATAAAACTTAATTTTACCGCTTCTGTGAGTTGAATTTCAAAAATCTGAGAGACATGGTTAATATCAAGGAGTAAAATATGGTTCAATAAGATAAAAATAATTTTTGGTGAATAGTAACTTTTTACTATTATTTACCACAGTTAAAAGTAAATAGGGTAATTAAGGGTAAAAATGATATTATTATTACCCTAACACATTTCCTAATTCTATTGGATAAGTGTAATTAAACCAAAAACAACCTTAGGAATAAAATATTACCCTTTAGGTTCACTGGGATTAGATTAAGACATTTATTATTATTTAATTTAAAGAAGAGTTAAAAGAGTTAAAATCAAAGTTGAATAACTAAACCATTTTTAATATAGGGTTATAAATAAGATAAATTACACTATAAATATTCATTAGAAATATAAAAAGATTTCCTAAATAATGGAATTTTATTTATAATTTTTTGAGACTAAATAATTAAATTTATTAATGACACAATGATGATGCAGTAATTACCTTATTAATGAAAGAATCAAACAAATGGTATTATAAATATTAAAATAAATATAATTTAAAAGTTTTTATGAAATACACGAATTTTATAGGTGAATATGACATGATAGGGATAATTCAATATATCTTTTTGAAGTAATCAATTTGTGATGACTTTCACAAAAACAAAATACCAAATAGTGTCAAAATTGATATAAATTAATATTTAAAAAAAATACTATATTATTGGTTGATATAATATTCCTAAAAATGTAAGGTTCGTCCAAAGGACTCAAATAATATTATATATGTCATTAATGAGCCACTTGAGCTTCTCTTGGAAGTTTAGAGTAAGTTTATTAAACATATAGAGTAAGAATACAAGAAGACATGGTAAAAGTTAAACTATTTAACTAAGAGTTAAATCTAAAAGATAAGGTTAAAATGGTAACCTAAACTTGTCTAAAACCTATTGGATGAGATTATTTAGACCCATAACCACCTAATTATAGAAATAAATTCATTTGGAAACATTATAAACCGAATATGATTGTATAATAAATTAATACTTTAATCTTTTCCTAAAGTGACCCTCACCCCTCTTATAAAAGGGAACTTCCCCTTCTCTCAAATTCACACCTCCAAAACCATTTGGCTCGGCCAAACTCTGACCAAATATCCTCCCAAATATCCTACCTTCATCCTAGAGGCCTTCCTTTGGTCAGAAATCCAACTTAAGAAACTCTTTTGATCAAATCAAAAGGAAGAACCTGAAGAAAGGTAATGATTTCACCACCCTCTTTCAAGTTCTCTTATTTTTCCACTTACTCTTTCTTTGTTTTTCCATTATAAAATAATAACTCTAGTATATTATATATACTGTGATGTTATTATAAATATGGAACAACTATATTCATTATTCTATCTATCTTATGAATGATAATGTCACCATGCGTGCGTACGTACAGCTTACCATCTCCACGTCGTGGTGTAATTTGTTATTCAACACTATGTTATTTGGATGGATATAATGATGAGTAATATTTATATAAATAATTAAAATAACATAATAATGTCTCGGTAAAATTAATATACCATCCAATTCCACACCTATAAAAAATGATATTTTTGCTCGTGCATACGTATGGATTACCATCTCCACGACGCAATGAGATTCGTTTCCACGTTCACCATTCATCGACGATTATAAAAATATATATTACTAATAATTATGAAATATATGACATAATAATGCTACTGGATATATATTTGTGTGTGTTTGTGTACTTAAATATATCTTATTCACTTAGTTCCGTTCAATACGATATGAAAACAGAAACAGCGTTTATGCGTACGTACGGACTACCGTCTCCATAAACGGTGTTTTTTATTTCGTATATATATCTATTATAAATATTTATATTCTAAATATATATGATATATAAATCATGTTTTATATTTTTTATTTATTTAAATGTTGATCTAAGTGATACAATCAAGAGTAACAAGTTGAAACACGTACGATGAAGAAAGCGATTATTACCTGAAATGTTAATTTAATATGGAAATTATTATTAAATCGGTAGTATAAAGTCATAAATGAATCATGTATGATAACATAAATATTAATATAGTTCTGTTATAATTTAATAACATACTACGATCTTCATACAAGAGGTTAAACATACCCTCGACTAAAGCAAAGTGCGAGGTAAGGGTTAATTACTCAATCTCATTATTATCCGAGATTGTTTATGTGTAAATATTTACTAGGAAATTTTTATCATCCATGTCCATTTTCATAAAAATGATTTCAAAATAAATATTTTAAGGATTTTTGAAAGGTACTCTTTATCAAGATCAGAATTTTAAATGTTTTAAAGATATATCTTTCTAAATATTTTTAATTAATGTCCATGTTTTCAAAATGATTTTAAGGATTTGTTTATATGGACATGAATGTTTTGAAATGATAATTATTTTAAAAAATTTCAAAGTGGTATGGAACACTTTAATTCAAAAATATCTTTTAAATTAATTCCTTTATAAATGTGTGACTTTTAAATGATTTTACAAAAAGGATATTTCTCTCAAAAAATTTTACTCATCATTTTCAACTATGTCAGCGTCCTTTACTGGATATTATTTTTGATTGAGGTTGATTTATTATAATACAATCTTCCATGTTGTATTGAATGAGTTATGATATGTTTGATTTTGGATGTTCTATTTTTATACCATTCATGGTTTATGGTTAATGTAATGACATTTTTTATTCTAGTTTTAATACGAATGTTTATGTTATGTTTCAACTTTTTCATATGAGGAATGCAGTGGAATTAGTAAGTGACGGGTGGAGCCTACTTTAGATCCTCGATGCATCGGTAGGTCTCATGAGACAAACTAGTGTCTTGGCACAAGGCCTTGACAAAAAATTTATTTGTAGTCTTGACACATGGCCTTGACTATGTGGTAATGATTTCCGACATTAGGCATTCCCCCATTATGAAATTAGTTATTTCATGTGGTTATTCGACTAGAAGAATACCCATGACTATGTTTATAATGGAATTATTTACTCATCTAATATTCCTTCCATAAAATTGTTCTTGTTTATTATTTTGTAATGGTATCTGTTTTCAATTATTCACCATTCCTAATATTTATGTTATCTTTCGTTGTATTTCTTACCCTTACTGATCATTTGAGATCACCCATTTCTATGTTTTAATTTTCCCAGGATTCCAAGAAGTGTATTATGATTGATATGTAGGGTTAATCTAAAGGGAATAATGTCATTCTCAATGAACTATTTTTTTTGTATTGTATGTTAGAAATTTTAATGTAATATTCATGTATGAAATCTATTTTCCAAGATTTCTAAACTGATCGGTCCTTTGGGACTTGATTCCTTATAATCATGCCAATGTATTAAAATAATGCACCGACTCTGGGATTCTGGGGATAGGGCATTATAGTTGGTATCATAGGAACTTTAGAAATAACTTTGCAACCTAGATTTAGATAAACTCTGATTAGAGTACATTCTCATAAGATAGACTTTGAATATTAGTATAGAAAAACTTCCTAGTATTTTGGTAATGTAAATATTTTGGGAGTTTTCTAAGAAAATAAATCCATGTCTAGATACGAGTAGGTAGAGGCGGCACTGGAACAGATGTACCTAGGGGTAAAACCCGAAAACACCATTTTGAGCTAGAATCGAATGGGAACTAGTCCACAACAACGGGCCTTGCTGCACTCTTGGTTACGACACTCCCGGGGGATATGCTTAGGATAATTCTCATTTTCTTTACAAACCACTATGAAGGGCTTATGAGTATATACCTCCTCAAAGAAATTTTTTTTGTGATCATGGATTATATCCATAAACTGTTCAATAAATGTTAGGTATTTTACATATTTGGAATTATGAATTGAGATTCATAAACAGACCTAGTGTATGCCATTGTATAGAAATAGTGCCCAATAGAAGGAATGCGAACTCCAACAATACGTATGATACAAAGAGTAAGAAGGATCATATCTTTCATGGTATTAAGCCAAAATTTAGAAGGTAAATTGTCTCCCATGTATTCTCAACATATGATGAAATAGTATCATGTGTTAATAAGATAAGTAAATAATTCTCTGAGTCCTATGGCTTTGAAGGGAAGCAAGAGAAGAAAATGATGGAAGAGAGAAATATGGATAAAGGGAATAGGGAAAAGAAGGATTTTCCCATATGTGATAAATATGGAAAGAATCACCATGGTAAATGCTTGAAGGGAATAGGAGTTTGTTACAAGTGTGGAGAAAAAATGACACTAAGAATGTGATTAAAAGGGTAAGAAAAAAGTTTCAAATGTACAATGCTTCATCTGCAAGGAGTTGGGACACTATGCGAATCAATGTCTAAATCATCAGAGTATACCCCAAATGATGCTATTGGATAAAAATCAAGTTATGATACTAATGAAGATGAAGAGGAATGATTAAGATTTCTTATGTTGTTATTAATGTATTGTGTCATTTGAGTGTTGTATCAATAGTATACTGGTTACATGAATTATGGAGATAAATAAGGATTGTACCACAGTACTATTTTATTGAGGATTTGAGATTATATGGTTCTAATAAAAGTGACATAATAGTAAGCTACACTTTTTGGAAAATACATGGTTGAACGAAAGGTAATCCTTAATATGGTCCGGATAATGAGGTAGTAATTTTGGAATAAGAGATGGTTGATTTGGATAAATTATATTGAATATTCTTGACTTCCTTGAAACTAATTAATTATTTTTATATTCCATCATTGTTGGATTTTAAAACTTTTTTGGATAGAAGGAGTATATCGAGTATTCTATAAAGAATAAGGGAGCATGAATGTAATCAGTAAGGTTTTATGGTAATTCAGGATGTTGTAGTGTTTTAAAAGAATACATGATGAAGGCGTTCACATGTTATTACCTGGAAAAAAGAATCTTCATTGTGTTTAACTTATTTATAAATTTTGGACTGAGAGTTTGGATATAAGTATTTTGGATAAGTCTAAAGGTTAGAATGAATTAAGTTTGAAATTGGATACTATTGTTAAGGTTATTTTTGGATTGTTATAAAAAGGACATCCCAAAGATTGGGCTACAACAAGTTGCGTCTGGAAAGGTCATGAGACTTGAACCCGCAACCAAAGAGCGACAAAGGTGCATCACCTACGATTGGACTACTTGATGTACTGGTTTGTATAATTTAGTTTTAAATAGTCTGAAAAATGAATTATAAATTTATTATTTTTAGAACCTTATACGATTTGGATAAATAAAATTTTTTATGAAATCATTTGGAGTGAAAGGTGATTTTGTGGTAGGAATTAGTTGAAGGATGACACTCTACATGTCAAGTATATATATATATATATATAATTTTTTTCCTCTTATTAAGACAAAATTTTATTAACCCAATTTCTGATATGGGTTTTCCTACAAAGGTATTTTATATTTTCAACCTTTTATTTTTGAAGAACAATTTTAAATTGCGAGGACTCAATTTATTGAAGGAGGGAAGAATGTAACACCCCAAGATTTCATAGAACATTATTTTTTCAAATTAATTCAATAACTTGCACTACACGCAACACTGAGTTCAAGCACACCACAACTTACCAAACTAGCCGTTCAAAAGAGGTTATGAATAGTATTAACTGAATATTGAACTTTATATAATCCTTATAATTTTATAATCCATATTATGAGTTTCTTAGACATAATGTAAGAAAAAATACATTTTATTCAGATAAAAGAAGTATTTTTCAA
The DNA here is from genome assembly GCA_963277665.1 of Viscum album. Lineage (NCBI taxonomy): Eukaryota > Viridiplantae > Streptophyta > Magnoliopsida > Santalales > Viscaceae > Viscum > Viscum album. The sequence continues at coordinate 1,720,824,594 of OY728141.1, forward strand.
AAAATGCAATTTTACCGCCTTTTAATGGAGAACCCTTTTTAAATCCAATATTTGAAACTTTTATATATTTAATTTTACAAAATAAACTTCTTCTTTAGAATCAGGACATAAGAATTTAGTTTCAATAAATTGTGGTGTTTTCTGATAACATTCATATTTGGGTGAATAGTGAAAAATACTATATTTTAACTGAAAATAAATTTTTTAATCAAAATAATTTATAGTGTTAAATTATAAATTTTAATGGTTTGGAAGTATAAATAGATTATATTTTTACCATTTAATCCAATTCTGGTCATTTTAAGTAATTTCACTTTGAAATTGGACATAAACAAGTGTCAAACTTTTGATAATAATTATTTCTTAAAAATACGCCTTTTGGTTTTGACAGCGGGAATTAATTTTAAATTAAAAAATGCAACTTCTATGTTTTGAATTTGGTAAAATAGACTTTATTATTGAATTATTAATATCAAAATTAACTTAGGGTTAATTTTTGGTATTTTTTCTGAAAACTTTTAATTTTGGATGAATAGTGAAAAACACTAAGTTATAGTTTAAAACTGAATTTTTATTTAAATAATTATTTATTTTATTTAAATTCATTTTAGGTCAAAATAGAAACATAATACCTATATAATTTCAATGTAATTCATTGGAGTCAGTTTATAATAATTTTAGATATATAAAAAATTATTGAACTTTTCACCGTCTTTTACCCACCTTTAAGGAGAATTTGTAAATTCACATAAAACTTAATTTGACCGCTTTTGTGAGTTGAATTTCGAAAATCTGAGAGAAAAGGTTAATATCAAGGAGTAAAATGTGGTTCAATAAGATAAAAATAATTTTTTTGTGAATAGTAACTTTTTACTATTACTTACCACGGTTAAAAGTAAATATGGTAATTAAGGGTAAAAATGATATTATTATTATCCTAACACATGTCCTAATTCTATTGGATATGTGTAATTATACAAAAAGGAACCTTAGGAATAAAATCTAATCTTTTAGGTTCACTTGGATTAGATTAAGACATTTATTATTATTTAATATAAATAAGAGTTAAAAGAGTTAAAATCAAAGTTTAATAACTAAAGAATTTTTAATATAGGGTTATACATAAGATAAATTCCACTATAAATATTAATTATAATGATAAAAGTATTTACTACATAATGGTAGTTTATTTATAATTTTTAGAGATTAAATAATTAAATTTATTAATGACACAATGATGATGTAGTAATTACCTTATTAATGAAAGAATCAAATTAATGGTATTATAAATATTAAAATAAATATAATTTAAATTTTTTTATGAAATACACTAATTTTATAGGTGAATATGACATTTTAGAGATGATTCAATGTATCTTTTTCTAAGTAATCAAGTTGTGATGACTTTCAAAAAAACAAAATACCAAATAGTTTCAAAATTGACATAAATTAATATTTAAAACAAATATTGTATTATTGGTCGATATAATATTTATAAAAATGTAAGGTTCGGCCAAATGTCTTAAATAATATTATATATGTCATTAATGATCCTCTTTAAGTTCTCTTGGAAGTTTAGAGTAAGTTTATTAACCATATAGAGTAAGAATACAAGAAGACACGGTAAAAGTTAAACTATTTAACTAAGAGTTAAATCTAAAAGATAAGGTTAAAATGGTAACCTAAACTTGTCTAAAACCTACTAAATGAGATTATTTAGACCCATAACCACCTAAGTATAGAAATAAATTAAATTGGAACCATTATAAACCCAATATTGTTGTATAATAAATTAATACTTTAATCTTTTCCTAAAGTGACCCTCACCCCTCTTATAAAAGGGAACTTCCCCTTCTCTCAAATTCACACCTCCAAAGTCATTTGTATTGGACAAAATATGCCCAAATATCCTCCAAACTATTCTAACTTCATCCTAGAGGCATTCCTTTGGTGAGAAATCCATCCTAATAATCCCTTTTGATCAAATCAAAAGGAAGAACCCGAAGAAAGGTAATGATTTCACCACCATCTTTCAAGTTCTCTTATTCTTCCACTTACTCTTTCTTTGTTTTTTCCATTATAAAATAATAAATCCAGTATATTATATATACTGTTATGTTATTATAAATATGGCACAACTATAATCATTATTCTATCCATCTTATGAATGATAATGTCACCATGCGTGCGTACGTACAGCTTACCGTCTCCATGCCATGGTGTAATTTGTTATTCAACACTATGTTATTTGGATGGATATAATGATTAGTAATATGTATATAAATAATGAAAATAACATGATAATTTCTATGTAAAATTAATATACCATCAAATACCACAGCTTTATGGAAATTATATTGTCGCTCGTGCGTACGTACGGATTACCATCTCCATGACGCGATGAGATTTGTTTCCACATTCACCATTCATCGACGATTATAAAAATATATATTACTAATAAGTATTTAATATATTACATAATCATTCTAATAGATATATGTATTTGTGTGTGTGTGTACTTACATATATCTTATTCACTTAGTTCCGTTCAATACGATATGAAAACGGAAACAGCATTTATGCGTACGTACGGACTACCGTCTCCATAAACGGTGTTTTTATTTCATATATATGTCTATTATACATATTTATATTCTAAATATATATGATATATAAATCATGTTTTATATTCTGTAAGTATTTAAATATTGATCTAAGTGATACAATAAATAGTAACAAGTTAAAACACATATGATAAAGAAAGCGATTATTACCCGAAATGTTAATTTAACATGGAAATTATTATTAAATGGGAAGTATAAAGTCATAAATGAATCATTTATGATAACATAAATATTAATATGGTTCTGTTATAATTTAATAACATACTATGATCTTCATACAGGTGGTTAAACGTACCCTTGACTAAAGGAAAGTGCAAGGTAAGGGTTAATTCCTCAATCTCATTATTATCCGAGATTGTTTATGTGTAAGTATTTATTGGGACATTTTAATCATCCATGTCCATTTTTCATAATAATGATTCCAAAATGAATATTTCAAGGTTTTTTGAAAGGTACTCTTTATCAAGATCATAATTTTAAATGTTTTAATGATTTATCTTTCTAAATATTTTTAATTAATGTCCATGTTTTCAAAATGATTTTAAGGATTTGTTTATATGGACATGAATGTTTGGAAATGATAATTCTTTTCAAAAGTTTCAAAGTGGTATGGGACACTTTGATTCAAAAATATCTTTTAAATTACTTCCTTTATAAATGTGTGAATTTGAAATGATTTTACAAAAAGGATATTTCCCTCAACAAGTTTTACTCATCATTTTCAACTATGTCAGCATCCTTTACTGGATATTATTTTTGATTGAGGTTGATTTATTATAATACAATCATCCATGTTGTATTGAATGAGTTATGATATGTTTGACTGTGGATGTTCTATTTTTATACCATTCATGGTTTATGGTTAATGTATTGACATTTCGTATGTTATTTTTAATATGAATTTTTATGTTATGTTTCAACTTTTTCATATGAGGAATGCAGTGGAATTAGTAAGTGACGGGTGGAGCCCGCTATTGCTCCTCGATGCATCGGTAGGTCTCATGAGACAAATTAGTGTCTTGGAACAAGGCTTTGACAAAAATTTTATTTGTAGTCTGGGCACAAGGCCTTGACTATGTGGTAATGATTTCCGGCATTAGGCATTCCCTCATTATGAAATTAGTTATTTCATGTGGTTATTCGACTAGTAGAATACCCATGACTATGTTTATAATGGAATTATTTACTCAGCTCATATTTCTGCCATAAAAGTTTTCATGTTTATTATTCTATAAAGGCATCTGTTTTCAATTATTCACCATGCCTAATATTTATGTTATCTTCTGTTGTATTGCTTACCCTTAATGAGCATTTGAGCTCACCCCTTTATATGTTTTAATTTTTCCAAGATTCCAAGAAGGGTATTATGATTGATATACAGGGTTAAGCTAAAGGGAATAATGGTGTTCTCAATGAACTTTTTTTTGTATTGTATGTTAGAAAGTTTAATGTAATGTTCATGTATGCAATCTATTTTCCAAGACTGCTAAACTGATCGGTCCTTCGGGACTTGGTTTCTTGTAATCATGCCAATGTATTAAAATAATGCACCGACTCTGGGCTTCAAGGGTTGAAGCGTCACAATTACCATTAACCCAATGGTACAACCCACTGGGATCATTTTAGAATGAAAGGGAGGGAAAATGAAAATTCTAAAGAAATAGAATTGTGCACGGTTTGGACACATGGGCTGGTAAACCATGAATCATTCATGAAATTGGCTCTAAAATGGTTACATGACCATTCAGTATAGGCCCCATATGATTTAAAAAATTATACATGCTAACCGTGAAACCCTAGTTTGTTCATTAATTTCACCTATGAAACTCAAATCGACTCCTAAAATCATTAACGTACTCATCAGGGATCAAAATACTATCATAGCATATCAAAATACACTAAAGATACTCAAAAAACACTAAAAATCAAGACCAAATTCCAAACCACTAATGGAAACTCGAGATTCTGAACCAGAAAGAGAAATCTAGACTCCTTGATGCGCTTAACTCTTGAGTTCTAATGAAATTAAAAATCTATTTTCTACTCAAATGCACCCCAAATAGAAAGAATTCAATTTGATACCATTTTATCATAAACCAGCCTAGGACACCCCTAAACTGTCCACCCAGAACAGTCCAAAACAATTCATGAGGTGCATTCCTAATCACCACAGGCTAGTGATAAGCACCAAGGTATCAAGAGAGTATATATATGGGAATTATTTCAACCTCAATATATAAATACACATCCAATCATATTAAAAATTCATAAATAAATAAAACATGAAATAAAATAAAAAATAATAAATAGACATCAATAATCATCACAATATAAGTTATAACAAAAGAAAATCCCTTTCCCCAAAGGTAGATACAAGATCATCTGGAAAAAAAATTCAAAAACATCCGCTGTCAACCATATCCATTTGACTCTCAGCCACTCTCTACATCCCAGACTAACCATCCTTGAATAACCCAATTACCTCAAACATAGAGTGTAGACATTGTGGTACCTAAAGGAGGCTATTAGATCAACATACACTAAATGGTGCATGCATGAAGTGAGAGAAACCAAACCCAGTAGAATCCCACCAATTATTTTTTTATTATTCCTTTAATATGAAATTTCAACAATGATAGTTTGAAATACAATATAAAATATATTTTCATTATTAATTATAAAACTTTATTTTTATTTTATTTAAATGAAAATTTTCACTTTGAAAACATTTCATTTTCGGAAACCTCTTTTGATGAAACATCCATTTGAAAATACACTTTTAATAAAATTTAAAATACACTTTTTAAATTTTACTTTAATGATGTTAAATAAAAAATTAATATGAATAGATAAAGAAACAAAAAAACCACATCACTAATAAAAGAAAGAAAATAAGTAGATGTTGAAGACTACCATGTTATAGATTCCAATCAAACTAGGGAACAAAAAACAAGGATGTCTTATATAGATTATATTATAGAATCATGGGAAACACACTAGGTTATAAGGTGATATAGTCCTATACCTTACTAAACAAGGGATCAACATCCATTATATGTTGCGTCCTACACACAATACACCCAAATAGCATGCACCGAGCATGATTGAGGGAACATCCCATTAATCTGGGCCTAACACGCAATTAAGGGGGCACTAATTGCATGTGACTATCTAGTCTAGTATAAATATTGACCTCTCACTTAGTTCCAAATGTAGCCATGAAATTCGAAACATGAGGTGATCAATTAAGAAATTAATGTGATTTGTAAAAAATCCAATGAAATCTCACCTGACCACTAATTCCCTCACATGAAACAGTCTATTTCATTTCATTCCCGTCATAAAGATAAAGAATATCCCCCTTAGGGGTTACAGTCTATATCAAACACACTGATTAAAGTGGTTCAAGAGGGTTCAATACATTTACACAATTTATGAAAAATAATAAAAAGTGAAAATGGCCCTTTATGAAAACTAACTTGGGATTCCAAGTACTTAATAACCATTTGAAATACATTTCCAAAAAAACTACTAGTTTAAAATCATATTTGAAATTAGTTATGGAATTAATTCCACTCTTTATAAAACATCCAAAAATACAAATCATACTTCTTAATATCATTTCATGGACCACAATCGGTTAAATCCCTTCACATAGAAAAAATCCATCCTTAACTAAACCATCAAAACATTTCTAATACACTTAGACTTCAAAAAATATTTATAAGTCAAACACCATTTGAAACATGCTTTTTTCAAGTGAAAACGTGTTCCAAAACATTTATAAAATCCAATTTAATATTACATATAAACATAATTCATCAAATAAAACATTTTAAAATCTCTAGCATCAAATGACATTCCAGATAAAAGAAGAACACAAAAAAACTACCTTAATTGAAGGCAAATTGATCCAAAAGTCATCGCCTTTGATGGAGAACACCCAAACAAATTAGAAGAAAACCTGAGAAAGACTTAGACCCCCAAAATCAGAAATTATACACAAATAAGACCCTAATCTTGGACTAGGAATCCCTTAGGGTTCAAGTGAGGGATAGAAAACAAAATAAATAGGTGTAGAGGGGAAGATAGAAGTGAAATAGAGATGAAAAAGAAGAAGAGAAGTGGGGGATTTACCTTGAAGAAATCCTCTCAAAAATAAAGGATGAGGGCTTGGATTCAAGATAGGAGAAAAGGAGTGATCTCAGCATATTTCTCTCTCATGCATAGGAGGCTTAGCCAAACCAAATAAGGGATGTATGAGGAGAAATTTTGGTAAAAAGGGGTAGGGGTGGAATAGGAAAATCACATTTTCAATAAACTGGGTAGGTCGTATGGTTGGGACACACAATTTGATAAACCTTGTTCCAACCCTGAAAAACATATCTTTCAAGATGTAGAATGATTCACACAGTTTCCATATGGATTTTTTTAATCATACACAAATTGTGTGACTTACAACCCACATGTAGAGGTACCTCACATGGTCCTCCCTAAGTCGTGTGTGACCCATGCATACCAAACCATGCACGTTCAAAATAAACTAAAAACTTCCCCCACGTAAGGGTCACCCATACGCATGTAAGGGTTAGTCAGATGGTTTTCACTAACCATGTTCACTGAGCCATGTGCCTCATGAATCCCTCATAAGGTTCATCCATACTGTTTACTTAAATAATACGGTGAGAAAGTTGAAAGTGTGCGCCATAAGGAAAAATTCTAGAAAATTAAAAATTTATGTCGAAACTCTCTAAAATTTTAAAAGACCCCAAAATAATATGGAATATATAGAACAAAAGTAACACAATGTGACACAATCAAAAACGTACACTGAAATCATGGTGTAATCATAAAATACTAATATTATTCAATTAAAGAAAAAATTCATTTAGTGACAATTTTGAAAACTGGCACATAATGCTTTGTGTTTTTATTTTTTATTATTTTATGACTATTTTTCAAAAAACTATTGCTAAATTTTGTTTTTTACTTTTAAAATAATTTATTTAAATTTAATGGTGATTTTTTTAATTTGATGCTAAATCTATTTTTTATTTTTTCAATTTATTTTTAATATTTTTAACATCACTTTTTAAAAAAAATGTCACCAAATTAATGATAAAAAAATAATAAATATTAAATAATTAATTATTATTTATTATTAATAATAATAATTTATTATTTATAATCATTTATTATTTATTATTTAAAAAATATATTAATTATTAAGTGTTACTTTTTATTTATTTATAATTTTTAATTATTAGTTTGTAATTATTTGAAACCTAAACTAATTCTTAATTATCAATTTGTTATTATTTAATTACTTATTATTTAATTATTTATTATTTATTATTTATTATTCATTATTTATTATTTATTATTTATTATTTATTATTATTATTTTAATAATTATTTATTATTTACTATTCATTCACTATTTAATTAATATTTGTTTATTATGCATTTATTATGTAATTATTATGTATTTTTATATATTAATAATATATTTATTATCTAATTATTTTTAATTTATTTATTTTTTATTTCTGTGTTATTTATTTATCTATTTATCTATTATTTATTTATTTATTTTTTATTTTTTTATTTATTAATATTATTCGTTATATATATATATATATATATTATATTTTTATTATTTAAAATTTATTTTTTTATTTTTTTATTAATAATTATTTGTGATTTATCATTTATTTATTTTTTATTTATTTAGAATTTATTATTTATTATTTATTTAGTAATTTTTTATTTGTTTATTTCTTTACTTATTTACTTATTTATCATTTATTTATTACTTATTATTTATTATTTATTATTTATTATTTATTATCTATTATCTATTTTGTATTATTTATTATTTATTATTTATTATTTATTATTTATTATTTATTTATTTACTATTTATTTACTATTTATTTACTATTTATTTATTATTTATATATTTTTTTAATTAATTTATTACTTATTTATTAATTTTTATTTATCTATTTATTTATTTATTTATTTATTTTCTATTTATTATCTATTATTTATATATTATTTATTTATTTATTTATTGTTAACTAACATAATATTTATTTATTAATTCATTATTTATTCATTATATATTTTCTATTTATATATTTGTTATTAATTATTTTTTAAATTTTATTGTCTATTATTTAATTAATTTTATTTACTGATTATTTATTCATTATATTTAATTTAATATTTATTATTGGTTATTTGTTTATTATTTATTTATTATTTATTATTTATTATTTATTATTTATTATTATTATTTTATTTTTTAGTATTTTTTATTTATTATAATTATTTTATTATTTTATTATTTTATTTTTTATATTTATTATTTTATTATTATTTATCATTTATTTATTATTTATTAATTATATATTTATTAAATATTTTTCATATATTATAAATTATATATTATATATTTACTTTTTATTATTTATTTATTTTTTGTAATTTTTTATTTTTTATTTATTCTTTATTTTTTTATTAATTTTATCTATTTATTTATTATTTTTAAACTATTTATTAATATTATTTATTATTTATTATTTATTTGTTGTTTTTATTGTATGTTATTTATTTTTTTATTATTTTTTATTTTTTATTTTTTATTTTTTATTTTTTATTTTTTATAATTTATTATTTTATATTTGTTTATTTATTATTTATTATTTAGTTATTTACCATTTATTTACCATTTATTTATATTTTATTTATTATTTATTTATTATTTTATATTTATTATTTGTTTACCATTTACTTATCATTTATTTATTTTTAATTATTTAATTTTTATTTATCTAATATTTATTTATTATATAATATATATATATGCATAATAAATAATAATAATATTGATATTAATTAAATAATAATAAATATTAAAACTTATATAATAAATAATAATAAATATTAAAACTTATATTATAAATAATAATAAATAACAAATAAATACTTGTATGCGTATTTATTTACATATATTTATCTATATATATACAAGTATATTAAAGTCCATTTAGTTTTCACATGAAGAGCTTGTTGGAGTGGTAAATCCTTTGCAGAATAACCAAAAGGTAAGTGGTTCAAATATCAACCCACACATATATATGATTAGTTAATATAGAAATGATATTTGAATAAATAATAAGTAAATGAATAAAAAATATTTTTTAAAAAAAAAAATATAATTCATTTAGCGATGGTTTAAACCACCGATAAATGGTTTGACGATGCTTTTTCAAAAGTGCTGGGAAATGTTTCCTGACACTGCATCTTGTAGCTGTTTCAAAAAAGCTTCATAAAAACATTTTGTAATGATTTAAACGGCTTCTAAATGCTTATTTTGACATTGTGATTTTATAGGAATAATTCTAGATTTCTCATGTTGAATATCTTTGTAAAAAATAATATTTTTACAAAAAAAATAATAAATAATAAATAATATTTAAAAAAAATTAAAAATGTTTAAAGCGTTTAATAGTGGTTTAAGAAACTACTAAATGGTTCCATGATGCTTCTACAAAAGTGCTAGAAAATGTTTCATGACCCCACATCTCATGGCAGTTTCAGAAAAGTATTGCGAAAACAGTTAACAATGGTTTCAACTGCCTCTAAACACTTATTTCAACATAGTGATTTTAAAAGAACAAGTTTGGATTTTTCATGTTGAGTGTCTTCATACCATGATTATCCACGTGTTTTAACTAAAGATTCATAATCATTATAATATAAGATGCAATCATTTAAACCTGAATGAATCTTTTGATCATCCAGATAAAAAATTATGAACTAACTTTTTTCTTTTATAGAAATTTACTAGTAGCACATTTCCCTTTTGAAACAACGATTTAACCAAAAAAAATATTCGATTAAAACAACTATTAAACATTCCAAAATCTAATTTAGTAGCTATAAATTTTGTAACTGTTTCTAATTTGATTAACTTGCATCCAATATATCTGGAAACCTTGGTAGATTTCAAGAATTCAAAAAATTGTAATGGTTCTAATTCAAAAGTAGAATTATCATTCAAAATTTTTGTTTCTTAAAATGATGGTTCCACAACCACATGTACCATGTTTTGAAATTTTGACTAATGAGGAATTAAAAAAACATATTTCCCCTTAAATTATGTTCACCATTTTAGAACCCGAAATCATAATCATCTCGAAAACCAAAATATAATATATAAACTCCAATAGTGACAAATGTTTCAAATCTCCTGAGATCAAATTTCTTACAAGGATACGTAATTATCCCTTTTGAAACATATTTTGGATTTCATGATGAAAATTTCATAAATTCTTCAACACCCCCAATGAAGATAGGATTTATACCAGAACCAAATAATTTTTTTTGCTATGACTTATTAAATCATGACCTTGTAATAAAAATCATCGTCAACCTCCACTATCTATGGTTTCATGAACAATAGTAATATTTAGTTTATAATAAAAAACTGTTTTTAAAATTTTTTAAATAAATATATATTTTAAAATCATTATACTTTTTAGTTAAATGAAGCTGTTGAAAAAAATTATTTTACAATTTTATAACTATTTTATTATTTTTATAACTAAATTAACATTTATGAATTTATTATAATCTTTATTTATAACAATATATCATAAAATTTATTATTTATTAATTTATATAATTATATAGAATTACATTTTATGGTTTTCATTTACTTATTTTATAATCATTCATGCAACTAATAGTATTTTTTCTTAACTACATTTTATTAATTTATTTTTTACTTAATATAAGTTTATTTATTTTAATATATTTTATTAATTTTTTAATTATGTTTTAAGTTTAATATATATATATATATATATATATATTAGATTCAAAATTATTTTAAGATTTTTTACTATGATATTTTATTATTATTTTTACTTAACTAAATTTCATTAATTTTTTATTTTTTATTTTTTATTATAATTTTTATTTATTGTTATAATTTTAAATAATTTTTACTAATTTATAATATTTTTATTTATTCATTTTTTATTTTTTATTAAATAATTAGTAATTTATAATTATTTTTTATTGATGATATTTAATTTTTATCAATTTTTTAATAATATTACTATTTATTAAGTATTAATAAAAATAATATTTAATAAGTTTTAATTTTTAAATATTTATTATTTTATGATATATTTTTATTATATAGATACTATATAAATTATTTTTAAAATTATTTTTTAATTTATTATATAATTAATTTTAATAAGTATTATGTGAGCTTTTTCACTAAACGAATAATTTAATACAATATTAAATTAATAATTAAAAAACAATAATATTTTCATTACATAACTAATTTTTATTATTTTAACATAACTTTTATTATTTATTATAATATTCATATTGTTAATATATCTTTTTATTTTATTTAATTTTATAATAATTTTTTTATTTTTTTATAAATATATAAATTATTTTCATAATTATTTTAGTATTTTTTTTAATATTATATTTTATTCTTTTTTTAATTATCTAATTTTTATTATTTTTCTATATTTTTTAATTTATATTTAAATTGATTTATTTTAAAATATTTATTAATTTTAAATAGGTTATAAAATAACTAATCATGTATAAATTATTTTTTTGTTAAAATCATTATAAATTTTTATTATTTTTAATTATTATTTTTTTATTTTTTATTAATTTTTTATATTATTATTATTTATTTAATATTAATATTAATTTACTAATTTTTACTAAGTATATTTTCCTACATGTAATAATTTATTTTTATATTTATATTAAAACAAATTAATTAAGGAAATAAAAATAAAAAAAATTAAATTAAAAAATAAAATTAATTAAATTATTAAAAAGAAACAAGTTAAATTAAAACAACAATACGAATCATCTAATAATAAAATAAATAAATAAAAATAACTAATAACCTTAAAAAAAGGTTTAGAAAAATACCTCCCAATTTTCGTTATAACAAGTGAATCTAGATCCCAAACATTGCATCTAGATCACAAGACACTTTTGAGAGAAATAGAGAGAATGAAAATTAAATTTTGAGTGAAGAGGGTTGGGTAGAGGGGTATTTATAGTTTTGTTTTTGGTAATGGACATTTGTGGTGGAAGTATTTTAAAAGGTGAGTTCCATTCATATACACGCTATAAGAAAAATGACCTGGGGACTCAACCCCACAATCGACGCCTCACACCGCATCCCCCCTTCCACCCTAGCCGCCAGCGGGTGCAGTAGCGGTGGACATTAATATCAAATTTATCAATGGCATTTTTTACGATGGAAATTTGTGAATTTTTTTTATTTTCCATATTATTTGTGATGGAATAAATATCCATCATAAATAGTAGTCATTATATTTTATTTGTACAGTTTTTTAAAAAAATATTTATGATGGATTGTATGTCATAAATAAACTACTACCTTTTTTAAATTATACAACTATTAACCCAATTGGGTTAAAAACACTATAGGAAATGGAATATCTGCGACGGTCGATTTGCGACGGCATCCCGTCGCAAAATACCTTTTGCGACGGGGCTCCGTCGCAAATCGCCAGTTGCAGAAAACGGCGTCGCAAATAGTTGTGTTTGCGGCGGTCCCATCGGAAAAATAGTATTTGCGACGGTATTTTTCCCCGTCGCAAATTGTTTTTCGTTTATATATAAAAAGGGTATATTCGACGGGTCGTCGCAGATATATTAGTTGCGACGGGTTTCTGACCCGTCGCAAATGGGAAATTTAAAAAATATTTGTGACCTATGTATTTGCGATGGACCGTCGCAGAAATAGTTTTTACGACGGGTATTCTTCCCATCGCAAATGGGATAGTAAAAAAATATTTTACGACGGGACACCCCGTCGCAAATACTCACGTCGCAAATACTAAAAAAAATAAAAAAGATGAAATAATTAATACAAATCGTATAATATTATATAAAAATAATATTATTATTAATAATATAAAAAAGTTCTATTATTATAATATACATAAAAATATATAAAAGATAATTATGAAATATTAATATAAAATAATAATAATATGAATATAAATAATATTATATTATATAATAATACTAATATTAATAATATAAAAAATTAATATAATAATATTATTATTAAATTATGTATATAATAATATTATTAATATTAATAATATAAAGAAATTATATTATTATAATATTAATAATAAAATATATATATAATATAATTATGAAATATTAATATCAAAAATAATAATAATATGAATATAAATAATATTATATTATATAATAATAATACTAATATTAATAATATAAAAAATTAATATAATATTATTATTATTAAAATAAACATACATATTTATGAAAAAATAATATTAATATTATTAATATTAATAAAATTATAAAATTATAAACTTCTCAATATTAACAATAAATATAAAATATTAAAAGTTATATTACTAAAATAAGAAGACATTAAAAATAATACTAATAAGTAATAAAATATTAAAAAAAATAAAAACAAATTAAATCATGCAATATTCATACAAATATGAAAGAGGAATTGTAAATAGTTAATATGAAAATAAACTACGAACTCAAATGTTTTTTACATGTAAAAAAACACTGGGGGTGGATAATATGGAGGACCTGGAGGAGGTGGTGGAGGAAACTCCATCCCTAAACTATGAGTCAGACGACGCATATACTCCATCTGCTCCTGATGTTGCTCCTCATATTGACGCCTCTCCTCATCCTGTTGCTGACGCATCTGATCCTGCCCCTAACGCAAATCCCTTATAAGCTCACTCTGAGCACGCAGCTGCTCTTGATACTGTAAGGCGGAAGATGATGTCTCTCCACGAGCTCATCTCGAGCTGGACGCCGACATCGCATTAGTACCATAATAAGCTGCAAGAGTCAAATGAGAGTTGATACAAACTACTCGGCCCTTTTTGAAGCCATACTGGGTCGCCTGCATCCATGTCGTCTCATCAAAATGGTGGGCACTAGTCTGATCACCCGTCTCGTCTTGACTCTCAGCCTTTGTCTGAGAGGTCGTAGCCTCATATAACTCCTTAAGTTTCAATTAGAAATTAAAATAATTAAAATACTATATGCATTTAATTTGAGAACTGAAAAGAAAATAATACTGACCACAATCTGACACTGGCGGTCACCTCTAATCTCTCTAGTAGACGGATCAGTGTACATCCTCCGATAAACATCGTACGTCCTAATACCGGGCTGCTCGGCTTCCTATATGAATATAAAATAAACTGTTTATATTTAAAGTTGTATAAAATATTAAAAAAAAGTACTTACCAGACGCTCTCTATGTGCACTAAATGTACGACTACCAGCTCTATGTGTCACCTCTTGCCTCCCCTGATTCTGTCGACCCAATGCAGATCTCCTCTGAAACCCACCACCCAACCAGTGTGTACATAATCCATCCCAAACGTGAGATGAAATGTACTCTGGTTGGTGGGATCTACAAGACTCATCAAATTCTGTCACTCCGGCTTTCCTCACAACCACCTTTCTCAAATTATGAAAAAACTTATGGAAACGGTCATGCATAGACACCACCCATGCCGCGTGGATAGTGGCATGCATGCTCTCGTCGATTGGATACCATAAACCCTAATATAAAGTTATTAATTAATTAAATTTCAAAATAAATAATATTTAACTACGTACCAGCCAATGATCGAACATGGCGGCCTGCACATCAGCGGGAATCTGATCCCATGTGAGCCAGGGCTGAGAAAAATAATTGCACAAGATAGCGCTCCCCTGTCCAATAGATATATGCGTAAAACTGTGGAAAAAGAACAAATAATCAAACAATTAGAATATAAATAAATTATAATGAAAGATAACTAAAATACACATATTATCGTACCATCGCTTGTGCGCATCGAATCCAAGAGGTGGGCGTCGCATAGGGATAGGATCTGGAATCATCAGTCTGGTAAGACCACGCCCCCTTCGAGTGCTCCCTGTAGTGCCAATAGCCTGAGGGTCAGATGAATCAATAACCTCATCATCCATAGGTATCTCAGCCTCCAGCAACTAATGATACGTTTCTGAGTCCATCTGAAACATGAAATGATTGTTATTAGCAAACAGTTGAAAATAACTATTATGTATAGATATATATTTTTTATGATTCTAACCAGCATTTTACTGTGTCAATGTTCATCTTCATCATCATCTTTAGAGTTTTCAATGTCAATGTCTTCATCTTCCTCATCAACATCATCAATTTCCATATTAGTTTCACTTTCATCATCTCTTATCATTTCAAATTCATTTGTAACATTATTGAAAACTCTATCACCGTTGGCCCTTAACTGTGGGGTTTCATCCTCGATATTCATGTTTCTTTGTGAAAAAGATGTATTTTGAGGAGTGTCCTGAAAAATTTCATTTCCTTGCACTTTAGTTGAACCACATTCAGTTTGAGTAAACTGATTTTCTCGAGATTTAACTTTTATTATACTCCACCAATCATCCAACTCTTTTGCAGTAGCACAATATTTTGCATAATAAATTTGATGTGTCTGATGAGCCAATAAAAATGGTTCATTTACTACGAGAAGACTTTTATGTTTAATATCAACAATTCCATGAGTTTTATGAATACACAAGCCTCTATCAGTATCCACCCATCGACATTTAAACATTGTTACATAATTCTGTCCCAAATAACACAGTTCAATAATTTCTTCAAGCATGCCATAAAAGTCAACTTCAATATCTCTATGATGTGATCCATTCAAAAAAACACCACTATTCATTGTTTTCTTTGATTCCCCATATGCACGTATATTAAAGCAATAACCCTTCACCACATATGCATTATAAGATTTAACCATTTTGGATGGTGGGCTACACAATATACGCAATCGACTGTCAATCTTATCAGCATATACAGATACATGAAAATATGTAAAAAAAATATCACTATTACAAGTAATAAATTGATTTTATATGTAAAACCAAAAAATAATGTACGTTACCTGTTTGTGAAACCAGTAGTAAATTTTTTTTGCCGACGTTCTTCTAAGCCAGCTACTGTAATTTGTGGAAATTGTTTATTGGTATGATCATCATATAACCTACAAATACAATATGATTAATTTACTGTAACAGAATCTATAGAATAAGGGATTGGATCACTCACTGTACAATTGGTGACATTTCTTCATAGTTGAGTAGAACATATGTATGAGCTCTATGATGTTCATCATCTGAAAGCCATCTACCATGAACTCCACCAAAGCCAAGTTCGGGCTAATTAAAAACTGATAATTGATTGTTCATATCATCATTAACATTCCTATCGTTCTGGCCCATCGGTTAAATTTTGAGGGATATTCATATTCCAAATAATGAGAGTAGAATAAAGAAATTTCCTCTCGCAAATAAGCTTCAGCAATTGAGCCTTCAACTGATGCTTTGTTGCGTACTTTTTTCTTCAATTTCTGCATGCATCTCTCAAATGCGTACATCCATCGAAACTAAACCGGACCTCCACATTTTTCTTGATGTGGAAAATGTAATATCAAATTTTCCATTGAGTCAAAGAAAGTCGGCGGAAATATTTTTTCTAGTTTTCATATAATTACAACAACATCTTCTTCCAGTTTTCTTAGTGCATCGTAGTCTGTTGTCGCCGCACACGTTTCTCGGAAAAAAATATGATATATCTGTTATAGAATCCCAAATCTTAGAATTAAAAAAATCTCTTAATCTAATAGGCATAAGTCTTTCTATTATAACATGACAACCATGACTTTTTAATCCGGTAATATGACCATTTTTAACACATCTTCCCAAGTTGGAAGCATATCCATCTGGAAGTCTCAAATCTGCAATCCACTGAAAAAATAATAAGTGACTCTCTTTGGTCAGTGTATAAACTAAATTAATCTCTATGATCTAACATTTTCAAACAATTCAAGTTCTGGTCACCTGTAAATTTGGGCAAGATCTAATCATGTCTTTAAATTATCTTTGGTTTTACCTGGTGTATCCAAAACTGTATGAAATAAATTATCAAAACAGTTCTTCTCAATATGCATGACATCCAACATGTGTTGGACCAACAAATTAGACCAATATGGCAGATTCCAAAAAATTCTCCGTTTTGTCCAATTGTGTTCTTTCCCAAAGCAATGAATTTTATGTTGGTTTATTGTCGGTCCAAAAGTGATGGAAGGTAATGAAAATACAACTGATTTTAACTCTTTAACTGAGATAATTTTTGGAGGTTCATCTCTTTTAATTCTGCCTTTTCTGAAATGTGATTTATTTCTCTGAAAAGGATGATCGATTGGAAGAAATCTGCGATGACAGTCAAAATAGCAAGGTTTTTTTCCATTCACGAGCATAAATGATTTTTTGTCTCCCATACAGTAAGGACATGATTTTGGACCATGTGTACTCCATCCAGATAACATGCCATATTCCAGGAATTCACTAATTTTCCACATCAAATTAGCTTTCATTACAAAATTTTATTTCGCAGCAGCATCATATGTACCAACACCATGACTCCACAATAAATTTAACTCATCAATCAATGGTTTCAAATAAATATAAATATTCTTTTTCGGATGTCCTGGGATTAATAATGTCAAAAAGATATAAGGCTCTTTCATCAACATCCATGGAGGTAAATTGTATGGAGTTATAAAGACAGGACAACAGGAATACTGACTACCAAAAGATCCAAATGGACAAAAACCGTCATTAGAAAGACCCAATTGCACATTTCAGGATTCTAAAGTAAAAGATGGATGCACTTGATCAAAATATTTCCATGAATCGCCATCATATGGATGAATCAAGCTTTTACCATTTGAAATATTGGTTTTGTGTCATGACATCGTTGTCGCTGTGTTCTAAGACATAAATAAACGCTGCAACCTGGGTGTAAGTAAGAAATATCTCAACTATTTTATAGGAATAAATCCAGACTTCCCTGATTGAGCTTCTTTATACCTCAATTTTCCACATGTGGGACAACTATCCAACGACTCGTTTTCACCAGAATATAAGATGCAATCATTTGAACATGCATGGATCTTATGATAACTAAGGCCCAGATTACGAACCAGTCTCTTGCTCTCATAATAATTAGCAGGCATCACATTTTCTTTAGGTAATAGTACTTTAACCAAAGAAAATATCTTATCAAAATAGTTATTTGACATTCCATTATCTGATTTAATAGCCATAAATTTTGAAACTGCTTCTAATTTTCTTATCTTGCAACCAGGATATAATGCATCCTCAGTAGACCTGAACAACTCAGCAAATTCAGATGGTGCCAACTCAGGAGGTAAATCAACATCATCCTTGATTTCAGTTTGATGAATGGATGACCCTGCAACATGTTGTACTAAATTTTGAAATCGTGATGGATCCGGAATCAAATTATTAGTCTCTTCTCTGGAACTGTGTTCGCCGTGTTGATACCAAAAAATATAATCTGATTAAAAACCATAACGCAATAGATGTTGCCCAATGATGTCAAATTTCTCAAACGTTCTCAGAGCACATTTTTTACAAGGACACTTAATTGTCCCTTCTGAAACAAATTCCGGGTTTGATGATGCAAATGATAAGAAAGCTTCAACACCATCAACATATACAGGATTTAAACTAGAACCATTTGGATTTCTTCGCTAATTTATCCAAGCATGATCATCTAATAATGATTGATGTCGATTTACTTATTCCATATTCATATATATGTTTCTAAAAAAATTTAAACCATTAATGTTGTTAAATAATTTGATATAAGAAAAACAATATCCTAAAAAGAGAAGATACATAATTACAGTTATTTATTAGTAATTACCAATAATTATAGGCGACACAGCTAGTTTTTAATCATCCCCACTAATTATTATTAATTTAGCAATACTTAGCAATACTTGGCAAAATGAAATGTGCTTGAATAATGAAATAAAATTTTGTAATCATCATTGTGGAGATTATATTACTAATTATTTTTATTTGTTTCTAGCGGATTGGTGGCAGCTCTTTTTCCTGAAGACTCATCTCCTTGCAAGGAGATGAGTCTTCAGGGAAAAGAGCCTTTTTTGTCCAACGGCTCATCTCTTTTTAACTTTCTCCCGACTAAAATCAGTATGAAAAACTTTCTATGACATACGTTAGACCACATTTTTCATACTGATTTCAGTGGGAGAAAGTAACAAAGATATGAGACGTTGAACAAAAGGTAGCCGCCAATCCGCTAGAAATTGTGCCAATTTATAACCATGTACTCGAATTTATTTGATTTTTGATTAATTATTACTAATTATTACTAATTATTATTAATTATTACTAATTATTACAAATCTCAATATTTCCAACAGATTTTGCTATATTCTTAACATGTTCAAATCTTAAAGGGTCGTCAATTTTCAGGTCATTCCCAATAAAAAGTTTGCGTCAGCCATGTCCAATGTAAACTCTATAAATGTCCTTACATGGTTGATCACCTCGCAAGTAGTGTTGCAATAGGATGACACAATTAATGTCATTCTTGTCTTTAAGAATCATTTCATGTGACCCTTTACATAGATCATTTTTCCTTGAAAAATTAAGAGAACTTCAGTATCTTTCCCTTAATTTTTCAAAAAAGAATGGTTTATGTAAAAAGTCATGTGATATGATTCTTATAGATAAGAAAGACATGACTTGGGTTGTCCTGTTGCAATGATACTTGCGAGGTGATCAACCAAGCAAGGAAAATTATAGAGTTTACATTGGACACGGTTGACGCAAACTTTTTATTGGGCATTACCTGAAAATTGGCGACCCTTTAAGATTTGAACATGTTAAGAATAGAGAAAAACTTGTTGAAAATATTGATAATTGTAATATTTTATAAATGTTTTATAATTTTAATAATATTAATATTTTCTATAAATATTAAACATATAATAATAAAATAATTATATTATTAGTATTATTTAATTATTAATATTAGAGTAATATAATATTTTATATTATGTTACTATTTATGTTACTAATTATATTACTAATTATGTTACTAATTAGTAATGCGAAGATATGCATATAGGTTGGGTGGTTAATCAATCATTGAATAGAAAAACAAACGTGATTGACCGCTCATCTACCTCAATTTTCTTTTCATTTGGGTGTTGAGGTTGACAGGAAACTTCTGCCACCACATGTAATATTTTCTTTTACTGTCAAAATTATAAACCTCTTCACCTCTATGCTGGCAAGGAGGTTGATAATTTTGACAGTAAAAACAAATATTACATGTGGAGGCAAAAGTTTCCTGTCAAGTCTCAACACACAAATGAAAAGAAAATTGAGGTAGATGAGCGGTCAATCACACTTTCTAATTCTTTTTAATTGTTTCCTAATTCTGTTTAATTGTTTCTTAATTCTTTTTAATTGTTTCCTAATTCTTTTTAATTGTTTCCTAATTCTTTTTAATTGTTTCGTAATTGTTTTTAATTGTTTCGTAATTGTTTTTAATTGCTTATTAATTGTTTTTAATTGTTTCCTAATTGTTTTTAATTGTTTCCTAATTGTTTTTAATTATTTCCTAATTGTTTTTAATTGTTTCCTAATTGTTTTTAATTGTTTCCTAATTGTTTTTAATTGTTTCCTAATTATTTTTAATTGTTTCCTAATTATTTTTAATTGTTTCCTAATTATTTTTAATTGTTTCCTAATTATTTTTAATTGTTTCCTAATTATTTTTAATTGTTTCCTAATTAGTTTTAATTGTTTCCTAATTATTTTTAATTGTTTCTTAATTATTTTTAATTGTTTTCTAATTATTTTTAATTGTTTTATAATTATTTTTAATTGTTTCCTAATTATTTTTAATTATTTCCTAATTATTTTTAACTTTTTCTTAATTATTTTTAAATGTTTCCTAATTATTTTAATTGTTTCTAATTATTTTAATTGTTCTAATTATTTTAATTGTTCCTAATTATTTCTAATTTTTTCCTAATTATTTTAATTGTTTCCTAATTATTTTAATTGTTCCCTAATTATTTTAATTGTTCCTAATTATTTTAATTATTCCTAATAATTTTAATTATTCCTAGTTATTTTAATTGTTCCTAATTATTTTAATTGTTCATAATTATTTTAATTGTTCCTAATTATTTTAATTGTTTGTAATTATTTTAATTGTTCTTAATTATTTTAATTGTTTATAATTATTTTAATTATTTCTAATTAATTTGATAAATACTTCTAATTAAATATAACTATTTCTGATGAAATATAATTATTTCTAATTAAATATAAATATTTCTAATTATTTCTAATTAAATATAATTATTTCTAATTATTACCAA
The DNA here is from genome assembly GCA_963277665.1 of Viscum album. Lineage (NCBI taxonomy): Eukaryota > Viridiplantae > Streptophyta > Magnoliopsida > Santalales > Viscaceae > Viscum > Viscum album. The sequence goes on from OY728141.1 coordinate 1,720,846,621, forward strand.
AACATCCTCCGGGAGTGTCGAACCAAGAGTGCAGCAAGGCCCATTGTCGTTTACCAGGTTACCCCGAGTCAAGTTCGAAACACCTTGTCAGAGTTTTCACTCCTAGGTACATCTGTGCCAGAGCTGCCTCTACTTGTTCGTATCCAGACAAGGATTGTTTGGTACAACCACTTAATCTAACTATACTATATAGCTACTAAACATTCTATTAAAAAAATTAAAATTAACAATTAAAAATAACATTAACAATTAAAAATAATTTAACAATTAAAAATAATTTAAAAATTAAAAAATATATAAATACCTTCGATATTTTGAAGCAATTAATGCCTTCTAACTCATTCTCTCCTCTTCTCGTAAGAAAAAATTAAAACGAAAGAAATTTTCTACTTAGAACTAGAAGTTAAAGAGAGAGAGAAAGAGATATCTGAATGATTTGGAAAAACGGGTGGGGGTATATATAGGTTAGATTATTTGCGACGGTCTTATTTGCGACGGTATCCCGTCGCAAATACCTAGTATTTACGATGGGCCCCATCGCAAATACCTTCACCCGCATTAATTGTGGGCGGTGGTTAAAAGGGTTTTTGCGATGGGCACGTCGCAAATAGCTATCTTCCGACATACCATTAGCGACATGAGGATATCCCCGTCGCAAATTCCTATTTACCGCCTCTGGTATTGGCGATGGGCCCCGTCGCAAATAACTTCACCCTCATTCATTACGAACGGCGGTTAAAAGTGTTTTTGTGACGGGCCCGTCGCAAATAGCTACCTGCCGATATACCATTACCGACGGGCGGATATCCCCGTCGCAAAATCCTATTTATCGCTACCGGTATTAGCGACGGGACCCGTCGCAAATAACACCTGCTGAATATTTTTTTGCGACGGGACAATTTACCCATCGCAAATAGTACTTACCACTGCCGGGTAGTTGCGACGGGTAGAAGGCGACCATCGCAAATAGGCTTCCTGCATTTTGGCATGAAAATCGCGCCATATCTATTGCGACGGGTCGTGTATTTCCATCATAAATAACTGACCATTTGCGATGGGAATATATTCTCATCACAAATACTCTTTTCGTTGGAGTTTTTGCAATGGGAATAAATCCCATTGCAAATACCCCGTCGCAATAATCGGTTTTTTCCATAGTGATACCCTAAGAGAGGGGGTGAATCAGGGTGTGATAGATCAAAACAATTGCACCTTCAGATCTTGTTTCTTTATTAAACAAAACACTCTTCTCTCCCTTTCCCAAAGCAATTTATGAATAGAAATTAAAGCATACATGAGAAAAAAATTACTTGGTTTTCCCTCACTAGGATGCGTCTAAGGATAATAAAAAGAAAATGTGTAGACGTACCAAATAAACTAAATATAATTTCCAAAATAAGGTTCAGGATAAAAAACTTCTATGTCCAGGCTCACAGCCTTTACAATTTTTAGGGATAGCTCACTGCTTCCCAAGGGTCACTCCCTCAATCTTTCCTTCCATGGCTCACTACCGGTGGAAATGATCACCTTCTTTCTCTTCCTTTTCTCACTGCTTCGGAAATAACTTATACATAGTTTATGGCATGTAGGTACCTTCATTAGAAATAATGAATACATCCTCAGTTGTAGGTAGATTCGCTGTTGAAGTTCTACTTTCATCCACTTGATAAATACCACTTTAACACAGATTTACTGGGAAATACCTTTTTAATACTTTCATGAAGATCACTACCTTCATGAAACTTTACAATTCTTCACAAGTATATACTACCTTTGAATACCCCATAAATTTTAGGAAGCTCACATATTTCATGAATCTCAACCAGCCTTCACGAAGAAACCTCCTTTAACAAAGCTCAAACACATTCGCGGAGATCACTTCGCCTTCTTAAAACTCAAAATTTTTGGTTGGATATTTATAGCCTTTGCGATCTTCAATAATTTCATGATGATTAAAACTTTCTTTCATCTTTCATAGCCTTCACGAACATCCTTTATTTGCCAACTTTTTCACAAGAACAACCTTCATGAATTCTGATCCTTTGAATCTTCATTATGTATTTTTATGATTTTTATGAGGGGAGTAGAGGCCTATTTATATGCGCTACCTCCCATTCCAGAAGTTTTCATCATCATCATCAACTTTTCACAAATATCTCCAATCTATTTCTCAAGTCTCTCTATTTTTGTGAAGTTCCAGGGAAATCTCCTATTCGTGATGCTTCTCATAGTTGTGTAGATTTACCATCAACCCTTCATGAATTCACGATGCTCATTCACGGTGATCCATAACTTCATAAAACTCCCTTTTAAAAACCTAGTCTTTAATAAACTCATGTGATTACCATATTTTATGAGGAATTCATGGAAATACAACTTTCATGATGACAGAGTTGTCCTCCAAATTTTTGACCCCCAAAATTTGGAAAACACTGTGAAACAGTTCCAACTTCTATAAGAAAATTTTTGTACTACTTCCAAGGAATCCATTCCATTATATTAGATATTTTTTAACATAAATTTTCAAAAATATCTTTGTAACTCCACAACTGACCATGGAAACCTCCTTTTTCAACAAACACAATCAACCTAAAAATAGTACAACGATACCCTGATGGATTTTTACCCAAAAATATGTAATTTTGATAGATCATCCATACCATCCTAATGAATATCCTCATGAAACCCCATGTGTTATTATTTTTTATTATGTTATATTATTTTATCTTAATTGAGGGTAATTTAAGTTTTTGGAGAGTTTTGATTAAAATTCTAATGTTTCAATTGTTTTTCCCTCTACACATGATCATCGCATGGTTTGATAAACTGTGTTGATGGCCCTTACATAAGTATTTTATTCTATGCATGATTTGGTAAAATATATAGGGTTTCCTTTATGTATAAGTCACGGTTACCTTTATGCAAGGATATTTTTCAGTTCATTTTGAATGAGCGGGATTTAGTGTTTATGGGTAGTGCACAATTTGGAACAAATCATGTAGTCTTAGTAGATATCATGTAGTAGAAAATTACATGTGAGTTATTTAGTGCACATGTTTCTCACGGTTCATAGTAACCATGCGACGGGTTTATAGTTATTGACAATTTAGTTTTTCCTGGTTGACACACAGTTTATAAATCATGTTGTTAAACCATGTGGGTTTCCCTATTTAACTTAAAAGTAAAATTCCAATTATGCATCAACTCAATTTTAATGATTTTAGCCCTTTTTCCCTCTATCTCATTTTGTAGAGGCTAGGGGCTACACGGGAGCTCCTTCCCTTCCTCCTCTATGGATTTAAAGATATTATTATTAATTTTAAATTGATTATCAAGGGGTGTACTCGATACCTTGGTTCTAAGTTGTGATTATATTTTACCTTGAGAACTCTTTTGGTTTGATTTCAAACTAATTTCTAGAATGTTTTTGTAAAGTGTGGTTTTAAATTTAATTCTTGGTGGTTTTTGAAAATGGGATTTTATGAAATATTTTTGAATGAAATAAAAAAGTATGGAATTGGTTTTATGTGTAATTGACTTTAAAATACCTATCTCTATTTTATAAGTAGGGTCAATTATATTTTCCATCCACCCTTTATTTTTAAGAGGGGTGGTTATTTCCAAAGTGTGACTATATCTTCCTATTTTGTTTTATTTACCCTATATTTGGAAACTTGTTTTTATATCATATGTTCAAACTATATTTTTATATACTATTTTATAAAGTAAATTTTATAGAATCCTTATTGAGATCATATGAGGCTTGTTTAGCTCACACCATGCATATGAAAAGGTGTATGGGTGTTTATAGAGTTCCCTTTTTTCTCTTTAAGGTGCCTAGTTTTTCTTCTCTTCATCAATTTTGGGTTGGTATGTTGATAGATGAGTGGATGTGATGAGTGACCATGGTCCACTGGTGGTGATGTTAGAGCTATTCGGGTTCCATTTTATGTTTAGATGTTGTATCATCCAATTCAGGATGGGATATTTATTTGTATCCACTTCTTCTATATATATTTTAGTTGTACAAGTGTATTTTGGATGGGTTTTTATTCATTATGCCTTGTTTGTATGTTTTTATTAAGTTTTTTCTACTTATTTTATATGCATGGATGTACTCTCTCTAGATAAGTCATGATGGAATCTTGGTAAGATTCTATAGTTGGTTCATTATTATTATTAAGAGTTAAACTATTCCTAATGTGCATTCTTGATTCTCAAGCACTAGTTTCTAACCAATGGGGATTGGGAAAACCACCAATCTTGTGGTGAGCCAAGTCAAGTGATGGGTTGGGTAAACATTGTTCAATTCATTATAAATGATATTAGATCCTAAGTTTCTTAATAGGGGAAAATGTTCTTTGATTTTCCCTATAATTATTTGGGTTTTTCATGCTAGTATTAGGTTATAATTTTTATTAAGACTTAGTAGGTTGTTCATGGGTGGGTGCTTGACCACCACCCTCTGGGATGGTGCTTGGGTTTCTAGGGGTATTTGGGATTTGAATTTGGTATTTAGGATTTTTATTAATTTACCATTTATGGTTTTTAATATTCATTGGCATTACATGAGTTTTCTTATAGGTTTTTATATATTTTGGTGTGGAAACAAAAAAGTTTTGATGGAGTGAGGTTGTTTTCATGGCCTGATAAATTGGTTATTGGAAAAATGATTGATCTTATAGACATTTTAGGAATTATTTTATGACTAAAATGTGGACCATAAAACCATGTTGTCATGGAAAGTATGGTCCTGCAACCTATTTTGTATTGATGTTTAGACTACCTTTGGATGATTCCCAATAATAGGGGTGAATTTAAAGGAGTCTTGTGATATGTTAATATAAATATGAGAATTTTGTTTAGATTTTTGGTCTGCCTACTTTTATTATGGGTGTTGTGAATTTTTTTAATATTGATTTCATAAAAAAAAATAACTTTAAAATGAGTCCTTTATACTTGTTTATAAAATAGATTTGTTTATTATAAATGTTTTTCGAAAGTGGTTAATTTAATTATAAAATTTGGAAGATATTTTGGTTTTAAACTAGTTGGTGGTTTAATTATAAATGTATTTTTAGCCTCTAGGATTTTTCTTCCAAGAATGGTCAGTTTTAAAGTGAAAAATAAGATTTTTTTTGGAATTTTTTTAAAAAGGGAAGTTGTTTGAAATAAAGAGGATCTTTTAAAAGGGTTAAGTGGGTTGTTCACTTCAAAGAAAGCTGGTTGTTTTCAAAACCAAATTTTATGGCATGTTTTATTTTTTAAAACTTGATGTTAATATAAATAGTGGTGAGTTTTAAGAATTTTAAATAGTCCAAATGGTAATTTTTAATTTTTGGTCATTGGTAAAATGAAATTTTGTTTGATTTTTAAAATGATACAGAGTATTTCAATATTTTTCCCATTTTTTAAATATGAAATTCCATTTAAACGAGTTAGGATTCCTTTCTTAGGGGTCTTGGATTTAAAAAAAGGTTTTGAAAATCATTTTTCTTATTTGATGGATATTTTATTTATTTTTTACCTCAGTTTACATAGAGACTATTTGAATATTTTTAGGAAGCATTCTTGATTTTGGTTTATGTTTCACATGATTCAAAGTATTCCTCCTAGAAAGGTCTCAAGTTAAGTTAGGGTGTCTATCCTTGGGGGTATTCTTTTTATTTCTTGGTGGTCTTTTACAGACTCTAAATGGAGTGGAAAGTATTATCCATACATGCCAGTAGTGTAGTGATGGGTTGTCTATTGGTTCCGTTTGGGAGACTAAGCTAGTGAGCCTTTGCTTGGTTGGTGGAATTAATAATGATTGATCATCTTATTATTTTGGATGGTGTTATATTTTTGGGAATTTAATTTCATGGTTTTATATCCATTATAACTTTGAGTTGGATCCTATAAGTGTGTTCTTTATATTCCCCTGTGGGTTTCTATTATTTTGCGATGATTGTTTGGTATGTTTATGCCAAATTTTTGTGCATTACGTGACTATTCTTGTTATGCTACCTTATGGTGAGTGATATAAATGAGTTTTGGCTTATTATTTGGGAATGGAAAGGCCTTGGGTGTGTGTTTTTTGGGATACTAGGATAGTTATGGAACCAGTTGAGATTATACATTAGCTGATGTTAGATGGGATCTTATTAGCTTTTTCATGATAGGGTAACACAATTATGAGGTCATATTTCATCCCTTTTACTCAATTTGTGACCCAAGGTTAGAGCCCATTTTTTTTCTAATTTAATAATTTTTTGGTTATTGTATGCTTTGGATGTTTCCATATATGATGGTTTTAGTTACTCAATCTTATGGCCTATGAGTTTTCCTTTGGTTTTGTGTTCCCTTTATAGATTTCAAGTCGTTCTTTGGGGTGGTGGTTGTGGTTCATTTTGGATTACTTATTGGATACCCAAGTGGTTTCCTCTTGATCATAGATGTATTGGTTTTATGATATTTTAGATGTTTATTAGATGATGTTTCTTTTTAGTAGTTCTGATAGCCTTTCTGGATGTCCATGATTGGTGGAATATAGTTCTTTTTTTATTAATTTGTGGAATCATATCTATCTCATTGTAATAGGGGTTATTCTTGTTTCAATAATTTAGATCAATTATAAATGGTGTGGAGACCCATATTTTGTCTCCATTCCTTTAAAGTTTCTTGATCAGATGACTGTGGTTGGTTCTTTCTTGAGATTATTTCTATTTATTTAAGAGTTTTATGGTTTTTATAAGACGGATCTTATTCAATATTTATATTGTCTTAGAGTTTCCTTGATTTTTCCTCTTTTTTCTATTACCATTGTTTCTACAAGGGAGTTTTGGGTGGATAAAAGTGGCATGGTAGGGATAATTTGGAAACCCCCATGTTATTATTACTTATTTTTTATATTATTTTATCTTAATTTGGAATAATTTATGTTTTTTTTTATTTTGAATTATAATTTTAAAGTTTTTATTATTTTTTTCCCTTTTCTGTTGGTAATATAACTATTTAATAAACCATGAAAATGCACCTTAAGTGGGTATTTTATTTTTTGTATGGTTTGGAAAACCGTGTAGGGTTACCGTTAAATAGAGTTTATAGTTATCTTTACACATGTATATTTTTATGTTCATGTTGAATGTTCACGGTTGAGTGTGCACATGTATAAGACTTCTTAGGAAAAACCATGTGGTCTTAGTGGAGATCGTGCAGTGTACCCTTATGTGTGAGTTGTTTAGTGCATTTTTTTCACATGGTTTTTGGTAACCATGCGACAACAATATGATGAGTCTATTGTTTTTTATAGTTTTTTTTACATAGTTGTAACATGGTTTGGAAACCATGTGACCAAACCATGGGATGGTGTTTTCTTTATCATGTGACTCTTGTGCGGTCAGTGTACAGTTTTTCAAACCATGCATCCAAACATTGTGATCTGACTAGTTTCACATAAAATTGAAATTCTAATTATTCCCCCACTTGATTTTAAGTCTTTTATCCCCTTATTTTTCTTTATCTTGTTTGGTGGAGTCTGGGGATACATGGGAGATCCTTCCCTTCCTCCTCTATGGATTTTAAGAACTTCATTATTGGTTTTAAGAGGGTTCTCAATGTATTTATCCGTCTTTATTCTTTCATTACCTTGTCCTTACTCTCCTCCTTTTATTTTCTTTATTTTGTGAACCCTAACCTTTTGTGGGTTAGGATTAGGGTTTCTGATGAGTCTAATGATAAGGATTTATTTTGTTTATGGATATGGAGGATCTATTATTACCTAGTTATGAGTTTACCACTGAAGGAGACATTTTTTGACCATGTTTCTACTTATAAAAGGTAGGCATTTCTTTGAAATTTCCTTGTAATTAATGTTATAGATTTATTATGTGTTTTTAATTCCTTTCTTGTAAAATTTAATGTATATGAGATACCTATATTGGTAATATAAAGGATTTTCAAATAGTTCCAACAGTTGGAATGGATTTTTTTTCATTCCAAGTGTTCAAGAAAATGCATGGGTGTATCTTTTGAAATAATTAAAGTGTTTAAAAAGGGGGTTTTACACTGATTAAATTTATAAAAATATAGTTGTAGTTTTTCATAAAAATGGTTATTAACACCAATTTATTTTTCAAGACAAGGGGTTTATTATTTAAAAATGTATTTTTAGAAAATGGTTGGGTTTCCAAATGTGTTTTGAAGGGTTTTTTGAAAGAAAAATTTGAAAGAGGGTTTGAAATGATATTTTAAAAGTTATAAAAACATTTTGGAATCTCAAGCTTATTTTTTAAACATTATTGAAGATTTTAAAAATATTTTCTTCTAAAATATGTGAGGCCCTAAATTATGCCCTATATGATTGTTATGAACATTATGGATTGTGACCCCCTAAGGAATTTTTATATTGGTTTATATCTATATGATAATTATATATGAGTGTAAAATTTATTATTTATCAAGAGTGGTTTAGAGGAGAGATGAGGTTTATTTAAAATGATTTATACATGTTCTATATGATTTTGTGGTTTCTCTCTTTTATCTAAAATATCAGGGGAAACCTAAGAGACTAATTATAGGTCTGTATAAATGTAACCACTAGTGTGGATTGTTCTCTTTATAGGGGGACATTTCACATGGAGCTGAGTTCTCTAAGGATTTATTATGTTACTATAATAATTCCAAGCTCATGGAATATATATAGATCAAGACTATCTCTATGGGGGTATTGGGATGGAAAAGGTCGTTATTGTTAGACTAAGAATACTTTCTCCGGTTGGGATGATGTTATTCAAGTCTTGGGATTTTTTCCATGATGCTTAGTTATTTCTTGGGACATTTTAGGGGATCACATCCCATAACACATTCATATCCTCAAGTTTCTGATTGTATGGAACCTATGATGGTGGAGTTAATCATTATTATGTGTCCTTAATGCATTGGTTACATATTTTTATTATATTGTTCCTTCATCGTGCTTTTGGTTTACATTAAAATTGATTTGTAAAATGGTTTAAAAAGTGGGGTTATAATATAAATTCTTATTCATGTATGAAAATGGGATTTTATGAAAAAAAAATTAATGAAGGGGAAATAGATATATTTGTTTTATTTTTTATTTAATTTAAAAGCCTTATATCCATGGTTTGAAAAGGTTTAATTAATTTTTATGTCCACCCTTATTTTATTTGTAATAGGGGTTGTTGTTTCAAAATTGTTATTGTAGAATGTTTCTTGGTTTCCTTTACCCTACATGTGAAAACCTATTTTTATATCTTATGTTAAAACTCTATTTTTATGGACTTTTTTTGTAAAGTTAATTCTATAAACTTCTTGGTGAGATCCTTATATGAATGTTTAGCTCACACCCTATATATTCATCGGTGTATAGGTGTGTATTTATTTTCCTTTTTTCTATTTTATGTGCCCATTTTTACTGACATTCATTGATTTTGGGTTAGTCTGTTAATGGATTAGTAGATTGGATGAGTGACTATGGGTCATTAATAGTGATGTTAGAGTTATTTGGGTTGAATTTAATTTTGGAATGTTACATTTACCAATTTGGCCTAGGATATTTATTTATATCTTCATATATTGTATTTTTAAAATTATATATATGTATTTTGGACATATTTTTATTCATTATTCCTTTTTTGGATGTTTTTATTATATCATTTCTACTTATTTTATATGCATGGATGTCCACCCTATAGATATTTTATGTTAGAATCCTGATAATATTCTTTGGTTGGTTTATTATTATCATTGAGGATAAAACTATTCCCAATGTGAATTCTGGATACCCATGCACTATTTTTTAGTCATGGGGATCAAGAAAGCCCTTTGATCTAGTAGGAATCTAGGTTGGTTGATGTGTTGGGTCTGACTAAGACACTTTTTTACAATCCTATTGTAATATAGTTGTTAGATTTCATTGAAAATATTTTTGGCACACCATCATGAATATATTTATGCCAAAACTATTTTTTATTTATTTGAATTTTATGGAAACAATTCATAACTATTATAATTATTAGCGATGATCTTTTTTACATCACAAAAAACTATTTCCAAATATATTTTTAATGATGAACATAGAATCTATTTCAATTAGTCAATCATATAAATTTAATTTTCTTATTGTGAAAGATCCTTATAGTTGAATCATTGGACCATAGGTGGTTCATTGATATGATCCTTCCTTTATTCTATTGTATTGAGTGGTATCCTCATCTTCCTTATATAATCTTGTTCTAGATTTCCGTATTTTCCACACTTGAATCATTTCTCAAATATCTTAAAAAAGTTTCTTGTGTTATTATTTCGACATATTTCACATGTGGGTAGTCTTATATTATTTCCTCAATTTCTCTTTTCATTTTATCCTCCAATGTGAAACTCCATAATTTTTTTCTTGTCTCCATTTCCATTAGACCATTATTTAAATTTTATATCTACTTTAAGATAATGTTAAACTACTTCTTCATGACTCCCAAAGTTATAGATATCTAGAACTTTTTGGAGATTTAGTTTTACACCACTAAATAATTGATAAATTTTTATATCATTATTAATAAAAAATGAGAGTAATACCTTATAATACTTTTGAAATTCACTACATTAGTCAAAATAAATTCATTCCCCTTCTTCTTAAGATCTATAAATTTTCTCTTTATCTTGGTATAAAGGTTACATGGAAAATAAATGTTAATAAATATTTTAATAAAATCTTCTCATTATAATGATTTATATTCATCCTTTATATTCATATTCTTGATCAATATCCACTATTGACCAGCATCTTCTTGTAAATAGTAAATAGTCAGAGTAAACTTTTCATGCTCAGAAAAATAAGGCATAGAAGTCATATTTTCCTTAGAGTTGACCCATTGCACCATAATAAGTGGATTATAAGATCCACTAAATTAATTTGATTGTTTTCACGTAAAGGAATAAATGAATAATTGATCCCTCTTGGTTGAAGGTGGATGTTTTAGGTGTTTTAGGTTATTTTTCATAACCAAGGAAAAGTAATTAAGTATCATTGTGTGGTTTTCAAATCAATATCCCATTGCATTAGTAATTTCATTTGGATAATCATTATATTTTCCATCACATAGGTTTTTGGGATATTTTTTCTAGTTCCCACCATTTTATAAAATACAAATTTTTTTAAAAAAACATAATCCAATAAATCATAGAAATTCAAATTATTTATATGAGTAAATCATTTATAAATTCACAACTTATGAAATTCGTACATATAAACTAACTTATCTTTTATCTTTTAACATATTTTCCAAATTAAAAACCCTTTTATCTAATACCAACTATAGCTACACATGCATCAATTACATAATCTTTAAATCATTTTAAACACAAGAATACATGATATTATAAAACCAACAGTTGGTAGATTAGTGTATCGGAAAATTAGGTTCATACAATATTAATACACATACAAAAATTAAATATATTTGAATCCTTAATAACTTTCCTCTTATATTATTCTATAAACTTTTTAATATATATAATCATCCAGGGATATACATAAAGAACAAGTGAGTTAAAATACTCGTAAGGAGAGGAATAATATAAATTAAATGGAGACATAAATCAAAGAGTATTTAGGTGATTGTAATAATAACCATCACATCATATGAATAGGATAATTATCATATGAATGAGATATGGAATTTCATACATCCATAAAAATGAAACATCATAAACATAAGTCAATGATTACTTTCAAAAAATCATAATCTATAAATAACATTGTAGACCAAGTTATCTTCATTATCAATTTTCATAATTGTCTCATCAGATATAAATCTTTATCCAATTAATTGGAGGGATGAATAATTTTGGTCCCACCTTTCACATAATAATATGTTCATAATCATTTGTTCTATATATAAAATAAATATACATCAAGACTAAAAATGATATAAACCCAAATGAGGATAAACAGTTTCATAATCATGGAATAAAGCATGTGTATATGAATAAACATAGTGGTGCCCAAAAGAAGAATATAATATGCTCTATTAGATATTTAAGTATGGGATATAAATAAGTGTATTCCATGAAGAGAATAAGAGGAAAATGATCAAATATAGGTTTTGAAAAATATTTTTTTTATCAGAATCACTTAGGTTTATAAGAATTCACCCCAAGAAAATAAATATATAAAAATACCTTAAATAGGAAAGGAGAGATTAAATAAGATAATTAATAATATTATTAATAAAAATATATAATAATCATAGAGAAAAGGGATAATAAAAGAGATTATAAACCCCAAATCATAGTAAAAAGTTTGAGAGTCCCCTTACCTAAAGTCATGTTTGGATTTTTTAGTCTACACCTCCAATATAACTAAATTATGTTTATTAAAATATTATTATAAATTATATTATATTAATTTTAATTATTATTTATTTCTTATTATCATTTTGGGTTATTTATTAATCTTTCACTAAATATAAAAAGGTATGATGACTTGTTTTTTGAATTATTCCTTTCTCATTTCAATATTGTGGTATTGATAATATTTATTTATATATTAGTTTATTACCATATTAAAATTAATAATACAAAAACACACACATATTATAATATATACTAATTATTCATGAATGTGGTGATAAGTAAATAATTGACAGTGTCCTTATTGGTGGTAAAACTAGTCATTAATTGGAGGTGTTAAAACAGGGGGATAATATATATATTATAAATAGTTTATAATAATTATACCATAGTGTAATAAAATTTATAAATTATATATTTATTAATTAATTAGTTTACAAAGGATTAAAATGAAATGAAAATAAAATATTGGAAGGAGAAAAATGAAAGAAATAAAATGTAAGAGTTTCCATTTCGTTGACACTTAATCCATTTTTAAGGGACTTAATCATTGAAATATTGGAGTGAGGTGAGACTAAAAAATCTATAAGACCACTATGAGGTTTAATATTATAGATTCATTAAAATATTGGTCAATGGGATAAATTTTATATTTTATTTTCCATACTAGTGATAGGGGATACTTATACTTGAAGGGGAGATATATTTTGGGTTAAATTGATGAATAAAATATTATACCAAGACCAAGAATTTTAATAGTGAAATTTTTTTAATATTTTTGATATAATTTAATTAAAAATATATATTTAATTATTATTTAATATTAGTTTTATCCTTTCTGTTTATATAAAATGAAAAAAAATTAGTGGAATAAATTATCATTTTAGACTTTGGAAATTAATTTTTAGTTTTCAAAATTAGATTTATTGTTCTTTAAATATATTATTTAACTTATTAAACTTATTTCATGTTAATATATCCATTATATAATTTATTATACCATTATTACATAAACAAATTCATAAAACATATGGTATTTGAAACCTCCATTTTTACTATTCACCTCATAATTCAATTTTTCCAAAAAATACTAAAATATCACTCTTGAATAAATTTGATGTAACGATTTGAAAAATGATATTCATTTTATATAAACATTTAAAATCTTAGTAATTATAATAGTTAAATTCTAACATCAAAAATAGTTTTTTTACAAAATAAGTTAAAATATACTTACTAAAAATATAATTTCCTTCTTTCTTACTTAAAGGGGGTCAATGTATTTTAGCCCCCCCCCCCCAATGACTCATCCTAGATATTGTACTACCCCATAAAGTTTCTACACATAAGCAGGCCCTCCCAAGAATCATAAGAAATCATTCCTCCCCCTAGTGAGTCTCTAACCCTAACACCGACCATGTTGGGTGAGTTACCACACCAACTAGCCTACAACAACTTGGATACTAAAAATATACACATATAATTTCTTTAGTTTATTTAATTTTAATATTTATTTTTATAGAAATTATGATATTTTTATTCACAGTAATACTATTTACCATTCATTTTATTATTCCAATGGTCAAATTATTATTCTAACAACTTGGTTGCTATTCAAAGGGAAATATTGCCTTTATAATTCCTATAAATACCTCTTATTTCCATCATTTATAATTCACATGGTTTTTTTAAAGGGTATATATACATCATTTTCAAAATTAAAATCTCCTTTATAATGTTTTATTTATTTGGAGTATTCTTTTTAGCTCTGATATTTCTAGAAGGCCAATACCTTGTGGATTTCTAAATTCTACTCATGTTATTTATTTATTTTTATTTTACTAATAATCTATTTTAAATTTTATAGAATTTATTTATTATTAATATATAATATTTTATATTTTAAGAAATAAGATTATGTTTATTTTTTATATGGTGCATGTGATTTTATACTATACATTATATTTATATACAACACTCATATATATTAATAAGGAAAATTTAATATTGAAAAGTTTGAATCATTAAACTATTTCTTCCTCTTAAAATGTTTAAGATGAGAAATTAGGGGTTAGGACTCAAATATTTTACCGATAGAGAAGAACGTGAAAGTGATGTTGAATATTTTAAGGTTAAATGATTGGGAGGAGGATCTTAGTTAAGTGTTTTAATTTATAAACATTCCATTTAACACTTGTTTTTTATGAAGAACATGACTCGTGTGGGATTAGATTTAATGATTTCTTATTTTTGAATTTACTATAAAGGTGTTTCTTGATATGTCTATCAAATTAATCAAAAAAAGGTATTTTAAATGGTAGAGGAAAATTTTTGGAAGAAGTAACTAGTCAAAATATGCAAAGAGTACAGTTAATAATAAGAATACATGTTTTTTGGGTTATATTTACTAAAAAAAATTGACTAAAAATATTCTTAAAAACATAAAATACCATTATTAATTTGTCTTTTGGAGTTTTATGGAGTTTGAAAGAATTTAAATGTGTTTTATTTAGAGAAAAAATAATCATGTTGTAATTCCCTATAAGATGTGACATAATTTCTTTAGTGTAGTTCTACAGAGGAATAATTTTGAATACATTGTTTATTTATAAAAAGTCCGTGATTTTTTTATTGACTAATTTTCATGTAATTAAAGTAATATATTACACCAAAATAGTTTTGAACTGAACCATTATATTTCATGTAAGTATAATGCTTGAATGAAGTGTGTATCTTTGTAGATTAGGGTTTTATTGTCACACTAAAAGTGATACAGTGATTTATGGATGAAGAATTTTTTTTAATGAAGAATTGTAAGGATGATCATTGTGGTCTATTATTCATAACATAAGTTAATATCATTAAATCCTTGAATTAAGGTCTTGGTGTCATAATTCTTCTAGTTACACCCAATGTTCTAAGATGCAAACCAGTTATTGATCCAAAAATAGGGAGCAGTTCGAGTTCAAACCAATCAGATTGGTAAAACTGGATGATTATAAAGGTTTTATTATTTATTATTTTATTATTATTATTATTTTAATTATCATTTATTTTAATTAATTATAATTTATTTTTAATATCTTATAAGTATTTTAATGATGTTAAATTAATTACATTTTTATTATGATATTTATATATTTTATTTTATTTTTTTATTATCTTTATTTTTTTTACTTTCCTTTAATTTAATTTATTTTTTTAACAACCAATAATTTAGTGTTTTATTCACTAAATTAGTTTATATTTATATTTTAGAATTGAAAAAAAAAATTATTAATAAATGTTAGCTGAGAGTATAAAAAGGGAGGAGGGAAGAGATTTTATCCCACCAAGAAAAATATTATAGAGTTCTCAAGATCCCTCCCTTATAAAAGTGGTTTTTGGTAGTTGGTTATCTATAAAATATAAATTTATTTTTAATTATTAAATATATAATTTTATATATATATATATATATATAATATATACATATAAACAAAAAAATAACAATAAAACTAAAATTTGAAATAATAAGAGGGTCCATCTAACAGTTATCAAAAATTCTAAAAAAAACATGTTTCTGACAGACGGTGAAATCTAAAAAATGTCAAAAAAGATTCCATGATTGGTCTAATACTAGCTGGAATTAGGAATTAAACTTTAGAAACCCCCGTTCAAGGTGATCAAAAGTGACCCAACCCACCAAAAAACTAGAAAACCTAGGTCATGTTGAAGACCCTTTTGATCAACAGTCCAACTAGTCAGACCATTCAGTGTGGTCTATTCTGGGTTTTAAAACAATATTCACAACACAATATATTTCATTGATATATTTTAAAATTATACTTTAAATTTTAGGATATATTTTTTGAATTAGGTTTATATTTTTAGAGGGATGTGATATTAAATGATATTACATTATAATAGAGGCTATTACTCTATAATAGAGATTATGTCTGAATATTTTTAAGAATTTAAAATCATTTAATTTTTAATTTTTTATATTTATTGAGGAGATATTTTTAAAACCTACAATATATTATTAATTATCCAATAAGGGGTAAGGAAAATTTTCACTATCAAGGAGTCTATGAATAGCATGGATAGATTATATCCATTGATCGTATTTTATTTTGTGAATATAAAGGCTAAAAATAGATAAAATAAAAAAGATAATATTGATGAAAGGAAAAATTAACAAGTATTATAGAAATTTAAATTATAAAAAATCAAAGAATATTTGGCTATCATTAACAAATTCATCCAAAGGTAAATGAAGAATATAAATAAAATCATCAACATGCTGAAGATGGATCTTATTTCTACACTAACGTGTAATTTTTCCTATTTTTGATTTGTGAGACAATATTTTTAAACATGATTGAAAATGAGTCATTATTTTGTAATAGAGTAGTGATTTTTTTCGTTTGAGAAGTTATAAACTAATATTTATAGTGATTCCACTCTAAACCATTCATATTATTGGATTTTAGTACATCAACACATCATTGGTGCATGATCCTTTTATATAGCACAATAATGATGAACCAAGTAAACTTTCTCATATCATGTTCTTTTATCACCTTAATATTTAGAGAGAAGGATATGTTTATTCATAAAAGTTATTAAACAACATCAATGAAGGGAATATTTTAATTTTACATTCTCTTTTTCACCCTCCTCTCAGGGTATCATTCCTAAGTGGGACTAATAATATGAATATAAAATATTTAGGTATACACATGATATTGAATATCCAAGAGATAATGAAAAATCAATGAAATACATATTAAATTACTCTAATATATTAATATAAATGATATAAACTCATGATGAGTCATTTATATAGTGAATATTTCATGTTGTATATAAATTTATTATGTTTTGTATGATTTGGGTATAAAATGTTTTATTTCTAATGGATAGAATCTAAATCATTTATATGAGGAAATTAAAAATCATACCGATGAGGATCTCCAACTTTAATACTCCACTAATGTCACAACTTAATATATTTTCTCTTCTACCACCCTAATATTTAAATTTTTATGTATTTATATTATTTTAATTTGGTATAATTTTCCTCATAAACCAATATTAATCATGTACCCTAAAAATTTTTTTATATACCCCTTCATGTGTTTTGGTCTGGCCAACTATCAACCATGAATGTCATCCACGAATGACTATCGCAATTATAGTTTTTGTTATTTATCTATATTTAGTAGTCAATCATGAATTATCACTTAAAAAAAATGTTTTCTTCCTATGGTTGAAATCAAGGAACAAAACTCTTTTTATAAAAAAATTATAAAATAATTTCACTTCATTGATATTGAAAAAAACTAATTCAAATTATGAATAAAATCAACCTTTGGATTGAATGAAATTTTTTAATTGAATATTCATATTATCGATCTTAAAGACATCATAAAACTGATTAAATAATTTTATTTCATCCCTTAAAGTAAATATGAATATATATTAAAATAATTTACTCCATTCCCTTTAGTGAATATATAAAGAACACAAGTTTTTCAAAATTAAAGTCAATATGAGGATGATATTTTTTGATGATCATTATGAATTCTTTTTTTATAAAATAAATAATAATATTAATAATCTAACCACTAATGGAAATAATTTTATGTGTAATTTTAAAATAAATACCAATGAGATGACACTATTTTATACCAATCATATGCCAAAATTTGTTTTATTTATATTTATGAAATATTTTGTTCTCAAAGAATGATATGAAAATAATTTATTTTGAAATTATAATGAAGAATATTTTTATTTGTTAATATTTTCTATAGAATTAACAGAATTAAAAATAAAAAATTATTATCTATTACATTCTTATGAATTAACAATATAATATCATGTAAATTATTGGATATAATCTTTTTAAGTTGATTTTATTTTACTTAACGTTCATAAAAGAGATAATGGAATTATATATGATCAAATAAATTTTATGTACTTAATTTTACTACTCTAAGTGGTTAAATTATGTTCACGATTATTAATAAAATTAGTGTTTTTAAAATAGATAACCAATGTTGATAAATAATGAATTACTATTCAAGAATTATGAAATTAAATGAATGGATTCTAAAATTTATTCCTTAATGTCAATGTAATATTAATCCTTTTATTAAATTTCTCAAGGTAAATGAAATTTATTTTACCTGCTAGAAATATTTGAGAAATAATAAAATTTGACCAAATAAATTTATTTTCATTCACTAAAGTGAATTTGACAACAAAAAAACAATCTTTTAAGTAGATATTTCATGAATCTTAAATATTGTTTCATGGTTCTTATTATAGATACATTTACATGCCTTAAAATATAATGTGTAGGGGGGGTCCTCTCCCTATTAGACATTCTAAAATCATTCATACTATAAGATTCAATGTGATCAATATCCTTAGGTGATGGGCCAAACCCATTGCAATTATAATATTAACTCACTCATTGATTGATGATAATTTATCATAATTGAAAATTACAATAAGAATTATAAATGTGATTAATTTAATTTTTAATTAAATATCATAAATGTGTTAAATATTCATGATTTAAGATATAGAAGATCTTATATTCTTTTTTCCTTATAACACTATTTTTAGAAATATTTTAATTTTATTCTTTAAAAGTATTTATATATTTTTATTATTAATAAAAACTCTTGAAGAGTTAGTGTATGCTCATGTAAGTACCTTAATTGGTATTGGAAAATTAATCAAAGGTTCCAAATAAGAAAATTTTCATTAACCCAATGGTATATAAATTTTAATAAAAATGGTTTTTTATTCTCTTGAGTCTCAAATAAATAAATAGTTATTTAAATAGATCTATGAAAGTAGATATCATATTGATATTTTGAGTACAGTAGGTATTAGATACCATTTTATATAACAATCCTTTAATTTACCAATATTAATACATATAATTTAAAAAATAATTGTTGGAATTATTTAGGATCAATTATTATTAAACACTTTCATAAATGCATATGTAAATATTAATTTATTGATAAAATAGTAGAAATTCATTGGTGAAAAATAATGAATTGATTTAATGGATGTATTTATACTTAATTATCATTTATGATATTGTTTTTCAAGATATTATGAAATCTCCCTATATGAGTAAATATAATGACTTACCATTGATTATTTATTACGTATATCATAAATAAAAATATTGGAAGTGAAATTATAATATTTATATACAGTATTAATTATGAAATATATGTGGGTACACCCACTCACCACGTATACCATGTAGGTTCTATATGAAATATTTCTATATGAAATGGTCAAGTGCATTATTTTTTATTGGTGTATATATATCACATATTTTTTATATTTATTAAAATAAATATTGAACATCACATACCAAATATAAAATGGTCTAGAATCACCATTTATTAAAATCTCACAACTATTATATGAATAGTTTAATGATAAACTATTGAAAATATATTATGTGGAATTTTTATTACATAAACTAGTATGGTGGTTGAACTGATTATATAAAATCATTTTTCATTGTGACTATAAATTAATACATAAATTTTCCCCCTAAAAAAGAAAATAAATATATCATTTTCAATATGTATTTTTAAATATTTTCTCAATGTATCATAGATAACAGATAAATTATGAGTTTTATTTAGTTATTATTGAGGATATATTTCTATTTTTTAATGTTTTTAAAACTCATTAATAACAATGTATTTTGAGATATTTCATCATCAAAATGTGTTTTCAATAAGAATTCATGTAATATGTGTTATGTTCAACTTATGAAGTTTTTTGTTCTTTATCAAAACTTATAATATTATTGAACATGTATGATATTATTATAAATAATATTCTTCTCTATATATTTTGTTATATATAGTTAAAAATATGCACTAAATATCAAACCACGACACAATGGTTTAGACCATGTATTGGTTTTTGTGGTCGTAAACCACGACATAGTGAAGGTCACAACATTATGGTTTAGTGAATGGTGATTCATGAGTTATTTGTAACACATGATAATCATTATTTCTCTTATAATAAGGTATCATGGTCAGTTGGTAATATCATTAGTTGATTCTCAATGGAGTTTAAATTTCCAACTAATTTTTTAAATATTAATTAATTAATGGGATGATTTAGATAAATATTTTACATGAATTATAATATTTTAATTTTTTTGAAATGATTCATCAAGTATATCAAAACAAATGAGTTCTAAGGAGTGTACTTGGATGTATATAAAAGAGTTATAATCATTATACATGTGTTTCATGAAATTTAATTGGGTATTATATTATAATTCCTTGAATTAAGGCACATGGAACTAACATTTTACATAAGCCTTTTAAATAAAAGGTTTAAGTAGACTTTGGATTTAAGGAGATCCTTACAAAGTTTTGGGAGATTTTTTTAACCTTTTTATTCCCTAGGAGGAATTATTTTAATAGTTTCATCTTAGTTATTGTTATCAATTTCATTTTGATAAGCTTTTATAAACTGGATTATCATATAAAAGGTATGTGATTGTTTATTTATTTCATTTGGACTAAATTAATAAAAAAAATATTTTAACATAAACTAGTTTTAATTTAAAAAACACTATTCTTGGATAATATTTGTTCCCTATAAAACCCAAAAATGGTATCCAATACAATTCCATGTCATTTGGATTGAAGTTTTTGATAGATGAAGAAATTGGGAAAATAGGTTTTTCTAGAAACACAACATGTTTTGAAAAAAATAGTCATGGTTGATGAATTTTTCCAAACCACAAAGTATTTAATATGAAAATGAGTGTGTTTTTATAAAATTTATAAAATCACATCATGGTTTGTGAAAAAATAGGCATAGAATAATTTTATGGAAAAATAAAGCATTGTAAGAAGATATTATTACATCATGGTTTACCTATAAAATAATAATAGTTAATATATAAATATTATTTTAATAAAATATACATGATGTAGAAAAGATAAATCACATAGTGGTTTTATAAGTGATACTTTTGAAGTCATACTTCCAAAAAAAACTTCACTTATAAAAATAGTTATGGTTTACCCTTGGCAAGTTTTGTCATTAGGGATAAACCATACTATGATTTATATCAAAAATAAACTTGGTTTTATAATTTTAATTACAATTTTTTTATTAAAATTTTCAAAAAAAAATGTGGTGTTGTGGGACATTTGATCCCACTCTGGATTCAATAGGGGGATTTAAATCATGCTAAAAATAATTTAGTGACTGTAATCAGGGTTTAAAGTTCATTTTTCATGGAATAATTATAATTTTTTTACAAATTATAAAATAAGGTTAAATATAAAAGTTTCTTATATTTATTTATGAATTAATTAAAAAAAATATTAATTTTTCATATTAAAACCCTTATTTTGAAATTTTCATTAAACTAAAAGGTATTTTTGGTTGATTTGATCAAATATTTAAATAAAACAATATATGATATCTATTTTGTGTAATGAGTTCACATAAAATTTGAAATGTTTATATTATTATAGAATTTTTCATAAAATAACAAATTGTTCTAAAATATGAAGGATTTTATATCGAATGACATTTAAAATAATAATATGAAAGAGTTAATAATTAAAAAAATATAAATAATTCATGTTTTTTTGTATATGGAATATATATAAATCATCTTAAATTATAAATTGTTTATAATTATTTATTTATGAATTGTTCACAAATGTTTATCTCAAGTCTAAATTTACGAATTTTTCATTTATATAGTTTATTCCATGTTTTATTACTCATAAATGTAAATTTTATATTATGAATGAATGTAAAATTCAGTTTAAAGTATTAAAATGCATCTAATAATTTTCATACCAATCATATAAAGAAATTTATGCTAGGTACACCATAATATGTAGTTACTTTAAACCATAATAATGTTTTTCTATGGGTTATAATCTTAAAAGTAAAGGATATTAGGTGTTATTATTTTTTGGAATTAAATTTTCTATTGAGTAGTGATAAATAGTAGGGATACATTATGTTGGGATACACATTATCATACGGGATTATACTCTATCTAAAAAAGTGAGAGTTTTACATTTGTAATGCCATGCTTTTTTTGTGGGAATTTTTTTTTGAATGATTCTAATCCTTTACATGAAATGGTTTCATGTACCTTATACATTGGATTAATTTATATATATATATATGAATAAAATTGTAATTTTTAGGTAAGTAACATAAATCATGAGTTGTATAATGAGGTGTGTGTGTCTATATATATATATATATATATATATGTTTTGAACATATTTATTTAGTTGAAGGTGTAGGATACAAAAATAAATCATTGGAATCATCTATACAAAAAGTGGATGCATGAAATAAAATTGTGAGATTTAAAACTCTTTAATAATACTAAGTGTTATATTCCTTACAGAGAAATACTTTTCAATACCTTGATCATCAAATCAGTTAGGTTCTTCAAAAGCATGGTTCTCATAGATTATCTTTTTTAGGGAAAACATTTATGGTTGATCCTAATAATATTAGGTTCTTGTATTTAGAATTATATTTAGGTTACATTTTTCTAGTAAAAACTAAATGTTATGATATAAGAGAACTAGATTTGGGATCATTAATATGATATATTTGGTCAATGAGTTTCCTACTAAATTATCTAAGATCCATATATGATATGATTAATATGATGGTATACCTGATATCTGATAAATGATAAAAATGATAAATAAGACTCATTAAGTAGTGAAATATAGATCTTGAACCATTAATGTATATGATGTAATTTAAAATGGGTCATCATTTTAGTGAGAGAACATTTAATAAAAGTAATTATTAAAAATTAATTCATCATCATAGAACATGAATTTAAAATTTATTTTGGAGAAAGAAAAATCTAATGGAATAAACATTATAGACAAGTATAGGAACTTAAGAATAGTTCTCAAGTAAGAATAAAATTTATTTTTGTTAAATAAAAACTTCTTAAGGAACCTCCTACTAAAAAGGAAATAAAAAGAGAAAATTATTTTTGGTAAGCATAGTAATTATTTTCATGACATCACTACTATAATTATTGTTTATGGATCCCAATATTTAAAAGAAACATGAGAATATAGATGATTTTGTGATGATAGTTAACTTGAAAAGTATCTATCAAAAATATGTTAGAAATGAGATATATGAAGTTCAAATAAACTCCTTTGGTATAACAAGACAAAGGTTACTTTATCCTCAACTCAAGTACTCAATGTGATTTGAAATTTTAATGACTTGTAGAGACTAGGTTCACTTATCAGGCTTGATCTGGAAATGAAATTAATTTTTCAATCACTTATATAATGGTTCCAATAGTTCATTATGAATTAAAATATGAATTATTTAAATAAATTTTTACCCTATATCCTTAATGTGTTTATAATTATAAAGTAGTACATGAGTGGTCCATGATCAAGTTACATGATGATGGTATAAAAAAGGATGTGTACAAGTTTTTCTTATAAGAAGAAGAATAAAGGTTTCGAAGAGTCCAAAACACCTTCTAAACTAAAAAATGGGCTTCTAAGGAAGATTATTGTTTTCACTGGGGGGAACCTAGACATCGGAGGAGGAATTTTCCTATAAACCTGAAGGGGTGTAAAAAACTCTGTGAAGATTCTACATTAAGTATTAATGTTCTATAACTAAAATATTATATTTTAAAGTTTATATGATACAATATATAAACTAAAAACAAGTTATGAAAATGTATAGGATTTCAAAATTGATGAAGAGTCGATATTTAGATCTTGATGTATGAATTCAAGTAATGGAGTGAGGGTTTCTACATCAAATTGGTGAATGAATTAAATTACTTAAATAATGAAGTGGATTTAGATATTATAAAGATTGTTTATTTTCCATCCTATTTTCTTCTAATGTTATTAGAGTATTTATTATAAACAATGGTTATATAATGATTTTTAATATTCATGGTCTATGATTTGATCAATTTTTATAACATGTTAATGATAGAAATTTTTTTATTTAGGATAAAAGAGTTTACCCAAGATATTTATTAAAATATAATGTGATAATTCCCACAACCTTTGGTGACATATTTTAAATAATAAAATATTCTTTTAAAAATAGTGATCCAAATACATAGAATGTCATATAACATATGAGTTTTACTATTTTATTTGTTAAATATTCCCATATAGAAAATGAGTATTATTTATTATCACCAAGGATTTTGTTTATAAGAAATATATTTTGAAGAAAATATAGTTTATGTGAGGTTAGTGGGAGTATTTTTGGACTTATAAAAGTTTAAAGTATAATAAAAAAATTAGTATACCAATCTAATTTAATGTAAAAGTCACTTGATATTCTAAAATGGTTTTTGATATGTTGGTAATGAATGGTATTAATATAAAAAGATTCATTTTTTACCAAATGATCTCAAAGAAAAGTTTTAATGGAAAATTTTTATGATGATGTTGAACTTAGAAGTAGTTTTAAGTAGGAAATAATTTATTAACATTATAACATAGGGTTTTGTGAAGTAAATAAGTTTGAATATAATGTTTGAAGAGTTAAACAAGAGAATTATTAATCCTAATATTTATATTAGGAAAATATGTTTTCTTCATAGATTTCACCCATTTAAACAGTTTAGTATGAGGTTTTATCACATCATCATATAGATATATGGTAGAAATTATATATAGATATAATGATTTTATCAAAACCCTAAAAGTGCAGAAAACATAAGACCTATTGGGTAGTCTATCATATGATATATGATTAGATGTGAGATTTTGTATAGTTTTTTAAGTATTGTTAAAAGAGTTTTATAATAAAAAATATATCAATTGATATCGAATTAAGTGTTAAAATTATTATTCTTTCATGTTGGATATATATATTCATTAATTGAAATAATAATTAACCTCTTAAAGTATGATTTTGAGTTATCCATAATCTATGTTCGTTATGAATTGTTATAGGTTATGATGACATGTAAAGATTAACATGTTTTAGGTTTCATATAGGGATAAAAAAATTAACTTATGAGGCACAAAAGGAGTTTTTTGTATTGGATAACCCACCACATATACAACATGGAGTGTTATACACTATATCTTTGGTATAATATGGGTGAAAGTTTCATATTCAATACTCATAAGTGAGGTTTATAAGATACCTAACATTAATAACTTTATACTTCAATATCCTTATTATTTCATCCTTAAGGATGAGCTAATCAGGGGTGGTTGGGTATGTTGTTTATCATGTCATCGGTTAAGGATTAACTAGTATTTGATTTGTCATCTTATATGAAAATTATGGAATCTAGGCCCTTGTTTGAGATATAATGAGTAAATATATGACTATATATAGATAAGATACATGTGATGTCATGACCCGCCCACTAAAACCTCCCCTGGGTTAGTATTGAAGATAAGAGTGGCCCATGAATCCTACCTTAAATAGGTTCTAGGTTGGAGACTTTTACTGAGGGAATCTGTTGCACATATGGGAGGCATTACCCTAATAAATTTATAGTAAAATAAAGTGAAACCATTGATAAAATCCATATATAAACTAAAAATTTGACAATTAACATACAAAGACCATCACTAAATTTCAATATATATATTGAAATAAAGTAAAATTCATAAATGACCTTATATACTCTACCCCAACTACCCAAATAGTATCATCCATAATCTCTATCAAATTTTCCTACAAAATAACTTATAAAAACTTTAGAGGGGTACTCACTTGAGAGTACTTGGTAGGATCATGCTTATAAAATATTCAAAATATATGTGAAATAAATAGGTCAAGATAGACATGAGTGAGATCAAGTAAGCAAAGGATAAATCATATATCAAGATCAGGGATAGGCAATCTATCATTGATGAAAGTAAACAGAATAACCACTTTCAAAAAACATCATTTGAAGCCACCACATTACATTAATAATACACTAGTGTAAATAAATGAGTTTGATATAAACTTTTCATAATCATATGATAGTAAAGGAACAATGTCTCAAACAAATATCCACTTTTCCAAACATCAAAATTAATACACTATATCAACATTATAATAGATTGATCACATTTCTATCATAATTACAACCATCACAACATCATCATACCCATCACACTGGTTCCACATCATCATTTCAATCACATCACCAACACCATCACATCACCACAACCATTTCC
This sequence comes from Viscum album, assembly GCA_963277665.1. Taxonomy (NCBI): domain Eukaryota; kingdom Viridiplantae; phylum Streptophyta; class Magnoliopsida; order Santalales; family Viscaceae; genus Viscum; species Viscum album. The sequence goes on from OY728141.1 coordinate 1,720,873,218, forward strand.
ACATCATAACCACCACCACAACAAAAAATCATTATCTCATCAACTCATGCTATAATTGACAATCATCATAGCCCAATACATGACATAACCTTAAGGGATCATAACTTAAGGATATGCTTTCATTCCATAACATCGATAAATTTTATATTTTAAAGTAATGCATGTGTCATAACCTTGATCCACTATATATACCCCCCCCCACACACACACACACATGTGCGCGCACAAACACAAACATATACACTTCACCTTAAGGAATTATAGCCCATGTACATATATAAATTCATATCACAACTAGAATCCATTATAGCCTATAAAGTCTATATATGAAAATCCTTGAGCCATTACATCCCATATATAGATTACCTATGCCTTAATCCATTATAAATCATGAAAGTATACACATAAGAAAAAAGTCATTGCAGTCTACCTATATAGTATCATAAGATCACAAAAAATCAACCAAAAAAATAGAATCATAAAAACAAACAATCATAATCATTAATAATCAATGAGAGATCACAGTATATCATTAAAAAAAATCATCACTATGATAGGTAATAAATGAACTACATAAATTCATGATCTATTCATCACCACTATAGTATACAAGATATCACCGATAAGTATTATTATAAACATCATGATAAACTCTCATATTACCCTTAAATTATTCAGTTACTCTATTCCAATTAATTAAAAATAACCACATAACTATAATTTACTAACTTTACAATCTCACACACCAATTCCTGAGAGAACACTAACCAATTAACAATATCTACCCAACACCTCAAGTCCAACTTCTAAAACATTACCATAATATTCCATGCATACCATCACAAGAACTTACCAACTCTCTCAAAAACAAGTCCAAATAACATATTAACAACCTTACATTCCTTAACCTAAAAACTAACTAATAATATCACCCTAAGGGAAAAAATGTCATATCTCCCTATAATTCCTATCTAACTTTTCACTATTCAACCCAAAACATTAATTTCAGCATCTTAAAGAAAGGGACCTTACAATATATCAAAAACAATCCAAGGATACTTTAAATATCTTCTTGGTTTCAAAGGATCTAATGATGTTGATTAAACAAAGTGGAATAGATAAAGGAACTCAAATTCTATGATCAAACATACTAGATAAATAAAATCATGAAAACTATAAATGAATTAATTTGTGAATGTGTATCTTAAACAATATCACTTATTCAACATGCTCCATACATTATTGATAAATATCATAGTAGATGCATCCAAAACATTTCCCTCCTCCAAATATATCCACAAGTTATTCTAAATTACTTAACACTCAAGTAAGATAATCCCATCACCCATGTCACAATAGTGTCTCATAAATTTAAAGGGTAGAGATGAAGAATGATTCAGGTATGGGGGAGTTTTTCCAAGTCATGGTAGGGCTTGAAAACATTCCATCTCATGGGGAGTGGCCATTTAAAAATCCCTTGAGGGAACTCTTTAAGTGAACATGCATTAACTTGTAAATTACACGTTAATGAATATGGTTACATTAAAAAATATTCATTTATGATAACTCTCCCATATATTTCTTCATATAAAATGGCTTATAAATGATAGCATGTATGGAAAATATTCTCAAATGATAATAATTATCACTCAGCCACCCAAACAATTTATGAAAGTGGAATGGTATTGTAGACCATGCCTTGTGATATATCTAGTCAGGCAATATGAATATCATGGTCAATAGCTTAAAATCATGATTTACGATATCCTCATACTATACAAAATGATATGAAAAAATTCATAATATGAATAATGGATTTAGGGGATATATCCTTTGATCTCCCATTTTCACTAAATCTTCAAAGTTGTCATGCCATTTCACCGTATATTGTATTATATAACATAAATTATGAAAACATATCTAAAAATACATTAGGATGACTTCCAAAATAGTTTGTTAAAGATATCATCAACTCCATCATGTATCACATCATATAAAATACCTTGTGAATACTCTTCCAAAACTCTTTTTATAGACACTAAAACACTTTTAGAGAAACTCTCTGAGTCAAACTCAATTATCATTCAGTCAATCATAAAGTGTGATCCTACTAATATTTGTGGAATTGAAAATAAATATGAATCGATAGATCCATAAATGTAATAAAAGAGTGACCTCTATAAAATCATCATTTCTACTCAATATATAAAGGGATCTAGTGTTATCTCCATCAAACACATATATATTTATACCTCTATCTATTGGCTGCATCATATTAATGTGTTCATTCTCATATGATACCTTTGTATAATGCATTGAGTGAACATGGGACATAGAGTATGTCAATGCAGTGTATCCCTCTCATACATTATTGATTATATAAGTATATACTAACTTGGTCAATGAATATATCACATGTTATTCACATTTATAGATGATAACATCACATCACCCTCACCCAAACAGATAACCACATTATTTTTACTATCTAGGTGTAGTGGTACACTCCATAAAGAAATCTTAATCAAGGGCCCGAATTTCATACTCATCATATAAGAGGTAAAATATCATCTTAGTTGAACTCCAACTAATGAAATAATCAAAAACATACTCAACCACCCCCTGATTAACTAAGACTCATTGCATTCATAAGAAATATTAAAGTGTAAAGGTTATCATGATAGATATCTCACCAATATCAAGTAGTGTACTATAAATATAATCAATAAACCCCTATTAAACCAAATACATAGTGTATGAAACTCCATGTGGTATACTTCATGGGTAATACAATGCACAATACTTTTTTTGTGTCTAATGAACATATTAGGCATCTTGATACAAGAATCATACTCACAATAAAATTTATATGTCAGCACAACCTATAATACTCCATGATGAACATCGATTAGGGATAACTCAATGTCTTGATTTGAGTGGTAAATTATGATAACACCTTAAGAAATTTATATCAATATATACATATATGAAGGCAATGTGAAATAATTATAAAGTTGAGACTTCCTTTTATAGGATACATTTTATATTCTCAAAAACTTTTAAGAATATTTAACAAAACCATACATAAGATCATATATAACTTGTCATATATGATAGATTTTCGTATTCACCTTATGTTTTCTAAACTTTTAGGGGTTTTATTAACTCATAATATCCATATCTAATTCCTCCAACACATCTATCTGGAAACCTAATAAAACACTTCCACTAAACACGTTATTAAGTAACATATATTAAGTAACCAATTTTGAATAGTAGTGAGATATAGGAATTGTATTTCTAATTCTCAACTCCTTGAATAAATTCAAACTTATTAACCCTATAATATCCAATGTTAAGATGTTAGATTTTATTGTTAGCTAAGAATTATTTCTAAGTACATAATCATCATTCTTGGAACCCGTTCAATAAATACTTTCCTTGAAATATTCTAGAAACTTATGTAAATATTTACATTATTACTTACCAACACATTCTGAACTCATTCAAGATAAAGTAAAATTCACATTGTATTGTGACTAGAACAATCCTTTAAAAATAGTGATATTCACTTTCTCATAGTAACTAAATGTTTCTCTTTATATTTATCTTTTCCTTTATATATTCTAATATATTTAGGATATTAAGTGAAAACATTTTAATTTTTTACTTGTAAAATACCATATTTTCTAATTTTAAACTTATATAAGTCTAAACATACAATGAATATCCTCTTAGAAATAATATTCTCTTTATAATATCATATTATGACACAAAAACTCCTATTTGTTAGGAAATAACACTTATTTTATTTAATTAGGAATATTTAACAAATAAAAAATTGTTTCTATACTATATATGATATTATATGTTATTAGAGTATCTTCCTCTAAAAATATGACTTTATTCCTTAAAATATACCATTAATGGGTGGAAAGAACATATTCCCTCATATTTTAACTACATCTGGATAAACAATTTTATCCTAGATAAAACATATTTATCCCTATCTCCTTTTCAAAAAATATTATAGAATCTAATGAATAGTAAATAATATGTATTAAATTAATTATCTCATATTTTTTATAAAAATACTTTGTTAATAAATAACTTTTATTATCATATAATAAAAATAAGATAAGTATACACACCTTTTATTTAGATTCATATGAGTTTGATATATTCCTTTACATTCATATCTTTTATGTAGCACCTATTTGATTCATTGCTTGAATGCACACAATAAGATTTATCAATTATTCCCTTGATTATAAACTCATCTATATTTATATAAATTTTAATTTATGAAATTGGTATCATATTATCTTAAAAACTAATGAATTAATTTCTATAATGCTGATACCTGACATGGGCATTCCATGGAGTTTCCAAAACCCCATTAGTTATCTCAAAAAATTTCATACTATGCAATTATTAATCCTACTTGATGAAAACACATTTAGGTTTTAATAAAATTGATTGGATACTTGAAGAAATGATGTTTGACTCTCCAACTAACTTTTCTTCTTTTGGTTTGAACTTTTACCCAATTATAAAATTGACACAACACCATTACCTGGACATAATATTTCCTAATTCATATTTTCTCAACACTTTGAGAAGATAGAGTAAACATTTATTTAAATAATTAATATTGTAAAAACAATCCATCAATGATAATACAATGAACTCCATAACCAGAAAGAGCCTAAATAAAACCTCTAGGCTCATCAAGTCATTATAACTAATAATATTGAGTATATGACCAGATATTGAAACTCCTTTATTCTTATTTCTTATAATACCTTTAAACCTTATTTGAATCATTTTATGCTTCTCACTATAATCTAGATTCACTTTTTTAACAACTTTAACAATTTTTTACTCAATAAGGTATTGCTCCAACACATAGAATTTATCCCTACTTAATAACCCTTCTTCAGTTACCCGTATTAGGAGTCACTTACATTATGCTTCTCCTATTCAAGGATTAATCTCAAAGTTTAACTTTTATTATGATGATGTTATTCATATATAATAAAATATTTTATCATATTATTATCATGTTTTATAAACATTTAATAATAACTTTTATTGAATGTGATAATAGTCAAATGATGACCTCTTCTAAAATCCATCATATCTGATAGTGAACTAAGATCAATATTTCACTATTTAATGAGTCTGATATATATTTTATCTTACCAATTAGTTATTTAGGAAGGGTATCACCCCCATTAAAATCATATATGACTATTGGAAAGTTGTTGGGATAACCCTTTTTCAAATCTATCATATAGATGAACTCAAATATTTTACTCAAGTAACATAATCCAATTAGGGTTTCTCATTTAAGTGTATCACAAATAAAACAACAATAATTGACACCTGATCCTATTAAGTTCACCCATTGCTTTCTTTCCTTACACAAGATAATACAGGGGAACCCTACTATTGCATGACCTACTCGGTTGAATGATCGTGGTATTAAAAAGTTCAAATTCTGAAGGAATCTAACACTTGGTATTTTGAATTGGATATAATCTTTACATATTATCTCATGATATTCTCTTTAAATGTATTCATGATTGTAGTTATTTAGTTTGAAATAATTTTCCTTCTAATAGATCAATATTTTAAAAACATATTGATGTCTAACTCTTTACACAACTCATAACTTGTTTTACTAACCCAAATTAAAAAGATAAATTTATTCATACATATCCTATTCTATCCCATGTATAATGTATATGAATTACTTTCATGTAAAGTATTATAATTATAAAAAATTAAAAATCCCCATATGAGTAATCATAGAGCCACAAATAGTCAACCCTCGCTTTTCTAGACAAGGTATATGCCACAAGGATGGTAAGTACTCTAACTCAAATTCCCTCTACCCAAGAATACTTTACTAGAGAGAGATCTCAATTCCATAATAACTCTAACACTTAATATGTATAAATCATAATTAACTTACTAATTCAATACCATAAATCAAAAACCAGACAAATTTAAGGTATAATAAAATTAAATCAATTACCATACTTAACATGTAACTCCTTATATGCATGTATGATAATTTAAAATAAATTTAACAATTTAAACTCAAACATACATCAAAAATAAAAATGTAGCAATTATATATATAAATCATAAACAAGGGATTAACTTTAAATAAATGAATATTTCAAATTTTTTAACATGCAATAAAAAATTATGAAAAAGTCATAAATAAAATTTAACCATGAACACTTTATAAATTAGTTATTTGTTATGAATATTACATAATCTTGAATATTAAAGCTTTATATTTATTTCCAAATATGATCTATTTTATTATTATATGAAATTTACTTTAAATATATTATATTTCATGAAATATAAATAGTTTATATTTAAATTTATATTATGTAAACATTTAACATAATCTAAATATCACATATTAATATTTTTTAAACGCTGGTCAAAGGAATCCTCAAAACTACTTTTGATGAGGTTTTAATAATTTATCAATTTTAGGATTTAATTTGAAAATTCATAATTTAAATATAAACACTATGTATTTTGGTCTTATTTCTTTAATTTATAAACACTTTTTACCTTACCCTTATGATTTCTAAATAAAAACTTTATTTCTAAGTTATAAGACAAGTCATATAATCTAGTAAAAGGTATTTCAATATTAAAATTTAATATTATAGAATAATTATTAAATAAAAATTTAACAAATTAATCATAAATAAATTATAATTAATTTATTTATAAATATTTTTATAAATTAATAAATATCCCAAAATATGTTTTATTATAATTTTTAAATAATTTTTAAATTATATAGTTCAGTTTATAATTTAATTTTAAGAAAAATATTTTTTTATCATCTAATCATATTTAAAAATATACAAGGAATCATATAATATGATAAATAGGTCTCACTGCTTAATAATTTTAAGCACTGTTTGTCATATTTTTTTGACTAATAGTTCCATCGTTGCTTATGATAAGCATTGTACATAAGGTTTTCTATTTAATGGAAAAGGTAATGAACCTTATACATGGGGTAACCCTATACATAATAATATTCTATGCCGATTTTATATTTTATGATAAAGGGATTGCGATTTATGTATAAATTAACAAATATGTCATAGTAAATTTCATAAATGGAGACCTAACATATGGTCCAGTCATAGTCCATGATATATTCTATAACATAACTATGACACAGGGATCTATTTTAAACCCCATGGAATAGAATTATCATTGAATATGATACCTCGATTTCATTTACTATGACTAACACAAAACTAAGGGTTTTATACTATGTTGTTGGCTATGATATCCCCAAATAGTATTCCATGATTCAATTAGTGAAACATGTTTCAAAATCATATTTTAGGATAGGGAACACAATGGGAACTGCAAATTTAAAAAATTTCATTTTCAACATGATTTCATGAATCAAAGGGAATAGTAATGCTCTAATGCCACTATTGGGTTTAAAAGGATATAATGAAATTCATTAAACATAATGAAATAAATAAAGAACCCCATTTTCCAAGACCAACCATCCAAGATAAATGAAATCATGAAAATTATAAATGATGTTCCTTGGAAACGTATACCTTACATCATGGTGAGGCTACAAAAATATTTATCCCTGATTATAAATATAATAATAAAGGTATCCAAAATACATCCCTCAACCAATTATATTTATGAGTTATATTTAATCACTCGATGCTTGAGCAGGATCCTCTCACTACCAACAGCATGCTAGTGCCTAGTGAAGGCAAAGGGTGAAAGGGAAGATAGCTTAAGGTATGAAGAGTTTTTTATAAGGCTTGGGTAGGAATTCATACATGTCATATCATGGTGAATTCCCCTTTATAATTCCCTTGATGACTCTCCCTAAGTGTACATGAACTCATATGTTATAATTTAATTAATGTAGTTACATTGAATGAAAACATCCTCTATGCCAACTGTCCCATCTGTTTCATCTTATGAAATAGTTAATAAATGACATATTATGTGTAATATCTTCTAGAATGACAATAATTATCATTAAAACTCACAAAAAATCAAATATAGTGGCATGGAATCATATAACATGTCATATGATATAGTTATCATATAATATGACTTGCATGGGTAGTTGAATAAAATTATTCTTTATGATATTCCCATATAGTAAAATATGATATGGAAAAATGAATCATGTACATAATGTATTTATGGGATATATAATTCAACATAACCCTTTATCCAAACCTAAATTTTATAACCAACCCCATCTAGAATTTCCTACAAGATCTAGGGAAAGGGAACAAATAATAAAAACATTGTAACCACCAACCAGACCCAAATCATAACTCATAACATCATCCTATAATAAATTACTCACCAATTACACATATATTCCTATAATAATTTGGATATCACAAAGGAAAAACTTATTAACAACACGTAATATTTAATATCGGTCTAACAAATAATCTTGCTAAACATGATCATCTTTACATATTCTTCATTATTATTCCATATTTCCTTTTCTAATTACATATCCAAAAAAATTATTATCTCACATGAGATACCATATAGTATCGTCATTGTACAATTATAACTTAATCATCATAACAACATGGCATAATAATAATACTATTATAGAGAAAAAAAAATAATACAAGAAATTAAATGTAATAATAAACATATAATATCTCCATCCCCAAAACCAAAACTAAAAAAACCAAGACTGATAGTTTGGAGTGATTCTTGTAATTAAATAAGTAATTTATAAGAATTATCATGTGCACTCTCCAATTATTTATGTTTTTTACTAAGTTAAGTATAGGGGATGACTTAGGTCATTCTATTGAGGGGTAATGAATTAAATAGATAATAATAGGTTTTAAGAAAAAAAATATATATGAAATAAAAAAGGGAAATAAATATAAGGGGTTGTTGAGTGATTTTAAAAAAAATCAATCAAGGAAAAAATCTTTAAAAACACTAATATGATAAGACATGATAGATCTAATATACCCCTTAATTATTCATTTATCATTATACATTATGTTTATAACTATTTAATTGTGATCCCCTAATATTTTCAATCCCAAAACCCAATGGAAGTTAATAAGAACACAAATATGGGAATAAATTAACTCTAGATTGATTTTAGGGCTTCTAATCATGGAACTCTTCTTTTATTATTGTCCAAAAGAAAAAATTTGGTCAGTGTCCATATAATATTTTGACTTTTTCTTTTAGGTACATTCATTGATTATCAATATTTCCCCCTTCCTCTCCTCATTTTTTTAAGTTGATCCATGTTTGATTAGGGTCTTAAGTGATTTGAAAATCTTATAGAAGATTAAATGTATGTTTTTTGAAACTTTATTCCAAATAAAGTGAAACCACACCACAGAACTCAATACCATTTTATAGAGGAGTGGTTGCACCATGGAGGTAGTTGTTGTGTCGTAGTGACGCTGACCTCTGGAGGATGTACCATAGCTTTCTTCATATAGAGATATTTAAGAAGGGTTGGTCCATGGTGTATTAGACCATGTTTTAGGTCCTATTCTGTAATAGATATAGAAACAATAAATAGTTTTGGGTTTTTCCTTTTGTTAGGAAATTTGATTTTTTATTCATGGAATATTTTTTGGTATTAATCCATGGTGTTTGTTTTGGATTCTATGATGGATCTTCAACATACATCAAACCCCAAAAAAATATTGATCATCCTCTTCATTTTCCATCATAAAAATCACTAAAGGACTATAGAGGAAAGTCTATACCATAGTTTTTAGGCTACACTATAGTGGTATGAGTTCCAGTATGGTTCTATGATATAGTACCATATATTGAACCATAGTGGTGTGTTTCCTCACTACAATAACACTTTTTGCACCATGGTGATCACTTTCAGTGTACCACTGCACTATGTTGTTCCACCCTACATCATGGTGATCTCTTCCAGTGCACCACTATGTTATGGTGTTCCACACTGCTCTATAGTGGTTGAATACTATTCACCTCCACACTACAGTGCTTGTCTTGTGATGTGGAGCTTCCTATATTTCTAGAGGCAAACCCTATTCCTCCTTATGAATCCCTCATTAGGGTTTTGTGATATTATTATCAAGGTAGGTGGTTTCAAAAGCTAATCTTATTATTTAAAACCTTTTATGCTTATATTTTAAATTGGTTTTCAAATCAATTTCTAATGCTTGAGTTGGGTTTTGATAAATGGAATTTTAAATTTCATGGTGTGTGATGAAAAGTTATTTATGGGTATTGGTGTAAATTAATTACTGATTTTTAGGAAAAATGTTCTTTTATTGAAATTATGACTATTGAAAGGATTTTGTTGAAAATAAAGAACATGTGATATTTTTGGTCTAAAATGGGATGATTTTAGTGATTTTGATAAAAATCATTTTATATTTTTTAAAACAAAATCTATTAATTTTGATAAAAAACCATTTGATGTTGGTTTTTTAAAGTAATGGAATGAATTTTTATAAAAACCCATTTGATGTTGATTTTTGAAGAGAATTTCATTAATTTTGATAAAAACCATTTCATGTTGGTTTTCTTGAATAATAATACAATTTTTGTATAAAATCCATTTGAGTTTGGTTTTTGTAATGAAATTAATGTATTAAAACATGAATTGGGGATGAATAAAATTATGATTAAATTTTTTTTAAAATGAATAATATCACTTTATAAATTATTTAATATACCATGAAGCATGTGGGAGATTTGTTAGTTTAGTGGGAAGAAAAGATGCTAGGAATGTATTATCACTTCCTAGAAATAGATTAATAATGATAACATGACTAACCTACTTGAGGGAATGGAGATTAGTTGTTAGGTATATTCTTATTTTCATCCTCATGGATGTTCCTTATGCACTTTGGAAGCTATAATTCATCAAAATGTGTGAGAATCTTTATTTACCCTACCCCTAGGTCTCTTAACCAGGATAATATGATTATAAATTACCTTTCATTCCTTATGATATAAATGTTTTACTCATTTCACTTTTTATGGAAATTATTATTTGTTCTCTCTTTGATAAATATGTTATTCATTCTTAATTTCCAAAGATGCTTGATTATGCATGCTTTAATAGATAGGTTATTGTACCTATTTTCAAAAAATCATTGGAAATTTTTCTTTAAGCATGTTTTAATATAAATTTTGAAAAAATTTCCATTCTATGATTCATTTACATTAAGTATAAATTTTTTATCTAATGTGGAATTATTATGAAATTATTAGTTAAATCCTACTTGAATTATAATATTACACCCTACCTTTTCCTTCAGGTGCTTGTAGATTTTCATAAGTCAGGTCCAGGTAAAGTGAAGGCACCACTCAGAGATAGAGGGTGTACTTGACTTGAAGGGATTTCAAGAGTTGTAGCACATAATGGACATTATGATCCACCAGTTGTGTCGGGTTGTCTTGTAGTTTTTGGGGACTTGTATGAGGGTGTATCTGAAGCCTTTTTCCCATGTGGAGTGTTTTTCATATCAATCATTTTATCCACTATATTTTATCTTGAAACGTTTTTGGAAAAATTATACCCATGTTACTTTTATTGATGCCATGGTGATTTTCACCACCACATGGGGATCAGGAACACCCTTAGGGTCATGTTAAGATCATCTCAAGTGTCTTTTAGGTGGGTTATCCAAGTTGGTTCAGTGTAAATTGGTATCAAAGGTGGGTTGAGACTCCGCTTAAATGTTACTATGCAGTTTAAGATAGGTTTTTTTGGGACTGAATGGGTATTTTATAAGTTATTTTATGATCAGATATCATTGCAAGGAGCCTTAAGTTACCATGGGTTATTGGGGAAAGTTTTATTAAAGAAAAATTGATGTTTTTATTCTAGAATATTATGAGACTTTGATTTGATTTTTTTTATAACCCTATTGAATTCCTCTTAATAGAGTTAAAGGGCCTAGAAGAATGGATGAGTATAAGGTGATCGAATTGTGACATAATATTCCAAAAGATTTAATGAGGTTGTTCACTTCTCACCTGAGGTGGTATCAAGTGAGAAGATAAAGTCCTTGAGATTTGAGATGGTTCTTCAACTAGATATTCGATACTATATTTTTCTGTTGAAATTCACCCCATCTGATCATGTTATAGATAGATATTTGATGGTGTAGATTGACTTGGATGGAAATTTAGGTATTATGGGATTTTATCCTACTAGTAGTGGAAGTTTTAGTGGTCCATTTAAAGGGAAGAGAAAGTGGGATTGGTCTCATGGTAAAAACCTTGGTGGTGGATCTAGGTAGAAGATCTCCACAAAATCATCTATAGTATTTATCAAAGAACCTATTACCTAATTTCAGCATGGTATGGTATTCCATATGAAGTATACATTCTTAGAGAAACAAATAATTGAAACCCTTGTAGATGCTCAGAAAATTTATATATGTTTTTTCATGTTTTTATTGGTCCATGTAATGGTATGGGTTCTTCAATTCTAAGAGGATCTATGTCACACTGAGATTATTCAATAAAAATTGGGATCTAACTATGGTAATTATGAATGAATCTTCTTCACATAGTGGATAAATCTCCATTGGAAGATGATTTCAGACTTATGATAGAGACAGGCACCATTACCATTACTTCATCTTTAGTGTCTACTTTATTTAATATTGGTGCCTCTAATTCTTTTATATCTACCCATATTGTTGAATCATTAAATATTACTACAAAACACATGCCTTATGTTATTAATATTTCTACACATTTTTAGATTAATAAAGAGTAGGGACTCTGATTCCCTTCTTGTACTTTCACATTTTTGGAAGTAGGGCTTGATTCAGACTTTTTGGTTCTGAATATGAAACCTTTGTATTTCATTATAGGGATGTATTGGTTAATCTCAAATAGGGATTTTATGAACTGTAATCAATGATGGTTTTTCTATACTATCACTAATGGATTGATTCATGCATTTCAAGGAAAATGTTACTTGATGTCGAGTTTTTCCTTCTATTCCTTATTTCATTAAGATGACTTTTATGTTTTATTTTGAACTGGAACATGAACATTTCGATGGATCACTTACTCTAGTAGTTGTTAAATTTCAAAAACAAATCATCTAATTTATCTAGTTTAGAACTGGTGGGAAAAGTATAATTTTTCATCGACTTGGTACCTAGTACCCAACCAATATTTATTCCCTCTTATTGTATGGCACTAGTGGAACTGAAAGAGTTGAAATCTCGGTTGTATGATCTTTTATCCAAAGTCTTTATCCAACCCAATGCTTCAACTTGGGAATCACCTATGATTTTTTATAATACATTTTATGGAAAAATTTGACTTTTTGTTTACTATTAAAACTTAAATCAGGACGTAGTCAATAATAAGTATTTGTTTCCTTAGATTGATGATTTTTTTAACTAGATGAAAGGGGAAAAGTGTTTCTCAAAGATTGATCCTTGGTCTGGTTATCACCATCTTAGTGTTAAGGATTCTAACATTCCAAAGAATAATTTCAAAATCAGTTATGGACATTATGATTACCTCTTCATGCATTTTGGTCTAACCAATGCTCATTTAGTGTTCATGGAATTAATAAGTAGGATTTTCCATGAGTACCTTGATTCCTTTTTTGTGGTCTTAATGGATGGAATTTTAGTTTTATTTAATACTGGGGAGGACCTCATATGTCATCTAAGAAATGTACTGGATATCTTGAGAAACCAAAAACATTATGTCAAGATTTCTAAATGAAACTTTTTTATGTGAGAATTAAAATTCCTAAAAAATGTGGTTTCCAAACATGGTGTATCAGTTGATCCTGAGAATGTGAAAGTTTTTGTGACCTAAGAGGAACCATATAATGTCTTTGAGATACAAATATTCATAGGATTGGTAGGATATTATTGATATTTTTTGAAGGTTTTCTATAAGTTATATTATATGATGAATTATCTTACTTATAAGAGAGTAAAGTTCATTTGATTCAAAATGTTAGGTTTCCTTTGATTATCTGAAGCATCAGTTGAATTCATCTCCCATTTTGATTATTACAAAATCATGTTAGGGATATGTGGTTTTCTGTGATGATTAAGGTTTATGTTTGGGTTTTGTTCTTATGTAAGTATATCATGTGGTAGAATATGGTTCTCAAAATATTTAAACTCATGAAAAGAACTATCCCACACATGATCTTGATCGTGAAACCATGATGCATACTCTGAATTTTTGGTTTCATTTTCTTCTTGGAGAAGGTTTTACCATCTACTCTGATCATAAAATATTGAGTTATATATTCTCCCAAAAAGATTTAAACCTTCAACAATGAAGGTGGGTGTAGTTTCTATAATATTTTGATTTAAACATTTCCTACACTCATGGTAAGTGGAATGTATTTGTTGATTCTTTGAGTAGGAAAATTCTATCCCATACCATGAAATAATCTTCTGAGGAGTGGAAGTTTATGGATATATTTTCTCATATGCATTTGAACGTCCATAAGGATGATACTAGGATTACTTTGGTGAGTGATTATTTGACTTTAACATTTCATGAAATTATTCTTTAATAAATGAAACTCAATTATGAGTTCCAAGGAATTAAAGATTCTATATATAGTGGGAAAACCACTGATGAGTGATCTCTGTCTTCAGAGGGTATCCTATGCTTATGGAATCGAGTCATCATTCTTATACCTTTAATGGAAGTTTTGATGGGGGATTTCTATAATTATCAATGGAAAGTACACCCTAACATCACAAATATGTTTTATGATATCAGTTGAAATTTTTTGTGGCTAGGTATAATGTGGAAAAATTCTAATTTTTTTACGTTATTATACCTATAAATAGGTTAATGATGGGTATTATAATCCTCCAGGTTTTCTTCTGCCCCTTCCAGTACTAACTTGGAACTGGGATGAGATATTTATGGACTTTTTGGTCATATTTACATGTACACCTTGGGGTAAGAATGAAATATGAGTGGTGATTGAATGATTGGAAAAAATGACTCACTTAATTCTAACACACGACACCACCAAGGTTGAGTACTTGGGAATATTTTATTTCTAGGAAATTGTTAAGTTTCTTGGAGTTATTTCAATAATCGTTTTTAATAGGGATAACTGAATCACGTATTTCTTTTGGAGGGTATTTCAAGAAGTAATGGGACCCCATGTGAGTTTGAGAAAGGTATACCAACCTCAAATGGATATCCATATAGAATGTTAAATTCATATTCATGAAAAAATATTGCGAGCTTGTGTTCTTGATTTTGGAGGATCTTGGGATATCCATTTTGTAACATCTCGATTCCGGGTGACACTCAACGGGTGCCCCGAACCCAGTTCGCCACGCGACCTCAAGCACATTTCCCCAAACACCAGAGGCTGCCGACTAGTAGCGAGGGCCCAGGTCTGATAGTGGGGAAACTGTGCCCTCATTTGTCAAATTGTAGCGCAACGAAAAGAATAAAACATACAACAATAGCGAAAGAGAATAACCATACATAACTGAAATAAACAACTATAGTAAATATAACTAACCAGTATATAAATAATGATACAATATGCCTCCAATTCTAAGAAAGCAGCCAGAACAGGTTACACAATAGTACAGTATAGTACAAGTACAGGAAAGCAAAACCGAACAAATCAGCTGGTAGCATCGTGAGCCAGACCTCGGTCCCATGCTCCCCTACTCCTCAACAAAAATCATGTACCTATATAAAGACCCTTTCCCTTATCTACACCTGCAGAAATGTAATTTTTTTGGGCTGAAAAGCATGACCCAAACAGTGTGTGAGAAATATATCTCAGTAGGCACCCACCAAAGGCATATGCCCAACTGTGTGTAAGTATGCAACAATAGTGTGTAGTAATAAAATGCAGTAAACTAAGTAGTACTCAGAAGTAACTAACTTAACAGTATATATTTCCATTTAATTATTCATTTAATCAATTTAATATAAGAAAAACACCATAGTGAATTTCTAAGTAAATAGTCGTTGTCCTTAGACAAACAAAATCTTACCCTCAAGTAACCAGAATCCAACCCGCAGGTATTTCCCTTAGGCGTAACAGAAATTGCCCTCAGGCGTACGAAGTGTCGCCCTCAGGCACAAAAGTCAAGCCCGCAGGCAAGAAAGGTTGCCCTCAGGTGAAATAGTACATTTCCCCCAGGCTAATACAGTCATGCCCTCAGGCCATAGTAAAACACCGCCCTCAGGCGCAAGTAACTGGGCCATGCCCAACATGTAAATAAACATTCACATTCAATTCCTCTCAAGTAAAAATTAATGCATAACGTAAACATGGCATACACTCGGGTATCCTGGCCAAACGGCTAAACAGAGGAACGCACCCCTGGGGTGGTCCTGGATCCAAGCACTGATCCTAAATATCATTTTAATATCACATTTAATTACCTATACAATTCTAGGTATTAAAATAGCCACAGACTCAGCCACACGACACCCGAAATATGGGTTCGTATCTCAAAAACACACAAAACGCATGACAGTTGGAAAATAAACACCAAGCCACCTACCTTAATCACCAACGAACATTATACGTGAATGATGCCTTATGAAACATCCAAGAATGTCGTAGATATGAGGTAAAATAATTCTCGCTTAAATGCAAATAAATCATGTTAGGGGAATAATTGGCAAGAACCATTATATAAGAGTGGAGGGCTTACCCGTGCGGTTCCAACGAGATCGTCCGAGGCAGAAACGGATTCCCGACATGCGCTCGGTGGATCTCCGAAGGTTCGGTCGTCCTCTCCCGAGCTCCCATCCGGTTCTAAGTCTTCCCTGTGAACAGGGGAGGCTACTGCCCATTTATGCAAAAAAAACAAAGTACACAGTGTGTACTTACAAGTACATGGTGTGTACTTCCCATTTTTAAAATGTTCCTCTGGTGGCTTCCTACTATCGTGGCACTATTCACCTGCTGACATGACTACACGGCATGTCTTCATGAGTACACGGCGTGTGCTTCCCCACAGCTGGCCACCGCCTTACTTTTTGCATGCCGACTGACTACATGGCGTGTAAAGGACCACTACACAGCATGTAGTCAGTCTTTACACCCTTCGTCGCCGACATGGCTATACACCCTGTGTACTCATCCCACACAGCCAAAAGTACACGGAGTGTGCAATTGTATATGGTGTGTACTTCCAAAATTTGGGATTTTTCCCATTTTCCATATTTTTCTCAAAAACACTTAAAGAAAAGTGAAAAGAAGAAGCTCGTACCTCAACTAAGAACCGGGTTCTTACAAACTCCCCCCCTTAAAGCAATTCGTCCCCAAATTTCCCTTCCAAGGGTGGAGAATATAAAGATCAGAATAGCTCTGGCCACTGAGCACGTACATCAGTCTCCTGATCCCAGGTTTCATCCTGCACTCGACCATGCTGCCATAGCACCCGTAGGAGAGGAACTGGCCAGCCTCATAGAACCTTCATGCTCCTATCAACGATACAAATCAGATGCTCCTCAAAGGACGCATCCATATGAAGCTCAACCTCCTCAGGCTGAAAGACGTGAGATGGGTCTGAATGATAGCGAAGCAACTGAGACACATGGAAGACGTTGTGCATGGTTTGGTACTACTGCGGTAACTACAACCGATAGGCAACCAGCCCAACTCTCTCTAGAATCTCAAATGGCTCCACATACCTCGGTGAAAGTTTACCATGTCTCCTGATCTGCCTGTGTCCCAGCCTCGGCGAGACACGCAAGAAAACCTGATCCCCGACCACAAACTCCAAAGGTCGTCTGCGATGATCATCATAAGATTTATGACGAGATTGTGCGGTAGACATCCGCTTCTGAATCAACTGGACCTGTTTAGAAGTCTCCTGCATGAGACATGGTCCCAGTAAAGCTACCTCACCTGCCTCTGACCAGCACAAAGGTGATCGGCATGGCCTACCATATAAAGCCTCGTAAGTTTCCATCTCAATAGTTGCCTGAAAACTATTTCTATAGGCAAACTCAACTAGGGGTATATGTTTCTCCCAAGATCCCCCAAAGTCTAGGATGCATGCACGCAGCATGTCCTCTAGCACCTGTATCTTATGCTCTGACTGGCCATTGGTCTGAGGGTGGTAAGTTGTGCTCAGAAGCACCTGTGTACCCAGTGCCCTCTGAAAACTCTGGCAGAAACGAGACGTAAAACGGGTGTCCCTATCTGAAATGATAGAACGAGGGACCTCATGAAGACGGACGATCTCTCGGATATACAGCCTTCTGAGCTTGTCAACCCCGAAGGTCTCCTTGATCCGCAAAAAGTGAGCTACCTTTGTGAGTTTGTCCACAACGACCCATACGGCATCATTGCCTCGAGGTGACCTCGGCAAACCAGTCATGAAATCCATCGTGACATCATCCCATTTCCACTCCAGAATGGGAAACTGCTGTAACAATCTAGCTGGTCTCTGGTGATCCTCCTTCACCAGCTGACAGGTGGAACATCTCATAACAAAACCAGCTACATCTCTCTTCATACCCGGCCACCAGTACTGACGTCTCAAGTCATGGTACATCTTGGTAACCCCGGGATGAACTTCCCAAGTTGAAGCATGAAACTCCCTCATCATATCCTCGCATATATCCCCTGGAACCCATACACGTCAACAAAAACGCAGAACCTCATCATCGCCTATCGTCCAATTAGGAGGAGGGTCCAAACTTGCCACTGACTCCTGTAGAACTAGGCCTTCAGAATCAGATAGTTGTCTCATCCTCACTCTATCCAAGAGGGTAGAAGTCACATCTAAAGATGAAAGATAGGTTTTCGCCTAACTGTCGTGCACCTCCAAATGCATCTCAGGGAACAAAGCCATAAGCTTCCACTCACCACTGGCCTCCTGCACTACCTGTATTTGAGTCTTCCTACTCAGTGCATCAGCTACTTCATTACCTTTACCAGGTGTATAGGCAAGCTCAAAATCGAAGGACTATAGGTATTCGACCCACCTTCGATGTCTCAGGTTCAAGTCACGCTGAGTAAAGATGTACTTGAGGCTTTTTTGGTCTGTGAAAACCACAAAATTCTCTCCCAATAGATAATGTCTCCAACAGCGTAACACATGAACAACTACAACCAACTCAAGATCATGCATCGAGTAATTCCACTCATGTGGCCTCAACTGCTGAGACCCGTATGCAACAACTCGATCACCCTGCATCAACACTTCTCCCAGCACAATACCTGATGTGTCACAGTAAACTGTATAGCTCTTCCCCTGCTCTGGGAGTATTAGGATCGGTGCTGATGTCAACCTTCCTTTCAGATCCTGAAAGGCTGTCTCGCAAGCTTCCAACCAAACGAACTTCACACCCTTCTTAGTCAAACCCTTGAACGGCACTGATAAGCGGGAGAAGTCCTGTATGAAGAATCTGTAATAACCATCTAGCTCTAAGAAACTCTATATCTCAAACACGTTCTTAGGATGCTCCTAGGAAACTACTACTCTCACCTTCTATGGGTCTACTGTAACTCCTGCCTCTGAGATGATATGACCCAGGAAGTGAATCTGGTCCATCCAAAAGTGGCACTTTGAGAGCTTATCATATAGTCGATGCTCTCTCAGTGTACTCAATACGATATCAAGATGGGTGGCATGGTTGTGTCAAGTGTGAGAGTACACCAAGATGTTGTCCATGAATACTACCCCAAAAGAATCCAGATAAAGATGGAACACATGATTCATCAGATCCATGAAAACTGCTGGCGCATTCGGGAGTCCAAACAGCATAACCAAGTACTCGTACAGACCATATCTGCTCTGAAAAGCTGTAAGCAGCATATCTGATGGTCTCACGCGTAGGTGATGATATCCGGATCTCAATTCAATCTTCTAGAACACTTGTTATCCATGAAGTTGATCAAAAAGATCATCAATCCTCGGTAAGGGATATTAGTTCTTAACCGTCAACTGGTTCAGCTTCTGATAATCCACACTGAGTATGAGGGTACCGTCCACCTTCTTCGCAAAAAGGACCGGAGAACCCCAAGGAGAAGTACTGGGTAGGATGAAACCCTTCTCCTGTAACTCCTCTAACTGCCTCTTGAGCTCCTGCAACTCTGGTGTATCCATCCGATAAGGAGGAATGGACACCGGTACTGCCCCTGGCACAAGCTCAATAGAGAAATCCATCTCTCGCTCCAGAGGTAGACCTGAAAAGTCATCCGGGAAGACATCCCTGAAACGATCAACCACTGGGGGAAAATCCGTCCGACAAGTCCCCTGATCATCCAGATATAAGCTCGCAATCTGGGCTGTGACTCCGCCTCGCCCATGATGCTCTGGTCCAACTCAACTCGCCTGAACATCCCATTCACCCTGGTATAAAAACTCTCCACCCTCTGGTGACGTGAAACTCACCCTGCAACGATAGAAGTCTACAAAGGCTCGAAAGGGAACCAACCAGTCCATCCCGATAATGACATAATAGCTCGCCATCTCTAAGACATAGAGGTCCCAAAAGAAGTGACACCCACCAACCACTAGGGGGCACTCCTTTCACTGACGCAAACCGGCTGTTCTAGTACCCAATCGAGTTTATAGCGTTATAAAATCAGAAGAAGAAGAAACACAGAGCCCAAGGCTCTCCACAATGGGCATAGATATGAAACTATGTGTAGCACCCGTATCGAAAAGTACCGAAGATAAGATAGAAGCTACTAGAATAGTACCTCTGACTGTAGAAGGTCTGGGATCCTGCTCTTGCTGGGTCTGTTGCACTGCATATTCCTGCCCAGTGTTGCGGCCCTAAGACACAGCCTAGCTACCCTGAGCTATCCCGCCCTGCTGCCTCTGAGATCTTGGTGTTTGGCTACCGGCCACAACCACCATCTCTGCCTGCACGCCCTGACGTATTCCAGTTCCCCGACTGGTAAGAATCCACTGGTCCTGCTCCCGCACGTGGAGTCTTCACAGAACCCCTCTCACTAGCCATCGGTGAAAACACCTTGTAAAAGCACTGAAGATGACCCATCTTTCCGCAAGCTCAGCACTCCACTAGATCACGTGGACACTGCGGTCTCTTGTGTCCCCCTTTACCACACTGGTAGCACCTGACTGGGCCACGTGAAGAAGTCGTCTGGCTAGTACTGCCTCCCTGAGAGAAATCCATATGTCTCTTCCTCTTGCTAGTAGAAATAGTACCAGTAACTGGTGTTGAACCACCCTGGCCCACACCACTAGATTCCCACAGGTTCCTCTCTGTGATCAGCGCCTGATTCACAATAGCATGTATTGAAGGCAACCTGAAAACATTCACCAGCGCTTGGATGCCATAACGGAGACCATCCTCAAAGAACTTGTCTCTCAACGTCTCATCACCCACCAGTATGGGTGCAAAACGCTGAAGCTTAGTGAAACGAGCAGAATAGTCCATCACCGACATAGCACCCTACTGCAGATTCATGAAATCACGAGCTTTATCTTCCCTCAGCGTCTCCGGGAAAAAGAATTCATAGAAGACTACCTGAAAATCTTCCCAAGCCATGTCCATGTGATGCTCTGACTGGGTTGTAACATCTCACCACCTCTTGGTGGAATCACACATCATATATGCCGCGATCTTGACTCTCCGCCCTGGAGGCATCTCAAGATGCTCAAAAATAGTCTGCATCGACCCCAGCCAGGACTCTACAGCCTGTGGTCCTCCATCCCCTAAAAACGTAGGTGGATTATGCTACTAGAAGATATGCGTCAGCTCGGCCATAGATGTAGTGGCCTGCAGTGCTCTCTGAAAGGTCTGCATGAACTGCATGAAGCCTTCACGGAACTGCACCTCCGTGCCTGTGTCTGAAATAACAGTTGGCACTGCATCTAGCTCTGCTGGAGGATCCACTAGTAGCCCATGGCCCACCATCTTTGGAGTATAATCGTTTCCGCTCTCCTGGAGAACAACACACGGTCGTCTAGGTGGCATGACATTACAAGGTCAAAAACACGCCTTAGAATCAAGGTTTATCAAGACTGAAAGCGAAGGAGCCACAAAGGGAACCAGAGGAAGATGGCATTTCAAGATTTGCAAAATAAGACTATAGGGCGTGTACAATGACTACACAGCATGTACTTGACTTCTCTTCCCCTGCCCAGGTCCTACCACATGGCTAAGCCACACGGCTCCCGTTCAAAAAAAACTACACGGCGTGTATAACATCTACACGGCGTGTGTGGTGAAATTATCGAATTGCCTATGTCGTTTGTGACACAGCTGACTACTCGGCTTGACACTACACGACGTGTTACACCTGCACACGGTGTGTACACCACCCCGTTTTCCAGCCACACGGCTAAACCACAAGGTCTGTCCTCGGACAAGACTACACGGCGTGTCTCAGAGGTACATGGCGTGTTCAAGGAGAGGTGACACTGACCCCTGTTGTTAGTTACACGGCCGAGTCCCCAAGTCACACTACACGGCGTGTTCATCATTGACATGGCGTGTTCTATACAGGAGTTCACCGACCCGTGTTGTAAGTTACACGGCCAGACTCTGGGTCAACACTACACGGCATGTACATTCGGTACACGACATGTTTTTCCCAAACATTCCCTACCCCGTGTCGCCGCCCACACGGTTTGTGACACGGGAAGACACTACACTGTGTGTACTCTGGGTACATGGAGTGTACTTAAAAAGTTTATTTTTCTTCCAAAACAGAAGTCTATACACGACATGTTTAAAGATACTACATGGCATGTATACTGGGTTTCCAGATAGTATGCCTTAGAAACTTCCCCGGAACCCAGAAAATACTGAAAAAAACAACACCTAAGTGTCAAATTCCGACCCGTGAGGGCCCATACTCCCCACGAATCAAAGTTTGACATCTTATCTGTGTTATAACTAATAAAAATCTAATGATCCGCCAAATTCCGGTCAGTGGGGGGCCCATAATCCCCAAAAACCAAAGTTTGGCCTCCATTCTATCAACCGGATCAAATAAAATTACCCTATCACGCAGCAGGTATTTCATCAAAGCAGTTATCACAACAGCATGCTTTACAAGCACAACAACTATCACAACAACATGCAAAATTCTAATGCACCTACATGGCATGGAAACTATGCATGGCATGTGATTTATAGCATGTTCCTAAATGATGCATTAGATGGAATACCCTCATCTCATCGGGTTGCAACTAAATAGAACCCATATATAAAATATAACCAGCACAACCTCAAGTGCGTCACCCAACGATGAAATCAAATCAACTGTAAATTGCAAAATCATTAAAATTGCAATCATGAGGTAAATTGGATTTTCCCTGTATGTGGGTTAGCTACGCCTAGGCATAGCTTATTACCAACTACCGTTCATCCTATCCCTGACTACGGCTCCAAATAGTAAGTCAAAGAAAAGAACCCCTCTAATACCACTTTGTAACGTCCCAGTTCTGGGTGTCACTCAACAGGTGCCCCGAACCTAGTTCGCCACACGACCTCAAGCACATTTCCCCAAACTCCAGAGGCTTCCGACTAGCAGCGAGGGCCCAGTTCTGATAGTGGGGAAACTATGCCCTCATTTGTCAAAGTGTAGCACAGCGGAAAGAATAAAACATACAATAATAGCGGAAGCGAATAACCATACATAACTGAAATAAACAACTACAGTAGATATAACCGACCAGTATATAAATAATGATGCAACATGCCTCTAATTCTAATAAAGAATCCAGAATATGTTACACAACAGTACAGTACAGTACAAGTACAGGAAAATAAAACAGAACAAATCAGTCGGTAGCATCGCGAGCCAAAGCTCGGTCCCATGCTCCCCTAATCCTCAACAACAATCATGTGCCTGTATAAGGACCATTTCCCTTATCTACACCTGTAGAAATGTAATCTGTTTGGGCCGAGAAGCATGACCCAAACAGGGTGTGAGAAATATATCTCAGTAGGCACCCACCAAAGGCCCATTCCCAACTGTGTGTAAGTATGCAACAACAGTGTACAGTAGTAAAATGCAATAAAATAAGAAATAATAAAAAGTAACTAACTTAACATTATATATTTCCATTTAATTATTCATCTAATCCATTTAATATAAGAAAAACACCACAGTGAATTTATAAGTAAACAGTCGGCATCCTAAGACAAACAAAATCTTACCCTCAGGTAACCAGAATCCAACCCACGGGTATTGCCCTCAGGCGTAACAGAAATTTCCCTAAGGCATACGAAGTGTCCCCCTCAGGCATAGAAGTTAATCCCACAGGCACGAAAGGTTTCCCTCAGGCGAAATAGTACGTTGCCCCCAGGCTAATACAGTCACGGCCACAAGCCATAGTAAAAAACCACCCTCAGGCACAAGTAACCGGGCCATTCCCAATATGTAAATAAACATTCACATTTAATTCCTCTCAAGGCAAAGGTAATTCATAATGTAAACATGGCATACCCTCGGTTATCCTGTCCAAACGTCTAAATAGAGAAACGCACCCCCGGGGTGGTCCTAGATCCAAGCACTGATTCCAAATAGCATTTTAATATCACATTTAATTACCTAAACAATTCTAAGTATTAAAATAGCCACGGCCTCAGCCACACGACACCCCAAATATGGGTTCGTATCTCAAAAACACAAAAAACACATGACAGTTGGAAAATAAACACCAATCCACCTAACTTAATCACCAACGAATGTTATACGCGAATGAAGCCTTCTGAAACGTCCAAGAACGTCGTAGATCTTAGGTAAAAGAATTCTCTATTAAATGCAAATAACTCCTGTTAGGGGAAGAATTGGCAAGAACCATTATAGAAGAGTAGAGGGCTTACCCGTGCAGTTCCAACAAGATTGTCCGTGGTAGAAACGGATTCCCGATGTGCGCTCGGCGAATCTCTGAAGGTTCGGCCGTCCTCTCCCAAGCTCATGTCTGGTTCTAAGCCTTCCCTGTGAACAGGGGAGGCTACTTCCCATTTAAGCGAGAAAAAAAATTACATGGCACGTACTTCCAAGTACACGTCTTGTACTTCCCATTTTTAAATTTTTCTTATGGAGGCTTCCCACCAGCGTGGCAATGTTCACCTGCCAAAATGACTACATGGCGTGTCTTCATGAGTACACGGCGTGTGTTGCCCCACAGCTGGTCACCGCCTTACTTTTTGCCTGCCAACTGACTACACGGCATGTAAAGGACCACTACACGGCGTGTAGTCGGTCTTTACACCCTTCGTCGCTGACATGGCTACACACCCTGTGTACTCATCCCACACAACCAAAAGTACACGACGTGTGGAAAAGTATACGGTGTGTACTTCCAAAATTTGGTATTTTCCCCATTTTCCATATTTTTCTCAAAAACGCTTAAGGAAAAGGGAAAAGAAGAAGCTCGTACCTCAACTAAGAACCGGGTTCTTAGACATTTGGGACTTTCCAAGTTTTTATATAATAACAACTACCAATAATCCATTATGATAGCACCATTTTAGTCTTTTTATGGTTGACCATAAAAATCTATTATTTTTTTATCTATGGTTGGTGAAGCATTCCCAGTATGACCTAGTTTATTCCAAAAGATAAAGTCTAAGATTTGGTTAATTCGTTAAAGAATATAAATGGAACATAGATGTTACAAATCATATGTCTATTATCATCAACTCCCTATGTATTTTGGTGTTGGTGATCTAATGTTTATGAGTGTTTCTCCATAGTTAGGTCATTGATAGCTTGATAAATAGAGAAAGTTGATACCAAGATACGTGGGACCATTTGAGGATATTGAATGGGTTGGTAAGGTGTCTTACCATTTGGATTTTCCACTATAGCTAAAATTTATCTACAACATGTTTTAGATATCACTACATAGAAAGTATATCATTGATCCATCGTATGTCTTAATCTGGCTGAATCAAGATATGGAACCTGATTTATCTATGACTAAGAAACTAGTATGGATTTTTGATAATCATATAAAGGTTCTTTATGGAAAATTCATACCCTTGATTTGGGTATTATGGAAGAATTTTTTAGATTCACATGAGACTTGGGATCATGAGGAATTTATGAGAAAACAATGGTCTTAAATCTTTGATATGGAGTCTTCCTGATATGATTTCTAGGGGTAAAAATCTTTTATATTAGGAAGAATTGTAACATTCTTCCCTTTTCTTTCTAGTATGTCCTTGGATTCTTAATATTTCCTCTTACTTCTCATTTTTTTTTATTTGATCTATGTTTATGCAAGGTATTGCAGACTTTGAAAATATAATATAAGCTTAAATGTACGTTTTTGGTAACTTTCTACAAAATCAGGTGGTACGATTCCACAACACTCAAGACCATTCCATAGATGGGTTGGTTATGCTATGGAGGTAGTGACTACACTATATTAGTGCTAAAGGGGTTTATTCCACACTGTAGAGAGAATGGTTGTCCCATAGTAACCCCAATATATAAAGGTTGTGTCATAGCCTTCACCATGGAGGGATATTTGGGAAGGGTTTTGATATGGTGTCTCAGACCACACTACAAAGCCTATTCAACATCAGTTATAGAAACTTCAAACTCAAGAGGGTTTTTACTTTTATTAGGTCAGTTCATTTTTAATTCATATAAATTTTTTGGTATTAATTCAAGATGTCCATTTTGGTTTCTATATTGGGTCTTCAATATGCATAAAACCACTATAAATTCCAATCACCCCCTTCTCTTGGTGTTATCTAAATCTACGAAGGACTATAGATCCAACTCCATGTCACAAATCTCATTCTATATTGTAGTAGTTCGAGGTAAAGTATGTTTCCATGTCACAATTCCATTTCTTTCACCTATGTGGTGTATGTCTATGTCCTATGAGAACTTCTTATGTTGTGGTGATCTCTTCCAGTACACCACTGTGTCATGGTGTTCCACCCTACGCTGTGGAGGTTGAATTATGTTCACCTCTGCACCATTACACCAATCATGCATTATGGGGCTTCAATGATTTCTAGAGGTAGACCTGATTCCTCCTTGTGCATCCAACATTAGTTTCTTGCAATATTTTTATCAAGGTTGTTGGTTTCAATAGTTATTCCTATTATTTTAAACCTTTGATGCCTTTATTTTAAATTGGTTTTGAAATCAATTTCTAAATATTTAGTTGGGTTTTTATAAATGGAATTTTAAATGTGATGATGTGTGATGAAAGGTTTTTGATATTGATTAATGGAAATTAATTATTTATTTTTAGTAAAAATGTTCTTGAATTGAGATTATGACTAGTGAAAGGACTTTTTTGAAAATCGAATGCATATTCTATTTATAGTTTAAAATTTTATTATTCAATGGATTTTAATAAAAAATCATTTGATATTGGTCTTTGAAACAAAAAGCATGAATTTTGATTAAAAAAATATTTGATGTTTTTGTAAAGGAATTGTGTGAATTTTGAGAAAAAAAAACATTTTATATTGGTTTTTGAGAAGAAGGGAATGAATTTTGATCAAAAAACCCTAATGTTGGTTTTTGGAATAATGGAATGATTTTTTGATAAAAAACATTGTGTGGTTGGTTTTTAAAATGAACGAAATATTTTAAAACATAAATTGGGGTTGAATGAAATGATGATTGAAATGGTTTTTTAAAACAAATTATATCCCCTTGTAAATTTTTTGATTTACCTTGAAGAAATGAGAGACTGGATAGTTGACTAGAAAGAAAAAACTCTATGAATTTATTAGCTTTACCTGGAAATGGATTAATGTTGATAATAAAACTAAACTACTCAAAGGAAGGAAGATTGGTCCTTAGTGATCTTATCCTTTTCATCCTTAGGTATGTTATTTGTTCACTTTAGAATTCATACTTCACCAAGATGTGTGGGAATCCTTATTTATCCTACCCTTTGGTCTCTTAACCATGGTACTATTATTGTAAATGACTTTACATTCCTTATTATATAAATTTTTTTCTCATGTTAGTTTTGATTTAAATAATTATTTATTCTCTCTTTAATAAATTTTTTATTCATTCCTAATTGAAAAATATTCTTGATTGTAACTAATTTCAGGGATAGTATGTTGTACCTATTTTCTAAAATTCATTGGTAATGTTTCTTTAATATGGTTTGATATAAATTATGAAATTTTTTCTATGCCGTGTTTTATTTACATTAAGAATAAATTTTTTATCTAATATGGAATGATTATGAAATGATAGGTGAAATACTATATGGATTTTAATCTCACACTCTACTATTTCTATCGAGCATTTGTAGATTTCTTTATGCTAGGTCCAGGTAAAGGGAAGGCACCACTCATAGATAGAGGTTGTACTTTAATTGTGGGACTTTTGGGATTTGTAGAACGTGATGGAGATTGGGATCCTCTAGTTGTGTTGAGTTATCCTATAGTTTTTGGAAACTTGTATTAGGGTATTGTTAAACCATTTTCCCCTTATATATCATTTTATATATAAAAAATTATATCCACTAATCTAATTTATATTTTATCTTTTGTGGTAAAATCATTCCTTATTTACTTATACCAATTTTATGGTTCTTTTCACTATCCCGTGGAGATTGGGAACTCCCTCTGAGTCATGTTAAAATTGGATCGGGTACCATTTAGGAAAGTTATCTCAGTTGATTTATGATAATCCAATTAGGGAAGAAACTCCTCCTGATTAATGATAATTAATTTGGTTTGTGTATTAGATTCAGACCCTATAAACCAATCCCAAGTTTATTACATTAAAATATTAAAGTTCTACTCTCATGATTCATAAAAACCAGTCCCACAGTCACAGTGAAAATAAATCGAGTTCTTTATAAATTCAAACTCAATTGATTGATAAAAATCAATGAATCATAGTTTCTTCTTGGATTATAAACAAATAAATTAAGGAAATAGGAATTTGATTTACTAATAATAGAAACTAATCTTACATTGGAGTAATTTTATTCATGGATATAATTTTCATAAGTAAATGATTGAAAGATTAAACCCAATATCATCTTAAATATTATATTACAACCTGAAATTACAAAGGATCGAATAACAATTGAGAAGGGAGGTAGAATCAGTTTTTCACTTTTTAAAAGTTTCAAAACTTTTGGAAACTTAAACCCTTTAACTTGTTAAGATTTATTTCCTTATCATATTTTAGAAAATACCCATGCATGAAAAAGTAGGAAAGAAAATAAATCACACAAGATTTATAAGGTTCATCCTTAGTGTGAGAACCTAAATACATTCCATAGACATTCATATGGGTCTATGTAAATCCACTATTATGAAGACGAAAACAAAACTTATGCCAAATATCATTCGACACCTTTTATATCCAGATAGGAAATATTATACTGACTCCCATTAGTTTATAATGTTTTCTTATAAAAAAATTGATCCAAATAAAAGAATAAAGAATTTGTGGAAATTACTCCACAATTGCTCAGTTTGAATCCTCAGTCTAATTTTAATTTATCAAATTTTCTCAATCTGATGAGTTTGGATTTGATTCTCTCAATATGATGAGTCTGGATCTGATTCACTCAATATGATGAGTCTAGATTAAATTATCCCAATATGATGGACTCAATACTATGAACCTATTATCAATTTGTAAAACTCAAACTCTTCTTAGATTCTCAATATTATCTTTCTTAGTTTGATTGATTTAATATGATCTTATCAATATGATCTTGATGAATCCAATAAAAAAACATTCAACTGTCTAATCCTCCTCATGATATCTCTATCCTGAAATGACTTTCACTTGATTTCTTTATCGCTCTACCTTTTCCGTTTGTGTTAAAATTTTACAATGAACAAATGATCATAGAAAGTATTTATAGGTGAGTCAGAAAACAAAGGTGGGAAACATGAAAACTTTCCCCACTTCTTTAAATTTTAAAAACCTTGAAAATCTATCACATTTTAACTTCAATTTTAACTTCTTTAATCCTACTTATATTTCTCTAATATTTAAAAATTGAATTTCAAGTTTTACCAATTCAACTCTTCATAAAACTTATCAAATTTTCATTTTGAGTCTTCTTCATAATCAATTCATTTCAAATATATTTCTTTCTCAGTGATTAAAAATTTTCTATCCATATTAGTGATTAAAATTTACATTTTCTTATCAACTCATTAAAAATTTTGTTTCCTTCTCAGTGATTATCAATTCCATTTCATTCTCAATGATTATGAATTCCTTATCCTTCTCTACTCATTATGGATTTATTTTCTTTCTCAGTTCATTATGATCAGCCTTTAGATTCAACCTGATGAAATCCTCATAATGATGGAATTATCATTGTGATTGAATTACCATTGGGATGTATTTTTCAATTACGATATATATCCCATTATGATGAAAATTCCATTATGATGGAATCTCCATACTTCAACTTTGAAATTATTCAAACTTCATCAGCTTCGCACATTCTGACTTCTAGATCCGATCTTCTGAAACATTCTACCTTTGATGTATTTATACATAATGATTAAATCTCCATTACAATGAAATTATCATTATGATATAATTTCTCATTACCATGGAATTATTCACTCTACGATTTTGAATTTCTTCAAACCTGTCCACCATTTCTTCAAAATATTTTATCAAGAAATTTTTCATGATTTTTGAGAACTTATTGATTAGAAAAGAATCATCTTATTGAGTTTAGAAAGTTTCAAACTTTATAACTCTTGATTTATCTTTCTTCAACAAAAATCTTCAATGTTGCTATGACTTTATCACTCAGCAACTTTTGTCTTTTTATGATCAAGGAAAAGGAAAACTTCCAACAATCAGCAATTTCTACCTCCAATTCTTCTAGATCTGATGATATGAATCTGATATAGATGAATACGATACTCTGAGTCTAATTAATATTCATTATGATGGATATGGGTCTGATTTCTGAATAATAAAAACGTTATTTTTCAAAGATTTTAGTTTCTAAAAAATTTAAAAAAAAATTAAAACAATTTATCACAAAGTTTCTTCAACCTCCCCCTTTGGATTTATTGACAACCCTTATTTACAACTTTTCCAATGCTCAAAAAAATCAAAACTCGAGTATTTTGATTATTATCTAAAACATATCATTTTTCAAAAGAGAGTATCTTAACACTATACTACTAGATAAAGTAATTTTTTTGAATGAATTCCATACCTCGATGGAAAGAAAATTTTGTGGGCATGTAAAGATAAACTTCCCCTCACTTTTATTTTTTTCTCCCCCATACTATGATAACCACGGCTTCAGATTCATTTAAGAAGATAAGTAAAAACTTATTAACAAGAAAAATTAGTTAATTTCTCTCCCCCTTTTCAACAAAATCCATAGAACGGGGGTATTCCTTATGAGTTTTAAGAAGTCATTGGAGGAGGCTAAACATGAAGTTATAGCCTCAATTCTACAAATCTTTATTTAAACATTACTTTTGTAAATACGTAAACAATATGATACTTTGTCGAAATTTATTCCAGAAAAACATCTCTGATAACAAATTTCTATTTTATAAAGTAAAACTTTATATTAATGTGCTTTGATATTCAATACTGTAAAAGATTCTTAGAAAGATCAATTGTATTCTGATTATTGAAAATTATCTTCAATGGTTTAGAAACTTTTACTTTCAAATATTCTAACTAAACTTTTATCCATATCATTTCAGAACAATCTTGATTAGATGCAATATATTTAGATTTAGTTGTGCTCAAAGTTACTAAACTTTGTTTTTTACTATTCAAACTCACACAACATTCACCCAAGAAAAATGTTCCTATTAAGGTTGATTTTCTATCATTATAATCTCCATCCCAACCAATGTCATTATAACCATTAAACTCCATCTCACTATTTCTTCTGTATAAAAACCCATGTAAATTTGTTCCTTTAACATATCTCAGAATTGTTTTTTCTACCAACAAATGTGATTATTTCAGATTACTTTGACACCTAACACACAAATTCACAACACAAATAATATCAGGCCTTGAGTTTTTAAGGTAAAGAAGACTTCTTATCATATTCCACAAGTCTTTATAATTCACACTTATTCTGGATTCATCTTTACTCAACATTGTGCTCAATAAAATAGGAGATGAAATTTCTTTGGATTCTGTCATCCCAAACTTCCTTAATAATTACCTGTCATACTTTTCTTGAGATAAGAAAATGTATTTTTTTCCTTTTTTTTTAACTTGTAATCCAATGAAGAATTTTAATTATTATAACATAGAAATTTCAAAATTCTTCTTTATTTTCTCATCAAATTTTCTACAAACATATTTTTTATCCCCAATAAAAAATATATCATCCACATAAAAAATTATAATTAGAGTTCAGGAGTCTACATCTTTCACATATAATTTTTTATCAACATTTCCTTTAGAAAAGTTCAACATTCTCTAAAAATTGTAAAGTTTGGAATACCAAGCATGTAGATCTTGTTTTGGCCCATAAAAAGTTTTCTTTAATTTATAAAAAAAAAATTCATCCTCATCAAGTAGAAATACATAAGGTTTTTCAATGTAAACTTCTTCCTCAATATCGCCATATAAAAAATATGACTTTACATCCATCAAATAAACTTTATAATTCTGATGTACATCCATTGAAATAAAAATTTTAATAGTTTCTAATATTGAAACTGGGAAAAAAATTATTCAAAATATACACCTTCCACCTATGTATAGTCTCTGCAAACATGAATTTCTTTGTCTCTTGAAACTTCTCTATGTTCATTTAATTTGCTTGTGTAAACCCACTTGGTTTCAATAACATTTTTATTTGATGGTTGTGAAACAAGTTCCCATTTTTCATTATTATCAATCTAATCCAACACCTCATTCATAGAATCCACCCATTCTTTGTGTTAAATAGCTTCTGAAACTAACTGTGGTTCAACTTTTGAGATAACTGAATTCTAATTATCTAATATCAACTTTCTTATTGTCTAAACTAGAGCCTTATAATTCCCAATAATGTTTTCAAATTAAACATTTCATTTTGTGGTAGGAAATTTAAAATTTTCTTTCCCATCTTAAATTTCCTCATTACATAATTCTTATGAATATTGATAAGGATGTTTTCAATTAATTTCACTATTATTATAATTCTCTAGTTTAGCATCCTCAATATTCTCAATAACTTTTTCTAAGGAACATTGATTTTAAATTACCTTCACATCATATGAGTCAACCAATTTTTGTAAACATTTTTTCTAACATTTTAAATTTCTTCCATTTGTTGAATAACCCAAAAAGGTTCCTTCCTCATCTTTCTCATCAAAGATTCCCAAATTTGGATTTTTGATTTTGATCAAACATGGACTTCCAAAAACCTTGAAGTATTTTAATGAAGGTTTTTTGTTATACCACATTCCATAAAGAGTCATGTTGGTTTTTGGTCTTAACAATAATCTATTTTGAACATGTACAATAGTACTAATAGCTTTTCTCCAATAGAATTTTGAAATTTTGTATTCTTATAACATACTTATTCTCATTTCCACCAAACTTATATTCTTTATTTCTGCTAATACATTTTATTAAGGGGTATAGGGAGTATTATACTGATGTTTTATACAATTATTTCTTAAATAATTTTTTAAAGTATTTATTGTGAATTCGGTACCATTATTTGTTTTAAAACTTTTTATAGAAACACCCATTTATTTCTCTACATCTTTTTTAATGAATTTGAACATTTCAATACCCTCTGAATTTTGCTTCATAAACATGATATTTTTCATCTAATTGAACTCATTAATAAAAGTGATAAAGTATAAATCTCCTTTTTTTGATAGATGTCTCTTCATCCCACATAAATCAGAATGAATAATATCAAGTGGTCTCACAGATTGAATCTCAACTCTATTATGTATTTTGTTAATCATCTTCCCTTTTAAAAAAGTTACACAAACATCTTATTCTCTTCTATTCAATTATGGTAAG
Organism: Viscum album; assembly: GCA_963277665.1. Lineage (NCBI taxonomy): Eukaryota > Viridiplantae > Streptophyta > Magnoliopsida > Santalales > Viscaceae > Viscum > Viscum album. The sequence goes on from OY728141.1 coordinate 1,720,907,191, forward strand.
TTTCAAACAGAATCATATTTAGAAATTTTCTCCTTACTTTTCTATCCAAGGTTCCCAAGTATTCAGTGCCACAATTTTTTTTATCTTTCATACTCAAGTAACATGACTTATATAATTTTTCTATTTAGAAGAGATTCGCATTGGTTCTTTCTCCTTTTGTAATGAATTTTCCATATTTCACACATTTAATGATATAAAAATCATTTATAAAAAAAATTATTTTCCATTATCACAAAGTTTACTTACACTAAGTAAGTTGTGTTTTATCCCATAAACAAATAAAACTTTCTTAGATTTCAACTTCTCAACTTCAATCTCAGTCGTTCTGATTCCTCTAATTTTTAAGGAACTATCATTACCAATGGTAACTACTCCTCCATCATTACTTTAGACATGTTTCAATATTTTTATATGACCTATAATATGTGAATATAATCCACTATCAAGTATCCATGTTTTTTTCTCTTACTTTCTTTCAAATCACTCTCAACAATAAAATCGATTTCCTCAACTTTATTCTTTTCATATTTCTTCTCTTTTCAATCATAATAAACTTGTTCTGGAAGGAGGGTCATACATTTTTGGCATGATGAATAGCTTGATCACATATTCCAAAAAATTCTTCCAAACATTCAAATTGATTTTTTTGGAAAGTTTCTAAACTTTCTATATGTTAGAAAAGTTACTCATTCTACTTTCACTATTTCTTCCACTTTTCACAAATCTTCTTCCAAGTAGAGATAATTTGTGCTAACAATTATATTTCATGATCCCATAAATTCCACAACACCATCAATAGCCATAAAATAATGATTTTATATTTAAGAAATACCTTTCTTTGTAGAAACCATGTTGAGGTTGGTGACTTCTTTCAGATCTAACATAATCAAGACTTGAACCATCTTTTATTTTGATTGATTTTTCTACTTTTGTAGATTTTATAGGTTTATCACATCCTTTCTCCACCTAATATTTCCCAATACCTTTTCCAAAACATAAAATGTTAAAATAAGCAGATGAAACATTATTTTTGGTAAGATAAGATTTCACTGGATTCTCATATTGAGCCTTCTCAACAATTTTAGAAGTATCGTCATTTAGTTTTGAAGCTTTCTTGAAGTTTTAATTCATCTTCCTTAAGTTATTTTTGGACTAAATAAGTTTTTATGGAAAATTTTTAACCTCTTATTCCTGAGATTCCAACTTCTTACCAAGATATTCAATCATCTTTCCCTATTCAGCAATTCTATGTTGGTAACTTAAAATCTCCTAAATTTATTCATACTCATACTTGATGACATATTTTCATTCATCATAAACATCTTCACAATCCTTCTTCATTACTCTAATTTCATTATTGAGAGTTTTTTATCAATATATGCAATAAGTTCCGTTCTGAGCTAATAATATCTATAATATTCTTCACCACCTTCATCACTCCATGAGGAATCTTTGGTCTTATTATCTTTTGCAATAAAGGTTATGAATTTTTATAAACATTCATCATCAGAATAATTGTTTTTAGTTGAGTCTGATTCAAATTTATTACTCAACAAACTTCTTTTTTCAATGAACTTATTATTGTATCTTTTGGTATACTTTTCTCCTTTATCATTCTTTTTCACTTCCTCTATTGAAGTTTTTCATTGAAATTATCTTTATATTCTCCAAGTTTATTCTTGGGGAAATTCATAGCAAATTGTCTAATTCCACCACACTCAAAACATTTTAGAGGAATTTTACCTCCATACTTTCCTATTCCTATTAAATATTTTTTGGATATAAAATACATGATTTTTTCATTCAACTCATAATCATATTTATCTTTGGACTCACATGGATCATCTTCTTAAACATCTTGGATTTTTATATTTATTATAGCTTCAAAATCCATTTCATCTTTTGTATAATTTTTAAAAATTGGATCTTTCCTCATTTCAGAAGTAACAATAAAGTTATGCAATTCATTAAGAGATAAATAATCATTATATTCTAAAGAGAAAATTTTAGAATCAAACATGTCTAGAAATTTTCTCACAAGTTTGTTCATAATTGTGGAATATTATAGTACATATCCCAGTCCTTTTATATTGAAAAAATTTATTTAATCTGATTAATTATTCATCAATTGCTTCTTCATCTCTCATTTCACTGTCTTCTTACTTACTATGCCATATTTGTATCTTTTCATCCTAAAATTTTGTATTCCCTTAGAAAACACTTTCCAGCTTGTCCCGCATACTTTTTTATGTTTTTAGACCCATCACATTCTAATAAACATTCTATGATAAGGATATAAGGATTGAATTTAATGATTTTCCATCAAATTATAGATTTATCTTATCAGTAAAGGTCATTGGGGAATCTTTATCAATAGGTGGAAACCTAATAGTAGCAACATTAACAACTTACAGGATAAGAAATTAGAGTTAAAAAATCATCATATTTTTTCATCCATAATAATTTTTTCCATAAAATGTATGAATTACTATACTATTGATATAATTGATATTATCCATGATAATGATTCAACAAAGGAACCTTCCTCTCATACCAATTGAAGTTCCAAATTATTTAATAACAATTGAGAAGGGGGTTTGAATCAATTGTTCACTTTTTATAAGTTTCAAAAAAATTAGAAACTTAACCCCTACTACCTATTAAGATTTATATCCTTATCAACTTTTAGTAAATACTCGTTCATGAAAAAGTAGGAAATAAAGTAAATCATACAAGATTTATAAGGTTTCGCCTCATTGTGAGAACCTACATCCTTTCCATAGCCACTCTCATGGGTCTATGGAAATCAAATATTATGAATAAGTGCATAAAACTTATTCCAACTCCCAATAAACACCTTCTATATCCAAATAGGAAAGATTATACAGACTCATATTAGTTTATAATGTTTTATTATAAAAAAATTTAACCAAATAAAATAATAAAAACTTTATTGAAACTACTCCACAATTTCTCAATCTGAATCCTCGATCTAATTTGGATATATTTGAATTTCTTAATCCGATGTGTCTGGATATGATTCTCTCAATACAATGAGTCTAGATCTGATTCTCCCAATATGATGAGTTTGGATCCTATTCTCTCAATAAAATGGAATCAATATGATGAACCCATTCTCAATCTGTAAAACTAAAACTCTGCTCAAATTCTTAATATGGTCTTTCTTAGTTTGATCGACTTAATATGATCATCTAAATATGGTCTTGCTCAATCTAGTAAAAAAACATTCAACTATATGATCTTCCTAATGATATCTCTATCCGGTAATGACTTTCACTTGATTTTTTCAGCGCTTTAACTTTTCTTCTTCTGTGAAAATTTTACAATGAATAAATGATCTGAGCAGGTATTTATAGGCAACTCAAAAAAAAGGTGGGAAACTTGAAAATATTCCCCACTTCCTCAAATTTCAAAAAATCTAAAAAAATCTGTATTTAAACTTCAATTTTTACTTCTTTAATCCTCTTTATATTTCTCTTTGATTTATTCAAAATTGAATTTCAATTTTTAACACTTCAACTCTTCATAAAACTTTTGGAATTTTCTTTTTGAGTTTTCTTCGTAGTCAGTTAATTACGAATCTAGTTTCTTCTCAATGATTATAAATTCAATATCTATCTCAGTGATTGAAAATTTTGTTTACTTCTCATCTCATTATTAATTCTATTTCCTACTCAGTGATTAGGAATTTTATTTCCTTATCAGTAATTACAAATTATGTATCCTTCTCAACTCATTACGAATTTCCTTTATTTATCAATTCATTATGATCTACCATTAGCTTCAGACCGATAGAATCTTCATAATGATGGAATTATCATTATGATGGAATTCCCATTATGATATATTTTTCCATTACGATGCAAATACCATTATGATAAAATTCCCATTACGATAGAATACTCATAATTAAACTTTGAAATTATTCAAACTTTATCAGCTTTACACATTCTGACTTTTGGATCCAATATTTTAAAACATTCTCCCTTCAATGGATTTCTTCATAATGATGGAACCACCATTATGATTAAATTCTCATTATAATATAATTTCCAATTATGATGGAATTATTCACTCTTGAATTTTTAATTTCTTCAAAACTCCCCACCATTTCATAAAAAGTTTTATCATGAAATTTTTCATTATTTTTGATAACTTATTAATAGGAAAATAATTATCTGATTTATTTTAGGATTTTTGAAAACTTTATAACTCCATAATTCACTTTCTTCAACAAAACTCTCCAATATCACTATGGTTTCATTAATAAATATCTTTTGAATTTCTCTAATTAAGGAAAAGGAAAACTTTCAACAATCAACAATTTCTACCTCGAATTATTATGGATCCAATGATCTAAATCTGATTAAGATGAATACAATAATTTGAGTCCAATGAATCTTTATTATGACAGATATGTCTCTGATTCTTGAATAAAAAAACATTCTTTTTCAAAGAATTTATTTTTCAACAAATACAAAAACTTTGTTAAAAAATTATCACAAAGGTACTTCACAACTCAAATAAGTAAAAAATGATTTTATAATAATATAAAATCAATTTTATTAATTAAAAAGAAAAATTACACGTTCAATAACAAAGGAAAAAGAAGTAGAAGAGGAGGAGGAGGAGGAGTGCCTTCTTATAATAGATCCTTTCACAACTCCTTACTTCTTCCAAATGGTTAGAGAGGTGTAATGGAACCACTATATTTGGAAACACCAACTTCAACGCATGACCAACCCACCTTAAGTTTTAAAATTTTCATTAAATATAGTTGGAGAGGGAAAGCATTTGAAATTCCAACAAGGGTACACAAGGAATTCTACCTCCAAAATTCACTTTGTATTTAGATATTTTTTCCACCATGTTTCCAAGTGAGTATTTTACACTTTAGTTTAATGAAATGATAAAAAAAATGTTCCCTCTAAAATTGTTTTGTATTTTTGATCAATCCAATATTGGATGAAAATTTTATTTCTAAAATTCTGATGCAAAGTCTAATCTTTCAAATTGAGTTCATATTTTCATTAATGGACACTTTTCTACTTTTAAAAGTGAGATATAGTCGGCGTGGTATCAATGAAATATGTAGTGTAATTATTATAAAAATCAACCATAAAACCTCAAACCTAATTCATGCCATAAAAATTCACATGGAAAAAATTGTGAACTAATTTAAAAATAGAAAAACCAAATTTTAATGAAATTTTCAAATTCAAGCTCAAAACAAAAAATTCCATTGAATCTTCAAATAAAGCTCTATGTGGAGAAATTTCATAAATTATAATAAAAAATATTCAATAAAAACAAAGTTTATCAAGAATAAAACAACCCCTTCCCTCAAACCAATATATACTGAGATCAAAGGAAGAGTATGAACTTACCATATCATATATTAAGTTAGGAGAAAAGGGGTAGGTTAAAAAAGGTTGGAGTAGTAATAAAAGATTCATATCTTATGGTATTAAATGTAAGAGATATAATAAAAGGGTATTATGGTAATTAAGTTTAAGGGGATCAATAAAATGTATTCCAATAGTTATATTTGAAGGGGACAATAATAAAAAGGCTTAAGATTCAAAAAGTTTAACTCAGAATACTACACAACATATAAGAAAATATATTATTACAGAAACTAAAATAAAACTTTAGCAATAACCTAAATCAATAGATTCATGAAACTCCACATTGATATAATTGAATCCAAGAACTGATCAATCCATGAGAATCTTTCACTAAACAGTTTCATTTTAATCTGAATCAAATAATCCACCAACACCAAATATAATCACTATTACAAGCATCCCTAGAAAAGGAATAAAAAATAGTGAAGGAATATATGAGAACAAACCTCATATTTATAGAAAGAATTTGGATTAAAATAATTACATCTCGACAGGTTGGTTCCAAATGAATTTATGAGGATCTCTATGTGATATTCTCGGTTGTTTCCCCTTTTAAAAATTTATTAACTCTCTTAAATTTGATACAGCAAATTAAGGCCATGATGTAATGATAATAAATGTGATGAAATATTAAAATTACCAAGAATTGTGTTGTACACATTATTTTTCCAACTCATACCCAATCTAACCAGACCAAGACCATAGCGTAACTTATGTATTGTGGTGAAATAACCTCCAAAAAATCTTGACAACCAGGGATTTAAACCTCAAGAGATTTACTTCATGAAATGAAAGATGATTGTAGTGGTAAATGGATATATCATCAAATATGATGGGATTATGATTGATAATATCCCTATTAATAGTAAAATATAATTTGATCTAAAATGAACATTTCACATCTATGGAAAAAGGAAATCTATTATGTATTCAAGTTTTTACTCTTACATAAGATGTCATTAAACTTACATATCAAGTTTTTAATCTTATGTATAAAGTTTTTAATTTTACATATTAATATTTTACTCTTATATATGAATACATTATTTTTAAAAATTAAGTTTTTACTCTTACGTATTGAAATTTTCACAAAGGAAAAGTTCACATTATGATATATAATATATACATAGTGATACATAACATAGTCTCTTTACGAATAAGATAATTTAATTTGATAAATAAGATATATTTTTACATGAAATATATTACATTTGTAAAAATTTCAATATGTAAGAAATTCCATAGGTAATATTTTTTGTTAATATGTATTATTTTTTGGATGATATATAAGTAATTTTCCTTTAATGAAAATTGATATTTAAGAAATTTAATCAATATGAAAGATATTTACCCATATGTAAGGTTTCTTACTTTATGTGATAAATTATATTATGTATGGGTTATTTGATATATAATTATTTATGTGACTCTTGTACATATGGTTTATCCCATATGTAAGGTTTTTTCCTTTTCCCTAGAAATGAAATATAAGGATACATGCCAATTCTAGTCACAAATTATTTCTAATAATGACTTTATTTGTTATAAGATATGATATTTCCCATATTATCTTCATATATAAAGTTTAATTTAAAATTAACCAAAAATACCACCATGGAATAATAAAACAACTAGTTGAAATAACATTTATAACTCAACACTTCTTCCTATAAACTACCACTAATACCCCCAGACACCTATAATTAGTAGAAATGAAAAATTAAGGGAACTATAAATTCCATGCCCTTATATTAAGTCTCTATCAAAATATTATTTACCATGAGAATCAAAATAAAACCCTTAAAATGAATTAACTAACCCAATTAAAGCATAAGGAAACCCAATACTTCACATTGAATACCTATTAAAAGATTCACATCCTTAAGAATCTAAACCAAACCTAAAATAAGAAATACCCAAAGCATTGAAACCATGGATATATTCCTATTGAATAGAATGGATTCACTACTAACAATATCTGGGAAAGGGTCAATCTATGACACTAAGTAACTTTCAATAGAACAACTTCCAAAAATATCAAAACCTTAGGGAAATACCTCTAGAATAAGAATCTTACCATCTAGATAATATAAACATAAAAAAGTTATTTAACACTAACCACCCTTATCCATAACCAACCTCTCACTAACTACTTCTTTCTCCTCACCCTGCATGCTTTTGAAATGAATAACCCTTCGAAATAAGTCATAAACCATTTAAAATTATTTAATTTTCTTAAAAACAAAATGTATTAAAAAAATAAAGTACTACCTAATAATTTTAGTCATGGGAGAATTCATTTATTTAACACAAATCTATTCACACTCTCCCCTTTTTTAAAATTGGATTTTATGATTAGTTTCAAAACCATATAAAAGTTATTAAACAAGTAGTATGGATAAAAATCTATAAAAACCCCCACATAATAAACCATAACTAACTAACTACTGGATATTGAGAGACATACCAACCTCATAACATTCACACTAACAATTCCATATCACAAAATTACATAAAAACTAACTTGCCTTAAAACACCTTGAATTTCTCAAGACCAAGACTTAGAGCTGCACACTAACTCTAGAGGATAACTACCCACTCTACTTCTATGGTCCATAAGATTCATAACCAAAGGAATTAATTTAAATATTTTTCAATATTTTTAAATCTTCTTTACACAATCATTTATCTTCACAAGGAAGGTAAAATCCTTTTTGATAATTTCAAGAAAATTAGACCAAAGAGCCTCATCTGGGTGTTGGTGATTCATCCTCCATCATCTACAAACCAATTATTAGGTATAAAATAAGGTTATCTCATATATATTGGATCTCATAAATATCTCAGAGTACATCACATCACATAAGTATATATATGTATTCATTAATCATGATAAGGGTTCTATATTCTATAATATAAGGTATAAAAATCATATCATTAACAAAAAAATGTCAATAACAATCAAATATTATTTAAATATAGCATTAAATCTTTATTAAAATAAGTAAATAATATATCCATCAACCATTAATTATTTTATCAATATCAAAAAACTTATAAAATAATGACTATAAAATAATCCACTAGCATATAACCAACACCTCCGCCTCAAGACAACTATCACAACTTCATCCCCAACACATCTCCATGTTAACCATATATTTTAACCATATCATCTCATAACCTGATATCCATTCCTCCCAATAAGTAATATCCACCACACAATATCATATAAAATATTTCCAAATATATCAACAATATAATTTTGATACTTAATTTCATAAAACTTGAAATGGTAAATCAACATATACAATAATGAAACTTGAGACTTTGAGAAGCGTATTACCATCATAAAAAGACATTAAAGGATAAATAATTTAACATGTATTATTAACCATCATTAGGAGAAACATTTCATGGGATTCACACATGAAATATTCATATTCAATGATTTCATAATTACCACATGCTTATAATATCACATCACAATACTTGTACCATATTATTTTATTTATCAATGTCTCGCATGATTTTAGATAATCCCTTAATTTCCATGTGTTTTTACTTCATTATTTATACTTAATAAAAACAAAGCATTGTGAATCTTGTGGAAAATTTAAATCATGTTATAGAAACTAGAACTCATCATGCTCAACATGTCATAAATATAAATTAACTTTTCAAATATTTTAGCATGCTTTCATAACAAAAAACTTATAGAATTTAAAAAACTTGTGAATTTTTTATACAATAATAGATTTATTAACTTCACATTATATATCTATTTAAATCATATATTATTAATTCCATCAAAGTAAAATATGTATTAGTCATGCATAACAACATTTATTTTAGTCATACATGTTAAGTAATAAGAATCCATACACTATAATGATCTTTAATGAAATGAAATAATTTTTACAACTTGCATTAAATTCCAACATACTTATTAAATATACATATTATATTAACACATGGATCAATATTTCATATTTAAGTAGTGTTAGATTCTAAAACACACCTTTTATGGGGTTTGGAAAATTTATTTTTTATTTTCTAGGTTAAATGTAGTTATAGTGTTAACCGAAGGTTGTCTACAAGTGAGGAGTGCACAGAAACCTATTTCCACTTGTTTGTTAGTTAAAAAGGGTTTATTGGTTTGAATTATAGGTTTTTTAAAACAAATCAAGTAATTATGAAAATATTTGAAAATATATTGATCAAAAAGGTGATTGGTTCATGGTCATATTTTCTATTATAATGTTATCATATCCATAAAATGGTTTTACTTATCTTCTTAGTACTTAATAAGTGCAGGATCCCTCAATATATTCATAAAAACCTTGAGTTAAAGTATTGTATGGAGAATGATCTGGAAGTGGTCACTGTTTGATCATCCTCCCTTATTTTTTGTGTGAAAAGTCAACAAACCAATTGGGTTTTGGTGTTCAAAGGAAATTTAAGAGTAACTTATTATATTCACACATGTTATAATAATTTATAAACACCCACACACTAATTCAACTTCTAATTTGAGAATAGTTACACCATTTGGGGGGATATTATTAATTATCAACTTAAGAATTAATAGTGAACAAGTTAGAAACCCTAAACATAATTACATTCAAAGTATAAAATAGTCACTAGGAACTAAAATAAAATAATAGGAAAGATGTTTTATTCACTAAATCATGAGTACTAAAGCATTACAAGATATCTCCTTCCCTTTCCTAATCAATCGGAAGATTACCACTCTATTTGAATGGTACCAAAGAAGTAGTGGGAAAGGTAAGTAATTAAAATACTAAGAAATAGTAAATAAAACTAAATCATCAGCAATCGTTACGGTACTCCAATAACATGTGTGATCCAAACTCTCTTTTTCCATGACCTCATACTTTCTATAATGATTTTTGGTTCCCTCCTATCATATCTGGTCAAGACTCTATTATTCTCACACTTTTGAAATATTTATCTTACCTATTCTTTCATGGTTTCCAAATCTCTATAATATATATATATATATATATATATATATATATATATATATTCCATTCTATGCTCATAATTGAAATAAAATGATTATTTTGATCCATGTGGAAACCTCTAAATGGATATGTAATGGATGATGTGGAAACCTAAAACCTTATATCAAAGTATAGATGAGTTCCCTAAAAAAATTCATGATCTTAAATTAAAAAAAAATTATACAAATTAAATTATCATATTTGGATGCACCATGAAATAAAATATCTTAAGGGTGGTAAATTATCCTTATGAACCAAGAAATTCCATTTATAAATTCTAGCTTGATTAAAATATTATTATATGAGATCAATAATCCTCTTATAGATGTTGTGTATAGATGTATTATCCTATAGAGGTCCTTCCATAAGATAAATTATATTACATGTGGTAAAATTCCTCCAATAGTTTCACTCCCACATAGATGAATTCTCTTATGGGTGATCAACAATTATCCTACATGCAGTTGTTAGGGAATGTTTTCCATATCCATTTCTCCATTTTAGAACAATGATTCCAGCATGAATTAAATCTTCTTGAAATCAAATATGAGCATTAAAATTCATCTTCATACCTCTTATAATAATATTAAAACACTTGGAATTAAATGAACTATTTACTCTAAAAAATCCAAAGATGAAATAATAAACTAATAATCAAGTTTTAATCCTTTTAAAAATTTAACTAAAAATTATTCTCAAAAATATAAATATGATAATTTCATTCCAAATGATAAAAATGGTTGGCTTAGATCATTAAAATATAAAGTGAAAATTAAAAAATATTGAAATTATCAATTCCCTCACACTTAATCCTTGGAATCCCAAATAAGTGAACTTTAAAAATATTAGAAAAAATAAAAAAAAATAGTGTGTGTTCCATTTTCAATACTAAGGTCCTCAAGTTATAATTCCTTGTCAAATTTTTTTATTCAATTTTCTTCATTAAGAAAATTTAATTAATTCCCACTTCTTTTATCCTATCATATACACCTATACCTACCTTCCTGTAAATATTTCACTCAACAGTCAAATAAGAATTTCAAGAAATGTTTTACTCATTCCATGTTAATGTAAGCTTCACCATAGGCTTGATGAATTTCTTTATATATACCCAATGATTCAAGTATTATTTCATGTAAAGATGACTTTTTAGGGTTGTTCTAAGTTTTAAGGTCAGTGGTTTCTATTGAGAATAATCTGAGCTAGATTAGGATTTTTATATCTAAGTTGAATCATAATTCACAATTTCTTATTTCCTTCAAGAATGGATTTATCCCTCACTTAATCCTGTAATTTATCTCTATTATTTTTCAGATTCATTAGGATATCACACACCCTTATTCAATTTAGTAGAAAAAATAATCCTCTTCCTTTGTTTCCTTCAGTAGGTTTTCTTTCTTTCCTTTTTATTATACTCTTAAAAGAAGAAGGGGGAATATAAAATTTATTCTTATGGGTGTGAGTTATTCCTAATTCCATATTATGATGTATTTTAAATCACTTTTTATATTTCTATGTTTTTCTTTAAAGTTATCTTGCTTTAATACTTATTTACCAAATGGATTATCCAAAATAAACTCCGTAAACTCTATAATTTACTAAAAAATTCAGCTATGAATAGCCTCAAAATTTTTATTTTTCTTCATGGTTATTCCACCTTAAATATCTTCAACATTAAATATATGTTACTTACTTATTTTTCAATTTTCTATTAGTATTTTTTATGCTCTTCTAGATTTTTATTTTCAATACAGATTTTATTAGTGAGCTAAATAAAGTAAATTTTTACTTTAAAATAGTGGTATACTTCCAAGACCAAATTTAGATGATATCCAGGTAATTTTTCAATTCCTCCCAATATGATTTTATTCAAAAATTACCTACATAAAATTTATAGCACCGTATTCTTCCTGCTCTAGCTAATACTAAAAAATATTTTTCTCTAACTCACTTTATACCTTTCCCCACACCTGAATTCAACCTAGATAATTCATACACTTTTAGAGTAAGATAGATAGGGATATATTTCATGTAATGTGGTTTACTAATAAATTCATTCATGAATTCAAAGGGCTAAAATGATTAAATGTTAAGGTAGGATTGAAAAAAGGTTTATTAAAAAAGGGACTTAAAATCAAAAGAATGCCTCGATAATTTTTTCAAAAGATCCTTAAATTATCCAAGGATTTGAAAAGATTAATCAGAAAGTTTTGGTTATTTAAAAATTCCTTTGTTCTCTAAAAAAACTTATTTCTGAATAATATGTCAAAATTGGTTTAGAATCTTCTCAGATAAACCATTTAAAATATTGTATAGTTTATCATGGAATGAGACTCAAAAATCAGTGATATTTGAATGAATTTTCTTCACTTATAATTTGGAAACAACTTTAATTCAACATTCATTTAAGGTGATTAAATGAGTCGAATCAGTATCTCAACATTGTAATAGATTTAAAAGTTTTAAATGGAATTAAATTTAATCTCAATATGTTTCAAAACCATACTAAAAATGAAAAATAAACAAACAAAAGTGTAAAAAACATAAAAACTTAAAAACCATAAATTGAAAATCCTAAACTAAAAATGTTCCATCCCCCTTAATTAAATAATTTAGTTTTATCGATGCATTAAAGAATATTTAATATGTTTAGAGATTTTAAATAGAATCAAAAAAATCAAAAAAGTATTAATAAGAGGTATAACCTAATGGGTATTTACTAATAATAGGTTGGAGGAGTGTGTCCTCCTCCACTGGTTCTGAGGAAATATTCAAATGAAATTTCTTCAGACTATTCCCATTAATAGTGAATGGATTTTAATTTACTTATTTCATTATATAAATAGCACTAAAATGGTATAAATTAGTGATTATAAATGGGTCTTCCCATCTAGAATGAAGTTTAAATTTCATCAACTTCAGTCTTGAGTAGTATAACAACACATATACCCCATGATGGAATTTTTATTTATTAAATCATATTTGCATGGAGCACTCTTTTCCTATTTTAAAATCTTTGAATTTTTAAAAGATTCTCTCCTAATATCCACCAAATCTTAAAAATGAAGTCTTTTCCCCTTGAAATCTATATCTAGATCTATATTTACATATTTTACAGCCCAGTATGTCTTATTCTCTAGCTCCATAGGTAAGTTATAACTTTCCCATTAAATCAATATATGTGGATTAATTCATATGGGTGTATTTTAACCTATTATATAATCTTATAAGGTGTCTTATAACCCTTGTCTCCAGTATTTTATTTTTTTGTTTGAAATTATTTTCCAAAATTCCTTTGATTTATTTCTTGAACACTTTAGCCTACTTATTTGTCTATTGATGGTAGTGGGTGAATGTCTTATTATGTACTTCATACTTTGTTAGTAAATAATCTATGATATTATTTCAAATGTAGGTCCATTGATCATTGTTGATGGTTTATGTCCCTTCAAAACTATAAAATATGTTAATTATAAAAAATTCACACACAACTTTATCATCATTGGTTTTTATAGCCTTAGATTTTAACCATTTTGAAAGATAATCCATTGTAATATAGATATAATAATTACTAAAATACATGTTAAATGATATCATTAATTATATTACATAAATTCATATACTTCACAAAATATGATAGGATTTTCAGTAATTTCTTATCTTTTGGAAATGTTTTCAAAAAATTGAAATTTCTCACATTTATTACAAAAATCATGTGCATCTTAGAACAATGTAGTGTACTAAATTCAAAATTCCAAAACATTCCTTATAATTATAAAGTTTTCTCCACAAGATAGTGTGTGATGTTAATAAAAAACCAAATCAATTTCACTTTAAAGAAAAAATATTCTTATTAATTGATCATTATATATTTTCTAAAGTTATGGACCTTCCCAAATGTAAAATTTTGAATCATATTTAAGTTTAATAATTTGATGTGCATTTAGATGAGATGATAGTTGGGAATAAATCAAATAATTTACCATGATTGCGCACTAGGGTGATTTTTCTTCAACTAAAAATAATTACTCTCTTTTAATGAGTTTATTTAGGGGTTTTTTGGCTATAGTTTATACTTTATTAGTGTTGTGTAGCTTTCTCAGGTACTCAGCTGTAACATCCTAAAATTTTATCGATATATTTTCCCTACTGATTATATGAATGCATCATATTTAATAATATACTATTCTATAAAATAATTACACCACGTGATAGAACCAACAGAATTTTATTATATTCAATTAAACATTATAGTATAAACAAAATCATTAAATTGAAAAACATTACAATGGGAAAAAAATAGAAAACAAGATAACTAGAATATAGAAATTTTTTTCTTCCTGATCCACTAAAATAATCACACTCATGAACAAAACTAAAGGAATGATACAAAATATTTGTAATGAAACTTTCATTTTGAAAATAAAAATATATATAATCTTTAGATAAAATATAATATAATGAATAATGAATTAAATATGAGGTTTTTATAGAAGTTAGGGAACCCATATGACTGTTTCAAATTTGATTATTGGAATAGTAATCTAATAGCTAAGAATAGTAACATAACTATTTTAATAGTAAACTCACCTATTTAATTTTAAAATAATATTGAAGTGTCTTATAAAATTAAAATATCACATATTTATATCATTCTATAAGTAAATATATTTTTTTAAAATAATAAAATAAGTGTTTGATTTTTTTGTAAAACAAATATGTTTTATTTTCATTTTTATTACAAATATAAAGTTTTTAAATTAAATTTATTTTAATAAAAAAAATATAAAGTAATATTATGTTTAATTTTAATTTTAATGTAATTTTATGAAACCATAAGTAATTTTTCAAAGAGTCAAAAAATTGAACATGATATCAAAACTGGTATTTTTTAAATAAATGATGAATTTATTTAAAAAATTAAATTTCTAATGTTTAGAAAATTATTTTAAAAAAATCTATTTAATTTTTAAAATTTAAACATCAAAAAATGGTTTGGGGGAATTTTAATATTTTTCTAAAACAGATTAATTTTTTTTGAATAGTAAAATACGACAAAGTGTAATAATTTTCATTATAAGTAAAATTCATGAAGAAGTGAGTCATAAATTAGGTAGGTGAATATTATATCATAATCACATGCCTAAATAACTATATTTATTCACAATAATCAATACTATTTATATTATTGAGCTAAAATAATAAACAAATGATTAATATATTCAAAAACACTTCGCTTATTCCCTTATAAATATCACACCTCCCCTACCCTTCTCCTCACACATTCTAACTTCTTTACCTTAATAAATTTCTACCAATTTATCTCCCCATCCACCCCCCCCCCCCCCCCAATTTCTCTAGAATCCTTGATCTCAACAAAATACCAATCCAAGGTTCCTTAAAGGATAAGTCTAAGTGAGGACATCTAAAGAGGTAATATTCTAAACCAAATTATTTTTTGATTCTTTCATTTTCTACCTTATCATATATATTCCTTCCATGATAGTATGGAAACATAATTATTTTAAATTTACTAAATTGTTATAATATTTATGTAATATCTCTTATCTAACTTCATCTCTTCTTTTATTCTAAAAATTAAAACGTTTTCCATATTATGGTCAGTTCACTTCCTCCATGGAAGACATGTCCCATTTTTCATTACCTCCTCCATGGCTAGTAGAAATACAATTATAGTGGTTAAAAATAAACTAAATATGTATATTATAATTTTTTCATATTCTAGAATGAATATATGGCCAAAATATAAAAAGAAACACAACAAGTTCATCATGGTCAGAAAACTCGCCTAAATGAACTAAGCATATAAAAATTAAACTCTATAAATATTGATTATTTATTAATAATATTAGATAATAATAAAATTTTGGACTTTTAGAAACAATTTAACTCTATCCCATTATACTTATGGATTTATGGACCCGTTTTATAAATATCTCCCATAATCATCCACAACTAATGAGACCTTGGATGCATGACATGAATGACCATGGGAAAGTAGAAATAGAAATGATATCTCAATTAAATGACTCTAAAATAACACAAAATATTGTTAATAAATAAAAAATAATTGATAAATGTTCTCAATGATGTATTTAATAAATCTAATTTGATTATTTAGGAAGTTAATTGAAAGTGTGGAGCGAATTCAAACCTGAGGTTAGGGATCTCTCCGAATCACCCTATTTTATTTAGGTTATGATTTGTCTCTATTTGTCTAAACACTACTGGAAAAATAGCCTATACCCACGGTTCAAAACCGTGGGTATAGCCCCCAAAACCGTGGGGATAGCCTATACCCACGGTTTTGGGAACCGTGGGCTGGAACGCCGTCGGTATAGGTCCCCAACCTATACCCACGGTTTTGGAAAACCGTGGGTATAGGTTTCCTGCCACCGTGTCACCGAAACATAGACAATTTCCACGGTGTCAACGGCTTTTACCCACGGTTTCAAAACCGTGGCTATAGGTCCTAAAATAATGCAGCCGCCGAGTTTCGATCCCGCAACCTCTTCGCTGGAAACTGCGCGTCTAACCACTACCCTAACTTCACATATATGTATATATATATATATTTAGTTAAATATAGTTATAAAAACCGTGGGTATAGAGGGAAGAACCGTGGGTATAGGGTTCCCGCCAAAAAAAAATTCCTTCCCGCGGAAAAAAAAAAATTCCCGCGCACACAAAATTGACCTATACCCACGGTTTTTCATAACCGTGGGTATAGGTATTTTATCCCTGACCTATCCCCACGGTTTTGTGGAAAACCGTGGGGATAGGGACCCCTATACCCACGGTTTTGGGAAACCGTGGGTATAGGTGACTTTTCAGGACCTATCCCCACGGTTTTCCAAAACCGTGGGGATAGACCCCCCTATACCCACGGTTTTGGCAAACCGTGGGTATAGGTCATGAAAAGTCACCTATACCCACGGTTTTCCAAAACTGTGGGTATAGGGGGAGTCTATCCCCACGGTTCTGGTGAAAACCGTGGGGATAGGTACATTTTCCAGTAGTGAAATTTATCTCTCTATTATTATTATTTAATTTTTATATATTGTTTATATATTTCCTACACATATATACCTATTTTAATTCACCTTTCCTTGATAGGGATATGCATGTTTTAAAGGTTCCCTTCTCAATTCCATTCGTTAAAAAGATTCAATTAAAGGGAACTTATCTATTTTCTTACCTAATTTAAAATAACACTAAATGAAATGTTTTTAAAAATAAAAAGTTTATAAAACCCCTTTTTTTTAAATATAAAACCATTTTGGTTATTTTGGTTGTTATTTAAATTATTATTCTCTTGCCCTCTTTAAGGACTCGTTACCCTTTCTCTTAAAACCCCACTTATGAAGTCCATTACAAAACCCTTTTATCCACTATTTTTATGTATTAACATAACATGGAGATTATTTTTATAACCTATACTTATCTACCCCATCATTAATTTCTAAAAATGATTCAATACCTTATTTTATGGAAATCTTTATGATATGACATTTTTTATTCTCTAAGATAAGGTTATGTAAATGATTTCCTTTTTCATGGGTTTCTCATTATGATTATGCCTTATGAATGATTTTCTTATATGGAACACATATGTATGAACATGTTATGATGGGTATACCTAGATATTTCTCTAATTCATCGGGTAATGTTTATATCTCATGAGATAATATGTATGGGATTAGACAGTAAACCTAATCCATGATAGAATTTGTCTATTATGCTATGTTGTCTTGGTAGTGGGCCTTGATGTTTTATATTGTTTACACTTTTTATTATTTTGAGATATTATTATTCCATATTATTTATCTCATTCTTCCATATGATTATTTATGAGCCCTGTCTTTTATGATATCATGTTATTTCACTTGACCCATATGTTATGCTCCTTTATCATGCTTATTCCCTTGATGGGCTTTATATCATTCCCCTTTTCTTCATGTATTCCATAGGTTATCCTATGTAGTTTTATAATCTCAAATGGAATTATTATAACATTATTTAAATTAAAATAATGAAGTTTTACTTTTAGTTTCATGTTGATGTATATTAAACCCAGTCTCCCAAAGGCATGAGGATTCTAAATCCTTGGGTTGTGTTTATTGTATTTTTATGTTAAAAACCATGTAACAATATGTTTAGGAGTCTTAGGTCACTATAATTGGTATTATATCAATTTATAGTTATTTTTGGATATTGGGACAATAATATATTAGTAAAAACCCTAGGAATAAGTCCAAGTATAAGAAAATATCTTAAAATTTGGATAATGTATAGAGTGAGTGGTTTCCAAAAAATTAAATCCATGTATAGATACTAAAAGTGGATGTGGGTATATAATATATGTACCTAGGGGTAAAAATATTAAAATGGATCATTGGTTATTAACTTAACCTATACCTAGTTCATAAAAAATATTCCTTTCTGCAAACCTGGTTTAATGATCTGGGGGAATATGCTTTGGTAAATTAATAATCTCTTCATGAGCCATTATAAAGGACTTGAATGGATTGTTGTTCTAGAAAACCTAATAGGAAAAGTAACATGGATAACCTAGATTTAAATTTATAGACTCATAAGTTAGGATATACATTCCATTTACAAGTCAACCCTTATAAGTTAATAGATTTAGTTTTATATTCTTAGTATTTTAAGTATCATAATACCAAACCATATTTTAATTTTAATAAGTGATTAGAACTATAATATATATATATATATATTTACACTTAATATCCATTAATTAACTTCAAATATATTATATGATTATAGTTCTACACATTATTTCATACTATGAAAGTTTAGTAGAACTATTCAAACACTACCTAAAAATATGGAGGTTGAGTTATCTGTGAGAACTAGAAATGGGAAAATTATTGCATCCCAAGTATATAACTCCTCCCCAATAAATTTTTGTAGACATAACCTCTCAAAAAAACTTTCCATACTTATTTTAGTTGAATTTTATGTTAAACTTGGCATGGATTGTATTTCTTTATATAAATCCAACATCAAATGTCGAGAGAGGGAAATCACTCTCCATGTCCAGAGTCATCCTCTTATTCTATAAAAGTGTAATGAGGATGATGAATATCCTTTGGAATATTCTTATCAAAATTTGATATTATTATCTTGTGAGAAATAATATCTATCTCAAATTATTGATAAAATGTATAGAATATTTCTTGAATACATGGACATTATGAGGGACAATACTAATGTATTCCTTGAAGAGTTGTATGGACTTCCTCCAAACTGAGAGGTTGATTTCTAAATTGGACTTACACCTAGATCTCTACCCAAATCCAATAATCCTTATATAATTGAAACCATTTAGTTGGAAGAGCTGAATAAGAAGTTAGAAGAGAATCTAGATAGGGGTTTTATACACCTGAGTGCTTCACCATGGGGTGCATCGGTCCTCTTCATAAACAATAAATATGGGTCGATGTACATCTACATTGATTATCATAAACTCAAAAAAATCAGGATAAAAAACAAGTATCCCTATACAATGATGGATTATTTATTAGACCAACTATTTTGGTCCAAATAATTCTCTAAGGATGGCCTTCAATTGGGATATCACTAATTAAAGGTGAAGAAGTAAGATATTCTCAACACTACTTTCGAAAAAGGTATAGACACTATGAGTTCATAGTGATTCCCTTTAGACTCACTAATGATCTAAAAATAATCATGGTATTTATGAATATAATCTTTAGATATTACCTTGAAAAAAATTTGGTAGTCTCTATATATTATATTCTGATATACTCCAAAAGTAAAGGGGAACATAAGGATAATTTGAGTATTGTGCTAAAGACTTTGTGAAAGGAGAATTTATATGAAAATTATAGTAAATGTGAGGTATGTATGGATTAATTATAATTATAGGGAATTTTATCACTAGAATAGAGATATTTTTAGATCCTTCTAAGGTGATTGAGGAGTTTCTCGGACCAACACTAGTGATGGATATTTGTAGTTTCCTTGGACTAGCTTGGTATTATCGATGATTTGTGAGAAACTTATTACAATTTTAAATCCTATTGACCAAATTAACTTGAAATGGAGTGAATATTTTCTAGAAAAAATGAATGTGAAGAGAGATTTTAGGAATTTAAAAGATGCTTATCATTACACTAGTACTTGCAATACCCTCAAGTGGGGAACTTTTCATGGTATACAGTGATGCTTCAAAGAAGTTTTTGGGAATGTGATAATGTAAAATGATAAATTGATAGCATATCCCTCTAGGAATTTGAAATTTAGTGATAAAAAAATTTCCAATAAATTATTTGTAGTTTTCTATAGTGATCTTAACATTGAATATTTTGTGACATTATCTCTATGGAGAGAAATATGAAATGTATATAGATAATAAAAGCCTCAAATATATATTCACATATAAGTAGATTAAAATGCACCATTTAATATGGTTAGAGATGATAAAGTATTATGGATACTCAATATATTACCATCTAGGTAAAGAAAATGAAGTGGTATATGATCTAAGTATAAAGGTTCCCATAACCTTATCAATGATGATAATTTGAGAAGGATCCAATATTCCTAAACTTGTGAAGGATGGACATGGAAGTCATAAAGGAAGGAACAAAAATCTATCTAGAAAAAATTATTTCTCAAACATCCATTATGGTGAATATAAATTATTCTCAAAGATATAATGTTGAAATATAGAAGAAGGTGGAGGCTATAAGAATAAGTAAATCCTTGAAGTTTAAAATTTCTAAAGGATTCATATGATTTGGGTAATGATTATGTGTACCATAAAATCCGAAGATTAAGAAGGAATTGTTTAATGATTCACATAGCATGAAATTCTTCATCCACCCAAGGAGCTTGAATATGTATTAATATCTCTAGGATAACTGTTTTTGGAGAATATTAAGGAGGTCATGGAATATACATCAAAGTGCTTGGTATGTTAACAAGTTAAGATATAAAGGAAAAATTCCAATGGAATGATGAAAATATTACCCATACCTACATGGAATTAGGAAAACATCTCCATGTAAATTTTCACAGGTCTTCCAAAGAAATCCAAAGGAAATAATTACAGATGGGTTATAGTAGATCATCTTATAAAGCCTACTCACATTATTGTAATTTTAGATAACTTATCACTCTATAAAATTTCATGGATATACATAAGGGAAGTGGTGAGAATGCATGTAACACCACTATAAACTATACTTATTGAGATCCAAGATTTACCTCTAAGTTTTGTAAAATATTCAACATATTGTAAACACTAAGTTTAACTTTAGAACATTTATCACCCCCAAACTGATTTCCAATCATAATAGAGAATCCAGACACTTGGGAAAATGTTTAGAGAAAATTTTTTGGTCTTAAAAGGAGGATGGGATCAATATATTCCTGTATTCTAGTTCTCATAAAATAATAGTTTCAACTCAATAATCCAAATGTATCCATATGAAACCCTTTATGGTAAGAGGTGTAGAACACCTATGTGTTGGGATAAAGTTGGTGAACAAAATCTATTAGAACTAGAAATGGTTAAAGAAATGGTAAAAATTGTCAAGACCATTCGGTAGCACATCAAGGAAGTTCCGAGTTGATAGAAAAACTATGTTGATAACCATTGGAGAGACCTATAGTTTGATGTTAGAGATAAATTTTGCCTTTTCATATCTCTATGTTAGTGATTCGTGAGATTTGGAAAGAAGGGAAAGTTAAATCCTAGGTAAATCAACCCATTTGAGATTCTTGATTGCTTAGAAGGTGTATCCTATCGACTTTTCACAACTTGACCTTGATATTATTAATTATATTATTTAATAATTTACTTATATTTTGGTTTTGGAGGTATGTGTATTTGAATTTGGAAAATTTTGAAATTATTTTAAACATTTTTATGTGACGCATAATTTTCTCAAATGTTTGTCCAAATTGTGCAGAAACCATGCAGTTGATCCTCTAATTTTAACACAGTATTTTTTTCATAATTGGATAATGGTTTATATAACTGTGTAGCTCAACCATGAAGGTGTATCAGATGTCTTGTTTCGATCACATGGTCGGTGTATGGTTTGGTTAAGCATGTGACTAAATCATGTGACTCTCCTATATCTTTAAAATTTTATGTTTAATAAAATAACCCTTTAGGGTTTTAAACACATTTTGGAATCCCCATTCCCTCATTCCCATGTGACACCCCCCCCCCACCCCATCCAAGGAAACCCCATACACATGACCCACTTGCTCTCAGTATCCCATCTTCACTTATTTCTCCATTGATTTGGTGTGTGATCTTCTAAGGTTAGAATTTATTCTCATAGGTCTTCTTGTTATCCTTATTTCTTCACCTCTCTCACTTTCCCCCTTATTGCATCATGAGTGGGAAGAGTCCTAGCGTATATGGTTGGTCATTTTTTTATATTTCCTTGTATATTTGGTTTCCTAGGGTGTGTAAATTCTTCCTGATACCTCCCTTATTATTGTATTTAAATGTTTCATCATCTCCTCATTTGATTAAGGTAGGTTTTCTATATTTCATATCCTCTAATTTAAAAAACCACTAATTTCAATTCTCTTTAATTAAATCATAAATTTATTATGATTGTATTATATATATTTATGAATATTCTTGAGAGGGAAACCAAGTTTTTCTTGGTTTCCATTGATTTTAATGGATATTTCCTTTTAAATTTTTTGTTCCAAAATTATTTATAAACTAACTTATACACGCGTTGTTTGATGGATTCCTGGATGGATTTTATTCTTATGTTTTGATATTTTTAAAGGATGTTTGGTTTTCTAAAATGAATTCTTAAATGGTTCTTAATTCATACTTGGAATTTAAATTATTACTTTAAATCCCATGTATTGATGAAATTTTTAAAAACTGATTTGAATAATAATGCATGGTTTAAATTTTTTATAGATAAGCTTGGATATTTATATACATATACATAGGTTTATGTATGTATGTATATATATATATATGGATGTACACATTCACATAAAGATGTGTGAATGTATGCATAGAGTGATGTGTAAATATATATAGATGTAAATGTATATGTGTATGGAAATAAAGAAAAGTCTTATAATTTAAATTAAATGTTTTAAATGGTTTTCATATTTTTAAAATTTTTGAAATGGATTTCTAAATTCAACAATAAGGAATGATAAATACTTTAAAATGGATATTTTTTAAATATTTAACCAATATGAAATGGAAATTTCTATAGGTCTTTTCCCAAATAAATTATTATTAAAGAAATTAGATGTGTGGTTTGGACCTATACATAGATGTTTAGTGATATTTATATGTTCATGTTACTTATGAAGTTTCTAATGATGTTGTACTTTATCACTTGTGGATATTGGTATTATTAAAACTTCATGGAAATTAATGAGTGCTTGGGTAGGTTAAATTATATGGGATGAGTTCCTTATCCACTAGTTATTCTAATTAAGTATGTTTTGGAACCCCTTCTATTGGACAATGACATGTTACTAGTTTCATTACACTGATTGAGGGTATCCATAAATAGTGATGTATATCTAGGTTTCCCCTAGACCGGAGTGACCCTAAGGGTGTTTTCCCATGATGCCAATTTTATATTACTAATCATGTGATTATTCTATTAATCTTATTCACTTTATACTATTATGATCTTATATCCTTTACCATTATTTATTTTTACACTTATATTAATTTTTATGATTTTGGAGGTGTGCATTACGAGCTACCATTTATTACTCTGTAATTTATCTAATTTTATTAATATGGTGATTTAATCAGGTTTGTTGAGTTTTTTTAGTTTTTTTCTTAATAATTATTTAATTAATATTTAAAGAATCCAATATAAGTGTATAAAAGATTATTGGTTTATAAAAAGGAATTTTAAGGGAAAATTTCATGGATTTTTTTCTAAAACTATGAGAAAAACTTATCGTTTAAATATTTTATTTCCAAAATAGAATGGAAATGGATCCCTGGTTAATGGATAAGCATGTGGAAAGGTTGGTGAGGCATACTGATCATTTTATGCTCATGCCTATTCTATGATTTTCAGTTTTGGGTTTTGTTCATGACTTCTCTTGGAGTGATTGTTGTTCATATTTGGATGGACTGTGACCCTGGGTCATAATGTATAGTTTTTCTAGGTTTGTAGGTTATATATATTTTTTAGTTTCTTTTATCACAGTAAACATGTAGGAATTTTTATTTATTTCTACAGTTGTAGTTTTATTGATATTATGGTGGTCAAGGATAGGCATCTGGTAGCGGTCATTTCAATAGGTGAGGGTTCCTTGTAATGCCCTGACCCCAGAATCCCAGATCCAGTGCATTATTTTAATACAATGGAATGATTAGAAGGAATAAAATCCTGAAGGAACAATTAGTTTAGTAGTCTTAGAAAATAGATTACATACAAGAAATTTACATCACAATTCAAAACATAATATGCAACATAGATAATCTTTTGAGAATTCCATTATTCACCTAACTTAACCCTTCATATTAGTCATAATAAATTTCTTGGAATTTGGGGGAAATAAAACATAAGAAATGGGTGATCTCATATGTTCGGTAAGGGTTAAAAATACAGTATAATATTTCATAAATAAGCATAAACGTTGGAGGTAAGGTATAAAACTGAAACATAATACTTTTAAACATAATATTCAGCATAATAAGGAAATAATAAATCAAATAATTCCATTTAAAAATTCACATGAATATTCTACTAGTCGAATAATCAAATGTAATATCAGTAACTAAACTCATAATGAGAGAATGCATAATTTCAAACATCATAACCATACCATCAAGGAATCATGCCAAGACCATACATAAATGGGTAAATACCCAAACTAGTTTTCCTAATGAGACCTACTGATGTATAGAGGGGCTATAGTGGACCCCCACCCATCACTTAATAAGTCCAATGTAGTCCTCATATGAAAAGGGTAAAACATAACATAAACATTCGTATTAAAACTAGAATACAAAATGTTAATATTTCAACCATAAACCACTACTGGAAATAATGGCATTTGCGATGGGGCATTTGTGTCGGGATCCCGTCGCTAATAGGCTTTTGCGACGGGCCCCCGTCGCAAATAGCCCATTGTGGAAAACGGCGTCGCAACAACAATTATTTGCGACGGGCCCGTCGCTAAAGGTATTATTTGCGACGGAGATCCTTACCGTCGCAAATATCAGTCCGTATATTTGTAAAAAACTTTTTAAAATAGTGTTTGCGATGGGCCCGTCGCAATTACTTTTTTTTTTAAATAAAAAATATTAATAAATTATTTTAATTAATATAATAATAATACTATTTGCGATGGGCATAGTATCCCGTCGCAAATACTATAAAAAAATAAAAAAAAAATTAATAAATTATTTTAATTAATATAATAATAATGCAATTATAATTCAAAAATAAAAAAAAAATTAATAAATGATTTTAATTAATATAATAATAGAATTATAATTCACAAATAAAAATAATAAATTATTAATAAATTATTAATAAATTATTTTAACTAATATAATAATAATAGAATTATAATTCAAAAATAAAAAATAATAAAATATTAATAAATGATTTTAATTAATATAATAATAGAATTATAATTTACAATTAAAAATAATAAATTATTAATAAATTATTTAAATTAATATAATAATAATAGAATTATAATTCAAAAATAAAAAATAATAGAATATTAATAAATGATTTTAATTAATATAATAATATTAGAATTATAATTCATAAATAAATAAAAAATTAATAAATTATTTTAATTAATATAAAAATAATATAATTATTTTACATTCAAATATTAAAATAATTCAAATATTACAAAAAAAATATAATTAAATAATAAACGTGCATTTACATTGTCTTTTCTCTTTCCTGACGTATCCAAAACCGTATGAAACAAATTATCAAAACAGTTCTTCTCAATATGCATGACATCCAACATGTGGCGGACCAGCAAATCAGACTAATATGGAAAATCCCAAAATATGCTACGTTTAATCCAATTTTGTTCTTTCCCAAAACTAGAAATTTTCTGTTGGTTTATTGTAGGACCAAAAGTGATGGGAGGTAATAAAAATACAACTGATTTTAACTCCGAACCTGATAGCATTTTTGGAGGTTCATCCCTTTCAACTATTCATTTTCTGAAATGAGATCTGTTTCTGCGAAAAGGATGATCAGCTGGTTGAAATCTGCGATGACAGTCAAAATAACAAGGTTTCTTTCCATGAATGAGCATAAATGCTTTGTTCTCTCCCATACAGTAAGGACATGATTTCTGACCATGTGTACTCCAGCCAGATAACATCCCATAAGCTGGGAAGTCACTAATTCTCCACATCAATGCTGCTCTCAGTATGAAATTCTGTTTCGTAGCAACATCATATGTACTGACACCAGTACTCCACAATAAACTTAACTCATCAATCAATGGTTTCAAATAAACATCAATGTTCTTCTTCGGATGTCCTGGAATTAGTAAAGTCAAAAATATATATGGATCCTTCATCAACATCCATGGAGGTAAATTGTACGGAGTTAAAAAAACAGGCCAACATGAATATTGACTACCATAAGATCCGAACGGACAGAAACCATCAGTGGAAAGGCCCAGTCAAACATTTCTAGCTTCTAAAGCAAAGGATGGATGCACTCTATCAAAATGTTTCCATGAATCACCATCAGATGGATGATTCAAGCTTTTATCAGTTGAAATATTCACTTTATTCCATAACATCATTGTCGTTCTATTCTTAGACATGAATAAACATTGAAGTCTGGATGTAAGCGGAAAATATCTCAACTGTTTTACAGGAATCAAACCAGACTTCCCATGTTGCCCTTCTTTATATCTCAGTTGCCCACATGTGGGACAACTATCCAACGACTCATTTTCCCCAGAATATAAAATGCAGTCATTTGAACATGCATGAATCTTCTGAAAAGTAAGTCCCAAATTTCGAACCAGCCTCTTACTCTCATAGTAATTTACAGGAAAAACATTTCCTTTGGGTAACAGTGTTTTAAGCAAAGAAAATATCTGGTCAAAACAGGTGTTTGATATTCCATTATCTGATTTGATAGTCATAAATTTTGCAATTGATTCTAATTTACTCATCTTGCAGCCAGGATATAATGCATCCTCCGCAGACCTCAACAACTCATAAAATTCAGACGGTACCAACTCAGGATTTGAAGCTATATCAGCCGGAGTTTCTGTATGTCGAACAGATAAACCTGCAACATCATGTACTAAATCTTGAAACCAGGATGGATCCGGAATCAAGTTGGTATCACCTACTCTGGAACTACGTTCACCATGTTGATACCAAAAAACATAATCTGGTTGAAAACAAAAACGTAAGAGATGTCCCCCCACTTTTTCAAACGTGTCAAATGTTCTCAATGCACACTTTCTACAAGGGAATTTTATTTTGCCTTCTGAAACAAATTCTGGATTTGATTCCGCAAATAATAAAAAAGTCTCCACACCCTCTATATATACTGGATTTAAACCAGAACCGTTTGGATTTCTATGTTGATTTATCCATATACGGTCATCTAATAATGACTGTTGATGACCTCGCTGTTCTATATTTTTTTATAAAATATAAAAGCATTACTGGTTTTGAATAATTTGTTAGAAAAAACACTCAAGCAGATAATTATAGAGTTTACATCAGACACGACTGACGCAAACTTTTTATTGAGATAGACCTAAAAATTGACCCTTTAAGAATTGAATATGTTGAGAATAAAGCAAAACCTATTACAAATATTGATAATTTTAATATTATATAAATTTTTTATTATTCTAATAATACTAATATTATTTTTTCATAAATATTAATTATATAATAATAACATTATTACATTATTAGTATATTTTATTATTAATATTAAAATAATATAATTTTCTATATTATATACAATTCTCCTTTCATCCATGTGTTTAACATTCTGTCTCCACATGTAATATTTTCATTCACTTTCACCTCTCCATTGGTGAGTAGGTTGATAATTTTGAAAAAGAATGCAAATATTACATGTGGAGACAGAAAACACACAGATGAAAGGAGAATTTTATATAATATAGAAAATTATATTATTTTAATATTAATAATAATATATACTAATAATGTAATAATGTTATTATTCCTAATTATTGGTAAATATTGGTAATTATTGGTAATTATTGGTAATTATTGGTAAATATTGGTAAATATTGGTAAATATTGGTAAATATTGGTAAATATTGGTAATTATTGGTAATTATTGGTAATTATTGGTAAATATTGGTAAATATTGGTAAATATTGATAATTATTGGTAATTGTTACTAATTATTGGTAATTATTAGTAATTATTGCTAATTATTCCTAATTATTGTTAATTATTCCTAATTATTGGTAATTATTACTAATTATTACTAATTATTGGTAATTATTATTAATTGTTACTAATTATTGGTAATTAGTGGTAATTATTTCTAATTATTACTAATTATTGGTAATTATTACTAATTATTACTAATTATTGGTAATTAGTGATAATTAGTACTAATTATCACTAATTCTTGGTAATTATTGGTAATTATTACTAATTATGGGTAATTATTGGTAATTATTGGTAATTATTACTAATTATTGCTAATTATTGGTAATTATTACTAATTATTACTAATTACTGGTAATTATTACTAATTATTACTAATTATTGGTAATTAGTGATAATTAGTACTAATTATTACTAATTATGGGTAATTATTGATAATTATTACTAATTATGGGTTATTATTGGTAATTATTACTAATTATTGGTAATTATTGGTAATTATTACTAATTATTGGTAATTATTACTAATTATTACTAATTATTGGTAATTGTTGCTAATTATTACTAATTATTACTAATTATTGGTAAGTATTGGTAATTATTACTAATTATTCCTAATTATTGATAATTATTACTAATTATTACTAATTATTACTAATTATTGGTAATTATTACTAATTATTGGTAATTATTACTAATTATTATTTATTGGTAATTATTACTAATTATTGGTAATAATTACTAATTATTGGTAATTATTACTAATTATTGGCAATTATTGCTAATTATTGGTAATTATTACTAATTATTGGTAATTATTGAAATTATTACTAATTATTGATAATTATTACTAATTATTGGTAATTATTACTAATTATTACGAATTATTACGAATTATTCCTAATTATTGGTAATTATTCCTAATTATTACGAATTATTACTAATTATTGGTAATTATTACTAAGTATTGGTAATTATTACTAATTATTGATAATTATTGGTAATTATTGGTAATTATTGGTAATTATTACTAATTATTACTAATTATTACTAATTATTGGTAATTACTGATAATTATTACGAATTATTACTAATTAGTGATAATTATTACTAATTATGACTAATTATTGGTAATTATTGGTAATTATTACTAATTATTGGTAATTATTTCTAATTATTACTAATTATTGGTAATTAGTGATAATTATTACGAATTATTATTAATTAGTGATAGTTATTACTAATTATTACTAATTATTGGTAATTATTGGCAATTATTACTAATTATTGGTAATTATTGGTAATTATTACTAATTATTGGTAATTATTGGTAATTATTACTAATTATTGATAATTATTGGTAATTATTACTAATTATTACTAATTATTACTAATTATTACTAATTATTACTAATTATTACTAATTATTACTAAATATTACTAATTATTGGTAATTATTACGAATTATTGGTAATTATTACGAATTATTGGTAATTATTACTAATTATTGGTAATTGTTACTAATTATTACTAATTATTCCTAATTATTGGTAATTATTACTAATTATTCCTAATTATGGGAAATTATTACTAATTATTGGAAATTATTACTAATTATTGGAAATTATTACTAATTATTGGAAATTATTACTAATTATTGGAAATTATTACTAATTATTGGAAATTATTACTAATTATTACTAATTATTGGTAATTATTATTAATTATTCGTAATTGTTACTAATTATTGGAAATTATTACTAATTATTGGAAATTATTACTAATTATTGGAAATTATTACTAATTATTGGAAATTATTACTAATTATTGGTAATTATTACTAATTATTGGAAATTATTACTAATTATTGGAAATTATTACTAATTATTACTAATTATTAATAATTATTACTAATTATTGTTAATTATTACTAATTATTACTAATTATTACTAATTATTACTAATTATTACTAATTATTGGTAATTATTACGAATTATTGGTAATTATTACGAATTATTGGTAATTATTACTAATTATTACTAATTATTCCTAATTAACGGTAATTATTACTAATTATTACTAATTATTGATAATTATTACTAATTATTGGTAATTATTACTAATTATTGAAATTATTACTAATTATTGGTAATTATTGGTAATTATTTGTAATTATTACTAATTATTGGTAATCATTACGAATTATTACTAATTATTGGAAATTATTGGTAATTATTTGTAATTATTCCTAATTATTGGTAATTATTCCTAATTATTGGTAATTATTCCTAATTATTGGTAATTATTCCTAATTATTGGTAATTATTCCTAATTATTGGTAAATATTGACAATTATTTGGAATTCTTGGTAAATATTGGTAATTATTGGAAAAAATGTTGACAAATATTGACAAATATTACAAATTATTGAATATTGGGAATTATTAGTAATTATTACTAATTATTGTTAATTATTATAAATTATTACTAATTAATGTTAATTATTTCTAATTAATATTAATTAATTCAAATTAATTTTAATTTTTCATAATTACTGCTAATTAATTGTAATTACAGCTAACTATTTTAAATTAATAAGTGTTTAATTGTCTCTAATTACTGTTAACTATTAATACTTATTCATAATTATTTCTAATTAGAAATCAGAAAAAAAAAATCTAAAAATTTAAACTAAATAAATAAAATAAATAAAATAAATATTAAATTAAAATTCAGATAAAAACCTTAAACTTGATGTCAATGTCGAGCCGCTCGAATTGTATAACACCACCAACTGAATCTTCGAAGTCGGAAAAAAAATTTACAACTGAAAGTCGTAAAAGAATCAGAGCAAAAAAATAGGAACTGTTGAGAGTTGAGAGTGAGAAAATTGTAATGGTTGGCAGTATTTATAGGTTAGATTAATTGCGACGGGCTTTTTTGCGACGGGACCCGTCGCAAATAACCCTGACCGTATTTAATTATGGGCGGCATTAAAACGGTTATTTGCGACGGGACTGCAGACCCGTCGCGAATAGGCTTTAACCACCGCCGGTTATTTGCGACGGGGATAAAACCTCGTCACAAATAACCCTCGCGCGGTTTGGCGCGCATTTCGCGCCAAACTATTTGTGACGGGAATAGTTGCCCGTCGCAAATACTCCTTTGCGAAAGGTATTTGCGACGGGAATAATTCTCGTCACAAATACCCTGTCGCTATTACCCATTTTTTCCGTAGTGAACCATGAATGGTATCAAAATAGCACATCCACAGTAAAACATATCATAAACCCTTCAATAAAACATAGTATATTTTATCATAATAAATCAACCTCAATTAATCATAAAATCCAACAAAGGATGTTGACATAGATGAAAATAATCTAATAGAATCGTTAAAACTCTTTTTAGAGAAATATCCCTTTTTTACTTTAAAATCATTTAAAATCCATGAAATTATAAAATAAAACATTTATTTTGAAAATAACCATGTTATATTGTAAATTAAGATTAAAAATGTTAAGGTGTCGTGATGGCAGAAAAAGATTCTCGCGCCGTATAAGTTAAAAAACATCCCTTCCTTAATTTGTCAAAAAAAGGTCATAAAGTACCTATTTTGGAAAATAATAGAAAGATTCCTTTAAAACATTTTATAAAAAGTAAAACATGGATAAAAATGACTTTAAAAAATTTTTGAGTAATAGTATTAATATTTTGAAATACATTTATGGATGATAAAGATGTCTCAGTAGATACTTACATATAAACAATCTCTGATAATAAAGAGATTGTGAAATTAACCCTTACCTTAGATCTGATTCCTTTAGTACGTGTACAAAACTTATGTATAGTGGTTTTAAACATATTATTAACTTGTAAAAGAATCATAATAAAATTTATGATATCATATATGATTTATTTATGACTTTATATTACCCATTTATTAATAATTTCTAAGTTAAAGCAACATTTTAGCTAATAATCACTTTGTTTATTGTATGTCTTTTGACATGTTATTCTTAGTTGTATTACTTATATCATGATTCACTTACTTACAGAATGTAAAAATGATTTATATATCATATTTATTCAGTATATAAATATATATATATAATAGATATATATATATATATTTGTGTGTGTGTGTGTGTGGAATAGAATACATTATTCATAGAGATGGAAGGTCGAACGTACACATCAACGTTGTTTCCATTTTCTTATCGTATTGAATAGAAGCAAATAAATGACATATATGTATATATATTATTAAAGTAACATTATTATGTCATATATTTCATAACTATTCATTGTATATTTTCTTATTTATTCTTGAATGGTTAATGTGGAAAATGAATCGTATCACGACGTGGAGATGGTAGGTCGTACATATGCATGAGCGATGGTATCATTCCCTTAATGGTTAAATGGTATAAAATGGATTGTATATTAATTATAAATAATCATTATCATGTCATATTAATTATTTATATCCATTATAATCATCATTATACCCATCCAAATAATGTAGTGTTGAATAAACAATTACACCACGGTGTGGAGATGGTATGTCGTACATACGCACGCATGGTGATATTATTATACGTAGGATGGATAAAAGGAGGAATATGATTGTACCATAATCATAATAACATATCATAATGTATATGATACCAGATTTATTACTTTATTATGGAAACAACATAGAAAGAGGAAGTAGGAGAAGAAAAGAAATTGAATTGAATTGGTAAAACAATTACATCTTCTTTGAGTATCTCCTTTTGATTTGCACAAAAGGACTCCATAGGCTGGATTTACACCCAAAGTGTGGCCTCCAGGATGAATTGAGGAAAGTTTTTTGGATTAATGTGCAGGTTTTTTCCAAAATAAAGGGATTTATATGTGTTAATAAAAGATAAGTAAATGACCCCTTTTATAAAATAGGGGAGGGGCACTTTTGGAAATTCCAAAACTATTAATTTAATATAAATTTATTTTCGATTTAAAATAGATCCAAAGTGAATTATTTCAATGATAGGATGACTATGGGTCGAAATAGAATCAAAAAATTATTTTTATAAAAGTTTAGGTCATAATATTAACCTTATATTTTGGATTTAACCCGAAGTTAAACAATTTAACTCTTACCACGACTAATTGTATTTTTACACTATAGAGTTAATGTCATTACTATAAAATTCTAAAAAAACCAAAATTGGATCATTTATAGCATCTTTAATATTATAATATTTATTTGGCCAAAATATAATTTTTATAAAATTTATATTATTTAATAAAATATTATTTATTTTAAAATCTCATTTATTTCAATTTTGACACTATTTTTTACATGACTTTTTAAAAAATCATAACAACTTTATTTCTTGTAAAAAATAAATTAAATCATCCATAACATTTCAAATTCATCTAAAAATTCGTGGATGGCATAAAATATTTCAAATTGTATTTATTTTAATACTATTAATATCATTTAATTGATTCTTCCTTTAATAAATCAATTACTGCATCATTATTATGCCACCATTTAATTTATTTATTTATTTTATAAAATTAAATATAAATTATCATGATGTATATAAACATTTTATTTTTATAAATACTATTTATAGTCTACTATAACACTTATATAACCTCATATTAAAAATTATATAGTTATTAAAATTTTTATATGACATTTTTAACTCTTCTTTAAATAAAATATAATAAATGTCCTAATCTAAAACAAGTGGCTTAAAAGGGTTCATATTTTTCAACTAAGGTTTATTTTGGTCTAAAAACACTTATACAATGAAATTAAGACAGGTTTTAGGGTAATTTTATAATAATATTTTTACCTTTAATTACTTAATTTACCCTTAACTGTTGTAAATGAATAAAAAGTTACTAAAGTTACTATTCACCAAAAAAATAATTTGATCCTATTAGATAAAAAATTTCATACTAATTACAACCATTTATATCTATATTTTAAAATTTAATTCACAAAACCATTAAAATTACTTTTAATCCAGCAGATGTTGCGAGAAGGCGGGTAAAAGAGGCATTCAAAAGGTCAATAAATTTTTATATCTAATTCTATTATAAAAAAGATTCCAATGACCTATATTGTATTAATATATATATTATTTATCTATTGTGACATTAAAATAAATTTAAAGTAAAATATTACTTAAATAAAATTGTCGGTTTTTAACAACAATGCAATATTTTTCACTATTCATCAAAAATTGAAACTTTTTTGAAAAATACCAAAAATTCACTGTAAGATAATTTTCATATTCTGAATTAAAAAATTAAGACTATTTTGAAAAATAAAATTTTGAAATTTCATAATGTGGTTAATACTATTCATAACTGCTATTTAAATTGCTAATTTAGTATATCATGGTACATTCAAACTCGGTGTTTAATACATCGCAAGCTATTGAAGAAAATGAATTTATTTAAGAAGAGACATACTATAAAATAAATGAGTGTTATATTCTATCCTCCTTCAATAAATTTCATCCTCACAATTTGACCTCGGGATTGAAAACTGTGGGTTGGACTTTTCAAAATATCTTTATTGTAATCCCACATTGAAAAAAGAATTAATGAGACCTCCATTTTAAAATAAAGAAAGGGAAGTATGAATGTCACCATAGATAATTCATATTAGGGTTCCATGAAGAAAAACATTGACATGAAAGAAAATGTAACCATCATGTTCTGATTGAGAGTAATAGAGAACATGATTAGGAGAAAGTTAACAGCCACAAAAAAATAAATCTACGATGATCCAACAGATTATTTGATTCATCACAAATGAAAGTACTAGGAAACCATTTTGGGTCTTTTAATATTTTAAATAGAGTTGAATAATTCATTTAATTTATATACTATGAGCATAATGAAACATACTTACTTAATTAATTAGTAGACTTTGATCCTTTAACTAATTCCTACCACAAACTCGTATTTCTCTTCAAAAGATAATAACATTCCAAAATATTCTATTTATCTTAATTGTAATGGGTTCCAAAAATGAACTTATACTTTATCTATCATAACGTTTAAATAAATAAAACTATGTTATACTAACCAGGATATCATGTAGGCCAGTGGTAGGTGTTTCACCCTTGTCTACCTTTGGTTGCAGGTTTAAGTCTTACAGCCTTTCCGGATGCAACGGGTTGTCACCCGACCTGCAGGTTGTCCTTTTTATAAAAATATATCATTATAACATTCCAAAAATAACCTTAATAAATGTTTTAACCTTAAAAAATAATATCTGTTGTTCAACTTAATTCATTCCAACCTTTAGACTTATTCAAAATACTTATGTCCAAATTAACAATCCAAAATGGTCTCTAAATTTCCAAAATCAATCTTAACATCAGACTTCCCTCAAACATCATAATTTTTCAACATAATTTTTCTATTATTCCCATATACCAAACATATGAATACTTTGATCATATTAAAACCATAATAAAAAATTTCATGCTTCAAAATCCTTAAAGAATAAGTACTACAATACAATCCATATATATCCCATGATTATTAGAAATAGAATATAATAACATAATTCTTTAATCCAAAAACACAACAAAATTAATTATTCCATTTCGAATGTTGTAACAGCATAAGCTTGACCTTGGTAACTTTGTTTATCCTAAGCTATATTTCATTGAAACCTTGGAAAATAATTTTCATAATGTCGTATCTCTTTACAATTATAGCATTGCACATTTATAGAATCTTTCTTTACCTTACAATCACGACCCAGGTGACCTTTCTCTCCACACTTGTAACAAACTCTCATTCCTTTCAATCAAGTACCAAAGTGTTTCTTCCCACAATTGTCACATATGGTAAAATCCTTCTTTCCCTTTTCCACTTTATCTGTCTCTTGCCCCATCGTTATCTTCTTCTCTTTATTCCCCTTAAATTCATAAGACTTACAAAATTATTTCTCTATATTAATAGCACATAAGACTATATATTTGTATAATGATAAATTTTGGGAAACCAATGCCTTTCGGAGAAATTTCTTTAACCCATCAAAGAAATGATCAATCTTACTCCTTAGGTTATGTATGTAGTCTGTAGAATGCCTTTATAATATTGTGACATTGTCTTCATATTTAGCAACATTCTCATCCTCCATTTGTCTTAGATTCAAGAATTGTCTCTCCATATCCTATCTTTGTTCTCAAGGGAAATGCTTTTCCAAGAAAAATTCCTTAAAATACTTCTATTCCATACATGAAATTTCTTCCTCCTCTTACATGTTTTGAATCAATGACCTTCATTGATCTGTATCTCATGATAGATGATAAACTTCCATGAAAACCTTCTCACTTTCATTACTTCCCAATGCAAGAAATATATTCTATAAAGAACTTATCCATTTCTCAACTATAAATGGATTTGTAGTTATATTGAATTTTAGAGGTTTTTGTCTCATGAATCATTATAACATTGATCCTCCACATTGTGGATTAGGCTAATCCATATGGGTAAGGTTATTATTCACAACCAGAGTCAGTTATCCTAGTATAGTTATAAGTTGTTCAGCAACAGTTTCAACTCCTCAAACATCATTATCTTGTATAGGAGGGAAATACCTACATGGATTACATGTGTTGATATTTTTTCCATTTCTTACACTAGGATCCATTTCTAAACAATGGCATTCACTATATTAAATTATGAATCATAATGTATATTTTCAAAATGCATACCGTAAATTTAAAAAAAATGTATATCTAATCTCATAATCATAAGCATGGTTTCTTTGGGAACATATTTACTTTTAAATCCTTCATAATCGTTTTAAAATAAAATGTGAATTGTCCTAATCATATCCCTTGGGAGTGTCAAATCAGGTGTGTAGTAATCCTCATTGTAGTGTATCAGGTTACCCCAAGTCAAGCCCAAAACATCATGTGAGAGTTATTAATCCTAGGTGAATTTGTGCCAGAACAACATCCACTTGTAGTATAGAGATAGGGATTTATTTTCTAGGAATACCCACATAATATCTACCTTACAAAAGTTCTAGTATGTCCTTTTATACTTATCCTCCAAGTGTATCTTAGGGTTATATTCCCTAATCTATGTTTTCTAAATATAATTTACAAGGTTGTTTCTAAACTTCCGTTGATACCAACTGTAATTCCCCGACCCCAGAAGCTTGAATCCAATGCATTATTTTAATACATTTTCATGATTAAAAGTAATAAAATCCAAAAGGGAAGATCATTTTAGTAGTATTGGAAAATATATTACGTACATGAACTTTACATTACAATTCAAATAATATGAAACATAGATAATCCTTTGAGAATGTAATTATACTCCTATATTAACCATGTATATCAGTCATAATACACTTCTTGGAATCCTAGGAAAAAATAACATAATAAAGCGGTGATCTTAGATGTTTATTAAGGGTAAACAATACAGTAGAAGCTTTCATAAATAAGCATTAACTTTTAAGGAAAGGGATAAAACTAAAACACAATCCTTTTAAACATAATATTCACATAATATTTTAAGAATAAATCAAATAATTCTATTTAAATATTCACATGGACATTTTAATAGTTTAATAATTACATTTAATATCAATAACTAATCTCATAATGAGGGAATTTATAATGTCAGACATCATAACCATACCATCAAGGCCTTGTACCAAGACCATACATAAACGGGTAAAAACCCAAACTAGTTTATCTCATGAGACCTACCGATGAATCAAGGGGCTATAGAGGGCCATTCCCATCACTTAATAAGTCTAATTAATTCCTCATATGATAGGGGTAAAACATAACATAAACATTCGTATTAAAACTAGAATACAAAATGTTAATAATTTAACCATAAACCATAAAAGGTATCAAAATAGACCATCCATAGTCAAACATATCATAAACCCTTCAATAGAATATGGTAGATTGTATCATAATAAATCAACCTCTATTAAGCATAAAATCCAATAAAGTACATTAAGATACATGAAAGTAATTTAATAAAATCATTAAAACTTTTTTGAGAGAAATATCCCTTTTTACTTTGAAATCATTTAAAAGCTACACAATTATAAAATAAAACATTTATTTTTAAAATAACCATGTAATATTGTAAGGGAATCTTAAAAATGTTAAGGTGTCATAATAGTGTAAAAATTCTCTCACACCATATAAGTTAAAAAAATTCCTTAATTTGTCGAAAAATGTCATAAAGTACCTCATTTAAAAAATGATAGAAAAATTCCTTTCAAACATTTTATAAAAAGTAAAACATGGATAAAATTTAATTTAAACAATTTTAAAAGAATATTAATAATATTTTAAAATTAATTTATGGTTGATAAATATGTCTCAGTAGATACTTATATATAAACAATATCGGATAATAAAGAGATTGTGAAATTAACCATTACCTTAGGTCTGATTTCTTCAGTACATGTCTGAAACTCCTGTATAGTGGTTTCAAAAATATTATTAACTTATAATATAATCATAATAATATTTATTATATAATATATGATTCATTTATGACTTTATATTACCCATTTCATAATAATTTCCAAGTTAAAGCAACATTTTGAGAAATAATTGCTTTGTTTATCTTACTCGTTTTGACTTGTTATTCTTGATTTTATTACTTAGAACATTATTCACTTACATAAAGAATGTAAAACATTATTTATATATCATATATATTCAGTATATAAATATATATAATAGATAGATATATGTAATGGAATACATCATTCATGAAGATGGTAGGTCGTACGTACGCATGAGCATTTTTTCTATTTTCTTATCGTATTGAATGGAAGCAGGTAAATGAAGTATATATATATATATATATTATTAAATTATAATTATTACATCATATATTTCATACTTATTCATTATATATATTTTTATAATCATTCTTGAATGGTTAACAAGGTGAATGAATCTCATCGCGACGTGGAGACGATAGGTCATACGTACTCATGAGCGACAATATCATTCTCTTAATGTTTAAATGATATGGAATTGGATGATATATTAAATATACAGAATAATTATAATGTCATATTAATTATTTATATTCATTATAATCATCATTATACCCATCCAAATAAAGTAGTTTTGAATAACAAATTATACCATGGTGTGGAGACAGTAAGTCGTACGTACGCACACATGGTGATATTGTTATATGTAGGATGGATAAAAGGATTAATATGGTTGTACCATAATCATAATAAAATCTAATAATTTATATGATACTGTATTTATTACTTTATTATGGAAACAACACTGGAAGATGAAGTAGAAGAATAAAATAAATTGAATTGAATTGGTAAAACAATTACCTTTTCTTTGAGTATCTTCTTTTTATTTTCACAAAAGGACTCCTTAGGTTGGATTTATACCAAAATTATGGACTCTAGGATAAATTTATGGATTTTTTTAGGATAAATGGGTAGTTTTTGTCTGTACTAAATGGATTTAGAGTTGTGAATAAAAGAGAAGGAGAGGTTCCCTTTTATAAGAGAGAGGTGGGGCACTTATAGAAATTCCAAAACTATTAATTTAATATAAATTGATTTTTGATTTAAAATATATAAAATGTGAGTTATTTCGAGGATAATATTATTATGGTTATAAATCCTCTCAACCAATGATTTTTAGACAAGTTTATGTCACAATATTAACCTTATCTGTTGTCTTTAACCCTAAGTTAAACAATTTAACTCTTAACATGACTACTTGTATTTTTACACTATAGGGTTAATATAGTTACTATTAAATTCCAAAAGAACCCAAATTGGATATTTATGACATATTTAACATTATTATAGTAATTTTTTTGAAATATATATTTTTATAAATTTTATATTATTTAATAAAATATTATTTATTTTAAAATCTCGTTTTTGTCAATTTTGAAACTATTTATTACTTGAATTTTTATAAAATCATAACAACTATATTACTTCAAAAAAATACATTAAATAATCCCTAAAATTTACAAATCATCCAAAAAAATTGTGTATGGAATCAAATATTTCAAATTCTATTTATTTTAATACTATTAATATCATTTAATTGATTCCTCCTTTAATAGATCTATTATTGCATCATTATTGTGTCACCATTTAATTTCATTGTTTATTTTCTAAAATCATAAATAAATTATCATGATATAGATAAAAATTTTATCTTTCTAAATACTATTTATATTTGACCATAACACATATATTTATTCATATTAAAAATAATATAGTTATTAAAATTTGAATATGACATTTTTAACTCTTCTTTAAATAAATTATAATAAATGTCCTAATACAATACAAGTGGATTAAAAAAGATCATATTTTATACCTAAGTTTTATTTTGGTCTAAAAACACTTATGAAATGAAATTATTACATGTGTTGGGGTAATTTTATAATAATATTATATTATTTTTTACCTTTAGTTATCCGATTTACCCTTAACTGTGGTAAATAAATAGAAATTTACTAAAGTTAATAATCACCAAAAAATAATTTGATCCAAATAGATCAAAAATTTCATAATAATTACAACCATATATTTCTATTTTTTAATATTCAATTCACAAAAGTGGTAAAATTACTTTTAATGCTAATCTTGCAGATGTGGCGAGAAGGCGGGTAAAAGAGACATTCAAAAGTTCAATAAATTTTTATATCTAATTATATTATAAAAAATATTACAAATAACTATATTAGATTAATATATGTATCATTTATCTATTTTGAATTTACAATTAATTTTAATTAATATAATTATTTAAATGAAAAAGTTGGTTTTTAACAACAGTGCAGTATTTTTCACTATTCATCAAAAATTAAAACTTTTTAGAAAAATACCAAAAATTAACCCTAAGCTAATTTTCATATTCATAATTAAAAAATGAAGTCTATTTTGAAAAATAAAATTTATAAATTTCATATGTGGTTAATACTATTCATAACCATTATTTAAATGGCTAATTTAGTATATCGTGGTATATTCAAACTCAGTGTTTCGTACAATGCAAGCTATTAAAAAATTAATTTATTTAGGAAGATACATACTATAAAATATTGGGGTGTTACATTAATAGGGTGAGAAGAGGGATTTTTTTGTTCATTTTTTTACTACTATTATCATGTTGTTTGTTTTATCTTCCCTGTCTTTTTGTTTTTGTGTGGACATTCAACTTATAGATGGGTCATGCCAAAATTTTATTTTATTTTCTTTGGTTTCTTTTCATAATGATTTTTTTGGTAAAACTCTACCCAATTATGTTCATGTGATTATCTGTAAGTAGTTCCCATCCCATATGGATCAAGAATTCTCTTTGAGTCATATAATGGGATGACTTGGAAATCTAACATATGGGTGTCTTGGTTTAGTCCGTAAAAAATGGTATAAGAGTCACAAGGTTTTTAATTGGACCTTATTTCTTAAAGTTACCTTATTATTTGGAATGTCTGGTGTATGGAAGATAGGATTGTCAAAGCTCAATAGGTAGGCCATGCGTTGGTTCCTGATTACCACTGGTCATGGTGAAACCTGAGTTACCAAGAGATGTCTAGATTTGAATTTTTAATTTGAGATTTATTTTTATTCTTTTGATGGATTTCAATTTTTAATTGATGATATTATGATTTCTTTGGGTTCTCAATGGGTTTATTTGGGGTGTATTTATATTTGGGGAAAATGGGGTAGAAAGGAAATCATTGGTAGCTTGTATGGACTGAAAAACCATGTGAATCCCATTTGAATGGTTCCAAGTAAATATTTGTTATAGTTTCATGATTGACCCATGGTCCATCAAACCACGTGGTCTAACCATGTATGAATATTGTCCCCTTTGAATTTTTATTTTTGGTTCTTTGGGATGTTAATTTATTACAAATAGCATGTTAATATGATTGTATTTGATTTTAATGAGGTTTTAAAATGGAATTTGGTTTTAATTTTTAAAATTGAGTTTTGAAATAATTGATGAGGATTTTATTTAAAACAGAATAAATTGGATATTGTTTTTAAATACTCGTGAAGTACTCTCAAAAATAACTTGTAAAGTTTTAAAACGTTTTTAAATGGGAATTTTATGTTTTAGGAATATATGTGTGGAGTTTTAAAGTGATTTTAATGGAAACCAAATGTTTTGAAATTATAAATTGAGGATCAGAATGATTTTTTTGATAAGGTTTACAGATTTTTAAATTTAAATTGTTGGGTTTTAAAAATTATTTTTTAAGTAAATATTCATACCTTTTGATTAGTTTTTAATTAATTTAGAAATTGATTGTGATTTGTGATTATGATTTTTTGTTTTGAAATGTGTATTATATTTAGTTAGGATATTTAAATTGTTTTTTGATTGTGTAATAGGTGTGAAAATTTAATTTTTGAAAAAACAATTCTTATAAAAAGTTTTTGTTTTAAAGATAATATTTTTAATTTGTTTTTCATTTTTCATACCATTATGATTTTTGTATTCTTTTGGGTTCGTGTTTCATGTTGTTTGGATATGCCTCTTGAGAAGTCTCGAGTGTTTTTTATCCATTCTAATTACCTATTATGGGTTCTTGATCATATTATTTTTTGAGGTTTTCTATGCTTTAGTTTATTCCTTTTGATCCCACTTCATTTTCACTTGTGTTTTGAGATTATTTTGGCTTATGACCTTGAATCTCTATTGGGGAATGTTCTTCTTAATTATCTTAGGTGATGAGTGTTATGGGGAGGTTTTTTTTGATTGAATATATGTTTGAAATCATTGTTGTGTGTTTAGAAAGACTAGTATAGACATTACACTAGTTAATATTCTGATAGGACAATTTTTGGTTTGACTATTGTTTGGATCACCATGGTTTGTGGTTTGTATTTGAGGTTATATGTCAC
Source organism: Viscum album (assembly GCA_963277665.1). Taxonomy (NCBI): domain Eukaryota; kingdom Viridiplantae; phylum Streptophyta; class Magnoliopsida; order Santalales; family Viscaceae; genus Viscum; species Viscum album. Next base: position 1,720,951,013 of record OY728141.1, read on the forward strand.
CCTCTCTTTATTCTCAACCCAAGTTTAGAACCCGTGTAATTTTTAAAAAGGTTTTTTCATAAATTATGTCTCTTTGATTTTAAATATTTTTTAAAATAAGGGTGATGTGAGTGTTGGTAGCCCTCATTTTGGATAATCATCAAAGTTAATTGTAGTTCATTATGGTATCCTGCCACTACTACAAATACGGCCTTTATCAGTGCTAAAAATGGCCTTTATCAGTGCTAGAAAAAGCACTGATAAAGCTGGCGAAGATAAAGGGGGGGTCCCCTTTATCAGCACTCCGAAAAGCACTGATAAAGACCCCTTTTATCAGCGCTCAAAAAAAGCACTGATAAAAGTACCCCTTTATCAGTGCTGATAAAGGGGTCCTATATCAGCGCTTCCTTTATCAGCGCTTTCGTTTTAGTGCTGATAATGGACCCTTTTATCAGCGCTTTTAAAAAAGCACTGATAAAAGTTAAAAAAAATTAAAAAAAATTAAAAAATACTGCCAATCGGGGGGGCTTTTATAGCGCTTGAGCCCCCCCCCCCTTTACAGCGCTTTTCTGCCCCTGTACAGCACCCCACGCACCCCACGCACCCCCTTCACCCTTTAACAGCACTTGCTGCTATATTACCCCATGCACGCGCGCCCCTGCCTCCCCCAGGATTTGAACTCGAGACCTCCCCCCTGCGCGCCTAAGCCTTTACCACTACTCTATTTTGATTTGTCTTCTATTTCATGATATCTATATATATATATATAGTTATATTTATTCATATAGTAATATATATTTATATTAATATATATATAGTTATATTATAATATATATATATATAGTTATATTAATATATATATAGTTATATTAATATATATCTATATCTATATATATATATTTAGTTATATTTATTCGTATAGTAATATATATTTATATTAAAATATATATATAGTTATATTAACATATATATAGTTATATTAACATATATATAGTTATATTAATATATATATAGTTATATTAACATATATATAGTTATATGAATATATATATATAGTTATATTAATATATATATAGTTATATTAACATATATATAGTTATATGAATATATATATATAGTTATATTAATATATACATATAGTGATATTAATATATATATTTATAGTGATATTAATATATATATTTATAGTAATACTAATATATATATATGTAGTTATATTAATATATATATAGTTATTAGATTAATATATATATAGTTAGATTAATATATATATATATATAGTTAGATTAATATATATATATAGTTAAATTAATATATAGGTATATAAATATTCATATATTTTTATTTTAAATAAAATGGATGTTAGTTATTATTTAGATAAATCTAATATATTTTATATGTAAATATATTTTATTATTTATATTTATAATTAAATTTTTAGGTGTGAATATATAAAAAATATGAATATATTGTTATATATTTGATTATAAATAGCAGTGAATTATAAAAAATGATGATATTTCAAAGACATAATATCAATATGAATTTAATAACTTGGAATAAATTTAGTCCCCACCAAAAAAAAATCCAATAATACCCCCTTAAACAAGGCTGAAAATCCACAAAATGTTAAAAAATCAGGGTACCCCGACTAAAAACCCAGTTTTGGAGGCCTTCTGGGCCTTTTTGGCCTCAAAAATCCCTTGACTAGGGTTTTCCTAATCATATCGACCTAGAGCTCGTCGCAGGCTTCGATTTGATATGTGTTAGAGCTCAAATGGACACCCGGATCAAAAGTTATGGCCGTTTGAAGTTTGAGTTGCATTTTCAACATATTTTGGATCTTTTTTAAATTTATTAAATTTTTTAAATTTTTTTAGTCTTCAAATTGTTATTAAATTACTATTACTCCATAATGATTAGCAAATTATTAATTAAAAATATTTTTTAAATTTTGTAAGAATTCATTTTCACTAAATATCTTATATATTAAGTGTAATAAGTGTAAATGTTCATTTATACTTATCTAAAATACATTTAAAATTATATATTATATTTATATATCAATATTACTATATTTATATATTAATATATTAATATATTTTTTTTAAAAAAAAATTGAAGTCAACCCTTTATCAACGCTTTTAAAAAAAGCGTTGATAAAGCCCCCCCCCCCCCCTTTATCAGCGCTGCTAAACAAGCACTGATAAAGGGGGGGCGTTGCGAAAAACTATTTTTGTGGTAGTGTGCATTTTTAATACATAAAACTTTCATTCCATAGTACAATATTTAATAATATAGAGGATATTTTGAACTGTATTTTATTATAAATTAGGAATGTGATACATGAAAAATGTAATCGTTATTCTAAATACACTTGAAATGATTCTTCATATATTCATCCTTGGTAACTTTTACTACATCTCATATATAAGGGACATGCATCAAAAGAAATGGGTGATCACAAAGCCCACAAATGGAATAAATAAAATAGATATTTAGTATGTGATCATGAGGCATAAAAATTGGTCATAAATATATAAACTTGAGGTATAACATAATATAATGATCATGAATCATAACATGGAAATGTGTCTACAACACAAAAATGAGACATTTATAAACATATCACCAAGGTTTATCACCAAGGAGATATAAAGCATAATTACCAAGGTGATTCACTAAGGTACCATAAAACATGCCACACCTAGAGATTAATTATTTACCTAATTAATTGGATCACTATAAAGGTTCACCTTAAATATATATAAGTTTATGTGTTCCACATTGATCATAAGAAAAAATTACATTAATAACTTGTGGAAATAATGAATGGTTTTCATGTAAAAGTCATTAAATTCATAAATTCTTAAAGACATGAGCATTATATAATTTTAACCCATGATAAAGGAATATAGTAATAATATTGGGATGTCCCTAATAAATTAATCATGTTTATATCTAGGTCAATACCCATGACTAGATAAATTGTTTGAGTATCTATAGAATAAGAATATTTCATGTAAAAGAGAAAAATTCATGAAGCAAATTCAGAAGCATGAAAGGTAAACAATATGAATTAAGTAAAGGAAATAATGTGATGGAATGGAGGTATTCCATTGATAAAAAACTATTTTGGTAGTAAAGGTATAATAAAAATTGTATGAAAAAAATAATTCAATATTTAGAAGACATACCACAAAAAAGTTACTTGAATGAAAAATAATAAGAGGAGAGTTCCCTTACCCAGGGAAAAAACTTCCTAAAGCTTGGAGAGGGAAACCTTTGGACCTTAGTGGAACATTAGAGGGACTTTACAGAGAATAAATAAATATAATTTCATGCTTAAGGGATTTGGGGTGGAGAGAAATGGGAGGAATGGGTGGGTATTTATAGTAAAAGAGGTGGAATTGTTTAATAATTTCTAGATTTAGGTATTGGAATTCTAGGTTGTGGAAAATGAAATAACATTAGATTACCCATGGTTTTTCCTCATGGTTTTAGAAATTTGTGTCAAGTTTTATAATATTTTAATCCCTTAGAACCAAAATTTTTTTTTAATATTACTTTGGCCATGGGAAATTACATTTTCCACAAAATATAGTATTTTTTACTTTGGAAAGTCATTTATTAGTTTGAAAATTGATTTAAATCCATTAAAATAAATAATATTAATAAAATAAAAAATTGTAGTCATGGATAATTTTTAATTAATTATTGAATCATTATCATATATATAAAAATTCATAAAATATAACAAAAACCCATAACTATATTTTAACTATTCACTAAAAAATGTATTTTAGAAAATTCTCAAAATTTGACTCCAACATAATTTTGATGTACTGATTAAAATTATAATTTTTATTTTATCAAAATAATTATAAAAAAAATAAATTTTAAATAAAAAAATCCTTATTTATTGAAAAATAATATTGTTTACGTCACTGTCAATTTTCTAGCACTTATAAAAATTTTCAAGGATATTATAAAATTATATTATCATTTATATTTAAATAAAAAGTGTTTTAAAATAATATTCAATGAAAATATACTGTATTTATAATACCTTAGTTTATTATAAAAGTGTATATATTTTTGGAAGATATAATTATGTTTTATCTATATCCAAAAATCTATTTATCAAATTCATCTTGTATTCATGTGTATTTTATTAAATGAAACAATAATGAAATGGAATTTTTAGAAATAAATGTTTCATTTATACAAATTAAATTACACTTTTATGATACTAATGTCTATATACATAACCCCTTATTACACCAGCATACAGCCTAAGGGTAAGGTATGCAATGGTGGTAGTTTCATGGGGTGGATGAGCTAACATTGACTAAGTGGTAATCTTCACTAACGTGAAATTATCTGATAGGTGATTTTGTTTAATCCTCACTTATTGAATCTCTACTAGGTATTGTTCAAGGGAGAACCCTAGTTACACTACCACCCTTTTATGTTATAACAAATGGGATTCAAAAGGAATGACTCTACTAGTTGTGTCTATAATTTCTCTTTTCTACATTAATTATCATTTTTCATTACCCCTTATAAAAACTAATTCTAATGGTAACATTATTACCAACAGTCATGGTTACCAATGGTCATGTTGAAAAATGGTTATATTTACAAATGATAAGGTAATGTTCAAGTCCCAATGGTCACTTTCTCTTTAAACCCTATATACACACTTCTATTAATTAACACTTACTACTTCATTCCCGAAGGTTTTTTACAATTCCTTTGATAATTTAAATTATATTTCTAACATTCCTTTTTCTTTTAATAGTTTTCATAGTTGGTTTAATATTCTTGGAAGAGTTTGATGTTATAGTGTATATTATTGTATGGTCTCTTTTCCTTTTTTTTATTTTTTGACTAGTCCTAGCTATTGAAATAAATATTATCACTTGACATGTGATATTATTTTTGTAATAGTATTTATATGTAATTCCATTATGAAAAATAATAAAATTGTCATTATGAGAAAGAAGAGTTCTTTTATTAATCAAAGAATGAATTTTCAGGATATTACATTCTCCCCCCCCCCAAAGAAATTTCACCCTCTAAATTTTACTCTTGACTCAAAACAAATGGGGATATTTTCCCATCATCACTCCTTAAAGTTCCCAAGTAGCTTCTTTAAACTTTTGATTTATCCATATAACTTCTAAAAGTCATGTTTTATTGTTTCTAAACACTTTTTCACTTCTATCATAAGTTAATCTTAATAATACAAGTTATTTTCCACTTCTGCACCATTAATATCAAGTATTTATTTGGGTTAGACATATACTTTCTCGATAGGGACACATGGAATACATCATGTAAATTAGGAAGATTTGTTGGTACTTCCAATCTATAAGAAACAGATCCAACATGATCTGGAATCTCAAATGGCCCAATATTCTTTGGACTCAATTTTCCCTCATTTCCAAATCTCATAACTCCTTTCCATAGTTATATCTTGAGAAAAACACAATCCCCAACATGAAATTTTATTTCCTTCTTTTTTCTATCAACATTACTTTTTTATCGACTCTAATCAGTCTTAATGTGTTTCTAAATCACTTATATCTTTTCTATAGTTTCCTTCACAATGTATGGTATTAATTGTTTCCCTTCCCCAACTTCATCCCAACATGTTGAAGTTATAAACCTTTTTATATAGATAGATTGTTTCATTTGAATACTTGAGTGAAAAAAAAATTACAGGATAATTAAACAAGTGGAATATATTAGTCCCAAATCCCTTTAAAATCAAGTGATATATCCCTAATAATGTCTTATAATGTTTGAATTGTCCTCTCATACTGCCCATTAGTTTTAGGATGATAATATGTGATAAGGTTTAATTTTTTATTCATATACTTTTAATGGCTCCTCCAAAACATAGAAGTAAATCTTGTATCTCATTCAAAAGAAATCAACATTGATACTACATGGAGACTCACTAATTTTTGAATATAGAGGTGATCTAGGAACTCTATGGGGAAATCCACTCTTAGGGAAATTAAGTGGGAAGATTTTTTCAATCTATTGATGATTGACTATATAGCATTATTTCCCTTGGATGTCTCGGGAAGGATAGTGAAAAAGTCCATAGTGATGTTTTCCCACTACCATATAAGTATGGGTAGTGGTTTTAATACCCCTTTATGAATTTATCACTTTTTCTTCACTTGTTGACACTCCAAGAACCTTTCAATGTAATCAAGAATCACCAATTTCATATTATCCCACTAATAATGATCATTAAGGTCTCTATACATTTTTGTGATTCTAATATATGTAGATAATGTAGAGCTATGATATTTATCCATTATCTTTTTATTTATCTCTATAATAGAGGGAATATATATACTTATACCAATTTCATTACACCTTCTTGATCAATATTGAATTAAAGAAACTTCCCATTTTTTATATCCTCTATCTTATTTTTCTTCAAAGGATCGTCTCTTTGATATTTCTTGATCTTGTAAACTAATTATTGTTGATGTAAATACCCATACCCTAGTAGCACAAAGTTTGTGGTTACTTTATTACACTGGTATAAGATACAAGGAATCACATCCCAAAGGACTGTATAGTTTAGAATTCTTAGTAAACTAGATGCATACTTGAATATCACATTACAATTGAAAAAATAAAATACAACATAATATTTTCTTTGAGTTCATCATTATTTCCTCTAGAATAACCTTGTATATCAATCATAATACACATCTTGGTATCTTGGTGAAAGAAACATAAGAATGGGGTGAGATAAAATGATCATTAAGGGTATGTGTATAGTAGAATATGTGAATAAATAAATCATAATAAATATGTAAAGGTAAAAACTGAAACACATTGCATTTAATAAATAACTTGAGCATCATATAGTAGAAATAATTATCAAATAATTTCATATACATATCACAATATCTTGAAACTTTTCCATGGATATTCTAACTAATTGTATAATCACATGTGCATCAATGAATAATCTCATAATTATGGGATATATAATTTTGGAAATCATAACCATACTATCAATCCCACTTTCTAAGATATCATACATAAATGGGTATGGCCTTGGAAAAATACCCAAGCTAGTTTGTCTCATGAGACCTACTGATGCATTGATGGGATATAGTAGGACCTACCAATCACTTATTAAGTCCAATTAATTTATTGTATGAAATGGGTGAAACATAATCAAAATAAACATTCATATTCAAAAACTAGCATACAAAATGTCAACAATTACCCCAATCAATAAACATAATCATAAACCATACAAAGTAATAAGAATGGTATCAAAATGGTACATCCCCATTCAAAATAATCATAAACTATCCAGATAAATAATAAGGATGGTATAATTAAAACGTATTCCCAGTGTATTATAAGGTAAAATGGGGGTTTTTCATTGATGAATAAAAATACCATAAAAATACCATTGAAAACATTGTGGATGAATATATCCTTTTCACTTTGAAAATCACTATTGAAAACTAAAAATTTACAGAATATTAGGAAAAAATGTTTTAAAATATTCTTTTAAACTTTTGAATAAATATTCAAATAAATTAGTGGTTAGGATGGTGGAAAATTCCATTAATGATGAGTACATTAAAATAAATATTCATTTCACACTTTTTCTAAAAGTAAAAAAGTACCGTATTTAGAAAATGATAGGAAGATTAATTTTAAAGAATTTATCAAAAATTCAATAATTTGTATAAATTTCTTTAATAAATCATTTGGTTAATTTTGAAAACATTTTTTAAAACATTTTTAGAAAACAATGACATATGATAGAAAAAAAGTTTCAACTGAAAAGAGAAATAAAGTTAGCTTTTATTAAAATAATTTTATCAATAATTTTAAGTACCAAAGAGAGGTAAATGGTATTATTACTTTAAAATATAATTAATAAACATATTATAAGGAAATTAATGAATTTCTTGAGTGATAAATCATAATATTTCATCTTTGTAAATTTAATCATAAACTATCCCGATAAAATATGTGATTGTAAAATAAACACTTAACAATTTGGTATCTTTTGAATCATAAGCCCCATGAAATAAATAACTTCAAATGAAACTTTAAATACTATTAAGATAAATGGATTCATTATATAACATATCAAATGGGAATTATATGATCCACATAAAAGAACTAAGTGGTGAATATTGTACATGTCTCACGGAAGTAAAAGTGAGACGAAAAACCCTTATCGCAAGTCTGAATTCATTAATACGTGTTCGAAAATCTTGTATAATAAATATAGGTTTATTATATATATATATTATATAACCATTATAATATATATCATTCCATATATGATTTACTTATGGTCTTTTTTTCCCCATTTATTAACAATTTTTTTGTTAAAATCGTTATTTCATGAAATAACATATTTGTTTTCCATGTATGTTTTGATTTGGTATTTTTGGTAATTTTACATTGATAATGGATAAATAATATCTATAATTTAAAACATGATATAAATATCATATATATTAATTTAGAGTAATTCATAAAATTTAGAGATAGAAAATGGATTACATCGTTCATAGAGATTGTAAGTCATACGTACGCATGAACATTGTATCTATTTTTTCACGATGGATGGAACAAAAGGAAAAAAAATATCCATTAAACTTTAAATAATAATAATTATTTCATATATATCATTTATATTAATCAAATACATCCTTATTACTATCCATGTAAAAATAAAATGAAAAAACATTTTACATCGCTGCGTGGAGGCGATAGTCCACTTGTACACCCAAGCGACATTATTTTTTTAAAATGTATTAGAAGGTAAGAATTAAATTTTGATATTATTTTAAAGAAGTATTTTTAGTTCATAAAAATCACATATATTCATTAAATTTATCCTCACTTCCTTCCATGTAAATTGTAAGCAAAAAAACAAATCACATCACTTCGTGAGGTGGTAGTCTGTCGTACACACGAGTGACATTATTGTATCCCCAAAAGAATGGAAAGTAAGAAGTTATGTATAATTTAATAATTAAATAAGTATAATAATTTCATAAATATAATATATATAATTTAAATACATTATTATATCCATCCTTTAGAGTTGGTGATGGAAAACGAGCCACTTCGGTTCATGTGGCGGTAGTCCGTCATACACACGATCGATGATTTTGCTTCACATTTAATGGAATTGGATATGAATATAGGTTATGAAATTAACATAATAACATATAATTATATGGTAGATACTGGGGTTATTATATTATCATTATTTAATAATATTTTAATGAGGTGTAAGAAGAAATAAAATAAAAATGCTCATTTAAGAATGTTACCTCTTCTTCAGGGAACCTATTTAGGTTTATACCTAAAGTCTTATTAGGAAAAATTACTATTCAAAATAATGCCTTTGGGATGTAGGTAATGATTTAAATAAGATATTTTGGAAGTTATTGGATGAAAAAAAGGTATTTGGGAGTGAGAATGTGAGGGGAGAGGGGTGGCCTTTTATAAATGGGGGAGAGGACACACATGGAATTTTTAAAAAGAATTATTTTTACTCACACTTTTCAAATGCCAAAAGGCCAAAAATGTATAATTATCAAACCTCAGAGATTATAGGGTCTATATTTTTCCATAAAATGTATTTTTGACAAGTTTTTAGTCATTTTTAACCCTTATCATCATAGTTTTACCCCCCAGTAAACCCATTTTTACTTTCATTGTGGTAATTAATTTTTACTATTTTCACTATTCATTATGGTAAAATATTAAGTTTAACTCATTAGATAATATAAATTATAAGTATTTCAAACAATAAATTCATTTTTCAATATTCAATTCACAGAAGTGGCATAATTCAATTTAAAACAAATCTGCAGATATGGTGAAAGAGCAGTTTTCCAAAGAGAAAATTTTCATAAGTATTGAATATTTTAATATAAAAAATCACTATTAAAATGATTAAAATGTATTAAATTAGTTAAATTTTAATATAATTGATCTAATTTTACTTTAAAACTAATTTAAAATATGATTTAACTTTGTAAATAATTTATACAAAAAGGCATTTTTCAATAAAAATCAGTATTCATCAAAAAATTAATCTTTTCAAAAAAATTCCAAAAATTAGAAAAAGTTAATTTTTAAATTCAGGTTTAAAAAATTATTTTTATTTTTTCAAATTAATTTTCTAAAATTGGTAAAAATTAATTTTAATTTTTTTTGTGAAAAGTGTGATTAAACTACCTTTTAGAAAAATATAGTTTTTTAGAAAAAAAAAATTCTTTAAAATGGTTTTTATTTTATTTATAATCATTAGATAACCATTTAAATAATTTCATACATGTGTAAACTTTATAATTTTTATAATTTATTTAGTATTATTCATACCCACCATTTTAATAGCTAGGTTATAATGCTCATGTTTAAATAATAATAGTATTTTAAGAGAGTATCATGTTTTTCTTAAACTCGGTGTTACATGAATTGTAAACTATCAAAGAGATTGAATTTATTTAAAAATAAATATATCATAAATTCTCAGTGTGTTATATTCTCTTTTAATCTTGTTTTTTCATGTCATATATACTATCGAAGATGATTTTCTTCTTTTAAAATCTCAGGGAATTACAGTTGATAAATCATTTGAGATAGGATTGATGATTTCCCTTACCTTATGCTTCCCATGTACAACCTTACTAAGTCCTTGATCAATGGATCTCCTTCAATCCTCATCATTTCTAGAACACCAAGATCTTTCCTACTTAATGCATCTATGACTTTGTTTTTTCATTCAAGGTGATACTAAATTGAACAATCATAGTCTTTAATAAGATCTAACCATCTCCTTTGTATTGTGTTCAGTTCCTTTTATGTGAATTTATTATTTAAACTTTGATAGTCTAGGTATATATCACACTTTCCCCCATAAAGATAGTGTCTCCATATATTCATATCAAAAATGACTACAGTTACCTCTAGGTCATGAGTAGGATAATTATACTCATGTTTCTTTAACTATTGAGATGCATAGGTGATCACCTTTTCATTTTGTATAAGAACAATCCAATCCCTTTTAGATATGCATCACTATAGATAAAAAATCATTCTCCAACACAAGGGTAGAGTTACCATAGGTGCACTAACAAACCTCTTATTTAGTTCTTGGAAAATTTATTTAAACTCTTTTTTCTAGATAAACTTAACTCATTTCAAGTACTCCTTATTAGTGGATTATAAATCAATGAAATGTTTTTCACAAACCTTTTACAGGATGTGGACACTCCTCAAGGAAACTATGAATCTCAATTACTATTATAGGACATGGCCACTTCTCTCCAACCTTTGTCTTTTCTATACCAAGGAAACTATGAATCTCAATTACTATTGTGGGACGTGGTCACTCCTCTACAACCTTTTTTTTTCTAAATCCACTAAGATTCCTTCACTGGTCATGAATATCCCCATGAATGAAAATTTGTGTAACCATAACTCACATTTACCAAATTTACTGAAAATTTTATCCTTCCTTTTATTTTTTAATATGACCTTTAGATAATCCTTATTCTCATCATTAATTTTGGAATGTATCATAATATCATCAATAAGGATCACCAAAAAATTATCAAGTTAGTTTAAATAGAATATATTCATCAAATACATAAATATGATTGGATAATTAGTCAAGAAGAAGGGCATAACAACAAAATCATAAATATCATATCTTTTTTAGAAAGCTTTCTTTGGGATATCTTCTTTTTTCACCCTCAACTGATGATACCCTGATTGGAGGTTAATCTTGGAGAATAATTATTCCACTTGAAGTTGATTAAACAAATAATCAATCATTGGGATAGGGTATTTTTTCTTTAATATAATCACATTAAGCTCTATATAGTAAATTAGATATATTGATTCATCTTTCTTTTTTACAAAGAGGACAGGTTCTCCCAAAGGATACACACTTTGTTAAATAAAACCTTTTCCCAAGTGTTCGTGTAGTTGCTTCTTTAATTCCTCAAACTCCACATTTTCTGTTTTATATGGGGAATTTTATATTGTCTTGGATATAGGTACTATTTTAATTGAGACCTATACCGGTCTTTCTGGGGGGTCTAGGTAACTCTTCAAGAAATAAATCTATGTATTATTGAGCAATGGGTACATCTATGATCTTTATACATTATCTTTCTTATCATTATTTTATAATCATTCCCATAAAGAAAGAAATAATATGTGGTTCTTAGTAAGACTCATGTTGGTATATCAATCCTTTGAAGATAATGATGTGTTTTCCATTTAAGATAATAGAAATATATTTACTTATATAGTTGATCTTGGAATTACAATTTTTTAGGGTCCTGAAAACTTCACGAAGGGAAGTAAATACTCCCACAATCACATTGAAGAAGGAAGAAAATATTCCTACAAGTCTAGAAAGGAAAATGTATGCAAATTAGATTTCAAATTTGAGAAGAAACTTGAAGAAATCAAATTCTACAAAGGGTTTTAGGCTGAATATGTACCATCACTGGGAAAGGTTCGTGGGGCACATGAACCGCAAACCATCGATACGCAGAAGGACCTGTGAGGATCTGGCTTATGGGGTGATGGATAGTAAACCCAAGATGTCAGGGACCACATCATTAGTGGAATCGAATGGAGAAATTCCACCGCATACTATGCTACAAACTAAGGAGTTTGCAGATGAAGCAAGCTAGCAGGGTTTTGCGAACCATGTCTCGCGAACCATAGCCTCCACAAACCCTGGTTGACCAAGTCTTCTGTGGGTTGAATTATATCTTTATGGGCCTCCACAAATGGTGTTTCATTCCCACAAATATGATTTCCTTAGTGATCTATAAAAGGATCATAGAAGGAACTGGAAAAGGGACTGCTAGAAGAGAGCATGAAGGAGACCCTAGAGGCTGAAAGAGAGAATTTAGATACCGAGAATATTTCAAAATCAGTTTCTAATAATCAACAAAGTTTGAACCACAAACAACGTTTTTACAGGTATAAGCCACTAAAAATCAAAAAATAAAGAATTTAATAATAATTGGTGAAATGTGAACTTAATTGGTGCAATCTCCAAACATAAATCCCTCACGAATTAATTCCCCACAAACCACAGGCTCCAATACCCTTCTTCAATTTGGTACTCTACATAATGCATCGCTATGTGGATCTAACCCTGCATTGCGTACAGCATCAGTACGAAGATGGAACCTAGGGCGGTGTGTAAAACCACATCCATCTCCACATAACATTCCAGTATACGGACCATATCCAGGACTGCATACCACTTTGATACATGGTGGTCCATACCCCAGTCTTCATACCGCTTAGGTATGTGAAAAACCCCTCTACCTGCATAGCAGTATGATACATGGGGCTACCCCCATCTTTTATTAGAAAACAATAAGTGGAATGGGGTGTCTTCAGGTGTCCTTCCCCCCATCTCTAATCATATCCTTCCATTACCGTTTAGTCCTCCATAGCTCCTCCTCGAACCATTCCACTTGCATAAATCCAAAGCCTCTTCCAAATCCAATATAACCATATGATTAGATCATCAGGCGCACCAGTGCACCTTTCTAAATTTACATACCCAAGGTAAGAGGGGTCATGAAGATTGTCCCTGCAATGTTTTGGACTCCCTAATTGTCTCCAAGTTTACATTCCCAATGTAACCTAGGGATATACTTTGGGATGCCAAGATGAACCTCCCCATTCTCAGGTTTAAGGGAAATCATGGGACTTTACCTTCGATGAGTATCAGTGATAATTGAGAAGGTTACTCTTTCCTTCCCCTTTGACTAGGGATGATGCTCCTCCCCTTTCCCAAAACCTGTGTTAGGGCACTCCTCCTGAGGTAAGCCCCTAGACTTTTGCGAGAGGTGTCACTCTTCACCCCCTTTGCCTCCACTCAGGATATGTCTTCATATATCACCCAAATTTTACTATCTTGGATATCAACATGGGTGAGGGGTGTATGTTCAAAGCTCCCCTTTCCCTCTCCCATTGGGCTCGCAGCCATGGCCTCTTCTGGAATCATCATCCTCCTTTTCTGTCAGTAGAGAAGAGAAAGTGTGTCTTTTTTGAACCTTTCGCATATTCTTGTTTCTCACACTAAGAATAAATCAAGTGGTATTAGGGTTTTTTGATGATACATCATTTTCCAACTCAGAAATGAACTATGAGAACTTTGATTCCTACTCCAATCAGGTATGTAGGATGCCTTCTTGAAGGCCCGAGCTCAAAGAGGTACCCTTCCCAAAGTTTAACTCAATTATACCCATGACCAAAGGGAATCCTCTTTAGGAGTAAGTCCCGATTCAACTCTCACAAATGGGCCTCCTCTCAAGTGTAATCCCCGAGCTAAATGAACTATGAGAACTCCAATTCCTACTCCAACCAGGATACATAGGATGTCTGCTTGAAGGCCTAAGCTCAAGGGATGGTCTCTTGAGTCAATCCTAATGAAATCACCACACTATGTCCTCCTCTATGGTGTAAGCCCCAACCATGTCCTTCCAAATGGGCAGCACCTCTACGTAAGCTATAAGCAACCATGCCCTTATGTTGGGATTCCTTATAGTATAAGTCCTCATTATTCTAGAACTCCACAGAATTTGATTCCCCATTTGACTGAGATACGTGGGAAGCATCCCTAAGGTCCAAATATGACCCTCAAATCCACCCTAATGTTCTTTGAGCCATATTATTGGTAGGGTCATGTCCACCCAAGAGACCACATATCTCCTGGGCACTTCGATCTACCTCGGTATGAGTCCTGCACCAAGTCTTGACTAGGAATCTCTCACCTTGATGTCCTCAACACATGACGTTAAACTACATGGATGGGTCCCCATCACACGACCTTAGGAGGTTATGTGTCCAGTTAAGAAACATTGAACTACATAGGCTCTGATTCATCTCACAAGGATATATAGGAATCCCATCATATGGGTCTGATCCCAATATCAAACCACATTCTGTCTCTCCTGGATGATGATAAACTCCAGAGAATCTCATTGCATGACTTAAGTTAGCATTGTCTCTGTGGCATCAAATCCATGTATATCCATGATGATCCTGTAACTCAGGGGTAACCTATGGATACACTCTTCGGGAATGAATTAAAGATTCATGAACATATGAACATGGATTAAATATATAAGAGAGTCCCAGAGTAGGCAATTATTCCCCCCAAAAGGTTGTGATGATCCCGACCTCACATCCTCTCGACCAATGGAGTCCTCAAGTTTTTTTGGTCAAACTATCCAAAAAGTGTCTTCCATTGGAAAGTAGGTCCATGAATCATGGATAAAAGGGTTTTGGGGTGTTTCTGGCTCCATGAATAAACCCGTTGGAGACCATTATAGGAAATCATATCCTACGTGGATAGATTTCACAAACACTTAACCCCCTGTAATCACCCATCGGGACCATTAGATTGCAGCGCCTCCTTCATAATACAAAAAAAGGTAAACTACCCAGTCCCCGTGTGGTCAATCAAATTCCCCCTAAAGGATAATGACATGAATCAGGTTGGAATAAAAAATAGCAACGTGAAATTCTCTATAATAACAAACAAATGCTTTTCATCCATCAGAACGTTTTGTTTTCTCCCAAAATCCCACCTCAAATTGAAACAAAAATGGTAAATCTAAAATGAATCCTCAACCAAGGTGGAAGTTTTACCCCACTCAAACCCCTTCACCTTATAAAGAGTAATGGGGCTAAGCCGAATTGTTAATTATGCATGTGATCAAGAGATGATACATTGATGGGGTTTTTTTGTGTTTATATGTTATATATATATATATATATATATATATATATATATATATATATTGAAGGTTTACAGAGCAACCTTAGATCCAAATGGCATCTCGACAACCAATGTAGACACGCACCTTGATGATCCCATAGGTATTCGGGGCCTATATGAAGAGCAAGAACCCTTCACCGACCCAACATATTTAACATTGGGTATCCAATACACTGAATAGAGAGTACCACTAAAAAGGTACTCTCCCCATAGTGGAGGCCACAAGATAGGCCATCTAATCTACAAAATCTCGCCATTCACCTCCTTAGTCATGGCCAGCACCCCAGCACATGGCTACCGCATTGGTCATCTCCAAACACTTCAGGAGCTTGTCCCCAGAGAATGATAACAATTAAACCACTTATCTCAGGGAGGCAGATGAAGTTGATGTTGATGACTTCATCCCAGCTACACATGGGTCTTAGTCATAAGCCCCTACTGGAAAGTGTCACTGTCAACATCGGGAGACCAGGTATCCTCGCCCTGAATAGGATCTCATGCTAAGGGTACCTTCTAATGTCCAAAGAATACGGGACACTCAGGCCACCCATTGAAGGTGGAAAACATATAATCCGGAGTAGGTAATCTCCTAGATCCTTGAGGTGGAAATATGTCGTACAAATGCGGTGGAATTCAACAGGAAGACATAAAAATATTCCCCCTCAACTTAAGTCCACCATAGAAATAGGGTGGCACAATACGAGCACATGCACATTCCTTCCAGTGATTATCGATCTCACCATGCAGACAGAGCAGTGAATTACAGGTAGATGAAAATATCTATCGATGCACAAGAATATCATCTTTCAAATAGGATAGAAACCATCTACAGGAAGGCATAAATACCTACTGATGCATATCAAGTCCGCCATCCAAATAGGGAAGAAAACAAATATGAGAAGATTCAAATTCCTATGGATGCATATAAATCCCTTGAGAAAAATATAGTGGCAAGCAATCAGATGAAAATTCCTACTCGTAAATATGAATCTCACTAGTCAAATATGGTGGCAATCGTAGAAGACAACCAGCAGAAGAATCGTTCCTCTATCCCGACAAAAGAGAACTTCCAGTATCCACGGCCAACCTATGGGGCACCAGAGTGGGCATAAACTCCTACTCTGACATCAGAATGGGAATTCATACCTGTTATAGAAAAATATTTATTTCATCACATCCTAGCAGTGATGGAAGATCAGATGCCGATTCTAAACCATATCCTCTAGACATGTCAAGATTCCATTGCATCGACGGAAAAGGCGAGGAACCAGGCCCACGACCCAGTTTCTTCAAACAAAATGACTCATCCGTAAAATTTTGGTTACTCCAGAGTAGTTATTAATCCATTCTTCAATCCAAGAGGGTTGACGGAAATATCCTGTGATACACAAACAATTGGATCGGGAACAAATGCATGTTCCAACTGGGGGATACCTGCCCAATGTGGTGGTCACTCCAAGGCAGGAATATATCCCTAACAAAACTCAAGATGTCTATTAGTGTATCTTGGTAGCATTATCGGAATAAACAAAATAGGGACATATATATTAAGGTCGTTTCCAATAGTAGATGGACCCGGTTACCCACAAGAGAGCACCTAAAATGAAATGTGCCAAAGGTAACCGGAAAATGAAGATCATATTCATGATTTTGTTCTTATGAAGTGGGAGTACTTGACGCCTTTGAGCATATATCAACAGAGGCTCAAGATACTATTAGTCCATTACCAAATTATGGAAGTGGAAATTACTATTGAGAAGTCCCTCCCTACAATTTCTCTACCAGCAGCTCTGAATTCCCTCCCCAGACCACCCACGGGGGCATACTCTGTGGGCCATGAATGATCGATCATGACATCCTATCTCCTAATGGGTGTCAGGTTAACCCACCCATTGACCATAATATCAAATAGTAAGAAGGATATTCCCTTTATGTCATCTTCTTTGATGGTTATCCCTAGGTCATATGCTGCAAATATGCTTCTCCTTGAAGTCGGATGTCAAGCCATGATGGTAATCCTTGTCGTGATGGAAGCCATTTTGAAGGCCCTCCCCGTAATGGTAGTTGTTTTGAAGGCCCTCCCCATAGAAGCATCAAGCAACGAGAAGGTTCTACCCTCATTGTAGTACATCCTAAAGGACCTCCCCAGAATGTACATTGTAGAAATTCTCCCTTCATCTAGATATCAAGCTATAATGGTAGTCCTATCCATGATAGTTTTCATTGGGAAGGCCCTCCCTTCAATGACATCAAGAAGCAAGAAGGTCTTCCCCTCATTGTATTCTACCCTAAAGGTCCTCCTCAGGGTATAGGATATAGGGAAATTCCCCATGGTTGGATGTTAATTTGTGATGGTAGACCTCGCCATTATAACACCAACTACGAAGGTCCTCCCCGCAGTCAAAACTCGCACCAGTAGGAAGTTCCTCCCCTCACTGAATCAAATATGAGAAAGCCCTCGTATGCCGAGGTGCTCGGAAAAAATTGAGTCAGACATTTTAGACACCCTACCTATGACGAGAGACATCATGTCTCAACCATAGGATGATCTGGGGCCACGATCATCTTCTGATCCACCCCTGCGTCGCTCACATATCAATGAGGCTTCTGTCATACCCAATGTTCAGAATGAAATTAAGGGGCATTCAAGTTGGGCAGACCAAGAAGAGGAGTCTTTAGAAGATATATGGAATGATATGTTGCTCTTGAGAAGGCAACTAGTTGGGGACAACATTCCGGTGGTGTATTGTCCCACAACCACTTCTCAATTTGATATACCAAGAGAGTTGTTAGAAGAATGTACGCATAATATTAGCCTAAATATATGGACAAATCTCTGCCATTTAAAGGAAACATTATTTCCCTATGAGGGATATACAAACCATGTTAGGATACTAGATAGATTAACCGTCTAATCGACTTGGAAGCTCTCCCATCTGCACAGCGGCCACAATTAGAGTGGTGAAGTAAATATCTCGAATTGGCCTGCCTCCACGCGCTGCACAAGTTTTGTTTCCCTATCAGAAACACGCCATCTGAAATTCACATTCAAGAATGGGGAGAGTATGGATCTCTACACTTAACCCCATGTACCATCCACTATAACTCATTGGAAGTGACATCTTGCAATTTCATTACCCAAATGCATCAATCAAATGGAATTACTGCTCGGGAAAGGTGGAACGCTCAACAAGAACCGGCCTTGAGTAATTCTCAAAAGCGCGAGGCCCGATGAGAGAAAACCATCGAGAAGATCCTAACTTAGGCCACCAAAAAACATCCAGAAGGCTTCTCACCTCAGGTAATCCAACCAATGAGCAATGCTCATGTACTCGGAAGAAATTAAATCCATTGCAAATCCAGTTCCATACTCGGCTCACACTCGTACGGGAGTGCGCGAAATCAAGAAGGTGGAAATAGCAGCAGCTAATGCTGCAATACGGGAATAGCCTATACCATAGGGTTGGAGGCATTTTAAACTTAAAATTCCCCCATAAGACTAATGAATCTGGACCATGTCATATCAGTAGAAGAATGGGAGCAACCCCAACCTATAGGTTTGTGGGAATTTTTACCTCAAATTCCCACACAGTGGACGTCTTTGTTATCCCATCTGGGAATAATTATGAGCATAGAGGCCACCCATTCAATTTCATCTCGTGGTTCATACTCCCTGGATGAAGGAATATTACGAGGTCAGATCTGGTCTCCCTTCGGGGTCGCTCTTCGCCAAGAAATCATAAGAATACTAAAGAATGGAAGGAGAAAGTCCAACAAAGGATGAAAAAATCTATCCTACCATTCAACATTGGGTACACCTCCCCCAATGCAGTATGCATCAATAAACTTGGTGGACTTATATCCTATATACCTCATACGAAATGATACAAATTAATAGGATGCAAGAGAAGATGGTTCCCTCCCATAGGTGGTCCACACCGAGCCTGAGGGTGTTCATACCTAGAACCAGAGAGCTACCCTAAATTTTGGTGCACCCTTAGAAAACCCATCACTACCTAACTCATGAATCCCCAACAAGGAGAAGAAAAAATCCAAAGTTGTATATGACCCACCTCCTCCCCCTTGAGAAAATGATTCCCTCACGCTCGAGGAACGATTCCCTAAGAAGGAGGAAGAAATGAAAGATCTAAGGTGAATAAATGTTGACCTACATCGAGGAAGCTATATTTCTAAGTGTGTTATTCAATAGGAACGTTAACAAATGCATCTATAAGAGGTGCCTCTGCCATAGGAACTCATCCTGGTAAATGAAACTATGCTCAGATGCCCGTCCAATCTAGCACTGGGACCATCAGTCTACGTGAATATTTCCCTGGAAGGATATCAAGACTTCCCTCTATTAGGGAAATAGCCAGAACACATTCAGGAGAACCCATAGAGGATTCCCCCAGCTAGGTATCCACCCCAAATTCCAGCAATGTCGGCACATCTAGTTTTTTCCCCTAATTCACCCACCCAAGCTCAAGTCCACCAAGATACGTATCAAGGGATCTTGAATACCTTTGAACAACTGACAGATTGACTAGAATCTATGTAAGGGTGGTGCACTCTGATACAATCGTAACGCAAACCTTACCCTAATTGGGTGAGAAACATTCTTCCACTGCCAAACTTCAGGAACCCCGTATTCCTAGTGTTTAATAGTTCAAGAGACCTTGAAAAGCATATAATGCACTATAAATATTCCTATCCCCATAATAGGCACCCCAGAGCAACAAGAAGTATTGAAACTAAGGTTCTTCATGCAAACTCTATAGGGTTCAGCCTTCATGTGGTATACTAGTTTGTCAGCTAACTCGATTATAGGCTGGGAGGACCTCTGGTGATATTTTCTCTTCCATTTTAGTTCGACATTGCCTAATACAACAGTTAGTGATCTCATTAACTATAAGTAGTGAGAGAATTAAAGAGTTATAGACATTATCACTAGATGGAAAGGCCTGACTTACTCCCTGAACTGGCCACTCCGCCAATATGAAATGCTCGCTATGTGCATAGATAATATTCATGATGAATTGTGGACTCCATTATTATCAGTGAAGTAAACTAGTGGGTTCTAATATTTCTCCTCCATTTACCAAAGGATAGAAGACTCCTTACAATAAACCATTATCAAGTCCCTAATGACCCCATCATCCATAGGAAAAAGAACAGGAAAAGCTGAAGCGGATTTTATCACACTTAAGCCGCACCCGACACCAACTCTAATTGAAAGGCCTCCACCAAACCATGTAGGACCCCATGGACGCCAACAGCAACCCCCACCTCAAAAATATGAGCGAAGGGGTGCCCAAATAAATCATTTCAATGAATGAAGAAATAAATTCTACTCATTCTGGGATGAACAAGTATGTGGCTACTTCGTAGCCACCATGAATTGTAACTTGCTCTGAATACGAGATCCAAAGAGATCCAATGAAGTGGGTCTCAATGACCATCCAAATTATTTTCCCTACCACTGAATCCTAGGACACACCATCCAAGAGTGCTTCATCTTCAAGGATCTCTTGCAAAAGAT
The DNA here is from genome assembly GCA_963277665.1 of Viscum album. NCBI lineage: Eukaryota > Viridiplantae > Streptophyta > Magnoliopsida > Santalales > Viscaceae > Viscum > Viscum album. Next base: position 1,720,972,390 of record OY728141.1, read on the forward strand.
GGTGGATTTCAAACAAGTCAAGTTAGGACTGCCGCCAATATAAGTGGTGTATATTTCCACCTTAGACCCAAGTGAGGAAGGGGAGTGGAAAATAGTCACTAGAAAGAAATAGAAGAATTTTTATAGTTGGATGACTCGGAAGATAGTCAATCAAGCCCATGGTATACCCCAATCCCATTTGAAACAATCTCCCATACCCCCAATGTCTCCTAATGCAACACAACCAACATCATCATCCCCACAACCCTCCAAGGGTCAGCCACCCAAGAGATAGTCTGATCTGAAAGGTAGAAATTAGGAGAAAAAAGATAAACCTGCACTCAGACCAAGGTCAACCTTGACACATTAGGACTTCATGCTAGCAGATTTGAAAGCACAGGCATTGCCCTGCTAAACGAAACCATCAGAAGAAGAAATTCAGATAGAATAATTTTCAGATCAAGAACTGATCTTTGGATCCATTAATGTCATTCACTTAATGGACCACTTATCTAATGGATACTATGGCTAGAAACCCAAATTACCCACGTCCAACTGGAGATCCTAAAGAATTTTCTTTAGAGGCCAAGGGTTTCTAGGAAGGTGTGGTCATGGTAGGAGTCAAATTCTCGGCCACACCTTAACTCAAACCATTAATGTTGCAGAGACATGCAGAATAGCCCTCCAGCTGACACAATAGGAACAAGAGTATTCTTCTGATCCTTCTAGGAGAATTTTTGTCTAGATTTTCCTAGAGTACCTATTAGAAAAATAACAGATGTTTGTTCATCCAAAGCATGCAGGTAGACCAGCCCAAACTTGGAAAGTACAGTAGCACCATCAGCTCCTATCATAGAGTCTGAACCATCTATATCTAAAGATCAAGTCACTACAGTTCCTATGAAAGAGAATCCCCAAGATGGGAAGCACCAGACTTTAGAGCATAAATAAGAAATTCTGAATTATCTAGCCTCAAAACTAGTAAAACTACTGATCATGGATGAATTAATTCTATCAGTGTACCTTAGAGAGGCGCTTATCGAAGCTTTGCTGAGTCCCTAGAAATTTGAAGCTGAAGTGGTCACCGCCGAAGTCTTTCGGATGGAGACTAACCTTGAATAATTCCATATTGTCTTCTCCTTGATAGATCAGGATGAAGACACCATCATCCAGGGACACATCAAACGCTTATATATATCTAGAAAGATAAATGGCATTGATGTCTGAAAAAATTTCATCGACAATGGATCTAGAGTTAACCTCCTCTCACTGTGAACACTTTATCGGTTGGGCTATGATGAGGACAGTCTGACACCCTACACCACAACTCTATTGGGATATGAAAAAAGTGATAGAATCTATTAGGAAGAATCAATCTTAAAACTTGTCTTGGTGATCTCGTGTCTGATTCTGAGTTTCTAGTATAGTGGAAAAATACGGCCTTCAACATCCTTTTGGGGAGTCCATGGATGAATCATCGCTCTACAATACCCTAATCATACCATCAGTGTGTCAAATATTTAGTTAATGGGTAAAACAGTATATTTCATGCCGATAAATCCTTATTCGAATCCTGTAAGTTTCATTACACCGATGCAGGGTTCTATGAACCGAAAGAGAAGGAGTCTTTGGTTGACGACGTTGATTGGATCACCACCCCAAATGGATTGGAAATGGATCCTACCGATCCCATAAAATATCCTGGTGAAGAGTATGTATTACCCATCAATTAGGTTGAGTGCATAAGTTCAAGCTCATATATATAATTGACCATCTGCATGATCATTGTTATGTCTGCCAATTCCAAGGAAGCTAAAAATAACTCTAACGCCCATGATGACGGTGAGTGCTCACAAAAAAATGTTCTCAGCCCATCCTCAGACCTCCAGATATTTCCTTCCATCCTATCACTAAAATAATGGGATTAGACTCCTCCACCCCCCATTTCATCCTCTTTAGAAAATTCCTTTCAGTCAGTCGGGGAAAAAGGAACTGTTTCAGTTTCCAGAAATCAGAATTGTGATTCCTCTCCCAATGATGGAGAGTTCATCTGGAGAATCTTCTCTCCATCATAATAGGAAGAAGATGATGAAGAGGATCATGAAGAAGAATAATATTTCAAATATAACCCTCTTTCATTCTAATAATTCATCTCCACCACAGTCGATGAACTTAGGGAGATAAACCTGGGCACCAAGGATGACCTACGGCCCACTCCGATTAGTGTGGCTATACCTTTCAAGGAAAAAGAGTCATATACCTCATTAATAAAGAATAATTGAGATGTTTTTTCTTCTAACTACATAGAAATTTCAGTCCTTGATCCTAAGGTCGCCACTAATCACCTGGGTCTTTCGGAAGACCATCGTGATTACAAGAAGGCTGCCAGAAGGACCCACTTGACAAATACTATCAAAATAGAGACTGAAGTTGACAAGATAATCAAAGATAACTTTATTTAGGAAGTCCAATATCCAATATGGTTGCCAAAAATAGTCCCTATCAAAAGAATAATGGATATATCAGAGTCTACATTGACTTCAGAGATCTCAATCAGTATTGCCCAAAAGATGATTTCTCAGTCCCGATCACGGAATTGCTGATCGATGTGACTACTGAATATGAGGCCCTCTTTTTCATGTATGAATACTCAAGATAAAATTAGATCTTAATGGACTGAGAAGATGAAGAATCCAATACCTTCATGTCCCCCTGATGATTATTTTACTATAAGGTGATTCCCTTCAGTTTGAAAAATGTCGGCGCCACATATCAGCGCACTAGGCATTGCATTTTCAATCCCTTCCTAGGAAAATTCATCGAGTGCTACATTGATGACCTAGTGGTTAAATCATGATAGTGCTCAAACCACCTCACAGATATTGAAACTGTATTTAATAAACTGTGACAGCACAGTCTAAAGATGAATCCCCTGAAGTGTGCTATTAGTGTTACCTCCAGGAAATTCCTTGGACTCGTCGTATGCCATCGTGACATTAAATTTTACCCTGAGAAGAAAAAATTCATCCTTAACATGTCACCACCTAGAAACCTCACTGATTTGAGGGGTCTCTAGGGGAACATGGCCTACATTTGGTGCTTCATATCCAACCTTTCATGTAAGTGTTTTCTTTTCACTAGGTTGATGAAGAAATGGGTCACATACTAGTGGGATAATTATTGTTAATAAGTGTTCAAAAATCTTAAAAGGTATCTTCTAATCCCACTACTATTAATTCCTCCAGTCGAGGGAAGACCAGTCATTCCATATTTGACCACTTTGGAATGGTCATTGGGCACTTTCCTTGCATAAAAGAATGATGTTGTTAGTTAGAATAGTCTCTATTATCTCATCTGAACAATGATCGATGTTGAGACTCGATATTCAAATATCGAAAAGAGATACCTAGCCCTAATATTTTATGTTTATAAACTCAATCATTACCTACAGTACCACGATATCTATCCGATCTCCCGATCCAATCCGATCAAGTACATCCTCGGTCTTCCTATGTTAACTGGACTCCTATTATGGTGGGAAACCATCCTAAAGTAGTTTGACATACGGTATGTTCCCCATAAATCCATCAAACGCCAAGCGTTAGCAAATTACCTGGCATATCACCCCTCAGTAGAAATGACCCCATTGGATACTAAACTTCTTGAAGTTGAAGTATTATTTTTCTAAGAAGCCCCTAATAATGAGAAACGTACTTTGATGGTGCCTCCAGAAGCCTGACAGGGAAAAGGATAGAGGACCCCAAGCTCAAAAAAGTGGGGTTGGGAGTTATACTTATATCTCCAAAAAATGTCGTCTTACCTTACTCCTTCCTACTTTTAGAGGTGTTCATAAATAATGAAGAAGAATATCAGGCCCTCATTGCAAGCATGGGGTTGGCACTTCATGCACAAGCTGAGCACCTAAAGATAAAAGGTGATTCAGAGTTGGTCAACAAACAAGTCAATGGTGACTATGCCAGTATTGGTTCCTTTGATGTACCATGTCCGAGAGCTAATGGCAGAATTTCCATCAGAACCAACACTGACATATATCCCTCGGTCATAAAATTCTCAAGCCAATGAATTACAAAATATAGCCATAGCCCTAGCTGATCCAGACTAGGATAAAATAGTCATCAGCATTTCCCACCATCATATGGTCTTACCATTCATTCAGAACAACACTAAAGAAATTTACAAGATTAGCCTCGTTACTGAGCCTTACGGTCACACCATTGACTGGATGACTCCCACTGAAAATAAACCCCCGGAGGGGAAAACTCCTACAAGATAGTTATGGAAGAGAATATATTTGGAGACTGGTAGTCAATTTTGTTTTTTTACATGGGAAAAAACCTATAAAAGTTTCTCTACAAGTAAGGCCTTAACAGAGTCCTTCTCAGGTGCATTGATGGAGAAGAGACTGTTGCTTCCATGAAAGAAGTGTATGTTGAAACTTGCAGGGAACACTAATCAGTGGCCAAGATATCCCATAAAATTCAAAGTCTTGGATAATATTGGCCCACTATGATATAGGATTTTGACACATTCTCCAAGAAATGTCATTCCTGCCATGTTCATGCCAATTTCATTCACCAACCCCTGAAGCTGCTTCACACAGCTAAGTGATCCTGGACATTTTCTGTATGGGGGATGGATGTTGTGTGACCATATCATCCCTCCACATCTATAAAATTCAAGTTCATTCTCATAGAAACCGACTTATTATCTAAATTGGATGAATTTGAACCCCTTAAAGAGGTCGGGGAAAGAATTATTGTTAGCTTTTTGAAAGCCAACATCATTACCAGATTTGATATCCCTCATACAATACTGACAAAAAATGATACCAACTTATACTCTGATGAGTTCGACAAGTTATTACAAGAGTATGGAATCAAATACAACCATTCATCCTACTACCATGCAATTTCAAACAGACGGATAGAGGCTTTCAACAAGACTCTATCCAAAATACTTCAAAAGACAAGAAATCATGGTCGGACAAGCTCTTCCATGCTTTATGGGATTACTGTACCACAACTCACACTTACACCCAATAAACGCCATACTCACTAGTATATAGTAAAGAGGCCATTTTTCCCATTGAAGTTCAAGCGACATCACTCTATATTTTCATTTTTGATCAATTTTCTGCAGATGTGAAATCTCAAAAATAGTTTGATGAGTTGGAGAGACTGGATGAGAAAAGGTTTCATACCTTGAACCATTTGGAAATATATCAAAATCAGATCATACGAGCCTTCAAAAAAAGGTTTTCCTTCAATATTTCCTCAAAGTATATATCATGTTGGTCATTATAACCTCAATGATACTTGGGAAGAAGCCCCCAAAATTTGATCCAAAATGGGAGGGACCATATGTCGTACACAAGGTATACTCCAATGGATCATATGTATTGATTTCAATGGATGGTCGGCTCACCATATCCCCTACCAATGAAAGGTTCTTGAAGAAATATTTCATATAAAATGATGAATTTGTCTTAACTGTAGGACGTAAAAATGCACAACAACATAAATCGTTCTCATCGCACGACGTGAAAAGGCATGATCAATCGTCCTCGCCGCATGATGTTAAACTTCAAGGCACAAATCATACTTATTGCATGACACTAAACTATATAGCATCTTCGTCCTTACCACAAGATGTTAAACTGCATGGTAGGTATTGTGTTCCAGCTAGAAATTTGTCATGTATAAGTTAAATTCATGCGAGGAAAATATTGCAATACCCTCCCCCTTTATGTGCACGGGTCAGACCGACATAGGAAGGTAATTGTAGAACTACGTGTGTCTTGATTCCCATTCATCAGTGGGATTCGTAGCAATGCATCAACTCTCGATCTTGGCCCATCCATCACATGAAATATAATTTCCCTACTATATTCTCTATCACCCTATACTAAAATGGAAATCCTTATAACTCCTTATTTATAACATAGAGTATAACTCATGTGATCTTAGTATCAGTGGTAAGGGTCCTCTTGCATAAAAAAACCATAGAGTAATATGATAGACCCATCACCCATATAGGATGATATCAAAATGCCCCTACTCCTGCCCTCAAGTCAGATCGGTATAGGGAGCATATTGTGTACAGAACTATGTATGGCTTGATTCTTTCCCTTGAAAGATATATAGTGATGCACAGATTTAACATCCTATCCCATCCACCAATCCAAGAAAAATTCCCTCTCGTTCCCATGCACATGGAACAGACCTATGTAGGGAACTTCTAGAACTATGTACGTCTTAATTTCCTGCTTTTGCAGGATATGTAGTGACATTGGGATCATCTATCCTAGCTCAGCCATCAGCACCAGATAAAAATGATCCCCGCCCCCACATATGGACTGGAGCTATACATGGAGGTAATTTTTAGAACTATATATGGATTAATTCCTATATTAGTGGGATACATATTGATGCCCAGATCTCATATCCCGGTTCAACCATCATTTAAAATGCCTTCCCCCTCCCTAGGCATGGACCATACCTTTATAGTGAGGATATGTCTAGAACAATGTGTGCATTAATTCTTTCCCTTATAGGATACATAGTGACACCTTGACCCCTAATCTTAGTCCAGCCACCAGGAAACAAAAATGCCCCTTTTCCTTACGTACGAGCTAGACCTATGTAGGGAATTCCTTTTCAGAATTATGTATGGATTTATTCCTACCCTTATAGGATATATAGTGATTCTTTGATCTTCTATACTGGTCCAGCCGCCATCCAAAAAAACAAATACCCATTCCTCTATGTATAGGTCAAACTTTGACAGGGTAATCCGTGAAAGGTTCTAACCGCATGACATTAAACTAAAAGGTTCCTCAAGAATCACGTGTGGCCCAATTCTCGGTGCTACGAGATCCTAAACATGCTCCCAATTTCCTGCACAATAAAATGAAAAGAGATGGAGGAAATTCCAAGTCTAAATTATGACACCCATAAGGAGTAAAAAGATCATTATTCCCCCTATATATGAGTCAGATATATGTAGAAGCTTCCATAGTTCACAGCTAATCATGGTCTGGATATTTATTACATTCCCAGACACATCTTTCCCATTCATTAAACTCCATACTCCGAGAAATCTTGGGTCCCCATAAACATTCATGGCCATCAGAAGTGGAAGACCAGTGTCCTACAAGAACATTTTTTTTGACTATGAATTTCATGTCCTGATGGCTCTGTATATGATTCTCACAAAATGGGACTATTAATCAAAGGAAATTTTTTCCTCAAGAGAGGCTTTTTATACTTCTGTATGCCCAATTTCTTTCAATTCCCATGTCATTCCTCCTAATACAAGTCCCACCTAGGACTATGGTTTACACCTTCTATAATTTCTCATGTCTAAATAATATCATAATATCTCCACCATGATCAACCCATAGTTATTTATAGTCTTTGTGACAAGTTTTCCCCACAATACGACGGTAAATTGTGTTTCCAACATCCTTATCACCCGATGCTAAACTGAAAGGTTGTAAGTGTCTTGAATGATTGAAATTAAACTAAACCACACAATAGAAATACTTAGATTCTTATCTTGGCTTGTCCTCATAAAAAATTCCTTTCCTTCCTACGTATGGGCTATACCTCCACAAGGAATGTTAATTTTGAATCCTATGTGACTCAGGTTCCCCCTAATAGATGTGTGATGATACTCGAATCCTATGATCCGTACTCATCTACATAAAGTATTAAAATGTCCCCTTATTTGTACACAAATTGCTTCAAAGTAGAGAATACTTGGAAAATTCCTATTTATAGGGATAATCAAGGGTAATTATATTTCCCTTCTTTCACATCGGGATTACTCTACGGCCACCCCACATGACGATAAATTGTGTGGAATTAATCCTTGCTACATGACGTTAAACTACACAATGTTGGTCTAAGAATAAAATGTTCCCTTCCATTAGGTCCTAACCGTACGACATTAAACTACAGGGTAATCTAAATATGGAATAGATGCCTCACCCTACATATGATCCAGATCTATATAAAGGATTACTTGATCCCATGGGTGAATCATAGCCCAGATTTTTCTAATGTATCTAGATTCACTCCTTACACACATTAAACTCCATGCTTTGAGTAATATTGGATCCCCATAATCCTCTATGTCCATCAGAGATGGAATTTCAGTGTCCTTATGACACCTTTTTTTGAATATGCACATCATGCCCTGGTGGATTTGTATATGTTTCCTACAAAATGGCGATCAACCAAAGGAAAATTCATCCTCAGGAGAGTCCTTTTCCTACCTTGGTACGCCTAATGGCTCCCAAGCCCCGTGACATCCCACATAATTCAAGAACCCTAAAATTCATGGTTTATATTCTCTTTCCTACCCATAACCTAGATATATCAGAACATACTGGCTTTATTTACCTTCAGTTTCTCAAGGATTCTACAAAATAAAGATTCCCCATCTATATGCGTGAATTTGATCTGTGTACAAACAAAGAAAATGCCCCGAATTATTTTTGGTTTTCCCGGTAAATTGTAGCTGAATAAATGTCCCCTTTCATATTTAGGCACACCTCTATTCGCAAGTCATACTTTGTGACTAGAAAGGTCCCCATCCCCAAAATCCTTCATGGATATCGGAAGCAGAATGCTAGTGTCCTATGGGCACCTTTATTTGAATTTTCACATCATGTCCTGATGAATCTGCATATTTTTGCTACAAAATTTCCATCAAGCAAAGGAAAATTCATCCTCATGAGAGTTATTTCCTATTTCTATATTCCCATATGAAATTTATGTCCCATTTCACTTTCTGGGTTTGGAAACCCCCTGGATCACCATTTACATAATTTTCCCTTTTCAAGTGCTTGAAAATGAAGAACATTTCTATTCAAACTGTTTACTCACACTTCCCTATCTTGGTCATAGTAGAATGACTCCGGAAAACAAGTATTAGATGTCCTAGTTGTATGATGTTAAACTGAACCATACTTCGACCATCCCTTACACAAGAAACAATTCATGTGGGAGTGGTTTCCCAAACAAATAAAATACAAATGTACATAATACTTTCAGACAGCATCCCCCAGATAGGCCACCCACTATAGTCCTCAACCTCAAAACAAATCCAAAGTATTATAAAACTTTCAAGGCCATAAAAATTGGAAGGCTAGTATTTTACAGGCACCTTTGTTTGACTTTTCAAGTCATTCCCCAGTGGCTCTGCATATGTTAACTACAAAAATTCCGTCAACCAAGGTAAAATTCATCCTCAGGAGAGTCCATTCCTACTTTTTTACACCTAAAATGGATCCCATGCCCCATATACACCCAAAACTCACAAATTCATGTTTAATAAAAACTCCTCTTTCATGTCTAAAAGTTATTAGGACATCCCCAGTTAAGGAATCCCAAATTGGGGCCCCTGCCCCGTCAATTTTGGTCAAAGTTGTTTGACCTAAAACATCAGTAATAATTATGATTAGTAAGACTTTTTACCACCAAATAAAAAGAAACAATACTCACCTGAGTGAAAACATGCAAAGGGAACCCCTGTATAAAAGTCAAGTACCATCTTGTTAAACCTATATTGTATATAGTTTAGGAAAACAATTTTGAGCAATAAAATATACAAAGGATACATAAATATTTTTGGGTCAAAAACCCACAAAGGGCAGCCTAATAAAAAGATAATTTAAACCAGCTAAGCCCATACCAAATTAGGCTTAGGAAAAATATAGGGTAATAATGAAAAAAGCAAAAAGTTCGTGAATTTTTTTCATGTAACCCTAGAAATAGCCAAACTATGCTCACTGAGTCCCTCGACTTAGGAAACAATGAGAGCATGTTTTGATTTACTAAAACTAGTTTAAATTAATACTTCATCAAAATGATATTTATATGATAAATTGTGATTGATGGATGTTAAAAAATAATGAAAAAACCAATAGATAAAAATAAGGTTTCTATTTTATAAAATGAAAGGGATGACCATCCCCAGTCTGGGGTCTTTCCATGATATCAAAAAAAGGTGGGGAATGGTACAAAGATAGTTTGGGGAAATCAAAATGAAACCTGGATCACCCTTTCCAATATATCAATGATCATCGGTTGTGAACTATCAAGAGATTTCTATAAATTATCCCTCTGTTCAGCTTTAACCTCAACCATCGGAAGTGTTCGCTTCGTAATAGATCTAAGGTCCCACCCCTTATGGTTAATGGATTCATAATTGATACATAAAAATGATAGATGTGCCTTCATCCTGGCCACATGAGCCTCACATTCTCACAGATCCTCCATCCCAGTGGTTACCAAATCATGAGCTCTCATATTCTCAACCACCAGATGATTCAGATCCTCAAAAACATCTCGAAAGGTCATTTCCTAATGATGTGAAGAATTAAATTTGGCAAGGTTGTCCTCATAATAAGAAAGGTCTTCCCGGGTTATGACAACCTGGTCTATAAGAATGTGTAGACACAGGTAATTGAATCCACACAAATCCAATTCAGAAAATAATCGATGGAATTTGTCCTCTTCATCGGTGAAGTTAGTTAGAGGAGTTTTTACAGCAAGGGCACATAATTGACTCCATTCCTATTTTTTCATGGCTCAATGCCTCCTCATATAATAAGGACATTTCTCCTCCCCAATTACAATGGTTATATAGATAGGAAGCATCATTCTAGAAGATGGAATGGTCCTAAGATAGGTTACCAAAGTAGGGGGATTTCCCCCCTAATAGATGGTTCGGACCTTGGAACCAGGTACAGGGAATTGGTTATGACTTCCAGGATATCTGGTGACACTCTTCTAGGGCTAGCCTCATTAGGATCACAAGTAGTGTCCACATGGGGAGAATAGTCTAAATCACTTTCTACTAAAATAGGTTGTGCGGATGAAGCCCCTTATAAACTCATTTGATGGAAGATGGAGTGTCTTCTCACTATAGGGAGGGACGCAGATGGCTTAGCTAGTATAGTCAGAACAAGATGAGGAATAGTCAGTGGCCTCTGAACTCATCAAACTGGAGTTCCCAGCACCTTGTCAAGGTAGAAAGTCACCCATATCTAGGAATACTCCAATAATAGAAAAGTTGAAGTATCCCCATAGGGAATTAGGACCTCCATGATAGCATCCTACTACATCATTATCAACCATAATTGGTGAAGAATAACGGGATGAGATTCTCCCTTCAACTGGGTAGTAGGGAGAGGCGTGATTTACTGTAGGCATCCAATTTTCCTAGAGAATCGGTAAGGGGTATATGGATCACTGATGGCCACCATGTCTATGTGTGAAACCAGCATTCCATACCAAAGTGCAACAAGGTACAAGCGTTCTTCCAGGGAAACCCTCCTGTTATCCACCATTACTCCGTGGGGAATGGGGTAAGGTGTGAAGGAGAAGTGGGAGAAATTAATCAACAATTAAACTTAGTCATTAATACTTAAGGATTGAGGGAAAACAACAGCGATGTTGAGGAGAGATGGATGAAAATTGGAATGAGTAACCCTTGTGGTATGCCTATATTTTTAGCAGGAAAGGTGTTATGCCATCCATCCATATAAAAATTAGAACAGACTGCTCAAATGATGTGGGGGACTCACTCCTTGTATCGGCTCTAGAAGCTCATAAATTCATGTGAGAGTGGGAATGGACAAGTTTATGGGTTGGCCCTCTGGAAACATGGCCTCTATCATCAGATTACAAGATCTGACACTAGTATATACATCCTGGGGGGGGGAAAATCCACCCACTCAGAAACATAGCAAAGAATCCTGACAACCTAAGGTCAGGGGGGGACATCTGATTGAATCCTGTAGCCCCAGGTGGTGTATTTTCCTGCCTCAAGGGTCTCACAGTATGACCCTGGTATTTTCTATGACTATTGGGTCAGATGAGTTCAACTACAGTGGACCCTTGTCCTAGGCCCATTCACTTTCAAAAATAATCTTATCCAATCCTCAAATGAAATGAGGGAACGGGAATAGAGGGGTTGATCAAGAAGTACCCCTACCATGACTAATAAGTTCCTTTCCAAAGTAGATACTTGGTTTACATCTCCCCAGGTGATGGCCGCTGGGAGGAATTCATCATACATATTGCTAAGAATGGGGATCTATACAAGTTTATGGATGTCCTACAAGAAAATTCCAACCTCTCCATGAGATATATGGAAGGTGTTGGTGCTCGAACACCAATGAATAAGCAATTCAGGCAGTATCTCACCAGGAGAATAGATCACATACTAGAAAACCCACACTATTTGATGTAAGTTTACCGCTTCTAATTGTCCAGGGGTTTCTAAGAAAATTTGATGCACCCAAAAGTCCTAGGCCCACTCATCAGAGAAACATCCTCTAGATCGTAAGTCCCATTTAGTGGACCACCCACCACTAGGATTATTTCAATCAAGATTAGTAATGGAAGAATATTCCCAGATTAATGATTCTAAAGAAGTTTCGTGATGGCGACGATTGTTCTAAGACCAAATAGAGCCCCTCATGGTGAATGAATTCTCTTGAACAGGAGAAGTTATGATTTCCCCTGTCAACAAAATATTGTCCCAATAATGCCTTCGGGGTGTCTTCAGGCAGAAAATGGGGGTATTGTAGTCAGTCATTGGCAAAGGAATGTCATTGGTAGGGACAAAGTTGTAAAGCGGTAGTTGCATGGATGATGGATACATCAAGAGCTCTGGTGGAAGAAGATCTTTGAGAGTACCTTCATGGGGGATGATGTAAGAATGAAAGTCCTCTTCAATACTATCAACCATAGTTTCTTGCCTTCCAGTCACACTCCCCAGGGTTAAAGGAAGATCCATTGAAGTATACATAAAAAGATACAAAAGGCCATAGAAAAGTTAGTTCAATTAGAAAATTGTTGGAAAAAGGCCACAAAAATGACCAAGGGACTTAAAAAGAAGGTCTGCATTGGGCTCTATGTACTGCTCCAATGAACGATACATGGAAGCAATTTCCCGCGAACTGCATTGGTACGTAGAGGCATTTCCCATATACGACCTCGGTATGTGGAAGGCCCATGAGGTGCTGGCCTGCGAAGAGTTGGATAGCAAACTAAGTAGTTCGTGGGACGAATAAACCGTGAACCGAGGCCTCTCTATGCAGATGTTAAAATTTTTTCGATTGAAATTTTTAAGTTCGATTTTAAAGATTTTAAATGTTAGTATTTCGGTTTAAAGTTCAGTGTGCAGAATAGGAAACCCATGTAATCATCTCACTACATAGAAGTTTTAACTTAGGTTTTAAATTCCACAACATAGTTCACGGACTTGAATTTGGTTCATGCGAAAAGGAAACTGTGAGGAATTAAATTCGCGGAATGTATGGAATAGTTCGCAGATGCATATTTTGTAGAGGATTCAGTATGTAGAAGCAAAGGTAGATGAGGAGAGGTTGATATCCATGAGAAATGGTAAAAGAAAAATGACTTGGGGCACTATAAATAGGCATGATCCCCCCCCCCTATCAGGCCTACCCACTCTACCGAGAACTACTTCACTTTAGGACCACTTCTACATCAGAATAGCCTTCTCTTCATTCCAATCAGACCCCATTCCGATGGGGGGAATTTTTAGGGTCCTGGAAACTTTGAAAAGAGAATTAAATACTCCCACAATCACTTTGAAGAAGGAATCAAATATTACTACAAGTCCAACAAGGCAAATGAATAAAAATTGGATTGAAAATTTTAGAATAAACTTTAAGAAATAAAAATTTTCAAAGGGTTTTAGGCTAACCTTATACCATCACTAGGAAAGGTTCATGGGGTGCATGAACCGTGAACCATCAGTACGTAGAAGGACCTGTGAGGATCTTGTCCATAGGTCGATGGATAGAAAACCCAGGACATCGTGGACCATGTTATTAGTGGAATCAAATGGATAAATGTCACTTCATACCATGCCGTGAATCATGTCTCACAAACCACAGCCTCCGTAAACCCAGTTGACTGAGTCTTCCATGGGTTGAATTATATCTTCATGGGCTTCCGCAAATGGTGTCGCATTCCCAAGGATATTATTTCCCTAGTTCTCTATAAAAGGAGCATAGAAAGAACTAGAAAAGGGATCGGTGGAAGAGATCATGAAGGAGACCCTAGAGTATGGAAGATAGAATTCAAATATGGATAATATTTTGACTTTGGTTTCGAATAATTGACGAAGTGGAAACCGTGAACTAATTTTCTGCAGATATTACCCACCAAAAAACACAAAAAGAGAAAACTTGATAATAATTGGTGAACTTTGAACTTAATTGGTGCAATCTCAAACCATAAATCCCTTTCAGATGAATTCCCAGTGAACCATAGGCTCCAGGACCCTTATTCAATTTAGTGATCCACATAAAACATCACTATGAAGATCAAACCCTACACCACATATTGTATTAGTACGTGGATGGAACCTGGGGCAGTGTGGATAACCACATCCAGCTTCGCATAACATTCCAGTATGCGGATCATATACAGGACCGCGTACAAATTTGATAAGTGGTGGTCCATACCTAGGTCTGCATACTACTTCGGTACGTGAACGAACCCTCTACCTGCATAACAGTACGCTACACGGGGCTACCCCCATCCCACATGTGAAAACAGTACGTGGAATGGGGTGTCTTCGGGTGTCCTTCCCCCCATCTCTAATCACGCACCTCCATTATTGTTCAATCCTCCATATCTCCTCTATGAACCAATTCACTAGCATCATGCCAAAGCCTCCTCTAAAGCCACCAGACTCGTATGATCAGATCTTCAGGTGCACCAGCGTGCCTTTCTGAATTTACATACCCCAAGTAAGCAAAGTCACCAAGGCTTTACCCACAACAGTTCGGACTCTCAGAATGTCATCAAGTCTATATTCCCATGGTAAACCATAGAATTAATTTTGGTTTCCAATGTGAACCACCCCATTCTCAGGTTTAGGGGAAATCACTAGCCTTTTCCTTCAATGAGTACCTGTTACAAGTGATAAGGTTACTCTTTACTTCCTCTTTGACTAGGGATGATGCCCCTCCTCTTTCCTAGAACCTATGTCAAGGCACTCCTCCTAAGGTAAGCCCCTATCCTTTTGCGATAGGTGTCACTCTTCACCCTATTCACCTTATATTAGTATGTTTCTGGATAGATCACTAATATTTTACTATTCTAGATATCAACACGGGTGAGGGTTTCATGTTCAAAGATCACCTTTCCCTCTCCCATTGGACTTGTAGCCACGGACTCTTCCACTATCATCATCCTCCTTTTCTATCAACAGTGAAGAGAAAGTGCACCTTTGTTGAACCTTTCACATCCTCTTGTTTCTCACACTAATCATGACTCGCGTGGGATTAGGGGTTTGTGATGATATAACATTCAAAAACTCAGAAATGAACAATGAGAACTCTAATTCATGTTCCAACTAGGATACATAGGATTCTTTCTTGAAGGCCTGAGATTAAAGGGTTTCCCTTTACAAATTTTAACACAATTATACCCACGACCAAAGGGCATCCTATTTATGTGTAAGTCCCAATTCCACTCTCACAAATGGGCCTCCTCCCAGTTTTAATTCCCAAGATAAATGAACTATGGGAACTCTAATTCATGTTCCAACCAGTATATTTAGGATGCCTGATTGAAGGCCTGATCACAAAGGATGGTCACCTGAGTCAGTCCGAATGAAATTCCCACACTAAGGACTCATATATGGTGTAAGCCCCAATCATGTCCCCCAAATGGGAAGAACCTCTGTGTAAGCCTCGAGCAACCATTCCCTAATTCTAGGCTTCCTTAGAATATTAGTCCTTTTTATTCTAGAACTTCATGGAATTTGATTCGCCATTTGATTAGGATATGTAGGAAGCCTCCCTGAGGTCCAAATCCAACCCTCAAATCAACCTTATTGTTCTTCAAGCCATATTCTCAATAGGGTCATGTCAACCCAAGAGACCAAATACCTCCTGGGCACTTCAGGATGCCTTGTCATGAGTCCCACACCAAGTCTTGATCAGGAATATTTTACCTGGATGTCCTCACCACATGAAATTAAACGGCATGGATGGGTCCCCATCACATGGCCTTAAAAGGTGATGTGTCCAGTTAAGCGACACTGAACTATGTGGGCTCTGATTCCTCCCAAAAGGATACGTAGGAATCTCATCTTATGGGTCTGAACCCAACATCAAACTACCTTCTATATATCTTGGATGATGATAAACTCTAGAGAGCCTCATTTCATGGCTTAAGTTAGCATTGTCTTAGTGGCATCAAATCCATGTATATCCATGATGATCCTGCAACTCAGGGGTAACCCATGGATACACTCTTTGGGAATGAACCGAGGATTCATGAATATATGAATATGGATTAAATCTATATGAGAGTTACGGAGTAAGAAATAATTCTCCCCAAAAGGGTGTGATGAGCCCGACCTCCCATCTTATCAACCAATGGAGTCCTCAAGTGTTGTTGGCCAAGCCATACAACAAGCGTCTACCTTTGGAAAGTAGGTCCATGAATCATGGATAAAAGGGTCATTAGGTGTTTCTGTCTCCATGAATAAACCTTTTGGATACCATATGATGAAATCATATCCTATGTGGACCGATTTCACAATCACTTAACCCCATGCAATCACCCGTTGAGACCATTCGATTGTGGCGCCTCCTTCGTAATACAAAAAAAGTGGTTAACTGACCAGTCCCTATATGGTCAATCCAATTCCCCCTAAAGTATAATGATGCAAATCAGGTTGGAACAAAAAATGATGATGTGAAATTATCTATAATAATAAACAAATGATTTTCAACCATTAGACCATTTTCCCCTCAAACACCCACCTCGGGTCGAAACATATTTGATAACCAATCCATCTCAAGTATTATGTAGAATTACACCATAGGAATGACTAGGTTTTCAAAGATATTTCACTCACAAAATTTATTAGGGGAATCCCTATATATATTTGATTCTTGAATTTCTTCCAAGAGTCTTGACCAAAAACTCTACCACTATAAGTTCGGAGTTTAACTTCATGTTCTTTGCAAACTTTAATGAAATAAAAGAATGTATACAACCCGAATAAAAAAAATTTAATTATTATATTTGAGTATACGATGATTGTACCTTATAGAACATAATTTGGATCCTCAAATTCACCCATTGTGATTTCAAAATCATGACCCAACTCTTGTGAACTCTATTGGGGTTGATGGTAGTTTCCCTCCATTATATTTTAATTTTGGAATTGATTAGCTAAATGTTCATTCTCCTCACACTTGAATCATTTCATGTAAGGTTTTTCTTACACCGTATTCCCTTTTTCATTAAAATTAAAATGTCAAGGATTAACATATGCATGATAGTTTTGACCTGTATTTCCATCCATTACACACTTGTATCACTTTCAAATTCCTTATAAACAATTCCCCCAAATTATTCTTCCCACATTTGTTGCACATGGGATGTTGAAATTTCTTCCCATTTGGATTCTTTAAAAAAATTCTCCATCCTTATCTTCTTTTAATTATATCGATGAGTCCAATAAGATTCACTGAAATTCATTTCAAATTTGAGATCATATTGTACTATCTCTTCATAACTCCTAGAGTCTTGGATATTTAATGCTTTTCATAGATGGGGTCTTAGACTACAAAATAATCGGTCAATCATCCCGTTAGAATCTATGAAATAGATTGAAGCATATCATGCAAGCCTTGTAAATTTCATCTCATAATTCCACATAGATCCATTTAATATTTTTTAATCTAAAGTAATTACCTCTCCATCATGTTTTGGAGGGTATGAGGAAAAAAACTTGAAAAATATTTTTTTGAAGTCATCCCATTTCATAGATTCCACCTCATATCTTGGATTCATGTTCTTGATTAGTATCCACTGTTGATCATCTTCTCCATCTAAGAGATATACTATAAATGTAAGTTTATCTTGATTAGAATAATGGAGTATAGAAAATATATTTTTTTTATAATATTGATCCATTTCTCTGTGATCAGTGGACCATAGGTTTCACTAAAAATAAGTGGTTATTGATTCATGAAGGAATAAACTGCCAGTTTTTCCTTCCATTGTGAAGTTGGATGCTCCCCATGGTTTAGGTTATTATTTATGACCTGAGTTAATTGATTCAACATTATCATGAATTTTTAAACTCTATCTCCCTCCATATTGGGAAGGTCATCATCGCATTGTCTGTTGCGTCTATTTTTTACATGATTCCTTCTATTTCCTGCCATTTTTTTAGAATAAGAAAACCTAAGTGAGGAATTTTATACTATTGGAAATATTATAATAATTCTAAAGAAAATAATAATCCTAAAATTTCCTAATATCAAGCTTCTAGAATGATATAATTCAATATTAAAAAAAGTTTTCATTATCTATATATCCATATAATTTTTTGTAAAAATAATGTGATTAACCAGGGCATATCTTCCGAGAGTGGCAAACCAAGTGTGTAGAAAGGACTCTTTTTCATGAACCGATCAAAGATTAAGTTAATACTCTGTGAACACTTTTAGTTTTATTACCCCTAGGTACAACTGTTCAAGAGATAAATCCACTTATAGTATCCATAAAGGGATTTCATTGCTTGGAAACCACTCTCTTAATAATTCCCCAAAAAAATAAATATTTTTTCTTATATTAAGAATTATCCCTAGGGTTATTACTAATATTTTTAATCCTAATTTCCAAAAATAACTAAACCTAACTTTGATACCAACTATGGAATCACTCTTTTTTAATACATAAAACTTTCATTACATGGTACAACATTTAATAATATAGAGGATATTTTGAGGTTTAGTTTCTTTGAATTCAGGAATGTAATGAATGAAAATAAACATTAATTTAAATCTACTTGAAATTATTATTTATAGATTTATTCTAGATTACTTTTACTGTATCTCATATCCTAGGTACATATATCAAAATAAAGGGGTGAGGATAAAGCCTGGTAAGGGAATAAAAAATGATATATTTAACTTTTGATCATAAGGAATACCAATTCGGAAAAACCATAATAACATAAGGAATAACATAATAGAATTATCATGTAGTATACCATGGAAATGTAGATACCACAAAAAAATGATGCATTCATAAACATATTACTAATTTTTATCACCAAGGTGTCATAAAACATAATTACTAAAGTTATTCACCAAGGTATCATAAAACATGTCATCTCTATATATTTATTCATTACACAATGAATTAGAGCACTATTAGAGAGCACCCTTAATATTTCTAAATTCATTTGTGCCAAAAATATCTTGAGAAAACATTTCATTAATAACCCATGGTAAATAATGATCATATTTCATGTAAAATTCATTAAATTCATAAATTCCTAAAGACATGAGAATTAAATCATTTTTAACCAATGAGAAAGGAATGTGGGTTTCATATTTGGAATTACACAATCAAAGAATCATGGTAACATATAGGTTAATACACATGAATAGAGAAATGGGTTAATTATTCATGGTATAAGAATATTTCATGTAAAAAATATGAAACATATTTGGTAGCATGGAGGGTACACAATGTGGATTAAGTAAAGGGGGTATTGGGGGTAAAATGTCTCTAATTTATAAAAAACTATTTTGGAAGTAATGGTATAATAAAAATTTTATGAAGATAAATTAATTCAACATTGAGAATACATACCACAAAACTGGTACTTAAATGAAAAAGAGGAAAGGGAGAGTTCCCTTAACTTGGGAAGTAACTTCCTAAATCTTGGAGAGGGAAACCTTAAGACCTTGGAAGCACCTTGGAGGGATGTTAGATATAGAAAATGAGGGAAAATCATGCTTAATGGATTTTTAGTATAGAGGAATGAGATGAATGGGTGAATGTTTGTAGTAAAAGTGGAAGAATTTTTTAACAATTTCTAAATTTGGGTCTTGGAATTATAGGTTGTGGAAAATGAAAACCCAATGGTTTACCCATATTTTTAGACATTTTAGTAAAATTTTATAATATTTTTATCCCTTATAACTAAAATTAATTTTTTAATATTACTTTTTCCATATAAAAGTAATTTTTCAACAAAATATTTTTAAAAAAAATATTAGTTTCTATTTAAACTTTGAAAAGTCATTTGTAGGTTTGGAAATCGATTTACATCCATTAAAATACATAATATTAATAAAATAACGTATTTTTGTTCGTGGATTATTTTTAATTAATTTTTAAATCATTATCACATATATATGAACCTGTAAAACATACCTAAAACCCAAATCTATATCTTTACTATTCACTAAAAAATAAAGAATTTTATAAAATTATCAAAATTTCACCCTAACCTAATTTCGACATGATGATTCCAAATATATTTTTTATTTAATATAAATAATTCTATAAATATGAAAATTTTAACTTTTAAATAAAACCTTATTTATTGAAAAATAACAGTTTTTACATCATAATCAATTTTCTTACACTTATAAAAAATTCCCAGACCATTATAAAATTATATTATAATTTATATTTAAATAAATAGTGTTTTAAAAGAATATTCCAAAAAAATAAACTTTATTTGTAATACCTTAGTTCATTATAAAAGTGTATATATTTTCTAAAGATACAATTATATTTTATCTATATCTAAAAAACTATTTATGAAATTCATCTTATATTCTTGTGCATTTTACTAAATAAAACATTAATGAAAATGGAATTTTAAGAAATAAATATTTCATTTATACAAAGTTAATTACACTTTTACTATACTAATGTCTAGATACATAAAACCTTATTACATCGGCATGAACCTTAAGGGTAATGTGTGTGATGGTGGTACTTTCATGGGGTGGCTTAGCTAACATTGAACTAGTGGTGATCTTTACTAAATTAAACTTCGCTCATAGGAAATTTAGTTCAACCCTCACTTGTTAAAGCTATACTTGGGCTTGGTCAAGGGTTAACCCCAGTGATGTTACCTCCCTCCCAAGTTATAAAAATGGGCTTCAAAATGCATGACTCTACTGGTTGAGGCTATTATTTCTCCTTCATTCATCAAATATCATTTTCCATTAACCTTTATAAACACTAGTTCTAATGGTAACACTATTAAAAATGGGCATGGTTCCCAATGGTCATGTTTACAAATGGTCATGTTGAATAACGGTCATATTGACCAATGGTCATGTAATGGTCATATCTTAATGGTCACCTTTTTATTTATACCTTATATATACCCTTCAATTCATTAACACTTACTATTTCATTCCCAAAGGTTTTTAGAATTCATTTGATAATATCAATTATATTCCTAACATTTATTTTTATTTTAATAGTTTTGATGGAAGGTTTATTCTTCTTGGAAGAGTTCAATCCTATGGAGTATACCATTGCATGGTTTCTATTCTTTGGTTTTTATATCTCTATACTTGTGTTGGCTGTAATAATCGATATTATTACTTGACATGTAATATTGTTTTCGTAATAGTATTTCTATGTACTTCCATCATGAAAATTAAGAAAATAATCATTATGAAAAAGAAGAGTTCTTTTATTAATCAAAAAAGGAATTTTTTAGTCGTTACATCGTTCTATTATTTAGGAGTGGTTTGGTAAGGATTCTAAGGTATTATTTTTTTCCTTTTTCACTAACTTTATTAAGTTTTAATTTATATTGATTCTCATGGAGTGTCCTTTTATTGTTGATCCACCATTCTAATGAAACCTTTAAAAAGTTTGGAGACCCAATGTGGGTTTTTTATCAAAGTAGTTAGGTGTGACATGTAAATTTAGAGATTTTTATAGATGCATAAATTTTATTAAGAGGTGGATTGGTTTGAAGTTAGTTGTTTGGGGTTCTCTATTTCAAATTTAATTCTTTTATGTGATTTCCTTATTGAGTTTGGTGGATTTCCAGGGGAATAAAGGGTCGTGGTGGGGAGAATAGTCACACCCCGACCCTAATATTCATAATTATTTTATTTATTTATTTATTTAAATTTTTTGGAGGTTTGGGTATTTTTATATGGTAATTTTTTAATTTTTTTAACATTTTTGTGTGTCACATAGTTTGGTCACATGTTTTTTCAAACAGTGAAAAATCCAAGTATGTGAGTTTCTAATCTTAAAAGAACAGTTTTTCTTAGTCAGCGCATGGTTTATCAAACCATGTAGGCCAACTGTAAAGGTTTCTCAAATGTCTAGTGTCATTTTCATGGTTGGTGTATATTTTTCCCAAGCATGCAGATAAACCATATGACTCTACCAAGTCCGTAAACTTTTATTTTTCCTAAAATTACCCTATGGGTTTAAACCTTATTTTTAGCCTCCCTTTTCCCTCATACCCGTGTTACCCCCCCCCCCCCCCAACTAGGGAAACCCTAGGCATGTGACCCCTTTCTCACAACTTCCCATATCTATCAATTTCTCTTTTAATTTGGTGTATGATCTCCTCATATCATCATTTATCCTCTTTAATCTCCTTCTTCTCTTTGTTTATTCCCCCCTCCCTCTTTCCCCCTTATTTCATCATGAGTGGGATAGACCCTAGGGTGTAGGGCTAGCCTATTTTATATGTTTCCTTGTATATTTGGTTTCTTAGGGCATGTGGATTCCTCCCGGGACCTCCCTTCTGGTTTTATTTAAAGGTTTTTTCATCTCAATAGTTGATTAAGGTAGGTTTTCTCTATTTATTACCTATAATTTTCAAAACCATTGATTTCTTTTCTTTTTAATTAAATATTAAATGTATAGTACTTGTATTATATATATTTATGAATCACCTTGATAGGGAAACCAAGAATCTCTTGGTTTCCTTTGATTTCAATGGACTTTTCCTTTTAAAGTGTGTGTTCAAAAATTATTTGGATACTACCATACACACCTGGTGTTTGATGGATACCCAAAATAATTTTACTCACAAGTTTTTATGTTTTTATAGGATTTTTGGTTTTCCAAAATGATTTCTTAAATTATTCTTAATTATTACTTAGAATTTAAATTATTTCATGAAATTCCAAGTATTGGTGAAATTTTTAAAGACTCATTTGAATAAGAATGTGTGGTTTGAAAAAAAATGACATAGTTAGATGGTCATGAACATATAAATAGGCTTATGTATTAATATTCATGTATGTATAAATTCATATGAATATATGTGAATGTGAACTTAGAATAACATAAATATATATACATGTAAATGTATATTCCTATGGAAATAAAGAAAAATCTTGGAATTTAAATTCAATTTTTGAAATAAAATATCCTTTTGAAGGTTTTTAAATGCATTTTTAAATTCAAATATAAGGCATGATCATAACTTTAAAAAATATGTTTAAAACCATTAACCAATATTATATATAAAGTTCCATTGGTTTGGTATTTTTAAAACTTCGTGGGAATTCTCAGGTGCTTGGGTAGGTGAACTTAAATAGGATGGGTTCCCTTTCCACTAATTATGTTAGTGAAGCATGTTTTGGAACCCTTTCACTAGACAGTGATGTGTTACTAGTTTTAGTCCACTAATTTAGGATCTTCCTAATTAGTGATGTATGTATACATTTACCCTATACCTTAGTGACCCTTAGAGTGTTTTACTATGATTACTATTTCTTATTACTGATCATGTGTTTATTCTCTTTATCTGGATTACTTTATAATTTTATGATCTTATAGCCTTTCCCATTCTCCCTTTTTATACTTATATGACTTATTTATGATTGTTGAGTTGTTTTTTTATCTTCTATTTATCACTTTACATCTTAGCTACTTTTATGTATCCTGTAATTTAATCGAGTTCATTGAGTTCTTTTCATTATTTTCTTACGAATTATTTGATTAAGGTTTTACAAATGGTTTTCTGAAGATTAGTGCCTGAAAGTTGACTGATTTATAAAAAGTAGTTTTAAAAGGAAAATCTCATGGATTTATTTTCCAAAATTATGAGAAAAACCTATATATTAAATAGTGTATTTAAAAACTAGTATGGAAATGGATCCCTGATTAAATTTTAAGCATGTGGCAAGGTGGGTGGTGGCCTACTGGGCATTTTATGCTCATGTCTATTCTATACTATTTAGATTCAGGTTTTGTTCATGACTACTCTAGGAGAAACTGTTGTTCTAATTTGGATGGAGTGTGACCTTGGGTCATAGGGGATAGTTTTCCCAAGTTTGTCAACTATTTATTTTCATTTTAGTTTCTTTTATCTCATCATCCATGTAGGAATTTTTTAGCTCATATGGTTTGAGGTATAGTGATATTACAATCGTCGAGGATAGGAATCTGGTGGTGGTCGTTTATGTAGTCCATCGTATCTAGGTGAGTGGATTAGTCTATTTATTGATTTTTTTTACTGATGTTATTGTGTTGTTTGATTTATTATTCCTGTATTTTTGTTTTGGTGTGGATGTTTGACTTACAGATGGGTCATGCTGAAATATTATTTGATTTTATTTACTTGTTTTTTTTGGTAACACCATTCCCAAGTGTGTTTATGTGATTCCTAGGAACTTATTCCCATCTTGTGGGGATCAGGAATGCCCTTCTGGACCTGTCATGGGTCGGCTCAGTCATCTAATGGATGGGTAGATCAGGTTGGTTTGTGACACGAATAGTACTACCACCAACCCTATATCAAGTACATGACATGTTCCATGTATCCCTCTTGAGAAATTACATACTATTTCCCTCACATATATTTAATTCGAAGGTGGTATAGTTAGAGAATGATCTCTCTTATAAGGAGGATCTGGTGATGATCTCAGACCATAGTGAAAAATTTCTACTCAACAAGACTACTCACCTATTTAAAGTACTATGGTCAAACCATATATACAATAAGGAGGCATGGGAACCATGGGAAGCAATAAAATAGAAGTACTCTCATTTATTTTCATCTTAGTGGGTAAAATGAAATTTCGAGGGTGAACTTTCTTAAGGTGGGAATAATGTAACAACCCAAAATTTTATCAATGGAAACTCTCTTTTGATTATATAAATGTTTCATATTTAGTAATGAAATATTATATAAAAGCATTCACCACATGATAAAACCAACAACATTTTATTATATTAATTTTAAAATGAAATTTAGAGTATAAATACACACATTAAAATTCAAAACATTACAATGGGAAAACATATAAAAAAAGATAACAAGAATATGAAAATATAGATCTCCTCGATCCCCTAGAATAATCACACTCAAAAACAACACTATAAAAATGAAACAAAATATTAGTAATGAAACATTAGTTTTGAAAACGAAAATATATATATATAACCTTGATATAAAATAAAATTGAATAAAGAATTAATAAAATATGAGGTATTTATAGAAGTTAGGGAACACATATGACCATTAAAAATATGAATATTAAAATAGTAATCTGGCCATTAGCAATAGTAACCTGACTATTAAAATAGTAACATCACCTATGAAATTGTAAAATAATATTTATATATCTCAAAAAATGAAAAATATGACATGTTTATATCATGTTATAAGTAAATAAATGTTTTAAAAATGATAAAATAAGTGTTTATATTTTTCTAAATCATATATGTTTTATTTTTATTTTTAAAAACAAATATAAAGTTTTGAAATAAAATTCATTTTCATTAGATGTGTTTATAAAATAATATAAAGTTTCATTATAATGATAATATAATTTTATTAAAACGTGAGTAATTTTTCAAAGGGTCATAAAATTGAACATAATATCAAAACTGATATTTTTCAAATAAATGATAATCTTATTTAAAAAATTAAATTTATCATATTTAGTAAAAAAATTCAAAAAATTCATTTCAATTTTTGAATTTTCACATTAAAAGGTGAATTTTTGGTTTTTTTCTAAAATAGTTGAATTTTAAGGAATGTGAAAATAAAACAAAATATGGTAATTTTTATTATAAGAAAAATACATGTATATTTGAGTAATGGATGAGTTAAGTGACCATAATATCAGCCTCACATGCTTAAATTATTGTATTTAGTAAGAATAATAAATACTATTGATATTCTTGATCTAAAATAATAAAAAATGATTATTATATATATAAAACACCCCTCTCCTCCCCTTATAAATATCAACTATCACATCCCATTCTCCTTGCACATTCTAGCATCCTTACCTTTCTAAATATGTACCAAATTATCTCCCCATCCCCTGCCCCATATACCTAGAATCTTTTGTTTCTTCAAAATACCACTCCAAGGTGCCTTAAGGGGAAGTCTAAGAGAGGAAATCTAAAGAGGTAATATTCTTAACCAAACTATATTTTGATTCTTTATTAGTATACCTTATAATATTTTATTTCTTCTATGATAGTATGATAAAATATTAATTTTAAATGTATTAAATTATTATAAAATTTATGGAATATCTATTTTCTAACTTCCTCTTTTCTCTTATTCTAAAAATAAAAACATTATCCATATTATGGTCGGTTCACTACCTCCATAGATGATGTGATCCATTTTCCATTACCGCCTTCATGGATGGTTGAAGTACACTAATAATGGTTAAAAATGACCTAAATATTTATATTCTATATTATATTATAGAATTAATATATGTCCATAATATTAAATTAAATGTAATAAGTTCATCATGGTCACAAAACCCACCTTGTTTCGAACCATCCTGGGTACCCTAGTAACCCGATAACTAAGACGGCATTGACAAAGCCCGAAGGGAGTTCCTGATCCCCACGGGTTGAAAACTAGAACCTGGAATCATACAATATGAAAGTGGGAATGAATTTTCCACAAACACAATGGAAGCAATATAAACAAGTCAGTATGAATATAAGAAAATATCTATAGGGAGAAGTGTACTATAAGTCAAATAGGTGTAAAAAACCAATGTACAACTCAGAGTACCAGAAAATGGGAGAAAATCCCAAGTTCGAATGAAAATCACTCTCTAATCCCACGGATCCACAGATACTACCACCTCTAAATGGTGCTTTACCCTTGATCAATCCTAGAAGAATATAATCTATAAACACCTAAAGGCACAGGTGGTGTGTGAGATAAAAGACAAGAAGGTTCTCATCAAGGATTCCATAAAAGATTTAAATATTTAATTAACCAAATAAATCTTTCAATTTTAAATAAATATATTTTTCATTTCAAAATAATATTTAAACAAATCATTCTTTATAATTAAAATGATGGAAATACTTTACACAAATAGACTAACCAAACATTTTACATAAACCAGTTTATATAAATTCATAAGGCATGAAAAATATTTTACAAGAAACATTAGAATGTATATTCATTTCCAATATAAATAAGTGAGAAACATGGTCATGTGCCAAAAGGTATGATAGTTCCAGGATATGGGACTCCACACACTCAAATAGTCATCGCAGAAAATGTGTACACACGTCCTCTTCGATACTGACCAAGGAGGACACGTCAGCATCCCATCTCAGATATGACCTACTTTATTTATGTATTTTTAGTGTTTTAAATCATAGAGTGATGTCTGGATAACTCACTAACTACCTAGGCTTTCATGTGCTCTAATAAAAGTAAATGATGGGAAATTTATTTCAAGACTGCTTAAAATAAAATTCATCCCATTCCCCCATTTCAAATATTCCAATTTTCTATTTAAAAACCAAGATGGGTTTTCAATAAAATCATGCCATTTAATGATAAAACCAATGGGTTTCTATCAAAACCATTTTAATACATTTTCTCAAATATCTCTTTAAAATCAATTTCATCAAATCAATTTCACAATCCAAATTCCACAAATTAAATTAAACAATTTAATTTAATCAAATTCCATCCAATTTCACAATTTAAACTCAAAAATTTAAATTTCAAAAAAAAATATCAATTTCACAAACACACCCCAATTCAATGGAATTGAGTGTTTTTTAGAATTTCATGTCAAATCCAATTTAAAAAACCCAATTCAATGGAATTGGGTTTTTAAATCAACAAACATAAAGAAATTTCATTTACATTAAGAATTTTTTTTAAATCAAACAATTGAATTCAAATCAAAAAAATTAGTGTTAATAAAAATTGGCCATCATAATGGACCCCCTACCTCAGGATCACTAGATCTCAAATCACAAATCCCTAAGTTGGAAAGTCCAATAAGGAACATCGGCAATGAATATTTGAGAATCTACCCTAGATTCAAGATTTAAAATATAGGGTATTAGATTCTACAACAACCCATAGATCTATAAAACCCTAGGGAGAAAAGGAGAGAAAGAGGGAGAAAGATAATGGGAGAAGAACTCTTACCAGTAGGATATCAAATGTTGTTCTCCTAGCTTCGATTCACTTCTAGCGGGGTGTAGAGGGGCCGAAATCACCTCTTGGGAGATCCTAGGGAAAAAGAAATAATAATGGGTCCATACAGGTCTGTCAAGCATCTAAAAATAGGGTTTTAGGATTTTAAAAATTAATTTTTAGATTAAAAAATCTAGTACACACAGTTAGCTGGGAAGGGCTACATAGTTAGACAAAACTGTGTGCCCTAGTAGTGTTCCCCTTTTAATGGGTTTCATAGTTTCTCCTCAGTGGGCACATGGCTTTTCAAACCATGCGCCAACCATGCAAACCTCACTACCTTGATTTGCACGATTTTCTCTTATGGGGCGCATGGTTTGGGAAAATCATGCGCCAACCATGCACAGCCTAGATAATTTAAAAAATTTCAAGGTTTTCACTCAAAAAAACCCAAACGAAAACCAACCAAAGCATGGTAAGAATAGGGGTTTATGAATACATGAAAACTTTAATAGAATGTTACAACCTCCCCACCATAGAAACTTCCTATCCCTAGAAATCCTACTAAGAATCTTCCATGTCAAAAGGATGAGGCCATTTCTCACCCATCAGTGCCTCCCTCTCCCACATATCATGAGAATCATAACCATACTATCATAGAACATTAATAAAAGGTATCTTCCTCTCATGAATTACCTTGGTTTTAGATCAATTATCCTGACTGGATTCTCATTCACATAAAAATCAGGTTCAACCTCAAGATCACTGCAGCTCATAACATGATATGGATTAGATAGATAATTTCATAGTTAAGATACATAGAATATATTATGTATTGACATCAGCTGTGGAATAAGTTCTAAATGTTAAGAAACTTTACCCACTTTCTCAATAACCTCAAAAGGTCCCACAAAGTGAGTAGAAAGTTTCCCTTACCTACTAATCCATTGATGACCCATCTAAGTTGAAACTTTCAAGAACACCTGGTCACCAACTAAAATTACAATGGTTTGTGATGAAGATCATCATAATATTTGTACCGACTTTGTGCCTTCAACATTATATAATGAATCAAATGAATATTTGTCGTCTTATCTTGAACCAAACTCGGTCCAATTAAGAAACATTCACCAATCTACGACCTACACAATAAATATATACAAGGAAAGCCATACAATGACTCAAAAGGATCCATTCTGATCACCGACCGGTAACTATTGGTATAAGAAAACTCAACCATCCCCAGGTGATCATCCCAAGCTCCACCAAAGTTGAGAACATAAACACAGAGCATTTCCTCAAGAATCTGTATATCTATTTCTGTCAGTCCATCTAACTACTGATGTTATGTCATACTCAAACGGACCTGAGATCCTAGTGCCTCTTTAAGGCCTCTCTAAAAGTGATAAGTGAACCGAGGATCCCTATAAGAGGATATAAAAGATGGAACTCTGTGAAAATGAAAAATATCTTTCACATAGATATTTCCCAAATCCTCAACTTTGGTTGTATCCTGAATGGATATAATGTGACAAAAAAAATTCAGTCGATCGATCATAAACCATATCGCATTATTCTTTCTCTTGGTGCATGGAAACCCAAAAACAGAGTCTATTGAGATCTCATCCCACTTCCAATTAAATACTGGAAGTGGTTGAATCAACCTCGAAGGTTTTTAGTGCTTGGAATTGACTTTTTGGTACGTATAACAATGAGCGAAAAAATCATCAATTCCACATCTCATACCTGGACACCATAATCTACGTTGCATTTCATATAATATATTCATGGTTCTTGGGTGCACTACCCACTGGGAATTATGGAAATCCCCCATCACATCTTTCCTTACTGCTAATATCACAACAAATCGATCCCAATAGCATAGAATTGCTTATTTGAAGAATGACCAATCATTCATAGTCTCCCCACCTTAAAGAGAGTCACTAATGCTTAGAAATTAATCATCAAGTTGTTATTCCTAAAGAACCATCTCAAGGAGAGAGAATTTTAATTGAACACTGTCCAATGAAAACTCATCCTCTGTATCCAAAACTCCAATATGAAACTATTAAAATAGAGTCATCAAGTTCCACTCTTCTGATGATTCCTTCACTGCATGGGTCAGATGTTTCCTGCTCAATGCATATGCAATGAAATCCCATTTCCCCAGGGTATAGGCAATGTCAAAGTAAAAAGATTTTAGGTATTCCACTCAATTCCTCCGATAGTGATTCAAATCTTTTTTGGAGAAGATATAACTCAATATTTTGTGGTCAGAACACATGGTAAACCTTTCTCTATAAAGGTAGTGTCACTAACTCTTAAGCACATGCATCATAGCTATGAGTTCAAGGTCATGGGTTGAGTAGTTATTCTCATGTTTATTAATATGACAAGATTCATTAGAAACAACATGATTACCCTATATAATAATGAATCCCAAACCTAAACTCGATGCATCACAGAAGACCACATAGCCCTGCCCAGCCTTTGGAAGCGTCAACACCAGTGTAGTAGTCAAAATACATTTTACTTTAATAAAATAATTCTAACATTTCTCATCCCAATAAAACTTTACACCCTTTCGAGTTAGAGAAGTCATTGGAGAAGCCAGCTTTGAGAATTCAGAAGGAAAAAAGTCGAAAAACTTGACAAAAAATAGAGGGAGGTAACTGCTTAAAGATTCTTGATCCAGGTTAAATGAAAACATTGATATTACTTTCCCCGAATTCAGATAATAAGGTCCATATCTACTTGACCTTGGGTCCCACTCTCCTTGAAAGATATGGAACACCCCATCAGGTGTTGTAAAGGAGAGACTTCAAAGATAACAATCAGTCCAAGATTTATTATAAATAATCCAATACATCCCAAATATGATGTCAAGAAGTTCCATTTAGAGAACGAGAAAACTCCAAGAAAGTTCAACATCTGATAAAGAGAACACACAAGTAGAACTATGGAAACCCTACTCTTTATTTCATCTAAGGGGTGTAGTAATATCCATCACATAAGAAAAAATATCCATAGAAAGATTTAGAATATTAACAAAACAGGTTGAAATAAATGAATGAGATACACCAGTATCAAATAAATCAGTCACTAATGACAAATCTATAGTGATGGTACCTCTCACAGTCACTGGACCCATGTTCGCTTCTTCCGGTGACTCTTCCACTGCATGAAGAAGCTTCATTCTAGATACCTATGGCTAAAACCCCTTTGTACGTTAAGAATATTATTACCCCACAGTTTTAGAAGGTGTTAATGATCTCGTTCCACTATTTAGAGTGGAATAGATATGGTATAACTTATTCAAGGGACCTGAGTGTCCATAGGATCCACAAATCTTGGGTTCCTCAGTGAAAATCTTTTTAGAATTCCCAGTCTTTCCACGCTGGTATAAAATCAAAGGGCCAATTCTAGGTACTGAAAGAGGTTTATAATGACCCTGCTATTGAGAACCATTATGATAATCATCATGCTTCCTATTTCCTTTAAATGAACTCACACTACCACTGTGAGAGAAAGGAATTCCTAACAACCCTGACTTTCCATCCAGGTCCATTTCGACCATTAGAACTCTATCCAGCACATCAGCATAAGAGGGACGCTTCAACAAGAAAACCTAAGAATAAATATTTGATTGAAGTACTAACTCAACCCATTGAGTATTCATATTTTCATTCGACCCTATCTTAGGTGAAAATTTCACAATCTTAGAAAAATGGTTTTCATAATCAGTCACGGTCCTATCAACCTGATCGAGTTTGAAAAACTTGATAGCCATAGCCAACACCATCAAATCTAGATAGAACTAGTCATTGAAAAGATATTTGAAGCCTTTCCAATCTAATATAACATGTTTCTTTTTCATCACCATCATTTCCTACCATATCTTACTAGGTCCCTCCATCACGTAGGTGGAAAACTTCACCTTGATTACATTTGGTGTCTCCAAGAACTCAAAAAAAATCCATCCTGATCAACCATTCCACATCCTCTTGAGGATCATTGGAGCCTTTAAAAGCTTGTGGAACCTATAAAAGAAACTCTTGAGAACAATTCTTAAAAACATCCCTCTGAGGTTCCACAGCTACAGCCTGAACAGAAAATGGAGGTGGTACATGTCACAGATCTTGGACAGTACGCATTATCACCTCAACCAGACTCAGGTCCATGAGAGGATTCTCTCACTGAGGTTCAGAAGAAACTTCCTCATAGATTTTATTTTCATGCATTATCAGATACATGATGCTACATAACATCAACATACAACAATGAATACATTGGATTAACACTCAAACAGAGAAACAAGACAAATAAATCCCAACAGATAAGAACACAAGATTTTTATTTCATCCTATCCAAATCAATAGAAGGTAAAAGACTAGAGATAATCCCAAATATGTCATTCCCAAACCACCCTTGGTGAATTAAGGTTCATTGTGGTGAGATCTAACTAGACACTCAGTCATGACTACCTCCTAAGTCCCAATAAGAACACTCAATTGCATACTGAAATCAAGGCATGATAAAAAAATGAACCTTTTTTACCACTTTGTCATGAACCATCCTGGGTACCCTAGTAACGTGATAACTAATCCGAAACTAACATAGCTTAAAGGGAGTTCTTGATCCACATGGGTTGGTGATTACCACCTCACATTGTACAATATGAATGTGGGAATGAATTTTCCACAAACACAATGGAAGAAATATAAACAAGTCATTCTGCATATAAGAAAATCTCTATAGGAATAAGTGTACCATGCATAAAATAGGTGTAAACAACCCAAAGTACAACTCAAAGTACCAAAAAAATAGATAAAATCCCAAGTCATAGTGGACACCACTCTTCAAGCCTAAGGATCAACAGCTACTACCATCTCCAAGTGGAACATTACCCTTGCTCAAACCTAGAAGAAGATAATCTACAAACACCCAAAGCCACAGGTAGGGTGTGAGATAAAATCCTAGTAAGATCTCACCAAGGATTTCATAAAAGATGCCAACATTTAATTAACCAAATAAAGATTTCAATTTTAAATAAATGGTTTTGGAATTTCAAAATCATATTTAAACAAATCATTATTTACAATTAAAATGATGGAAATAATTTACACAAACATATTGAGAAAACATTTTACATAAAACAATTTATATAAATTTAGAAGGCATGTAAAATAGTTTACAACAAAAAATGGCATGTATATTCATTTCAAATACAAAAAAGTGAGTAACACGGTCATATTCCAAAATGTATGATAGTTCCAGGGTATGGGACTCCACACACTCAAATAGTCATCACAGAAATATGTGTACACACGTCCTCCTTGATACTGACTAAGGAGGACATGTCACAATCCTATCAGGGATATGACCTGTTGTATTTATGTATTGTTTGTGTTGTAAATCATAGAGTATTTTCTAAATAACTCACTAACTACCTAGGATTTCATGTTATCAATTACAAATCAATGATGGGAAATTTAATTCAATAATACTTAAAATACAATTCATCCCATTCTCCTATTTCAAATATTCCACTTTTACATTTAAAAATCAAAATGGGTTTTTAATCAAATCATGACTTTTCTAGATAAAACCAATGGGTTTCTATCAAAACCATTTAAAACCATTTTCTTAAATACCAAATTGAAATCAATTTCATAAAATTAATTTTATAACCCAAATTCCTCAAAATTAAATTCAACAATTTAATTTACCCAAATTCCATATAATTTCACAATTTAAATTCAACAATTTAAATTTCAAAAAAAATCCATCAATTTCAAAAACACGACCCAATTCAATGGAATTGGGGGTTTATCCCAAATTCATGCCAAATCCAATTTAAAAAAAACCCAATTCAATGGAATTGTGTTTTTAAATCAAAAAATAAAAAAAAAATCATTTATATCAATAAATTTTATTTAAATAAAATAATTGAAATCAAATCAAGAAATTTAGGGTTAATAAAAGTTGTCCATCATAATGGAACCACCTACCTCAAGATCACTAGATCTCGAATCACAAATCCCTAAGAGGGAAATTCCAATGAGGAACATCAGCAACGAAGATTCGAGAATCTATCCTAGATTCAAGATCTAAAACTAAGGTTATTAGATTCTATAACAACCTGAATATCTATAAAACCATAGGGAGAAAAGGAGAGAAAGTGGGAGAAAGAGAACGGGAGAAGAACTCTTATCGGGAGGAGATCGAACATTGTTTTCCTAGCTTAGATTCTCTTCCTGAGGGGTTTAGAGGGCCCAAAATCACCTATTGGGAGATCTTAGGGAAGAATAAATCATAATGGGGTCATACAGGTCCATCGGACATCTAAAAAGAGGGTTTTGGGATTTTAAAAAATAATATTTGGGTTAAAAAATCTCGTAAGTACGGCTAGCTGGGCAGGGCTTCACAGTTAGACAAAACCCTGAAACCTAGTTGTGTGCCCCTTTTAATAGGTTTCATGGTTTCTCCTAGGTTGGCGCATGGCTTGTCAAACCATATTCTAACCATGAAAACCTCACTACATCATTTTACATGGTTTTTTCTAGCATAGTGCACAATTTGGGAAAATTGTGCACCATACGTGTACATCCCAAAAACTTTCAAAATTTCCAAAGTTTTCATCTGAAACAAACCCAAACGAAACCCAACCAAATCATGGTAAAATGAGGGGTTTAGGAGTACCTAAAAATATTAATAGGATGTTACACACCCAAATGAACTAAGCCTATAAATATTATAATATATATTTTTTGATTATTTATGAATAATATCGGATAATAAGAACCTTTTAGTCTTTTGGAGGCACATTAAATCCATATCATTATACTTTTATAGTTATGTATCTATTTCATAAATATCTCCCATAATTATCCACAACTAATATGACCTGGGACACATGACACAAACGACCTTGAGAGAGTCGAAACAAAAAAGGATATATCAACTAAATGAATATAAACTAAAAAAAAGCTTCATAATAAATAAAATATATTTGAATAAGGTTCAAAATAATGTATTTAATAAATCTAATTTGATTATTCAGGATGTTAAGTGAAAGTGTAGGGAAAATACAGACCTGAGGTAAGGAATCACTTCAAACCACCCTATTTTCTTTGGGTTATGCTATCACTCTCTTTACCTAAATTTAAATATTTATTCTTCTTATTTACTTCTTATATATTCTATATATATATATATATATCCTAGACACATATACCTAGTTTATTTGACCTTTCCTTGATAGGGACATACATGATGGGAATTTGTCCACCATGTTATGTTGTATTTGTGGTGGGTCTTGACTTATGATTACGTCATGTTTTATTATTCTCAAATTCCTATGATACTAAGATATTATGATTCTATATTCTTTATGTCATGTTTATATATGATTATTCATGATCCTTGTCTTTTTTGAAATCATGTTATGTCATTTGACTCATATGCTATGCTCCTTTATCATGATTATTTTCTTATTGTGCTTTATAGCTCACTCATTTTTTTTATATATTCCTCGGGTTATCCTATGTAGTTTTATAAGATAAAAAGGAATTAGGATCACATTATGAAAATTAAAATAATTATGTTATACTTTTAGTTTCATGTTGATATATATTGAACCTAGTCTCCCAAATATACTAGGCCTCTCAATCCTTGGGTCGTGTTTATTGAATTTGTATGTTAAAAGACATGTATTAATATGTGTAGGAGGCTTGGGTCTCTATATTATTTACATGTATATATGCTCCTTTATTTCCCTTAATCTCTCTGTTGAACTCTTATAGAAGTAACATCCATTTGACCAACCTGGGTTTGGCATCTTCCTTCTTCATTAAGTATTTAATTGTTCCATGGTAAAACAATATAGCTAATTTAGTTCCAAGTAAATAGGATATGAATTTATCTAAATAAAAAACAACTATAAGAATTTTTTTCCATGTTTTTATAGTTGAGATGGGAAGCATCCAAAGTTCTTGAGGCAAATACAATGACTTTTTTGGTGGCTACATCACTGGTGGGATGATCAATCTACTCTTCAATTTAATAATATATTCCTTAAACTCATAATTAAAATCAAAATAATCATATTTAAAAAATAATCTAGATAGAGGAAGAGAAATATTACATAAATCCTTGATAAAACTCTTATAAAATCTTGCATTTTCAAAGAAAATATCTAAAAAATTTCACACAAGTTGGGTAAGGAAATGAGTGTATTACTTTAATTTTTGATTTCTCAACCTCAATACCTTTTTATGAAATTACATGACCTAAGAATATTCCATTTTTCACCATGAAATGAAAATTTTCAAAATTCAAAATAAGGTCTTTTTCAATGAATGTTTTCAAAAAAAATCTAGATTTTTTAGGTAATAGTCAAAATAATTCCTGAAATTTTAAAATCATTCAAAAATACCTCCAGGAAGTCTTTAATGTGATCTTAAAATATACTTACCATGAAAATATGAAATGTTATTGAAGAATTACATTACCCAAATTGAATTATCCTGTAGGAAAATGTGAAAAAGGGTCATGTGAAGGAGGTCTTCTCCTGGTCATTGAGAGCAATGGGTAACTGTAAATAACCTGAAACCCCATCTAAAAAAACATAGTGAGTTATTCCTACCAATGTTTCTAGCATATGTTCAATTAATGGTATGAGGAAATTATCCTTCCAAGTGACATAATTCAGCTTCTTATAATTTATACACACTCACCAACTATTCTGAATTCTCATAGGGATCAACTCATTTTGGTCATTCTTCACAATAGTCAATCTGGTTTTCTTGGGAACTACATGGATGGGGCTAACCCATTGTGATTCAGATATTGGGTAAAAGATGTATTCTTACAATAAATTCCTAATTATTTTTTACTACATCCATTATAGTGGGATTTATCCATATTTGGGGCCACCTAATAGGTTTGGAATCCCCCTCAAGAATAATTTTGTGTGAGAAATTTTTGGGTTTAATGCATAGAATATCCCCTAAATTCCAAGGTATTTCTTACACATTATCTTTCCAAAGATCAATTAATGGGTGTTATTGGTTAGGTTATAGGTTATTAGAAATTATTAATATCAGATTTTACCCTTCCATTAGATATACATATTTTAAATCAATGGGTAGTAGTTTCAATTCTAGATTCAGCAGTTGTTCCAAAGATGAAATTAAATTTGGGTTTTGGACTTCCATTGATTGTAATTTCTACACAAAATATGGCATATAAGTTTCCTTTTCATTAAATAAATAACCAAATACATCAAGGAATTAATGATTTTCCTCTTCTTCCGACCTAAAGATAGATTCTTCAAAATTCTTTACAGTTTCATCCTCTATGGAATTTTCAATCATTAAGTGTTTTCCTAAAGTAAAATTTTCATGAAACATACATTAATATGCAATGGTTTCAGCCTCTTAAAAGTGGTATACTCTAAGGAGTGAATGGTTAGTTTAAGGGAGCTTCATTGAGTCAAATATTTTGAAATGGACATGTTGTCTCCAAACTCCAATGTGAGTTTTCCTTCATACACATTGATAATGGTCTTGGTTGTCTTCAAGAATGGTCTTCCTAAAGTGATGGGTGAGTGGTATGGATCTCTATATTCCTCCATTTTTATAACATAAAATTTTTCTAGGAATATTATGTTTTGGACTCTCGTAAGTACCTATTACAATACTCCTGCTAGAAAAATAGTAGATTTGCTCAAAATTTATATCACCACTCTGGTGGGATTCAAGGTACTAATTTGAAAAGATGCAAACAATGAGTGAGGAATAACATTTATAGAAGCACCTAAATCACACAAAGAACCCAAAAAAAATTTATATAACCAATGTTGTAAGATATAGATAATGTTCATGTATCTTGAAATTTTATGGGTAATTATAGTATGATAAGGACTAATATACTTCTCCCCAAATCAATACTTTCATTCCCATAAAGTCGCCTCTTATTTTTGAAATGTTACATGAGGGATTTAGCATACTTAATATTTTTTTAAGGGATTACAATAGGGTAATTTTGATGTCCACTTTTTGAAAATTTTCTAGGATTTCCCTTTAAATTTCAACCTCTTAAATTTTCTTATATTAGACTATCCTTGATGGGAATAAAAGTGGGTGGTATTTCTTTTTTATTTAATACTTTTCCATAGTGTTTCTGGTCTTTTCTTCCTCCTTGGTTTATCTTTCTATTCTTCCTTATTATCTCCTTAATCTTAGATCTAGTTTTCAAAAATCTTCCCAGGATTTACAGCTTTGTTTTACTCAGCTTCTTCTATGGTAGGCTATTCAGAGATGAGATATGTTTGTTCCGGTTTAGGCTATTATACACTTTTTACTCACTAATAGGTTTCTATTTTTCAAACTCATGGGTGGAAAGGGGGTGAATATTTTTTCTATTTTTAGTGGTTATCATGCTCACATTTTCCTTTGGGTTAGAGACTATTTTGATTGTAGTTTCCCTAAATTTCTATACATATGTCCCAAATAATTTCAACCTTATTTTTTAATTTATCTAATTTATTTCTTAGATCCTCAATCTCATACCCTTGTTGTTTTTTTATTGGGATTGATGTATTGGTCAAGGGTTGTTCAAAGGGTCTCTTTTTTGTAATTGAGGGGTTGTTATTAGTAATCACGTTACTTGAAAGGTTGTTGGAAGAGTGGTGGGTGTTGCCAGTAAGGGGGGTGGTGTGGGTACTAAATTTAGTAGTGGTTATATCCTAGTTCTATTGATTTCAAAATCCATACTAGACTTGGTTAGAATCTCTTTATCCTTGATTTTGGAATTGACTTAGCTAAAAGGTTGTGAAAAAAAATTTCAAGCCCTAAACATTAGCACACTGATCAATGAAATGGTTAGGTGATGAGCATAAACCACATACCTTATTTGGTTCTTATTGTTCACTGGTTTTCTTCAAAGGCATATATCTCACCAAACCAGTTATCTTTTCAAATATAGATTCAAGTAATGTGGATGAGTAATAATTTATTACCTTATGTATACCTCTTATTATATTACCTCGGGTGCCAAACTGTTGTGAGTTTGTAGAAATATTTTCAATCAATCTCTTATCTTCTTTTAGTGATTTATCAATAAAATATTTTTTGGATGGGTTATATAGAAAGTTCCTATCATTTTCTAGAAGTTCTTTGTAGAAGAAGACCAATAAGTGGTTCTCCTCAATTTATTGATGTCATAATCTGGCACAAATCTTCTTAAACCTTTCCCAATACTCATAGAAAGTTTATCCTAATGATTTTATAATGGTGTATAGTTCTTTCCAGATTATTGTCCTTCTGGAGGAGGTAAAAACACTTCAAAAAACTTCTTTATGGTTCATCCCAATCATGGATCTCTCCTGGTTATATATTGTAAAACCATTCCTTATAAGCTCCTATAAAAGAAAAGGGGGATTCCCTCCACTTGACTTACTCCTCAACTACTCCTCTTAGCTTTAGTGTTTAACACACTAGTGTGAAATCTTTGAGATGCTTATTCAGGTCTTCACCTATAAGACCATGGAACTCTAGGGAAATTTAATTAATCTAGTTTTGAGTTAAAAATTATTTTGTAAGGCTGGAATAGAAATTTTATTATTTTTAATGATGAATCATGGGTAACATAAATCTCTAAAAGTTCTATTTGGATTAGTTTCCATGATAGCAGGATATAAGTGATCATAGGAAATCTCACTTGATCCTATCAAGGAAAATTATTCAAATTCAGATTGTATATTTAAATTTTTTAGACTAGTTAGTATGTTTCTCTCTACTTAAGGGTCAAGAGTGAGAAGTTGGTCCGTTAAAGTTTTGGTAATGAAAATTAATTATTTCTTCTATCTTTTTTTATTTATCTTTAGAACTACCTCCCTGGAAATAAAACCAAGTTTTGACACACACCTATCATGGGGTGTAGCAAAATAAATTTTTATTTATTTGGTTAAATGTACTTATAGTGGTAACCTACGGTTATCTTCAAGAGAAGAGTGCACAAAAATATATTATTACTTGTAGACTAGTTAAAGGGGGGTTTGTTTTGAATTTAAGGTTTTTGAAAAAAAAGTGATCAATGAGTCAAATATTTAAAAATAGATTGATGAGAAATGTGATTGGTTCAAGGTTATATTTCCTCTTATAATTTTATAATATCCCTAAAATGGTTTTACTTCTCTCTTTGTTGGTTGATAAGTTCAATATTACTCAATAGATTCATCAAACACCTTAGGCTGAAGAATAATGTGGAGACTGATCTAATAGTGGTCATTATTTGATCAACCACCCTTTCTATGTGTGTGAAATATCAATGAACCCCTCCTAAAATTCCAAGTAAAGACCTTATTGGGTGTTGGTGTTCTTAGAAAATTCATGAGTAACTCACTGCCTTCACACACATGTCAGTGATTGCTAGACACTCACCCCCTAATACAACCTACTCTTTGAGATAAGTTTCACTAGGAGGAGGGAGATTATTAATTATCCACTTAAGTAGTAATAGTGAACAAGTTCAAAACCTTAAACACAATTTCATTCAAAGTATAAAATAGTGACTGAGAATCGAAATCAATTAACAGGAAGAATGTTTAATTCAACAAAGAATGGGGACTCAAAGATTACAAGTTATCTCCTTCCCTTCCCCAATCACTCGAAAGATTACCCCTTCATTCGAAGTGTAATAGAGAATAAATGATAAATAAAATTCATTAAAAAACTAAGGAAAATGTAAATAAAAATAAAGAAACAAAATTTTTGATAGCACTCTATATATCCTTGCAAACTGATATCTCTTTTTTCATGGCCACATGATTGATTTAAATATCTACAGTTCCCTCCTTTGTCAGCTGGACAAACCCCTGAGATCCTCATGTGTTTTAAATCTTTATCTTCCGCATTATTTCATAATTTCCAAATCTCCAAATAATCCACAACTTCCCTTCTATACTCTTGATTAAAATAACATTCTTATTATTATCTATGTAGAATAATCTTAATGGTCACATGTAGACTAATGTGGTAGCCCAAAACCTCAGGTTGAAGTCCAAATGAGTTCTCTAAAATTTTATTGTGATCTTCCTTCAGAAAAATTATGTAAAGTAATTTATTGTAAGTGGAGTCATCATAAGATAAATTATCTTACACATGTTAAATTCTCTTGATGATCCAAGAAATTCATTTACCAAATTATGTATCACTTTAAATCTTCTTACGCAGGCTCAATAATGCTCATATGGGAAGCTCACATGGATAGATTATCCTATGAAGGTTTCCCCATAAGATAAAATATCTTACGCATAATAAAATGACCCCAATTGTTTCTCTCCCAAATATATGAATAATCTTATGGGCACTCCATAATTATCCTATATGTAGGCTTTATGGAATGTTTTACTTAGCCTTTTTCCCATTTAAGTAGAATGATTCCAACATGAATTAAAACTTATTAAAATGAAATTTAAGCCTTCAAATTCACCTATAGACCTCCTGTAATAAAATAAAAAAACCTATAATTAAATGTATGATCTATTATAAAAATTACAAATATGAAACATTTAACTTTAAATCAAGTCTTAAACCTTTTAACAACTAATTTCCATGCTATTCTGCAAACCAAAAATGTTATAATTTCATTCCAAATGAAAAAAAATGATGGGAATAAATCATTAAAATTAAAATTTAAATATATGAAATATTGACTATGTTAGAATCTAAAACATGTTTCTATAAAACTTATTTCAAAATTTTCTAAATTAATAAATAATTAATCATCAAGGGAATGTTTAATCCAGAAAGATTCTGGAGAGTTATTCATGGAAATAAAAATATTTTAGAAATTCTTCTCCATCAATGAAAAGGAATTAGAATACTACCTATATTTATTTTATACAACACCTTTAATTCATAGCATGTTCCTACACATTATTAATTAATAATAATTGATATTTAAATTATAGAACTAAACATAGAATATAAAGAAAATTAATCATCATATCATGAAATGAATTTGTAATAAAGCGTTTTTTAACTAAAAAGAATCAATTTATTAAAAATGAGTGCAAAATAATAATAAACACCATGTCATATTAATATTTGTTAGTATAAATAAACACACTAAGAATATTCATAAATTAAAACTTAAATACAAACTATAATAATGATGCTTGCATCCTTCCTAAATTTTCTACCCTACCATCAGTGCATTTTTTCCAAAAAAAAACACTTAGTTGGATGTCATGGTCCTTATATAAAATCACAGGGGGCCAAAAAACCTATGGTCTATCCAGTATCTCTTTGAAATTAAGGGTTCTGTAATTGTTCACAAGGGGTCCTAAATATCTGTTTTTTAGATAGTCCACAGCCTTCATTGCTTGTTAACTTAAATAACCCTATTTTCCAACCAAACCCATGTAAACTTCACTCGTTCCTAACTCCAAACTTCATCCTATCTCTCAACCAAAATATTTGATACCTAGTTATCATGATTTTCCCCCACTAGACCCCACTTGAGTTGGTAGTGAAGACAAAAGTGACCCCCAAAGCCTGCCTCTAACAGGCCCTGGGTTTGCGACTTGCATCGGGGTATCTATCACACATAGGGAGGCATTATCTTCATAAATTTCAAGGAAAATATAGTAAAACCACCAATAAAATTCATATATAAATTAAAAAGTTGAAAATTTCCATACACAAACCTTCTCTGCATGTCAACAAATACAATTCAACAAAGTAAAATTCGTGAATGACCACATAGACTCCACTTCAATTTCTCAAATATTAGCACGCTTAATCTCCATCGAAAAGTCCTATAAAAATCAGAAAAAATATAGAGGGAAGAGTACTTGGGAGTACTCAATAGGATCATAACTCTACAAAAATTAATATCCATGTGAAATAAATGTGTCGGGATAGACATGAGTGATGTCAATTAAGAAAAATGATAAAGCATGTATCAAAAGTAGGGATGGGAAATCTATTGTATCCAAAAGTAAACAAAATCCCTTTTTCCAACTACATCGCATGAAACCAACATATTAATCCAATAATACACTAGTGTAAATAAATTAGAGTGATATAAAATTTCCTAAAGTATATAAAAGTAAAGGAATAGGGCCCAAAACAAATCACCACTCTTTTATCCATCATAATCAATCCAAAATATTAACATTATAACTCACCAATCACATTGCCATCATAATAACAACCATTTTCACATCACCATGGCTATCACACCATCACTACATCATCAAGAAAATCAAATCAACACCATATTCACATTAAAAAAACCATTGCTACATCACAAGTGTCACTACATCACCACATTGGTATCTCATCAACTCCTTCTATAACCTCGAGCTATCACAACCCAATATATGAAATAACCTTAATCTATCACCACCTGGGGATACACTATTACCAAATCAGCATTTAACAGTGGTAGAAAATCCCTTCATCAGTGCTAAAAAAGTGTTTATAATCAAAGCATGGTTAAAAGCCAGGAACTTTTAACAGCGCTTTTTTTAGTGCTGATACAGGGTGTATAATTTTTTTCCCATGCACCCCCTATCAATGCTTTCCACCCCCACCCATTTATCAGCACTTCCCCCACCCCTTTATCATCACTTTATATTATCACCCTCTCGCACGCGCTCCTGCCTCCAGTGAGTTTCGAACCTAAGACCTCCATCTTATACACCAGCGCCTTTACCACTCCCCTATACTATTTTATTTTATATTTTATGATATATTTATATATATTTCATCACATTTTTTATCCATATATTTATATATATATGTGTGTGCGTTTATATATGTGTTTATATGTTAATAAATATATATTAAGCGTAAATATATTTAATTATTTATTTACAAAATTAAATTTTTATATGTGAATATATAAAAAAAGGTATATATTTTTATATATTTGATTATAAATAAAATTGCGTTATAAAAATAATAAAATTTAAAATCAATAATATTAATATTAATGTAATTCTTGGGAATAAATTTAGTCCCTACTGAAAAAGGGCAAAAAGACCCCCATAAACGAGGCTTAAAATCCATCGAAAGTTAAAAAATTAGGACACCTCGACTAAAAATTCAGTTTTAGAGGCCTTATAAGACTTTTTTGGCCGAGAAATATGTGGAAAAGGTTTACCTATATCATTAAGGGTGTAAATAATGTCGCAGGCTTCAATTTTATATGTGGTAGAGCCCAAACGGACACCCGGATCAAAATTTATGACCATTTGAAGTTTGAGTTACATTTTCAACTTATTTTAGATATTTTATTATTTTTTGATTTTTTTTATCTTCAAATTGGTATTAAATGACTATTACTCAGTAATAATAATAATATTATTAATTAAAAAAATTGTTATTTTATAAGCTATTTTCATTAAATATCTTATATATTAAGTGTAAATGCCTATTTACCTTATCTAAAACATATTTAAAAAATATA
Source organism: Viscum album (assembly GCA_963277665.1). Classification (NCBI taxonomy): domain Eukaryota; kingdom Viridiplantae; phylum Streptophyta; class Magnoliopsida; order Santalales; family Viscaceae; genus Viscum; species Viscum album. Next base: position 1,721,017,129 of record OY728141.1, read on the forward strand.
TATATTATATTTATATCAATATAAATATATTTATATATTAATATATTATTTTTAATGAAATATAATTTTTTTTGTAGTATACTTTTATCATCGCTTTTTTACAAGCGCTGATAAAAGACCTCATTTATCAGCGCTTGTAAAAAACGCTGATAAAGGTCCCCCTTTAACAGAGAGTTTTTAGCATTGTTGACTGACTGAATGGGCCGAAGGCCTAAATTTTTATTTGTTTTTAGATAAAACCCCTTTTAAGGATAAAGGGGGAAACCTCACATGACTTCAAGGACGTGAAGACATCAACAAAAAATGAAAGCCACAACCCATAACAAGACTATTTAGAAATACTTCAACCCAGCAACAAAATTATTATGGAAAACCTCCACCATTGCATGATTGTTCAGCAAGCTGTCCCGTGTAGAAGTGCACGGGCCTAGTGCTTTTTTTAGCACTGATAAAAGGGTTCTTTAATAGTGTTTTTAGCTTGCCCTGTTAAATCCCTAACTCTGGATAAACCCAATTTTTTAGTAGTGATATGTGTACATGTCATAGACTTAAGTCATTATAGATCATAAAGTAATGCATGTGTCGTAACCTTGATCCATTACAGTACCCCTCCCACCCACACACACATATATACACACTACATTATAATCCATTACATATCTTGTACATATATAAATTCATTTCACAACCATAATATATTACATACTATAAATTCTATACATGCAAGAACCTTAAGCCATTATAGCCCATATATAGATTCTCTACGCCATAAGTTGTTATAGCTCATGCAAGTATACACATAACTAAAAGTTATTACAGTCAGAATGCATAGTATCATAAGATCACAAATAATCAAGAAAATAAACAGACAATCATACAAAAAAATAGAAAACCAAAATCATTAATGATCAATGAAACCTCACAATATATCATTATGAAACATCATAACTACAACAGATAATTAAAGAACCACATCAATTCATACTCTATTAATCACCACTACATCATACAAGATATCACCACTAAGTGTTATTATAAACATCATGATAAATTCTTATCCTCCCAGGACTCTCATCATTAGGATTTATCAAACTCTATAAACAAAAAGTCCACATAACTTCTTTACGAGCTTACACCGGTCTTCAAAACTCCTTTCATTTTCCATGCTCGTTGGTTCTTCGTCATTTGTTTGAAGAAAAAAATAAAAAGAACTTTCATACCTTTTCACTTGGTGCCTTTCTTTGGTAGACCTCTGCAACTGTCATTGTGTTTGAGCTCCTTTTGGTACTGCAAATTTCAAAGCGTGAACTTCTTGTGCTCAAGCTTTTGTAGTCCTTGAACTCTCTAGTACTTCAAGCCTTGGCAATGCCATCAGAATCTGACCTCCTTTCAGAACCTCCCCCGACCTGTCTAGTGTTTTTGAAACTGTCGTGCTTCCTGTATTTTTCAGAACGTTCGTAACTTGATAAAGAGATTAAGAGTGAAACATTCTCATCTTCCCTTGACTAAATCATGACAGCTATTAAATTCTTTACATTCCAATTTTATAAATAAACAAAACTCGGTGAGAAAAAACTTGATAAAGAGATTAAGAGTGAAACATTCTCATCTTCCCTTGATTAAATCATGATAGATATTAAATTCTTTACATTGAAATTTTATAAATCATTTTCTAAAATGTTGTGGTTGTTAATGTCTTTATAAATAAATCTGCATGATTACCACATGATATAATTTTTTGGCTATTGATCTTACCATTCTTCTAAAGATCATGTGTAAAAAGAATTTTGATGAGATATGTTTTGTCTCGTCACCTTTGATGTACCCTACATTTTTTCTCACACCCCTTGATATTCTCACCCTCCAATTGAACTATAAAATCCACATTATACTCATGTAAAATAGTGAGAATGTCATTATTACAAATGGTCAGGTAAGGGGAAATACAAAGTTAAAAAGAAACATGCACACACACACATGTAGGAAGCTAGGGAGACTCAAACCCGAGACCTCCCTGACGTCCCATAGGGCCCTTTTCCACTGGGATAGGCCCCGAGGGATAGTGAGAATATCATTATTCATTGTTAATCCACAATTTTTTCAAATATTATGAATAGTTGATTTCAACCAAATACATTCTTAACTTATTTCGTGAATAACAATCAACTCAATATGATTAGAGGAAGTCATAGAAATTGTTTGATTTGCATAACACTATAAAATGGTTATTGTTGGGTCCATGAGAGACCTTCTTCCCATAAAACCACAAGATGCAACTCCATCAGAACTTATGAAAGCAGAACAAAGTTCTGGAAAGAACCTGTGCACCAACATCTGAAACTTGAAAAAAAAACTTCTTTCAAATCACCATGCTGCTACACCCACCTTTCAGACAACACAAACATGACTAGAGAAAACAATGAAGAATGAAACAAAACACAAGATATTATGTGGTTCAGGCTTGCGCCCTAATACATGGGGAAGTATTTCCTTACTTTGATTCTGAGAAATAGAGGATGATTACAATGCTCAAAAAATTGTTAATCACAAGTGTTTGACCCTCCTTAAATAAAAGTTCCGAACTGGTGCTTTCGATTATCACCAACATCAGATTCTTGTGGGATGAAGTCCACCTCAACTGATCTTCACGGGTGATCCTTCGTTTGGTCAAGTACCTCCACCACCTCAAAATTACCTCATGGTGAATAGTGTTATCTTCCAAAGATCTTCTGGTTTCTCAACTTTTCTCACACTTCCTCTAGAAAGCATCTTCCAATGGTTTGACTTTTTATAGTTCCAATTGACCTTGAATCTGGTCATTCAAACTTGTTGGTGTCGTTCACCATGCCATTAGACATCCAGAAGACTGGCCTCTAGATTTTCTCCTTCTGTTGCCTTGGTTTTGTTAGTTTGAAAATGGTTTCCACACTTTGGTCACAGCCCAACAATCTCCCACTTGGAAATCATCTTTCCAAGTTCAACAATTAAGCCCCCCTTCAGCTTTGGTAAACCTACATCTGTTCTCTGAACTTATTCAATGCAGTATCATGGTTTCCCACCACATCTTCTGATCAAACTAGTCCAAATGAGGCACAACATCACCTTAAGACATCCCAAGTAACCACCTTTATTAACATATCTGTTGGATTATGTGTCCCTTCAATCTTTTGTAATTTCATCCCCCCATCCTCCAAAAAACTTCTGAATGAAGTGAAACTTCAATTGAATATACTTCATTCAAGAATGAAACGTTGGATTTTTAATAGGTGAATCACATCACTTCACCACTTTCAAGATCCTCCAAAAAAACTTCATCCAATTTAACTCCTTTCCCAATTCCGTCAAGGAGATGTACTCAAATTTCATTGTAGAGAGAGCAACCACTAATTGAAGCATGGACATCCAAGTAACCTTCATTCTGTTGAATGTAAACACATATTCGAAAGTGATATTTTGGGAATATGAATTCCCTCCAAAGTCTAAATCCAAAAAACCTTACAAAGACTCATATGTTCTGAAGCCAAGTTCCATTCTTCCAAAACCCTTCAAGTATCAGAGAATTCATTTCACCATCTTCTAGTGTTCCCTTATAGGGTTTGACATGTACTGGCCGACGACTCCCACTACTTGTGCATTGTCTGGATGAGTACAAACTGTGAAATATATCAAACATACAATAGCTAATTCATATAGAACTTTAGCCATGTACTCAAATTCTGCTTCTATTTGAGGTGACTTCTCCTTAGCTTGAAATGTATGGCTAGGGGTGTGGTCACTAGTTTCACTTCACTCGTTTTGAATCATTTCACCACATTTCAAATGTAGTCTTATTGAGTCGGGTATAGGGTACCATAACTTCAGTATCTGATAATCAAATTCCCAAAAATCCATTTTTTTCAAAACAAGGTCCTTCATCTCAAAGATTTTGAATAACTCTGCTTTTCGTTCTTTAATCATTTCTTTCACCCAACCTGGTATAAGAATGTTATCAATGTAAAGTAAAAGAGTGATAAACTCCCATCATCAAACACATTCCAATTACAGAAATGATCAGCATTTATTTAGATGGAAATTCTGTTCCAACATGAAATTGTTGAACTTCCAATTCTAATTCCATGGAACTTTATTTAGGCCATAAAGGCTACATCTTAGCTTGTACACAAGGTATTGATTATGATGCTTTTTGAAACCCTCAAATTGTTGCATAAAGATTTATTATTCCAAGCCCTTGTGAAGGAATGATGTCTTCACATCCATTTTCTCTATATGCAATATTTCTAAAGAAACCATGCTTAACATTATTCAGATTGTTTTATGCTTAACTACTAAAGAAAATATCTTCAAGAAATCAAATCCTTCCGTTGGTTGAAATCCATTTACAACTAGTCTATCCTTGTACTTCCTCCTTCCACATGTCTCCTCCGTTAGTCGAAAACCCCACTTGTTTTGTAATACTTTATTACCATAAGGTCTTTCCAACAGATCCCATGTTCTAGAAACATGGAGAGAATCAAGATCATCCCTCATAGCCAACTCCCACTACTTTCAGTCTTCCAAACTCCTTGCCTTTTCCAAGATCTTTGCTTCCCTATCATTCATTTGAAGCAAATACTGCAAAGTATACCTTTTCACTTGGTGCCTTTCTTTGGTAGACCTCTATAACCGTCCCTATGTCTGAGCTCCTTCTAGTACTACAACATTCAAAGTGTCTCGAGCTTCCAAAATCCTTGAAATATCTGGTGCTTCAGGCCTTAGCAATGCTATCATAATCTGACCTCCTTTTAGAACCTCCTTCAACCGATCTAGTGTTTTTGGAAATTTCATGCTTCCTGGATTTTTCTGAATGTTCGTAACTTCTAGATGCCCATCTAGGTGAACCTTAGCTTCTGATGATACTTTATTCTCATCAAAAATTCCCTCTTGGTTCTGATCCTTCCATGGGATCTCTCTGTTGAATATCATATTTATGACTCTTGAAAACCTTTTGAATATTGTTATCTGATAGCTGAAAACCAAATGATTCATCGTCGTAGCCCACAAAGTAACATGATTGAGACTTAGCTTCTAACTTGTCTCATTCCTTGGAATCAACATAGACATAAGATATCATGCTAAAGACTCTGAGGTGGTTGAAGTCAAAAAAATTTCCCGAACAAAAGGCTTATAGTAATTGCTTCCCAATTAGAAAAGATGAACTCCAATTGATTAAGTATGAGACAAAATTCATCGATTCCTCCCAAAATATTTTGGGAAGCCCCACTTGAATCTGCATGTTCCTATATTTCTACACTAAATTAAGATTCATTCTTTTTGTAACTCCATTCTATTCCAGATTCTTGGACATGATCTTCTCAAACCAAATCCCCTCCCGCTAGTAAAATCCCCATAACTCCCTACTTCTATACTCACCACCATTGTCCTATCGTAAGAACTTCAATTTTCTTATTGTCTCTTTTTCCACCATAGCCCTCTATCGAACAAAACTCTCAAACACCTCAGAAATGTGACTTAAAATGTACACCCACACTTCAGTGTGGAGTCGTCGATTAAGACCACATCGAAAAGTTGACCTCTGTGAGAGCGCACCGAAGTCGGTCCCCAAACATCCATGTGAACAAACTCCAACTTATGGTGTTTTATTGTTTTTCCTTCTGTTTCTTTCCAAGGACATAATCCTTTCACATTCCTAAATTTTTTATTTCAAACATCAAAAATCCTTTGGCAGTAAGGATCTCCATTCCCTTCTGATTGTGATACCCCAGATGGTCATGCGACAACTTAGAGGAAGTTATTTCACCGATATAATTTTCACCTTCCAATCCTCCTATAAGGTAAAAAGTTCTGCCTGTCACTCCTTTTGCAATAAACATGGACCTGCATGAAATTTTCCATGTACCACCCACAAACAAAAGTGGATAATACTATATCATCCAGTTTCCCGATGGAAATAAGTTTCTTCTAGAGGATTTGAATGTGTTGCACATCCTTCAACTCCAGTGTGCTTCTGTTCCTTGTCTAGAGTAAAGCATCACCCTTCCCCACAATATCTAGGGCCTTGTCGTCTGCAAGGTGAACCTTGATAAGTCATCTAGAAGTATAATTTATCTTTCCCCCCTAAAAATTTGAGTGGAATGAAGTTTTGGAGTCTATAACCCAAGACCCCAATGAAGTAGCGACACTAAGAAGTAAGTTGCTTCTATCTTTTAATATAGGGTGTGCAGACCCACTTCCAGAATCATACTTTCTGAAGCTCCCCCTCTACTCATTGGAATCTTTCTTTTGATGACCTTTCTTCCCATAATGCTAACACATGAGAGCACCATCTGTCGAGCTGCTCCTTTGGCTCATCCTTTATTTTCCCTTATGATGAATTTTCCATGTTGTGATTGTTCCTCTTCCTTCCGTGTTATATGTGTTTTCAGAAGATGTGTGGATTTCCTTTCGATTAATTTCTTCATTCAAGATCAGGTCATGAACATCCGTGAAAGCTAAGTCTTATTTTCCACTGAAATTAATCACAATGATCACCATCACATCCCATGATTTTGGAAGTGAGGAAAGTAATAACAACATCCAACCTAGATCTCTGAAGGTCGCCTTCACTAACTCCAACCAACTCTGAATCACATTGAAGTCGTTAATATGATCAACATCAAACTTTCCTTTCCACATTCTCATATTGGATGGTCTCCTTAGCAAGAACACATTTTTCATCATTATGGAACTCTAATACATGTTAGTTAAGGTCTTCATAAGATCTAATGTTGTTTTCACTTCCCGGATGTTGTATACCACATTCTGGGAAAGTGACATCCGCATCAATCCAAGTGATTTCTCATCGAGCCTCTCCCATTCCTCCTTTTTCATCGCTTCTAGTTTAGCTCCAATTAATGGAAGATCAAGATCCATATACTATACATTATCCTACATCTTCATTTTCCAAAATCCAAAATATGTTCTTTCAAACTTCACCAACTAGACCTTACGTTCATCTGATGCCATGCCTACAGAATATGTGAAATTCCACTAATTCCCAAACAATCTAATGGAAAGAGGCCAGGAATTGTTTACCAAGGATCTCCTACAAGACTAAGGGTGGAATGATGAAACTAAAATGAGCTTTAAAACACGTCAATTAGGGATTGGTTTTTCGGATCACTCCAACCTTGAGGTCTGATATCACTTGTTGGGTCCACATGAGGCATGCTTCCGATAAAACCATCGGATGAAGATCTATTGAAACTTATAAAAGCGGAACAAAGTTTTAGAATGAAATCTCACACCAATATATGAAACTTGAAAGACAAAACACTCTCAATTCACCATGTTGTTACACCCACCTTACAGACAATGCAAAAAAGCCAATGAAAACAATGAATAAAGAAACACATGGAAAAGTACAACACATCAGATTACGTGGTTAAAACATGCACCTTAATCCTTGGAAAAATACTTCTTTACTTTTATTCAGAGAAAAAAAGGATGATTACAATTCTATAAAAAAAATTAATCACAAGTGATTAAACCTCCTTAAATAGAAGTTCCCATCTGGTGATTTTAGTTATTGTTGTCATTCGATTCTTACGGGATGAAGTGCACCTCAATCGATCATCACGGGTGATTGTCTATTTGGTCATGTATCTCCATTGCCTCAACTTGTCCTCCTGGTGAATAGTTATAACTTCCAAAGATCTTATGATTTCTTAGATTTTCCTAATCTTCCTCTAGTAAGAATCTTCCAATGGTTTGACTTCTGGTAACTCCATTTGGCCTTGCATTTGGTTCATGAAACTATTGCGGAAATGCTGGGAGTCACAGCAATAGAATGGGTTTGCAAATGAAGAAAAAAAAACAAAAAAGAAGAAGAAGAAGATGAACAAAAACTCTGAGATTTACGTGGTTCGGTAAATTATTCCTATGTCCACAAAGAGGTAGAAATTTCACTAGTTTTAGGAGCACAAAATAGAAGGAGATCTCATAGTTTCACACAAATAGAAACCCTGGATCGAAATAGGCTAATAAAGAAGATAAATTATTATTCCACCAACCACATAGAAATTCTACATCACTATAGTGCCACGACCACCCAAGTCCAAGCTACTACAATGGTTGACGGCTGGAAGTCTGCATCGCTATAGTGTCGTGGCCACTCAAGTCCAAGTTGCTATAGTGGTCAGTGGCTGAAAGTCCATAGAGCTACAGTACATTTGTCTCCAAATTCTGCACTTTTATAGTTCCCTATCGGTGTTTTCCTATCATATCTGCTATAATCAGTCAAAGTTGTTATAGTGCTCTAGAATTTGGGTCGGTGGCCTTCGGTCCCCGAACCCTCAGAGTAGGGGCGTGTTTCCCCTACAACCCCCAATGAGATCATTGCAGAGCTCGAACTACAGAGTTGCACCTTGGTGTTCAGTATGAGTTGCAAGCATTCAACCCAACATCATCCAAAAAGAATTGGATTACACCAATCCAACATCAACATCCGATCATCTGAACTCATTGTTACTGTTCACCACACCAGTAGTCCTTTTATGTTCGGCCTCTAAATTTTTTTCCTTCCATTGGCTTGGTTTTCTTATCCTTAAAATGGTTTCCACCCTATCCATAGCCCAACAATTATTTCATCATATATGAATAAATGTCCAGTTTAAGATATATCTTTTTATGGATCATACAAATATCCAACATCAACATAACCAACCCATTTTGTTTTTGTATTTTGGAATAAGAAATCATGTACACTTTAAATCTCAATGAGTGAAAAAAAAATAACATTTCCTTGCATTAAATTTACTGTAATAAGACCTTATATTATTTTCAAGGAAAACATGCATGTGTATGTGTATATATTTCAGGGATAATTAAAATATGAATTTATATTTAATCCTTCAAGGATAAATAAGTTCTTTATTATCCCCTCATGTATGAAATATATCACTCTTGAAAGAAAGGGATTTAATTATTCAGGGTATTTTCATGAATTTCTAAAGTTTTCCAAAATTTAAGATTTCATCTTTTGGATGATTAATTTAAAATACAAGGACATTCCTTAAAAAAATTGATCAAACATTCTATTAATTTTTGAAATTCTTCAAGAGTTTTGATGTTATTCAAAATATCTAGATAAATATGATGATTATCACAAATAAATCAATTTATACAAACTATGAGACTATAATATCAATTTTATATTCTTCTTCTTTAGTGAATATTTATTAAGATGGTTATATCAAATATGTCTTATTCAGTTCAACCTATATAGTAATTTATCGAATTGGGTAAAGCTTTGATCATTCTAAATATGCTTCAAACATTTTAAACCCTCTAGGGAATCATATATAGATGTTGTAATCAATGTTACCGTATAGATAAACAATGAAAATATCAATTTTAACATAATCCATATAGCCTATTTATACATTCTTGATTCTCTAAGTATAGACTGACCAGATAGATAAACACATCACAAGTCATTCACTCAGACTTATGAGCACATCACATGCCCCTCACCCAAATAGGCTATAACATCACATGTAAGGGCACCAAATTTCCTAGACCCTTTTTCTTTTTTCAGGCATCATAGGTGTCTGGGGGTATTGGTGGTAGTTTGCAGGGATAATGGATGAGTTATAGCTAATATTTCAGTTGAGGGTTTTTATCATGCCATGAATAGATTTTTGGATAAGTCTGGAGGAACCCTTACGTATGAAGAGAATATTGGAAAGATTGTATCTTATGACTAATAGGGACATTATCAGTCATAAGTTGTGACTAGAATAGGCAGGTACCCTTACACTTCATTTCTGTGGTAATGGAAAAAACCTTATGTATAGGGTAACCCATACGTAAAAGAGTCACAAAAATACTTAGATAAGGAATAACCCATATGTAAAGGAATTTCTTGAAAAAAGGAAAAAACCTTAAATATAAGGAAATATCTTATGTACTGATTAAATTTAGTGCGTATCAATTTTTTATAAAGGAAAATTCCTTATGTATCATATGGAAAATCTTATGTATTGATCATAAATCTTATGTATTGGAATTTTCAAAAAAGGAATATATTACATATGAAACTATATATTATGTATCAAAAGAAATTATCTTATATATAAAGATAATATATTATATATCACTATATATATTGTGTATCATAGTGTGGACTTTACCTTTTTCTAAATTTTCAATACGAAAGAGTTGAACTATAATACATAAAAGTAAATACTTAATACCTAAGAGTAAAACCTTAATATGTAAAAGTAAAAACTTTATATGTAAGAGTAAAAAATTGTTACGTAAGAGTAAAAACTTCATACATAAGTGTAAAACCTTGAATACACAAGAGATATCCCTTTTCCGCATAAGTGAAAAATATTCATTTTGTCTTGAATCATATTTTACAATTAATAGGGGAATTATCAATTGTAAGCTCGTCATATTTGATGATATATCCCTTTATCATCATAATATTCTCTCATGATGTAAAGTGGTTTGCTACAGGATGAATCCCTGATTGTTGAGATTCCTTGGTTTTGTCTTCTTGAGGGTCATTGCACCGTGGTGCATAGGTTGCAATGTGGTCTTAGTCTAGGTTGATCAGGTATGAGGTAGAGATGCAAGGTCTGCATCGTGATTCTAGGGAATTCAAATGTTGTGGTGTGGTGATTACCATTACACAGTGACTTACCTTAGATGTATCGAATTTGAGAGAGTTGACTGAGTTTTAAAAGTGGAAGCATCCGAGAAGATCATGCAACGATCCCCAAAAGTTCATTTAGAATCAACCTACCACACCATGATTCTTTTCATCTAAATTTTATCTATAAATATGAGGTTCCTTCTCATCTCTTCCTTTTTTATTTATTATTCTCCTTCTAGGGATGGTTGCAACAACAATTATATTTGGTGTTAGTGAATTATTTAAAGAAATTTTAATTGAAACAGGTCAATGGAAGATTCTCTTGGATTCATTAGTGATTGAATTCAATTATCTCAATATGGAATTGCTTGACTATATCAAGGTAGGGAATTTATTATCCTTTCTTATATATTCTGTAATAATATGTTTTCTTGACATGTTGTGTAATCTTCTAAGTCACCCTTGTTAAACCTTGAGCCTTTCGATTGATATCCCCTTCGAATCTAATTATTTGAATCACTTTCATTATTCCCCTTAAACTTTTTTCTATCTCCCCCTTTGATTGGAACCCTTCCATTAAATAACATAATTCATGACTCTTTTTTGTACCACTCTAACCATTGTTAACCTACCCCCTTTTCCTAACTTCTCGGATGGATCCAACATGGTAAACTCATACTCTTCCCTTGAGCTTGGTTTTGATTGGTCTAGGGGAAGGGGTTATTGTGCGCCTTCTTTAATTCCAAGAATTAATCCTTTACCCTAGGCTCAATTTTGTGAGTTATAGTACGAGGGAAGGTGATATTAAATGTTTCTTATTCCATTTAATTTCTTTCCTTCTTTAATTGATTCTTTAGAATAGTATTATTATTATTCCATGTTGTTATGATGATTAAGAGATAATTTTATGTTGCTAATATTATGTGGTATCCCGTGTGAGATGGGAAGTATTTTGGATATGGAATTGGAAAAGGAAATATGGAATAATAATGAAGAATATGGAAAGATGAACATGTTTATCGGAATTCTTTGTTATACTAAAATTAAAGATCATGTGTTGTATATATGGTGATTCTTTGTGATATTGATATTATTATAGGAATATATATGTAATTGGGAGTATGTTATTTGAGGTTAATGTCTTGAGTTAGGGTTTGGGTTTGGTTGGTAGTTATGATGTTTATAGCATTAGTTCTTTTCCCCTGTTCTTATATGATAGCTTAACTGGGGTTGGTTATAAAATTTAGGGTTGGATGGAGGGTGATGTAGTGAGTCTCCTTGGGTGTTGTTGATGTCTTGTAAGGTACCTTTCCTTGGGATGTTGGAGTTTGGGTTTTGGGTTGAATAGTGAGAAGTTAGAGAGGTCTTCTAGAGAGAGATGGTATTGTTTCCCTTAGGGTGATGTTGTTAGTTGGAGTTTTTAGGTTAAGGTGAAGTAGTGGGAGTTGGCTATGAGGGATGAGCTTGATTCTCTCCATGTTTTCGGAACATGGGAGCTGATGAAAAGACCTACTGGGAAGAAAGTATTACAAAACAAGTGGGTTTTTCGACTAACAGAGGAGACGTATAGAAGGATGAAGTACAAGTTCATGCTAGTTGAGAAGGGCTTTCAATAAATGGAAGGATTTGATTTCTCAAGGATCTTTTCTCCAGTAGTTAAGCACGCAACAATCCAAAAAAATTTAAGCATAGTTGCTTTCAAAAGACTGCATTTGGAGCAAATGGATGCGAAGAAAACATTCCTTCATGGGGACTTGGAATAATAGATCTTTATGGAACAACCAGAGGGTTACGAAAAACATTGAAATCTATTGGATTGGTGTAGCTCGATCTATTTTGGATGATGTTTGGGTCAAATGCTTGTGGCCTGTATTGCGCACCAGGCCGCAACCTTTGCGGGTCGAGCTCCACGGTGAACTCGTTGGGGGTTGCAGGGGAAATCTGCCCCTACTCCAATGTTTCAAGGGTCGATGGACCCTGGTCCAAATTTTGGGGGCACTGTAGCAACTCTGACCATTGTAGCATAGATGACCGACTGACACCGACAGGGCACTGTAGCAGGTCAGACTTTGGAGTCAACAGTATTGTAGCAACACAAACTTCCATCCACCAGCCACTATAGCACTTTAGACTTGTGTGGTTGCAGCACTGTTGCGATGCAGACTTCCTAGGCGTTTGGTGGAACATTTATCATCTTCCTCCTTTTGTAGCTCATTTCGGGATAGGGTTTTGTTGTGAGAAACTCCGAGAGATCTTGTAATTGTGCTCCCGGATTTCATAGTGATATTTCTACCTCTCTGTGGACGTAGGGGACATTTCCTGAACCACGTAAATCTCTGTGTCCAAGATCTTCTTCTTATTCTTCTATTTTTTTCTTTTACTCTTCTTTGAATCGTTTCTTTCTGTCGTTACAACTCCCGATGTTTCCGTAACAACTGGTATCAGAGGTTGAGTTTGGATTCCTCGAATTGAACGATGGATATAGAAGAAGGCAAGGTGAAGATCGACTACTTCGATGGAACTGAATTCAACTACCGAAGGATGCAGATCGAAGACTATCTTTACCATAAGAAAATGCATTTGCCGCTTCTGGGTTTAAAGCCAACAGACATGAAGCAGTCAGAGTGGGAGCTGCTGGATCGACAGGTTCTAGGATTTGTGTGCCCTATGTTGGCCAAAAATATGGGGTTCAACATGAGAGAGGGGAAGACGATGATTGAGATGATGAACGCTCTCGCAAATATGTACGAAAAACCTTCTGTAGCAAACAAAGTGCACTTAATGCGACGATTGTTCAATCTGAAAATGGTTGAAGGGGGAATTGTTGTAGATCACATCAACGAATTCAACACCATCATAAGTCAGCTGACTTCGGTGGAGATAATGATTAGCGATGAGGTATGTGCACTAGTTTTACTATCATCATTACCTGATAATTGGGAAGCAACTGTAACATCTTTGAACTGTTCTTTACGGAATACAAAGTTGGCTCTGAAGGACATACAGGGCCTGATCCTTAGTGAGGACATCCAAAGAAGAGAATCGGGCAAATTCTCTGGTTCTACTCTGAAAATTGAAGGAAGAGGAAGATATGTGAAAAGAAACAATCATAGAGGATGACTAAAGTCAAGAGGAAAGAGTCGAGACAAGGAAAAGGGGGTTAGTCCTACCTGCTGGACTTACGGGAAGAAAGGACATGTCAAGAAGGAGTGAAGAGATAAACGGAAGGCACCTAAAACCAACACAACAAACATGGTCGCTGAAGGAACTAATGATGTGTTGTTGTTGAGTGTGGATAACCCAATGGAGTCTTGGATTTTAGACTTTGGAACATCTTTCCATTCTACATCGGAGAAGGGTTTCCTGAACAATTATGTTTCTGGAAATTTCGGCAAGGTACATCTTGCTGATGATGAACCCTTACAAATTGTGGGTAAAGGAGATGCACGGATCAAGACAAACAGTGAGAGTTTGATGGTTTTGGATTCGTAAGGTATATCCCTGGTTTAAGAAGAAATATCATTTTTGTTGGGTAACTTGATGATGTAGGCTTTAGTACCATGTTTACTGGTGGTTCCTGGAAGATTACCAAGGGAGTTATGGTCATAGCTTGGGGAGCAAAAAATAGTACTTTGTACAACATGATAGAGACTTGCATGAACATTGTGGCATCAGTAAATGTTGTCGTGGATTCTCAATTGTGGCACTACAGGCTAAGCCACATGAGTGACAAGGGGATGAAGGTGTTGGTAACAAAAGGGCTGCTACCAGAGCTGAAGTCGGTGGAAGTTGGCTTATGTGAATATTGCATCCTTAAAAAGCAGAAGAATGTATCATTTGCAAAAGAAGGCACAACACCAAAGGCTGGGAAGCTAGACCCGGTGCACACTGATGTTTGGGGACCTACACCAGTACATTCCCTTGAAGGGTCACAATATTATGTGACATTTATTAACGACTCAACAAGGAAGGTATGGGTCTACTTTCTAAAAAGAAAATCTGATGTGTTTAAGATGTTTCAGAAGTGGAAGGTCGTGGTGGAGAATGAGTCAGGAGCAAAACTGAAATGATTCAGGTCTGACAATGGTGGAGAGTACGACAGTAGTGAGTTTAGGGAATTCTACACAAATAAGGGAATTCAGTGGGAGAAGACTATCCCAGGAACACCACAGTAGAATGGTGTAGCTGAAAGGATGAATATGATACTGAATGAATGTGTCAGGAGCATGAGGCTGCAGTTGGGGTTACCCAAGACCTTCCGGGATGATGTAGTGAACATGGCAGCATATCTCATTAACAGGAGTCCATCTATACCAATGGGAGAATGTCTACCCGAGGATATCTGGTCTGGTAAGGAGGTAAGACTCTCACATTTACGAGTCTTTGGCAGCTTTTCTTATGTACATATTGATGTTAATGCAAGGGACAAGCTTGATGCTAAGTTCAAGCCTTATTTCTTTATTGGTAATGGTGTTAAGAAGTTTGGTTGCCGCTTTTGGGATGATCTCAACAAGATGGTCATCAGGATCCAGAACGTGGTATTCAATGAAGGTGTCGCATACAAAGATCGTCATGCAGTTGAAGATGAAAATGGGAACAAAGAATCAGAGTTCAAAGATCAAGTGGAGCTTGAAGGTGTACCTGAGCATGAGACATCAGAACCAGTGGAGCCTAATCCTAAAGTGGAGTTGAGGAGATCAACAAGGGTGAGAAGGCCTGTGCAGAGGTATTCACCATCATTACACTATCTGTTATTGATTGACGGTGGAGAACCAGAATGCTTTGAAGAAGTAATGTAGTTGAAGGAGTCAGGCTAGTGAGATTTGGCCATGAAGGAAGAAATTTCTTCACTACATGACAAAAATACTTGGGAGTTAACACATTTTCCACTGGGGAAGAAAGCATTGCAGAACAAATGGGTGTACCGGGTCAAGTAAGAACATAATGGTAAGAGGAGGTTCAAGGAAAGTGTGGTGGTGAAAGGATTCCAACAGGAGGGAGTGAATTTCACTGAAATATTTTCACCAGTAGTGAAGCTTACCACCATCCGGGTGGTTCTCAGCATTGTGGCATCAGAAGATCTGTATCTTGAGCAGCTTGATGTGAATACGGCTTTCCTTCATGGAGATATGGAGGAGGACATCTATATGAAGCATCCAGAGGGATATGTTGAGTCTGTGAAGGAAGACCATGTGTGCAAACTCCAAAAGAGCTTATATTGATTGAAACACGCACCAAGGCAGTGGAACAAGAAGTTCGATGCATTCATGAATAAAAATGCCTACAAACAATGTGGTGTGGATCAATGTTGCTACATCAAGTCCTTTGGTGATGAATATATTATACTTCTTCTATATGTGGATGACATGTTCATTGCGGGATCATGTATGAAGAGGATTGATGAGTTGAAAAGGCAGTTGGCTGAGGAGTTCGAGGTGAAAGATATTGGAGAAGATGGAAAGATTTTGGGGATGAAGATCAAGAGAGACCGCGCAGCTAGAACCTTGATGTTATCACAGGTTGACTACATTGCGAAGGCTCTAAGAAGATTTAATATGCTAGAATCGAAGGCAGACTCTATTCCCCTAGCAATCCATTTCAAACTATCAAAGGAGCAATCATCGAAGATGACAGAAGAGGTTGAGTACATGGCAAAGGTTCCATACACATTAGTTGTTGGAAGCCTGATGTATGTCAGGGTCTACACTTGACCTGACATCGCTCATGCAATGGGAGTTGTGAGAAGGTACATGGCTAACCCTGGAAAGCAACATTGGGAAGTTGTGAAGTAGATAATGAGGTATTTGAAGGGCAGTGAGGAGGTATCTTTGTGCTTTGGGAAAGGAAATTCATTGCAGGGGGTATGTGGATGATGACCTTGGAGGTGACGTCGACAGTGGGAGGAGTACCACAAGTTATGTATTTACATGTGGAGGAACTGCAGTAAGCTGGATATCACAACTACAAAAGGTGGTGGCTTTATCAACCACAGAGGTAGAATACATTGTTGTAACAGAAGATAGGAAGGAGATGGTTTGGCTGAAGAACTTCTTGGATGAGTTGGGAAGAAAATGAGAGGAGAATGTATTGCATTGTGACAGTCACAATGCTATACATCTTACAAAGAACCCAGTGTTTCATGCCTGGACGAAGCATATTCAGTTGAAGTATCATTTCATCATAGGTTTGATACAGGATGGGTTAATGACATTGTAGAAGATTTGTAGAACCAACAATCCAACAGACCTGTTGATGAAGCCGATGGTAATACAGAAGTTGAGGCACTATTGTGCCTCTGTTGGTCTCCACTAATGAATGAAGGGTGAGAGTCAGAATAAGGGAGGACACAATGGGAGCACAAATGAAAGCAGCTAGTATATCATGAATCGTTATCTTGAAATTAATGTTGTGAATGGAAAGCACACTGCTGGTAAGTGAAGAAGATGAGGAACTCAGATTAAGTTGTCTTAGTCAGTAGCATCGAAGCATGTCAACGTAGCGGATCAGGCTCCAAGTGGGAGATTGTTGGATTGGTGTAGCCCGATCCATTTTGGATGATGTTTTGGGCCGAATGCTTACGACTTGTACTGCGCATCATGCCACAACCTTCGCGGGTTGAGCCTCGCGGTGAGATTGTTGGGGGTTATAGGGGGAAACACGCCTCTGTTCTAGTGGTCTGGGAGTCGAAGGTCCCCAATCCAAATTTTGGGGGCACTATAGCAACTCTGACCACTTTAGCAGAGCTGATAGACCAACACCGACAAGGCACTGTAGCATGTCGGACATTGGAGTCAATAATACTGTAGTGACGCAGACTTCCAGCCACCAACCACTGTAGTACTTTAGACTTGTGTGGTCGCGACACTGTTGCGATGCGGACTTCCAGCCACCTTTCACTATAGCGATGCAGACTTGTTGTGTGGTTGGTAGAACGGTGGATCTTCTTCCTCCTTTTGTAGCTCATTTCATGCTAGAGTTTTGTTGTAAGAAACTCTAAGAGATCTCCTTGTAATTGTGCTCCCGGATTTCATAGTGATATTTTTGCCTCTCTGTGGACGTAGGGAACACTTCTCAAACCACGTAAATCTCTGTGTCCAAGATCTTCTTCTTCAATTTTTCCTTTTACTCTTCTGTGAATTGTTTCTTTCTGTCGTTGTGATTCCCGATGTTTCCGTAACAGAATTGATACCTTGTGTGCAAGCTAAGGCTTAACCTTTATGGCCTAAAGCAAGTGCTAAGGAATTAGAATCGGAAGTTCAAAAATTTCATGTTGGGACAGAAGTTCATCTGAAGCAATGTTGATCATTTCTGTTACCAGAATGTGTTTGACAATGGGATTTATCACCCTTTTACTTTACATTGATGACAAGATTATAGTGGGTTAAGTGAAAGAAAGGATTAACAAACTAAAAGCATAGTTATCTGGAAGCTTTGAGATGAAGGACTTTGGTCTGAAAAAATGGATTTTTGGGATTCGGATTGTTATAGACTAAAGTTCGAGTACCCTATACCCGACTCAGGAAGACTACATCTGGAAGGTGGTGAAATGCTTCAGAATGAGTGAAGTGAAACCGGTGACCACACCCCTAGCCACACACTTCAAGCTAAGGATAAGTCACCTCAAACAGAAGCAGAATTTGAGTACACATAATTTGAGTACATAGCTAAAAATCTATATGCATTAGGTGTCAGAAGTTTGATATATGTGATGGTTTGTACTGATCCATACATTGCAGAGGCAGTGGGAGCCGTTAGCAGGTATATATCAAACCCTAGAAGGAAACACTAGAAGGCGGTGAAATGGGTTCTCCAATACTTGAAGGGTTCCGGAAGCATGGCAGTTTTCTTCAGAACAGATGAGTCTTTGCAAGGTTTTGTGGAATCAGACTTTGGAGGGAATTCAGATCCATGGGAGAGCACTTCCGAATATGTGTTTACATTCGGCGGAACGACAGTTGGTTGGATGTCCAAGCATCAATCAATGGTCGCTCTCTCCACAATGAAAGTTGAGTACATCGCCTTGATGAAAGCAGGAAAGGAGTTGATTTAGCTGAAGGGTTTGTTGGAGGATCTTGGAAAGAGACAAAGTGATGGGAGGCGCTTTTGTGATTCACGAAGTGCAATTCACCTAAACATAAATCTGTCATTTCATTCATGAATAGAACACATTCAATTGAAGTTTCACTTCATCCAGGAGTTGTTAGAGGATGGGGAGCTAAACCTACAGAAGATTGAAGGGACACAGAATCCAACAGATATGTTAATAAAGGTCGTTACTTGGGATGTCTTAAGGTGATGTTGTGCCTCAATCGAACTAGGTTGATCGGGAGAGCACTTCATGTATCCCAGGTTCTAAACCCTTATATATTAAGTAGCACCTATCTTACCCAAATAAGGTGTGGTTCTAAAAGATCCGACCCTCCCTTACCCTTTAGAAAGGGTAAGATCTAAAAGAACCTTTTAGGGAGGGTCAGGAATGTAGAAGAAAGAGGAGTGGCGGTGGCAGACTTTTTATTTCCGACGAGGATGAGGATATGAAATAGAAGAGAGGGATAAGATCTACTCCATTAAAGAAAGCGCTATAAAGAGATCTTGTTGCTACTTGTATGCCCACTAGTGGATTAGTAAGAGTTCCTCTATTGACGGAAGAGAGCTTGTTGCCTTCGTCGGAGGCAATAGCGAACCGCCTTAGTTGCGAAACCCGGAAAGATGATTTCCAAGTGGTAGATTGTTGAGCTATGACCAAAGTGTGGAAACCATTTTCAGGCTAATGGAACCAAGCCAACGGAATGAGAAAATCTAGAGGCCAATCTTCTGGAGGTCTAATGGCATAGTGAAGGGCACCAGCGAGTTCGAATGACCGAATGTTGGGCGAATCGAATGCAGGATCAAATGGAATTACTGAAAGTCAAACCATCAGAAGATGCTTGCTAGAGGAAGCCTAAACCACATAATCTCTTGTGTTGTTCTTTTCCTTGCGTTTCATTCTTCGTTGTTTTCATTGGTCTTGTTTGCATTGTCTGAAAGGTGGGTGTAGTGGTGTGGTGACTTGGGAGCAGTTTATTTTTCAAGTTTTAGACGTTGGTGCACGATTTCATTCTGAAACTTTGTTCCGCTTTCATAAGTTCAGGTGGAGCTACGCCAATGGTTTTATGGGAATCAGGTCTAACATGGACCCAACAATAACCATTACATAGTGTTATACAAATCAAACAATTTCTACGACTCCCACTAATCATACAAAGTTGATTGTTATTCACGAAACAAGTTGAGAATGTATTTGGTGGAAATCAGTTTTTCATCATATTTGAAACAATTATGGATTAACAATGAATAATGATATTCTCGATATTTTACATGAGAATGATGTGGTATAATGCAATTGGAGGGTGAGAATATCAATGGTGCCGAGACAAAACATAGGGTATATCAAAGGTGATGAGACAAAACATATCTCAACAAAATTCTTTTTACACAGACTCTAGAAGAATGGTAAGATTAATAGCCAACAAATTAGATCATGTGGTAATTTTACAGATTTATTTATAAAGACATTAACAAACACAACATTTGAGAAAGTAATTTATAAAATTGGAATGTAAAGAAGTTAATATCTATCATGATTTAAGGGAATATGGGATTCAAACTTAATCTCTTTATCAAGTTTTTCTTCAGTGAGTTTTTTTTTGATAAGTTCATTTTTTCTTAATGATTCTTCAAGTGAATTTTAAAATAAGATTCTATGAAATTGATAACATCCAAGGAAGAGCGTTATAAATAAATAATTATAGATGTTACAGTTTTTAGCTTTTGTGATTCTCATGGATATAATTTTCCAACTCTATCCTTCTATATTTTAAACTTTCATATTGTCATTATTATAGAAGATAGAAATCGTTGAATGTATAACCAATACATACATACATACATATATGGAAGACACTTTCACATGTATTTCTCTTTCTTGCCTTCTATCTTTCTATTCCTTTTAACATTAGTGTTGTGTTTATTTTTATCTGTCACCATCATTATGCTTTTTGTCTACAATTGACATTGCACATTCAATTTTGAACGCCCCACGGTTTTAATCGACATTACGATCCCAATTTTCAACAAATAAACATTTGTGGGAATTTATCCTTCGTTGGATCTAAAGTATGAATATGTATTGGTTTGTGGCTGTATCCATCAACAGAACAATTGGCCAATTATATCAACTGTGTTTTGTGACACATTTTTCTAGTCAACAATGTTATGTGTTCTTCTGTAAAGGTTTTACTACTATTTGTTTTTTACTTCGGCTGAAATCATGGTTATTAAACTAATATTCATTTGGATTTAACAATGTGGTTACACATGATATCTGATATTCTGTGCTTACAGCAAAAAATAATAATAATAATAAACCCAGAATGACCTATAAAAGGGTGAAGCTTGAAATGCAATCAACTGGGAGAAATGAGTGAGGTCCTAGTTGATTTAACTTCTAAGATAAAATTCATTTAAAAAATAATAATACACAACATATGAGAATATTTAGATCTATTGACCAATATTTTACTTCCATATCCAGCATGACTTTTTTAATGAACAACCATGCACAACTTAAAACTAACTAATAATCTCAATAATCAGTAGTAAGACAAATTTTGTATGAAAAGGGTAGCTCGCTGTTTGTTCTTCATATTATTAAAGAAAGTTGCTCTACTGATATAAAAACACTTGCATTGTTCATAACATTTATAATAGTAAACATTCCATAAAACCTTTTTTTACATGAATAAATTGTGAGAAGAAACAAGTTATGAAGAGTACCACAAAATAAATTGTGAAAAGAAACAGCATATGAAGTGTACCACAAAACTGGATTCAAGTTCATTTCGGCTGCATTGATTTGCCTTTGAACAATTTGAGGCTGAGGGTATTGAGCATTGCCCTCGAGTATTGGCGAGAACCCATCTTCCAGTCGGTGCCCCTCATCATTTCCCTGAAATCTTCATAACTGATCTGACCATCCTGAATGAACAAATCCTCCATTTTTGTAAATGATGGTTTTTTCAAAACCAGATGGGACCAAGTAATGCATATCGTGTCCAAGAGTACCTTGTCGATGTCCATATCAGATATGATGTCTTGGATCGCCTGATCGTAGTTAGAGCCAAGATTTTCTCCCACCAATGCTTCTTTAAGCTCATCGATCTCAATATATCCGTTGTTGTTTTGGTCAAAGAAACTAAAAGCCTTTGCAAGGTGTTTGTCGCTGCTTATTCGCCTCAAGTGCACCGACATTGTCACGAACTCCCCACAATCCAGCATGCCATTCCCATCAACATCCGCCTTTTTTTCCACAAAACCAGAAATGCATTTCCATAAGTGTCCCCAATGATACCAGAAAATAAGTTGGGCCGAAACTCACTGCGTCCATTAGCATTTTCACATCCGGATCAGTGACAGGGTGTCCGAGCAAATGGAGCCCGTCTTTGAGCTCCTTGAAGCTCAGGTTTTCATTCTTGTCGGTGTCCATGTCCTGAAACAGCTGTTTGATTCCATTCACCTGCTCATCGGGCAGGTTATCGGCAACCACCTGAAGGTCAAAGCCAAGACAGTTGGCAATCATAAGGCGTGATTTATCAAGCAAAGAGTCTGGGTTCAAAAACTCACCCTGAGAGCCCTCTTCTTGAACTTATTCATCAGAGTGAACTGCTTTATCCTGGCCTTGACATTTTCCCCCAAGGGAATGTTGGGGACCTTGTTACAATTTTGTATCCAAGGATGCCCTTCAAGGAACATGCAAGACATCAGCTCATTTTCACCACAATCAAGTTCCATTCAAACTAGTAGAAACTGCTCGAGGAAGGAATCACAATCAATGACCGATGTGATCTGTGCTCAGGTGATTTAAACATCCCGGTACTGTATCACGTTTCAAGTCATGAGAAGGCACAACCCAGACCCTGAGGGACACTGGTAGTTGCAACTAGAATAAGGGAATAAGGATATGCGTTTTTCTGGCAGGACAAGGAGATTGTCAACTTCTAAGATACATGATTATCTCATTGTTGAATCAAGCATCAGCATACAATTCTCTCCTTCAGATCATTTATCAAGAGTTACTAACGATTAGGGTTTGTCATTGAGTTGAGTCGAGTCAATAATATATACTAATTATGCTTGATACTTGATATAAAAAATTCAGCTTGATACTTGACTGACAGTCAAGCTCGGTAGAAAAACTAGAGTTCAGTACTCGACTCAAATTCGATCAAACAATGATTTTCAAACTTGAACTTCACTCAAATAGTTATTACATGAGAAAACTCATTTTATCAATCAATTCCCCGCCAATGTAAGGATTTAATTGTTAGATCGGATAAGGTAATGGCAGATGGTCTGGTGAATAGATCAGATTAAAAAATTTAATCAAATAAATTGATTATTTAAATTAATTATGAAAGATAATTATTAGAGTTGGTTAGCAGTGGAATAAAAAAATGAACAAAAGGATTTTTATACTAGTACAGTCCCAAGTGGACCTAGTCCAGTCTTATACCTCTCAACTCTGTGAGAGATACGTTGTGCACTACCTGATTTTTAAAGAGGGATTATAACCCAATTACAAACTACTTTTTCTAGTGAAAGAATAACCAAACATTTTATTTTTGTATGGGGAGTCACGAACCAATTATAACCCTAACTTTAGATACTGGAAGTCGCAACCCAAAAAGTCCTGACTTTAGAATCTAGGAGTCACAACCCGCAGAAAAAAAAAATGTTTTTGTATGTAAAAACATAAACAAAAAACAATGTACATGAAAGATAGGAAGAACTGTTACAGACACAAGAAACCAAACAAAATAAAAGATAGACGAAGAAAGCACAAGTACTGATTCTTGAGTTGAGGATCGGTTCATCTCATCAAGGCAGTAGAAGTTGAAGAAGATTTAATTCGGCACTTGAGATCATCCAGATGATGAAACAGAGTATCGCACTAAACTTTACACACTTCAAAAGTTCACAGTTTTTTCTTAAAGAGAAACAGAGTGTCGAAGATGTTATTCAGTGTCATGTCATTTGAATGCGTCTCGAAACCTTTAAATAGAATCTATAAAACAAAACTAACAAAACTTCAACCGAGTAAAGCAATTCAAATGTCAAACTAAAGAATTATCCGGGAGAGATAAAATTATCTTCCAGAATAATCTTAACAAATATAGTTAGAATTTAAAACATAAATATCAATTCAAACCAATTTGAATTACCTGTTAGATATTTCATAGACTCCATAATAATAGGTCAAGGCAATCCTATGAATATCGTAAGATAATTTGACTATTTAAATTTCAAGACTGTGTTTGATAAAAACTTCAATTATACTGCATTAAATACTATAAAATAGGTTTGAATAAATTTCATGTCATTAAAAATTAATTTAGAAAAGAATAAGTCAAACAAATTAACTCAGAATATAAAAACTTGAATATTCCAAAAAATATGTTGCAAGCGTACGCATGAATAAACAGTAAATTATTACATATTTTAAAACTGTTTAAAATATTTTTATAGCACTTCGAATGGCTTATATATCATATATATTAATTTTAGAAAATAATAAAACACTTAAAATAATTAGAATAAGTATGTAGTTAATCAAAATATTAAAAAAAAGATGAAAAACAGAGCATTGAAAAAATTTCCAGAACAATAAAATTAACTAGCGGTGGAATAAATTTTTTTAACTGGCGGTAGCATATTTTCAACTGACGGTAGGATAAAATAATACCCGATGGTAGCAAGAAGTTGCTACCGCTACCGTTAGAAGAAGAGGTGTTGCGCTGCTACCGTCGCCAGCAGTGGAACGGAAGATGTTGCTACCGCTAAACAAGCTACAGACGTGAACAGTGGACAGTGCTACTTTTGAGGGAACAAGCTACCGTCAGAAGTAGCTGCCTACTACCGTTAGACATCAACGGATCTTCTGTATGAAGGAGCTACCGTTGAGCATGAACTACCATTGCAATGGATAACGAGTTACCTCCATCGCTTGATACACGGTGCTACCGTTGAATAGTCTGGGTGCTACTACCGTGAGAGGTGGACGGTGCTACCGTCACACAAGCTACCGTGGAGGAAGAACGGTCGTTGCCATTACCATCGCGCCACCGGGTGCTGCTACCATTACGCATGAGGCCATGATACCGTTGTTGTGAAAGGGACAATACTAACGTTGGAGTTGAGATGAACAACCACCAAGGCAGATGCTACCGTTGCAATGAATTGAATGTCACTGCTGCTGCCGTCTGGAAGTGGAGGAGGAGCTACTGCTAGTTGAGTTTTTGCTTTGCTACTACCGTCAAGGAGGATAGGCTTGCTACAAAGGAGGTGCTGTGAACACTGATGGAAGAGCATGGTGGAGATGCTGAAAGTGCTCCTACCACCATGAGAGGAAGAAGTGTGAGGAGTGCTAGTGTGCTTTTGTGCATGAAGTTACAGAGAGGAGCTGAGGGAGAAAGCGGTGATGATAAGCCACCATGCATAGATGGAGCATGAAGCAAAGGAGATGCTAGTTCGAGTCAAGGTTTCCTTCAAGGAACTACTACCGGTGTGTGGACGAGGAAGGGGCACAGAGGAAGGAGATGATGAATAGTGTTTCATCATTTCATACGGTAACTTCAGCGATTTTTTAGCCCTTCTAAACATCAGATTCAGATGTTGGTCCAGAAGACTTAAATGTAGATAATTTCAATAGCTTTCCAATGGATCAAAAAACACTTCAATCACATAGGTATATCAACAGATATGATCGAAAAACAGTGAAAACATAAAATAAAAGTTGCAGAAAAAGTAATTGAAATGTTGCAGAACTTCGGCCATTTTTTAAGTCATCTAAATGGCATTTTTAGATTTTTATGCAGTTGAATGAAATGTAGAAAAACTTCTTAGCTTTCCAACGCGATAAATGGCGTGCGATTCCGATGTATATCGAAAGATGTATCATTGAAATAAAAAAGATTTTAAATTCTGGAAATTCCAGAATTCCAGAACTGTTGCATGAACTTCACACAATTTTTAAAGCATTAAAACAACAATTTCAAACTTCCATTTATTTTAATGAAATATAGATAAATGTATTGGTTATCCAAAGGAACAAGTTGCGTGAAAATTCGATCTATATAACTCAAGTTATAATTAAATAACGAAAAAAAACTATGAAGTAGTTTAAACTGAAAATTATTCTTGAAACCAAAAGCATGTAACAAATTCAGCTCAAAATGCGACCATGCTAGAGATTGATTTAGATTTTGACATAGTTTAATAAAAGTTAGATAAACTTCTTATCTTTCATATAAAAGAGGAATTATAAAATTCCGATCACTATAGATCAAGATGCAATAAAAATACAGAAAGCTAGTTAGAACTGATTTTCACATAAAATAATGAGTTTGTAAAATTCAAAAACATAAATCAACTACATGTAATCAAACAAAACAGAAATACATGCAATCACATGCACAAACAATCTCCCTCTTTTTGTTTGATTACAAAACCTGAACATTTAAAATTTAAAACTAAGAACATGCTATTTTCTCCTCCTTTTTGTAAATAAATAAAAAGATAAAATAGAAACTCCTCCTATACATATGAAAAGATAAAATAAAATAATTAAGTTTCCAACAACACAAACTCAAATTTAATTTTTTCAAATTGAGCAGAGTCTAAAAGCTTAGTGAAGATGTCTGCAAGCTGATTTTCAGTGGGAATAAATTATAAAACAATATCACCCTTATTCACATGTGTTGCAGTTGGTGCCTTAGAACCAACTTGTTTAATACTTGATTACATATTTTTTTAATTAAAGAAATTTGATTATCACATCGTGATTATTCTTCTGCATGAGATTTGTATGTGATAATATTCTTAGAATATATGTTGCGTTGATAAGTCATTGCAGTTCCCCGTTATGATGAGAATCTAGAGATGTCACGACATTATTTTTGAACTTTGTTCTATGGCCGGATGATATTGTCTAATGGGACACAAACAATACAGGCTATCAAGGTAGGAGGCTCATAAGACATTGAGACACCTTCTCATTGTATTCGCCTTTGGTAATCTCCAAGATATTAGGTTATGAGAACAAACTCGTCAAATAGAAAATCAACATTTCCATGTGTCATTAGATATTACTATATGCGGACGTGTGTATTAATCTTTAAACTTTAAAATTATCATTAATAAATATCATGACTCGTGCACTTTGAAGTATTGACGAAAACCGTGACATATATGCGCGGCCAGGTAGGGTACGTTGGATGCGTTACGAGTGATATTGCGTTAATGGATAATGCGAGAAAAAATTTATTCCTTTTGTCCCCTGATCGAAATAGACATCTCAAGCCCTTTGATGGAATAGAACTGTCTGCATAAATCCATGGTCATCGTAATTGGTGGGCGAGTTTAATTTCAGAAAGTCAAAGAAAGAGACATCAAGCGTATAGGTTGATGGCACCAGCATGCAACCTGATTGATTAGAGATATCGGGATAAAAGGATTATATTACACGGTAAACGTTTGTAATAGGTTGGACGTCGTTGCGACGTTAACTTCTTTATCTATGGATGTCTTCGCGTATTGTTAAACACTAACTTTGAACTTTAAGTGGTTACGTCCAATGTCATTGAGAAAGAGGCCTAGAGCGCCACACACTAAGTATATTTGCAATCTCAATTAAATTTAAATAATCAATTTAACAGGTTACAATAGATAATATTTATTCAGGTTTGGTTGATCGTCATAATTTAATTATGAGTTATTCGAAAGAATAAAGTTAAATGATAATAATAAATATTGGTTTGCAAGTTTGACAAATATAATATTTATTATATTTATCGTAGAATAATGCAGTGACACTTATTTAATTAAATAGGCATTATTCGAGAATCGATAAATATCGATGAGGGAAAGCGGACCAAGTTTAATGGTCTGAATAATATAAATGATATTTATTTATATTCTTTAAGCATTGCGCATGTCAAAGGATTAATAATATTAATATTATTATTAATGGACATTGGGATATTTAAGAATATTAAAGATGGTTGGGGGCTTGTATGCGATTTGACAACCCTAAACCAGATATAATAAATATCCAGTTGTATCACTTTCCTTACTCAGTGGGTGTGCACAACGGATAAGGTGAGATTGACTCAAGACCTAGAGAGCTCTCACCTCTCCTCTCTCAAGCTTTCGAGAGAACACCAAGGATTCTTCATCCTTCATGAAGAGAACCGGTGCGATTAACCACGAACAACGCAAGCGATCAAGATCGGTTGTGCTAGAACCCGACGGTTTCACAGTGTTGATCAGAGATTATGGTGCAAGTGTGGATCACCGCTAGAGGGATTCTGCACTTGAATCCTGCAACGCAACGACGGTGTGACGAATTTCATTCCATCAGATCATCAACGAAAGCGGAATTACAAGTTGAGATAATTGTATATCTGCTCATAAATTAATTATGAATTACATATGAAGATCCCCTCCCTACGATTCGGACGTATTAATATAGCCTATTTAATCTACTGTTTTCGTTGGACATAGTCTTGTGATCATGTAAATCAACGATTACACGTGATTTAAGAATAAAAGTCGAGTTGGTCATACCTTCAAAGGACGTTTTCGCTACGCCCGGAGCCTACAACATGATGTCTAATAAAATGAAATTTAAAATTGATTTGTTTTGTTCTAAAATGTTGCAAGAGATTTTCAGAAATATAAATTATAGATGTGTTATCATAATAAATAGGCAATTTATCAAGATAAATACCAAAATCACATAAAGTTTGTTTAATCCATAAGTTTTGAGCACAACTACTAGCTAATTTCCAAAAAAATTACACATACCTGATTTGATTTTTTGGTCAATTCTACAGCCTCCAAAATCAAAGAACACTAAACATTATATCGGGTCTAAATGCAGTTAAATAAAACAAGTTTCCTATCATGCCTCTATAAACTTTAGTATCAACATATTTACGAGAAGCATCAACATCTAATTTACAACTAGTACTTAAAGGAATTTTCATAGATTTACAAGAATTGAGACCAAACTGTTTAACCAAGTCATTGATATAATTAGATTGATTAAGAAAAATTTCATCTTTTCTTTGAGAAATTTGAAGTCCAAAAAATAACTTTAATTCACCCATTAGGCTCATGTCGAACTCAAATGACATCAAAGTACAAAAAACATTACAAATCAATTCGCTAGAAGAACCAAAAACTATATCATCAACATAAATTTGCACAAGTAAAATATCATTAGAAATTCTTTTAATAAAATGAGTAGGGTCAACATTCTTTTATTGAAACCATTATTCAATAAAAACAAAGAAAGTCTCTCATACCATGTACAAGGTGCTTGTTTGAGACCATACAAAACTTTAGATAATTTAAAAATATGATTAGGAAATTTTTCATTTTCAAAAACAGGGATTGAGAAAAATAAACTTTTTCAGTTATAAAACCATTTAAGAAAACACTTTTTACATCCATTTGATATAATTTAAAATCTTGAAAACAAGCAAAAGCTAACAAGATTCTAATAGTCTCTAACCTAGCAACTGGCGCAAATGAATCTTCAAAGTCTATACCTTCTTCTTGATAGTATCCTTGGGCAACAAGTCTGACATTGTTTTTGACAATCTATCCAGATTCATCCATCATGTTTTTAAATATCCATTTAATTCCAATTATTTGCTTATCTGCGGGCAATTCTACTAATGACCAAACATTAAATCTAACAAACTGATTAAGCTTATCTTACATAGCAACAATCCAGTTAGCATCAATTAAAGAATTAGTAACGTTATTAGAAACATGATCGAAAACAAAAGCAGAGTTAAAAAATAAGTTTAAAGCTGAGCTTCTACTTTTCATATCAAAACCAACATTAGCAATGACATTGTCAATGGGATGGCCTTTATGAATCAAGATCTAAGATCAGATTTAGAATCATTTTGCTCCCCCTCAACAAATACATTATAAAGAGGTTTTTCTTTGCCAAAATTGAAATCCCTGAAATCAACTTCAGCATTTTCCAAAACAGATTTCTGAACATGACAAGATTCATCAAACTTTATGAGTACAGATTCTTCAACAGTCATAATATGTTTATTATTGTTGAAGTCTATATCTCACATCGGACTTATGGTTTTATGTGATCTTTATTAATGATTATAAAAGAACCTCAATGTCTCTCTTAGAGAGGCATCTTGGGTATTGGGTTTCACCTCTACCATTCCACGTGGTATCATAGGAGGTCCTATCCTAACCTTATCCCTCTCGCCTTTTTTTTCGGCGAACACCTAGGTATTTCCCCCGTTGGGGGGCGGCGGCCTCCATGGCTAGGGAGCCATAAGTCCTCCGCCGTCGCCCCCTGCCGACATCTCCCTCCCTACGGGGCCCCTCCTGTGTGTCGCCCTCCTGCCGACCCCCACCTGAGCGGCCTTCTGTCGGCGCCTCCTTCCGCTTCTCCCAGCGCGGCGGCCTCCCCTCCCTGCGCGCAACGCCACCCCGCGTGATCTCTCTCTGCGATGGCGCACCTCCAGTGTGACCACCCTCCCCGCGCGATCTCTCCCGTCTGTTGCTCCCTCTGTGCAAGCGACGGACCCCGGCAGCCGCTTCTCTGCGCGCGACGGCCCCCTGAGCGACCTCCTGTCGATGCCTCCCTTCGCTTCTCCAACCGCGACGGCCTCCCCTCCCTACGCGCAACGGCACTCGTCGGCCCCTCCTATCACCAGCACACTCCAGCCGCCGCCCCTCCCGTCGCGAGCAGTCTCCACCCCGTCGCGAGCGGCCCCTTTCCTCTGTGCACGCGACGGCCCTCTATGGCCCTTCCCTCCTGCTGCGCGCGACGGCCCTCCCCTCCAAACGCGGCTCCTCTCCATCGCAACGACTCTCGTCCATGTCACGCATCCCCGCCTGGAGATCTCATCCCCGCCTGCAGATCTTGCGCGCCATCATTTCTTCGGTGCTTCCCCACACGTGTCGTTCTCCTGCAGCACTGGCCCTCCCAGCCCGATGCTCCAACGCAACAGCACGCCATCGTCAGTGAATGCCATCTCCGGCGGACGCATCTCCAACTCTTCCTCGGTTGCGCCCCGACTCCAGCCCGTCCACGCGGAAGCCACCACCTCCCGTCATCGACCCTTCTGCCGGCAGCCCCCCTTTCCACTGCAAAATGAATTAATTGCCTATCATTTTCGCTGCCCCTATTGCTCTTGAGACCCTTGCTATCAATCATTTTTTGGTCCGCAAAATTGGGCGCTGTTACACCCAGCCTTTTGGGTCCGTAAAGTCAGATGTCGTTTCACCCAGCCTCTTGGCTCTGCAAAGTCGAGCGCCGTTTCACCCGGCCGTTTTGAGGCCGTTTGTGGTTCGTCGTTTCATCTGACATCTTGAAGCAAGGGTCATCCTCAGCAAGGGAGCATGAGAGCTCTACGATGGTCTTCTTTCCTTTTGCAACCATGGGTGGGAACACAACAAGTGGAGCAAAATCAGTGGGCAGTGCGTACGAGTGTTGTTCCTTCATTGAAACATCTTTTTCAGCGACATCTATTATCATCCATCATTTTCTTCTCGAGGGGGAGCTGCGATCGCGGATGATTTCTTTTTATTTCATTTTGTTTTGTAATAAGCTAGGTATGTCCAGCTTGAGGGAGAGTGTCTGCAGTGTTTGTTGATTGCTTTGTTTTCGTTGTATGGGTTTCTTTAATTATGTGTCCAAGCTAGGTAGATCTGGCTGAGGGGGAGTGTTGGAGTCTGTATCCCACATCGGACTTATAGTCTTATGTGTTATTGATTATAAAATAACTTCAAGACCTCCTTTAGAAGGTATATAAGCATTACTGTTATAAGAATAACCAAGAAAAATACTTTCACAACTTTTACCATCAAACTTATCTAAGTTGTATTTCATATTCAAGATAAAAACTATACAACCAAAAATTTTAAAATAGTCAACCTTTGGTTTTCTATCATTAAACAATTCATAAGGGGTTTTATTCAGCCAAGGTCTAACATAAACTCTATTTAAAACATAGCGAGTAGTATTAACAGATTCAGCCCAAAAATATTTTGGTGAATTGTGTTCATTAAACATGGTTCGAGTCATTTCTTGGATAGTTCTATTTTCCACTCTACAACACCATTTTGTTGTGGTGTTCTACGAGCAAGAAAATTTTGAGCATAACCATTTCTTCACAAAATTTATTAAACTCAAAATTAACAAACTCACCACCATTATCACTTCTGATGGAAACAATTAAACAACCTTTGGTATTTTGAACTAGCTTACAAAAAGCAATAAATCTAGCTAAGGTTTCATGCTTCTGAGACATAAAATAAACCCATATAAATATACTGAAATCATCAACAATGACGAAAACATATTTCTTGCCATTTAAACTAGCAGTTTTCATTGGACCGAATAATTCAAGATGCAATAATTCAAGAGGCCTAGAAGTAGAAACATGACTGATGGATTTGAAAATTTCCATGTGTTGCTTACCTTTTAAGCACAAATCACAAACAAAATCTTTTCTTACCTTTAACTTTGGTAAATCTCGAACGTGTCCATTCTTGGATAAAATGCGTATCATTCGAAAACGAGCATGACCAAGCCTTATGTGCCTGAAAACATCATCTGTTTCTTTGATTAGATAGATCAGAGAAATTCATAGAATAAATATTATCTTTTCTATTAGCATAAAATAAAATAAAATCATCTTTAAACAATAAACATTTATTATCTTCAAATTTAACATGCATATCATCATCAAATAATTGAGAGATACTAATTAGATTATGTTTAAACCCTTCAACATATAAAACTTTAAAAATTAAAACAACATTAGAAATATCTACTTCACCAAAACTTTTAACCTTACCTTTAGAGTTATCTCCAAAAGTGACAGAGCCTCCACACATTTAGTGTAAGAGAGAAAATTCGATAAGTCACCAATCATGTGTCGGGAACAGCCATTATCCATGTACCATGTGTCATCCTTGAGACACCCAAAAAATAATTCCTACAAGAATCAATTACTTGACATTTTTTGTACCCATGCTATTTTGGGCCCAACTGGATTAGCAATAGAATTCTTAGGTACCCAAACATATTTAAAACATTCATTGTAAAGTACTCTAGCAGATAAAATCTTTGAAATAAACTATGACCAAGAGATTGAGGATATCTAAGAGAACATTAATTAGCATAATGTCCTTGCATATAACATTTAAAGCACGTAACAGAAGAAACCTTTTCAGTTGAACTTTTAACAAAAATATATTAAAGATCTTCTCAAAAAGTATGGATATGACAACACTAAAAGTATAAGTACTCTCATTGGTACCTCAAACACACTTGATCTTGATGAAGCTGGAAAACCAGTAGATCAAACATCTTTTAGAGGTATGATAGGAAGTTTACTTTACTTAACAGCTAGTCATCCAGACTTAATGTTTTCAGTATTCTTATGTGCAAGATATCAATCAAATCCTAAGGAATCTCATTTAAAGGCAGTGAAAAGAATTTTTCGCTACTTAAAGGGAACCATTGATTTAGGACTCTTTTATACTTCTGGAAATGATTTTGTTTTAAAAAAAAATTCGGAGGCTGACTTTGGTGGATGTAGAATGGATAGAAAGAGTACATCCGGAACTTGTCATTTCTTAGGAGATTCATTAGTTTCTTGGTCTTGCAAGAAGCAACACTCAGTAGCACTTTTCACTACTGAAGCTGAATATGTAGCAGCTGAAAGTTGTTGTGCTCAAATATTGTGGATGCAACACACACTCACAGACTATGGTATGAATTTTACCAAAACACAAATTTTGTGTAATAATACAAGTATCATTGCCCTTAGTAAAAACCCTGCACATCACTCTCGTGCAAAACACATAGATATTAGGCATCATTTTCTTAGGAATCACACACAAAAAGGAGATATCATTCTTCAATTTATCGGAACGCAAGATCAACTTGCTGATATTTTCACAAAATCTTTACCCTCCGATAGATTTGAATACATTAAACAGAAGTTAAGAATGATAACCGTAAGTTAATCTTCCTTGTTAACTTCCTGTGGAATCAATCTCCTTACAGTAATAAACTCCTTTTCATAGAGGGGGTACATTTTTCTTGTTAGTTTTTCATATTTTTCGTAATGAAGTTTTTCATATTTTTCGTAATGAAGTTTTTCATATTTTTCGTAATGGAGTTTTTCAAAATTCTTCGTAATGAAGATTTGCTCTTTTTTTTCGTACTCAAGTTTTTTTTCGGATTCTAAAGTCCTTCAAGAAGAATTTTCCTCAATACGAATAATTCTCCTGACAATCCGAAAGGTATGATTCTTTCTTGAGTTTTCGTAATCACCTTTTACTTGCTGGTAGTTTCCTTTGGTTTTAAAATTTCTCGAATTCTAGTTTCTTTAAATCCGAATGTTTTCCTTTAAAAACCTCAAATGATCGGATCCTACCAAATTTTCCTTGCGGCTATCATTTCAACCGTCAGATCTGATCAGAAGAATTCTCAGTCATTGGATTGAGATGGGAAGTTGAACCGTCACATCAAACACCTATATAAAGGACCCCCGAAGGGTTGTCCCACATCAATTTCAAGCCTTTGCATGTCGAAGTTCTGCCCTCCTACAAAAGCTCGTTCCGAACTTCTCAAAGTTTTCTCAAGTCCGAATGTCTGCACAAGAATCCTCTCAGAAAGATATGTCTACTGTCAAGCCGATTTCGGAGTGGCAAGTATACAGAGAAATGCTGGTGCATCCGAATTCCTTCAACAAGTATGACTCCATTATCTCCAAGAACATCAAGCTTAATGGATGGGAAAGTGTTTTCATTTCGAAGCCAGGGGCTCAAGACTTGGTGTATCCGGATCTACTTATTGAGTTCTATGAGTCGGTTAGTTTCTTTAAGGAAGAAGGGAGAGATGAGTTTTCTTTCAAGAGTTATGGAAAAACCTATACCCTTTCATACACCAAGGCTGCTAGCTTGGTGGGCTGTCTTATGAAGGGGAAACCGAGTTCTGTTCCCACAAGCTGTCAGATGTTCAAGGGAGTTTTGTAAAGGTGAAGACTATAGAGTGTCTTGGACTTACAGATGTCAAGACTGCGAAGATTGCTCACCTCTCGACTAATAATCAGATCCTTGAATTGTGGGTTCAGGGTTTTATCGTTCCGAGAAAAGGTGATAAGGACACCTTGAAAAATAGTGACATGTTCATCTTAGATTTTCTGTTGAATCTGAGGAAGGTAAACTTAATGAAGCATATTTTCATTACGATAGAGAATATTAAGAATGAGAACTTGAAAGCTCAGATTCTTACGTACCCGGCCATTCTTTCCAAGCTTATTGTTCGGTGCTTGGAGTCCTTCAAAATCCCTTGCAGTTCAAAGTCGAGCAATTGCAAAGTTATGCTAATTGGTGATGATACTCTCAAGTAGATGAAAGTTGGTTTCTCTAAGGAGACAGGAGAATTCTATGACTTACCAGAGGAGGAAGCTGAAGCTGCTCCGAAGGAACAAGAGGTTCCTGAACCATCAAAAAAAAGAGGAAAAAATAGAAAGTTGAAGGAAGTGGTAGAAGAAGGAAAAATCTCAGAAGCTAAAGAAACTCAATCCGCACCTCCGAAGCCCAAGAAGCAGAAAGCTTATCCGGATAAGGTCGTTGTCAAGTGGAGGGAAGACAAAAAGAATCGGAAGGAAGGAGAGTCACAGTTTGACTTGGATCCTGCAGAGGTCAAAGCTTTGAAAGAGAAGACAACCGATGAACTTGAGAAGCAAGCCAAAGAGAAGAAGCTTAAGAAGAAAATGTCTGAGGCCGAAATTGTCCAATCTCTTTTGAGGGACACTGAAATAGCATCCGAGAACATTCCTGTACCGAAATCTTTCTTGGTTGAACCCTTACCTGAGACTCCGGGGAAGTACATGACTCCGAAAAAAGCCCAAGAGAAGGATGTTGAAAAAGAACCTGTCAAAGCAGTAGAAGAAGAAGCTGAAAGCAGTGGGGATACAGATGATTTGATTAAGCAAGTGGAGGACTTTCATGAGAAGGAAACTCCATCCGAGAAGCTATCAATCCGAACTTCTGAAGCAGAGTCTTCAAAGCTCCCAACTCCTAGGAAGGATGAGGAAGGTGAAGATGAGAAGGGTGAAGAAGAAGTTAATAAATTGTCTGAGGAAGAAAGCTATAATCATCACTTTATTCACCCAGAGGATGCTGAGGTTGGAGCTGAGAAGGAGAAGGTTGATGAAGATAGAATTGTTTAGCTGTCTGACAGTGAACATGAGTCTCCGGATAAAGAAGTTGTTCCGAGAACTGATAAGGGGAAACAGGTGATTGTGGATACACCTACCAAGTTTGTTTTAAAGTGAAAGGAAGCTGGTGAATCTTCGAAGAGGAAGCTTGTTGAGCTAGAGAAAGAGACTTGATAAAACACTATTTTATTGAATATTTTATTGATAATAAATGATATAATTTCCTCACATTGTGTTAAATATGTTTATTTATAAAATATTTGGGATTAGATCGTTCATTTGAATATTTGATGAAAATTCCAATTTTACCCTTTATAGTTCACTATAGTATTTCGAATATAAATATTTTTATATTTATTATTTGAAATTGAAATTTTGTAACAGTGTTCCTAACTTAATTATCTACAACTTTTATTCAGGACACTAGAGCTAAAGAGTTCAGTTGGTTGTTGAAATTGGGCCATGAAGTCAAAGTTGGGCTGGGCTCGCCAGAATGGAGAAGCTTCTGTATTTCGGCCATAACTACTTCATATGGGCCTGTATTGAGCCCAAATTTGGAGAGGAGATAGAAGACACATATCCGCACATTTGATCCTTCTGGAAGGCCGGCCAATTCACGCGTTTTGGTGGTCAAATGAGCGGTTCAAGTTGGCATAAAATATTTGGCCGAATTTCCACATTCACACTTGAAACCACTTGTAACCTCTTCTCCCCTCCCCTCTATAAATTGGAGTTTTTCTCATTTGGAGGGGTTGGGACGTGCATTGGGAAGTTGAGGGCAGAGGAGAAGTGGATCCACTCCAATTCTCCAACCATTTCAATAAGGGTAGCTCTTGAAGCAAAGATCCCTTCGACGAAGCCTTCTTCTTCTCTTTCATGTTGTAATGATTTTGTTTATGTAATAAACTTCTTTGTTCTTCTTTTATTTCTTCTCTTTTCTTCTGTTTTGTTTAAATTTCTTCTTCTCTTAATCTTCCTAATTGGGCTGGAATTCTTGAGTAGAAGCGTTATTGGGTTATACCCATTTTAAACCTTTGCATATGCAAAACGCTTCTACGATGATTACGTCACCCATGGAAGAGTAGTCTTTTAGTAATCGATCTATCTTCTACCCTCTTCATTTAATTATTTTGAATCAATGAGCTACTGTAATTCACTTAATATGATCCATTAATTGTGTTTTTAAATTGTAAGAAACTAAGCAAGCAATTGAACAATGTACACAAAAACACGCGAGGTCGGGATTTTGTGTAAATTGTGAGAGCGCGATCTTAATCGGTAATACAAGACCACACGGGATAAATTTGTAGAGTTCAAATATAATCCCTAAACACAATTCATCCTCATTTCCAGAGTGGATATGTGTCTTAATTTACCACTGACCATAAGCTAATCTTAGAACATCAATCAAAGCAGGGTGCTGCGATTGCATGTTCCGAAGTTAGCCTAAGGTTAAATTCACTTCAATCTTCGTGGTAAAGTTAATTCTCGTAGGGTTCGTGATTTAACAAATTAAGGGATCATAATTAAGTGAATGTTAATTTAAATGATAATGATTAATAATAAAGTGAAGAGGTAGAGTTAGATCAATTACGCCTTTTAAAATAGATTTCTAAAAAAAAAACATCTTCTTGTTGTGTCATTCTAATCGAAACTTCATTTCAAAATTAAAAAAAAAATGCAATCTTCTTCCAGCAAACTTCTTCTAGATTTATAAACTATAAACAACCACCCCCATACTTTCAAGTAGTGTTTTTATTCCCTTTTATTTTGTTTCTAGAATACCTCTGAAAAGTTGTTTTAATTCACTTCCTCCTTTGAGAGACGACCTTGGTCAGCCACTCTGCTGCACCTAAGTACCCCAAAATCACACTAATCGTTTGAGGGCGCCCACGACAGCACTCTATCAAATTGGCGCCGTTGCCGGGGAGGCAAGTAATTATTTAAACCAATTAGAGGTATTTATTTTATTTTACATTTTATTCTCTTCCTCTCTTCTTTCTTCCTTCTTTACCCAATCTGATTTTTCTTCTTCTTCTTTTATTTTCTTCTACTTCTTTTTGGACCATCAACTCAAACTTCTCATTTTTATTTTACTATGGTCCACTTTCTTTCTTTTCATTTTTATTTGATCTATGACACAAACTAATCCCGAATATCTCTTAGATCTTGACCCTGAGATTGAACGTAGCCTTAGGGCACGAATCAGACATTCTCAATCTACGGGAAGTTTCAATATTCAACCAGTTGGTGAATTCCTCTCTTCTGGAAACATTGAAATTGGAAGCTATTCAAATTCAAACATAAAAGAGGAACCAATGGCTGAAAACAATGGAAATGAACTTAATAGAACCATTCGAGAATTGGCTGCACCTGATATTAACTATCAACCAAATTGTATTGCATACCCAAATCTCGAATCGGACTTTGAATTGAAATCTAGATTAATTCACCTTCTTCCAAAGTTTCATGGCTTATCTGGTGAGGATCCCAACAAACACCTTAAGGAATTTAATGTGGTTTGCTCAACTTTAAAACCAAGAAATGTTTCTGAAGATCAAATTAAATTAAGAGCATTCCCATTCTCACTTGATGGAACTGCAAAATATTAGATGTATTATTTGCAACCTGAAGATGTAACATGTTGGAATGATTTGAAACGTCTTTTCTTGCAAAGATTTTTTCCAGCATCAAGGACAACATCCATTCGAAAGGAGATATCGGGGATCAAGCAAGCACAAGGGGAGTCAATGTATGAGTACTGGGAGAGATTCAAGAAGTTGTGTACAAGCTGCCCACATCACCAAATCAGTGAGCAACTCCTCATTCAGTACTTCTATGAAGGACTCACACCTATGGAGAGAAGCATGGTGGATGCCGCAGCTGGAGGAGCATTGGTGGACAAGACATCAGCAGCCGCACGTGCATTGATCGACAAGATGGCTCAAAACTCTCAACAATTCGGTGATAGAGGTACACCACATGTTCGAGGAGTACATCAGGTAAGTCCTTCTTCTCTTGAAAGTCATTTGATTGATACTAAGTTGGAAGAATTGACCACTATGGTGAGGCAAATTGCTTTGGCACAAAAGACATCTTTACCCCCTCCTTCAAGGCCTTGTGGTATTTGCGCTGAGACAAGCCACCCAACTGACTATTGCCCACAACTCCAAGAAACAGAAGATTGTGCAGCAGTGTTCCCTGGGAGACCATTTCAGCAACAACAACAACAACCATCCCCAAAAGAAGTTTGATCCAACATACAACCAAGGGTGGAAAGATCAGTCGGACATGAGGTATGGCTCTGGATAACAACAAAGGTCACCCTTTCAACAAAACTTCCAGCAACCTCCGCCTTACCAGCAGAGTTTCCAACAACCCCAAAGGAGATTTGAAGCTCAAACATCAACAAGTCAGCAACAAGGAAATCATCCACCAAAGGTAGATTCTAATACTGATGATCTTTTGAAGCAAATTGTTCTTAATCAACAGAATGAGCTGAAGAGTCAAAGTTCGGAGCTGAGGGAGTTGAAGACTCAAATGAGCCAGATTGCCACCGCCCTCCATGAACTTGTGAGTAAAAATTCTGGAAATCTACCTTCCCAACCCACTCCAAATCCAAAGGGGAATGTTAGTGTCATCACATTGAGAAGTGGGAAGCAAATGAACGATACATCTGCACCTACCATTCCACCGGGATTCACCTCAACTTCAGAGAAGCCGCATTCCATACCAACTGATGAGCAATCCAAGGAGAAAGATAAAGGTAAGAAAAAGATTGATGATGTTCCTTCTAAACCCCTTCCTTTTCCAAACAGGGTTGTTCAAACCAAGAAGATGGCTGAAGAAGCAATGCAAAAGGAGGTTTTAGACACATTCAAGCGTGTGGAGATCAACATTCCTCTACTTGAAGTCATTAAGCAAATCCCAAGGTATGCCAAATTCTTAAAAGAACTCTGCACCAATCGAAGAGGGCTCAAGGGAAATGAGAGGATAAACCTTGGAAGGAATGTCTCAGCACTCATTTCACCAACTCTAGCAATGCCAACAAAGTGCAAGGATCCAGGGACATTCACCATCCCATGCACCATAGGGGAGTTGCACTTTTCTGATGCACTTTGTGATTTAGGTGCTTCCATAAATGTGATGCCTCACTCTGTATTCTCTTCCTTGCAGGTTGGTGAGTTGAAGCCAACAAGAGTAGTGGTGCAATTGGCGAATAGAGCTACGGCATATCCAGCAGGAGTCCTTGAGGATGTACTTGTCCGGGTAAGAGACATGATCTTTCCAGCGGATTTCTATGTTCTTAACATGGAGGATGATCAGGTAAGTTCTCATGCCCCCATTATCTTAGGTAGGCCCTTCCTCAAAACTGCAAAAACTATCATAAATGTCAATGAGGGTATACTTTCCATGGAATTTGGGGATGAAGTTGTGATATTTAATGTTATGGATTCCATGAAGTACCCCTCTGAGGACCATTCTGCTTTTGTTATCTCCCATTTTGAACCACCAAATAAAAACTCCATAGAATTTGATTGTCCTATGCTTAGGGAGATTATGAGTATTGGTTCGAGTTTGATGTCTAAGAGCACTTCCACACATGTTTCTGATACACAATCCTATCTTGGATTTGATTTTGATGTGGATTCATATTCTGATTTTGATCATGTTCACTCTGATTATGAAATGGTTGTTGAGTATGCTGATGGATTTGATGCTTTATTCTATGATTTTGATGATGTATATTCTGATACTGATGCTCTTTGTGCACATATTTCAGTTCCTTCAATGTCTCCATCCATACTACACCCTCCTTCATTAGAACTCAAGTCATTGCCACCAAATCTGAAATACTCATACTTGTTGAGTGGTGAGAGATTACCTGTTATCATTGCTAACAATCTCCCTTTTGAACATGAAGAAAAGCTTTTGAATATTTTGAGGGAGAACATCAGGGCGATTGGGTGGACCTTGGCTGACATATCAGGTATTAGCCCCTCCATTTGCATGC
Organism: Viscum album; assembly: GCA_963277665.1. NCBI lineage: Eukaryota > Viridiplantae > Streptophyta > Magnoliopsida > Santalales > Viscaceae > Viscum > Viscum album. The sequence goes on from OY728141.1 coordinate 1,721,058,110, forward strand.
ATAGGATTCTCTTGGAGGATGGGGCTAAACCGGTGAGACAACCACAAAGGAGACTCAATCCCACCCTCCTGGAAGTTGTTAAAAAGGAAGTTGAGAAATTGCTCGAGGCAGGTATAATCTTTCCCATTTCAGATTCACAGTGGGTAAGTCCTATTCAGGTTGTGCCTAAGAAAAGTGGTGTTACTGTTGTTAAAAATGAGAAAGATGAGTTAGTTCCAATGAGGGTGCAAAATAGTTGGCGTGTGTGTATTGATTATAGGAAACTAAATCAGTCCACTCGCAAGGACCATTTCCCCCTCCCATTTATTGATCAGATGCTTGAGAGACTAGCTGGGAAGACACACTATTGTTTCTTGGATGGATTTTCTGGATATTTTCAGGTTCCTATAGCTCCGGAGGACCAGGAGAAGACGACATTCACCTGCCCATTCGGTACCTTTGCCTACAGAAGGATGCCATTTGGACTTTGCAATGCCCCAGGTACCTTCCAGAGATGCATGGTGAGTATTTTTTCTGATTTTATTGAGACCTGCATGGAGGTATTTATGGATGATTTTACAGTGTATGGATCCTCATTTGATGAATGTCTAAAGAGTTTGGGAAAGGTGTTGAATCGTTGTATTGAGAAGAATCTGGTCCTGAACTTTGAAAAGTGTCATTTCATGGTAGAGCATGGCATTGTCTTAGGGCATGTAGTGTCCAAACATGGGATAGAGGTTGATAGATCTAAGATAGACATTATTTCATCCTTACCATATCCTTCATGTGTGCGTGATGTTAGATCTTTCCTAGGGCATGCAGGATTTTATCGGCACTTCATCAAAGATTTTAGTAAGATTGCTCTTCCTATGTCAAGATTACTTCAAAAGGATTCTGATTTTGTGTTTGATGTTTCTTGCAGGAATTCATTTGATGAGCTAAAACAACGTCTGACCACTCCACCTATCATACAGCCCCCACGGTGGGAGATTCCTTTTGAGCTTATGTGTGACGCCTCCAACTTCGCGGTTGGAGCTGTCTTATCTCAGAGGGTGGAAGGACGTTCACATGTGATCGCCTATGCATCGAGGACACTAGATTCAGCCCAATCAAACTACACTACCACAGAAAAGGAGTTTCTTGCTGTCATATTTGCTTTAGATAAATTCCGTTCATATTTATTGGGCTCTAAAGTAGTAGTTTTTTCTAACCATGCAGCTTTGAGGTACCTCCTAAAGAAGCCAGATGCAAAGCCACGACTTATCCGTTGGATGCTCCTTCTTCAAGAGTTTGACCTTGAGATAAAGGACAAGAAGGGGTCAGAGAATTTGGTGGCAGACCACATGAGTAGGCTTACTCACACACTAGAGGGTGACACCTTGGACCAGGTACCACTTCGGGACACTTTCCCCGATGAGCATCTCTATACCATCTCAGTTAAGCATCCTTGGTATGCTGATTTAGTTAATTACATTGTTGGCTCTGAAATCCCAGTAAATTTGAAGAAGCATCAAGTCCAAAAATTAAAAAGTGAGTCTAGGTATTATGTGTGGGATGATCCGTACCTCTGGCGCATGTGTAGTGACCAAGTCATTAGGAGGTGTGTTCCCAATCATGAGTTTGAGTCTGTTTTGCATTTCTGTCATACACTTGCTTGTAGTGGACACTTTGGACCCCAACGGACAGCTAGGAAGGTTTTAGACTCTGGATTATATTGGCCTAGCTTGTTCCATGATGCCCATTTGTTTTATAAGTCATGCTCTCGTTGCCAACACACTGGGAACATTTCTAGGAGACATGAGATGCCCCAACAACCCATACTATTTTGTGAGATTTTTGATGTATGGGGCATCGACTTTATGGGTCCTTTTCCTAGTTCATTTGGATTTTTGTATATTTTGGTTGCTGTTGATTATGTGAGTAAATGGGTGGAGGCCAAGGCCACCAGGACTGACGATTCTCATGTTGTTGTGGACTTTGTCAAAGCACAGATTTTTTGCAGGTTTGGAGTACCAAAGGCCATCATCAGTGACCAAGGGACACACTTTTGCAATAGGAATTTTGTTTCCCTCCTTCGAAAGTATGGGGTGACACACAAAACATCAACACCATACCACCCCCAAACAAATGGCCAGGCTGAGGTTTCAAATCGTGAGTTGAAACAAATCTTGGAGAAAACCGTGCAGCCAAATAGGAAGGATTGGAGCAAGCGCTTGGATGATGCATTGTGGGCTTATAGGACAGCATACAAGACCCCCATTGGTATGTCCCCATTTCGGATTGTTTTTGGGAAAGCGTGTCATCTCCCCGTGGAAGTCGAGCATCGGGCATATTGGGCTATAAAGAAATGTAACATGGATTTGGCCCAAGCTGGAATTCAAAGGAAGTTGCAAATTCAAGAGCTTGAGGAGATTCGACTGTCATCATATGAGAACTCAAGACTCTACAAGGAAAGATCAAAAGCAGCTCATGACAAAATGATCCAACAAAGGGAGTTTCATGTTGGAGAGAAAGTCTTTCTCTATAGTTCACGACTGAAGTTGATGCCTGGTAAGTTGCGTTCCAGATGGTTAGGTCCTTATATTGTGTCTAATGTTTTTCCTTATGTTGCAGTGGAGATCACACAAGAGGACAATGGAAGTAGCTTTACAGTCAATGGGCAACGTTTGAAGAGATACATTGAAGGACATCCTACTGATGCAGTGGATTTTATCACACTGCATGACCCCATCATCACTTGATCACATCAGGCTGTTCCTAACCCTTTCACTTTTATATTATTTGTCCTATTTAAAAATTCTGCATTTCATGTGCATATATCATCTCACGGGTTCACATTGAGGACAATGCAATATTTTAAGTGTGGGGGAGGGAACCTTTTAGTTTAGTAATTTCAATTGTTTTCCTGTTTAAAAAAAACCAAAAAAAAAATGTGTGTTTTTCAAATTTTGTGTGTTTATTTTACAATTTTATGTGTTTTTTGAAACATTTTGAGCTAAAATGATTCTCATCACCATTTTTAAATCCATATCAATAAGTGAAACAATTTACCCCTTGAAACTAACCTTAAATGAATGCTGAAATGACTTTGTTTCAAGTTCAAATATTTAGTAATTTCATGAAAAGTACGCTGAATTTTGAATCCCATGCCAATCTCACTGTCTTTATATTTGAAATCACTTTCCTGTGAGGCTTCTAAACCATTATTTTCATATTCTTTACATTCACCTCACTTCTTGAGAGAACCAAATCATGCTTGATTTAACCAGAATTTGATCTATTCCTGTCAAAACTTGAGGGTTTGAGGTACATATGTTTAAATGATCGAGGCATTTGTTTGGTATTAAAGCCCCTATTTCAAAGAATCCTTTTTTATAATGGCCTACCTTGAATATTTAATCCTTGTAGCCCTTAGAAGCCATGCACGGCCTGTTAGGTTAAGCCACATTACAAGCCAATTTTCCCTATCCAACCAACTCTTGAAGTGAAATTGCATAATCTAGTTGAGCTTAAGTGTGGGGGAAGTTGTCTTGGGTTTTGCCACCACATTCTATGATACTTTGGGTGGAAAATTAAATTCTGAAGAGATGTGTTTACTGCTAAAGAAAGTCATTATATTGAAAATTGTGCCTTTTCTGGAGCTTTCATGACAAGTGAAGCTGTGCATTTTCTGGAGCTTCTAATTGAGGTGGAAAGTTGTGCCCATCTGGAGCTTTCAAGAAAATCATGTTTGAGAAGATTGACATTTTTTATGCTGAAATGATGAATGGTGTAAACCTTTCATGACTTTTCATGATGATGGAGCTGAATTGATACTATGGGGATTGAAGAGAAGACCATATTTAAGTGAAAATTAGATTAATGCAATTTTGCTTCAAAAGAGTCAAGCCCTCCTCATTCAGCCTCAGAGTTTTTCACATCTTAATCCTACCAACCGAAAGCCACAGAACAACCCTGAAAAGTCCTCATGATAAACATATGTCCTTGACTCACATCGGGTAGCGATGTAGGAATCTATCAAGCCTATGGTGACCCTTTTATGAGTTTGAATGAGAAAGACATTGCAAAAAAAAAATTGATATTTGAGTGATAAGAGAAAATTCAAGCGAGGTAAGTGTTTTGTGCATGGGCGGATAAATAAAGTGGAAATATATTGAATGATATAAATGGAGAACTTGAAATAAGGTTTTTTATGAGGCATGATATCTTTTTATTCTTGGTGTGAAATTGATTGATCTTAAGGATATGTGTTTTAAAATTGGTTTTGATTTGATATTGATGTTTACTTGATATGAGGTTTTGCCCAGGTGTGCAAAAGGGTAAGTGTGGGGGAGTTGATAAAACACTATTTTATTGAATATTTTATTGATAATAAATGATATAATTTCCTCACATTGTGTTAAATATGTTTATTTATAAAATATTTGGGATTAGATCGTTCATTTGAATATTTGATGAAAATTCCAGTTTTACCCTTTATAGTTCACTATAGTATTTCGAATATAAATATTTTTATATTTATTATTTGAAATTGAAATTTTGTAACAGTGTTCCTAACTTAATTATCTACAACTTTTATTCAGGACACTGGAGCTAAAAAGTTCAGTTGGTTGTTGAAATTGGGCCATGAAGTCAAAGTTGGGCTGGGCTCGCCAGAATGGAGAAGCTTCTGTATTTCGGCCATAACTACTTCATATGGGCCTGTATTGAGCCCAAATTTGGAGAGGAGATAGAAGACACATATCCGCACATTTGATCCTTCTGGAAGGCCGGCCAATTCACGCGTTTTGGTGGTCAAATGGGCGGTTCAAGTTGGCATAAAATATTTGGCCGAATTTCCACATTCACACTTGAAACCACTTGTAACCTCTTCTCCCCTCCCCTCTATAAATTGGAGTTTTTCTCATTTGGAGGGGTTGGGACGTGCATTGGGAAGTTGAGGGCAGAGGAGAAGTGGATCCACTCCAATTCTCCAACCATTTCAATAAGGGTAGCTCTTGAAGCAAGGATCCCTTCGACGAAGCCTTCTTCTTCTCCTTCATGTTGTAATGATTTTGTTTATGTAATAAACTTCTTTGTTCTTCTTTTATTTCTTCTCTTTTCTTCTGTTTTGTTTAAATTTCTTCTTCTCTTAATCTTCCTAATTGGGCTGGAATTCTTGAGTAGAAGCGTTATTGGGTTATACACATTTTAAACCTTTGCATATGCAAAACGCTTCTACGATGATTACGCCACCCATGGAAGAGTAGTCTTTTAGTAATCGATCTATCTTCTACCCTCTTCATTTAATTATTTTGAATCAATGAGCTACTGTAATTCACTTAATATGATCCATGAATTGTGTTTTTAAATTGTAAGAAACTAAGCAAGCAATTGAACAATGTACACAAAAACACGCGAGGTCGGGATTTTGTATAAATTGTGAGAGCGCGATCTTAATCGGTAATACAAGACCACACGGGATAAATTTGTAGAGTTCAAATATAATCCCTAAACACAATTCATCCTCATTTCCAGAGTGGATATGTGCCTTAATTTACCACTGACCATAAGCTAATCTTAGAACATCAATCAAAGCAGGGTGTTGCGATTGCATGTTCCGAAGTTAGCCTAAGGTTAAATTCACTTCAATCTTCGTGGTAAAGTTAATTCTCGTAGGGTTCGTGATTTAACAAATTAAGGGATCATAATTAAGTGAATGTTAATTTAAATGATAATGATTAATAATAAAGTGAAGAGGTAGAGTTAGATCAATTACGCCTTTTAAAATAGATTTCTAAAAAAAAACATCTTCTTGTTGTGTCATTCTAATCGAAACATCATTTCAAGACTCCACCAAGCAAACTCTCAGATTCGGAATCATCAGCCCTAGGACATGATTTTGTCATTGAATCACTGAAGAAGCTTGTTGACACCATTCCGATCTTTCCAACCATTGACTCCAGATGTCAGATGCTCCAACATAGCTTGAATCAAAAATCGGATTCTGTATCCATGGTGATGGATAGGTGTGTAAAGATTGAGGCTGATTACAAGAACTTCCTTATCAACTACGATGCCCACAGAAAATCTTGTAAGAAAGTGGTCAGCCGATCAAAGAAAATAGTTGAAGACTTGAGAGAGCTTGATGAGTTTCAACATGAAGTTAAGGAAGCTTTTGATAATGAAAATAGCAAAATCAAGGATCTCACGACTAGCTTTGAGGAAAAGCTAACTGTTGGAGTCTTCATCCCACATCGGACTTGAGGTCCGGTGTGGTTTTTAATATTCATTATAAATACACCCCAAGGGCTCCTTTAGAGAACATACCTTGGGGGTTCGGGTCTCCTATTTTCCTCATTCTACATGGTATCAGAGGGTTTTCTAACCCGATCCCTCCCTCCCGTCTAGGGTTTTCCGACTCAAGTCCCCCGCAGGGGGCGGCGGCCTCAGTGGCCATAGGTTTTAGGCCGTCGCCCCTCCACCTCGTGTCCCTCCTGCCCTAAGCGGCTCGGCGCCTCCCGCTACTCCCGGCGCCTCCCGCTGCTCCCGCTGCACCCGGCGCCTCCCGCTGCTCCCGCTGCTCCAGTGCCTCCCGCGCCTCCCGCTGCTCCAGCGCCTCCCGCTGCTCCCGCGCCTCCCGCGCGCTCGCGCTGCTCTCGCCCAGCGGCTCCCCTTCCGCCGCCCTCACCCCAGCAAGCGCGGCTCCCCTCACCCAGCGGCGTCCTCATCCTGCGGCGCCCTCGTCCTGGCGCCCTCGGCACGCATCATCTCTCAGATCTGGCCAAATCCGGCCAGATCCGGCGATCTCCCGTCCAGATCCAGTGCGCCAACCCTGTCGGCGATCCCTTCCCGGCGGATTTCCTTCCTGTCGGCCCTCTCTCCCGGCGACCCTCTCTCCCGGCGCGGCTCCTCAGTCCCGGCATTTTTTTTTCTGGCGTTTCTCCCGCGGCGGTACGCCTTCCCCTCATGCGCCGCAGACCCTCCCGATGTCGGCATCTCCCTCAATCCTGATGGCTCTCTTTGCCGCCTCAAGGCCCGGCTTGTCGCAAAGGGATTTGCCCAGACGTATGGCGTCGACTACTTTGAGACCTTCTCTCCAGTCGCAAAGATGGCCTCTGTCCGCCTTTTTCTCTCTCTGGCTGCTCATCATCACTGGCCGCTTCATCAACTGGATGTTAAAAATGCTTTTCTCCATGGATTTCTTGATGAAGAAGTCTACCTGCAGCAGCCCCCTGGTTTTTCTGCCTCTGGTGCCGACCGACATGTCTGTCGTCTCCGTCGCTCCCTCTACGGCCTCAAGCAGTCTCCTCGAGCATGGTTTGGCCGCTTCAGCACTGTCGTCACAGCCTTTGGCCTCTCTCGGAGTATGAAAGATCACACAGTCTTCTTCCGTACGACGGCGCACGGCTGTATCTTGCTTGTGGTTTATGTTGATGACATCATCATCACAGGGAGTGACTCCAGAGGCATCGTCAGCCTCAAGACGCATCTTCACCAGCACTTTCACACCAAAGATCTTGGTCCCCTCACTTACTTCCTTGGCATCGAGGTCTCCCGGACTGCGGACACTATCTCTCTCTGCCAGCGCAAGTATGCTCTTGATATCTTGCAGGATGCCGGGTTGAGCACCGCCACCGCAGTGGACACTCCACTTGAGCCTGGGGAACGCTCCCTTCATTCCGACTCGGAACCATTTCCTCATCCCGAGAGCTATCGACGCCTGGTCGGTAAACTCAACTACCTCACCATGACGCGTCCCGACATTGCATGTGCCGTTGGCAAAGTCAGCCAGTTCATGGAGCATCCCACCAGATCTCAATGGGATGTTGTCCTCCGCATTGCCAAATACATCAAAAAAGACCCTGCACGTGGCTTTCAGTACTCACATCATGCTCACATAAATGTTGGGGCCTTCTGTGATGCGGACTATGTCGGTTGTCTCGCTACTCGCAAGTCTACTTCGGGTTTCGCTGTATTCTTCGCCGGCAATCTCATCTCTTGGCGCAGCAAGAAGCAGACTGTCGTCTCCCGGTCGAGTGTCGAGGCCGAGTATCGAGCCATGGCCACAGTCACTACTGAGATCCTCTGACTTCGTTATCTCCTCTATGAGCTCGGTTTCCCCACATCGACTCCTGCTCATATCTGGTGTGACAATCAGGCCGCCACGAAGATTGCCTCAAATCCCGTATTCCATGAACGGACAAAGCATATCGAGGTGGACCGTCACTTTCTCCGCCACCATCTGGAGCAGCACCATATCGGTTTCGGCCATATCCCAACGGCAGATCAGCTTGCCGATCTCTTCACCAAAGGTCTCCCCGGAGCTCGCCTTAAGTCTCTCACTACCAGGCTGGGTATTCACAGCCTCCATGGCCCAGCTTGAGGGAGAGTATGAGATGGTCATGTGTCTTGTGTCTTGTCATCTTTGTTTTCTTTGTGGGACTCTATCCAATCTGGGCATGTCCAGCTTGAGGGGGAGTGTTAGCGTCTGTTTTGTTGCTTTCTTTTCATTATGTGTCCAAGCTAGGTACACCTAGCTTGAGGGGGAGTGTTGGAGTCTGCATCCCACATCGGACTTGAGGTCCGGTGTGGTTTTTAATATTCATTATAAATACACCCCAAGGGCTCCTTTAGAGAACATACCTTGGGGGTTCGGGTCTCCTATTTTCCTCATTCTACACTAACCTTTGAACAGAATACTCGGATTCAGGAGGTCAAGGATCTGAATGGGAAGTTGTATTTTGTTGCCCAAAGCTGGAAAACGGAAAGGGATCTTCGGATCGAGATCGAAGAGAAGCTAGTCAAGCAAGAAGAATTGTTGAAGCCTCGGGAAGAAAAGATCAAAGCTTTAGAAAAGAAAGCAGAGGATCAGGATCAGATTCTAAAGCAAGTAGAGGAAGACCACAAGAAGCTAAAGAAGCTGAAAACCATAGTGAAGAAGTTGATACCCAAGGAGAATGAAGGAAAATAGATCTAATCCGATCTTTTGTTGTATTTTCTTTCCTTGTACAAATTCTTCTAATTTTAATGAAATTGTGGTTGCTCGTTTTTGTTTGGATGCTTTGTACTAATATTTCAGGTACTATAATTTCTTTTCCATTCCCTCAAATTCTTTTTGAAAATCACAAAGGGGGAGAAAGGAAAAAGAATTCTAAGTAAAGAAGAAATATCCCTAAGGGGGAGCTTATCTAATGGGGAGTTTTCATTACAGAGATTTCCGTACTCAAGATAATGAAAAATCTCATTCCGGAAATCTAGAATACGATCCTTAGTGTTCCAAACCCTAAGGGAGAGTTAGTCGTATTCATCTTTGCCAATGTGAAAAGAGAGATAAGTTTTACTTGCAAAGTATAGAAAAATATTTTCTATGTCTTTTTATTCTTTTTCGTAAGGATGTTTGTGCTTTCCAAAAAAAGGGAAATTGTTGAGTCAATAAGGTTCTCCTTATGACTTTTCCATTCCTTCATACTTGGGGGAGATTGTTAAGTCAATAATGTTTCTTTATTACTTTACCATTCCTTCTTGTTTTGAAAATCACAAACACTTTATCTCAAGGCAAATCTCTTTTTACCCTTTGTTTTACTTCTATAAGGAAAAATTTCTTTCCCCAAGGAAATTTATCCTTACCATATTTTCATTGTTCATATCATAATTTTTAGTGTAAAATTTGGTTTGTAACCAAAACCTCGGAATCCTATAAATACCTAGATATGAAGCATTCTGTTTTAGGATCCGAATTCTCAGAATTCTGGTTACGAACTCTTCTGAGTTCTGACTCCGAATTCTGAATACGAATTCTGGTTACGAACTCTTCTGAGTTCTGACTCTGAATTCTCAGAATTCTGGTTACGAATTCTATTGAGTTCTGACTCCGAATTCTGAATATGAATTCTGGTTACGAACTCTTCTGAGTTTTAACTCCGAATTCTCAGAATTCTAGTTACGAATTCTTATGAGTTCTGACTCTGAATTCTTAATACGAATTCTGGTTACGAACTCTTCCGAGTTCTGATTCCGAGTTCTCTGAATACAGACTCCGAACTCTTATGAGTTCTGACTCCGAATTCTCATGAACTCTGACTCCGAACTTTGTATGTTCAGGTTCCGAATTCTTATAAATCCAGATTCCGAATTTCCTTGAAATTCAGACTCCGGAATTCTATAGAATTAAGGTTCTGAATTCCTAGAAAACAGAATCTGAATATCCTTGCATTATAGACTCCGAATTCATTTTTGGTTAGACTCCGAACTTTCATTTGATTACATTCTGAATATTGGATTTTAGTTATGTAATCATATTTTTGCTTACACTTGTTTTAGTTATAAAACGATGTCGTGCATTCAGTTACTAACTAACCGTTGTTTGAGTGACACGTGTACAGGTCCCTCCGAAATTCAAGGAAAAATATGACCGTTGGAAGATGGAGCTGACCGTTGAAGGCGTGCCTATAAATAGGAGCTCATTTGAAAGAGCTCATAACAAGTTGATCAATCTAGAGATTAATGTTGCTGAAGTGATTTTTAGAGAGAGAGACTATTGCTTTGTGCGTACTGAACTTCTTGTTCAGATTTGCTTTGTGCGACTCCGATTGTTGTTGTGTACAATCGAGGGCTTCCGGGGATAGGAAGACAGAGGTGCCGACTACCTTGAAGTTGAGGGCTTCCTTGCTGAGGAAGACAGAGGTGTCGACTACCTTGAAGTTGAGGGCTTGCGGGGATAGCAAGACAGACTCCGATCTTCGTATCGAGGGCTTACCCCGCTGTGGGTAAGACAAACTTTCTTGAAAGTATAAATCAAGGGACCTTTATCCAAGGTTGTTGGATACCCTTCTCTTTGGGTTAAAAGACTTACTACTTGTTACTTGTCTGTTTCAAGTTTTCCGCTGCATTTGTATTGTTGAGGAAAGTATAACTATCTCATACTTCCTTATACTTGTACTCTGATTTAGAAAGATTCTATACGCTTTAAGGTAGAATCTTTGTTGTTGTAAACTTTCCTTAAGTTTCATTTCCGGAACCATCTTTTCCGGAATCACATTCTCGGAATCATATTTCCGGAATCAAGCAAGTGTGTAGAACTTGAGGTTTTGTGAATTACCTTGTTTAACCTTGTTCATAACCCTCTTTAAAAGTTCCAAAAGAATTTTTTAAAGTATACAATTCACCCCCCCTCTTGTATCTTGAGCATCATTAGATACTCCATACAGTATCTCTATTATTTCGATCCTACATTTGGTATTATAGAGTATATCATACTCACAAACCATCTCAACATGAACTACAGTTGCAATGGAGAATGAGCTACCGCCATCACTTGATCCACAGTGTTACCGCTGAAGAATCAGACTACTACTACCGTGAGAGGTGGATGGTGCTACCGTCACACAAGCTACTGCGAAGGAAGAAGGGTCGCTACTGCTACCATCGCACCACCGGGTGCTGCTACTGCTACACATGAGGCCATGCTACCGTCGTTGTGAAAGGGACGGTACTACCATTGGAGTTGAGATGATCTACTGCTACCGTCTGGAAGTGGAGGAGCTACCGCTAGTTGAGTTTTTGCTGCTACTACCGTCAAGGAGGAGAGGCTTGCTACAAAGGAGGTGTTGTGAACACTAATGGAAGAGCATGGTGGAGATGCTGAGAGTGATACTACCACCATGAGAGGAAGAAGAGCAAGGAGTGCTAGTGTGCTTCTGTGCATGAAGTTACAGAGAGGAGCTGAGGGAGAAAGCGGTGGTGATGAGCCACCATGCATAGATAGAGCATGAAGCAGAGGAGATGTTGGTTCGAGTCAAGGTTGCCTTCAAGGAACTACTTTTGGTGCGTGGATGAGGAAGCAGCATGGAGGAAGGAGATGGTGACTAGAGTTTCATCATTTCATGCAGTAACTTCAGCAATTTTTTAGCCCTTCTAAACATCAAATTCAGATGTTGGTCCAGAAAACTTAAATGTAGATAATTTCAATAGTTTTCCAACATATCAAAAAACGCTTCAATCCAACATGTATATCAAAAGATATGATCGAAAAAAAGTGAAATCATAAAATAAAAGCTGCAGAAAAAATAATTGAAATGTTGCAGAACTTCGGTCGTTTTTAAAGGCATCCAAATGACATTTTTAAATTTTCATGCAGCTGAATAAAATGTAGAAACACTTCTTAGCTTTCCAATGCGATTCCGATGTATATCGAAATAGATATCATTGAAATAAAAAAGATTATGAATTCAGGAAATTCCAGACTTCCAGAACTGTTGCATGAACTTCAGACAATTTTTAGAGCATTAAAACAACAATTTCATACGTTTATTTTTTTTAATGAAATGTAGATAAATGTATTGGCTATCCATCGGAACAAGTAACATGAGAATCTGATCTATATAACTCAAGTTATAATTAAATAACGAAAGAAAACTATAAAGCGGTTTAAACTGAAAATTATTCTTCAAACCAAAAGCATGCAGCAAGTTCAGGCCAAAATGCGAACATGCTAGAGTTGATTTAGACTTTGACATAATTTAATAAAAGTTAGATAAACTTCTTATTGAAAAACAAGAATTATAAAATTCTGATCGCTATAGATCAAAATACAATAAAAATACAGAAAGCTAATTAAAACTGATTTTCACATAAAATAATGAGAGTTTGTAAAATTCAAAAACATAAACCAACATCATGTAATCAAACAAAACAGAAATACATGCAAGCACATGCACAAACATTAATACATTGACTCAAAAAAAATTATGCTTGCTTAATGCTTGAAGTAACATGTTAAGAGCAGTCCATGAACCATTAATAGGTTTTATAATGAAACATTTAAGAGGACTAACACCCGTACAACATGGATTCCCAAAGGATCGTATTCAAATCTAATAGGTCCCAATATAGTCTACATGCCCAGATAAGCATTTCTTTTGGCCAGTATGCATATTCTCTATTGTTCTATAAACTGGTATGCCGACCTGTATCTAAATTGTTTATTCATATGGCCTGAAAACCTATTTCTATAGTTTCAATTTCTAGTCTACAGGCATGGACTTTAATTTTTTTAATTCTTTGGAAATACTTATAAATTCTTTTAATATCTTTTTGAATAAATTCATTGATTTAAGGTGAGTAGATATTTTAATTATGGCTAAACCTTAAGTAATCCGCTTAAATATGCAGTAGCTATTTCCGTTTTTAAGTAATCAATTTTATATAAGCATAATATATAAGATTAAATTTTATGACGCAGTTTTAAATGTATTGTTCACTCGTTTGTTATTATTACCTCTAGGAAGAGTCAAACTTGCTTCAAGTACTTAAGAGTTCAAATGTGTTTTTAAAACTTGTGTAACACTAATGGAAGAGCATGGTGGAGATGCTGAAAGTGATGCTACCACCATGAGAGGAAGAAGAGCAAGGAGTGCTAGTGTGCTTCTGTGCATGAAGTTACAGAGAGGAGCTGAGGGAGAAAGCGATGGTTCGAGTCAAGGTTGCCTTCAAGGAACTACTTTTGGTGCGTGGATGAGGAAGCAGCATGGAGGAAGGAGATGGTGAATAGAGTTTCATCATTTCATGCAGTAACTTCAGCAATTTTTTAGCCCTTCTAAACATCAAATTCAGATGTTGGTCCAGAAAACTTAAATGTCGATAATTTCAATAATTTTCCAACAGATCAAAAAACTCTTCAATCCGACATGTATATCAAAAGATATGATCGAAAAAAAGTGAAAACGTAAAATAAAAGCTGCAGAAAAAATAATTGAAATGTTGCAGAACTTCGGTCGTTTTTAAAGGCATCTAAATGACATTTTTAAATTTTCATGCAGCTGAATAAAATGTAGAAACACTTCTTAGCTTTCCAATGCGACGAACCGCATGCGATTCCGATGTATATCGAAATAGATATCATTGAAATAAAAAAAGATTATGAATTCAGGAAATTCCAGACTTCCAGAACTGTTACATGAACTTCAGACAATTTTTAGAGCATTAAAACAACAATTTCATACGTTTATTTTTTTTTTAATGAAATGTAGATAAATGTATTGGCTATCCATAGGAACAAGTTACGTGAGAATCTGATCTATATAACTCAAGTTATAATTAAATAACGAAAGAAAACTATAAAGTGGTTTAAACTGAAAATTATTTTTCAAACCAAAAGCATGCAGCAAGTTCAGGCCAAAATGCGAACATGATAGAGTTGATTTAGACTTTGACATAATTTAATAAAAGTTACATAAACTTCTTATTGAAAAACAAGAATTATAAAATTCTGATCGCTATAGATCAAAATACAATAAAAATACAGAAAGCTAATTAAAACTGATTTTCACATAAAATAATGAGAGTTGGTAAAATTCAAAAACATAAACCAACATCATGTAATCAAACAAAACAGAAATACATGCAAGCACATGCACAAACATTAATACATAGACTCAAAAAAAGTTATACTTGCTTAATGCTTGAAGTAACATGTTAAGAGCAGTCCTTGAACCATTAATAGGTTTTATAATGAAACATTTAAAGTTGTATTAGAGCTCAAGTTATATAAGGTCAAAAAAGTGTTTCATTTTATATTTGACGCGGACAAAACTTAAATAATATTTCTCCGTGAGGGAGTGTGTTAGAATCACACATTGGAAACATATAAAAGGGTATAACACTTGAAATACGATATTGGGTCACTACTCACAATGTCACCTGATTTCATGATAGACACTTGATGATAGAAGTCTTGGTTCCCGGATACTCTGTGTCCTGTCAATTTCTAAGCTTAGTTTTCAATTTCTAAGCTTAGTTTTCTCTATCTGTTTATGATTTCACATTTTGTTTTTTCTGTTGTGTACTTAAATGTTTTACTCTGATTTATCGATTTAAGCGTGACTTTTAATTAAGGGGGTTTTGGCTTTAGCATTTAAATTCACCCGCTCTTGAAGCTGTAAATCTGGGACAACAACGGTTTCATGCCATACAAGACCACAAAAGTCATGCTAGAGCCTCATGGTGGGAAAAAAATATAAATAGGTACACTGCTTTAAGTATCATATTTGGTCATTTTTTACACTGTTAATTTATTTTATGGACATATCATAACACTAGTTATACAAGATCCAAAAAGGGACTCATGATATATTTGACACGGACAAAACTTAAAAAGATATTTGCCTGAGAGAAGGTGAGTTAGAGTCCCAAATTGCGAAAACAAAGGGTGGTACAATAATTAAACCATCATTTTAGAACACTCCTCACATTGAGAACTGATTTTGTGATGCACACTAAACAAATATCAACTATTTCATCAAAATTAAATAGAATAAATGTCTAGCAAATCCGTACCAAGGACTTCCTCAACTCTAAGCCTGTTGTATGGATTAGGGTCCAGCATTCTGGACACAATATCTCTTGCATCTTTAGAAACCTTTGGCCAAGGATCCCTTTCAAAATCTATACAACAGCGCACAATTGCCTGTGCAATTCCCTCTTCAGATTCTGCACGAGGTACAGCAACACCAAGCATTGCATTTTTCGTTCAATTTACCACAGATTATAAAATAAAACAAACCTAGTTAAAGACAAGACTTTACCGGCCCAAAAAGGTGGAACACCACACAGTAAAATGTAGAGAATGACACCTGCGCTCCATATATCAACTTCCGATCCATAATTGCGCATCAGCACTTCCGGAGCCATGTAATATGGGCTTCCAACAATTTCAGCAAAACGATCACCTAGCAGTGAGTATCACAACACGGAAACAGTGCATCATTCAGTCCCAGCATTGACTATCAAAATCCTAGCATGCATGAATAAGAATAATAATATTGTTCTGAATATAAAAAAGAAACTGATAACTAGAAATACCAGGGTTAAAGAATATGGAGAGGCCAAAATCAATTGCTTTTAGTGGAGCAGACTCAGAGCTATTGGCAAACAGAAAATTCTCGGGCTTTAGGTCTCTATGCATTACTCCATGTTTGTGACACATCTACAACAAGTATAAATTCAACTGAGCAGAACCGTAAGTAATATATAATGGAAGTGAATCGTCTTTCTGCTCTTATAAAGATGGCAGCATCTCATTGGTTGAGTACTTTTTATCCTCTAATTCAAAACATCAGTCATACCTTTAACCAAACAGTTCCTGTGCACTTTCAAAATTATAGCAACTATGCTGATATACATCCTGTTGACGAAACAATCTTACAATTTTCATAAAATTGTCCTACTCAACCATGATACCTGAACGACCTCAACAATGGTCTTGGTGACTGTGGCCGCAGCGCGCTCGGTATAATGGCCGCGGGCGACAATCCGGTCAAAGAGCTCCCCGCCTTCGCAGAGCTCCATCACCAAATGAACAGCCTCCCCATCCTCGTACGCCTCCCTGAACCTCACGATATTGGGATGGCGCGGAAAGCATCGCATGATTTCCACCTCCCTCCGCACATCCTGCACATCGATCTCCGACCTCAGCTTGGCCTTGGATATCGACTTGCACGCCACCGCCTCGCCGGTCCCCAGATCAATGCACTGGTGCGTGACCCCGAACTCGCCCCTCCCCAACTCCCTCACAAACCGGTACTTCTCGCGAATGTCGGCACAGGCAGGGCAGTCTGGGAGGATAGACCTTGGCCGGCGGATGAAGACGTCGGCGCTGGGAACCGCAGCATAGGTTCTGCCATCTCCGGGGCTTCTGGTGCTGGATGAATCTGCCGGAGACGATAAGCAGCCTCCCATCAAAGATTGATTCCGGGGAACCGGCGCCCCATGGGGATGCGAGGGAGGGAGGGAGAGGTTGGGGGATTGAGGGACGGGTTTGCATTGTTCGAAAAGTCGGTAATTTGCGTTTGGCCTATAAATAGATTAGTGACATGCCCGCGTTTGACCAACCCGTTTGCAATGCCGGTTGTTGTCATGGAGTACGAAAGTTCCGGTGGAACATGGAAAGGAGAGTTTTTATATATTTTTTTAAAAAAATTAACGGTTAAGGCGATTTTTTTTTTTCAAAATGCGACTTAAAGGCGGTATCGCAGATGCCGCCTTTGCACCGTAAGGCGGCACCGGTGATACCACCTTTCCCCTAACAGAAAAAAATTGAATTTTTTTTTCTATTTTATTTTGTTTATATATTTATTTATATATATAATTAATAAAAAATATTCAAGAGGATGCCGCATTTCATCTAACAAAAAAAATTATTAGTTTTTAAATTTTGTTTTAAATTTTTGTTTTGTTTTGTTTATATTTTTATTTATATATATAATTCATAAAAATTGTAAAAATTATCATTTTTGAAAATTTTGTTTTTTTTTTGTTATGTTTTGTTTATATATTTATTTACATATATAATTCATAAAAATTGTTCAGGAAAAATAATTTATAAGATTTCAAAACCGCATACTTGAAAGTTAAAAATGTTTCAAGTACGTGACTTTGAAAGACTATAAAATATAAATCATAAGATCAATATAAACGAAACTTTAAACATTCATTAAACATATAAGCAATTGTTGAAAACAAAAATCATTTCATAAAAATTGTTCATGAAAAATAATTTATAAGCTTTCAAAACCGCCTACTTGAAACTTAAAAATGTTTCAAGTATGTGACTTTGAAAGACTATAAAATATAAACCATAAGTCCAATATAAACGAAACTTTAAACATTCATTAAACATATAAACAATTGTTGAAAACATAAATCATTTCATAAAAATTGTTCACGAAAAATAATTTATATGTTTTCAAAACCGCCTACTTAAAACTTAAAAATGTTTCAAGTACGTGACCTTGAAATAATATAAAATATAAAGCATAAGACCAATATAAACGAAACTTTAAACATTCATTAAACATATAAGCAATTTTTGAAAACACAAATCATTTCATAAAAATTTTTCATGAAAAATAATTTATAAGCTTTCAAAACCGCCTACTTGAAACTTAAAAATGTTTCAAGTACGTGACTTTGAAAGACTATAAAATATAAACCATAAGACCAATATAAACGAAACTTTAAACATTCATTAAACATATAAGCAAATGTTGAAAAAACAAATCATTTCATAAAAATTGTTCATGAAAAATAATTTAGAAGCTTTCAAAACCGCCTACTTGAAACTTAAAAATGTTTCAAGTACGTGACTTTGAAAGACTATAAAATATAAACCTTAAGACCAATATAAACGAAACTTTAAACATTCATTAAAAATATAAGAAAATATTGAAAACACAAATCATTTTATAAAAATTGTTCATGAAAAATAATTTATAAGCTTTCAAAACCACCTACTTGAAACTTAGAAATGTTTCAAGTACGTGACTTTGAAAGACTAAAATATAAACCATAAGACCAATATAAAGGAAACTTTAAACATACATTAAACATATAAACAATTGTTGAAAACACAAATCATTTCATAAAAATTGTTCATGAAAAATAATTTATAAGCTTTCAAAACCGCCTACTTGAAACTTAAAAATGTTTCAAGTACGTGACTTTGAAAGACTATAAAATATAAACCATAAGACTAATATAAATGAAACTTTAAACATTCAGTAAACATATAGGAGTCAATTCTGCATCAATAGGATGCACGGTGTCGCTAGTATCACATACATCTATAATCTTTGATGCATGAAAACATGTTATATCTCCTTTCATGGAACAACGAAATCCATTCTTCCACCCTCCATGTCCATATCCATATCAACATCCGGCCGCATAAGGGTATGGTGAAATATATGCCACATGAAATGATCATAGTTTCCCATTCCTGCAAATATCAACCCCTTCAACACCACCATGCATCCAACCATTATAATTTCTTCCACAATTGTCACCCCATTTCCCCAAGCCCAGTTGATCAGATGAAAACACCAACGATTCCACATAACCCATCGAACTCTTCATCATCAAATCTTTATCCTTTATTATCTTCAAAAGGCCACTGTAGGACCTCCTTGATCTATCCATTCCAAACACTCACATACAAGTATACTGTAAACATAAAAACCTGAAAATTTGTTGGTTTTTATGTTTATAGTATACTTGTATGTGAGTGTTTGGAATGGATAGATCAAGGAGGTCCTACAGTGCCCTTTTGAAGATGATAAATGATAAATATTTGGTGATGAAGAGTTCGATGAGTTATGTGGAATCGTTGGTGTTTTCATCTGATCAACTGGGCCTGGGGAAATGGGGTGACAATTGTGGAAGAAATTATAATGGTTGGATGCATGGTGGTGTTGAAGGGATTGGTATTTGCAGGAATGAGAACATATGAGCATTTCATGTGGCATATCTTTCATCATACCCTTATGTGGCCGGATGTTGATATGGATATGGACATGGCGGGTGGAAGAATGGATTTCGTTGTCCCATGAAAGGAGATATAACATGTTTTCATGCATCAAAGATTATAGATGTATGTGATACTAGCGACACCGTGCATCCTATTGATGCGGGGTTGACTCCTATATGTTTAATGAATGTTTAAAGTTTCATTTATATTGGTCTTATGGTTTATATTTTATAGTCTTTCAAAGTCACGTACTTGAAAAATTTTTAAGTTTCAAGTAGGCAGTTTTGAAAGCTTATAAATTATTTTTCATTTTCATATACATAAAACATATAAATAAACATATACAATTAATGTCTATGTCTATGGTGAGGAGATCATGTCCCACATGGTGGTCTAACACAAATCATTTCATAAAAATAATTTTTTATTTCCATAAACATAAAACATATAAATGAACATAAACAATCAATGTTTATGTCTACGGTGAGGAGATCTTGTCCCACATGGTGGTCTAATAATAGGATGTCCGCGGTGAGATCTCTGGGGAGTCTGATGACCTGGAGAGGGATGGTACTCAGGCGCTGGAACGTCGACTGTCATATCCTCCACCTCTGTGCCAGTGGGAGAAAATGTCAACTCCACCTCGTACTGCCCTCCTGATCCTTCTCCCACCTCGATGGTAGAAGAACCCGACATCATCGCAGTGGAGAACAAATCATGTGGTGGAACTATACCCCAACTCTGCGATGGGTCTGGACCCCAAGGTTGCGATGACTCTGGACCCAAAGTTTGCACTCCATATGGACCCCACGATGGAGAAAACTGAGAATATCCCGTCAAAAAAGATGGATCCCATGACAGCTGAGACACATCCTGCATCGACTCAGACTGGAATACTAGAGGGTCGACCTCTGCCTGTGGAACTGGTGAGGCCTGACGTGCAGGACGACGTTGTCTACGTCGCCGTGGTCATGGCTCCTCAGCACCAGCAGCTGCTGCAGGGTCTTCCTCTGCGGCATGAACCTGCTGTCTCTGTGCCGGACGCTCGAAGAGGCTCTCAGAAAACGCATGAATAGATGACCTCAGCTCCAACGCCTGAGCATGAACGGCTTCCCGGATGAAGACTCTATCCTTAGCCTCATCACTCATATGAATAAGACTCTCTGTGTGACTCTCCTATAAATAGATTAAAAATGAATTAGAAAATAACTCAATAAACATAATAATATAATTTAATTGACTTATAATCATATGCATCTCTCTACCGGCTCGGGTAAGATACAGTATAGACTTCAGTCTATACCATGGCTCATACTCGTGCTATGCTGAAAGAGAGAACTGCATCGTAGTAACTCCCTAGATACGAAACTATGTGCGTCTGTGCCAACAGTCGAGAAATACAGCATGTACTCGACGCCAGTTGTCATCCTGCCTCCCTGTCAGCTTCATCCCATGAAGCTGATCTGCCTGCCTCGGCGGTAATGGAATTCGCTGAGTCAAGAGAAACTGGCGCATGACTCTGTCAGGCTGGTGCCACTCAACAATATGAAAGTGAATGAGTGGCACTACAGCCATAACATCGTCAAGACCAACCGTGCAGTATGGAGGCAACTGGTCCATAACAGACCAGTATGGAACCCATAAAATCTGAAATAACATATTACCCTTATTAGAAAAATTGTTAACTAAAAAAATGATGCTATTATTAAATTTGTTAGACAGTTATAGATTGTATATACATACCTGATTGGGTAATAGAAAGTCCAACTCAAGCCGATATACGTGCAAATCGTGTCTCGGAATCGCATTGAAATTGTGTCGCTGACACCGCCTATAAAATACAACATCGATAGTGATAAATAATGAGAAATTAAATTCAATAACTTGTAGTAGCATTAGAAACTGATAGAAATGAGTGATCATACCAGCGTCCATGTGGAGCATCATGCAGCACCGCCATCTCAACCGGCGGACCAGCAAGATCAGGGCAGAATGCGGGGATTTGCTCCCATGCCCACATGTGAATAAGGATGACGCATCCCCCGAGACCTATGCACTGCCTGTCGGATATCCTGCATAATGCTCTGTATGTGTATGTCAAGCAGGCGGATCCCCAACTGTACGTCCCTGCCCGATCAAAATCCTATAGCAAGGGTAGATACATCATATGCATGTGCATCGCTGAATGATCCGTACACATGGTCCCTCCAATAAGTCGTAATATATATGCACGTGCATAACGCATCACTGTCTGCTCGTCAGCATCATCAGCTAAAAGTGGAATCTGTGACTCCAGCCAAGGCATGGATATCGATGCTCCATCGGTAGCACTACGATCAGACAAAATGTCAACGCCTAACAAGCGCTGAGTAAGGTCGGGCCAAGCTGCCCGAGTGGATCCAATAACGGGTGTCTCCTGGATAGGAAGACCAAGAATCACAGTCACATCCTCAAGGGTGATGGTCATCTCTCCCTCAAGAAGGTGGAATGCGTGTGTCTCTGGTCTCCACCTCTCCACGAGTGCAGCTAGCAGGTGATGGTCTACAAATGTAAAATTTGATACCGCAATACCATAGAAGCCATAACGACGCAAGTATGGTATAATGGCAGGAGGAGGCTCTGTGTGATGAAAATGGTGTGCTCGACGCACCCTGATCAATCGATCTGGACCACCCTCTATCACAACCTGTGAACAATGGGTAGCCTGCTGACTAAGTAGTATGGTGTCAATCCTCTGCATATAAACAAATGGAGTTTTATCAAGGATTCACATCATGGATCATTCACGACCTATAGGTGGTTCCGTCTCTAATCTATGTTGGATGAACCATGATTTCACTTTGTTTTATAAATTTTTTATAAAATAATTGGCATGATTTATTTATTTTCTGAAAAGGGTTTTTGATAAAATATGGTTTCCCCTAATTTTTGCAAATAGAAGGGTGTTTTTAAAGAATTGTGAAATGAAGTGTGAACTAGTTTTCAAAGAATGTTTTTATATCAAGAAAGGGTTTTTTGTTATTTTTGAATGTTATAATTCCCTTTCAAAATGATTTTATGTATATCTCACATGTGATCCTTGGGTATACAGGTGGAAGGTGTAGTACTAGGGCTCATATTTTGATATTGTAAGGGAGTTCACTTTTTGGAGAGTTATTCTATTACTAGATCAAGATTCATTTGTCTCTATGACTTCATTAACAATGTAGGAGGGTTCAATTTCTGGGGTGCTCCTCTATTCCCTAGAACTTTATGCATGGGTTATAGGGATTTTTAGGGCACATTAGTCATATTGATGTATGATTGTACTAGATAACCTAGTCATATGTTTCATGATTATTTTCTCAATCACATAATGTTTTGAAAACTGATGTAAAGGGAATATGTTTTTGGGTTTACAGTTCATGTTTTCGATTTTAGGATTTCAAGATTAAAGTTTCACATTTTGCCTTTTGGATCCAGAATTTTGGATTTCTTTTAACGTTTTACTGTTTAGGTTAATGATTTGAGAAAAGATTTTCAGGATTATGGTTTAGAATGTTAGGATTACGGTATAAAAAGATGTTTCTGGGTTTACTGTTATGATTTTCAGTTTTGGGGGTTAGAAAACCGAGGTAAAAGGAAGAGATAAAAACATAAAATTTACAATAGGAGAATCTACCAATAACGACAATACATCATTGTGGATTAGAGTATGAACTTGACCCAACAATGTTAGGGCATCGTTTCCGATTATGACCTTCTTGATGACATATGGTGTATCTCAGACTCTGTCTTTGTTCTTGAGGCCAGTCCATCTCATTTCGCATCTTGCTGGACTTCGGTCTCCCTCGGGGACATAACCGATTCATATCAGGTACCACTATCGATTGACCTTCAGGCATTGGGAAATTTCGAAACTAGCCAATAGGTGTCCATGGTGCAACATAACAGTTAGCAATGGTGTTCATCCAGTACACTGGATCAACATATGCTTCCCATTATATGTTAACAGAGGCACATGCTGTGATGGCGTGTGAGCATGGAAACCATAAGGCCTGAAAGCTTCCACATTGACATTGCCTCGTTTCTAGTAATACCACCATTTTTTCACCAATGCCATTTGTGATGAGGTTCGTCTTCTCTTGAACTTCAAATCGAGAGTCTTCTCATCGAAATAGGCAGACATGATAACCAGAAGCTTCTTCAATATTCTTTTCAATCTCTCGTTGAAAATGTCTTTCATACATTAGCCCCTGATTTATTCCATCCGATGCTAGTTTTTGTCTATCAACAAAGTACTTCACGCAACGATATAATGTCTCCTGAACTAGGGCAATTATAGGTAGATTGAGAATCCCTTTGAAGACACCATTTATGCACTCTACAATGTTGGTGGTCATGTGTCCGTACCTCTTCCCCCCATCATATGCCAATGTACATTTTTCTTTTGGAATTCGCATCATATAATCATAAACTTCTTCATTAACCTGACAGATTTGTTCGAAACGTTCTTCAAACCATCGTTGATCGGACTCATATGCTACACAGAATAGATGATATTTCACATATTTTGAATTTATCTTTACGTTGATATACAAAAAAAATAACAAATACAATGCGTACCAAGTCTAGTGATTGCCTTCTTCATCGGTTCGTTGTGGAATTTTTTATGAAAGTTTCTAGAAATGTGTCTAATGCAGAACCGATGATGTGCATTTGGGTAACTCCATGTATCAGGATACGAATTTATTACCTCATTAATTGCCCGATGCCGATCATATATCAAACAAACACCCCGAATGTTGGGAAAATGAATGTTGATACATGCCGAAAACCAACTCCATGATTCATAGTTTTCTTTCTCTACAATGGAAAAGGAAAGCGGAAGAGGTGAACGGTTTCTATCTTGGGTTGCCGCAATCAACAATACACCCTTGTATTTTCCATACAGAAATGTTCTATCAATCTGAATAAACTGTTTGCAGAAACGAAAGGCAGAGATACAGGGAAGGAATGCCCAAAACAACCGATGAAATTGAACACGAGATGGATCAAGTCAGTTATCGTGAGACACATGTTTGTTTGTATCTAGATGGAATAAAACTTGGTTATTATGCCTCAGTATGGCTAGAAATTGTGGCAACACCTGATATGAGTCATCCCAATCACCATAGACCTTCGCAATTGCCTTCTGTTTCGTCTTCCATGCCTTATTATAAGAAATCTTATAACCAAATGTCTGTTGTATCCTCTCTTGAACAAGGGCTATCAGAACATATTAACATGTCCTAATCATCTCAATAACAATGGATGACACAAATTCTGCATCCAATGAAGTATGATCTTGTGTCAGGCTTGGCTGAACGCAAGTATGAGCTGCCTCAATCCTCAAGATTCTCCTACCTCCAAATGCAATGTTCGAAATCTCCCTCAATCGAAATCTACAATCATCCTCATAATTCTCAAATCATATGCCATATTTTCTATGGTCTGATTCATAAACTACATAGCTACAGTGCCTCTCAATGTGAAATCTCTTTAGCGTACTTTTTAATGCATCTTTACTTGGAAAATTTCTTCCAACATATAAAGTTTTGTCCATATCACTAAACCTATCTCATATAACTCTGGGAAAATCAATTGCCAGTGTGAGAAAATTATCTTCAAATTCAGGCACACGTGTCATTGCTTCTGACCAAGATGCAAAGAGCGTTGGATGATTTATTGTAGGTCGATCATGCTGTACAACTAATGCATTTCTCGAAACTTTCGTTGTTCCTTACTCATCAGCACTACTATCACCATCTATTTCGTTATTATGAAACTCCTCATCAGATGTCGAGTTAACATGTATATCTGGGAGATCAAGTAGGTTGTCCTCTTCTGCATCATTTGGAATAGTCTCAACTTCATGGGGCAGACTATCTTCAACGACTCTTGTAAGTCTACGTCTTTGTACAATTGGATGTTGTTGTTGTACAGTAGAAACATCAACATATAACTCCATCATGGTACCATCCGACTGTTGAGAAAACAAATTAATTGTTTGGATCTATTGCGCATCATCAACCAATGGACAAGCTAGATGCCACAATGTTGACGGGAACTGCAAATGTCTATAACTCATTGACTTGATCTTTTGATCGGGTCCTAGATTTAATGAGCCATGAATTCTTTCTTGAAGGTCACTTAGGGTTACACAATCAGTTGTATTAACCACTTTTATTGGTTGTGTACTGTAAGAAGCTCCTTTCTCAGTTTGAATAACCTCCCCACAGCAGTACACACAGGCAAACATTATTCTCTACGTAAAAAAAGTTTTCTGATCAAGATTTTGATAATGTAAGTGACATTCATAATGATGGTTACCAATATAAGTTGGATTTTATACTTTGAAAATTTAATTAAACTACTTATTAAAAATAAGTTAGATTTTACCTCACGTTCAAATAATAACTATTACTTCTAAACTATACAATCTTTATGATACTTAAATTGTAAAAGATCTTATATCCTAAACTAGGATATTTCTTAGTACACTTTTTAATTAGTTAATCATTCTTCAATCATTAGTTATTCCTTACTAAATTATTAATTAGTTATTCAATAACATAGTAGAGTTAAAATATAAATAACATAGAGTTAAAAAAAATAACACCATGTTTCGAGCTTCTAGCCTTTCTTGCAGTGAATTGGATATAAAAATTTTAGAAAACATGTTGTCACACGGGATTTCTGAAAATTTGATATTCAATTCACTGCAAAAAAGTCTAGAAGCTCAAAACATGGTGTTATTTTTTTTAACTCTATGTTATTTATATTTTAACTCTATGTTATTTATATTTTAACTCCATGTTATTTATATTTTAACTCTATGTTATTTATTTTTTAAATCCATGTTATTTATTTTTTAACTCCATGTTATTTATTTTTTAACTCCATGTTATTTATTTTTTAACTCCATGTTATTTATATTTTAACTCCATTTATTTATTTTTTAACTCTATGTTATTTATTTTTTAACTCCATGTTATTTATTTTTTAACTTCATGTTATTTATTTTTTAACTCCATGTTATTTATTTTTTAAATTTATTTATTTTTTCACTTTCACTCCACGTTGTTTTTTAACTATGTTATTTTTTAACTCCAGGTTATTTTTTAACTCCATGTTATTTAATATCATTTGAACTGTAGTTTTATTTTTAACTCTATGTTATTTATTAATTAATTTCTAATTAATCATTCCTAATAATAACTATCAACATCATTACTAAATTATCAATTTATCATTTCTTTTCTTAGATATTTTAATAGTTTATAAAGAAACATGCATATCCTAAGCATATCCTCCGGGAGTGTCAAACCAGAATGCAGCAAGACCCGTTGTCGTGCACCAGTTCCCGTTCGAGTCTAGCTCAAATCGGTGTTTTCGGGTTTTACCCCTAGGTAAATCTGTCCCAGAGCCACATTCACTTGTTTATATCCAGACAAGGATTTGATTGCTTAGATAACATAGTCTTTATGCTACCAAAATTTCATTAAAATAATCCTAAATTAATTTATACTAATGATAATTATAATTCCTAAATATATATAACTAATTAAAAAATCTAATAAACAAAAAAAAATTAAAACTAACTAAACTACTAAAGAATTAAAATATTTAACTATAGACAATTCAACTAAATAAAAAACATTAAATTTAAAAAAATATTTAACTAAAAACAATTCTACAAAATAAAAAATATTAAATTAAAAACCATACCTCTAAAAGCTTTCCAAAAATTTCAAACCGCAACCTTCACCGCGAAAGACAAAAAATGAGATGCAAATGAGTGTTTGGAAGTGAGGAGAAGGGGAGGGGGCTCTTTCCTTTTATAGGGTGTGGAGGCAAAGGCGGCACTGCGGGTGCCGCCTTTGCCACGTTAGCGATCCTTGACGGCAGTGCAAAGGAGGCATCTGCGGTGCCGCCTTTCACCCTAAATTTAAAGGCGGCATCCGTGATGCCGCCTTTACGGTGCATTTTGAATTTTTTTTGACCTAACCGTTTTCTGTAAAAAAATTTTAAAAAAAATATATAAAAAAAACTCTGGAAAGTATTCTGATCACCTTCTCCGACAGTCATGAAATTAAATAAGGGAGGGGAAGATAGTCAATAGAAGGAGCTAAAGTAAGCATATCATGCTGGATGGGGTTGTATTGAGGAGTCAATCTCAAGCTATGAGGAATCTTAAAGTGAAAAGAAAACATGTAATATTGCTTTGATGGCTCCATATGATGAGGTACCTAAATCATTCTTTGACCCATTATTACAACTTGTTTATGTTACTATAAATTCTGATTATGAAACAAATTCCGAGTCAGATTCATGTTCTGGTGTTGAAACAAACTCTGAAAGTGTTGGTTATAAAGAATTAAAAATCGAGAATGAAATATTGCAAGAGGGTGCTTCAAATGTTATAGATTGTTTGAAAAAATTAATGTGGAATATGTTAAGTTAAAAAAGAAAAATAAAAGGTTAGTTAAAGTGAACAAGAATTATAAAAATTTTGGTGCATGTACTAATGATAAAGAGCTAAAAAATATTCAAAAAGAAAATGAGAAGTTAAGAAATGAAGATGAAAGAAACAATTATTTTATGTCTAAGAATAATGAAGATCGAGAAATGAGGTTCAAATTGGGTTTAAATGATATGTCTAAAGTTGAGAAAGAATGCAAGAATCTATAGGATGAAGATACTAAACTAAGAAATTCACCATCCTTCTCTAATTGTAAAATTTTGATAGATTTTGAAAATGCTCAAAAAGAGAATGAAAAACTTAGAGAGGAGGTAGTTGGTTTAAAAGGAACATTGTCTACATTTGTTAAAGGGAAAGATTAGTTTGATAAGATGATGCCTATGAATAAACCAATCAATGATAGATCTGGTTTTAGTTATAACAAGAAGATTACTAAGATGTATAATATTGTGTTTGTTAAGAGTATTAATGGAAAGGGTTCTAATGTTACTTGTTTGAAGTGTGAAACATTTGGACACTATGCTTAATATTGCTATTTAAATCACGTTCTATCATTTGGACACAAAAATATATTTCTTTCAAAACCGATTTCAATGTTAAGAGGTTTAACACCCGTACAACATGGATTCCCAAAGAATCATATTCAAATCTAATAGGTCCCAAGATAGTCTACATGCCCAGATAAGCATTTCTTTAGGCCATTATGTATATTCTCTATTGTTCTATAAACTGGTATGCCGACATGTATCTAAATTGTTTATTCATATGGATTGAAAACCTATTTCTATAGTTTCAATTTCTAGTCTTCAGGCATGGACTTTAATTTTTTTAATTCTTTTGAAATACTTATAATTTCTTTTAATATATTTTTGAATAAATTCATTGATTTAAGGTGATTAAATATTTTAATTATGACTAAACCTGAAGTAATCCGCTTAAATATGTTGTAGCTATTTCCATTTCTATGTAATCATTTTTATATAAGCATACTATATACTATTAAGTTTTATGATGCAGTTTTAAATATATTGTTCACTTGTTTGTTATTATTACCTTTGGGAAGAGTAAAACTTGCTTCAAGTACTTAATAGTTCAAATATGTTTTTAAAACTTGTGCATGATAATGGTTTTATCCTTGATTATTATTTCTATATTTAGCATGTGTGCTGAAATTATATGTTCTTAATCTATTTTAGAATATGCAGTTTGCAAATTAAATATGTTTTTAAAAGTATAATTCATACAACTTTCTAAATCCTAAAATTGGGTACTTTATATGAAAGATAGATTCTTTTAAATATATCAAGCATCAAACTAATTGTTTTCTTTATGGCTAGTAAGCATGCTCAACTTATTCATTTTCAGTTTACTGACATATTCTTAATATGTTATTAATTTATCGAAAATATATTTTAAATTCCTTGAATATTTTTCAAGAGATGCATCAAGTTATGGGAAGCATATATGCTTAATTTTATTATTATTCATTTGTTATGGGAAATCACATCAATTTAGGAGGATTTTTCCTTTAGTATTAAATTGTGTCACATGTTGAATTTATTTTAAAATTTTGTTTATAACACATGTGCAAATTTAAGTTTGGGATTATGAGTTTTATTTCTCTAATTCATTGTGTACTAAGGGAGTTTTGAATATAGAGGGTTGATACCCTATTCTTGTTTAAGAAATCTGTTTATTTTGTTTTATGTAAGCATGTTCATTTCTAGTAATTGGTTATTTACATTTCTAAATTTGAGTATATCTTGTGCTTTGAAGTTTTTAATATAAGTAGTGTGAATAAAAAGGGGGAATAATTTTTTTAATTTTTTTCTAGTACTTTTTGATAAATTTCAAAAGGGGTGGAATGTTTTTGAGTTATTGAATTAAAATTTCGGGTTTTAACTTACAAAAAGGAGGAGATTTTTAGTGTTGAGACACTAAAGTTTTGTTAAATTGAGTTTTATTTCTTTGATAAATTACAAACCTCTCCCATTTTATTATTCAAATTCTATTGAATATTTTTTAATTGTATTATGGGACTTAAAGTTTAAATTTATTTGAAGAATCCTAATTCCACTATCCATTTATTTTTTAGTTCAATATAAATAAGATATTTTAATTAAATTAAATTTGTATGAAAAATACTCTCATCAATTGAAATTAGTTTAATTGTATCGTTGATATTAAATTGATTGGATTTAAAGTTTCATCAAATGTATTATTTTATAGAGGACATCTTATTACATGTGCTAATTGTTTTATTTTTAAGCATGGTTTATTGTTTTTTATAATAATAATTTTTATTGAATTAAATTGTTATTTATTTATTCATATTATTTTTATTATTCTTTATAATTATTATTTTTTAAATCTTACGAAAATTTAATTTTCTAAAGTTTATTTTTACGTTTGCATAAGCCTTATAAATTCCTGTTACCCTTACATGAGTTTGGTGTACCCTTAAATTGTTTTAATTATTCTTTACCCTTACCTAACTATACTCTTACCCTTAGGTGGCCAGGTTTTACCCTTACGTAGCTTGGTTTTTACCCTTGCATATGTCTTACAGTTTTTTTGTTACCTTTTTGTATGTTCCTTTTTTACCCTTACATGTGATTTTTATTCTTGGTTTTACCCTTAAGTAAGCTCTAATTAACTTCACAAAAGTTCCACTTACCCTTACGCATGTCTTATAATTGTCTGTTTACCTTTAAAATATATCTTTCATTACTATTGATTTGCTGAGGCATTGCTAGTTGCTTAAGATTTCCCTATTCAACATCAATTATTGAAGGGATGAAGCTCACTATTCTACACCAAACTTTCTTCATCAACATCTTCTAATAGTCTAGATAGTGTTATTATTTTGAAAAAGTGTCTATATTTCATAGTTTTCACACGCAATTATACCTCTATTAAAAGGTAGTGTCTGGTTATACTCACCTGATCAAAAGGTAGTTGTTTAGGTTGGGTTTATCCTGTAGAATAGACTGGGTTATTCATGTTCCCAAAAAAGGTAGAAAAAGTTCGGTATGTTCTTATAATAGGTCGGGTTCTTGTTATCCTTGAAAAAGGAAGGAAAGGTCTGGTATGTCCTTTAATAGACTAGGTTGCGTTTGCACTTATAAAAGAAATATTTCTCTCTTTGATTTAACGAGTACTTGTCCTCTTACTGGGTTAGGGGGGATTGAAGAGCAAAGTAGGTTCACTGTGAACCAAATTACTATAAAGTCATGGTGTTCTTGTTCTTTAATTTTATTCCACTTTATAACTATTTGAACACCACACCCACATTTATCTATTACTGTGTTTGAATAAATATTATTTTGATAATTTTATAATTAAGTTTAAAAGGTTTTAAATGGCTATTCACCCCCTCTGCTAGTTCATCTTTCAATCCACATCTAGGTCTACAACTATGTCATATATGATGTCATACAACAAGGATGTATCCTTCCACACTGGGAGATAAACATTATAAAAATAGTGTGCACTTATTGTGATTATTTACTATTAAGAATATTGTGTGAGTAATTAAAACAAGTTAAAGAAATATATTCATTCACATTAACAAACATTGTGGTGATATTTTTTAAAAAAGTGAAAATTGGACAACATTGATTTAAGCCTACCTTCTTAGTGTTATTTCTATAGATTGTTGGTTACTTCATTAATAATAGATTCACCCTTGTCATAATAGTAATACTTTAGGTTATTTAAAAACCATGTTCATTATATAATTATGATGATTCAATATTATCAAAAATAAAAAAAAATATAGTGCATATTTATCAATGCTTTTAATGTATTTTTTTATGAAATCTAGTTCTTACCATTATGGTGATAAAATATGTGTTTTACTATTTCCCATAACCCAACACTAATAAAAATAGACTTAACTGATAATAAAAACTAATCCTAAAAAAAATTTATTTTATCAATGCTACATCTAAAAGTATTGACAATTATTTATAAAATGGACTTCTTAAAAGAGGTATCCTAACCTAATGCTAATAAGATTTTATTATTGTTAAATTGAAATACTTTCTTAGTACATTAACTATTTTTGATGAAGTTTGATCCCATGGTCAATACCCTACTCAATAAAAATAATAAGTTACCCTTTCCCAATTCAATTTCATATTATTCATGACCATTTCCTTTTATTTATACCATTTTCTTATTTAAAGAGTTTATTATTTCTTTATTGAATATTGGTCGATCATTAATCATCCATTTATCATTCTAAAAATGTTCATAATTCAATAGAGCTATAGAGGAAACTTCAATCAAAATCACGATAGTATGACATCATTCTTATCTATTTCTTACCTTGATTTCCCCTCATAATCATATGCTTCATGTTCTAAAAATCATTATTTTGGGTCTATATGTGTATTAAGGATTTTTATTTTTAACTTGATCATTTTTATTCAAACCATTTATTTTTTTTATTTTTAAGTAAATTGAATGAACCATTTTTTAACATTCATATTTGGTGATTCAAATGTTTTGACAATAGGCCTTGATTTTTTATCATATGTGTTCATGATTAAACTCACCATATTCATTTGAAATAAATGGGCATAAAAATATATCCCTAATGTGCATAATTTGTTTATATAATTTATCTTTATCAGCATTAGATTATAACTAAAAAATGATGCTTGAGTTTTTATTTAAAAATTTGTAGTTAACACTTAAAATGCATAAATAAAAGATGAAATTTAGTATGGATAAAACATATTTTATAGTAATGTCTTGATATTTTAAAAAACACTAGTAAATGAATATCCCTTGAAGAAATTATAAAAAAATTTCTATTTAACTATATTAAAAATCCTTCGATGCTTATTGTATAGATGGGTGTTTTTTATATTAGGAGAGTAAATTTAAGTGGTTTTCTTGAGTACCAAATATTACCTTCAGATTGGTCTTGACGTAAGTATGGGTATACCCCTCCAATAATGCAGTACTTTTGGTTACTAAAGAGCCCCCTTTAGGATATAAAAACAATTGTTTTATATTTTGTGGTGACATTATTTGGGGAATATACCTTGAGAAACTTTATAAACTTTATAATAATGAGAGTAAAAGTAAGAAAGGTTCTTATTATTATGCCAAAATTATTACGCTATAATAAAAAAACTCTTGATGATTATAGGAGAGATTTGATTTACGTTAGAGAAATAGAGTAAATTTTGATGGTTTTTTTTTCATGTATATTCCATTTCAAGGATTATTCCTTATTGATTCATGAGAAATCACATTAAAATAAGGCATCCTAAATTTTTCATGTGAGATATATACTTATTTTTATGAATGCATACATTTGGAATAAATATGGTTTATTAGATGAAACATATTCGTGATCAATGATTTAGATCAAGAAAAATCTCAGACAAGAATACATATTCAACCCTATAATGGTTGAGATTATTTCAACTCAAACTCAAATAATTCAACTAGATTTTTAATATCTTGAGATTTTAAAAGAATACTATGTTCGATATCATAAAAGATATGCAACACTGAGCCTAAACGACCCATGAAATGTTGTTATATGACTGTTTTAACATAGACATTAAATTGGAGGGTATTAATATGATTAAATACTTTATAATATATATATAAATTTAATAATAAATATAAATATATTTGTTAATTATTATTTAACAATCAGTCAATTTTTAGAAAATACTTTTTATTCTTCAAAAATACATTTTCTTCAAAAATGCTATTTATTAATTTTTATGAGTGAATATTATAATTAATTTATGAAACTTTTAAAAATTTTATTTGATAAAAATGATATCATTTTTGAAATCAGAATATTAAATTTATCTTATGCTAATATTTTTATATTTATATAAAAATTTTGATTTTTTAATGAATAGTGAAAATACTAATTTTTATTAAAAACTGTATTTTATTTTAATTTTTTTTAAAGTAAAATTATATTTCATATTAGTTTTAAAATAAAATTAGTTCCTTTTGACCTAAAATAATCCAATTATGGGTTTTTAAATGAATTTTATACTGTAATTTAGTATTAAAACATTTTATACTTTTAAAATGGCATTTTTCTAAAAAAGAGTTTTTTGTCGTGTTTTTACGGTTTGATTTTAAAATAAATCCTAAAAATTATGTGTTTTAAATATTGGAAAATGTATTCCATATTTTTAATTAGGTGGTCCAAATTTGGTAAATAGGGCCATTTTATTTTTGGACATTATGAATAGTAACCTTAATAATTTTTGTTACCATGGTAAAGGGTAAATTGGGTAATTAAGGTTAAAAATAAAATGAAAAGACTAAAAATTACCCTATCAATTTCATTAATTTTATTAGATATATATTATCCATAATTATCTAAAAGTCAAATATATGGCCTTTTGTTTCCATTTGGACATGATTTTTGACCATTTTAATTTATGATAGATTTAATGTATATATATGATATTCATGTCATATTTATAACTTTGGAAAGATAATATAACACATATTTTCTTATCTTTTTATTCATTGGAAAATGATAACATTGTTCGGGCATACTTTTGGACTACCACCTCCACTATGTGATGTGACTTGTTTTTTATCACCACATCACATGGATGATATATATATACATGTATATTTAAAGAAATAATATTATATTTATGATATTTTGATCATTCTGGAAATATAAAATGATACTTACTTTCTTTCCATAATTATCATTGAAAAGTAGAAACGTTACTCATGCGTAATACTTACTTTCTTTCCATAACGATCGTTGAAAAATGGAAACGTTACTCATGCGTAAGTATGAAATACCGTCTCCGTGATTGTAACATAATTCATTTTTATTAAACATATTTTATGGTTTTTTAAAGGTATAATTAATGTATAAAAATTATATTTATGTAATTATTATTATTTTGGAGATGATGGAACAATGAACCCTTCAACCATGATCAACACACCAAAGCTGTTTTGAAATTATGGACCGAACATCCTCAAAATACCTGATACGGACACAACTGATTAAGAAATTAAATATGTCATTAAAATAAATGAAATAAATGTTTTAAGGATAAGGTATTAAATCTAGAATATTTTCTTAATAAATCAAATAATTGATATGAGTTTATTATATAGGTGTTAAAGTATATATATAGCAAGCCTAGACTCGAGGTAAGGGATTTCATCTCAATTTACTTTCATTGAGCCATATTTTATAATTATGAACCTAATTTATTTTACATGGTGTATATACTGCAAATTTTACATGTTATATCATGAATCCTTCATACTAAATGGTATTTTTAGTTGAAATTTTAATTACTTCATCCAAGGGGAATTCACTTGAAAGTTACCAAGTGGTAAAGGATTCTTAACTCAATTTCCTTTAATTGGGTTATAACTCTTATTCACTGACATTGTTATGCCCTGATTATTGTGAATAAATCTCTCAATTTTTTTATTCTATATTCATACTTGTTTTTTTATTACACATAATATATCCATTGATTAATTCTCAATTAAATGTTATGATCTTTGTAAGGGTAATTCATCTCAAATTCTCTTTCTTTGGGACATACGTTTATGATATGCACCTATCATATTTCATGAGGTATATATATTGCCCCTTTGACATGTTATATCATACATATCCTTATGTTAATGATATTTAAAGTTTTATTTGATGTTATTCTTTCATGGGGCTTATGATTAAAGAGTTAACAAAGTGGAAAAGGATTTATGTTATAATCTCTTTTCTTTTCGGGATTTTTTATCCTCAAGGTTCCTTGGGGGGGAATAATATGCTCATATTTTATAGAACCCAATATATTTTATACTCACATGGTTATGAATGAGTTAAATTTTTAATTTCTATTTCCTACTGTATTGATTAAAGAAACATCAAGAACATTGTTTATAAGTGATACTGATCTTGTATCTTCTTTTAGATCATGAATCTTTCTCTTCCATATCCATGTTTTCTAAAATGATTTAAAAAATGTTATTATCTAAACACAAATTAATTCCTAAATATATTTTACATGATATTTGACCTTATTTTAAAATGTTATAAAAGGAAATTTCTTAACTTTTTTCAAATGGGTCACTTTTGACTCCGTTTACAAAATGTTTGAAAAGAATGTTTATTTTTAACATTTACATCATAAACAGATTTTCCCACCACCATGATCATTATTTTATTTGAATCTTCCTCTATACCTTTTCAAGGTTATTTTAAATGAAAATTATTTTCATAATATTTTGAGATTTTTTAGTTTTTAAAAGAGATGTTTAAAGTGAAAAGGTTATTTTCCTCAAGAATGATTTTAATGACATTTTAATGGTATTTATATTAATAAACATCAATAACCCTTGATGTTACTTATGATATACTAGGGATATTCTGTATTGATACCATCCTCATTCTTTCTCTGGATTAATTATGAACCTGTTTCTTTTCCATAGGTAACTCAATCTATGAAAGAACATTGATTATTGTTATGATTAAAAAATGAAGGCTTATAAATGTTTTATTCATGAATGATACTTGAAAATTATCTATGATGAATGAGTGATCCGGATATAGATTATACAAAGGGTTGATCCCCATTATATCTCATGATGGATGGGTGATCTTGATATAACATATATGATGGATGAGCCCCATTATAGATCTCTAATGAATTGGGTATTATTCCTTATCTTTAGAGGAAAGAAGGATAGAGTTACCAGAGGGTTTATCCTATGGATTTAATTAGGATCCAGTTATTTCTAACATGTGTTTAAAATAGTTTATGAAGATATTGTTCCAATATACCACCACATTTTTTTATGACTTCTATGGGTTTTTATTTATTCCTTTGATCAAGATTGACATCACATGGCTCATGATTATTTATTTATATGACTATTTCTATTGATAAAGCTTTGTTATATGATTTTTGTTTTATGATTTATGTATTTATGGGTATAAATTCTCTTATGTTATGATCATGCACTTTGATTATGGCATCATAACCTTATTATCATCTTATTCTCACTTATTAAATTTAATTGTTAATGCTTATGTTTACCCTTACTGATCATTTGAGCTAACCTTTATTTTGTTTAATTTTCCCTGGGTTATGAATAGTGATGATAAATGATTTGTTTCTAGAAATATTTCATGTGTAGAGAATTTTATGGGAGATTACGTAGATATTTATGAACCAGTTGTTTATGAATCTAAGTTGTAAAAAGTTTGTCCTAATTCTTTATAAATCTTAACCTAAAATATCCTTGGGCATGTAAGTGATATAATATATCTTTTTGATGTTGTAAGTTTTGGATGAAAAAAATTGGGTCACATTCATATGTATCAAATCTATAAATGTAAGGTTTATGTTTGTATCACTAAATTTGGGAGTGTGGGTTTAGAGCTATTACAAGATTGGAGCACTTGAGCTAACCTTGTGCATTATAGACCATCTAATTGATCCTCCAAACCAATATGTTGATCTACTTAATTAATCTATATATACTTCCATGCATCATGAAAAGTGAAAATTGTATCATCAAATTTTGTATTATGTCATACATTTAAAATCACATGCGTGTGCATGTGCATGCATAAGCGGTGCGGTGAACCATCTCAAACTTGATCATAAATTATATATTTATCAAAAATTCAAAAATATTATAACTACAAGGTTTTTAAAGAAATATTGATACCCTAAATGTAACAAAATTATAAATAAAATATGTGTGATATCAATATAAGTAAATAAAAATATAGAAATACAACAAGAAAACAAATAAAACTTTCATTTTAAAAAATGTTTAAAATATTATATCAAACATTATTATCAAATCTAAGATTTTACTTCATAGATATTAGGTATTTTCTGCTCATTATTGAAATATAGGTTAGGTTTTACAGTGTGGAGAAAAGCTTTGATCATTACGTCATTTTTGTTTGGAATAGAGCTTAGTTGAGGTCGTATTCGCAGGGTTGTGTTGACACTAAATGAAAAAAAGATATTTTTGGTTTAATTTAATATCGGTATGTTTTTTATATTTTTAAGTAACTAGTGATTATCTACATGTATTAAGGGACTCACTATGATGTTTTTGGACTGATATGTTTTAGTTTTATTAAATCCCATGTTGTTTGAAGTTTCATTCGGGTTAATTGTGAATTTTTTCAGGTTCAATGCTTATTTTTTTTCACTTTTCAAGTTTTATTTTATGGAATTTGGGATGTGTTGTTTTTTTGATTTAGTCATTGGTGTCTTAGTCATTAGATGATTTGTAATGGTTACCACTAAACCAAAAAAAAGTGATTTTATTAAAAAAGGATTTCATATCCATCAATAATTATAATCAATAACACTTTAGTGGGATCATATTATAATCTAAGTAATGTTAGTCACTCCAATGGAAAAGGATGGAAGTGGGAATAATGAAACAATAATGAATCTCTTGAATGATTAAAACTAGAGAACCACTTTAAGCACTAACTTTCCTTTTTCAAAACTGGATGAATAAATTCACTTCTTATCCTTGTTATTTATAGATAAATGGTAACCCTTAGAGAATTCAATAAACTCTAAAAATGATAATCATGTATTACACATTAGGATGTGTAATAATGGGTCTCCCAAGTCCTTTTGGTACATTTATAATTTCTAAAAGTGACTAAGGTGGTGAACCACTTTGGGTGGTACATTAATGAGCTAAGAAATGTATTTAAACTATAAAATAAGGTGATTAAATGATCCCATAATTCATACCTATGATATTTTATCATGTATTGGACCTTAGAGGCCCATTACATCAAACTTAATCCCAAATCCCATTTGGTTCCATTTCATGATTTTTTCATGTCATCCCATTTGGTATTTATTATTTTTTCATGCTTATATTTTAATAATATGTATAATGTATTTTTTATATTATAATATGATATTAATTATTTATTTAAATTAAAATTATATAATTAAATATTTAAAATATTCTAAATAAAATTCCAATTCATATTTTTGAAAAAAGATACCAATTTTAATACTTGGATTAATCACATAGGACTAAATAATTCCCATTTGCTTTATCTTATGTGTGACCCCAATGACCCTTTGTAAAGATATAAATAATTATGAATCTCAACCATAATTCTGTGCTAAGAGCTGTATCTAGAAACATGTTATAACTACCAAATTTATAAAGGGGTATGGTGTGATCCAATCCACCACATGTTCATTAGAAATATTACTCTGTTCTTGACATTGAGATTAAGTGTGAAACATGAACATTATCAACCTCAAATTATTTATCTCTTTTTCCTATTTCCCCATCTGACTAAAACCTATATAATTACATAAAATGTAATTACCTTGGCATGGTCATACATTTACTTAGTCAAATCTAAATTGAGGTCTATAATGTCATAAAACCATCATATGGGAAAACACATCCCAT
Source organism: Viscum album (assembly GCA_963277665.1). NCBI lineage: Eukaryota > Viridiplantae > Streptophyta > Magnoliopsida > Santalales > Viscaceae > Viscum > Viscum album. Next base: position 1,721,097,334 of record OY728141.1, read on the forward strand.
ATCAGTTAATGAAATATCTTTTCTTGATTAATACCATACCAAATTACTATAATATCCTCAATTTTTAATGATAATAAAACCCCTTTTAGATAATATTTTATGAGTATTTTTATGTGAAAATGTAATTTTTCAATAAAAATCACTTAATAAATGATTTAAAGGCTTTGTGTAAGGGTAAAATATCAACTAACACCTTAAAATATTTGATGGAATATTTTTAGAGTTAGGTGCTAAATCGACGTGATATTTTGAGGCCTATAGAGGCTCAATACTGATAAAATAAAAATATTAAATATATTATATTACACGCATGTGGTTTTTATAAAATAGTTGAATATCTCACAAACTATGTCTCGGATGGGAAATATGATATTTTCATTAAATCCAAAATGTATTATTTACCTTAGGTGTGCCATAAAATTTGTGCGCATTGGTTGTTTTATAACATCGCACGCGAGAATAATTAATTTAATAGTTTTATTATAATTTTTTACAAAAATATTGAAGTATATCCTGAATGGTTTATTGAATGAGAAATTTGAGACCACCATTAGGTCCAAGTTATACAGTTTATTTTAGACACGATATAACATTTTTGCGCATTAGTTGTTTGGTAACATCACATGCGGGGGTAATTTATTTAATATTTTATCAAAGGATGATTTTTGAAGAATAATAATAATATAATTATGAAAGAATAATTTATTATCATAGTATAATTGGTAAATTATCAAGGATAATTATTTTTTTATGAAAGGATAATTACAAAGAATAACCATGTATGATCTCGGGTTAATCTAGAGGGAGATTAATATTATCACATGTGGTTTTATAATTATTCTTAATGAGATGATTACTAACATGGGAATTGAACGAAATCGACAATTTGAAAATTATCCAGGATAGAGAAAGTATTATCGTATGTGTTATTTTATTCCTTTTTGAAATAAAACATCTGATTTTGGTTCTAGGAACCCTTGAAAAACCTCAAGTATTAACATGTCAATGACTACAATAATAAGGCTATAAAGTGTTATTCTTGTCTATTGAGGTTTCCACTCTAGCTATCAAACCACACAAGGTAGTTTATCCTTGTCATTTATATTTATAACTTCGAGGTAGGAAATTCCTTACCTTTTTGGGTTCGTGTCTACACTAATTCCATAATAGATGTATTTGTTAGCGTTTTGATGACCATGATTAATTATGATCACATGTGGGTGTGGGTGTAGCCCATGAGACCCATTATTGATTTTTTATTCCATGAGTGATACTAGTGTAGCTTCTTCCATGTTTGATTTTTATCACATGTTGTTATGTATATTGCTATATACTCATAATGACATGTTATTTCTACTTGTGTGATCACCCTGTATGTGCGTTGCTATTTCCTTGGAGGTTTTGATTTGAACTTGAGATAGGTAGACCGTCGTGACATATTATCCCTTAGTGGATGAGTGCGCTTGATTACAACGATAGCAATGAGGGACCTAAGTGCATGGTGGAGGTACGAGGTAGACATAGTGTCGTGTCAAGGGTGTGCTCAAGGTAGCCTTTATTTTCCAAGTTTCATTCACCACATGGTAGCATGTTTGATGTGAGTATATGATATTCTCATCCATAGGACCCAAGTGACATGGTCCTCTTGAGGGATAAATGACACCGGGTATCATCTCTATGAAATCGCAGGGTTTCCGTATAGGGACTTGTTTAGTTACCACTGATATCTTTCATTACTCTTCTTACATGGAGCCAAAGAAGGTATAACTGGGGGTTTGTGGTGGCTTTGTTAGTGCACTACCTCTCGGTTTTGGATTGCATGTTTATGCTTATATGCATTTTTTTATTATGGCATACACTTTCTATACTTGATCACAATAGGTTAAGGACACATTGGTGGTGTCCTATTGAGTCTTGTACTCACATACTACTTAGGAATTTCAGTGAACTGTACTCACACCCTATACTTGTTGTTGTGGTGTATAGTAGTTCTTAAATTAAAAGCCTCAATTCACGCTATCTGTTTGGAATAGTTTCTATTTATGTGATATATCTGTGTTAATATGTTGATGTGATCTATCTTTATTGGAATTAATTAGTTGAACTGATCATGTAGTCGTGTTAGTATATATATGATGACTATGACTAATGTGTAGAGACAGAGACTAGAGTTAGTGCTAGGAGGGTATACTTTGGGTTGTGGGTAGAATTCTCAAAGAAACTTGTGTGATTCCATATAATGTTTAGGACTTTTAATGTTCCTAATGTTCCTTCTATTGCAGATTATACCACCTCAAAAACAATTGGTGGGACCACCAACTGAGTAGGCTACTCCAAAGCACATCCCTACACCATCTCTAATAGTGTAGGCATTAGTTCCTTACCAGCCACCAAAAAGATACATGGTTGACTATGCTAGATATTTCAGCATTTCAGAGCATTGAAAGACCATAGAATGCTAAGGATTGGGTGGATATTGTAGAGGTTATCTTCAATATCATTGATATTTCATCAGATAGGAAGGTAAATCAGACAGACTTCATGCTTTAGGGGCCTATTAAGTATTGGTGGGGAGTTATAGTATAGGCTGAACAATGTTAGGGTCTCACATGGTATGCCTTTAAGGGATTTTCTCTAAGAGTTTTCCCATGAAACACTAAGGATTTATCATGCATAGTAGTCCATGGAACTACAGTAGGGATCCATGATAGTATTTGCATACTCTTATGATTTACCAAGATCCTCCCTTTCACACCACTTATGGTTGGTAATGAGGCCCATAAGGCCAAGATTTTTAAAATTAGACTTTTAACCGAACTTAAATAGTAGGTACGAAGCTTTGAAATATCTTTTTACCTAGATGTTTTTCGGAATTCCCTAACCATTGAGAGTATTATAGAGGATGGATGAGTATTTGATATTTTTTTACCTTTCACTACTCAGACAGGTGGACTGATCACTACAGTTGTGAGTGAATCTTCTAATGGGAGGAATAGGAAGGATAGAAACATGCAATAGAGTAGTGGCATGAAATTGTGATAGAGTTCGATCTCTTTAGTTACTTCTATAGGTGGCTTGTAGTGCTTTAACTATGGTAATTTTGGACACTACAGTCAGGTGCGCACAACACCCCATACCTAGTGCTGATAATGTAATAGGATAGAACACCTATTGCAGTTTTGTGTTGGAGATTCATTTAGAATAAGGATTTAGACATGACCAGGGATTTGGAGGTTTGGTAAGGGTTCTTAACAGAGGATAAAGACTTCACAAATGATTAAAGCACAAGGGCATAGCCATAGAGTTGACACACGATAGGGTTACATGGTGGACTATATTCTTAGAGATGATGGGAAAGGACCATCCACCATTATAGGTATGGTTTTGATCACTTCCACTCTATCTACTTCCATATTCGATACCAGTGCTTCCCATTATTCCATATCTACACAAGTAGTTTTTGGAATTGAATTACCAGTCAAGTTATCCTCTGAGTTAGTCTCCCTTGACACACCATTGGGTACAAGAGTGAACCATATTTACTGATGCCCAGAGTGTCCATTAGTCTTTTTCAGCTATGGATAACTATGGGAATTCATGATTCTGGAGATGATGAATTTCGATGTGATTCTCATCATGGATTAGTTAACCAACTTTTGAGCTCACATTGATTTCTATAATATACGAGTGTCTTTTAACTTGCCGAAGGGAGATAATCTCATGATGACTGGAGAGTGGGGACTGAGAGGAGGTGTAGTGGGTCCATACCTGAGTCAACTCAGGATGATCACAATACAAATGGTAGTTTTGGATCTTTCAAAAGGATCAATGGTAGCCCCCTCATATTTTTCACCAATCATGGATCTCTATCAGGATGTATTTCTAAATGACTTTATATGACTCCCTCCTGATAGAGGAGATGTCTTTGAGTTAGAGCTCATACCTAGTGTGAAACCCATTTTGATACCCCCGTATCATATGTATCTAACCGAGATGAAGGATATTAATGTGTAACTAGATGACTTGGAGAGGAAGGGTTTTATCAGACCTAGTACTTCACAATGGGGTGCACCTATTTTGTTCACCAAGAAGGAGAACAATAGTCTTTGGCACTATGTTGATTACCATAAGCTAAATTGGGTGATGGTTAAGAAACATTATATGTTTCCCAAGATCAATGATCTGTTCAATCAGCTATGGGGAGCCCAGTGGTTCTCCAAGATTTATCTTTTATCGGGTTATCACTAGTTTTGAGTTAGAGAGTAGGATATTCTGAAGATGGCATTTTGGAGTAGTTATAGATTATAAGAGTACTTGGTGATGCCTTTCAGGATGAAGAATGTGTCGATAGTGTTCATAGAACTTATGTAAAAGATCTTCCATTTATACTTAGACTCATTCATTGTAGTTTTCATCGACGATATCCTCATCTACTAGATGACACCAGAGAAATATGTTAGGAACCTAGAGATAGTCCTGAGTATGCTTCAAGCATACATGATTTACACTAAGCTATCAAAGTGTGGAATATGGATTCAATAGGTGAATTTCCTAGGACATGTGGTGTCAGAGATGAGTATATCCCTAGACCCTAAGAAAGTTGAGGCAGTCATGTCCTGGAAACGTCCCTAGAATGTTTTTGAGATAATGATCTATCTAGGTTTAGTGGGGGTATTACTAATGGTTTATCTATGATTTATCATGAATATCAACATCCATGACAGCACTAACAAATAAGTGAGTGAAATTTTAGTGGTAAGACCAGTGTAAAGATGCATTTATTGAACTATAGTTAATATTGATGATAGATCCAATACTGACACTCCCCAAGTCTAGGATTAGTTATGTAGTGTACTATGATGCATCTAGAATTGATCTAGGAGTGGTAATAATGCAGATAGAGAAAGTAGTAGCCTATTTATCTCATCAAATATGACCCTATGAGAGGAACTAACCTACACATGACTTGGATCTTGTAGTTTTTGTATACACTCTCAAGTGTTGGTGACACTATCCCTTTAGTGAGAGTTTTCTTGTTTTTATGGACTACAAAAGCCTTCACTATATTGTTAAATAGAGGGAACTGAATATGAGGTAGAGAATATAGGTTGAGTATTTGTAAACATTCAATTTTATAATGATTTATTCACCTTGTAAAGGTAATGTTGTTACAGATTCTCTTAGCCATAAGACACAAGCAGAGCAGGAGGTTGGAGAGCGAACTTCAGAGGATTAGTAGTGTTTGATAAGATTATTGTATGATTAGTGGGTGGATGATTTAGAGGATCATGGATCTATGACTTTTACCCCTTTGGTGATCACATCCTCACTTTTGGATCAGGTGAAGATTAGTTAAGAGTCTGAACCTGAGTGTGCTATGATGAGGGAATAATTAGCTATTGGTGATCTGATACCTAAGTGGTATTTGAGTGACAATGATGTGATCTTGGTATATGGGATATTAGTGACACCTACTTACATAAAAGAGGATCTATTGAGAGATTACCATACCTTTATATGGGCAGTAAATCTTGGTGTGAAAAAGATGTATCATAACCTCAAACATTAGTTCTAGTGTCTAGGGATAAAAAGGGACATTGCTGGTTTCGTCTCTTGATAACTTACATATCAAAGGGTAAGGGTCGAGCACCATCGACCTGGTGGTTTGATTCATCAACTTACTATACCAGTGTGTAAGTGGGAGGATGTAATTATGGACTTTATGATAGGGTTACCCAATACTCTGAGGAGTCATGATGCAATCTGGGTGATTATCGATTGGTTAATGAAGACTGCTCATTTTTACCAATTAGAGAGACTCACTCAGTGGAGGAGATGAGAAAAATATATGTTCGAGGTATCTTACTTCTGCATAGAGTTCCTTTGAGAATTATTTTAGATGTAGATGTATTCTTTATGTCACAGTGTTGAAAGGTCTTGTAGAAGGCCCTGGAGATTTGGTTGAGGTTGAGCGCAATGTACCATCCTTAGTCAGATGGATAGCCTAAGCAGAAGATACACATATTGGAATATATTCTTATATATAGTATTATAGACTTTAGTGGGACATGGGGTGATCATATATCCTTGGTTTAGTTCATATACAACAATAGATTGAATGATTCAATTCAAATGACACCTTACGAGGCTCTTTAGGAGAGGCTATGTCACTGGTCACTCTATCGGCATGAGGTAGGTGAGGCAGCAGTTTTTAGACCCAACATGGTTCAGGAGACCTTTTAGAGAGTTCAGTTGATTAAAAAGAGGTTGATCACTGCTCAAATTAGGTAGATATCATATTCTGACCGTAGTAAGATACCTATGGAGTTTGCTATGAGCAATCAGATTTTCTTAAGAGTGACTCCTCGGTTAGGACACCAATATATGAGGAATCAGGGAAAGCTAGAACCACTATTTATGGGACCATTTATGACCATTTAATGGTTTGGGACAATGGAATATCATCTAGACCTTCCTTCTTGTTACTAAGGTATGCATGGTGTGTTTCATGTTTCACCGCTCTAAAGGTACATTTCTGATCCTGCCCATGACATCGACTATGAGGATGTTATGTTAGAGCCTAACACATCTTATGAGGATTGTCCAGTGTATATTATATACTATAGTGAGAAAGTCTTGTGAGGGAATATGGCACCACTTGTCTATATTCAGTGGTACGGTGGTAGCAAGGATAGATCTAGGATGATACATGGGAGAACAAGTTTGATGTTCAAGCTCAATGACTAGAGTTGTTCAACCAAGACTACTAGCGATACTTCTCAGGGATGATAAGTTGATATAGGGGTAGAATTGTAATATCATCAATTTTTAATGATAAAAAACGCCATTTTATTATAATTTATGACCATTTTTATGTGAAAATGTAATTTTTCAATAAAAATCACTTAATAAATGATTTAAAGGCTTTTTGTAAGTGTAAAATCCTAGTTAGCACATTGGAATAATCTATAGAATATTTTCAGAGTTAGGAGCTAAGTTGGTATGGAATTTTGAGGTCCATAGAGCCTCATTATTGATAAAATAAAAATAATAAATATATTATATTACATGCTTGTAATTTTTCCAAAATAATAGAATACAATCTGAACAATATCTTGGATGGGAAATCTGAGACCGTCATTAAATAAGGAACATGATATTTACCTTAGGTGCGACATTAACTTTGTATGCATCGGGTGTTTGGTAAAATCACACATGAGGGTAATTTATTTAATATTTTTATTATATTTTTTACAAAAAATTGAAGTATCTCTTGAATGGTGTATCGTATGAGAAATTATAGACCACCGTTAGGTCTAGGATGTAGGGTTTATCCAAGGTATGATATAACCTTTACGTGCATTGGGTGTTTGGTAAAATCTCACACAAGAGTAATTTATTTAATATTTTTATCAAAGGATAATTTATGAATAATAATAATAAGATAATTATAAAAGGATAATTTATTATCAGAGGATAATTATGTAAATTATCAAGGATAATTATAATTTTTTATCAAAGAACAATTACAAGGAATAACCATATTGGATCTCAAGCTATTCTAGAGGGAGATTAATATTATCGCATGTGGTTTTATAATTATTCTTAAGGAGATGATTTCTAATGCAGGGGTTGGCTAAAATTGATAATTTGGAAATTATTTAGGAGAGTGAAAGTATTATCATATGTTTTATTTTATTTCCTTTTGAAATAAAATATTTGGTTTTGGTTCTAGGAACCCTTGAAAAACCTTGAGTATTGACGTGTCAAAAACTGTGATATTAAGTCCATGAGGTGGTGTTCTTGATTGTTGAGGTTTCCACTCCACCCATAATGATTGTTGAGGTTTCCACTCTAGCCATTGAACCACATATGGTGGTTTATCCTTATTGTTGACTTTTTTGACTTTGAGGTAGGAAGTTCCTTACCTTTTTGGGATTAAATCTACACTTGTTTCCATAATGACTGTATTTTTCAGCATTTCGATGATTGTTCTTGATAATTATTGAATGTGAGTGTATGTGTGTATCCCATTTGACCCATTCTTGATTTCTGCTTGTGTTCTCACCATGTATGTGAGTTAACATTTCCTTGGAGGTTGTGACTGGTACTTGAGATAATTAGAGCATTGTGATAGATTATCCCTTAATGGGGGAGTGTGCTTTATTATGATGAGGTACCTAAGAACAAGGTGGAGGTACGAGGTAGCCATGGTTTCGTGTTGAGGGTATGCTTGAGGTAGCCTTGATTTTCCAAGTGTTATTCACCACATGATAGCCTGGTCAATGTGATTACATGATATTCTCATCCATATGACCTAGGTGACATGGTCCCCTTGAGTGATAGATGATATTGGGTATCATCTTCACAACACTGTGAGGACGAATTACATGGACATGTTTAATTATTATCGACATCTTTTATTCCTCTTTCAGCATGGAGCCAAAGCAGGTACGGTCGGGGGATTGTTGTGGCTTGGTTAGCACACTACCGTTCGATTTTGGATTGTATGTTTATGATTGTATACATTTATTTTTATTATGGAATACACTTTTTGTACTTGAGAACACCATGTTAAGGATGCATTTATAGTGTCCTACTGACTCTCATCCTTACACCTTCCTTGGTAATTTTAGTGCACTTGTATATTTCATTAGGGATTTAGTGAAAGGAAAGGGCCATGTGGTGGATGACTGGGTAGAGGATCATAGATAAGGTGACAGACTAGGATGGATTCCCGAGGACTCCCGTAGTGTTGTTTATTTATTTATTGCTTAATATTTTACACTGGAGAGGTTTTCCACTTTGGGAGTTGTTTTATTTATTTGTTATGTAGGCAATTTACTTAGTTTCTATATGTTAACTCTAATTATATATTATATTGTTTATTATTGATCCTATGAAATGATATTAAGGGTATATTCTCCCCACCAACAGACTTAGATACTCACTGCTAGTCACCATCCTCTTGCATACGTGGAAGAACACATGAGGTTATGTGACCCTATGGCTCAAACCTAATGTTTTAGATAAGGATATTATAATTACCTTGCATTAAATAAAATTCTCAAATAATTTTTAGATAAGAATCCAAGTGAGAAACCTCACAAGTAAATAACATTTTTACAAATTCATGTGGAAGGATCCATAACCAATATCTACTTGAGTAACACCAATGACACATATGACAATCCATGTGATTTAATTTAAGTTTTTCAATTAGTATATAAGTTCAACAACTTTTAACCCATAGTTGATCAATTATATATCCATAATAGTGATCTTACTAACACTGGTCTTGACATGTCATTACAACCCCATATGCTGAACATTGACTAGAGATGACCTGGTAATACATATATTCTATAGGTTTATTATCATTTTATATTCCATGTTCAACATAATAAATATAAATGAATGTTAATTTATTAACATTAATTTGTATTATATGATAAAAAATATCCCTAGTCCAACAACCCTTGATTGAATTCCAGGCATAATCATGAATAATCTTCCACTTGTACTAAATCTATTCACCAATGTATCTAATACCTAAGGAGTTAACGTGGCATTCATTATTTTATTATATAAGTGAATTTGTTAGCAGATTCACAATATTACATTATATAAGAACTTATCACATCTTGATATAACCTTTGTTGACAATCTATTGGATAAAATGAATTTTAAAAAGAGTATTCTTGGATTTATGGTGATAAATATTTTTTTAGCTTGTGAAACTGCTCCACTAGTATCAAAACATAGTTTAATTGGATTCATGGTATTTTTTACCACCCATAGTCCAAAAAAAACTTATTTATACAAAATATAATCTTTATATGCATCAAATATGATGATATATTCAACTTATGTGATAAAATAAACAACTTTTAGTTACATGGAATTTTTTTAAATTAAAACTATACTATTTAGAAAAAACACAAACCTCAATTGAGATCTAAAGTCTTTATTGTTTATTTGGAAACTATCCTAGGTTTAACCCCTCACAAAAATCTATTAATCACCACCAAAGACCAAGAAATCATCCTTGGTTCTTATCAACTACTTAAGGATATTCTTCATAACTACCAAGTGATTATCATCGGGAATTGATTGGTATATTCTCTTCATATATAATTCATAAGATACATTAGGATGAGTATACATCATAACATACATGATCAATACAATAAATAAAGTATATTTAATCTTACTCATGCATTCTTACTCTTCAATTGTAAAAGGAAACTGTGTCATTTAAAAAATTTCTACAACACATTGGTAAAGAACCCATTTTATAGTTTTCATGCTAAAAGTATTTATCACATTTCCAATGTATGTATTTTGAACAAGGAAAATAAATCATTTAAATAAATCTATATAAAATTCATACCTATTATTCAAATTTTTTCACCAAGATCCTTTATTGAAAAGAAATTCCCCAAATAATTTTTTTACTAATTGTAATGTTGAGATGTCTTTTTCTATTATAAGTACGTCATCGATATAAAATACCATAAATAAAACTATGATCTTACTAACTCATTTTCATACACAAAGTTCATCCTCCTTTTTAATAAAGTAAAACCCCTTTATTACTTCATCAAAAAGAATATTTTGGTACCAAGAGCTGGTTTCAACCCATAAATGAATCATTATAACCTTCAATTCTTGAAATTAGTTTATGGATATTTAAAGCATTTTGGTTTCATCATATATACTTCTTAAAACAAATTCCCATAAAGAAATTTAATTTTTTAATCCATTTAATATATCTCATAATCATAATATATTTTTATAGCTAAAATGATCTGAATAGAATTGATTATATTTATAAGATTTTTTTTCATAGTCAATACCATGAATTTTCTTAAAACCTCTGACAATCAAGTGATATTTATAGATATAAACTCTACCATATATGTTAATATTCTTATTAAAGACCTACTTGTACCCAACGGGTTTCACCTCATTAGGTGAATCTACCAAGCACTAAACCTGATTATTTTTCATAGATTCTATTTTATATTTCATTACTTTTATAGCCATTTTTTAGAGTGATGGATTATGATATACTCTTGATAATATGTCAATTTCTTCTATGACCATCACATCAATTTAATCATCTATATCTATTGGGTACTTGAAGAAATTTACCAAACCTTTATATTTTTTATGCATACTAAGTTGATACATTTTTTACATCTCTTTGTGAATATGAATCATCCATCTCATGGATAACATATTCTTATTGATCTATAACTTCACAAAGTTTAAATTTTATCATAATAATTATTTTATAAATAAATTAACTTTCTAGAAATAAAATACATCAACTTATAAACACTTAATGCTCTAAAAATTATAGTAATAATAACCCACTATCTCTTTAGGATAACCAATAAATATATAATTGTATAATTTAGGTTCAATTTTTTATATGATAATACTAAGAACATATTCCTCATATCCGTAAATCTTCGTGAAAGGAAAATCGAGATACTTCTCAATCCATATCTCATGCGGTTCTTTTTAAAGGTCTTTGATGGAACATAGTTTAATATAAATGACCAATCTCTAAAACATATCCATATAATAAAATAGGAATGTCTATATGGATCATTATAGATTAGATTGAATCTAAAAAAGTTTTATTTTATTATTTTAGGTATAATATTCACTTTTGGTGAACTAAGAAGAGTGAGGTTTGATACTATATCTAAATATTCTAGTTAGTCAAGGATTTATTGACTCAAGTATTCTTTACCTTGATCATATCAAAGTATTTTTATACATTTTCTAGGTTTATTTTTTTTGAATATTATGAATATATCAAAGGATTTATACTTCTATAATATAAGATACCTATATCCATTCCTAATTAAGTTATCATTAAAGGTAATGAAGCACTGAAGTTCACCTTGAGATACATTACTTATTAGACTAAATACATTATTATATATAAGTCCTATTAAATCATTTGTTTCCCCTTTAGAATTAAAAGGAAATTTTTTCATTTTATATAATAAATAAGATTCACATATATAAATTGTTTAATAATCTGAAAAATATAATAATACATCATTATGTAATCATTGGATGTGATTCTTATTTATATAGAATAAGTAACAATTTCAAAGATTAATATAATTCAAATTACTATTTTTGTCCTTTTTATTAGTTACATTATAGTTGTGATTGTAAATATGTAATATTTACAAACAATTAAACAATTTCTCACAACTATAAAACATTTCATTCATATAAATGTAATAACTATTGTTTCGTATTATAGAATAAAATCGTTCCCTATCTAGGTAGAATACAAAAATCAAATTTCTATTTATTGATGGTACATGATAACAGGATTCATGAGAAAATGATAACCCCCCGTGAATAAGTAAATTCACTATCCCCATAAATAATTCAACAACTATTTCTCTATTTCCAACCCATCAATGTACCTCTCCCTTAATCAATTTCCTTAATTATATAGGAAGTTTCAAATTATAAAAAATAATTAATGATGTGATAAGTCTAGAAATTATTGGTCCAATCACTCAATCCAAGACTAAAGAAACAAAGTCCCAATTTAACACAAATTTAAATCCTATGAGGTTTCTTAATTTTTGTATTACAATGTGAAACACATACCATTGTTATTGATAAAATTAATTTCAAGAAAAACAAGATATTAAGGGTGGAGAAAGAAAGTGAGAGTAATAAATTAGGTGAAATTAGAGAGATATTTCATTTTAAAATTAAATTTACCTTGAAAATGATACATGGGAGGATTTATCTTCATTAAGGCATGAATGATTACTGTTTTAAATATATGACCATTTATATTACACCAGTAAAGTGGGAAATTAATTAAAAACCTTTGGTAATATGGAAATTATATTTTCAATGTGTTTTAATATGTATTTTCATCCACTTACCCATGAGAGTTATTCATAACATTATATTTTCTATTTTATAAATTGAAAGATAGTTTTTGAAGATTTTAAATTATGGTGCTACCACCCCTATAGGATTACTCATATAAGTGCTCAACTTAGTTGAAAATATCTCACATTGATTTTTTATCACCATATTATTTATTTTTTAGAGTGTGGAAAGTAAATCATGCTTCTTTTATTGTAGCATGAAAACTTATCATTCAATGATTAAAGAGATTTATTGTTATTCTTTATAAATTTCATATCTTTTGGTATCAAATCTCTAGATTATGATCATATGGAAAGAAGATATTACATGGGGATTATCCCTAAAACATGTAAAAATTATTTTCACACAATAATGGAAATAAGAGATACTGGGGAAGCTTGATAAATTTTCTATATCCTTTAAAAGATAGGGTGTACTGTAGTGACTCGGGTTTTACTCATGTGGGACTTAGTTAAATTTTTAACTTTTTAAGTCTTGCAAACTTTCCAAGGGAAAAACAATAATTTTATCCTAGCTTAGGGCCTAGGAAAAATTTTCAAAGGGTTCTTTCTATTTCAGAATATGGGGTTTACCCCCAGGTTAAGATAGTTTGGAAAAGAGAGTATTGTGGAGCCTTGGGAATAATATAATAAATATATCATATTATTTCTAGTATGTGCATGAGAATTTTTGATGAATTGCTGATATATCTTAAATGGTACCTCTGATTGGGAAATAAAAAATGTGGTTAAATCTAGAATGGGATTCTTACCCTAGGAACATCATAAGCTTTGTTCACACCAGACATTGAAATGGTATGCAGTCATAGGAGAATTCAATAAATTATTAATTAATTAATTAATTGTTTTTTAATATTGATAAACCCCAAGAATCTCCCTATATGAGTCATTTTATGTATCCTACCTATTTTTATCCATTGTTGACTACGAAAATCCTAGAGAGAGGGAGAGGGGGAGGTGAAGCCAGATTGAGGTGGCATCGACATCAGATCAAGGAGCAAGATCATATCTACAATGACATTGATGATTGGATTACATAAAAACAATGAATGGGACCGGGGTTGTGATAATAGATCAAATAAAAAACCTTGTTACATGAGTAAGGGCTTGATATTTATGTATTTTTACCCAGTTCTTGATGATTGATACAATCATGTATTAATTCCTCCCAAATCTAATCAATGATCTCGATAACTGTACGACCTTGCCAACTTACATTCTTCTCATTGAAACCTTGTTTTGGGAGTGATTAATTTTAGAGCATGTGATTGTTTTTTTGTTAATTCAATTTCATCAATCATAGATGATTATTGATCATGTGTGGTCATCATCATACCATACTTTTATGTTTTCATAGATTTCTCACACTATTATTTGCACAATCTCCAACTTCCTTCACTTTGGCTGGTGGATCAACCATTTCACTATCCGAATCTGATTTTCAATTGAATATCAGATTATTGTTCCTTGATTGGATTCAATTTAGGGGATTTTAACATGATTATGGATATTGGATGATGTTGTAATGAGATGGAATTATTGAATCATGATGGTTTTTTTGGATGACCGTTCTTGGAGAATCATCCACATAATGATCTTCAATGAAGGACTTTGATCCAAAAAATGGTGGACAAGTATCATATTCCCATGATTATGGATGCATGGATTACATAGCTTGTGGAGTATCATTTATGGTGATAATAATCTAGGGAATAATGGAGATGACTGTTCCATGAGCCGTGATATATGAGGATAACATAAGAGATAATGTAGGTTTGATTTTATAATGAAGGGTGGTTGGAATATGGTTTATGCTATAGAATTGATCTAAATCAACATATTTCATAGGTGTCACAGTGGTAATGACAGTGAATATTTAGAAGTAGAATTTATGGAAAATTCCCAACCACATAACATGTATTTTGGAAGAACATATTCCATGTTTGAAGAAGATGTGACACTAGGGTTTCTAATCAAGTTATATATCACATGGTTTTATAGTCTGGGCATATATGTTATGTAACATCATAAGAAAAACTTTTCATGTATAGAATGTATACACCCAGAAACCCGGGTAGTCTAAACATGTTGTGTGGAGATGCCACATAGTACATGACCTCGAAGGGACACAACTCAGGCAGTGAGGCATACACCAAGTCCTAAAATCGAACCCACATGCTATGTGATTGGACTCACATGTCATGTAGTTGGTATTTGAATCCCATGTTTACTAGAATCACATTACCAAGTTTTCTACTTGGGGTGACACACCGTGTACCCCCTTGGACATGTCATATACTTTCCTTCATTTGGAACAGGATGTTTGAATGGGTTTTTAGTAAAGTTATACACGAGATATGATGGTAGAGCCTCTAATCCCCCTATACAAGGTTTGGTATCCCACCCTACTACATAAGTTGTGTGATCCCATGTCTATAGGTTGATCATATATAGAGTCTAGTATTCCCCTGTGGGACTCAGGATCACGATCCTCTATTCCTTTTCCCTATATAAGGCCATGTATCTTGTTACCGACATGCTGGGCAAGTGATCCTATCCTACAGGGAATTACATGTAGATTTGGGTATCCCCCTATGGCCCAGAGCACAATCCTCTTTCTATGAGTTGAAATCTAGTGGATTCAGATATCCCCTATGCCTAGGGTGTGATCCTCTGTCTGTGAGTCTGATCCCCTCATCTAAAATGTCTTCCAATGAGGTTTGTTTTTTTCATTTGGGATTTTTTTGAGAGGCCATAAACCTTATAGGATGACTGATTTCCATTATTTGAGAACATATAGGTTAATCCTTTACCCTTGGGTAGCATGAACTACCTTAACAGGCAAGTGTGTGCCAGGGTTTAGTAAGACCCCCTTCATCGACTCTAGTGGAGACATGGATCTCTGAAGTCTGAGTAGTATTAACTTTTGTGAGACTTCAGATTCATTGGAACCCTAGGGGTTGCCTTTGAGATTTGATGTTGCAGCTGGTTATTGACTTCAATCTACGTGGAATCTTCAGCGATCCGAGCACCTCTAGTTGCTCATTCAATGTGGACTTTTGAGTTTGGATCTATGATGACCAGGACTTCATAGCATCCTTGAGTCTTTTAGAAATTGATCATATATAGAAATAATCTTCTTGACTTCATTCTAGATACTCCTTGGTACTAGGATATTTGATCTAAAAAATTTCTTATTTATTATTTTTGGTTTTCATGGAATCATTCTGAGTACGATTATACTAACCTCTACATGGGCCTTGGGCCCACACATGTTGTGTTTGTGAAAAATACATATAGTTCAGAGATGGTCTTGTGGATGTGAAGTTAATATAGCTTATTTGGAGTTGAAACATGGTGGATACAAGGGATATAATGTAGGGATATCTTGTTGATACCAAGATATTATCATAGTAGGTAGCTTTTGTGTTTAGAGATGGATTATAGTGAGGTTCTCTTTATCTTGGATAGTTTTCAGTTTTTCTCATAGGCCATTGGGTGTGTATTTTTCCCCTTTATACATTATTTCATTCATTCTGGTTATCTATGTAGATATTAGTAGATGCATCATTCATATGTTATATTCAATTTAGTTTATTTCATTTATATATATACTACTAGTGTTATTGCTTACCTTGTGCATTGGGGATATGAGATTATTATAGGTTTTTATAGGATAAGGCCTCCCATTTTGTGAGAAATTCCTACTCGGTGTTAGTCACCAGTCCCTAAACTATTAGATTTAGTCTTTGGGTGGTACTCTTGGCCTACCAATGACCTGAGTAGGGCCCAAGTGGGTCAATTCATTTCTAAGTGGTATTAGAGCAAGTTTTTCCCAGAGATGGTGATTGGATTTAGCATTCATGAGTTGATTGGATTGAGAACGTAGGGAAATGATGTTAAGTGGGTCTTGAGTTAGGTTAATAGGCTATAGAAACTAGAATAGGTGTGCCAAATGATGTATCCTTTCTCCAGAAATCTAATAACTTGTTTATCGACCATGATTGCGGGGTACATGTAAGTCAATACATGCTTCATATAGCGGTCAATCATGACCTTTCATGTCCTTCATGTATCATCACATCTAGATATTATCTAACCCTTATGGCCGTGTCATATTTTTTATAGGGTTATACCCACCAATAGTCATTTTGTATACAAATTTAGGACTGTGATGATCCCATGCTTGTGGTTGGTCCTCTTTCCACTAGATAATGAGCGATGATGCATTGTTTCCTAAGACTCAGTTGAGAGTTGTTATCACCATGTGATTTAAGATAGTCTATATTCCCTTGAACTTGGTAAAAATCCTTCATGTGGAGGGAATTATAGTCCTCATTAGGTTTTAAGATACTATTAATAGACTTATCATGCTGTATGTGTTTGATGGTAGATGCCTCATGAGTTTATGAGGTGACCCAGATACATGGGTAATAGGCAATCGACTAGAGTCTAGGATTCACTTTTCTATTCGGTTAAAACTTTTGTTTCCAAGATATCAGATCATATTCTAATCTTACTATGTAGTCATTCAAGCCAATAGTAGATGAGGTATTTCTTGAAATCATAATAGGACTGATCTAACATGGTTTGAGTTTGATCCCTTTTCAAAGATGAAATTTTTTTAATGGAGAAAATTAAAAATTTCACAGGGCAACATGACCATGTTTAAGTACATGTTGGGTACACAATTCTTGTGAGGTGTATCCTATGAACATTTAATAAAGTTATTTTTTGAGCTCAATGATTTAGTAATAATCCATATGAATAATTTTTTGGGTTGTGGTTGAACTTTCTTATGATTACACCTATGCTAAAGTCACTTGAGAAAGCCTAGGATGATTGAAAATCTCAGTGAAAGTGCACCCTAACAATAGAATCAAGTTAGATTTACACCTTAAGACAACCATATTAGTGTTGTGGATGGACTTACATGTCATGGATGGTGAATCTTAGAACCCACTTGTTATAGAACTAGATGTTTGTTGAAATTTACTGGCAGAGTACCAATGGTGAGAGAGTCATTGGGGTTGGGAAATGAATTGATTCTCCCCTGTGATCACTATCCTTGGATTGGATCCTAACCAGTGAGGAGATATGGTGACTTGAGTTTCAATTTTATGCATATAGTGGAAGCCTATGCTTTAAAGGAAACTAATGTGAACCAGAGTATGACTTTTTTTCTATTTCCCCATAGACCCTCATATTATTTTACACAAGCACACATTTTTCACATAGTTCCATAGGTCTAGAAGTTATAGATTCTAGTGTAAGATTAGGATAGACCATGGTTAACCAAAAATATTCCATTAATGATGCAAATTATCCACTCATCCTTCTGATGGAGTGATTTTACCCCTGTTAGATAAGGAGGACTTTGAAGAGGTGCCTTTGTGCTAAAGAAGAGGTGTGGTGGTACACACCTTAGTGTGAATTAGTTACCCACTATGGGTATCATGAGGTGTTTGTGTTTATATATATGGGATGGGTTCTATCTATAACTGTGAGAAAGACCCCTTAGGTGTGGAAAGCAGAGCCAACCTTCAAGATATAAAGTTAGTTTCTCCTCAGTTGGTGAGTGTGAGTTCATACACTTTGTGTGCAAAGAATATATTCCCTTACTGTGAATGTATAGGAATGCATGGATGATTCATAAGGGTGATATATGGTTAACCCTCAGATAGATGTTTATGTATGCATCTACCCATATTGTAATTCCCTATTATATGGGCAGACCTTGATGTTATGTGGGAATTTTAATTTTCACCCAGTGGATGGGATGTTTTTAAAAAGGAGCATCAGAATTGGATTTTGAGAGTTATAACATATTAAAGGGATGTTTTTGGATGTGTTTTGAGGCTTGGGAGGTGCCTAATGTGCTCAATTAAGTCTCAAGAACATCAGGGTTGGAAATTTTAGTTTTGGGAGAAACATCTCAGGGCACAAAGTTAGTGAACAATTAGCGCTAACCATGAACCACAATTGCACGGACTATTTTGAACAGACAAAAAGTTTGTTTAAGATGTGATTTATATTACAATAGGTTGTGTGCCCTTTTCATAAAATTCAAAGGTATGAACATGGTTTGCACATATTTTGGAAAAACTGTGTGCACTAGTCGTGCACAGTGGTGTGCCTTGAGTAGTGAGGTTAGTTAGGTTGGCATATAGTTTGGAAAACTATGTAGCCTAACCATGTTCCTCATTAATGGAGTTCAAACAACCATTCCCCCAACCTTTTTAAGTTTTTCCTAATTTTATCCCCCTTTTATTCCAGTATCCCCCTCTATGAATTCCCTCTCCCTTCTCCCTTTCCCCATGGTAGATCTCCCTTATTTGGTGTCTGTTTGGAGTGTCACCACTTGTGATCAAGAGATTATGATAAGTCATTGAATCCTATCCCTTATCTTTCGGTTTTCATTTTCTTTCATGTTTTGTTCTTTTTTTTGATAATATGCCCTATTTTTAGGGTGTTTTTTTGGTTTCCCATTTTCTATTAATTCAGGCTGAATTGGTGGATGATACTCAACATGTAAACTTACATAAGCATGAGGTAGGTGGTCCCTAAATTTAACCTAAAGTTCTTAGTTTTTGGCGTATATGTAGCATACTCTATCTAGTTTTCCATAAAAATACCTTTGTATTAATTATAGGTTTTTAAATTGTATTTATCTGTCCATGTAGATTTCAATTAGTGATGTTTGGATGTTTTTTACTTGATGTTTTAAATGGTTAATCCATGTTTAAATTGTCCCAACTTGGGGCTGTGTTTTGGAACTGATGGATGTGAAATGGAATTTCACATTCATCGGTTAAAGAAAATGAAATTGGTTTCTAAATTTGTATCTTGAAATGGGAAATGGGGTTTTTTTTAAATGATGACATTGGGTTTTGGTTTGGGACCTAGAAAAATTGAATCATTTAAATGGTTTTTCATAAGATAAATTGTTCGGCCCTTGTGGAATTGGAAATTTGGTTCGAAAGAGTGTTTTTATAAAAAGGAACTACATGAACACTTTGGAGGTTGAAAAATTATTGTGAATCATGATGAGAGCCATGCAATTTGTTTAAAAAATATTTAAGTCTTGCATTTGAAATGTTTAGAGGGAATGGAAACACCCCTTGGGGGTTAGTTTGACTTTTTTAAATAAAAATTTATAAGGTACCTTTATGATTTGCATTTGGTTATTGTTGTTATGTATATGTTTTGATAAAATGTATACATGTTTATAGTTAAACTAGGGTGAATAATTCCCCTAGGGACACTAGGATTTATGGTTAATTTGAGGTGAACGATACCCCTATGGGATATTGGTATTTTTATGGTTAACCTACAGTTAATTCTTACCTCAGGGGATGATGTATTTTTATGGTTAACTAGGGGTGAATGTTTTCCATAGTGGATGTGTGTGATGGTTAAATAGGGGTGAACAAGACCCCTAGGGGACATAGGGCTTTGGGGATGGGTATATTTCTCATGGATTCTAGTTTGGACTAGGGACATGTAAATTTCCCCTTGTTGGGAGTGGTGTGGTTGGCACGATCTTTGTGACATGTTCAGAGACACCCCGACACTGAATAAAGTTGGTTTGTACCATCTCCAAGGTGAAATTGGCCCTATATTTTGGTGTTTATTTTATACATTAGTTGAAATGTTTAACTTTTTTTGAATTGAATGGTTTATCTTGAGAACTAATTCATGTACTATTTTATAGATTGGTTATTTTAGTTACATTATTGGTAGTGTTATACTGAGTTTTACTCACACCCTGCTCGGGCCGCCATGTCACTTAGGTACCAGAGTAGAAGAATATCTGTCTGTAGGTTATAGTTTTAGGTATGAGCCTTTTAATGTTGGTTACATGGTATTCTAGAGTGGAGTATGGACTTGGGATTGGTTTGGTGGTGAGTTTTTTAGTTTTAGTTTTTTTTCTTATTCTTGTATATGATCTACCCATAGTGGATCCTTCTGAAATGTAAAACATTCCATCTATTATATAATTTGATACTATATTTTATTTTTGGTATGTAAACTATTTTTCTATGATGTCTACATGGTATGGTTTATGTGTTTTTATTATTTTTTCTATTATTTATACTCTGAATAGAAGGTATAGTCTCCCCAAAAACCTGTTATACCCTTTCCATTGGTTAAAAACCTATGGTGTACGGGGATTCATGCCTGAGGTCATGTAGCATTCTATCAGTCTAATTCCAATATGTGGTCCAAGGAAGTAGGATGTTACCTATATTCTGGGATGATGGTAACCTTTTTGGTGTTGTGGTGTATTAAAACTGAGATATGTACTTGAGAAGTTTCATGTTGGAGCCCATCAAGAATTCAAATTCTTATAGTATGAATCTTGAATTCATGGAGTAGATTGGGTCTTTAAGAATGGTTATCATGGAGGCTAAGGATATTAGAGTAGCATAATAATGGAATGGAAATTTCCATTCTCTATCAAAGGACTCAGTGACTAGGAAGTAGTGGGAGAATATTAGCAATTTTCCTTACACGGTAGATTATTCCCTAGAAAGGGAGATGTTTCTCACCTTTGATCGATGGTGGTATCCTCATACCATTATTTTGTGTGAATTATGGTATGGGTGTGATCTTAACTTATTTCTATTTTGGGACTGAATGGTTTTCTTGAATTTGGGGAGTATTATATTCACTTCCTAAGTTTGATAGTGATTCTCCCATGAAGCACATGGTGGGTGTCATGATAGGCATCCTAAAAAAAGAACACTTTAGTAAATCACGGTTGTTATTATTTCATGCACAATGGTTATATTTAGGTATAATAATCCATAGGTGAACCTTTTTTATGAGTATGATGAGGTTATCTCAAGATATTTTTAATGTTTTTTACTCAGGTTGGTTCTTTACTTGGGTATAGATTCGAAAGAGTAGAGTTATCTGAATTTTCAAGACCGTCCACTTCAGATTGGGGAGGATTCGGTCACCTGATGAGTAGTGTTGTGGAATTTTTTTAGTTGGATAATGTGGTTTTGAATGTTTTTATTGTTTATAGATTTCACAAACGAGTGATGATAACCCCAATAGGATATCTTCGACTGAGGGTCAGATCTATCAAAGGTTGTGTTGCAAAAGAGAAAATCTCAGGGATGTTGGTGTTGTGGATTGGTTAGAATTACCATATTTATTTTTTCTTAAAGAAAGAAAAAATAGATCTTGTGCCTTACAGGTAGGTGATGATAGAGGTTACTAATGAAATTTTCTAAAAGCATGCAACTGTGAAGTTCTCTAGTATCAACATGGGAAATAGATTTTTTTCCCTATACTACTATGTGGCATAGATGGATTTCTATTTATGAAAACCTTATATAACACTCTATAAAAAGTATAGAGTAGGGTTCTTCCACCGGATTTGACCTTGGCAGTGAACTATTTGGGGGAGACAGTTAGAGGTTTGTATGGATTATCTCGTCCTGTGAGTTGGGGTGACTCTTGAATGGAGTGTAGAGGCTGAGTGAGATATTCTAAGGATGGATACAAGTTTCAATTTTCTTCTTTCATTAATATGGACTAAATTCAGTATATTAAAGGATGAAATAAGGTGTTCTCCTTTATATATAGTGCTGTTTTGAGTTATCTTAGAGGTCACATCTATAAAGGTAATGGGTTTTCATGTGATGGCGTGAATGTTTCCATATAGAGATATTCATGATCTTTTTTTTCATCTCCATATGTATAAATTTCAAGGATAAAAAGTTTTAAGGTTGGGAGGGTTTAGTGACCCAGGTTTTAATCATGTGGTACTCAGATCAATTTTGAACTTTTGAAGTTTTAATACCTTTCATGGGTAAAAAATTAATTTTACCCTAGTTTAGGATGTTTGAATTTTTTTATGGGTTCCATTAGTTTTTAAATATGGGGTATACCATCGGGTTGAGGTGGCATAAAAAATCAAGTGCCACAGATCCTTTGGGATAATATAATAAAAATATTATATATTTTTTAGTCTATGAAAGTGATTTTTTAGAGAGATACTTACATCTATTAAATAGACATTATATATGGTTAAATTCAGAATGTGGTTCTCACCCTAGGTACATCATAAATTTGTTTGCATTGGGTGTCAAAATGGTGGGAAGTCACGAGTGAATTAAATAAATGATTAATTAATTGTTTTAATATTGGAGAAACCTATGAACCTAACTATATAATTTATTTGATAGATCCTCCATATTGCTATCCATTGTTGACATTGTAAACCCTAGAGAGAGGGAGATAGGGAGGTGAATCCCTATCGAGGAGACATCGATGAAAGATCAAGGAGCAGGATCAAATATGTGGTGGCATCGATGACTGAATTACAAAATAATGATGAATGTGAACATGGATATGACGACAGATCAAAGTGATGGTCACATACATCTTATTTTTCTATGGTTTTATATCTCCATTCTTCATTAAATCTCTAAGTTCTTAATTTTGGTCTGCAACTCAACCTTTTCACTATCTGAATCAAATTTTTATTTGAATATCAAATTACTATTCTTTGATTAGATTCAACACCATGGATCATTAAATGAGGATAGATACTGGATAATGATAGAATTATTGGTTCATGATAGGTTTTCTAGATGATAGTTCATCGAGCATCAACTATGTAAAGATCTTCAATAAAGGACTTCAATCTAATGAATATTGGTTGGGGATCATCTTCTAACGACGACATATTTCTGGGTGGTGTATCTAGAATAGGATTATTGGCAGAAACATAAATATAGATAAGTACGAAGATGGTCCTTCTATTGTCACGAACCAGGCTGGGTCGCCATCCGACCCGGCGCCCGACCCGGTCCGCGGCAAGGCCCGAAGGGCGTTCCCAATCCCCACGGGCTGGCACAAGTGCCTGGGTATCAAGTTTAACAAGTGGGAACGGTTTTACCCGAAATACAAGACAGAAAAACAACCAACCAGATAAATAAATGAAACTGGAAACAGACTACAAAACACACTTCTAAACTATAAACAGGTTTAGGTCTACAATTCAGCTAAAAACCCAAAATTAACAACAACAAAAATAGAGAACTAAGCTCCAAAACCAACCTCATGCGACACGAGAAGTTGCATCCCCAAGCTACCAACACCAACCTGCACACGAAGACCAACTGCAACCTGAACCACCATCACTGAGCATGAAGTCACAACCTAGAACACAGAAGAAACAGAATCTATATACACCCAAGGGTGTATGTAGGGTGTGAGCTAAAAGCCCAGTAGGATGCCACCGAGAAAAAGTTCCATGCCACAACATCAAAAGGCAATTTAAAGTGCTTATTCAAAATTATACTTTCAAAATGTTTTTAAAGAAAAAATTTACAAGCTAAATGCTAAAGAAAAACACTAAAAAGGAATTCATTTCACAAATACGATTTTGAAGAGGAAGAGAAAAATTCATTTAAGGGAACACTCACACATAACCTCACACACCCCCCCCCACACACGCGCACATATACTCACACACACACACACAAGTGGTCCTCCATATGCCGACGGAAGGCACCACGACATTGATGGTAGAGTACTATGGGTAAATCCCCTAAGGTTCATCTAGCTCGAGTGGGACCCTAGAAACCTCGTGTCTCAGTGAAACGTGGCTTAGAAACCACGACCCTCAGAAATGTGTCTTAGAAGACCACGACCCTCAGAAAACGTGGCTTAGAAGGCCACGACCCTCAGTCATCATATGTTTAGTTAGTGTTGCAATCGTCAATCCAGCTAAGTGAAACAGGGACGATACCCATCCGGCTCACTAGCGCACTAGTTCTAGTCTGCCCACCTAGATACCCAGGGTTTTCCCTTGTGCTCAAACATGTTCCACATTCACATAACACATCACTTTCAAATTTTACAAACCAAACATGACATTACACAAAAAAAAGTCACCACTTGCATAACAAAGCACTATTTCAAAGACACACGCACACCAAGGACATGTCTCATTTTATAAAAATACACCACTTAAAAAAGGAACGCATATTCAACTCCTATAAAGAACCATTTTAGCGTCATATAAATGTACCAATAAATCATTTGAGTTATTATTGAAATCATTTCAAGAAAAGCCAAGAAGAATTTACACAAAAAACAACTTGATTTTATATAGAGGCGTCACTTTAAAACTTGATACACGAGGTAACATGTCAAAACTTCTTTTCCATTATTCAAACAATTTTTCATTTCAACTTCAAAAGTACACAACAAGGAAAACACACCAAAAGTGATTCATATACTTTGAAAATGTCTATTTAAATACACAGACACCTAAAGTGACTTGAAAACACCTTTCACACCTGCCAAACAACCCTCAAAAACCTATCAACCATGTTTCTCACTCAAAACACCACTTAAATAAACAATTCCTCAATTTATAAAACATATCGCATGCAAAATAAACCATTAAAAAATCAATTTCACAAATTGACCCTTCTAAAACCTCATTGTCCCTCTATAAACAATTATTAAACACTTCTAAAATTTTTCCACAACAGGATCGAAATGAAAAAGAACATAACCATTTCTAAAGAGAGTGAAATTTTCATCACGCATGCATGTCAAACAATTTTTAAAATACCTTTCGCACAACTTATTAAACAAATCCAACCATTTATACAACAACACGCATATAAACAACAAAATCATACTATTTTGGAAACCCAATTTTCATCAAACGAACACGCTAGAACATTATAAACATAGATCGCACCATGCAACTAATTCATAGAACATATTAAATTAAACTAAACAAAAAAATTAAATTATCTAAATGATGCAAAGGCATAGAACCACCTACATAAATGCAGGAACGAAAGAAAAAAGATACGACGCAATACTCCCGCTGTGCAAAGGTCGCACTGCACAGAACCGTCAAAAAGGTCCTAAAACAGTAGACCAAAAATTCTCATCGCCAACCCATCACAACATCGGCGATTTAATAATTTAACTAACAATAAAACAAATTCAATAATAATTAATTAAATTGAATAATCAATAATCAAATTTAATAGTAATTAAACAAATAGATTAATAATTAAAAAAATTCAATTAACTAAATTGATATACAATTAAAAAGATTAAATAAAATGATTAACCAATTTAATAATAATCAAATAATTTGATTAACAATTTTAAACACATGCGATAATAACTGAATATATTAATTAACAACTAAACAAATCAATAATAATTAAATAAAATAAAACCAACCCTTATCGTAGAATTGACGGGATCCAATCGAGGGGCGTGCAACGGCTGTCCGGCGAGTGCGAGCCGGGTTGCGGGGGCTGTCCAGCAGCGCGAGCGAGACTGCGGGATGGAGAGACTGGAAGAGGGTGGGGCTGGTCAGATTTTTGGGAGGAAGAAGGGTGAGGAGAGAAAATAAAATAAAATAAAATAAAATAAAAAAGGGGGGAAGATGGGGTGTGCTGGGCGTGGAGGGAGGAGAAAGGGGAGGGTGAGGCGCGCTGGAAGGGAGAGGGTAGAGGAGAAGGAGAGAATGAGAAGAAAAAAAAAGAAAGGAAGAAAAAAGAGATAAAAGGGGAGGGTGAGGCGCGCTGGAAGGGGAAGGGAATTGGGGGTGGGGTGCACTGGGCAAAAGGGAGGGAGAGGTGCGCCGTAGGAGAAGAGAGAAAAGAAAGGAGGGAGGAGAGAAGGAGAAGGGAGAAGAAAACATTGGGGAGAGGAAAGAAAAAAAAAAGAAGGAGTGGGGGGTGGCGGCGGCTAGGGTAGGGATTAGGTGGGTTAAAAAAAAGGAATAAAATAAAATAAAATAAAAAGAAATGAAATAATAAAGATAAAATAAAAAAATAAAAAAATGGAGATATATAAATACACACACATATATATATATATATGTATATATATATGTATATGTATACACACACAATAATAATTAGACTATTCTAAAATAGAAAATGATAAAAGGATTTAATAATATAAGTTAATAATTAAAAATTAATAAAATACCAATAATATTTATAATAATAAGGAAATAAGAATAAAATAAAAGAAATACTCGCTTAAAACGTTAATATTAATAATACCAAGTAAGACCACCCGTGTATCGGGCAGGCCACAAGGATTCACCCGTGCCATGCCTGTGCGTCAGGCAACGTCAAGGCCGCGTCCATTTATCAGCACAAGTGCGTACCACTAAAATCGCGCTCAGTTCGAACTCCAACAAAACAATTTACAAAAAAGGCAATAAAACTTATGTGGTTAAAATTAAAATTAAATACATACCTCAAAGTGAAGACCATAAATGACAATTCTCCCCACCATGAAAACTTTCCGTCCCCGGAAAGCCACAGCTAGGGTTGAGGCACAAAGAAGAAACTGATACCCCACTAAAGTTCAAATAGGATCTCTACAACCAACAAGCGAAAAGCAGCAAAAGCAACGTGCTCAGAAAAAGTGACTCAAATGACAACCTCAAGAAGCATGTAAAAAGACTTTCTGATATGTGTTGCCCACCCTAAAGAGCTACAACACCTCCAGTTGATTGATTCAGGAAAGAAACTCTCACACCTGCGGAAACCAACCTCACAAACCAAAACACCTCAAGCATCATTGAACGAAAAACACACCATTTTACTGGAACGAAGATACAAGACCAACCCACATCCAAAGAATACTTCAATAACCTACCACTAAACCATCTCTAGGAACAAAACTGAATGGCCCACCATGGGAAAGCCCGATGGGGCTCTCCACTATAAAAAAACCTTCCAACGCCCGAGACGAGACTAGAAAATCGACACGAGGAGGCCCGGGCGGACTCCCCACCATTAAGAACCTACTATCGCCCAAGATGGGTTTGGGAAATCGACATCAGGAGGTCCGAACGAACTCCCCACTATTAAAGAAGAGTCCAACATCGATTCATTCCAGAGATATTTGTACGAGATCGGATGTGGGTCTCCCCACCATTAGAACTAACAGCAGGTACAAAACATTAGAAAAAAGATTCTCGATGGTGACCAAACACCCCACCACAAGGGGTGGGGAGGGGGGGGGGGAGACTACCGGGGCGTCAAAAGCATGACCCAAGACAAACCAGCATTTCCACATTCCTGGATGAGAATTATTCATATTTGATACAGATTTACTCAACAAACCCCATAAGGCCACTAAAGCAATTACATCCAGTGGAACGCAACCCCCAAGACTTTAATCCACGAGATGAACACTCCTCCACATGGTCACGAAAACCTTATGCAACCAGACAGCTCGTTCGAAATGAAACAACCATAGAAAACAATTTAAACTGACTCCACTCTTAACCCCGATGAAAGAAATAAGTTCGGGGTCTCATACACTCTTGGGGTTCCTGACCACGTGCCAGCTTCACTCCGGGGCCTATGGCTGGAGCCCTGATGTTTGAAGCATCTCCTGCCTCGCAGTCAGGCATTGAAGACTCCTGAACGGAGCTTCTCCTTTTGGTGTCACATGCAACCACACTGTAACAGAGGCAACACCAGCAAACATGACACATTACAGCATCTGACTGATCATACGAGGAACATTCACCAACACCAGAGTTGAAATGGTGCATGCACATCACCCTTTGTCACACTGGATGAGAACACGACACCACAAATCATCACCTGAACATGATCATTGCTGTTGAGAGGAACATTACGCTGGTAAGGAATTTAAACTGCGTCTTGAGCACCACGTGATTCCTGCAAACGACCATAGCAGCCTCATATGACTAGGTCTGCCACACTAGTGGCCTAACGTAGACCCTTTCTTAAACGAAACCAAAAAAGGACCAAAGGTCATTTAGAATAGTGTCTTGCACTAACTACTCTAGGCTGCTTCCACCTCTCCCCACTGGAATCTCCTTAACCATTTCCAAACATAACTTTCAAATTAATGAGGTCAAACTTCACCCTTGACAATCGAAGAGAACTTACACTGCAAGACGTCGCCGAACATGACCCTTGCAACCGATGAAAATACTACAAAGCCCTACAAGACACTAGTCAACACTGAAAATTCTGAACCACCTTCACCCTTCCCCGCTGGATTTCATTTTGCCATTTCCAGGGGAAACCTTTAAGCGCAACGACGTAAAATTCCATACCCGATGACTCAGACAACTCAAAGAAACCAAAACTCTATTCAAATCCCCTCGCATCTGTCATCCCGCTGTGAGAGGATCCACTTAGTTGTAAAAAGGAGAGGTGGGTTCAATTCTAGAATTCAAAAAGAGAGTCCTTAGATCAACCGGAGTGCCGGCCAATGGGTAATTCCCCATAGTTGTACTTCAATTACATGTCAAGCTTTATGGGGGGGAATACACTAGTCAAGAAAGAAAACTATGAACCCAACCAAACTGGTCCTACAGTCAAGACATACCACAAGAAAACACCAAACGTGCAGGGGAAACCACTGCAAGGGCTCCCTGATGTACTCTTCAAAGGAATTTACTAACCACACACTTTCATACCAACTTACAAATAAGAACTAAAACTCGGGACACAAATCATTCAGAAAGGATCCTCGGCTCAAAACGCCTCACATCCGACATTTCCTAAACACAAGGACATGCCACATAAACACTGTTTACTAAAACACCATTTTTTACCCTTTAACAAAACATTTTGAAAATAAGCAAACCCAGTGGGTTGCACAAACACCAATGGTGTCCCATGATCCTCACACATGCATGTTCTCATGCCTCACCGGCACGCACCTTATGTCCATCCAGGCACTCATCCGCTCGTGCCATTAACCATTTTCATTTTCTCATACACTCATGCATGTGGTTTCCCATGAGAGTGCCAAGGATCAAAACCAAACTTTCCATTTTTTTAAAAACCAAAACATCCAACCCACACTTTCCAAACCTTTCACGTCATTTTCTTTTTAAAGCGTTTCATATGAAAATATTTTCCAAGAACAAAACATTTTTACTAAAAAACCAAATTCCCACGAATCCAAAACAAGGAGACGAGAAATAATGAAAGAGAAAACTTGTGTCAGCGGGTGACTGGAACATATGGTTGGTGGCCATACGCCAGTCACGCCACTGCCACGGAGGGTATTCTAGGACAACGTCCCCAGCTCCACATGGCTTGCTAGACCCTGCGAGCTCACTAGGACCACTGACCTTACCCCTTTTCATTTCCTTTATACAAGATTATCCGTAAGGACCAAAAACTCAGACAAACCTCAACATAATTTGGTAACTTGAGTCCTGCCATGAGGTGTGCTGGCCAGGCACCTTACTCGTAGCCAGGACATCGAGTCCCGACAACCTTAACTCAAGTCTATCATGACTCTAACCCGAAAGAACACGACCCAAGAGAGCAAACCTCACCTCTGATACCATTTTGTCACAAACCAGGCCGGGTCGCCATCCGACCTGGCGCCCGACCCGGTCCGCGGCAAGGCCCGAAGGGCGTTCCCAATCCCCACAGGATGGCACAAGTGCCCGGGTATCAAGTTTAACAAGTGGGAACGATTTTACCTGAAATACAAGACAGAAAAACAACCAACCAGATAAATAACTGAAACTGGAAACAGACTACAAAACACACTTCTAAACTATAAACAGGTTTAGGTCTACAATTCAGTTAAAAACCCAAAATGAACAACAACAGAAATAGAGAACTAAGCTCCAAAACCAACCTCATGTGACATGAGAAGTTGCATCCCCAAGCTACCAACACCAACCTGCACACGAAGACCAAATGCAACATGAACCACCATCACTGAGCACGAAGTCACAACCTAAAATACAGAAGAAACAAAATCTACATACACCCAAGGGTGTATGTAGGGTGTGAGCTAAAAGCCCAGTAGGATGCCACTGAGAAAAAGTTACATTCCACAACATCAAAAGAAAATTTAAAGTGCTTATTCAAAATTATACTTTCAAAATGTTTTTAAATAAAACATTTACAAGCTAAATGATAAAGAAAAACACTAAAAGGGAATTCATTTCACAAATACGATTTTGAAGAGGAAGAGAAAAATTCATTTAAGGGCACACTCACACATAACCTCACACACCCACCCACACACACACGCACATATACTCTCACACACACACACAAGTGCTCCTCCATATGGCGACGGAAGGCACCACGACATTGATGGTAGAGAACTATGGGTAAATCCCCTAAGGTTCATCTAGCTCGAGTGGGACCCTAGAAACCTCGTGTCTCGGTGAAACGTGGCTTAGAAACCACGACCCTTAGAAACATGGCTTAGAAGACCACGACCCTCAGAAAACGTGGCTTAGAAGTCCATGACCCTCAGTCATCATATGTTTAGTTAGTGTTGCAATCGTCAATCCAGCTAAGTGAAATAGGGACGATACCCATCCGGCTCACTAGCGCACTAGTTCTAGTCCGCCCACCTAGATACCCAGGGTTTTCCCTTGTACTCAAACATGTTCCACATTCACATAACACATCACTTTCACATTTTACAAACCAAATATGACATTACACAAAAAAAATTCACCACTTTCATACCAAAGAACTATTTCAAAGACACACGCACACCAA
This sequence comes from Viscum album, assembly GCA_963277665.1. Classification (NCBI taxonomy): domain Eukaryota; kingdom Viridiplantae; phylum Streptophyta; class Magnoliopsida; order Santalales; family Viscaceae; genus Viscum; species Viscum album. Next base: position 1,721,128,838 of record OY728141.1, read on the forward strand.
GGACATGTCTCATTTTATAAAAATACACCACTTAAAAAAATGAACGCATATTGAACTCCTATAAAGCACCATTTTAGCGTCATATAAATGTACCAATAAATCATTTGAGTTATTACTGAAATCATTTCAAGAAAATCCAAGAATACTTTACACCAAAAACATCTTGATTTTATATAGAGGCGTCACTTTAAAACTTGATACACGAGGTAACATGTCAAAACTTATTTTCCATTATTCAAACAATTTTGCATTTCAACTTCAAAAGTATACAACAAGGAAAAAACACTAAAAGTGATTCATATACTTTGAAAATGTATATTTAAATACACAGACACCTAAAGTGACTTGAAAACACCTTTCACACCTGCAAAACAACCCTAAGAAACCTTTCAACCATGTTTCTCACTCAAAACACCACTTAAATAAACAATTACTCAATTTATAAAACATATTGCATGCAAAATAAACCATTACAAAATCAATTTCACAAATTTACCCTTCTAAAACCTCATTGGCCCTCTATAAAAAATTATTAAACATTTCTAAAATTTTTCCACAATAGGATCGAAATGAAAAAGAACATAACCATTTCTAAAGAGAGTGAAATTTTCATCACACACGCATGTCAAACAATTTTTAAAACACCTTTCGCACAACTTATTAAACAAAGACAACCATTTATACAACAACACACATATAAAAAACAAAAGCATACTATTTTGGAAACCCAATTTTCATCAAACGAACATGCCAGAACATTATAAACATAGATCGCATCATGCAACTAATTCATAGAACATATTAAATTAAACTAAAAAAAAAATTAAATTATCTAAACGATGAAAAGGCATGGAACCACCTACCTCAATGTAGGAACGAAATAAAAAAGATACGGCGCAATACTCTCACTGCGCAAAGGTCGCACTGCACGGAACCGTCAAAAAGGTCCTAAAACAGTAGACCAAAAATTCTCATCGCCAACCCATCACAACATCAGCGATTTAATAATTTAACTAACAATAAAACAAATTCAATAATAATTAATTAAATTGAATAATGAATAATCAAATTTAATAGTAATTAAACAAATAGATTAACAATTAAACAAATTCAATTAACTAAATTGATAAACAATTAAATAGATTAAATAAAATGATTAACCAATTTAATAATAATCAAATAATTTGATTAACAATTTTAAACACATGCGATAATAACTGAATATATTAATTAACAACTAAACAAATCAATAATAATTAAGTAAAATAAAACCAACCCTTATCGCGGAATTGTCGGGATCCAACCGAGGGGCGCGGAGCGACTGTCCGGCGAGTGCGAGTCGGGTTGCGGGGGCTGTCCAGCAGTGCGAGCGAGAGTGCGGGATGGCAAGACTGGAAGATGGTGGGTCTGGTCGGATTTTTGGGAGGAAGAAGGGTGAGGAGAGAAAATTAAAGAAAATAAAATAAAATAAAAAGAAAAAGGGGGGAAGATGGGGTGTGCTGGGCTGGAGGGAGGAGAAAGGGGAGGGTGAGGTGCGCTGGAAGGGAGAGGGGAGAGGAGAAGGAGAGAATGAGAAGAAGAAAAAAGAAAGGAAGAAAAAAGAGATAAAAGGGGAGGGTGAGGTGCGCTGGAAGGGGAAGGGAATTGGGGGTGGGGTGCACTGGGAAAAAGGGATGGAGAGGTGCGCCGTAGGAGAAGAGAGAAAAGAAAGGAGGGTGGAGAGAAGGAGAAGGGAGAAGAAAACGTGGGGGAGAGGAAAGAAAAAAAAAGAAGGGGGGGTGGCGGATAGGGTAGGGATTAGGTGGGTTAAAAAAAGAAATAAAATAAAATAAAATAAAAAGAAATGAAATAATAAAGATAAAATAAAAAAATGGAGAGATATAAATACATATATATATATATACATGTATATATATATGTATATGTATAAACACACAATAATAATAATTAGACTATTCTAAAATATAAAATGATAAAAGTATTTAATAATATAAGTTAATAATTGAAAAGTAATAAAAATACCAATAATATTTATAATAATAAGGAAATAAGAATAAAATAAAAGAAATACTCGCTTAAAACGTTGATATTAATAATACCAAGTAAGACCACCCGTGTACCGGGCAGGCCACAAGGCTTCACCCGTGCCATGCCCGTGCATCGGGCAACGTCAAGCCCGCGTCCGTTTATCAGCGCAAGTGCATACCACTAAAATCGCGCTCAGCTCAAACTCCAACAAAACAATTTACAAAAAAGGCAATAAAACTTATGTGGTTAAAATTAAAATTAAATACATACCTCAAAGTGTAGACCAGACGTGACATCTATGATTCTAGAAATGTGGATGACAAGAGAGATGCTGGAGGTTTGATTTTACAATTAATGTTAGCCAAAATCTAGTTTTTAGGATGGTGTTGGTCTCAGTGAACACATTTCATTAGTGTTACAAAAATAATCATGGTGAAGGAAGTGAAAGAGGTGAATCTTCAGAAGGATATAGGCTTTATAGAAAATTTATAACCACATGACATATATTTTTAAAGAACACATGTCATGCTTTATAGAGATGCAATGACAGGGTTTCCAACTGAGTTAAATATCACACAACCATGTGGCCGAGCTCACAAGACTTGTGACCTAGACCACCATCATGGCATGTACAGAAGGTATATGCCCAGGAACTTGGGTAGATATGTCTCTTAGAGATTCAACATGACTTATAACCGTATAGGGACACCAATTAGGCAACTATGCACATGTTGAGTGTCTAACCTAGACCCACATACTATGTGACTGAAATCACACACCTTTTAGTTGGTATTTTCATTCCATGTTAACTAGAAACACATGGATAGGTTGTCCACTTGGGATGGCACACCATGTACTCCACTTTGACACATTATGTACTATCCTTCTATTGGATTATAATATTCACGCAATATTTTCTAATTAGGGTTCTGCATGGGATATGGTGGTAGATTCTATGATCCCCATAGATAAGGTTAGGTATACCACCCTACTACACAGGCTACATGACCCGTTTTCAATGGTTCGATCAAATATAAATTCAAGTATACCCCATGGGGCCTATGGTCATGATCCTCTATTCGTTTTCCCTATGTAGAGTCAGTTATCTCATCACATGTATGTGGGGCATGTGATGCCCTCCTATGGGATAATATATATGGATTCAGGTATCCCTTTATAGACTAGGAAGTGATCCTCTATCTGTGAGTTAAAATATGATGGTGTCAGGTATCCACTTGTGCCAAGGCACGATCCTCTATCTGTGATTTGAATCACCTATTTTGAGGTATCTTCTAGCAAGGTGTATTTTTTATTTGGGTGTTTCCTGATAATTTTGAGACCATACTGGATAAATGGTGTCCCTTAAATGAGAACATATGGGTTTATCATTAACCCTTAGGTTTTATGGGATATCTTAGTAGGTGAGTTTGCTTCAAGGTTGAGTGGGCTCCCCTTCAACGACTCTACCAATAACATAGTTGTTTGATGTTTTATCAATATTGAATTCTTTGAGACTTGATATCCCTCAGCACCATGGGGGTTACCTTCGATATGTGATATTATAGCTGGTGATCGAATTCTGGATATATAGAATCTTTAGTGGTCTAAAACATCTACATACTTGTGTGATGTGACCTTTTGGGTTTGGATATATGATGAGTAGGACTTCTCAGCATCCCTGATTTTTCCAGTGATTGACCATATCTAGAATTATTCTTCTTAACTTCCTTCCAACAACTCTTTAGGATCAGGATCTTTGATCTAACATGTTTCTTTTTTTGCTTCTTTGTAGTTTTTGGGGAATCCTACTAAGTATGTTTATACTCAACCCTTCACATGCCTTGGTCCCACACATGGTGTGTATGATAAAATGATGCATAGGTTTGAGATGGTCTTGTGGATGTGGAGTTGATGTATCATGTTTGGATATAATTTCTAGAAACTTTTAGGGATGTGTCATAGGGAGAGATTGGAAATACTAAGAGATGATGGTAATATGTGATGTTTATGTTTGGATCTAGATTGCAACAAGGGACACTTTATCTTGGATAGTTTTTAATTTTCTTCTTGGGTTGTTGGGAATGCATCTTTAACCTTTTTATATTATGTTATATGTACTATTTATCTATGTGGATCTTAGTATATGTCTCATGCATGTTTTATATTCAGTTTAGTTGGTTTCATATATATATATATATATATATATATATATATATATATATATATCTTACCGGTGTTGTTTCTTACCTTATTAATTGGAGATATGAGACCTTTATAGGTTGTTATAGGCTAAGGCCTCCCATTTTATGAGATATTACTACTTGGTTATTGTCACTATCCTATATACTATTGGAGATAGTCTTGAGGTGTCACTCTCATCCTACCACCTACCCAAGCGGGGCCCTAGTGGGGCATGTTACGTCACGTATGACAACAAGCTCCCAAAGTACAAAAATGATTTAGAAATAAATATGTTATAGAGATTGAGGATTCTAAAAATGAAGATAGATATTATCTAATAAGATAATGAAAACTAGAATAATTTAATAAAAATGTCAAGTAAAAAATTTATCTATTCAAAGGTATGAGCTACCTTGAATAATATTTAGAGTGGGTTTAGTATATCAAGAATGTTTTTGAAAATTATAACTATTTAAAGGATAAAATGTAAGTTATATACCCTAGAATTTATTGAAATTTCAAATTTATAGTGGGATAAACTAAAATACCAATATAGAAGAGATAGTGAAGGAGGAGTAGGAACATTGAGGATTATGAAATGACTCATTCAATGACATTTCAATACTAATTATTATAAGTGATATACATTAAACTAAAAAATATATTCCATATTAGAATGTGTATGGGGGATTATATAAAATATATTTAAATGCTAATAATGATATGTTATTTGAAAAATCCTAAAAATAAAACGATTTCAATGTTTTTTGAAATATTAAATAAAAAAATTATTAAATGTGATGAATTACAACCATATGTTTAAGTTGAAGATGAGATTAAGGTTTCAATATTAGTTTAAAGGCAGTGAAGGGGGATTTATTTTAGGTAGTTTAAAACTATAAATTATAGACACAAATGTAAACATTTCACTTCAACACTAACCCCTACCGACACCAAGTCAAAGGAACCTGACAAAAAACCCGATGAATCAGGTAAGGAATAAAGAAAAGGTTAGTTACTTTGATCTACCCCAATAAAGGATTCATGATGTAAAATTATTTAAATGTATTATTCATGTATATATTACCTATAAATTCCCTTAAAAAGGTTGATGGTTTTCAATCAACTCATGACCAAGTTTAAAATGAATATGAGGAAGTATTAGACAAAGTAAAGGATAAATACGAAGATGGTTCATTAATCAAGAAAGATGATGGGGGATTTTTTTTGGAAATTCAACAAAATATGAATTCTTAAGTATGAACTGAAAATGAATAGTGGTAAAATATCTTCAATACCAGATGTAAAATTAATAAATAATAATTTGAGGTAGTGATTTATAGTGTAAGTTTGTCCATTTTTCTCTATGAAATTGGTTAAAAATTTAAAATTTAAAACTATGGTACATCCTAAAACATAAAAAATATTTTAGTTTAATAATAAAAGGGAGATCATTGTGTCAAAGTAGGTCTTTATTCAATTTTCAATTGGAAAATCACATTTTGATGAGGTATTATGTGATGTTTCTCCCATGGATGTTGGAAAACTTTTGTAGGAAGACCTTGGAAATTTGATAGGAGGGTAAATCACGGTGGGTTCAATAAAACCCACACCTCATTGAAAGATGGGTATAAAATCTTTTTAGCTCCTCTTACTTCACAAAAGGTTCTAAATAACTAGGAATCTATAAAAAACATGAGAAGGTATAGTCTATTTTCAACAAAGGGAAAGGTAAAGGTTCCCTTATACCATTAAAAATTTATTTTTATATTAATAATCCATAATTTCATGAAAAGATAGATGGTTTATCTCCCTATAATAATTAAATATATCTTTATTAACTTTGTAGATATCTTTTTAAAAGAGTTTTCAAATCACTTAACACTATTTTAGAGAGTTGGGAACAAAATTGATTTAGTAATAAGAGAGACACTACTAAAAAAATCAGTATACAGGTGAAATATAGAGGAAGAAAAGGAAATTCAATTTCAATTAAACAAGTTACTAAAAAAGACATTTTTAATAGAATTAGTGTGCCATTTTTATTCTTTCATTAATTTTCCAAAATAAAGATGGGATCATGGTAATGTTTATTGATAGTCAAGTAATAGAAAAGATGAAAATTAAGTTTCAATTTTATATTCCTAATTTTTATGATTTTTTTAATAGACTATATTGGTCAAATTTATTTTAAAATGTTGATTTAAAATGTAGGCAACCTAAAATATAAATAGAATAATAAGATTAATGTAAGAAAACTTTCAAGTAAAATCATGTGATGTAAGAATAAATGGTGATTCCATTTGGGACTTTAAATAATCCATCCACTTTTATGATTCCAATGAACATAATAATATTACATTTCATTGGTAAGTTTGTTTTAGTTTATTTTGATTATATATTTATTTACATTAAATTATTTGTTGAATATATATTTCATCTCAAAAATCGTTTTTGTAGTTCTTCACCATGGTAGTTTGTATGGGAATCTCAAGAAATACTGTTTTTTATCAAAATAAAGTTAATTTTATTAGTTTTGTTTTCACTAGAGATGGTATGAAAGTTAATTAAAAGAAGATCAAATAAATAAAGGAGTTAAATATTCCTTACATAATTTATAAGGTACAAAACTTCCATGGGAAAGAATATTTTTATAGAAGGTTTGTTAACACTATTAAAGAAATAGGGTATTTCCACAGTTTAAAACTATGTAAATAGCCTATAAAACTGTAGATATAGGATAAAATTATAGTTTTAACAACTATGGGTGATATATATAACATCTTAGGTCTTGGAATTATTACTATAGTTTAAAAATTTTAGAAGTAGGTTTTTTCCATTAAAATGGGACTCTATTGCCATAGTTTTAGAACCGTAGTAGTAGGTTAAATTAAAAATAAAGTCATTAGGACTTGAAGTTACAAACTATTGCTTAAAGAGAGAGAAAATTATATTTTTATTTTCATATTAGTTAATATATTTAAAAAAAAATTAAAATTAAAATTATTATTATTATTATTATAAAATATTTTTTTAAAATAGTCTAGACACCTATAGCCATGGTTTGTAAAATGATGGCGGTTGGTAATCAGTTGTCATAGTTTTCCCAAACCATGGCTATAAGGTCACTAGTCTCTTATCTAGAATTATTACCCCAATTTTCTAAAACCATGTCCAAAGGTAGCATCCATTGTAATAGTTTTAGAGAACTATGTCCATATATCTCAGATATGACTAATTTTTTGAAACCATTTCTATAAAAACCTATGACCATGTATTTAAGAACCATTGTAAAAAATCTATGACAATAGCACTATTTTCTAGTAATGTAAAATTTGTATCATCATATTAGCTCCCTTGATGGAATTTATAAAGAAGGAAATAGAATTAAAGTATAATGAGGCCACAAAAAAAATTCACCATGATTAAGGATAATTTGTGTCCTCCTCCAATATTAACCCTTCTAGAATTTATAAAACTTTTGAAATTGAGTGTGATTCTTCTAAGACAGGTATTAGTGTCATTATTATGAAATAAAGGTATATAATGCCCCATTTTAGTGAAAATATAATTTTTAAAGATTTAATTATTCTATATATGATAGGGATTTCTATGCTTTGATTTAGGCCTTGGAAACATGGGAACACTACTTACTTTCTAAGGAGTTTGTGACTTATACAACTCATGAATAATTAAAATACTTAATAAATAAACAAAAGTTAAAAAAATGGCATAAAAAATGGGTATAATTCTTAGAAATATTCTCTAATGACATAAAATACAATAAAGTGAATTCCAATATTGTTGTTGATACACTCTCTCGTAGGTATGAATTATTCTTCATATAGAATGTCACAACCGGATTTTATCAAAACCCGACCTGGTTAGAGAAAAAAAAGTGAGACCCTTGAAGCTCTCCTCAAATAGAGTAGGGGGTATAAAATGTACAAATAGGACATATTAACTTATGAATAATGGTGTGGGAGACTATAATATCAAATTAAAACCCATAAAACATGAACAATAAGAAAATCCACAATCAACTAACATTATAAACAATATAAAATGCATGAATGCAATACAACATGAAAAAATGAAAGATGACTATAACTATGGTCTAACAAACACTACATCCAAATAATGTAATAAAAATATAATAACATTTATACTTCAATGATACATAAATTTTTTCCCAACACCTAATTATTACTTTACACCCCAATAATCGAGCTAACACTACCTAAAAACACCACAAACATAACACTGAGAAACTATATGTAAATATAGAAGTGAGTATATCTACATACTCATTAGATCATACCTTAAGGATGAAAAACCAAGTTAATATCATGTATTAAAAATAATAAAAGAAGTAAAATCATAATACATAGTCTTTTCCTCACCAACCAAAATCAACATGGGGTAATTAGGTCAAACATCAACCAGTGAATTGTCCTATCCTCAAGTCTCATGAGATTCAACACATAAGTATTTTCAATTTCTATAGATTTACATGTCACAATTCATATGCCTAACTCATTTATGTATTTCACTATAAATACCACTAAAATCATCACTTACCAAATAATATTGTATATACAATTTAACACATTTCATCAAATATAGATGACCCCCCAGAAACCAACTCCCACCAACCCAATAACCAATAAATATAAAATATAATGTATTGTCTCAATCCACCTTAATATCATATATCATCCCCTCATATCATTTTTATAAAGGGGGTCAACCTCATGGACTTCTCCCCATGAATATATCAACCTCATATCTACATCCATAGGTGGGGAGATAACAAGGTCAATGATTATTATGGCATCCCACCTTTTTATTACATAAATTTTCATTACATTTTACAAACATAGTATCTTTTAAAGTTTAGTGCCTTGGAAATAAGGTACATAGTACATGATTATATGAAAACATTATACTAATCCACTTGAATGGATTCATCATAGGTTCATCCTAAGTTCAATTACTACATCTCATAACTTGGGGACATACATCAAAGGAAAGGGTGAGAAGAAGGCCCAGTAAGGGTAATCAAGGGAAACAATTTACTTGTTATCTTGAGGAATATCAATAAGAACTTTATGAAATACATAAAGGAATTATAAAGAGTCATTTAGTAATAATAATAACATGAATAATAACTTGGAAATATGTCTACAACATTTAATCGAGTCATTCATAAGCATATCACCAAGGTTTATCACCAAAGTTTCATAAAAATTACCAAGGTTATTCACTAAGTTATAGTAAAACTTGTAATCTCTAGAGATTAAATTCTTTACCCAATTCATTTGAGTGCTATCAGGGTGCACCATTCATATGTCTTAATTAATGTGAGTCACATAGATCATAATAAAACATCTCATAAATAACCCATGAAGAATAAAAGAGAAAGGTTTCATATAAAAAACATGGAGTTTTAAAAAGTACTTAAAAACATGATCATTATGTCATTCATAACCCATGGAAAGGGAATGCGGGTTTTATTTATTTCAACTCTAGAATAAAATAAATCATTTTTTCATCTTGGTGAATACCCCTGGAAAAGGAGGAGGTTTGGGTATTCACATAAATAAAATAATTTCTTGAGAAAAATAGAGAAGTTTTTAGAAGTAAAACCCTCATTAAATACATCATTATGACATAGTTATGATTTCATTAAGCATACCAAAAAACTCAAACTGTATTTTTACTATTCATGAAAAACTAAAGTATTTTATAAAATTATCATAAATTCACTGTAACCTAATATCAATATTATAATTTCAAAAATGAAATTTAATTTATCATAATAATGATCTAAATATGATAAATATAACTTTTAACTTTGAAAATACTTATTTATTAAATATAATAATGGATAGAAAATGCATAGTAAAATTTTCGACACTTAAAAAAAATAAAATTATTTTATCATTTGTAATTAAATAATATTGTTTTAATAATAATATTTCATTATAATGAACATTAATAAAACCTTAATTTTATTTAATAATTTATATCTCTCTAAAAAGTACTTTTTTTACCCAAAAAATCAATTTATCAAATTCCATATCAATTTTTAAGCAAAAGTATTCTTAAAATGGAAATGATGGAATAAAAATTTTATTTAAAAAAGGGGATTACATTTTAAGTAACTAGGCCCTCAACACATAACCCCTTATAACACCCGTATATGACCTAAGGGTAAGGTGTGCGATGATGATAGACTCTTGGGGTGACTCAGATAACATCACCCGAGTGATAATTTCTACTAAATTGAACTTCTCCTGTAGGCGACTTCATTCAAGCTTAACATGTTGAAGCTTGAATTGGGATTGGTCAAGAGTAAATCCCAGTGATGCAACCTCCTTCCCAAGTTCCAAAAAATGGGCTTCGTATGACATGATTGTACTGGATGAGACCATCGACTCTTCTTTATTCATTAGTTAAACAGTATCATTTCTATTTATAAATAATAATCATAAAGTTAAGAGTATATTTTCCAATGATCATATTGACCAACAATCATAATTGACCAATGGTCATATAATAGTTGAAACTTGATGGTCACATTAAAATATAATTACTTCATTATTAATGAGATATAGTTTTGTTGTGTAATAATATAACATGCATTTTCAGGAAACAATTATCATTCAAAAAGTTTGGGTCGTTACATTCTTCCCCCCTTAAGAAATTTCATCCCTAAAATTTCAACGCATTCGATCAGTTGAGAAAAGGTGAGGGTACTTCTGACTCATCATCTCCTATAGTTCCCATATGTCTTCTTCATATTTTTTGTTCCTCCACAACACTTTAATGAGTTGGGCAGTCTTGTTGTGTATAACCTTGTCTCTACGGTCCAAGATTTCCACTGACTTCTCCTCATAAAAGAGGTCATGTTCCAGTTGAACCACCTCAAGATTTAGTACATGTGAAGGGTAAATTATGTATTTAATAAATATAGATATGTGGAAAAAATCATGAACTTGAGCTAGATTTGGTGGAAGTGCAAGATGAAAGTCCACTGCTCCTATGCGATCAAGTATTTCATAGGGGTCAATGTACTTGGGAATAATCTTCCCTTTCTCACAAAACCGCATGAATCTCTTCCAAGGTGAAATTAAAAGGAATAATTTTTATCCAAAATCAAACTCTAAGTCCCTTAGATGGTTTTTAGTATAGCTCTTCTACTGTCTCTAAGCATCCTTAATGTGTTGTTGGATAGTACGAACCTTTTTTGTTATCTCTTACCCAAGATCATACCCAAGAAGCTTTCTCTCACCAACTTTATCCCAACAATTAGGAGTTCTACATCTCTTCCCATATAGAACTTCATAGGGTGACATTAGAATAATTTAATGGAAGTTATTTTTTTTAAGAGAACTCAACTAATGGAGATGCTAATTTCATCCACCTTTAAATTCCATTGAGCATGTTCTCAACATGTCCTTGAGTGTCTGAATAGTCCTTTCATATTGGCCATCAGTTTGAGGGTGTAGGCCATAATAAAATTCAATTTAGTATTCATATCATGTTGAATACTTATCCAAAATTTTGATGTGAACCTTAGATCATGATAAAATATGATAGAAAGTGGAACTCCATGCAACCTTACCACTTCTTTCATGTAAATCTTGACAAGTTGTTCAAGAGAGAAATCATCTCGAATAGAGATAAAATGGATAGTCTGGGTGAGACATTCCACTATAACTCATATCACATTATTTCCTTTAGATATTTTCAGGAGACCGATGACAAAATCCATAGTGATATTTTCCCACTTTCATGCTGGTATGGGTAGTTGTTGTAATACCCCTTCAGGAAGTTATCACTCTACCTTCACTTATTAACACACCAGGAACCTTGTAGTGTAGTCAACAATATCCCTTTTCATGTTATGCCACCAATAATGATAACGAAGTTCCCTATATATTTTCGTGCTTCTAGGATGTATATTTAAAGTAGATCTATGAGTTTCATCCATCATCTCCTCCTTTATTTTTGGAATATATGGAACACATAGCCTTATATGAAATTTTATTATACCTTCTTGATCAATATTGAACTCAGGAAACTTTCCATTCTTCATAGCCTCTATCTTTTTCTGTAACAAAGGATCTTATATTTGAGCTTTCTTGATCTTCTATAGTAATGATGGTTGAGAAATAATTTGGGATAAGGTTAATGATGTCCCTTACCTTATGATTCCCATGTCTAGTTTTATTGGGTCTTTGATCAAAGGATCTCCTTGAATCCTCATCATTTCAAGAACAACAGGGACTTTACTACTTAATGTATCCATGAATTTGTTTTATCTACCAGGGTGGAAATGTATTGAACAATCATAGTATTTAAGAAGTTCAAACAATATCCTCTATCTCATGTTAAATTCTTTTTGTGTGAAAATATACTTCAAAATTTGATGGTCTATGTATATATCACATTTCTCCCCATAAAGATAGAGCCTCCATATCTTCAGAGTAAAAAGAACCACAAATAGCTCCATGTCATGTGTAGGATATTTTTGCTCATTAGGATTCAACTTTCAAGATGCATACGTAATCACCTTGTCATTTTTCATGAGGAAACACCTAATCCATTTAATAGACACATCGCTAAAAATAATGAATCTTTATCTGATAGAGGGTATAGTTAACACATGTGAAATAACCAATATCTTCTTCAGATTTTGGAAACTTTATTTACACTCCTTTGTCTAGATGAACTTGACCCCTTTTGAGTTAACTTGGTTAGTGGATTAGAAAGTTGTGAAAAGTTTTTCACAAGTCTCCTATAATATAATGATAAAAAAAGGAAACTATGAATCTCAGTTACTGTTTTAGGATGAGGCCACTCCTCTAAAAACTTTTTCTTTGCAAGGTCAACTGAGATTCCTTCATTGGTTACAATGTGCCTCAAGAAAGAAACTTTTTGTAATAAAAAATAACATTTCCTGAACTTTCAAAATAACCTATCCTTCCTTAAAGATATAAATATAACCCTTATATCATCCTCATTCTCGTCACAAAATTTGTAATATATCATAATATCATCAATAAAATCTACCAAAAAGTTATCAAGGTAGTCCTTAAGGACTGTATTCATAAAATCCATAAAAATAGTAGGATCATTAGTCAAGTCAAAGGGTATAACAACAAACTTGTAATGACCATAACTTAATTGGAAGACAGTCTTTGAAATATCTTCTTTCTTCACCCTCAATTGATGATAACCGGGTCGAAGGTCAATCTAGGAGAAGAATTGAGCCCCACGAAGCTGGTCAAATAAATCATCGATTCTTGGAAGAGGGTACTTATTATTCATTATAATCCCATTAAGTTCTCTATAATCAATGAATAACTGCATTGATCCATACTTATTCTTCACAAATAGAATAAGTTCTCCCCAAGGAGACACACTTGGCTGAATAAAACCCTTATAAAAAAGATCTTGGAGTTTCTTCTTTAATTCTTATAGCTCCATATTTTCCATTATATATGGGAACTACTAAAAACCAAAGCTATACCAACAAAACTACCCCAATAGTTTCAAAAAACCATTGGGATAGGTTACCTATAACAATAGTTCTATGAAACCATTGGCATATGGCTATTAAGAGATGATTTTACCAACAGTTCTATGAAACCGTTGGTATATGGGTGTTTAGAGATGATTTTACCAATGGTTGTATGAAACTGTTGGGATTGTTCTTCTCTATACCAATGGTTTTTAAAAACTATTGGGATAAAAAACCTCAAATACCCCAGCCGTGAGCCTCCTACTTCCATAAGTGAGATTTATCTACAATGTTTCCTAACTGCAAGACTCCTTCTTCCAGAAGCTAGATTTTTTCACATTTTCCCCTAAATGAGAGACCTATTCCACATAAAATTTGTAATTTGTAACTGAGTTATATCTTTTTACTACATTTATTTTGGATTTTTTTTTTCATTCGGTTTCACTACAATCTTGATTCATGTCACTCCTTTGAGTGCTCATCCTTGAAGGTGAAATGTTTTAAAAGGTTTTAAGTCAATTTACACCTCTTCAAGTTGCATGTTTCAATGAACTTATTTCATTTTGAATTAAATATTTTTTATTTCATTATAATATTATTTTTAATGAATTTATGGATATATGTAATATCCATATAATTATTTGAAAGAATTTAAATGTGTTTTGAGATTAGAAGATAGGGTTTCTCTTTTGAATTTCATGTTTTCATGTTTGAAATTTAATATTTTTGTTTGTAAGAATTTATTAAATAACATTGAGACCTTTTGAAATGTATTTAATGGTGTGTGATAGATTTTGATCTGATTTCATTTTTTAGGGAGTGAAAACTATGTTTTAAATAGGAAATTGATTTAATGTGACGTATTGATCTTGACATGTTTTAAAAAGTTTTTTTTTCTAATGATTTCTAATTTTTTTGATTGAAATTAGTGTGTGGTTTTCCACTTGAGATAATGAATTAATTTATATTTGAAAATTTGTTTGATAGAAAATTAATTCATTGGGAAAGGTTAATGATTTCAAAGATGAAGATTCACGTTTTTTGTGGTGGCTTTGAAATATTTTAAATTTTATGCGAGATTTATATTAGTTTGTAAAGAATTTTTGAAGTCATATTTTATAAAAAAATAAAATCACTTGGGATTCTGAACCATGTTTTATCATTAAATACCTATTTGTAACTTTGTTTTTAAATTGCTGGTTGGGAAATAATATGTTAATTATCCCATTGAGTTGTTTACCCATTGTGTGGGTTTTTTGTGACTACATGATGCTTGTTTCTCACCGAGTGTGGTAATATACTTCTTTACACCATATATGGTCAGGATATATGGGATTATTAATTTTGAAGGTTTTATATGTTAGGGAGAGTAATTTATTATGTCTTGGTGTTAATAATTTCTTACTTATTCATCATCTTAACTTCTTTATTGGTCATTAGAACCTTGGTACTAACCAAGAGTTCTATATTTATATTTCTCTAGAGGGTTCACTTGAAACTAGTAGAACTCCAATCATACAGGAACTAGAGAATGGTGGGGTGGGTCATCACAATGAGGCTTGTTTAGGATAGTTGGATGACTTGTGGATTGGGAATAACATACGCCAACAGTTGATTAATTAGAGGAAAATATTATATAAATATATGTGTCTCACATTTGGGATTCCATCGTAGATCCCATGAATTATTAAATTATTTTATTTGTGGTTAACATGGAGGATTTTAATCAATCGTTGGATTTTATAATCCCCTATTTATTATTTTGTTGCAGATCACCTATATTTTGTATATATGTTTAATACTTAATGAAATATTAGTTCCAACTTTATTATGGTTGACACATGTGGTACGAGAGCTTGGTGATCTAGTCAGCATACTTGATTAGACCCCACCCCTCCCATCTACAAATATATCCCAATGGTTTTTATAAACTGTTGGGATATATAATATATCCCAATGGTTTTTTAAAACCATGTTGGTTCATTAAACTACAACCTAATGATTTTTTATTTTAATGATTCAAAATCATGTTTATTTTATTACTAATGAATTCTATTTTTATAGAAATGTTTATTTTTGGAAAATTTATCAACTTACACTATGTATAGTGTCAATATGATTAATGAATATCTTACCATTTAATACTTTCAAAAAATATTATCAATATGATTAATTAATTATGATTGTTCCTTAGTGGATAATTTTTTAGTAGTTGAGTACAAATTTGATAATGCCTCAAATGAAATGGGTTTATGGAACATATGAGGGTATTATGTTACTTACTTCTCCACATAACACTTTGTTTTATGAGATTTATTAGCACACCTAAGAAAAAGATTAATTGTATCATTTAATCTTATATGAGGTATATATTTAACGATAATTCATCAACCAAAGTTGATCAAATACTAAGTTACATAAAAAACTCAATATGCTATTCACCCTCTATGTTTCATTTTACATTTGAGTTGCGCCTGTGTTTAATGTATATTTACTTATCACTTATATTATTCTTTAAAAGGGTTTACTCCGATACTTATTATTCCTTCTTTTTACATATTTTTCACATGAATGACTATAATAGAGGCCGGTTGTATCCTGTACTTCCTAGTGTGTAGTTATTGCATGTAAAACCTGATCCATGTTATTTTCATTTTATTTTTTAAATAAATGTGCTTAGTAGTGGGTTACTATAATGTAGATAAGACTATGTTCTATATTGGAACTAAAATTCTTATTTTTTTTTAATTCCACGATGTGTCATTTTGTTTTCTATTACACAGTCTAAAATTGATGTTGATATAATACTATAATTTCCAATTCTATGTTTCAACATGTATCTACATATTGTGTAGAGTTATGGTTTTATATAAAGTGAAAAATTCTCATTTACTTAAATATATTTTCAATTGAAATTCAATCTTATTGAATTGATTTTAAGAAATTACTGATTACAATTTTTTTATAGAATGGATAGAAGTTAGATGTATGAAACTGATCGGATCTTAAGAAAATTTCTAAACAATTTGGAGATCTTTTTTAGAATTTTCATTTGAAAATGCTTCAGATAGTGGTCACATACACTTACCATGTTATAATTGTTTTGGAAAAACTTGGTTGATCCATGAAGAAGTTATTTACCATATAACCAAATATGGTTTTCAAACAAACTATTATGTGTGGTATCAAAATGGGGAGAAAATGGAATCTCAAAATGCTGATGATCCAAATGAGAGGTCTGGATTGGATAATTTGAAATATAAATGAATTCCATTTATTCTTCATCATGATAAGTAAAGGACTTCAACCCAATAAGAATTCGATATGATCACACATGATGCATCCAATGAAAATTATGATGTTGATAGAGTGAAAAAATTGAATGATGCTGCGACGACTCCAGTATATCGACAATGTGGTAAAATGAAAAATATGAAAATTTTAATTTGATTATTTCATAAGAAAACCATGTATGTGATTTCTAATACTCACATCAATTTTATTCTTACCTTCTTGAAGTAATTACTTCCAAATGATGCAGATATTCTCTCAAACCACTATATGGAATGGAAGTTAGTTGAAGAACTTGGATTCTCAAAAAACAAAAATTATGCTTGCCCGAAAGATTGCATCTTATTCTAGGTGGAAACTTCTGAAATAAATGATTTTATTAAATGTGGAACATCCCAATAGATGAAAAAAGATGATGGAAGACCATCTTGTGTGCCACAGAAAGTAATTTGGCATTTTCCATTGATTCCCAAACTCCAGAATATTTTCATGTCTGATAAAATATCAATAAAATGTGATGGAATGATACCAAGATAAATAAGAATAATGAATATTTAGTTCACCCTATAGATGGATTTTCATGGTAGATATTTGATGCTCGATATCCTGATTTTGTAGTTGACATGTGTAACGTGAGGTTGGGTCTTTCATGTGACAATTTTAATTCGATTGGGAAGATTATTACTACTCACAACACATGGACATTTTTCATACACATTTTTAACCTTCCCCTATGATTGTGTATGAAAAAACCTTTCACTTTCATGAGTATATTTATATCTAGACCTTCTGATCATAGAAATGATATAGATGTATACATGCAACCTTTAATAAAAGAGTTGAAACTTATTTGGGATGTGGGTGTGCATACATACAATGCATGTTCAAAAGACATATTTTAGATGCGTGCTATGCTTATGTGGATGATCAATGATTTTCCAACTTATGCAATGATGTTTGGATGGAGCACGAAGGGAAAACTATCATGTCCTGTTTGTATGAAGAATACTTGATCCAGAAGACTAAAATATCACTGTATTTTTAGTTTTATGGGACATCGATGATTATTTCCAATAGACCATCCATATATAAACAATCATCAAAGATTTGACAATACCATGGAGACCAACAATCAACCTTAGCATATGTCTGGAACTGATGTGCTTAATGAGTTGAAAGATTTCAGTCTTTCATTTGGTAAGGGTCAAATGAAATCTAGAAAGAGAAATAATGTTTCCAATGATACCTATTATAATTGGAAGAAGAGGAGTATCTTATTTGAGTTTTCATACTGGTCAACCAATTTTTTACGTCATTACTTAGACGTAATGCACATTGAAAATAATATATGTGAAATGTTTCTTTCGATTCTTATAAATATAAAGTGAATGAAAAAAGATGATTTACGATCTCAACATGACTTGGTAGATTGGGGAATCAGACTAGAATTTCATCCTGTGTGTATCAGTGAAAATAAATGGCAAGTTCCATGTGCTTCTTATGTGATGAAACCTGCAGGAAAAATCAATTTCTAGAAGTACTAGAGAATATTAAAGTTCCTAATGTCTATTCAAGCAATATATAAAAATGGGTTAATAAAAGAGAGTTAAAGTTGAAATATTTGAAGAGTCATGATTATCATGTCCTTCTGTATGAGTTAATTCCAATAGTAATATGTCATCTTTTGTCCAATAATGTAAGGGTGTCAGTTATTCAGTTGTGCTATTTGTTTAGAGATCTTTGTGCTAAGAAGTTTTCCAAGTATTTCTTACAAAAAATAATGGCAGCGACACCATTAATTTTGTGTGATTTAGAGAAAATAATTCCTCCATCATTTTTCACATGCATGTTGCATCTAACTATCCATCTTCTAATCAAAATACTTATCAAAGGACCTTATGCTTTCTGTTGGATGTATCTGACTGAAAGAAATATGTACACATTTAAATCATATGTTCATAATAGGAATCATCCCAAAGGTTCTATTGTTAATGGTTACTTAGCTCAATAATGTATGGATTTATGCTCAATGTATTTTTATGATCTTAATACAAGAAAGAACAAACCAATGAGAAATGAAGAAGAACAAAATGAGAAAATTGAACCGAATTTTCCATCACTTCCTCAAATAGGAGGAATTCCTATATCATATACATTGATGATATTAATCCTTGAAGAACTAGAGATGGCACATCAAATAGTGTTTTTCAACTGTGATTTGTTCAATGACTATATTAAGTAAGTAAATTGAACATGTATATCTTATCTCATCTCTTTTAATTTTACATATATGTTAAAATATTTCTATTTTTATCTACAGGGAATGCAAAGAAATGATAAATAGAAAGAATCAATCTTTATATTTGAGAAGGAGAGAGACTTTGCATAGATAACCGTTTTCTACTTGTTTGAAATTGAAGGTATAAAGATTGCTATAATAACTAAATGAAATCAATATTTAATTAAATTTAATATTTTTTTATATTTTAGGTATTGAGTTTTCTTGTAGACTATGTTTCTAAGGAAATAAGAGCTTTGGATTTTGGTCCTAATAACATGGTTTCGGAATGTAAATCAATTAGGATCAATGGGTACAAATTTATTATCTCTGAATGAGCAAAGAACATGAGAACAAAATATGATGGTGTTATGATAACTACTATAATAGACTGTTATGCTAGTGCATCAGATATTAGACCTTTTTTTGAAAGTGTAGCTTATTATGGATTCATTGAGAAAATAATAATATTGGATTATTACTCTCATAGTCAAGTCATGATGATAAAATGACAGTGGTTTGATTCGATGATGAGGTAGGGAAATTTTATTAATGATTTTGGATTTCAAGTTATTGACATGACTCAGACTCTTGCTACTGATGAACCATATGTATTGGAATTAATGAAGAAATTGGTTTTTTATGTCAAAGATCATATTCGACCTAAATTTGGTGTCATTATTGAAGTAATTCCAATAAATGTTTTTGATGATGGTGATGATGGAATTGAAACCATCCCTACTGCCATTGGAACCATTCCATTTATTACTTATGATGACTCCAATAGCTCAATTTGCAGAGTTGATTGTAAACCCAAAGTTATTGTTGAAAATATATAGAATCATCCATCCATGATCTCAATTATTTTGTTTTAGCTTTAATTGGGGTTTTAAGGTTGGTACTATTCAAATTTATTTAATATTGATTAAAAATATGTTGTATCCGACTTGACCTTAATGTAAATTTTCAATGTTTATTGATTGCAATTTTATTTGAGTTGCATTTTCTAATTTGGAATTGAACTGTATTCAAACCTATGAAACCAAAATTTCTAATTTTGTGAGCATTTCAATGCTTTATTGACTGTGTATAAAAATAGTATAACTTTAAGACCCCCTTTAAAATTTAAATTCTTTATTGACCATGGATGCTTGACCCCAAAACCCATGAATCCCTCTACCCCATTTCATATATTCTGTTTTTTGGGCTACACATTAGTTATACTTTTCTAATTACTTAAATATTTGTTTTCAAATGTAGAAAATGAAACCTATTGAAGATATGCTATGAAAAAGGATAACAGACAACAATCATCGCATGAATGAGATGTTCGTTCCTCCACTAGTTCCTGTTGTGAGTATTTTATTTCAAATATATATATTTAAATAACATATAATGTCATGTGATTAATTTTTTTCTAAATGTTTTTTTAGGATCCACCAATTAGGAGACAATTATTTGACGAGTATCCTAATAGTGGTCCTATTACTCTGGCCGATGGTATAAGGGAGGGTGGTACAAGAGCTAGGTGATCTAGTCAGCGTACCCGATTAGACCCTACCCCTCCCACTAACGTACCATCTATCCCACATTATGATCCCGATGTGTCGTTAGGGACACACATGACATTTAGGCCTCCCATGTTTTCACCACCCTTTACATCTGATCCTCCTCAACCATCTTTACCATATTTGATGATGGTTCCCACTCCTCATCCATATCATGCATTTGGCCAACCATCCATGACACATTCTTTTACTTATTCTTCCTTCTCTGTGAGCTTCTATATTCCATATTATTTTACTCCTAATCCACTATAGTCTATGCCTGAAGAGCATACACTAGGACCCAATCCACCTGTACAGGGTGTTTCTTCAGTTTTTGCAGATCTAGTGATGTCCATTGATCAGACTGCCGCAGGTATATTTATAGTACCCTAACAAATTTTTATACCATAATTAATTTTCATTATAACATGTATTGATATAATATTTGTTTTTATTTCATAACAGATACATCTACTAATAGGATGCGGGGAGGGGGCATACACACATGCATGTAGTGTGGAACCGCCACATGAAGTTGATGGTGGAATACAATGAAGACAATCAAATGATTGAAAAAATAGGGCAGCAATGTCAGAGTTTTTTGGAGATGCTTTCCAAATATTCCGACATCATTCCCGTCAATCCGCTCTCATGGAGACAGTTTCCAAACAAAGTCAAGGATAATACTTGGGCACATATATGGGTAAAAAAATCTGTTGGATTTAATGTAATATATTATTTTTGTATTTATATAAATTAATATTTTTGTGTCATCTTCAGTTTAATTTTCCCGATGGTGAGGGTGCACGGTCAACACATCTATAGGAATTAAGTGAGATTTGGAGAGGCTACAAACATAATTTGTATATTGGCCGACATGCTAGAGTTGGAACAGAGTTAGAGGCGGTACCTATCATGGATGATTGTCCAATAGATTAGTATCAGCAAATGATTACTCATTGGATGAATACCAAGTTTAATTTATTAATCACATTTGAGGTTTTGAAATCAAAATTTTCATGATTTTCATTAATAATATCTTTTGTATTATTGAATTTTATTTAGGAATCATCTAGAAAAAATAAACAAAACATTGATGCTAAAAAATACCTTCACACCTTGGGGCATACTACGATGTCAGATCATGAGAGGAAGCAGGTACGACAGTTGTATATTTTTTTTTAGGAATTGCACTTTATATTGATTCCTACACAATTTATTCAATTTATAAATTTTTGATATAAATTTATTTATTAAATTAATTATTGGTAACTTATTTTCAATTATGGTTTCCTATATTCAATGTCATTTTAGAGGCAGATATTGAATATTGAAGGGTGTGTGCCTCGAGAAAAATTGTTTTGCTCGAGTAGAAAGAAAAAAGATGGAAGTGATGTTAATGAAGCGACACAACAGAAGATTGTAAGTTTTACTTTGATTATTTCAAATTTTAATATCTATTTTTTACTTAATAATATATTTAATTTTGTAATAGTCTTATTTGGTGGCCCTTGATCCCAAGAACCTGACAGATTTGGGCCAAATGATCACTTACATTAGGTGTTGGGAGATGAGAACCCTGGAAGAGTACATTGCCGACCTGGGAAGAGTATAGTTTTGACAAGGTATTGGCCCTCTTTAGGAATAGTTATACTTCCACCGAGTTGGAAAAGGTTAAGTCATGAGTAGAACAGGCTGAAAAAAGAATCACATAGGTGGAAGAATGAGTTGAAAGAAAAATAGCTGAATTTATGAAATTGATGCATGTTTTATGTGCATCACTTCCACCAGATTCCAGTGTGGCTTGTGATACATATATGTTGTCGATGCATGTTTTATGTCCATCACTTCTACTAGAGTCCAGTGCGACTTGTGATACATATATGTTGTCGATGGATTCATTTTATAGTGCACCAGGTGGCATTTATAGTGTTGTTTGAGATGATGTGGTTCCTGGAGATGGCGATGGTGATAGCGATGGCGATGGTGACGAAGAGTCCAAGGGAGAGTATAATGCCAAGTATGAGGGAAAAGAGGAGGCTGGGGCAGAGGAAAGAGGTGAAGAGGAGGGCAAAGAGGAGACTGAGGATGAGGACAGGGATGAGGATGGGGATGGGAATGTGGATGAGGGTGGGGAAAATGATGGGGACATGGATGGGGACGAGGATAATGATGATAATGATGGTGATGATAGTGATGGTGATGAGGGAAAGATTGATCCATTACATTTTTGATTGATATTATTGAGATTTTATGTTTGATGATTTTATATGACTAAATATATGTGTGATTAGGTAGGTCAAATTATCTTTATTTATTTATTTATAAATAATAAAACTTGACTTAACATGGAGGTATGGATTCTATGAATTTTCTTTCTACTTGGTATCAAAGATATTTCAAAATTATCTTTTTACATACACTCAAACTCTTGGCTTAATAACTTGAGCTTATTTGTTTTCATTATACTACTTCTTACTCATATTTCTCTAATTCATTTTCTTTTTATGCTTTACATTATGGGACACCATTTTTGATCTAGTCTCATTCACATATCATGTTTCACTTGAAACTTTGTGTTGTTGTATTTTTTTCCAAAAATATTTTTATTTTCTGAAAAAATTATGAATCTTCTTGATCTGGTTTGTATGGATACATCATGGTATAATGTTTCATGATCCTAGAAGGTGTTTTTGAGGTTGTCTAAAAGTTATATGGAGAGGATATGAGTGAATTTGAGTGGAATCTATAATATTTCAGATTCATGTAAGAATTTCTAGTACATAGGAATTTCATGTAGCCAAATATATCATGTAACTAGATATAATCATTGTTACCATAACGGTTTCTATTTAAATATTAACCCCATCACTCAACACACCACTCTGGGAATCTCTACAAAACCCTACCACTATTTTATCAATCATAAAAGTTAAACCTATTAACTATCAAATTTTCCTCAAGGAAAACCAGACCACATGAAACAATATTGTCCTCCTAAGACCTTATTCATTAATTATATTTTTTATATTCCACCTTCATGTAGGTCACATCACCAAAATACCTCACCCATGATTGTATCAATAGATTTAATATATATTATTTCACCTCACAATAATTCTAACCATTTAGGTTAGATTCTATAACCCATAGGTTTTCTTAAATCAATGTTTTACATTGGAATCAAGTAATCCCATCCACCGAGATAAACCCATATCTTACTTCATTGTTAAATATTTCCAAGGTCTAGAAGGTCACACTAGGATCCTTACTCACCACTATTCCCTTAGGCCCTAGTCCATTCACATGAAAATAGATCCATATGTTTATAAATTACCTTATAAAATCCTTTGAATCTACCCATAGAGTAATTAAATAATCACTATCAACCCACTATATTTCACTTGAGGTATTTACTCTATCTAAAGAATTAATAAAACTTGAGTATTCATCATCATCATGCTTCCACTATCAATCTCCAAAAAAATCCCCATCCTATTTTATTGATTTCACTATGTTGTGGTGGAATGTTCATATAGTTCCTAAATCCACAACCACTGAATCAAAGGGAAGTTGGGGTAAAGTTAAATTAATGGAGGTGAGGATGAATCATACCTAAAAATTCTATATACACACCACTAAAATCACCCTTAATCATGGAGGATTTAATGGAGAAAGAGGGATATGAGTAGCTATCCAAATGGAATTCCATGTTGTCCTATAACTTCATAAAATTAAAGGTGGGATAAATATGAAATTCTGGCCATTCTACTCTTTATAAAAAAATTCTTAAACCACATTGGGTACCATGTATACTACCCCTGAGTACCTAATGGCCATCTGTGAAAGGTCACCAAATGGTATGAAATATCAATTACTTGAAACCCCACCATTATATTCCAGATGTAAGATGAAGGAAATTTAGGACCACCTAGACCTCACTAGGGACCAGGTCTATTAACTCCAGGTACTCAGTGGTGTCTGTTTCACTTGGAAGAAACATCACCCTACACCAAATCCTGGTAAAATTTATAAAAGTCATATTGAACCCATTATCATGAAAAAATAATTCTCATTTTTATGTAAAATAATTATGGATTACATTATAATCCTAAATTCAAACACACTATGGTTACAAATCTAGAAAATACAATGTTTCTTCAGTTATACTAATCTATAACAATGCGATTAGTAACAAAATATTAACCATACAATATATAATACTTTAAGATCATGTATAATAATATCTCAATCTCTATCCTATCTACTAAAATCTAATATCATCATTTTCTCATGATTGTAAATGAGGGATAATTGGTCTATCAGTAAAATCAATCCCATTAAACTATTTTTTCAATGAAAAGTCAAGATTCAATCCCCATTATGAATCCACCATTTTTGAAAATGAAATTTTTGAGGTCATTTATCTATTTACATATCTAATTACATGTGAAATGTATTATTCAATCTTCAATCACACTAAATTCATCTAAAATCACCCAATACTATGAACAACAACTCCATATTCAAAACTTGAAACATGATTTCCTTATACAGGGTTTATCATGATTCATTTTAACATATATATAATGCCTCTATTAATGACCCTATTTTTATATTATTTTTTTGGAACATGTATATCTAAATATTGATCCGTACTTGATATATTCATTAAGATCTATACCTAACTTGTCACCCTAGAACACAGATTGTATCTCATTACCACAGATGAATCAAAAAATTTAGTATTTTCAATGAATTAGATATGAACCATCCTTTCCACATCCATCCCCAACATCAAAACTCCAATCACTAACTAGTTGGGTTATCTATACAGGTCAATATACACATTCATAACCACTTATCTGACATTAGGTTCATACTCAAATATCTGATAACCCATGAAGATCAACATTCCATACACATGCCTGAAGTATCCTGTGATAACTATCCCAAGAACCTTAATCTAACGTATAAATACAAAATTGTTCATTTACCAACATAGATCAATCTATGATCATCCTCATTGCATTCCCCATTGGTATGGTTCACAATACCTATCAAATTTCTAGAATATGCATCTAGTATGATTCTAAATTTATTAACCAGGCATGAATCAACTATGAAGACTCAATAAATAACATAAAACCACAATAATTATTTGGTTTTATCTATCAACCATGCCTAAATCAATTTTCCCCAAATCTATTCTAAACCATGGGTCATAAACATTATCAGTTTATGGTGTGATCCCCACAATTTGACTACACTCACCAAATATCCTTAAGCACCATCTGGTATAAATGTCTATCACCACCCAAGCATTTTCACCCATTGAATATTCTAATTTCTTACTCATAAATTCATCCCAAGCTCTATAATTGGGTCTGAACTTCATGATATCCCAAGAATATTCTACCCCATACTATCAAAAGTTAATCACCCAGGCCCCATACCACTTCCCACTATAGAACCACACTATCCCATAGGATATCTTGTAATTCCCTTGATTTCGTATTCCTCACCTAAGGGTCAGACCTTCCTCAATTCACATTTTTACATGGTTCCACATATCCCATTGAGATCGAAAAAGGTCTATAAGCTCATCCAAATTAATTTCAATGAGACAACTCCAAGATATTGGGAAACTAAGAATCATTAATCCTAGTCCAATCATAATGTATTTTACTAGTTCTCAATGCCATAAATTCTTCTTGGAAAATTACATGACATTGATCAAATCCGCCCACCTATCATAGTGGAAATGAGTAACATTAACATGAACCACTGAGTTATGTATAGTGTATTGAAATTTCATAGGTAATTTTAGGTAATTACCTTATGAATTATGAATTATACATGTGTTATACTTGTAGGTAATTGCATAGGGGGAGGTAGGCCGGTACCTATTGCTGGAATTGCAGGAAGTCTATGCCAATGGTTTAAAAACTATCGGTATATATATGAAAAACGACTCTATACCAACAGTTTCTTATAATCCATTGGTAAAGTCTATACCAAAAGTTTGTAAACCATTGGTATAGACCTGTGAACTAAATATTTCCCAACAGTTTACATCAAACTGTTGGGGTAGACCTAAAAATTCAACTATTGCAACGATATCAAACCATTGGTATAATCTATTTTACGGTTCCATACACCAACAATTATTAAATAACCATTGGTATATTTATATCCCCACACCTCAGCAACCAACAGTATGGAAAACTATTGGTATAGGTTATACCAATGGTTTTCCATCCTTTACCAATGGTTTAAAACAATTGGTATAGAATAAGTTTCCAATAGTGGGGGTATTTGAAATTAACTTGGAACCAGGCATGAGTTCAATGGATAACTCTACCTCTCTTTCCAGGGGAGGTCCAGGTAACTCCTCAAGAAATAAATCAATGTATTTATGAATTATGGGGACATTCTCTATTCTTACAATTTCATTTAATTCTTCATTTTCACTGATCATTTTCATAAAGAAGGCTACGGGTGATGCCTTTAGACAAAGCTCAAGTCGAGATATCTCTCCTTTGAAAACAAATGTAGGTTTTCTATTCAAGAATACTTAGATTTCATTTATTATGTAGTTTATATTGGTATTATACTTTCAGATCCAGTCTATCCCTAGTATAATGTAAAATTACATCATTGGAATGACTACTATATTTGTGATGATATTATGCTCACCAAAGTAAATAATAGAGTTTCTATACAATGTTGATGCTTGGATAATCCCTCTAGGAGTCTTGAATGATATTTATACTTATATTAGTTCAAGTATTGATTCTTTATTATTTGAAAACTTGTAGAAAATAAAGGAATGTGTAGAACCAGAATCAAACAAATTACTTGATAGCTTTGAGAGAACAACGATAATACCTGCCACCACATCATTTGGATATTCAACTTCAGCTGTCATGATAGAAAAAGCATGACCTTTCTCACTTGGCCTACGTTGAGGTTGATGGTGATTCCCCTCCAGTTCCCTCATATTTGGAAAGTGATTGGAAAAGTATCCAAGCTTTCCACACTTGAAGCATTGGACTTTAGGTAGGACCTGCATTATATTCACTTTGTTTTTAGTGTTGAGAATTTTAGGCTTCACCTCACTATGACAGTTCCAAGAAATATGGACTTCTCTTCCACACTTGTGACACTTCCTTCTCACGAGAAGGCGGTTCCCCAAATTCTTCTTCCCACATTTGTTGCATGTGGAAGTTTTCACCTGCTTTCCTCCTCTTCCTTGGTCAAAGATCCTCCCCAAGTTTGGATCCAAATATCTTTTATTTTCCATCGATTTGTGAGACCACTTAATCTCACCAAACTATAGTTCAAATTTCATAACACTCCTCACAATCTCCTCATATCTATCATAGTCTCGATTAGCAAGATTCTTCTATAGATGAGGTCATAGTCCACTGAATAATCTTTCAACCTTTCCATTAGGATCCATGTTAAAGATAGAAGTGTAACAAGAAATTCTTGTGTAGTTCAACTCATAACTTCCCATAAATTCATTCTTCTTCTACGTCAGATCTAGGAATTCATTCTCCATTTTTGTTCACATATAACGAGGTAAATATTTTTTGAAAAAGGTTCCCCTAAAATCATCCCACTCCATAGCTTCAATTTCCCCTCTTGGTTTTTTATTTTTGATCAGAACCCACCACCGATCAGCTTCTTCCTCTAAGTGGTAAATATCTAGGGTGACTTTCTCTTGTCCTGAACAAAAAAGTATAGAAAATATATTTTTAATGGAGATTATCCACTATTTAGCAATCAATGGGTCATTTGATCTACTCAAAGATGGTGGTTGTTGATGCATAAAGGGCTCAATGGAAAGTTGTCCCCTTCATGGTGAATATGGTCTCTTGGCTTGATTCATGTTATTTCCCATAAGTCGAGTCAGTTGATTCATCATTCTCATGAAGTATTCCATGTCAGCTTCCATCAGAAGGCTATCGACACTTGGTCCATTGTGCTCACCATTTACGCGGTTTATCCTATTTCCCTCCATTTTCTAAAAGAAGAAAAGCTTAATGAGAAATGTGATTCATCTAATAATATTATAACTCTATAGGAATTTCATATCATGAAACATCATGCTTAAATATTATATTCATGAAAAACAACTAAATTTTCTATAAATCATTCATATTGGTTCATAAAAATAATCTGATTAACCAAACATATCCCCCGAGAGTTTCAAACCAGGATTGTAGCATGGCCTGTTGTTGTGCACCAGTTCTTATTTGAGTCTATCTCAAAGTGGTTTTTTGGGTTTTACCCCTAGATACATATTTTCTAAAGCCATATCCACTTGTTCATATCCAGATAGAGATTTATTTTCTCAGAAATCACTTACTTATATTTCACAAAAATACCAATAAGTTATCCTATATTTAAAATTTTCTCTAGGGTTCTTCCTAATGTTTTAAAATCCTAATTTCCACAAATAAATAAACCATCATTTGATACCAACTATGACATCCCACATTTTTATTATATAATTTTTCATTACATTTTACAAACAAAATATCTTTTAAAGTTTAGTGTCATGGAAATAAGGTACATAATACAAGAAAATATGAAAAAATTCTTCTAATATACTTTAATGGCTTCATCATAGGTTCATTATAAGTTCAATTACTTCATATCATAACCTAGGTATATACATCAAAGGAAAGGGTGAGTGGAAAGCCTAGTAAGGGTAAACAAGGGAAACAATTTACTTGTGATCTCGAGGAATATCAATAAGAACATGATGGAATACATAAATTCATGAGAAAGAGTCATATCATAATAATAATAACATGAATCATAACTTGAAAATGTGGATACAATATTTAATTTAGTCATTCATAAGAATATCACCAAGGTTTATCACTGAGGTGTCATAAAAATTACCAAGGTTATTCACCAAGGTATCGTAAAACTTATCATAGAGATTAAATTCTTTACCCAATGAATTGGAGAGATATTAGAGTGAACCATTAATATGTATTAATTAATCATAGTCACATATATTATAATAAAACATCTCATAAATAATCTATGGACAATAAAATAGATGGGTTTCATATAAAAACATGTCGTTTTAAAAAGTGCTTAAAAACGCGATCATTATGTCATTTATAACCCATGGAAAGGGAATGAGGGTTTTATGTATTTAAAATCTAGAATAAAATAAATAATTTTTAAATCTGGGTTAATACCCTTGTAAAAGGATGAGGTTTGGATATTCACATAAATAAAATAATTTCTTGAGAAAGAAGAGAATTTTTGAGAAGTAAATCTGGCAGCACAATGGGTATGAAACATGGTTTTATAAAAAAATAAAAAGAGAGGGGAAAAGGGTCTCACATTAAAAAATGAATATTAATACAGTAAAGGGATATAATAAAATGAAAAAAAAGATGGTATGGAAATTTTAAAGACACACCACATAAAAATAGAACTTGAAAGGAAAGAGAAGTTGAGATTTCCCTTACCTTGAAGAGTGACTCCTAAAACTCAAAGATCGGGATCTTGAGGGATTGAGGAAACCTTGGTAAGACTACTTGGGAGGTAATAATATTAAATCTTCATGAAAAATGAATTTGTAATGAAATATAATAGAGAAATGGGTGGGTATTTATATCAAAAGTGATGATCTTTTTTATTAATTTCCTTAGACACCTCAGTAGTGGTATGTGCAAAACCATGGGCTTTCCCATGGTATTTTCCCATGGTATTGGCCACTTGGGACAAATATTACATTATTTAAATACTCAAGAGTCGAAATGGATTTTATAATACTCAATACATCATTATGACATAGTTATGATGCCATTAAACATATCGAAAAACTCAAATTTTATTTTTACCTTTCATGAAAAACTAAAGTATTTTATAAAATTCTCATAAATTCACTATAACATATTATTGATGTTATAATTTTAAAAACGAAATTTATTTTATCATAATAAATATATAAAGGTGATAAATTTAACTTATAACTATGAAAATACTTATTTATTAAAAATAACAGTGGACATAAAATGCCTAGTAAACTTTTCGACACTTAAAAAAATAAAATTATTTTACCATTTTTAATTAAAAAATAGTATTTTGAAAATAATATTTCATTATAATAAAAATTCCTAAAACCTAAATTTAATATAATAATTTATATCTCTCTGAAAAGTACAATTTTTACCCGGAAAATCAAGTTATCAAATTCCATCTCAATTTTTAAGCAAAATTATTCTTAAAATAGAAATGATGAAATAAAAATTTTATTTAAATAATGGGATTAAATTTTATGTAACTAGGGCCTCAACACATAACCCCTTATATCACCCGCATATGACCTAAGGGTAAGGTGTGCGATGGTGATAGACTATTGGGGCGGTTCAGATAATATCACCTGAGTGGTAATTTCAACTAACTTGAACTTCTCCCTTAAGAGATTTCATTCAAGCTTAATGTGTTGAAGCTCATATTGGATTTGTTCAAGAGTGAAGACTTGTGATGCTACCTCCTTTCCAATATCTAACAAATGGGCTTCATATGACATGATTCTACTAGACTAGGCCATCAAATCTTCTTTCTACATTAGTTAACCATTATCATTTCTATTTATAAACAATAATCACAAAATTATGAGTATAGTTTCCAATGGCCATATTGACCAATGGTCACATTAAAATATACTTACTTCATTATTAATGAGATATAGTTTTTTTGTGTAATAATATAACATACATTTTTTGGATATAATTATCATTCAAAAAGTTCCGGTCATTACAGTTATCTATGACACTATCCACCCATTGAGTGTGTGTTAGGTCACATGAATCAATGGATTTGATTTTCCTAGGATGCATCTTTAATTTTAATGAAGTATAGGGTTTCTCATATCCCCCCTAAATTGAAAAATATCTTTCCTTGCATGATTATCTCTCTCATTCACCCTTGAACATATTCATTTTTCTCTTTTAATTATGTATTTCATTTGATTTTATTAGTATTTTCCTTATACTCATATTCATCCTGATTTCTCTTTTGATCATAGGGTTTCATTTTTCCTTTTTTAGTAGTTTCACTTGGTTTGATTCATGGTTTATCCTTTGGGTTTATTGATTCTAAGCATGGTTACCACTCATAGTTGAGGGCCTAAATCACTTTAAACCTATTTTTGTGACGTGCGAAGAATTTGAAAATGGATCTAGTGGGTGAAACATACTTCAAAATCAACTACCCCTTTTGTGTGATGTGATATCTTTCATGGTGTCTAGGTTGTTATTTGTTCTATTTATTGTCTTAGTCTATTTTTTTTTGTCCATTAATGATTCCCTTAGAGTTTGGAATTTCTATTAGATATATCTCATATAGTGAAGGTCTTTTGGCCCTACTATTCTCATTTTCTCTTAGGGTTATTATTATGCATGATCATCTAAAGTTGTTTTCTCTAGGAGGAGAGGCACACTAATGGAATGGTGACATATTCTCAATAAGATGATGGTGTGCTACTGGTGGTGTTGTGGGGAGTGTTTTCTTTTCTCTATAGACAAGTTTTTGTGCTTCATTTAGTCTCCATTTCAGCATTAGTGGTGGTCTAATGTCTTCTTAGAGCTACTTATTTGGAGTTGTTGTTTGATTTATTTGCATAGCTCCCAGGGTTTTTGTTACTATCTTGGATACCAGTTTGGTTGGACCTTATCCCTTTTCCCATCCCTTTTAACTATTGAGGACATGTTCTAGGTTGAGTATCCTTCAAATTGATACTCCTTTAGTGGCTTGAGATAGTGCCTCTCCTTGACTAGATATTCATCTATTTTGTCTTTATCAGTGAGAGAGTGTTGGAGGATCAATTGACTATGGATTTGGATACAATTGAGATGAATTGAGTAGGAACTCTTCAAAAGAGATTTAATAGTATATTATTTGTGTAATGAATTTATATGGTGGTTTTGTTCCTAATTCTAGGTGTATTTAATGGGTGATTCTCCAGTGGGTGTTGGTTTAGGCAATCTCATGGAAGGAAATTCATTCTTTAGTAGTTTTTCCTATGAAAATGGCATTTATGCTCAATATTGATGGTAATAGTTTTTCTTGGTGTAATTTTTGGTTAATGGAATAGGCATGGAACTGGATACTTTTATTAGTATCCAACTTAACTAGGGGTGATGGTGCATAGATTGATTCCCTCACTATTTGAGCTTACGGGGCCTCATGAAATATATGACCCAATGAAATGGAATTTAAGGCTTAGCTGGCCTCATATATCATGTGATCACATATATCAACTATTTTTCATATAATAAACACATTAGAAAATCACCCCTAGGTGTGTTATGATTCTTAGATCATAAATAAAGGCAATGAAAGAAAAATGGAAGAAAAATGGGGATTTATTTCATCGATAATAAAAAATAATAATACAATAATCAACCCCTATTATTATTCCTATTCTTTCTCTCATTTAGAGATCATAAGGATCTCATAATAAAAATGATATCCCTAGTTCTAATTTGTATGATTCATGGAATCTCTTCAATGAATCCTTATTTTTCCATGTTTGGCATGTTTTATTTAATGAAAAATGCATTGTCTATATTCAATACATTTATTCCCATGCATTTATTCTTATCGAAATTTTATTCATTGAACACATTCAATGAATATATTATGACTAATTCATGCACCTAAAAATAAAAATTTCTTAAATTCCTCCCTATAGCTACAAACTACTAGATAATTTTCAAAAGTTAAGATTCTCCCGAGCTACCACCTTTGTCAACATGTCCTCCGGGTTCTCCTCCATATGTATTTCACAAGTCACAAAAACTGTTGATCCATCACCTTGAATATCTAATTATAGTGAATATAAATGTGATTCATTTGGGGAAATTTATTTAGCCACAACATCTTCTAGTTAGCCTCCGTTTCAATAATATAATCTTCTTTTGTCACGGATAAAGACAGAATCTTCTACAACCTTGAATTACATGATACAACTCCTATTATAAAATTATAGATGTTTTTGGATTATTGTATCATTATCCTTTTGATGAATTTAGGCCAACTACTAGTGTCCCAAACTACACACAGACTATGAATCTCATGTTTTGATCTCTAAAGTAAGGTAGATAAGGGTTTTAGGGGTAGAACACACCTACTCAAGGGTTTTGGGGCCAAAGGCTCATGGTCCAAATTTTAGGAATTGTAATACTATGAATCACTATAAAATATTTGATTAGAGACACTGATAGGACACTGTAGTTGTTCTAATTTACTATAGAAACATGTGAAAAGACATTATAGAAGTGTGTATTTTGACTTGGCACTATAGCAGTATGTGACTGGAAATGTTGATAGGTCACTGTAGCTTCATGGACTTCCATCCATCGGTTACTATAGCACAGGTTACTTACTATCTGTTTAGTGGAAAAATTGCATCATATTCTTTATGAGATCATTTTGAGCTAAGGTTTCATACTATGAGATTGTATTTTTTAATTTTTCTCCCAAAATAGTGAAGTGTTATGCCTCTTTATAGAAGTAGGGATTTTCTTGAACCACTTAAATAACTACATCCTATATTCAAATTTTTTGAATTAAATTTTAATTGAATTAATACTTGGATTTATAACCTCAGTGATTTCTAGTTCTTTATTTACTCCCATTCCCAAGAGGATTCTGAGCCCAAAATTGCATATTCTTTTCTGATCATATTTCTTGAGTGAAACCTAGGACATGTAAACCTACCAAAACTTGCATTAAGATCTTATTAAGGAAATGAATGAAAAAATAAAATTTTAAAATGACTGAGGCAATATTTTTTGAGATAATTTTTCTTGAGATCCACCTTATATATTTCCCTCATTAATCCCATAGTTTCTATGAATGACTTTTTAGGGTGAAACTATTCCATGATGATTATCCTTTCCTACCCTACTCCTAGTATAATGCATGAATTTAATTTGAACAAGTGTGGGGGAAGTTTCTAAGATCACAATATGATTCTACTATGGAGATAAATTTTGTTTCTCATCATATCATTTGATTATGATCCATGTGTACTTTATAGTATTTCACATCTATCTTGTTTGTTTAAAAAATAAAAAATAAAAGAAAATTATTTTGGGTTATTTACTAGGAAGGTCAAAAATCACCATTTACAGACCGATGAATTCCATAAAGGATCGTATGTGGTTAGGGGATGGATGTGATATCTGTCATAGACATGACTTTCAAAAAATACAAATACAAAATAAAAATAAAGGAACATGATAACCTTTTTTTACTTAATTGTTATATATACATGGATCCAACTTTATTTTTCAGGAGTGTGGATTTTTTTAGCCATGGAGGAGTCATTTTATTACACTTTTCATGAAATTCATGAATTATACTCTAGAATCCACCCTTATTTTTGAGGTTGTTTCTCAATATTTACCCACCTTCCCATAACATCAGAGTAATTAGAACATAATTTTTGAAGCCCTCATGATTGATCTTTTATTTTTCTTTACAAAGTGGAGATGATAAAACCAATGCAAGCCTATGGTTTGGAGCATGTACTCAGAGTATGAGAATAACTCCAGTTTCATTTTACCCTAAGTGACGAGAGAAAATTAATTTTGAGGTAAATTAAAAATGGGTGTAGACATCAAGGAATAGTTAAGAAATTGTAATTTAAATATTAAGATTTTTTTAAAAGAATTGAGCAATGAGACATGACTAATTTTCTATTCATGGATAATTCCGGAGACCGACCTTTTCTAACTTACAATTTGTTTTATTTTCCTGGATATAATGAATGTTTCCT
The DNA here is from genome assembly GCA_963277665.1 of Viscum album. Taxonomy (NCBI): domain Eukaryota; kingdom Viridiplantae; phylum Streptophyta; class Magnoliopsida; order Santalales; family Viscaceae; genus Viscum; species Viscum album. Next base: position 1,721,164,522 of record OY728141.1, read on the forward strand.
ACTTCAAAAATTTCTTTTCTTATTAAAATCCTTATTGAGATCTTTTTTTCCTTGAGGACAAGAAAATTTTCAAGTGTAGGGGAATTTGATATTCTTAAATAATATATACATTTTGCTAACATTTTTTAAGGATTTTCAATGATTTACTCGATAATTCAGTTGGTATGTGTTTTTTATTATAGAAAATAGGATTTCAAGGTATAATAGAACCAAAATTTTCTATTTCACATCATGAAACATTATTACATGACATGAAGAAGAACTTCACAATATGATGCAAGTCATGAAGAAAGTTGTGATAGTAGTCATGAAGAATTTAAAGTCATGAGGAAATTTCATGATGTAATTTACCAATAAAAATATTCAAACCTTTGAATTAAATTCTAGATTTTAAGATAAAGCTCAGAGGAAGATTCATATCATGAGTCCTAGATACACATCATGAAAGGAGTCAAATTTAAAAATCTACAGTCAAGAATTGTGCAAAATTTATAAAGAATTAAAATCCAAGGAGAAAAACTTAGATCAACATTAGAGGATGTGAATAACCATTTCACATCATGTAATTTCCCATATATATATATATAGAGTAGGTACACACAATAAGGAAACATAAATAATTCATTTTCTTTCATTTTTCTCTCATTCACTTCTACTCCCTCTAACCGAACTTGGTTTTATTCAAATTTTTTTCATTGTTTTACTTTAATAAAAGCATCATGGATTGATTTAAAATTATTTTCTTAATTCATTTTTGAATTTTTTACACTGTTCTTTATATGTTTTCTATTTCCATCATCGATCATCAACAAACCTTTGCTGCACTTACTCTGGTTATTTATTCAAGTAATTAATTGGTTATAATTGTGATTAAAATCATTTATATATTTCTAATCATGATTTCATGTTCATTAGTTGATAAATACCTATCCGTGCATGTTCTTTAATTATTCAAACCCAATTTTTAATTTTAAATTCAACATGTTTTCAATATTTTACTCATTCTTGATCAATTCTACCATGAGTGGCAAAACCACCTAGGGTAAGGGTCAAGATTAGGGGTATATGAATTTAATGAATCTATAATTATAAATATGGTAATACTAAGAATAGTAATTAGGTTAAAAAACCAATGTTTATCCAATTTGTTCAGGAAACCCTGACCACGGGAAGTTCGGATGAACGACCCTGACCGAATTGGAGTATATTGGGCTATAATCAATAACCTATGACACTTCCTGCCTTAGAAGATAAGTTTAATTCACTTAGGTTTCAATTAAATCCATTCTAAGTAATATCTTCCTCCTAGGTATAACTATTTTATCTGACCATAGTTAACTAGAAACCTCCGCATTCCTCATAGCCTAGATCTTAGGACCATACCAAGTTAAGAAAAATATTATATTTTGCCTGAAACCCCAAAATTAACCCTGATCTATTCCTTATCTATGTTCCTAATTCACTAGTCTTTAGTGTTTTATTTTTCAAACTTGACAAAACTCATGAGGACTCTTACATATAGGTTTCTAATATGTAATTTTCTACTATCAGTTCAATTAATCGTAAGATCGACCCCGCACTATCACTATAATACGTTTTGGTAAAAAAGTGTAGTCTGGGAAATAAATAATCTAATTTGACTGTAGCCCACATGAGCTAAATTATGGGTGTGTGTGTGTCAAATTTTATAACCATTTTTAGGGATGGATTATCATGGTCATATATGGATTCTACAGGAGTGAGCCACATAGTTTTTGTGCATTCCAACGTGAGAGTAGGCCAGAGGGTGTGACCAAGAGAGTGGGAAGGGGGGGAAGGAGTTTCAGTTTCGGATGATTGGTAAGAGAGGAGGGGAGGGTGTGTGAATGATAGAGTGTTAAGGGGGGGGGGTGTCATGGGAAAGATTGGGAAGTGGAGGGGGTGTGTTCGAGAGAGTGGGAGGGTTTGGTTCCATGGGAGAATAAGGGGGGAGGTGGGGCGGTTGTGTGGCCGAGAGGGAGGGGATGTATCATGGGAGAGAGGAGGGGGGTTAATCCATGAACCCTAGGTTAACTGACTAATTTTTAAAATAGCTTAAAGTAATTACATGATGTGTAATTAAGTTTTACATCATTTAATTCCAAGTTTTATGAAAGTTTTTCCATAAAAGGTACACATCATGAAACATGGTTACACAATGTTTAATTGATCTTTTTTCTTAGTTTTGGTTCAAACCATGACACTTTAATACTGTAATGTCCTAATCTTTCATAAGGATTATTCTGACCTAATCTAGCTTAAGGTGATCTATCCTATGTTGCCTCTCAGTTAACACTTCCTTTAAAATCTAGAGCTTGATTCCTTGAGGCCTAGATGAATTTCAGGCTAATGACACATCCTTCATGGAAGGGTTCTTGATAGAATTTTAATATTTGACCATTTAATTTGAATGGTGGTCCAACTTCCTTCTAAATTTTGATGGTCCCATAGGGGAAAACTTGAACAACTTCTAAGGGTCCTGACCATCTATATTTTAGCTTCTTAGTGAACAATTTTAATCTTGAGTTAAATAATAGGACCTTATTTACTAGAAAAAAGGTTCATATTGATATGTGTAGATCATGTCATTTCTTTATTTTTTCTTTGTATATCTTGGTATTTTCATAAGAATATTTCCTGATTTATTCCAATTCATCCAATTGTAGCATTTGAGATTCTCTATATTTTTTGAGAATCTAAATCAAGATTCTTGATTTCTCAGTATGAGTGATTCTCTAATTCAACTGAAAGATGACAAGGTTTTCCATAAACCAATAATAAAGGTGTGGTACTAATGGGTATTTTGTATGCAATGTGGTATGCCCATAATGAATCATCCAATTTCAGACTCTAGTCACTGTGACTTGTGTTCACGGTCTTTTCTAGGATTTTTTTGATTTCCCTATTTGACAATTCAACTTTCCCACTTGTTTATGGGTGGTAGGGAGTTCCAGTGTTATATCAGATTTCATATTTCTCCAATAGTCCTTTGACAACTTGATTGGTAAAATGTGTTCCCTGATCACTAACAAGTAATCTAGGAAATTCAAATATTGAGAAAAAATTATTTTTTCAGGAAATTTATGACCACTTGTGCTATGTCATGTGACATATCTTAAGCTTTTACCAATTTGGAGATTTAGTCGACACAAAAAAGAATATTGGACTTTCCATGTGAATTGGGAAATAGTCATATGAAATATATTCCCCATACATCGAATACTTCAACTTCCATGATTAGGTTTTGGGGAATTTTGTTTCTTTTACTAATGGTTCCAGTTCGTTGGAACCTATCACATCTTTGACAATAATACCTTGCATCTTGGTGTATCATGGTCCAAAAAATTCCACTTTGAAGGATCTTTTCTACCATTAATTCTGGTCCATGATTTCCTCCTATTGGTGATTCATGACACATTTCTAAGACATTTTTGATTTCTTCCATTGGAATACAGCATCGCAAGAATCCATCAATGTAGTTCTTAAATAGGAGTGGTTTATCCCAGTAGTAGTTTCATGCTTTAGCTAAAAATATTCTCCTTTTTTGGTAGGAGAGGTATTGGTTTAAAAATACCATGGAAAGATCAATATTAGAAAACCACAGTTGTATCCTTATGTTGAAAAGGGTTTCATCAGGAAAGTCGACTTTGATGTTGATTTCATCATTGTCCTTTATGAGTGGTAGAGGAAGCCAAGACAGATGATTAACAATAAAATTTTCTATACATTGGTGTACTTGATGATGATGTTTAATTCTTGGAGAAATAGGATCCGACATATCATTATTGGCTTGGCATCCTCTTTATTCATGAAATATCTCAGGGTAGCATGATCGGTGTGCACAATCACCCTTGACAAAACCAAATAGGAATGGAATTTCTCGAAAGCATAAAAAAATTCTAAGAACTATTTATATAGTTGTGTAGTTTACCTAAGCTTCATTTATTGTGTGACTGATATAGTAGATCGGGAAAAATATGTGGCCAACTTGTTTCCCTAAAACCACACCAACAAATAAGTCACTGGCATCAAAAATCAATTCAAATTTCTTATCACAATCTAGCAAAATAATTATAGGAAAATCTATCAGGATTTTATTTAAAGTAGTGAATTTCCTCCAATATTCTTCAATGAATAAAAATGGATTTTCCTTTGATAACAGGTGTGTTATAGGGTGGTAAACTTTTGAAATTTTTTTCACGAATCGCAGATAGAATCCTACATGGCACAAAAATATCCATATAACTTTGAATGTTGAAGGCTTAGGTAAATCCTTGATCACTTTTATCTTGACATGATCAACTTCCATTCCATTTTTGGAAATTTTATGTTTGAGGACTATACCTCCTTGAACCATAAAGTGGTTTTTTCCCATTTTAACACAAGAAACTTCTCTTCATAGTGCTGAAGGACTAACTTAAGATTACTTAGGTAGACCTAGAAATATCTTCCATAAAATAAAAAATAATCCATGAAAATTTCTAATAATTCCTCCACCATATAATGGAATATATGAATCATGAAAATTTTAAAGGTCTCCAGTGCATTTCATATACCGAAGGACATGCACCTGTAGGTGAAGGTTCCAAATGGACATGTGAATGTTGTATTAGATTAATCATCTAGGTTGAATACAATCTGATTGAATCTTAAATATCTATCTAGGAAATAATATAATTCATTTCCTACTAGTATTTCAAATAGTTTATCCATAAAGGTAAAAGGAAAATGATCTTTCCAAGTTTTTACATTTATATTTTTGTAGTCTAGACATATTCTCCATCCAGTGAGAATATGAGTGGAGATTAATTTATCTTCATCATTATTCTCAACTCTGAGACCACCATTCTTAGAAAATACTTTCAATGGGACCACCCACTCACTATCATAGATTGAAAATATTATTCCAAAATCTAATAGTTTATAACTTCCTTTTTAAAACCTCCTTCATTAGTGGTGTGAGTATACTTTAAGGTTGTCATTTGAGTTTTTCACCTTCCTCAAGTAGAATTTTGTGGGTGCATAAAGTAGGAATGATTTTTTTTGATATCATCCAATCCCTAGGTGATTGACTTCTTATTTCTTTTCAAGGATTCAACCATTTTTTCTTCTTGTGATAGTGATAGTTCAAATTTATTTTTTAATGGTAGTACATCAACAATCTCAAGAAAGTAATACTTGGGTGTATTGGGAAGGGGTTTCAGTTCTAGTTTCGATGGAAGAATGAATGAGGGTATGAAAGGTGGGATATTATCCCTTGTAATAGGTTATATGTAGTTTACTTCCTCATTTTCATATTCCTTATCATCATCAGGGATAATTTCATCACTTTCTTCTTCAATGTTTAAGTAGCCTCATCTTTGTTCAGTGAGAGAGATTGCTTGGAAATCAAAAGAATCATCTATTTGTTGTGTTGCCTTTATTAGATAAAAAACAACTTGTTCTTCACCAACTTGGAATATAATCCTCCCTTGATTCACATCAATCAATTCCTTCATAGATGGTCACCCTAATATAATTGAAACATATCCTTTCTCTTCCATATCCAAAATGAGAAAGTCTGTTGGAAATATGAACTTGACGAATTTGACTAAAATGTCATTGATAAGTCCTCAGAGATATTTTGCTGATCAGTTGGATAATTGGAGTGCTACTCTGGTTAGTTTTAGTTCTTCAATTCCCAATTTATGGAATATACTCATCGACATGAGGTTGATGTTGGCTGCTAAATCGCATAGGGCTCTTCCAAATTTACATTCCCCGATTGTGCATGGAATTGAAAATCTACTAGGGTATCTAATTTTTTGGGAGCTTATTATGAACAAAAACATAACATTCTTCATTCAGTGAGTTGAATCCTATGTCCTCCATTTTTATTTTTTTGAAAGGAGTTCCTTGAGAAATTTTGCATAGGTGGGTATTTGAGAGATTGCCTCTGAAAATGTAATGTTGGTGTGAAATTGCTTGAAAATTTCCAAAAACTAATTACATTGTCCTTAAATTATTCCTTGCTTTGAAGTTTTTGGTATAGAAAGGGTGGTTTATAGGGTGGTAGAGAAACATAAACTTCTTCCTTGGGTTTATCAAGTGTCTGGGCTTTTAGGGGTGACTCTTGTAGTATTTCTTGAGTGGTTCCATAAATTTATTATTTCATGAATTTTTTATGCTTATTAAGTTCCTCAGATTTTATTTTATCTCCTCCACATGGTTATTAAAAATCCATCACTTTTCAACTCCTCAAAACCACTACCTTTTCCTCTTCCCTCGGTTATGTCTCAATATTACTAGGTAGAGTACCTAGTAATCTTTCTGACAAAGTCTTGGAGATCTGACCCATTTGACAATTGAGGTTTAAAAGTTCTACCCTTTGATTCTACATTTTAGTTTCTTAGGTGGTCATCCTCTGATCTGCCTTTTGAACAAAGGCTGAGAATATATTTTCTAGATTACTTTGAATAGGTAATGCTATTTGTTGAGGTCTTGGTAGAGCTAGCTGAAATTGTTATTGTGCTCTTGCAAGAAAGGGTTGTTTTTATTATTATTATGGTGTTTGGTAATAGGATTAAAAGGTGGGTATCATGGTGGTCCATAATTCTTAAAATGTGTTTGACCACTTATTTGTTAGTAATATCCACGATTATTTTACTGCTATTGTTGTGTGGCCATCTACTGAAAATATTGTTGCGACTGTTGGAATTATTAATTTTTATAATTTTAATTAACATTATTACAATATTGATTTGGTTTTTCATCAATAGTAGTTGCTTAGTATTGATAGAGATGCAAGACACCACACATTTCTCATGACTAAACTGCTATTACAGGAGCAGGAGGGGGAGGTGGTGCAGTAGGTAGTTGAAAGGATTCCAGATTCTTTGTCAAGGCTTCTACTTGGGCAGCTAATCAAGTATTCTCCTCGAACTGGTGGATACCATGTCGAGGTGGTCCATGATCACTCTACCATAGTATGACATCGTGAGATACTTCATCCAAAATAGATCTTCTAGCTTTAGGTGTCTTGAACATAAGCCCTCCATCAACAGTAGCATCGACAACTGTGTGTGCGACTAGCTAGAGGCCTTGGTAGAATGCCTGGAGTTGGATTCACATGTCTAGTCTATGGTGTGGAAAATTTCTCATAAATTCCTTGAATCTTTGTGAAGATTCCTATGAGTATTATCTGTCAATTTGAGTGAAGTTTTGTATATAGTTTCGAATCTTTCAAGTCTGGATTGGTGGGAATTATTTGTCTAAATATTTATTGGCTAGATTGTCCCAAGTCATGATTAACTTAGGGATATGAATTTTAATCTAATATTTAGCTCTGTCTTGTAGGGAGAATGTAAATAATTGAAGTCTTATCACATCAGAATATTCTCTCTGGTTTTGAAAGGTATCACAAACTGCCAAGAATTTTGAAATGTGTTTATGTGGATCTTCACTTTGAATCCCACTAAATTGGCCCATGTTCTAGATCATGTGAATGAGTCTAGGATTAATATTGAAGGTGTGTACCTAAATAGGAGGGCACACAATAATTAGCATAGCACCACGGATTTATGTCAATCCATAATCCATGATGGAACATTTTTGATGTGCCGACTACTCTCTAGGAACTAACGGTTGCATGTTGGGTGGGTTGGGTAGATTTTGACTTGCAAGATTGTTGCAGTCTGTCATTTGTGAATCATGACATATAGATAGATACCTTTCAATTTCGGGCTTAAAAGTAATCTGTTCTTTTGGATCAATTCTCCTTGAACGATTCAAAGGGAATTGATTCATTCACTAAGATGCAAGAAGAAAAAGGATAGAATGGAATCCAAAGGAAAAGGGAAAGGAATATAAAGGGGAAATGGGGAAAGGGAGAGATAATCCCAGGTTCTTTGGTCATAGGTTACCATGAATATTACAATAAAATTCCCCGACAATAGCCCCAAAATTTGATGCACCCACACACATTGTTTAGCTCGCTCAGAATGTGGTAAAATTAGATTATTTATTTCCCAAACTAGAATTTTCTACCAAGATGTAGTATAGTGATAGTATAGGGCCGATACCACGGGGAATTGAATTGGAAGTAGGAAATTACATCTTAGAACCCTATATGTAGGATTCCTCATGAGTTTGGTCAAGTTTTGGAAAACTAATACTAAATACTTGTGAATTTGGAATAGTGATAAGGAAGGGATCATGGTCAATTTCGGGGTTTCATGTAAAAGATAATTTCTTTCTTAACTTGGTATGGTCCTAAGATCTAGGATTTGAAGAAAGAAAAGGTCTCTAGTGGACTATGGTCAAATCAACTAGTTCTACCTAGGAGGTAGCTATTCCTTGTTCTGGAATTAATCACAACCTAAATACATTAATATTAGCTTCTAAGGTAGGAAGTGTCATAGGATATTGGTCATATCCTAATCTACTCCAATCAGTTCAGGGTCATTCATTCGAACTTTTTTTGGTCAGGGTCGCTTGAATGAATTAGATAAACATTGGTTGTTTAACCTGATTACTATTATTTGGATTAAAAAATTGAGAATTAGAGATTCATTAAGGTCATATATCGCTTCTCTTGACCATTACCCTAGGTGGTTTAGCCACTCATGGTAGAATTAATCAAGAATGAGTAAAATATTGAAAACATGTTGAATATACAATTAAAAAATGGGTTTGAAAAATTAAAGAACATGCATGGACTGGGATTTATCAACTATCGAAAATGAAATCATGAATTGGAAATATATAAATGAATTCAATCACAATTATAACCAATTACTTACTTAAATCAATAATAAGAGAAAGTGAAACAAAGGATTGTTGATGATCGATGATGGAAATGGAAAATGGATGAAGAAAGATGTCATAAATAAAAAAAGGGATGAATAATGTCATTGAAATAAATCCATGGTGCTTGTATTAAAGTAAAAAATGAGCAAAATTGGAGAAACTCAAGTTTGGGTAGAGGGAGTAGAAGGGAATGAGAGAAAAATGAAAGAAAATGAATTTTTTCTACTACCTTCCTATACATGCATACTATATAAATATAAACAGGAAATTACACAATGTGAAATGATTATTCATTTCATGTAATGCTGATCCATAATTTTCTCTGTAGATTTTGAATTTGTGCCAATCTCATGTGAGTCTTGACCGTATATTTAGAAATTTGACTCCTTTCACGACATGTATATGGGAATCATGATGTGAATATTCCTCTGTTCATTATCTTCAAAGAATTAATTGAATTCAAAGGTTTCCTGATTTTTATTAGTAAATCATATCGTGAAATGGCTTCATGACTTGAAATTCTTCACGACTTCTATCGGGACTTTCTTCATGACTTGAAACATGCTGTGAAATTCTTCTTCACGTCATGTAATAAGGTTTCATGATGTGAAATAGAAAATTTTGGTTCTTTTATGCATTTTATCCTTTAAAATCTTGAAATCCAATTTCTTGAAATAAAAAACACATACCAGGGGCATTATCAAGTAAATAAATGAAATTACTTAATAAATGTTAGAAAAATGTATATATGATTTAAGACTATCATTCCTTCTTAAGGACTCTTGGAATGATCTTTTAAGAAGAAAATAACCTATGGTTAGGGGTTATGGATGTTGAGAAGAGAAATGGATAGGTGTTTATCAAGCTATATGGATCAATGTGATGTGTATAATGTAGGGAAAGGTGTGTCCCTTTATAAGTGAGGGAAAGGACACACATGGAATTTGAGAAATGATTAAAATAAAATCAATTCATTATCAAGATAAATGTTTCCAAATGGAACGATATTTAAAGATAGAGAATCTAAGGTTAAAATATCCCCAGAAAATTAATTTTAGATATGTTTTGAAGTCATTTTAATCCTTATATGTTGGTTTAACTCCTTGGTTAACCAATTTTATTCTTAACTGTCGTAATAACTTTTTTAGTCTTAAACATTTATAATTTTACTTATAAGGTAATAATTGGTTAATAAATTACCAATAGATGAAATTTCTCACCATTTATCAAGATTTTTATAATTATTATATAATTTAATAAAATATATTTATCATAGAATACAATTAATGTCATTTTAAGAAATGTTCACATAATTTGACTTTGAAAACATTATAACATAAATGGAATTACAATATAAAACATTAAAACATATCTAATATTTTTATTCTCTTCAAAATTTATGAAACACAATAATTCATTGAAATTATATTACTTTTAATATATTTAAAATCATTTATTTTATTTCTCTATTAATTAAATAAATACTATATTAGTGTTGCGTAAGCATTTAAGGTATTTATTTAACAACTAAAAATTAGAAATAAATAACCATGATTAAAAAATTAATTTATATTTCAAATAAACATTTTAAACCCAACTTATTATTCTTTTATCCTTATGTAAAAAATTTATATATATTAAATTCATGAGAGTTACATTTTTTATTTATTCATTCCTTAAATTAATTTAAAGGTAATAATACAAGAAAAATAGAACCAAGTGGACATATATTCGAGACCTGGACAAACATGGATTAACTTCACCAATCCAATTGTATAAAGGCAACTATTAGGTTGATTTTCAAACCTTATCTCATGAATCTAAACCTATTTTACCCATTTTACACTTACTGTGGTGATAAATATTTACTATGTTCACTATCCATCATAATAAAAAGAGAAATATTTAAATAATAGACCTATTAATCCAAAATTCAAAATATTTTTTTATGATTTAATTTATAGAAGTGGTAGAAATTAATTTATGATAAAAAAATGCATCAAAAAATAGTTTTTAGAAAAATGTTTTTAAGCATAAAAATGATTTTTTACCAAATTTAACCATAAAATTGAATCCAATGATATTAATTGGATTATTAATAATAAAATAGAGCTAAAAATTCTTTGAAAACATTTTAAAACAAAATGAAGCTTTGTAAATTCTTGAAAAAATGCAATTTGAAATAAAAAACAGTATTTTTCACTATCCACTAGAAAATCAATCTTTTCATAAAAATACAAAACAATCACTCTAAGAAAATATTGACCTAGGGATTAAAAAATTATATCCTTTTTATATAATAATATTTCAAAACATTTTACAAATTAATTATAATATTCACTTACAAGTAGTAAAAAAACCATTTTTTGAAAAATAAAATGTCTTTTGTAAAAACTGAGTGCTTATTTCCTAAGAATTAATCAAGAATTTTTTATTGATTTGGTACTTTAAATATATTTAATAATTTTGTGAATCCTATTCATTCCCTATAATTAAATGGATAGGTTATAATAGTAATATTTAAATAATAATATTTCTTGGTTTGTTTAAACTCAGCTTTCCGTGTTGTATACACTATTGAACATAATGTTCATTTAAAACAGAAGGTTGTTAAAAAATATATATTAATTATATAATTTTTTTTTCAAATTTTATCTCATATTTATATCTTGATGATATCATAGAATTTATAATATTAAAAAAATATGTATTTCTAAACTATTCACCAAAAAAACATCTTACGCTGAAAAATAGAAAAATTCACTCTAAGATAATTTTAAAATTCAGATAGATAAAATTAATTTCATTTAATCATATTAGAATTATAATATTTAGAAATTTACCCATTAAATAAATACATATTTAATATACATCAAAATAATTAATCTAAATAAAACATATTTTTTAGCCATGAATAATTAGATTAATGTTCATTGTAGTTGCTTTACTATTTCATGGATGATATTATTTTTTTGTAGAAATCATCCCTAAATTTAATCAATAAATTTTTATTTATATTTTTCTTCAAAAGTAATAAATTTAGAAAAGAATCACATTTTATAAAAACAATCCCTTTAGAAAAATGTTATTTTCACAAATGATTTTTTTTAACTATTCTAAAATCATTTATTTGTTTTAAAATAATTTTTTTATGATGAAAAATATGTATATTTAATATCTAAATATTTTTTATTTATATCAACTGTATACTAAAAATTCTGAATGAGTAATGTTATTATCAGTGTATTTATAACCTTTTAAATTGATTCATATAATGTATGCTTTATTTCTTTCTAAAGTTGAAATATTTTGATATAACTTATTTATAATTGACAGTTATATGGTTTGATGATTGAAAATGTGACCTAAAATCTAGGGTTTCATATTATACCCCCTTAAAATAAAATTTCTCTCAATTTTTCGTTACTCTGAAGACAAATAAAGATATCTATAAGATAGAAAAGACTTAATATATAATTTTTAAGGATTTATCTATCTCACTATCTTATATAAGACTAATAAACTCAATATTTACCTTATAATAGAAATATGTCTAGATTTTTCATTTTTCAAAACCATTTTTCCAAATATGACTCTATAGTTGGTTACAGGAGTTTCTAGAGACATACCTTTCATAGGTTCTTGTTAATGACATTAAACTCAACCAAATACTATAACCAAAATTATTATTATAATATATTATAAAATCCAAGTAAGTAAATATATTAATTTGAAAAATCAATCACAATATTTCTTATAATATGCAGCCACCATTTCATACCATAATATATTTGGTTCAATGATGACATTATTAGCTCAAACTAAAACTATTTTAGTTTAAATCAGGTTTACATAAGTTTATTTCTTATTAATTCCAATATTATAATACCATAAATTTACTAAACCTGAATTTACCATGATGTTTCATACTATATTATATACCTAAAAATCATGCAAACCAGTGCTCCCAAAAATCAATATACCCATTTATCCCCAAACAACATAAAATCGCATATCAATAAATATTCCTTTAATTATAAATACTCCAAAATGTTTATATTATTCTTTTTTAAAAATATTATGATCCACCTTATCAACAAATCATATTTCAAATGATAATGTTATATATATAACTCAACTTATATTCCCAAAATAAATTAATAATTTTTCATAATTAATCATAATTAACTCAAAATAAAATCACAGATCAACCAAAAGGGTTATCCATACCACAAACATGTATTATTCTTAAAAATAGTAGGGACCATGATTGTTAAAGATAATGATTTTAAGAAAGTTTTATTGAAGTGTTGGATTTTGTTGATCAATGTTATTTACCTAACATTGTTAAGTACATAAATAACTTAACTAAATATTAGAATTGATGAAGAAGTATTAAGTTTAGAATACATGTGTCACTAAGTGTTTTGACTTGAAACATTATTTACAAAAATGGATAATATGTGAAGAAATATGATTAGATGATAAATATATCTTTGTAATTGATATTCTAAAAGGCAAAGAGAACTTAATAAAGACCATGAAAAATGTTATTTGGCATGATGGTTTATGGAAAAGTGAAGGCCCTTAAAATTTTTATTTTACATGATGGAAGAAGAAGTTGGAAATGCATTATATATGCATGAGATATCATATGTTACATGATGTTTTATTGATATCTTGGTGTGAAATTTATGAAATATTTCAATTATACTTATTCTATGTGTTGAGGAATTTTTTTTGGCCAACCATATGCCAACCAAAGACCACCTCAACCACACATTTGGGACCTAAGGGTTAACCACATGGGAGGTAGTCGACCTGTTAATCCCATGGAGACAGTTAAGGAGATCATATCATCCACAATGATCACTTAGATGAGCCACAAGAGGGTATGATCATATCCCCCATAGAGCATGCATGGGTGTGCGCCAAGAGGTGCCAGGTCACCTTATGGGGTGGCAAGACAACATGTGGCGGTGTGTGAATTTGTGGTTGGGTTCCAGCCTTGATTCTATGGCTAAGAGTGTGGTTACAATGGATACTATTGTTAAGAATCTCCCAATGAAGTGGAAGTTTTATGTGGGTTGGAAGCAACATATAAACTATTCAGTCATAATTTAAACATATTGAAATTTCATCCACCACTTGATCAGTTGAAGAAAATTCGTTTGATGATTTCTATAGTGTTGTGTTCTAACTTTGTCAAGAGTGTTTTCTACATGCACTAGAGTACTCCTAGTGTTCATCATGTCATGATGTCTAGATGTTCTATCCATGTATTTAATTGCAATTTGATCATCGTAAAGATCCAAATATGATGGAATCATCATTCTACTTCATTTTCCTGAATAATTGAAGGTTGAGCATTCGACTAAGGATAATATAGATCTCTAGGATGTGATTTTTATCGACTCTAGTTTTGATATATTTTCCTTTGAATATTTATATGTATATGTCTAGATTTATTCTGAAAATCATCTTGGTGTTTAGGTGCCTCACGACCCCGGAATTAATATATATTAAAATTATGAATATATTTTATTACACATGCACACATCATTTGAGTTTAAATACATTTTCCTATTGTTTGGGACCTTATATTTGAAATATAATACCACAGTTGATTCTAGAATGTGGGGTTTACCCTAGGTGCTACCTAACATTGGTTGGGGATATGCTTCTGATTGAGGTAGTCGTTGGTGGGTTAATTTAATAAAACAAACAAACAAATTATTTATTTAATTTTATTTTAAATGAACTAACCAATAAAATCCTTTATAAATAAACAATTATAAAAAAAATTAAGAGTGTTATCTATATAACTCCTAGAGGATTTTAGAGGAGATTTAGACATTCTTCATTGGTAGATCAGACCGAATAATGACATGTGATCAGATCAAGGTGGATTGATAGGAAGTAAACACAATAGATCATTTTAATTGATGGAAAATATGTTGTTAACACATTATTTATCTTAAATTGATGTAGGTCATGTTATTTATGGATTTATACCCTTGATTTCATTGGTGAGAATAGATTTAATTACCTACTTCTTGATATGTGATTTATTTTATCCTTAACGTGATCCATGTTGCCTTTTTATATTGATAATTCAATTGAATCCCTTTGATCAACTTTAAATCACCTGGGATACCCTGATTACGCAATCATTGGCTGAGATCACTTGGATAATGTTGTATTCACTATTCTTATGTACATTTCCCCCACTATTTTTTTCATTCTTCACATTATGGGCCATAAGGTCATTGTTCAACGTAGATGGGGCATGTTTAAGCATGATGGAACCCCTAGATTCATGGTGGTTCTGAGAAAGATACTTATTATGGTGATTTATGGATGAATTGGGATGGATTATAGATTATTCTTAGTGGATATGGGATCTGGAGTGGCGACGATGATGGGAGGTGCAACGGGACGCACAATGACTCATCAACGGATTAACATGATCTAATTTCTGGCCATTGGAGGTAGGGAATCGATGGTTGGAGGTGATAAACTTTGATTTTAGGTAGTAAAATTATAAATTTTAAGGAAACAAAGGTGGATCAAGAAACCACATAAAGGATCTTAAGATTTTGTGAAAAACATGACTACAAGCTGTGTTGTGTGGAATAACACACATCATGTTCCTCACTTTCCACGGTGGCTATGGTTTTCAACTGAGTTAAGGACCACACACCATGTGGCCAATCCCACATGTCATGTGATCCTACCTGGGGTGGCCAATATTTGTGTGAGCTGTACACACCTAGGGCCCCATGTGGTATGACATGCAATGTACTTCAAAAGTACACAAGCATTCCCAAAGGTACATGGACACAGCTCAGTACCCAGGAAAGGCTAGGTACCCAGCTAGGTATACAGGAATGGATTGAAGTATAAAGGCCTAACCAGATGTACATGGGTATGACCAACCATACTTGGGAACATTTAGGAGCACATAGGAAGGCCTTGAGTTTCTATGAAACATCATGTACCACCTATACATTATGAGTAGTTTGACATGACTTCCCAATCCGTGTATAGAGGAGAACATGGATAGTTTTTTGAGGTGAGGTAACACACCATGTGGACTCCCATATAAGCCATGTAATTCTACTGGTAACTTCTTAATATTGTTTATCCTTCTTTGGGACACAATTTTTGGACCACGAGTAGCCTATCCAGAGTAGTTTCCCATATATAATATGATGGTGGCCTTTATAGTGGATTTTGAGATATGATGTGAGGTTTTTTGAGTGTAATTCTTTTTCTAGTGATGCTTAATGACGGTAGTGATTGAGTAAGATCATTAGAGAGATTCTAGGGTTGTCATTCCCATGTATCACTAGGGATCATGTCCCACATACTTCTTATAGAGGTAGATTTGGCACTCCCCTATACTAGGAACATGTCTTTAATATACGGAGTGGTACTCCCATGTCTTGAGCTCTGATTGAATATGGTTCATCCATGGGAGTTGTGTCTCCCTAAGTAGTGGAGTGTAGTAGTGAGGAGCAGCGCCCTCCACACAGATTCTGGTGAGGTTGCATTTGATAATTGGAATCAGAGATGGACTTTTGAAGTTGCAGGTAGACTCATCAACTTTGGCTAGGCTATGAATAGATATCCCCTTCCTCTCTCTACTGGTTTTCTTTATGAGAAAATTTATATGTTGGGTTTCTGTATCCCTCTTATTGTGGGTTGAGTTTACCTATGTTGTATCTTTCCAATGCTCCATTTTTTATTTTTGGGGTGCCCTATAGGGTATATATATACTCACCCTACATGGGAATTACCCATACATATTGTTTCTTATGAAGATAACAAATATATCAGTGGTGAATTTGGTGTAGATTATGAATAAATGGGTTAGTCAACCATGTATGGTGGTTAAGACTTCAAGATCAGAAGTTAGGATCTTTTAGTTTTTGTTTATTACAGTTTTTGTAAAGTTTAGACTACATTTCTGGTTGGGCATGTATTTTTTTCCTTTCATTTTGGTTTATATTGTCATAATTTGTTGTATATTCCTAGATATTATTTCATGCATGTTCATACTCTAGATGTTAATGTATTTTACATTCCTCTTCACTTTTTTTATAGAGATGATTGGGTGTGTGCATGTAGGTATATAAGAGAAAGGAAGAAAATTCTATTTATGCCTTTATGGTTATTTTTTCACCACCTAGAATATTTGAGGTGGTCTTAGGGTTGTGATGGATTGGCCTTCCACTGTCCAGGCGGGCTCTGGTGGGTCAGGTCATTACAGAGTGGTATTAGATGAGTTCATTTCTTAGGATGGTGATTGGAGTTGTTCCCTTTGTGTGCATTGATTGGGAATTAGAGAAACAGATTCAGAGTGTCTCGAGTGAGGCTTTTAGGCCAGGGAACCTAGTGATGGTGTGATGACTGATGTATCCATTCACTTGGTCTTTGACTACTTGTTAGTAAACTTAGAATATCAAGACAATGATTTTAGGTAACTTTCTACTTGAATCATATAGGATTGAGTCATTTGACTATCCTTCTTGAGTCACATACCCATATATATATGTTCATATAACCATGGTACATCTTGGTAACTTTTAGGATTCCTCCACAAAGACACTGATCTAGGTTTCTAATTTAGGATTGTGGAAATGATCTGATGAGTGATAAGGCCTCCTTTTTAGGGTCCATCTCATAAGGTGTTTCCTTTAAGAAGGTATGGAGAATCACCCCCAAAACATTGAATAATAGATAATACCAAAATTTTAGACTGATGATGTAAAAAATATTAACATGATATGCAAGTTCTAGTGTTAGAGAGCACTAAGGTTCCACAGTGGTCCAGATCCCTAGGCAATGGATGATTGGATTGATTCGATGATCTAAGTATTTAGATTTATAAAAACCCCAAATAATCATATGGTTGCATTGGTAGCCATTATTTTCCATGGAGTAGTATGGTACTGGTGGAGTTTATTCATGTAGACCCATGATGAGACGACACTATAATGGTCCGACTTCCAGTAGATTTTTTTGAGTATTATTACCCCTCATTATTATAATCAGTTTTGATATAAGATCTTCTTGAAATGAATTAGGGTATTATAATAGTTTTTGAGTTTTCTATAAGATTCACCGATCTTACATGGTACTCACTTGACATGGTGAAAGATGAATTCTTCTAAGAAAGGATGTTTGAGTAGGGTCTCAACAGATACATTCATGCTAGTGTAGTTTCCTTATACCTTGTGACCTATGTTGGAGTGATAAATCAGGTTCCCATGACTGAGATCATCTAAGCAAAGGGAATCTAGGAAGTTGTAACTACCAGTAGACATAATTTGTATGAATTATCTACAACATCTTGAAGGTGTAAAACATTGTGGTCTTGATAGAAGAGTAATTCGAATTCTATGACTCATACATAAGGATTTGTGGCTTAGGAATTTCATAGAGGATCTATCCATCCAAGTGAGGGATGATTCTATTCATGTAACATGAGGGTTTATATGGATTATTATTTTTCGATCCATCGTGTTGAGTAGGATAGAAATATAGTGGATGGAACACCATGACATAGGCAATTCCATGATCAGGGATCTCCCTGGTGTAGTCATGGATGTCCCTAGGGAGATGGTGCAGACAAAAGTGAAGGTGGAGCTATGGAGGGAGGAGATACTTGTGGAGAGTGACACTATGAGATTATTCCACAACCACCACCACCAAGTGGCCCACATTAGGTTTAGAGAGTTGGCTACCGAGGCCATGGGTTGATACAGGCTATAGAGGTCTTTGACTAAGTTTCACATGAGATGATACGAGGTACAATTTATGTTTTTATATACTTTCCTCAGTACTATTATACATAGAAATTATTCATTCATTTATCACACTATCCCCTATGTGAGAGATAGATCTTCCAGTTGAGACTTTATCCTAGTAACTATGTGTAGAGGTTCCTACAAGGAGTTATTCTTCGATATCATATATCCACCGATAATGCGAGTTAATGATAGATTGAGATATATTATCTTGGGATCTCCTGGTCATCATGATGAAACCCTACTTTGTCATGTTGGGTATGGATTGTTGTCCACAGTTCAATCCCAGATTGAATATCATTCCAGATGATTTATATGACTTTGGAAAGATGGGACAACATTCTTCTTTGTGGGAAATAGATATCTCATGGAGGAATGAGTGGGTCTTTTGAGAATGAAGCTGTAACCCATCACCCATTAGTTTGTTATTTTATCCCTTTTCATAGTGGGATATTCAGGAATTTGGATTCTTTTATTAGTGGAGGAATTTATGGACGTCTTTCCTGAGGATCTTTTGGGACTACCTATAAGGTGGGAGATAGAATTCTATATTTACTTTCACCTAATTACTGCATTGATATCTTCTATGGAATATTGGATTACCCCTACTAAGATATGGGAGCTAATGGTGTAGTTAGAGTAGATTTGAGAGAAGATTTTAATTATACCTAGTGTGTCCCCATGGGTCACACCAGTTTTGTTTAAGAAAAGGGTATAGAGGAGCCTAAGTTTTTGTGTTGATAATGATCACCAGAACTAGGTAACTATAATGAACAAGTACCGTATATTGAGGATTTAATACCTCTTTGATCAGTTGCAAGGAACAAGTTGGTTCTTAAAGATTGATCTTAGGTCTGGCTACCACCATTTGAGGGTTTTCAAGGATAATATTCTAAAGACAACATTCCAATGATGATAGAGACACTATGATTTCTTGGTGATTCCATTCAATGTGATGAATAACCCCACTATGGTTATGGCTTTGATAAATTGGATCTTCCAGCCATACTTGGACTGATTTTTAGTTTTATTTATTAATGAAATACTAATTTACTTTGTGTCATAGGAGGATAATTAAAATCATTTTAAGATGGACCTAGAATTATTTCGATAGAAATAGCTTTATGGTAAGCACTCAAAGTGATATTTTTGTATTTGAGAGTATTTTTTAGGAATGTCATTTTTAAGTACATTTTAGCTATGAATTCAGTGATGATTGATGTAGTGATTTCTTGGCAGCCAACAAAGAGTTAATTAGATGTGTAGAGTTTTCTCCTTGAGGGGTGATATAAGAGTTTCTTGATAGAATTATTGATATTTTAATCCTCTTTTACCACCCAGACACAGAAAGGGAATCCGTTTATTTGGACTAAGATTTTTCAGAGAGCCTTTTAGGAGTTGAGGCTGAGACTGACCAGTGATCATGTTTTAAGACTACAAGAGAAGGAATATGAGTACATAGTATTTTGTGAAGCTTCTAGATTCGGGCTTGGTTGTGTGTTGATAAAGAGGAAAACAATGATTGCTTATGGGTCAAGGAAGTTGATACCCCATGTTTAGAACTACATGACTCATAGACTTGATTAAAAAGAGGTATTATTAACTCTAAATATATGGAGGAACTATCTTATCATTAAGATTTATTTTGTTTACTTAGACTACCCGAGTCTAGGTAAATATTCACTTAGATAAATCATAACCTAAGATAGAGGAGTTGGTTGGAGTTCTTGTAAGGATGAGACTTTGAGATAGTCTATAATCCAAGGAAGGGATATGTGTTAGTAGATTCCCTTAGTAATAAGTCCCTCTATCACTTAGTGGAGGAGGTGTATGAGTAGTTGGATTTATTACAGATGACCATGATAGAGGAGATGGGTGTGGTTTTTCTTCAGTCAATGGTGGTGACTTCGCTTGTTCAGTGTGTGATAAGGACCAGTTGGGAGACATTAACTATGAGGTTCTACATGAATATCTATCATTAATAGATTCACCATATGAATTCTCATAAGGAGGTGATAATTTCATCCTTTTCTAGGTATGGATGGTGGTTTGAGTCACCTTGAAAGAGGAGGTGATGAGGGATTTTCACTCTTCCCTCTTGGTTGTACATACTTCTATTGAGAAGATACACAAAGACCTTTAGGGTTAGTTTGGATGGTATGGAATGTGGTAGATCACCATTGAGTTTGTTTCTTGGTTCCTCACATGCTAGTAGGTAAAGGATGAGCACTAGGTTTTGACATGTTTTACACATCCTCTTGAGATCCCTGAGTAGAAATGGGATGACATATCCATAGACATTTTGATAGGGATTTTGTAGATAGTGAGAGGCCATGACTCTATCTGGGATATTTTTGAACAACTTAAAAAGTTATCACACTTCCTCTACATAATGGAGTAGAGTACGGTTGAGAGTCTAGGGTGGTTGCACATGCCAGAGATCATCTAGATTCATGGGGTACCCTTGATGATTGTCTTTGACCATGATTCTCAGTCTATGTCATGGTTTCAGAGAGGTATTTAGGATTATTTTGGGACCCATTTGTGGATGTGTATAATGTTTTACCCCTAGACGGATGGCCAAACCGAGCACACTATCTAGGAGTTGGAGGATAAGTTTTGAGCCTATGTGTTGGACTTCAGCCAGAGTTGGTAGGATCACTTTCCATTATTAGAGTTTACTTATAATAACATGAATCTCTCTACTATCATCATGAAACCTTTCAAGGACCTATATGGAAGACCATTTAGGTTACCCTTATGATGGAATGAGATTGGTCATACATCTCTTGTTGGGATAGAGATGGTGTAAGCGATGACAAAGAAGGTTCATGTGATATACAAGTGTATGAGGATATCCAAGAGTATACATAAATATTATTAAGATTGATTTCATAGGACCTTGGGGTTAGTGTAGGGAGACCATGTATTCCTAAGAGTCTCCCCATGATGAGGATTACATAGGTTTTTCTAGGGAGGAAAGTTATCCTTGAGGTAAATTGGGTAGTTTGAGATCTTATAGATGGTTGGAGAGTTTTATTACCACGAAGAACTTCCCCCAAAGTTGGATTGAGAGTGTGAAATATTCCATATGCTACAGATGAGGATATACATGCTTGATCCTATGCATGTTATTGTCTTGGGAGATTTGGACATTGAGGATATAGACACCATCACATAGTACCCAGTGTTTCTCAAGGATTGAAAGGAGGAGATCCTTCAATGATGGATAATTCACTTTGTTTTATGTGTTTTGGTAGCACAAGATCATGTAGGAGAGATCCTAGGAGAGTGATAAAGAGAGAGTCATATGCATACCCAGTACCCCCACCTCTTTTGTAGATTGTATGTTTTATAGAGAAAGGCCATAAAGTACGGGAGAACACAACCACTTTGGTTTTGATGGATTTTCCTTTGAATATTTCTATGTATATAAATTTATTTATCCTGATATTTTGTGGAGTGTTTGGGTGTCTCAAGACCCTAGAATTAATATATATTAAAAATATTAATATATTTTATTACACATGTGCACATCATTTTAGTGTAAATGTATTTTCACATTGTTTGGGCCCTCATATAGGAAATATGAAACAAAAGTTAATTCCAAAACATGGGGTTTATGCTATGTGCAACATAATGTTGGTCGAGGTTGGATGTCTAATTAAGGAAGGTGTTAGTGGGTGCATTTAATAAAATAAATAAATAAATAAATTTATTTTATTTTAAATGATGTATCCTAGATAATCCCATATAAATACCCAATTAATAAAAATCTCTAGGGTTAGCCGTATAAACCTAGGAGGATTTGAGAGGAGGTTAAGACATTCTCTATTGGAAGACCAGACCAAAGAACGACATACGATTAGATCAAGGTGGATCTAGAGGCAGGGAATGCATCAGGTCTTCTCCATCTATGGAGAACATGTTCTTCACTGATGATAAATCCTAAATCAAGGTAGGGTATATTAATTTTTGTATTTCCACCCTTGATTTCATTAACAAGAATGGATTTAATTATCTACTTATGGATCTGTGATTTATTTAATCAATCACATGATCCCTTTGCCTTTTTATATTGATAATTCAATTGAATCCATTTTATACTATTATAATCACCCTATATACCATGATTACATGATCATAGGTTGAGATCGCTTGTCCAATAATGGATTCATTTTCCTCATGTTCATTTCTCCCCATCATTCCTCATGTTCTTCATCGTTGGCCCACGATTTCACAGTTTTTTGTTTCTAGGGAGAGTTCAAGCATGATCAAACCCTCATATTCCTAGAGGGCATGTGAATGATACTAGGGATGGGGATTTTTGGTTGGAACGAGGAAAATTGCAGGTGATGGTTAGTGAATCTTTGATCTGCTGTGGAAACGATGATGAAAAGATCTACGGGATGCATTGTGGCTCATCAGCGGATGAATGAAATATGATTTCCAGCAATTAGAGTCCAGGAATGGATGGATGAAGGAATTATCATTCAATTTTTGGTAGTAAAATGGTATATTTCAATGTAGTGAAGGTGGATTAGGAAACCATGTGAATGATTCAAAGATTCTATAAAAAAATGCGACCCCATGCCATGTGGTGTGGAAGAACACATGATGTATACATCACTTTCCATGGAGAATAGGGTTTTCATACGAGTTAAGGATCACATGAGATGTGTCTGAGACCACATGCCAGGTGACCCTATCCTAGGTGGACAAGCCATGCATCATCTACACACACCCAGGGCCCCATGTGGTATGACACATTGTGTACTATTGGAGTACATGAACATGCCTAGAGATATATAGTTAGTCCTGGTACCAGGGCACGACCAGGTACATCAGTGTAGCTCAATGTACATGATCATAGCTAGATGTACATGGTCATGACCTGCTATACACGGTCATGGATATGAGGACACAGGTAGG
Organism: Viscum album; assembly: GCA_963277665.1. NCBI lineage: Eukaryota > Viridiplantae > Streptophyta > Magnoliopsida > Santalales > Viscaceae > Viscum > Viscum album. The sequence goes on from OY728141.1 coordinate 1,721,188,074, forward strand.
CCCCAAGTGGTTGAGACATTCCATGTACCACCTGTACACACTATTTAGTATGACATAGCCTCCCAATCCATTTCCATAGTATAACATGAACATGTGGTGAGGTGGGATCACATGCTGTGTGGACCCCCATACAGGTCATATACTTATCCCATAAACTTCTTCCGCTTGTATATTCTTCTTTAGAACTCAGATTTTGGACCTTGAGTAGCCTACCGTGAGTAGTTTTCCATTTAGAACATGATAGTGTCCTTTGTAGTGGATTTTGAGATACGATATGAGGTGTTATGATCATGATGATCCTTTGGGAGTGAAGCATAACCGATTGTCTCCTATTGAACTTTTAAAGGTCTGGTGCTATGATAATGTGTATAGTGTCACTAAGGTTGAATCATCAGCGTTGGTACTATTTTTTATAGTAGATTACTTTTAATTGACTTGTCTTTTGAGTGGGGGTTGTTTTTAGAGATTAATTAAATTTATTTATAGCTTAACTTTGATTTAACAAATTTATAAATAACGGGTTGAGTTAATTCTTTGTGATTTATGATTATGATATCCTTGAGCTTTTCTTTATATTGTATTGAATTAACACCCACCTCCCAAGATGATTTTGATCAGAATTCTCAAGTGTTGAGGCTTTAATCCAATCCTTAAATTAACTAGGGTTATAATCTCAATAAATAATTATTTATGTTAGTGTATTTATGGTTCCAATAATCTATGGAATTCACATGTTAAACAAAACATGTCATTAATCCATGACATTTTAAGTTCAACGTAGACAATATTAACCTAAAGAATATTCAATGAGAAGAAGCCACTAATCAATGAATATACTCAAATCAAAACTCACCAAAATGGATGATTTACTTAGCCATATAGAAGTTTACTAATCTAGTTTAATATTTTTATGGTGAATATTTAAAAATAGAATAAAAATAGTAGGATAAGAAAAGAGTTGTGTTCCAAACACACACATGAACGGTGAAGAGAATTAAAATTCAGTTTTGATTGAATGAGAAAGTAAAAGAATAAAGGAATTTTAACTTTATTTAGACTATCTTAAGAACATTAATATTATAATATAGAAGCTGGATGATAATAAGAGATTATTAAGAGAATTTCATTAATAATTAAACAAAATTACAATGCAAACACTTACAAGATTACAAATGAAAGTAAACAGAAAGGAAAAAGAAAAAAAGAGTAGATGAAAGGTATCTCAAGTATAAACTTGAGTTTTGCAGGTCCTCCTAGGAAATTTTAAAGTATATGGTCATTACAATGTATCCACTTAATCTCTAAAATGCCAACCCATTTCAAGGAGAATAAAGGGATGTATTTATAGCCCAAGGTGGAGGATTGTTTGCATTCCAAATATTCCCCTCCACTTGGCTCACAAATTTTTCCATCTAGACAGCTGAATATAGAGATAAATTCATCTTAAAAGTTGTATATATTTATGTGTAATATCAACCCTCAAAATTTGGATTCCATTGGACTTTTGGAGCCAAAGTTATGGATATTTTACTAAAAAATGTCATTCTGTCCATTTTTTTCGATTTTTTTACTTGGTTTAAATGTGAATGCATTTTAGGCTAGGAAAATTCCCTCGAATCCAAACTATTTCTTCTAAAAAGTTATAAGCCTATATATTATCTTTCACACCACAAATCTTAGCTCAATTGGATGATTATATTGGGTTAAAAGTCAATAATGGTGGGATGTTTTTAATTTCCAAACAGAATGGTGGGATGGACTTCAAGGCATCAGTTAGGACCCTTTTTAATAGAGTTGGACCTTCAAATTTTTATACATGATTAATTTAGATGTTCAAGAATAAATTAATGAGTTTCATCAAATTTTGGCTTCTTGATTAAGCCTAGAAATTCTATCTTCATGGATGGTCTAGTTTCTTTAACAGATTCATTAGGCCTTCTTGTGTGGTCATATGAACCTTTATATGGATGGATTATCCCAAGATCCAATAGGATGATTTGTTGTAAATTAAGTTAGGAACCCTAAAAAACAATAATAAAATAGTTTGGATAATTAGGGTGATAGTTCTAATTAAAATAATAAACTGTATCAAATTTGGATTAATAAAAATAATGCTCAAAAATTATATTTAATATTAAAACATGTGTATTTTACATCAATTATGTAGTTTTCATAGAAAATAAATAAAGGGAGTAAATAAAATGTTCTGAATAAATTAATAACACTAACACTCCCACACTTAGGCTTGTGCATGTAATCATATAAATTAAATATAAAAACATTTCTATATCATTTTTACTCAGAAAAAAATATTAAAATTTTGTTTTCCCCAATCAGGGGAGGTTTATACCATTTAAATCATCCATATTGAATTCCACCACAAATTGTTACAAAAAAAAATGTTCCAAAACAATTCATTTTTCATGCTCAAATTTAGAATTGGAAAATGTGGGCACTCAAAACTCACTCCTCTCAAGATGATAAAATTTATTTATGGAGCTTCACTCATTCACCCAACAAAAGTGAAAATCATAAAGTTTTAAAGATATATCATCTTCCATTTCCTATACTAAAGTGAACAAGAATCAATAGTTCTTTTTAGGGGGTTTTAAATGGCTATGGTATGGTAGGAATATAATGTCAAAGAGAGAGGAAAAGAGGGGTAAAACACCAATATGGAAAAATCAATGCATATTTTTTTTTGAAATGTGATATAAAAGGAAATAGAAACCCATATTTACAAGGGAATGAATGTGTGATGGAAGAAAATAGAGGGAGAAAATTGGAAGGGTATGCAAAGATTAAATATATACAAAATATATAAATTCTCATAATGACACAAAAATATATAATGAAAGTGTTCTTTTTTTTTTATTTATTATTTTTTACTTTTTTTTTGAAATTTGAAAGTGAAAAAAATCTCACTAATCTCCAAAACCATGTTTTATCTTCTCCCAACACTAATTTTAATACTTATAATAAGATCAATGGTTGAGGAAGAGTGATTTTCTACCCAACCAAGACACAACCCATTTGTTTATTTTTTTTTGTTTTTGTTTTTCATTTTTTTTGAAAAATTTTCAGTATCATTTGTAAAAAATAACATAAAAATGAATCCAATCCAAAAAATCATTGAATGAAAATATAGTGACCCAAGCCTTTTACATAAAACATTTCATGATTTTAGCATAATTAATCATCAGAGTACAAGCCAATGATCGTTAAGTCTAGTGTCTTAGAAGACTAGGTACATATAACATAAAACATGGGGCTAAAAAAAAATTCTTTATTTAATCTCCATAAAGAGCTTATAACTTCCTTTGAGCCCTTATATCTGCATATGGTACCCTGGGAAACACATGAACAAAGGGATGAGCTAAAAAGCTTAGTAAGGGAATGGACATAAGGATACATCTCAAGCAAATGAGTTAGGAGGCATGCCATAATGATATCCAAAGAATGAAACTTATAAAATCATTTAATATAAGCATGGTATCATATAAACATGAAATCATATAAAAGTTGAAGAATCATAAAACATTTCTTTAGTATGGGTCAAGGCCAACCGCCAATCCCATTTCCCATTTCAGTACGGGTCAAGGCTAACCGCTAATCCCGTTTCACATCGCATCTCATGAGACTTATCCTTACCCAATGCATTGGAGTGCTATCTGGGCGCACCCATCTCAAAATTTTCATGAATATTCTTTCCACATAAATTTTATTACCACATATACAATCATACATAATCAACCATACATAAACATAAGGGTGCCCATGGAAAGAATTGGGTACCACAATCATGACATAAATCATAACCAATGAGCGTATCATGAAAGTGTCCATGAAAGAAAAGGATTTGAACATACATGGACGTTCATAAGGTATTATAGTCATATAACATGGTAGGTGGTGTCAAACATAAGTGAAGACATATGAGAAATGTATTTTAGAAACATTAGCATTAAAACATTTTTGTGCGGTTTTAAGGAAAATACTATAGAGATTTTAAAATAGTAAAGAAGAAATTATTTTATATAAAATCAGAATTGAACCAATAAGGTTTTCATAATAAAAATACAGAATTTAAAAGGGTAATAGTGTCTTAAAACAGAAGATATATTTCACTTGAAATTGGGTAAAAGTTTGGTAAGTTTCTTTAAAATGAGTGTGCTTATTGGGAAGTATCGAAGAGAGATTCACTTAAAAGCATGTATATCCCTGAAAGAAAATGAGAGATGGATTTTGGAACATGATTTTGGAGAATATAAACAGAATGTTGAAGTCCCACATAAAATAAAAGACAACAATATTTTGGTAAAAATAAAGATAGAGCAACCCGAAGGAATAAAGGAAGTTCGGGTAGAATCCGTCATGGTTTATTGGCATGGTATTGGGTGTAACTAAGAGGGCTTGATGAGAGAGATAATGGGTTTATCACCACCTATAAAACATTAGGTTAATATTGGGATGGTGTATAAACATACTCCATCACTTGTTATTACACAAAAAGGCATAGCATAGAGAACAATCTTGATTAAGAGTGAAAAGCGGAGGATCCCTTACCTTAAATCCGGTGGTGTTCTCCACTTGTTATTAATGACATGAATAAAAAAATTTAGGCTTATTAATTAATAAGTCCAGAACCTATTATATATGTAATTTATTTATTATATCCCTTTTTATTTCATTAAAATACTTTTTGATTAATTATAAGGATCAATTTCATTGTTCGGGCTCGTTTGTTTACTTGGCTTTAAAAGATCAGTTCACTTATATTCATGTTTGGATTATAAGCAAGATGAAAGTGGTTGTCCAGATTTGAAGTTATATTCTTTAGTTAAAATCCATGAGATTACATGGTTTAACTTTAAATTAGGTTACTTGGAGTGAAGTCTAATTATTATATATATAACGATAGTGATAACCGTTTTTGTTAATCGGTGGATTTGATTACAAAGAATGTGTTTTTCTTTATAACTTAATTCCATTTGTAACAAAGGATTACAGAACCAAAAATAGGATATATTACATATATAATAATATGGTTCAACCATAACACAAATGGTTTCATGACCATAATTAAAGATAATAATAGAAATTGATAAACCGTTGTCCTTGAATGTGCTAAATTAGCACATCTCAAATGGTGCTTTCATTTCTTTCAAATAAAAGGGTGGGGGAAAGGAGAGAAGATAATCAAATATACCACTATCATGAAGAAATTATAGTACATTTATGTTACTGGATTATCATACTATTATGGTGAGTAGAGGTGAGGAAATAAATAAAAAAGAAAAGAACTTAAAAGAAAATAAGAAATTGGGAAGAGGAATTTACCTCTTGAGACTTCCTCCTTTCAGAACCTCTTAAGGGGAGATGTTTTGGTAATTTGAAGAGTATGAGAGCTTTTGGACGTGGGGGAGGACCTTGGGGAGATATTTGGGTAGAATAATGGCAAGCCACAAGGCTTTATAGGAGTGGAGAGAAGAGGGAGTGAAGGGGGGTTTCTATAGTGGAGGAGAGGGGGGATTTCATGATATTATAATCCTTAATTTATTATTTCTTCACAAGAAAAATAATAGTAATTATTCCATGACCAAGAATAGTAAATGGGTCATGTTAATTCTAACCATGGGTGGTAAAATCATCCATGATTCTAGGAATAGTCTATTTAGCTTATAATGTATATATACGGTAAATTACTGATTTTACTATTCATCACAATTTCAAGTATTTCTAGAAAAATCCAAAAATTTCACCCTGACCATTTTTCGAGGTGTAGAATCCAAAAACGAAGTCCATTTTTCAAAAATAATTTTATAAATATTATTATTTTAATATTTAATTAAAATAATAATTTATTATCAAAACAAGTTTTAAAACATTCATTATCTTATTCTAAAATATAGGTATATCGTACTTCCAACTTGAATATTATTTTTATACCACCATAGGTGAGGTTACTATTCATTAGGGTAGGTTACTATTCACAAAAAATTAAGTTTTTCTTATCAGACTCTAAATAACTTACTGATTACAACTGTGTATACCAGATTTTTGAAATTACAAACACAGTAGTGACAAAATTATGTTTAAAGGTCACTTATCACTTAGTAATTCATTATGTTTTGTTTTAATGTGAATTTATGACATAATTATAAGAAGGTAATTTCCATTAAAAACATTGGGTCGTTACAGAAAACCTTTACCCCACACTAAAATGGATGATTTCCCTCAAGAATATGATAACATGCTGAAAATCAAGAAAAGGTACCCAAAATGAAATCGATTATCTCCACACATAAATTTCGATAAATCATGAAATGAAAATACATGTAGATATTGGTTGGGAAAAGGTTTTGGGATTTTAATGTGGCTATAAAAAAAGTTTTCATAGGATTGAAGTGGATTTCAAAAAGGGGATCAATTTAAGGGTAATGGGAGGCGATTTGGCTATTATGATTCTCATATGGTTTAGAAAATGCCTCTATCATATTAATGCACACTAAATTAAGAAATTAATATCTAAGGTCCACAAACTCAAGACTCAAAATTGAGGGTGAAAAACAAACAAAATGAAAATATGGTCATACATGACCTTGGAATGAAAGCTAATTTTGGTCCTCACAGTTGGTGAAGAATCATTTTCAAATAAAAAATTTAGCATTAAAAAATTATTGTTCTTGAAAAAAAATTATTTATACAAATTTAGGATGAAAATAAAAATTTTTGTGATTAAAAAAAGTCATTGGACTCCCCAAAAAGTTTTGGACAAAATTTGGAAATTTTATGGCGAGTAATTAGGACACTTTTCTTTTGTTTTCAGTATTTTTGTTATTTTTTTAGTGTTTTTTAAAATACTCACTCAAAAAAAATAGAAAGAGAAAAAAGGTTTGATTAAGAAAGTGGTAAATAAATGAAATATAGATGAAGAATAATAAATAGGGAGAGATAGAGATATGTGGAGGAAGAAGAGATAAATCAGGAGTTAAAGGGAAAGAGGTGCCCCGTAGTTTGGATTTGATGGGTTTGTGTCTCCGTCTAGTGGTGGGTCAATGGAAGTTTATGTTTTTCCTAGGGTGTGTGTCCTCTCATGGTGATGATTTATCCAATTCCCATTAACCATGAATTTCCTTTTAGAATATGGTTCTTGGACTTGTACTTCACCAATGGGTAAACATTAGTAATAATAAAAGGACCTTCTGAAAAAGAATTAAGCTTACTTGGGTGAAGCTGAAATTGAGAGTTTAAGAGCATTGAATTTTCACCTTCATGGAATTCATTTCATAGGATTTTTATATCATGGAGTGAATTTGAATTTTCTTTGTAAATATTTTAATTCTTGTAAGAATCTAGGTGAAGCTCCTCCAATTCGTTCAACTGCAACAATATCTCTTCACCAGATTTATCACAATCAAAATTAAAAATTTTGACATCCCAAAATGACTTATGTTGGATTTAAATTGGTAAATAACATGATTTACCAATAACTACCCTAAATGGAGATATCCTGAAGGGTGTTTTATAGGTAGTTCGATATGCTAAAAATGCTTCACCAAGCATTTTTGTCCATTCTTTTCCAGCGGGCTTTACAATTCTCTCAAGAACTCTTTTAACTTTTATATTAGAAAGTTCATCCATTCCATTGGGGGGGGGTGATATAAAGTTGAAGTTTTATGTACAACCAAATTATTTTTTAGAAGAGATTCCATGGTTTGATTACATAAATGAGTTTCTAAGTCACTTATGAAGGCACACAGAGTTCCAAATCAATAGAAAATGTGGGTTTTTAGAAACTCTCTAATAGTATGTGAATCATCCTTAGAAGGACTCTACCCACCTAGAAAAATAGTTAACCAAAAGAATAATGTATTATAATACATTTGAATGAGGAATTGTATCATGAAATCGATGCCCCAAACATCAAAGATCTCATATAAGATTAAAGGATTTTAGGGCATTTCATTTCTTTTGGAAATTGTGCCAATTTTTTTTCAAGTGGGACATGATTGAAAGAACTCATGTGAGTCCTTGAAGAGTAAAGGCCAAAATAATCTTGAGTCAAGGATCTTTTGGGAGGTCATTTGTGGTCCAAAGTGTATATCACCAGGAATTGAGTTACAAAATTACAAGATAGAAGAATGTTCATCTTCATAAACACATCTCCTAATTATCATGTCAACTCCAATTTTCCAAAGTTTATTATCTTCCCAAAAAGAGTAATTTGAATAATTTTTCATATTAAATTTTTATTATTTTGAAAAAAATTTAGGGAAAACACTAGCAACTAATTAATTTACAATTGGGGAATACCATAGTAACTTTAGAGGGAGATATGATAGGTGTTCATTTGAAAATTCAAGATCAAATATTTAAGAATGAGAAGAATTATAAATTATATTGAGGTGATCAGCCAAAAGTTTTTCTTTTCTTGGACTATCTTTAATCACAATGTCAAAATCGTGGATTCTTAGGATCCATATTATTAGCCTCAGTTTAGAATCACTTTTCTTGAGTAAGAACTTTTAAAGATGAATGGTATGTAAAGATGATGATTTTGGAACCTAAGAGATATGGATGGAATTTTCCAAGGTAAAAACATAGCTAAAAGTTCCTTTTCAGTGAAAGTGTAGTGATATTGAGTTTCATAAATTTTTTTGAGGCATAATAGATGGGATGAGGAATATTTTATCTTCTTTGACCAAGAACGACCCCAATAGCCCTATCTGAAGCATCACACATCAATTAAAAGGGTAAGGACACATCTGTGGGTTGGATTATCGGGACAGATGTACGAAAAACTTTGAGTTTAATGAAGGATCTATTTTAAGCCTCATCGAAATGGAATATAACATCGTTCTAGAGTAGATGAGTGATTGGGAGTGAAATCCTACTGAAGTTCCAGATGAATCACTGATAGAAACTAGCACGAATAAGGATTGAATGGATGTGTCGAACTGATGTGGGTTCAAGAAGTGACTGGATCACCTCAATTTTGGTAGAATCAAATTGAATACCCTCTTGTGAAATTATATTAGCTATAAAATCCTATTAGAAACCATGAAGTGAAAATTTTCAAAATTCATCACAAGGTTACATTTGATAAACTTTTATAGGATGAGAAAGAGTGAATGTAAGTATGATTCAAATGAGTCACCATAAATGGTAATGTATTCCATGAATACCTCTATGAAATGCTCAATTAATTCAGAAAATATACTCATCATACACCTTTGAAATGTAGTAGGAGAAATAAAAGGCCAAAATTCATTCTCCTATATGCATATATTCTAAAGGGGAAAGTTAATGTAGTCTTTTCTTGGTCCCCGGGTGCGATTGGTATTTTTAAGTAGCAGGTGTATCCATCAAGAAAGCAATAATGTGACTTTTTGTCTAATCATTCTAGAATTTGATCATGTAAAGGAAGAGGGTAGTGATCTTTTTGTGTTTCATCATTCAATTTCTGATAATCAATGCACATACTCCATTTATTTTTCACTCGATTTATAACCACCTCTCTATGTTCATTTGTGACAAAATTTATCATTCCCTTTTTAGGTACCACTTAAATTAGACTAACCCATTCACTATCAAAAATTGGGTAGATAATATCAGCTTAAAGAATCATAGTGATCTCTTCGCTAACTACCTCAAGGTTGAGTGGATTGAGTTTTCTTTGTGGTTGTGTGATTGGTTTGGGTGATTATTCAAGATGGATGTGATGCATGAAGAGGACATGTTTGATTCCTAGAATGTCATCAATGTTCCAAACTAAGGCCTTTTTATTTTCCTCTAACACCTAAACAAGTTTAGACTCCTCAGTTTCAGTAAGTGTCGTAGAGACAATGTGAGGATACAAGTGATCATGGAAAAGGAATTCATATTTCAAGTGTGCAGGAAGAGGTTTTAGATCAACCTCATCTTTCATTTGTGGGATAGACAACTCAAGAATGGAGGAAGGGTTTTAGTTGGTTTTGATTCATTTTCCTTATTACTATCTAAGGTGGAATAGTATAGATCAGAGTTGAGATGGAATTCAAGAGTGTTTTCAATATCTTCTAGATTGATGGAGTCTATGAATGAAAGGTCAACATAAACTTCCCCATGAATGGATTGGTTAATCATGGTGAAAGTTTAACACGATCCTCTATCATTAGAACATGATGAACATAATATAATAGGATTAAATTGACCCTCAGAAGTGTCCTTGGAAGCATGGATTGAGAACGAAAAGTGATACTCTAATGGGTACCTCATGGCTTGAGATTTTTTGAACTTGACCAGTTGGTCACCAAATTCCATGGATAAGATGCCCTCATGAACATCAATCTTATTTCTAGCTATAATGAGGAATGATCTTACTATAATTAGGGGAGATTTAGAATAGTTCAACTCAACATCCATGTTAAGGACATATAAATCAGTTAATAAGATAATATCATTAACTCAGACAAGGACATCCTCATTCATTCCCTTAGGACTGGTTATACTTAGATTGGCTAACTAGATGACAACACCTATTGGGTATAAGGGTGTAATGACTCATAGATTCTTGTTTTTTTTAAAAAAAATTTTGGGAAAATTTCGAGACCAGGTGCTGAGACGTCATGAAATTATGAGGCCCGGTGTGCCCAAAATGGTCTGTCGAAAAATGTTAAGTTTCTAAATAGTTCATGTGAGAAGTTTTCCTGAAAAAGTGGAATAAATCTTAAACGGGTTCCCGAATCAGAAATATGAGGGCACCATTGCATTTAGGATGGCAAGTTTACCCTAGGTGAAACTTAATTTTTGCCGGAGCGGGCCTCCAATGAGAAAACCTGAAAATAGCATAACCATAAATAAAATAATTTTATAGATTGGAAATATGAGACCACTATTAAGATCATAAGGGCGTGCTTTCCTTAGGTGGGGCCTAACATCGGATGACGTGGGCTAACTATGGAAAGTAGTTTTTGAGACGTGACCATAAATAAAATAATTAAATAAAGATTATTTCATTATTTCAAATACTATAACTTATAGATAGTAACTTAGATTGGAAATTTGAGAGTACCATTGAGCTCATAAGGGTGTGATTTACTTAGGTGGGGCCTAACCTTGACCGACGCAGGTCTAGGGAAAAAGTTTATTTTTGGGTGTTTTAAGGAAAAATAAAATAAACTTAAAAAGTTTATTTTATTCGAAAACGTTTCGATGCAATACAGTGATGAGGAAACTATTTAATTTCATAAATGAAACAGTGTAATGATGCGATGAATCAGTATAATAGAAATGATAAAACATGTTTCATCAATTAATAGCCTAACATGTTTTGCGAGATCATTTCCATGATCTTGGAGTTTTTCTTGGAGTCTTTGGAGGATTTGTGCTGGAAAATGAAGAATGATGATGAACAATCCTATTCCCTTCATATCCCTTTAAAGGATCACTGATGATTATGTTTAATCAAAGGATCACCAATGATAGCGGTGAGTTGCAGATCAAGGACTGATGAACGTCAATGTGCGACTTTGTTCTTCATCAACGAACAATCCAATCCCAGGTAGGGGTTTAATTCTAATTGAATTCCTTCCTTGCTCATTCTTTGATTTGAATAATGAACATAGATCAACGCACTAATAGGTTGACCTGCGAATTGATCGCGTGTTTTGCGGGATGAGATTTGACTTATTGGAATTTAAAGGTGTTGGATTCACATAATGTTTTCTGTTCTTCATCAAACCTCCTAACAATGACGAACCATACAAAAATGAACAAAGGTCATGGTCTTTATTTCGTGTGTTTTTGGTGCGTTCTTCTTTGCTACCTTCTTCCCATTCTTCATGGTGATGGCAGTCCACGATCTAGGCGGGATGATGACGGTAGGATAGCTTGTGGTAGGAGGCCGTGAGAGATGGCAGCACCAGGTGACTGTTGGCTCAGCAGCCGGTGGAGGGGGATGTCATGGCTAGGTGGGCTACGACAGTGATGGAGGGCCGCGGTGGTAGCAAGGGCCGCCAGCTCGAAGGCTAGCAATGGTGGAACCAGCGATAGCCACCAAAGGTGTTGGATCAGGGCCGACAATGGTAGCTCAGTTGGACGCAGCTAGGATCCGTATCCCACGACGAAGAACCGCGATCCAGCTAGACCTTGATAGGGACCCCGCGAAAAATCCACAGGGCATTTACACAGCAGACCCACTGCATTTCATGAGGTGGTCCACAGGTTCTGAATTGACATGACAGTCCGCGAGGTTTGAATGGATGTGGTGAGCACCACATCCTAGGCTGGACCGAGCTGTCCTGCCAGTGTAGGTCAGGCCGGGACTAGTAGGCCCAATGGGCCTAAACCTTGGGCCAGAATGAACTAGGCCAGATCATCTGAACCAGGTTAGACCTGGGTCAGGTTGGTGGACCTTGGGCTGGGTTGGTTTGACTAGGTCAGACCAGACCTGGATCCAACCATCCCGTTTTCACTAAAATGAACATCACTTCTAAAATATGCATTGGATTAACGAGATGTGTGTGGAATTGTGACCCTTATGATGAGATAGTATCTTTGACATACTTCATGTGAGTTTTCATGGAAGTTGAGATAAGACTGATGGCTTGAGGAGTAGATTCTCCTGGAATCCATCGTGCTACTAGCCGACCTTAGTGGCCCAGCAGAGGAGCAGACCTTAGTGGCCCAGCAGACCTCAATTACAAGCGGATCTCAGTGGCCCAAAAGATGAGTAGAACTTAGTGGCCCAATAGTGGATAGGACCTTAGTGGACCAACATATCTCAGTGATGAGTGGACCTTAGTGGCCTAGCATATGAGTGGTACTTAGTTTCCAAATAGTGGAGCGAACCTCAGTGCCCCAGCAAAACTCAGTGATGAGTGGACATCAGTGTACTAACAGAAGAGCAGACCTCAGTGTCCCAACAAACATGCATACCTTAGTGGACCAGTAGAGGAGCATACCTAAGTGTCCCATCAGACCTCAATAACGAGTGGACCTCAATGGCCCAGTAGTCATAGTGACTCATTAGGGATGAGTACCTTGGCAGTACAAATTTTTTAGTATTACAACTGATAGTATTTCTTTCTATACTTTAGGTTATACCCACGTGAGAAGACTATATAAACTCTCTTTCAACTTTACTTCTTAGAGGCTACACTTCGTGTACCTTTTTGGTAGTCTATTTTGTGCATACATTCCTTTGTGGTATTACCTTTATGTTTTGGGGTCCTTACTGAGTATTGTGTTACTCACCCCAGAATAATCTCCTCTCACATGTGTTGTGATCTATGAAAACGATATATGCTTCGACAGAGACCTTATTGGTCCAGCACCAAGTGGTGCCCAATGATATCCAAAAAACAAGGCATACTTCTATGACTTCAGGCAACACCCCCTTCACCTACCCTTTAGGTAGGGATTACCATAGATGGACTTCAGGATCTTGTACTTGTATTTTTGTTGGGCTTGTATTCAGGCCCCTTTACTTTTAGTTTTTTACTTTTACTCTCAGAGGTTGTCTTAGTGGCATGCTTGTCTACTTTTTCACATTGTTGGTTTGGATGTGTGTGTGTGCATGCATACAGGTACTCAAGAAAATGTATCTCACTTATGGGATAATGCCTTTGGTGGTAGTCGCCTGCCCCTGGCCATTGGGTGGTGGGCTTGGGGTAGTCATGGCACGGGCCACAGGGGATAGTTTATGACAGAGTGGCATCAGAGGAGGTCGGTTCTACCTTAAGAACCAAAAGTCTATGAGTTTGGTTTTGGGAATAATGTTAAGTGTTTTGAGTTTTGATTTTAGGTCAGGGAATCCAGTGTTGGTGCGACATCCAACATATCCATACACTAGGATCCTGAATTATTCTTTTTTACTCAGTACGTGAAGACACTAGTTTTAGGAAAAAAACGGTACATGCATTTTATAGGAATGGGTTGAGTTTTACATGTCCTTCTTGATTCATCTCACCAAGTATACTCTATTGATCATGGTATATCTTGTTTTTTAAGATGATTCCACATAGAAAACCATCCAGGATTCCACCACGTGATCACGAGGATGATTTGTTGGGTGATGAGATGGGTATAGGGGTTCTTACCAAAGACAACACCAATGGGTGGTGTGCCAGCTATACCACCACCTATGGAGTAGCACATGGTACTCATAGTACCAGGATATGAGATGCGCGGGATGAGCTCACTTCATAAGTTTCAGCGATAGAGACCTCTCCGGTCCCAAGGAGAGCCCAAATCACAAGAGTCTAAGGGATGGATTGAGGTGATGACTGAGTTTTCCATCTAGTTAGGACACCATTAGATCAGATGGTAGTCCTAAAAGTCATCCTTCTACATGGATCAGCAGAGCAATGGAAGGGTTTAGATTACCCGATCTTATGATGATGTGACTCTTCTCTGGAATGAGTTTGATAACCTTTCTCAGAGAAGGGGGTCTCCCCATAAAATCTAAGGGCTATGCGTGCCCAATTTTTTCTACAGCTTTAGTAGGATGAAATGTTGGTAGCTGAGTATTCATCGAGTCATACCAACCTTTCCAGGTACTCGATGAATACGATAAAACTAGTGATTCCGAGATCATACCTTTGATCAAGGTGTGTTTAGGGACATTTGAGCCATCGCTGTTACTCTGGGAACTCCTACTTATGCTAGGTTGATAGGGAAAAACTTTGTGGTTGAAAGTCCCTTGGATAATCAAATACATACAGTGGGTTTTAGTAGTGGGAAAGCGGGAGCAGAGGCCTCAGAAGCAGGAAGGCGATGTTAATCTGATAGAATTGGACGTGTGAGATGTTTTGGGAGGAGGTCCCAGGATAAAGTTTTTATAGCTTAGGAATAATAGGGTGAGTCCAATCATCACAATGAGAGGTAATTATTTTCATGAGATGGTAGGGGACATCTCACTAGAGATTGTCCAGCTTGTCATGCTGCTGATAAGGAAATGGTGGATGGTCCACTGAGGAAGAGATAGTGACAAGAACATTTGGATCTGCAGAGTGGAAGACATGGAAGAGGAGTTGGGAGAGTAGTAGGTGGTGGTATACATTTCGACATGTTATAAACACTACCCCAATGTGTTCCACACCAGGCTTAGAGAGCTGGAGGATAGGGGAAGGGGGTAGCTACATGAAGTCAAGGCATATGACCCAAGGTCTCCATGAATGATTCAAGATATGATCTGTGTCTACTCTTAGCTACCGTATTAATAGAAATAGGTGATAATCATTTCTTCTTGTCAAAAATCTTGTTCAAAACCTTGAGTTTCCAGTTAAACTGTGAGCTTGAACCTTACTTATGAGGATACCTATGATATGATACTTGATAATCACACTTATGAAGACAGTGTGATATGACTCTTGAGGTGAGAGTTTTAGTTGGAACCTCTTGATGGAAGCATCAAGGCCTTATGACGTTAGTTTGGGTATGGACTGGTCACCCACATTTCATGCTCAGATTGACTGTTTAGGCAAAAAGGTTTGGTATGTCTGCATTGATGGAATTGGGTTTTCCTTGGTCAGAGAAAAATGAAACCCAAGCAGATGGGATAGACTCATGCATAGAAGGGTGCAACCAATAAATTTTCAGTTTAATAGCATGACCCTCAGTGTAGTTGATGAGATGAGTCCTTAGTTTCTTGTAGTGGTGGATGATTATAAGGACATATTTCTGGAATATTTTCCTAGACTACCTTCTCGTAGGGAGGTAGACTTCTGTTTTGACCTATACCCCGAGATGACACTAATATCTGCATTGACATATCATATGGAACCTACAGAACATCTTGAATTCAGGGTATAGTTGGAGGACTTTCAAAGGAAGGGCTTTGTGAGACCCAGTGTTTCATCATGGGTAGACCCAATATTGTTTTTCAAAAGGTAGACCGGATCTTGAGGTTATGTCTGGACATCCGATGCATGAATTAGATGTATGTGAAGAATAAGTATCCACTACCTAGGACCGATGATCTCTTCGATCAGCTGAAGGGAGCATTATGGTTTTAGTAGTTGAGACCACATGAGTAGAACTATGAAACCCACAACCTTGATTTGGCAGCAGTAGTCTTCTAATTAAAAATGTGGAGACACTACCTTATGGACGAATGGTTTATCGTCTACTCTAACTATAGGAGTCCCAAGTATTATCTTCTCTTAGAAGGATTTTAACTTGGGTCAGAGATGATGGATGGAATTAATCTAGGACTATGACTTCAAAGTAGTCTATACTCCTACTAAGGGAAACATGGTAGCAGATTCTCTCAGTAGGAGGTCCAATTCATAGTTCATGAATAAAGAAACAAATCAATTGGACTTGTTACATTTATCCTTCATGGATAGAGATGATTCATCTTACCTCCAATTGGTGGTTGTTACCTCTCTACTCTTAAAGTGAGTTAGGGAGGCATAGATCTATGATACTGACTGTGAGTCTTTAAGTGCTTAGTTTTCCACAAGGAATACCCCTAAAGGATATTTGAAAGGTGGGGAACATGTCATTACTTTCAGAGGATGCACATTAGTATCAGTGGACACCTAGAGTGATGAGATGCATTGGGATATGCATGTGGGTGTTAAGGTGGACACTGGAGATGAAAAAATAGGTTGAAGTTGGTCTTACCTATTAATTTATAAAAAAGAGGAGCCGAGTGCTTGTTTAATCAGTTATGTGGTTTTTCAACACACCGTGTCGAGCCCCTATGATTAGAAGGGGTTTCTCTTTTCTTCCTTGGGGTGCCAGTATGGTAGTGAGAAATGATATCAATGGACTTCATGATAGATTTATCACATACATAAAGGGGACATAGTACCATATGGGTGATAATTGAATAACTCACAATGTCGGTCACTTCTTAGCTTTTCAGAAATAGAGTCCCATAGAGATCTTGGAACGCCTCTACGTTTATGAGAGAGTTTGACTCCATAGATTCCCATCAACGATAGTCTTGGATCGTGGTGAACACTTTGAATTTCAGTTGTGTAAGGTATTGTAGGAGGAATTTGGGACTCAACTGTGCTTGAGTACAACTTTCCACTTGCAGACAGATGGATAGACGGAGTAGACCATTCAGGTCCTAGAGGACGTGCTACGTGCTTACATCCTCAATTTTGGTCGCAGTTGAGAGGATCACCTGCCTCTAGTGGAGTTTGTGCACAACAATAGCTACCAATCCACCAGTGATATGGCACCATTTGAGGAACTATATGGGCAACCATAGAGATCACCGTTATGCTGGATAGACCCAGGGGAGTCAGCACTCATGAGCCCAGAGTTAGTACGGGCTACCACTGAGAAGGTGTAGGTCATCCAGGAGTAGATGAGGACTGCACATAGTAGGTAGAAATCCTATACTGTTAGGTGATAGAGACCCCTAGAGTTTGAGGAGGGAGACCATGTGTTCTTTCAAGTCTCTCCTCGATGTGGGATGCAAAAATTTGGATAAGGCAACAAGTTATATCTTAGGTTCATAAAACCTTTTATAATACTATGTAGAGTGGGTGAGGTGGTGTACCTCTTGGATCTACCTTTGTAGTTAGAGAAGGTGCACGATTCCCCAAACGTATCCCAGCTGAGGAGATATGTGCATGACCCATCACACATCATTGACTGGGGTGAGCTGAATGTTGACGACGAGGAAAATTTTACGGATTTTTCAGTGGAGATCGAGGATCAATAGGAGTGGACCCTCCATAAGAGATCGATTCCTTTAGTGCACGTTTGGTGGCAGCACAGAAATATCCAAGATAGAATGAGGGAGAAGGAGGATCAGGTTTATGATAATACCCTCATCTGTTTGGGAATCCCTTGATTTGGATTTTGGGGATGTAAAGACTTAAGGTGGGGAAAATGTAATAACTTAGATTTTCCGAGTTTTATTTTTAGAAAATTTCTGGAAAAATTCTGAGACCAGGCACTGAGACGTTGTACAATTATGAGGCCCGGTGTTCCTGGAATGGACCGTAAAAAATGTTAAGTTTCTAAATAGAGTGCGTGAGATGTTTTCTTGAAAAAGTAAAATAACTCTTAAATGAGTTCCCAAATCAGAAATACAAGGGCACCATTATGTTCAGGATGGCGGGTTTACTATAGGCGCAACTTAATTTTAGTTGAAAAACCTGAAAATGTCATAACCATAAATAAAATAATTAAATAAAATTATTTTATTTTTCAAATAATTATAACTCACGAACGATGACTCATATTGGAAATCTGAGACCACCATTAAGCTCATGAGGGCATGCTTTCCTTAGACGGGGCCTAACATTGACCGGTGTGGGACAACTGTGAAAAGTAGTTTTTGGGACATGACCATAAATAAAATAATTAAATAAATATTATTTTATTCTTTCAAATCATATAAATCATAAATCATAACTCAGATTAGAAATATGAGAGTACCATTGAGCTCATGAGGGTGTGATTTCCTTAGGTAGGGCCTAACCTTGATTAGCGCAGGTCGAGGGTAAAAGTTATTTTTTGGGTGTTTTAAGGAAAAATTAAATAAACATAATAAGTTTATTTTATTAGAAAAGGTTTAGATGAAACACAGTGATGATGAAACTATTAAATTTCATAAATAAAATAGTGTCACGATGCAGAAACTCTGTGTAACTGAAATGATGAAACGTGTTTCATCAATTAATATCCTAACATGTTTTGCGAGATCTTTGCCATGATCTTGGAGTTTTTCTTGGAGTATTCAGAGGATTTGCACTGGAGAATGATGAATGATGATGAAAAATCCTCTTCCCTTCCTCCTCCTTCAAAGGATCACCGAAAATAATGACAAATCAAAGGATCTCCAATGATGATAGTGGGTTGCAAATCAAGGACCAACGAACGTCGACATGCGACTCCATTCTTCATTGACGAATGATCTGATCCTAGGTAGGGGTTTAATTATAAGTGAATTACTTCCTTCCTTATTCTTTGGATTGATAGATGAACATGGATCAACCCACAAATAGGTTGACCAGTAGATCGATCACATTTTTTGTGGGATGGGATTTGACTTGTGGGAATTTAAGGGAGTTGGATTCACGTAATGTTTTATGTTCTTAATCAAAACTCCTAATAAGAACAAACCATGCCTACATGAAAAAATTTCATGGTAAGTCCTTCGTGTGTTCTTGGAGTGTTCTTATTCACTACCTTATTCTTTTTCTTTGTGGTGACGACAATACGCGGTCTAGGAGGGACCACGATGGTAGAATAGCTCACGGCGCCATGCGACCGTCAGCTCGGTAGGCGACCGTTGGATTGGAAGCCGGTGGTGGGGGAGGCCGTAACCAGGTGGGCCATGAAAAAGATGGAGGGCAGTAACAGTGGTAAGGACCACCAGCTCGAAGGATGATGACGGTGCAACCCATAGCAGCGACCGCGAGTGTTGGATTAGGGCTGCCGGTGGAGGCACGGTCAGACGCGATGGAGAACTAGGGTCCAGCTAGACTACAACAGGGACCCTGTGGAAAAGCAGCAAAGTGTTTATGAAGTGGTCTATGGGGTCTGAATAGACATGGAGAGCACCGAATCCTGGGCTGGATAGAGTCAGTCTACCATCGTGGGCTGGGCCAGGGTAATCGGGCCACTGGGTGGCCCAGATGGAAGAAAACCAGCCAGCCAGTGCAGGTCGGGCCTAAGGAGGATTGGGCCGCTGGGCGGCCCGATGGTTTGGACCCATGGCCCAATGGGCCGGGTCGTGTTGGCCCAATGGGCCTGGCCCATGAACAAGACTGTACTGGTTTGGGTTATCCGAACCGAGGCAGATCTGAATCGGGTTAGAACCAGGTTGGGTCGGGTTGGGTCAGAACTGGGTCGGACCGGACCCAGACCCAACCGGTCCTTTCACTAAAACGAGCATAACTTTCAAACTGTGCATCTGATTTACAAGATATTTGCAGAATTGGGACCCTTGTGATGAGATGGTCCCTCAAAAATACTCCATGTGAGTTTTCATGGGAGTTGAAATATGAATGATGGATTGAGAAGTATATTTTCTCAAAATCAAGCTCCGTACGAGCAGACCCTAGTGACCCAGCATAGGAGAAGAACTTAGTGGCCAAAAATACCTTAATGAAGAGAGGACCTCATTTTCCTAGAAGACGAGTGGGACTTAGTGGCCTGATAGAGGAGCGAACCTTAGTGTCCCAACAGACCTTATTGACGAGCGGACCTCAGTGGCCTTGAAGACGACCAGACCTTAACCACCCAATAGAGGAGTGGACCTCAGTATCCCAACAGACCTCAGGGGCCCAACAGACGATCAGAATTCAATGGCCCAGTAGACGAGCAGACCTCAGTGGCCCAGTAGACGAGCAGACCTCAGTGGCCTAGTAGACAAGTGAACCTTAGTGGACCAGTAGAGGAGCATACCTCAGTGGCCCAGCAGACCTCAGTGACGAGTAGACCTCAATGGCCCAACATATATAGTGACTCATCAGGGATGAGTCCCTCATCAGGGATGAGTCCCTCATCAGGGATGAGTCCCTCATCAGTACAAGATGTTCAACATTACAAATGAATGTCTTGATTTCTATAATTTAGGTTATACCTGTGTGAGCTGACTCTAGTAACTCTCTCTCAAATGTATTTCTTAAAGGCTACACTTCATTTACCTCTTTAGAAGTATACTTTTTGCATACTTTCCTTTGTGGTATTATGTTTTTGTTTTGGATTCCTTACAAAGTATTGTGTTACTCACCCATGCATGGGCTATGACCACACGTGTTGTGCCCCGTGCAGATTATAGATTCTTTGATAGATACCTTGGTGGTCCAACACCAGGCGGTTCCCAGTGAGATCTAAAAGATGAGGTGTACTTCTACAACTTCAGGTGTCACCCCTTCACCTACCCTTTATGTAGGTATTACCACATATGGACTTCAGGATCTTGTACTTGTCTTTTTTTGGGCTTGTATTCTACCCCCTTTACTTCCAGTTTTATACTTTTACTCTCAATGGTTGTATTTTTCATGCTTGTTTACTTTTAAGTATTGTGGGTTTGGATATGTGTGTGTGTGTGTGCATATAGTTACTCAGGAAAATGGATCCCACCTATGTGATAATTCCTTCGGTGCTAGTCGCCAGCCCCTGGACATCAGGGGGTGAGCTTGGAGTAGTCGTGACATGGGCCCTGGGGGATGGGTCATGACAAAGGGACCTTGACCATTGTGGACGAATATGGATTTGGTCATGACATTTATTGATGCTCCTATGTCAATGAGTGCATCATCAAAGTTATAACTCCCTATTTTTCCTAGAACCACAAAGGTCCCTGGATAATTGCACTTCATGGGAATGGACTGTTGGTTCAAAACATTTTCAATCATCCTAAGTTTCCTCTTATGGGTGAAAAATTCCTTAATAAACCTGACATACATAATAAATTTTTTGATGGAATATAAGAGGGGAATGTTGACTTCAACACTTATAAACATGTAATGAATTTCAGGATTGAGTTCAAAGTAATTCCTTGGCTTAGAGATGACTGAAGGAGAGTGAATTGGGTTACTTAGGGGAATGGAATGAGGTGATAGAGTGGATTCATGTTACTTTTCTATATTTTTTTCTTTTCATTTTAAATCTCAACATCTAAAGGTTCACCTGAGGATCCATCATGAGGCATGTAAATTTGTTTTCTAGATCGAAGTGAAATTTCACTCACATTACCCTTAGGGTTGTTCAATAGTTGAGTTGGGAGTTGGGAAGAATTGGATGGTTTCTTCTGGATAAGGTGGGATGTAAGTTGACCAATTTGGGTTTCAATATTTTTGATATTAGAATGGTTGAAGAAGGAAAGATATTCTAAAACAATTTAACATAGTTTATTGAAAGATGAGGCATTTTTTAAATTGGTATTACCTTGATTTGGGTTCTTAGGTAAGTGCTTGTATTGAGTTGGGAATTGGGAAGGCTCATTAGTATAGTGGAATCCAAGATGGGAAAGAGGAGGATTTCTCTTTTGAGGTTGAGGAACAAAAGGATATGGTTGTTGGAAGTCACAACCACCTTGACCATATTAGAATTGGTTTAGATTATGAGGAGGGAACTAAGGGGGATGAGAAATAAGATTAACATACCTCAATCCTAGGTTATAGGTAGAAGATAAGGGCTTAGAGTGGGGTTGGTTGGAGTTTCTAACGAGCTGACCTGATTGTTGAGGGTTTGTGTAACTCTGAAAAAATTATGCATTGAGATCTATTATATTCAAAGAATCAGATGGATTATCTTGAAGTTGTGGACATGTGTCAGTTGGATGAGCTGGTGAGCTAAAAATTACATAGTTTTTGATAGGTCTAAGGAACATAGACTATGGAGAAGATGAGGTTGGGAATTTAGTAGCCATAGCTAGTTGATGTACAAGACCTGGAATTTTAATCATCTACTCAGTCATCTTGTTGGGTTCTATGGATTTATTCTCTTGGACTTGTTTGACTTCAGAATGTGCTTGAGAATGGAATTTCTGCATGTTTTCAACCATGTTTCTTATGATATCTCAAGAAGTTTCAAGAGTTTTATCAACAAGAGCACCGCCACTTGCGACTTCAATAAGAGTTCACTCCATATCCAATAACCCCTCATAGAATAATTGGATTAAGAGTTGGTCAGGTATTTAGTGGTATGGGAAAGTTTCCAAAATATTTTTGAACATCTCCTAGTACTCATGGAGTGATTAATTTGGGAATTGATAGATAACACTTATTTCCTTTCAGATAGAATTAGTTTGAGAAGTAGGAAAGAATGTCTCTAAAAATATTCGCTTCATGTCATTCCATGTGGTTATGGAACCGAGAGGGAGGTAGTAGATCCATGAATTTGAATATTTAACTAGGGAGAATGGGAATACTTGAAGTTTTATTTTTCTTCAAAATCCCATAAAGGATTCATAGTAGAGCACACCACTTGGAACTCTTTGAGGTGAAGATGATGATCCTCACCAGCTAACTTGTGGAAATGAGGTAGAAGATGAATAAAACCCAATTTGAGTTCAAAATATACCTTATTGTTTGGATATTGAATACCAAGGGGTTGGAAATTCATATCATGGGAAATGAGTTATTTTAATGTTTTTACCTAGGATTTCCCATATCTAGTTAAATTGGATGGTCAATAAATGCTTCTCGAGTGATTTGATTATCTCTAATAGTCCTTCTAAGTTGGTGAAGAGTTCAATCAATTTCTGGGTCTAATAAATCTAATTGATTTCCTGGGAGGATACGAGGCATTTAAAGGAAAATTTAAATGATGGGGAAGGTGGTTTTTTATATGTGATTTTTTTTCATTTATTAATTTTATGAGAAGGTGATTTTTTAGTTGTGTTTTTATATATATTTTTGGTATATTTTTTCTATTTGAATTATTTTATTTTATTTTGATTTTTTTAGAAAAAAAATCGACGACTAAATGCATCATCCAAAACAATAGCACCATTTTAAGCATGAATGATTGTATTCTATCGACCGTTCAAAGGTCTAGTGATTTTCTAATGTGTATAGCTACACTCGGGTTGAATCCTCACTGATGGTACTATTTTTTTATAGTTGATTGATTTTAATTAATTTGTCTTTTGAGTGGGGGGGGGGTTGTTTGCATAGCTTAATTAAAATGATTTATGGGTTAATTGTGTTTTTTTAAATATTGGGGTGAGTTCATTATTTTGGATTTAATATTAGGATATCCTCAATCTTTTCTTTATATTGCATTAAATTAACACCCACTTCCCAAGATTATTTTGATCAGAATTCCCAAGTATTAAGGCTTTAATCCAAAACTTAAACTTAAATAGGGTTCTAATATCAATCAGTACTTGTTTATGGTAGTTTATTTATGGTTCCAATAATACATGGAATCCACATTAAAAAAAACATCTCATTAATCCATGACATTTTAAGTTCAACACACATAATGTTAACTTAAAGAATATTCAACAAGAAGAATCCATCAATCACTTAATATCCACGAATCATGAATCACACCAATGAATAATTTAATCATCCATTGATAAGTTTACTAATATGGTTTAATATTTTTATGATGATGAGTTAAAAATATAATAAAAATAATGGGATAAGAAAAGAGTTGTGCGCTGAACACACATCAAAACAATAAAGAGAATTAAAATATAGTTTTGGTTGAATGAGAAAGTGAAAGAAGAAGGGGATTTTAACTTGATTTAAACTTTTTTAAGAACATTAATATTATACTACAGAATTTTTATGAGAGTAAAATATGGTTAAGATAATTTCATTAATAATTAAACAAAATTACAATACAAACACTTACAAGATTACAAATGGAAGCAAACAAAAAAGAAAATGAAAAAAAAGAGAAGAGGAAAGGTATCTAAAGTAGAAAATTGAGTTTTGAAGGTCCTACTAGGACTTTGGAAATTTTATGGTTGATCCAATTTATTCTCTTAATTTATGAAATTCTAACCCCTTTCAAATAGAATAGGGGGATGTATTTCTAGCCCAAGGCGGTGGACTGTTTTCATTCCAAATCATCCCCTATAATTGGATCAACAAATTGTCCTCCCAGATAGCTGAATCTCAAGATATATTCTTATTAAAAGTTTTATATATTTATTTATTTTACTCTAAACCCTCAAAATTTTGCGGTTATTGGATTTTTTTATCCAAATATATGGATATTTTACTAAACAATGTCATTCTTTCCATTTTCTATTGAGTTTTTTCTTGGTCTAAAGGTGAATGAATTTTAGGCCAGTATGATGCCCTAAAATCCAAAACATTTCTTATAAAAACTATCCCTACTATATATTATATTTCACACCACAAAATATCAGCTTGATTGGATGATTTTATTGGGATAAAAGTCAATAATGGTGGGATGTGTTTAATTCTCAGATAGAATGGTGGGCTGGAATTCAAAGAATTAGTTGAGCCCCTTTTTGGTGGAGTTGAGACTTAAATTTTTTAACCATGATTAGTTTGGATATTCAAGAATAAATTCAAGTGTTTCATAAAATTTATACTTTTGGATTGAGCTAATAAATTCTATCTTCATGGTCGGTCCAATTTCTTTGGAAGATTCATTAGGACTTCTTGTGTGGTCCACATGACCCGGACCAAGATTCGGTAGGATTATTTGTAGTAAATTGAATTAGGAACCCTAAAAAATAATAATAACACAATTTGGATAAGTAGGGTGATATTTATAATTAAAATAGTAAACTAAATTGAATATGAATTAATAAAAATAATGATAAATTTTTTTATTTAATATTAAAACATGATTATTTCACACCAATTATGCACTTTTCATAAAAAATAAGTAAAGATAGTAAATAAAAAGTTATGAATAAATTAATAACATCAAGGAGCCACTTGATGATTGTAGTGATAAGTAATTATTATTGGAGAGATGTTGGGGTTGGTACTCCACCATCTCACAAGGGTGAGGGTCCCATACTATATATAGGCACAATCATCACTCACCTACACTCGGAGTGGGTTATAAATATATAGAGTGGTAATCCCCCGTTTTGAGCTCCTGTAGTGTGTGGTTTCTCTTGGGAGTTGTGAATCTCTTGGTTGTGGATCACATTAGTGAGGAGGGAGTCACTCCAAATATATCCTAGTGAGTTTGTGTTTGTCTTTGGGAATCCGAGATGGACTCCTAGAGCTATAGGAAGACTCATGGACTATGGTTGGGCTGTCAGATTGAGATCCCCTTTATCTCTCTACTAGATTTATTTATGATAATATGTATATGTTGTGATTTCATATCCGTCTTGTTATGGGTTGATATGACCTCTATTATATCTTTCTAATGCTCCCTTCATGATTTTTGGGGCATCCTACTTGGTGTGTGTATACTCACCCCTACATGGGATTTACATGAATGCATCATGTCTTATAAAGACAACAAATAGGTTAGAGGTGACTTTGGTGGAGTTTAGGGATAATTGGGTTCTTTTAATGCATAAAATGGTTGGGACTTGGAGATCAGAAGTTAGAATCTCTCATTTTTCCTTTATTTCAGTTTTTTTTCAAATTAAGACATCATTTCTGGTTGGGTGTGTATTTTTCCCCCTTCGTTTTGGTTTATATTGTCACACTCTGTTGTATTTTCCTAGATATTATTTCATTCATGTTGATAGTTTAGATGATACTATATTTTATATTCCTCTACACATTTACATGTAGATGGTTGGGCATGTGCATACAGGTACATTAGGTAAAGACCTCCAATTTCATTTATGCCTTATTAGCGCTTATCACCAAATCCTATCCTATTTGAGGTGGGATAGTAACTCATCCTTCCATTATCTAGGTAACCCAATGGTTTAGGTCATTACACCATTAATGCATCTGTAATTCATGGATAAAAGGATCATGTGATTATTATTGCATGTGCATGAGATTCTTATCAAGAGAAGAATTTGAGCGTGAAGAAACAAATGACATGAATTTTGACATATTCTGAAAACATAAACCAAATTCAATGAATTTAAATACTAAGATATTTTGGAATTCTAGGATATTGATCTAAATGACATATTTTATGGGATTTGATTTGGTGAAATCACTGTGGGGAACAATAGTGGTGTTTCCTATAGAAGGAGATGCACAAACGCAGAGAATGCTTATACCACTCAAGAAAGAGAGACCTCTTGTGTTTTCCCATAAAAAAATATCCATTGTGAAATACTGCTTCATGAAGAGTAGATTCTGAAAGCCTATTTAGACATGATATTTTTTTGGCCTTAAAATTATATTTATCACACTTGATGTCCTACGTGATGAACTGGAAACATGAAGTTCTTTGAGTTTCTAGGAATCTCTTATGTAAAGGTGAAAACACTATGAGAAGGATGTTACACTCATGTTCTGGTGAACCCTACTCATATATAAACAGTATTTCATGAAGTAGAAGTGATAAGTAGAAGTAAAATTATTTTCAGTTTCATGAAATGTGTATGAAATCTGATTTTTCAATTTACACGTTGGAGTTATGATATCGTATGACACACTTTCACGAAGGAGTAGTGGAAAATACATGAAATAGATGTGAATATATTCCAAAAAAATATAGATACCATATAAAATAATAATGATAATATTATTATGTGTTAGTTTTTACGAATAAAATGTATATAATAAAGTTATTTCTTGATGCTGGTAAAGAATATGAAGAAGAAAGAAGGGCTTCCTTGAATAGAAAGTGTAAAGAAACAGATGCAACAGAGTGACAACCCACTGATTCCTATTGGTGAAGGTTTCTTATAGTTATTATGAAAAACTTTGTTACATATTTATTTGTATGAAGAGAACAAGAACTTTTGTTTGATAATAATTCAATGCAAGTTCATGGTTATTCCTTTCCTAATGTAACCATATTTAGAGGACTATTTTATAGTGTTTGTGTGGTATTAGATTATTTCTAATCCATGATAATCTAAATATATTGAACTTTTTGTAGAGATGTATCGAGCTCATAATCAAGTACTCTTTTACCTTCTTTTTGGTATATCATTTCTGGGGTTTTCTTGGGGAGATTTGGGGGGGGGGGGGGAATTTGGATATTTTTGGAGGGGATTTAGGTAGTGCATGATTGGTACATGATTTTCCCAAACCGTGCGCCCTACCCCAAAAAACTATGAAAATCCAGATATAGGGAGGATACATGATTAGTGCACAATTTGGATAATCATGTACCCTCTTATTAGTAACTGTATGGCCCCTATGTGAGGAACACAGTTAGGGATGGTTTGGAAAACCATGCACCCATCCCAGGAAACTATGTAGGCAAATATTAATCTCATGAAAAATTATCTTAAAATCCTAAACCCCTTAGTTTTAACACTAATTCAATCTAACTTTACCCTAATGTTTTTACTTAAATTTTTGAGAAACCTTGATAGATTCCAAGGCCTTATGAACTCTATTCTTGACAAATAAAAGACTGGATTGAAGAATTTGTACCTCTCCCAGTAAAAGATTCTCACTCCGATTGGTTTCCTCCATCTCTACCATATTTCTTGCATCTTTTGAAGGGATGATTTCCTCTGTTAGTGATAGTTTAGATCTAGGATTTCGTGGATCTAATCCATTTGATCTTGGATCCGGATCTCATTATTTGTTATGAAATTGAACATTCTGCTTCAATTTGGGGATTTCTATTGGCGAGCGTCCATCAATGATCTTGAGGTAAGTGGTCTAAATTAAAAATACCATAGTCTTGATTTAATTAAATGTATATAATTATGATATTTCAATTTCTATAATTGGGAAAATACATCAGATATTTAATTGATTAAATTGAATTTCCATGTGATAATTGGGTTAAACTTGGGGAAATTGAAATTGGTTGAATTGTGATCACGAAATTGACAGGTTAATGGGATTATGTAATTGGTTAATTTACGGAATATTAAATTAGTTGATAATGGGAATTGAGGGATATTTGACACAACCTTTAAGAGTTAATGGGTTTGGATTAAATGTTGATAAATGGTTTAATAATGAATTTTTCATGTTATTCCATAGGATTAAGGTAAATAATTATGATTGATTCGATAGTTGAAATGATATACCATGATGTTAAATGTTGATAGGATGGGTATTTTTGATCAACCTTGTTGAATGTGATATATGAGATAAATGTGAGTGATTGAGAAATGGGGTGTATGACACAGACTGATGCTCCAAATACCCATGCAGCCCTAGCATTGAATTTCTAGGCCCAAATGCATGCATGCGAATATTAATGTATGGGATAGAGACTGATGATCAAAATACCAATGGTGTGTGAGATAGGGAATAATGTTCCAAATACCCATTGGGTTCTAGATACGCCATTCTATGCCCATGATATTGGCATTGGACTATGGATCCAAATGGTCATGATATTAATTGAAATGAAATGATAAATGATAACTATAGTATTGTGATATTTTATATCCCTTGGGGATAATTTAGACTCTAGCATGGGCCGAAGAAGGTATTGATGGATTGGGTGTCTTTGTGAACCTATGAAATTATGTGTTTAATTAAATTATAATGAAATGTGATAACTATTTACTTTATGTAATATAATTTATTATTTATACAGATGTATACACTATTATTGATTAAATATTGATTTAGACTCCATTGTTAGTGGCCTTTTGACTTTTACTCACAACCTACTTTAGTTTCTTGATTATTACCTAAATAGACTTGATGTTTGTAGGAAAGTATAAGGGCAAGATCCCAATGTTAGATGGTTGAGTTGGGATAGAGCATGGATGAGGGAACTAGACATGGTTATAGGACCCACTTGGGGATTAGTCAATGTGTCTTTATTTTTTTGGTTTTTTAAGGAACTTGACACATATATTGCATGAAATATCCATTGTTTAGTTTTGGATATTGTTTTCTGTTTTGGTTTATCTTGTGATATTAGTATTTATTTGGTTATGGTTATTATCATTTGGTTATTTTAATTTATTTTTATTGTTATTATTCTTTGATAAAGAGTTTATAGTCTCCCCATGTTATATATTGGACCCTCACTACTAGTCGGAAGCCTCTTGCATATAGGGAGGCCTACTTAAGGTCATGTAACCAACTGGCTCGAGGAACCAATATGTATAACCTAGGTCAGGATGTTACAATGTGGTATTAAAGGAGTTTTATTTTTATTTTCTTTTACCTTACTATTTGGGAAAGGTAGATAGTATACTAGTAAAGGTTGAACCTCGTAAATAAGCTCATGTATGGGATTAGTTACCCAATTACCCAGAGTGGGATTGTTTTTATTGTTGTGTGTTGTTATAGTAGGATGTTATTTCACCTCGAGTGATGCACTTTTTGTGTAATGTGATTATTTATTTGGATGTTTTATGAGTTTTGAATCATGTACATGAATGAAATGAGAGTTGAGTATACATGTATCATTCTAGGAACTCAGGAATTATTGTGACATGCATCATTTTTATGCATGCATGGAAAAATAGGTTTTGAGATGAATTGTTTTTGTGAAAGTGCTTTTCTTACTGGTGTAATTTTTAAGGGAAAAGGTTCCTAATATGAATTAAAAATTACAAAATGGTTAAAAATGTAGAAAACAGGAATCTAATGAGAAACATAAAATTAGAATGTGTTTACCCTTTTTAACCATGATATAGATTTAGGATGGTTAAGGGTAGTGATAACACCTTAGTTTTGACAGTGTGGAAATATATGTGGGGTTAATTGATATGAATTTATGTGAAACCCTCCAGTTTAAATTTTTTAATGTTGTATAATATGTCCTAAGACATGTGTTTGGAATTATAGAGATATACCTCCATGATGACGATTGTTGGTAGTAAAACAGGAGGACCTGACTGGAAATGAGCCTCTAGTGGTGAAACCTTAGGTTTTGATAGTTCCGGGTGAAGGTCCAGGAGATAAGTTCTGTGATAAATTTTGTCACTTTATACACTTTATGGAATGATACCTAGGGAAGGTTGTGAATAGTATGTATTACTTGATGTGGGAGTTTTAGTTGTAGCACCCTACTAATTTCACCATAGAGGGTGGACCTTAGGAAGTTGAGTTCTTGATTGAGTCTATCCAGACAATTCTTGACCACTTAGAGACTCATAATAAGAAAAGAGTCAAGCTAGAAGATTACATTTTTCGAGGATCAGTGAGGATATGGTGGGAAATTCAGAAACATGATGGACAACTAGAAAACATGGTATGTAAAGAATTCCAAGATAAGTTCTTGGAAAAATTTTATCCATAGGCACTGAAATAGGAGAGGGTAGTCGATTTTATGAGGATAACCCAGGGAAGTATGTTCATGATGGACTATGTTGGTCACTTTACTGACTTGTGGAATTTTGATCCATCACTAATAGGGGGTGAGACAACTACAAAAAGGAATTTTGAAGATGGAATTAAATATGATATTAAGTTCCAGTTTTACATATTTCTGTGGAATAAGTTTTCTGAGGTAGTGTATTAGGCTCTTATATCTAAGGGGAACCAAAATGAGTCTTCTAGTAGAGGAAAAATGGTTTTTTTCTTGATGACCAGGAGGTATGACTTCTTAGATTAGGATGCATCACTATGAGAATTATGAGTAAAGAAGTGGAAAGTAGAGTGGACTAGGGGAAAGACAACTTACTCATGATATTAATTGAGTTCTCTACCACTAGTGTTGTAGGAAACTTCACTTTCATAGGCATTTTCCCTGACCACAATTTGAGTGCTTATCTTATGGAAGTATGGGAAATATACATAGGTTCTGTAGGAACCCACAACAGATGGGTAATGATGGATAAACTAGGAAGAACCAAAGTATTGGAAGGGAGACTTCAACCCCATATAAGTATGGAAGTTAGAGTTATACTATCCATAGAGGTAGAGGTGGTGGACATGGTGATTTTGGGATAGAGATCCTATATCAAAAGAGTGGTTAAACTCTTGGGACTCAGACTACATCATAGGTAAGAGGGGTAGGAAAGTTTCATGCAGTTCATCCTATACTAGTGAATAGTAAGGTTAGACCATCGAAAGTCAGAGGTATTATTCTTATAGCTTCTAAAATTGTTAGTGCCTAATTTGTTACTGGTACCTATCATTCATTTATATCTTTACAACTTATAAATGAGTTGATTTTGGAAGTGGATCTTGTGAGTGGGGTTACGATGATCATTACACTATTGGGAGTACGATTGAGAGATATGTTTTTTGAAAGGTATGTTCTCACAAGGTTGGGGATTATTGTTTCCTTTGAGATGTATACATACTTAATATGATAGGATTCGATTTGATTTTGGTTATGGACTGGTTAGTAGCATACTGAGCCCAAATTGATTGTTATCGAAGGAGAGTGACTTTTATGTCTCCTGATGGTGACAATTATATTCATCGTGGGGAGTGGGATATCAAGTAGGTCCATACAAGGCTAGTTCATTAGTAACTAGAGGAGCTCACCTCCCAGGTTTGTAGTCTTTTGTTTGGTGATGGGGGTGTAAAGAATGATGACTTTCCACTTGTAGTGGAAAAGTTCTAGGATGTGTTTCCTAAGGAATTCTCAAGGATTGCAGCTGAGAGAGATGTGGAATTTACAATTGAGATCATGTCAAGGGTTGAGACAGTTTCTATTCCACCATATAGAATTGAACCAATAGAGATTCAGTAGCTTAAGCCTCAAATAGAAGAGTTAAGGGATAAAAGATTTATCCATCTGAGTACGTTTCCTTGGGGTTATCTAGTTTTTTTTCAAATAAAGATGATGGCATTTTGTGCTTATATATAGATTATAAAAAATTGAACTAGATGGTAGTGAAGAACTAGTATCCTCTTCCACATATCGATGATCTCTTTGATCATTTTAGAGGATCTTGTGTATTCTCCAAGATTGAATTGAGATCGGGGCATCATTAGTTGAGAGTTCAGACTTCTGATATACCATATAATGATTTAAAAAGAAGGCGTGACCTTTATGAGTTTATGGTGATGCTGTTCAGGCTGATGAATGCACTGAAAGTGTTTATGGCCTTATTAACTGAATCTTCCACCTGTACTTGGATAAGTTTGTGGTAGTATTTGTGGATGACATATTGGTGTACTCCAAGACCCATGATGACCATGACCAAAATCTTGAAATCATCCTACATAAACTAAGAGAGTATAGGATATATTCCAAGCTATATAAGTGCAAATTTTGGATTTATCAGGTATATTTCTTGGGTCATATCATCTCAGAATTAGCTATGTTAGTGGACCCATAGAATGTGCAAGCAGTTGTTTCTTAGAATTAGGGTAAAATGTTTTCTATATCCGTAGTTTTCTAGGATTAGTGAGCTATTATCAAAGGTTCAACCAAGACTTTTCCCATTTGTAAGAACCAATTTCAGGCTTGAACAAGAAGGGAATTAGGTTTTAATGATCTGGAGAATGTGAGAATGCTTTCCTGGAGTTGAATAATTGGTTGACAATGACATCAATCTTGAAACTACATGATCTAGGAGAGAAGTATATGGTGTTCCATAATTTTTATTGGATATTAATTAGAGAATTTTTTATGTAGGGAGATCTATTTGTGGTTTATGGGTCATATAAGTTAAGGCCATATAAAAAAACTAACCTATGCATGACCTTGAGTTAGCTGTAGTGGTTTATGCTTTGAAGTGTTGGAAAAATTATTTTTGGGTGAAAGGTTTACTATGTATACTGATCCTAAGAGCTTAAAGTACATATTATTTTAATTATATTTGAATATATGGAAACATATATGGGTGGATTATATTCATTCATTTTATTTTGAGTTAGCATAAACACCTAGGAAGGGAAATAGTGTTGCTAACACTTTATGTAGGAAAACTAAGACATAGGTAGTTCAAGAGTCTAGTTAAGAGTGGAATATGATGATGTTGTTAGCTGAGATTCATGTTGTGGTTTATGAGTACTAGGATAATATGACTCTCATATTAATATTATTGGAGTCCATGCTTTTGATCCGGATTAGAAAGATGTTTTATGAGGATCCAAAGTGTTTGGCCTTGAAGGAAAGCCTTGAAGGTGGAGAGTCACCTTCATATTGGACTATAGATATGGATGAGATCATCTATTCTTGGTGATGTTTAGTTGTTCCTATGAGTATGAAAGAGAATTTTATGCATGAATTTCATGCCTCTAAGTGGGCGGTTCATCCATGTTTAACCAAAATGTACTATGACCTATGTCAACATTATTGGTGGATGGGTATGAAAAAGGATATTTCAAGGTTCGTGACATGGTGCTACACCTGTCAACAGGTGAAGGCCAAGCATCAATGACCCCATGGTTTACTAAAACCATTTACCATTCCTAAATGGAAGTGGGATTAAATTACCATGGAATTTGTGGTGGGTCTCATAAGGATTCCTCGTAAGAATGATGCTATTTCAATGGTTGTGGGATGGATGAAAAAATGTAGTGCATTTCTTACCTATTTAGAAGATATTATCAGTGGATCAGTTGGGAGATATGTATGTTCAAGAGATAGTCATTTTTCACAGGGTTCTGCAGTGTATAGTTTCATATTGTGACTCATGTTTTACTTCACTTTTTTGGAAAGGATTTTAGAAAGTGATTGGTACACATATATTTTTGAATATAGGATTCCACCCACAAATAGATGGGCAGTCAGAACATATGATACATGTACTTGAGGATATTCTATGAGCATGTGTTCTTGATTTCCATGGGTCTTGGGAGAAACACTAAGTGCTTATTGAGTTTTCCT
The DNA here is from genome assembly GCA_963277665.1 of Viscum album. Taxonomy (NCBI): domain Eukaryota; kingdom Viridiplantae; phylum Streptophyta; class Magnoliopsida; order Santalales; family Viscaceae; genus Viscum; species Viscum album. Next base: position 1,721,222,298 of record OY728141.1, read on the forward strand.
ATAAAAATAGTTATCAGAAAACTACTCAGATAGAGCCATATGTGGACCTTTTATGGTAGGCCATGTAGATCACCTCTATGTTGGATGGAGGTAGAGGAGTTAGAGTTGTTGGTACTGAGCCTCATGAAGGAGTCATCAGAGTAGGTTCAACTGATTCATAAATGTATGGATACAACTCAGTGTAAGAAGAATTCATATACTGATAAATGTAAAAAACCCCTAGAGTTTATAGAGGGTGATCGTGTGTTCCTTAGGGTGTCGGTTAGATTGGGTCACCATAGGATTCAGAGGAAGGACAAGTTGGCACCTAGGTTTGTCAGACCTTTTCAGGTTGTGGAGAGAATCGGGTTGGTGGAATACTGATTGGATCTCCCACAGAGGTATAGTGATATGCATGATGTATTTCATGTGTCACAACATCAGTGGTATCACCCTAACCATTCTCATGTGATTTATATTGATGATGATGATATTGAGAACAATTCATTATTTGAGGACCATTTGATGCATGTGTTGGATCGCAGTGAGAAAGTGTTGTGGGGAAAAACTATTCCTATAGTTCGAGTTTTGTGGAAACATGGTCATGTTTAGGAGGATACATGGGAGGGAGAAGAGGATATGTAGGCTTAGTGTCATGATATTTTTTTCCTTAGAATCTTAGAGATGCTTGGGAGTATAGCTCGAGGATGATCTGTTATAAGGCAGGGATATTGTAAGATCCCAACCTTTTTTCAGAGATGTATCAATCTCATATTTAGGTACTCTTTTACCTTATTTTTGTTATATATTATTTTAGGTTTAATTTATGGATTTTTTAGTGAATTTGGATATTTTAGGAGGGGTTTTGGTTAGTACACAGTTTTCAAAAACCATGCACCCTACCCCAACAAAACATGCAATTCCAAATAATGGGGGATTTCGTAGTTAGTGCTTGGTTTGGAAAAACATGTTCTCTTTTAGTATTAACTGTGAGACCCTAAGGGAGGTGCATGGTTTAGAAAAACATGTTCCCCATCCTAGGAAACCATGTACACAAAAATTAATATCCAGAAAAATTATTTTAAAAATATCGACCCCCCTAGTTTTAACCCTTATTCGACCCCACTCAACCCTAAAATTTTTACTTCGATTTTGGAGCCTCCCAAATTGATTCAAAGGCCTTCCAAACTCCATTCTTGATGAATCAAAGACTGGATTAAAGAATTTTCACCTCTTCTAGTAAGATATTCTCATCCTGATTGGTTTCCTCCCTCTCTCCCATCTTTCTCTCATCTTTTGAAGGGCTCATTTCCTCCATTGGTGGGGTTTTAGATCTAGGTTTTAATGGATATAATAAATTTGACATCTGATCTAGTTTTTAGATCTAGATATCATTCTAAATTGCACAATTGAATGATCCACTTCAATTTGGGGATTTCCATTGGTGAGTGTCCATCAATGATCTCAAGGCTGGTAGTCTAAATTGAAAATCCAATAGTCTTGATTTAATTACATGTATGTAATTATAAAATTTCAATTTCCATGATTGAGAAATTGTATCAGAGTTTGAATTGATTAAATTCAATTTCTATGTGATAATGAATTTGGTTAAACTTAGGTTAATTGAAATTGGTTGAATTATGATCATGAAATTGATGGGTTAATGGGACCGTGTAATTTATTAATTGATGGAATATTGAATTGGTTGATAAGGGGAATTGAGGGATGTTTTTTATAACCTTGAATATTTAATGGGTTTTGATTAAATGTTGATAAATGGGTTAATGATGAAATTTTCATATTATTCCCTATGATTAAAGTAAAGTATTATGATTAATTTGATAGTTTAAATGGTATACCATGTTGTGAAATGTTGATAGGAGGGTTAATGTTGATTAAATTTGTTGAATGTAATATATGGGATAAATGTTAATGATTGAGAAATGGGGTGTGGGACATGGAATGATGTTCCAAATACCCATGAGGCCCTAGACATGATGTTATATGCCTAAATGCATGGATGAAGATATTATTGTTTGGTAAAGGGACCGGTGCTCCAAATACCCATGGGGCATGGGATAGGGAATGATGCTCTAAATACCTATGGGGGTGTTAGACACGATGTTCTACACCCATGAGATTGGCATTAGAATATGGTTCCAAATGGATGTGATATGAATTAAAATGAAATGATAAATGATAACTATGGTATTGTGATATGTGATATCCCTTAGGGATAGTTCCGACTTCAACACGACCCAAAGTAGGTATTGATGGGTTGGGTGTCTTCATGAACCAAAGAAATTATATGGTTAATTAAAGAATAATGAAATGTGATAACTATTTACTTTATTCATTTCAATTTATTCTGTTTACAATTGTATACAATTTTATTGACTAAATATTGATTTAGATGTTATTGTTGGTGGGTTATTGAGTTGTACTCACACCCTACTCGGGCCGCTTGATCGGTACCCAAATATACACCATGTTTACAAGATTGGATATGGAAAAGATCCCTATGTTAGATGGATGAGTTGGGATGGAGTATGGATGAGGGAACTGAACATGGTGTTAGGACCTACTTGGGGAGTTATCAGTGTGTCTTTATTTTTGGTTTTATTTATACACTTGACACATATATGGCATGAAATATCTACTGTTTAGTTTTGGATATTGTATTTTTATTTTTCTTAATATTATGATACATGTATTATTTTGGTTATGGATATTATCATTTGGTTATTGGTAATTTATTTACACCATTGTCTTATGTTGATAAAGAGGTTATAATCTCCCCATGTTATATATTGGACCCTTGATGCTAGTCAAAAACCTATGGCATATGAGGAGGTGAACCTGAGGTCATGTAACCAACCAGATTGAGGAATCAGTATGTGGAACCTGGGTCGGGACATTACAACTATGTGATATTTAATCATATTGAGTAGTTAACCTTATAAATACCTTTGTTCCAATTCTTGTGCTTGTGTGATTTTTTTTTCCAGTGAAGTCATATCTCTTTAACTGGAGATGATGGTTATTTCACAAGAAGAAAATTCAAAAATAAAAGTCAACTTATTCACCCCTTCCCCTCTTAGTGTTTACAAAGGTCTTGATTGGTCCTTTCAAGTGATATCACATTGAAGGTTACCTTCACTGACTCTTTGCTTGAGGTTGTTGAAAATATAATCTACTATGGATGTTCAGAAATTTATGAACAGTAATGGGATTATGATATTCAATGGGAAGAGCTATCATATTTGGAAAGATAGAATGTTTCCTTATGCTTAGTTTATTGGTTATGACATTCTTGAATTTGATATAGATTATTTCCATCTTCATTATAAGGGTGTTCTATTGATAGATACTGATAAGAAAAATTCATAGAATGATGGGAGAGCTAGAAATTACATACCTTCCTCACTCTCTAAAAGTGATTTTCTTAGATTTGAAGGAATTTCAAAGGAAAAAATCATCTAGGATAAATTAAATAATATCTATGAAGGAAATAAAAAAGAGAATAGTGAAAATTTATAAATATGGAGATTCAAGTATGAAGATATTAATATGGGTAATAATTAATCTATTGGTTAATTCATTATAAGGTGAATGACATTGTAAGAACCATTATACATCTTGGTGAGAAGTTGGAAGATTAAACCATTTTTGAAATGATCCTATGAATTTTTACTATTAAATGTGATGAAAAAGTGTCATCCCTATAAGATAGAGATCCAGATACTCTATATTTGGATGATCTTCTCAGCACTCTCACCACCTACGAGAATAGAATAGAAAAGGTGATAAAGAACAAAAAAAGGTTTATTGATAAATTTTTTCCAAATCTGCCCAGTAAGGAAAATCTAAGAATGTTTTTGAGGAGTAAGCTAGTGAATCTGATACTAAAGATGAGTTCAGTGAAATTTTTTATGAAATTATTTCTTTGTTCCCTAAAAATGAAAAAAAAATCACAAGAAAGTAAAAAGTAAATTTACTTCAGAAGTGTTTTAGTTGTGTAGTTTTTAGACATTTTAAAGAAAATTTTCCTTAATAAAAGGAAGATAAAGACAGTAATGAAAATGATTAAAATTCAAGAATATCTCTCAAGAAGAAGGAAGAAAAATCCAATTACCATTCTAAGGGAAAATTTTATATGTTATATAAATAATAAATAATAAATTATTTGTCTAAGTGTGATTAACATAGTAAGATTAAAGAAGAGGATGGTAACTTCAAAGTTGATGTCGTTGAGAAAATTTATATTGTAAAAGTGAATGATAGAAAATTAAAAAGTGAGGAAATTAGTAGTTCAAAAGAAGAATAAAATCAAATGGAATTCATGCTGAAAAGATAATTGAAAGAATTTATAGAAAATATTTCAATACATGAACGAGATAATAAGAAGTTAAATAAAGTAAATCTTATAGAAAATAATCAAGAATCATCACTCAAAAAAAGTTACGAAAAGATATTGATAATATGAAGAAGTTGGTTGATGAAAAGGATATCCTAAATTTCAATCATTAAAAAGTGTTATAAGTAAAAGATAAATATCTAGAACTTGTTCAATAAAAAAATTCCATAGTAGATCAAGGAATGGAAAGTTTCCAAAACTCAGTTATAGAATATTATGAAAATTATAAAAAGTGAAAACCTCAAAAGGATCAACAAAAATTATCCTTAATGGTTGATAAGAAAAATGAAGCTATTTAATAAAAAATAACGTTGATAAGGCCATTTTTGTAGCCAAAAAACATAGAGTTGAAAAAAATGATGTTTATATGGTTTCAAAGTCTGAACCAAAAGATGATACAACTAGAGTCTCTATTGAGGTTAAGAAAAATATATCCAAAGGCTAACCAAAACCATGGTGTACAAAAAAAAACCAAAGAGAAAGGTAAGAAAGTTGATAAAAACTAGAAACACATCTCCAGACAATATGTAAGTGATAAAAGAAAATATTAAATTTAAGGTTATTTATGGAATAGTGTAGGATTTGGAAATATATCATATATGTGTTGGTTTACACATTAACATTATAGAAAATCTAGTAAAATCCAGTGAAGTGGTTTGAGAGGGAGTCAACCCACACAATGGAGAAAACCTGAGAAATTCATCATGAATATTGAAAATAAATTCTAACCCTTGGAAACTATTTTTGAAATATATTTTCATCTTAGAAACCTTGAAAATAGACATCTTATCATGAATTTGGCACAATTTTTTTTTGAAAAATAATATCAAAATCCACATGAGAAAAATAAAAAGGCAAAGAAAAGGTGTTAGTTATTGAATCTTCTCTTAAATCTACAAATAAAGAATGAACCTAGATATTGGATAATGGTTTTTATTTACATATAATAGAATATAAAAAATTTATTGAAGAATCTAGAATATTATAGTCAAGGAACAGTAACTTTTAGAAATGATAAATTCCTCAGAATCAATTACATTGGTTCTTCTATCATTGGGGTTGATGCTAAAATCCAAAAACGACCTTTTTTAATGATGAATCATAATTTTTTTTATTAAGTAGTTCACAACTTTCTACTAATGGTAATTATTTTTTCTTTATAAGATATGGTTTCCTTGTTATATGGATTAAAGATGGGAAAGTTGTTATGAAAGGATAACATACAAAAGGAAGATTCTTTCAAGTTGGTGATGTACTGAGTTCATGCTATTTGAGTAAAATGAAATAAAATAAAATATGGCCTAAAAGGCCAGGGCATATGTGTCAGAGGAATATGTGAAAGATTACATATAAAAAATTTATTTGTGATATTCCTCATATGAAAATAAGAAGATATTGGTGTTGTTCCATATTTAAGAAAGGGAAGATAAAAAACTTAGTACATAAGAAAGATGAGATACAATCCACTCATTCCTTAGAGTTGGTTAATTTTAACATTTATGGGACCTTGAGTAAGATTTAAAAAAATTATGATAAGTAAATTATCTATTTTAATAAAAAATTTACTAAGATTATATGTATTATTTTTTTGAAACATAAATCAGAGGTTGTCAAAATGTTTAAGAGTTTTAGGAGAATTGAAAAAAAGAAATGTGGATATTCTATGAAGAAGATTTGAACTGATAATGGTGGAGAATATACTAGTGGAGAATTAAGTGAGTATCTTGAAAAGAATTTCATTCATCCTGAATTTAGTGCTCTATATAAACCACATTAGAATAGTGTTTTTAAAGAAGAAATAGAAGTTTGATTGACATGAAATGAACAATGTTGATCAAACATGATACTTCTCAATATTTTTGGATACAAGATATTATAGATGTAGTTTATGTTCAAAATAAATGTTTCTATAAGTATAACTATGATATGAATTCTTATAAGATTTATATAACATATCGACCATGAATCCACTTAAAACAGTGCTCTGGGTTGGTTGTCCACTAGGATTTATGTGTTCCTCCCCATATGCCAAAGGCTTAAGACTAGTAGCGAGGGTATGATGTGGTGATAGTGGGGAGACTATACCCTATGGTGGTGATAATAATAATGATCCAACTATTTATAACATAGTGGAATAAGGACCATAATAGTAGAATCAATACTAAACTTAGCTGAAGCATAATAGAAAACATCAATAATAAATATGGCCAAATGAAAAAAATAACATTTATAGAAGATAAAATAGGGAAAAGGTGGTCATAAAAAACAATAGGCAAGAAGGGTTTCCCATGGCCAAGAGTATCAGTACATACATATAAAATAAGCATGAAAAAACATAAAATGAAGCTCTAGATATATGTAGAGTAACCACCTAGTACACTTCCATTCATCCCATGAAAAAAGTACATGTATGATTACTAAGTTCCAAATCAAAAGTCAGATCCCTTTCTTGATATCAGAACAATAAAGATTACATGCATCCCGAGGGGCCCATGTAGGGTGTGAGTATGAACATACTAGGACACCATCAATGTGTTCCTATCTTACATCCATAATTATGTAGGTATTTACAAAATATAATTAAAAAGGAAACACACACACATTTAATAATTTACCCACTTCCCTTGTGCTTAATAGCCACAAGGAAGTGTTTACCTACTTTGGACAACACCAATATATCTCTGAATACATGCACCAAAATATATATATGGCATAATTAAAATTATATATATTTATATTTAAAGTGGATAGGACCTATGAATAAGTGACCAAGTGTTCTCTGAAGAAGATCATATCGGGTGAACCCTCAGGTCCCAACTATAAACGTATCACCTGACACCTCATGCCATCAATGAAGTAACTGAGATCCAAATGGCATGCCCAATAAATAAGTCCCAAGTTCCTTGAACCTCTTCTTAGAAAGTCCCCATTGGTTCAATTGACCAAAATCCTGAGTCATGGGGATATATATCATCCAATAAATACAAATCACCGTCGGATCAAAAAACTGATGTACTAAGGCATAATGATAAACATCTTACAATAATCTCAGCCCATAGGCCTCAACTACAATGGTAAGACTAATCCCTAACTGATGGCCCTAACAGCATCACCTGGTGGTCCATAACCATCCACTATGGCAATATATGATGAACACCTCCTCTATAACTGATGGTCAACAACATCCCCTAAGCAACAATATCCATGGATGCCTCTACCCACAATGAGTAGTAAACACCACCTCAACTGAGTCCTATCTATGTGAACATGACTCCAACAGTGTTCCATCCAACAACGGTGAGAAAAAATCACCAACATAACCTAATACACATCATTAGAAACCTCATTACCCTATGACCTAATCTCTATATTCCAATGGTTAACACCATCTAAAGTCCCATAGACCATTCCCTTAACATGACAACCTCATCACCTCAAACCGAAGACCATGTCACCTCAACCAGGTGATCATTATCACCCCATATATCTTATGTCACTCCCTCATCCTGAAAACCATGTCACCTCAATCTAGGTGATCAACATCACCTCAATCCTTTTGCCATGCCTATCACATTCCCAAGGAACCATTGCAATCAATATAAATAATTTAATTAATTAAAATCAATGACCGACCTATCCTACCTAAGTGGTAAAAGCCACTTACCTGATTTAGCATGTATATAAATGGTCTAGGGCATTCCCAATGACATCCCATGATGTCAATTTATCAAATTATAATTAAGAATGAATTAATTATGGGTATCACTCAGAAAAATTAACATGCACATTTAGTTACACACCCCAAAAAACCTGTAAAAATAAGGAGAATGCTAGGAACCACCTACCTTATACCCATAGGTGTTAAATTATCTGATATTAGCCTCTAGCTCGATCAGAAATGAGATAAATCATAGATTTAGACAAATGAAATGAAAATAGAGAAAAAGATATTACACCAATTTAGCATTAGGTATGGAGAGATAAATAAGAAAGTGAATCAAGATAATTGAAGGACTTACCGATATGCTTCCAATGAGACCATCAGATCTTGGATCAAATATTAGATGAAGAGAAGAGGCCAAATCATAGGTATATAAGGAAAAGGGATATCCCTTCCCGTATTGTGCATAAAATGAAGGAGAATGTCTGGGGAGAGAAAGAAATACATGATAGGAGAAAATGACCATTTTATCGACTTTAATGACTATAACAGTTTGGATGTAAGGTTTTTCTAACCGTGTTCCAACTATGCGGTGCTCATTGTCTAGGCACCACACTGCACACGATTATGTGCACAATTTTCCAAAGTGTGCACAGATTGTGCATATCCCCTATGTTAAAAATTTTAGAATACTTGCATGGCTATGCACCCTCACCCACATGGTTTTAAAAACTATTTCCAGTACAGAATTAGTCCATACAATTACTAATAGAAGGCCTCATGGTTTGAACAAAACATGCGCCTCAGTCCGCACTTTCTTGAAATTGATTTTCCAGGGACCATTGCACCTGAAACTCATCCAAAACACCAAGAAAATTTCCAAGACTTAAATCCATCTAAAAAAGGCCTTGGGTTAATCAAACTCTCATAATTAAGTTATGAACCCAATAGAAAAGTTTTCCTGACCACCAAACTCAAAAATTCAAAAAGGTTGGGAATTTCAACCCGCTCAAAAAACCAGGATGTTGCAGTCTCCACACCTTATAATAGATCATCCCTAATCTATAAGGTCTCACACTGATATGGTATCGAGCATACCTATCCCATATATATCAAACCAGTCTACCCTAGTCACTAGTTACGAACAATTCCTCTTGTGGGCTCCCCACCTTAGGAATTACCTACCCAGTCGCTTCATGACCCAAAACAATATTCCAATTGTTCCACCGACCATCCCCAGACATAAAATTAATCCCTTAACATATATTAATTCTTACAACTCATTAAATTCCAATTTATTCCCATGTTCTACATGACACCCATCAAGTCCCATATCTCATCAGATGATTATTTAATACCTATTCCATACATGACACTCATCAAAACTTGCATCTCATCAGATACCTAAAGATCCTGCATCTCAAAAGAAGCCAAAAATAATCCTGCATCATAAATATATATATATATATATATATATATATATATATTCATTCCCATTATAGTCCTAATGACTACGCACCTCATAAAAAACACGCATCATACCAATGGCCACAATAAATATTTGTGCCTATGCACCTCATATATATATATATCACACATAATAACCAATACCAACATACTAAACAACACCTTGTTATTCCCAAAACAACACATGAATATCGTGAATCCAAACTGGCCATGGAAAAATAAAAGGTCACACCACAATCAAGGTGTAACTTTAACTGTCTTCAGCTCCCCAGCCAGCTCTGACCCTGAAATATCTACTACATGAACCTGGCTTGATGCCCAACTACATGAGGCCTATCATCCCTATAGAGTTGCCCTAGCTACCAGCCACTGACCCCACTACTGGGTCTCTCTATCTCTACCACAATCTCTATGTGTAGATAGATCTTGGATACTAGCTCCTGGTACTTCTCCCGGTCCTACCTTAGATCCCTGAGTCTAACCGATCCTTGGTTCCCAGCTGCTCGAGAAGGCTTATTAAAGAACCTATATAGATTTCTCATCTATCCAATTTTCTGGAACTCCTTTAGAGACCAAACACACTGAGTTCAGATATACATTGTCCGAACACATTGGAATCATACTACTAAAGACCCACTCCTCAGTGGCTACCTAAATCTCTAGCATGATTTCCCTACTAAAACTCCACATGATCTTGATTATGGATACCTGAAGCATCACCACTAAGCTCACCTGACACCATCACCCAGCTTGAATATGATCAGTCCACTAGGTTCTCTTCGACTATCAGGACATATTTGACTTCCTCATAGAATGAAGTCAACCTAAAGATATCACTACCACAAAACCGGGCAAGGCCAGCGCCAACCTTTATCAGTGCTAATGAAAAAGCGCTGATAAAGGGGGGGTACTTTTATCAGCACTAAAAAAAGCATTGATAAAGGGTACCTTTATCAGCGCTAAAAAAGAACTGATAAAATTACCCCTTTACTAGTGTTTTTTTAGCACTAATAAAGGTACCCCCTTTAAAAGCGCTTTTTTAGCGCTGTTAAAGGGTACCCCTTTATCAGCCATTTTTTAGTAGCGCTGATAAAAGGGGGTCTTTATCAGCGCTTTTTTTAAAAGCACTGATAAAGGGTCTACTTCCAAAAAAAATCAATAAAAAATATATATTAATATTTATATATATATATATAATTATATTGATATAAATATAATATATATATTTTTAAATATATTTTTAAATATATTTTAGATAAGAATAGATATATAGTTACATTTAATATATATGATATTTAGTGAAAATGGCTTATAAAAAAATTAAAAAAACATTTTTAATAAATAATTTTCTAATTATTATGAAGTAATAGTCATTTAATAACAATTTGAAGACTAAAAAAATTAAAAAATTAAAAAAGATCCAAAATATGTTGAAAACGCAACTCGAACTTCAAACGGCCATAACTTATGATCCGGGTCTCCGTTTGAGCTCTACAACATATAAAATTGAAGCCTGCGATGAGCTCTACATGCTAATGATTGAGGTAAATCCCCTGTGTCATTTTTTAAGGCCAAAAAAGGCCCAAAAGGCCTCAAAAACTGAGTTTTTAGTCGGGATACCCCAATTTTTTAACATTTTGTGGATTTTCAGCCTCATTGAAGGGGGTATTATTGGATTTTTTTGGCGGGGAATGAATTTATTCCAAGGTATTACATTCATATTGATATTATTTCTTTGAAATTTTATCGTTTTTTATAATGCACTGCTATTTATAATCAAATATATAACAATATATACACATTTTTTATATATTCACACATAAAAATTTAATTATAAATGTAAATAATAAAATATATTTATAATAACTAATATCCATTTTATTTAAAATAAAAATATATGAATATTTATATACCTATATATTAATCTAACAATATATATATATTAATATAACTACATATATATATTCATATAACTATAAATATATATATTAATATAACTATAAATATATATATTAATATAACTATATATATATATTAATATAACTATATATATATATATATATTAATATAACTATATATATATATTAATATAAATATATATTACTATACAAATAAATATAACTATATATATATAGATATCATGAAATGGAAAACAAATCAAAATAGAGGAGTGGTAAGGGCTTAGGCGCGCAGGGGGGAGGTCTTGAGTTCAAAACCTGGTGGAGGCAAGGGCGTGCGCATGAGGGTGGATTTGGGGGGCTAGCGCTAATAAAGGGGTTGAGGGGGTGCGTGCGGGTGTTGGAGGGGCTGGAAAGCACTGTTAAAAGGGGGCTCAAGCACTATAAAAGCCCCCCAATTGGCAGGATTTTTTTAATTTTTTTTTTAAATTTTAATTTTTTTTTACTTTTATCAGCGCTAAAAAAAGTGCTGATAAAAGGGGTCTTTTATCAGCATGTAAAAGAAAGTTCTGATAAAGGACCCTTTTATAAGCACTTCTTTTTAGTGCTGATAAAAGGGGTCTTTATCAGTGCTTTTTGGAGTGCTGATAAAGGGTACCCCCCCTTATCTTCACTGTCTTTAACAGCGCTTTTCTAGCACTGTTAAAGGCCATTTTTAGCACTGATAAAAGGGGTATTTGTAGTAGTGTATTCACCTTCACTTTGATGGAGTGATACAATCCATCCACAAAACTCTGCACCTAAGTGATGTCATTTCTTACCATAGAATGTGAAAAATGGGATATGTATGTGAATCTAGCCACATAATACACAATGGATGTGTCTCCTTATTGTAGGTTCATGAACTAATTGGCTTGGTCTGCCCTCAATGTCTTAAAGAAGAAGTTATTAAAGAAAATGGCCTCAAAATACTTCTAAGTTATCCCCTCATGTCTTTTTACCTAAACCTGTACATCCCACTAGTGCTTAGCTGGTCCTATGAGAATGTAAGTCACCAGCTTCACCCTCCAACCCGGGGGTGTCTCAAGATGATTGAAGATAGTCTACACCAACTCGATCCAGTTCTATGCTACCTGCGATCCACCCTCACCCTAGAATAATTGTGGGTGTTGAGACTAGAACTCGCGAGTCAGATATTCCATAGATGGATCATCTCCATGACCTCCCCTATCAATACCCTGTATAACCCAAACCAATCTATCCTTGAGAATCTCATCAATCCATGGCCCAAAATCATCCATTTTATACAGCTCTCCCACCTGTACCACAACCTATAACTATGTTTCAAGATCATCGTGACCCTTAGGGGCCTCATCTAGACCCTCAAGGGCCTAATATCATGTATGGTCATGCATTACCATATCACAACCCTCTTGAAAGTCCATCAGAATCTAACTAGACAACATCAAAATGAATACCGAATACAATGGTAAAAATACATAACAATCATATATACATCATATATAGGAAAACATTTAACATGCAATACATCTGACCACCCTTAAACTCCCCTACCGAACACATGTAACAAGACATACAGCCTTAAGGCCCCTTACCCACCCATATTAGAGTTAGGTATCACATATAATCTGACCTCATGGCCCCTATCCTACCCATAAAAAAGTCATGAATCATATATCATCACGTCACATGGCCCCTTGCCTACCCATAATAGAGTTAGGAATCACATATCTTGTATATCAATCTAGGCCAGTTGAGTAGAATTACAACCAAGAGGATAATCAAGAAAAAACTATTTAGCTTCTTTATTGACACTTTAAACAACTCACCCCTTTTAACATCCCTTCCTACCCTTATCAGGGCCAGGCCCAATACTTACTATATACACATAACATTACATATCAATCTCACTGGGAACCTTATACCAAGGATGGCTGAGTAGAATTCCACCAAAATGGATAATTAGGAAAACAATATTTATATTTTTGTTGACACTTTAAATAACCCATTCCCTCTTAGAACATTCCAAGTTCCCAATTATGATCATAAGAAAACATACATCATATGAGCCTAAGTTCCTATCATGATGCATAAAAAATCCTCCCTTGCTATACCAGGAAAAGGTTCAAAACCACATAATCCAATAAAATCACACTCAATCACGTCACTCGATGTGTAAATCAATCAAACACAAAAGTGTAAAGAATAACATCAATTTACCACCCCTGGAAACTTGGTTTTTCCACTCTGCATGGGCTTTCAAGCACCCAAACACGAGATATTTACATAGTTTTGACTACATCCTACTATCCGGTCTAATATAGCTCAAATAGTAAGACCAAAAAGGAAAATAACACCCCTATGATACCATTTTTCACATCCCAACCAAGAAGCCACTTAAAACGGTTCTCTAAGATAGTTTTCCACTAGGCCTTAGGAATGCCTCCCCATACACCAAAGGCTGCCTACTAGCTGCAAGGGTCTGATGAGGTGATAGTGAGGATACTATAACCTTTGGTGGTGGTAACAATAATGGTCCATATGTATATAACACAATGGAATAAGGAAAATAATAGTAGAAGAAATAATAAACTCGGTAGAAGCATAATATACAACAATAGTAATAAATACGACCAAAGGAAAAATACCATTTATAGAAGATAAAACATTGCAATACTGGTCATAAAAAACAATAGGAAAGAAGGGTCACCTATGGATGACCATATCCATCCATACATATATAATAATCATACCAAAACTCAAAAAGAAACTCAAGCTCTATGTAGAAGGAAAACCTGGTCAACTACAATCCATCCCCTAAAAAATGTACATCTACGATCACTAAGGTCCAACTCCCAAGCATGATCCCTTAACCGAATCAAAACCATAAAGTCTATATGTGTCTCAAGGGGTTCGTGTTGGGTGTGAGTATGAAATCAGTATTCCAATCCAATGTGTTCCTTTATTACATCCATAATTATGCATGTGCAGGCATAATATAAATAAAAATCCAACACACACACATTTAATAATTTACCTCCATCCCTTATGATCAAAATTCACAAGGAAGCGTTTAACTTCTTCAACCAAAAATGATATGTCTCTAAATATATTCCAGAAAATATATAGATCGAATGCAGAACATGTATGTATATATATATTTACAGTGGTGAAGACCCATGGATTAGTTCCCAAGTGTCCCTTTAATAATACCATATCTATTAAACCCTCAGGTTCCACCTATAAACATATGACCCAACAACTCATTATATCAATCAAATAAACAATGTTCAAATGGAACACCCAATCAATAAGTCTCAGGTCCATCGGGCCTCTACTCAGAAAATCCCCACCATCTTAACAACTTGACATCCCAAGGAATGGATATATATACAATCCAATAAACACTAATCACCATTGGCTCATTAGATAATGTACCGAGGCATGGAGATAACAATCCTCCTATAATCTTGGCCCATTGGTCTCAAGTATAACATCGATCCTTATCCCCAAACCGATGGTCTCAACAACATCACCCGATGGTCTATCACCATCCACTTTGGATTTATATGGTGACCACCTCCTCCATAATTTATGGTCAACACCATCCCCTATGTTGAAATATATACAGTGGCCTCCACCCACAACAGGTGGTCACCACCACCGAAAATGAGTCCTATCTGTGTGCGCATGACTCCAATGGTATATCGACCAAAAATGGTGAGATGTAATCACTAGAATAACCTAATCTACATCATTCGACACCTAATGCCCCTATTACCTCATCACTAAATTATGATGGTAAAAACCATCAAAAGTCCCATGGGCCATGCTGTCAACCTAATGACATCATCACCTCAAAGTGAATTTTTTTTCACCTAAACCTGGTGATCATCATCACACCATATATATCAGGCCCCACCATCATCCTTACAACCATGTCGACTTAGTACAGGTGATCAATATCACCCCAGTCCTTGGGTCTTGATCATCGCATTCCTAATAAACCATTAGAATCAATATAAACAATTTAATTAATTAAAATAAATGACTGAACAATAATACCCAAGTGGTCAAATCCTCTTACCTACCTTATCAAGTATATAAATGGTATAAGTCATTTCCAATGACATCCCATGATTTCAATTTATCAAATTAGAAGTAAGAATTAATTAATTAGGGGTCTCACTCAGACAAACCAATGTGTGCATTTAGGTATGCACCCTAAAACACCCATAAAATCAAGGAATAATCTAAGAACCACCTACCTTATAATAGTAGGCCTTTGATCATCTGATATTGACCTCTAACTTGAGCCTAAATGAGAGAAATCAGAGATTTAAACAAACACCCTAAAAATAGGGAAAAATACCTTGCATGGATTTGTTATTACTTATGAAGAGATAAATAAGAAAAATAAGAAAGTGGATCAAAGGTCTTAATGATATGATTCAAATGATACAGACGAATCTTAGATCAGAGCTCGAATGAGGAGAAGAGGCCAAATATCAGGTGGAGAAGGAAAAGGGAGAGCCCCCTATGTTGTACATGAAATGAAGGAGAAAGAGGGGGATTGAAAGAAATAGGATAGAGGGGAAAAATTTCATTTTAAAATTTTAATGAACATAATGATTTAGCTACATGGTTTTTCTAACCATGAACCAACCATGCAGTGTTCACTGTCCAAGTACCACGCAGTGCACGATTAAGTGAATAGTTTTCCAAACTATGCATAGACTATGCATATCTACTATTTTAAAAACTATAGATGACTCAAATGAGAATTTCCCCCCACATATATGTTTGAGAAACCATGTACAATTTATAAGTGAGATTCATAGTTACTCCTAGGAGGCCGCACAGTTTGATCAAATCATGAACCTCTATCTGTGCTTTCCCAAAACTGAGTTTCTAGGGCCCATCACACTTGAAACTCATCCAAAACCTTAAGTAACTTAATGTGAGTTAAACCTCATCTAAAAATAAGGCCCTGGGTTAATCATACTCTGACAATTAGGTTATAAATCCCAAAATAAAATTTGGCCTGACCACCAAAATAAAAAATTAAAAAAGGTTTGTAATTTTGACATGCTAAAAAATATAGGACATTATAATGTATTAGTTTCAAAAATCTTTGTGTCACAACCCAACCCACTAGGGCCCTCTTTTTCCAGTGAAAGGCTAGGTGTGAAAACCTCAAGCCCACCTCTAATAGGTTAGGGGTTGATGATAAGAACTGAGAAGGCATAATATAAAATGAGAGGCCTTTTTCTAATGTACCAGTACTCACACACATAACTATTTCCATGAAAAAAGTGAAAGGATAAAAAGTGTTAACATCTAGAGTATAACCATAAATATAATAAACTCTAGAGAATACATCAGAGTATGAGAAAGTAATCCAAATAAAAAAGGGAAAAAATAAATGCCTAACTAGAAATGAAGTCCCAACCTAACAAAAACTAGAATGAAGGAAAACTATGAAATCCAAACTATTGATATACAAGTCTGACCACCATACATTATCAATGAACCCAACTATAACTATACTATACCAATGTTAATGATGATCTATCTATCATCTTCATAAGATAGGACATGCGTGGGGAAAACCAATGTAGGGTAGATTATATACATATCCATTAGGATGCCTTGAAAACCCTAATGAGAGAAATAGAGAGATGTAATAGTAGTCATCTCAATTCATAACAATAGGGAAATGAAAACCCGATACATATATGATCATAAATAAACCCAGATGAGAGAGAAAGAAGATATAAAACTCTAAATATCAGTCTATAGTGGATGAGTCTTCCTATAACTCTAAAAGTCCATCTTTATTTCCTAGTTACATACACAACCTCACAAGAATATGTGTGCAGGAGACCACCCATTTCTATTGTGCTCTACAACTGAGGGATCCAAAAATCCCATTGAGGACCCATTGTTGCTGGAGCTCGAAGATGGGGGATTACCACTCCATAGATAGATGACCCGAACCCAGTGTAAGGGAGTGTCATCTCTACCTATATAAAGAGTATTGGGGACCCATGTCTTGGTGTGGTAGGGGAGTACGAACCCCAGTATCTCTATGAAGATCCTATCCTGATCACTTCCATCGTCAATTATCAGCTAAAGAATAATCATGCTCAGAACACCTCACATCGTATCTCACATTCCACAAAAATGGCTACTATCACATTCAATGTGAAAGAACACTCAGGATATGCTACTCACGATCCAAAATCTACATCTCAAATAAGGTGATATGAGAGGAAGAAGTTTTGGGATAGATTAAACACCATGTATAGGGGTATACCTAGTATGTGGACCCACCTGATCATTGGGCCGTGTTCCCCTGGATATGTCTTAGAGAGACATGTCATACTAAATGGAGTATCCTTATGGAACATGTCATGTATGTCTACTCCGGGTCCTAGGAGTGTGCAACTCAAACATGGATCTGTTGGTCATGTACAACCACACAGTGTGTCCACATAGAAAAAAAGTGTGT
The DNA here is from genome assembly GCA_963277665.1 of Viscum album. Classification (NCBI taxonomy): domain Eukaryota; kingdom Viridiplantae; phylum Streptophyta; class Magnoliopsida; order Santalales; family Viscaceae; genus Viscum; species Viscum album. The sequence continues at coordinate 1,721,240,255 of OY728141.1, forward strand.
ATGACCACTAGGGGTCTCAAGGAATGTACAAATAGAACAAATCTAGGATACCGATTTGGGTGACAAGTCATGTGGCCTTGGCCACATGGTGTATGATCCTTATATTATCCAAAAACCCTATTCACTGTATAAAATGAAGTACACAATGTGTGTTATTCTTCACTACATGGCACATAATCATTTTGTTTCATAGAAACTGAGTTCTTTCACATGGAATCCTGATTTTCCTTCTCCCCTAAAAATAAAACTAATTTAAAACTTGGAATCAAAGGGTAATATATTTGGTCATCGTTTCCTAGACACTGGTGGCCAAAAAACAAAATTCAATCATCCGAAGATGAGATTCCACACGCCCTGTAGTGTTCCCTATCACCTACCACCACTCTAAATCCTTGATCCATGAAGCATAACCCACAACACATCACGATTCATCCAAAAATCACCATTCTATATGTTTTTTTCACAACCTCCTTGGATCTGGTGGTTCAATCATGGTTGAACCTACCCTGGTAACGTCAAACCATGACCCTATGGGCCAATAGTGAAGAACATGGATAATGGGGGGGAGAGATGCACAAGAATAAAGTAAATACTTCATTGGAAAAGTTTTATTAATAAAAGATTACATAAATAGGGATATCTAGGGGTGATAGTATGGAATTCCAAGAATAATCTTATTTGAAAAATGTAAATTATTGAACAAGATCATGTGAAGGGAAGATAACTTTAGATCAAGATAGAAAGATAACAAACACGTGATTATCAAAACCAATAGTTAGGAAATCCATATATAAAATTTACTAAATTTATTTAAGATCGATCATTGGTGAATAATGTGTCCTCTAGTGATAAAGAAGACTCACTGCATTTGCCACCTTTCGATCCACCTCGATCCAATCAATGTAATTATTCAATATCGATATATTAATGAAGAATTATCTCTTATAATCCACCTAGGGTTATGAGGCTAACTCTATAGGTATTTCATAATGACATACATATAGATTGAGTTAGGTTAGGTCAATTAAAATAAATAAATAAATTTAATTATTTAATTTAATTAAATTCACTGCTAATGGATGCCTCAACTGGGTGTTCGGTGCTGACTAACCATAGGTCATGCCTAGGGTAAAATACAAATTCTGTAATCCATCATGGTTTTGGATTTCCCATCTAAGGTCTCAAAAAATGGAAAAACAAAAAATACTAAGACAATGCATGCACATGTAATAAAATATATTAATATTTTTAATATATTAATTTTGTGGTCTTGAGACACCCAAACACCACATTGAATCCAAGGATAAATAAAAAAATATGCATAGATATGTTCAAAGTACTAATACATAAAAAATAGTTGTTAAATCCTCATATCCTGTAAGTATTTCCATCTTGAAAAGAACATTCTTGAAAAAAAGGTGAGGGTACTAATACTACATTTTCCTTTGTGAATCCCAGGAGCTCTCCTATATGCGCCTATGTTTTCAAAGCACATAGACCAAGGGGATGGTCCAACCATGTAGGATCCTCTATAATTGATCCTCGATCTCCACTGGGTTCTTCAGAAAGGTGGATTTAACCTCAATTTCCATCTCTCCCTAGTCAACAACATGCATAGGGTCATGAAAGTATCTCTTCATCTATGAAACATGGATGAAATAATCCACACAGTCCAATTGTGGGGGTAGGTCTAGGCAGTAAGAAACCTCAAAAACCCTTTGTAGGATCTAGAATGGCTCGATGAACCTCCGGAATAATTTTCCTCACTGAAAAAACCTCTATAATCCTCATCATCAGAATATTATAAGGAGAATATGGTCTCCCTTATTGATGTATAAGGTCCCATGAAATTAATCTATGAAATATTTTTTTTCTACTCTGGGATATCCTCATATGCTCGCAAATCACTTGAGCTTTCTATATCATCACCTACACCACATCTTTCCCAACATGATATGTCTCACCAAACTTAGTACACTATAAAGGTGACCTAAAAGGTCACCCATATTGGGGCTCAAAAGGTTCTATGCTGATATTAGAGTGATATATATTATTATATTAAAATTATACTAAGGTAAATTGATCCTCCCAACTCTTACCGAAGTCAAACACATTAGACCTTAGTATATCCTCCATCAACTAGATAGTCTAGTCGATCTAGCCACATTTCTTGGGATAAAACATTGTTCTCATCCCCAAGTGGTTACTGATGGCCTCCAGAAATCCTAACCACAATTATAACATGAACCAAGCATCATGGTGGATATGATTATTGAGGATATCCAATGGAATCAGACAATCTCCTATAAGTATAACTATCCAAGACTCTCCACTGAACTCAGCTCCCTAATGGAAAGTAAGTGTACGGACTTGGCGAGTCACCAACAATCACCCATAATACATTGTGGACTATCATTTTCCATAGAATCCCCATCACAATTTAAATGGATATGAAATCCCATTTCTACTCCAGAATATCACGAGCCTATAAAAAAGCTATCAGAATTAGGTCCACAACTTTTTCCTGCTAACATGCGAGACATCAAGAGATGAAGTCAACTATATTTCACCTCATGACAGCCCACCAAAACTATCACTAAATTTTATTTTAAATCTACACCACATCAATATGTACAACTGAGGTGGAAGTGTGAAACTCCATCATCACCTATTCACACAATGTGACCAAATACACTATCCATCCCTTGAAAATAATTACATGCACCCCTCCTTTAGAAAATTCATCCGATGCATCTCTTAAGGATGTACTATCATGAAAAACATCATTGTTGATGTCTCCCAACTGACCCTATCTCACACACTGAAGAATCAAAGGATTCACCACCATCGACAAAAAATAAACTACACCCCCTCCTCTACTAGGATCAACGGCAATAAATCCAATAGTTAGAGGCCTCCTCTATTAAGCGATAATGAGACTTACTTCTAAGGTAATTTTACACCATTTTTACCTTCCCAAATATTATAGAATATCTCTATGTTATAATCCTATAGGAAATATAACCAAAACCTATGTATTAGGTTTAAATCTCTCTATGTGAAGATGTACCTGAGACTCTAGTGGTCTGACTAAATAATTAAACACTCTCTTAGAAGATAGTACCTCTACATCATTAGAGAAAAGACTATCACTAAAAACTATAGGTCACGAGTCATGTAGTTTTTCATGTGGGGTCACAATTACCACAACCCATATGTGATCACCACCCACCTCTATATCAACACTCAACCAAGACCATCTCCATAGGTGTCAAAAAACACTATATACTCCACTCACTCCTTTGGTAGTCTTAACATAAGAGCACTGGTCTACCTCCATCTCAGCTCCTTGAAGGCTCCCTCAGACTACATGGTCTAAGAAAGCTAATACCCTTTCCATATCAGGATGGAAAACGGTGATGAAATCCTATAGAATTCCTCCACAAACCACTAATAATTACCCTGAAAAGAGAAGAAAACTTCATGCATTCATCATACTGTTGGGTGGATCCCAAGAAATCACAACATCAATCTTCTCCTAGTCCATAGCTAAATCATGATTAGAGATGAAATGCCCAAAAAATTGAGCCTTTTAGATCCAAAACTTTCACATTGAGAGATTACCATAATGTTGGTTCTCTAGGAGTAAGTTTATGAACACCCTTAAACACTTTACATGCTCATCCTATGATATATATTAAATGAGTATGTCATCAAGGAAGAAAACCCCAAATCAATCCATGTATGGATGGATGATATGATTTATAATAGCCATAAACATAATGGGGGAATTAATCACACCAAAAGGCATCACCAAGAATTCATAGTGTCTATAGTGGCATTGAAATATCATCTTCGAAATGTCTTCCCCATGAACCATCAACTAGTGGTAGCTGGACCTAAGAATTATATTTGATAATGAACTTGTGCCTCCCAACTGGATGAAGAGTCCATCGATCCTCAACATTGGCTAAATGTTCATTATAACAACCTACTTTAGTTGATGATAATTAATATAGATCCTACGAAACCCATATTCCCTTTTCATAAAAAAACTGGAGCTACCAAGGGGGACACACTAGGTCTAATGAAACCCTTATCTATAAGGTCCTCCATTTATACCCCAAATCCTAGATCTTGGTAGGGGTAATATGATATTCCTTAAAAATATTTTGATGGAGTCTCAGGATGGAGGTCAATGAAAAAGTCCACCTCTTATTATGGAGTTAGTCCCAAAACATCTTTAGGGAATACATTCATATAGTCTTATACTAGAAACAAAATATAGATAGATTAATAGCCCTCTATTCCAAGGTCTAAACTCAACAACTTATGGGTGATGGGTTGCAACTTCCTACCTATAAGACCCACTAACTTAGCAATATGATCTCTCTCGCCTACAAAGGAGAATCACATCCCATATAACTAAAGTCATCTAACTCACCTATGATGATAGTTAATCTAGGACTATAACCTAGAAAAATAGTCCATACCAAATATTATGTTATAATGTTTCATTGTGATGGACAATAGGTCCAAAAATAACCTTTATCCACTGAACACTAACTTTCACTACCAACATGTTTGTGATATCGAAGAATAATTCCTAGTAGGAACCTATAACAAATAAATATTACTTGAAGTCTCAACTGGGAGATCTAGATTCCATATAAGGGATTAAGCTATAAAGTAATGACTCATTATTGTTTCTACTAGTACTTGATCAATAGTAGAAAAGATACAAATTGTACCTCGAATCATATCATGCATATCCTAGTCATAAACCTCTATATCCCCCAGATACCCACAGCCTCAACCGCTATCTCTCTAAGATTGATGTGGGATACTTGTTGGTGGTGGTGGAAGAAGATCATAGTGTTAGTCTCCACCAGTAGATCCTCCCTCTGGAGCTCTAACTAATCCTTTATCTACAATGCCTTCTAAAGGATGCATTGACCATGCCTGGGAGATCCCTAATCATGATAATTATTCTTCCATTGTGGTCCTTCCAACATCATCCAATCCTGATCAGTGTGATGGGTTGGGAAATCACATTACATGTGTCCCATCCCATCATAAGAATAACATCATCCATCACTATGATGACCATATCCTCTTAGAAATCCAAAATCTATAGATCCATGCGTCTGAGTCTGGGTATCGGTATGCCTCATGTGATGATACCATGGCATCTGACGCTTGCTTGTTGTTATAGAATAATCAGCCACATGATTTCCACTAACAAATCCAACCACCCAATATCCCTTTTTAGGAAGATCTTAGTCACTCGAGATCGCTCTAGTACTCTAGCATTGGTCAGTAGACACATGGAGACCACACTGGCATGATGATCTCTGTAGATACCATGTTAGAACTTCTATTTTCAGAAGAAACCATCCTAAACCATATCCAATGAGTAACATTTGAGTTTAGTGAACCTCAAAACACACTCTAAAACATTCATGTCACCTTACTATAGCTCAGGAAGTGCCTAAATCCACATAGATCATAAGAATGAAGGATAGTACTCATCATGAAAACAATAGCTAGAAATCTGACCATAAGAACATCATCTCATCATGAGTCATGTCATAAAACTCCACCATAACCTTACTACACCAAGAAAAATACCAGCTTTTAAAGAAACACTCTGACCATTTAGGCTCTGCACGATACTAAAGACTCATATAACTGAATCAATAAAATCCTCAACTTCCTAGGGATCTAGATCACTAGGGAACCTCTGTAATCTCTAACACTAGAACTTAGGGAGTGCACTAATACTGTGCGCATCATCATCTATCCCTATTGGTACAAACTACTACTCAATAGGTGGGATGATACTCCATACTCGCCTGGAGTAGCCACATCACGAGATGTCCTCTAAACCGAGGATTCATCACTCAATAGATCACTATCATTATCCTATATCAGTAACCTGGCTAGTTGTCTTTGAAAAATCATAATAAAAGTGATTAGTATATTCCATGGTTAGATGAGAATATATATAGGGATATTACATAAGAAGGATGGTAAAAATTCTCAATCCTATATGATATATGCACCAATGGTTCCTTGGAACTAGTGTATCAGTGTGCCGAGTTGAAAAATAGGTAGTCAGCGTGCTAGTGAATGGATATGTCGGTAGCCAAAACAACACTGGGTTCCCTTATATAAAATATGAACCCACAATACATCAACATAACTACTCTATATTCTCAAAATAATCCTAATAATGGGTATAATTCCAAACACAAACCTGAGAATGAACCAACTTTGAAACTACTCTATCACCAGCTAACCTAACAGGGCCCACCTGGCCAGTGATAAGATAGGCGTGACAACACAATTACCACCTTAAATAAGCTGGGGGTTGATGAAACATACCAATAAGGATTAATATTAAATGGTAGGCCTTATCCATAATTACATGTATGCCTATAAAAAACTATCTCCATGAAAAAATTATAAAGGAGTAAACAAAAATAGTAACATAAAAAATATATCTATGCATGAAATAAACTCTAGGGAATATATCAGAGTATAATAATGTAAGAAAAATTGTAAATGGGAAAAATATATTCCCAAATAGAAATGGAATCCCAACCTAAAAAAATTGAAATTAAGGAAAACCTAGAGATCCCAAATCATGATATCCATGTATGACCACAATACGTGGTCAATACACCTAAGTATCACTATGCTCCACCAAAGTCACTGATTATCTATCCACCATCTTTATAAGACATGAAATGTGTGGGAAAATCTCATGAATGGGTGAGTATGTACATACCTAGTAGGATTCCACAAAAACTTCAAAGGGAGGAATAGAGAGATACAAAAATTGTCAGTTAAATCCATAGAAATAGGTAAACAAAAACCTAATACATGTATTCTCATAAAGAAACCCAGGTGAGAGAGAAAGGGGATATCCATATATATAGCCTAGTATATAGTATATAAGTCTTCCTACATCTCTAAATGTCCATCTCTAATTCCCAACATTATACACAACCTCATCATAATCTGTGTTAAGGGGCCTGCCCCTCACAATTGTGATCTATAGCCGAGGGAGACACAACTAGCATGGAGGACCTGCTCGTTGTAAGAGATCTAAGATAGGGGAGTAACACTTTATAATAGATAGAGTAACTATTACCAGTCTAGGGGAGTTCCATATCCACATGTATATAGAGTATATGAGGCCAACACCCTAGTGAGACAAGGGAGTACTAAAGCTGACATCTCTTCAATGATGCTATTAGGATCACTGCCATAATCAAGCATTACCTAAAGATGTTTCATTATTAGAACACATATCATCATATCTCAAATACCAAATATAATACTACTATTGTGTTTTATGTGAAAAAATACTCAGGAAAGGTTACTCATGGGCCAAAATCTGAGTCCCAAAGAAGAAGATATGAGAGGAATAAGTTTCTAGAGGGATTATATGGTGTGTATATAGGTCCACATGGAATTTGGCCCTACCTCAACACCTGTATGTGTTCTCCCATAAAAATAGATTGAATATTCATTTCATACTAGATAATGTTTCCTCTTGGAACACGATGTTTATATCCACCTAGGGTCCTAGGAACGTACACCTGACACACAGCTTGGATGGCCACATACAGCCACACAACATGTCAATGTGGGAAAATGATGTGTATAACCACCCATGGTCTTAGGTCATGTACATCTATCAAAAATCTTGGATACCAAGGTAGGGTCACATGAAATATGGTTCTGGGCACATGGAGTGTTATCCTTAACTCATCCAAAAACTCTATCCTCTATGGAAATTGAAGTACACAACATGTGTTATTTTGCATTAACAGTGTGTAGTTAGGTTTTTCACATAACCCTGGTTCTTTTATAAAAAATTATAATCAACCTTCTCCAACACTAATATCCCGATTCTACCACCTGAAATTATAGGGTAACTCCTTCAACCATCATTTCTTGGCCTTTAGTGGCTGAAAAATAGAATCCGATCATCCACTAATGAGACTTCATGTGCCCTGTAGTACTTCCTATTTCTTATCACTATTCTAGATCCTTGATCCAGGAAGCATCAACAACAATACATCCCAATCCACCCATAAATCACCATTTTGTACATTTTTTGTACAAAATCCCTGAATTTGGGGGTTCGATCACACTCAAAACAGATCCATCAATGTCCAACCATGACCCCATGGGCCAACAATGAAGAATGAAAAGAATGGTGTGAAGAGATAAAGAAGAATGAAGTAAATCATTTATTTTCTAATATTTCATAGAAAAGGATTACATAAATAGGGATATCTAGGTGTAATATCATGTAATGTGAATAATTATCTAATTTAAACAAATAAAATTATAGAATAGGTTCATGTGAAGGGAGGATAACCACAAATCAAGATAAAATGATAAAAAAATAGTTTCATATAAAAAAATGAAAAAAATCTATAAACAACATGTCCTAAATCAATTTAGGATCTATCATTGGTGAAAAATTCACCACCATTGATGAATAAGACTCACTGAGTTCACTAATTTTCAATCCACCTTTATATAATCACTAGAATTATTTGATATTGATATATCAATGAATAAAAATCTCCTATAATTCTCTCAGGGTTATGTGGAAAACCCTAGTGAAATTTATTAATGACATATATATAGAGGGAATAAGTTTAGGTCATTTAAAATAAAATAAATAAATAAATTTAATTATTTATTTTAATTAAATGCACGTAAAAAATCAACCTTAACTGGATGCCCAGTGCTGAATAACATTACATTGATCTTAGGGAAAACCCCACGTTCTTGAATTAATCATGTTTTGAAATTTACCATCTTAGGTCCTAAATAATGGAAAACTAGATTCACTGAAAGGATGTGTTCCCATACTTTAAAATACATTAATATTTTTAATAGATTAATTATGGGGTCCCAAGACACCTCAACACCTCTATAAATTCGAGGATAAATCTAGATATATATATATAGAAATATTCAACGGAAAAATACATAAAAACCAGAGTCATTACACTAATGGTGTTTGAAAATCCTTGCATTAAAAAAAATCAAAGGTGTGAATCTTGGGATATTTGATCCAAGAGGTGTTGATGGAATATTTCTTGGTTACCCACCCAATAGTAGAGGATAATGGTTTTATAATAACAAAACATGAAATATTTTTGACTATGTATATTTTAATGTTCATGAAAAATATGATAAAAATGTTTCATATACAATTGAAGAAGAAGATGAGAATAAAGATGAAGTTATTATAGTTTAACAATGTAATAATGCTCTTAAAGATAATAATTTTATTAAATATTATCAAGATGAAGATTATGACTCAGGAATATCAAGTGATGAGGAAAAAATACATTCATCTCATCCTAGAATGAGGAAATAAGTGGAAGTCCAAAACATCGTTGGAGATCAATGGTAATAGGTTCATACAATAAGATAATCAAGGTTATTTTCACAAACAACCTTATATTTATAGATTATAACAAAGTATATTTATGAATCATTGGATCATCAAGAGTGTATTGATTCTATGAATATAGAACTATGTCTAATTAAGGAGAATGATATTTGGAAACTAGTACACTAACCAAACAATAATAATTTTGTTGGAAAAAGTGGTTGTTCCGAAACAAGTTGAACGAAAAAGTTTAATTGATAGGAAAGAAGGCATGGATAGTTTTTAAATTCTAATATAAAATTTAAGGAATTGATTTTTAAGAGACGTTTACTCTAGTGTTGTGATTAGAAACTATTAGAATATTTTTTCTATCACATAACAATATAGATATATGATTTTACAGATGAATTTAAATTAAGATTTTTTAAACAGAGAGCTCAATAAAGAAGTTTATATTTAACTACCATGTGGATTCATTATTAGGAATGTTGGATGATACGCATGAAAATTGATGAATGATTTATATAGGATAATGCAAGATTTGAGAGTCTAGTATTAATTATTTTATACTTTCTTAAAGAAACTGAACTTCAACAAATAAAGGGATGATAATATAATCTATATAAAGAAATATAAATAGGTTTATCTTATCATGGTTTATTATATTGATGATATCATATTCATATATAATGATGAAGAAAATTGTGAGAAGTTTGCTGAGTAGATGATGAATCTTTCTGAGATTTCCACAATTGGAAAACTAAAATACATTCTTGAATAAGAAATCTATCAAAATAAGAAATACATTTTTCTATCTCAAGATAAGTATGCTATGTAAATATTTAATACTTTTGGAATGGAATACTCAAAGTCTATTTCCAAACTAATATTAATTGGAATAATTTTTTCCAAAGATGGTGAAGGAAAGAAGAATTATCCTAAAGAGTTTAGAATATTGGTTGGAAGTTTCTTTATATGTAATGGTTTCATGGATAGATTAAGTGATTATTGTTAATCTATATTCTAGGTATAAATGTACTCCAAATAAATCTCATATAATGTATAGAAAATTAATTTTTAGATATATAAATTTCATAATAGATTTTGGGTTGAAATATGACAACACATGAAAGATTGATATATTTGGTTATACAAATATTGATTGGGAAGGTAGTGTAGGTGAAAGAAAATCCATATATGGTAAAGTTTTTTTCTTAGGAGAATGTTGTGTTAGCAGGTATAAAATGAAAAAAAATCAGTGATTCTCAGTACATCATAAAGAAATTATGTTTCCACCACTCACATTGCTACACAACTTATGTGGATTAAGACAAAATTTTATTATTTATTTATTGATGTAAAGTTCCCCTTATATTAGGAAATAATGATCAATGTGATATAAATCTCACTAAAAATCCTGTGAAAAATTCTCAATCTATAAACATTGATATCATATATCAATTAATCAAATAGTATATGGAGGTGTATGAACTAAAACTAGAGTATGTTACTAAAATGGAGGCAGTCACTAATATTTTCACAAAATCACCATCTAAGGAAACATTTTATAAGCTAAGGATGATCATGGGTGTTACTCATCCCTCTCTTCAAGGTATGTGATTCTGTCCCCTCTCCCCTCTTATCACTGGATATTGTTTTAAAGGGGGATAATAATTTTATAACATAAATCTATTCATTGGTATGTATTTCACATTTCAAGGGAAATCATGTATTTAGGAATGGTTCTTAAAATTTATAAGACATTATTTAAACATGTGAACTATTTTAACAATTTATTTAAGTGGATATAGAAAAAGTTTTTTTCTTGTAAGAATAATTTGTGAAATTTCAAATTATAAGGAAAAGGTTTATTATGAAGGTTCAAGAATGGTTTCTTAAATCAGTTCTTATGGACAACATGGAATTATTTTCCTATGATTCTTATTTCTCTACTCAGTTTTCCCACATAATCTTAGAATTGTTGGATAAATAATCCATTACTTCAGTTAAAAATTTCAAGTGATTTATGTTCCTTGGTTGAAAACAAAATACAAAGGGTGAGATTGTTGGGTCCCTATTTTTTTAAAGATAATAGGTATAAGAATGTTTTATTAAAGTTTTGTCTTTTTTTGATCAATGTTATTTACATAACATTTTTAGGTGCATAAGTCACATAACATATTCTGATGATTGTTGAACTGGTCTTATATTCAGAAGACATGTGTCACTAAGTGATTTGACTTAAGACATTTTTTACAATAATGGATAAAATGAAATGAAATATTTTTGGATGATGATGAGAACTTTGGAATTGGTATTCCATAAGAAAAAGGGGAATTAATGAATAAAATAAAAAAATTTATTTTACTTGATTGTTTTTTAATAGTTTAATGCCATGAAATTTTTTATTTATCATGAGGGAAGAATAATGTGTCCATGCATGCCTTTTTTTAAGAGTCCACACATTATAAATGCATGATATATCATCTATTTCATATGTTTATTGATATATTGGTGTTGTATTTATAGAATATTTCAATTATATTTATTCAATGGGTTGAGAAAAAGGATGGCCAACCACATGCCAACTAATGCCCACCTCAACCATAGATGTGGGACCCAAGGATATACCATGTGGAAGGCAGTTAACCTTACCATCCAATGGTATCAGGTGAGGAGGGAATAACACCCATAGGGATCACTTTTAGTAACCACATGAGGGTGTGAGTATAGAACCCTATGGACACACAATGGTATGCACAAAGCGGTGCTATGCCACTTTTCCAAGAAACACAATAGTGTGTGGTGATGTGAGAAAGTGTATCTGGGTGCTGACCTTGGTTCCATGGTTCGAGGGGTAGATAAAATGGAAACTATTATTAAGTAGTTCCAAACCAAGTAAAAGTTAGATGTGTGATGTAAGTGGTGTGGGAAATAGTCAACCATCATTTAAACATATAGATATTACATTCTACATTTGATAAATTTAATTAGATCCATTTAATATCTCTATAGTGTTTTATTCTACCTTTGGGTTGAGGGTTTTCTACTTTCACTGGAGTAGGTTGAGATTACTTTATGAAATGATTCCAAGATGATCTATCCATGAATTCGAGTTCCATTTGAATGTATCAGAGATTATAATACAATAAAAACATTATTGAACTTCATTTTCATGAATAATAAAATGTTGAGAATTTAGAAGAGGATAATATGAATTTTCAGGAGGCTATTAATGAATCTATAATGCATTGATAAAAGGATCATCTGATTATTATCACATGAACATGATATTCTCATCATGAGGAGAATCTAGGCATGAAGGAATAAAAACCATGAATTTCAACATATTCTAAGAATATAACCCACATTTGATGAATTTGAATGCTGAGATATTGAAGCATTCAAGGATATTGATTAAAACAAAATATTTTATGCGATTTGAGTTGGCGAAATAACTGCAGTGTAAGGAAGTACTGTCTTCTATAAAATGAGAGGTAATGATGAAGATTACATTATTGCCACTCTAGAAAGAGAGATATATTGTGTTTTTAAAGATAAATAGAGCCACCACAAAATGATATTTCATGAATAGAATATTCTAAAAGTCTATATGGTTGTGAATAATTCAATGTGGGCCCTAAACTTGTGTTTTTTAAACATGATGTTCCTTGTGAAGAACTGATACTGTGAAGATCTTTAGGTTTGTGTGAATATATTATGTGAAGGTGAAAAACCTTATGTAATGGGTTTTTCACTTGATTTCTTGTAAACCCTAATCTTATAAATACACTATTTCATGAAGTAGAAGTGATAAGTTGCAATATGTTGAATGTTATTTTCATGAAAAGTGTTTGAAGTCAAGATATGCAGTTTATGCATTGAATTTATGATATCTCATGATACACTTTCATGAAAGAGTAGTGGATAGTGGAAGAAATACATGTGGAGATAATCTAAACATAATATAGATATAAAATAAAAAAATATGGATAAAATTATAATATTCTAGGTTTTATGAAGTCCTTGTATAGAAGGAATTTCATAACTACTTATGGCTAGAAAGTGAAGAAGAAAGATGAAATCTAATGAAGAGAAAGTGCGAAGAAACAAAATAAGCATAATGAAAACCAACTGATTTCTATTGTTGAACATTTCATATAGTTATTACAAAAAACATTGTTATATCATTATACATGTAGATAGGTTAAGAACTATTGTTTGATCATAGTGAAATGAAAGTGAAAGTTTATTACCTTCTTTATATAACCAAATCTAAAGTATTTTTTTTCTAGTGGTTGTGTGGTATTGGATTATTTCCAAAACATTACAAGGAATAACTATACTTATTTTGTAGTGAAACTTGTAAATAACCATGTTTATATGGTTGTGATTGTGTGATAGTTTTTTTTGTGAAGACATATCTATTTAATATGTGGTGAAGGTTGTTTCACAAGAAAAAAAAAATTAAAATAAAAATATCCTTGATTCACCCCTCTCAATGATCACACAGTTCCTAATTTTTCCTTTCAAAAACTAAATAAAATTTTCCAAAATATAAATAATTACCTCCAAATATAATCACATAAGACATCAAAATGGGTATATATGCCATAAATTTTTTGATAAAACATAAAATTATTAACCCATGATTTAATCCACAACTCTTAAATTATACTAATCTAATAACATCCTAACCTTTAACACCATCTATACTCAGATCCGATACTAATTGAGATTCCTCAAAATTGTACTCCGGAATCTGGTGTTAAAACAATAATACTTATAAATTTCCATAATAACAAATAAAGAAACCCTAAACTAAACAAATATAATTACAATATCAATAAAAATATTTTTTTTACAAACATACCCAAGATCAGTTAGGTTTAGAGTTTTAGATCATTTTTAAAAGCCTTTAACTAACAAAACCCATATCTTTATCATCAAGTATACATTTTACCTACTAAAACAAGTATTCTTTATTTATAAATAACACTTTAATATCTCCCAAAAAATTCCTTATAGATGATATCTATCCAGACATATCATATAAAATACTCTTATTCATAATTTGGGGAAAGGAAAAGTTAAATATAGTTAACTTAAATACACAGTAAGTGTAAACATATGTGATAAAAATCAAAGATCATAAGTGATAATAAGATAAATAAGTTAGTATGAGAACATAATCAAGGTACATGAACACATAATAATAAAATCATACCTAATAAAACATTTATCATAAGTCATGAGTCATAACATAAGGTTTTTGGAATAAAGAATTAGATACCATTGGATCATTTCATCATAAGATTATCACAAAAATATAAAACATGAAATTATATGCATAGGAAAATTCTCACTATAGATACAACATAGCACAGTTGGAAGAGTCTTAGAGTGGACTGGGTTTACTCTCCAATACCTTACATGTCATATTAAGAGATATAAATCATTTCCTAAGGGATATATAAGCCTAGACTGACATGAGAGTTATTGAGAATTAGGAAAAATTAATATTTATAAAACCATAAATGATACTTAAAAGTCATGAAATGGTGAGTATGGGTGTCAATTACATAGGGAAGGATAATGATGAATGTGATTGGCCAAAATAAAAATTAAAACAAAAACAACTAAAAAATACACAACAAACATGATGGTTATGAAATGATGAAGTGGACTGTGTAGAAAAAAAGCGAGGTATGAATGTGATGAAATAATAATAATAACACAATGTAAGAAACTAATAGTTATTAATATTGTAGAGATCAGACTGATATGAATGGATTAAAACTATTTTATATTCATACTTAATCTTAGAGAAATTATATTAGTGCTTTGAATAATGGCGTTGATCTACTGAGCGCTTGCATTAGTGTACAAAAAAACTCTTTAATAATTTATTAAAAATGATCTCTTAATAATCATGTAGGAATTGAAGTGTTATTTAATAGAGAAGATAAATTTAAACATTTCCATTTTTATTAATTTAGTTAAAATTAATAGGTAGAGTGTCCACTATCCTCACCCATCATTATTTTGAATAATGTAAAATTGATGCTCATTAAAAAAAAAGATATATCTAAGATTAAGTTGCACTGATACAATAATAGAAATTAAGTTTATAACAAAATAAATACTTCAAAAATACTAATCTAATTAATAAAAATTATTTAGCAACACATTTTCAAGAAAAAATCAATAAATTTATCTCAGAAATAGAGTAACAGAAAGAAGAAGAATGAATTGGGAAGATTCTCTTTCAAGGTTCCCACATCTATCTAGATCTAACTCAATTGTATCCTACACTGAAAGTGGTTTTTAACTCCTCTACGAGCTGTGTTCTCTCCCTGGTTAATTGATGGATGATTTATTACGGGTCCCGGATCACTGATGTATCTTCATTCATTTTAACAAAACATTCTGTGCCAATATCAATTGTGATCTCATGGTCACTACTTGGTAACCTATTTTAATGTCTTCCAAATAGCATGCCTTTACTATAAATATTCATCCTCATGTGACTTGAGTTTTGTTCCCTCATAAAATTTCACTCCTCACACATAGTCATGTCTCTAATACAACAATAATTTCTATATTATTTATATATAATAAAAAAACATAATTTCTGTGTGAGAAGCATGAACGTTTACTATGATTGGATTGATCTCTTTAAGAATTCCTAGTGCTTTCTATAAATTTATAGTGTTTTATCATGGATTTGAATTTTTCTCCCTTTTATACTTCCCCTCATGTGGCCTCAACATTATTTCACCGGATCATGTTCTTATCCCCAAACTTAGTTGAAAAAGTTACAACTACTCAAATGATTTATGAACTTTTGATTAAAAAGCATAAAGTAGAAGAAAAATACAATTTCACCAAGTTATAAAAATGTACACCCATCACCCATTATGGTGAATATATCTCCTATAATTTAAATTTTATATCTCTTTGCATGAAAACATACACGATGTTGAAGCTACAACAATAGGAAAGTATGATGCCCATAATCTTGATCATTTGCTCAATTTGGTGGTTCATCTTCTTAGTTGTCTAAATTCATTCTCATGGATTATAAATTTTAATCCAAAGTTAAATGCATAAATTTATTCATCATAAAAATAAGAATATATCTTCTAAGTGAACATAAATGTAGAAAGCTTAAATAGAGGAGTGAGAATGGCTTTGTGAGGTGCTCGATATTTCTTTAGTGAGATTCAATTGGAATCCAAAGCAGTGAATTCTTCTTCTATTGGGGAATACCTAGGTGATTATGGTGAAATATAAGATTTTTTTTATTCATCAACCTCATGAGATTCTCTCAAATTATTTAATTATTCACATCCAATTTTCAGATTGGATCAACATCGACCCCCTTCTCCATCAAGCTTAGTTATAACTTTGGTTGACTTCCCTGATGGAGCTTGGATATGTCAAGACCTCAGTTGGAGCATATCTTATCTTATTAGATCATCAGTTTAACTTCATGATGGAAACTCAAGGTGATCACATTCTTTATGATATCTACTTTTATGGTGTTGTCTTCAGTTCGGGTAAGGTTTATTCAGAGAATAAAACTCAATTTCATGACCCCAAATCTATTTTGATGACATATTCCACACTAAGCCACATCTAGTGGATTTAGGGTTTCATTCGGTCATGTGTCTTCTTCAATCAAAACTACCATGTTATCCAAACTTATCTACAAGATCATGATAAGATTGATTCCAACTTCTAGGTATGATGATTCCCCTTCTACTTTAACTAGTTTTGAATGGATAGATTATTCCTCATCTAGTATTTAGTTTGAATCATGGTAGGTTGAATCTTCTAAGGATGATAAGCGACCATGAGTGTTGATTTTTTCTCCAGCATGAGGTAGGTTCAATGTAGCACCACAAGGTTAGTTTTTATTTTACTCATATGGTAGGTTGGAGAAGCGAAGTGCAGTAGGTTGCTCGGAGGGCATGGTCAAAAATGGTCACTTGTCCCAACATCACACATGGTTAGTATAGTGACCATGTCCTTATTATTATTTTGAAATAAAATTGAAAAAATGAAATATATAGAATAAAATAATAACAGTAAATAATTTAACATAAAAAACATTATTTAAAAAAATTACTCATTAATCAGTAATAAACCAAATAACAATAAATAACTCAATAAAAATGATATATTAACATAAAATTAAATAATTAAATAATTTTAAAAAAGATAAAACAATGTACTAAATTAATCATTAAAAACATAATTTTAATATGAAAACATAATTGATTATAATATAATATGTAGAGAAAAGTAAGTAATAAAATCCATATCTAACTACCATACACATAAACAATTCCAATCCCAAACAATTCAATGTATTTTATTTATTTACAAAGACTCTAAAAAAGAAATGGTTATCCTACCCAAGTACTTAATTATATAAAAATTAAATGAAATAAAAATCCCTCTATTTCTTGAAAATATAATATTTCCTATGAGAAATCCACTCACTGGATCATTTAAATTTAAAATTATAATTACTAATCATTGAGTAAAACATGATAGATAGAAATAGAACATAACTTTAACAAGAGAAACATTCCATTATTATTCTCCCATAATTTTTGAAAATCAAAGATCCATTTTTCACTTCATTAATTCAACTCAAATGATTATTTTATATGTCAATTCTTCCCTTATTCATTTGGGTTTAATATTACTATAACTATAATGAACTTATTTTTGACAATTAGGTACTTTATTGATATATGTTTTTAATGTTTCTCATCCTTATAAGAGAAAAGAAATATTTAAAATCACTTATTAGATATTTAAAAAGGAATTATAGACACACACACACCTGGTGCCTAGAGTCTTAGAGAATCACTATAGAATCTCAATTTTCCATTTTACTCAAGTTATAAAGGAATTATATTATTATATTTTAAGTTGTATCCCTGAATTAATTGTTCAAAAATGTTGTGTCACATAGGTTCAAGATTAAATTTCATGTTACCTAAAGTTATAATTTCAATTCCATTGAAATATCTACCATCACACTTCCTTTCCTAGTTCCTAAATATAAATTCCCTAAAAGTAGAGGGACACATTCAATTAGTAATAAAGAAATTCTATCAATTACATACTTAGTGGAAACCATAAATTAGGAATACAATTATCACCTAGGAAGGATGTGATGTTTTTTTATTTTAAAAAAATAATGATTTAATTTATAAAACATCTTGAAATATTGGTTGATAGGGATGAATTTAGAAAACAATTATGGGGATTTGATGGGTTAACAATGAAATATAGTGTTGCTAAATTAATACCCCTTCCCCACACTTAAAACTCAACATTTTACCCAATATTGAATCTCAATGTTAAAGATTCATTAAAATAGTTGAGTTCAAAAAGATTTAGAAATGAAGCACATAAAATATTTTTTTAAGCTATTGTAGTAAAGGTCAATTTTTTTTCCACAAAACACTCATAAAAAACAAATCATTCATAAAGGATCCCCAATGAACAATTTTTAGAAAGATAAGAAAGAAAAAAATTCTATAATTTTTCATGCTACCAATGAGTTAAAGAATTAATTTTAAAGAAATAAGAAAACCTATATCCAATTGTAATTGATCTATTTGTAAAAAATAATTTTAAGATTATCAGGTTCCAATAGAGATTATTAAGTGTGCAGTATGGTAAAAAGAATTTTACAAATAAATTAAAAGTAGTAACTTCCATGAAACCAGTAGCAAAATTAAAATAAAATAATAAATAAATTAAAACAATTAATCCCCAGTTATGTATAATATTTCTCATTATTTTACAAAAAAATGTGAAAAAACCATTTAAGATAATAAAATATTTCTCTGGATGCAAGTTCAAGTTTCTTAAAAATGAATGGATCACAATGAATTTTTAGAATTTAAAAATAACCGTACATAGAGTTTAGTGTAGGTTTATCTAGATTTCATCCAACTAGGTACTTATTTGGATTTTTAGTTCAAAATGATTCCTCCATTTTTAAATATTTCAAAAAATCAACCATGTCCACTTCTCATGGTTACATGACATGTGACACACCACTTATCATGGAAACTATACCTAATACACACCAAATTTTACACATGGATAGTACACACCAACCAATGGAAACAAAAATAAATCAATCATGAGAAGAATATGAAAAAAAAATCTAGAAAAAGTGGTTCACCAAATCTTGTGGATAGAGAACTAATAGAAATACACCTATTTAAAGAAAAGTTAAAAGATAAAAACAAGAAAATCATGGGATGACTCCCATGCAGTGTTGAATTTAATGTATTCAGTTAGACATACCCAATTAAATTTTTTATCCCTGACCATTCAATGGGTTTATATAATTGATGGGTTTAAATTTATTTTTGTCTAATAAATCATCAACAAGATATCTCCAGAAGTTTCCAACTTCAGTAGAAAGAAAAATTCTCCAAAAATTTTCCACAATAGAAGTATGTATCAAGTTTTATAGCTCCACTTGACCCATCAGAACCTCTCTACAAGCTCTAAAAATGCTTAAAAAAACATATAAAACTCATCTAATTGATTTAAGACTCTCTCCTAGCTTCCCACAAACATATAGTGTTTCAAGAACTTAGAAAAAAATCTTTTTCCAGCTACAACCCACTAGAAATTTCTTGAAAAAATTCTACAAGAATAATATTAATCAAAGATAACTGAAGACTCTATACTTACTATTTCATATTATACAATAAGAATGTTTCTTTTCAAATTCTATAGAAGACTCAAATGGTGTGAATTTTTCATGTATAGGTTGGTAGTCATCACACAAATCAACCAACTCTGTAGGAAAAAGTTTTCAAGGAATCATACTTGTTCATAATAAAAACAAATATTGTTTTATAGTAATAATTAAACTATAACACCCCTAGATTTAGGGATTTTCAAATATTCAGACTCATATGAGAAAAAATCATATACATGCAGAAAACACTCATTTCCAGTGAAATAAATAGACTTACCTATCTTAGGTTGTAATGAATAGAAGTTTGTTTTTATATTGGGTAAGGAGGAAGTTTGTGACCACAAAACATTAATATTTAATAGATTTTTTAGAGGTATATAATAGTCCCACCATTAATATATATCATAATCCATTGTTATGTTTTTCGTAAGATTGTGAAAGCATTTATCATTTCTTCATAACTTAGTACATGGAAAAGAAAATGAGTTTAGAAAATATTTTTTCATCATAATCATAAACCATCCACAGAAGGAATAATTATGGTAACATTGGATAAAATCCATTGTAAAACAAAATAAATATTAATGGACTTATTTGTAGATAAAAATACATTTTAAATATCATTATAAAATTTCATGAGGAAAATACCCCTTTAATTTTTAAATCAATTATTTAAATCTAAAAATTTACAAAATATGAAGGAAATTTCTTTTATTTTAAAATAACCAAGAAACATATAAAGAAAGCTTAAATTATAGTATAATTCATGATTCTATGAAAAGATTTTCATGATGTGTATATTGAAAACAATTTTTTTTTCACTTTTTTTATAAAAAATAAAAAATAAATCATTCAAATAATGGAAAGAATATTTTATTTAAAATTTTTATAGAATTTAAAAAAGTTAAAAATGTATTTATACAATCATTAGGTAATGGTAAAAACATTATTGAAAATAATTTAAATAAAATATGGCTATGGAAGAAAAATATTTCCGACTGAAGATAGAAATAAAGTTTGTTTTTTATATAAACATTATCTCAATATCTTGAGTACATAAAAAGAAAAATATGAAATAAAAACATTCACTATCCAAAAATAACTATAGGAGAATAAAATTACTTTTATTTGAGAAAGATTCATTAAATAATTTAATTATTTGAAATTTAAGCACAAACAATTCCGGTAAAAATGAGATTACAACATAAAACAATTACTACAATGAAAAAATTTGATTTATAATCCCCATGAATGAAACTACCTCAAATGAAATGTTAGATACTATAAACATAATTATTTTCATGATAAAAAATATCTAAATAGTGGTAGATAGACCTCATAAATGAAGTCAAGTATATAACATGATATATGCCCCAAAGAAGAAAATTTTAAAAGATAAACCCTTACCAATTTGATATCTTCCAAATCAAATCCACTTGGTTGATATAATTTGAATTATAATATTAAATACAAGGATTTATAAAGGATCTATTTATATAACATGTTAATGGGGTAGTATAATCACATCATAAAAAATAGGTATATGATATCTAACACATCCCAATAAAATAATATTGAGATAAGAACCCTTAACTCCAGTCTATATTGCTTCCTAAGAGCTCTATACACATATATAATAAATTTAAATTTATTATACTTCTATACCAGAACCATATTAATACCTATATTACCTTATATGATTAACTTATAACATTTCAACACCCATTTATTAATATTTTTTTAAAATCATCTTTTTTTGAGTGTTAACTATTTTATTCCACAAGCATGTTTTTTGGATGTTTTTATCCATGTACATTGATTACAACACCACATATTTTTAAAATAATAATATGATTGATAGATTTCTCAACATGCAACTCTAATCTTTAAGCAAATTGGGATATATTATGAAAATTATATTATTTAAATATGATCATTATAAACTAGCCATAGAATTGGATGGTATGAATAGGATTGACCAAATTATGAAAAAAATATAAAGGTCATACTCAATACATATTTATTGATTAATTATTAATAAATAAGAACCCAATTTTACATAAAGTTTTATTATTATTCAAATATAAGTTTTCATCAAAAATGAATTTTATTACATTTTGTGAGTGAATATTAAAATTACTATTTGGAACATTTGAAAATGGTATTTTATATAAAGGATGTATTTTCTAAAACCATAATGTCAAAATTCTATTAGATTTATTTTTTGTAATTTTTCTAAAAATATTGATTCTCCTGTGAATAGTGAAAAGTACTGATTTTTATAGAATATTTTTTTCTATTTCAATCATTTATAAAGTTCCATTTTTTTAAAAATGTTTTAAAAATAAAAGTAGTTATTTTATATTATTAATAATTCAATTATGTTAATTTTAATCAATTTTATAGTTGATTTTGGTATAATTTTTTTATACTTTAAAAGTAAGTTCTATGAAAAATTGTTTTTGTTGCATTTTCTGTTTTAATATTAAATTAATCTATATCACTTCTTAAAATTTAATCTTAAAAAATGGATTCCTTATTTGGAATTAGGATTCTAAATTTAGTAAATATACCAATTTAATTTTTTATCATTATGAATAGTTACCATATTAAATAATTATCACAATAATAAATGTAAATTAAGAAATTAAGGTTAAAAATAATATGAAAATAAAAAAAGAAAAAACTCTAAAACCTCCCTTAATCCTATTTTAGGAGCTTAATTCATACATGTCCATTACTTTTACAAAAAATGGCAACTTGGTGCCATATTTAATTGATTTTGACCTTTATATTATCTAAGTAAAAGATATTGTAAAAAATATCAATTTATTTTCTTTAATATCTATAATATTTTATGAAATGGATAAAAAAAACTTATTTCTACATATAAAATTTTATCTGAAATAAAAAATATTATTTTTAACTTTGTAATTTATTTTTAAATTTTTAATGAAATATTTACTATAAATTCTTATGCAAAACCGACACAATATTTATTCAATTAAAATAAAAAAATAGAAATGATTATAAAATTAATAAAAGTAATATAATTTGAATGAATAATTGTATTACATAAATTTTTTATATAAATATAACATGTTATGTAAATTATAATGTATTGGATTCAAATTCCTTTTCAATTATGTTTTTTTTCAATGTCTAATTAGATGAGTAGTTCAAAAAATGACATTAATGATATTTTATAATAAACAATATTTTATTAAAGAATTTAAAATTTCTAAAAATTACATCTTCATCCAAGTAACTGAGATTTAGTTTAAAATATCATCCATGGTCCATTTATGTCCATTTTTTCTATTATAGTTAATTTCATGACCTCTAAAGAGTAAACAATTTTTAATATCGTGGTAATTGTAAAAAAGGGTTAACACATGTTAGTACAAAAAGATAAGGGTGAAAATATCACCTAAACTTTTCCAATTTTTATAGAATGAGATTATTTTTCGTTATTAAAATTTTATATTTTAATGAATTTAATTTTTATCACTATAAACATGAAAATTAATTTATATTAATTTTATACTTTAATAAATTCCAAGAGTGCCCCTTCGTGCTCTTTTAAAAGGGAACCTCCTCTACTTTTTTCAAAAAACATAAAAATAATTTTGGTTTAAAAAATAACTACCCAAATAAATTAATTAAATCCCCCCCCACATACTAGGGTCCCTGGTTTGAACATAAAACCAATACAATAAGTCTTTATGTATAATTCTAAAGAGAATATCTAAAGAAGATGCATGGTTTTTTAACTGAGCGTTTTCAATTTTTTATTATTACACCTCATTCAAATATTCTTCAACCATGATCTGATAATAAAATAAGTATATTCCATTTAATAATATTTTATTATGTTATTGGAATAACCTATATATATCTCCTCTTCCATCAAATGGTAAATGAAACTATCTTTCATGTGTAAGGCAGATTACTACCTCATGATATGAAATAATTCATTTTCTACCACCATCTCTAAAAAAACGGTTATAATGATGGAATTAATGTATATATATGATATAAAACACATAAGTTTCATTATAAAAGGGTAATATATCATCTATTTGTATCCTTTACATCCATTTAAAAATGAAAACGTTGTTTGTGCGTATGTGTGGACTACCACCTTCATGAAGAGATGTGAATCTTTATTCATTACCAGATCACTTGGATGGAATATATAAGTTTATTTAAAGAAATAATATTATTTTTATGAAATAATAATCATTATATAGAGATAAAATAACACTTTCATTCTTTCCACCATAAAAATTGAAAAATGGAAACATCACTTATGTGTACACACAACCTACCATCTCTATGATTGTAATATAGATAAATTTTCATGACCAATGACAATGGCTCTTGATCTCGTTTCCCACCGATGGCGAACCCCGTGGTAGGGTTTGGCGATGGCCGCCGCCGCAACCCCTCCTCCCTCTGCGGGGGGAGGGGGACCATCCTTTCCTGCGCCTGAATCTGGGAAGTGTGGGGATGGTGCTCTCCAACCCTCGCTGGCCACATGCTTCCTTCTTCCGTCTATCAATGTCGCCCCGAAGGTCCCCGGATGCATCTCCGGCCAACCCGTTGTTCCAGTTTCATCACAGGAATTCTATGCGGCTTCGGCTTTGCTTTCTAATGCCCTTATTGCAAGGTTTGTAAGAAGACGTCCGCTGTTGGAGGATTTCAGTAAGTTTGTAAACGAAAAATGGGGGCTCAAGAATTTTGCGCATGTTGGAATTCTTGGACCATGACAAATCCTCATCCTGTTTGCGGATGATGGGGATTTGGGGAAGGCTTGGTCCCGAAGTAAGATGGATTCGAGTTTCCATCTTCTTAGATGGACCTTTGAAAATCATTTGAACCGTGATTCTCCAAATTCTGCAATCTGGATGCAGTTGCCGGGACTTCCCATTCCTTTTCAAAATCCAGGACTTCTACGCTCGATAGGTAACTCTATTGGATGATTTATTTTCTGTGATCAAAGAACTGCCTCTTTGTCAAATCCCGCTTCTACGAGAGTCTGTGTTGAAATGGATCTCTCAAGAGTTCCGCCAGAGGTCGTTTGGATCATCGTGGAAGGTGAATACAGGTACGCTCAAAAAAGTCTGTATGAAACTTGGATTCCGTTTTGTTCCAATTGTTGCAAGCAGGGGCATGAAACAGTTAAATGTCGAAGAAGGATTCCAGCGTTCCATTCGGGTGAGCTTAATAACACTGGGAATGGTGATATGGTTCAGACTCATGCAGCTCTAAATCCAGGGGCATCTGAAACTGGGTTGGTCCCGGCGGTTGATGAGATGGTTCAGCACAAAACAGGTCTGGATCGAGGGGTATCCGAAATTGGACAAGCCCCTGTGGTAGATGATATGGTAAATAATCAGGGACATGTTGAGGTTTCTTCAGAAATGTGTGTGGGGCAGGAGATCCAGTCAGGAGAACTGCCAAATGGAAGTAAGAGAGGTATGGAGGATTCAATGCAGGAAAATGAGAGTTCAATGAAAATGGCTAACAGAAAGGGGGAAGAAGTAATGGAGCATTCTGATAAAGAGGGGATGAAGGCTGGTGAGCCTGATGTGCTGTATATGGGCAGGGGACTGGGAAAAAATCAGACATATAGTGGGAGTAAATCTATAGGGCAGATCTCTCCTGTCATGGTACAGGTTAGTGATGATGGATTGATAAATTGTTCGGAAAATCAGTTTGCTGTTTTGATGGATAATGATCAGAAGGAGGATGAACCAATGGAAGAGGAGGCAGTTCAGTGTCTCCCATCTCATGAAGATGCCATCATTGTCCATGTGATAGAGAGCTCAGCTGTTCTGACCATGGGTGACTCTGGTGGACAGCCTCATGTCTCACCTGGGATGGAGCAGGTAAAAATTGGTAAAAGTTTAGGGGGTTTTGATGAGCAGATCAAGGAGATCTCAAAGGAGGTGAATGGGGTATTGGCAGCTTCTCATGGGAAGGTTTCTCAAGGTAGGTTGGACATTAATGGTGTGGCTGAACAACATCATGGTTCTATGGTGGAAGAAGGCAGTGAACATGATCTTGTCATGACAAAAGAAACAATGGTGATGGAAAATCCGAAAGTTTGTCAGGTTGTTGGAAGAATTATGAATGACTTGAGTAAGAGCAGTAAGGTTGACCATGGATGTGTTGTGGAGTCACATGGTTACCCCTTGCAAGAAGAGGAGCTCCATAACCACAAAGCATCCTACACTGATGTTGTCAAGCATGGACTTCATGAGCCCCTAAGCAAGGAAGTGGAGGGGAAAACCAAAAGTAGGAGGAAGACACGGAGGGACTATACGGACCTACCCAAACCAATGGCGACGAGGTCTGCTTACAAGAATGAAGGGTCACAAGAAATTGTTCATGCAAATGGGAATAGTGGCAAGCGAAGGGGAGGGTCTCCTAAGATGGATAATGGACATAGTGGGAAACGGAAAATCAAGGAGAAGATGTCTGAGGAGATGCTTAGGAAGGAAAACATGTATCTTGAGATGATACGGAGGTATGAATCTTCAGAATGGGAGTCAGCTGATCCTGGCGATGAGTTATCCGATGATAGGGAGAGGGATGAGTATGGGTTTGATGTAATGTAGCATTTATATTTTCTACTGTCTTTACTTTCACTTTTTTCTTAATAAATTTTCGGGATCAGGATTTCGCCTGGTCCAGACCTTTCTGGTAAATTTTCATGACCAACATTAATGTTTTGTTTTAAAATTATAATTGATATATAAAAAATGTAATTATTTCATGATTATTATTTTATATAAGGTGTAATAATTTCCTTATTAACCATTTTCAACCTACCAAATTCATTTTTAACATATGAGATGAATATCATCAAAACGTCTGACATGAGATTAAATGAATAAGTAATTAAATATAGCATGGTACTATATAAAATAAAAGGAATAATGAAATTTGAAAATTTTCTTAAGAAATTAAAATATTGACACAATTTTATTATTCAGAATGATAAATAACGTATGTGACAAGTTGGAATCATGGTAAGGGACACATTAATTTAAAAACCTTATATTAAATGTATTAAATATTTATTTTATAAATATTTTTCATCCAAGTAAATATTATTAAAATTATTTTATCAATGAGTTTATCTGTACATAAAAATAAAATTTTATGTCTCTTTTTATTTTGTTCTAATGATTTTTAAATGGTTTTTTACATATTTCATAATGAATATTTTGACATTATTTACAAAATAAAAAATGAATGTTTATTTTAACGTATAAAAAGTTAATGTATTTTCATGCCACCACAACCTGTATTTGATATTTTTATTCCTTTATGACATTACATGTTTTATTCAATGAAAACTCCACATTTATTTGTTCTAAATATTTTTAGAAAGGATTTTAAATGAACTACATATTTTGATATCAAGAAATGTTTTGCTTATGAGTGCATGATTTTTTTTAAAACTATACAAGAAATCATGTGTTATGATTATGTTATGGTTCTTGAGAATTATTTATGAATATGGGTAGTTTTATTATAAAACAAGCATGGTTGGTTCTGTTATAAGACAAGTATGGGTTATTACATTATAAACCTTATATGGGTGGGTTCATTATATCCCTCCAATGCATTGGGTTCTCTAGAGAATTTTGATGGAAGATGATCGTATTGGTTGTTCCATTTTTAGGAGTGATATGGAAAATAATTTACCATGTTTAAAAAATTATTTAATTATAATTTCTATGATTTTTATGAAAATATCATTATTTCACAAGGTATTCAAATGAGATTTTTTAACGGAAAGTATTTACCACTTATTAAGGGTGAAATGTATATCCTTTTAAAAAAGTTTTCATGAGTCTATCTAGATTTTAAGGAAATAATTATGAGGTTTATTTTCTTATTATGATTTATAATGATTTTTATGAAAATAGTTGGGAAGAGATGTTGATTTTTAAGTAAGAAAATGTTTATTTTGAGGCCAAACATTATTATGAAAAAAGAAAAAAAATTTATGAGTGTTCATGGACTGAAATGTTTATTTATTTTTATTTCCCTTAATAATATTTTTTTCTCATCCCAAATCCTAATATTTTTTCAAAGAGTTTTAACTATGTTTAGGGATAAGTATGAGGTAAATATGATTATTGTGAAGAATTTTTATGAAAATAAAACTTGTTATATCGTAAAAGTTTTGTTTTGTGAAAAAAATGGATAATAAGTGGAAGTGTCCACTTTTTTATGTAAAAAATACTTATATAAGAAATATTGAATAGCTATCTAACAATATAAACTATATAGTTCATCAAATGTAATATAATTAATTCATGACTTAAAAGATAGGATTATGTAATGGTTAAGGCTGGGTCTTTATAATTGGTATTCGAGGAAAGGTTTAGATAATATTAAAGGTTAGGGTGTTATTTAAGCATAAGTTTAAAGTAATATATAATGAAAAAATTTAGTATGTTAGAAATAATTATGATTATTTTAGATAAATAGAAAGAGTTTAAAAAAGGATGACATGGTTAAGGATATCCTAGTGTTTATCTTCCAAATAAGATGGTTTATTATAGTTTATTTGATATAATCTGTCTAATTTCTTTTGTAAAATGCTAGAACCAGTAGGAAAAAAACTAAAATTATATGTGAAGAACAAGTTTATGGTTGTATGAATAATAATCTAAATGGAATGGGAGCATTAGTGAAAACTATTGTGGTTATTTTTAACTAGTTATAATAAGTTATTATTAATAACCTAAACCTAGTAGAGTTTCCTAATGCACCAAATATGAGAAAAGTGAATATCTATAGAATTTTAGGTGTTAAATATCTTAAAGGTAAAAATATTAAATGTATAATGTGTTATTAATGCGGGATTAAACACCCATTAATATTTCTTAAATGAATGAGAAGATGTTTTGTATGGGGTAAATGAGAGAATAAAGTAATAATATACTAAGAAAAATAGAATAGTTCAGTTAACACGATGAGGGGGAATAATTTAAAAACCTAAGTAATGTCACAATAAATAATTTTAATATCCTATTAATATTCATTAATTAGATGTTATAGAGTTATAATCATTATAATAATATTAGGTAAATTTTTAGTCAAAAGGAAAAAAGCTATATTTTTTAAAAAATTCTATTTTCCATGCATTATATGGTTTTCTTTAAAAGATAAATATACACATTATATAATTTTAATAAAAAAAATTAATTTCATTTTTTAAATCATCCAATAAAAATCAACTTAAGATGATTTTTTGATATTTTCTAAAATGATTAAATTTTCAATGAACAATGAAAAATACTTTTTTTTATTTTAAATTCTACTTTCTTTTCACACATTTAAATAGTAAAATTACATTTTTTATTAGTTCTAAAATTTTTTTATTTAATTTTATTAAATATAAACAAAATATATTATTTTTAATGAATTATATAATTTATTTTTTTAGAAAAAAACTTTTATACATAAAAATGCATTCTTCTAAGGAACGGTTTTTCTTCACGTTTTACATGTTTAATTTTAAATTAAATTCTTCTACTTTTTTGTTTTGAATATTGAAAATTTGATTCCATATTTATAATAAGGAGGTAAAAATTTGGAAAATATTTACCTTTTATTTTTTTGTCATTATGAATAGTAACCTTAGTAAATATTTGTTACCATGGTATAGGTTAAATAGGTTATTTAAGAGTAAAAATAATTTTATATGGAATAAAAAGTAATAATAAAAATTTCCATAATTTTATTGGATGAGTATATTTATTCCATAATCTTCCAAACTTATAATATATCACCTTTTTCCATATGGCCTTAATTTTGACCTTTATAATAATTTATGTAAAGAAAAGTCCAAAATGTAATTTTATTTGTGTTATTATCATTAAAATTTTAAAATATAGATTAAAATAACTTATGTTCAGTTATAAATGGTTATTTTGTTGATAAATATTTTTTTTTATTTCCATGGTAATTTATTTCTTATTTTTAGTGATGAAATAATTACCTTAAATACTTACGCAACACCGACACTGTATTTATTCAATTTATAGAAAAATTAATTAAATGATTTTAATATTATTAAAATTAGTAAAATCTATGTGATTTTTAGTGTACCAAAAATATTTTATCTAATTATAAAAAATTCTAGGTGTTTGAAAGGTTTAGATTCTAATTACATCTTTTTATTGATGTTTTTAAAGTCAAATTAAATAAGTACTATCAATGTTGACATGAATAGTATTTTATGATAAGCAATGTTTTATTATATGATTTAAAATTCCTAAACATATTTTCACTGGGAAAATTAATGTTACATGGTTTATAATATCAACCATTTTAATTTTTTTATTCGTCCTTTTCTAGTTACTTTCACGATCCCTAAAGATTAAAAACTTTAATATTGGGGTTATTGTCAAAAGGGGTTAACATGGGTTAAAAAAATATAAAGGTGAAAATATCACCTAAATATGTTCAATTTTTTTTATATGAGAGTATTTAGACTCATAATTATATTATCTTGTAATATTATCAATTTAGATACTATTTAATATTAAAATTAATTTTTATTTATTTAATACTATATGAAATTCCATGAGTACCCCTCCCTTCACAAATAAAGGCTATCTCTTCTTATCCATTATTAACCGGTCAATAGAATTTATGTTTAACCAATCCCTGACAAAATATCTTCCTCATATATCTTTTATTTTGATAGATTCCTTGGAATTATTATAAAACCAACCTAGGAGAGTTTTTGGGGTGAACATTAATAGGTTATCCGAATAAGTGGTATAGTTCTGAACCAAACATTTTTTTGTTTATTTTTATACCTCCTTAAAATAATTTTCAACTAAAATAAAATAATAAAAAAATTAAATTCTATATACTTATATTTTATTATATTAATTTCATAACAAATATTCTCCCCCTCTTCTATAAAATTGGAAACCAAACCATCATTCGTGTGTACAGAGGACTACAGCCTCATGAACAGATGTACTTTATTTCCCACCACCTCCACAAATATCTATCTATAATGATGGATTTAATATATATATATATATTATATTCATGAAATATTTATCATTCTTGAAATATAATATATCATTTTATTTCTTACCTTTCCATGCACTGAAAAGGATAACAATTTTTGTGTGTATGTGTGGACTTACTCCTCTACAAAGTGATGTGATTCATTCTTCATAACCACATAACATGGATAATATATATATGAATATTTAAATAAATAATTCATAATTTATAAAATTATTATCATTATGTAAAGTTAAAATAATATTATCCTTCTTTCCATACTTATCATTGAAACATGGAAATGTTACTCAACCATACATACGACCAACTGTCCCCATGATTATAATATAGTTTATTTTTCCTAAAAAATTTCATGATAAATATTAAAAGTATAATTTATTAACTAAAATTATAATTATTTCATTATAATTATTTTTTATATAGTGGAATAATGACCTCTTTGACCATAGTTAACCAACTAAAGTCATTTAGTACACATGAGTCCAATTTCATCAAAACATCCGATGTGAATTTTATTGATTAAGTAATTTATTATAAAATGGTAAAATTAATAATAAAGATTAAAATGTTATTAATAAAGTAAATAATTAACATAAGTTTAATATTTAGGAAGATAATGAACATACATGATGAGTCTGACTCATGGTAACAACTTTACTTTAAAAACCTTGTTATAAATAATTTAATGATTTTTTTATAAATATTTTTCTTTCATATCTAAATTTTTAAAATTATATTATGGATTTATTTGTATGGATATAAATTAATTATAAAGGAAAATTTATTTCTCCCTTTTTACTTTCTTAAATATTTTCTCAAAATGATTATTTTTCCATAATTTGTTTTGGAACATTTGAATGTATTTACAAAATTAATAGGAATGTTATATTTTAATGTATATGATATCAAAAATGTTTCCTTATGAAATAACCATTATTTTTTTGGTTGGATTAATTTATATACGTCTATTTTTTCTTCAATTAAAAACTAACATTCTATTTTCTATTATAAATTTTTGTTTTGAAAAGGGGTATTTGAAAAAAGAAAGGTCATTTTAATATCCGAATGTTTTTTCATATGGGTTCAAAAGAGTTATTCAAAGGATTTATGTGTAAAAGGAGAATTATTGAAATGTTTTATTGATTATATGGCTCTAATAATTTTTTTACAATGATATTTTATCTTGATATAAACCATAAGGATGAGATATACTGATATAACATATATTATGGGTGCGCCGGGATAACACTCCAATGCATTGGGTATTGATTATGTTCATCAGAGAATTATATTGGAAGTCAACAATATGGTTATTACAATTGTAAGGGTTCATTTAAGGGTTCTATGAATATGATGACCCATGTAATATATATTAAATTTCTATACTTGATGTTGACTTTTAATTGAAATTTTTAATTCAAAAATAAAGCTAATGCTTTTTTAAAGGGAGTATTATGATGTTTTTGTGTAAAAAATCATGTTTTTATGGATTTTTTTCACGTGTTCCCATGTTTTATAAGAAACCATTATGCTTTTTATTTTTCCTTAATATTTTATTATAAATTGTTTTTTGAAAAAATTTGGTAAATAAATAGGGTTTCATGAGTAAGTAAATGATTATTTTAGCTTAATGTTGACTATGTTATTGGAAAAATCTCTTATATGATCTCATGTTTTTAAAATGAATAACAAGTTTATTTCATTATTTTATATGTCATTTTATAATATTTTTGTACTCACCTTACATTTTAAAATTATTGTTATATAGTTTAGTGACTTGTAGGAACAATAAAAAAGTCATGTTGAAAATCCTAAATATCTTCCATGAAAAGAAAACATGTTTCATTTTAAATGTCTTGTATTGTGGGAAAAATTGATACTAATAGGAAGTGTACAACATTTATTCTATGGATTTTTTATCTAAGAGTTATGAGATAATTATCTAAAATATAAACTTTAAAGGATCTTCAAATTTAATTAAATGGAATTCTTGCATAAAAATAAAAGTATGGGTTGAATAAGAATCATATCACTATAGTTGGTATCATAGGTTAGTTTAGATAATTTTATATCTTATGAAAATGAATGTAAATACCCTTAATAAATTTTAATTTTAATATTACCATGTTTATTTATCTATATTATGTTTTTTGGATTGTTTTCCAATAAAGGAAATATGGAATAAGAAGTAGAAAGACACTAGGAGAATGATATTCTTCCAAATCATCAAACTATTTTTTTGGATTTATAATAGAGTAGTTTTTACTATAATGGATTAGTTTACACAGAAAATAAATTATGGTGGCATCCATGTGAGATAGAAACCCCATTCACTATAAATGAAGATATCTTTATTAGATTATTATATGAAATAATTACCTCCAGTGTTCAGTGGATCTTTTGACCTAGTGGTAGCTAATGGATAGATTAAATCCATAAAAAATATATTCAAAGTCATGGGTTATTTGGAGAACCAAAATAAAACTCTTTCTATTTATCTTTATGAAGGTGAAACCAATCAAAAATGGTTAGTGGTTTAGAATATTAGATAATGAGAATGGATTTATTCCTTAGAGTTGTATGAATTTATGAATGTAGAGACCCAGAATTCTCATACATAAATATTATATATTTTTATATGAATATTCAATATATTTAAAAAATACATGCCTATGGATTGTATAGGTTTAGTTCCATTGGAGACTGGGTATACAATCTTCTTATTTAGTGAAAGATATTCAAAATATCCCCTAAAGATCTTTCCCTTTTGTAATCTAAAAAAATATACCCTACTTAAAACATTTAATTATAACATGGGAAAGTAAATATAAAAAAGGGTGAGATCAGATGCTCTATAATGGTAAACATGGTAAATAAATAGTTATAATGCGAGAATAAGGGTATGAGAACATGAGCATAACATTTAAAAACCATACCCTATATGTCAAAGATTAGAATCTTGTGTCATGGAATAAATATTGGAATTTCATAAGAATTTAATCATAATGGAATCAAATAACATGAGACTTGTGAGCATAACACTGATAGAAGACATAGATATATGGAATATGCAAAAAATTATAACATTGTGAACATATATGAATAGAAACATGTTCACTCATTAAGTTAAGAACATGAAATTAGTCCCTCACAAAAATATATGAACATGAAACCAGGTCTACACATAATCTAATGGACATGAAATCCAGCTCCATGCATAACACTGTGAATATGTAATTAATTTTCCACATAACATTGTAATCATGTAATTATGTTCACACATATCACATTTACTCACAATTTTCCCATCTTTAACCAATGCATTGGAGGGAGATATAGGTCGCACCCATCTTGGTTATAACATAACAATTTTCACATAATGAACATCATATATATGTGTACCATGATATAATAAAACATTCAACATATCAAAACCCATGAAAATAAATGGGTTTCATATAAATTTCATCATAGCATAACTTTTTTAAAAGAAACATGTTTCATAAACATTTAATTATTTCATCATAGCATAATCGATGGGAAAATAAGATGATTTCATAAAAATTTAATCATGGTATAAACTATGGAAGGGAAACAAGTTTTATAAATATCTTATCATTATATAAATAAAACATTCTGAGAAATGATAATA
This sequence comes from Viscum album, assembly GCA_963277665.1. Classification (NCBI taxonomy): domain Eukaryota; kingdom Viridiplantae; phylum Streptophyta; class Magnoliopsida; order Santalales; family Viscaceae; genus Viscum; species Viscum album. The sequence continues at coordinate 1,721,275,166 of OY728141.1, forward strand.
ATTGTATACTTGTATCATATCCCCTATAAAGTATATATAACATCAAATGATGTCATCTTATATGGGAAACTATTTTCAAATATCACATTGAATATTTCATGAGGAAAATAGGCTTTCCATTTTAATTTTTTTAAACATAATTTTTTTCAATATCATTTTATTTGAAAATAACATTTGAAACTTACAAAGGAATCTTTAAATATCATTTAAAACATTTCTTGAGGAAAATAACTTTTCATTTAAAATCACTAAAAAATTTATATAATATTTTGGAAATTATTTTATTTGAAAATATACTTGGAAACTTATAGAGGACACTTTAAAAATAATTTAAAAACTTTCTTGAGGAAATTAGAATATCCATTTTTATAATAAAAAAAATTCATAAAATATTTTTGAAATCCCTTTAGTTTTAAATAAACTTTGAAACTTATAAAGGAATATTTAAAAATCATTTAAAATATTTCTTGAGGAAAATATCTTTTCAATTTTTTAAATAAATAAAAATTAATATATTTTTTGGAAATCCTTTTGTTTGAAAATTGTCTTTAAAACTTACAAAGGAAGCTTTAAAACATATATTGTTCATGATTATGAGAATTCCATACATGTTAAAAATATATTACTTTCATATTTTCGATAAAAGATGAATGTACCTCATTTTTGAAAATGACATGAGGATTATTTTTTTTAAAAAGATCATACATGGGTAAAAATTTATTTAATATATCCTTTGTATAAGTTTAAATAATTTTTGAAAACATGTATAGAAAACATGGATGTGGAAGAAAATAGGTTTTTTAACCAAAGATAGGAATCAAGATAATTTTTCTTAAAATATTATTTTAAACTCATGTGTACATAAATAGAGGAAAATGAATGGAAACCATGTATTCTCATGATATAACCAAACTAGATGAAAATTCATAAGTTTCATGAGAGATAGATCATAAAAATTCATTATTGGAAGCATAAATACAAAAAATCCCAATAAACGATGATATTATACCATAAAACCATTAACAATTTAGAAACAATGAATCATAATCCCCATGAAATAGATATCCTTAAATGGATATGTAAATATCCATAATTTTCAAGATAATATTCACAAAATAAATTCATGGGTATTATATATAACACACAAAACAAACACATTGTGAATATAGCATATGTCTCATAGAAAATAAAAGTGAGATGAAAATTCCTTACCATAAGTCTTGAATTCCTTCATAAATGTTAAAAACATTTGTATAATAAATATAAGTTTATTATAAATCTATTTTCATCACCATAATTATATATATCATACCATATATTATTTAATTACGACCTTTTATTACCCATTTGTTAACAATTTCTTGTTAAAATCACATTTCAGGTAACAACTGATTCATTTTTCATGTATGTTTTTGATTTGGTATTTTTGGACTTATTAATTTGAACATGGTTAAATCATCTGAATATTTTTAACCGTGATATAAATATGATATATATTTAGTATATATGTATTTATAGTAATACATAAAAGTTAAAGATAGAAGATGTAATACACTGTGCATGGAAATGGTAGGCTGTATGTATGCATGAAAGCTATTTCCATTTTCTCAACAGATTGAAAGAAATAAAGGTAAATAATATAATAATATTTAAGAATCATTTTTATGTCATATATATCATATATGTTTATTTAAAACTATCACATTATCCTGAGAAAATACGTCCATAGGATGCACTGAAAGCTACTAAACATGGTCTTGTAGCGTAGCTCATTTTTTAGGATACGATTTGACTGGCCATGAAGCCCAAATAGAGTTATGGATTAGTATTTATGGAAATTTGAAGATAGGATTGAAAAAATGGTTCATGGAGCTCTGGTTCATGGATCTCCTTCCATGACTACGATGATAGTTAAAGGTAGGCACCGTGAGTCCAACAAGCCTCGCGACCGCCACAAAGGTAGTCAGAAGATGCCTCCATGAGTACGACTAGCACTGTGACTGTCGAAACACCCCTTTTTATTCACTGTGTGCTTCCTAGGACGGTGATACCCCCATTACTATAAATATACCCCTCATGAATTCATTTCAGAAGGAGACACCGTTGGGTTGCACCCTCACACTCTCGATTCACAGAGCTTATGTACTTAGTGAGATCCTCTTCCTTGGAGCCTCTAGGATTCATGAAGCAACCTACCTTGTGTTCTTGAGATCCTCCACCCCACGTGAAGATGCCCTTTGCAAAGACCTTTTCCCTTTATGAAGGAAGAAGTACCTCTTAATCACTTGAGGATTCACAAAGCATTATACCTTTGTGAAGCCTCCTGTGAATCAGGGCATCCTTCCTAAGCCCCTAAGCTCCACGAACCCCCATCATTTGTGATCCCATGAGATCCGAAAACCCCCAAGCTTCACGAAGCCCTATCCTTCATGAAGATCCCACCTTCATGCCTTCTTGTTCATACTGTGGGGGATGCACCCACACACCACTTATTAGGATCCATGTCGAGATGCGGTCCCAACACTCCGGGTTGGTACCTTTTCTATTGTCACCAACCCCCATGAAAAATCAATAGCCGCACCATGAATTTTTCGAGCCAGGCCGACCCCATTTTCTGCTGCACCCTTATGCAATCCCAACTTCCACCTATGAAATACCAAGATTTGAGAGACTCCTCCAAACTCCTAGAAACACCTTGAGATGCCATATTCCTCTTGTTCCCTTCCCCATTTTGTGAGTTGATATTCTCATCATCAATTCCCCGAGTACCCTAATTATATCAATTCCTCAAGTAACTCCATGAAACCCCATCACTTGTCTCTAATGCCAGGTTAAAATAGAAAGGGATGCTCTTACATAAGTTCCAAAACCAGCCATTTCTAGGAATCTCCTACCTAATTGTCCTCACTACATGAATTTTAACTATAGCATTCCCTATCATTCAACAATAAGATGCCTTATGCATCAAAAATAAGATACATCATCCTAAGATGGACATCAAACAACCACTATAAGACTCCTCTTAAGTTTCAAGACCCAAATCATTTTCCCTCAGCCAATCATCATGTTGAGAAGCCCTCATGGCCTAATGAGAGGAATACATTATGGGAATATTCCGTGCACTATGCACCCTTTCCACTCCCTAAAAATACTCAGACAACTTCCATGTGTAAGCCCCATACACTGTTACTGCTCTATAGCATCCCCTGAGCAGCTTCTATGTGTAAGTCCCATCAAATATTTCCACTCCATAGCAGTTCCTTGTAAGCTTCCATGAATAAGACCCATCCACCGTTTCTGCTCCATATCAACACCTGGGAAGCTTCTATGAGTAATCACCATCCACCGTTTCCACTCCATAGTGGAACTTGAGCATGAATAACCCCACTCACATTTGTCTCTCAATAACATCACTTGGGCCGCTAACCATGTGTAAGCCCCAACACATCTTTGAACAATTAACCATGCATATTCCCCAGTATGTTTCCAGGTCATTGGACATGTGTTCACCTAGATTATATGTCTCCATAAACTAAATTATGTGGAATTTGATCCCTGCCTTAACCGAGTACATAGGAAGCCTCTCTGAGGTTCAAACCCATCACTACCCACAATCCATTTGTTTAGTCTATTTCACTTCGGTTCACTCATCCTGCATGACATTAAACTGCATGCTCCGAACTACATGGGTTTTGATCCCTTTAGGGTATGTAGGAAGCCTCTCTGAGGTTCAATCCCAACCAATGGTAAACTATGGTGCTCCCTCCTAGGGAAGTACCCTCCTGATGTGACATATTACCTTTTTGGGACACATATCCTAGATCCACCCCCTGAGGTGTTCTAACCGATCCACTCAGGCCACTAACCATGTATAATCCCCAAACATATCGCATCAATCCAACCTAGAGTGATCCTCTTGCGAAGGGATGCTAACCACATATAATCCCCTGGTACTTCTCCGGGTCACTGTCCATGTGTACACCCAATTCTCTACCTCCTCCTTAGGTGACTCCCTGCCTCCTTTTTTGAACTATGTGGAATTTGATTCACATCCATTGGGATACTTTTAAATCCTCTATGTGGTTCAAGACCATCACTCTCCACACTCCATTTGTTTCATCATCATGTCATCCATACCCTTCTCGATTCTTACCCAGGACACAAAATCCCAGCGGGATCATGCCATTCACTTCATAATTGCTTCTATAAGAACCTAAGCAGCTAAACATACAAAGTCCCACCAACACACACTCACCAACCAAGTAAAATACCATTATGATGGGAATCTATCCATGTGTAATCCCTACACCATGCCCTCTTGAACTACATGGGGTTTGATTACTGTATTCTACACAAGGTATATAGGAAGCCTCCTTGAGGTTCAATCACAACCAATGGTGAACCTTGGTGTCCCACTCTTTGGGTTCCACCTCCTTGATCCTCCCTTAGTAGTGTTCAGATCAGCCTTCATGGTGTAAAACCTTCTCTTCATAAGACGCACCACCTTATGTCTTCCCTCATTGGATGTTCTCATCCATAGATCTGGTAAACCATTATGGTTCTCCATCCTAGTAATCCACCTCTATGGTCCATATCCATGGTATGTTTTTTATCAACTTCATAGCATTTATGCAAGATGTTAACCTCATGGTCTACCTTGTGTTAAACATGAGATGCCTGAGGAAAACCTTGAAAGACACACCTTTAGCATAACCATCTCTAATGGATCTTAAAATCATAGTATACCACATGCTAAACTTGGGAAACCTAAGGAAAATTTCATAATACATGCTTCTGGAATAAGATACCCCATGGTCAATGTGGGAAGCCTTGGGTTTCTATGCCCTTGAGAAAACCTCATATGAGAAATAATATAGGTGCTCCAATGTTTCAACATCTAGAGATGCCTTGAAATTAATTATGTTACCATCTGCTCTAACTAAATTTTTCTACCATGTCAAGACCCTTTGGAAGGTCCATAAAAAACCAGTGTAATTAAACTATGTCTAGAAAGAGATGGCACCAGGAACAGGTTTCATGAATAATGACTCAAATCTATGAGGGAGACCCAGACTAGGAAACGAATTCTGAGGAGGAATCCAAAGAAGGAGAGACTGACATCCCATCATACCATTTTGATCAAGGAGAATAAATCTCTAAATAAGTGATGAATTCCTCCCACCTTTGGAAAGTGGGAACATAGGTCCACAAGAACACATCGCCACAATGATGTATTCATAGGCCATGGAAAGCATAAAAAAAAAATGGTGAACCCGACATGAATCTATTCTCCATCAACTATGAGCAGATGAAAATATTAGGAATGAAAAAATTGATGGATCAACCATGTGAATTCACTCTCCTTAATGTGTAGGAGTATGAGTAACAACGGGTGCGTGAAGACAAGGGGTCATCAGCTCCTCACTGACTCTGCCACCCTCATGGGCCATGCAGGGGGAATTCTCTCCTGACTCCATCAGGTCCTCACTAACTCTACTTCTCTCATGGGTCATGTAGGGGGAATCTAACCCCAGCTCGATCAACTCCTTGTCGACACCGCTTCCCTAATAGGTTGTACGGGGGGAATCCACCCATGACTACATCAACTACTCACTGTCACTGCTGTCCTCATAGGCCGCGGAGGGGTAATTCACCCTCGACTCCATCATCTTCTCGCCGACTCCACCGCCCTCATGGGCTATGCAGGGGGCATCCGCCCCCTGACTCCATTAGATCCATGATAACCCCTCCCTCTTGTGATGTGTAGGGGGGAATCCACCCCTGACTCCATCAGCTCCTTGCTGAAACCGCCACCCTCATGGGCCGCACAGGGAACATCAACCCCCAACCCCAATAGCTCCTCGCTGAATTCGCCGCCCCCATGCTCTGCGTAGGGGGAATCTGACTCTCGACTCCATTAGCTAATCAATGACTCTTTATCCCTCATGGTACGCACAAGGGTCATCCGTCCCCAAATCCATCAGCTCCTCACCGACACCGCCACCCTCATGGGTTGTGTAGGGGAATCCTCCTCCGACTCAATCGGCTCCTCACTGATGCCACCTCCCTCATTGGAAATATAGGGGGAATATACCATCAGATCCATCGGCACATCGCTGATACCGCTGCCATCATAGGATGCACAAGGGGAATCCACCTTTAACTCCATCAGCTTCTTTCCAACTTTGCTGCCCTCATGGTCCATGCAGGGGGAATCCTCCCACTAACTCCATCAGATTCTCACCAACTCTGTTTCCCTCATGGGCCGCATAGGGGGAATCCGTTCCCAACTCCACCAGCTCCTTGTCGACTTAGCCACCCTAATGGACCACATAGGAGGAATTCAACCCCCGAATCCATCGGCTTCTATCCAAATCCTGTTTCCTCATAGGCTGCACAGGGGGAATCCACCCCCATCTCCATCAACTCCTTATCAACTCTATCACCCTCATAGTCCATGAAGGGGCCATCTAACCCTAAATCCATTAGTTCCTCTCTAACACCAATGCCCTCATGGGTCGTGCTGGGTGAATCTTCCCCCTGACTCCATTGGTTCATCACTGACGCTACCTCCCACATCGGCTACGTAGGGGGAATCTACCCCTGACACCATCAATTCCTCGCTGACATCGCCACCCTCATAGGTCGCGCAGGGGGATTCCACCCCTAACTCCATCGGATGCTCTCTGACACTACTACCCTCATGGTTCGTGTAGGGGACATTTGACCTAGACTCCATTAGCTTCTCACTGACTCCGCTGCCCTCATGGGCTGCATAGGGGGCATCCCCCCCCAACTCCATTGATCCTCGCCGACTTCTCCACCATCATGGGATGCGTAGGGGGAATCTGCCCCCGAATCCATCAACTCCTCACCGACACATCTGCCCTTGTGGTTCACACAGGGAACCTCCTCCCCCGACTCCATCGACTCCTCGTCAACACCTCTTCCATCATCGGATGAGAAAGGGGAATCTACCCCCTTCTCTATTGGATCCTCACTGACACCATCGCCATTATAGTCCATGTAGGGGAATCCAAACCCAACTCCATAATCTCCTCACTGATGCCACCGCCCTCATCATCCGTTTAGGTGGAATCTACCCCCAACTCCATCATATTCTCACCGGAACCACCATCCTCATAGGCTATGCAGGGGGAATCCACCTCCGACTCCATAGGCTACTCGCAGACTCCACCACCCTCATGGGCCGTGCAGGGGGAATTTTCCCCTGACTCTATTGGCTCATCCCTGACTCCGCTTCCATCATGGGATGCACAGGGGGAATCCTCCCTGACTCCATTAATTCCTCACCGACACCACCACCCTCATGGGTCATGCAGGGGACATCCTCCCCCAACTCCATCGGCTCCTCACTGACACTGCCATCCTAATGGGCCTCCCATGGGAAACCATCACCCCAATCCAATGACGCATTTCCAATAACACAAAAAACCACTACAGAGGTCCTCCCCACACTAAAATAATCCAGCACAGAGGTCATCCCCGTCGTTATCATCATCAACTATGGAGGTCCACCTTGCACCACTATCATCAGGAACAGGTCCTCCCTATCACCATCATCATCTACTATGGAGTTCCTCCCACACCGCTATCATCAATAACATAGGTCCTCCCCACAACCCACATCATCTACTATAGAGGTCATCCTCCCACCACTATAATCAGGAACAAAGGTCCTCTCTGTCACCATCATCAGCTACTGCGGAGGTCCTCCCTACACCACAATAATCCGGCAAAGAGGTCCTCCCCATATCTATCATTAACTACCGTGGGGGTCCTCACCATACTAAAATCGTCCAGCATGGAGGTCCTACCTTTTTCCATCATTAGCTAATGCGGAGGTCCTCCCCACACTGCTATCATCAGGCATAAAGGTCCTCCCCATCTCCATCATTAGCTACTATAAAGGTCCTCCCCACACCATTATCATCCAACACGGAGGTTCTCCCTGTTTCCTTCTTCATACATTGTAGAGGTTCTCCTCTCACTGTAATAAATTATCACAGAGGTCCTCCCCCTCACCGACATCAACCAGTATATATATCCTCCCTATAAAGTTACCACAATTCATCACCAAGGTCTTCCCCATATCAAATCCATGCCTTGACCTAAAGAATCAGCACTAAGAATAGGTCAATCATATCCCTACACTAGATGATTTTCATTGTGATATGATCTAGAAATCCATGCCTTTAGGGCTCCATTTCCCCATCTTATCGAAAATCCATGATTCCATTCCTTCTGGGCTATATCACCTCGTCGTACTGACGCTACAAGCTTCCATGCCTTCCGAGCTCCATCAACCCGCTAGACGGAGGGAATTTTATCATCCATACCACAGTCACCATCCTACTACCAACACAATCCTTGTGGCTACACATCCTTATTTTATGATGTTAAACTATATAACAACCAACATCTTAGTTGTAAAATGATAAAATATATTACAATAAACATATTGTTTACATGATGTTAAACTATTTGAAATTCTGGTCATAGCTATGAGACCTAAAACCACAACAACCATAGTCAAAGCTATGTGACTTTAAACGAAGGCCACTATTTTTCATAATCTAATGACATTAAACTGTATAATGTAGTGGATAATTCCAAAAGCTTCTACATGATTGAGAACTATCCGTTTGGAATCAATCCACTATAGTTCCACATTCAATAACAACCTCAGGACCCTCATCCATGATAAGGGGTTCAAACCCCTCTTTCTGATATGCCCTTTTGGCATGCCCCAATGCACTGTGGAATAAAAACTTGAGTGTTAGACTCCAAATGAATATACTCCGAATACATTTCCATGATTTGTAATGTCCCTTTATTTGGATCCTCTTCATCTTCATGTCTGAAGGGACCACCTAATGGTATGGTGTATAGACATATGGATCACCTACCATCCTGGGGAAATGCCTCAGAAGACTTTGGACGACATTTTGAGTTAGGTCCCGTGTCTCAAAAATGGTCAGCCGTCAATCCCCATTTGTCTGTCCCCATTCTAGGTAACACAATATGGATGCTGTGTTTTGAATATGTTCAGCAGTTATCCTCCATCATCACACCACCCTCATTGTGATCTAGAGCTCTGATGTTGCGATTCATATTTTACACCTCCTTAGGTTTAGGTGGAACTCCAACACACTTTTTGTTACCCCTCCTTACAATTGTGCACATTGAGTAAGCAAGTCAGTGTCATTGGGACATTGTTATGCTGAATTATCTGTCCCCAATTGTGCGCTTCCATGTGTTGTGGAAATCCTATTAACTCCTTATTTCCCACACTGATCATGGATCACGTGGGATTAGGGGGTTTTAGTATATATTTTTTACTCACATAGGGGATCCACACAATCCTTCAGGTCCAATCTCTATGACCTAAAACTAAGAGATTTTTCATGGTTCTCTTGAAAATGCATTTTGTGGAATTAGAACTCCTAGGCCCTTATTCACGTCGGGGTTTTCACTCCTCCATGCTGCAAACATCCATATAATATACCCACCACAATGGTCTAAATTATATGTCTTTAAACTAAGAATCGGATATGCCATTCATGAAATGAAAATACTTTTATGTCCTGGATGATGATAAACTATACATGGACTGAGATATATGACTTTAAACTAAGATCCCTTATATCCTACATGATGTTAAACTGCACATGGTATGAGATCTACAACTCTAAACTAAGATCTCTTTTGTACTTGTCGCATGAAATTAAACTACATGAAATATTCAAGAACTACACACAACTTGATTCCCATCCTTATGGGATATGTAGGAACACCTATACATTTCATATATGGCCCAACTGGCAATTCATCTTTTCATCCCTATGGCCCAAGTTCTTCCTTGGGAGTTTGTGCTATAGTGTTGAGACCTCATAGGTCCTCATTCACATCAATTTTATTTATGGATCCATACTATACACCTCTATGTTGGTGGATCCACCTCATGGTCTGAGTTATATGACCTTAAATTGAGATCTCTTTTGTCCAAGAAACATGACGTTAAACTATGATGCCCCAACCCACATGATGTTAAACTATTGTGTCCTATCTGCAATAAATTACAAAACATAGAAAATTTGGTCCTTTTCATATGTCCTTAAATGTAAAGTGCTCCTTTGTCCTACATGATGATAAACTACCTCGTTCCACTTGACATTAAACTCTTACTTCATCCTGGTTTCATTATGGTAAACTGAAAATTTCCTCAATTTCCTCATCAGAGAGGACCTCACCTTTAGCGCTGGTCACTAAATGTGCTATTTTCATAACTACACATGGGTTGATTCCCATACTTATGGGATACATAGGAATTCCCAAAAATTTAGTGTTTGGGACAAGTTGCAATTTAATCCTTTCGACCCCTTGGCCTAAGATCTCTCTTGGGAGTGTGTGGTATTCTGTGGATTTACACAATCCTCATTTACGTCTGGTTTATTTTTCCATGCCATGAACACACCATTTATGATATCTTCCCTTACAGTGACCTAGTTTCATGTCACTAAACTGCATAACAACCCTTGTTCTTACCGCATGATGTTAAACTGCACGTAATTTAAGAACTATGTACAACTTGATTCCTATCCTTATAAAATATGTAGGAATTCTTGAACATGTTGTGTTTGGGTTGAGTCTCAGTTAAATACCCCTTTATTATCAAGAATATGTTGTTTGGAGACGAGCCTCCTTGGTCCTCATTCATGTCGGGTTTATCACATCATTATGCCACATATACCCGTTAGAAGAGCATTGTATGGTCTGTGCTCTACAACCCTAAACTAAGATATATTTCAATATTATCACATGACTTTAAAATGAATGATATTCAAGAACTATGTGTCGGTTTATTCCCATCCTTATGGGATATGTATTAATTCCCTGACATCTTGCCTTTGGGTCCATCCCTGATTTGTTGACCCTCTTTTATTCCTCCCCATCCTCTTCATATGGTATTGTTCTATTACCATACCATATCTAGGAGACCTTTTGAGGCTTCTTCCCTTGATAAGGGATTTTGATACCTCTATATAATATGACTCACTATCATTCTTATATGTGATATGATTTAGGACCTAGAATGTTAGATCCTACATGGGCATTATCTAATTTCATCTTCATGCTTCATGTGCCCCTTGTTTGGGTCTCTATCACCTTTCACATCTGAAGGGACCCCCTAACAATAGGATACTCAACCTTATGTATCACCTACCATCCTAGGAAAACATCCCAAAAGACTTTGAATGACATTTTGAAATAGGATCCATGTTTCAAATGTGGTTAGTGGGTGACCCTCATTTGTCTATTACCATTCCAGGTTATACGATGTAGATTTTATATCTCAAATTCAGTTAGTAGTTATCCCCCATCATTATGACACCACCATTGTGTCCCAATTATCAAATTATATGATTCACATACCCTTCCACATCCTTATGTTTAGGAATAATTTTGATACCCTCGGTGTTACCCCTCCGTGCACCTTTGTGCATTGGGCAGGCCGATCAACATTATTGGGACATCCTTAACATAAATCCACTATTCTCCCTACTATGTGTCTCCATGTATCATAGGAATCCTATATACCCCTTTTTTCCCACATCGACCATGGATCACATGGTCTTAGGGGTCATGATAGGGTTTTTAACTGCATGGAAGAATCACACCATCTTAATGATCCAAACTCTATAACCTTAAAGTAGGAGTTTACATCATGGGATCATGATGTTAAACTGAGTATCCAAGTATGATCCTTACAACTTTAAAATACATGCAAGTTTTCATCAGAATGTTCCATAAGGTGGAGGGCCTCTTTTTTGATCATTCACATTAGGGTTCTGCTACTTAGCCACCTTGTGTGCATTCCCTAAAACCAAGTCCCTTCCTAATGGTCCAAACTATATGAACTTAAACTAGGAGTGTACATCCTGGGATCATGACCTTAAAATGAATATCCTAGTCCAAGATTTAAGAATTCAATGTATGCATAGGTTATCCTTAGGTAATGGGTGGTGTGGTGTGGTGTGGATCTTTGTGGTCCTCATTCACACTCGGTTACTCCATAGAGCCTCAATACACATAGCCCTTTTGAAAACCTCACCTTACAATCTGAGTTCTATGACCATAAACTAAGATCCCTATTATCCTTGTTTCATGATGATAAACTGAATAATATACCTCATCCTTATAATATGATGTTAAACTATGTATCCTGCATCTTAACTGCAAGAAAATAAACTACATAGCGTTACAATGTCTTTACATGGGAGGACATTCCCCCTAGCATCAGTATCTTACCATGACACCTTGTTAAGAACTACATGTGGATTGATTCCCATCCTTGTGGAAAATGTAGTGACACCCATACATCTGGTCTCTGGGACCAGCCACAGAGTCATAAGCTCACCCCTTTGGCCCCTAGGCATGAGTATCATATAGGAGTGTGACATACAATGCATAATTATTTAGTCCTCATTCACATCAGGTTTTCTTATGGCGCCAAATTTCACATATTCTCTTTAGTTGGTCCAAATTCTATGACCATAAACTAAGATTTTTAGTGTCCTAGTTACATGAAAATAAACTACATAACAACCATGGTATTATCGTTTGGGAGAATATATCCCCTTTCTAGCATCAATACTTTACTATGTCATATTTAATAACTACATGTGGCTTGATTACTATCCTTATAGGATACGTAGTGATGACCATGCATCTTGTCCCCATGCCCAACTATAGAATCATGAACCTTTATTTACCCTCTTGGTATGGGTTCCCTCCTTGTGAATGTGTGGGGTGGTGTGGATATCTCTGGTCCTCATTCATGATAGGTTTCACTTGTGGCACCACACAACACATCTCTTACCTTTTCTATCTAAACACTAATACCTTAAACTAATATTTTTAGTTTTCTATTCACGTGATAATAAACTGCATAAAAATCATGATTTTCTTGCTTAAGAAGATATATCCCATTTTGGCATTGGATATCTTCCCTGACATCTCCCAAAACTATGTGTGTCTTGATTCCCATCCTTATGGGATACATAGAAATTCCAAGACCTTTTGTATGTGATCTATATGAAAAGACATTTTGGTTTATCCCTAGAGTACATGGTGTGGTGTGGATATCTTCGGTCCTCATTCACATTGGGTTTACAATAGCTGCACCATATACCTCCACTGGGATCACTTATCCTTACACTCATCCTTACTACATGAAAATAAACTACATGATATTAATTAAATACATGTGGGTTGATTCATAACTTCATAAGGTACATAGCGACGCCCATACATTTTTTCCTCAGACCCATCCGCAAAATCGTAAATGCACCATTTTGGACCTTTGGGCCTGGGTTCCCTGTAGAGAATGTGTGGTGTGGTGTGGATCTCTTCGTTCCTCATTCATGTTGGGTTATTTACTAAACCACAAATTTCTACTATAGGATGATGCATGTCTTAGTCGCACGATGATAAACTGTGCGACATTTTCATCCTCACGACATGATGTTAAACTACACGGGTATGTCCCATGCACACTGAGTTAAACTAGGAACCTATATTCCACACTATATGACCTTAAACTGAGATATTCTAGTATGAGAAACATGAACTTTAAACTATTCTCATCACCCATTAGGAACCCAATCCTTAAGGATGGATTTGATCCCACCTACATATGTTCCATATTGACATGTTTCAATGTACGATCATACGAGACTTGAAACATTGGATTTCATAGGGATATTTCCCCGTTCCACTTCTATGCTTCACTTGTTCCTTTATTTGGGTCTCCATAATCTTTCACATATAACAGGATCCCATTATGATAGAGTGCTGGCCATATGGATCACCTAATATCCTGGTCCAATTCCCCAAAATATTACGAATGAAATTTTGAGATTGGTCCTGTGTTTCAAACATGGTTAGTGGCCGACCATCATTTTTCTATTCCCACCCTAGGTTACACAATATGGATGTTGTGTTTCAAATACGGTCATCAGTTATCCTCCATCATTTCACCATCCTCATTATGTTCCAAATATTGGGTTCAATGATTCAAATTTTCTTCCCTCTTTTATTCTTATGGATTTCCAATACCCCTAGTGTTGTCCCTCCATGCATCTATGCACATCGAGTGGGAATGTTGACATGGATGGGATTTCTCACCTGACATTTCCTTTATATTATTATGTATTCTCATATTATAGTTAAATCCTGTCATCACTCCTTGTTTCCCACATAGATCATGGATCACCTGAGATTAAGGGTTTTGGTATGGTTATACCCACATAGAGAAGCTGCGCAACCTTATGGTTTGAGTTCTACAACCTTAAAAAAATATATATTTCATCCAAGAAACATGATGTTAAACTATGTCATCCCATCCCACATGATGTTAAACTATTGAATCCTCACATCATTTTGTTAAATTGAATGGTCTGGTCATATCATTCGACCATAAACCGGGGCATCATCGTCATAGCCACTAGACGAAAAACAATGTAGCATTGTGGTGTTATCCCTTGATAGGGAATTACCCTTAGCACTGGTCATCCACCATTACATCTGTCAAGACCTAAACATAGATTTATTCCTTTAGTGACACACTAACTTTTAATCTTGGTCCATCCACTAAAAAAAGAAACAAAATAATAAACAAGAAATATCTAATGCCTCTTATCTCTATGCATGGGTCAAACCTGCATGATGAGATTTCCCTTCAAGAACTACCCGTGTCTTGATTCCTATATTTATGGGATACATAGTGACACCCAGATCATCAATATCTAGTCCATATACAACATTGTTTCCTCTTTTCATGTCAAACCATCTTCATCCTTACCATATGATGTTAAAATGCACGAGATTCCAGAACTACACGCGGCTTGATTCCCCTCCTTACGGGATATGTAGTGATTCCAAAACACTTTGTCTTTGGGCCCATCCACAAACCATATGGTCCAAACTCTATTAACATAAACTAGGAGACTTATGGTAAAAAATCTATGAACTTAAACTAAAATCCAATGTCTTCAACACATGACATTAAACCACAAACCTACCCTGAACAAGTCTAGGATACCCCATGATAATTATGGGATACTTCAACTTCCTCTCTAGAGAGGATTACCCCCACTAGTACTAGTATCTCACCACACTATGCTTCAAGAACTATGTGTGGAATGATTCCTATCCTCATGGGATACATAGCGATGCCTAGAAATTTTGTCTTTGGGACCATCCACATGTTTATTAACCTTTTTGGACCTTTAGCTCTAGTTACAGTACAAGGATTGTGACATTAAACATAATGAAGTTCATCTTAAGGTGTGTATGAATCATGATATCCTATTTAAATTCACTCAAATTGGGTTTTCCCCACACTTCTTGTCTGCATACCCTTATACTGAACATTTTCTGTTAATCCAAGCATCGTGACTTTAAACTGTTTTCCTTGGTCCATGCTATACGACCTTAAACTATTTGCACCACATGGTCTAAATCCCACTCTATGATGATATATTCAGTCCACACATCGAGTCCTTATTGTTTTGGTCCTTCCATCATCCTTAAAATCAATACGAAACCCCTAATGGTGATGGTATCATGCCGCTTTGGCTCACCTCCCATCCTGGGATAACGACCTAATGGATCTTTGACAGCAAGCAATGAGTCCTATATTTCTAATATGGTCAATAGTTGATCCCAAATTTTCTCACTCCTTTCTTTCCAAGTTATTTATGGTCCCTGTGTTTCAAACATGGTCAAAAGTCAGCCTTTACATACCAGTCACCCTCTCATCAATACCTTGAAGGTATCGACTTACCCTCCTTATACTATTCTTATATCATATTGGTATTCCATCCTTGGTTTCACCTTTGATGTTCACTCCCACATATTAGGAAAATCCCCTATAACATTCCTTGTTTCCTACACTGAGCATGGATCACGTGGGATTAAGAGTTTTTGTTGGGTGGATACCGATGTGGTAGAGCCACATGGGGATCAATGGTCTAAATTCTATGACCTTAAACTAGGATCCTCATAAGAATATGTGGTGTGGTGGTAGGTCTCCTTATCCTTCATTAATGTTGGGTTTTTTCCATCACTGAATCACATATTCCTCCTTCCCGTATGTTCCATAGTTTTTGTATGGAGCGCAATAATCCTTTGGGTCATTCACATCGGGTTCATCTCCTCAATGACATGACAACATTATAGGAATATAAATTATAGTCCATGCAACAAAACTTTAAACTATTGGCTAGGGTCCAGGAAGCATGAGCTTAAACTATGTGCAATGTCCTAGTCACATGAATTTAAACTATAAGACACATCTTAATAACATGATGTTAAACTATACCACATATCATCATCACACGATGTTAAAATAAATGTTCATCATTCTCACTTGCATGATGTAAAACTAAAAATCATCCCTGGACCTCACCCGAGAGGTCCTCTCCCATAGTTCTATTCATCCACCACATTGCTCACATATTCAGCTATCACTCAACATACAAGACGAATCTCCCCCTAGAAGGTAGGTTTGATCTTTTTTCATACTGATGCACCTAAATAAATGTGCTCCAAGACATGGTGGCATAATTTCAAGAGTGTTGGAATCCTTTAAGACATTCCATCCATCTACTTTTGTGATTTGCGTTCCCCTTATTTGGATCCTCATCTTATTTCATATATGAAGGGACCCCTAATGGTTTGGATATGCTGATTTAGCTCACCTAATACTCTAGGAGAACACCCCAGAAGATATCAGATGACATTTCGAGTTTGGTCCCATGTTTCGAATATGGTTAATGATTGGCCCTTGTTTGTTTGTTCCCATATCAAGATGAAGTTTCAAATGTCATGTATTGAATATGGTCAATAGTTATCTCGTATTGGCATTTTATCCTCTTTTTGATTCCAAATTTTGGGTATCATGATTCACACGTTCCATTCCACTTTGTTCGGATTGATTCCAATGACCTTGGAACTATCCCATTCATGAACTAGCACATGTTGGGAGAAGAAAGTTGGCTACCCCAAGAGACCCTTTATCTAGCCAGAAACCCTCTCATTCAAAGCACTCCCAATGGTGATCGATGTCCCATTTTGATCCTAGCACATTCACCACTCTTTAGTACATGTGAATGATCATCTATTGTCTCTTTTTTACCATACTGAGAGAGACTTACACGGGCTTATATATTTTCGGCTTCTTGTTTCCTAAATATTATCTAGATACAGTAAGCCCTAGTATATGTGATTTCTTCACCGTTCTCCTCATAATGTGGTCCTCCTTGCCCCCTTCATCCTTGTTGGACCCCCTTCTGAGGGGGGGGGGGGGTTATTTGTACAAAAAAATGCTTCTATAGGATACATAAAAAACTTCCAAACATGATCTTGTGGCATAAATCATTTCATAGGTTTTGATTTGAATGGTTGTAGAGCTCAAATGGAGTTACAGATTATGAGTTATAGATGTTCAAAGATAGGATGAAAAAATGGTTCACATAGCCCATTTGTAGAGCTCTGGTTTGAGAAGATCACTCTTCAACTGTGATGATAGTTGAGGGTAGGCATCACGAGTCTGATGAGCCCTGTGATTTTTGCAAAGGTAGTTAACAGATGCCTCCATGAGTCTTATGAGTACTAAAATTTCCATGACACCCTTTTTTCTTTGTGGTGTTCTTCCTAGCACTGAGAGACCCCCATTACTATAAATACTCCCTCATACCTTCATTTCAGGAGGAGACACCACTGGTTTTCATCCTCACACTCTTGATTTATAGAGATCATGTGCTTCGTGAGATCCTCTTCCATAGAGTCCCTAACCTTCATGAAGAAAACTTCCTTGTGTTCTTGAGAGCCTCCACCCCATGCGGAGATTCCCATCATGAAGTCCTATGACCTTTATTAAGGAAGAAGGCCCTAAGAGGCACTTGAGGCATTGTGAAGCATTTGGACTTCATGAAGCACTACCCTATGAATAAGGGAATCCTTCATGAGCCCATGAGCTCCATGAACCCCCATACTTCATGAGCCCCATAGCTCCATGAACCCCCATGCTTCACAAATCCCTATCATTTGTAAATATCCTACCTTCACACTTGCTGGTCCATATTGTAGGGGATATGCCCCCACACCCCCACTTGGGATCGATTTCTAGCTATGTTTATAGACCTATGGGCTAGTCCCTTAACTACTGTTATCAACACCATGAAATATCAAGTTTTAGCATGAATTTTTTGGCCTGGGTCAACCACATTTTCTACTGTGCCCCTATTTAGTCCCAAATTCCACCTATGAAAATACCATGATTTGAGAGATTCATCTAAACTCCTAAAAACACCTTGAGTTTACATATTCTTCTTAGTCCCTTCCCCAATCTAGGAGTAGAGATTATTATCTTCAAATCCACGAGTACCTAGAGTCAAACCATTCCTCAAGTAACTCCTTGAAACCCCATCACCTGGATCCAATGCCGGGTTAAACCAGAAAGGGATTATCATGCATAAGTCCCACCACCATCCATTTATAGGAATATTCTTCCTAGAATTCCTCACTACATGAATTTAAACTATAGAATACCCTATCATTCAAAAATAGGATGCCTTGTGAATCAAGAATAAGATGCCTCATCATGAGAAAAACATCAAATAACCACTATGGGCCTCCTCTTAATGTGAAAGCCCCAAACCATTTTACCTGAACCAATCATCATGTAGAGATTCCTTCATGGAATGATGTGAGGAACACATTATGGGAAACTTCCATGAGTAAGCCCCATTAACCCTTGCCGTTCCCTAGCGGCGGCTATGTAGCGTCCATTAATAAGCCCCGTACACCATTTCTGCTCTATAGCGGTGCTCAGAAAACTTTCATTCATAAGCCACATCCATCGTTACTGCTCCATAGCGGCACCCAGGTGAATTCCACGTGTATGACCCATCCATAATTCCTGCTCCATATCAGCACCTAGTCATATTCCATGTGTAATCTCCATCCATCGTTTCTTCTCCATAACAACACCTAGGAAGCTTCAATACTTAATCTCCACTCACCTTTATCATTCCATAGCGGCACTTGGGCTGATAACTATGAGTAATCCCAAACAAATTTTTGAACCACTAACCATGAATAAGCCCCAACATGTTTCTAGGTCAATGTCTATGTGCTCAACCCAATTATATTCCCCCATGAACCTAATTACATGGACTTTGATCTCTTCCTTATAAACAGGTTACATATGAAGCCTCTCTCTAGTTCAAGCCCATCACTCCCCACAATCAATTTGTTTTATCTATTTCATATCGATTGAATCACGAATCATGTAGTTAAACTGTATGATCTAAACTATGTGTGTTTTGATCCATTTTAGGCATGTAGGTAGCCTATTTGAGGTTCAATCTCAACAAATGGTAAACTCTGGTGCTCCCTCCTAGGAAAGTAACCTCATAATGTGATATCTTCCCTTTTTGGGACACATATATTGGATCCACAACCTGATGTGTTGTTATCCATCTTCTAAGGCAGTTAACTAGGCATAATCCCCACACATATCACATCCATCTAACCAAGAGTTATCCTCTTACAAAGGGCCGATAACCATGTGTAAGCCCCTAGAATGTCTCCGAGTCACTATCCATGTGTATGCCTCGATTCTCTACCTCCATCCTAAACTATATGGATTTTGATCACCATATCTTAAAGAAGGTATTTAGGAATCCTCTTTGAGTTTCATGCCCACCATCCATTCCCATCCCGACCTTTCCTCTAGGTCATTATGTCTTAGGAGGTTTATTCCCTAACCTGGAGGTCCCTTTTCCTTCAGGTCCCAATCCATGCATTCATTCTTATGGGACACCACCTTAGGTGACTCAACCCATCCCTGAACTATGTGTAATTTTATTCCCATCCACTAGTATAATTACCAAGCCTCCCTATGGTTCAAACCCATTTTTATCCACACTCCATCCGTTTCATCATCACTTCTACCATACCCATCTTGATTCTTACCTGGACCACCACATCTCATTTAGATCATGCCATCCAATTCATCACCGCTTTTATCAGCACCTGGGAAGATAACCATGTGTAATCCCCACACAATCCAAACTCATCCAACCAAGAGCAATCATCTTGTGATGGGTATCTAGCCATGTGTAATCCCCACACCATGCCCTATTGAACTACGTGTGTTTTGATCCCTTTCTTCTACACAGGGTATGTAGGAAGCCTCCTTGAGGTTCAATACCAACCAATGATGAACCTTAGTGTCCACCTATTTGGGATCCACATCCTTAATCTGACCTTAGTGGGGTTCAGATTATCCTGCATGGTGTGAAATCGTCTCTTCATAAGACGCACCACCTCAGGTCCTCCCTCATTGGGAATTTTGATCCACCCATCTGTTAAACCATTCTGGGGATCCCTCCTAGGGATCCACCTCTTTGATCCATCTCCATGGAATGTTTTTATCAACTTCATATCATCTCCGCAATACATTAAACTCACAGTCTACCTCGTGTTAAACATGAGATGATAAATTAAAACCTTAGAAGACACAATTTTGGTGTAACCATCTCCACTAGACGTTGAACTTGCGACATACCCCATGTTAATAATGGGATACCTAAGAAAAGCATAAGCATTCCTATGGAATAAGATACCTTGAGGTCGATGTGGGAAGCCTCATGTTTCTTCACCCTTATGAAGACCTCCTATGAGGAAGAATATAGGTTTTCAAATGTTCCAGCATCCAGAGATGCCTGGACATGCCTGATGTTACCATCTACTTAGACTAAAGGTTTCTTCTATGTCAAAACCCCTTGGAAGGTATAGAAAAACGTATTTTAATTAATTGGAATCAACAAAGATATGGCACTGAGAATGAGTTTCATGAAAAAAAATCAAATCTATGAGGGAGACCCGGACTAGGAGACAAATTCTGAGGAGGAATCTATGAAAGGAGAGACCGACATCACATCAACCTGTTTTGATCAAGGATCATACATCTTTGAAGAATTTATGAATTCTTCCCACCTTTGTAAAGTGGAAACACAAGTCCAAGAGCACACATCACCCTGAATATGCATGTGATAGACCTGGAAAGTGTCAGAGACATATCCTTATTATCTTCCATTTAAATAATATATAAAGAATGAATCACATCACTTCATGAAGCAGTAGTCTTCCATATACATGAAGGATGTTATCATAATCCCAAGGAATATAAAGTAAGAAGTAATATGTGATATAATTATTCCATAATAATAATATCATAAATATAATATATAAAAAATAAATCCATCATTATATCCATTCGTGATAGGTGGTGATAGAAAAAGAATAACATCGGTTCATGAGATGGTAGTCCAATGTACACATGAATGATGATTTTGAATCACATTTGATGGAAGAGGATATGGTTATAGGTAATTAACTTAACATAATAAAATTTAGTATATGGAAGATAATGAGGTTATTATACCACCATAGTTAAATAATAATTTAAATAGGGGGAGGAATAAATAAAATACAATGTTTGGTTAGGGATGTTACCTCTTCTTTGGACAACTTCTTTTAGTTTGCATAAAAATCCTTCCTAGTATGAATTTATGACCACAATAAGGATTATATGATGATATTTGGGAATTAAGGAAGTTATTTTGTCAATAATTGTCCAAATAAACGTGTTTTGGAAGTGAAAAGAGGAGAGGAGAGGGGGTGTCCTTCTATAAGTGAGGTGAGTGGAACACTTGTAATTTTTGAAAAGAAAAATATGTACCCACATTTTTAGACAAAAAAGGATCCAAAATGGAAAATTATACAACCTTAGAGGTGATAAGGTCGAAATATCTCCATAAAATATTTTTTTGGAAAAGTTTCAAGGAAATTTAATACCTTATATTTTTAGTTTAACCCCAAAGTAAACTCATTTTCACCTCAACTGTGGAAATTATTTTTTGCTTCTTTTACTATTCATTATAGTAAAAAATTAATTTTACCTAATTATATAATATAAATTATTATGTTTAAAAATATGAAATCCATTTTTACAAATTCCACTTGCATAAGTGTAGATTTTTAATTTAAAATTAAACTCACAAACGTGATAAGAAATCAGTTTTCCAATAAAAAATATTCAAAAGTTTAAAACGTTTTTATATCAAAAATCAATATGAAATTGATTAAAATGAACTAAATTAGATTAACAGACAAATAATTGATTTATTTTTTCTTTTAAAACCACCTTAAAACAATTTTTAATTTTTTAAATGCTTTAATAGTAATGAAATTCTTAATAAAAACAATTATTTTACACTATTCATCAAAAAATTTATCTTCTCTAAAAATTATCAAAACTTCAACCAAAGATAATTTTGAAATGATGATTTCAAAAATTATTTTAAAATTTTCAAATTAAATTTCTAAAATCTTAAAAAATTAATTTTGAAAATAAGTTCACACTATGTGATAAAACTTATTTTTTAAAAAAACATGGTTTTTAAGAATAAAATTGGATTTATTCTTATCTAATTCATAGAAAAGTAATAATATGAATGTTAAATTTTTTTATTGAATATATAATACATAAATTTAATTCATATCTTTTACTAAAATTTATTTATTTAATTTATTAAGATATAACATGTGTGTGTGTATAAAAATATTTTTTTAGAAAACGATTTCCTTTATTTTAAAATGGTTCTTATTTTCATTTCTAAATAATTTTTAGCCAAAAAAATTAATTTTATATATAGGTTAAAAAAATATATTTTCAAAATTTATTTAATCATCTTCAGACCTTCCATTATAATGGTCAGGTGATAACTATAATATTTCATAATAATATTTTAATAGTATGATGTGCTTTGTTTAAAGTAGGTGTCACATGTAAAGCAATTTAAAATCGGTGTTTCATGTTATGTAATATAAATTTAGTGTTGTTTATAACAAAAATATCAAAAGGATTAAATTTATTTTCAAAAAATATTTCTCAAAATTTTAGGGTGTTACATTATAACCCCTTTAAAATGAATTTCACCCTTGAAATTCATCACTTTGGTACCAACAATTGAAGATACTTATACCGAATTATATCCTTAGGTTCCCATATACCTTCCTTTAACTAGTGGGTTTTCCATAAAATATTGACCAGATGAGTGGTCTTGTTTCATAGAACTTTCTCTATATGATCCATAATCTCCACCAGTTGTTCCTCATATGAATGATCATGTTTAGTGGTAAAACCTGTGAGTTCAGTACATTTGATAGAGTATGTATGTACTTCCTTAGGAGAGATACATAGAACACATTATGAACTTGAGAGAGGTTTGGTGGAATCACCAAGTGATAATATATGGTCATGAAATGATCAATAATTTCAAAGGGACTGCTATACCTAGGGATTAGTTTTCTATTATTTATTATGTGGATAAATTCATAGAAACACCTTCTCACTAAATTAAAATTATAGATCACATCGATGATTATTAGCATAATATTTTTATCAACTTTTTACTAATATTACATGTTTCTAAATGGATATAACATTTTATTCCATTTAATCATGTATCTCAGGTCCCAATAACTTTCTTTCTGAAACCTATTTCTATTATGTTGGAGTTATACACTCTTTTCTATAAAGGGATCCATAAAGATCCATCTTCACACTTGAGTAAAAAATATTTTTTAAAAAAAAATCAATAAGAGTAAAGTGTTGATCCCAAAATACTTTGAAATAAATAGAAAAAGATCATAGCATATCCTCTAGGTATTGAATTATTCTCTCAAACTAATCTTATATTTGGAGATGATACGTAGTGATGAAACATAACTCCATATACCGGGCCTATTGAAGACTTAAACAGAACTTTAAGGTAAGACTTCAATCCCAATAAGACAAAATAAAATATTATAATCTATCCAACCTTAACACTTCCTTAATTTATATCCTGCAAATCTTATATATTGATAAATATTCTCTAATAGAGATGAAGTGTGCTAACTTTGTAAGGTGATTGACTACAACCCCTATAGAATTTTTCCCTTTAGATGTTATGAAGAGTATAATGAAAAAATATAGTGTGATGGTTTCCCATTTCCATTATTTTATTGATATTGGTTGTGATACCCCCTAGACTTTTGTCTCTCACACTTAACTTACTGAAATACCAAGTATCATGATACATACTCAGCAATACCTCTCTTTATGTTGTACTACTAGAAATAATCTTTCATGTAGGCCAGTGGTAAGTGAGATATCTTTTTTTTACTTCAGTTATAGGTTCAAGACCCATGGAATTTCTAGATCTGATAAGTTTTCACCCAGAAAATGGTTTATCTTTTCCTAAAAAAATATCAATTTAATTCCCAAAATATCTCCAAACTGAAATAAACCATAATTACATCAACATCAGAGATAATATCAACCCTAGAGGTTACAAATACCTTTAATATTATATCCTAATATTATAATGGAATTCCTCTTGAAGTAATTTTTTCACTAAAACATAAACAAAACCAAATGGTTGTATTTCCATATATGCCTCCCAAAATATACATAATTTTGATAAAACCCAATCCCATAATACATTAAATATGGTGTCAATGGATTTAAACTTATGATCAACCTTAAAATCATAAACTCATAATGGTATCCATAACTCTTAAGTTAATATTACATGGATACATATACACTTCTATAAGATAATTCATCCTTTATTCCTTAAAATAAGCTCTTATATTATACAAAAATATTTTCATTGGAAGCTTTTGTTCACCCTTTTACTAATAGAATATCAAAAGTGATTTCATTATTCCAGAATCCATGTAGAGGGAGATAATCAATATTGAAAATCACATGAAATTTCATTAAAGGATAAAAAATAATATTTGCATAGGGATTAATCATAAAAAACAAATATGAAATTACCAACTAATGTAGGGAGGATAAGTGTGCCCTAATTATCATGATTCACTTCATCCATTATGATTAAATAATGGGCTGTCCTAGCTTATCAAACACATTAAACCTTATATTGGGTCATTGATTCATATAATTACAAAACTTCTTACATTTGAAGCATTGGATTGTGGGTGGTGAATTTTGTAAAGTTTTCCTTCTATTTTCATCAATATCTGACTTCTTCCCATAAAATCTGCATTCAGATCCTCAATTAACTTCCTCTATATAGTTAAAAAATTTATTAGTCTGTTTAAGACAATTTCTCCTAGGTTTACTTCCACAATTTGAGTATGAAGGAATGTTTATATTCTTTTCTCCATGGTTTTCAGAGTTTCCCTTGAATTCCATCTTTCTTTTATTATTAAAACCATGCAATTGATGGGTAACTACAACCTATATTTCAACCTTGATAGCACAAAGAATTATTTTTTCATAGAAATCACAGTCTATAATGAATAATTAAATTCATAGAATTCATTTTAAGACACTGAAGAATCTATCAAACTTACTTTCTGGTTGGGTGATAATACCAGAATCATACATCACAATTCATGTATAATTTTTCATATAGGTTCCAAAGGATTCATCATCATTTTGTTTTATTAGAAGTAATTCCTTTTCCATTTTCATATAAATAATTCAAACAAAATACATTCTAAAAAATAAGTTCTCAAACTCATCCTATTATATAGAATCAATTTCATCTTGTTGACTCTAATTTTTAGTAAGATTCCACTATTGAACCACTTATCCTTCCGAATTATTGATAAAAAAAATTACTTTTTCATGATATGAACACTGGATAATGGAAAATATATTTTCAATGGTACTGATCTATTGGTTAGTAACTAGTGGATCAGCAGAACCACTTAAAGAAGATGGATATTACCTCATGAATGACTAAATAGAATGGTGTTCCCTCCTTTTCTCATTTTTAAGTTTAGCACGATTCATATCTTGAGAAAGTTTTGTGATCATGAAAATTATATTTTTCATTCCATCTCCAAAAAAATTGTTTACTCAGGAGGATAATCATTACATTTTCCATTACAATCAAAATTAATATGGTTACTTTGGTTTCTAGTCCTTGACTCACATAACCTTGAAAATCACTTATAAGTTATTTAAAATCCTGACGCATTCTTTTAAATCTATGAAACCTTAGGTTTAATCTAAGCCACTCCTTGTCATTATTAAAATACTTCATGATGGTTCATTTTGAGTTCGTTAATTTCAAAAGAAAATCCCATGGGAGTTTCAAACTAGGTGTGTTGTGAGGTCCTTTTTCATGCACTAGGTGATGATCGATTCTTAATCAATGTTCCCTTTTTGGAGATATGACCCCTAGGTACATATATTATAGTTATACATCCACTTATAGTATCTAAACATGGATTTAATTTTTTGGAAACCACTCAGTCTATCCTTTACCAACATTTCATTATATATTTCTATACTTTGACTCATCATCATACCTATCCTTGGACACATATATAGAAATATCCATAGGGATATCAAACAATATTTTTCATCCTAGTTTTCAAAGGTAAACTATACCTTTAATATGATATCAAATGTAAGGTCCCAGGCTTCTCATACATAAATATTATATCTTTTTATATGAATATTCAATACATTTTAAAAATACTTGCTCGTGGACCATATAGGTTTAGTAACTTTGGAGATTAGGTACACAATATTCTTATTTAGTGAAATATCTTTAACATCTCCCATAGATATCTTCCCATTATTTACTCTTAAAAAATATACCCTAGATAAAACCTTTCATCATAAAATGGAAAAGGAAATATAATAAAGGGTAAGCTCAGATGATCAATGAGGGTAAACATGGAAAATATGCAATCCGAACATGAGTGTAATGGCATGATAACATGATCATAACATATGAAAACAAAACCCTGTATATGAAAGATCAAAATCTTGTTTCATGGGAAAAATATTGGAAGTTCACAAGTCCTGAATCATAATCGAATCAAAGAACATAATCCCTGAGAACATAAAATTGGAAGAATACATAGTTTTTTTTTGTGTACACAAAAGCTTATAACATTGTGAACATGTATTAATAGAAACAGGTTCACTCATTAATTTAAGGACATAAAATTAATACATTTCACAAACTTATGTAAATAAAACTAGATCCATGCATAACATTATGGATATGAAATCGAGGTCCATTCATAATAATTTGAACATGTAATTAGGATCATGAATAAAATTGTGAATATGTAATTAGGTTAACACAAATCATATTTACTCATGAGTTATCTATATTTACCCAATTCATTTAAGGGAGATATAGGTCCCACCTGTATTGGTTATAATGTAACCACCGTTATATAATGAAATTCATACATATGTGTGCCACAAAATCAAAAAAGAATTTATCATATCAGAACAAATTAAAATAAATGGGATTTATAAAAATATCATTATAGAATAACATTTGTAAAAGAAATAGGTTTCATAAACATATCATCATTTCATCATATCCCAACCAGTTTAAAAAGAAGAGGGTTTAATAATCCTTTCATCATGGTATAACCCATGGTAGTGAAATAGGTTTTATAAAAATATTATTATTCTAAACATAAACCATTTAAAGAATAAATAATAAGGGTATCCTTGGATCATATCCCCAGTAATGTACAAGTAACATCAAAGGATTTAATCTTAGATGAGAAATAATTTTGAAAGATCACATGGAACATTTCTTGAGGAAAATATCCTTTCAATTTAAAAAAAACTATTGGAAACATAAAAAAATTTCAGAATCCTTTTCTTTGAAAACAAACTTGGAAAAATACAAAGTAAGCTTTAAAGATCATTTAAAACATTTCGTATAGAATATAACCTTTATTTTAACAGCACTAAAAAATCATAAAATATTTTGGAAATCATTTTCCTTGAAAATATCCTTGGAAACTTATAGAGGATGATTTAAAAATAATTTAAATATTTTTGAGGAAAATATCCTTTCCATTTTAAAAATCATGAAATATTCACAAAATATTTTGGAAATACTTTTATTTTAAGATAAAATTTGAAACTTATAAAGGAATCATTAAAAATAATTTAAAATATTTATTGAGGAAAATATTCTTTCCATTTCAAAAATCATAAAAAAATAATAAAATATTTTTGAAGTACTTTTATTTGTAAATAAACATTGAAACTTATAATGTAATCTTTAAAACATTGAGTTTAATGATGGATAGAATTCTATACATGTTAAAACTAATATTCCTTTCACATTTTTAGTAAAAGAAAAATGTGCCTTGTTTTTGAAAAAAACATAAAGATACCTTTTAAAAACATTTTAAAAAGGTAAAATATGGGTTAAAATTTCATTAATAAATACTTTTTATATTGTTAAAATATTTTTGAAAACATTTTTAGAAAACATTGATATAGAATAAAGAGGTTTTTTCAACCGAAGATGGAAATAAAGATGATTTTTATTAAAAAAATTATTTTGAACTATTAAGTACACAAATAGAGGAAAATGAATGAAAAAAAATTATTCTCATGAAATAACTATAGAAGAATAAAATTCATGAGTTTATTGAGAAATGTATCATAATATTTCATCATCATAAGGATAAACATAAACAATCTTGATAAATAATGAGATTGTACCATAATACCATTACCACTTTGGAAACATTGAATCATAAGCCCTATAAAAGAGATATCAAAAAATAGATATGTAAATCCCCATAATTTTTAATATAAACATCATAAATTACATTTATTGAAATTATATACACCATATAAAATTAACACATGGTGAATATGGTATATATCTCATAGAAAATATAAGTGAGATGGAAATTCCTTACCATAAGTCTTGAATTCCTTCATACATGTTTGAACCTACTATATAATAAAAATTTGTTTTTATACATATATTAAAAAATCATAAATATATATCATACCATATATGATTTACCTATGACCTTTTATTACCCGTTTGTTAACAATTCCTTGTTAAAATCACGTTTCAGGTAATAACTGATTCGTTTTTCACATATGTTTTGGTTTGATATTTTTGGTCCTCTTAATTTGATCATGGTGAAATCATATCCAAAATTTTAACCGATATATAACTTATATATATATTAATTATATATGAATTTAGAGAAATCCATAAAACGTAGATATAGAAAATGAAATATATCGTTCATGGACACGGTAGGCCATACGTATGCATGAAAGCTATTTAAATTTTTTCAATAGATTAAAATAATGAAAGTTAAATAATATGTTACTATTACAGAATCATTATTAGTTCATATATGTCACATATTAGTTATTTAAACCTATATTTATTACTTTTCATGTAATGTGTATGTGAATGAAAAATCACATCGCTTCGTGAGGTGGTATCTTGTCGTACAAATGAATGGCGTTATCGTATTCCCAAAGAATAGAAAGTAAGATAAAATATGTTATATCATGATTAAATAATAATAATAATATAAAAAATATAATATAAAAAATATAAATCCATCATTATATCCAACGTTGAGAGGTGGTGATGGAAAATGAATAAACATCGATTTGTGAGGAGGTAGTTCACTATACACACGAATGATTCATATCTCATTTCATGGAAGAGGATAAATTTGTAGATCATGATAATAATATAAAAAAATATTATTAAATGTTAGATACTTCATATATTATATAATCCTTTTAATAATTATTGAAGGATTTGGATGAAGAAATAAAATAAAATGCTTGGTTAGGGATATTACCTCTTCTTTATAAAACATCTTTTGGTTTACACTAAAATCCTTTGTAGGTTGGAATTTAAAAAAAAGGGATTATAGGATATGAGTATATAATTTAAAAAGTTATTAGGGAAGTTATTTTCTTATACAATGGGTTTTGTAAGTGTGAATAGTAGAGGAGTGTGTGTGACCGTTTATAAGTGAGGTGAGTGGCGCACTTGTAATTTTTGAAAAGAAAAAGGTGTAATAATGTTTTTAACATTAAAAAAGGATAAAAAATGGTTCATTAAAAAATACTAGAGGATATAATGTCTATATATATATATAATTGGGGTTATGGAAAAGTGTTTAGGTCATTCACCCCTTATCATTTCAGTTTAACCCCTAGTAAAACCATTTTCACCTTAACCACGATAATTAACTTTTACTACCTTTACTATTAATTATGGTAAAAACCTATGTTGAAATTATTATAAAATAATAAATTATTCAGATTCCAAATATAGAATCCATTTTTTCAAATTATAGTCACTGAATTAGAAAAATTTAATTTAAAATTTAACCGAAAAATGCGATAAGAAAGCGGTTTCCTAAGAGAAAATTTTCCAAAGTTTTAAAAGTTTTTATATCCAAATTAAAAATTAAATTGATTACAATTAAATAAATTGGATTAATAGATATATAATTAAACTAATTTCACTTTTAAATCTATATTAAAACAATTTTTAAGTTTTTAAATGCTTTAATAGAAATGATAATTCTTAATAAAAACCAGTATTTTTCACTATTTATCACAAAATTTTTATTCCCAAAAAAATCTAAATAGGTCACCCTAATATAAATTTTACATGTTGATTTACATAATTTATTTCATCTTTTTAAATATATTTTCTAAATGTTTCAAAAATTAATTTTAATTATAAGTGTGTAATAAGTGATAAAACTATTCCTCAAAAAATATAGCTTTAAAGCATAAAATTGGATTTATTCATATATCATGCATAGAAAACACATAATATGAATGTTAAAATATTTTATTCAATTTATAATATATAAATTTTATTAAAATCATTCACCAAAGTAATGTATTTAATTTATTAAGATAAAACATGTTTGTATTTATAAAAATAGTTTTTTTTTAAAATGATTTTCTTTATTTTTAAATTGTTTTTTTTCATATATTATTAATTGGTAGCTAAAAAATTAATTTTATATACAGGTGTAAAACAAAAATTTTCATAATTTATTTAATCTTATTCATACTCACTATTATAATGACTAGGTGATAACTATAATATTAAATAATAATATTTTAATACTATGTCATGTTTAGTTTAAACTCAATATTGTGTGTAACATAAGATAAACTCAGTGTTTCATGAAATACAAGCTAAAATCAATGTTGTGTGTAATGAAAAATATCAAAATATAAAATTTATTTGAAGAAATATATTTCAAAAAATCACAGGGTGTTACAATGAATATTTTACTTGATAAATATTTACCTAAGGTCATTATACTTAGTATGGAAAAATAGTTACTGGAATTGAGAAAGAAAGAGGTTGATTTGATGGTTTCATAAAAAGTAAAATTCAAATGATTGGAAAGGTATACACAAAATTTTATATGTGATTATGATAGTAAAATTAATTATTTTTTACTTAGTATTTAATCTAAGATATAAATGGGA
Organism: Viscum album; assembly: GCA_963277665.1. NCBI lineage: Eukaryota > Viridiplantae > Streptophyta > Magnoliopsida > Santalales > Viscaceae > Viscum > Viscum album. The sequence continues at coordinate 1,721,306,634 of OY728141.1, forward strand.
ACTGGCTTCCCATGAATTCAATAGTTATGAGAAACTTGTTTGATGTTCTGAGATAGTAAAAATGGAGTTTACCAATGATTATATATCCCATGAAAATAAGAATATAAAAATATATTAATGGAATTAAATGGGGAAGAATCCTTCAAGTAAATATAGGGTTAATAAAATCATGTTCCACTCTTATGATAAGCGTGGTTAAAAGTATCCTATTGAATGTCTTATCAATTCAGAGAAGTTTTTCTAATGTCAAAATTTTGAAATTATGACTCATTAATTCAAGGAAAATGATCATATAAATAATTATATGATGATGGTAAGATGATTTAATTGTAAATATTTGGTGAATTATTCTAACATGTGTCAAAAGTTAGTCACTTAAGATGTAAATCATCAACATTGAAAGTAAAAAGATGTGTAAAAATCATTTACTACTACTACATTTGTTGTTAGGAAATCTAATAAAGTTGTGACAAGTAAGTTACCTATTTATTTGAATTATGACCATTACCTATTTGAATCCAAATCATTACATTAATTTGTTTCTAAGAAAATTTCATGTAAAATGGGAATATTACCTCACAAAAATAATATATATATATTTTTAAAAACTATGGGTGGATATATTTAAGTCACCAAGATTTATAGGAATCATCCCATTTTTATTAGTTGGATATTCTTTCCTAAAAATCTTGTTTAACATACCATTATAGATTTTGATATTAGTTTGGGTATGGATTGGATTTAATTTTATCATGAAAATATATATTTCAAGGATATGGAAGTAATACTCAATGATATAATACCTTTGATAACCTACCAAGATGTTTATAAATTTATCAGAGATATAAGTGAAAGTTACCTTTCCCATATTAGTGAAGAGAAAATAAAATATTCACATTAGTGATGTTATAATAGTAAATGATCATTTGGATGTATTTCTCAATGATTTTACTAGTTTTATTTATAATAAGGAGGTTGAATTTATTTTTTTTACTTAGTTCCTGATACTGATCCTATTTCAAAACCCCTTATAAAATGGCTCAAGTAGAACTTTTGGAATTGAAACTGCAATTGAAGGAGTTTCTAGAGAAAGGTTTGATTAATCATATCACTTTACCAAGGGGTGAACCTATTTTATTTGTTAAAATGAAATTTGGTTTATAGAATATTTTCATTGATTATAAATCCTTTAATAACATCACTATTAAGAACAAGTATCATTCACCTTATATTGATGATTTGTTTGATCAGCTCCAGGTGCATTATTTTTCAAATATTGATTTTATAATGACTCTGAATTTTTATACATATATATGACATCTTAAGACATGAATATTAATGTCATTTTATATAAAAATTCCTGAGGATCATAAAGGTTTAGTGTCTTTAGAAACTTGGATAAATACACTACTAACTCATAAGTAAACTGCATCATCTCCTATTATATTCTTACTAACTGGCACAATTATTAGAAATATCATATATAATACATTTAATTAAAACTAGGGGAAAGAAAATATAAGAAAGGGTGAGATCATATGATCATTAAGGGTAAAAAATGTAGATCTCAAAATAACATCATCATAAGGCTATGATAACATGAGAATAACATTAGAAAACCATACCCTTCATATCATAGATCATAAAATTGATTCATGAAATAAATATTGGTTGTTAATAAAAAAATGAATCATAAAGTAATCAAATAATATAATCTATATAATAATAACATTAGTACAAGACATGTAATTGTGGTATACATATTAGTATACAAAATCATTTCCTTACTAGTCAAGGCTCATTACCGAGACTATCACAATGGATTGGGTTCACTCCCAAAAAATACTATTAGTCAAGGTTCACTCCTAATAAAATAATAATTGGTTGGATTTACACCCAAAACAATAATAGTAGTCATAGTTCACTCCCACGACTATCACAGTGGACAAAGTCCCTTATTGAATTGAGTTCACTCCCCATTCTAGTCCTGTTTATCTCATGAGATATCAATAATTACCCAATGCATTGGAGGGAGATGTAGGTCCCAACCATTAAATAATCCACAAATATTTGTTCCATAATATCATAAAATATTCATCATATTATAACCCATTAAAATAAATATATTTCATAAACATTTCATTATAGCATAACCCATGGAAAAGAAAATAGTTTTATAGAAATTTAATCATTTCATCATAGCATAACTTATGGGAAAAGGAATGGGTTTCCTAAAAATTTTCTGATTATAAACCTAAATCATTCAAAGAATTAATCAAGATGGTATCATTGGGTTATATCCCCAGTAAACCATATGTAACCTCAAAGGATTTTATCTTAAATTGAAAATGATTTTGAAATATCTCTTGGATTATTTCATGAGAAAAATATTCACTACATTTTAAAATCAATTATTTAAAATATAAAAATTTCTAAAATTTTAATGATTTTTTTTTATTTTTAAATGAACTTAGATATATATAAAATAATATTTAAACCATTGAGTTATCATGATAGTTTAAATTACTAATCATGCCTTTCATGTTAAAACAATAATTCCTTTATTATTATTTTTAAAAGTCAAAATCACCTCATTTGGAAAATGAAAAGAATATTTATTGAAAACCATATTGTAAAAAGTGAAAAATAGGTAAAAAATACATTAAAAAAATATTGTAATAATAGTAAAAAATTTCTTTAATTTTTTTATAAAACATTTACATGGAAGAAAAATGGTATTCGACCGAAGAGAGAAATTATATCTATTTTCTATAAATCATTATTTTAGAACCTTGAGTACATAAAGAGGGGGAAATGAAGGGGAAATGTTATTTTTCTAAAATAAAAATAGGAGATGAAAATTAATTAATTTCTTAAAATACTTATCATAATATTTTTAATCACTAGAATCATGATCATAAACAATGTCAATAAATAAAGAGATTGTATCATAAAATATTTAGGATTTTTGAATATTTTAAATCATAAGAACCATGAAATAGAGAAACTTAAATTAATATTTTTATCCCATAATATTATTTATAAGAATCATAAAATAAATTCATGATAAATATATACACTACATAAATGAAACAAGTTGTGTATATGGCATGTGTCCCATAAAAATAAAAGTGAGATGAAGATACCTTACCTTAAGAATAAAATTCCTTAATACACATAAAAAAATGATGTATAATAAATATTTTTTTATTATACATATATTCAAGAAACATAATTATATATATGATACCATATATGATTTAATTATGACATTTTTATTATTTGTTTATTAACAGTTCTTTGTTAAAATCACATTTCACGTAAAACTGTATCATTTTTCACATATGTTTTGGTTTGATATTTTAAATAATTTTACTTTGATCATGATTATATCATCTAAATAATGTTAAAATTTTTATTAATATCATATATATTTATTATATATATATATATATTAATCCATTTAATTTATATATTGGAAATGAATTACATCGTTCATGTTGATGGTTTGCCATACATTTACACGAACACTGTTTACATTTTATCGATGGATGGAATGAAATATAAGTAAATGTTAATTAAACTTTAAAGAATAAATTTTATGTCATATATTTCATATATATTCATTAAATATTTCTTTATTACCATCAATTTAAAATTAAAAAAAAAACGAATCACATCTCTTCGTGGAGAAGATATTCCACACATAAGTAAGAGTAATGTTATTATTTTCCAATGGATTATATGGTAAGAATGTAGATGTAATATTATAATTAAATGATATTAATTATTAAATAAATATTTTATATAAACATTAAATCCATCATCATATCATTCTGTTAGACGTGGTAATGGAAAACTATTTACATCGGTTCATGAGGGGTAGTCCCCCGTACACACAATTGATGGTTTCGTTTCCATTTGATAAAAGAAGAGATAGATTTAGGTTATTAAATTAAAATAAAAAAATAGTATTATATTTAATATAATTATGTTATTATATAACCATTTTTAATAATATTTTAATGTTGTTGAATAATAAATAAAATAAAAATGTTAGGTTAAGAATGATACCTCTTCTTCGGACATCCTCCTTAGGTTAGAACCCAAAGATTTCATAGGAGGGTTTCCAATAAAAATAAGATGTATAGGTTGTGTTCAGGGAAGTAAGGAATGGATATTTTAATGTATTTTCTGAAAAAAATTATTTTTTAAGTGTGAATAGATGTGGATAGGGGTTCTCTTTTATAAACGGGGGAGAGGGCACACTTGGAATTTTTAGAAAGAAAAAGGTGCACACAAATTTTAAACCTCCATCAAGGAACAAAAAAAGGATAATTATAAAAAAATATACGGGATAAGGAATAAATATTTCTATAAAATTTAATTTGGACAAGTTTTTAGGTCATTTTACCTTCTATTTTTTTTAGTTTGACCATACGGTAAACCTGCTTTAACCTTAACCGTGATAATTAATTTTTACCTTTTTTACTATTAATTTTGACCAAAAATTAGGTTTACCTTATTATATAATATTAATCATTATGATTAATAAAATTGAACATGTTTTTACAAATTAAATTATTATAAGTGGAAAAATTTAATTTAAAACAAAACCCACACACGTGATAAAAAACTGTTTTCTAAAGAGAAAATTTTCATATGTATATAAAGTTTTAACATCAAAAGTAAACATTAATTTTATTAAAATAAAATAAATATATTTAATAATAATTTTTTAAAATAATATTGCATTTAATAATTCTTTAACCTATAGGAAAATTAAAAAAAATTGAATAAAAAGGTAGTTTTAATAAAAATCATCATTTTCACTATTCATAAAAAAATAATATTTTTATAAAATTCTCAAAAATTCACCATAAGATAATTTTGAAACTTTTAATTAAAAATTAAATTAAATTTTTTGAATTGTTTATCTAAATCTTTTTAAAAAATGTTATTTTTTTTTCAAAAAAGCAATAACAATGAGTTTTTGACAAATTTGTTTTCGAAACTTATAAAGACTTTAATAGAAATTAGAAAATTTTTATAAATATGTTTTCTTTATATAAATAATTTATAATTAATTTTTAAAATGTGTTTATTATTATTCATACCACGATGTATAATTACTATGTTATAATATTTATATTTAAATAATAATATTAATAGTATATTGTGTTTTGTTAAAACTTGGTGTTGCGTGTAACACAAGATATCAATGAAATTAAATTTATTTGAATTTTTTTTTCATAAAATCACTGTGTTTTAAATTATACCCCCTTAAAAAGGATTTTTCCCTTGAAATCATATTACTTTGATAAAAACAACTTAATATACTCCATCCTTATCTTATCCTTAGGTTACCATGTAGTTTCCTCAAGTTCGTTGTTTCTTCATAAATCAATGAGCAAGTGGGTGGTCTTGTTTTTTTGAACATTCTGTACATGATCTAGAATATTCAAAGGTTATTATTCACATGAAATTTCATGATCTAGTGGTTTGAATTTTTATTTTAGTACATGTGAATGATCAGGTATGTACTTAATCAGGAGAGATAGATGGACCACATCATGGACTTGAGAGAGGTTTGGTGGAAGCACCAAGTAATATGAAACTACCCCTACTCAATAAAGTATCTTCAAAGGACCAATATAACTAGGGATCATACTTAATTTCTTTTCTAAACTCATATCCTTATTCCATGGGGAAATTTATATAAACACCTTCTCATTAACTTCAAATTATAGATGACATCGATGATTATCAACATAACTTTTCTATCGACTTTGTACTACCTTGTCATTTTTTTGAATTGATCTAACTTTCTATGCCATTTCCTCAACTATCTTAGGTCCCAATAGATTTATTTCTATAACTTTCTACTAGAAAATTGGTGTTGTTAAATTCTTTCCATAGAGGGCTTCATAAGGATCTATGTAGATGCTTGAATTAAAGATATTGTTGTACGAAAACTCAACTAGAGGAAGGAATTGATCCCAACCACCTTTTAATTCTATATTTTAATATCTTAGAATATCCTCTATGGTTTGAATTATTATATCATACTTTCCATATATGTTATGATGATACATACTTCTAGAACTCAATGCTATATTCAGATCCCACTAAATACTTAACTAGAACTTCGAGGTAAACCTAGGATCCTAATCAGATAAAATATAATATGGTACTCCAAGAATCCTTACCACTTATTTAGTGTATATACTAACAATATTATCCAAAAGAAATTATTTTATAATAGAAATTATGTGTGTAGAATTTATAAGGAGATCGACTATAACCCATATAACGTTGTTCCCTTTAAATGTTTTTGGGATCCCAATGACAAAATTCATGGTGATGTTTTCCTATTTACATTTTGGTGTGGGTAATGGTTGTAAAATCCCCTTATACTATTTTTTATCTTCCTTATCTTTCTGAAATACCACAAAATGAGGTAAAAACTCTTTAATATCTCACTTCATGTTGTCCCAGTATAAATAATCTTTAAAATCATTATGCATCATTGTACTTTCATGATGAATAGAGAATGAGGAACTATAAGCATCTTTTAATAGATCGTTCTTCAAATCAGGTATGGATGAAACACATACATGGCTCTAGAACCATATCATTATAGAAAAATCAAGTCTAAACTCATGAATATTTTTGAACTTCTTATACATCTCTACATCATCCTTCCATGACTCTTTAATCTTCACTTGGATAGATGGTTGAACACTTATTTGAGTAAGATAATATTTTCCCATTACATTATGATTTCCAGATACATCCTTCCAAAATTCATAAATATTAGGTCTTTTTTAGTCCTCATCATAGGGAAGGTAACATGATCCTTTCGAATAAAAGCATCTACCACCTTGTTCACTTTCCCTTACCGGTATTGTATTGAGAAATCATCACCATTAATTATCTCTAACCATCTTCTATGGAACATGTTCAACTAATTTTTTTTAAATATACAATTTAAACTCTTATGATCATTATATATATAATATATTTTCCTATAAAGATATTGGCACAAAATATTTATTGAAAAATTACCACAACTAACTCTAAATCACTAGTTTAGTAATTTTTCTTATGAACCATAAATTATTTTGATGCATAAGCTATAACCATGTCATTATATAAGAGAATACATACCAGTACTTTCTTTAATGAATCGATATATATTACAAACCCTTCTCCAATACAGAGTAATGGAATTATAAGATCTCTAACTATCCCCTTTTAGTTCCTTGAAATTTTACTCAAAATCATATTTTCATAGGAACTTGTCTCCCTTATTAGTTAACATAGTGATTCAATTTGATAGTTATAAACAATTCTAAAAAAACCATTGATATTATTCAACCTAACTAAGAAAAATTATTATCTCAATCACTATGGTTGGTCTGGTCCAATTTTCAATAGCCTTTACCATTTATGGATCCACCGATATACCCTCTCTTGTGATTAATGACCAATAAATGAAATATTTTATTGAAAAAACTCCGAATTTGTAAATTTTTAATACAGTTTCTCCTGCCTTAGGGTCTCTAGTAAAATTCTCAAGTAATATTCAGGATCTTACTTACCCCTTTAAAATATAATAATATCATATTTAAATACAACCAAAAACCAATCAAGGTAATCTCTAAATATTCTATTCATTAAATCCACGAATATAGAGGGGGAATTAGTAAGAAAAAATGGAATCACTATATATTCATAGTTTCTATACAATGTGTAAAATGATATCATGGGTATATCTTCATTCATAACCCTCAATTGATGATATCCATAATGATGTTCAATCTTGTAAATGTGTTGAGCTCCACATAGTTGACAAAAAAAGTCATCAATATGGGGTAACAAACACTTTTTCTTGATTGTAATCTAGTTCAACACCTAATAATCAATGAATATTTTTATCGATCAATCTATATTCTTAACAAAAAGAATAGGTACACCACAAGGTGACACACTTGGATAAATAATTCACTTATCAAGATTCTCCTTGATTTTCTTCTTTAATTATTTTAAATTTATTGGGGCCATTCTATAGGTAGTATTTAGAAGAGGTGTGGCACCAGGTACGAGTTCAATTGAAAAATCAACTTCACAATTTTGTGGAAAACTAGGAGAATATTCCAGAAAGATATCAATGAACTCTTTCACAATACGCATATCATCAATGTTGATTTCCCCCAAAACCATGTGATATTGAAACCCATTTTTAATAGGAATCAAGACTTATATAATGGATGTGATTTACATTGGAATTTCATATTTATCAACACACTGATAAATGATCAATTATTAGTTTATAATACAAAATGTGGATTCCATTACTTGTAAATTAATATGGTATTTATGTATATAAATAAAAACCATTCCTAAGATAACATCAAATTCAAATAGAGAAATAATTAAAATATTTTTAGTAAGCATATTCCCACAAAATTCAATTGAAGAAAAATCATATAATTGAGATATGATAATAATATCCTTTGGGACTTTCAATACTAATTCAACATATAATAATTTGGGTGGAATTTTGACACCCATAGAAAAAAATTTATATATAAAAGAGTGGGTAGATCTAGATTAAAATAATACACTAGCAGTTCTAGAGTGGATGGTAAGTGTACCTTTCACCACATCGTTATTATACCCCTCATCAAAAATAGTGATCACATGAGATTTACATTTTTATCTCATCTTAAGAGGTTACTGAAATTGATCATCCTCATTAAATTTTGGATTTTTTTTATTGGTTAGCCTAATGACCATACTCTTTGAACATGAAACAATGGAGTCTAGGTGGTTCATTCTATGGATACTTCTCTCTATTCACATTATTAGCTGTCTTCTTCCCACTATTTTAGAATTTTATTTCCAAATGAACTTCATTTCCACAAATAAATTATTTACTAATACCCTTAAGTAAATCTCCACATTTTTTATTTTCACACTTTTAGAATAATGAAAGTTTTGTTTTCTTCTCTCCATGGTTTTTAAAATTTCCTTTGAATTACACCTTTCTTTTCTTGTCAAAGACATGATATTTATGGTTAAATCCATTCCCCATTTCCAAATTTATAGCACATCAAACAATTTCTTCATAGATATTGAAGTACATTATGGATAACTTTATTTAGAGACCTATTTTTATGCCACCTAATTATTAGTCAACCTTACTTTATATTTAGATGATAATACCAAAATCATACCATGACAGTATTGTGGAATTTTCACCATAGGTATAGATAGATTCATTAAACTTCTGCTTTATCTCAAGGAATTGCTTCTACATATTCATATGAAGAATGCTAATAATGTACTTATTGAATAATAATTTCGTAAACTCATCCCATTCCATGTAGTCAATTTTAACTTGTTGGATCATATTCTTGATAAGTGTTTATAATTTATCTACTTCTCATTCCAAATGATAGATATCGAAAATAAACTTTTCTTCTTATAAACACTGGAGAATGGAAAATATATTTTCAATATTACTACTACATTTCTCAGAAACTAGTTGTTTAGTGGAACCACTAAAAGAAGGTGTATGTTTCCTTATAATGGAATCAAAATAATATTGTTCACTCTTTTTATCATTTAGAAGTTATTAAGGATTAATATATTGATAATGTTTTGTGACTATAGAAATTATTTTTTTCATTATATATCCCATAAAATTCATTTTATCTAGAGTTAAATAATTTCATTTTCCTCTACACTCAACATTAATATAAATTCTTCAGGTTCCATCCATTGAATAATTTTAAAATTCATAGTGTGAGGAACAATAATCATATTAGGAAACAATATAACCCTAGAAAATAACTTATTGGATGTCCAAATCATGACAATGTCCTTAAAATATATGAATCATTAGGTTTAACCTAATAAATTCATGATCATTATCTATTAAAACCCTTCATGATGGTTTTTAAAATGTTTGTGAATTTACAAAGAATATCCCCTGAGAGTCTCCAACTAGGTGTCTGATAAGGCTTGTTGTCATGAACCATATGATGATTGAGTCAAGATTAATGAAAATTTTTTGTAGTTATTACCCATCAATATAACTATGCCAGAGCCACATCCAAATTTAGTATCTATACATGGATGTGATTTCTCAGAAACCACTCACTTTGTCCTTTATAAAAATTATAGTATATTTTATTATACTTAGACATGTCCTTATGGTTATCACTAATTTTTTATCATCCTATTTTTAATGGTTAACTAATTATGTCCTCTGATACCAACTATAACGACCCAAAATTTTGATACATAGATATCACATCATAATAGATGAATATTCATTTAATTTTTCATAAATATGTTTACTGGATATAAAAATTTAGTGTCTTTGGAAACTTGGATACATAAACAACCGGTTCATAAGTGAAATGGATCATCTAAAACTATGTTCTTCATAACTACCACACTTATTAGAAATATGATACATAACACCTTTATTCAAAAACTAGGGAAATGAAACATAATAAAGGGTTATATTAGATGCTTAGTAAGGGTAAATAAGGGATATATCAAAATAACACAACTCTTAGGGTATGAAATCATGAGAATGAAATTTGAAAATCTTACCCTACATATCATAAATCATAGTCTTCAGTCATGGAATAAATCTTGGTTATTAATAAGACATGAATCATAAAGAAATATACTAACATAATCTATGGAAGCATAACAGTGTCACAAGACATGGAATTTTGGCACACACAAAAGCATAGAAAATCATTTCCTTAGTAGTAAAAGATAATTCCTGATATTATGATAGTGTATTGGGTTTACTCCCAAAACCATTTTTGTAGTCATGGTTAACTAAAAATACTATTATAATGGATTGTGTACACTCCCCAAACCATCATAGTAGTCATAGTTAGATCACATGAATGTTATAATGGAAAACGTCTCTTACTATATTGGGTTCACTCCCCATTCTAATCCTCTTTATCTTATAAAAAATCAATCATTACATAATTATTTAGAGGTATATATAGGCCACACCCATTAAATAATCCATAAATTTTTGTTACAAAATATCATAAAACATTCATTATATCATAAACCATGAAAATTAATGGGTTTCATAAACATTTAATCATAACGTAACCCCTAAAAAAGGGTTCATAAATATTTCATCATTTCATCACATCATAAACTGTAAAAAAAGGAATGAGTTTCATAAAAAAAATTTCATTATAAATATAAATCATTTAGGGAAATAATAATGATGGTATCATTGTATTATATCCCTTTTAAAGTATAAGTTACAACAAAGGTTGTGATATTATATGGAAAATTATTTTGAAAGATCACTTAGAATATTTCTTGATGAAAATATCCATTCCATTTTGAAAGCACTTATTTAAAATATAAAAATTTATCAAATTTTAAATAAAAAATTTTATTTTAAAATAAACATGGAAACTTTTAATGTAATATTTTAAAACTTTAATTTTCATGATGGAATAAAATACCATTCATATTTTATTTGATAAAAAAATATTCCTTTTATATTTTTGGTAAAAGTCAAAAGTACCTCATTCAGAAAACGATAATAAGATTATTTTAAAACCAATTTTTAAAAAATAAAACATGAGTAAAAACAACTTTAAAAAATATTTATACAATAGTAAAAACATTATTAAGACATTTTTAGAAAGCATGAACATGGAAGAAAAAGTTTTTTTGGATGAAAAAAGAAATAACGTCTGTTTTCCTTAAAAAACATTTTTTGGACCCTAGAGTATATAAAGAGAAAAAAATGAAGGAAAAATAAGTATTTTAATGAAATAACCATAAGATAAGAAAATTATTTATTTTCTTGATATATAGTTCATAATATTTCATTATCATAATATTAATCATAAATAATGCTAATAAAAAAAGGGATTGTATCATAAAACCTTTAACACTTTGGTTTCTTTTGAATCATATGCCCCGTGAAAGAGAGAAAATTAAATACATATCTATATCATATAATTTTCATGATAGTAATAATAAAATTCATTAATGGTCAATATATACACCATATAAATGAAACATGTTTTGTATAAGACATGTGTCCCGCAGAAATAAATGTGAGATAAGGATCCCTTACCATAAGTCTTAGCATCATTTGTACACATTAGAAACTACTCTATAATAAATATAGGTTTAGTATAAATATATTAAATAAACATACATACATACATACATACATACCATACCATATATTATATACTTATGAACTTTTTATTACATTTTTATTAAAAATTCCTTATTAAAATCACATTTTGGGTAATAGATACTTTGTTTTTTATGTATATTTTATTTGGATATTTTTGGTCCTTTTAATTTGATCATGGTTAAATAATATCTATATTTTTAAACATTATATAAAAATCATGTATTTATATTATATATTTATTTAGAGTAATCCATTAAAATTAGAGATATGAAATTATATACACCGCTCATTGAGATGGTAGGCCGTACGTACGAATGAAGGTTGTTTCCATTTTCTCAATGGTGGAAAGAAATACAGGTAAATGTTAATTAAAATTTAAATAATAATTCATATATAAGTTATATTATATATATATATATATTAAATATATCCTTATTACTATCCATGAAAAAATATAATGAAAAACATATCGCATCACTTCGTGGAGGCGGTAGTCCAGACTTACGCACGAGCATTGTTATCATTTTACAATTGATTGGAAGGTATAAATTTATATGTGATATTATAATTCCAGGAGTATAAATATTTCATAAATATCATATATAAACTTTTAATCCACCATTATATCTTTTCGTGAGAGGCTCTGTAGAAAAAAGAATTACATCAGTTTGTGAGGCGGCAGTCCATCATACACATGATCGATGGTTTCATTTCCCATTTTAAGGAATATGATATAGATTTAAGTCATGAAATTAATATAGTAAAAAATTATTTTATTGAATATAATTATTTTATTACATCAACATAGTTGACAAATATTTGAAGGAGGTGGAAGAAGAAATAAAATAAAAACACTCACTTAAGAATGATACATATTATTTAGACAATCTTCTTGATTTATCACCAAAATCTATCATAGAAGGGATTAATAAAAAAATTAAGTCCTATAGGATGTGGGGAGGTAATTAAAAAAAGTTTTTTGTTAGGTATTTACTTATACAAAGGTTTATGGAAGTGTGACTATGAGAGGAGAGTGAGTTCCCTTTTATAAGTGGGGGAGTGGACACACATGGAATATTTAAAAATAAATAGTTATACCCACATTATAAACATGATAAAAGGTTTAAAAATGAATAATTATATAAAATTATATGATATATGGTCTCATTATATCCATAAAATGTTATTTTGACAATTTTTTATGTCATTTTACCCCTTATCTTTTTAGTTTAACCCTTTGGTAAACCCGTTTTAACCTTAACCGCATTAATTAATTTTTACTATTTTACTATAAATTTAGACACAAAATTAAGTTGAATTTTTTATATAATACTAGTAATTATGATTCAAATTATGGATTTCATTTTTATAAATTCGATTAATATAAATGGAAAATTTTAAATTAAAATTAAACCCACCTAGATGATGAAAACATGGTTTTCCAAAGAGAAACTTTTCATAACTGTAGAATTTATTAATATAAAAATGACACATGAATTTGATTAAAATGAACTAAATTGTTTTATTAATAAAATATTTGAAATAATTTTACTTTTAATACATTTTAATAAATTATGGACATTTATAAATTCTATAAATGAAAATGAAATTTTTAATAAAAACAGGTATTTTTTAATATTCACTTGAAAATTAATATTTTAAAACAATTGTCAAAAAATAAACCTAATAAAATATTGAAATTTAGATTCCAAAAATGATGTTAATTTTTTAGAATAATGTTTTAAAAGTTTCAAAAATGAATTTTATTATTTTTTCTTGAAATGAAATAAAAATCATTTTTGAGAAAAAAGTATTTTCAAAGCATATAAAGACTTTACTAAAAATTAAGTACTTTTTATCGATTTGTTTTATTCATATAGAAAAATTATAATTAATTTTTAAAACATGTTTACTATAATTATTACTTCAAAGTTTAAAGGATAAGTTATAACAATCATGTTTTAAAAATAATATTAACAGTATATTGTAGTTTGTTAAAACTTGGTGTTGTGTGTAATAAAAGGTTTTAAAGAAATTCTATTTATTTTTAAAAAATAATTCGTAAAATGTCATGGTGTTATAGATATTATTTCAAGATTCTATCTGTTTAATGTAAATTAGGAATATATCTTTAAAACTAAATTACAGATTAGATACCAGCAAAATGATTTTGTAGTTATGCCCTTTGGGTTGTGTAATGCACCAAAAGTATTTACAGACCTGAGGAAAAGAGTTTTCAATGAGTTCATGGATAAATTTTTTGTTTGTATTTATTGATTATATATTCTTATATTATAAAATTCATGATTAACATAAATGAATCCTAAGTATTGTTAACAAATCCCTAAAGAAAAATATGTTATTTTTTAAAATTCAGTAGATAAATATTTTGGTCGTAATATATTTCTTTACATGGACATATTGTTATCAATATGGAATAACTATAGAACCTACTAAAAATAAAGTTTTTTATTAATTTATAGGATGTAAAAATTATATATAGATTCACAGTTTTCTTGGATTAGAGAGTTACTAATAGTGGGTTTTTGAAAACATTACTTGGTTGTATTTCACACTGATTAAGTTAAATTAAAAAAGAGTTAAATTCATTTAGAAAAAATAATGTGATGAATGTTTCTAGGAACATAAAATAATATTTTAAATTCTCTTGTTTTGGTTTCAACATCTATAAATAGTGATTTTTTTCTTATATAGTGATCCTTTATTAAATGGAATTAGTTGTGTTCTGATGTAGAATGATCAGGTAATTACTTATGCTTCACATTAACTAAAAAATAATGAGTTAATTTTTTATAAACATGGTCTGGAATTAGGTATTATGGTTTCTTTCTCCAAAAAATTGGTTACATAATTTTAATTTAGAAAATTGAGAAATATTCACTGATAATAAATTATTGAAGTATTTATTCGCTCAGAAAGAGAAGAATGTGAGGCATTGAAGATGGCTAGAATTGATTAAGGATTATGACAGTGTGATTCATTATAATCCTAGAAAAAAATAATGTGTCCAATTATTTGAGTTTGAAAAATAATGCTACATTAAGCATGATATGTTTGTAACATCACCCTTTGGTTAATTATATGATGAATTTTGGATTAGAAATTGTGCATACAAGAACTTCCACTATTTTATTATAGGTGTCAGTATAAATGTATATATTTGAAATAATTTACCATAATCATAAGCATAATAATTTACAGTAAAATTTATAATATATTAAGAAGGTTATATTTTAAGATATTAATGTCAAAGATGAAGGTGTTATATGATTTGGAAGAATATTGTGTGTGCCTTGTGTTTCCTATTTTAATAAATAATTGTTGATTGAAGCTCATAATTCGCCATTTTTCATTCAGCTTGGAAACACTATGATGTATAAGTACCTTTAGAATAATTACTGGTGGGATGGAATGAAAATAGATATTTCTAAAATTACATTGAAATGCTTGGGTTTTCAACATATTAAATTATAATGACAATTAAAAAAGGAGAAGATTTAAACTTTTACACTAATGGGGTGTAAATAAGAAAATATATCAATTGATCTTATGGTGTGATTACTGAATGAATATCTAGGTAATAATTTGATATGTATTATTGTTCATAAATTAAGTAAAATTTTCACATTTCCTACCTATTTGAGATATTATGAATCTAGATAACCTTGTTTGACACTACCTCAAGTGGATAGTCAGGTTACATAAAGATCCTCATCCATTATATCTGATCAAGATTCCAGATTTACATTTATTTTTTGTAAAGTGATTCAGATGTCATTGGGCACTAAATTAAACTTTAGTATAGCTTTTCATATTTAATCTGATGTACAGTCTGAGAAAATTATTTAGACATTAGAAGACATTATTTTTTATTATTTAATGGATTATCAAGGAATTTTAGATTAACATATTTAATTGGTTGAGTTTTCTTATAAAAACTATTTTCATTCAAGTATATATATGGAAAATTTTAAAGAATTATATGAAAAAAGGTATTGGACTCCATATTTTTAGAATGAAGTAGGAGAGGAAAATTTCATGGGACCAGAGTTGATAGTGGAATTTATTGAGAATGGTAATATGATTCAACAAAAAATGAGGATGAATCAGAGTAGGAAGATAATCTATGTAGATAACCAGAGGAAATATATTTCTTTAGATGTAGGTGACCATTTCTTTAATCTATCTCAATGAAAAATTGTTAGGTGTTTTGGTGAAAAGGGGAAGCATGGTGTAAATGTTATTTGGACAAAATGAAATCCTAGAGAGAGTTGTATTAGTTGAAAACTCAGTGTCCTTGACTTAGTTTAACATCCCAAGTAAGTAATGAATAATAGATATTTTTATCTATGTCTATTAATGAACTAGATAGTGTTTTAGAGGCTTAAAATGAAAATAAATACAATCTTAAGCTTGGAATACACTAATATTTTTTAAAAGATTGTTTTACTGCCTTTTGATGGGAAACCATTTTTAAATCTATCTGTTGACAATTTTATAAGCTATGTCCATCAAAATAAACTTACTCTTTATGATTGGGACATCAAAATTTACTTTGTGTGAATTTTTGGTATTTTTCTAACAATGTTCATTTTTTTAATGAATAGTGAAAAATACTGCATTTTACATCAAAACTGATTTTTAATCTAATTTATTTATATGATTAGATTATATTTTGAATTGGGTTTAAAGTGAAATTAGAATATATTTTTACCATTTAATCCAATGGTGGTCATTGGAATCAATTTCACTTTGAAATTGGACTTAAACTAATGTCAATCTTTTGATACTAATTGTTTCATAAAAACACGCTATTTGTCATGACAACGGGAATTATTTATTAAATTAATTAATATAATTTATATGATTTGAATTTTGTAAAATAGACATCATTTTTTAATTCAAAGTATCAAATATATCTTAGGGTGTTTTTTGGTAATTTTCTGAAAAACTTCAATTTTTTATGAATAGTGAAACCACTAAGTGGTACTTATAAAAACTAATTTTTCCGTTTAAATGAAATTTTGCCATCATTGTGTTTTGAATTTCAAAAATCCAACATAAATGGTTGTCATTAAGAAGTAAAATGTGGTTCAACGAGATTATAATAATTTTTTGGTGAATAGTAACTTATTAAGTTTTTAATCGCGATTAGAGGTAATTCGTGTAGTTTAAGGTAAGAATAATGTTTTAATAAAATGAAATGACCTAGACACATGTCCTACCATTATTGGATGTGTCATTGCCGACCAAGAAAAGCCATGGGTCAACTTGGGGACCCCATGGAGCCACTTTGGTTGGGAAATGACATAAATAACTTTTTATTTAATGTTAAAGTAAAAATGACACAATCATGAGATGTTTTACTAAAATAATTTTTACATGGGGTTATACAAGTAATATTTTTGATTATAAATAGTAATTGGAAAGATAAAAAGATTTCCTACATCATCGTAATTTTTTTTATAATTTTTAGACTTTAAATAAATTAAATTATTTATGACATCATAATGATGCAGCGATGACCTCATTATTTGACGATTTAAATAAAATGGAAAGATAATGTAAAATCTAAGACCTACACATGGAAAAAACCAATTGGATGAGTGTATTTTGAACCCTTATCACCTTATCCTCGAATTATATCAATGTGAGACCTTTAAAATACGAAACCCATTTGAAAATAAAGTAACATTTCTTTACTTTCCAAGAGTGCCCCTCCTCTCCTCTTATAAAAGGCCCCCACCTCTACCTCCTTACCCACACTTCCAAAGCCTTTGGATCGGCCAACCCCTGCCTTTTTTGGCTCTCCAAATCCCTCTCTTACTCCTTTAAGCCTCACTTTGGGCAAAAGACTTCCCAAGGAAGCCTTTGATCTCAAACCAAAGGGAGTTACCCGATTTTAAGGTAATGTCTTCACTTGAGTCCTTTTGTTTTATTTTGCTTCTCCAACCCCCTAAACTCTTTTTATTTATTTATTTTGTAACAACTCTATTATATTTAATATACTATGATGTTGTTATAATAAGTATTCATGCTACACTTACACATAACTACATCTAATGGTTAAAGAACATACTGTTTCCGTGGATGGTGAATTTATGCCTCCCGAAACGATGATTGTTCAACATTCTTTTAACACATTAAAAGGTGGCCATTAAGATGACACTATATTTATATATGATATATAATATGTTTATGTTTTCCTTAAGCTTCTGTATTTTTCATTTTTGGCATACCTTTATGGTTTCCATTATGGGTAAACACGATATCTTCATTTAAGGAAGTGCAGACAACCGCCCCCTCAAAGTGATTTGATTCGTTAAATACCATATGTGGGATGTATAAAGGATGGAACTATGATATTATATATGATATTATACTGGAATTATAATATACCTTTATATCATTATGATTCCATTCTATAAAATACGAAATAGAAATGAAAGTAGCATTCATGCGTATGTACGGCTTACCGTCTCCATGAATGGTGCATTTCATTTATTACCTCTAAATGATTATGTAATATTATAAATTCATGTATATACTAGATATATATGATATATATGATATATTCAACATTATTATAATCCTGGATATAATGGATACATGAACAACTTGTAATTATAAAGGGTTTATTCTGACTCAAGTACCAATGATTGTTAAAACGACCGTTATTAACTTAAATAATTACATAGTGTTCATGACATTGCAATAACTGATATAAAAGGAATAATGAACTTGAAAAAGGTTCTTAAGAAAGTATAAATTAACTCAAGTTTATTATTCAGGACATTAAAGAATGATCGAGTCAAGTCGGACCCGAGGTATGGGACTTCGTCTCAATCTCCTTTCATTGAGGAATATTTTGTTTTATACACAACCTTCTTTTATACGGTGTATAAACCCCTTTGAATAATACGTTTATCCAAAAGGAATCTTTTTTATATGAAGCTATTTACAAAATGACAAAAGGGAATGTTTTTGTCATATGTATGCGGTGACAACGACTTCTCCGCCATCGTGACCATTATTTGAGTTTCGGTTTCCTCTACAAGCCATACCTTCTTTCTAAAAGAAAAATAAATACCATGTTTTACTTTTCTTTTATTTTGGTATCGAAAATGGTTTTCATAATGTTTTTATATCAATGTGTTGTATTGATATCTTGTGATTGAAAGGTGGGAATGTTATGTTTCCTTTATGCATGTTTTATGTGATACGATTATGTTGAGGTTCTTGGGAATTATTATGAAGACGGGTGGTTCCGTGATAAACTAAGGGCGGGTGAGCCCGATATAGCTCTCCAATGCATTGTGTAACGCGAAGGAGTGAAACGTTAAGGTTTCTCCAAAGATATTTAGGGAATATACTGTGATGGGTATTCCAAACGTAACCAAGAGGGTTACTCCCTACGTAAGAATGTTATGAATGACTCAAGTTACCTTTATATCTTATGATTTCTATGATTTATTCATGATCTGATGAGTTATGTTAAAGTTCTTATGTTTTATGGGTAAAGTATGATTTCATTCTTATGTATATATGTACCCATGTTTCCTTTCCATGTTTTTATAACCCATACTGAGCTTTTTATGCTCATCCCATGTTTTTTTGAAATGTTTTTCACAGGTCAAGGGAAAGGTACATGATATGATGACAGTGTCAAGGAAGTGTCAAGAATGAATCCATGTTTTATTTCAAATTTGTTTCCATTGATGGAAAAAATGAATACTATCTTTATGTAACCACTTTGTTTATATGTGGAATGTAATGCATGTTTTATGATCTAATTCTCTAAAACTCTAAACCCGAAAAGATCCTCAATGTGTAATCTTGTAATAACTCAAGATTAAGTAAGGTTTAAGGCTGGGGCCTTATAGTTGGTATCAAAGGTTGGTTTAGATTACTTTAGGAGTTAGAATTCTATTAAATGATTATCCAAAAATATTTTTTTTGAAATGATATAGCATTTGAAGATTACCATGTTGCTTCATCTAAGACATGTTTGTTCAGAATGGTTTTTCATAGAGGAAACAGAAAAGATTTTTTGGGAAGGCTTATAGAGGGAAATGACCTTTCAAATCAGTATCCTGAGATGGGCAGAATCAGAATTGATCAGTTTACTGCAGTGATGGCTCAGTTGAATCAGGTGATAAATGGTGGTTGTGTTATTGATGATATTTTGGTGTTTTCTAAAAGTAAAGTAGAGCATGAAAGTCATTTAAGGGTTATTTTGAAAACCTTAAAAGAAAAGAAATTGTACGGAAAATTCAACAAGTGTGAGTTTTGGTTGCAACAAATTTCTTTCTTTGGTCATATTGTTTCTAAAGATGGGATAACTGGTGATCCTGCAAAAACAACGGTTTTTGAAGAATGGCCAAGACCCACAAATGTAACTGAGATTCGTAGCTTCCTTGGTTTGGTAGGCTATTACCGAAGGTTCGTTAGAAATTGTTCATGGTTATCTAGTCCAATGACTAAGCTAACTCGGAAGGGTGTTAAGTTTATCTGGACAAAATAATGTGATGATTGTTTCCAGGAATTGAAAAGAAGATTGGTGAATGCTCCAGTTTTGGCACTACCTTCCAGGAATGGTGAGTTTGTTATATACAGTGATGCTTCATTGAAAGGACTTGGTTGTGTCCTAATGTAGAATGATCAGGTAATTGCTTATGATTCACATCAGTTGAAAACTCATGAGGTAAATTACCCTACACATGATTTGGAATTAGCTGCTGTTGTTTTCGCTTTAAAGATTTGGAGTCATCATTTGTATGGAGTAAAGTGTGAAATATATACCGATCACAAAAGTTTAAAGTATATATTCACTCAGAAAGAATTGAACACGAGACAAAGGAGATGACTAGAATTAATCAAGGATTATGATTGTACAATTCATTACCATCCGGGAAAAGCAAATAAAGTGGCTGATGCTTTGAGTCGAAAAAGTAATGCTTCATTAGAAATGTTGCGTTTGGAACGTAATCCTTTGGTTACGGATTTGATGAAATTTGGCATAGAAGTTGTTGGTGCAGGAAGATCTTCTGTTTTGTTTCAGGTATCAGTGAGATCATCTCTATCAGATAGAATCAAGCAAGCACAGAAGCAAGACAGTGAGTTGCAGAAAAAGGTAGAGATGGTTCAGAAAGGTAAGTTTCCTGAATTCAACATTGATAATGATTGTGTTTTGAGATTTGGGAAGAGATTGTGTGTGCCTTGTGGTTCACAGTTGAAGAGAGAGTTGTTATGTGAAACTCATAGTTCTCCGTTTTCAGTTCATCCTGGCAGTACTAAGATGTAAAGAGATCTTCAGGAGTATTACTGGTGGGATAGAATGAAAAGAGATATTGCTGATTTTACTGTGAAGTGTTTGACTTGTCAGCAGGTTAAAGAAGAGCGACAGTTACCAAAAGGGATGCTTCAGCCTTTACCAGTGCCAGAGTGGAAATGGGAGAATATATCCATGGACTTTGTTGTGGGATTACCGAAGACATCTCGAGGTAATAATGCAATCCGGGTTATTGTTGATCGCTTGACAAAATCTGCTCATTTACATGCTATACGAGATACTTTTTCCCTAGATCAACTTTCCCGTTTGTATCTTAAAGAGATAATTAGGTTACATGGAGTTCCTCTCTCCATTGTATCTGATCGTGATCCCAGGTTCACTTCTAACTTTTGGAAAGGCCTTCAGAAGTCGTTGGGTACTGAATTAAATTTTAGTACAACATTTCATCCTCAATCAGATGGGCAGTCAGAATGAACAATTCAGAACTTGGAGGATATACTGCGAGCTTGTTCTATGGATTATCGGGGAAGTTGGGACCAACGTCTTTCTTTTGTTGAATTTTTATATAATAACAGTTTTCATTCCAGTATACAGATGGAACCATTTCAGGCATTATATGGGAAGCGGTGTCGAACTCCAGCTTTCTGGGATGAAGTGCGTGAAATGAAGTTGATGGGACCAGAATTGGTAGAAGAGTTGGCAGAAAAAGTTCAGCTGATATAGAAACACATGAGAACAACTCAGAGTAGGCAGAAGAGTTATGCGGACAATAGGAGGAAGGATCTCTCTTTTGAGGTAGGTGATCATGTTTTTCTCAAAGTATCACCATGGAAAAGTGTGATACAATTTGGTAAGAAGGTAAAGCTGAGTCCAAGGTTCATTGGACCATATGAAATTCTGGAGAGAGTTGGATAAGTTTCTTACCGAGTGGCATTACCTCCGAGTTTATCTCAAGTACACAATGTTTTTCATGTTTCGATGTTGAGAAAGTACATGCCAGATCCATCTCATGTTTTGAGTCCAGAGGTAGTTTAGCTGGAAGAGAACCTATCTTATGAGGAACAACCGGTCCAGATTCTTGACCACAGGGAGCAAGTGTTACGGAATAAGGTGATTCACTAGGTAAAGGTTTTGTGGAAAAACCACATAATTGAAGAGGCAACATGGGAATCTGAAAATGCAATGAGGGATAAGTACCCCCATTTATTCGATAAGTAAATAAATTGCGGGGACACAATTTTCTAAAGGGGGGAAGGATGTAACATCCCAAGTAAGTAATGAATAATAGATATTTTTATCTATGTTTATTAATGAACTAGATAGTGTTTTAGAGGCTTAAAATGAAAATAAATACAATCTTAAGCATGGAATACACTAATATTTTTTAAAAGATTATTTTACTGCCTTTTGATGGAAAACCATTTTTAAATCTATCTTTTGAAAATTTTATAAGCTATGTTCGTTAAAATAAACTTATTCGTTATGATTGGGACATCAAAATTTACTTTGTGTGAATTTTTGGTATTTTTCTGACAATGTTCATTTTTTTAATGAATAGTGAAAATACTGCATTTTACATCAAAACTGCTTTTTAATCTAATTTATTTATATGATTAGATTATATTTTGAATTGGTTTTAAAGTTAAATTAGAATATATTTTTACCATTTAATCCAATGGTGGTCGTTGGAATCAATTTCACTTTGAAATTGGACTTAAACTAGTGTCAATCTTTTGATACTTATTGTTTCATAAAAACACGCTATTTGTCATGACAGCGGGAATTATTTATTAAATTAATTAATGTAATTTATATGATTTTAATTTTTTAAAATAGACACCATTTTTTAATTCGGAGTATCAAATATATCTTAGGGTGAATTTTTGGTAATTTTCTGAAAAACTTCAATTTTTGATGAATAGTGAAACCACTAAGTGGTACTTATAAAAACTGATTTTTCCGTTTAAATGAAATTTTGCCATCATTGTGTTTTGAATTTAAAAAATCCGAAATACATGGTTGTCATTAAGAAGTAAAATGTGGTTCAATGAGATTATAATAATTTTTTGGTGAATAGTAACTTATTATGTTTTTAATCGCGATTAGAGGTAATTAGTGTAGTTTAAGGTAAGAATAATGTTTTAATAAAATGAAATTACCTAGACACATGTCCTAACCTTATTGGATGTGTCATGGACGACCAAGAAAAGCCATGGGTCAACTTGGGGACCCCATGGAGCCACTTTGGTTGGGAAATGACATAAATAACTTTTTATTTAATGTTAAAGTAAAAATGACACAATCGTGAGATGTTTTACTAAAACAATTTTTACACGGGGTTATACAAGTCAGATTTTTGATTATAAATAATAATTGGAAAGATAAAAAGCTTTCCTACATCATAGTATTTTTTTTAATAATTTTTAGACTTTAAATAAATTAAATTATTTATGACATCATAATAATGCAGCGATGACCTCATTATTTGACGATTTAAATAAAATGCAAAGATATTGTAAATTCTAAGACCTACACATGGCCAAAAGCAATTGTATGAGTGGATTTTGAACCCTTATCACCTTATCCTCGAATTATATCAATGTGGGACCTTTAAAATCCGAAACCCATTTGAAAATAAAGTAACATTTCTTTACTTTCCAAGAGTACCCCTCCTCTCCTCTTATAAAAGGCCCCCACCTCTACCTCCTTACCCACACTTCCAAAGCCTTTGGCTCGGCCAAACCCTGCCCATTTTGGCTCTCCACATCCCTCTCTTACTCCTTTAAGCCTCACTTTGGGCAGAAGACTTCCCAAGGAAGACTTTGAGCTCAAACCAAAGAGAGTTACCCGATTTTAAGGTAATGTCTTCACTTCAGTCCTTTTGTTTTATTTTGCTTCTCCAACCCCATAAAATCTTTTTATTTATTTCTTTTGTAACAACTACAGTATATTCAATATACTAGGATTCTGTTATAAGAATTATTCAAGCTACACTTACACATAACTACATCTAATAGTTAAAGAACATACTGTTTCCGTGGATGGTGAATTTATACCTCCCAAAATGATGATTGTTCAACATTCCTTTAACACCTTCAAAGGTGTACATTAAGATGACAATATATTTATATATTATATATAATATTTTTATATTTTACTTAAGCTTCTATATTTTTCATTTTGGGCATACCTTTATGGTTTCCATTATGGGTAAACGCGATATCTTCATTTAAGGAAGTGCGGACTACCGCCCCCTCAAAGTGATTTGATTCGTTAAATACCATATGTGGGACGTATAAAGGATGGAACTATGATATTATATATGATATTATACTGGAATTATAATATACCTTTATATAATTATGATTCCATTCTATAAAATTCGAAATAGAAATGAAAGTAGCGTTCATGCGTACGTACGGCTTACCGTCTCCATGAACGGTGCATTTCATTTCTTACCTCTAAATGATTATGTAATATTATAAATGCACGTATATACTGGATATATATGATATATAAGATATATAAATCATGATTATAATCCTGGATATAATGGATACATGAACAAATTGTAATTATAAAGGGTTTATTCTGACTCAAGTACCAATGATCGTTAAAACGACCGTTATTAACTTAAATAATTACATAGTGTTCATGACATGGCAATAAGTGATATAAAAGGAATAATGAACTTGAAAAAGGTTCTTAAGAAAGTATAAATTAACTCAAGTTTATTATTCAGGACATTAAAGAACGATCGAGTCAAGTCGGACCCGAGGTATGGGACTTCGTCTCAATCTCCTTTCATTGAGGCATATTTTGTTTTATACACAACCTTATTTTATACAGTGTATAAAGCCCTTTGATTTTTACGTTTATCCAAAAGAAATATTTTTTATATGAAGAGATTTAAAAAACGACAAAAGGGAATGTTTTTGTCGTACCTATGCGGCGACAATGACTTCTCCGCCGTCGTGACCATTATTTGAGTTTCGGTTTCCTCTACAAGACATACCTTCTTTCTAAAAGAAAAATAAATACCATGTTTTACTTTTCTTTTATTTTGGTATCAAAAATGGTTTTCATAATGTTTTTATATCAATGTGTTGTATTGATATCTTGTGATTGAAAGGTGGGAATGTTATGTTTCCTTTATGCATGTTTTATGTGATACGATCATGTTGAGGTTCTTGGGCATTATTATGAAGACGGGTGGTTCCATGATAAAATAAGGGTGGGTGAGCCTGATATAGCTCTCCAATGCATTGGGTAACGTGAAGGAGTGAAACGTTAAGGTTTCTCCAAAGAGATTTAGGGAATATACTGTGATGGGTATTCCAAACGTAACCAAGAGGGTTACTCCCTATGTAAGAATGTTATGAATGCCTCAAGTTACCTTTATGTCTTATGATTTCTATGATTTATTCATGATATGATGAGGTATGTTAAAGTGATTATGTTTTATGGGTAAAGTATGATTTCATTCTTATGTATATATGTACCCATGTTTCCTTTCCATGTTTTTATAACCCATACTGAGCTTTTTATGCTCATCCCAAGTTTTTTTTGAAATTTTTTCACAGGTCAAGGGAAAGGTACATGATATGATGATAGTGTCAAGGAAGTGTTAAGAATGAATCCATGTTTTATTTCAAATATGTTTCCATTGATGGAAAAAATGAATACTATCTTTATGTAACCACTTTTTTATATGTGGATTGTAATGAAAGTTTTATGATCTAATTGTATAAAACTCTAAACCCAAAAAGATCCTCAATGTGTAATCTTATAATAACTCAAGATTAAGTAAGGTTTAAGGCTGGGGCCTTATACTTCGTGTTTATCTTAGGTACACAATATATTTAATGTCTCGAGGTTAAATAATTTTGTGCCATATCATAGTAAGTTTTGATCCCTAAAGTAGTCCAGTTGGAATAGAAAATTTCTTATGATGGAAAACCAGTTTAGATTATTTACTATAGAGATAAATTGTTGATGAATAAGGTGATTCACTAGGTTAAGGTTTGGTGAAAAAAACCATACGGTTGAAGAAGCACCATGAGAATTTCAAAATTCTATGATAGATTGATATCCCAACTTATTAAACTAATTAATAAAATTTAAAGTATGAAATATCAAAAATTATAGTGACCCATTCTTAACATACATAGACATTACATCATTTTTTCTAAATATTTTTTATATTACAAAATCACACACCTGAGGATCATAATAGTTTAGCATCTTTTGGAACTTGTAAGTATAAGCTCTGGTCCATAGGTGAGCTATGTCATATCCAACTAAATTCTACATGACTAACACCCTTATTAGACATGTCATACATAATAAATATCTTCATAACCTGGGGCAAGGAAATATAATAAGATGCTCAATAAGGGTAATAAATGGATTTATGTAAGCATAGCATGAACATAAGGACATGGGAACATGAGAATAATATTTGAAAAACCATAACCCACATATCAAAGATCATATACATGTGTCATGGAATAAAGATTGGTAGTTCATAAGATATAAATCACAAGATTATCAAAGAACATGAGACATGAGAGAATAACATTGGCATAAGACATGTATTTGTGGAGTACACAAGAGCATATAAAATTATTTCATTATTTTTAAAGGCTCCCTACCAAGGGTATCATATTGTAATGAGTTTACAACACAAACCATCAAAGTAGTCAAGGTTTACTCGTAAGACAATAATAGTGGAAAAAGTCCCTTACTGAACTAATTTCACTCCTTGTTCCTTTCTTATATATCTCATGATATATAAATCTTTACCCAATTCATTTGAGGGATATATAGGTCCCACCCATAACATAATTAAAATAATATTTATGTGTTCCACAAGGTCATAAAAATTCATCATATCATAACTCGTGAAATAAAATGGGTATCATAAAAATTTAATCATACCATTACTTTTTGAAAATAGATAGGTTTAATAATCATTTAGTCATAGAATAACCCATGAAAAGAATCAATTTTAATAAACATCATTCAATCAAAACATAAACAATTAAGAGAAATAATATGAATGGTATCCTTGGATCATATCCCTAGTAAGGAATAGGTAACACTACTAGATCCCATCTTAGATGTATTTTTTTGAATGACCATTTAAAACATTTATTTAAGAAAATATCTTATCTAATTTGAAAAAAAACAAAAAAAAAACATAAAATATTCTAAAAATATATTTTTTAGAATGAAAATAAAATTTTATAAAGGAAGCTTCGAAGCAATGATTGGCCATGACATCGAAAAATTTCATTCATACTATGCACTCTAAAATGAATATTCCTTTCACATTTTTGGTAAAAGTAAAAAATGGGTAAAAATATATTTAAAAAATTAAAATTTATTAGTAAAATATTTTTTAAAAGATTTTTAGAAAACTTGGTTTTGGAAGGAAACATATTTTCGATCAAAGAGAGAAATAAAGTTTGATTTTATTAAATACAATTTCTCAATTAATTTAAGTACCAAAGAGTGGAACAATGGTACCAATAATTGATGATATCATTAATAAACAAAGGATAATAAAATTCATGAGAATTATTGAGAGATGTATCATAATAATTTATCATAAAAAACATGATCATAAATAATCTGGATAAATGATGAGATTACAACACAAAATCTTAACCACTTTGGTAACATTGATTCATAAGACCCATGAATGGATAAAATAAAATTAAAGATAAAATATCATTAAGATAAATAAATTCATGATATTATATGTAAATGGGTAATTATATACACCACGTGAAAGAATATAGTTTCATAACATAACATTCATCTAAAAGAAGGCAAATTGAGACAAAAATCCCTTGCATCTTTAGTAAAGTTTTAACTATAAAAACCCATGAATGAAATATCCTAAAATGGTCAATAAAATAATCAGAATTATCAGTACAATAATAATAAGATAAATTCATTGGTAGTATACACACCACAGAAAATAAATATATGGTGAACATCACATGTGTCTCACGAAAGTAGTAAGTGAGATGGAAATCCCTTACCTTAAGTCTTGAATTAAATAATATACATTAAACTATAATGTATAATAAGTATAAGTTTATTATAAATATATTAAATAACCTTATTTATATATATCATACCATATATGATTTTATTATATCCTTTTATGACCTTTTTATTAATAATTCCATGTTAAAGTTACGTTTTAGGTAATAATTGTTTTGTTCTGATTTGTTATAATTTTTTTCCTCTTAAATTGATCATGGTTTCATAATATAAATAATTATAAACATTATATAAATATATTATATATTAATTATATATGTTTCTATAGCAATCCATCAATTTTTTTTGATTGGAAATGAAAACATTGTTCATGGATTTGGTAGGCTGTACGTATGCATGAACACTATTTTTTAGTTTCTCATTGGGTTGAAAGAAAGAAATGTAAATGATATATTTTAATCATATAATAATTTTTATTTAATATTCATCACATATTTTTATTAAACATATCCTTAATACATTCCATATATTGTGTGATTGAATCAAATCACTTCGTGAGGCAGTAGTCCGCTGTACACACGAACGACGTTATCGTATTCTCAAAAAACAGAAATCATGAAGTTATGTGTGATATAAAAATTAATAAATAATAATAACATAATAAATACAAATATATATTAATAGATCCATCTTTATGACTATCCTTTAGAGGTGTTAATATAAAAATTAATTACATTGGTTCGTTAGGCGGTTGCCCTCCATAAACATGAAAGATGATTTCATAACCCATTTTATAGAACTATGTGTTGTTTTAAGTATTATCATTAAAATAAAAACATATCAGTATATGGGATAATATTATGTAATTATATCATCATGGTATAAAAATATTTGAAGGAGGTGGAGGAAGATATAAAATAAAAATGCTCATTGATTAATGTTACCTCTTCTTCAGGTATCCCCTTAGGTTTGCACTAAAATCCTTCCTTGGATGGATTTGTAGCACCCCAAATATTTTATGGTATGTTTCTCTTAAATAAATTTTAGTTATAGCCTATATTTCAAGAATCATTGAGCTTCTATGGAACTAAAAATGGTTACTTATAGAAGATAGCCATAACCTAGCCATAAAACTTAAATTTGTCATCTCTGTGATTTGAATTTTAAAAATCTAACATACACGGTTGGGATCAAGTTGATAATTAGAGTCTCATAGAATTAACTTAATTTTTGGTGAATAGTAACCTACCATTATGAATAGTAACCTACCCTTATAAATAGTAACATAACCTTATGAATAATAATATGACTCTTATGAATGGTATCCGTGCCCTTGAATGTATAAATGAATTTAGGCACCTTAAAAATGAAGATGAATATTTTAAGTGTTTATATTTTTCGTTTAAATAATTATTTTAATTAAATATTTAATTAATCATATTTATATTATTATTTTTGAAAAATGGACTTCTTTTTTGTATTATACACATAGGAAAATGGTTAGGGTGAATTTTTGGGATTTTTCTGAAATACTTAAATTTTTGATGAATAGTAAAATCTGATAATTCACAATAAATTCGAAATAATGGATTATTTAAGTCATTGATGATGATATGCTTATGTAATCCCAAATGGTTCAAAGTCACATGCATATATTACTGTTATTGGTCATGGAATACTCGTTATTGGTTGTCTTGGGAGGAGATAATAAATTAATGATTATAATATTAAGAAAACTCATCTCCCCTCCACTATATAAAGCACCCCTCACCCCCTCTTCCTCTCGCACCACTCAAGCCTTGTTCCTTGCCAATATTCAACCCAAGTCTCTCACCAAGATCCTACCCCATGTCTAAAATCTCCTAGACTCTTCTAAATACCAAAACCTCTCCCCTTAAGAGGTTCTCAATGGAGGAAGTCTCAAGAGGTAAATTCCTCTTTCTAATTCCTTCAATTATTTTAAGTTCTCTTCTTTTTGTTTCTTTCCTCACCATAATAGTATGATAAATCCAGTAACATACATGTACTGGAATTTTTTCATGCTAATGGTATATTTCATTACCTTCTCTCCTCTCTCCACTATTTATTTGAAAGAAATGAAAGCACCATTTGAGATGTGCTAATTTAGCACATTCAAGGACAACGATTTATCAATTTCTATTATAATATTTAATTATGGTCATGAAACCATTTATATTATGGTTAAACCAGATTATTATATATGTTATATATCCCATTTTTAGTTCTGTAATCCTTTTGTACAAATGTTATTAAGTTATAAAGCAAAAAATGTTCATTGTAATCAAACCCACCGTTTAGCCAAAACAGTTGTCACTAAGGTTATATATATAATAATTCGACTTCACTCTAAGTAACCAAATTAAATTTAAAACCATGTAATCTTCTGGATGTTCACTAATAGAATATATGTTTATTTCTGAAAAACTACATACATCTTATATATTTATCCGAAAATGAATATAAGTGAACCAATCATTTAAAACTAAGTAAACAAACGAGCCCGAACAATGAAATTAAACCTTATAACTAATCAAAAAGGCCATTAATGAACTAAAAAGGTTTATAATAAATCATTTACATATATAATAGGTTCTGGAATTATTAATTAATAAGACTTATTTGTTTATTCAGGTATTAAATAACAAGTCAAGAACACCTTCAAGCATAAGGTAAGGGATATGTTAACTCAATTTCCATTTATTGAGTTACACATCTATGTCATTGATTTTGTATTTCCAAGAATATGTGTGAATGAACTCTAATTGTTTTATAATGTATATAAAATTATATTTTGTGGATTTTTATTTATCACACATAAATATTTCATTGATTTATCATCATTCTAATGGAACAATCTTTGTAAGGGATCTTCTCTCCCACTTTCGTTCAAGAAACTCCCCTATGTTGTGACCCTTTATTCCTAATGATGGGGTATGTTTTCTAACCTCCCCCATACTTCCCTTGTGAAATATAAAAAATGGAATACCCCTTTACCTATCATTAATCCCTCACAATAACACTTGTTACCATGCCAAAATGTTTGTAAGGGGTTTGTCATCTCACTTTCATTTCTGTGAGATTTTCATTGTTCGACACTTATTTCTTTTATGTGGGAGATGTGTACTACCATTTGATATATAATAACATGATTATATTTATATTCATGTTATTAAATGATTAATTTGAGGGTTATTAAGTTCTGGTCATATGATTCGACCGATTACATTGTGTTAAGAGATTTTGTCTCAACTATTATTTTGTTGTGACTAACTTTGTATTGTGCACCTAATAATCCTTATGTGGTGTACCTAATGCCCATTTGAGAACACTTTTCATTTGGAATTATATTTATATTAAATTTCCATAATCTCATATCATGGATATGGTTGTTTTCTAAACCATATTCCATTTTATATACATTATTTATTTGGAAAGTTATTTTAATTATGGAAGTATTGATGAATTCATATACTCTACTCTATACGGATATTGAAAAGGCATATTTCTCTTGTGTTGAATAAATGTATAAAGAATTATTTTGAAATTAAGTGGTATGTGGGGCCGGATATATCCCCTCTATTCATTGGTAGGTCTAATGAGACAAATCAGTTGGCGACAAACCCTTCAAGTTTGTTTCCAAAAATCAGACGGGTTTCTACCCATAGAACTAAACTGTTTTTATAGTATTATGGTTTTACGTGCCAGATACATGGAGTCCAATTAATAAGAATTTTATTTATTCATTATCAATTATTATTATTGTCCATGAGGTTTTCACTATTAAAAATTCTATAGATGTAGATTCATTAATAGTTTATTAATGGCATTAATTTTTCATTTATTCACTTTTCCATATTGATTATATCAAGTTGATTGTGATTCACTTACTATTTTACTCATGCTTCCACTATTTTTAACCCTTACTAATCATTTTATCTCACCCCTTTCATTGTTTACCTTAAAAATGTGATGAAGGGAAGGTCATTTATTGAGTTCATGTGGTTGAAGATTTTAGTTTTGTTATGTATTGTATCTTGTATCCTTTTTCTATGTAATTTGTGTTACATCTATGTATCTAGTTTCTTCAAGACTACTAAACCGATCATTCCTTTTGGAGTTTTCATTCCTTCTAACCATTCAAATATCACAACTAATGCACCAGCTCCATCCTAGAGGGGTCGGGGTGTTACAGTTGGTATCAGAGGAAGTTTATTAGGAAACTTGGAAACCAGAGTAGGAAATATATAGTAGGGAACAAATCCCTAAGGTAGTATTTGAGGATAAACATACAAGAACGTCCTGGTATTTTGGTTAGGAATATATTATGTGGATATTTTAAGCAATACATCCCTGTCTGGATATGAGCAGGTAGAGGTGGATCTGGCACAGATGTATCTAGGGGTAAAACCCGAAAACACCGCTTTGAGAAAGACTAGAACCGGAACTGGTGTATGAAAACAAGCCTTTCTACACTCTTGGTTACGACACTCCTGGGGTATATAATTATGATAATTCACATTTTCTTTACCAGCCAATATGAATGTGTTTTTCCTCAGAGAAATCATATTTATAAGATTAGAAATGCATAGAATTTCAATCTATATTGAGTGATTTTAAATTTGAGATTCATAAACTAATTTAGTGTATCCCATTATTTAGAAATGGTGTTTAACGAAAGAAGGGGAATCAATACTCTTGGGAAAGGTAGGGATCTCCCTAATGATCCAGTCAACACATTCAATGTTGGAGCATATCAGATCATGACCATATTGGGAAAACTTACTCATGTTGTAACAAATAACCATTCCACACCTGTGTTGGATCGTTTCATGCAGCAGAAGCCCCCATCTTTTAGCGGGAAAACTAACCCAGTGGTTTCTAAGCAATGGATCAAGTCCCTTGAAATTATATTCACGGAATTAAGATGTAATGAAAATGAAAAGGTAGTACTGGCAGTATATTGTCTCAAGGGCGATGTTGATCAATGGTGATCCTTGATTTAGAATACCATAGAGGAAGAATAAATATAAGATATGGAATGGAGGACTTTTAAGGAAATATTCTTTGAAAAATATTTCCCTCATGAGCAACGAACTGAAATGAAGAGGAAATTCGTTAGCTTAAAACAAAGGGAAGAAGACAGTGTTTCAAAGTATGAGGCTACTTTCACAAGGATGGTTAGGTATGCCATAGATTACGTACATGACTCGACAGACAATATTGATCATTTATTTGAAGGTCTTAAGCCAAGTCTTCAAAGGGAACTGGATTCTCAATCATTTTCATCATATGATGAAATTTCATAAAGTGCCATCAAAACAGAGAAGGAATTTGCTAGATAAAATCTTTTCAAAGGAAACCAAGATAAGAAGAAGTACTCTGAAAAAAAAAGGAAAAGTAGAAGCACAAAAGAAGAACAAGGGAACAAAGATATTCCCATTATGTGAGAAATATGGAAAGAATCATCTCGAGAAATGCATAAAAGGCATGGGAGTCTACTATAAGTGTGGAGAAAAGGGTCATCGATATGATGAATGCAAGGGGAAGAAAAAATTCAATGATATTTAATTCTACAATTACAGAGAGATGAGACACTATGCAAATGAGTGTCCTAAGTGCCAAGGAAACATGCATTAGAAAGATCCAGGAGAACAAGGGAGAGACTTTGCAATTACAACCATGGAGGTTTAAGTTCCTAATGACGTGGTGGTAGTCACTTTAATTGTTTCCTCAAACTTAGCCAACACTTTATTTGATTTTGGATCATCACATTTATTTATATCTTCTCTGTTTTCCAAGAAAATTAGATATGTTCAATTTGATTTAATAAAGGAGTTGTCAGTCAAAACTCCCAGGGGTTGTATCATTGCAAAAAGGCATGTCGACTAGTCCCCCTCCAGACACCAAAACGTGATTTAGTTTCTAACCTTATCATCATACCAATGATTGAATTTGATATAATTATTGGTATGTATTGGCTGTCAAATTATGATCTGAAGATTTATTGTAAGAAGAATGAAGTTACAATTTTTGAAAATGGTGTAGAATACCTTGTCTTTAGGGAAGAAACTTCGCCACCTGATTCTTATCTAGAACCAACCCCAGTAGCTCTACTGAATGAAATACTTGTAGAGGAAGATAAACCAATATCTATGGGCAAGGAAAGAAATCTTCAAACTGAATATGTGCACATAGTGCAAGAATACATTGATGTATTTACAGAGGATTTACCTGGACATCCTCCAGAGCAGGAAGTTGAGTTCTCTATTGATTTAATTCCTGATGAAAGACCTATATCAAAGACTCACTATAGAATGACTACTGTGGAATTTGTAGAGCTAAAGAAACAACTAGAGTATTTGAGTGAAAACAGATTCATTCGACCTAGTGTTTCTCCATGGGGAGATCCTGTCCTATTTGTCAAGAAGAAAGATGGATCCATAAGGTTTTGCATTGATTATAGGTAAATAAATGATATTACAATAAATAATAAGTATCCTCTGCCCTGGATTAATGATTTATTTGATCAACTTCATGGAGCTCAATACTTTTCAAAGATTGAACTTCGATCCAGATATCATCAGTTGCGTGTAAGGAAAGAGGATATTCCTAAGATAGCATTTCAGACCAGGTATGGGCATTAAAAGTTTACAGTAATTCTTTTTGGACTGAAAAAGAACCCTCTGTTTTCATGGATTTAATGAATAGTTTTTTCAAGGAATATCTTTATAACTTTGTTGTGGTATTCATCGATGATATCCTCATATACTCAAAAAACTATGAAGACCATGATAATCACTTGCAGGTCATTTTGCAAACTCTTAGAAGCAATAAATTATATGGGATGTTTAGAAAATGTGAATTATCGCTTCAATCAGTTTATTTTCTAGGCTATATTATCTCCAAGGATGGAATACAAGTTTATCCTACAAAGAAAAAGGAAATCCATGATTGTACCACACCAACAAACATAACTGGGGTACGTAGTTTTATTGGCATAGTAGGTTACTATCATCGTTTCATTCAGAATTTTTCCCGACTGGATAACCTGCTAACCAAAATCACATGTAAAGGAGTTAAGTTTGTGTGGACAAAAAAATGTACAGAATGCTTCGAATAATTGAAAATAAGATTGGTCAATGCTCCAATTTTTAATCTTCTATATTGAAGTGGTGGATTTTTAATATACAGCAATGCATCAAAGAACAGACGAGGTTACATCCTTATACAGAATGATAATGTTATTACTTATGCATCAATACAGTTGAAGAATCATGAGAAAAATTATCCAACTCATGATATTAAGTTAGTAGCCGTAATCTTTTCTCTGAAAATATGGAGGCATTATACCTACAGAGGGAGATGTGAGATTTATACTAACCACAAGAGTTTGAAATAAATTTTCACACAAAAAGAACTCAACATGAGGCATAAGAGATGGCTTGAGTTACTCAACAATTACGATTATTCAATACACTACCACCCAGGAAAGGAGAATAAGGTGGAATATGCATTAAGTAGGAAAGATCATGGACTTCTGACTCAAATGAGGATTTAGAGAGATCCTATATTTTTGGATCTACTAAATATGGATATGGGAATTGTTAAGGAAAGGGAAACAAATTTCCTATTTCAAATGATTGCTAAACTATATTTATTAGAGAAGATAAAAAACTCTCAATCTGATAATGATAACCTGCACAAGAAAATTAATGCTATCAAGGATGGGAGTCTGGTTGACTTCGTGTATGAAGAAGGAGTTCTGAAATTTGGGAATATGTTGTGTGTTCCATCAGTACCTGAGCTAAAAAGGGAACTATTAGACGATGCTCATAGCTCAAATTTCTCTATACACCCAGGTAGCACCAATATGTATAGAGATCTGAAATAATATTTTTTGTGGGATAATATGAAGCGGGAAATTGCTGACTACGTGTCAAGATGTCTAGTTTTTCAACAAGTGAAGGTAGAGAGACAACCTCCCAAAGGAGTGATGTAACCTCTACCTGTTAATATGTGGAAGTGGGATACCATTGCGATGGATTTTGTCACTAGACTACCGAGAACACCTAGAAGGAATGATGCAATATGGGTAATTGTTGATTAGCGCACAAAATCAGCACATTTTCTTCCTATAAGAGAATAGTTTCCACTTGATTGCTTGGAAATACTTTATATTAATGAAGTTGTAAGACTTCATGGTGAACCTCTATCAATTGTGTCTGATCGAGATCCCCAATTTATATCAAAATTCTGGAAAAGTCTCTAGAAGGCTTTGAATACTAAGCTTCGTATGAGTACTGCTTATCACCCCCAAACTGATGGAAAGTCTGAAAGGACTATTCAAACTCTCGAAGACATGCTGAGGTCATTATCTCTTGATTTGCAAGGTATGTGGGATCAATACTTGCCTTTGGTGGAATTTTCCTACAACAATAGTTTCCATTATAGTATTCAAATGGCTTTATATGAAGAATTGTATGGAAAGAGATGTCAAACTCCAACTTGTTGGGACGAAGTTGGTGAGAGGAAACTTATAGGCCCAGAACTTATTGAAGAGACCACAACAAAGGTGAAGACAATACAAGTCCACGTTAAAGTAGCCCAATGCAGGCAGAAGAGTTATGCTGACAACCAGAGAAAGGACTTGGAATTTCAAGTGGGAGATCATTTATTTCTGAAAGTATCTCCATGGAAGGGTGTTTTAAGGTTCGGTAAGAAAGGGAAACTGAGCCCCAGGTATATCAGAACATTTGAAATTATGGAAAGAATTGGAGCAACATATTACTGTTTAGAAATGCCGCCAAATCTCTCCAAATTCCATGATGTGTTTCATGTTTCATTATTGAAGAAATACATGCCATACCCAACGCATGTACTCACCTATGAAGAAATTGAACTGGAACATGACTTTTCATACTGTGAAAAGCCTATTGGGATTCTTGACACAAGGGAGAAAGTATTGAGAAATCGGAAAACCTGTCTTGTAAAGGTTCTTTGGAGGAACCATAATATAGAAGAAGCAACATGGGAACCAGATGATTTATTGAAAAATAACCACCCACATATTTTTGGTGAGTTTCATACATAAAAGTTCGAGGATGAAATTTCTGAAGGAGGGAATAATGTAGCACCCCAAAAATTTTATGGTATGTTTCTCTTAAATACATTATAGTTATAGCCTATATTTCAAGAATCATTGAGCCTATATGGAACAAAACATGGTTACTTATAGGAGATAGCCATAACCTATCCATAAAACTTAAATTTTTTAGCTGTGTGATTTGAATTTTAAAAATCTAACATACACGATTGTGATCAAGATGATAATTAGAATCTGACAGAATTAACATAATTTTTGGTGAATAGTAACATACCCTTATGAATAGTAACCTACCTTTATGAATTGTAACTTACCATTATGAATATTAATATGACTCTTATGAATGGTATCCATGCCCTTGAATGTGTAAATGAATTTAGGCACCTTAAAAATGAAGATGAATATTTTAAGTGTTTATATTTTTCGATTAAATAATTATTTTAATTAAATATTTAATTAATCATATTTATATTTTTTTTGGAAAATGGACTTCATTTTTGGATTATAAACATCGAAAAATGGTTAGGGTGAATTTTTGGGAATTTTCTGAAATACTTAAATTTTGATGAATAGTAAAATCCGATAATTCACAATAAATGCTAAATAATGGATTAATTGAGTCATTGATGATGATATACTGATGTAAGCCCAATTGGTTCGAAGTCACATGCATATGTTACTATTCTTGGTCATGGAATACTCACTATTGGTTGTCCTGAGAGGAAATAATAAATTAATGATTATAATATTAAGAAAACTCCTCTCCCCTTCACTATATAAAGCACCCCTCACCCCCTCTTCCTCTCACACCACTCAAGCCTTGTACCTTGCCAATATTCCGCCCAAGTCTCTCTTCAAGGCCCCCCATGTAAAAAAGCTCCTAGCCTCTTCAAAATACCAAAACCTCTCCCCTTAAGAGGTTCTCAAAGGAGGAAGTCTCAAGAGGTAAATTCCTCTTTCCAACTCCTTCAATTCTTTTAAGTTGTCTTCTTTTTGTTTCTTTCATCACCATAATAGTATGATAAATCTAGTAACATACATGTACTAGAATGTTTTCATGCTAATTGTATATTTCATTACATTCTCTCATTTTCCCACCATTTATTTGAAAGAAATGAAAGCACCATTTGAGATGTGCTAATTTAGCACATTCAAGGACAACGATTTATAAATTTCTATTATAATATTTAATTCTAGTCATGAAACCATTTTTTTCATGGTTGAACCAGATTATTATACATGTAATATATCCTATTTTTTAGTTCTTTAATCCTTTTGTACAAATGGTATTAAGTTATAAAGTAAAACATGTTCATTGTAATCAAACCCACCGTTTAGCCTAAATGGTTGTCACTAAGGTTATATATATATATATATATATATATATATATATATAATAATTCGACTTCACTCTAAGTAACCAAATTAAATTTAAAACCATGTAATATTCTGGATGTTCACCAATAGAATATAACTTCATTTCTGGGCAACCACATCCATCTTATATATTTATCCAAATTTGAATATAAGTGAACCGATCATTTAAAACCAAGTAAACAAAAGAGCCCGAACAATGAAATTGAACCTTATAACTAATCAAAAAGGCGTTTAGTGAAATAAAAAGTGTTATAATAAATCATTTAAATATATAAGAGGTTATAGAATTATGAATTAATAATCCTAATTTTTTTATTCAGGTCTTAAATAACAAGTCAAGAACACCTTCAAGCATAAGGTAAGAGATATCTTAACTCAATTTCCATTTATTGAGTTACACATATATGTCATTGATTTTGTTTTTCCAAGAATATGTGTGAATGACATATGATTGTTTTATATTGTATATCCAATTATATTTTGTGGATTTTTATTTGTCACACATAAATATTTCATTGATTTATCATCATTCTAATGACACAATCTTTGTAAGGGATCTTCTCTCTCACTTTTGTTCAAGAATCTCCCCAATGTTGTGCCCTTTTATTACCAATGAGGGGGTATGTTTTCTCAACCCCCCCATACTACCCTTGTGACATATAAATAATGGAATATACCTTTACCTATCATTAATCCATCGCAATAACACTCATTACCATGCCGAAATGTTTGTAAGGGGTTTCTCATCTCACTTTCATTTCTGTGATATTTTCATTGTTCACCACCTATTTCTTGTATGCGGTATATTTGTACTGCCATTTGATATATAATAACATGATTCTATTTATATTCATGTTATTAAATGATTCATTTGAGGGTTATTATGTTCTGGTCATATGATTCGACCGATTACATTGTGGTAAGATACTTTGTCTCAACTACTATTTTGTTGTGACTAACTTTGTATTGTGCACCTAATAATCCTTATGTGGTGTACCTAATGACCATTTAAGAACAATTTTAATTTGAAATTATATTTATATTAAATATCCATAATATCATATCATGGATATGGTTGTTTTCTAAACTGTATTCCATTTTACATATGGTGTTTATTTGGAATGTTATTTTAATTATGGAAATATTGAAGAATCTTTATACTCTACTCTATAAGGATATTGAAAAGGCATATTGATCTTGTATTAAATAAATGTATAAAGAATGATTTGGACATGTAGTGGTGGGTGGGGCCTACTATATCCCCTCGATGCATCGGTAGGTCTCATGAGACAAATCAGTTGGCGACAAACCCTTCGAGTTTGTTTCCAAAAATCAAACGAGTTTCTAACCATAGAACTAAACCATTTTTACGGTATTATGGTTTCATGTTCCAGATACATGAAATCCAATTAATAAGAATTCTCTTTATTCATTATTAGTTATTATTATTATCCATGAGGGTTTCACTATGAAAAAATCTATGGATGCAGCTTCATTCTCAGTTTATTAATGGAATTAATTTTTCATTTATTCACTATATCATATTGATTATGTCAAATTTATTGTGATTCACTTATTATTGTACTCATGATTCAGCTATTTTTAACCCTTACTTAGCGTTTGAGCTCACCCTTTTCATTTTTTACCTTCAACAGGTGATGAAGAGAAGGCCATTTATTGAGTTCATGTGGTTGTAGTTTTTAGTTTTGTTTTATATTGTATCTTGTAACCTTTTTCTATGTAATTTGTGTTACATATATCTATATAGTTTCTTCAAGACTACTAAACTGATCGTTCCTTCTTGATTTTTCATTCCTTCTATCCATTACAATATCACATGTAATGCACTGGCTCCAGCCTAGAGGGGTCGCGGTGTTGCAGGATTTATGTCCAAAATAAGGTTTATAGTATGAGGGTAGGGAATTTGGGAATTAATATGGGTATTAATTGAAAAAATAGGTTTTTTGGTGTGAATAAGAGATGAGAGGGGGTAGTCTTTTATAAGTGAGGTGAGTAGGAAACTTGTAAATTTTTGAAAGAGAGAATTCCACCCACATTTTTCATATGTTACAAGCATAAAAATTAGGCCATTATCAAATATTTGAGGTTTAATGGTATAAATATGACCATACAATTGTTTTTATACAAGTTTATAGGTTATTTTTACCCTTATAATTTTAGTTTAACCCCCCCTAAAAACCCATTTTTACCTTAACCGTGATAATTAATTTTTTCGATATCAACTATTCATTTTGGTCAAAAATTAAGTTGAAAATATTATATAATATAAATTATGATAATTAAAAATATGGAATCCATTTTTCCAAATTCCATTCACATAATTGGATAAAAATTATTTAATATTAATCCTATTGATATGATGAGATAGTGAGTTTTGAAAGTGAAATCGAACAAAAGTTTACAATGTTTTTATATCCAATTTCAATGTGAAATTGATTCTAATGAACTAAATTATATTAATTGAAATATAATTGAACTAACTTAACTCTATAACTAATTTAGAATATAATTTATCTTTATAAATAAATTAAACAAAAGGTAGTTTTCAATTAAAATTCAATATTTTCACTATTTGTCAAAAAATGAAACTGTTTAGAAAAAACCCAAAAATTCACCGTAATATAATTTTGACATTAATTATTAAAAAAATTAATTTTATTTTATAAAATTAAATTTATAAAAGTTTGAAATATTAATTTTATTATGTTTCACAAAAAGACATAAAATGATTTTTTTAAGAAAATAGTATTTTCAAAACATATAAATACTTTACTAAAAATTATGTATTTTATTGTCAATATATTTTATTAATATAAAGTCATTATAATTATTATTTAAAAATTAGTTATTATAATTAATATCACTAAGTTTTAATGGATATCTTATAATGATCATGTTTAAATAAAATTAATAATATATCATGGTCTTGATAAAACCCAACATTGCATGTAACACAAGCTAAAATAGTTTTGCGTGTAGCAAAAACTTAAAATGGTGTTGCATATAATTCAAGATTAACTTGGCATTTTTTTGTAGAACAATATATTAAACAAATTTAATTTATTTAGAAAAAAAATTCATAAAAACTCATGGTGTTAAATTCTATCCCCCTTAAAATGAATTTCACCCTCGAAATTCATCATTCTGATTCAAAAAAATGAGGACACATATGCCTCATCATTTACTTAGGATTCCACATATCTTCCTCAAACATGTGGTTTTATCAAAAAAATTTGACTAGGAGAGTGGTCTTGTTTTATAGAACATTCTCTACACAATATAGAATCTCCACCAGTTTTTACACATAAGAAAGTTCTTGCTTCAGGGGTATGGCCTCAAAGTTAAGTACATGTGAAGGGTTAGGTATGTACTTACTCAGGAGAGATACATGAAAAAAACATGAAGTTTAGAGAGGTTTTTTGTAATTTCCAAGTAATAATCTATCATCTTGATACAATTATGAATTTTAAAGGGACCAATATACCTAGGGCTTAGTTTACCTTTCTTCCTAACTCTCATTGCCTTATTCCATAGATAAATACATAAAAATAACTTGTCAACAAATTTAGATTTTAGATCACTCTAGTGACTGTCCAAAATACTTTTATGATGAATCTAAGCTACCTTGATGTACTACTGAAATACATTAACCTTCTCTTCCATTTCATCAACTATCTAAAGTACCAATATATTACTTTCTTGAAATCCATTATATCAGGTTGGAGATCCACACTTCTCTCTATAGAGGTCTTCACAAGGATCCATATGAATTTTTGAGTGAAATATATTGTTGTATAAAAACTCAACTAGAGGAAGGTGTTGATCCCATCCACCTTTTAAATCCAAAGAACAAGATATCAACATATATTATAGGGTTTTAATTTTTCTTTCAAGATTAATATCTATTTGGGGAAGATATATAGTGATCAAAACCAGCTTCATATCAAGATATTACTAAAGACTTCACCATAACCCTGAGGTAAACCTTAGATCCTGATAAGATAGAATGTAATGTGGTAATCCATGAAACCTTACCACTTCCTTAATGTATATCATCGAATGTTTACCTATAGATAAGTCTTCTATGATAATTATGATGTGTGCTAACTTAGTAAGGTGATCAACTACCAACCATATAGAATTATTCTCTTTATATGTTTTGGGAGTCCAACAACAAAATCTATAGCGATGTTTTCCTATTTATATTCTATTATAGGTAATGGATGTAACATACCCTTAGAATTTTTTTATTTTAGACTTAAATTTCTAGCATACGAGCATCAAGATAGAAACTCTACAATATATCACTTCATGAAATCCCACCAGAAGTACTCTTTAATTTCAAGATGAATAGAGAATTAAGAAATACAAACTTCTTCGAAAAACTCACTGTTCAAGTTTGGTGTGGAAAAAAATGCATATATGGTTGCTGAACCATATCATTCCATCATGATCAAGGTTAAACTTGGGAACATTCTGAACCTTCCTTTGAAAACTTACATCTTCCCTTTTCACCTCTTTAATCTTCATATGGCTAGATGACAGGACATTCAGTTGATCAAGATAATATTTTCCCCTTCCTTTAGGATTCTCAAATATATCCTTTTTAAATCTAGAAATATTTCATCTTTTGTGATCGTTATCATGGATAATCAAGCATGATCCTTTTGACTCCAATCACCATCCAACTTTTTTGCTTTCCTAGGGTGGTAATGTATTGAGCAGTCAGCTCCAAACATCTTCTTTAGTGCATATTGAAATCTTTTTGTGTGAATATATACATTAAATTTTTTAAATCATTATATATATCACACCTTTACTCATAAATTTAATTTCTCTCTATCTTTAAGGAAAAAATTATCACAGTTAACTACAAATCATGAGTTTGGTAAATTTTATCATGAATATTTAGTTATCGTATGGCATAAGATATAACCATGTAATTTTACATAAGAAAAAAAAACCGAATCCATGTTTTAATGCATCACTATATATTACAAAACTTTCTCCACTATAGGGTAATGTATGAATAGGTGAACTAACTAGCATTCACTTTAGTTCGATGAAATTTTCTTCAAACTCATCTATCCAATGAAACATGGATCCCTTCCGAGTTAACTTAGTTATAGGATTATATAGTCATGATAATTTCTCCACAAACCATTGATAACATCTAGATAAAGAAATAAAACTGTGGATCTTAGTCATCATTTTGGTCTAGTCCAACATTCAATAGCCTCTATCTTTGATGGATCTATTGAGATACCCTCTATTGGGATTATCTTAAGAAAAAATGAATCCCTTTTCATCTAAAATTGACACTTTTTAAATTTTCCATAGAGATTCTCCTTCCTTAGGGTTTTTAGTACAATTCTTAAGTGATCTTCATACGCTTCCTTTCACTTTGAACTGATAAAAATATCTTATAAAAAGACCACCACAAATTAATTGAGGAAATATCTAAATACTATATTCATTAAATACTTAAAGATAACCTAAGTATAAGTAATATTGAATGAAATTACTATATATTCATAGTGTCTATACCTTATACAAAATGTTTTCTTGGGTATATCCTCTTTATTAACCCTAAATTGATAATATCTAGAACAAATATCAATCTTGGAAATATATTAATCTCCACACAGTTGATCAAACAATTCATC
This sequence comes from Viscum album, assembly GCA_963277665.1. NCBI lineage: Eukaryota > Viridiplantae > Streptophyta > Magnoliopsida > Santalales > Viscaceae > Viscum > Viscum album. Next base: position 1,721,351,372 of record OY728141.1, read on the forward strand.
AATATGGGTAAGGGGTTACTTGTTCTTAATTGTGATCTTGTTCAACTCTCTATAATCAATTTAGAGTCACATTGATCCATATTTATTTTTTATAAAAAGAACATGTTCACTTTAAGGTTACACAATTAGCTGAATGAATCCCTTGTCAAGGTTTTCTTAGAGTTTCTTCTTGAATTCCTGCACCTCAATCAGGGACATTCTAAGGAGATTATATGAATTTTTTTTGGAACTAGGTATGATTTTTATTGAGTACTCAACTTCTCATTTTAGTTTAATGATAGCAAACTCTTCCAGAAATACATTGAAAAAATTATTGATCAATAGATATATCATTAATGTTGATTTTATCCCCAACCACATGAGAAAAAACCTCTTCTAAATGATTATTAAGATCCATAAAATGCATATAATATCCATTGGATGTTCATACTTATCATCACATTGATAGATGATCACTGGTTGGTTTGGAATGTCAAATGTAACATCCCTTCCTCGAAAATTGATGTTGTACTTATATTGAGAAAGAAAATCTATGCCTAAGATGGCATAAAATTCAACTAGAGGTAGGACAACAAGATTTTTAGGAAGAAAATTATTCCAAACATCAACCAGAGAAGAATCATACAATTGAGATGTGATCATTGTACCATTAGGGGTTTCCACTACTAATTCAGCATCTAATAGTTTTGGTGGCATCTTGATACCCTTAGAAATTTTTTTAGATATGAAATAATGGGTAGATCAAGAGTCAAATAAGAAATTATTAGTTCTAGAGTGGATGGTAAGTGTACCTTCCACCACACCGTTATTGCACCCCTCATAAAAAATAGCAATCACATGAGATTTTGATTTTCCTCTTGGATTAATAGGTTTCTAACATAAATCATCGTAATTAACCTTAATATTTGGGAATTGTTTATCATAATTACCATACTACATGAATTTGAATTACTGGAGTATGGGTGGTGCATTCTGTATAGCTTTGTCACTATTCTCATTGTTATCTAACTTCTTCCCATCCCCTTAGAAATCAATTGCTTGATGAACTTCCCTTCCACTCTTAAAATATTTAATAGTGCCTTTAAGAAAATATCATAAATGCTTCTTCATAAACTTTGAGCATAAAGGAAATATCATCTTATTTTCTCCATGGTTCTTAGATTTTTATTAAAACTCAATCTTAATTTTTTTATCAAAACCATAAGATTTATGCATAAATCCAACCTCCATTTCCACCTTGATAGAACAATACAAAATCTCTTCATACCTACTAAATTTTATTATGGCCAATGCCCTTCAGAGACATGGTTCTAAGAAACTAAATAATCAATCAACCTTACTTTCAGGTTGGATGACAATACCCGAAGTGTACCTTGAAAGTATTATAAAATTTACCTCATAAGTACCAACTGATTCATCATACCTTTTATTTAAATCATGGAAATACTTCTCCATATTAATATGATGAATATGAGTTTATTAATTATTGAAGAATATTTTCTTGAACTCATCCCAATACGTGGATTCAATTTCTTCATATTGCCTCACATTATTGATAAAGTCCACTATTGATTCACTTCACCTTTCAAATAATATATAGCCAAAATTAAATTTTCATTTTCTGAACATTGGGTAATGGAAAATAAATTTTCAGTGGTACGGATCCATTGTTCATCAACTAATGGATAAAAAATCCCACTGAAATAATGTTGTCATTATCTCATGAATAACTCAATGGAATCCTATTCCCTCTTTTTCTCATTTTGAAGTCCAACATGATTTATAGCTTGATAAAGTAGTGTGATAAAAATAAAAATGTTTTTCATTCTAAGTACCATATCATTTGTATTATCCTGAGTAAAATCATTTCACTGTATATCACACTAAGAATTAACACGACTCCTTTGGGTTCCAACAATTTACTAAAACAAAAAATCACAGAGTAAGAAATAATAATCATATTGGGGAACCACATAATCTTAAAAAGATCACTTATAGGATGTATAAATCATAAAACCTTCTTTAATATATGATACCTTAGGTTTATCTTAGGTCATTCATAGTTATCATCTATTTAAATTCATTATGATGGTTCATAAAGAGTTTGTGAATTTCCAAAGCATCCCCCCTAAGAGTGTCAAAATAGGTGTGCAACAATGCCCATTTTTGTGCACTAGTTCCTGATCAAGTTTAGCTCGAAATTGTGTTTTAGGGGTTTTACCCCTAGGTACATCTGTTCCATAGCTGTATCCACATGTATTATCTCTAAATTCATGTAATTTATTAGAAACCAATTTCTCTATCCTTTACTAAAATTCTACGACATTTTCATATACTTTAAATCATCCTTAAAATTATCCTTAGATATAATCCTATATATATCCTTATAAATATCCCAAGGGATTTCACCAATGTTTTATCATCCTAGTTTACAATGGTTAACTAAACCTATCCATTGATACTAACTTTATCATCCCAAACTTAACATACATAGACATTACGTCATTTTTTCTGAATATTTATTACATTACACAAACACATGCTTGGGGACTGTAATAATTTAGTGTGTTTAGAAACATAGAAACATAAAAATTACTCTACAGGTGAGATACATCATCTCTATATACATTAGTAATAACTAACACCGTTATTATAAATATCACACATAAAACATATCTTTATAACCTGGGGAAAGGAAACATAAGAAAGGGTGAACTCAGATTATCTAGAAGGGTAAATAAGGGAGATATGTAAGAATAACATGGAAATAAAAGTATGAGAACATGAAAATAACATTTGAGAAACCATAACCTACATATCAAAGATCATATACATGAGTCATAGAATAAACATTGGTAGTTTATAAGACATGAATCATAAGATTATCAAAGAACATGAGCCATGAGAGAATAACATTTTCAAAAGACATGGATTTGTGGCATGCACATAATCATATAAAATCATTTTTATATTACTCATGGATAAATTTCAATTATATCATATTAAAATGTGTTAACTCCCCAAACTATCATAGTATTCAAGGTTTACTCCCAAGACTATTATATTGGAAAAAGCACCTTACTGAATTGAGTTCACTTCTCATTCCAGTACTATATATCTCATGAGATATAAATCTTTACCCAATGAATTGAATGAATATATAGGTCCCACTAATCAAAAAATTAATACGATATTTATGTGTTTCACATGTGTAAGAACCTAGGTTTTGGGACTCTGAGACTTTGAAAAATTTCTTGATGTCATTCCAGAGCAGGGCATTCAGACAGCGTGCAATTCTGAGGCCTAGTGTGCCTGGAATTAATTATATAAAAATCTTAAGTGTTTTTATATTACAAAAGCATGGTTAACTAAAGAAAAAGTGATATATCTTAGATGGTTGATTGGATTAGAAATCCGAGACCACGGTTGTGTCTGGAACGCGGTGTTTACCCTAGTCGCGACATAAAATGAGTCAGTGTGGGACGTTCGGACCCCTCGCTTGTTGGAGATGTGTTAAATGGATAATTAAAATATCAAATTATTCATTTAATATCTTAAACCTGAATAACTTTTAAACAATTGATCTTAAGGGAAAACTGAGGGCATCATTGAGTCCGGAACAGGCCGTTTACCCTAGGAGGGGTGTAAAAGTTGCAGGCACGGGCCTGCTGTGAGAGATGTCACACAAAGGAAAAATAGTAATTTTAAAAATAATGACTTAGTGATTTTTATCACTGAAGTTCCTTTCAAATAAATTTCAAACGAACCCTCGGAATGGAAATATGAGACTTCCATTGAGTTTGAAATAGGGCGTTTTTCCTAGGCGCAATGTAAAATGAGAGGGCACGGTGAATTCAGATTTTGTGCTAAGCGGGTTTTTCTATAAATAGAAAAATAAGAGTTTGGAGTTGGGGTTTTTTCTCTCTATCTCTCTATCTCTATCTCCAATGTTCTTCGGAATGCTTCATCATTCTTCGCTGGATCGAGGAGCGATCTTCACCGAAACCTCAGCGGATCGAAGGTGGAGCGCAACGAAGACATTGCCAACGATGAATGGATCCAAAGAGGTAGGATTCTTGTTAATTTTTTCCGCACTCTTGTTTTCAATTATTAATTTATTTGAACAATATTTGTTTGATCTTTGTTTTGATTATCATCATTGATCGCCGCACGAATACGACCATAAAACCATGCATTTACCCACCCATGTTCGGTTTTGAATTTGGGCCACCAGAGCGGTGGCAGAGGCCGTCGGAAGGCCCGACTCCGAAAAGGGTGGTGGCCGGAGCTCGGGGTGGCACAGTGGGGGTTCAGGCGTGAGGTAACGGTTGCGGCCGGGGGTTCGGACTAGGTGGCCGGTGCGGATGGGGTTCAGATTGAAGCCGTGACAGCCTGGCGGTGTCGGGTGTCGCCGGCTGGCCGAAGGTGGTGCGTGGCCGGAGGAGCCGAGTGGCTAGCTGGAGTCCGGCAGTGCAGCTGTGGGTGGTGAAGCCGGGATGGCGAGTAGTAGGGTTGTGCTACAGGGGAGGAACCAGAGCGGTGCACGGTTGAGGAGGCGGTGCAGTGTGTAGCAGGGGCAGCGGAGCGCTGCGTGGTAGTAGCAGGCGTAGGAGCCGAGGGCGTCCGACAGAGGTGTGTTGCGGCCGACGTCCGGTGAAGCATCGCGGTCAAATGGAGGTTGAGGCTCGACCTAGGGCATGTGGAGGAAGTTGGGACCCGTACTTTGTGGGTCCTGCTGGTGCGTCAACGAAGACCGGCCAAAGCCGGTCTGCTGGGGAACAAGGACCCGTGCCTTGCGGGTCCTGTTGGGCGATGAAGATAGGCCAGTTGGCTGGTATGTTTGGAGAAAACCAGACCTGAGGAAGGGTTCTCGTGTTGCTGGGCTGGCTGCGGCTGGCGGGCCATGGCATAACGTGCCAGACCCGTGGCTGGGCCGCGGGCCGGAGGTTCGGACCAGGCCGACCGGGGTGAACCGGCCCGGTTAGCCCCCCTTGCGTTCGGGGGGCCGTAACTTCTAAACAACTCGTCCGTTTGATGAACCGTCTGCAGTTGTGGATAGATCTTTTCGAGACAGACTTTTTAAGATGGGTTCCAGGGTTTTTGGGTTCCGTACCCAAAGGCAGGTGACCCGAAACACATTAATTTAATAATAATAAATTATTATTAAAGTTATGATGGAAGTGGCTCATGAGCCAGTCGTCCGTTTGATGTGCCATCAGTGGCGTGGTGGCCCCGGAGCTGAGACAGTTCTTCCAGAGTTGGTTCAGAACCTTTGCGGGATGGTTTCGTTGCTTGGTGGCATGAAACACTAAATGTGAGTAATTAATTAATTAATTGTTGCACCAGACTTAACTTCTGTTTGGGATGTCCGATTGACGCGATGTCAGCGGCAACATGACCCCAGTCCTCGTGCAGACTTTTTGAGGTGATTTCTGAAGTGTTTGGGTTTGAGACAAGGTGAGGGTCCCACAAGGCATAGTTCACACGTTTTACGGTGAAACACCACTTTTTCACCCGGCATCTTTTTGGGGTGTTTGAGTACTCGTTTCTGAGTGTTTTTCTTAGGGGATTGCAATGGTGTAATCCGCCCTCCTAAGTTCGTGCCTGAGGCATTAGTCCCACGAGGCAGTTTTCAGACGCATGATGCATTTTTATGACTTACGCTACATAAGTCTATTCAGGGCAAATGAATAGCCTATCCCATGTGGTTATGTTCAAGGAACGTAATGGTACAATCTGTGTGACATATTTCGGGATCGAGGTACGGGCCCCACGGGGCCCCGTTGGCTTATAACTCGGGGAGTTATAGCTTATACGTCTAGATTCCATTTTAGGCATCATCAATAGTGTTGTAACCCTAGAATTGAGGTGAAGTTGACCAGGGTGGTTTCAGGTGTTGAAGCTGGAGTTGAGGCGTGGCCCCCACGGGCCATCTCTTAAGCTGTGTGCAGCATGCTGCGAATTTTTCCTCAGGTATCCATTTGGGGCGTACGAGTAGTCATTTCAGCATGTTTTTCTGAGGGCATCGTGATGGCGTAGTTTTCCCAACCTCTTTCAGGACCGAGGTGTGGGCCCCACGAGACTCTGTATGGGCAATAGTGGCGTTGAATAACTTTTCCATCGAGAGCTGTTTCCAGCAAGTGGATAGACTACCTCACATGTTTTTTGTGAGGATTGCAATGGTATAATCTGTTTGGATGAGCAGATCCTCTTTGAAGATATCATTAAATGTTGAAACATGAATGAGCGTTGGTAGGAGTTTCCTTTAAGGCACTCTGAACCTACCCAGGGTAGCAATGTTAGTGGCACCAAGTGATGACATGGGTAGTGCGGAGATATCGGCCTAGTCCCAGGTATACCCTCCAACAGGGCTAGATAGTGGGTCACCCGATGATTTATTATGGTTTACCCTCCAGCGGGGCTGGGCGGTGGGTCACCATCGACTTATTTAGGGTCTACCCTCTAGTAGGGCTCGACAGTGGGTCACTTGATGATTTATTACGGTTTACCCTGTAGTGGAGTTGGGCAGTGGGTCACCATCAACTTATTTTGGGTTTACCCTCCAGCAGGGATGGGCAGTGGGTCACCTGTTGATTTATTACGGTTTACCCTCCAGCGGAGCTGGGCAATGGGTCACCATCGACTTATTTAGGACTTACCCTCCAGTAGGGCTGGGTAGTGGGTCACCTATTTATTTATTACGGTTTAACCTACAGTGGAGCTAGGAAGTGGGTCACCATCGACTTATTTAGGGTTTACCCTCTAGTAGGGATGAGCAGTTGGTCACCTATTGATTTATTATAGTTTACCCTCCAGCGGGGCTAGGCAGTGGGTCACTGTCGACTTATTTAGGGTCTACCCTTTAGCAGGGCTGGGCAGTGGGTCCCCTGATTATTTATTACGGTTACCCTCCAGCGGGGATGGGCAGTGAGTCACTGTTAATTTATTTGGGCCTTACCCTCCAGCTGGGATGGGCAGTGGGTTACCCGATGACTTCTTTTAGACTCGGCCCTCTTATGAGGCTAGTCCGTGACTTTTATCCGTGATTACCAGAGTAGGACCCTTGGTGGTACAGTTTAGCGATGAGGTAGCTTTGGCGTGTGGGACTATCGGGCATCAGTGATGGATATCCTCTGAACTGTTGTAAACTTTTCTTGGGCTAAGCTTGAAGATAGAGATCACCTTACCCACTCGTTCAGGTTTTTTATTGAGCATATATATACACTCTACTTGTGTTACCACTCTTTGGGTTCAGTTAATCTCCTTCTAAGAGGGGCAAAGATGCGCAGGGTATGCCATGTGCTTTCCATGTCTAGCACCTCTTGTATTGGACGAGTCTACTTCCTTCCTTTTGTTGGGTTGAGCTGCACTCTCTCTTTTGTACTCTTGAACAGTTCTTTGTTCTATATTCTGCTCACCGTTTTAGTACCTCCTTTGTGGCTCCCTCGAGCTTTCGGGGTATCCTACTGAGTATCCTTATACTCACCCCTGCTTGGGCTTTTCCCACACTTGGTGTGCCCTTGTAGACGATGGACAGGTCAGTTGAGACTACGAAGGAGTGTAGAGGACACAAGATCTTGGGATGTGTACAGTGTCTATAGTAAGACTTTCCAGGTGTGATACTCGCTAGCTGTTTACTTTAGTTTACTTGTTTCCAGGTTGTGGCACCTTTCTGGTTGGGCGTGTGTTTTTCCCATTTTACTATTCAGCTTACTTTTTAGCACTTTACTTATACTGGTTAGAGGTCGATGCATGTATGTTGGTTTCCCTCTTTGTAGCAGTGCTGTATCTGGCATTCTTTTCTCTATACTTTTGCGTTGAGTTGCTGCTTGTGTGCTTACAGTTTCTTAGGCAAAGGCCTCTCCTAGTTTGTTGAGCCTTTGGTGCTAGTCGCCAGCCCCTAGCCTATGGAGGAAGGCTTGGGTTAGTTACGGATCGAGCCCTGGTACAGGTCGGGACGTGAAAAAGTGGTATCAGAGGTTGTTCGTTCCTTGGAGAATTGTTCGGACGTCCCTAAAAGGAATTGGTTGAGTTTGGGACAAAAGTGCCAACGTGTCTCAAGAGCGGCTCTTCGGCCAGGGTGTCCGGTGGTGGTGCGGCGGCCGACGTATCCATTCACCAGGACCCTAATAACCCGCTTGTCGACTTGGCACATTGAGACAGTTGTTGTAGGGAATTTGGTTCATGCATCATATAGGATTGAGTCTTGACTACCCTTCTTGAGTCAGCTCCCCATCGTTGTTGATATATATATGCTCATTTGACCGTGGTACTCCTTGATTGGATTCAGGATGTCTCCATAATGATAACCAGCCTAGATACTAGCTCTGGATCGTGATGACGATTTTGTGAGCGATGAGTCCTTAGTTCGAGATCCATCATAAGATTACCCTTTCTATAGGAGGATAAGCAATAGCACCCCCACATGTGGAGTAGCAGATAATACTGTCAGCAAGGGTTGATGAAGAGCACAGGCTGGGTGTGCTATGTGAGTTCCAGCATCAGAGACCACTAATATTCCATGGTGATCCATACCCTCAGGCAGGGAAGGGTTGGATAGAGTCGGTGGTCTGCCTCTTCAGGCTTGTTCGGACACTAACAGGTTAGATTATGGCTTTGAAAACCAGTCTTTTTCCACCAAGCAGTTTGGCGTTGGTAGATCTAGGGTTACTCGGATACACGATGAGTCGGTACTCTTGTGGGATGACTTCTAGCAGCTGTTTCTTGAGGAGTACTACCTCTACTGCTTACGCTTTTTACGGTTTTAGGAGCTGCTGGAGCTTCAGTGGGGAGTGATGATGGTGGCTGAGTACGCGACTAGGTTCACAGACCATACTCAGTACTCTTTGGATGTGGTCTGTGATGGAAACTTCCAAGAATAGAAGTTTGAGCGATATCTCTATAGAGGATATTTGTGCCAGCGTAGTGCCCTTGTGCATCCTCACCCATCTCAGAGTGTTGGAGCAGGCACTGGTGGCAGATAAATTTCTAGCAGAGGGACGTCGATTGGCACAACCTCAATTCCGGAGGTCTCCCCTTGATGAGACTCGGACACATGGTCGGGGGGAAGTGTAGAGCCCCAGGACAGCCAAGGGAGGCCTAGTGCTATGTTTGTGATGTGCGAGGTCATGTGGCATGAGACTATCCGACCAAATGTGCTGAGTATTCTTGATAGTTGGTAGATGTGCCGCCATGATAGAGGAAATTTTGTGATCAGAAAACTCCCAGGTAAGGACAAGGTGGTCCCCAGGGAGGCGGTGTTGGCAGAAAAGTAGGAAGAACTGTGGTTGGAAGACGACGTTTAGAGGTCCTTTCACCACCACTAGGCGGCCCATATCTGGCTCAGGGAACTGACGGACGGGACCGCAGGCAGCTGTGTGCTATGGATTTCTACAATCCTGCAACGCATGGGATGATAAGAGGTAAAATCTCTGTCTTTTATACTTTTCTCAGTAGAACTTGTTAGACGTTGCGTAAGGTACTCTTTTCGTCTAACTCGTTGTTCGAGGGTTTACCGAGGGTGATGCAGGGTGTCGGTGTAACCCTATGTTGGTGTTGTCTAATGTAGCTTTGAATGCATAAGAAATATGGGTTCTTCCCCCACTGAGACACATTTTTTGGATGTGATCAAAACTGTGAGGGAGAGTCAGTGCCACCCAAAGAGGATAGCACTGAGGTGCGGTGGATGAGTCTCTCTTACATGTGCAGTCATAGCGGGGTTGTGTGGTGGTGTGTCAGAGCAGGTTCTAGATTTACCCGTGGGGATTTTATGCTTGACCTCCCTTTTCTTGAGGTGCCACTGGTTGGCTTGGCAGAGTTCCTGTTTTGGGGATTACTCTCCTTCCAATAGGGGAAATGACACATGGGGTATGCCACGTGATTTATGTGTCTAGCCTCTGGCGGTTGGATGAGTTTTCTCACCTTCCCTATTTGTTGGTACCTCGTGTGCTCAATGTCAACCTTGAAATAATTATCAAGTATAGGTCAAGGTGATGGACACCCCATAAACAAAACGACGCGTTTCATGATGTGGTACTGGTAGTGGTGGTCCTTGCGCTGAGAATGTGGAGACGCTATCTTCTAGGAGAGCTCTTTGTGGTTCGCTCAGACCACCATTTTCTCAGGTGTGTCCTCACCCAGAGATACTTGAACCTGAGGCGATGATGCTAGTTGAAATTACTTCAGGACTATGACATTGAGGTTTTCTATAATCTAGAAGATGGAAGTGTTGTAGAAGGTTCCCTTAGCAGAGAGTCTCGGTTGTGATGCGCCAACTGTGAAAACTTGTGTGACCAGATATCTTTGGGTGTTTCACCATATGGGTATTATGAAGGAGGGAATCACGAGACCATGTTTCAGGAACAAACCATGATTTCAGTCACAACATGGAAAGTAGAGGTGTGGACGGGAAAGACCCCAGAGTTTCGTTGAGGCATTTGGGAATCTTGCAAACAGGTGAGAGGTTGCCTATCATCTTACCCTACCCTCCCAACAGTAGGAGTGGGCGCACGATGTCTTCCACGTGTCGCAGCTGATGAGGTGCGTGCGTATTCCTACGCATGTTCTCGAGAGTAGCACACCTTATGATTGTGAACCATCCCATTGGTTCGCGTGTTGTACCAACATGGTATTGTGCAAGTTTTCTTGGGCACGGGAGTGCTAGGTGTGAGATCTATATCCTGAGTTGTTTTTTTCTAGTTTTTCTTTTTGTGGATGAAAAGCTTAAAGGAGGTAATTAAGTAAGAACCTAGGTTTTGGGACTCTGAGACTTTGAAAAATTTCTTGATGCCATTCCAGAGCAGGGCGTTCAGACGGCGTGAAATTTTGAGGCTCGGTGTGCCCGGAATTAATTATATAAAAATATTAAGTGTTTTTATATTACGCATGTGTGGGTAACTAAAGAAAATGGGATATCTCTTATATGGTTGATCGGATTGGAAATCCGAGACCACGGTTGGGTTCAGAACACAGTGTTTACCCTAGGCGTGACATAAAAAGAGTCGACGCGGGACGTTCAGACCCCTCGCTCGTTGGCGGTGTGTTAAATGGATAATTAAAGTATCAAATTATTCATTTAATAGATCAAACTTGAATAACTCCTAAAAGTTTGCTCGGATGGAAAAAATGAGGGCATCGTTGAGTCCGGTGTGGGCCATTTACCCTAGGAGGGGTGTAAAAGTTGCGGGAGCGGGCCTGCTGTGAGAGATGTCACCCAGGGGCAAAATAGTCATTTTAAAACTAATGACTTAGTGATTTTTATCACTGAAATTACTTTCAAATATCTTTCAAATGAACCCTTGGAATGTAAATTTGAGACATTTGTTGAGTTTGAAACAGGGTGTTTTGCCTAAGTGTGATGTAAAATGAGAGGGCGCGATGAATTCGGATTCCGCGCTAAGCGGGTTATTCTATAAATAGAAAAACAGGAGTTTGGAGTTGGTGTTTCCCTTCTATCTCTATCTCTCTAAAACTTTATTCGGTGTTCTTCACTGTTCTTCACCAGATCGAGGAGTGATATTCGCCAAAACCTCAGAGGATCGAAGGTGGAGCGCAACGAAGGCATCGCCAACGACGAACAGATCCAAAGAGGTAGGATTCTTGTTAATTTCTTCCGCACCCTTGTTTTCAATTTTTAATTTATTTGAACCATCATTGTTTGATCTTTGTTTTGATTATCTTCATTGATCACCACATGAATACAACCATCAAACCATGAATTTAAACACCGGTGTTCGGTTTTGAATTTGGGCCACCGAAGCAGTGGAAGAGGCCGTCGGAAGTCCCGGCTCCGGCAAGGGTGGTGGCCAGAGCTCAGGGTGGCGCAGCAGAGGTTCGGGCGTTAGGAAGCGGTTGCAGCTGGGGGTTCGAATGAGGTGGCTGGAACGGATGGAGTTTGTATTGAAGCCGCGACGGCCGGGCGGTGTCGAGTGTCACTTGTTAGCCGAAGGTGGTGCGTGGATGGAGGAGCTGAGTGGCCGGAGGAACGGTTGGTCGGAGGCCGGTGGTGTGGATGTGGGTGGTGAAGCCGGGATGGCGGGTAGCAGGGTGGTGCTGCGGTGGAGGCTCCAGAGTAGTGCACGACCATGGAGACGGCGCAGTGTGTAGCTGGGGCAGCGCAGTGGTGCGCTGCGACAGCAGGTGGAGGCGCCGAGGGCGTCCAGTGGAGGTGTGATGCCGCCGACGTCCGGCATGGTGTCGCGGTTGAAGGGAGCCCGAGGCTCGACCTCGGGTGTGCGGAGGAAGCAGGGACCCATGCATTGCGGGTCCTGCTGGTGCGTCAACGAAGACCGGCCAAAGCCGGTCTACTGGGGGACAAGGACCTGCGCCTTGCAGGTCCTGTTGGGCGACGAAGACCGGCCAGTTGGCCGGTCTGTTTGGAGAAAACTGGAGCCGAGGAAGGGGTACAGTGTTGTTGGGTGGGCCACGACCGGCAGGCCACGACATGAGGGGCTGGCCCCACAGCTGGGCCGTGGGCCAGCGGTTCGGACTAGGCCGATTGGGGTGAACCAGCCCGGTTAGGTCCCCTTGCGTTCGGGGGGCTGTAATTTCTAAACGGCGCGTCCGTTTGACGCGGTGTTAGTAGCTGTGGATCGGTCTCTTCAAGATGGAATTTTAAAGATGGGTTCCAGGGGTTTTGGGTTCCGTGCCTGAAGGTGGGTGACCCAAAATGTGTTAATTTAATAATAATAAATAATTATTAAGGTTTCGATGGACGTGGATCGCGAGCCGGATGTCCGTTTGACGTTCCGTCAGAGGCGCGATGGCCCTGAGGCTGAGACGGTCCATCCAATGTTGGTTCGAAACCTTTTAGGGTTTGTTTCATTGCTCGGTGGCATGAAATGCTAAATGTGAGTAATTAATTAATTAATTAATTGTTGCGTCAGACCTAACTCCTTTTTGGGATGTCCGAATGAAGCGCCGTCAGCGGCAGCGTGACCCAAGTCCTCGTGTGGAGTTTTTGAGGTGCTTTCCAAAGCATTCGGGTTAGAGACAATGTGCGGGACCCACAAGGCCTAGTTCGCACGTTTTACTGTGAAACACCACCTTTTCACCTGACATATGTTTGGGGTGTTTGAGTACTCATTTCTGAGTGTTTTTCTGAGGTCATTGAAACGGTACAATCCACCCTCCTAAGTTCGGGCCTGAGGCGTGGGCCCCACGAGACGACTTTCGGACGCTTGCTGCGTTTTTATGACTTATGCTACATAAGTCTGTTCAGGGAAAATGAATAGCCTATCCCATGTGGTTATCTGCAAGGAACGTAATGGTACGATCTGCGTGGCATGTTTCAGGATCGAGGTGCGGGCCCCACGGGGCCTCGTTGGCTTATAACGCGGGGAGTTGCAGCTTCTGTGTCCGGAGTATATTTTAGGCACCGTTAGCAGCATTGTAACCCTAGCATCAAGGCGAAGTTGGCCAGGGTGGTTTCAGGCGTTGACCAGGGTGGTTCCAAGATCATCACGATGGCATAGTTCGCCCGACCTCTTTCGGGACCGAGGTGAAGGCCCCAAGAGACGTCGTATGGGCATAAGGTGGTGTTGAATAACTTTTCCACTAGAAGCCGTTTCCATCGAGTGGATAGTCCACCTCGCGTGTTTTTCCGAGAGGATTGCAATAGTGTAATATGTTTGTGCGAGCGGAGACTGGTTCGAGATCTCATTAAATGTGGAAACATGAAAGGGTGTTGGTCAGAGGTTCCTTTGATGCACTCCAAACCTACCCACGAAAGTGGAGTTAGTGGCACCCAGTGATGGCATAGGTAGTACAGAGATATCGACCTAGTTCCGGGTTTACCCTTCAGCAGTGCTGGGTAGTGGGTCACCCGATGATTTATTACAGTTTACCCTCCAGTGGGGCTGGATGGTGGGTCACTGTCGACTTATTTAGGGTCTACCCTTCAGTAGGGCTGGGCAGTGGGTCACCCAATGATTTATTACGATTTACCCTCCAGCGGAGTTGGGCAGTGGGTCACCGTCAACTTATTTAGTGTTTACCCTCCAGTAGGGTTGGGAAGTGGGTCACCTGTTGATTTATTACAGTTTAACCTCCACCAGGGCTGGGATGTGGGCCACCGTCAACTTATTTAGGGTTTACCCTCCAGCAGGGCTGGCTAGTGGGCCACCTGTTGATTTATTATGGTTTACCCTTCAGCGGAGCTGGGCAGTGGGTCACCATCGACTTATTTAGGGTTTACCCTCCAACAGGGCTGGGCAGTGGGTCACCTATTGATTTATTACGGTTTACCCTCCAGTGGGGCTGGGCAGTGGGTCACCGTCAACATATTTAGGGTATACCCTTCAGCAGGGCTAGGCAGTGTGTCACCCGATGATTTATTACGGTTACCCTCTAGCAGGTCTGGGTAGTGGGTCACTGTTAATTTATTTAGGGCTTAACCTCTAGCTGGGATGGGCAGTGGGTTACTCAATGACTTCTTTCAGTTGCGGCCCTCTTATGAGGCTAGTCTGTGACTTTTCTCCATGATTACCGGAGTAGGACCCTTGGTGGTACAGTTTAGTGATGAGGTAGCTTTGGCGTGTGGGACTATCGGGCATCAGTGATGGATATCCTATTAACTATTGGTGACTTTTCTTGGGCTGAGCTTGGAGATATAGATCCCTATACCAACTCGTTCGGGTTTCTTATTGAGCATATATATACACCCTACTTGTGTTACCACTCTTTGGGTTCCGTTACTCTCCTTCTAGGAGGGGCGAAGAGGCGCCGGGTATTCCACGTGCTTTTGGTGTCTAGAAACGCTTAGATTGGATGAGTCTACTTCCTTCCTTTTGTTGGGTTGAGCTACACTCTCTCTTTTGTACTCTTGAACTATTCTTTTTCTGAATTCTGCTCACCGTTTTAGTACCTCCTTTGTTGCTCCATTGAGCTTTCTGGGCATCCTACTCAGTATCTTTATACTCACCCCTACTTGGGATTTTCCTGCACTTGGTGTGCCCTTGCAGACGACAGACAGGTCGGTCGAGACTACGGAGGAGCGTAGAGGACAAAAGAGCTTGGGCTGCGTATAGTGGCCATAACAGGACTTTCCCGGTGTGAGACTTGCTAGCTGTTTACTTTCATTTACCTATTGCCGGGTTGTGGCACCTTTCTGGTTGGGCGCGTGTTTTTCCCCTTTTATTGTTCAGTTTACTTGTCAGCACTTTACATGTACTGGTTAGAGGTCGATGCATGAATGTTGGTTTCCCTTTTTGTAGTAGTGTTGTATCTGGATTTTTTTTCTATGCACTTTTTCATTGAGTTGCTGCGTGTGCGCATACAGTTTCTTAGGAAAAGGCCTTCCCTAGTTTGTTGAGCCTTTGGTGCTAGTCTCCAGCCCCTGGCCTATGGAGACGGGCATGGGGTAGTTGCAGCTCGAGCCCTGGTACGGGTCGGGTCATGACAACATGATTATAAACATCCATCATATCAAAACCCTTGAAATGAAATGTGTATCATAAAAATTTCATAATATCAACCTGTAAAAATTTGATATGTTTTATAATCATTTCATCATAGAATAAACCATGAAAAAAACCAAGTTTCATAAAAATAATTCCATGAAATCATAAACCATTTATAAAATTAATATTAATGGAATCCTTATATCATATCCCCAGTAAGTCATAGGTAATACCAATAGAAGTTATCTTAGAAGGAAAATTATTTTGAAAGATCATTTAAAAAATTTATTGGGGAAAATATCCTTTCTTCATTGAATTTTGTTAAAACATAAAACATTTGGGAAACCTTTTTATTTTAGAATAATCTTGAAAACTTATAAATCAAGATTCGAATCAATGATTGGTCATGATGTCAAAATAATATGTTCATGCCGTACATGCTAAAATGAAGATTTCCTTCATATTTTCAATAAAAGTCAAACATGGGTAAAAATTTATTTTAAAATAAAAATTTAGTAGTAAAATATTATTGAAACCATTTTACAGAAAACATGAATTTGGAATAAAATACCTTTTCCCCCTATGAGAGAAATAAAGTTGGATTTTCTTAAATTTTTTTTATCAATTAACTAAAGTACCAAGGATTGAAGAAATGGTTACAATACATGTCGATATCAGGAATAAATAGATTATAAAAAAAATTCATGACAATTATTGAGATATGGTTCATAATATTTTATCATTAGAAAGATAATTTTAAACATTCCTGGTAAACATTGAGATTATAACAGGAAATATTGGCCACTTTCGTAACATTGATTCATAATATCTATGAAGGAATAACATAAAATGAAACATAAAATATCACGAGGATGAATAGATTCATGTTATTACATGTCAAATGGTCTGTATATACACCTAAATAAATAATAATAATGCATAACATAACATTCAACTCAAAGATAGAAAATTGAGACAAAAATACCTTACCATTTTGGTAACATTTTAACTGTAAATCCCCATAAAAGATAGATTCTAAAATAGATATTTAAAAACCAATAATTATCAATATAATAATCATAAAATAAATTAATGGATAGTATACACACCACACAAAATAAATAGGTGGAGAATATGGAATGCGTCTCATGGAAGTAAAAAGTGAGATGGAAATCTCTTAGCTTAAGTCTTGAATTCTCTCATAATCATTCAAAACTCTTGTATAATGAATATAAGTTTATTTAAATCAGTTATATAACTATATTAACACACACACACACACATATATATAATACCATATATTTTTTTATTATGACCTTTTATTACCCGTTTATTAACAATTCCATGTTGAAGTTATGTTTTGGGTAATAATCAATTTTTTACGCATACATTTTGATTTGCCAAAATTTTGGTCCTCTTAATTTGATAATGGTCCCATAATCTACATAAATATAAACATTATATAAATATAATATATATTCATTATATACATATTTATAGTAATCCTTAATATTTAGTGATAGGAAATTAAATACACTGTTCATAGAGATGGTAGGCCGTATGTACACATGAATGATATTTTTAATTTTCTTATTGCGTTAGAATAAATAAAATTAATTATATATTATTATTTTATAATAAATTTTATGTTATATATATATATCAAATTTATTTTTTAATACATCCTTAATACCTTCCATGTAAAGTGTGAATGAATCACATCATTTCATAAGGCGGTAGTCCACCATACATAGGAACGACATTATCGTATCCCCAAAAAATGAAAATGATGAAGATATATGGTATATAAAAATTAAAAAGTCATAATAAAATAATAAATATCATATAAATAAATAAATACATCATTATGACTAGCCTTGATAGGTGGTAATAAAAAATGAATGACATTGGTTTGCGGGATAATGGTTCACCGTACACACGAATGATGATTTCATAACCCATTTGATGAAAGTGTTTATAGTAGTAGGTTTCACCATTAAAATAATAAAATATAATAATATTTAATATAATTAGTTTAATATATAATAATTTTATAATAAAAATTTAAGGAGGTTGAGGAAGATATAAAATAAAAACACTCATTGATGAACATTACCACTTCTTTGGGTATCCCCTTTGGTTTATACTAAAAGACGTACTTGGTTGGGTTTATATCCAAAATAAGGATTCTAGGAAGAGGGGAGGTAAGTTTTAAAGTTATTTGGGCAGGTATTGGCATAACCAAATAGGTTTTAATGTGATTAGATGATAGGAGAGAAGGTGGCTATTTATAAGTGAGGTGAGTGGAAAACATGTAAATTTTTGGAAGATAGAATTCCACCAATGTTTTTGAAATGTAAAAAGGATTAACATTAATACATAATAAAATCTTAGAGGTTTAATGGTATAAATATGTAAATAAAATTATTTTTAGACAATTTTATAGGTGATTTTTACTCTTATATTTTTAGTTTAACCACCCAGTAAACCCAATTTTATATTAACTACGATAAATAATTTTTTACTGAATTCATTATTCATTTTGATAAAAAAATTAATACGACCATATAATATAATATAAATTATTATTATTATAAATATTGAATCCAATTTTCCAAATTACAATCATAGAATTGTAAAAAATAAATTTAATATTAATCCCGCAGACATGACGAGAATGTGGGTTTTTAAAGTGAAAATGATTAAAAGTTTACAAAGTTTTTATATCAAATTTCAATGTGAAATTTATAAAAATGACCTAAATTATATTAATACGTGTATAATTTAACTAGTTTAACTTTAAAAAAATTTAAAATATAATTTAACTTTATAAAAAAATCAAACAAAAAGGCAGTTTTTAATTATAATTCAGTATTTTTCCCTATTCATAAAAAATGAATGTTTTCAGAAGAGACGAAAAAATAAATCCAAATGTAATTGTGAAATTATGAATTAAAAAATAAAGCTTATTTTATAAAATTAAATTTCTAAAAGTTTGAAAAATTAATTTTATTATTTTTCACAGAAATACATAAAAAACAATTTTTTGAGAAAATTGTATTTTCGAAACATATAAAGACCTTATAAATAATAATGTATTTATTTATGAATATGTTTTATTTATATAAAACCATAATAATTATTATTTAAAAACTAGTTGTTACTATTCATATAATTATGTTTTACGTATAGTTTATAATGAATGCGTTTAAATAATATTCATAAAATATCATATTTTTGTTAAAACTCAACATTGTGTGTAAGAAAATATAATACAATGTTTCATATAGTACAGTATTAATTTGGTGTTACTTATAGTTAATTATTAACATGGTTTTGTGTGTAGCTCAAGCTATCAAAGAAATTTAATTTGTTTGAAAAAAATAATTAATACAAACTCAAGGTGTTACAAAAAGGGGCAATAATGTAACAACCAATGTAATCCTAGATTAATTCATTTTAATTTATTATTAATATTAAATAATTTTATTTTATATATTTATAATAATTAAAGTATAATAGAAATTTTTTTCTTTCAAATGGAAAAATCTTTATTTCTAAACAAGTTGGATTTTTCTAACATTATATAGTTATATTTAAAAGCTTAATTTAAAAGTTATAGAATATTAATTTAACAAATGAATTTTATTTTTTAATTCATAATGTCAAAATTACATTATTTTTAATTTTTTATAATTTTCTTAAAAGATTGATTTTTCGATGAATAGTGAAAATACTGATCTTTATCGAAAAATCTATTCTGTTTTTGAGTATGTACAGAAAAAAATTATATTATGGATTAGTCTAAAAATTAAATTAGTTCCTTTAGATTAAAAATAATCCAATTATATAATTTATAATGAATTATATAGTTGAATTTGGTATGAAAATATTTTTATACTTAAAAGGAATTTTTCTGAAAAACCATTTTTGGCCACATTATTTTATGTTAATTTCAAATAAATTCTGCCATATCTGTGTTTTGAATCATGAAAATTGGATTCCATATTTTTAATTAAGAGCTATAAATTTTTCAAATATTTCCTTTTTGTTTTAGGTCATTATGAATAACAACCTTAATAAATAATTGTTACCATAATAAAGGTAAAATGTATTAAGTAATGGTAAAAATGATTTGAAAAGGGCTGAAAAGTAACCCAAAAAATTCTGTAATGTTATTCTAGTAGTATGTTTCATCCATAATCATTCAAAGTATTAATATATTAATTTTTTACACATGGACTTGATTTTGAAATTTATAATACTTAATGTAAAGAAATGTCTAAAATGTAATTTTCATTGTTTTAATATATTTATATTTTATAAACTTGGATAGAAAGAATGTATGTTAAGTTATAAATGGTAATTTTAAATATAAATAATTTTTATTTATCATGGTATTTTTTATAATTTTTTTATGATGATATAATTTCTTTAATTCTTAGGTAATGTTGAGGTAATATTTATTCAATTAATAGAAAAATTAAATAAAATATTTTAAAAAAATTGAATGTAGTATAATTCAAGTGAGTTATAGTCTCCCACAAATATTTTATATAATTATAACTTATTTGGGATGTGTGAAAGATTTATATTCATATTACATCATTGTCTTTATGTTTTTAAATTCAAATTAGATGGATTTTGTCAATATTGACATTAATGATATTTCATAATGAATAATAATTTATTAAATGATTTAAAATTACTAAAAACAATTTAATTTTTCAAGTGAATGGGATATGGTTTATAATATGAACCATTGACCATTTATGTTCCATTTTTTCCTTTCATAGTTACATTTTTGACCCCTAAATAGTAAAACCATTAATACTAAGGTAATTGCCAAAAAATGGTTAACATGAGTTTAAAAAAAAGATATGGGTGAAAACATCACCTAAAACTGTAAAATTTCTATTAGATGAGATTATTTAAAGTAATAAAATCATTATATTATAAAATTATTAGTTTTTATCCTATTGAATATGAAAATTAATTTATATTATTTTAATACTTTATGAAATTCAAAGAGCTCCACTCCCATCACTATTAAAAGGGAATCTATTATCCTATTTTATTCACAAATAAATTCCTAATGGTTTGGATAATACCTACCAAAATCCTTTATCACATTCATCCACACATCCTAGTTTGCTTGGTTTGATCAGAAAACCATCTTAGGAATTTGTTTTTGTGTAGAATGTAAGTGGATATTGAGGAATATATATAGTTCTCAACGAATAATATTCATTTTTTTCTTTTTCTAGATCCATAAAATCATATGAAACTGATTTTAAATAATAAAAAGTTTATATTACATATAATTAGATTTTATTATTTTAATGGAATAACCTTTATCCATCCCCCGTTCCATCAAATGGGAAACTAAACCATCATCCGTTTGTACGATGAACTACCCACTCGCGAATTGATGTAATTCATTTTCCATCACCTCCCCTTATGGATAGTTGTAATAATGGATTTAATGTATATATATTATATTCATGAAAAATTGACCATTCTAAAAATATAATATGTCATTTACTTTCTTACCATTCAATTCACTAAAAAATCATAACATCCTTCACGCGTACATGTGGACCACCACAACCATGAAGAGATGTGATTCATTCTTCATAACCACATCACAAAGATGATATATATAATTATATTTAAAGAAATAATATTTTATTTTTGAAATAATTACCATTATGGAAATATAAAATTACATTATTTCCGTAATGATCACTAAAAAATGGAAACGTTACTCATGATTACATATGACCTACTGTCTCCATAATTGTGACAAAGTTTATTTTTCAGAACAATTTTTATTGATTTATTTTAAAATTATAATTTATGTATAAAAATTATAATTATTTCATGATTATTATTCTCTATATGGTGTAATAATGACATATTTGCCCATATTCAACCTACCAAATCCATTTTGGAGATATGGGTCGAATATCATCAAAACGTACGAATTGAACTAAATTGATGGAGTAATTGATTATAAAGTGGTAAAAGGAATAATAAACATGATAAATGTTATTAATAAATTAAATTATTAATGTAATTTTATTATTTAGTATGATAATGAATGTACTTGATGAGCCAGACTCGAGGTAAGGGACACTTTACATTAAAAACCTAATTTTAAATATTTTAAAGATTTATTTTATAAATCATTTTATTCCATGAAAATTTATTTTTAGAAAATTTATTGATGTATTTATATAGACACAAATGAATTATAAAAGAAATTTTATGTTTCTTTTTTTACTTTACCTAAATGTTTCTAAAGGAATATTTTTTCATAATTTATATGTAAAATTTGACTTTCTTTAAAAAAGGAAGAAGAAATATTCTATTTTAATATATAATAAAACCAAAATTTTTCCCTCCACCATAACCATTTTTTGATGTTTGGATATAACTATAATCTATTATTTTTTCCTTAAATAAAAAAACTCTTTTGATTTTTTTTTGGTAATTTTATTTTTTAAAATTGGGTTTAAAAAAAGGAAATGCTATTTCGATATCTGAAGGTGTTCTTCATATGAGATCAAAAGAGTTTATCAAGGGATTTATGATGTAAAGGTGAAAGTATAAAATGTTTTATTCATGATGTGGTCCTTGGAAAATTTTTATGAAGTTGGGTGAGCCTGATATAGCTTATGATATAGGGTGAGACCAATATAACTTATATGATATGTGTACCCAAATAACACTCCAATGTATTGGGTAATGATTATTTTTCTGAATAATTATACTGGAAGTCATCTGTATGGTTATTCTAGTTATAATTATTATTATAAGGTTTCTATGAAGATGATATCTAAAGGAACCTGCATGACTTTTCTATGCTTGCTATTAAGTTTTCATGGAAATAGTTTCATTTAAAATGGTAAGATAATTATTTTTAAAAGATTATTCCATTTTTTTGTAATTTTTTTTAAGAAAATGTTTTCATGTGTTCTCATGTTTTGTAATAAACCCTCACAATCATGATTTGGACATTATGTTTTCTTATAATGTTTTGATGATTATATTTGGGTAGTAAAGACAATTTAAGGAGTAAGTGAATGATTATTTTATCTCAAAGACTACTATGTTAATGGAAAACTCTCCTATATTATTTCATGTTTTTAAAATGACTAAAAAGTTTATTTATTTATTCTATATGTACCTTACCTAGTTTTCTATTCTCACCCTATGTTTGAAAATGTTTTTCATAGGTTTTAAGGATGAGTATGAGCAGAGAAGTATTCATGTTAAAAGTCATTATGATTTTCTAGAAAAATAAAACCTTTTTATTTTTTATGTGTCTTTTATTGGGGAAAAAAGGATAATAATATTAAGTATGAAACCTATATTTTATTGGGTTTTACGTATGATTTTGGAACTAATTCTGTAAAATTATAAACATAAAAATATCCTAAAAATGTAAAAAAGTGAATTCTTCCACAAAATAAATGTATGTATTGAATAAGGATCATGTACTTATAAATAATGTTATTAAAAATGTTTATTTTTTTTTAAATTTGGAGGGTATGGAAATGATGAAAATCAATGTCCTTTGAGGAAAGCTCATGAACAGGACCAGAAATACCGTAATGATAAATTTTTATAAATGCTTATTTTCATTATATTTGAATATGAGGAAACTACATATGACATATGAAAGGTGTAGATTATATTTTGGCTATGTTATGATATTGTTGAATATTAGGAAATGATTATATTTTTTCCTATAGGAAGTAAGTATTATGAAATAGTATACCAATTTAGGGATAATAGATTAAGAAATAAGTTGAATGAAGGATGTGTTTATGTATCATGTTTTTATAATTATGATGAAACATGATTTTATAAATTATATTTTGATATATTCTAAATATTATACGAATCATGAGACACATAACGATTATTCTATATTAGGTTTTTTTCAAAATTTGAAATAATATGTCATATGGAATTGATAACTTTGAAATGTGGCATATAGAAAAGGATAATTTTCTTAAGAGGCATATATTCTTTTTTGATATATGTTTCTGGTATATAAAACCCTTAAATTTTAAAATGTGAAAATGTTATTTGAGGAAGATTTAATTTACATATTATAGACATAATTTTAAAGGTATTGATAACCATTAGGGGTTATATGATCTTTTATATTGAGGTAATTATGGGTTATTACAATTTTGGAACAAATATTTAAAAAGTGATTTGGTGATTAAGTGGTTAATGGTATTTCATAAGAAGTTCAATATTTTTATAAAATTATATTATAAAGTTAAATTGAAATAAATTTCAGTAATATGAGATTTTATTTTATGAATAAGATTTTAATTATCCTTCACAAGTATATATATATATATATTTTTCATTATAGTGATTCTGGTTATTTATAGAAATGATTAGAATATTTTGAAGATTATATAATTAGTAAATGTTAATTTTTGGTTTTCGGACATTATGAGTGACTAAAATTGATGGGGGAGAAATTATAAATTTATTCTAGAAGAATATGTGGTCAAATATTTATGATTTTTGGGTTTTGAACCTAGTTAGGAATATTTTTATGAATTTATGGTTAGTTATTTATGGAATTATTTAGTTTGAACTTTGGGTATTACTATTGAATATTTGATATTAATTTATTATTTATTAATATGAATGCTTATTGATATTTTGAATTATCGTACCATTAACTATGTATTTTTGTTTTGTATAATTTGTAACGATAATAGAAATAACTTATTATCCTTTTTTGGAATTATGTGATCTATTAGAAGTTTATTTTAGTGCCCCAAGAATAAAAATTCAAGTTTAACACTCATCCTTTATAAAAAATATGATATTTTTTTGTAAATTTATTAATTTTTGAAACTAATTTCTTTATTTATATATATTTATTTATGTTCTTAGTTTATATGATAATGGTATTCCTCAACTCTAGGAAGAGGATCTTAAAACAAATTTTTTTCCTATTAACTTTATTTTTAATGAATATGTGGTATTTTTCAAACCTCATAAATTTATGGTATGTGATCATTAATAACCTATAAATCATATAATTTCTAGATATAATTGTTCTTTGTCACTCTCCACATGAAAATACTTTTAAAATATCACTTAAACATTTCTCTTTGAAAATAACATTTCCACTTTTAAATCACATATTTAAAATCATTAAAATTCAAAAATATCAAGGTAATTATTATTTTTTAAAATAAACATTGAAACATGTAATATAAGTTTCAAATAAAATAGAATTAATTATGATGTGAAAATCCATTCATTTGGTGTACATTGAAAACAAAAATTCATTTCATATTTTTAATAAAATATCAAGAGTACATACATTAGAAAATGAATAGATTGTTAATTTTTAAAAAATTTAAAGAATGTAAAACAAGGTTAAAAAAGAATTTAATAAATCATTATGTAATGTAATGAATATTTTTTAAAACATTTTATGGAAAATATGGATGTGGAAGAAAATGATTTTGGGATAAAGAGAGAAATAATGCTTGTTTTGACTAAAAATATTCTCTTGGAATCTTGAGTATATTAAGATAATAAAATGGAAGGAAAAAAACTAATATATAGATAAACTATAGGAGGATAAATTTCATGTTCCTTTTTAGAGATATGTTAAATAATTTCATGATAATAAATTTAATCATAAATAAATCCGGTAAAAATGATATTGTAACATAGAGGCCTTACTACTATGTTAAATTTTGATTCAATAGTCACATGAATGAAATAAATAAAATTAATTTTTTAGTACCATGAACATAAAGATATTATTTAAAAAAATTTCAAAGGGTTTGATACACCTTATAATGAAATATATGTGTATAACATAACATATACCCCAATGAAAATAATTTGAGATGAAAAATGATTACTACTTTGGTAACTTTCAAATCAAATCCCCTTGGTTGAAATAATTGAGATTTTAGATTTAAATATAGTTATTTTTGAATAAAAAATAATATATCATGTCAAATGGTAAGTATATATATCTTATAAACATAAATAGGTGAATAACATTAAACATGTCTCAATGAATGAATATTGAGATGAAGAACCCTTACCTAAAGCCAGTCTTTCTTTGTAAGTGCTATAACATTTATTAAAAGAAATTTAGATTTATTATAATTCTATATCAAAACCATATTATTTTTTATAATACCAAATATGGTACAAATATAACATTTTAGCACCCATTTATTAATAATTCATTATTAAAATCATCATTTCTGAGCGTTAACTATTTTTTTATCATATAATATTTATATTGGGAGTTCCAGTACATATATTTTGATCATGGTTCAATCATACCCATAATAATAATAATTTCACAAGTATCATATTTAATAATTATATACACTTTTACAACCATTTATATAAGGTGGTGATGAAAAACAAATCACTTCATAGAGATGTTAATTAGTACATACACACGAGCGGTGTTTCCACTTTTCAATAGATAGAATGAAAGAAAGGTAAATTATAAATCAAATTTAAATGATCATTATTATATCATAAATATCATATATATTCATTAAATCTATCCATATTACCATCCATGTAATGTGTAAATGAAAAAAATCACATCGGTTCGTGGAGGTGGTAGTATGTACAAACAAGAGATGTTTTTGTTTTCCAATGAATATGATGCTATGAGGTGGATAAGATATTATAATTAAAGAAGAATAATTATTTCTTTAAGATATCATATAAACATTAAATCCATCACAATAAAAATCTATGATATATGGAGATCGAAAATTAATCATATCTCTCCATGGATGTGGTAGTCAACATTTATGAATGAGTGATACTTTCATTTCCTATTTAATAGAGAAGTTGTGTAAAATGGTTTTACCTTCATCAGAATAAAATCTCAGTATATTAAGGAATATGGATTAATCATGGTTATATATATATATATATCTATCTTATATTAGGTGGTAGAATAAATATAATTAAATGATATCAGTTAAGATTTATACACCTTCATTGAGAGGCATCCTTTGGCTTACACCTTACGCATTGAAAGATTGGTGGTAGAAAAAGAAAAGGGAACAAGGATGAAGGGATTGAATCTAGAATTATTTTTCAATAGTTATTTTCCAAGATGGAAGCACAAATTATGTGAATAAAAGAGGAGAATAGGTGATGTTTTGTAAGTGTACGGAGAGACACACATAGAATTTCTTAAAATAATTCAATAATATAAGGTCATTTTCATGTGAAAGTGATATCAAATAGCCATGAATATGAATATAAGATAAGATAAGGATTCAAAATACTCACCAAATAATTACTTGAATATATTATATGGAATAACTACCCTTGTCTCTTAATGATCATCCCTTTTTAACATTAACCACAATAATTGTTTTACTATTTCAAACATTCACTATGGAAAAAATTATGTTAAAAATATTAAATTATATTAATTATTATGATTAAAATCATGGAATTAATTTTAACATATGAAATTTCTATATGTGGAATAATTTAATTTAAATAATCATTAAAAAATAAACAAAAACCTATTTTTAAAAAATGAATTTTTAATCATAAAACTGAATTTATATCCATTCTGTGCCCTGTAAAAATGATAAAATAAATTTTAAAACATTTTATTGAATTTATTATATATAAATATCATTAAAAATAATAATTATAAGTAGTTAATTTAATTAAGTAATATAAAAACACATTGCATGGATAAAAACAATTTTTAGGAAAATTTGTTTTCAAGAAAAAAGAATAGTCCTATAGAAAATTATTGTATAATGTTTATTAAGGTGTAATTATTTGATTATTTATAATTAAATAATAATTTTTTTCTTTAATAAAAACTTTAAAACATAATTATACTTTTAATTTACATGATTTAATTAAAATAAATGAAAGTTTTACAAAAATCAGTATTTTTCACAATTAAAAGAAAGATAAACATTTTTAATAAAATCAAAAAAATTAACCCTAAGATAATTTTGGAATGATTATTTCAAAAAATTTACTAATTTAATCTAATAAAATTTCTAATAATGGTAGAAATTAGTTATAATGTCTTTGAAAAAAAAACATTTTTATGAAAACATTTTAAAGCATAAAATGGATTTATTGAAAATTGAGTATTTATCTATTATGAACTATTAAATATATTTTTATTATTTTAAAAATACATATATATTTTCATAACGTCATTATTACTATTCATGTTTTTTAATTTAATGCATAGGTTTTAATGGTCACATATAAATAATAATATTTTTATAGTATATTATAATTCACTTAAGGCTCGAGGTAACATGTTAAGAAATCCATCGAGAATTGTATTCTTTTAAAATATATTTTTATGAATTTTAAATATGGGGTTGTAATGATATAAAACATAATATTTCCCAAAATATGAAATTATACATAAATAATCTCGAATTCAAGGTGAGATTAAAAAGGATTCCCTTACATATTTTATAACATTTGAATCAAAAGGCGTCAAAAGAGAAAACCTTTTACAGATTCTTATATCCCTTTAATTTCATGGAATTTATAAAATATATAAATTCATTTTTATTATATACACTACAAAAAATAAATAAGATGGTGAATATAGAACACATCTAAATAAAAGAAAATTGAGATGAGAAAACCCTTAAAGATATCCTAATTTATGATGTAAGTATCAATTGAAAAGAAGTATGTGTGAATGAAATGTAAATCATGAGAAAAAAATTGTAACCACACTATAATAAAATTATAGGGTATAATTCACTCAATAATGAATAATGGAGTTCAAGAATAATAATTATAACTTAATGAAAATAAATTGATTTAAGAAAATCCATTACCTTGGAATTATGCATTGTATGTTCCCTTCTATCCCCAAATATAATAAAATGAGACTCAATAATTATTTATTTCGTACCATTATTTTTTATTAGCTTATAAATTGTCTTCTAAATTAATTTATTACATATTATTACTTATCTATATTTAGTATAGATCATCAGTCTCTAATAGTTTCAAATGCTCCTTGTTTATTTCTATATAATGGTTTCAGTCATCTTTTCTTGTTTATAAAAAAATATAGGGAACAATGGAAGAATAAAAAATACAGAATATAGAATTTAGGGTTTGTATTCATGTCAAAATCACAAAATCTACAAAACTAATTGATTATTTTTCTCAATTAATCTTGTGTAATTCAATTTAAACACACTTATTTTTTGAACAACTCAAAAAAAGATACATTATTCATTTGAATTAACTATTTAGATTCACTCACCATCAGCATTTCATGGATTAATTTAACTAATATAGGAATCCTATAGATCATTTATCAGGACCCATCCCCCGGTGCCCATGTCGTGACTACCCCAAGCCTGCCTTCCATAGGCCAGGGGCTGGTGAGTAGCACAAGAAAGGAATATCCCAAAAAGAGAAGGCATTTCCTTTAAACCTGTACACACATATACATATAATACTACACAAAGAAAACCACAAATGAAAAAAGTACAACCACCACAAAGTACCGCCAGTGAGAGTAAAAGGTGTAAACTAAAAGTAAATGGGACAAAATAAAATCCAAGAACCCAAAAATTAAACAGTACTATCAAAGTTCTCCATGAAGTCTCTACCTATAGGGTAGGGGCAGTAAAGCTTGAAGCTATAGAAGTCTACCCCATATGATCCTCCATCAATAAGATCCACCGAGTCCCGGACCACCAAGGTCTGCATTGTAGTATCGGTCATCTGCACAAGACACAACACATGTGGGTGAATCCCATGAAGGGATGAGTATAACAAATCAGTAGGGACCCCGAGACCCCAGAAGGTCTCTTAGAAATCCACAATGGAAATATACCACGAAAGAAATACCATAAAGGAAACACCACCAAGCAAGATCTCAAATAACAAGCACAAAGTAAAAAATATCTCACACCAGGTATAACATAAGTAAAGAAGTAAAGATACTTAGTCATAAAGCTTGATCATCTTATTCTGTTGGGAGGCTCTACTGCTGATCCTTGAAGGGTCTCTCTGCTACTGATCTACGAAGGGTCGCTCTGTTGCTAATCCAGGAAGGGTCTCTCTCATGCTGATCCACCGAGGGTCTCCCTCATGCTGATCTATGCAGGTTCACTCTCATGCTGATCAATGGAGGGTCTCCATAATGCCGATCCACACAGGGTTTCTCTCATGATGATCCATGAAGGGTCTCCCTAATGCTGATCCACGTGGGGTCTCTCTCATTTTTCACGTCCCAGCCAATCACTGGATTCCCACACTAGCACACATGATTCTAGGAGGATATTTTTCTCAAGAAATTAGTCATACCTCAACTATTAGGAAGTCCCATGTAGAGTAACCCAAAGGACCATCTCATCATAAGGATCTCAATGCAATAAAAGGCATGTCGAACGGACGCCCGGTCTGTAAGATATGGACATTTTTGTAAAAAGGGACTGGTTGGATTCGAGTCCAATCCAACCGAACCATATTCCAACATCTTCCAAAACTCATGTGGAGTATATCATAAGGATTGTTTCATTGCAAGGGTCCTCGTTCCATAGAAGACACGTCAATCAGACACTCAGTCTATTAGTTATAAGAATTTCAATGAAACAAGGGTCGGTTGGGTTCTACCCCGGCTCGACCAGATTGGGTCCTGCCTGACCTGCGGTTTTCCCAGCCCACATGGTGGGATACGTCCCACCCGCAACAACCCAGTCCACTGAGGCGAGCTGAATTCTCCAGCCAAAAAATGACTTAGACGCGTCCGGTTCATCACCTAGAGGCGCCAGTAGGCACTGCCTCCCTATGTGACCAGTCCACATAGCAGACCAACTCGGTCTATCCAGATGCGGATTTGCCACATCTGTTTCATCCAGCAAGGCTGGTTGAGCAGCTGACCTATCCTCCTACACGCGGTCGATGAACCACATACCACCAGCTCACCCAAGCAGCCTAGATGTGGGCCTCTCCTGCACATGGTGCCGGTCGGTGCCACACTTCCATGCCACTGTGGCCAGTTGGCCACAGCTCTCTGCTGCCGTGGTGTGACAATGAGCGCACCAAGTACCTCTACCTGTGGCTGCCGCCACGGGCCTCCGCCGACCGCCGCCGCCGCATGCCTCCGCCGCGGGCCTCCAACGCGAGCCTCTTCCGGCACTCGCACACTGATGGTTCCTTCTGCATGCCACCAAAGTTGTTTCGGTGGTCTGTTTCTCAAACCATCTATCCCTATAGGACCGTAGGGATTCCACGTTTAGTACGACGACCTCAAACTCTCCTTGTCACCGTTTAGAGAATTTTCCCACAAATAATGCACAAGGAGAAGGGGCTTGAGCCTTATTTGTGTTGGCCCACACCCTCCGTGTTATAAGTTTGAAATAGGGGAGGTTAGAGATCACTGTTATATCAAGATATCAAAAATCCCCATGAAAAACCCCAAGGAAAGCACCCTACAACAAGAACACCCGATTTGCGGATCAACCTATTCGTGGGTTGATCTGCGTTCATTATTTTAGAATGAAGAACAAGAAATTCTAGCACAAAGTAATCCCTACCTGGATGTGGATCTCTTATAGGCGATGGATGATGATCCGGGTTGTCATCAACCATTGATGCACTTTCATTATTCACTGTTCATCAATTCTCAGATCTGATCTCGTTCTCCACGAGATTTTTCACCGTGCTCTGATCCTCTATCATTCGTCATTAGAAAGGGTTTCTATGGTGTTTTTTGTTCTTCATTGGAGAGTAATTCCTCCTTAGGTTCATCAGAAAATCCACAGGGTTTAATTTTCAACTCTCAAACGTGTTAGTTTAATAAAAATAAACATATCGTAGTATTTCTGTTATGCTGCGACGTTGTGTCATTACACTTACACAATGAGCCATTAATGATCCTCATTTAATGTGCCATGTCATCGCCTCATTGCCACACCGCAGCGCCGCTGTCTGCGGCTCAACAGTACGAAAGAAAATAAAATAACTTTTTATAAGTTATTTTATTATTTTCTAAATAGTCTGGAAATTAACTTTTTTATCCGACCTTTGTTGGTCAAAGTTATGTCCTTTCTTGGAAAATACCAGCATTCCAAGTTTGACGGTGCCCTCATATTTTCAATCCGAGCACCAATTCAAAAGTTAGAAAAACACGCTCGCACATTTACTTAAGTGAAATAATGAAAAGTTGAAAATTACATTTCAGGCACCCCAGGCCTCAAAATAATGTGTTGTCTTAGCACCTGATCTCAAAATAATTCCATATAATTAAAATAAATTTACACATAAATTATGGGAAATTACATTCTCCCCACCTTAGGGTTTTACATCCCCAAATCCAAAACAAAGGCTAATAAAAAAAATAGGGGTACTGAGCATGAATCTGAAACTCCTACTCCCATGTGCTCTCCTGGAGGTTCTCGTGCTGCCACTGAACACACACCAGAGAGATCAACCATCCACGAAGGACCTGCTCCTGTCGATCCTCTATCTCCACCAGGAGTTCTGTAAAGGTCACCCCATCTTTAATGTCTAGCTCTCCCCAATGGATGACGTGTGATGGATCATGCACGTACCTCCTCATATGCGACATGTGAAAAACATAGTGCACCCGGTGCATCTGTGAGGGAATAGCTAGGTGGTATTCCACCTCACCAACTCTTCTAAGAATCTAGAAAGGTTCGAAGAACCTTATAGATATATTGCCACCTTGGACAAATCACTAAAATCCCCATCTGAGTGAGACCCAATGAAAAACATGATCTACTTCCTCAAACTCCAACGGTATCCTTCTTCTATATGAATAAGACTTATGTCTACTCTGTACAGTTATCATTCACTCCTGGATGATTTACACCTTCTCAGTGATATCCCATACTATATTTGGACCCATGAGTACTGAATCCCCTAGGTCTATCCATCATAGAGGTGATATCCTAGAACAACTAGATAATGCCTCAAACAGTTACATTCCAATGGTGAAGCGATATATATTGTTGTACACAAACTCCACTAGTGGTAGGTGGTCCTCCCAACTACGACCAAAATACTGTAAATATGTATGAAGCATGTCCTCTAAGGTATGTATAGTCTGCTTTATCTGACTATCTATCAGGGGGTGAGAAGCTGTGCTCAAGCACTGCTGAGTCCCGAACACCTCCTAAAACCCCTTCCACAACTAGGATGTAATGTGTGCATCATGGTCTAAGAAGATCATCGAGGGAACCCCGTGAAGCCGTACTATCTCCTGGATGTAAAGGTGCCCCAATCCATCTACGGATCCCTGCTTCTGGATGGGTAAGAAGTGAGCCGACTTAGTGAGTCATTCAACGATCACCCAGATAGAGTTATGGCCCTTGGACGTGCATGGTAACCCCATCACCATGTCCACGAAGATACCATCCCACTTCCACTCTGGTACCTCAAGTGGATGTGTCAAGACTACTGGGACCTAATGATTAACCTTCACTTTTTGACAAGTGATGCATTATGAATCGAACTCTACCACTGCTTTCTTCATCCTTGGACACAAATACTAACGTTTGAGGTCCTGACACATATTTTCCACACCAAGATATACCGCCAAAGGGGATGTATTGAACTCCTTCAACAAATCCTCCTACAACGTCACTGGTACCAAGGTGAATCCTCTGAAAAAGGATGATGCGCTCCACACCTATCAAAAATTCATCAGGAGATTGTCTTGAGGATATCTGAGCACGTCGGGCATCACAGTCAACATTCACAAGTTGTGCCTCCCTAACTCACTGATGGAGTGGGGGAGTGACATTGATATACTAGAGGTAAGATTCTCCATCATCATCATCCATGAAGGATATCTGCATTGCGACTAGCTGCTCCATTGCATTACTCAGCAGTTGCAAACCCGAACTCTTACTGAGTAAGTCAGCTACCATCTTCTCCTTCCAAGGAGTATAGAATATCTCAAAGTCATAGTCCTAGAGGAACTTAAGCCATCACCAGTGTCTCAAGTTCAGTTCCTTCTATGAGATGATATACCTGAGACTCTTGTGGTTGGAGTAGATTGTAAACCGTTAACTCATCAAGTAGTTCCACCACATCTTTAAGGAAAAGACCACTACTACTCTCTCTAGGTCATGGGTCGCATAGTTCTACTCATACTACCTCACCTGCCATGATTCGTAGGCGATCACCTATTGCTCTTCCATTAGGAAACAACCCAGTCTGGTCCCTGATGTGTCTCAAAAGACTACATAACAAACACCCTCTTTTGGTAGTCTTAGGATGGGGGCACTAATTAGTCTCTGCTTCAGCTACTAGAAACTCTTCTGGAACCTCTCCATCCATACTAAGGGTTTTCCCTTCTTTTTCAAAGTTGAAAAAGGAGTTGTTACTCTGGAAATGTGGGGTACGAACCTCCGTTAGTACCCATCCAAACCCAGGAAACTCCGCACCTCAGTCACGATCCTGGGTGGCTCCCAAGAAAGCACTGCCTCTATCTTCATTGGATCCACCACAACTCCAGCCTTCAAGATAATGTGCCCCAGAAAGTGGACCTCCCGAATCTAGAACTGGAACGTCGAGAGCTTACCATAAATATGGTTCTCTCAGAGTATATTTAGGACTATATGTAGGTGTGTAGAATGCTTCTCCTCTGATACCGAGTAAACCAAGATGTCATCAATGAAAAATACCACAAAATGATCTAGGTAGGGCCAGAAGATCCTGTTCATGAGTCCAATGAATACCACTGGGGAATTGGTCACACTGAAAGGAATCACCAAAAACTCATTGTGGTTGTACCTACATCTAAAGGATGTCTTCAGTATGTCCTCATCCCGTACCCGAAGTTGATGATAGCCTGATCTAAGGGCGATCTTCGAGAACCACCTCGCTCCCTTCAACTGATTGAAGAGGTCATCAATAATCTGTAGTGCATACCTGGTCTTCAAGGTCACCTATTTTAGGTACCATAAGTCCATGCATAGTTCCAAGCTCCCATATTACTTCTTGGAAAACAACACCGGGACTACCCATAGAGAAACACTGGGTCTTACAAACCCCTTCCTATGCAAGTCCTCTAACTTTACTCT
The DNA here is from genome assembly GCA_963277665.1 of Viscum album. Lineage (NCBI taxonomy): Eukaryota > Viridiplantae > Streptophyta > Magnoliopsida > Santalales > Viscaceae > Viscum > Viscum album. The sequence goes on from OY728141.1 coordinate 1,721,385,894, forward strand.
TAGCTCCCAGAGCTCCGTGAGATCCATCCGATATGAAATTATAGATATAGGTTCCATTCCTAGGTATAAGTCAATAAATAAGTCTACCTCTATACGAGGAGGTAGTCCTGGTACATCTTCTGGAAAGACATCCACATACTCATCCACCACTACAGGAAAGCTTATAATCCTCTCGTCCACTACATTGAGGGTGATTATAGCCAACTGGTGAGTGATCAGCGACACCCTACTCCTATAAAGTCTATCCTGTGATGAAAAGGTACCCTTCTCACCAATGAAGTAAATCCTAGTCCCATCCTCACGGACACACCGCACTTTGCATCTAAAACAGTCGATCTGAGAATGGAATGTAGATAAACAGTACATACCCAAGATGACGTCGTAAGGCCTCGATGCTGCTACTAGGAGATCCCAGTCAAAGCTCTTGCCTCCTAGAGTAATCTCACACAACCATCACCAGTGTTTAGTCATTGAATCCCCACCCATAGGAGTCTCTAATCGTAAGGATTGATCTAACAACTCCACCAGAATCTCTGAGCCTCAAATTAGGCCTGTGGTAAGGAAAGAGTGACAAAATCCCATGTGTACAGGAACTAAAACTAAGGTATAGAAGACATATATTAATCCTCTAATCATATCTAGATCACTGTGGTCATAGGCCTCGACTGCCTGAAGCTGATATTGTCCCTATTTGCTTGCTCCCGGAGCCCATGGTCGACCACTTGGGGGGTAGTAGAGGTAGTACCTCGAACCTTATTCCACTACTTTCCACTCATCCCGATCCCCTACCACATCTTCTTCCCTACAGAACTCCTCGCTTGAACCTGTACCTATGCATTGGTGGTCTCTCTACTATCTGATGATAGTTTGTACGACGGGTTAGGCAGTCACAAGCCATGTGTCCCTACCCACCACATAAGTAACAAACTCTTGCCCTCTGTTGAACTCCTCTGCCTCATAAGCTTTGTACCTTTGACCTGTGTCCTGAGATCATCCTCTTGATGGTCTGGAATATTTTCTCCTCTACACCGTCTGCCTACTACCAGTTGCAGATGAGTTGGTAACCTATCGTCCAGTGTTTTCTCTCACCACCAGTTCCTGCTTAGCTAGGAAGCTCTCCACCAGGAGAGCTCACTCTAGCACAGTATCCTGCATCGGGATGTTGAGTGAAATCATCGACACACATGATCTCATATCAAATCCCCTTATCAAAGGATTAGTTCCTGATGAAAGGGTCCCATACCATGTCAGTGGAGTAGCGGGAGAGGTCGGTAAACCTCTCTAAGCACTGGGCCATGGTCAGGATTCCCTATTGTAGGTATAGTAGCTCCGAAATACGCACTGAGCATAGTGTCGCAAGTATGAACTCCACCCTGAAGAGGCTATCAAAGTCCAACCAGGCAATTTTTGCCTCCTTTTGTGTCTAGAGCATCAAGCTCCAATATCTCCTTACCGTGCCCTGAAAAAGGCTAGAGGCTAGGACCACCATCTGGTCTGTCGGTGACTCTACTAAGTGAAAACCCACATAACTGCCTCCAGCCAATCCTCAACTCCTTGAGGATATGTATCACCTAGAAACCTCAGATGAATCTATCTCTGAAACTCATGCAGCGTTCTCAGTCAGTGTGTACTGTACACTAGTGGGGCTGGTAGAAACTGCTGCTCTACAGGTGGTAGTGCTGCTAGTACACCACCCGAAGGTGCTATTGCTGTATTGGTCCCTGCACTGATGCCTCATCACTCGGTGGGCCATTGTCATGATCCCTCACTGTAATCTTGGATGGCTATCTTCGTGGAGGCATCATTTAGTTAAACAGATGCACCACAATTAATAATTTATACCTGGTGAGATGACTCAAAAGAGATCAAGAGAAAAATATTTCTAAAACACATGTAATCACTGTTTTCGTGTGCGGAGTCGGAAAATAGAATTTGGGATCCTGGTGTATGGATACGTCAACCACCACAGCAACACTGGATGCCTCAGACTGATAGACAAACTCAAGGCACTTAACACTATTTCCCCCATTGAAAATACCAACTCTTAGTTCTTCTGGTTGAACCGACCACCCTATGATACCATTTTTTCACGAACCGTTCCCTGGGGCCTATTCCGTGACAATCCTAAGACCTCCTTCCATAGGCCAGGGTCTAGTGACTAGCAATGGAAAGAAATATCCAAAAAAGGTAAGGCCTTTCCTTTAAACCTGTACACACAAATACACGGTATACTGTATAAAGAAAACCAAAAATGAAAAAAATACAACCACTAAAAAGTACCACCATTAAGAGTAAAAGGTGTCAACTGAAAGTAAAGGGGCAAAAATACAATCCTAAGAACCCACAAGGAAAACAGTACTATCGAATTCCACCCTGAAGTATCTACCAAAAGAGTTGTGGTGGTAAAACCTAAAGCTGTAGAAGTATTCCCCATTTTCTCCTGCCTCAATAAGCTCCACCGAGTCCCGGACCACCAAGGTTTGCATCATAGCATCAACCATCAATAAAAAACACAACATGTGAGGGAGAATCCCATGGAGGGGTGAGTATAACAACTCAGTAGGGACCCTAAGACCCCTAAAGGTCTCTCAAAAATAAACAATGGAAAATTACCACAAAGGAAATACCAAAAAGGAAACACCACCAAGAAAGATCTGAAATACATAGCACAAAGTAAAATACTTATCACACTAGGTATAACTTAAGTACAGAGGTAAAGATTATTAGTCGTAAAGTTATATCATCTTATTCTGTTGAGAGGCTCTACTAATGATACACAGAGGGTAGCTCTATTACTGATCCACGAAGGTCCACTCTACTACTGATGCACAAATGGTCATTCTCATGTTGATACATGGAGGGTCACTCTCATAATGATCCACGTAAGGTCACTCTCATGATGATCTGGAAAGTGTCACTCTTATGCTGATCTACGAAGCGTCTCTCTCATTCTTCACGTCATAGCCAGCCACTGGATTCCCACACTTAGCATGGTTGATTCTAGGAGGATATTATACTCAAGCCATAGGTCATACCTCAACCACCATGAATTCCCACATAGAGTAACCCAAAGGACTGTCTTGTCGTAAGGGCCACAACATAATAGATGGCACGTCGAACAGATGGCCGATCAATAAGATATGGGCATTTTTATAAAAAGAGCCTTATTAGATTAGATTCCAATCCAACCTGGATGAATGCCAACTTTTTTCAAAACTCATGTAGAGTATTTTAGAAGGAACACCTCATCGAAAGGGTCCTCATGCTGTAGAAAACACGTCAATGAGACACTCAGTCTGTTAGTTACAAGCGTTTTAGTGAAATGAGGGTTGGTTGGGTCTGGGCCCGACCTGACCTGGGACCCACCTGACTAGTTCCGGCCTGAGGTTGGCCCGACCCACCTAGTGGGATGTGTCCCACCCGCAGCAACTTGGTCCACTGAGGCAAGATGACTTCTACAGCCTGGACATGGAAAAGCCATGTCCTGTTCATCACTCGGTGGTACCGGCTAGCGCCACCTCCCTCTATGACCAGTCTGCATAGAGGACCGAATCGGTCACACCGGATGCGACTCTTCCACATCCATTTCATCTTGCGCATCTCTTTTTCATCCATTTCATCCTACATGGATCTTCCACGTTTTTTTCATCTTGTGCGACCGGCCAATCCTCCCGCATGCAGTCGACGGACTGCGTGCCGCTAGCTTGCCCGAGCAGCCTAGATGTAGGCCACCCCTCCATGTGGTGCCACACTTCCATGCCGCTACAACTAGTTGGCCATGACTATCCGTCGCCACGGTGTTCCGACAGGCATGTCGCCTCCCTCTACCCATAGCCGCTGGCGCTGGAGGTTCCTTCGGCGGGCCACTAGAGTTGCTCCGGTGGTCTGTTTCTCGGACCATCTACACCTACTAGACCATATGGTTTCCACATTCACGGAGATGGTCTCAAACATTCCTTTACACCATTTTTAGAATTCTTCTACGAAGAACACACAAGGCGGAGGGGCTTGGGCCTTGTTCGTGTTGGCCTGCACCCTCCACATTAGAAGATTGAAACAGAGGAGGCTTAGGATCACCGTTCTATCAAGTTATCAACAATCCCCTTGAAAAACCCCAAGGAATGCACCCTCCCACAAGAACACCCAATCTGTGGATCAACCTATTCGTAGTTTGATACATGTTCATTGTTTTAAAATGAAGAATGAATAATTCAAGCACAAATAAATCCCCACCTAGATTTGGATCTGCCGTAGGAAATGAATGATGATCCAAGTCATCGTCAACCCATGATCCACTTGCATTCTTCGCCGTTCGTCAATTCCTAGATCCGATCTCGTTCTCCATGATATTTTTCGTCATGCTCCGATCCTCTAACATTCGTCGTTGGTGAGGTTTTCTCTGGAGTTCCTTATTCTTCGTTGGAGAGGAGTTCTACCATAGGTTTGTCAGAGAATCCTCAGGGTTTTGTTATCAACTCTCCAATGAACTGTATTAATAAAAAGAAACACATCACAACGTTTCAGTTATGCTATGACGTTGCATCGTTACATTTACACAATGATCCATTAATGATTCTCATTTAATGTGCCACATCATCACCTTGTCACTGCACTACAACAATTCCATCTACCGTTCAATAGTGAAAAGGAAAAGAAAATAGCTTTTTCAAAGTTATTTTATTATTTTCCAAATAGTCTGAAAATTAACTTTTCCATCTGACCCTTGACGATCAAAGTTAAGTACTTTCTAGGATAATAACAACATTCTGAGTTCGAAAGTTCCCTCATATATTTGATTCGAGAACTGGTTCAAATGTTAGAAAAACCAACTCACACGTTTACTTAAGTAAACTAAAGAAAAATTTAAAATTACATTCTGAGAACCCCATGCCTCAAAATCACATGTCGTCTCAGCAGATGGTGTCAAAATAATTCCATATAATTTAAAAAAAATTACACATAAATTAAAGGACATTACATCAATCACATGTGAACCATAACTCATTTACCATCGATCTTTTATTCCCAGCTATAAGCACATGAAATCGAAGAGGTTTACAACATCACTTCAATCACACAATGAACGTGAACTCAATCACAAAGACCAGATTAATATGACCTTTTTATTCCATTATTTTATCACTCTATAAATCTAGAGATAATAATAGAAAGCCCAAAAATCATATATATGATTTTATACATTCTTATTGAGTTTAAAATTAAATTATATACATATATTATTCTTTTTAAAATTTCACTTTGGTCTTTGGAAAGTAAAAAAAATAATTTTAGACCATAAAGTACACATATGAATTAATTAAAGTTATTATAAATGATATTGACATTTATCCAATCAATTATAACCCTTTAACATGTTACGTTATAAAATTTAAACTATTAACTTGTCTCGTAATCTACCCAAATATTTTTACAATTCTTAAACATACTATGTTCATCTGAAAATTTTCATCTTCATGTATTCACTTTTATGGTCAAATAATCTTGGAATACCTTTAAAAATAAATTAAATATCCATTATTCTAAAATTTAATAATATAAATAAATTATTTTTACATGGGTGCATTTACACTTGGATGGTTAGCAACCCCCTCATTGGGGCCCACTTCATCCTAAAATCATATTCATACAAATACTTGGATCATGTTGATACACTTATTTTGTGACCCTCTAGGTCCTTATCATGATATTAGAAAGTATAACTCATAGAAAAAGAGTAGAGTCTCAAAACCCATCTTGGACCCTATGTAGATAAGTAATTTCATAAATATGAATACATCCTACAAATAAGATATGTTTAATATAATATTTTTTTAATGATATCTCATATTACAAGATTCACACTTGTGTCATAATCCTTTTGATAATTTATATATTTCATGACCTTACTAGATGGTCTTACCTTCTTGTAATATGTCCATCGGTAGAATGAAGTTACTACCATCCTCATAAATCTATTCCCACAAGATATATCTTCCACAACTCAGAAGAGAAAAATTATATATTAATCTTTCCACTAATTTCATACCCCCAAATACACAACCAACAAAGATACATCAAAATGACTTTAATTTAATGGGTTTCACTTTTCATAAATTATGTGATGGATTGGTACATATTGATAATGATCTAGAGTCTGACAACCAATACATATTTTCATATATAGGAATAACCAATGAAACCAAGAAAATGTGTTGTTTCTATTGGAAGGTCAGTCCTCATGATCTCATGTTCTTGAGATCACCATGTGATAATTTCAATAAAAGAAGTATCAATTCATATGAGCCCCTAATAATTGATAGCCAGACATCAACTATGTCTAGTTGTTTTGATGTATCTAAACTATAGAAAATATATTGAAGATGACAATCATAGTATCTAAAGGTTCTCATTATACTCAGAAACTGTTATTACCCATTGATATGATAAGTAATCTAAGGATATAACCATATAAAAATTTGATGAAAAAGTATGAACACTATTATGGTAAGGATAAAAACATGTCTATATCAATATATATACATATAATAGTAGTTAAAGTATATAAAGTATTTGAGTGTTGGGAACCCACTCACACCACTCCAACTTTCACTAGATCCAACTGTAACCAATTATCAAACAACTATCTCTAACATTAGTATCATACTTATGTTAAGATTTGGATTTAGTTAGAGGGTATTCCACATTATCCTATATGGATAATCTTTTAACCATGACTTCACCTCTCTGAGTAGAATCCCTCAAGAATTGAAACTTTTGAATTGTATTATTAATCCACTTATGTGTCCTGGCTCATTGGAATGAACTAATACAACTGTGTTATAATAGTATACTATAATAGTCTATGTACTACTATATGAAACATCTTGATAAAAAAAATTCATGTATCCAAAATGATTCCTTAGTTTAATCATAAGATACTATATACTCAGATTATTATTTATAATCAGTAGCCACAAACCACTTTGAGATTCTCCGGATCATTGCGGCACCATTTAGGAAAATGAACTAGCATGAATGCAATTTCAAATCATCTTAATATATCTGGAAGTTAGTATCTTTGTATCCCAATATGACTATTTCCTCATATCCTCTATACATAACGATCACATCCTTGGTATGCCTGATGTACTTAAGTATATCTTTTATGGCTTCACAATATAGTTCTTTAGGACTAACATGATATATTACCTATATGCATAAAGAAAAGTAAGCAAACAACCTAATATAAAACCTGACATACATGATAAATCCCACTGCTAAAAAATAAAATATTCTACTCCTTCATTCAATCTCATCTAATTCCTATAGACACATCTTGTTGGAGAGGATGATTCTATTAGTAACTATAACAATAATCTATTCGAATGTTCTATATTGTATAATTTGTGTACCATATCAATATATGTACATTGAATTATCCCAATAATTATATGAGATATATATCGATAAATCTGGATCCCAAAATTATCGTCTGTTTCGCCTAAGTCTTTCATGGAGAATCATTCATTTAAAAAATTATTCATTGACCATAAGAATTTCACTTCGTTTCCCATTAACAACATGTAATCAAAATATAATACTATGAAAATTATGGAACTTCCTCTAACATTATTATATACACATGTCACTATTTCATTATTAATGAAACCAAATTACCTTATGGACTGATAAAAATTAAAATCAAATGATCATGAATCCTTCTTCTATCCATAACTGAATGTCTATATCTTGCTTACATTATTATAACTATTTGATATAATAAACCTTTTGGGTTGTATAATATAGAAATATTTATCCAACTTACCATTGAAGAAAACTATTTTAAAATAAATTTTCCAAATTTAATAACCATGTAAGGCTATTATTTCGAGTTATATTATGATGTATTTCAGAATTGCGATTGGCGATAAAAATTCTACATAGTCTATTCCTTAACATTTCCTAAAACCCTTTTCCATTATTCCTTCCATACAGGTGCTCACATGACAATACACGTTAATATTTTTATTTTATACCCATGTACACCAAATAGGTTTTATATAATATGGTGGGTTTACCCAAATCCAAACTTGATTTTGGAACATATACTCTATCTTAAAATGCTTGGATTAATTCTATTTAGTAGCGTACTTTCCATATAATATTTCCTTATAGGGTAGAGGATCACCATTCTATATGAGTAATGTGTCACCTAACTTGGTGATAAGAAAACCATATCTCAATATCTCTCTAACCTATCTAATATATACATATTGTGCTTGTGTATCGATAAGATCTTCATATCACATTGTATCATATGGAGATTATTCCCACACCAAATCTTATTCATTAGTACTGTTAACTTCATAGAATTCAATCTTTCTCCCACTATTTCAATTTTAAATGTGTTATATTTCTAGAAATTTTTCATGTATTGCTAAAATTACCTTTCTTTTTTAAGGGATATATATATAATATCCTTTAGTCTCCAAAGGAAAACATATAAAGGATAACTTCATGCTCTAAGATGCTAATTTTTCACTAGGTATAGTCTTGAAAAAACATTTTACCCCCATACATGTATGTGTGATAGATTAGGTTTCTCTCAATACCATAATTCATATGAAATCTTATCTTCTGATATAACTAGTTCTCAATTAAGTATATATTCCAAATTCTGTAGTGCATATCCCAAAAAGGATAAAGTTAGAGTTTCATAACTCATAATCAATTTGAATTTTTAAAGTAAGGTACAATTTCTCCTTTAACTAAAAACTTCCCACTAAGGTGTATAATGAGAATTGATTTTGTAATCTATACCAGACTCCTTTAAATGATCGATGAAGACTTGGTTAAGATATTCTCTACCATGGTTTTTGTAGATTTTCTTAAGAATCATACCAAGTCGATTATCTACTTCATTTTGATATTCCTTAAATATTATAAAAGGAATTTTACCTATTCATTATTAAGATTATATATCCATATCTACTATAGTCATCAATAAAAGTAATGATGTAATAAAAACCACCCATTTCCTCTAATAGAAATAAGCCTTACACATTATTATTAACCAATTCCAATGTTTTGTTGGATCTTTCTCCATTCCCACTAAAAGATGATTTGGAAATTTTACCTTGTGAAAAATCATGAAATACATCCAATGGTTTTAACTCAATGGATTTTAAATACCCATATTGATGTAGTTTTCTTAAAATATTCTCATTTACATTATTTACCTTGAAGTACCATAGGTAGGTAGGATGTGAATCATTCTCGTTGGATTTTCCATTGATTTCCAAAACTAAAATTTCTTTCTCAAGTATATATAATAAATTTTTAAGATGTAATTTAACAATACATATATTGTACTTATAAATAAAAAAAATTATTTACAAACATGAAATAAAATCCCATAGTTTATAATCTTGATATTGAGATTTTGTTTCGGATAATAGATGGTACATAATAACAATTGGTTACTATAAGAACCATTACACTAGGAAAAGTATGATAATAATCTCCCACTAATAATGCTTCTTATCTCACACCATTTTATTCCTGGAGATCCACCATATCTGTTTTAATCATCATAAATTTACTCAGATCTAGTATTTTAATACAGGTTTTTAAGCCACATGTAGTATCAAATACCCATCTTGTAGATATATATATTTTATTAAATGAAGATTATAACTAAAGTTTCGTTTTTTCCTCTTTCCATCTATAAAATTATTCTTCTAGTGGAATTTCATGTCACATGGAAATTATACTACATCATTATAATTTCTATCACTTGGTATCATTAGGTTCTTGAAAAGGTGGTGGGTTGGTTTCTTTGACTTAGACTTATCCATAGACACATTATCATTTCCCTTCCACCTCTTATTTTCCATAAGGATTTTAGAATTTTAATTCTTAATATCCTTATATTATTATAGAACTTATGCTAAAAAATATGGTAGTTATTAAATCATGTTATTCATATTTTAATTAATAAAGAATGTTAATAATATTTGAGGTAAAGAAAAAAATGATATCATTTTCCAGTTCTTAGTTAAATTTGAACCAAAGGGACTTAAATATCTTAATGTACAAGATCATTATAGGTATATGAGGTATTTTTTATTCCCTTATGATTTCCTAAATCTATAACAAGTACTGGATATATCATATATTTTTTATGAGATCTATCCTCATTTAACTAATGGAGATGAAAGATAATATAGAAAGTATCTTTATCCTCATGCATCTTATGTATCTCACTAGACCTAGATGAATGAATTAAGTAATAAACATCAAATGCATCATCCATATACTTTATGTATTTATCTACATATTCTTTATTCTCTCCTTAAGTGGGATAAACAGGTAGTGGGGATTCTAGCACATGAATATTCCTATCTAGGCACAATGCTACAAGTAGGTTTCTATACCACTCCTGGAAGTTATGGATAGATAGGATATTCTATTTATACAATATTGATATTGGTGAAATTGAGTTGGTATAAGATTCCATTTTATATATAAAAAATAATCTTAGTAGATTAGTACTTTATCATGATTATTGGTTGAAATTTTCATATTGTTAATTTTTAATGTATTCTAACATTTTATGAAATTCTAATAGCCATCGTCTACTAGATTCAAAATACTAAGCCAGTTAATTATTATAGTAAGAAGGATCCTTAATCTTCCCTTAATAGATTGAGCTATTTCATCACAAAAAATCTTCGAGTTTATTAAAGGATTTTTATTAGAAACATAAATTAACTCATGGATCCTTAAACTATTGAGTGAAGTATCATCTATTGAAAATAATTACTTTTAATTGCTCAAATTTTTTTCCCAAAAGTTGAAACAAGTTAGAAATGACTATTTTTTTTCTTACCAACTTTATTTAAGTAGACTCGCCACTTTTATAGGAAAACCCATGTAGTAAGAGAAATACTTAACACGGGATGACGAGGAACTTGAAAAAATGGTAGTTTCAAAATTAATGTGTTCAATAGAATTTAATGACTTACTATTTTCTTTGAGATATTTGTTAATTTATCTCAAAAAACGAAAACATTTTTATATTTAATAGGTTTTTTCTACGTGATCTCACTCACAACTTAACCATGCATTAAATAGAAATCAATCACCACACATATTTATTTTATATATGATTTTTTATTATTATACTATGTGATTTCATATAATAAATAAACATTTAAAAAATAATAATACATTTATACAATAAATTAAAAATATAATGACATGACCATGGGCAATTAACTAATGTTTAATCCATCGAGAAAGTAATGGATTAAGTAAGACCCAAGGTGAATTTCTTAAGAAAATACTTGACTTGAATTGTAGCACCCATAACTCATGTGAAATTTAAAAAATTGATTTATAATGGCTCTTGACTCAAACCACTTTGTTTATAATCTCCTATGACAATTATAATGTATACTCATATGATGGTGAGGGTAACTCGGGGTGAAAAATGAAATATTATTATATAAATGGGGATACACATTACCTTATGTAAATTAGAGATAGAGGGACAATACACGGATAAATAAAATGAAATATTTATTACCTTTTAAAACTCAAATTAAATAATATAATTAAATTAATATTAATGAAAACACGAAATGATCAGTTGTAATATCCATATATTTGACGATATATTTCTTTAAATTTAATCTTTTTGATATCTTATGATACACACAACCCTGATTCTAAATGAATCATATTATAAGATAACATTTTTAAAAATCTATTAAATTGGTAGGTATGAATAGTGCTAATAAAATTATGAAAATTACATGGTTTACACATTTATAAAATAAATTCATTGGTTAACAACTGAAAAAATACAAATGATTTGAATGTAATAGAAATGTTTTTATGCACACAAAGTGTTTTTATCTTAATAAATTAAGTTAATAATTATTATTGAATTATTTTAATGTAATTTATGTATTATATATTCAATAAAATGTTTTATTATTCATATAATATTTTCTCTATGAATGGGATGAGAATAAATCCAATTTTATGCTTCAAAAATATATTTTTTTTTATAAAAAATGGTTCCATCATGTTTTGAAAAAATATTATGAAATTAATTTGTACCACTTATAGAAAATTTATTTTAAAAAATGAATATAAATTTTCAAATAATCATGTCAAAATGATCATAGATTAATGTTTTGATAAATTTCTGAAAAGATCAATTTTTGATGAATTTTGAAAAATATAGATTTTTATTGAAAACCTTTTTTTTCTTTTAATGAATTTAAAAATTTCCATTTTGTTTTAATTTTTTATAAAAGTTAAATTAGTTCAATAATAAAACTATTATTAAAATATATATTATTTTAATCAATTTTATTTCGTCTTTTGATTCAAAAAACTTTTTATGCTTAAGGAAACTTTTTCTTTTTGAAACCACTTTTTTTCGTTATTATGAGTTATATTTTAAATACAAATTTTCCACTTATGTGAATTGAATTTGGTAAGTTGTATTAAGTAATTGGAATTATAATAATTAATATTATTTAATAATTTAAACTTAATTTTTGTTCAAAATCAATAGTAAAAACAATAAAAATATTTTAACATAGTTAAAGTTAAAACGAGTTTACATGGGGTTAAACTAAAAAAAGGGTACATTTTATAATTATATTTTTTTAAATATGATTTTATGGTCATATTTGGACATTATAATGTCCCAAAATATAATATAGGTCCATTTGGAATATTTTTCTTGGGAATTAATTTATCATTTCGTATTCTTTTCAGTAATAAATAAAGTGGGTCCCCTCCCCCACTTATAAAAGGACACCCTTCTCTTCTCAAATCCCCACATCAAGAGCATTTTTGTTTAGCCAATAATTGAGAAAATAACTTCCTTACATACCTAGCCATGACCTAGAGTCTCTATTTTTATCATAAAACCATCCTAGGAAGGTTTGTGTAGAATCCTAAAGAGGCTCTCGGAAGAAGTGGTATATTTCTTAACCATGTATATTCATTTTTTTCCATCTTCTAACCCTTAAAATGTTCTCCAAATATAATAAAATAATAAATACAGTATCATAGATGAATTTCTATGTTATTATGTTAATTTAATAACCTATATCCACCCCTCTTTCATTAAATGAGAGTTGAAACAACTGAATATGTCTATGGCTTAGAACAACCTCACAAACTGATGTAATTCATTTTCCATCGCTGCCTATCATGGATGTATATAATGATATAATTAATGTAAAAATATAATATTTATGACATAATTATACCATTTTAATTAAAATATCACTTCTACCTTGTCACCCAATCCATTGGAAAACAATAACGACGCTTGTGCGTATGTGTGGACTACCACCTCGACGAAGCGATGTGATTTGTTTCTCATTTTATTTTGATATAGATGGCGAGAAGTTTATATTTAATGAATATATATGAAATTTATGATATAATAATGATTCAATAAATGTGAATTATTATTTACCATTATTTTATTCAATCTTTCAACAAAATGGAAACAAAATTCATGCATTCCTATGACCTACCATCTCTATGAATGATATAATTAATTTCCTATCTCTAAAATTTAGGGATTACTATATATATATAATGAAAATGTAAGATATTTATATCAGTGATATTGTTTTGGATATTATTTAACAATTGTTAATATACAAGTACCGAAGATATTAAACCAAACCATACACGAAAAATGAAGTAGTTATTACCCAACATAATAATTTCAATAAAGGATTGTTCATAAAAACATAGTAAGAGATCGTGATTAAATAATATATGTTATGATATATATATGATTATGGTTTTGGAATATATTTATAATAAATCTAAATTTATTATATAAGAGTTTTAGACACATATGAAGGAAGAAAACCGGAGGTTAGAATTTATATCACAATTTCGTTATTATTTAGGATTGTTTATATTCAAGTTTCCATTGGGAGAAATATTTTATGTTTCTATATTAAAATAGTTCTATTTTATCCTCCTCTGTGAATTAATCTAAATTTTATTTTTTTTATTTCAATTTTCTCTCTTTATGTACTCAAGATACTAAAAGAATGTATTTATGGGAAATTGACATTATTTTTTTCTTTGTCAATAATATTTCTTTTACGCATCAATATTTCATTTAAAATGTATAAAATGATATTTTTAACCTTAAAAATTATTTAACAAATACATTTTCACCCATTTATGAATTTATGAATTTTTCTTATAAAAGTAATTTCCTATAGTTTTCTGAATGAGGTTATTTTGACCTTTTTACTACAATGTTAAAAGAATGTTTTTTATACAACATGTATAGAATTACCTACCATCATGAATGACCATTTCATTAAAGATTAATTTACAAAATTATATATATATTTTAAATTAAAATGTTTCCTTAATATCTAGGATTTATTTTAGACTTTAAATAGGTGATTTCAAAGTAAACATGGTATTTTCCTAAAAAAATATTCGAGTGATATTTTTAAATTATATTCATCCATGTCAACATACTTTGGTATATTTTATGCTTTACTGGGGATGTAATATTTTGATACTATTATCCATATTATTACATATGGTTTATGGATATGTTTATTGATTGTGAAATTATAAACATTTCACATGTTAGTTTTTCAATACGAATGATTCCATTGATTATGTTTAAAACCTATCAAATTGATGGATACATTGGATATAGTAAATAATGTTTGGCGCATGTTATACCCTTGATGCATGGGTAGATATCATGAGGAAAAATAGTTTGATAATTTTTCTAATGACCTACCCATTTATATATGATGTCTTGATATGAGGCCTTGATGGTAAGTTTATGATCTTTGACATTATGAATTCAATCGTTATGAAAATATTATTATTTCCATGTGATTATTTATGTTTTTATCTTATACATATATTTTTACTGTATTTTATGGTATTATTTACATGGAATATTTGATTACTATATATCTTGGTCATATTATTCATGTTTTATTTAATCAGTGTTAGATTATATTGTACACATACCCGTACTGATCATATGAGATAACCCCTTTATTAAGTTTCCTTCCCCCAGGATGCTTGGAAGTGTATTATGATTGATATATAGGGACATGTTAAATAGAATAATGGTGTTATAATATAGAATTCCTTGTTGTATTATATGTTTTCAATTATAATTTTAGATTCAGGTATCTATCTAGTTTTCTAAGACTATTAGTCTATTTAGTCCCTCAGGATGTGATTCCTTATATATAGTGGGAATGTAATAAAGTAATAACCAACTATGGGATAATAGGGTTGGGTTCTTTACATCAGCCTCATCACATGATCATAAAACATTCAATTAAATGGTATAAGAGAAATTAAATTTTCCAAAACTTAGCCTCACGGTATTTGTAATACTATAATATATAGTAAAATATTTTTTATTATTTATTTATATCTTTAGTAACATATAAAATAATTTTATTAAATTTAAAACATTTAAATTTAAGTTCTGAAAATTTTTATACCTTTTTTTGTGTCTATTCGGATCTAATAAAAATCCATGGATGTTAATATAGGGATTTCAATGGGTTTAATATGTTGGAAAACTCAGACTCAGAATAACCTGGTTCGACCTAAGGTGGGGCAAGGCTAGGTGTCACATTTTGGGGCACCCAAAAATTATACACAGAATATATATATATATATATTAATAATAATATACTATATATGTAATGCATAATATATTTTAATATATATATATATATATATATATGAAACCTTAATAAATGGTTTGGAGTTGTGTCAAAAACTATAAAAAATGGTTGAAAGGAGGTTTTTCCACACCCATTTAATTGGAACATGGATAAACATTCAATTTTTTGATAATAAACATTTTTTTCTCATTCATTCAATAAACTTATCCAAGATACCTCCCAAAGTCTTATCGAAACACCATAAAATCTAATAACCCATATTTGTAATATATATATATATTAACTCATATGCATATATACATATATATAAATAAAATCCTATCAAAATTTTAGATTAAAACCCATAGATATTTGATCAACCATATTTGGGAGATCCAAACATGGATCAACACATAAACTTCATTTGAGTTGGTACTATAGGGAGTCCATCATCCTGAATCATAGAAAATTTAATTGAATTTTCATAGTTTTTGATTTAAATAAATGCACATTCCCTCTCATACCAACTAAAGAAACCTAGGCGAAGAGGAAGTAAGAAAAATAAGGAAATTAAATTTTTGGGTTTAAATTCAGGTTAAAAATAATGAAACTATAAAACCCATTTCCATGATTTCTCAATGGATCGCATGAAATACAGTTTAAACATTAAAATAAATATTCAATGATATAGTAAATAATACCTTATTTATTTGAAATTGTTGATTTGATTCACCCACCTTCGACATGTCATGGCTCAATGAGGCCAATCAAGGAATCTTATAGATTATCTAATCATGCAAAAAAAACTCCTACTTCATTGATATTAAATTATTGAATTCTTTCATAGAAAATTGAATAGATTTATATTGTTACATAGATTATCAGAAGAATGTGAAATCAATCAAGAATATAGGTTCAATTCAACCTAGTTCTTCATACAATTTTGCAATCCGGAACATGAGTGAGAAGAGGGGAATTCTAAAAATTCATGAAAATTATTGATCACCCAATTATTTTGTTTAGAATTCTCTTACATAATTTGGTTATAAAATAAAAAATTATCATTGGTCCCTGGAAAGTAATAAACTTCATTTTAAAACCTTGAGCACACATATAAATTAATTAAACTTATCAAAACTCCTACTAATATTTTATCTCTAACATGTAACACTTTTCAATGTTACATGATAAAATAGTAACTATTAAATTGGTTTGTAATCTCCCTAAATAATTTAACAAACATTGAATATACTATATTTGTTCGAAAAAATATATCTCATCATATTCAGTTTTATAATAAGAACACTTATGAATACATTGATAACTAACCTCAATCATCATTATTATAAACATGAATAATATATGTAACTTATTATTACATATAATAATTCATTCTCATAAATTTACCGCCCCCACACATGGGGACTACTTCGTCCTTAACTCATATTAATCTAAATGTATAGAAATTTTGGATACACTTATTATGTGACAATGTAGGTCTGCGACTTGATAGTAGTGAGTCTAACTCATAGAACAATATGAGAGACTAACAACCCACCATGTCCCCTAAGTAGAGAATGAATTTAATACCTATGAACACCTTCTAGGAACATGCTATGTGTAATATAATATCTTTGTATCATGATATCTAATAAGAAGTATGCATGCACATTTCATCAACCTTTTAATGACTTATATATTTCATGACCTTACTAGATAAAATTACCTTCTTGTACTATGTACATGGATTTAATGAAGTTACTACTATCCTGGTCACCCTAGTCCCACTAGATATCTATTCATGAACTTAGAAGGGAAAAATTCTATCTTGATTATTTACATAATTTCATACCACCAAAGAGGCACCCAACAAAATATACCTCACAAAAAATTCAATGCCATGGTTTTTTCCTTATATCAATGTACACTATGAAATAGTACACATTACTAATGATATAATTCTTGGAAACCAATACACATGTTCATAGATAGGAATAATTAATGAAACCTAAAACATGTGGTGGTATTATTGGTGAGTTAGCTATAATGATCCCAAAAACTCAAGTTTTACAAGTGTGAAATTAATTTGAATAAGTCTCAATATTTATGATCCCCCAAAACCTGTTAGTCAGACATTGTATATTTCCTATCAGTACGATATATCTACATCATAGAACCTATATCTAATTTTTAATATAATAGTATCTCATGGTTCCCATTATACCTAGAAACTACTATAACCTATTGATATGGAATGTAATCTAAGGACATAACTATGAAAATAGTGGATGAAAAAGTATCATCATTATTATGGTAGGAGTAAAAAAATGTATATATCAAAATATATACATGTAATGATAATTAAAGTACATAAATGAGTTGGGTTTTGGGTATGCACTCACAACATTTTATTATTTCATCATATATAGGAGAGTCAATTTATTTTATTATAATTTCCATAATGAGTTATGATGATTCAAGTTCAATCCATTGAAGATTCATGTATGATTATTTATGAAAAAAATCTATAAAACACTGGTTTTGGTGAAGTTTAACAAATAAAATGCGGTATAATACAAATGAGTTAAATACTAATATTAGAATTATAGAAAAATAATTATTTAATTAATAATATCATATATTACCAATAGTTATTTTTTCTTATTCATATATGATTGAAATTTAGAGAATCAATTATGTTTGAGGTAAAACTGACCTATATAAAAACATGTTATAATCAATGGAAGAGTTTGATTGTGAAGTGATTTTGTTATAATATCATTATTATTGAAGTATAACTATCATATATAGGTGTAATTGATTTTATAAACAATATTTTGAAGGAGGTATAAGAATAATATAAATGAAAATGATGGATAAAAAGTAATTACTTATAAAGAAGAAATATTATCTTACCTTGGAAGCCTTCTATGATTTAACAAGTTCATAGAATTTTATTAAGTCCAAAAGCAACAAAATTTGGAAGAGGATTATTATAAAAAGAAATATCATAGGGTATATATAGGAATTTTAATTTTATGTGTTTCTTATAATGGTTCGAGGAGGGGTCCTTTTATAAGTTAAAAGGGTGGAATGTTTTTGAATAATCAAATTATATTATTAAATGAATGTCATATTAAATCAGCATAGACCAAAATATGGATAATAGAATTCACTATGTAAGTGTAGGTCAATATTTACTTCATATAACCATTTATATAAGAGGTGTTATGATATTTTTTGATCTTATATGTCATTATTAACATTAAATACAATAACTTCATTATCATGGTCATTATTATAATTTGAAAATAAAAGATTTAAGATGATAACAAATACTGTGATTTAATATTTACAACACTACTTATATTTAATAAATATCTATAAATTTCCCAAAACACCCTAATTTACTCAAACATTATAACTCTAAATGTTTTTTTATACCATTTATTTAAATTTTATCCTACTTTCCCAAGTGTGTTGTCTATATTTCATAGTAGTTTCAATGATTAACTTGTTATATAACAATAAAATTTATTGATATAAATCATAATTATTTAGTATTAATCAAATTTATCATTTAATTTGAGCCTATTCTTGTCTGTAATAGCTCAAGACCCACAACTTTGGATTTCATTCTAAAAACCTAAACATACATTTCTATATTTCGTACTGAGAAATGTGACCCAGTTTTTTTTCTTCAAAAACTTTCAAAGTCAAAAGGATGTAGTGGATCACTTACATGCCAAATGACATTTTATGTATAGAGTTCTAAAGAATTTGGAAAAAACTCTTAATTAATTGGATTAAAAAAATGGTTCATAAATATAAACATTATATCCCACTATAAATATCTTTTCTAATTTAATAATAGGTCATAAATATCATCCATGAAAAATAATTCTAGACATAATTCATTTAGTATCATTACTCATAACCCGGGGAAAAGAAAACATAAGAAGAGTGAGATCATATTCTCAGTAAGGGTAAACATATGAGATATCAATTATTACATAATAATAACATGAGAATAAGGGTATAAGAACATGGATATAAAATTTAAAAATTATACCCTATATATTCAATATCATAATATTGACCCATGAAATAAATCTTATAAGTCTATAAGTCATGAATCATAAAAGATTCAAAGAACTCAAGCGATGAGAGCATTATATAAGACATGGGATTGTGGAATACACAAAAGTATATAAAATCATTTCCATAGTATTCAACACTCTTTTCCAAGACTATCATAGTGGTATGATTTCACTCCCAAACCATCATAGTAGTCATGTTTAACTCCCAAGACTATTATAGTGGATAAATTCCCTTAATGAACTGGGTTGAATCCCCATTCCAATCCTATATATCTCATGAGATATAAATCATTACCCAATGAATTTTAGAGATATATAGGTCCCACCTATCACATAATGAAAACCATACGTAAGTATTCCACAAGAACATAAATCATTTATTATATTATAACACAAGAAAAGATATGGGTTTCATAAACATTTCTTCATCGAATAACATGTGGAAAATAAATAGGTTTCATAAAAATCATGCCATCATAAACATAGACTGACTAGATAAAGAGTAAGGATAGTATCCCGAGATCATATACCCAAAAAATAAAAAGTAACATCAAATAAGTTCATCTTAGATAGAAAATGATTTTTAATTATCACTTTAAATAATTCTTGAGAAAAATATCATTTCTATTTTGAAATCCCTTATTTATAACTTTTAGAATCATAACGGAAAAAATTTTATTGGAAAATAACTTTATAAAATTTTAAATTAATATTCAAATAATTAAGGTGCCATGACATTAGAAAAATTCTCTCTTTCCATATAAGTTAAAAAACAAACCTTCCATATTTTTTTCCATAAATGTCACAAAGAACCTTATTCAGAAAACAAAAAAAATATTTCATTCAAAATTTTTTTTAAATAGTGAAACTTTGGTAGACATGATTTTTTTAATATTATAAAACTTTTGTATTTTTTTAGAAAATATAGATATAGAATAAAAATATTCCCTAGTTGATAATTAAACATAAACAATCCTGAATAATGATGATAATGTCAAATAGTCTCTTACCACTTTGGTAACTTTTGAATCATAAGCCCCATGAAAGAACTAAATTCATATAGATATGTATATCACATAATTTTCATGATAATAATAATAAAATAAAATCATGGGTAGAATATACACCACATATAATCAACAAGTGGTATATAAGACATATGTCCCATGTAAATAAAAGTGAGATGAAAATCCCTCACCTCAAGTATCACCTTTCCACGTTCATGTTCAAACCCCATATATAATAAATATATATTTTTTATAAATTTATTACATAAAAATATATATATCATACCATGTGTGATTTATTTATAACATATTATCATCCATTTATTAACATTTTTTTATCAAAATCATTGTTCATGGTGATAACCGCTTCGTTTTCCAAGCATGCTTCGGTTTAGCAGTCCTGATCCTTATACTTAAATCACAGTCCCATAATTTTCAGAATTATAATAATGGTATAAACATAATATATACTAATTTTATAAATATTTATAATCATTAATAAAAATTATATATAGAAAAAATGAATTATACTGTCTATGGAGACGATGGGCCATACATACACGTGAACACTATTTTAATTTTTCAACAGATTGAAATAAAGAGAAATAAAATAAAAATAAAATTTATAGAATAATTATTATATCATATATATCATATATATATTAATTAAATTTATCCTTTTACAATACATTTAAAACATAAATGAAAAATTAATCACATCGCATCACGGAGATCGTAATCCATACATATGCGTGAGTGATGTTATCATTTACCAAAATTTTAGATGGTAAAAATGTAGAGAAGATATTATTATTAAATATGTATAATTATTTCATAAATATTTTATATAAACATTAAACCCATCTTAATTTCCATCCATAAATTATGGAGATGAAAAATGAATTGTATCGCTACGTGGAGACTATAAGCTGTAAATACGCACATGAGATACTTTCAGTTCTTATTTGATGGGAAAGAGGGTATATAATGGTGTTTTATTAAAAATAATAAAATTTAAGAATATTTAGTATACTTATTTTTTTATTTTATGATGAAAAAAACAAATGAAGTGAAATTATAATAAGAACTAAACATGAAAGAGTCGGTAAAGATGATTACCTCTTTTTCGGAGGACTCACTTTAGATATATTATTAAGGGATACAGGGTTTGTATTTCGGGAAGAAAAGAACCTCCAGAATGTATATAGGTAAATTTATAAGATAATTAGGTAGATTATGGTTGATATAGAAGGATCAAAGTGGTGTAATGAATTGAGGTAGGAGTTTCAATTTTATAATTGAGGAGAGGAGAACCTTTGAAATTTCTCAAAAGATTAATTCATAATAACTTCAATCTAAAAAAATTAAAAATGGAAAGGTTTTCCAAGATAAGGTAGGATAGGTTTGTAATACCTTCAAAATAATATTTTATACATGTTTTTGTGTCATTTTAAACCTTATCATTTTGATTAAACCTTAGTTAACTTATTATAATATTAACTATGGTAGCAACATTTTCAATATTAAAAGGTTGTAATTTTTATTTTAAAGTTTTTAATTGAACCATAAATGGATAATTTATGATATTTTAGAACATAAATTATCCATTTTTCACTTATTTAATATTTTTATGATTTTTAAATAATTTAACAAAATAAATATTCATAAAATATCATTATTGTCAATTTTGACACTATTAATTACTTTGACTTTAAAAAATATAAAGAAAATAAGATAAACTTTAAAAAAATTATTTAATACATCCAGAATAAGTCATATTAATCTATAAAATTATCGTATAACCTTAATTATCTCAAATAATATTTCTTTTAATATTGTTAATATCAATTATCTGATTTTCCCATTAAATGAATAATTATTGCATCAGCGTTGTGAGAGCATTTAAAGTAACTGTTTAATCACTAAAAATTAAAAATAAATTACCATGATGTAGATAAATAATTTATATTTTTAAATAATATTTATATTAAAACAAATATTCTTTATAAATTCATATTAGAAATATTACACTTAATAAAAAGAAGAGTGTGACTTGTTTGACTTTTCTTTAAATAAAATTCCATAAAGGTCATAATCTCATCCATGTGGCCCATAAATGCAATATATTATACCCATATATGATTATGGTTGATATATAATCATAAAATAAGATTTATTCAAGCGTTTGTGTCCTTTAATGGTTCTTATCATTTTATTTTCAGTGTTTTTAAAATCATTTTATTTATTTTTCTTCTGCTTTCAAAAGCACTACATCAGTGTTTCATAAGAATTTATGGAAATTATATAATATATAAAAACTTAAATTAAATAAATATCATAAAAAATGAATATATAATTCTCAATATAATTATTTATATTCATTAATTATGTTTATTTACTCATATCTAAGTCCAAAAAAATTATTAAATTTTTTCTTTTGACTTTTCTAGCCTTTCCCAAGTATTACACAATCATTTGGATAAGAATCTTTTTATATAACTAAAAACTTAGAAATTTTAAGTCCAAATAATAATATATATATTATATATAATAAAATTGTTGTTAAAATACTTTATACTTGTCACGAACCAACCCGGGTTGACCCTGAACTGGTCACCCGAGCCGGCCCGCGACATGGCCCGAAGGGCGTTCCCGATCCCCAAGTGCTGGAAAATAGTGTCGGGCATCAAAATTAAACAGGTGGGAACGATTTAGCCCAAAATAAAAATAAATTAAGCAGCATAAACAAATGGTACAAAAGCAAATAAAGAAAGAGCAGCCAACAACGCCACTTACCTGACCACGACTAAAACTCCACGTGACCCCTTGGGTCACCTTCCAATACCAAAACCATCATCGATCAAGGAAAACAACAGAATCTGGAACCTGCAACAGAACTAAAAACAAGAAAACACTATATACGTGAGTATTAAAACTCAGTAGGTAGGCCCGACTAAATCTATTCCCAATGCACATACCAATAAATAAAGAATTTATCAATTCTAGGTTTGAACTAAATTATATAAAATATGGTTTCCACACACTTTCATTTCTAAAACAAGTAACATTCCATTGCCCTTTTTAATTTAGAACAAGTTTAATGTTGAAAGAAACAGGTGCACTGAATTTTTTTAAACCTTTTGCGAACAATTTAGAAATCCAAACTTTAGTTTTTAGTCAAAGGAGAATCACACACAACACACACTAAGGGAAATGGTAAAAGTGGCACACATGGGTCAGCAACCGAACTCGACCTCTCTATCGTCCGCCACACACAAATAAACACTAAAAGAAATATGGGTTGAACCTAGGAGATCGTGAACAATCCAGAACGTACTATACATCTGACTCATCCTGAAGGCATGCCCTAACTCGATGACGTCATAACGCCCTAACGCCCAGCATTGCCCTGCATGGCCTAACCGAGGGGCCCAATCCCCATAGCAGCAATAACTCAGTATTCCCCTACTATGGGGCCACTAGCCAGTGCGTAATCTAAACTAGTGCAGCAATCGTTCTCAGAAGATTCACTCACTATGCCAGGTTCCCATGTCAAAAAATATAATAAAAAGGGGGTGCGTCTACAATGTAAATAAATCATTCATGATGCACAAACATCACATACAGCTCACGCAAACAACGCAAACCAAAGATCACCCCCGAGTGTGATTTCCAAGATAATCCATTTCATTAAAGTGCCAAACAGGCCTTCACCAATTTTAAGGTAAAACCTCATTTCTCAAAAATCTCAAAACACTTGTTCAGAAGAAATTATTTATCTTTAAAACATGAAGCACATTTGAAGTTCCGTGAATTATGCTTAAAGGCCAAATGAGCATTCTTTCAAAACTGGGTGTCTGCCAGTCAAGAAAATGTCACAAGTGTTCGGTATAAAATAAACAGCTCTTTTTGCACTAAATAACAATTTAAAGTTTTATTATCTAATATTATTTCTAATTCATTAAAAATTAATAAAACAACAAGCAATTAATAAATTCTAAATCTAAATGTAAGTGCAAAGGGGGACCTACCTCAGGTCGTTTTCTAAACACAAGGGCGCGTCACGCCTCGCACAGACGCACAAGCACGCGCAAGCCGATGATCGCGGTAACGCGGGGTTACCCCGCCAACGCACTGCAACTGAAAAGATAAATAAAATACGTGAACACAGACTTAAAATAATCCAAATGAACAAACAGCGCAAAAGAACCACCCCGACACATTTTCAAAACACAAATTTCATTATCTGTACCGTTTAATAAACCACTTTAGATTTTATAACACAAATTCCAAATAGTAACCCACGACTTACGCACACCATACCCTATTCAAAACCCAATTTACGTCCAAATGTACACAATGCTGCATAAAAAAAACACAATTTACCCCACTTGCAAAGACTAATAAACTATCTACACAACTAGGTAAACCATTTTCACAGCTGACCAAACAACTAAGAAAATTTATTAAACAAATTCAAAATGTGCTGCAGACTCAAAAAAAAATCATGAACTCACTCAAAACTTCTAAACGCACCGTGACATCACACCAAAACACAACTGAAACCCTTAAATATTTTAATAATCCAACAACACCATTTATAAAACAATGAAAAACGACTCAACATGGGTTTCCAAAGAACAAAACACTCACGTCACAAAACCACGATGCTATACACATCGAAACATATTAACTTCATGTAAAACTATACTTTCACCAAAAAAATAATAATAATTAATGAGTAAGCTAAATTAATTAAATAAGAAAATTAAGTCATTAAACAAAACTTAAATGCGGAAACCCCTACCTTCTGAGTTGAAACATCGAAAACGCAGTGCGCAAACTCCATCTCACATCAAACGCACTGTAGGGGACCTAAAACGACCGAAAAAAAAGAATTTATCAAGAATTTATAGCAAAACTAATATCGGACGTGATCGAAACTGAAACCCCCCAAAAAAAAACACGAACTAAGAGGAAAAAGGGTATACTGGAGGGAGTAAGAGGGTTCGGCAGGAGGGAGGTTGCTCGCTGAAGGAAGCACCACTCGCTGGAGTAAGAGGGGGTGCGACGGCGAGAAGAGAGGAGGTGAGGTGGGAGGCCTCGACTGGTGTGGGTCGTGCGACATGTAGCTATCCGAGGGAGCTGGTTCGCACGATCTAGGAGGGGATGGGGGTAGGCTGGCCGCGCAAAGAGGATTCGGCGGGGAGATGCGTCAGATGATGGGGAATCCGAGAGGAGAGGGGGGGGGGGGGAGAGCAGGACACGGGATGAAAGTGGGAAGTCCGCACAACGAAGGGGAGAGGGTGAGCGCCTCCTAGAGCTGGTCGGGGTTAGGGAAGAGGCACTGGTAGAGGGGTGCAAGGCATGGGAATGTGACGGCGGTGCTGAGTAGGGAGAGCCAACGAGGGGGGGAGAGGTCCTGCAGCAAAGGAGGCTAGTGCGACGGGAGGCAGGGTGCATTGTCTCGGGAAAGTGCACATCACACAGAGAGGTTGGCACGAAGGGAGGCTAGTGCGACGCGATGCAGGCTGCAGCGCAGGCGGAGGCCGACACGACTGGGAAGATGGGAGGTCAAAGGAGGAGGCAAGGTGCATAGGAGAGAAGAGGAAAAGGGGGTTGGTGGCACATCAAAGACCGATAAGAAGAAAAAAATGCAAGGGGGGAGAATTTAGGGTTAAAGAAAATAAATAAAATAAATAAACAAATAAATAATAATAATAATGATAAAACATACTAATATTAATATTAATAATAAAACTAATAAATATTAGTAAAACAATTAATTGTTATTATTATTTCTTATCCATTTTATTTTGATTAATAATAATAATATCAACAATAGGATTAGAAAAGAAAAATGTTTCTTTCTCAATAACGATACTATTATTATTTTTAGTAAAAAAAAGAGATAATAATACTAGTAATATTAATAACAACAAAATAGTACTAATATTAACTAAATTTGAATCCAAAGAAAATTTTGTCCCATTTCATTTTTTTGAATAATTATAATACTCGGTCAACCGTGCAGTCTCCAAGACCGAACGCTCAATCGCCGATAGCAGTGCGGGGACCGCGCACTGGCCTGAGACCCGCCAAAAACATCAACCTTCGAAAAAAATTTAAAACCAGGGCCCAACTAACCTCGTCAAAATGAATTTGGACCAAGTAATTAATAAAAATAAAACAAAATGAATAGGTGTCTGCGGTCTAGGTGTGACAATACTTCTCAATTATTAGTTATAATACACCGAATTTGACTTTTCAATTGTTGCACAAACACTATGTCCGCATTAAAAATGATTTCTCATATTTATCATGAAAAAAATTATAATTTTATTATTATGAAATAATTTTTAATGATATTTATATTATAATATCATATATGAGTCATTTAATAAGTTTAATAAATTTTAATATCATAATTATTTCTTGACGATATCACAAAATATACTGTAAAAAACTATATTTTTTACTATTAACATAAAATTTTACTTTTTTCAGAAAATTCTCAAAATTTCACAATAGCCTAATTTAAATATTCTTATTTCAAATATAAAGTTTATTTTTTGAAATAAATTTTCTACAACCTCCTAAAATTAATTATAATATTTACCCATAAAAATAAAGAAAACTAATTTTTGAAGAAAACATATTTCTAAAGAATAAAATGAATTTACTAAAAAATTATGTTATTATTTAATAATCATTTAAAAATAAATTTATATTGTGTAGTTTATATATATTTATTTCATAAATCATTTATTCCTATCCATACTGACCAATTTAACAACTTGATTATGAATGTCACATTTGAAAAATAATATATATTTTTTGATTAAGTTCGGTGTTGCATATCATATAACCTATAAAACATAGTCATTACTTAAAAAATATCAGGATTTTACATTATAACCCATTTTATAAATTTCACCCTCATAATTCTAAATTGTTCTCAATAACAATGGTTTCATTTTTCAAAATACCTTTGTTGAAATCCTACATCGTAAAAAGGGATTGTAAAACATCCACATAAATAAAAATAAAGGGAACTATAAAGATCATTTGGAGTAACACATAAAAAGTTTCAACATTGGAAAAAAAATTTTGAAAGTGAAAAAATGGATATGTAAGAGAAAAATAACATCCAAGTACTGATGGAGAGTGATATAGTACATGATTATGATATATTTAACCATCACAATACTGTAAATCTATGATGGGTTAAAATTCCATTGATTTCTCGGTAAGAAAACTATATAAATAAAATTTTTATTCTAAAATTATTTTCCTAGAATTGAAAAACTATTTTACTTCCTAGAGTAATAATATAATGAAATATATTTACTTGAATAGAAGTTTTCATCCTTTAATAAATTTCAACCAAAAACTCATCTTTTTATCCAAATTAAGAGTATGATTTTTTCATGCTTGAAGCACTAGAATCAACTTACGTGGATCATGAATTCCAAAAAGGGTAATAATATATTCTTATAATCATTATAAATTAACCAAAATAAAAATGGTTAGCATAAGATAAGTTTATTCCACAAAAATGAAAAACCTTCATATAAGGAAAACTACTTTAATCTCCAAAATTCAACTGTAATACCCAAAGTTCAAATTAGATCATTCAATAAATAACTCTCATTAAAATTCCTCAAAATATTCTATACTAATATTGAACCAAAAAATGAGAGGTATTTGATAACGTAGTTTTCAAATAATAATTTTAATATTTATCTCCAAAAAACATCAGTTACTCTTGAAGTCCAATACCAAAATGTGCATGCCCTAAACATTTAATCTCTAAAATAAACTAGCTATTTCCATAAATATCCGGAATCAACATAAAGAAAAATCATTATCATATATGATTTCAAATGATAATTCAACCCTTAATCCTAAAATAAAATCCCATTATGTTATATTTACCTTAATAATATAAAGTTCCCTAAATAGTGGATATCTTCTAAAATAACATTACTCTCCTAATCACCAAATCAATTTCCAATCTCATGTTTATCTCTATGATAAAACATATTTTAAGAAAATGAGAATAACCTATATTAGTGAGATCATTTAAATAAATGAAAACAATTTCATACTTACCAGTACATCTCATAGGATAGTGGTAGTCAATCCACCCTTATCTCTCTTTAGTTGGGTGTTCAAAAATCAAGGCCTTGCCGGATGTGATGAATTGTCACCCGAACTGCATGTCGTCCTTTTTTTAAAACTTTAATTATTATAAAATTACTATAAATGTGATAAACATCCATAAAAATAACCATAATATATTTAACACTAAATAAATTCTTTAACCATAAAGTTTATATTCTACCTTTCATTTTTCATACAAAAAATGTAATAATCCATAATTTCCTCAAAAATAAATGTCTCCAAAAAATATCATTAGTCACATTAAAATTTAATAACTTAAAATATAAAATGGGGTGTCTCTGAATCTAAACATATGGTCTTATATACAAATTATGGTATCTATAACTCTTAAGTTAACTTTTCCTAAAAACATCATAATCTCAAAAGTTATCTAAGCATTACTTTGATACCAACTATAGTAGCCGAAGACCCAAACTTTTATATTTAGTGCTAAATAAATAAAAATTACATTTCTATATTTGATACTAAAAAATGTGACCCATGTGACGCCCCGACCCTAGTTACCCAGAGTCGTTGCATTATTACATAACATTGGCATGATCACAAGGAAATCATGTGTCGAAAGACCGATCAGTTTAGTATTATTTGAAACAAGATTCATACATAAGTTCAACTTTACAGCTTGAAGAGAAATACAACACAAATATATTTCATTTGAAACATCCAAGCCTCCTAGATTATGCCTGTAGGTCACTCATAACAAACTTCTTCACATCCTGGTAAAATGAAACATAAGAAAAGGGGAGAGCTCAAACGCTCAGTAAGGGTAAGTAATACAGTGGAAAATGACATAAATATTAATCATGGTAAATAGTTGAAACCGCATGCCTTTAACAATAATAAACATGAATAATTTTATGGAAAAAATATTAGATGAGTAAATAATTCCATAATAAAACATAATCACGGGTATTCTACTAGTCGAATGCCCACATGAACCATCAATATTATTTTCATAATGAGGGAATGTATAATGCCGGACATTCTGAATCATTTTTTCAAGGCCTCGGCCAAGACGTCTACAAATGATTAAGGCCTTGGCCAAAACCATAAATCAAATTGGGAAAGGGACTCGGCCAATTCCACGTCTAGTTGTCTCATGATACCAACCGATGCATCGAGGAGCTATAGCGGGCTGCACTCGTCACTTACTAAGTCCAATACATTCCTTATATTAAAAGGTTTAAACATATCATAAACATTCGTATTAAAACTAGCATACGAAATGTAAATAATTTAACCATAAACCATGCATGGTATAAAAATATCACATATACAGTGAAACATATAAAAAAACCTTCAATACAATATGGAAGTTTTGTATCATAATAAATCAACTTCAAATAAACTTAAAATCCATCAAAGGATGTTGACATAGATGAAATCAAAACCCTTTTTAGAGAAATATCACTTTCTATTTTGAAATCATTTAAGAGTCACATAATTATAAAATAAAACATTTACTTTTAAAATACTCTTATAATCTTGTAATGGAAGCTTCGACGAGTTTATAACGGTAGAAAATAGCCGCACCCGCCGTATAAGTTAAAAAAAGACATTCTTACCTTAATTTTGTCGAAAAGGTTAAAAATGACCATGTTTGGAAAACAACAGAAAGATTAATTGATAAACAACTTATAAAAAGTCAAACAAGGGTATAAATGACTTTAACCCATATTCTGTAAAATAGTAAGAATGTTTTGAAATACATTTTAAGAAACATGGATGTGGATGATAAAGAGGTCCCAGTAGATAATTACGTATAAACAACCTCAGATAATGATGAGATTGTGAAATAAACCCTTATCTTGTACTTTTCCTTGGTTGATGGTAGGTTAACCTTCTATATAATGGTGAAATAATTTTTATTATATTATACAAGAATCATATACATTAATATGGTATCATATATGATCTTTTAAAATTGCTTTGTTAGTATTATCGTCGTTTCGGGTGTTAAATCACTCGTTTTATTTTATATATTTTGTTACATAAACCGTGTTTATTATGGATAGGTTGTATATTATTCATATCCATAATGATATAAAGTCCTTAAACATTATTTTTAATCATCCAATGAGAATTATAATTGCATGGATATGATGGGAAATGAATCCCATCACATTCGTGGAGACGGTAATCCGTACGTACGTATGAGTGACAATATCATTCTTTTGTTATTAAAATAATATATCATTGGATGGTATATCATATATAAAGAATAATTATCATGTTATATTTATTATTTACATCATTTACACATCATTATCATATCCATCCAAAATAATAATGTTTTGAATGACAATTACACCACGACGTGGAGAGGGCAAGCCGTACGTACAAACGTATGGTGACATGTCATTAAAAGGATGGATAGAATACTGAATATGGTTGTACCATATTTATAATAACATCACAGTATATAGAAGATACTGGAGTTATTATTTTAGAAAGGAAATAACAAAGGAAGAAGAAGTTGAAGAAGAATGGAACTTGGAAAGGGTAGTGAAAACATTACCTCTTCTTTGAGTTCTTCCTTTTGATTTGATCAAAAGGGATCCTTAGGTTGGATTTATAACTAAAGGAAGGAATATAGGATAAAGGGAGGATAGTTGAGAGGGTATTTGGGAATATTTTGGCCGAGGCAAAAGGATTTGAGGGAATGAATTTGAGAGAAGGGGGAGTGCCCTTTTATAAGAGGGATGGGGGCACCTTTGGAAAAGCTAGAAATATTATTTTATAATAAATTTATATTCGGTTTCTAATGGCTCCAAAGTGGATTATTTAAATTTTAAGGTGGGTATAGGTCTAAAACCTCTCAACTAATAGGTTTTAGATAGGTTTGGGTCACTATATTAACCATATATTTTAGTTTTAACTCTTAGTTAATTAGTTTGACATTTACCATGTAACTTTGTATTTTTATATTATATATTTAATAAAATTACTATATAAATCCAAGAGACCCCCAAGTGATCCATTAATGATACACCTATCATGATATAAGTCCTTTTTATGAACCCTAGATTTTTATGAATAGAATATCAATTAATAATATAATATTTGTTTTAAAAACTCATTTATGTCAATTTTGACACAATTAAATAATTTATTTTTGTTAAAGTCTTAAAAAATTTATTAATTCGAAAAAAATTAATTTAATCAATAATAAAATGTCATATTAACCAATAAATTTAGTGTATATCATCAAAACTTTCAAATTATATTTATTTTAACATTTATAATACCAATTATTTGATTCTTTCATTAATAAGGAAAATACTGCATCATTATTATGTCATAAATAAATTTATTTATTCAATTTTTAAAAATTATAAATAAAAAACCATTATGTATGAAATATATTTATATTTATAATTAATATCTATAGTTGAAAATATAATATATATAACCTTATGTAAAAATTGTTTTTCTAAAAGATATATGCTTATGTCATTTTTGTATTTACTTTAACTTAATTAATATAATGTGTCCCTATCACTTTCAAGTGGCTCCATGGGGTCCCAAAATCGACCCAAATATTACTATGGTCGGAAATGTATCAACCAATAGGGTTAGGATACGTTTTAGGGTAAATTAATATTATTATAATATTATTTTTTACCCTTATTTACCGGATTTACCCTTTAACCATGGTAAATAAAATATTTACCAAAGTAATTATTCAAAATGTCTAATAATAAGAGTTACCTATATACAAAATTTGGAAATCATGATTCCAAATATGGAATCCATTTTTCCAAATTCAAAACACAGAAGTGGCAGAAATTAATTTAAAATTGATTCTCGCTGTCAAAACAAAAAGCGTGTTTTTAAGAAATAATAACTATCAAAAGATTGACACTTGTTTATGTCTGGTTTAAATGTGAAATTAAATACAATGACCAAAATTGTATTAAATGGTAAAAATATATTCTAAATATACTTTTAAACTACTCAAATTCAAAATTTATCACTATTAATTATTTTGATGAAAATAGTTGTTTTTAATTTAAATTTAGTAATTTTCACTATTCATCAAAATATAAAAGTTATCCGAAAAGTACCAAAATTTCACCCTAGGATAATTTTGATATTATGAATCCAAAAATGAAGTCCATTTTAGAGATAAAATTTATAAAATTTCAAAAAGTGCGTATTTCTATTCATAACGGCTACTTTGATTGGTCATAGTGTGTTAGAATCTTAAAGTTGCGTACAACACATGCTACTGTATTATTCAAAGAGAATCGTACCGTTGAAGCTTGGGGTGTTAAATTCTCCCCTCCTTCAATAAATTGTGTCCTTTCAATTTGATTTTTTTTTGAAAATAAAAGGTTGGAAATAGAAATTACCTTTGGGAAAACCCACATCGGAAATTAGGTTAACAAAATTTTGTCTTAATAAGAGGAAAAGAGAAATAAAAGGGTCACCACCAAATTATGATATCGATTTGGAGAAAATTGGTGGAAATTAGAGACAAATAATTAGAGGAAAAATGTAAATATTTATTGGGAGTGATTGAGGACATCAATCACAAACAATTGTAGAATTGCGGGCCTCAAAGCTACCAATCTATGAATATTTAAAATACCATCATTTCAAAAAAACGCAAGGTATTAGGATAACACATTTTTTGTTTTAAGATGCCTTAAATAAAGTTTAAGAATTTATTTCTTCATAGAATAAGAGATGAAAAAAATGTATACTTTTCAAGTAGAGTTCCATCCTTTAACTAATTTCTACTACAAACTCATCTTTCACTCTAAAAGATAATAGAACTTAAAAAATATTCTATTTGTCCTATTTGTATAGGGTTACAAAAAAATGAATTTATAATTCATCTACCATAACCTTTAAAAAACTAAATTATTCAGTCCAGGACATCATGTGGGTCAGTGGTAGGTGATACACCCTAGTCGCCCTTCGGTTGAGGGTTCAAGTCTCGCGGCCTTACCGGATGCGACGGGTTGCCACCCGACCTTCGGGTTATCCTTTTTATGGAAATCCAAAAATAATCTCAAACTAGAATTATCCAAAATAATTCTATCCAAACTCACAATCCAAAATTTATAGGGAAGTTAAACATGATGAAGATCCTTTTTTCCACGTAATAACATGTGAACACCTTCATCATGTATTCTTTTAAAACACTGCAACATTCTGGATTACCATAAAACCTTACTGATTACATTCATGCTCCCTTATTCATTATAGAATACCGGATATAGTCCTTCAATCTAAAAATTTTGTAAACTCTAATGATGACAAATCATTAATAAGTTTCAAGATAGTCAAGAATATCCAATATAATTTATTCAAATAAAACATATCTTATTCCAAAATCACTACCTCATTATCGGGACCATATTAAGGATTACCTTTCCTTCAACAATGTATTTTACAAAAAGTGTAAATTACTATTAAGTCACTTTTCTTAGAACCATATAATGTCAAATCCTCAATAAAATAGTACTTCAGTACAATCCTTACTTATCTCCATAATTCATATAACCAATATATTGTTGATACAACACTCAAATGAAATAATCCTATAATAAAAACATAAGAACAATGTCATTCTTCTTTATCTGAGGTAGTATCATAACTTGATTGTTATCCAATAGAATCATTTGGCGCATACTCTGATGATTTGAAATTGGTTCGCGTAGTGTCCCAACTACTTGTAGATGAAGCATTGTACATTTGAAACCTTTTTCTTACCCTTGCAGTCACATACTTGGTGTCCTTTTTCTCCACACGTATAACAAACTCGAATTCCTTTCAGACAAGTTTAAGGGTGTTTCTTCCCACAGTTATCGCATATGAGAAAATTATTCTTTTCCCTCTTCCCTTTATCCATCTATCTCTCTTCCATCCTTTTATTCTCTTACTTCCCTTCAAATCCATAGGACTCAGAGACTTCTTTACTTATCTTATTAACAAATGATATTATCTATTCATATGTTAAGAATACATGGGAGACTATTTCCCTTATAAATGTTAGTTTAATAACAGGGAATATATGATCCTTTTTACTCTTTGGATCATATGTATTCCTGGAGTTCACATTCCTTCTATTGGGCACCATTTATATACAATGGCATACACTAGATTAGTTTATGAATCAAAATAAAAAAAATCCAAACTTGTAAAACACTTAAGATAAATTGATCAATTTATGGATATAATCCATAATCATAAAAATGTTTTCTTTGAATAAGTATATACACATAATCCCTTCAAAATGGTTTGTAAAGAAAATGAGAATTATCCTAAGCATATCCCCCGGGAGTGTCGTAACCAAGAGTGCAGCAAGGCCCGTTGTCGTACACCAGTTCCCGTTCGAGTCTAGATCAAAGTGGTGTTTTTGGGTTTTACCCCTAGGTACATTTGTTCAAGAGTTTCCTCTACCTGCTCGTATCCATACATGGATGTATTTCTCATAAAACTCACAAAATCTATATAATACCAATATTCTAGGAAGTTATTCTACACTAATCCTCAAATTCCATCTTAGGTCTACGTTCTCTAATCAGAGTTTATCTAAATCTATCTCCCAAGGTTTGTACTAAACCTCCCTTTGATACCAACTGTAACGCCCCGACCCTAGTTACATAGAGTCGGTGCATTATTACATAACATTGGCATGATCACAAGGAAATCATGTCTCGAAAGACCGACCTGTTTAGTATTATTGGAAACAAGATTCATAGATAAGTTCTACTTTAGAACTTTAAGAGAAATACAATACAAATATATTTCATTAGAAACATCCAAGCCTCCTAGATTATTCCTGAAGGTCACTCATAACTAACTTCTTCATATCCTGGGAAAATGAAACATAAGAAAAGGGGTGAGCTCAAACTCTCAGTAAGGGTAAGTAATACAACAGAAAATGACATAAATATTAAGCATGGTAAATAATTGAAACCACATGCCTTTAACAATAATAAACATGAATAATTTTATGGAAATAATATAAGATGAGTAAATAATTCCACAATAAAACATTATCATGGGTATTCTACTAGTCGAATGACCACATGAACCATCAATATTATTTCCTTAATGAGGGAATGTATAATGCCGGACATTCTGAAACATTTTTTCAAGGCCTCGGCCAAGACGTTTAAAAATGATTAAGGCCTCGACCAAAACCATAAATAAAATTGGGAAAGGGCCTCATCCAATTCCATGTCTAGTTGTCTCATGAGACCTACCGATGCATTGAGGAGCTATAGTGGGCTCCACTAGTCACTTAATAAGTCCAATACATTCCTCATATGAAAAGGTTTAAACATATCATAAACATTCGTATTAAAACTAGCATATGAAATGTCAATACTTTAACCATAAACCATGAATGGTATAAAAATAGCACATCCATAGTCAAAAATATCACAAAACCTTCAATACAATAAGGAAGTTTTGTATCATAATAAATCAACTTAAAATAAACTTAAAATCCATCAAAGGATATTGACATAGATGAAATAAAAACCCTTTTTGTAGAAATATCTCATTATATTTTGAAATCATTTAAGAGTCACATAATTATAAAATAAAAAATTTACATTGAAAATATTCTTATAATATTGTAAGGGAAGCTTCGACGATTTTATAAAAGTAGAAAATAGCTGCACCCGCTGTATAAGTTAAAAAAAGACATTCTTACCTTAACTCTGTCGAAAAGGTTAAAAATGACCTTATTTAGAAAAAGACGGAAATATTCATTTATAAACAACTTATAAAAAGTAAAACAAGGGTATAAATGACTTTAACCCATATTCTGTAAAATATTAAGAATGTTTTGAAAAACATTTTAAGAAATATGGATGTGGATGATAAAGAGGTCCCAGTAGATAATTATGTATAAACAACCTCGGATAATGAAGATATTGTGAAATAAACCCTTATCTTGTACTTTTCCTTGGTTTATGATAGGTTAACCTACTTTATAATGGTGAAATAATTGTTATTAAATTATACAAGAATAATATACATTAATATGATATCATATATGATCTTTTAACATTTCTTTGTTAGTGTTATCATCGTTTCAGGTGTTAACTTACTCGTTTTCTTTTATATATTTTGTTACATAAACCGTGTTTGTTATGGATAGGTTTTATCTTATTCATATCTAGAATGATATCAAGTCCTTAAACATTATTCTTAATCATCAAATTAGAATTATAATTGCATGGATACTATGGGGAATGAATCTCATCGCGTTCGTGGAGACGATAGTCCGTATGTACGCACGAGAGACAATATCATTCTTTTGTTATTAAAATAATATATAATTGGATGGTATATCATATATACAGAATCAATATAATGTTATATTTATTATTTACATCAATTACACATCATTATCATACCCATCCAAAATAATAATGTTTTGAATAACAATTACACTACGACGTGGATACAGTAAGCCGTACGTACACACGTATGGTGAAATGTCATTCAAAGGATGGATAGAATACTGAATATGGTTGTACCATATTTATAATAACATAAAAGTATATAGAAGATACTGGAGTTATTATTTTATAATGGAAATAACAAAGGAAGAATAAGTTGAAGAAAAAAGGAACTTGAAAAGGGTGGTGAAAACATTACCTCTTCTTCGGGTTCTTCCATTTGATTTGATCAAAAGGTCTCCTTAGGTTAGCTTACTGACTAAAGGAATGTATCTAGGATAAAGGTAGGAAAGTTGAGAGGGTATTTGGGTATAGGTTGGCTGAGAAAAAAGGCTTTGAGGGATTGAATTTGAGAGAAGGGGGAATGCCCTTTTATAAGAGGGGTGAGGGGCACCTTATGAATAAGCTAGAAATATTATTTTATAATAAATTAATATTAGGTTTCAAATGGCTCCAAAGTGGATTATTTAAATATTTAGGTGGTTATAGGTTGCAAACCACTAAACCAATAGGTTTTATTCAGGTTTGGGTCACTATATTAACCTTATATTTTAGTTTTAACTCTTAGTTAATTAGTTTGATATTTACCATGTCTCTTTGTATTTTTATATTATATAGTTAATAAACTTACTATATACATCCAAGATACCCACAAGTAGTCCATTAATGATAAAAATATCAATATAGAAGTCCTTTTTCTGAACCTTAGTTTTTTAATAATATAATATCAATTAATAATATAATATTTGATTTAAAAACTCATTTATGTCAATTTTGATACTTTTCAATAATTTATTTTTTTTAAAGTTTTAAAAACTTTATTAATTCAAAAAAAATTCATTAAAGTAATCTTAACATGTCATATTAACCAATAAAATTTTTGGATGTCATCAAAACATTCAAATTATATTTATTTTAACATTTATAATACCAATTATTTGATTCTTTCATTAATAAGGAAAATACTGCATCATTATTGTGTCATAAATAAATTTAATTATTCAATGTATAAAAATTATAAATAAAATACCATTAAGTAGGAAATATTTTTATATTTCTAATTAATATTTATAGTCTAAAATATAATATACATAACCCTATGTAAAAACTGTTTTTCTAAAAGATATATGCTTATGTCATTTTTGTATTTACTTTAACTTAATTATTATAATGTGTCCCTATCACTTACAAGTGGCTCCATGGGGTTCCCAAATCGACCCAAATATGCCCATGGTCTGAAATTTATCAACCAATAGGGTTAGGATACGTCTTAGGGTAAATTAATATTATTATAATATTATTTTTTACCCTTATTTACCGGATTTACCTTTTAACCAAGGTAAATAAAATATTTACCGAAGTAATTATTCAAAATGCATAATAATAAGAGTTAACTATTTACATAATTTGGACATCCTGATTCAAAATATTAAATCCATTTTTCCAAATTCAAAACACAAAAGTGGCAGAAATTAATTTAAAATTGATTCCCGTTGTCAAAACAAAAAAACGTGTTTTTAAGAAATAATAACTATCAAAAGATTGACACTTGTTTATGTCTGGTTTAAATGTGAAATTACATCCAATGACCAACATTTTATTAAATGGTAAAAATATATTCTAAATATACTTTAAAACCACTCAAATTCATAATTTATCACTATTAATTAGTTTTATTAAAAAAATTGTTTTTAATTAAAATTTAGCAATTTTC
The DNA here is from genome assembly GCA_963277665.1 of Viscum album. Classification (NCBI taxonomy): domain Eukaryota; kingdom Viridiplantae; phylum Streptophyta; class Magnoliopsida; order Santalales; family Viscaceae; genus Viscum; species Viscum album. The sequence continues at coordinate 1,721,425,053 of OY728141.1, forward strand.
ACTATTCATCAAAATATAAAAGTTATCTGAAAAGTACCAAAATTTCACCCTAGGATAATTTCGAAATTCCGAAATTCTGAATCCAAAAATTAATTCCATTTTGAGAGTTAAAATTTATAAAATTTCAAAAAGTGGGTATTACTATTCATAACAGCTACTTTGATTGGTCGCGGTGTGTTAGAATCTCGAAGTTGCGTACAACAAACGCTACTGTATTATTCAAAGAGAATCGTACCGTGGAAGCTTGGGGTGTTACAACCCACATTCATTTTCCATAAAAATCTTACAATGTCAAAAGTAAATATTGGATCACTTACATACCCAAGGAACTTTTAGGTTTAATGTTTTAAAGAATTAAGAAAGCTCTTAATGACGTGGATTAAAAAAAACTGGCTCATAAATGTCAACATTATCTCCCACTATTATAGTTCATTAACATTATCACTATGAAATACTTTTAAAAACAATTCATTTAATGTCTTTCCTCATATCATAGGGAAAATAAAACATAAGGAGGGTGAGAAAAAATGATCAGTGAGGGAAAACATAGGAGATACCAATGATTACATAACCATAACATGAGCATAATGGTATAATAACATGAACACAACCTTTTAAAATTATACCCTGTATATTAAATATCTATATCTTGGGTCATTTAATAAATCTTGGAAGTTCATAAGGCATGAATCATAAAAGAATAAAATAATATAAGCTACGAGAGTATAACAGAAGACATTGAATTGTGACATACACATAACCCTAGAAAATAATTTCCTTAGTGTTGGTCGGGGTAGATTACATATGAGGGGGTGGGGGAATTGCATATTTATAATTTTTTTATTAAAATTAGTTCTTTGAAAAATTTCCCCCAATTAAAATATAATCAAATTCAGTTTACAGTGAATTTATAAAAGTCTTGAATATTTAATTAATTTCTCAGAAGATTGATCAGTTCTCAACCATACTAATGTGAAGATTGGTATAACTTTTAAAACCAACTTACTGTTTCAAAATAGATATAAACACTTGCTAAAATAATTATCAAAGTTCAATTTAGTTTTATGAAATGGTGATAAAACATAGTAAAAATAAATTGTAAAAACTGTAGGGAAATAAACAAGAGGTTCTGTCTCAAGATGAGACTCATTCCTCTCCACTTGGTGATCACCTTCCACCAAGTAGTTTATATTAATAATTTTTTTGATCCACACTATGTATCATAGTTCACAATAGAACACAAGGATATCCAAGTCACACCTGACCTCTACCACATTTCTTTGTGGGAAAAAGAAAAAACAGGTCACACTTGACCTCTTCCACTATTCTACGTGGGATAAAAAAGATAATAAAAAAAGTGATATTGAGGATATTAGGTATCCTCTAGTTATTCACATGAGTTAGTGTGTGTGTAACATATAGATACACACATTGATCAAAAAAAATGTAAACAAAAGAACACAATAGAGAAAAATATGTAGAATAGAGTTTATAAGTCTCTGTATGCTATTAAATGATGTTATGGACTTGTCTGATGTACAGAGAATAAAGTTTGAGTCCTCTTCTAGAAGTAGGCTTCAAAACAGAGTATCGCAGACTCCGTGGTTTGAAGAAGTGTGAAGTGTTCAGCACTTTGGTTGTAAAGATGTTCGGTGCAGTTTATTAGGTCTTTCTAATCATATTTATGTTTCCATATATTCTCACTCTGAGTTATTGGGACTTTGAAGAAGGATAAAGTGTTGCAGGAGTATTTTCAGTTCTTCTGTTACATCATTTTCTTTTCAGCATATTCCTCATCGTCTTTTAGATGATCTAGTATGTAATTATTTTATACTTCATGATCCAGCAGGCATGAAGATCTCCCCACATGTATGTACCTTGTACTCTTTACTTAATTTCCTACTTACTACATTAAATAATGTTATAAAAATTAATTTGTATATATATGAATATTAGTTATAATTTTGAATTAATAATGAAAAATAGATTTTATGACTATCATTGAGTCACAAGTACCGGTGACTCATTTGCATCGGTCTTTCATCATTGATTAGTCAACATTATTGACTCCGTGTATCAGTGTGAGTCCTTTGCATCGGTATCAGTGACTCATTTATAACTATCAGTGTGATGCCCATCATTGACTCACTTAAACTTTCAGTGTGACCGACCAATAGTGAGACAAATGAACTAATAGTGACTCATATGAATGTTGAGTCCTTACTTCTATCGGTGAGACAATTGAGCCAACACTGACTCATTTATAACTCATAGTGAGTCTTTGAATCTGTATAAAAATGAAACGGTAGGTCACTTGCAATAATGGTAAATCATTTTCATCAATATCATTTGAAATGGTGAGTCCTTTGTAATGGTGTCACGTCCAACAGTGAGTCCTTTGTAATGGCGTCAACTTCACATACTTATAAAATATGCCTGTTTGATCTATCTGTCAGTAATACATATTTCTGATGGTGAGTCATCATCTTGTTGGTGTCAGTGACTTATATATAGACAATTTTAGATGATCCGTCTTGTAATTTCATAAAGTTATAAATTGGTAATCCTCTCAATTACACGTAGATAATCAATTAAAAGCTTGTTTAGACTTAAGCACATATAAACAGTTATATGAATGACATGATATGATATTTAAGATAATGTTGTGTCATAATATAATATCTAACATGAAATAAGATATATGTTAATAGATGACATGATTTGTGATAATTAAAACCTTTAGTTAAAGATAATGTCCAATAACTTATACGGGACAAAAATCCCCCCTTTTTGATAATCACAAATCATGGAATTATCGAATTGCATAAAGTTCTCCCCCTTTTGGGATTAAAAATAAGTAATAGGAGAAAATAATAGGGAAATTGGAAATTAGGAACAATTAAATAACATTTAAAAAATGAGTACTTCAAAAAGAAACACAATAAAGAAGCCCTATAAAATTAAAAACAGTTCACACTACAAGATCAAGAGGTAGGGTCAAGGGGTGACTTATACTTATTAGAAGGATAAATATAAGTTTGATTAGGAGGCGTAATATGAAGATAATGAGGGTCCAAACAGATTGTGAGAGGAGGAGGAGTCACTCCTTCTAGAACTACAGAAGAAAGGGTAGGTTTTTGTTGAGAAAGAACCTGAGATGGAACAGTTTCTATGATGACTGGACTAATGTGAGATAATGTATGAGAAACAAACATTTGAGGTAGAGCATTGACAGAGCTAATAGGGCTGAGAGTTTCAGCAAGAGGTACTACAATTGCTTCACTCTGGACATGAAGATACAGTTTCAGTAGCTTGATGAATTCTTCAATGATCTCTGCACCATATTTCATGGCCTTCTCAAAATCATTCCTTATTTTCTATAAACATATCAAAAAAAGGAGTAAATTATTTGAGTTTCTGAATTTGATCCTTAAAGGCCTTTGTTACTGGAGGAAGAGTAAGATTTGTGGCTAAGTACTTGAACAAACGTTTCATTTGGTGCTTTGTGATGAGTTTGGAGAAAAAAATCATTAAGCCTTTTATTTAACTATTTCTGAGTGTGAGAAGCACTCAAAGTATAATACTTGACTTGATCATGCACTTTATCTGATGTATCATCAAGTTTGAATATACTTGCAATCAAAGCTTGAAATTACTCTTTGAACATTGAACTAACAACATCAAGATTTTTAGATTGAGAGGACTGAGCAGGTGGAGTAGAACTTGAATCTAGAGATGAAGAGGTGAGATCCTGAACTTCTTTCCTCATCTTGGAAAAATCAGGAGCTTTAAAATGTGAAACAAGGTTATCAATTCCATTCATGAATGTTTCCATTGTATTCCTATACTCTATGGTCAAATCATTGGCCCCAGTTGTCAACTTCTTGATATCATTTCTGATCTTGGTTTTGCTTGCCACAGTTTTCTCTACAGTTGTGATTAGATTTGGCTGAATCTATTTTATCACTAACATTGAAATAGTAGCAACATCAGCTTGAGAGAGACTAGTTGAAGCCTGAGAAGATCTAGAAGCACCAATGTGATTTACACCATCAACCATAGATATGATTACTTTTAAATTAACAGCCATCTCAGAATTCTGTCTCCTAGATTCATCAATCTCATACATCATTTGAGATTACACAGAATGTCTTACAGATGCATAGATTTCTTTTTTAAAAACTTCAAAATTGTATTTAGTGGCATAGTAACTATAAGTGGTCTCATCCACTAGTTCATTTTCAGCAAGCACAACAATTTCATCATAATAATCTTTATAATCCAAACCCAAATATACATAACCAGGATTCCTTATCTATTCATCAAGAATATCAGAATCCAAAGGAGAAATAATATAAAGACTTACTCTTACTATTTGATACTTTTCATCAGCATGACCAAATAGTACATGAGGATCCCCTAAGTGTCATATCTTAGGTTAGATGGCTCCCCCTCATTCAAGGATTCTTGGATAGATTTCTTTTCCTTAAGAATAATTATTTTCCTAGTGTACACAACTTGAGAAACAAGTTCATCTAGAGAAACATTTTCTTCTTGGGCAGCAACTTTTTAGAAACCCGACCATTTCATATATTACTATTACATCATTTTAAAGATAAAAACATAATATTATTACACATATAGGATCCAAAAGTTTAGTGTCTTGGGAAATCTAGGACTATACATTACAATTACAACATCGAGAATAAACTTTTTTTCCATTTCTTCTTCTCTAGCTTCTTATTGGAACTTGACCTCTCCTTAGTACATGTAGCCACCTGAGGATATTCATTAAAAGTGGTGAGATAGAAGCCCAGTAAGAGTATAGATAAGAACAATATAGCATGGGGTGAGTATATTCATAACATAGGCAAAGAATCATGAGAGGAATCATTAATAAAAGACTTGAAATATGGAAATGCATAAAAATGAAACATCATGTCTTAGTGTTTAAATACCACACATGATTGTGAAAAAATATATAATATTGTTCAAAAATCATTTCAAATTTACTCATGAGATTCATCAATTTACCCAATGCATTGGAGCGCTGTATAATTCCGGGCGCACCCGTCACATTTAAACATTCATATTGCGCTATATAATTACAGGCGCAGCCGTCACATCATAACATTATCATTTATCATGAATTCCACAATGAACATATAAAATAAATGAAAATAACAAACCCATAAAAAGTTATGGTTTTCATCTCATAATAACACATTTATAAACATTGGGTTCCCAAAATAAAGAGGGAATAACATATATGTTACAAGAACCGTCAATCTTGAATGAGGAGTAAAAGGTGTGTTCTTGAAAGAAGAGTTCTTTTGGAAAACATTTTTGTTTTCATAAATAATAGTGACAAAAATTTATATCCCAAAAAAGGAAATACAATGATGAAAAAAATATTTTTAAGGAGTAACCATATCAAAAAGGAGTGAAAGAGGGAGAACCTGAAGGATGAAAGTTGGTTTAGAGAATTTCCCCTTACCTTGTATCCGAACGCTTCCTTCACTTTTATGTCCTATATAATGAAATTATATTCATTAATTATAAATTTTAGAACCATTTATACATTAATAGGGGTCATTTTGGTTTCATTATGTTATTTTATGGGCCTTTTTATGAGTTGTAGAGTTTAAAAACATTGTTCGGGAATGTTCGTTTTTATGGTTTTCTGGAGCATTTCACATGTATTCATGAATTGAAGTTCGTGTGGAACATGGGTAAACATATAGAAAATATATTAAATGTTATTAATTATATTACATAATTTAAAATTATGTTAATATGAATTTCATTTTATACCATGTGGATGAATCATTAGATAGGAATTTAATGATGATCGTTTGGGTTAATTTGGGCGGTTTTTTGACCACAACGAACTTGTTTTGTTTACTCATCTAGTAATATGTACATAAGTTAGTTCTAGAACATAAAATAGGACATAATACATATATAATATTCTGTTTCAACCATAAAAATGGTTTCATGACCAGATCTGTAGGTAGAAATGGAAAAATAATACTTTTCGTTCTTGAAGGCGATAGATTAATACCTTACGAACAACATTTTATTTTATGAAATAAGAGGAAGTGGAGAAGGGGGTTGGATGGTATAATATCCCATTAGTATCATAAAATTACAATATATGTATGATAATGGAGTTACCATACCATTTGGACAAATATAGGTTGGGAGAGAATAAGAAAAGGACTTGAAATTGAAAGGGAATTAAAGGAAGGAGGAAGAGAAATTACCTTTTGAATCCTCCTCTTGAGATCCTCCTTAAAAGGCCTAATCTTGGTCTTTTCATGAGACCAGAAGATCTTGGACGTTGGGGAGGGGCTAGGGAAAATTCTTGGGAAGATTTTAGACAATTATTGAAGCTTTAGAGGTGTGGTTTTGGCAAGGGGAAGAGGAGGGGTTATTTATACATGAGGAGGGAGGCGTTTTTAGAATAAAATATTAAATAAAATAATATATCAAAGGTTAGACTTGTAATAGTAGTTTTTTGACATCCTAAATCATATATTAATTTAATATAATTCAGTTTAGGCTTTAAATCATATTTATAATTCGAATTCATTAATTTATTAAACGGAAAGTGAAAGAAAGAGAAGAAGACACTTTAAGAAATCACATTTTGACTTTAGGTTTTGGAAAGTTCTTTTTAGGTTTGAAAATTGAGTTATTGTATTTTAAGTAACCATTTATGAAATTTAATATAATTTTTCCAAACATAAAGTTATATAATGTTTATTTCATCATTACATCATTAATGATGCAATTTAGGATATACCAGTTATGTGAAAAACTGTATTTTTACTATTCACCAGAAAATTTCAGTATTTCAGAAAAATCCCAAAATTTCACCCTAATCATTTTTTGACGTGTATAATATAAAAATGAATTCCATTTTTCAAAAATAATTTTCTAAATATGATTAATTTAATATTTAATTAAAATCATAATTTACTTAAAAAATACAGTTTTTAAATTTAAAACTGATTTTATAATGCTTTCAAAAAGTACGTGGGGTCTTATAAAATTATCTAAAAACTAGAAGAAATAGATTTAATATTTTATGAACAGATTTTAAGAAAATAAAATTTCTTTTAAATTAATTAATTAATTATAATTAATTATTTATAACTTACAAAAATACCAAAACATTTACTATGGTCAAATTGTCACTTTCTAAGATGCCTAAATTTTATTTAATTATTCATGGGTAAGGTTAATATTGTTTGGAAAATGTACTATTCATAATGGTCGTACTACTATTCATAAGGGTAGGTGACTATTCATATGGGTAGGTTACTATTCACAAAAAATTATGTTTTTCTTATTGGACCCCAAAAATCATCTTGAACACAACCGTGTTTGCCAAATTTTTTGAAATTCCAAACAGAGAAGTGAAAAAATTATGTTTAAAGGTCACTTAGCACTTAGTAGTTCATTATGTTGTGTTTTCCTATGATTTTATAACATATTTTTAAGAAGATAATTTCTATTTAAATACTTTAGGTCATTAAAACCTTTAACAAGGATACCAGTATTAACTTCAGTAACCTCCATACTCACTGCATCTGGATTTTCATCAGGGTGACCTGAGTCACTATCACTTTCACTTTCACGAATTTCTTCATAATTACCATCTTCATTCTGCTCATCTTTGACTTGTTCTTTTCCTTCTTCCCTTCATGATTTTGAACCATTTTCACCGCTATCACATTCTTCCTCTTCATCTTCTTCATTGGAATCACTAACATACTCTACACTACCTTCAACTTAGGAATCTTCACTACCAGAGGATTTGAGAATAGGTTAATGAGAGGGTAAATCCAGAGGTGGACGTATAGGTGAAATAAATATTCTTTTCGATGGTCCAACAGTGTTTGGGTCAATTCGATCATCAAATGGTGATCCCATATCTCTAACAGGGTTAGTAGGTTCTTCTTCCTCATCTGAAGAATAGGTTACTTGTTCATATGGACCAAGACAAGGATCCACTAGATCCTTTGTTCTAATAGGATGATCTATGGGATTTAACTTCTTATACAATCTGTCTTCATCACCGACCCATTCTTTCTTCCAAGGATTCTAATTTATCTTCATCATTTTACAGATGTCAGTGCTTAAGCAGATTCCACTTCATTCACTAACTACTACATCCTCAGCTTCATTTACAGAGCCCTTCTCCTTTATCATAGATGAAATCATTCTTGAATAAAAGAGAGAATTATATTTACACCTAGGTTTTATCATTTCATTAATGTGGACCATCAGATATCTACAATGATTCCATTTAACATTTCTCTAAAGTAAATAAATAAAGTATACATATTGATACTTGAGAGAAGAAAAGTCCCCTTTCTTGGGACACAACTGATGTCGAATAAACTTAAAAATAATTCTGCACACACCATTCAATTCTGAGGCAATGGGTCTCATGTATTCTTTATTTCCAATTAGATCCTTTAGAGCTGTCTCATAACAGAAAAATAAACTTTCAGGAGGTGAAGTACAGTGATAATCATCAAACTTTACTTCATGAGGTACCTTAAGAAAGCCATCCCAATGCCTTAAAGTGAACGATATTCTATTCCCTTTCACAATCAACTTCATCCATATAACATCACTTCATTCTAATAGAAGTTAAAAATTCATATAAAACTTATACACCACCTTTGGATAAAATACTCTAACATTATTTTCAAACCATTCAATCCATCCTTAATCTTTCAGCACTTTCAAAAGCAAAGATTTAAATTCCAAGATCTATTCAACTAAAACATTCTTCTCTAATGTTATAACATGGTTTAACAGACTGGGATTCACAGGACCAGATGATTTTCTTGAATCCCCACTCTATTTTATGGAAGGATGAGACTCACCCTCTTCCAGATCTCACTTTACTCATGCCATTCCAATCAGTTCCGTTCTAATGTTAGAAGGTTAAAGGTTGGGAGTAGAGAAAGAGAAAGGTGGAAAAAATAGAGAGAGAGTATCAGTAATGATTGCAGAGTAGATCGATTCAAATTTACATCATTTAGGGATTTTAAGATTTTAGAATCGCAAAATCATGAACTGGGTTCACTGGAATTAATGAAACAATGTCTTTTTTGATAAAAACATACAATATATAAAATCAACGAGTCATCGGTGTTGGTATGAAAGACTTCACAAAACATCAATGGAGTGGTCTTGACAATGGTGTTAGCATGACAACAGTGTCAACATGACAACGGTGTCGGCATAAAAACTTCACAGATAAAGATTAAAAGGGAGATAAAATAGGGTCTTATTGATTGATCATTCCTAGCTCATGTATGATGTAATTTATCCTTTCATAGTTTAATGTATTAGAAAATATATTAGCGAGATGATATTCAGTTCTAATAAATTCTATAGTAATATCACCCTTTTGATAACGATCTCTCAAAAAGTGGTGTCTTACATCAATATGTTTCATTCTAGAGTGAGAAACTATATTCTTAGAGATGTTAATAGCACTTGTGTTGTCACATTTTATAGGTACATTTCTAAATTGATATCCATAGTCTAGAAGAGTGTGTTTTATCCACAAAATTTGTGCACAAAAGATACCAGTAGCTATGCATTCAACTTCAGTAGTAGATAGTACAACCGAATTTTGCTTCTTACTACACCATTAAACCAAAGTTTTTTTCCCAAAAAGTGGCATTTCCCAGAGGTGCGCTTTCTATCTAACTTACAACCTCCAAAATATTCATCAGAATAACTCACTATATAAAATTATTGTCTTTTGGGGTAAAGCAAGCCTAAATTGATAGTTTGTTTGAGGTATTTGAAAACTATTTTAACAACATTTAAGTCAGATTATTTTGGATTATCTTGAAAACGGGCACACTTACACACACTAAACATTATATCTAGCCTACTAGAAGTCTACTAGATTAGGCTTCTAATCATTCCTCTATAAATTTTTTGATTAACAGATTTACCATCTTTGTCAAGATCCAACTTATTAGTAGTTCTCATGGGCATGTCACTACTTTTAATGCTATCAAATACAAATCTTTTTAAAATATCTTCTGTATAATTACTTTAATTTAATGTGATACCTACTATATTTTGAAAAAATTTAAATCCAAGAAAGAATTTGATTTCACCCATTAAACCCATTTCAAATTCATTTTTCATCATTTTAGAAAATTCAATACATAAATAATTTCTTGGAGATCCAAAAATAATATCATCAACATAGATTTGGGCTACTAAAACATCTTTACACATTACCTTTATAAAAAGAGTAGTATCAACAATTCATTTTATAAAAACTTTTGAATTATGAAAATTGCCCAATCTATCATACCAAGATCTTGGAGCATGTTTAAAACCATATAAAGTTTTATTAATTTTGAAACATGATTTTCAAAATGAGGATTTTTAAAACCAGAGTGTTGTTCAACAGAAACATCCCCAACTATATATCCATTTAAGAATGCACTCTTGACATCCATTTAGTACAGTTTGAAATTAATATGGGCAGCATAACCAAGAAAGATTCTGATGCCTTCAAGTCTAGTAATAGGTGAAAATGTTTCTTCATAGTCAATGCCTTCTTCTTGAATATATAATAATGGAATTAATCTCTCATTGTTTCTAAAAATATTTCCAGCTTCATCTACTTTATTTCTAAACAACCACTTAGTTCATATGATCAAGGTATCTTTGGGTCTATCCATAAGATTCCAAACTTTATTTCTTTAAAATTGATTGAGTTCTTCTTACATAGCCATCACTTAAAATTCATCATTTACTGCATCATTGATATTTTTAGGTTCATGTTGTGATAAGAAGGCTTGATGTTCAACATGATTTCTGAGAGAATCTATAGTTTGTGTTCCTTTATCTAAGTCTCCAACAACAACATCTAATGGATGGGTTTTATGGATTCTAGTTGGTCTAGTAAATGTAGGACTATTTATTTCAGATTCATAATTTTGATCTGGTTTATTATTGACAGATTCTAGATAATTTCCAATTTTTTTTGATTTCACAGATTGCTTGACACAAGGATTATATGATTTTTCATTTATGTCTAGATTTGATATATCATCTTCAAGGTTGTATAGAAAGGTATTAGGATCATGTGTATCTGCTTCATTAAATTTGATTTGCACATATTGTTCCACACACTTGTTTCTTTTATTAAATACTATATAGGATTTACTAGAGGTTGAGTAACCTAGAAAGATTCCTTTGTCACTTTTGGATGTTAATTTGTCTAGATTTTATTTAGTGTTCAAAATATAAACTTTACATATAAACACATTAAAATAACATACTTTGGGTTTCCTATTATTCTATAACTCATATGAAGTCTTCCTAAGGATATGAATGTCTAAGACTCTGATTATTATATAACAAGATATATTAACAGCTTCATCCCTGAAGTAAATTGGTATGTCATATTCATTTAGTATAGTTTGGGCAATTTCTTCTGAGGTCCAATTTCTTATTTCTACAACTCCATTTTTTTGAGGTGTCATAGGGGTAGAGAAGTTATGATTATATCCATTTTGTGAGAAAAAAGATTCAAATTCCTGATTTTCAAACACACGACCATGATCACTTCTTAAAAATTTAATTTTAAGTCCACTATGTTTTTCTAAAATTTTAGTATACTTGGTGAAGTAAGTACATGTTTCAATTTTTTGATCTAAGAAATAAGTCCAAGTATACCTAGAATAGTCATCCACAAGAACATATACATAGTTCATCCCATTTAAACTAGAGACCCAATATGGTATAAACAAATCCATGTGAACCAACTCTAAAGGTTGATAAGTTGACACTTATATCTTTGATTTGAAAGAGATTTTATGTTGCTTTCCTTTTTGACAAGGATTGAAAACTTTATTTTCTAGAAACTTTAATTTGGGTAGATCCTTGACTAGGCCTTTTCTCATAATTTTTCTACGTGAGTGTACCATGAAATGTACTAATATTTTGTGCCTGAGCCAAGAATCTTTATGAAAGGAACTTAGACAAGATAAATTCTATGAGGATAATGTTTCTAAATTTATAGCATATACATTATCATTTTTAGAGCAGTAAATACTAAGTTATTCTTGGCATAAAAAACATGGTATGAATCATTTTTAAAATTTATAGTAAATCCATCATCACAAAGTTGAGATATACTAAGCATACTATACTTTAATCTATCAATATAAAGTACTTAGGAAATTGAAATAGAGTTAGAGTTACCAATATGTACTAGACTGATGATTTTACCATTACCATTGTCACCTATTATGATATATCCTCTGTCAATCTTGATAAGAATTTTGAAGCTTGAGTAGTCCCCTGTCATGTGTCTTGAACACCCACTATCCAAATACCACATATTTCTATAGGAACTCTTTAGGTAGTTTACCTACAAAATGATTTATCCAAGAAACTATTTTGGTACCCATATTTTTCTTGGTCCACAAAAATTACTATAAGAAGATTTAGGAACCCATAATTGTATTATGGGTTTTCGATATGCAGAATGTAGAATATTTGAAAAATAAACTTATTTTTTTCCAAAAGAACTGGATGTAGTAAAATATTTTTTAGAGCTGGATCTTGTAGTAAAAATATGTTTTTTGCATAAAGAAGAAGAATTTCCCGATTTGGTCCTAAAATGTGTTTTTGGTAGGTTTATTTGTCCTAGTTGATATACTATTTCAGATGATTACATAAGAGATATATGTTTACCAAGAATTTGTGCAAGTGTGTTTTTTTCCATTGGTAAAATTTTCAAGATCCTTCTTCAATTTCTCATTAGATAGATTTAATTCATTGTTTTCCTTGATTAGTTGATCATTATTTTATTTTTTAGTAGTAAGCTCATATTTCATAGTTATAGTAAGAGAATGTTGTTTCATTAAAGATTTAAACTAATCCTTTGGTTCATTACATGTCTCTTCCATCACGTTTCAATATTCAAATAATTCTTTACTTGACATATTCTCATACTAACTTTCATTTTCAGAATAGTAATAATGTTAAACTAGAGATTCTAAGATTACCTCATATGTGTTTTTTATAAAACACATATCTTGTATATCTTCTTTCTCATCAATAGAAGAAGCAGATTCCCTGGAGTTGTCCTCAGAGGTACTCCAAGTGGCCTTCATGGATTTCTTATATTTTATATCATTTTTATCATACATACTTTTTTATTTGAGCTTTGGACAATCAAATTTGAAAATTCCATTCCTTTTAAATTAGTTAAACACTATCTATTCTGATTTATCATTTCTCCTCCAATCCTTTTTCTATTTTCCCTTATTATTGTACCTTCCTTTGTAATTGGGATTTCTGAAAAACTTCTTTTCCTATAAAATTTCTTGAATCTCATGGACTACTAGGCCATTTATTCATCACTGTTTGAAGCTAATTCTTCACTACCTGATCTTTCAACAGAAGCTTGAACTTTCTCTTTGTCTTTATTTTTAGAGGTAGTAGTCTTGAAAGCTATAGACTTCCTATTAGGTTCAACATACTTCTCTTTGTTGACCTTTTGTTCTTATTTGAACATATTATTCTTTCCAATGAGTTATTTGATAAGTAATTTTCTGATGTCACATGATTCTCTAATTTCAAACAGAGGTTCCTCTCTATCTATCAAGTAAACATCTGAGAATCCTCATGATTTGTTCTTTGGCTGTGACCTCTCTTTTGAGAGAAATCTTTGTGTTGACAATTTCAATGAATTTGAGATACATATCAGAAATAGATTCATTAGTCTTTATTCTAAAATTATCATATTTAATAGTATAAGTATATAATATCACTTCATTTTAAACCGGCGTGGTGGAGTGGTCGAAGGCTCCGCTTCCCTCAGGGGAGGTCAGGGGTTCGAACCCTGTCAGGGGGTATGCTTTAAAAAGCATGTTCGCCACACGCGGTGCATGATTGAATGATGGTTACCCAAGTGTTTATGCGGCTCCGGCCCCCGTTGGGGAACTAGGCTTCACCCCTTGGGTGGGCCTGGGGAAGGTAGGGGATTTTCGGGCCACTGCATGCCTGACCACATAACCACTCGTGGGCTGGGCCATCACCCGCATTGTTTCCCGGCCCCTGCCTTTAAAAAAAAGAAAAAAAAGTATAATATCACTTATTTAGCATTAGATGTTCCCTCATGATAAACCGAAAAAGTGTCCCAAATTTCATGGGCAGTTTTAGTAGAAGAAATATGATTAAAATCTTAATCTCCTAAAGAAAAGTATAGATAATTCATTACTTTACAATTATTGTTACAGGTAGTCTTGGTAGGTTCATCCCAAGTGTTTCTAACAGTTCCAAGAATTGAATATTTACTTTCAATAGCAGTCCAAATTTTAAATCCCATGCTTTCTAGGTGTATTTTCATTTTAATCTCCCACTGATCATAGTTGGTTCCATTGTAAAGAGGTGGTTTATTAGTAACATCTCCTTCTACACGATTTTTCATAATATGAATTATAAATGGAATTCAAAGAGATAAAAATTTAGAAATAAAATAAAATTTAAGATCTCTGCAAGACAACTACAATCATAGTTTAACTAGATTTAACAAGCTTTGAAAACTAACAAAAGTTTTAAAAACAACCTATGATACCAAATTTGGTTAGAGTAGATTACTCAAGAGGGGGGTTAATTGAGTATCTATAAAAATTTATATTAAAATTAGTTCTTTGAAAAATTTCCCAGAATTAAAATTTAATCAAATTCAGTTTGTAGTGAATTTATAAAAGTCCCTAATGTTCAATTAATTTCCCAGAATATTGATTAGTTCTCAGCTATAATAATATGATGATTAATATAACTTTTTAAACCAACTTACTGGTTCAAAATTGATATTAAAACTTTCTAAAATAACTATCAAAGTTCAATTTAGTTTTATGAAATGGTGATAAAATAGAGAAAAACTAATGTGTAAAAACACAATAGGAATAAACAAGTGGTTAAGTCTCAATTAGAGGTTTATTCCTCTCCACCTGGTGATCACTTATCACCATGAATTTTATATTGATAAACAGTTTGATCAATACCATGGATTGGGGTACACAATACAAGGCTATATAGGTCACACCTAACCTCTACCACATTTATTCCTGGGAAAAACAACAAATAGTTCACACTTCATCTCTTACACTATTATATGTGGGATACATAAGATAATAAGTAGAGTGATATTGTGGATATTAGGTATCCTCCAATTATGAACAGATGTCTGTGTGTGTGTAACAGACAGATACAGATACTGATAAAAAAAATGTAAACAAAAGAACAAAACAGATCTGAAGATGTAGAATAGAGTTAGAAGTCTCTATGTTCTATGAAAAGAAGTTCTAGACTCATATGATGTAAGGAGAGTGAATTTTGAGTCCCCTTTTAGAATTAGGCTTCAAAATATAGTATCATAGACTCTATGGTTTGAAGGAGTGTGAAGTGTTCAACACTTTGGTTAGAAAGATGTTTGGTGCATTTTGGCAGGTCTTGGTCATCTTATTGATGTTCCTGTATGTTCTTGCTTTGAGTTCTTGGGATTTTGAAGAAGGCTCCAGTATTGTAGGAGTATTTTCAGTTCTTCTTTTCCTTTGTTTTCTTTTCATCATATTCCTCATCGCCTTTTAAACAATCCAGTATGTAATTCTATTATACTTTGTGATCCAGTAGGCATGAAGATCTCTCTACATTTATATACCTCATACTACCTACTTTTTTTAAAGTTTGGGGTTGAAGCCTCAATTTATTATTTAAAGAAAAGACATATTTAGACTGGGTAGAGGGTGACCCATTATATAGCCCGAAGGCCCAAAACCAAGTGGCCTGAATAGAAGGCTAAAGCCCATTTTTTTAGCCCAAAGGACCCCTCAGTGAAGAGTACTGCTACAGTACCACATTGCTATAGTACTTGCTATAGTTTAACCGCTGCTATAGTTCCTGATTCAATCCCTCTACTACAATAGTGTCACCACTACACAGTTCCACTACTTCTACATTACTGCTACAATGCCCCTTGCTACAGTACTGCTACAATACTCAGAAAATTGCCCCTTTCCAGATTTTATCTTGGGTCTTTTGGATGCCAAGCAGGAGCCTATACCACTAGGGTATAGGCTCGTTGGCACCTCATACTTTCTACTGAATGTATTACAGATAACATTAAATAATGTGAGAAACATTAATTTTTCTAAATATTACCGTTAGATATAAATTTTATTTAATAATAAAAAAACATATTTTATGACTATCAGTGAGTCACAAGTATCGGTGACTCATTTTCATCTATCTTTCATCATTGATCAGTTAGTATTGGTGACTCCATGTATCAGTGTGAGTCCTTTGCATCAATATCAGCAACTCATTTATAACTATCTTTGTGACACCCATCGATGAATCGCTTGAACTATCGGTGTGACCGATCAATGATGAGACAAATGAACTAACAATGACTCATATTAATGGCGAGTCCTTCATCCTATCGATGAGACAGTTGATCCAATGATGAATCATTTATAATTGATGGTGAGTCCTTGAATTAGTAGCATCATGCAACAGTAAGTCACTTGCACTAACGGTAGGTCGTTTTCATCAGTATAATGTGAAATAGTGAGTCCTTTTTAATGTTTTCATATCCAATGGTGAGTACTTTGTAATAGTGTTAGCTTCACATACATAAGAAATATTCATGTTTGATCTGTCTTTTAGTAAGACATATGTCTGATGGCAAGTAATCAGCTTTTTAGTGTCAGTGACCTATAAATAAAAAAATTTAGATGATCTGTCTTGTAATTTAATAACGTTTGAAACTGGTAATCCTCTTAATTAAACCTAGATAATCAATTAAAATCTTGTTTAGACTTAAGCACACATAAATAGTTATACGAATGACATGATCTGATATTCAAGATAATGTTGTGTCAAAATATAATATCTAACATGAAATAAGATACATGTTTATTGATGACATGATTTGTGATAATTCAAACCTTTAGTTAGAGATAGTGGACAACAAAATATATGGTACAACACTTATTAGTCAAGGATATTTTACAATACTATCACAAAGGTATGAGTTTAGCATCCAAGCCATCGTAGTAGTCAGGGACCACTTCCAAGACTATCATAGTGGACAAAGTCCATTACTAAACCGGGTTTAAACCCCATTCTAGTCTTGTATATATCATGAGATATAAATAATTACCCAATTAATTGGTGGGAGATATAGGTCCCACCCATAAAATAATTAAAACCATATATATATATATATGTGTTCCACAAGAACATAAAAAATTCTTTATATTAGAACCCATTAAAAGAAATAGGTTTCGTAAACATTTCATCATAACATAACCCATGGAAAAGAACTAGGTTTCATAAACATCATTCCATAATAAATATAAAACAACCCAATAAAGAGTAACTATGGTATCCTTTTATCATATTTCCATTAATGTATAAGTAACATCATATAATTTTATCTTAGATGAAAAATGATTTTGAAAGATCACATGAAAGAATTCTTAAGTAAAATGTCCTTTCTATTTTGAAATATTTTTTTTAAAAGACATACAATTTTAAAGGGAAATATTTTATTGGAAAATAATCTTAAAATATTATAAAGGAATATTAAAATAATTATGTAATTATGAAAAAAAGAAAATATTCTCATGCGGTATAAGTTAAATAACATTCCTTCCATATTTTTTTGTCAAATTCTCAAAGAACCTTGTTTAGAAAATGAAAACAAATATTCCTTTCAAACTATTTTTAAAAAAGTATAACCTTGTTAAAAGGATTATAAATAGTTGTAATAGAATATTAATTTTTTTTAGAATTTTTTATAAATTATATACATGGAAGAGAAAAATTCCCCAGTAGAGACATAAACCTAAATAATCCCTAATAATGATGAGATTGTGAAGTAAACCCTTACCACTTTGGTAACTTTTGAATTATAAAACCCATGAAAGAAAGTACTTATGATTTATAAGTATATCACATAACTTTAATGTTAATAATAATAAAATTAAATCATGGGTAGTATATACACCATACTATAAAAATAGGTGGTATATAAAACATATGTCCCAAAAAAATAAAAGTGAGATGAAAATACCTTACGTCAAGTATCTCCTTTCCTTATTCACATTAAAACCAATTTTTTTAGAAATACTTATTTTTTATATATTTATTACATAAAAATATATCTATAATATCATTTATTATTTATTTATAACATATTATCACTGATTTATTAATAACTTATTAAAATCACTGTTCTGGGTGATAACTGCTTCATTTTCAAAGTATGCTTCAATTCAGTAGTCTTGGTCCTTATATTTCAATCATGGTAACAAAATTTAAACAATTTCAATCACTGTATAAAAATAATATATATATTTAATATATAATTTTTTAATCATTCATAAAATTAGAGATATAAAAATGAACTACCCTATTCATTGAGATAGTATGCCGTACATATGCATGAATATTGTTTTAATTTTTTGATGGATAGAAAACAATAAATTTAAATGATAATTCTCCTTCAAAGAATCATTATTATATCACATATATCATATATATTCATCACATTCATACTTTTAGAATATATTTAAAACATAAATTAAAAACGAATCACATCGCATCATGGAGGTGGTTGTCTATATGTATGCACGAGCATCGTTAATATTTCACTAAATATTTGATGGTAAAAAGGTAGACATGATATTGTAATTATAAATGTATAATTATGTAATAAATTATGATATATAAACATTAAAACAATAATAATTACCATAAGTAAAATATGGTGATGAAAAATGAATTGTATCGCTACGTGGATACGGTAAGCCGTACATACGCATGTGTGATACTTTCAGTTCTCATTTGATTGGAAAGATGGTGTATAATGGTGCTTAAATAATCGTAATAAAATTTTATAATATTTTGAATAATGAATTTATTAGTTTATTATGAAAGCAAAACAAATTAATAGGATATTGAAGAAGAAATAAACATGAAAGTTTTTGTGAAACAATTACCTCTTCTATGGTGAAATTCCTTTTGATATATTCTTAAGGGATCTAGGGTTGGAATTTTGTGAATAAAAACACTTCTAGAATGTGTATAGGGAAGATTAGAAAATAATTGGGTATATTATGGAAAATATAAAGTGCTATAAGTTGTTAAATGAATTGTGTAAAGAGTTTCACATTTTTAATTGAGGTGAGGGGCACCTTTGGAATTTCTCAAAAGATTAATTTATAATAAATTAAATATCAATAAATATATCTCAAAATTGAAATTTATTTAAATATAAGCTGGGAGAGGGTTGTATTAACATCAAATAATATATTTAGACATGTTTAGTTTAATTTTAAACATTATCATTTTGATTAAAGCTCGGTTAACCTATTTTAATTTTAACTATGGTAACAACCTCTCCAATATTAAAAGGTTGTAATTTTTATTTAAAATTTTACAATTGGAACATAAATGAAAAATTTATGATGTTTTAGACCATACAATTTCCATTTTTTCTTTATTTAATATTTTTATGATTTTTAAATAATTTATAAAATATTATATTTTTAAAATATCATTATTGTCAATTTTGACACTATTCATTACTTTAACTTTAAAAAATATCAAGAAAAAAATATAACCTAGAAAAAAAAATATTTTAACACATCCATAATATGTCATATTAATCTATGAATTTCATATATCCCCTTAATTATCTCAATTTTAATTTATTTTAATATTTTTAATATCATTTATTTAATTTTCCCATTAAATGAATAATTACCACATCAGCATTACATAATCATTTAAAGTATTTATTTCATCACAAAAAATTTAAAATAAATTACCATGATTTTGAAAAATATTTTTTATTTCAAAATAATATTTATAGTTGAAAAAATATTCTTTGTAATATAATATTAAAAAATTTATGCCTATTAAAAACAAAGAGGGACAAATTTTTTACTTATCTGTAAATAAAATAGTATAATGGTCATAATCTTACCCATATATCTTCAAAAAGTCACAAATTCAATACTTGGATGATTATGGTCAATAAATAATCCTAAAATAATATTTTTTAAATTTTTGGTCATTTAATTGTTCTTATAATTTTATTTTTATTATTTTTAAAATCATTTTACTGTTTTTTCTTCTGCTTGCAAAAGAACTGCATCAATATTTCATAAGCCTTTAAGGTATTTATTTCATATATAATAATTAAAAACAAATTAATATCATAAAATTAAATAAATTAGTCTTAATATAATCTTTTATATTCATTCATTATGTATATTTACTAGTCAACACAACTTATTTAATTTATTATTTTGACCTTTCTAGCCTTATGTAAGCATTGCACAATCATTTGTATAAGATTATAGTCATATAAATCCAGAATTATAAATCATCAGTCCATATAATAATTTATAGATTATATTTAATAAAAACGACAATAAAATACTTTTTACCTCTGAATTATTTGCTATAAGATGCAGAATTTGACTTTAATAGTGTTGCAAATTTAGCGCTTCAACACTAAAATTGATTTTCATATTTATCATGAAATAAATTATAATTCGCATATTATGAATTATTTTTGCATGATATTTATATTATAATATAATACACGAGTCATTCCATAAGTTTTATACATTTTAATATCATAATTATTTCTTAACAATGTGACCAAATATACCGTAAAAAATGGAATTTTATTACCATTCACAAAAAAATTTACTTCTTAGAAAATTATAAAAAATTCTCCATAGATTAATTTTGAAATTATTATATCAAAATGAAGTTCATTTTGTGAGATAAATTTTCCAATAATTTCTGAAATTAACTATAATATTCACCCATAAAAAGAACAAAAACCCATTTTTGAAGGAAATGTATTTCTGAAGACTAAAATGACTTTAAGAAACAATTATGTTATTATTTTATAATATTCTACCAAATAATTTATATTAATTATGATCTATATATTTATTTCATAAATTATTTATTCTTATTCATACTTGCTAATTTAACAGATATATTATAATGTTCACATTTAAATAATAATTTTTTGTTGTTTGTTTAAGCTCAGTGTTACATATCTTATACAATATTGATCATAATATTTTTCTTTTAAAACCTATGGATATTACATTACACCCCTATAAATATTTTCTTAAAGACACAAATTGTGACTTTTCCAATGCTACACAAGCATTGAATTAACAATAATAAATGTTTTCAAATTTATCATGACATAATATTTAATTTATAATAAAATGATGATATTTTTAGTATACAATAATGATATTTATCTCCTAATATTGTAATAAAAGTTTAAAAAAAATTAATTCGTATTTATTTCTTGATGATGTCATAAAAGTTATGGTATTCATATAACAAGTATTTTTTAACCTTTAAATAAAAAATCACCTTTCTTAGAAATATACAAACTATACACTCTAAGATAAGTTATAGATGATAATAATAAAAAATGAAGTCCAATTTATAAAACTAAAATTATTAAATTTATACATTTACCTGTCAAATAAAAATGTATATATAAAATATTAAAAACCTCAAATCTAAACCAAATAGTTTTTTAGCCATAAATAATTGAATTAACATTCATTGTATTTTCTTAATTATTTCATTGGTGTGACTAAGTTATTTTACCAAAATATCCTTTAATTTCATTAATATTTTTTTTGATATCATTCTTGAAAAGTGTTAAATAAATAAAAAACTAAAAACAATTCCATTATAATAAATTGTATCTTCACAAGTGAATTTGTATATTTCTCCCAACAATAACATAATTTCATTTTTTTCAAATAAATTATTTATTCTTATAAAATGTTCATTTAAGATCTAAATAAATTTTATTTGTATCAATTGTATACTTGAAATTATGAATATGTAATATTGTACTCAATGACATTATACCATTTTAATTTTATTCATATATTGTATTATTTGTTTTCTTCTCATGTTGAAACATTTTAATTAAATATTATTATTATTGATAGACATATGTTCTTAGGAATTAATTTTTTTCCCAAAAACTAGGGTTGTTATAATTTCAATGAATTTTTTATCTTATTGAATATGTTTTTATTTTGTTTCTATTTTTATAAAAACTGCATCTCAATACATGTTTAGTGTTTTTATATTATGGTTGGATAAATCCATAATTAATTTTTTCCATCACACTAATTTCTAAATTTAAATGATCAAGGGAATAATGTGAGACCATATAGGTACCCCATCACAGGTCTTGGGATCTGGGTATTTGGGTCATGGTGTTAAAAAGAATATATATAACTATATATTATAAATCATTAGGGGCACAATTACATCAAAGAATATGAAAAAACCACAAACCAGCTAGTGGGAAGGTCATAGACCCCCCAAGGGATAACCCACCCATTATATAGGCACATTGACCCCCATACAATATCATCCCTAAGAACCTTTACATATTATATCCTAAAATGACGAAATCACCATTGTCATCCTGAAATATGCACTACCATATCTGTCACCACCGAACATGCCACCTGAATTCCAAAAAAAAACAAATAATACCAGTCAGTATCTTGCTAGAACATTGTACCATGTTGATACACACAACCGCCAGACGACAACCCCCTGAGTAGGGGTTTATCATTCCCATTTGGTAGTACACCACACAAAATGCGAGATTACTAATCCTTGAATTCACCTAGTTGTCACCAATGCGTCGACCGCAAGAACCTCACACCAGCCATCTTGCACACTAGCTGCCTTCGCATACTAGATTCGCCAACATCGTCTCTATGTGTCACCCACAAGAACCTTGCACTAGCCAGTCTGAACATAAAGTACCTTTACATGCACGATCCATCGTCAGAGAACCGACACACAACATTGATTTCCCCACTTTAGATAGCCGCCTCACAGCAAAGCTATAGCCACTAACACACCTCTTCCACCATCAAAAATAACACCGGGTGTTTCTTCCTCATTAGAGACCTCATGTGTTTCCCACTACTATCTCCGCACACAGCCCACCAGCAACCCCCACCAGCCACCAATCCTGTAATGACCCAGACTTTTGAATAATATTTTTTTTCCTAAAATATTATGTTTTAGTATGTCCCATTAATTAAAACTATATAAGAATAAATTGAAATGTAACTATTAGTTTTCAAACTTTATATGACCATTGGTCAATTATGACCAAAGATCAATATGACCATTGGAAACAATAATAATTTTAATGTTATAATTATTGTTTAAAAATTAAAATGATAATGGAAAATTAAATCAGAAAGAAGAGTATAAATCCTATACTAGTAGAATTGTTCCATACAAAGCCCATTTGTCTGAGCTCGAAAAAGAGTTATCTTTATCAGTTTTCACTCTGGACCAAGACCAATTCAAGACTCAACATGTAAATCTTGAAAAAAATAGTCTATGAGAGAAGTTCATGATCATCGAGATCATTACCAAAAACATGTTCACCGAACGACCCCATGAAAGCCCCACCATTGCACACCTTACCCTTAGGTCTTATACGGGTGTTATAAGGAGTTATTTAATAAGGTATTAGTTACTTATTGCATAATCCTTTTTATAAATAAAAGTCTCATTCCCTCAATTCTTTTATGAGAATATTCTTTCTTAAAAAAATGATGAATTTGATAAATTGATTTTTCAGGTAAAAATGGTACTTTTGAGATATATAAACATTATTATATTAAACTACGGGTTTTATTAATAATATTATAAAAACATTATTTTAAATTTTAATTATATAAGTTCCTTATCTGTAAATGATTATATAATCAGTTTGATAAGAGTTACATTTTTATATGATAAAACATAATGTGAATTTTTTAAAGAATTTATTTTATGTAATTAAGTAATTTTTGAAATAAATAATATTTTAATAAAATATTTTTATTAAATTAATTTTGTAAATAATAAATTGGTATATTATTTTTATGAAGTCAAATATGATTTTTATTAAGGTTTGATAACTATTTTGGTCATAGCCCATGAATTTTTAATATATGTAGGTTTTTATTTTAAAAGTAAAAATTCAAATATTTATAAAATTATTTAGATAAAATGAATATTATTTTTTTAATCATGATTTCAAAATTATCCAATGATTAATGTTTCATAATTTTATGAGACAGTCGAATTTTTGGGTAAAAATTAAATACTGTGTAAATAAAATGTGTTTTGTGACATCATAATGACCTAAAAATAATGTAATAGATATTATAATGGATATTCTAGGGCCAGTATATGTTTTCACATTAAAATAATATAATTTTATATTTTTTTACTAATTTTATAATGCCTTAGAGGACCCTCCAAAACATATAAAATATTTTAACATTTTAAAATGATTTCCTTGAAAGTGTGACACACCTCCACATAAGCAAGGACATTATTTTAATTAATTACGAAATTTCCCTTAAAAAATAATAAAAACCACTCCCCCTTTCCAGAAACAATGGGAAAAAACCATGGTATGGTTTGTGGTTTTGAATACTTTAGTGTGTAGTGTCCAAAACCTAAATAATAAATAATTCCCTCTCCATTAATATATATACCTAACTAATATCCCATTCCACTTCACTCAAACCATTTGGAGTTTCTAAAAAATCTACTATCAACTCCCTATAGTCCTCCCAAGGTTCCCCAAAATCCCATGAAGACTCTCTCAAGCCACTCTCAATCCTTTGGGATCACACATCCAAGTAAGGGATCCTCACTTTCCTCTCCTCATTTCAAATTCAAGAATCTTATTTGAAAGTAGTTCTTGTAATTTAGAATGGTTATTATGTAATTATTTAATAATAATTACATTACTTTCCATTTTATGTTATTTTTATGAGGGATCATTTATCTTCCCTCATTTTTACCCTTACAAAATCCATTACTACACCGAAATTTCGTCAGGGATCTTCCACCCTCCTCTTTTATCAAGCATTATTTTCATATTATGTATTTTAATTTCATTTATTCCTATGTTAGGGTATGTTATTAAATATCCTAATTACTGAAAATTGTATTCATAAATTCTGATATTCCCATTCAGTCTCATTTATCCCTCTTATGAACACTTATGTACACCCATTACCATGCTGAATTTCTGCAAGGGGTTCCCTCCTCATTTTTTCCAAGTTTCTTTATGTTGTTATACCCATTTTATTTTCAATTAAAAATATTGGGTTATGATTTCTTACCTCATATATAATGACCTCCTTATTTTTTAGTGATGATATACCACTTTATCTCTCATTAATTCCTTCGGTGTACACCCGTTACCATGCTGAAATTCCATAAGGGATTTCTCTCTTCTTATTTCCATTCAAGCATTTCTTCCATATTATGCATCTAAAGTCCTTTTAATATGTTGGTATATTATGTTACATGATCCCCTTATTGTCTATTTCATGTATAAATTATGTTATACCAAATTTTATTTCATCAACCCAACTTATGAATTTTAATATGATGCCATTATGCTGTCAAAACTGCACTGCGACTTTCCAAGCCAAAATCACTATGTAGTGAATACTATACCCATTTCTCTATCAAGGGTATTCACCTTTATGAACATATACTTATGGATTGGTAATTACATGTATTTATTACACATTACATTATTTTGTAATAACTTATGATGTTGAATGATTCCATGTTATATTATCTATGTGGCACACTTATATGTGAAATGAAATGTTTATGAAGGGTGAACCCTGATAACGCTCCAATGCATTTGGTAATTTTTAATATATTGATACTTCATGTGAAATTGGGGTTTTATCATGATAATTCATGTGCAATGAGGGTTTAATCATGCTATTTCATGATCAATGAGAATTTACTCAAGCTAATCCACGTGCAATGAGCCTTGACTCATGCTAATATCATATTATATATTGTTACCACAGTTCCATGTTATGATAACCATGATATATCATGACTTTATGTTCACGTTTCTCTTTTGATATATTTATATTCCAATTTCATAACATTTATTGTATTCTTCATGTTATTCCTTGTTTACTACATTACTGGGATTTATAGCTCACCCCTTTCTTATATATGTCATCAGGTTATCCCATGAAATGATAAGTACGAAAAAATATCGTGGCCATATCTAGTATGTTTGAAATAAAGATGTCAAATTTCATGTTTTAAGTTATTATGTAATGTTCCTAATTTCCCAAGACACTATACCTCTCAATCCTTATTGTTTTATTAGGTGGAAGTTTATGTAATAAATGATGTTGAAGTGTGTAATAAAGATTCGGGTTGTAATAGTTGGCATCAGATGATAGGTTTTGTAATTTTTATATTAGGATTATAAAACTCTAGTGAAAGCCTTAGGTATAAGACTATGTATAAGAAAAACATCCCTAAATTTTCGTGAGTATAGAGTAAGTGGTTTATCATATAAATACATCCTTTTCTAGATATGAATAAGTAGAGGTTCCTCTGGCATAGAAGTATCTAGGGATAAAAACAAAAAAAAAATACTTTGAGCTAGAATCAAATGGGAAATGGTGCACAAAAACTGGCCTTGCTATACTATTGGTTCGACACTCCTAGGGGATATGATTCAGTAAATTCATAAGCATAGTATAAACCATTATTAAGTTAACAAAAAAATTCCCCTAAGAATATATTTCATGAAATAGATTATGGATAACCTAGATTGAAACTTAGGGCATCATAAGTTAGAATATACTATACAGGTTTATCCTTCGATGTCTAATTTTTTTTACATTCTTATTAACTAAGTATTCAAATGCCTTAATTGTATTTTATTTCTCTTAGTTAAAACATGGAAGAAGGAAGATCACGAACAATTGTTCTCTCAATTCCTAAAGAACTACTTGGAGAGATTATCTTGAAGTCATGCTCAGATGACTTTGAAAATTTTTCAAATATAAAAGTTACATGAAGACAACATTACGAGAAATCCAATACCTATATCATTGCATGATTCTTTCAAGGATCAAGTACCATCTATTGGAGAATCTTTCACTCTCAACTTTCTTACCATGCTAAGCGTGGAGAGTACCATCAGGGTCTTTTCAAATTATTCAACTTATTTCAAAATTATGATGCACTAAATAATTATCTATATGTTACAGAAGATGGATACCTCTTAGAAGCCTATATGTATCAAATTATAGATTTCTGTCTTTGAGGAAATACAAAAACTGATTTACCAAAACCCTATTTTGAAATATTTGAAGATGAATCAGTAAAAAGTTTTTATAGAAAAGTTGATCAAGATGAGGACTCAAAATTATATATAAAAAATACCTTTCTAATGATTTATCAATGTTTCCATCGATATAATCGAAGATGGATAAGGAGTTTTTTGAAAAAGGAAGTAGATGATTTTGAAAATATCCTGAGGTAACATTGTGATTCCTGAACCCTTTCTACTTTAAGGAATTCTAATGGGAAGGACTAAAGACCTCATTGAAGAGGTGAAGGAAAAGTAATTCCACCTGTTTTCACTTTAGTATATAAAATGAAATTTCAGGGGTGAAATTTCTTAAGGGGGAAGAATGTAAAGACCCAAAATTTTGAAAAATATTTTTTTCCCTGAAGTTGTATGTTTTACTGTGTCCCATTAATTAAAATTATATAAGTTTAAATTGAAATGTAACTATTAGTTTTTTAACATTATATTACCATTGGTCTATTATGACTAAAGATAAATATGAGCGTTGGAAACAATAATAATTTTAATGTTATAATTATTGTTTATAAATAGAAATGAAAATGGAAAAATTAATTTAGAAAGAAGAGTCGAGGGCCTCTACAAGTATAATTGTTCGATACGAAGCCCATTTTCCAGAGCTCGGGAATGAGGTATCATCATTGGGATTCTCTCTGGACCAACCCCAATATATGATTCAACATGTAAAGCTTGAATTAAATATCCTATGGGATAAGTTCAAGCTCATTGAGATGACAACGCAAAACATGTTCATCGAACGACCCCATGAAATCCCCACCATCAAACACCTTACCCTTAGGTCTTATGCATGTTTTATAAGGGGTTATGTAATAAGTTTTTAGCTACTTATTTTTAATACCTTTTTATAAAGAAAAGTATTATTACATCAATTCCTTTATGATAATAGTCTTTCTTAAAAAATGATGAATTTGATAAATTGATTTTTCAGGTAAAAATGGTACTTTGGGGAAATATATACATTATTATATTAAGCTAAGGTTTTTATTAATAATATTATAAAAAAAATTATTATAAATATGGATTATATTAGTTCATTATCTGTAAATGATTAGGTAATTAGTTTGATAAGAGTTAAAAATTTTAGACGATAAAACATAAATTTTATTTTTTAAATAATTTATTTTAAGGAATTAATAAATTTTTGAAATAATTAATATTTTAATAAATTAATTTTATAAAATTAATTTTTTTATTAATAAATGAGTATATAAGTTTTATGAAGTCAAATGTGATTTTTAATAAGGTTTGAAAATTGTTTTTGTCAAAACATATGAATTTTCAATAAATATCGGGTTTTATTTTAAAAGTAAAAATTAACATATTTATAAAATTATTTAGATAAAATGAATATTACTTTTTGAATCAATATGTCGAAATTATCCAATGGTGAATTTTTCATTATTTTTTGAGATAATTGAATTTTTGGGTAAAAATTGAATACCATATAAATAAAATAGGTGTTTTATCACATCATAATGACCCCAAAATGATGTAATAAATACTATAATGGTTATTATAGGACCAATATATGTTTTCAATTAAAATAATGTGATTTTATTTTTTTACTTATTTTATAATGCCTTAGTCGACCCTACAATTCTTATAAAATAATTTAACATTTTAAAATGATTTCATTGAGAGTGTGACTCACCTCCACATAAGCGAGAACATTATTTTAATTAATTCGGACATTTAACTTATAAAATTATAAAAAAATTTCCATTTTATATAAAACATGGGTAAAAACTATGATATGGTTTTTTGTTTTTAATATTTTATTGTGTAGTGTCCAAAAAACAAATAATAAAAATTCCCTCTCCTTTCCTATATAAACTCACCCAATCACCAATTCCTCTTCACTAAAACCATTTTGAGATCATCAAAACTCTAATATCCACACCATACAGTCTTACCTATTTTCCTCAGGCTACCAAGAATCCTCTCTCAAGCTTATCCCAATCCTTTGAGATAACACATCCAAGTAAGGGATCCTCACTTTATTCTCCTCCTTTCAAATTCAAGCATCTTATTTCAAAGTAGTCAATGTAATTTAGAATGGTTATAATGTAATTATTTAATAATTATTATATTAATTTATATTTTATGTTATTTTAAGGATGTATCATTTATCCTCACTCATTTTGACTCTTACCCTATGCTGAAATTTGGTAAGGGATCTTCTACCCTCCTCTTTTATTAATCATTATTTTAATGTCATGTCTTTTAATTTAATTTATTAAAATGTTGGAATATGTTATTAAATATCATAATTACATAAAATTTTATTTATAAATTATTATTTTTACTTTAACTATCATTTATCCCTCTTATGAATTCTTATGTACACCCGTTACCATGCCAAATTTCCGTAAGGGATTCCTTCCTCATTTTTGTCCATGTTTCTTTATGTTGTAGTACCGTTATTATTTTCAATTAAAAATGTTGGGGTATTATTTATCACCTTCCCAATAATTCCCTAATTATGTTTTAATGATGATATACCACTTTCTATCTCATTAATACCTTCCTTCTACACCTGTTACAATGCTGAAATTCTGTATGGGATTTCTCTCTTGTAATTTCCATTCAAGAATTTATTCCATATTATGCATATAAATTCCATTTAATATATTGGGATATTATGTTACATGATCCCATTATTGTATATTTAATGTATACATTATGATTTACCCATTTATTTTTCATGAACCCAACTTATGAATTTCCATATGACGCCGTTATGCTGCCGAAACAACACCACGATTTTCCAAGCCAAAATCATCGTGTAGTGAATACCATACCCATCTCTCTATCAATGGTATTCACATTTATGCACATATACTTATTTAATTGTACTTAAATTTATTTATTCCACATTCCTTGATCATGGAATAACTTATGATGTTTACTTATTCTATGTTATATGATATATGTGGCACACATATTCAGGAAATGAAATGTTTATGAAGGGTGCACCCTAATAGAGCTCCAATGCATTGGGTAATGTTCAGTATCATTATAATCCATGTAAAATGAGGATTTATTCATGATAATACATGTGAAATGAGCCTTGGATCATGCTAATATCTTGTTGTATGTTGTTTCCACATTTTCATGTTACGATAAGCATGCTATATCATTCCGTTATGTTCCTGTTTCTACTGTGCTCCATTGATATTCCTATTGCCTAACATGTATTTTATTCTTCATGTTATGCCTTATTTACTCCCTTACTGGGATTTATAGCTAACCCATTTCTTATGTATGTTCTTAGGTTATCCCATGCAATTCTAATTATGAAGGACTGTTGTGGTCATGTCAAAGAAGTTTGAAATAAAGATGTTGTATTTCATGTTTTAAGTTGTTATGTAGTGTTAAACATTTCCCAATACATTAGACCTCTTGATCACTGGAGTTGTTTTAAGTTATTGTTTATGTAATAAATCATGTTTAAGTATGTAATAAAGTCTATGGTTGTTATACATACACCCTACCCTGACAAGTCACGTAAGAGTTCTCCCCTATGTTTTGTCACCAACCATGTAATGCACACTCCCCAAACGAAATCATCATCCCTACAAATTGACACCCTCTATTCAAGCCACATTGCATGAACTCTCTTCATCCACTTGGAAATGGCCATGAATATCTCTCATGCGGTGCAGTCTAACAGGCGGTCTTATAACATAAGACCAAACCCTAGATGAATTTAAAAGAATATATATAATTAATGTAAAAGGTATACTAAAATAGTTATGTTTGTCTATAAATTATTTGTATTAATATATGCATGTTTTAGGCATATATATATATATATACATATGTCATTTTTGTATGAATATATATTTTTTCTATAATAGTATAAGTTTATATACTTGTTAATGAAGATAAAAATATACCCTCAATGTTTTAAAAATTATGAAATACAATTTAACAATTATGTCTTCCATTTTTGGAATATATATAAGAAATAAAAATTAAAAATTATTTGTATTGTGTTTAAATATATATAAAAATAAATCATCTTATATGTTTTTATAAAAACATTATAGATGATTAATAAAAAATTTATAATTTCATATAGATATATATTTTGTTTGATGTTTATAGATATTTAATAATGCACACACACAAACACAGAAATATAAGTATTAAAAATGAAATGATATACGTGTAGTGTTTTTAACTCAAATTAAATAGTTACCTTCTAAAATAATTTATATAAATTTTGATATATGTAAAATGGTAGAGTATATTTCATAAGGCTATTATAAAATGGAGTCTGATTTAATAAGTAAAAATGTGTCATTATTTTTTCCACATTGGAAAATAAATATTTTAGATATGGTGGTGCACAGAAGTCAAATTCAAGATATATTCTTAAATTTATAAAATTATAATTTAATATTTTTATGGACATGAGAAATAAATTTTAAAATTAACAAACACACACATTCACATGGGGTTTCTCATGCATGAGACATCTTTGGAATTCTTAGAATTATTGTGAACAACTAGCTTATCACATCATTGAAAATTGTTTCCTTTACTAATGCATGAGCATGGTGTTTAATTGAAATAGGGTTTCAATTGAAAGGGTACTACTAGAGGAGATCACTAGTCACACATAAATACATAATAATGGAACACATCATCAACGAATGGGTGTACTAATGTGAAATTTGAATGAAATTGATATGTAAGATGGATTATGAATACCTACACATGTTTTGTTTTTGTTTTTAGGTGAGAAACCTATTTTTTAGAAGAAATAAGTGTGAGGTATTGTTTAATTAGGGAGGGTGGAGGGGGGGGGGGGTTGGCTCTAAAAAAGCCATAAAATATTGGGCCTTTGTAATTTTTGATGTTTTCACTAGGTTAGTGGGATGTGGGATAAACCTTGAGGAAGTGGATTAGTTTGTTCAAACTAGCCATTTTGTGTGTATGTTGTTTCTGATTCTTGTAACACCTTAATAAACAACCTAGACTTTTTATGAGAACAACAAAAATGATAAATAAAATTTCTTAAAATAATCATAAAAAAACCTCCGAATTGTACTATTATTTTAAAAAATTCATTTTTTATAGCTAACGAGATTGAATATTTCTCATAATCCCACATTCAATAGACTGTAGTATTTTGATATGCTAAAAAAAGTAAAACCACATAGATGGATCCATTAACCCCAAGTTTCACATCAAATAAGCTAAAAATTGATAAATATCTAAAATGATATAAAATATTTCCATAATTTATAATTTCCTGATCATTATGAGTTGAAACACTTGAGTATCATTAATTATCATGAAATGATAAGGTCCTAATATTTAAAAAATATAAAGTACCAAAATAATGAGATGTATCCCACTACGTAACACTAAGAAATATAACTCATTAGAAAAATAATTTTTCATTAAAATTAAGGATCTAAAACACCTAACCCACTGACATCATTGTATCATAACATTAAAACTACATACACATTGGCACTAAATTAATTTATAAGGATTGAGTAGTTTGCCATGTAATATTTCTTCAAGTACAAAAAACACTCATAAAAAATATACTGTACTTTTAGTAAATCATGTTAGGGAAGAAATTCATAATATCTCTATAAATCCAATTTTTTGAGTACACCAAGACTACCTAAGTTACATTTATATCTTAATAAAATAAAACACCCATTATATAAAAATAACAATGTAGTTGGTTCTTGACACACTAAAAATGGGCCGAAAATTGATCACCATAGTTGGAGAACAATCTATATTTAAATACCTTACGGTATTACATTATTATATATCCTAAATTGGTTGGTAAAACTATGAATTCTCAAACATATATTACAAACCTGATAACTATTGATCATTACATACTCACTACAATATAATCATACAAATATTGTAATCCAACATCCTCCTGGATGAGGAGGTTTGTCTGATGACCTTGACCATTGATTAATTATATACATAGACACTCATTTTTTATAATATATGGGATCTTGGAATCATATATATTGATTATATCATCCACTAAGTATGAAAATTTAAATTAAACTTATAAAACTTTCGATAAGTCACATTATGATACTGGATGTTCAATGATCTATCTTAATCAATATAAGATGCAGTAATGTCTAACCCAATCAATGTTAGAAAAAGTATATATGATAAAGTTGGAATATTTTCATATAACCAAGTTAGATCATTTAGTGTAAATTGATATCCCAAAATTCTCTATTTTATTCTAAAAATTTTTTCACTCCAAAGATCATCTAGTACAATTACACTTCGATATCACTCATCATGAATTCTATGAATGTTATGTTAGTCCTAAATAATATTCTTGATAACTCTTAACTCTCATATCACTCTAACATGGATCATATATGGATAAAAATTTATCATATTTATTACCCTATCAAGAATTGAATCCTCAACACCATTTTTGATTTCTCATGCATCACTTATTATTCTACTTTTACCCCATTTTTCTAGTAACCTCATAAACTTCCTAACATTTTAAACAATCAAAATTCGATATAAAAATAATATTAGTGGTTAACTAATCACCATGGAGACATAGAAATATAAAAAAAAACCAAATAAAATTATTTTAAAACAACTTATAAATTATTATGATTAAATGTTATCAAAATTTATATGCACCCCATAAAATAACCTAAAGAAAGAACCAAAAAATCTCCATAAACAACTTTCTACAATAGATTAAAAAATATACTAGTTAGTAACAACTTACTTATAAATATGAATGTATTTGTCACAATCTACATGTTATATTATTAATGGGAACCCATTCATAAATGGGGTTCAATATACGAAATAGAGGGGCCCAAATTTCCCAAACACATTCTTTTATAATTTCTTGAGTACCAAGAGAGTCCTTGAATAATCATTTGTCATCATAATGGTTTCGGGTGGTTTTAACATTAAAATACAATTTATGAAATAATTATATGATATTAATATTAATGATTCAAAAATTTAATTAAAATTATAAATTTTATATTAATCTAGAATTATGTCTGATATTCTATAATTCTATGATATATTTTAAATTTTCATAATTTTAGTTTAATTTTTTCTTTTTGTTTTATATTAAGCATGATAAATGTGATAATTGAAATAATTTTTTTTTAAAACCTCAATACGTAAGGAAATTACTAAATGCCACTAAAAATGTGTTTTTTTCAAACATAATTAAATTTCTGATATATTCAGTACTAATAGGAAATATATTATGTATTATTATTGAATAATTCATTCACACCATTTTTCTTATTCATTATAGTGAAAAAATTATGTATCATCATAAGTTTAGAAAATATATTACATAATTATTTTTAAACATATTTTAAAAACATACATATTGAATAAAATATTTATATATTACATTTAACTCAGATAATATAATACATATCCAAAATTTTCACATATAAAGATATTAGATATCATAATTTTATAATAGGAAACATATTATGAGTCATGACTTTATATATTGAATATTTTATATATTATAAAAACATATTTATCATCAATATATTATGAATCAAATTTTTTTATCATAGGGAAATATATTACCCACCATCAAATAATTTTTTCCATGGATCTGGTAATGGAAAACATCTTACACATAATGAAAATATCTTATGTATCCTATATAAATATTGAATATTTCAGATTGAGTACTTCCTTTGTTTATTTTTATCTTGTAGAATATCTTACACATTCCTATGTAAAGTATGCACAATATATATCCATTTTCACGATTTTCCATTTTATACTATGTAAAAATATTCATATTTATCTATTAAAAATAATTTTTTTAATCCTAAATTAATTAAATATTGAATTTAAAATGATAATAAGAATACCTTAATTACTAAAAGATTTCATGTTTTATTTAATGAGTTTAAATTATTATTATTGATGGTATATATACACTACTATTATAAATGGGAATTTTCGTAGGTTTTATGGTGTTTTAATAGGGATTTCTCGATATTATTTCATCATGATGTGAAATTTATTATTCTAAACCAATGAAGAATATTATATTCTATTTTTCTTTCTTCTCAAACTCATATGATAAAAAGCCCCACCCTTTGATTTAAGTGAGACCCTTTAAAATTGGATTGAGTTCACCATTGTGAGAATAGGTTTGTAATAATATTTTCATTTTTCTCTTTTTTTGTGTGACGGTTGTTGATTTTTTTACTATAATTGATTTATATATGCTTATTTTATCTTCTGGAGTAATGTTCACAGACATATTTCTAAGATCCCTTGAATAATGTTATAATATTGATTTTATGTAATGTTTTTTTTTGATTATTGGGTGTTCTAATCTTGTGGGGGGAGGGAAGAATATGTCAAAAACTCTATTTAAGGAATTATTAATTGAATGGTGACAATAAATCATAAAGGGAAAGGGTTTCATGCATTTTCTAGACTTTAATGTTTCCTATGTAATTATTGATATTTTTTGTTGTGGTTTATCTCATTTTTTATATTGTATAAGTATCATGTCATATTTATAATAGTATAATTATTTATAGATAGTTATGAAAGTGAAATATATATAAACTGGGATAATAGATTTATTATTTGTTTGATTTTGGGTTCTCAATGTTATAGTTGATGTATTTTTATGTTTTCATGTTATATAGTGCTCATATGTTTTTTCTAAAATGTATTCCATAAATATTGTTAAAACTATTTGTGATTTAATAATAGAAAATAAGTTATTATTATTATTATTAGAATCCCTGATGTGTATTGATGAACAATATAAGATAATATGGCTTGGGAATTTACAACTGGATTATTTTGGGGGTAGGTATCTCATCGGCATGTCATTTATAGAAGGTTGAGTTGGGGTTTCTCTAAATTTAATAGTGATGAGTTGAAAATGAGAGATGAAAGAATTTGTAAATCTATTGTAAGGAAAATGATTTATGCATTGTGAAATAGAGCACGATGTGATGGAATGAGGTCATCAAAATGAATATAATGATTTTATTATTACGATTCTTTGATGGATAAAGTCAATTAAATTATAGGATATTAATTACAACTAAAGAGGGAACTAGATTTTTGCTATCTGGGATAATCGTGGGAACATTAATGAAATATTTAACATAATATGGATGATAAATAATGTGTAATGATATTTTATTTATTTTTAACTATGTAATTGTTGATTATGTGTCTACAATCTATTTATAGTTTTGTTTTTTCTTTTAGTAATGCTGTATTGGCAATTGATTTTTTGTGTGTCTGTTTTTTGAAATTATTGAAGGGTTTTTGATATATGATGATGTAAATGGGGGATTTTATAGTGGAATTAGAAAGGATGGGATGTGTCATGTCATGTACAATAATAGGAGATAAAATGTCTTAACATTTAGTATTTATTATAAAAAAACCATACTCGGTACTAATATGGTGATACATGGTGGGGTTCTTGAATAGTTGGAAGAGGGAATGAGATTTAGGTTCTATATATTCATGGTATCCTACTATGATGAGGAGAATGTGGATATGTGTTTATTAGTGTGGGACATACATGGAAGGGGGAGGGCATGAGGTTAATTCCCTTCATGGTTTTGTTACCTTATAGATTTATGGTTGGAAGGTGAATAACTATTGATGTGGGTGTGGATATATGATGATGATGTATGTGGTAGTAGAATGGTGGTTATGGTTGGGATGTTATGGATGTTGATATGGTCTATGGTGGTTATTTTTGGATTGGAGTGATGGCATATGATATGTTACTGATTTTCTTCCATTCTCACATAACTGGTTATTTAATGAGGGGTTATATCATCTTATCACCATTGGTTTGAGTTTTATTATTCTATAATATGAATGGTTGGTGTGGTGAAAATTTCTAGAACCTTTTAATATGTATTTTTTATGATGGTTATGGAGTTTACAATATTTCTTGTTTATTGGTCTTGGAATATTTTGGAAGTCTGGATTAGGGAATTTTATGAGAATTTAAATAGAAATTTTGGAAATTTGGGTGAATGATGGGGAGAATGAAGAACATTTTTTATATTTCTAATTCTAATATGAACTTATATTTTTCATCATGCTTTTCTTAGTTGATATCTCTCTTTCTTACTCTTATAATTTTATTTTACATGAATGCTGATTTGGTTAGAAAAATACTCCAACAAAGTAATCTCTAGTGATCACCACACTATAGTTTTTAATGTGCTTTGTAAGAATGTCTATGGGAGATGTGAGATACTATTTTTCTATCTTTCATAGATATATAAAATGATTTTATGTTTTTATAGGTCTCAATTTCATGAATTTATGATGATTATATAGAATATATGTGACATTTGGGCAAGGATAATATAGTTGTTTCATAATAGAAATATATTATTGTTTATTAGTGGTCCAATTTTATTAATTTTGAGGATTAATGATGGTAATTCCACCCATAAGTTTATATTATACCATTTTTACTAGTTATTAACCTAGGTTTTATTGAAGATAGGCTTTAGGGGTCACCCTTAAATTCACTATAGTCCTAAGAGGGGTTGTAGAGGTTTTATGTCAAGAATATATGGTATAAATTCTTTTTATGAAGAGTTAGGGTTGTGGTTTGAATTAGGAAAATGTGAGTATTACAAGGGAGTTGTTGGGAATTGGTGAATTTTGAGGTAAAATTTTTATGAGGATAAAAAGTACTAGTGTTGACATAAATATTTGGGCCCCCATGTGATTTGAATCAAGGAATCTTACAAACTATAGAAAATTATTATATGATAATGTATCTATTTTAGTATAGAGATCATATGGAGGTATATGCATCTTTGTAATTAGTATTAAACACATATATGATTAAGATTCCATCTATTCTCTATGAATGTTGTTATGTACTATAGTTTTTGATAGTTTATAATTTTTCATTGATGAAGTGATTTTTTTTGTGATTAACATGAATTTACAGTTTAAATAAATTCTTTCTAAAAAAGTAATGTGTTTTTCCTACCTAATATAATATTTTTTCTCTTAATATTGTTTGAATTATAATTGCAGAGATATATAGTATGTTTATTAACTTCTATAATATTTGAAACTATTTGTAAGCCATGTTTAATATGTTTCTATTATAAGAAATTACTAATTTATAAGATCCATTATGAAAATAAATTCTTTTAATAAATTCCAAGTTAATATATTTTAAGAATCCTTTTAGAACCCTTCTTTAGAAGTTATTAATTTTGATTTGATTTTTTGTATAGTAGGTTATATTTAAATCCCAAAAAATTATATGCATGTGTTTACGAATCATTGTAGAAATGGATTTTGGTCCTATAGTTATATAATTTATTGAAGATGACCATTTTTTTAGAAATAACCCATTAAATTTTTAATAAATATATCATGAATGAAGAACATTTTATCCTTACAATCGTGTCTCAAAATTTTCATCACTAAAAAATTTATGTGTCAAATAAAAACTGTAAATGCTAGGTCTTATGTAGTTTATTGAAATAATGGTGAAAATATGTAAAAGTAAAAAAATATTGGAAAAGATATGTGATATAAAAAAAGTAAAATATGGATTATTTATTATTGGTAGTAAGTATAATGAATAATAGTTGACTGTGTTGACTATTGTTGATGCATTCTAAAATTAATGTTATATGTTATCCTTATGATCCTCATTGAATAAATAACTTCTATAGAGTTTTCAAGAAAGTTTGTGGGTTGAGCTTGTTTCACCTTGATATGAAAGTAAAATTATAATACACTTATATAAAATGAAATAATATTTCACTCATGATATATTTTTTAATTTATGTTTAGTATGATCATATCCAACATGACTTATGATAATAATGAATAAGAATTTTATA
Organism: Viscum album; assembly: GCA_963277665.1. Taxonomy (NCBI): domain Eukaryota; kingdom Viridiplantae; phylum Streptophyta; class Magnoliopsida; order Santalales; family Viscaceae; genus Viscum; species Viscum album. The sequence continues at coordinate 1,721,464,314 of OY728141.1, forward strand.
TTTCATGATCTATAGAAAATTGTAAATAATATTATTGATGTGAAAGGAATAATGATTTCTCTAAAAAATAATTTAGTGAATTTTTTTGTTGATCATGATGTACAATTTAATAACCATGTTATAAATTTTATGATCTATTTTATCAAATACATATTTTATAAACCATATCATGATTGTCTAAATGATGAGAAATATTAAGAATTCCCATTATTAAAAAATATTTCTAGGTATTTTATGATATTTTATTATCGTATAAATCATTTAATCATTTTTAGTGATGTTTTCTGATATTGTGATTATTTTCACTTTTAGTAATTTAATTAACATGATCGTATTCCATTAAATGAAAATAATTTAATTAATTTAATAAATTAGTTTCTAAAAAATCAGGAATATTTTTAATGTTGTAAATGCTATCCATAATTTGTTCTTATAAAATTAATGACTTAAAAGAGATTCTCATTGTGCTATGATATTATATTTTATAAAATATAGTCATATTATATTTTAGTTAAATAGATATTATAAGGAGGTTTGGAAGTTATGAGTGTTTCCTGAGGATTGACCATGTTTGACATGTGATGATGTTGATGATTTATGAGAGTTTCTGTGATGCTATTCTTGGTGGATAGGGTTTTGTGTGTTTATATATAAAGTATTGTTATTTTTTATGTTTTTTATTTTTCTTGTGTTATTTATGATGTTTGTATAATTATTCTTTTGAAATATACTCCATCAATACATCATCGGGACATTGGTATAGGGATAAAGAAAGAGTAATTATGGTATAGAGAATTGTTGATGTTTTGGTTGTAGGAAGAACTGACGATCCTTGGTGGGGAATCTAGCCCAAAGGTTAAAGACCAATTATAATAGATTTTGGTCTCCTTCCAGTTAGTAAGGACATTTGATCCATTTCGAGTTTTTTAGTGGTTTGTTTATTTTGGATGGTGTATTTAAGATGGTGGGTGATAAAATGTGGCAACCGAGAAGGGTTGTTATTATAGGTGTTTAAGGAAATGTTCAAGAATTATTTTATCTCTCTAGTTTAAATGGATTAACTTTTAGGTGATCATCATAATATTCAGCAATGGGTTCAAAGAAGGTTTAGATTTCTAAATAATTTTATGGACATTATTAGTTAGTTTATAAACTTTCTAACTGGCATTGAGAAGTGAGTATACAATTTTGAGTATTTTTCAACATTAGATATTCACTAGCCTTTATGAGGAATTATAATTAATATAATTATATATTCATTATAAATTCATGGATTTATTTTAAGATTATTTTAAAATTTTAGTGTATTTTTTCAATAGATATTTTATTTGAATCATGGTTGATGGTAAAGTTTATGTCAGTAAGGAGTCAGTTATGAGTTTGAATGGTTGATGTTCTATTTAGTTTCTTGTAGTGGTGATGTTATTTATGAGAGAAGTTTTATGGGTTATTTGTTATACAAACATTTATTTATCTATTTTCATCCTTAGTTTGTTTTGATTCATTTGGATGAGAATTGTTTCTATGGTATTTGATTTAAGTTACCAAGTTTTCTAAACCATTTCATTTGTTATTTCCAAGGATTAAAGGGGTTTCAGGAGTGTTCTATCATGATCTCAATTTTTTAGAAGGGTTTTATCACCAAAATTTTATTTCTAAAATGATTTTATATTTTTCAAAGATTTTTTTTTCAATTGATAAGAGAAATGGTAATTTTTAAATTAATACATAATTTTGGGTGGTGTTCTATGATATTTTGATATATTATTAATTTCTATAATTTTATCCATTTTCTGAATAAATATGAAATAATATATATGTTATTTATGACACATGTCTTAGATAATTTTTTGTAACTTCAGTATGTAAGATAATATCTAATCTCCACTAATAATACATATGTTTTATGATTTAAGAAAATTTCTAATAGATAGTGTACTGGGAGGAAATATATTATGTATATGGATTTTGTAATATTTTCTAAGTCTATTCTCTTATGTATTCAGAATAAAATATTATTTATCATGTTATGTTCATATAATATAATATATATATATATATTTAATAATTTGCAAAAACATATATATTTAATAAAATATCTTATGTATTTCCTTTAAATCTAAAAATATTTTACATATCAAAATTTTACAAAGGGGAATATATAATATGTACAAATTTTACAATGGGAAATATATTATGTATCATGATTATATTATGTATTTAATATTTGATAAATTATAAAAAGATACATATTATAAACATATTGAGCATTATAGTTTTTTAAAAGGGAAATATATTACATACATTGAAATATATTACGCATTAGATTTTGGTAATGTGAAATATCTTACGCATGATAAAAATATATTACTTATCATATATATATATATATATTTATAACATTAATGATAATATTAAATTTATCAATTTTTGGTCCTAGATAACATATTTTTCTTTCTTATCTATCAGATAAGTAATATAATCCTCTTTGAGACATTTTTCTATTTATCTACTTCATCCAAAATCACATGTTACGTTTTAAAATAGAATTTTAAACAAATAAAACTTTAAATATATTATTTTAAAATGTAAATAAGAATTCAATCATCCTTGAAATATTTATGCTATTATTTATATATTTGAAATGATAATTAGAGAATATAAATATACAAAATCAATTAAAATGTGTATTTGTAAAGACACGGAAATTTCAAGGGAATTTTTTTCTTAATTTTCCTTGCAATTTTACAAGAATGTAGTTTCTGACAGCGCCTGATTCCGAGGCCTAGTGTGCCCGAAATCATTTTCTGAAGTTTGGCTCGGGTACGTTCAGTGAACGAATGAGCGAGAATTTCTATCTTTTGAACGGGTGCTCGGAATCGAATTCCGAGGGCACTGATGGAACCGTAGCGCCAGTAATTGCTTAAGAACGCCATTTCTGGAGTTGCGTTTACCCGAGAGAAGATGATAAAAATTGTGGATGTTTAATTTATAACTTATCTACAATTTTTATTTTCTTGTTAAGTAGATTAAGTGTTATGTTACAACACTTGACCCTCTCTTAAGTGGTTTTCATCTATGTAAGGGAGTTAGGGGTGGGACCCACTTGGAGTTAACCACCCATGGGAGGATTTAAGGTGAGGTGGGGCCCAAAAAAAACCCCACCCCTTCAAATTCCTAACTCCCTCAACTCACCCCTTTAATGTTGACAACTTGGCTTGAATTAATTAAGTGGAATTAATTCAAACTTTTGAAATTCGATTTCTTATCTTGTGTTAATAAAATAAGACTTGGGCTTATTTTATTTTTGGTTAGAGTCTTGTCGCGTTGGGAGGATTTGGGAGGCTTGATGAACATCTTCTTCAACGACGAAGAACGTGAAGAACGAATCGGTCTCCGATGAAGAACGTCGTCACGTATTTCTTCCGAAGGACGATGACGCGCCATCCTTCATTCTTCTTCCCACAACAAAGGAAGGGAGATGTCGTTCCACCTCCGAAAATCTCTGTCTTCATCTACGAATCCTCTTCCGCGACACCGACCCGCGACGCGACGTCTTTTTCTCCGCGATGGTAACCTCGTTCAAGCCACGCTCGAGGTAGGGGATTTATTTTATTTAATTATTTCCGTTCATGATTCTGGTTTTTCGATCTTCGTGGATATACGAATAAATGTTATCGTTTAACGAGAGGGGGCCAGAATGCAAAAACACGGCTGACCCTCCTCCTTTATCCATGTTTGATTTTTTGTGTTTGGGATGGAATGGCGTGGTGCCGTCGCACCATGCGGGAATCGCACGCCAAGTAATACGCGATGCCGTCGCGCCGTGCCGTGAAGATGAACAAGGACGCGCCGCCGTCGCGCCGCGTCAAAGAAAACTGAAGACGCCGCGGCCGGAGCGGGGCCGCGGCAGTGGGGTGCGGTGCCGTCGCACCGCGTCGGAAGAACCAAGCCGCGGCCAGTTCCGGGCCACGACGAAGAAGGGTGACCAGCGGCCGGTTCCGGGCTGCCGATGTCAGCGATGGAGGAAGGACCGGCCGTCGCCGGTCCTTGTTGCCAGAACCGGCCAACTGGTGCAGGCCAGGCGGACGAAGGGGAGCCGGGGGAATTAATTCCCCCGGCCGGCTCTACAAAACGGCCCCCTTAATTGGGGGGGGGGGTTACACAAGGGGGCAGGCGCCCCCCACTTTGCCAATGGCTCGGCCAAAGGCCGAGCTGGCCAGCGCGCTGGGCGCGCTGTGCCCAGGCCGGGCCTACCCGGAACCGGGGCGGGTCGGTCCGGTTCGGGCCGACCGGGGGGGGGGGGGGGGGGGTCAGTCCGGGCCCGAAACCCCTGTTTTCGAACTCTCTTTGGTCTTTTGCCCATAACATGGGCTACGGACATCCGATCGATACACCTTTAGTTGCGTAGCGATCCTTGGAACGAGACGGTCGTTTAGGTATACCGCACTCAAGGTTTCAGAATACATTGGGTTCGGCCGGGTTGGTTCGGATACGAAATCAACCGGGCCCTCGGAGTGGAAACACTTATATCTTGAGCTCCGGACGTCTGATTGACGTGCCGTCGACTTTGATGGATTCCTCTAAGTGAGATGGATATATTTTCTTACTCCGCTCGAGGTTTGGATGCCGTCAGAGTGCAGTCGGGTTGGTTCGCTCACAAAACCAACCGGGCCCTGGAACAAAAAAGCCAATAACTCACAGACCGGGCGTCTGATTGACGCGCCGTCTATCTCGTTGTTTTCCTCTTGATGAGACGGAACTTTTGGAATACTTCTCCCGGGTTTTGGTTGCTGTTGGATAGTGGATGGGTTGGATTGCACCCGAAATCCAACCGGGCCCTTGGAACAGAAATGCTGATATCTTTCAGACCGAACGTCCATTTGATGAACCGTCAGCGGCGTTGGTGATCACGTTGAGAAACGGTCCCTCTGAGTATACCCTATGAGAGTTCAGGGTACAGTTGAGATACGACCGGATTGGTTCTCACACGAAACCAACCGGGCCCCTCAGACGAAAAGGCTAATAATGCAACAGACCGGGCGTCCGTTTGACGCACCGTCTGTTGCGTTGAGACCCCTATGACGAGGTGATCCTTTGAGATAATTCTTCGTGGGAATTTGAGATACTTGGAGTATCGACCTGTAGCTCGTGGAGTGGACCCTCCCGGAGACGAGCGTGCGGAGTACAGAGACCGTGTAGCCAACTGAGACCTGACGACTGCTTGACCGACTCGACTTGGAGTGAGTCGACTAGCCCAGTGGACGGAGCACTACTTTGTGAGGTGCAAACCCATGGCGGACGAAGCACTACTTCTGTGACAGTGCAGACCCGCGGTACTCGTCCGGAGAGTACCTCAGCAGGATACTAGGGGGTGTGCACTACTGTGTTTGGGTGACATACCCCGTCGGGAAGCGCTACTATGTTTGGGTGGCTGACCTGCGGTACTCGACAGGAGGAGTACCTCAGCAGTCTTAGGTTAGTGAGCAGTACCTTGGAGTCGTGACAGGACCACTGTACACTCCAGAGACGGAGCTCTTCATTAGTTATGGTTTCGATAATGAAAATCCTGGTTTGAGTTGAGACTTTTGACCTTTGTGTTTACCTCATGATTGAGATAGGTCGCTTGATAAATTAGGTATATGTATGGGCATATACCTGGGTAGTGGTTATCTGTTGATTTCATGATCTTGGTGTTTTCCTCATGATTGAGATGGGTTACTTGATAACTTAGGTATAAGCATGGGCATATACCTAAGTAGAGGTTATCTGTTGAGATCTTCTTTGTGGTTATCCTTGTTGGTTTTTAGTGAGACCTTGAGGGTATCGGGATCCCTACTGAGTATCGTTATACTCACCCCTGCACGGGCTATGCCTGTACCTCGTTGTGTTGATTGCAGACGACGGGCAATGCGGACGGAGGTCGAGTGTTCGAGGACTGGACGGTACCCGGAGGTGGATTACACGACGAGTCAGTACCCAGAGGTGGACTTCACGGCGAGACGACACTCGAAGGAGGTTGACGGGTGAGAGCGTTGTGGAAGCTATCTGTACCTACCCTTCAGGTAGGATCTGTGGTGGACGATCGAGGAGCTGCGCCATCTGTACCTACCCTTCAGGTAGGATCTGAGGAGGACGACCCAGGAGCTGCTTCCTTTCTTCCAGCTGTTTGTCTTTCGCTGTTGTACTTTCGTTCTGTTGTAGATGTACTTTCAGTTGGGTTTGTATTCTGGCCCATTTACTTTTCATCACTTTCTTTTGTACTTAGTGTTTTACTTCCTCTTGTACTCTATGGTGTTTTGTTTACTTTTATAAAGGCAATGCCTTCCCTGTTATCGGGATTTACGCCTTTGGTGCTAGTCACCAGCCCCTAGCCTATGGAAGGCGGGCTTGGGATAGTCACAGCATGGGCCCCGAGGACGGGTCGTGACAAATTGGTATCAAATGAGACGGTTCTACCGCAGAACTTATAACTCTGATATTTTCTTTCTGTGAAGCAGTAGTGTTAAGAGTACCAAGTGTGGATTTCAGTTCAGGTAGTCCAGTGTTGGTGCGGGCAGCCGACGTATCCATACACTAGGACCCTAACAACTAATTTCAGACTTTGTGCACGAAAACACTAATTGCATGTGTGTTTTCAAATGTTTTCCCTTAAAACAGCTCAAACCAGGTCAGCTCACTAGGTATAATCATTTGACCGTGTTACGTTGATTCTTTTAGGATTCCTTTTCTCAGACGACCAGCTACAGCCCAGAGGGATGTGCGCACTGTCAGCCTGCCGAGCGACGAGGATTCGGTACAGGGCCCTCTTGCAGTTGAGGCACCAACGGAGGCACCAACGGTACTACCATACGTTGGGCCACCGATTCCACCAGCCCCAGCAGTAGGCGATGCACGCCACTTGAGTGCACTGCACGAGTTCCAGCGCCAGAGGCCACCTAGGTTCCGGGGAGAGACGGACCCGCAGGCGGCTGAGGATTGGATGGAGGCTGTGGTGAGAGTCTTCAGGCTAGTGGGGACGCCGACATACTTCAGGGTGATCTTTGTTGCCAGCCTCCTTCAGGCAGTAGTAGGTAGGTGGTGGAGCCACTTGTTCCAGTTTTGTGACGGGATGACCTTCGCATGGGAAGACTTCGAGACCTTCATCAGGGTGGAGTTTGTGCCAGTAGCTCTACACCCCGAGCGTGTACAGGAGCTTCTGCCTTTGCCGCGTGTTTTTCGATCAGTAACCGAGTCATATGTGGGCAGTAGACCGATGATGCAGAGGTACAGGAGGACCAGACCATCAGTTGGATGATCTCAGGTTTTAGGACCGGTGGTGCGGGGCACCCGGGGTGGGGTCAGAGCCAGGCGTGCCAGAAACAGAAAGTGTTACTCATGCGGCGGGAAGAGTGCGGCCACATGCGGTTAAGGAGTGTGAAACAATGGCTCTAAAAATGATTCAAGGGACAATATGTGTCCACTACTAGCTTCTGTAGTAATAGACGTTGATATGAATCATTCCTTGCTTTCACAAATCTTGTTCCAGACCTAGAGTTTCCGGTAAGCCGTGGACTTAACCCTCACGTATGGAGATACCTTGGGAGGAGACTCGATAATCACACTTACGCCGACAGTGTGGTCAGACCCTTGAGGCGAGAGTTCCGGTTGGAATCTCTTGGTGGCAGCGTCGAGGCCTTACGACGTTAGTTTGAGTATGGAATGGGCAATAATTGTTCATACTCAAATTGACGGTTTTAGGCAGACGTCGGGATGGATTTTCCTTGGTCGGTGAAAAGGAAACCCCAGGCAACACATGATAAACTCTTTCATAGGAGGGTACGACCGATCACACATGAGTCAGTCAACCATACCCTCGTGGAAGCATTCGTTTGAGTTTCAGTTCTAACAAAAGTTGGAGACCTCTAGAGTTTGAGGATAATGATCTTGTCCTTATACGGGTATCACCTCGATGAGGTTTACAGAGATGTGGCCAAGGCAGCAAGTTATCTCCGAGGTTCAATGGACCCTTCTAGGTCATCAGCTGAGTAGGAGAGGTGGTTTTCTGCTTGACCCATCCACCGCAGCTGCACCAGGTGCACGACGACTTCCACGTATCTCAACTGAGGAGATACGTGCTCGACCCTTCGCGTATCATCGACCATAAGGAGCATGACGATGGCGATGGGGTTACTTCCACGGAGGATCCAGTAGGGATCGAGGATCGACATGAGCAGATCCTAAGAGGATGGTCGATTCCTCGGGTGTGCTTTCTTTGGAAGTACGGAACCTCCAAGTAAGCACATGGGAGCGAAAGGCTCAGGTGCGTGCTCAATACCGCTTTGTGACCCTAGTTTGTGTTGAAGCTTTACGAGGACGTAAAGCCCTGAGGTGGGAGTAATGTAAAGACCTGGAAATTTCAAGGAATTTTTTTTCTTAATTTTCTTTGGAATTTTACAAGAACGTAGTTTCTGACAGCACCTGATTCTGAGGCCCGGTGTGCCCAGAATCATTTTATGAAGTTTGGCTCGGGTACGTTCAGTGAACGAACGAGCAGGAATTTCTATCTTTTGAACCGGTGCTTGGAATCAAATTCCGAGGGCACCGATGGAACCGTAGCGCCGGTAATTGCTTATGAATTCCATTTCCAGAGTTGCTTTTACCCAAGAGAAGCTGATAAAAATTGTGGAAGTTTAATTTATAACTTATCTACAATTTTTATTTTCTTGTTAAGTAGATTAAGTGTTATGTTACAACACTTGACCCACTCTTAAGTGGTTTTAATCTATATAAGGGAGTTAGGGGTGGGACCCACTTTGAGTTAACCACCCATGGGAGGATTTAAGGTGAGGTGGGTCCCACACAAACCCCACCCCTTCAAATTCCTAACTCCCTCAACTCACCCCTTTAATGTTGACAACTTGGCTTGAATTAATTAAGTGGAATTAATTCAAACTTTTGAAATTCAATTTCTTATCTTGTGTTAATAAAATAAGACTAGGGCTTATTTTATTTTTGGTTAGAGTCTTGTCACGTTGGGAGGATTTGGGAGGCTTGAAGAGCATCTTCTTCAACGACGAAGAACGTGAAGAACGAATCGGTCTCCGACAAAGAATGTCGTCACGTCTTTCTTCCGAAGGACGACGATGCGCCATCCCTCGTTCTTATTCCCACAAAAAGGAAGGGAGACGCCGTTCCACCTCGAACAATCTCCGTCTTCGTCTACGAATCCTATTCCGCGACACCGACCCGCGACGCGACGTCTTTTTCTCCGCAACGGTAACCTCGTTCAAGCCACGCTCGAGGTAGGGGATTTATTTTATTTAATTATTTCCGTTCATGATTCTGGTTTGTCGATCTTTGTGGATATATGACTAAATGTTATCGTTTAACGAGAGGTGGCCGGACCGCAGAAACATGGATGACCCTCCTCCTTTATCCATGTTTGATTCTTTGTGTTTGGGACGGAATGGCGTGGTGCCGTCGCACCACGCGGGAATCGCACGCCAAGTAATACGCGACGCCGTTGCGCCGTGCCGTGAAGATGAACAAGGATGCGACGCCATCGCGCCGCGTCAAAGAAAACCGAATACGCCACGGCCGGAGCGGGGCCGCGGAGGTGGTGTGCGGTGCCATCGTACCGCGTCGGAAGAACCAAGCCGCGGCCGGTTCCGGGCCACGGTGAAGCAGGGTGACCGGCGGCCGGTTCCGGCCGCCGGTGTAGGCGATGGAGGAAGGACCGGCCGTCGCCGGTCCTTGTCGGCAGAACCGTCTGACCGGTGCAGGCCGAACGGATGAAGGGGAGCCGGGGGAATTAATTCCCCCGACCAGCTCTACAAAACGGCCCCCTTAATTGGGGGGGGGGTTACACAAGGGGGGCAGGCGCCCCCCCTTTTCCAACGGCTCAGCCAAAGGCCGAGCTGGCCAGCGCGCTGTGCCCAGGCCGGGCCGGTCCACCAGGCCGGGCCATGCCTAGCCAGGCCGGGCCGCGCCGGACCGAGCCGACCCGGACCCAGGGTGGGTCGGTCCGGTTCGGGCCGACCGGGGGGTCTCGGGCCGGGTTAGTCCGGGCCCGAAACCCCTGTTTTCGGACCATCTTTGGTCTTTTGCCCATAACTTGGGCTACGGACCTCCGATCGACGCACCGTCAGTTGCGTAGAGATCCTTGGAATGAGACAGTCGTTTTGGTATATTGCACTCAAGTTTTTGGAATACTTTGGGTTCAGCCGGGTTGGTTCGGAAACGAAACCAACTGGGCCCTCGGAGCGGAAACACTTATATCTTGAGCTCCAGACGTCCTATTGATGTGCCGTCAACTTTGATGGATTACTCTAAGTGAGACGGATCTTTTGGATTACTCTGCTCAAGGTTTGGATGCCATCGGAGTGCGGTCGGGTTGGTTCTCTCACGAAACCAACCGTGCCCCTGGAACGAAAAAGCCAATAACTCACAGACCGGGCATCTGATTGACGCGCCGTCTGTCTCTTTGTTTTCCTCTTGATGAGATGGAACTTTTGGCATACTTCTCCCAAGTTTTGGTTGCTGTTGGATAGTGGCCGGGTTGGATTGCACCCGAAATCCAACCGGGTCCTTGGAACGGAAAAGCTGATATCTTTCAGACCAAATGTCCGTTTGACGAACCATCAGCAGTGTTGGTGATCACGTTGAGAAACAGTCCCTTTGAGTATAACCTATGAGAGTTCTGGGTATATTTGAGATACGACAAGATTGGTTCGCACACGAAACCAACTGGGCCCCTCGGACGAAAAGGTTAATAACGCAAGAGACCGGGCATCCGTTTGACGCGCCGTCTGTTGCGTTGATACCCCTATGATGAGGCGGTTCTTTGAGATACTTCTTAGTGGGACTTTGATATACTTGGAGTATCGACCTGTAGCTCGTGGATCGGACCCTCCCGGAGACGAGCGTGCGGAGTACGGAGACCGTGTAGCCGACTGAGACCTAACGACTGCTTGACCGACTCGACTTGGAGTGAGTCGACTAGCCCAGTGGACAGAGCACTACTTTGTGAGGTGCAGACCCATGGCAGACAGATCACTACCTGTGTGACAGAGTAGACCCGCGGTACTCATCCGGAGAGTACCTCAGCAGGCTACTAGGGGGTGTGCACTACTGTGTTTGGGTGACATACCCCGGTGAGAAGCACTACTGTGTTTGGGTGGATGACCCGCGGTACTAGACATGAGGAGTACCTCAGAAGTCTTAGGTTAGTGAGCAGTACTTCGGAGTCATGACAGGACCACTGTACACTCCAGAGACGGAGCTCGTCAATAGTTACGGTTTCGATAATGAAAATCCTGGTTTGAGCTAATAGTTTTGACCATTGTGTTTACCTCATGATTGAGATGGGTCTCCTGATAACTTAGGTGTATGTATGGGCATATACCTGGGTAGTGGTTATCTGTTGATTTCATGATCTTGGTGTTTTCCTCATGATTGAGATGGGTTACTTGATAACTTAGGTATATGCATGGGCATATACCTAAGTAGAGGTTATCTGTTGAGATCTTCTTTGTGGTGATCCTTGTTGGTTTTTAGTGAGACCTTGAGGGTCTCGGGGTCGCTACTGAGTATCGTTATACTCACCCCTGCACGGGCTATGCCCGCACCTCGTTGTGTTGATTACAGACGACGGTCAGTGCTGACGGAGACCGAGTGTTCGAGGACTGGACGATACCCAGAGGTGGATTACATGACAAGTCAGTACTCAAAGGTGGACTTCACGACGAGACGACACTCGGAGGAGGTTGACGGGCGAGAGTGTTGTGGAAGATATCTGTACCTACCCTTCAGGTAGGATCCATAGTGGAAGATCTAGGAGCTGCGCCATTTGTACCTACCCTTCAGGTAAGATCCAAGGAGGACGACCCAAGAGCTGCTTCCTTTCTTCCAGCTGTTTGTCTTTCTCTTTTGTACTTTCGTTCAGTTGTAGCTGTACTTTCAGTTGGGTTTGTATTCTGGCCCATTTACTTTTCAACACTTTCTTTTGTACTCAGTGTTTTACTTCTGCTTGTACTCTGTGGTGTTTTGTTTACTTTTATAAAGGCAATTCCTTCCCTGTTATCAGGATTTACGCATTTGGTGCTAGTCGCAAGCCCCTGGCCTATGGAAGGCGGGCTTGGGGTAGTCACGGCACGGGCCCTGAGGACGGGTCGTGATAGTATTTGTGAAGGTTTGACTGAGTTATAGGTTGTAATTATTGGGAGGATCAATGTATGATGCAAGTTCAATTAGTTTAGTCCTAATAAGTCTCTTCAATTTGAGCCTTCTTAATTATAAAACATGAATGATTAGAATCCCCACACTTCAAGTTTAGTGAGTGCCTCTATGATCAGATCAAGTTATCCATCATGAGTTTAGGATGAGAATCATATTTTTCATTTTTATATTTCAGTGCAATGGGTTGTTGAATCATTTATCAAGGTAGGGAATTTATAAACTTATATTTTATATTATAGAGTAATGTACATGAATATCTTGTTATAATCCCTACGAAAATTATTCTCATAATATTATATATTATTATTTGAGGTGGCTTCATGAGAGATCTTGATTTACATGGAGAGGGAGAATATGTAGGGAATTATATTTACGGAATAATAAATTGAAGGAAGACAATAAATCATTAAGGGTAGGAGTTTCCAGTTTTTAAATTTTTTTTCCTTTGTGTTGATTGATATTTGATGTTTTATTTCATCTAACCATTGATATTACTAATGAAACTTATTATCCTCATAATTTTATAAAGATTATAACAATTTTTTAATAAAAAATTGAATATGAGATATATTATTTTTGTTGATTGTTGATACTCAATGTTGTAGTTGTATATATTTTATCTTGTTAATAGAGTAAGAAAATTTATATAATTTTTGAAATTACTTCCTTAAATATGGTTAGATTGGTTAATGAGATAGTAATACTGATTTTAAATTGGAATGGATAGTGGATTTTTGTAATATTATCAAGGAAAAAAAATATGACATTGAAATTGATTACATGGGGGTTATGGGGGTATATTTATTCAAAGATTTTATTTAACACTGTTTTGAGTTGGGTTTGAAATAAATTTAAGGGTTATGAGTTTTAAAAATATAATATAGAAAAATTATGCAATATTTTGATAATAAAGTAATTGATGTCTTCATAAATCGAGCATATAAATATTGGTTCACTTAAAATGAATTCGATGATAGAAAGGTTATGAGTTTATAAAAAATGAAGTGAAAATAGTTATGGTCTATTAATTACAATTGATGATTGAAATAAACTATTTTTAGCTTGGATAAAATGTCTAAAATTAATATAATGATGACAATAATTATTCTGATGAAATTATTATAATGTAATTGGAAATAATTTTAAATGTGTAGTTAATGAATATGTGAACACCCTTTCATTATGGTTCATTTTTTTCTTTTCTGTAAAAATGTATTGGGATGTTTTTTTTGGGGGGTGATTTTTATGTTGTTGTTTGAAATTGTGGATGTGGTTTTGAGAAACGATGTGGTAAATAGGGGATATGCAGTGGAATTCCATGGGCTGTGATGGGTCAAGGTATTTACTATCATAAGGGATATAATTTCTTAATGTGTAGTATGCATTGTATTAACAGACCTTGAGAGTTGTTGATATGATGATATTTGGTGAGGCTCACGCATGGTAGGAGGAATGAATGTGGTTTAGGTCCCAATTTTTTCCAATAAACTACTATGAGTTTGAGTATATTGATATACAGTTATGGTTGGGTGGAAAACACATAATGGGTAGTGAATAAGGTTGATTCTCTTTGTGTTTATTTACCATACGAATGTGTGGTTTTAAGTTGATTACCTAGTGACATGGTTATAGATATATGGTGAAAAAATATGTGAAAACGTAAATGTTCATATATATGGGATGTTTTTCTATGTGGATACATGATAAAATATTTAGTTATGGAATAGAGTGATGGTTGATGATATTGTTTTTGACATTTTTTTGATTCTTACATCCCTAGTGATTTAGTGATAGGTCATCCAACCAAACTAATAACAAATTTAGTTGGATCAATCTCTATGATGAAATGTTGGAGTGATGTAAAATTACTATGCCTTTTTATTTTTTTATTTTTATGAGGGTTTTGGGGTTGATAATAATTCTCAGTTATTGGTTATGGAATTTTTTAGAAATAATGGTTAGGGAATTTTTTGGGGATGTTGTTTGAAAAAAAGGAATTGTTATTGAATAATTTGGAATGTAGGGGTTAATTAATATATTTTACATTATGAAATATATTAATATTTATGGTTATGTTTTTCTTGGTATTTAAATATTTTTATTACTATTTCATATATATTTTACAAGAATATTGATTTATTTAGGAGAATGATTCTATTGAGTACTCTTAATTGATCACCCCACCACAATTTTCTAAATGATTTCATGAAAGTATAGGGGAGATGAGATATTCTACTTTAGTATCTTTGATAGAGATAAAGGAGGATTTGGAGTTTTGAAAGCTTATCCTTCTATATTTTTTAATGATTCTGTAAAAAATAAGGGAAATTTGGGTTACAAGAACTTACATGTTCCATTGTGGATATATTTTTGTGTTGATTATTGGAATGATTTTATTAATTACAGTGTTTTATAAGGGTAACACCACCCATATGCATGTATTATTAGCTTGGTTCTATTTTACAACTTGTGGTCTATTGATTGAAGGATGGGGGGGGGTCACCCTCACCATTTTTGTTGTACTAGGGGGGTTACAATGGGGTAGGGTCATGAAACACAATAGAATATACCTATCATTTATCAATGGGTAGCTATTACAAAAAGATACAGGAATCATATTTTTTTTAAAATCAATTATATCATTCCCATTCTGAATAATTAATCACTTTTACCTAAAATTTGATCAATGGGGCTCATATAAATCACTTAACATTCCTTTGAAAAAAATATCTGAAAATCATAAATTCAAATGTATAATATTCAATCCTTTATATACTCAACCTCATATATTTGAATTATTTTTCACATAATTTGTATCTATGATATATCATTGGAATTGTCTCATTAAGACGTTTCTTTTAATAAGTGGGTCTTAATAAGAAGAAAAATGAGTAAAATATTATGGTAAATATATAAATTAGTAAAACAAATTTGGAAAAAATAAATCCAAAAAAATATTTTTTTTATAGTTAATGGTTATAAATTTAAAATATTAATTAACTTTTACTATTCTAGTCTCTTAAACCATACTCAGGTCAAGTTCATTTTTATTATTTAGAGATAAATGACATATTTTTACCTAGATTGTGAATAATTTGGATTATTTACTAACTTATATTAATAAATTATATTCTATTGTGTTTCTAACTTGAGTGAAAAATAATTAAATGAAATAATTTACCTATGTATAAAAATATACTCTAATTATCATAGATTTGAAAAAAATTAAATAAATATCAAGATAATTAATATCTACTTTTACAAACTTCCCTTGAAATGAATTCAAATAATGATTAATTTTTCATTATTTTCAAAATTAAAATCATTCAAGGCCAACATCTCTATTTGAAAATACCACTTTTGAAAAACATTTCTCAATAAAGAAATGTTATATTTAAAATAAAAAATATTATAAAGCTATATTTATTTCTAAAATAAGGGTTTATAATATAACGCATCATAACATTTACTATTTAAAATTATATGAAATAAGAACAATGAAAGGAATTCATTTAATCATAAATAAAAAGTTTTTATTAATTAAATCAACTAAAACCCATATAAAACAGGCCACATGTAACATCATGATAAGAATAATTGAGAATATTGTATTTTTTATCTTGGAATCAAATTATAGATTGATTGAAAAAGTCCATTCAGGGTTCCATAACACATGAACAAGGGGTGATTATTATCCCTAAAAACCCATCTTTTTTATCATCCTAAATATTCATTAAATTATAAATGAACGATAGATCCTCCTTATGTTTTAATTTTTTGATTAACAATGTATATCAAATTATTCACATGGATTTAATATTTTAACTCATAAATAAATTGGTAAACACACTCTAATTCAGTGGTAAAGTGAGTTAGGATATAACATTTTCAAAATGATATAAACTATTCAATGATATGATAAAATTTGATAAGTGATAACTCCCCTTAATAATCATCGACTGTCCACAATAAGGGTAAACCATAAAAAATACATGACCTAAAATATTCAAATCCTTGACTCTCTATCCATAATGAATATTACATTTGTTAATAACTTCACATTGTCTAAATAACTCATAGTTAAACTAAACTTTTCTCTAGGATTTGTTTTACTATCTCAATTATGAAAACTGTTAACTTTCCAATATCATTCCAACAAAAAAGTGATTCACAAATCCTATTATATTGTTCAATATATTGGGTTATAATAATATTATTATGGATTTTTTTTGATTTCAAATTACACTAAAGGTCTAAGTTGTTCCTTATGATAAATTAAATAAAGGATGAATATGAAGAAAATATCATCTAAGACATAGATCATATGTTCCATCTTCTAATCCATACATGGATGAATAATTGTACAAACAAGTATCTACATCTTGAACAATTTTTAAAAGACCTTCAATAATTGAGTTATAACACACATATCTCTTCCTAAAATGATCATTACAGGGATTCAATGATTCTAAAAAAATATAGTGACATATAACCATAAAAGGATCTTCTCCAAGATGGGTATAAATTGATAGGACTTTTTCAAAAAATCCATTATTATCCAAACTATATCATGATATTTAACATAAAAAATACAAATATATACTGAAAATAATAGATATATTGTTCTACTTAAATTATAGAGTGGAAAGAGATTAAATAATTATTTCTAGAACCTAAGGTACAATCTTCATCTTTTGATAAGTATATAAAATTACAAAATTCTGAAAAAATTATCTTTATTTGTGAGTGATAAATATATCACATTAGATTTTGATACTTTTCTTCAATTCCATAAACAATATCCAATTTTTAGTAGTGAGACTCAATTGAACCAAATATTATTTTTTTTATTAGAAAGAAAGAGAAAATGACATACCATATAAGTAGGTTAAATAAAGGTATGAAATTTTTAGATAATATAATTAACATAATTTCCTATAGTGGAGCTCATACACTAATTTGTAGGATTATTTTATCTGAAAAATTATTCTAAAAATCAAAAATAAATAAATAAATAATGAAATAATTTTTAATAGTTTACCCCCAATATAGAGGATAATAAATAGTGTAAGATTATTTACAAATTTATTAAAAGAAATGAAATTCTCACTGATTAAAATGTTTTAAAAATTTCAGTTTCTCCATATGAACACTTTACTTCCATCCAATTTCAATTAATAGTAGTATATGTTAATATTAATAAACATAATGATTAATAAACCTTAAATAAAATGCTATTACTTTGATCTATACATATAATTCCTAGTAGATTCCTTAAATGTATCTTTAATCAATTTAACTTCCTTACATTGTCTATACTTCCCACATATTTGATGATATGCAATGTAATACACATCATTTTTCCCACCATTGTATTTATCCCAATATATAAAGAATATTTTTACTTATATATATATTTGTTCTGAATCTCCCTCGATTTATTATATGTTTCTATGAAAAAAAATGAAACAAAATTTTCAATGATCACATCTAGTAAAACAAATTAAATGGAAAAAACATCCAATCATTTATATATGTCATAGTTATTATAAAATAAAAATATTTATGGATATCTTCCATAATACCATATCCTTTCACCATATGTGTCATTTTATTAACTTAATAACGATACAATGAATAATCCTTCATAATCATGGTATCACTATAAAAATATATAATTTGTTGAATGTGTATTTTTTGAACACTGATAAATTTTTCCAAATATCAAGGACATGTTTTTATTCACAATCATTCATGAAAAAATAATATTTTATGCACAAAAATGAAATTCAATAAAGGTTATATTGATAAAATATCATTTAAACCCCGACTTATTAACCATTGTAATGATATGTTTGTAATCTTTTATAATTTTTATATCTCTAAAAAATCCATATAAAACTATAGTCACTATTCCATGGAATTATACTAGAAGTGATTTCATAATATACTATATTATAAATAAAATTATGTTGAGTTCATCGAGTATAGATATCACTTATTCTATCTCCTATAAAATGAAAAAAACTATGATTTCCCACAATATCATTTTTCATTATTAATAATCATAATAATATTTTCCATTCCATGGCATTATATAAATACTTATATGAATGAAAAATATTTAATTTAAATTAAATTTCAACTAATCCCTATATTTTTCATCCAAATGATATATAAAAATACTTTTCTACATACCATGATGTTGAAACAAAATGTTTATATAAATCATTAAAAAATATCTTTTATAATGTCTTATAAAATGTATAGAGAATTAATAAATCAATACCAATTACCATGAATTTTTTTTATACCTAAATAAAAAAAATCATTATATTAATTTATAATTATCTATAAATATGTTTAAAAATCTATATTGGTCCTGGAAATCATATTTGAGGCCTCATAACTTAAAAAAACTACAATTACATGATTTATATCATAAGCTAGACTTTATTACATTTCACTGATCTCTTATGTCTAGAGTTTTATTGATTTATAAACAACTATTACATATAATACCCTTAAAATACAATTTGGAAACTTCCACCACATGTAAATTTTATTCTAATGAAAAGGATTCTTCAATTTAAACTCAAGTTTCATTTAATAATAAATCTCTTATTTTAAGACAAATACCTATAATGGTATGATATTCATTTCAATAGTTTCTACTCATCATTAGACCCTATGAAAACTATGTTAAAAATGGGTGTGAAAATTAAATATTTATAAAGGATATAAAAATAATGTAAAC
Source organism: Viscum album (assembly GCA_963277665.1). Classification (NCBI taxonomy): domain Eukaryota; kingdom Viridiplantae; phylum Streptophyta; class Magnoliopsida; order Santalales; family Viscaceae; genus Viscum; species Viscum album. The sequence goes on from OY728141.1 coordinate 1,721,483,290, forward strand.
CCATTAATACATTTGAAAATAATTAAATCTAGTAGAGACGTTTTCCATTTCTTATAATAAACATTGTGTTTAAAATAATCACTTACTCTTGAAATAATTTTTTTAAGGATTTCATAAAATATTTCATAAATAGAATAATTTCCAAATCATAATTCCATAATATTATTTAAAAAACATGAAATATTTTTTTATGAAAACAATACCTTTAGCTTTAGGAGAGCCTAAATAATATGTTAAATCAGTGTTTATCTTTATATTTTATGAAATAAAAAATTTACAAAAAACCTTCAATACCGAGAAAATTAAATATAACCAAGGATAAAAATATAAATAATAAAATTTATACAATAAATAATTTAATAATTATATAATTAATAATGTTGGATTTCATAATCATACCTCTATATCTTGTTGAAAACATGTCACAGAACATCCAATAAATTAAAAAAATTCAAATTTCCAACTAAAATTACCTGAGTGAAACCCCAACCAAAGAATGAGAAAATAGAGGGTCAAGGAGTAACTAAAAACTAGTAACAGGGTGTTACAGACTCCCTACCATAGAATTTTTTTCCACAGAAATCCAATCAAGATTTTTTTATATCAACAAGATGAGGCTACTTCTCTCTCATCAGTGTCTTTCTCTCCAATGTCTCAATAGTTTCTGAACAATGCTACCATATCAGAAAAAACAAATGTATTATCCTCCCATGAAGTTCCTTGGTATCGTAATCAACTTCCTTAATTGGACGCTCAACATCAAGATTACTAATGCTCAAAACATGAGATAGATAAGAAAGATATTTCCATATAAGAGATACATGGACACATTTTGTATTGACATAAACTATGGTAGAAGTGATAAATGTTAATCCACTTTCCCCACCTTCTCAACAAAATCAAAAGTTCCCACAAAATGAGGATTATGATTCCCTTTCCTCCCAAGTCATCGATGACCTAAAGAAGGTGAAAAATTCAAGAACACCTATTCACTAAATGAAAAACCAAAGATATATGATGAAAATCAACATAATATTTATATAATCTCTATACCATCGACATCCTTTGATGAATAAACTGAATCTTTACTATCATCTATTTGAAAAAGCTTGGTCAAACAAAGGAACATTTCCCAATCTATGACCAACAAAATAGATAATTACAAGGATAACCATACAAGGCCTCAAAAGGAGACACTATGATCAAAAATAGGAAACTATTGTTATATAAGAACTTAACCAGTCCTAAATGGTCAGTCCATGCTCCACAAAAAATGAGGACACAGACACAAATAATATCCGAAAGAATATTTATATCCCTATCTATTTGTCCATCAATATGCTGATGGTATTCTGTACTCAAATGAACCTAAGATCCCAGTGCCTTATAAAGGCCTCTTGAAAAGTGATAAGTAAAATGGGGATCCTTATAAGAGAATATAGCAGACGAAACCCTATGAAAATGAAAAACTATATCTCACATAGATATTTCCCATCCCCTCAACATTGGTTATATCAAGAATGGGTATAAAGTGAGTTGATCTATTCAGTTTGTTAATCACAACCCATATCACATTCTTCTTTTTCTGGTTATGTGTATACCCAACAAAACTTTTCATAGAAATATCATCCCACTTCCAAGTTGGAACTGTATGTGGTTGAAGAAAAATCAATGGTATATAGTGATTTACCCTGAACTATTTCAATGTATTTTATAGTGAAAAAAAGTCAGGGTCGTCTCATCTCATACCAGGAAACTAAAATCATTACCACATGTCATAGGACATATTTTTGGTTCCTGGGGTGCACAAACTGCTAGGAATTATGGAAATACACCATCATAGCTTTCATCATAGATAGAGGAATGAAAAATTATTATGAAAACATAAAATATCCTTCATAGAGAATGACCACTCAACAACAGCCTCCCCACTATAAAGAGAGTCTCTAATTCTATGAAATTCATCACCAAGATGATATTCCTAAAGGATCATCATAGGAATATTAGAGGTCAACTGAACACTGGACAAGACAACCTCATCCCCTAAATACCCAACTCATATATAAAACTGTGCAAAAAGACCCATGAATTTCCACTTTTTTAGTGATTGCTTTACATATTGGTTCGAAGGTTTCTTGATCAAAGAATCAGCAAAGACATTCTATTTCTTTAGGTTATAGGAGATGTCAAAATTATAGTATTTTTGGTACTCTAACCAACTCCTATGAAATATATTCAAATCATTTTAAGAGAATATGTAACTCAAGATTGTGTGGTCAGAATACATGGTAATCATTTATATGAAAAGGTAATTCCACATACTTTTAAGTGCATAAACCACAGTTGTGATTTCAAGGTCACAGGTCAAATAATTATTATTATGTGGCCTAAGATGACAAGATCCCTAGGGAATGGAGTGATCACCATGTATAAGAACACATCCCAAATATGAACTTTATGCATAAAAAATGACAACATATTCCTACCTGGCCTATGGGAGAGTAAATACCGATGTAGAATTTAAAATTTATTACAAATAAAAAAAATAATTATGACATTTATCATCCAAAGAAAACTTCACTCCCTTTAGAGTGAGAGTGGTCATAAAAGAAGCTAAATTTGATAAATCTTTTACAAACCAGCAATAATATCCTACTAAACCCAAGAATCTCTAAATATAAAAAGCATTACATGGTTTCTACCATGTCATAAGATCTTACACATTTTCGGGATCAACCAAAATACAATATTCATACACTATGTTTCCCAATAATTTCACTTCCTAAATCTAAAAATCACATTTCGATAGCTTGGAATAAAGTCAGTGATTTCTAAACAATTCCATAACTAATCTCAAATGATGTACATGATCCTCCTTGAACATAGAGTAAACTATGATGTCATCCACAAAGACCACCACAAAAGTATTAAGATACTCATGAAATATCCTTTTAATCAAATATGTAAATATTTTTAGAGAATTAGTTAGATTAAATGGCATGAACCAGTAGTCATAATGGCCATACCTTCTCCAGAAGATAGTTTTATAAATATAAGATTATTTTATTCTTAATTGGTGATAACAAAATGAAATAAGCATCTTCAAGAACCACATCAACCCTTTCAACCATTCAAATAGATCCTCAGTCCACGGAAATGGATTCTTGTTCTTTACCATTACTCAGTGAGTTTTCAGTAATCAATAAATAGGTGATGTTTTTCATTATTTTTCTTAGAAAATAGAATAGCAACTGCCCAAGGAGACACATTCCATTTAATGTGAGAATTTTTTATTAAGAATAAATTATAAAAACAAGATTAGGGAAGTCTAAAGTAATGGAGCCCAAGAGAATCTACACACACCAGGTTAACACCATTAGTATCTAGCAAGCCTATGCTTGAAAAATCATAAAAGGATTATCTTGGGAGTCCTTTTAAGTCATAAGATCTTCCACATTATTCCCTTCGCACCATAATTGAGTCATAATAGCTCAGGAGATGATCTTGTGTTTGATTAGTACATTTATTATATTCTATTTAAAGAAGAGTTAAAAATGTCAAATTCATGTTTTTATAACTATTTATTTTTAATATGAGGTTATATAAGTGATATGGTAGACTGAAAATATCATTTAAAAAGATAATAAATTTACCTACATCATGATAATTTATTTATAAATTTTAGACATTAAATAAATAAATTAAACGGTGACACAATGATGATGAAATAATTGTTTAATTAATTGAGATATCAAATAAATGATATTAAAAATAATTAAATAAATATAATTTTACTTAATAAATGACATAAATTTTTTTATAAACAACTTAAAAATGTTAGTGACATATTTTAAGTATTTCCTCAAAGTTATCATGTTGGTATGATATTTTTAAAAATGGAAATATTGAATAGTATTAAAATTGACATATATGTTATTTTAAGATAAATACCATTTTATTAAATGACATAAAAGAAATAAAAATATAATTTTTGGCAAAATAACATGTATAATATCATATATTTTATAAATTATCCAATTGGGGTTCTTTTTTCATTTTATAGTAACTATATTAACTCTATAGTGTAAAAGTACAAGAAGACACTGTAAGAGTTAATCCGTTTAATTAAGGATTAATTCCATAAGATAAAGTCTATTTTATGACATAAAATTGTCTAAAATTGATTGGTTAAGACTATTTCTACCCATCCACATCTTATCTTCTAAATAAATCACTTTTTAACTATTTTAAACTGAAAATCAATTTATAATAAGTTAATATTTTACAATCTTTCAAAAGTGCCCCTCACATCTCTTATAAAAGGGAACTTCTACTTCTCTTTAATTAACACCTCCAAATCCATTTAGATCGGCCAAAACCTGACAATTTCTTCTCCTAAATTCCCTAACTAAATCCCAGAGGTAATACTTTGGCTATAAATCCATCATAAGAAATCCTTTTGTTCAAATCAAAAGGAGATACCTGAAAAAGAGGTAATTGTTTCTTTTCTTATTCTACTTCATCTTCCTATGTTTTTTCCATACTAAAGTAACAAATCAAGAATAAAATATATGATGATATGTTTTTATTATTATGGTACAGACATATTCCTCCTTTTTCTAATCTTACTAAAAACAATACCATTATGCTTGCGTAGGTATGACTTACCGTCTTCGCATTGTGGTGTAAACTAATTTTCCTATAAACTTTATTTATATAGGTGTAAAGATGAATATAAAGGTTGTAAATAATAAATATAAATTATATTTATTCTTTAAAATTAATATTACATCCAATTACAAACCATTTAACCATAAAGGGAATGAAACCATCGCTCGTGCGTACATACGACTTACCGTCTTCATGATGTGATAAGATGCATCTTCCACATTCACCATTCAAGAATGATTATAAAAATATATATTATTAATAAGTATGAAATATGTGAAATAATATTGATACTAGAATAATATATATATATATATATGTATGTATGTATATATGTATGTATATAAATTTCATTCACTTACTTCCATTAAATATAATAGGAAAACAGAAACAATGTTCATGCGTACGTACGACCTATCGTCTCGATGAACAGTGTATTCCATTTAATACATCTATCTATTAAGTATTGGTATATTATGAATATATATGATATATAAATCATGTTATACATTCTTGATGAAATTATATCATGATCTATGTAATATGATCAAGAATAACAAGTCGTAACACATATGATTAAAAAGTGATAATTACCCAAAATGTTGCTTTAACTTGGAAAGTATTAATAAAAGGGTAATATAAAGTCATAAAAAATCATATATGATATCATAAATATTATTATTATTGTGGTAGATGTTAATTATATGTTTAAAACCACTATACACAACTTTCAGACACGTACAGATAGTATCAGACCTAAGGTAAAGGAATTTAGTTCACTTTTAATTTCGTGAGATATAAGAAACTTTCACCACCTATTTCGTCTGTGTGGTGTATGTACTATCCCTATTAAAGATTCATGGTATTTAAATTTATCTTCATGGTATTTAAAGATTCATTTCAAGATATCAGACTTATGATTTAAATTTTTTAAGTGGTATATGACGCTTTGAATGTTTAAATAATTAATCCTTTCTCCATTTCAATAATCTTGATATTACCATAAATATTTATTAATATATTTATAAATTATTATAAATGTAAATTATGTCTATTTTTAATTTAATTAAAATGTTTTCAAAAGGAATATTTTTAAGATTTTATGTAAGGTATTCTTTAACTAAAATATTGTTTTAAATGTTTTGAAGATTTATGATTCTAAGTAATTCTCATTAATGACCACATTTTCAAAATGTTTTTATGGATTTATTTATATAGACAAGAATGTTTTAAAATACTATTTAATTTAAAAAGTTTCAAAGTGGTATGGGACACTTTGATTCAAAAATTCCTTTTTAAGGAGATTCTTTTATCAGTGTGTGGCTTTTGAATAAATGATTTTCAAAGAAAAAGGGTTATTTGTCTCAAGATAATTTTTAATCACTTAAATAGATTATTTTTATCTATGTTAACATACCTTGTTATATTTTATAATTAATTGAGGTTTATTTATTGTGATACGGTATTCCATATTTTTTAAGGGTTTATGATATGTTTGACTGTGTATGTACTATTTTGATACCATTCATTGTTTATGGTTAAAGTATTAACATTTTGTATTATAGTTTTAATACGAAAGATTATGTTATGTTTCACCCTTTTAATAGGAGGAATGAATTGGACTTATAATGAAAGGGGTTTGGGATCAGTTAATGAAAGTTGTATAGGTTGGGGACTGGTTAATGAAAACCCAATGGTTTGGGGACCGATTAATGAAAGCCCCTTGATGCATCGATAGTTCTCATGAGACAAAATAATTTGGGTTTTGACCAACTTATTACCCGTATTGTCTTGGCATGATGACTTTATGGTATGTTTGACATTATGAATTCCTCCATAATGAGATTAGTTATTGATATTACTTGAGATTATTCAACTAGTAGAATATCCACGTAAATGTTTAAATGTAATTATTTGATTTATTATTTCCATATTATACTGAAGGTAATTTTTAAAAGGATTTTGTTTTAATTTTATACATTTAATTAAAAGTTTATGCATATTTATAAAATCTTATGATGTATTGTTTAACCTTACTGAGCATATGATCTCACCCCATTCTTATGTTTTATTTTCCTAGGATGAAAAGAAGTGTATTATGATTTATATACAAGGTTAATCTAGGATAATAATGGAGTTATCAAAGGATTATCAATGTTGTTTTTTATGTTTTGAATTGTAAAATAAATTTCATATATGTAATATATTTTCTAAGACTGGTAAAATGATCTGTCCATTGAGATTTTATTCCTTGTAATAATGATAATCCATTAAAATAATGCACTAGCTCTGAGATTCTGGGGTCAGGGCATTACAGTATGTATCAAAGGAATTTTGATAAAAACCTTGGAAACTAGATTTAGAAAAGCATTGATTAGGGAGCATTACCCTAAGATATACTTTGAGGATAAGTATATAAGAACATACTATCATTTTGGTAAAATTTATATTGCGTGGGTATTCCTAGAAAATATATCCTTTTCTAGATACTACAAGTGGACGTGGTTCTGCCATAGATGTACCTTTGAGTAATAACTCTGAAAAGGTGTTCCGAGATTGACTCAGGGAACCTGGTACATGAAAACAGGCCTCACTGCACACCTGGTTTGACACTCCTTGGGGGATATTCTTAGGATACTTTACATTTTATATGCAAACTATTATGAATAATTTATGAGTAAATATGTCCCCAAAGAAACAATTTTTATAATTATAAGACTAGATACTTGTAAATATTTATTTAATGTGAAGAATTTTTCTAGTTTTTGGATTATACATTATGATATGATTTAACATAGTATATATATTTATTTAGAAATGGTACCTAGTATAAGGAATGCGAACCTCACTAATGCATGTGATCTAAAGAGTAAGTAGGATCATATCATTCATGGTCTTCAGCCTATTTTTCAAAGGGAAATAATCTCTTAAGAAATCTCATAATATGAGGACATAATATCAAGTGATAGTGGGATAGGTAAAAAAACCATAAGTATTATGGATTTGGAAGGAAGCATGAGAATAAAAGGATATCAGAAAAAAATTTGGATAAAGAGAAGAAGGGAAGTTAGTATTTTCCCACATGTGATAATTGTGGAAGGAAAAACCTTAGTTCCTTCTTGATAGAAAACATAGTTTTCTTTATGTATGGAGAAAAATGACATTGTTTTCATGATTTAAAGGGTTGAAAATAATTTTATAATGTTCAATGGTTCAACTATAATAATATGGGGCACTGCGCAAGAGAATAACCTAAGAATCAAATGAAAATACCCAAAAGCTGCTAATAGATCACAATCAAGATTATACTTCTACCACAGATGAAGTGGAATGATTAATGTACTTATGTTGGTATTGGAGAATTATGTAATTTGAGTATTGTATCAAATATGTAATGGTTATATAAATTATGTAAATAAATAAGGATTGTACTATAGTACTATTTCATTATGGATTTGAGATTGTATTATACCAAGTAATGTGATGCAATTGTAAGTTAATTTTTATTGGAAAATTTATGGTTGATGGAAGGATAACCCTTAATATGTCTAAGATAATGATGTTGGAATAAAGATATGATATATTTGGATAATGTATATTGGATATTATTGACTACCTTGTAACTGATTAATGGTCTATTTATTCAATCATTTTTAAAGTTTACAACATTTTTATATTTAAGGAGTATAACCAGTATTATATGTTTTACTTAAGGAATAAGGAAGAACAAACCTAGTCAGATATGGTTTTATTGAAATTTCTGGTATTACCATGTATTTTTGAGAATACATGATGAAGGTATTCACATTCTTGATATGTTAAAAAACGATCTGCGCTATGTTATCTGACCTTCCTTATAAATTTTTGGACAATGAGTTTGGACAGAAGTATTTTGGATAAGTCTAATGGTAGGACAGGATTATTTTTTACATTTTACATTATTTTTTTTATTATAAAATTTCATAATATTATTTTTTGGAATTTTATAATAATATGTTTTTAAGAAAATGACAACCCACTGGTCGGATGACAACCCATCACGTGGGACAAGGTAGTGGGAATCGAACCTGCAACCGAAGTGAGACAAGGTTTTATCACCTACCACTATCCTACATGATGTATTTTGGAGAGAAAGATGAGATTGTGGTAGAAATTATTTAAAGGATGAAACTCTACTTGTTAAGTAAGTATGATTAATTTTGGTCTTATTCTATGAAGTAAATTTATTCTTAAACTCTAAGTAAAGGATCTAAAAACCAATTTTTTTCCTTTTACTTTATTTTGCGATGAATAAAATGGACCCTCAGATCATCTCATATTTACAGAGTTGTCATTGTTCAATTTTTCCTAATCATGTTCTCCATCACTCTACATCAGAACATGATGGTTACATTTTATATCATGTGCATGTTTTCTTACATGGAACCATAGTATGTGTTATCTTTTGTGAGATTCATACTTCACTTTTTTTATTTTAAATGGAGGTCTCATTAATCCATTTATGATGTGGGATTTTAATAAAGGAAATTTTAAAATTCCAACCCATAGATTCTGATTCCGAGTTTAAATTGCGAGGACACAATTTATTGAAGGAGTGATGAATGTAACACCCCAATATTTAATAATATATTATCTTTGATATCTTATTTTGCATGTGACATCGACTTGCCTTGTGTAACACGCAAGATTGTGTTTATGTGAAACAACACTATAGTGTTAAAATTATTTAAATGATATATTTATAACATATCCAGTTAATATAGTAATATAAATAGTAATAAATTATTTTTAAATTTTAGCTATAATGTTTTAAAATAAATAAAACATATTTATAATTAAATGTATAAGTTTCAGTAGAATAGTTATATGTTAAGAAATACTAATTTTTTAAAGGAACTACATTTTATGTCCTTTTGTGAACAATAATAAAATTAATTTAATAAACTCTTAAAAATTTAATTTTGTAAAATAGAATTAATTTTTGAATTCATAATATCAAAATTATCTTACGGTGAATTTTTGGTATTTTTCTGAAAAATTTGAATTTTCGATGAATAGTGAAAACACTGCATTATTGTTAAAAACTGACTTTTTTCATTTAAAAAATATTTTAAATTAAATTTCTATAAAGTCACAATAGATAAATAATATATATATTAACCCAATACTGGTCATTGGAATCAATTTTATAATATAATTAGATATAGAAATTCATTGCACTTTTTTAACATCTTTTTATCTGCCTTCTACCAACATTTTCATATTAGCATTAAAAATAATTTTATTGATTCTATGAATTGAATTTATAAAATCTTAAATACATTGTTTTAATCCTTATGTAAAATGTTGTTTAATAGGATCAAAATAATTTTTGGTGAATAATAACTTTTGAATTTTATTTTGCACGGGTAAAGATAAATAGGGTAATTAAAGGTCAAAATAATATTATAATAATATAAAATTACCCAAAATCTTGTCCTAATTTGATTTTATAAGTATTTTTCGACCAAAATCAACCTTATTCCCAAAATATTCTCATTTTTAAGCCACTTTTGTTTGATTTGGACATTTATTTTATTTTATTTAAAGAAGAGTTAAAAATGTCATATTCAAAATTTAGTAACTATTTTCTTAATATGGGGTTATATAAGTGATATGGTCAAATATAAATAGTATTTATAAATATAGGAGATTTATCTACATCATTATAATTTATTTATATTTTTTAGACATTAAATAAATAAGTTAAATGGCGACACAATGATGATGCTGCTATTTTTTAATTAATTGAGATATCAAATAAATGATATTAAAAATAATAAAATAAACATAATTTTACTTAATTAATGACATAAAATAATTTTATATATAACTTTGATATGTTAGTTATATATTGGTAGTATTTTATTAAAGATATCATGTTATTCTTACTTTTTAATAAATGAAAATATTGAATATTATTAAAATTGACATAAATGATATTTTAAAATAAATACTATTTTATTGAATGATATAAAAGTAATAAAGTCTATGGTTCGGCCAAATAACTTTTATAATTCCTAATATTTCATAAAGTATCTAATTGGGGGTCTTTTTGGAATCTTATGGTAACTATATTAACCCTATAGTGTAAAAATACAAGAAGACACTATAAGAGTTAAACTGTAAAACTAAGGGTTAAATCCAAAAGATAAGGTTAATTTTATGACCTAAACATTTCTAAAATTAATTTATTGAGAGGATTTATACCCCATAATCATATTATCCTGTAAATAAATCCATTTTGTGCTATTTTAAACCAAAAATCAATATATAATAAATTAATATTTTAAGATGTTCTAAAAGTGCCCCTCATCTCTCATATAAAAAATCACTTATACTTATCTTTAATTCACACCTCCAAATCCATTTTTCTCGGCCAAAACATGCCCATTTCCTCTCCCAACCTCCCTTAATACATCCTAGTGTCCATAATTTGGGCATAAATCCATCCAATGGAGTCCTTTTGTGCAAATCAAAAAAGATACCCTAAAAGAGCTAATTCTTTTATCACCTCTTTAAAAGTTATTTTCTTCTTCTGATTCCTATTCCTATTTTGTTTACATACTAAATTAACAAATACAGAATATAGTATATTATTATATGTTTTTATTATTATGGTACAACTATATTCATCCTTTTACCCATCCTTGAAAAAACAATATCACTCTGCGTGTGCAAGTACGACTTACCGTCTCCACGCTGTGGTGTAAACTATTTTTCATGTAAAATTTCTTTATATGGGTATAATGATGACTATGATGGGTGTAAATAATAAATATAAAATGATATTGTTTCTTTAAAATTCATATTCCATCCAATTACAAACCATTTAACCATTAAGTAAATGATGTCGTTGCTCGTGCGCACGTACGACTTACCGTCTCCACAACGTGATGAGATTCATCTTCCACATTCACCATTCCAGAATGATTATAAAAATATATATTATTAATAATTATGAAATATATGACATAATAATTCTAATGTAATAATATATATATATGTATGTATGTATGTACATATATTTCATTCAATTCCATTCAATATGATAAGAAAACAAAAATAGCATTCATGCATACGTATGACCTACCGTCTCCATGAACAGTGTATTTCAATTCATATATCTATCTATTAAGTACATATATATTATAAATATATAAGATATATAAATCATTTTATACAATATAAATGTAAGTATATAATGATCTATGTAAATTGATCAAGAATAACGAGTTAGAACACTTATGATAAAAAAATGACTATTACCCGAAATATTGCTTTAACTTGGAAAATATTAATAAAAAGGAAATATAAAGTAATAAATGAATCATATATGATATAATAAATGTTATTATGATTATGGAAAAAGTTAATAATATTTTTAAAACTTTTATATAGGAGTTTTGGAGACGTACAAAGAGTATCATACCTTAGGTTAGGGAATTTCGTCTCACTATTAATTTTCGTAAGATATAAGCCATTTCACCACCTATTTCTTATGTGTGGTGTATGTATTGTCCCTATTATATTTATAATGAATATATTTATCTTCAAGATATTTTAATATTTATTTTAAGACATTGGTCTTATGATATAAATGTTCAAAGTGGTATGGGATGCTTTGAATGTTTAAATAATTAATCCTTTATGCATTTCAATATTCATGATATTATCATACATATTCATTTATTTGTATATAAAGGATTATAAAGAAAATTTTATGTATATTTATAATTTCATTAAAATGTTTTTAAAAGGAATATTTAAAAGGTTTTATGTAAGGGACTCTTTAACTAAAATATTGTTTTAAAATTTTTAGAGATTTGTGCTTCTAAATAGTTTTTATTAATGACCATGTTTTCAGAATGTTTTAAAGGATTTATTTATATGAACATAAATGTTGTGAAATTATAATTAATTTACAAAGTTTCAAAGTGGTATATGACACTTTTATTCAAAAATATTTTTTTAAATGGATTATTTTATAACTATATGACTTTTGAATAAATGATTTTCAATGAAAAAGGGGTATTTGTCTCATGAAAATTTTTAATCACTTTATTATATTATTTTAATCTATGAAAAAAATCCATTGATGGATTTAATGATTAATTGAGGTAGATTTATTATGATACAATCTTCCATATTTTATTGAAGGGTTTATGATATGTTTGACTATGTATGTTCTATTTTGATACCATGCACGGTTTATGGTTAAAGTATTAACCTTTTTATGCTAGTTTTAATATGAAGGTTTATGATATGTTTCACCCTTTTCATACGAGGAATTAATAGGACTTATAAAGAAATGGGTTGGGGACTAGTTAATAAAAACACTAAGGGTTAGGGACTGGTTAGTGAAATCCCCTTGATGCATTGATAGTTCTCAAGAGACAAACCAATTTGGATTTGACTAACGTATTACTCATATGGTCTTGGCATGAGGCCTTGACAATATGATAGACATTATGAATTACCTCATTATGAAATTTGTTTTTGATATTACATGTGATTTTTTGACTAGTATAATATCTAGGTAAATATTTAAAATGAATTATTTTATTTATTATTTCCATATTATACTAAAGGCAATGTTTAAAAGGCTTGTGCATTAATTTTATACCTTGCCTTAAAAGTTTATTCTTATTTATGAAATCTTATGCTATATTATTTAACCTTACCAAGAATCTGATCTCACCATTTCTTATATATTACTTTCCCAAGATGCTAATAAGTGTATTAATATTTATATGTAGGGTTAAGCTAGAAGAATAATGTAATTATCAAATGATTATCAATGATATATTTTAAGTTTTCAATTGTAATGAAAAGTTCATGTCTGAAATCTATTTTCCAAGACTTCTAAAATGAATATTAGTTTGATATTTGATTCCTTGTAATCATTCCAACACATTTAAATAATTCATAGGCTCCAGGATTATGGGGTTGGGGCATTACACTAGAAAACCAAATACTCTAAAAACTTACAAAAAAAGGAATAACATGAGGATTTATCTCCACAGAACCATTTTTAGTGCTCTAAAACCATGGATAGAAAAAATTATAAATAGTGGATGCTTGAAAATCAAGCCCAAAGAGATAACTCAACACACTCCACACCACAATGGACTACTCTCCATCATGGAAAATATTTTCAATAATTTCCTCTTTGGGATTATTGTAAAATATGAATTTCAACTCCATGTAAATACCTCTTCTTCTAACCACATCATCTGTCAAAACAACATGATATCTTATATTCCATAATATAGAATTATAATTACTTGAGAGATCATTACACTAGGTGGTTACACCCCAATCATCCTGGTGGAAACTGGACCAACGAGAAATATGGTACACCTTGGTAGGAAAATAGCATGATGAGTCATTGGTGAAGATCAGGCAATCCTCATCAGAATTTAATTGTATATTGTCAAATAATTCCCATTGATGATTATATAGAGTCTTATGAATTAGAGTCACATATAATTTTCCCTGACCAAATGTGATGTACGGGGTAGGGAAACCTGGACAACTGAGAGTCACACCAACCTAATTATGTTTACCACAACTAATATCTCTTTGGTTGATGATGTAGTAAGACTGAATCTAAATCATAGGAAAGTGTACACAAATAATTTCCAAAAAATATGAAAATTTTCCCCTCGGTACCACCAATTCCTCCCCATACCCAGTGAGGATGAATTTACCCTAGAGGGAGTGGCCTTCTAGATCCTCTTTAAAATGTTTTACTTGAAGGAAGTGAATGGTGTCAACCACATTCCATAGGGTAATGCCACACGACTCCACTGGTTTTTCCATTTTGACCAATAATCCCAATTAAACCATCCATCATCGTGAGCATCCTAGATAAAATAGGTAATTAATTTTCCAGTATTTTTACCACAGTTGAGGGAGTCCTGAGAGAAGACAACACACACATTGAGATAAAACTCAACACACAGTCCACCAAAGTGATCTGCCCCCCCAAATGACAAAAAATAATTCTTCCAGTTATTGATATGGGAAGAAATACTATCAAAACATCCATCATCATGATGGATCATTAACTTTCCTACATCTATTGGGTCCCCTATGCAAACCATAGGAAAGAACTATGTGCTTATACCTAGGAGGTCTTCAATTTTCTTGCTGCTCCTTTCAGAGAAAGAGATGGACACAAACACACTATTTTAACATGGTTGATATATTTTACACACCAATTAAAATACACTCCTTGGTTATATTGATTCTGGGAATAGAATGACTTCCAAAATTTGTAAATAAATTGATATCATCAGCAAATAGAAGGTGGGGAATACCATTAAAGAGAACCATCCACCAAAAGGGAAGAATGGATCCCTTGAGAATTTCACCATTCAAGAACCTAATTAATGATTCTTACACCAATAAAATCACACTAATATAAAGGGGATCACCCCACCTCAAACCCTGCATAGAATTGACGAAACTACAATTGTTACCCATAAACTTAATGGAGAATATATGTGAACATAATCTAAAAATAAATCAACCATTTAGGTGGAGAATCCCATATATGACATGAAATTGAGAATGAAGACCCACTCGAGTCTATCATACACCTTATACTTTTCCATTTTGATCACAATATTGGAGAATATGGACCTTTTATTGATTTCCCCTATCATTTTCTAAGATAAAGTGATGGCCACCTGCACCCCTCTACCTTTAACGAAGCTATGTTTCTCTAATGGAACCCACTCTGGAAGATGAATAAAACGTATTATATTAATAAAATTGGCTAGTATTTTTACTGAAAGGTTAAAAATGATGATTTTTCTATAAAGTTTTATGAAGGTTGGTTTTTTTACCATCAGAATAAGGATCCACATCATTTCACAAGACACCCAGGGAAACCTTGTCCCCCGAAAAAAATCATGAATAGTTTCATGACAGAACCTTTAACTATCTCCCATGAGGCCATATAGAAATAGATTTTAAAACTATCTAGACCCTGTGATCTCTCTTCATTGATAGATACCATCACCTCCCAAATTTACCTTTCATCAAGGATTTCCTCAAAACTAGAGGAAATGGAATCGTTCACCACACATGGGATGGAGTCATACAAATCCTCCCTCCCAGTGGGGTAACACTCCTACATAGAATTATTTACACCCACTAATAGGGATTTAAAACGACTTTCATCTATTTCACCCACCTCATCACGATCATACATGAAATAATCATCTTCCTTATGAATATTGGGAACACCGACTCTCTTTCTCTTTTTTAGACATGCTTGAAAATATACTGTATTTCTACCCCCTCTTTAATCTATATCTCCATATATTACTCATTCTTAACATGCTCCTTATCAAGTAGAATCTCTACTAATTTATGTTTTTTATATAAGAAGACAATTAACTATTCTTCACCCCAGCCTTCCTCTAGTATTTCCATCAATAGATCAACTTCTTTATTAATAAGGTATAACTTTTGAAAATGAGAGGTACATTGAGAAAACCATTCTTGTAAATCACCCATTATCTCTCTTAGTTTATTATATAGACCAAACCATGATTTCTATTGTATTGGATTTCTCTGAGAATAATTAACCACTAAATGATATTTCAGCTTAGATACACATAATTTAGAAAATAAGAAGATGACAACATTCTCATCCATGAAAACCAGATCCACCAAGATGGGAGAGTGTTCCAAAAGAGCATGAAATAGGCGAGATACCTTTTTATTAATAAATTATGAGATGGTTTGAAAATTATCTAGAAACCGATCTAAATGGATCCAGACCCGAAGATTTCCTCTTTGATTGTTACACTCAGTCTATTGGTCACCCAAGTAACCCATATCCCAAATCCCTCGATGTTCCACAAATTAAGAAAAATCCTACCTATCTTTATAGGGATAGAATCCTCCCCCAATATTTTTAGAAGCATCTATTATTTTATTTAAGTCCCCCTCAAAAAACCAATAAAGGTTCCCTTGATTAAAATAATCGAGGTCACTCTACAGATACTCTCTAGTGCGAGCCTCACATTTAGCATAAATAAAATAAACAAATAAAACTAACAATCTAGAGATAAATTTAACCATCATGAACTGATCATAAGCTTATAGCCTTTCCATAGATATAGAGTTCATCCAAAAAACCTATATATGGCATATGATCTTGTAAGGTGAGACACCGCGTTAGGGTTTTCCCTATCAGCGTCTCTCTCGGATCTTCTCTTTAGCGCTCCAGCTCGGTGCTTCATGATAGTAATTCTTTTCCCAGGGGTGGCATTGAGGACTTCATGAGAACAACTATCCTGGTATTTCCCACCATTTTCCGGACTCCTTTTTCTCTCCCCCCTTTTCACTATGTAGGGATTTTTTTCATAATGGCACCAGTGGTCATCGTTACTACTTGTCCAAGATGAGGGTCGGTAAAATGGTTCTATTCTGAGTTGGGAGCATGTGCGGTGCATTTAGGTGGTCTCCGAGTGAAAACATGGAGGAAATAACAATATATGGTATTGGTTTGCAGCATGGACTCTTGGTTTCCTTCATGGTTTTGTTTTTTTCCTTGATTTTCTAACCCATTGAATTGTATTTGGATGTGGTTGTGGATGGTTGATGGTCCGAGTTTGTATTCATCTACTCTGGGCAGCTTTAGTTAGGCTGTGACAGAGGTGTGGATGAGATACATATGGACCATATTTCTTTAGTGATTTTTTATGCGTGATTCATTTTTCATTTGTGATGCATCTGTTTTACTGTGTTTGTGAGATGGGTTGCTGAATTTGAGAATTGGTTGAGGTTTTGGTGTCGACTGTGGGTTTGGTTCCTTGGTAATTTGTTACACTGATGTGCAGATATTGGATGGAAAGGATGAAAGTATACTTTTCACTTATTTGGAAATGCTAGAAAGGGGGAAATATTTTTTCCTTGGTGGTCTGTGGCTTAAGGGATTCTGCAACCATTTGTCTTCAAGAAGCTACTCCAGATGAGGTTTAGGGAAAACTTATCTAACTATTTCATGTCTTTTTGGAAAAAAATGTTTGAGAGGGTATGGATTTTTACACCAGTACAAAGCGTGTTGTATTTGGTATGGAAGAACTATCAGTGTTGCGATGAGACAATGGAAGCTAGTTTTAATGTATGTTTTTATGGGAGGAGCTGATCTCTTGTAGTGAGGGTTGTTTTTAATCTTGAGTTTTGGCTTATTGGGGCCTAATATGTTGTTTTAGTCTTGATTTGATGGGTTTCCCCCTTCTTCCCATAAAATTGGGCTTTAAGAAAATAAATTTATTGAATAAAACCCTCATATGATGATTGTTTGGTTCTCCATGCATAAAGCCTTGAAAACCCAACCTTCTTGAAAAGACTTCCAGATTATAGGAATTATTCTTTTGGTCAAGCACAATGATTGAGAAGCCCTGGATCTATGAATACCATTAGATAGATAATATATCTTCACCCTCGACCCTAGGCCACATGCAATCCCGAATATGGAGGAAATCTTTCTATAAGAAGGCACCTAGTTTTGGCCCTCAGTGATACAAGGCCCTGCAAATGATAATATGGACAAGAATAAGAATGTTTATAATGAGACCTGGTATAGACCCCACTGGAGAATGAAACTGAGACAATCAGAGACCGGAAATGATCATTTTTCACATATGATAATGCACTATAATTTTTTGAAACCCCAATGGGAGAGTATATGGAAGGGTAAGGATCTTGAGACTGGAGAAGAGGAGATGAGGAATGTTGCTAAACTATCTTCTTACCACGATCAAGAAAGCTCCATGATACTGAAGCCTGAATTTACTCCCACCCATCTTATTCAGGTGTTGACATTGACCTGATAGAAACCATATCATAAGAACATGAAACTGAGTGCTGAGGGACTGGGGATGGGAATTAACGTAGAAAATATCTCCAACTGAGATCAAGTGAGCTACAAGGTCTCAAATCCAGCACCAAATCCCACTCTGCTGATGATACTAGGATTGTCTATGTCCTGAAAGGATCCAAATCCATACACAACCTATGCGCTTCCTCTAGAAAAATCTCCCTACTAGAGAGATCCCATTTAGGAAAGAAGAAGACCCGTGAAGGATCTAGAAATCCCAATGATTCTGGAACATCTTCAGCTGGCTATGATGATTGGGAATAGGAAAAAAGGTTAGTAGCCTCTATATACATGGCTTTCTCCTACGCTTGGTTACAAATAATCTTTCTTCAAAAAAATGTTCTATGTTCTTATAGGTTATATAATGAATAGTATCTATCTGGATATTCAAACACCAACTCTTTACACCGTTAAAAATATCCCTCAACCCAAAGTAGAAAGAGATAAGGAAGAGGTCGTGAGAGATCTTGGTCCACACAGATTCGAGCCATCGTAGTTTCATATAGAGTCAAGGTACAATCATCCAAAAAGAGAAAATTACCCAATGAGTCTTCTATTCCTTAAAGGAATGCAATATTTTTTATTGAGAGAGGTAATCTTGGGAAGATAATCCAAAAATACAAATAAGGAGAGTCCTTCCCTAGATGAACCTCCATTGACCAGTAGAATAAATAGAATATCCATTGGCCGATAGATTTAGGGAAATGAGTCCAAATGTTGAGGAATAATCTACCTCCATTACTAGTTGAGTAACATAAACTAAATCAATATAAAACTCTACCTCCCTTACTGGTGGAAAACTAAAGATGTCAGAAGAAAAGACATCAGGAAACTTGAAAAAAACTGGAGGGAGATCATCACTCAGATATTCTTAATTGAGATCAAAAGAGAACACTAATATTAATTTCCCTAACTCTTAATAAGATGGTTCAGATCTACGAAACCTCGGGTATCATTCTCCATGAATGGAATGAAACACCCTATTAGGCATAGTAATGGATCCCCGTTAAAGTTAATAACCAAATTTCTTTTTTTAGGAATGATCTAATCCATCATGAAAAATACATCAAGAGGTTTCATGTCAAGAACTATAAAATACCATGTAAGATCAATCTCTGATAAAGAGAAAATATAAGCAGTACAACAAAGACCCTACTATCTCTTCATTTTGAGGGTGTAGTAATATCCATAAAATAAGATAAAATATCCATATGAATATTTAGTAGGTTCACAAAATGGGTTGATATAAACTAATTATATATAATCATATCAAATAATGTAGTCACTAAAGATGAAGCAATATTGATGGTGCCTATGATAGTCAATGGATCTGTATCTTCTTCCTTTGGGGACTCTTCCACTATATGAATAGGGTTCATTCCAGAGGATTGTTGTTGGAACCCATTAGATATTTAAGTATTTGATTACACCATCGTAAATTTTGGTGATGATGATCCTATTCCACTACATGGGAAGAAAATATAAAGAATAACTTTTAGAAGTGTCCTGAAGGTCCATAAGAGCTTCAAATCATGGGTACCTCTATGAAAAACCATTTCTATTGCCCAACCTTACCACATTGGAAGAAATTCAACGGGATTATTACATGCACTTTAGGACTTTTATAAGAACTATGATATCAATATCCACCACGAGACTCATAACTCTTTCTCTTCCATTTATGATAAATCATTGAAATTCCACTGGGAGAAAAAGGAACCCACTTCAACCTGGACATACCAGCCTGATCAAGTTAGACCATCAACACCCTATCCATCACATCAGTATAAGATATGATCCTCAACAATAAATCCCAAGAACAAATATCTGATCTAAGTCCCATGTCAAACCATCAATTATTCATCTTCTCTTTTGATACAATTTTAGGTGTAATCTTCACAATCTCAGAAAAGAGTTTTTTACACTCTGTAATGGTCCTTTTACCCTACTCGATTTTGAAAAACTCCACAACCTTATCTAGAATTGTATACATTGGATATTTTTGGTTACTGAAAAAAAATTAAAGTCCAACCACTCTAAACCGTTGTGATTACTGACCATCACCATTGAGCCCCACCTTCTCATGCTTGGTTCTTACAGCTTTAATGTGACACATTTCACGTTGATTGACTCAAGAATTTCCAAGAACTCAAAAATAATCTCTATCTTGATGAAAATATCCTCGATGTAGTGAGGATATTTAGAACCATGGAACGATATTGGATTTTGGTGATGAAACTCTCAAGAAGGACTCCATAATTCATCGCTTTGAGGTTATAAATCTAAAACATGAATGGGAATGGGTGTTGGTTCCTATCCCCAATCCAAGAAAACATGCATAATAACCTCAACAAGATTCTTGTCCATGAGAGGATTTTCTCATTGTGCTTCATCAGTAGATTCCTCTTGGATTCTATTCACACATATTCTCATAGGTTTGATGCTACACAACACCATCACACAAAATTTATGACATCATAAGGATACTTAGATCAATAATCAAGCAAGATCAATAGGTACATTAATCCCATATGATAAGAAAATAAGATTTGGATTTCAATAAATCAAAATATAAATTAGGGGAAAGACTAGAATCAATACTCAAGATGCTTTTCTCAAACCACCCTTAAAAAATTAAGGCTCATTACAATGAGATATAGAAATTAAATCACTCAAAAATACCTCCTAAGTCCAAAAAAGATCTCAATTTTAAAACTAACATCATTAAAAGATGCACAACATGCACCTCTGGTACCATTTTTTCATGAACCATCCCATAAAATTCTAAAAATTCAAACTTCACACCCTAAACAACATGAGAAAAACCCCAAACAAAGAACTAATAAAAACGAGGGATGAGGAGTACATGAAAACAAGTAACAAGATGTTAAGAAACAAATCATTATCATATATTCAGATCCTCATACCAAGATATGATATATAATTGGTCAGGTATACACTAAATAACTAGACTAGTTTCTTTCATGAGACCAATCAAAACATAGTGGGGGCTATAACATGCCCCTCCCATACCATTATACGTCCAATGCATTCATTATAGGAAATAAATGAATAAAAATTCAATACATAACCGGAATAAACATTCATATTGAAATATAATCATACAAAATGTTAATATTTTCCCATTAATACATAACCAACATAAACACTCATATTAAAAACCAAGCACATGAAATGTTAATATCTTCCCAATTAAATAAATATAACAACATAATAATAAAACATACTGGGAAATAAGGTGTACGGTATCATTATATTATATACATAGTAAATAATAATAACAATTAAATCATTTTGACATAAAAGAATTTACCTTTAAAAGAACTTTCAAGCTTTTCTTCACTAACATGAGAAAAATATCATTTTATTTTTATAAAATTTTAAATAAAGATTTCTTAATATTTAGATAATGAAATAGTAGAAGATAAACATGTAAAATATTAAAATAATCTTCATATAATGAATGTTCTTGATAGTGGAAAAATATTTTCAAGACATATACATTAAAATAAAAAATTCTTTTCTCACTTTTATAAAATGTAAAAATTGTGTCGCATGGAAAAAATTTGTAAAGATTCAATTTGATAAATTTTAATGAAACTAAAATATAATTAAAAATTATATATAATAATATTTGAATCATAAATAAAGACATTATTGAATATTTTGATGAATAAGTACATGGTAGAGAATGATTAAGAAAGGAAAACATTAAATCAAGGTTTTAATGTAAAATACCTTACCACATTACCTGAATCATTTTATACATTCTATAACACCAGAATGAAAAAATATAATAGTTTTATACTTACCAAATAAATTTTCTATTTTTTAATATATTATCATTATCCATTTTATTTCATTAATTTTCATAGAATATCTAGTCACTAAATTAGTTAGTTTTACATATGACATTTTAAGGATGTTTGGTTCATATTTCAAACATGGAATTGGTTAGTTGATCATGGTCAAAGTGGTAATTTTTCATTAATATCCAGAATATAAATAATGATATAATAATAATATTTATTAATTAAATATAATTTGAGAAATATCCATGAATGACAGATATGGAAAACTAATAAAAACACTTCATAGAGGTGGTAGTAAAAAAATACGCATGTGTGATGTTATCATGTTTTAACATATATTAGGGTAAGAATATAAGTAATATTATATATTTCAATAATAATAAATAATTAATTAATATCATATATAATTATTTGATCCATTATTTTTTATGAATCCCTTATTATTTTGATGTACAAGATATTATGATTTTATAAAATTTCTCTTTTCTCTTTTGATTCCTCTCTATTTTGGGATATTATGAGGTTTGTTTTTAGTGAAAAGTTTCATAGGAATCAAATGATGGTGTTAACTGAAAATATTTGTTGTGTGTAATTTTTAAGGATAACACCAACTAGATGGTGGGGTCCCATTAGCTATATATATTTCTATAGACTCCATCAGCTAGTTGGTGGTGCTGGTAGAACTAAGGTTGTTCTTTCGGTCACACCGTATCATTGATGCACATCGTCTTACGATACATTAAATATGATATATTATATTTTAATTATAATACGTTTTTATCGTCTTTAACACCAAATTAAAACCCCAAAGCACCTATTATAAATTTTATACCTTCCACCTTGTCATTAGAGCTCTCCAATTCACCCCCCATAGTTCTTCAATGGGGGATTGATCTAATGTTGCTAGAACTATGATTTTTCTCAAGATCTTGGAAAATTTATTCTTCTTTCATGGGAGAAGTGAATTTATATATGATTTATATTGGATTATCTTATTATATGATGATTAATACATCCTTCCATCATAGATATGTGGTGGATATAACAATTTGATGAAATATCTTTATTGGATTGAGATGTACCATCAATTATGGTTGTTTTATAGAAAATTGTTTATGAATAATATTCCAAAAAATATTCATGATGATAGATTAATTATATAAAGATAATATATTAATAAAACATTGATATATTGGTGGTGGATTCAATATTTCAATGACATATATTTGACGATAGCCTGATTCCTCATGAACGATGGATGTTTCTAGTTATGATTCTTTAGATCGATTATCTTGAGATATTATTCTTCTTGAATATCATATTGGATTTATTCACCATTAATATATTTTTAGTGGATCTATGTTCATTGGATAAACCCATGGTTAAATTATATAATTTACATGAATTTCATGATACGTTCATGAATCAACAAGGGATCTTATGAATTGGTTTAATATCCTTCATCATGTCTTAGAAAAAGATATGTTGATGAAAAACATGTGGTATTTAATTATATGAAAACATTATTTTAATAAGATATTCTCAATTTATAATCCTCATATTTGATGAACCAAATCATGATATAGGAATCGTTGATGTGTGATCTAGTTCTCCTTGGGAATGAGATGTAGTTTGGGCTTCAATCCTTTGGTTAACATTGGATTTCTTCATAAATATACTTGAAGTAGGAATATCCTTAAATATTTTGGCCCTTTTATACTCTTGTAATCTCGATTAATGATTTTTAGGGATATCATGCTCTTCACAATTGATGGTGTTTTCTTGTGGGTGTGTGTATATCCTGTGATACCCATATCTGATCCTTGATTCCATGAGTACTACTAAATATCTTGTTATCATGCTTGATGTTAATAATGTATTGTGATATGTTACAAATATATTCTTATGATAATGTGTAATGTTTATATTGTTATGATCTTCCCATATAAGCGTGTTAATATATCATTGGTGGTTTGTTCTTGAAATTCTTAACTGGTGGACTGTTGAGGTATGATTACCCCTTAGATGGTGTCTGTGAATGAAATGTGGTGATGATGATAGGGGGCCCATCCATAGTTTAAGAGAATAAAATCCTTGGGGCTCGATTGACACTAAATTCCTTAAGGATACTAAGTAATGTTTCCTAACTCGATTCCATATGGATACCGAGTATCATGATTACTCGATTTCGTAAGGATGTTTAATGACGTGTTTCTATCCTTATTATTTATTGATGATAACTTCTGACATCTTCAATCATCCTATAGGTATATAGATAAAGGAGGTTCATCCAAGGATCATAGTGGCTTCATTATTACATAGGTTCTTGACATACTATTACTTACTCTTTCTTTCACTTCTCCTATTATCAAGGAATACATCGATTATAACACCTAGAGTTTTTATAGACCTTTTTTGGTCGAATAAATTAAATTTTCATTTATCTTGAAATGCACCAGGTAAAACATTCTTTTCACTTGAAAATAACTTGGTGTATGTTACAAAGAACCAAATCGGCATACAATACAAGGAATATCGACTCATTGTATGTAACACACAACACCGACTTAGCGTACGTTATACACAACATTGGAGTTTCTAAGAAACATCATTTTACAGTTATAATTATATCAATGAGATAATTATAACCTAGATGTTAAACTTTTTTATATTAGTAGTATTAACTACTTTTTAAATATTGGTTATAACTATTTTATATAAATAGAACATATTTATAATGAAAGATATATTTTTTGGTAATGTCCTTATATGTTAAAAAAATACCATTTTCCCAAATGAACTATTTTAAAAGCCTTTATGTGAAAAAATAATAAAATTAATTTTAGATAAATTTTGAAATTTAATTTTATAAAATAAACTTTATTTTTGAATTTAAAATTTAAAATTTATTTTAGGGTGATTTTGTAATGATTTTTCTAAGAAACTTCATTTTTAGATGACTAGTGAAAAATAAAAGATTTTAATTAAAAAATACATTTTCATATAATTTATTTATAAGGTTAAATTATATTTCAAATTGGTCTAAAATTTTAATTAGATAATATTTTTTTCAATTAATAAAATTTAGTTTATTTAGATCAATTTATCTTTATACTTGGGTATAAAAACATAAGAAAACTTTTAAATGTTTTTACTTAAAAAACACGCACTGTCGACCTGACTATGAGATTAATTTTAAATTAATTTCAAACACTTATGTTATTCTAATTTTTAAAAATAGACTCCATATTTTTAATCATAATAAATTATACAATCTAATAAGGTTAACTTGGTTTTTGAGAAAAACTATTAGTGAAAGTGATTAAAATTAATTACAATGATTATGGTTAAATTAGGCTTAGTAAGGGACTTAACCATAATCTTAAAGCCCAAAAAGACCTATAAAATTGTAAAAAATCCATTTTATGACCATATTTATAAAATATCATACCATTTATTGATTTAATATCATAATTTGATCCAATTTGAATAACGAAAATGTGGGTGTAATTCTCTCTTCAAATATTTACAAGAGTTCCACTCCTAGTTCATTATAAAAGGCCACCAATTATCCCTTTTCCTTACACACCTCAAAACACTTATGTCTGGAAAATATCTACCCCCAAAATGAGTTACCCGATTAAGAGGTAACGTATTTTCTCAAGCTCATTTCTTTAATTTTATTTTCACACCCCATTCACTATATTTATTACCTTATTGTATAAAAAAATATATCCAAAATATAATGGGATTATGTTATGATATTTTTTTATCTACAGTTACACAAACCTCCATCTAATTGGAAACAATCATACTGTTTATGTGTACGACGAACTACGTCTCACTAAATGACGATTTTTTATTTTACATTTACCGAATCTCATAGTGGAAATTATGATGTAAAATTGGTTTATATATTTAATATATTTTATTAATTATTTTTTAATCTTATTTATTCCTTTTATGGAATAGATATTTTTATTTTCCTTTTGGGATAAATACGATAATTTTGTTTGAGTAAGTGTGGACTACCACCCCCTCAAAGTGATGTGCTTCATTCATACACTACATGGACTGATTTAAGGATGGGTTAAGTGAATAAATATGATATTTATGATATAATAAATCTATTTTAATATATATATATATATATATATATATTTTAATTTCTTTTTTTCAACATGACAATTAAACTGAAATAGCTTTTATGTGTACTATGGCCTATCATCTCCATGAATGGTGTATTTTGTTTCATAATTACATATTATATATATTATTATAATATGAATATAATTAATATAAATGATATTTTTATCATGGTTTGAATTCTGTAATCATGATATAAGTGTAAGGAACAATGATATAATATATTAAGACAGATGCGAAAAACAAAGTATATATTACCCGAAGTGAAACCTTAAAATAGGATTGATAACTAGAGGGTAATATAAGGTAATGAAAAACCATATATGGTATTATATAGAAGAATATTTTTCTTTAAAATATTTATAATAAATTTATATTTATTATATAGGTTGTTTGAATGAGTACGACGAGATTCAAAACACAAGGTAAGGGGATTTCATATCACTTTTTATTCCCGTGAGATACATGCCTTAATCACCACTCACTTATTTTGTGTGGTATATATAAGGAACATAAATATATTATATGTATCCTATAATTAAACATATTGGTTTTCACATATCCATTTTATGACCATTATTTCATGGGGTATATGTTTCAAAAGTTACAAAATCAGTAAAAT
Organism: Viscum album; assembly: GCA_963277665.1. Taxonomy (NCBI): domain Eukaryota; kingdom Viridiplantae; phylum Streptophyta; class Magnoliopsida; order Santalales; family Viscaceae; genus Viscum; species Viscum album. Next base: position 1,721,510,504 of record OY728141.1, read on the forward strand.
AGTTTTGTCTCATTTTTCTTTCTTTGAGACTCATGTTTTTTTATACACATAAAATAATTTTTTGAGGTGTATATACTTCTATTTGACATGATATATCATGAATATACTTATTTGGATGATATTTTAAGCTTCATTTAACTTCCTTTTCTTACATGGAGATTATGATCCAAAGTTTCCAAGTGATAAGAGTTTATTGAAACAAGTCTCAGCACTTTTCGAGATTGTTATGATTATGATTATATTAATGGAATATCATGATAAATATCTCAAGAATACTCTTTATTTTTATTCTTGTTTTTTATTCTTGATATCCTCATGTATTATTACCATTTCCCACTTTTTGGTACTTAATATAACGTTTAACGAAATCTTACTATCTCTTTCTTTGGTCGGAAATCTATTATGTAAAATACCTTTTTTCAGAAATGTTTTCAAAAAAGTTTTCAAAAGATATCTGAAGGTCACATTCATGGAAAAAGTATTTTAAAATCTTTTTATGATTTTCAATATTTATTTTATATATTTTGAAATCTATTTTCAAATAAAGATGATTTCAAAAGTGTTTTCTATTTTAAAAAGAATTTTTAATGCATAAGAAATATTTTCCGCAAGAAATGTTTTTAAAAATTCATACAATTTTTTAACATATACGATAACGACCATTGATGTTACTCATGCCTTTCCAGGGAAATCATTCAATGTTTCCAATCACATTCATTCAATTAATGGATTATGTTTTAATGACATGATGTTTATGGAACCCATTTCTCTATCACGTGTTATATACTTTTGAAAACCAATTCTTTTCACTATTTATGATCTTGATGAAATGATTATTAAACCTGTATATATTCCCACAGGTTATGATATTATTACATGTTTATGATACCTATTTTATTTCAAGGGTTATTATTTGATTATTTATTATTTTGTGGCACGTGTATTCATAATTTCATTATGAGATAGGTGAGACCTATATCTCCCTACAATGCACTGGGTAATGATTTATATCTCATGAGATAGACTAATATAGTCTTGAGAATGACCCTTGACTACTAAGATGGCCTTGAGAGTGAACCATAACTACCAAGATTGTATCAGGAGTTAAATCAGACTAATAATATGGCCATGGGAGTGAAACATTACTACCAAAATTGTATGGGGAGTGAACCCATACTACCAAGATCATATTGTCAGTGACGCCTTGGTTACTATAAAAATCATATTATATGCTTATGTTTATACTGTCATGACCCGTCCTTGGGGCCCGTGCCTTGACAACCCCAAGACCGCCTTCTATAGGCCAGGGGCTAGCGACTAGCACCAAAGGTGTAAATCCCAATGAAAGGGAAGGCATTGCCTTTATATAAGAAAACAATCACCACAGAGTATGCAAGCTGAAGTAAACATTTAGTAAACTGAGTACAAAAGTAAGTGCTGGAAAGTAAATGAGCCAGTATAAAAACCCAACTGAATATGCTGTACAACTGGAAGGAAATTAAAACAACTGAAAAGTAAAGCATCAATCATGAATTCATCCTCCGGAACACCCACCTGAAGGGTGAGTACAGACAGTCTCGTCGGCTCCTCGAGTCCGGACGTCCCCTCCGTGTACGTCCCGCCTGATAGACCACAACCAGGTACCATCCCGCTCCTCAATCCTCAACCACGATCAACGCTGTCCATCGTCTGCAACCAACACAACGTAGTGCGGGTGTAGCCCGTGCATGGGTGAGTATTCGATACTCAGTAGGGACCCCTAGACTCCCGAAGGTATCCCAGAATCCAAAAAGGATAAACCAAAAAGGAAATATACAATCACAAAGTTTCAACCAACTCTACTTAGGTATATGACCATATATATACCTAAGTCATCAATTCCAGTTCTGCTCTAACTCTCAAGGCCAAGTTCATCCCAGTCCACACAGGAAAGCACAATCCAATCCACACTAGAAAAACACAACCCAATCCACATAGGAAAGCACGTCAATATTATCAAAGATAATTATTGAAAGTCAAGAATCCAGTCACATAGGTATAATACTTCTGAAGAGAGGTGGAGATGATTTATGTATCCTTCTGAATCATCTCGTTTGCTGAACCCACATAGGTTCCAAGTACAGATGTCATCGCTGCCGAACCCATGGAGGATCCAAGTATAGACGTCATCGTCGTCGAACCCACGGAGGATCCCAGCACAGAAGTCATTGTTGTCGAACCCACAGAGGATCCCAGCACGGTAGACATCATCGTCGAACCCATGGAGGATCCCAGTACGGTAGTCATGCTCGTCAAACCCACAGAGGATCCTAGTACGATAGTCATCCACATCGAACCCATTGAGGATCCTAGTACGGTAGTCATCCTCATTGAACCCACTGAGGATCCTAATACGATATTCATCCTTGTCGAACCCACTCAGGATCCTTGTACGAAAGTCATCATCTTCGTCATAGCCAGCTCTACGGTTCCCGCACACAGCTCGCTCGATTCTGGGAGGGTCTGCTCCATGAGCCACGGGGTCGATACATCAACTGTCACGAATTCCAGAGCTGATGTATCACAATGTTCCACCTTGTCATTAGGAACCCAATGCAACAGATGGCGCGTCAATCAGACACCCGGTCTGAGAGTTATTGGTTTTTTCGTCCCAGGGGCCCGGTTGAGTTTTAAGATTAAACCAACCTGAATATTCCCCAGCTACATCCAAACCTCAAGTGGTGTAAGCCAAAATAACCTTCTCACTAAGAGGAATCCAACAAAGTCGACGACACATCAATCGGACGTCCGGAGCTCAAGTTATACGCGTTTCTGCTCTGAGGGCCCGGTTGGTTTCGTGTTCCAACCAAGATAACCATACCCAAAGTTCTCAAAAACCTTTAGTATAATATACTGAAATGACCATCTCAATCCAAGAATCCTAACTCAAGTAACAGTGCATCGATCGGAGGTCCGTAGCCCATGTTATGGGCATTTGAACGGATCTGTCCAAAAATAGGGGGTTTGGGCCCTGTCCGAGGTCGGACCGAACTGGTTCAACCCGACCCGTGTCCGGGTCCGGCCCAGTTGTGCGTGGCTTGTCCTGGCTTCCGCGGCCCGTCCCAGCCAGCGCGGGGGTCCGGTCCAGCGCGGGGGCCCAGCCCGGCGCGGGCGGCCCGGCCCACGTGGCCGGCGGCTCGGCCTTCGGCCGAGCGGGATGCGGGGAGGGGGGGGGGGATGCCCCCCTTGATTGAGAAATGGCATCCCATCATGGGGGCCCGCCCTTTCCACCTGCCGGGGGTTACAACCCCCGGACTTCCAGAAAACGGCCAGTCATAATGGACCGCCGGAGTGCCGCCACGGGACCTGCTGGTCCCGCCTCCTAGAGCGCCGGCAGCCGGCGGAGTCCGGTGGCCCTCGTTTGCACCGCCGCAGCCTTAGGCCGCGACCCCTGTCTGATCAGCGCGACGCGACGGCGCCGCCCCCCTCCACCGCGGCCCGCCCTTGGCCGCGGCTTCCTTCAGCTTCACCGGTGCGACACGACGATGCCATGCTCCTTCACCGCAGCCCCCTCCGACAGTAGTTTCCCTCATTCCCGCACGGTACCGTTGCACTGCGCCGCCTTCCATTCCAAACCACAACAGTGATCAACATAAAAAGGGTAGAAGGGTCGACCGGGTTTGTGAGGTCCAACCTCCTCCCGTTATATTGATAACATGCGGCCAAAAGAAAATAACGATGAATGTCAAAATAAAACTAGAATGAAGAAACAACCCCTACCTCAAAAAATTTCTAGGAAGCTAGCATCGCAGAATATGACATTACGAGTGAGGCACCATATACATCGACAGAGAACATCCGTGGAAGAAGCGGTGTCTCCCTTTCATTGATGTGGAGGGAAGATGGAAGGTGCGGCGAAGTTCTTCACGTTCTTCAACGAGGAAGATGAAGTTCTACAAACTAAAGAATTCTCCCTCTCTCAATTCTCCACACGACACATCAACCAAAAATAAAATAAGGCTTTGCCTTATTTTATTTACACATGCCAACATTTTTAAATTTCAAAAGTTGAATCCACCTAATTAATTAAACTTGTTTTGTCAAAGTAATTAGGTGTTTAGTTGGCATGCATTAATGTGGAAGAGTTACTTAACTCATGTGGGGGGGTTATAGGTGTTAGGGAATTTGAAGGGGTGGGGATCATGTGGGCCCCACCTCACTAATATCGTATCAAGAGGAGTTAGAATTTTAGTGGGTCCCACCCTAACTCCCAAACATGGGGTTTAACCACTTATAAGTGAAATAAAATTTGTAAGACAATTTTATTTCTCTTTATACTTAATCCACATTTTTTAACAACTCTTCCCGAGTAAACACAACTCCAATAAAGGTCTTCTTACGAAATTACCGGTGCTGCGGTTTCCTCGGTGCCCTCAGATTTCGATTCCGAGCACCGATTCAAAAGTTAGAAAAACCCGCTTGTTCGTTTACTGAACGTACCCGAGCTAATCTTCGGAAATTGATTCTGGGCACACCCGTCCTCAGAATCAAGTGTCGTCAAAAATTATGTACTCATAAAATCCCAATGATTTTAAGAAAAAACAATTTCCTTGAAATTTACGGATCCTTACATTACTCCCACCTCAGGGATTTATGTCCCCATAAAGATACATCACAAACTTGGGAAACAAATGAGGGTATTGTGCATGCATCTGAGCCTCCCACTCCCATGTGCTCTCCTGGAGGTTCCCATGCTACCACCTGATGCGCACTAGAGGAATTGACCGCCCACGTAGGACCCACTCCTGTCGATCCTCAATCTCCACCAGGACCTCTGAAAAAGTTGCCCCGTCATCAATGCCCAGCTCTCCATGGTCGATGATATGAGTCGGGTTGTGCACATATCTCCTCAGTTGAGATACGTGAAAGACGTCGTGCACCCAGTGCAGATGAGGTGGAAGGGTCAGGCAGTAAGCCACCTCGCCTACCCTGCTGAGGATCTGGAAATGTCCGATGAAGCACAGAGATAACTTGACACGGCGGCCAAATCTCCGTAATCAACATCAAGGTGAGACCCGTATAAAAACATGTTCGCCATCCTCGAACTCCAGTGGTCTCTGCCTCCTAATAGCATAGGACTTCTGTCTACTCTGTGCATTCCTCATCCACTCCAGGATGATCTGCACCTTCTCCGACGTAGCTTGAACCATCACTTGTTCAACCTGTACTCACTCCAACACTATCCATAAAGGATATCTGAAAACATGGCCAGCTGCTGTGTCGCCACTCCTAACAGCTGAATGCCCGATCTCCTACCAAGAGCATCCGCTACAACGTTCCCCTTCCCAAGATTATAAACTGTCACGATGTCATAGTCCTGGAGGAACTCAAGCCATCACCGCTATCTCAGGTTCATGTCCTTCTGAGAAAAGATACACCTGAGACTATTAAGCTGGTGAGAACCGTAAACCGTTCACTCAACGAACAATGGGTGAGACTAGCCAAAAGTAAGAACTCATCTCCACCCTTCTTCGTCTATGTTCCACCAGAGCTGTTGAGATTTCTCCTCTGCCGAAAAGGGAAATCTTGTCTCATCCCCTGGATGAACCATGTTCTTTGCCTAATACAGTCAATCCTAACATGAATGGTACTATTTCATGCCATGGATGAAATCGTAAGGCCTCGATGCTAATACCTAGAGATCCAACCATTACTCTCGCCTCTAAGGGTCGAGTCACACTGTCAGCAACAGTATGTGGTCACTAGGTCTCCTCCTGTAGGAATCTCGGAAGTGAGGGTCAAGTAAACGGTTTTAACCGGACCTCTTAGTATCAACTACATAGAAAGGACAGGGAAGAAAACCTCACAAGAACATGTGTCTTTTATTACTGCAGCTCAAGGTATAAAGACACAAAGCATCCACAAATAAAACATCAACAAAGCTAGAAGCATCATGAACAAAAGTCTCCATGACTAGAGCTAGTCCCTCTCTTGTCTATCTGCTCCCGGAGCTCCATGGTTGTAGGCCTCAGCTATCTAAAGCTGAGATCTCCCCTGTCCACCCATTCCCTACGGTTAGGGTGGTCTTCCTGGGGGTGGTGGTGGTAGTAGGGCCTCAAAGCGTCTCCCACCTCCCGCTGCTCATCCAGCTCGTCTGCCTCGTCTGCCTGTTCCCTGTGGACCACCACGGTCGAACCTCTGCCTGAGAGGTCCCTCTACCGCCTACTGCTCATCTGCAGGGCGGGTCTGGATGTCTCAAGCCATGTGACCCTGCCCGCCGCATGCATAACACTGTCTGCACCTCGTGTGGCTAGATCTGTTTCGTGTGCCCCGCACAACCGAACCTGTTTTCTGAGATTGCTCATTTGTTCGTCTAGCACAACTTAGTCCTATGCATCATCTGTCTACTTCTAGCTACAGAAGACTCTGTTGTGGGCCATCCCGCGGAGGGTCTCGCTACTGGAGAGCGCTCAGCGAGAAAACTCTCCACTAGAAGGGCTCTCTCCAGCACCTCCTCCTACATCGAGATGTTGAGGGAGATCATCGAATCCCTAATCTCATGCCTCAGTCCCTGCTCGAAGGTCTGGGCCCAGAAGAACGGGTCTCGTACCATATCTATGGAGTAGCGTGAGAGGTCGGTAAACCTCGTCGAGTACTGGGCTACCGTCATGTTGCTCTGCCGCTACTGCAGTAACTCCTGAATGCGCACCGCATGGAGGGTGGATGGAAAGAACTCCGAGTGGAAGAGGATCTCGAAGTCCGACCAAAGGATAGACGCCTAGTCGTGCACCTAGAGCATCAGGCTCCACCATCTACCTGCTGCCGCATGCAGGAGACTCACCGCAAGGCTCAACATGAGGTCACCTGGTGTCCCTACCAACCTGAAGACTCGAACGACCGCCTCTAGCCAATCCTCAACTGCCTGAGGCTCCGTCTCTTCGCAAAACCTGGGCGGTCTCTGACACTTAGACTCGCATAGTGCACTCAGGCAACGTGCACTCTCAGCTGCTGGGGCTGGTAGTATTGGTGGATCTGTGGGCAGAGGTACTGCTGATGCCTCCGCTGTAAAGGGGCTATGCCCCGAGGCCTCGCCACTCGGTGGGTTGCCGTCTCGCACAAATCTCAGAACCCTAGCTGGATGCCGTCATGGGGCCATACTGAATATAAATAGTTGTGACACAGTTAATATAGTATACCTGGTGATCTGACACAAATTAATCACAAAGAAAAATTTTAAACACACATTCAATCAATGTTTTCGTGCATTGAGTCGGAAATCAGAAGTCAAGGTCCTGGTGTATGGATACGTCGGCTGCCGCACCAACACTGGAATCCCTGGACTATTAACCACACTCAATACTTTAAACATTTTTGCTTCACAGAGAAGAAATTATCAGAGTTCCAAGTTCTGCAGTAGAACCGTCTCCTCTGATACCAATTTTTCACGACCCATCCTCGGTGCCCATGGCGTGACTACCCCAAGCCTATATTCCATAGGCTAGGGGCTGGCGACTAGCACCAAAGGCGTAAATCCTGATGAAAGGGAAGACATTTCCTTTATATAAGAAAATAATCACCACAAAGTATGCAAGATGAAATAAAAATTAAGTAATTGAGTAAAAAAGTAAGTGCTAGAAAGTAAATGGTCCAGTATACAAACCCAACTGAAAGTGCGGTACAACTAGAAGGAATGTACAAAAACTAAAAAGTAAAGCAGCAACCACGAAGTCATCCTCCGGAATTCCCACATGAAGGGTGAGTACAGACAGTCTCATCGGCTCCTTGATTCCATCCGTCCTCTCCGTGTACATCCCGCCTGATAGACCACCACCAGGTATCGTCCCGCTCCTCAAGCCTCAACCATGATCAGTGCTGTCCGTCGTCTGCAACCAACATGACGTAGTGCAGGCATAGCCCATATAGGGGCGAGTATTCAATACTTAGTAGGGACCCCGAGACTCTCGAAGGTCTCCCAGAATCCATAAAGGATAAACCACAAAGGAAATATACAATCACAAAGTGTCAACCAACTCTACTTAGGTATATGCCCATACATATACCTAAGTCATCAATTCGAATTTTTCTCCAACTCTCAAGCCCAAGTTCATCCCAGTCCACACAGGAAAGCACAATCCAATCCACAGAAGAAAACACAACCCAATCCACACAAGAAAGCAAGTCAATCTTATCGAAGATAAAGATTGAAAGTCAAGACTCAACTCACATAGGTATACTACTTCTGAAGAGAGGTGGGGATGATTGATGTAGCCTTCGAAATCATATCCTATGCCTAACCGACATAGGTTCCAAGTACATATTTTGTCGCTGCCGAACCCACAGAGGATCCAAGTATAGAAGTTATCATTGTCAAAACCACAGAGGATCCCAGCACAGATGTCATCATTGTCGAACCCACAGAGGATCCCGGCATGGTAGACGTCGTCGTCGAACCCACGAAGAATCCCAGTACGATAGTCGTCCTCGTCGAACCCACAGAGGATACCAGAACGGTAGTCGTCCACATCAAACCCACTGAGGATCCTAGTATGGTAGTCGTCCTCTTCGAACCCACTGAGGATCCTAGTATGGTAGTCGTCCTTGTCGAACACACTGAGGATCCTTGTACGGAAGTCGTCATCTTCGTCACAACCACCTCTAGGGTTCCTGCACACAGCTCGCTCGATTCTGGGATGGTCTGATCCATGAGCCAAGGGGTCGATACATCAACTATCACGAAGTCCAGAGTTGATGTATCAAAATGTTCTGTCTCGTCAATAGGAACTCAACGCAACAGACGGCGTGTCAATCGGACGCCCAGTCCGAGAGTTATCGGCCTTTTTGTCCCAGGGGCCCAGTTGGTTTTTAAGCTAAAACCAACCCGAACATACCCCAGCTACATCCAAACCTCGATTAGAGTAAGCCAAAATAACTGTGTCACTAAGACAAATCCAACAAAGTCGACAACACGTCAATCGAACGTCCCGATCTCAAGTTATAAGCGTTTCTGCTCCAAGGGTCCGGTTAGTTACTTGTTCGAACCAAGCCGGCCATACCCAAAGTTCTCTTAAACCTTGAGTATAATATACCAAAACTACCATCTCGATCCAAGGATCCCAACGCATCTAACGGTGCGTTGATCGGAGGTCCGTAGCCCATGTTATGGGTGTTTGAACGGATCTGTCCGAAAACAGGGGGTTTGGGCCCGGTCGGACCCAGCCCAATACCCCCTGGGTCGGGCCGAACCAGGTCGACCCGACCCGGGTCCGGGTTCGGCCTATTTGGGTGAAGCCTGGCCCGGCTGGTGCAGCCCGGCCCAGCGTGGCCTGGACCGGCACGGGCAGCCCGACCCACGTGGCCGGTGGCTCGGCCTTCGGCCGAGCGGGATACTGGGGGGTGGGGGGGGGATGCCCCCCTTGATTGAGAAACGGCGGCCCCTCTTGGGGGGCCCGCCCTTGGCACCTGCCGCGGGTTATGACCCATGGACTTCCTGAAAACAGTTGGCCGTAATGACCAGCCAGAGTGCCGCCGCGGGACCTACTGGTCCCGCCTCCTGGAGCGCCAGCGGCCAGTGGAGTCCGGCCGCCCTCCCCTGCACCGCCGCAGCCAGAAGACGCGGCCCCTGTCTAACCGGCACGGCGTGATGGCGCTGTGGCCCTCCATGGGGCTCCGGCGCAGTGCGACTGCGCCGCACCCCTCCGCCGCGGCCCCCCCTTGGCCACGCCCCTCCCTTGGTCGTGGCTTCCTTCGGCTTCACCGGCGCGGCGCGACGGTGCCACACTTCTTCACCGTGGCCCTCTTCGGCCATAGTTTACCTCATTCTAGCGCGGTGCCAGTGCACCCACCGCCTCCGTTCCGAACCACGACAGTGATCAACATTAAAAGGGGAGAAGGGTCAGCCGGGTTTGTGTGGTCTTCCCTCCTCCAACAATATTGATGACCGGCGGCAAAAAGAAAATAACGATGAATTTAAAAATAAAACTAGAATGATAAAACAACCCCTACCTCAAAGACATTAGAGGAAGCTAGCATCGTGGAATACGGCGTCGCGGGTGAGGCTCCGTATACGTCAACAAAGAACATCCGCAGAAGAAGCGGCATCTCCCTTTCTTTGAAGCGGAGGAAAGATGGAAGGAACGTCAACGTTCTTTGCGTTCTTCAATGAGGAATATGAAGTTCTTCAAAGTAAAGAATTATCCCTCTCTAAATTCTCCACACAACACATCAACCCAAAATAAAATAAGGCTTTTCCTTGTTTTATTTACAAATGACAAAATTTTTAAAATTTCAAAAGTTGAATTCACCTAATTAATTGAACATCTGTTGTCAAATTAATTAGGTGTTTAGTTGGCATGCATTAATGTGGAAGAGTTACTTAACTCATGTGGGGGGGTTAGAGGTGTTAGGGAATTTGAAGGGGTGGGGATTGTGTGGGCCCCACCTCATTAATATCCTATCAAGAGGAGTTAGCATTTTAGTGGGTCCCACCCCAACTCCCACACATGGGGTTTAACCACTTATAAGTGAAATAAAATTTGTAACACAATTTTATTTATCTTTATACTTAATCCACATTTTTTAACAACTCTTCCCGAGTAAACGCAACTCCAATAAAGGTCTTCTTAAGCAATTACCGGCGCTTCGGTTTCATCGGTGCTCTCGTATTTTGATTCCGAGCACCGGTTCAAAAGTTAGAAAAACCCGCTCATTCGTTCACTGAACTTACCTGAGCTAAACTTCAGAAAGTGATTCCGGGCACACTGGGCCTCGGAATCAGGTGCTATCAAAAACTGCGTACTCATAAAATCCCAAAGATTTTAAGAAAACAAAAATTTACTTGAAATTTATAGATCTTTTCATATACCAAAATTCTATGTTTTATTCCTATGTTATACTTCTATGGATTATGTTTTTTATTTACTCATGATTCATGTATTATGTACTACCATCTATGTTCCATGATTCATATTTATGATCTTTGATATGTAGGGTATGATATTAAATTTTCATGATCATGTTCCCATACCCATATGATCATGTTTATCCTTACAAGTATCCCTTGTTTAGCATTACTGAGCATATGATCTCACCCCTTTTAATGTTTCCTTCCCTAGGTTATAAAGATATGTATTATGTTTGAGGTTTCTTAGAAGGGTTCTTTTCAAGAAGAATCTAGTGGGAGATAACATAGCTCATTTATTTATCAATGTTTATGTTTCTATGTTTCCAAAGGTACTAGAATAGTATAGTATTTTGGAATATATTTGTATAATGTTTTAAGTATTCCGTAAAAGTTATTTAATTTTAATGTATGAAAGGAGAGGGTCACAATAGTTGGTATCAATGAAAATGTTTAGTTAAAAATTGGATGTTTAGATGAGAAACCCTTAGTGAGAACCCTAAGGAAATGTCTATGGATAAGTCTAAGGATAAATAAAAGTATAGAAAAATGTCCTAGAATTTTGGTAAAGGATAGATCGAGTGGTTTCCTAGAAATATAAGGTTTCATATATTAAAGAAGGTTTCATAAGTTATAAATCTTATAAGTGTTTTTTCATGATTATGTGGTTCCTAGATATGATAAATACTTTTCACTATATGATTTTAGTTTTATTCAATGTATGGAACCTAAAGGAACAATAATAATGGTTATTGTGATGGAAAATAAAATGATGATCCTTCTAAGAAACCGAATTTTATAGGATATAGAGTGAAAAAACATGTTTCTATGCTCACACAACCTTCTCAAGCTATGAATCTTGGAGGAATTCCAAATGAGAAAAGGAGGGAATAATATTATATTGAGTCTTTTAGGAGGAAATGTTCACCTTCTTTCAAAGGGTCCTCTAATCCACGTATTTCTGAACAATGGATCAACACTAATAAAAATATATTCTCTATTCTCCACTGTTCAGAGAATGAGAAAGTCATTCTAGCTATTTATCAGTTAGAAGGTGAAGCAGACTAGTGGTGGACTATAATAAAGAATATGAGGAATAAATTTGTGATTGAATCCATGGATTTGGATGATTTCAAGAACTTATATTTCAATATGTACTTTCCTCAGTTTTTTCATACTAAGATGGAGAAAGAGTTCTTTATTTGGAGTAGAGGTATGATGAATCTATTGGTACCCACAAGGTTAATTTCACATGACTTGTGAGGTATGCTTCATGAATTATCATCCAACCTGAAAGTAAATTTGATAGGTTCTTCAGGGGATTAAGGACAAGTCTTAGAAGGGAATTGTCCATAAGAGTCTTTAGTAGCTACAAAGATATTTTGTGTTGTGTAGTCAAGGTTGAAATGGTGGTTAGATTCATGTATAAATCTCATTGGTTTTACAAGAAGAGGAAGATAGAGTTTAAAGAAAATATAAAATCCATGAAGACAAGAAAATGTGCTTCCCTTTTTACACTATATTTGGGAAAAAGCGAGGAGGAAATTTCCTTAAGGGATCTAATAATTTTTTTAAGTGTATAAGGGAAGGACATCAGACATTTAATTATTAATGTGATGGGAAGAAGTTAGCTAATGTTTCTAATAGAGAAAAAAGACACAAAATTAACCTCCCAATATTTATTTCTATAAGTGTAAGGAGAATGGGAATTACACTAACCACTACCCAAACCAAAGGGCTGGTGATGATGATCAATGTCAACAACCTCTTAATCGAATGAGCAAGGTTAAATCTCATGAAATATCTATTTCTGATGAGGGGTGTGATAATGTCCTGATTAAAGGTATAGTTACAATCAACTCTAGAACTTCTAATTTCATATTTAATTCTAGATCTACCCACTCTTTCATATCTAATGAAGTATCTAAGGGTTTTAAAATTTAACCAAAGAAATTAGATGTGGAATTAGAAGTGAAACCCCCTAATGTTGTGATAATTTCAACTCATGTCTATGATTCCTCTCAGGTTGAAGTTTGTGGGAATGTGCTTTATGTAATTCTTTTCATTCTTCCTTTGGTTGAATTTGATGTCACCTTGGGCATGGATTGTCTTTCTCAACATAAACCCCACATCAATTTTCAAGGAAGGGAAGTTATTTTTGATATTTCAAATGATCTTATAATCATCCATAAATGTGAGAATAATTATGAAATTACTCTAGAGATTACATCCAGTGTATGGGTCCTAGTTCCCCTTCAAAAGGGTTGTTTATCTCATATGGTTTGGGAGAAAATTGAGATCAATGATATGTCTATTGTTCATGATTTTTTGGTTGTATTTCCAAAATAGTTTCCCAGACTTCCACCAAAATGAGAATTTGAGTTCTCAATAGAACTCATACATGGTTCCACACCAATTTTAAAGACTCATTATAGAATGAAACCAATTTACTTGATGTAATTAAAGAAGAAACTCCAATAGAGCCTTGATATGGGATTTATTCGGCCAAGTGTGTCACCTTGGGGTGCACCAGTTCTTTTTATAAAAATGATAGATTGGTAAATGAGACTCTTAATTTATTATTAGGAGTTAAAAAAGACATGATCAAGAATAAGTATCCTCTCCAACATATCGATGACTTTTTTTATCAATTGTGTGGAGAAAAATACTTTTCCAAGATTTAAATTCATTATGGATATCATCAATTGAGGTTCAAGAAAGAGGATATAACCATGATGGAATTATTTACAAAGTATGGACACTATGAATATATAGTTATTCCTTTTGGTCTTACTAATTCCCCTACTATCTTTATAAATTTAATGAATAGATTCTTTAGAGATCATCTCAACCTGTTTGTGTTTGTCTTTATAGATGATATTCTTATCTATTAAAAGAGAAAGGAAGAGAATTATGATCACTTGAGAATTGTATTGAACTCCCTAAGGAAGGAGAGAATATATGAAAAATTTGAAAAGTGTGAATCTTGGATATAACTGGTTTCATTCTCAGGTCACATAATCTCAAGAGATGGTATAATAATAGATCCATTAAAGACTAAGGCTATTAAATGTTGGCCTAGAACAACCATGGTGACTGAGATACATAAATTTCTTTGTTTATCTAGATATTATTGAAAGTTTGTGGAAGATTTCTCAATAAAATCTAATCCTCTAACCAATTTAACTCAGAATGGTGTAAAGTTCTTTTGGATAGATGAATGTGAGGAAATTTCATTGAACTAAAAAAAAGTTTAGTCAGTGAAAATATTCTTACATTACCTTGTAGTGGAGAAGGGATTATGATCTATAGTGATGCATCTAAGAAGAGTAAAATATTCATTATTATGTATAATGACATGGTTATCACTTATACATCATGGAATTTTAATATTCAAGAGAAAAATTAACCAAATCATGATTTGGAGTTAGCAGCCGTAATTTTTGAATTAAAGATATGGAGTCATTATCTTTATTTATAAAAGTGTGATATATATACTGATCATAAAAGTATGAAATATATATTCACATAGGAGTAGTTAAACAAGTTCTAGAGAAGATGATTAAAGTTGATAAAGGATTATGACTGCTCAATACATTGCCACCCTGGAAAAGAAAATAAGGTGGCCGATTCTTTGAGCTGGAAGGATCATGCTAGATTATCCATGATGAGGATCACAAAATATACAAGATTTTTGGATTTGAAAATTATGGATATATAAATACTGATGGAAGGTGAAAAATATTATATTTCTCAAATGAATTCTCCACCCTCCATCCAAGTGAAGATTAAGGTAGTGCAGAAGGAAGATGTAAAGATGAAAAAAGGCAGAAATGTTATCGAGTTTAACCATGATCAGGATGTAATGATAAGGTTTAGGAACTGTGTATGTGTTCCTTTAATACCATATTTGAATAAGGGGATATTAGAGTAATCTCATAGTTCTTCATTAATTTTTCATACTGTAAGTAAGAATATGTATAGGGACATGAAAGAATATTTCTAGTGGGATGACAAGAAGAGAGATATCACAGAATTTGTATCTTTGTGCTTGGTATTCCAACGAGTTAAGAATAAAAGACAAAAGTCAAAAGGGATGTTGCATCCAATGCCCATATCATAATGGAAATGGGAGAGGATCACTATGAATTTTTTCATTAGACTACCCAAAACCTCTAAATGGTTTAATGATATATGGGTGGTAGTGGGTCACCTTACTAAGTTAGCACAATGAATTTCCATCAAAGAATATTTTTCTCCAGACCAGATTTATATGATATATGTTAAGGATGTGGTAAGGATACATAGAGTACCACATTACATTTTTTTAGATTGGGATCAAAGGTTTAGCTCAAAGTTCAAGGGAATTCTTCAATAAGAAATTGATACAGAATTGAGTTTCAGTACTATTTATCATCGTCAAACAGATGATCAATCTGAATGAAGAATTCAAACCCTAGAGGATATGTTGAGATATTGTTCTATGTATTCCAAATGTGGTTGGGATCAACACCTTCCTATAGTTGAGTTTTCATAAAATAATAGATTTAAATCAATCATTCAGATGGAACCTCATGAATCACTCTATGGGAAGAAATGCAGAGCTATAAAATTCTTGGATGAAGTTGGAGAAATAAATATATTAGGACTTGAGATCACTAAAGAAATGACCGAGAATGTTAAAGCCATTCAATGGAATATCATGGTAGCTCAGAGTTACAAGAAATTTTATACTGAAACCATCGACATGATATAGAATTTGATGTCGGTGAAATTTTGTTACTACTAATCCCACTCTAGAAGAAGGTTATGAGATTTATAAGTAAAGGGAAACTAAAACCTAGTTATATCAGTCCCTTCGAGATTCTTAATTGTATTGAGACGGTAACCTATCACTTGGAACTTCCTCCAAATATCTCTCATGTGCATTATGTGTTCCATGTATCTCTCCTGAGGAAGTACATACCTGAACTATCACATGTACTGAACTCATAGGTCATACCACTAGATCATGATCTTTCTTATGAGGAACAACTAACTGAAATTATGGAACGTACAGAGAAATTCATATGAAACAAGACCACTCAGATTTCAAAGTTTTGTGGAGAAATCACTAGTTAAGTGAAGATATGTGAGAAATTGAGGATATGATGCAAAAAAGTATCCTAAATTATTTTTACCTGAGTGATTAATACCAAGGTAGAAATTATTTTTAAGGGGGTAGAATGTAACACCTCAAGTTTTTATGGAATTTTTTTCTCGAATAAATTAAATTTTAATTTAATTCTTGCAATGCACTAAGTAAAACATTCATTTCACATGAAACCAACTTGGCATATGTTACACATCACCAAATTGTCATATGATACACAAAACATTCACTCAGTGTACGTTACACACAATAATAAATTGGGGTACATTATGCACAACACTAAGGTTTCTACGAAACATAATTTTACTGTTATAATTATTTTAATGAGATAATAATAACCAAGCCATTAAAATTTGTTATATGAATATTAATAAATAATTTTCAAATATTGTTTATAATTCTTTTTATAAATAAAACATAATGATAGTGAAATATATAATTTTCTGTAAAGTACTTATATGTTATAAAATACCACTTTCTCAAATAAACTACTTTTAATGTCCTCTATGAAAAATAATAAAATTAATTTTAGACACAATTATAAATTTAATTTTATAAAATAAAATGAATTTTTGAATTTATTATTTTGAAATTATCTTAGGCTGATTTTTTGGGATTTTTATGAGAAACTTCATTTTTGGATGAATAGTGAAAAATACCGAATTTTAATTAAAAACTACCTTATCATATAATTTATTTATAAGTTTCAATTATATTATCAATTGGTTTAAATGTTTAATTTGATAATATTTTTATCAATTAATAAAATTCAGTTAATTGAGATCAATTTCTCTTTAAACTTGGGTACAAAAACTTAAGCAAACTTTTGAATGTTTTTACTTTAAAAAGCTACATTTTCGACCTAACTATGAGGTTAATTTTAAATTAATTTATTCTACTTATGTGATTAGAATTAGGAAAAATTGATTCAATATTTGTAATCCGAATATTTTATAATGTATAATAATGTAAACTTAGTTTTTTACCAAAAATATAAGTGAAAGTGATTAAAATTAGTTACAACGATAAAGGATAAATTATGCTTAATAAGGGACTAAACCTTAAACTTAAGGCCGAAATAAGTCATATACACTTGTAAAGAATCCATTGTATGGGAATATTTAGACCATATAATCACTTTTCATGACTTTTTACTATTATTGGATTAAAATGAAATATGAAAATTTTTGGTGGAATTCTCTCTTCAACTATTTATTAGAGTTCCACTCCTCCTTCATTATAAAAGGCCGCAACCTCTCCCTCTTCTTCACACCTATAAAAACACTTATTATTGAAACATATCTACCCAATAAACTTACCAACACCCCTAAATTCATCCTAGGAGCCTCCACTTGGGTAGAAATCAATCCAAATAATCCATTTGGCACAAACCAAAAAGAGTTACCTGATTACGTGGTAACGTCTTCTCTCAAGATCCTTTATTTTATTTTATTTCTCCACCCCATTTACTATATTTATTAGAATATTGTATAACAATACATGTATCCTAAATATAAAATTATTTCTTTATTCTAAGGGTTCAACCTAAGCTTACACATACCTCCATATAATGAGTAACAAATATACTGTTTATGTGTATGGAAAACTACCGTCTCACTAAACCATTATTGTTCATTTTCACTTTACCACCTATCATGGTTGAGATTATGATGGAAAATTTGTTTATATATTTAATATAATATATTTATTATTTACTTAATATTATTTATTCCTTTTACAACACATATCTTTTTTACCTTCTATTTGGTGTAAATACATTAACTTCGTTTGAGGAAGTGTGGACTACCACCCCCTCAAAGCAATTTGATTTGTTTACACACAAAATGGAATGTATTAAGGATGAATTTAGTGAATATATATGATATATATTATTTAATAAAGCTAATATAATAATGATATATATATATATACACCCACATATATATGTCTTTTACTTTATTTCTTTCAACACGATGATTAACCGAAAATAGTGTTCTTGCGTATGCACGAACTACTGTCTTCACGAATAATGTATTACACTTCACACACATATACATACATATATATATATAATAGATTATTATAACACACATATAATGAATATAAATGATATTTATATAATTTTTACATCCTGGAATCATGATATAAGTGTAAGGAACAATGATATAATAGATTAAGGCACATGCAAAGTACAAAACAGATATTTCCTAAAGTGAAACCTTAACATAGGATTGTTAACAAGAGAGTAATATAAGGTCATTATAAAACCTTATATGGTATTATATATAATAATATGTTTATATAAATGATTTATAATAAATTTTAATTTATTATTCATGTGGTTTGAATGAGTACAACGAGAGTCAAGACACATGGTAAGGGGATTGCATCTCACTTATTATTTCCGTGAGATACATGCCTTAATAACCACTCACATAATTTGTGTGGTTTATCTACTTCACATGAATCTATTCTATGTATATTATAATAAAATTTATGGGTGTTCACATATAAATTTTCTGATCTATATTTCATGGGGTTTATTTTCTAAAGTTACCAAATTGGTAAATAGTTTGGTCTCAAGTTGCCTTCTTCGAGAATCATGATTTTTTATGAACGTAAAATTATTTTTCAAGGTATATTTAATTAAATTTTACATGTAATATCATGAATATCAGTATTTTAATGATATTTTATGCTTCATTTAATCTCTTTTTCTTACATGGAGAGTATGATCCCATGTTACAAAGTGATAAAATTTTATAGAAACAATCTTATCATTTTCAAGATTGTTTATGATTATGAATAAATTAATGAAATATCATGATCTATCTCTCAAGAACACTCATGAGTTTTCTTCCCCTCTGGTTATTCAATATATCCTCATTTATTAGTACCATTTTCCACTCATTGGTACTTAGGATAATGTTTTTAAGTAAAATTTGACCTTCTCTATGTTTGGTCAGAAATCTATTATATTCAAAAACCATGTTTTCAGAAATTTTTTCAAACATGTTTTCAAAATATATTTGAAGTCAATTTTTAAGAAAAATGGATTTTAAAAACATTTTATGGTTTTAAATGATTCCTTTATATGTTTTCATATATATTTTCAAAGAAAAAGGTATTCAAAAGGGGTTTATGTTATAAAAAGTGTTTTTCAATTTAGAAAGGAAATTTTCCTTAATAAATACTTTTAAAAGATATTTAAAAAATATATACCATATAATATAACATCCTTTGGTGTTACTAATTCCTTTCTAGGGAAATTATTCAGTGTTTCCATTCACATTATTTCTCTAAATGGATTATGTTTTGATGGCATGATGTTTATGAAACCCGTTTCTCTTTCACGAGTTATATGATTTTGAAACCCACTTATTTTCATGGGTTTTAATTATGAATAAATGATTATGAAACATGTATCTTTTTACATATGATATGATTTGATTACATTTTTCTGATACCAATTTCATTTCATGGGTTATCAAATGATTTTTTATGAATTTTTGGAACAAGTATGTATGATTTAATTATGAGATGGGTGGGACCTATATCTCACTCCAATGCATTGAATAAATATTTATATCTCATGAGATAGAATAATATGGTCATAGGAATGAACCATGATTATTAAGATGGCTGTGGGAGTGAACCATGACTACTAAGATGGTATGATGAATGAACTCATTCTACTAAGATGGCCATGGGACTAAACCAGGACAACCAAGATGGTATGGGGAGTGAACCCATATTATCAAGATGGTTATAGTAGTGATTCCTTGGGTACTATGAAAATTATATTATATTCTTATGTGTATTCCACAATTCTATGTTTTATTCATATGTTATTCTTTCATGTCTTATGATGTTTTTTCATTATGATTTATGTCTTATGGACTACCCATATTTTATCCACAATTCCAGCTTATGATCTTTGATATGTAGGGTATGATATTATATTTTCATGATCACATTCTCATACAAATATGCTCATTTTTATGCTTACATGTCTCCCATATTTACCCTTACTAAGCATCTGAGTTCACCCTTTTAATTTTTCCTTCTCCAAGTTATAAAGATATTTATTTTGTTTAATGTGTCTATGAAGGGTTTTATTCACTAAGAAACTAGTGAGAGATAATGTATCTCACTTATGTATCGGTGTTTAACTTTCCATGTTTCCAAAGGCATTAGACTTGTACTGTATTTTGGCATCTGTTTGTATAATGTTGTACCTTTTTCAATTTTTTTGCAATGTTAATATATGAAAAGAGATGGTATCTATACCTACAATACATGTGAATAATTTCTAATGTTGTATTATTGGTTTCCTATAGGGGTTTAATAATCATACTTTACATTGGCATCTCAATGTATTTTCAGACCAAATGTATAACAAGCCAGTCATGCACAAGGGGCCTGTGGTCGGCATCTAAACTATGGAGCATAGAGCTCATAACAGATCTAGTACATACTCTGACGAATTATAACTTAGTTTTATATATTTATTATTATATATACCTAGGATTATTGTATATAAATATCATATCTTTTTATATTAGTATTCAATACATTATAAAAATACCCACAGGGGGACCATAATAGTATGGTGTCTTTGGAGACTTGGTACACAATCTTATAATTTGGTGAAAGATATTCAACATCTCCCATAATTATATTTCCTTTTAATACTCTTCAAAAACAATCCCTATTTAAAACCTCTATTCATAACCCAGGGAAATGAAAGCTAAGAAAGGGTGAGATATGATTCTTAGTAAGGGTAAATAAGTGAGATACATATGAATAACATGAGCATAAGGGAATTCAAACATGAGAATAACATTTTAAAACCATAATATTCATATCAAAGATCATAATATTGAGTCATGACTTAGAGATTGGAGGTTCATAAGACATGAATCATAAGGGAATTAAAGAATATGATCCGTGAGAGCATAATAATGGCATAAAACATATATTTTTAGTATATACATCAGATTATAACATTGTGAAAATGTATAAATAGAGATAGGATCACTCATTAAGTTAAGGACATCCCTCACATAAACTTATGGACATGAAACTAGGTCCAAAAATAACATTATGGACATGAAAGATATGTCCATGTATAACACTTTGAAAATAAAATAAGTTTTCTGCATAACACTGTGAAAATTTAATAAGGCCAAAGCATAACATTGTAAATATGTAACCTACTTTTTGAATAAAATTGTAAACATATAATAAGGTTCACACAAAAAATATTTACTTATGAGTTACCCATATTTATCCAATACATTTGAGGGTGATATAGGTCTTGCCCATCACATAATGAAAATCATACATATATGTGCCACAAGATAAAATTTTCATTATATCATAACCCTTGAAATGAAACAGGTTTCATTAACATTTCATTGTATCATAACCTATGGAAAAGAGACCAATTTCATAATTATTTCATTATTTCATCATAGAATAACATGTGAAAACAATCAGGTTTCATCAGAGTTCTATCATGGTATAACCTATGGAAGTGAAACGGGTTTCATAAATATCACATGTTCATAAAAATAAACCATTTAGATAAAGAACAAGAATTTTAACCTTGAATCATATCCCAAGTAAAGCATAATTAACCTTAAATGTTTTAATATTTGATGGAGGATGATTTTGAAACAAAAATCACTTGGAATGTTTTATGAGGAAAATAACCTTAATTTGAAAATAAATTATTAAAACTTAACATTATAAAATACTCTATACATCCTTTTATTTTAAAATAATCTTGTAAAATTATAAAATAAGCATCAAAGAAAATAATGGTCATGATGGTGGAAAATTTTGTTCATGCTATAAATGTTTAAAAAAGATTAATTAAAAATTATCAATAAAAGAAAAATAATAATTATTTTGAAAAAGTCATGAATATTCCTTTCAAAACATTTTATAAAAAGTTAAACATGAAATACTAAAAAATTAGGTTATAACCATGGTTTATAACCTTGACTATAGTCCACTAAACTATGGATATAGTCCACTAAACTATGGATTTAGGTATTATTTGTATTTTGGTTGGTGGTGGCTCTTATTGGCATGCAAATAGGGACATGGATATAGCTAAAATTTCAAATCATGACAATAGACATAAATCAATATTTTAAACTATCCCCATAGAACTATATCCATGGTTTTAAACCATGTATATAAATAATCCTAAGATAGTCTATAGCCATAGTTTAGAACCATGGAAATAGACTAATAGCCATATTTTATAACCTAGAACAATATATTTATCCATAGTTTAAAACCATAGTTATTTCTTCTTCCACACAATAATATAGCCCCAATTTATAAAAGTTGCTACATGTGTACTAACACGCTGGACACTATGGCTATCATGGTATTTCCATGGTTTAAAACCATGGCTATAAATTTCTACACTAATCTAAAAAAATAAATCTTCTTTGATGTTACTGTAGAAATATATGTGTTCCATAATACAATAATAATTCTATATAAGTAGAGATAAACACACAAGCCATAATAAAATTCAATATAACAATAATAAAACTAAACAACATAATACTTTTAAACATATAAATAAACCAAAAATACAATTTACATCAGAAGTGAGCCCCAATGTTACTATCATAAAAACAATCAAATACCTCATCCATAATTACTATAGAAACACCATTACCACCTATCACACCGCTCACATCAATATCATCACGAGCAACAACATCATAAAGAGAAACATCGACATTAAAATTAATACCTGCATTGACATGAGTAGAGGAATCCGCAAAAACATAATACATCATGATCAAAAAAGCATAAACCACTTCATCAGCTTCTGGTGGAAGTGCAGAAGATTGTGCATACATATATTTCATCAAATGTTTAGTAATCATATCTTGATGCATATTATTCTCTTCTATTTTTTTGAGTTTCTTATTTGATTACGACATTTATTTGTTACACTATAACCATAATAAAACATATAATTAAAGATATGTTGCCTAAAGACCAGTATATATATGGTAAAATATTATTACTAGGACAACAATGAACTCTTAAATGATGTTAATGTTCTAATACCTAATGTAGATGATCATTCGGGCCCAAATTTTCAGGTTCTTTTTTTCCCAATGTATGACAAACCTTTTGTTTATTACACATTAATTCATGATTCATTTTATAATAATTAACATAATACAATCCAAAAGATAAATGTTGCTAGTTTTTTGGGTAATTATGTAAATTAAATAACAAATTAAACTAGGGGATGAGGGTTCATTGAAATTATTTTGAACTTCTTTAAAATGCTCATAATTTTCCATCGTTCTTAAAACTACATGGGATAACCTGGGGACATACATAAGAAAGGGGTGAGCTATAAATCCCACGAAGGGAATAAAAAAAGAATAACCTGAAAAAAGTATTACATGTTATAAAATAGGAATTTAAATGGGGTATAAAATGAGTGATAATAATAATAATTAATAAATAGGTATGATATATCATGATATCATTTAGGAAACAAGGGAATGCGACAACAACATTAAACATGACATCGCAAAAATAGGTCAAGTTTAACAACCAAGAAATCATAAAACGGTGGATAAAGTCCCATAATAGATTAGTATCAATACCTAATTCCATACATGCTATCTCATTAGACTAAAACATTACCCAATTCATTAGATTACTATATAATTCATGGTGCAACTATCACTTTCATATCATTTACATGCATTGGTTTTCCACATAGATCATACAAATTAAGGATATATTTAATCAATTTTAATCACAAGATCAAGGATTTTGTTTTAAATAAATATAAGTACCTAATAAATAAAGGATAGGTTAATCTAGGTGAATACCATTTAGATAAATTGAAGGTGGATATTCACAAAACAATCATTTAACAAGAAATATCATAGTGAAATTTCAACAGTATAATAACCATAATTTAAGTATCATAAAATTATTTAATGATAGTGTAAAGTTTCTATAATAATTTGGATACTAAAAAGGTATTAATATGGATATGGAAAATCATATAACAATATTAAGAACTTACATAAATAAGTTTATTGAATAAGGAGGAGAAAGGGAGGATCCCTTACTAAATTTCTATTCTTTAACAACATAGATAAATTATATAATGAGAGGTGATAAATGATATATCATTGTTATTAAATTGATTTTAGAGTATATGTATCTTTATAAAATCATGACAACATAACCAACTAAGATTAAAAATAAAAAATTCAAAGAAGGTTCTTGAATGAAAAATAAGAGAGAGAGGTACAATACCTTAAGAGGGCGATTTAAAAAGTTTGGGAGGAGATTATTGAGAGATTAGGAGAACCTTGGGTGGAATATAGAGAGGGGTGGGTAGAGTAAGTATGCGATCTATGTACTTTGAGTGAAGAGTAAAGGGATATTTTGTGATATTATAAAGGAAAAGAGAGAGGGGTTATTTATTATTTCCCAAAGATAGGCTTTAGAATATATATAATAAAGCACTCAAAACCAAAAAATTCCCATGTTTTCTCCTATTGTTTGTACCAAAGAGGATTGGTTTTCATTGTTTTTTAAGTAAAAGGTCATAAATTAATTAAATATTACAGTTAGTGATGTGGAAGTGAGTCATGCTTATAAGGAAATGACATTAACACTTTAAAATATAGTATATGGTTTGAAGGATTCATAAAATCATTATAAAATTAATCAAATAACCTTAAAATAAAATTATTTTATAGTAGAAACATATATTTGTTTGTGTATACATTTTATATAATTTATTATATCACCTTTGGGATTTTATGATGTCATAATACACACCATATTTTATAACAAATTTTCTTTTTACCCAAAATTCGATTGTCTACAAAAACTATAAAAAATTATCCATTGGTTAATTTCAACATAATGATTCCAAAAATAATTTTTATTTTTTAAATATTATTCTCTAAAGCAATGAATTTTTTATTTTAAAATAAGAATATATATTTACTAATAAATTATGGGTTTTTGATAATAGAAATTTTCGAACCGTTATAAAAATTACATTTGAATTGAAAAAAATCATATTATCCTTTTTATTAAATAAAAATTATTTAATTGTATTATTTTATTAAAATATAATTTATTTTTAAAATTCATTAAATCATAAAAAATGAATGTCTTAATTGAAACTGTATATTACAAAAAATACAATTTTGAATTTATCATATCAAAATTAAGATCATTTATAAAGTAACAATAATAAGAAGTAAATATAACTATTATTTTATTGAAAATACAATATAAATTTTCATATTATTAGGTTATTAATACACATCCCTTTATTAAATAAGAAAACTCCCTAAGGGTAAGATGAGCGATGGTGATATTCTCATGGGGTGCTACGACATATATGGTTTGGTCCATGATCTCGATGATCTTGAACTTATTTGGTAAATGAGTTTTCTCACACTCTAGTTATTAGATTCCATCTTGGTATTGGTCAAGAGAAAATCCCAGTGATGTTATCCCTCTTGGATGATATGATAAATGGGATTCATAGGGAACAATTCAATAGGTCAAGGCCATTAATTCCTTTGTCTGTGTTAATTGGATTTATCAAAACCCTATATATACACTAATCATATAATCACTATTAAATGTCTATATTATCAACGGTTTTGATGCTTAATGAAATTTTTGATTTTATTGGAAATAATAAAAAAAATAAGTTAATATTTTTTATATAACCATAATAAATAAGTGGTAATTTAAATCAATCATAAAGGGAACATTATTTAGAAACATTTGGGTCGTTACAATCTTCCAACCATTAGAATTTTTTCCACAAAAATTTTAATTTCATACAAAAAGACAGATGAGGGTAATTATATTTCACCACGTCCTCTAGTTCCCTCATCTCTTCTTCAAAATCATGGTTTCTCTATAGAACATTGATAAGGTGAATTGTTTTATTTTGATAGAACTTTGTCTCTACGATCTGTGACATTCCCCGGATGTTCCCCATATGAAATATCATTATCCAATGGTTCCAAATATAGATTTAGTACATGTGAGTGGTCTATTATTTACTTATTCTAGAGGGATACATGGAACACATCAAGTTCTTGAGATAGGTTAGTTGGGAGTTCTAGTTGAAAGACCACCGATTAGATGTGACTAGGGATCTCAATGGGACTTAGGTACCTAGGGATATTATTTCAATTCTTCCCAAATCTCATGAATTTATTCCATATAGATATATATAATAAAACCCTATCTATAACCTCAATATCTAGGTCCCATAGACAATTCTTAGCATATCTATTTTTCGACTCTATGTAGCCTTGATGTGCTGTTGAATGTCCTTGAACATTTCCACCTTTTCTTGACCATTTAAGGAACTAGTAGTTTTCATTTACCAAATTCCCCCCAAAATATAGGATTCTATACCTATTCCCATAAAGGACATAATATGGGGAAACATGGATGTTTGAGAGGAACCAATTATTGTATGAGAACATGACTATAGAGAGATTTTGATTCCATCCTCCTTTTAATTATACTTAGTATTCTATTAACATGCCCTCAAGTGTTTTGATAGTATGATCATATTGGCTGTTATTTTGAGGGTGATAAGACATGATGAAGGTCAAATTAGTATTTAGAGCATGTTGTAGACTCTTAAAAAATATAGAGCTAAATCATCGTTCTTGATCCCATATAATCAAAATTCATATTCCATGCAGCCTCACCAATTATCTAATGTATATCCGTGAAATTTGATCTAGTGAGAAGTCCTCCTGGATTTAAATGAAGTGAGATGTATTTGAAATAAAATCCACCACAACCAATATATAATTTATTTCTTTTAATATGTTTTGAAGACCTGCAAAAAATTCAATGGCTATATTTCCTTATTTTCAGGCAAGTATGGGAAATTGTTGAATCACCCCTAGATTTTCTCCTTTCATCCACCACTTATTGAAATATAGGACACCTTGATGTATATTATGTGATCTCCTTCTTCATATTTCCCACAAATAGTGTTCTCAAAGATCTAAATACATATTTTTTCTTCCTGGATATATGGAGAAGGTCTAGCTATGTGAATCATTAGAAAAGAAAATTCCTTAACTCAAGATTTTATGGTATAAATAGTCATGAACCAAATCTTACAACTCCTTCATTAATTTTGAACTTTGAGGATTTCCCTTTTTATAAATTCATCCTTCTTCTGAATTTCCACATCGTCTTTTTTATTATCCTTTATATTCATTGGAAGGTATTGTGGAGAAATCAGTTGTGAAATGATTGATGATGTTTCTTCCTTTAGAATTCTCATGTATATACTTTTTCATGTTTAGTAGTATTGGATCCTTCTCAAATTTTTTCAATGATAAAATTTCTGGATCCTTTATACATAGATAATCTTAAACTTTATTTTCATTCCTAAGATATTAGTGAATTGAGTAGTCATAGTCATTAATCATCTATAACCATATTCGTTGGTGAATATTTATCTCTTTCTATGAGAATATATAATTGAGGATATTATGATCCTTATAATTTTCACACTTTTACCAAAAAAGATAATGACAACATATTTTCAACACAAAGATTACTATTTCTAATTCAAAATCATGTGTTGGGATGTTTTGTTCATGAACATTCAATTTACTTGAGGCATAGGCAATCACATTGTCATTTTTCATTAAAAATAATCCCAATACCTTCTTTAAAGCATCACTGTATACCAAAAAATGTTCCCAACATGTGGGTGACATAAGTATTAGTGCAGTGATAAGCCTATTTTTTAACACCTTTAATCTTTCTTCACATTCATTGTTTTATAAAAAAATGAATCCATTTCGAGTTAGCTTGGTTAGAGGGTTTGAAAAGCATGATAATTTTCTTACAAATCATCTATAATAGCCATCTAGTCCAAGGAAACTCTATATATCAATCATAAATTGGGGCCTCTTCCATCCTTTAATTTACTCTATCGTTAAAGTGTCCATATATATCTCTTTAATGGTGATGAAATTACCTAGGAAGGTTACTTGGTATAGGTATAAGTTTGATTGATTACTTAACCACTCATTTCGAAGGGAGACTAGGAAATATTTTAGGATACACAACATATTACTTCACAATGGTTGTTCCTTAAAGTGTAAATTTTTTTATATTTTTAATCATTTTATCTAGATCCCATTTTTATTAGGGGAATAAAATCAATTATTGTGATGATTATACAAAAGGATAATCATCCTTTTCCTGAAAATTGTACAGAATCGATGGGTGGTTCAAGGTATGGAAGGTGAATTATTTTTTCATAGAAATTGATGTTTGATTTATAAAAGGAAAATCATTCTATAACTTGGGTAACATCAAATTACAATAATGGAAGATTGATAAGATTTTCATAAAGAACATTCCTAAAAACATGTGATATAGTAATCATAAATTTATTTTGGTGATAATAAATAATCTAAGATGATGAAATTATATTCTTATAAAACTTTGAAGATATGATAATGTGGTATTAATTTTTTTAAAAAAAAACATACACTACTCTATAGTAGAGGTTACATATACTTTAATAATTTTGATCCATATCATTATATGAATTTACTTGTTAACTTGTTATTAGAGATTTTTGGGGATCATATTTCTTTTTATCCCATGGAATAAAGTTTCATCTTGGATAATTCCCAACTTCTCCAAATTTTTGATAAATATCTTTATATGGTACCGTAGAATGAAATTTACTCCCATAAATTATGTTTTTCATTTTCCATGGAAATTGGATATTTTAGGCCCCATGTTTCCACACTTAAATATATCCTAATCCATTTTTTATATTTACCTTAGTGTGTCTTTTCACATTTTCTTTGAACAAAGGATATTGCGTCTTATCTCCCCTATCAACTTTACCAGATGAAATACCTCGAGACACCATCCTCCTATTCTTGGAAATATTTGAACATTGTACTATATTCCATTTTTTAATCACGATTTTTGATAGCTGGTTTAGAATAATCACAAGATATCATACTTATGTTCCAACCATGTTAGGAATATCATTTGGGAAGCCATCATATTTCTATTTATATTGGCTATTTACTTAGTTCCTCCTATTTTCAGCCATTTTCTAGAGTAAAGGGGAAAATTAGGTATGAGTAATTTTAAAATATTGAACACATAAATTAAAATCCAATAAAATTAAATGGATAATTTATAAATGACATTAATTCCTTAAATTATGAATTTTAGGCTTTAATTTAAGTTATCTATGATCTATTTCCCAAAAAAAAATCTTATGAGAATTTTTTGTTCCCTAAATGATGGTTCAAAATGAGATTGTAAATTTACCAATGAATAAATATTGGGTGTGTGAAAACTGGTGTGCAATAAAGAACATTATAATGCCTGAGGTGATTATAACATCTAGATTGATGCACCCTTTTTCAGATTATTAACCCTAGGAACCTCTATTCTAGAGCCACATCCACTTTTAGTGTCATAATATGGATGTATTTTCTTAGAAACCACTTACTATATAATTTACCAAAATTTAGGGATGTTTTATTTTGTTTAGAGTTATCCTTAATTATTTCTCTATATTTTCATAATCCTAATCCCTATAATAACAATAACTTATTCTAATACCAACTATGTCAACCCTTGTCTTGATTACAAATTACATCAAGATTTTTTTCATAAGAATACACATAATACAACCCAGAAGATTGAGAAACCTAGTGTATTTGGTTAATTAGGAACATTACATAACAACTAGGGGGTACATTACAATTATTGAAAACTTACTTAACATGCTCATAATTTTCCAACGTTCCTAAAACTGCAATGGATATCCTAAGGACATACATAAGAAATGGGTGATCTATAAAGACTTTTAAGTGAATAAAAAAAGCATAACATAAAGAAAGATTTACATTTTAGAAAATATAAATTTTAATTGTACATAAAATAGATGGGAAACATAAACATTAACAAAGATGTATGATATATCATTGTAACAAAAAGGCCACATGGGAATGGGACAATAATATTAAACATGAAGTCATTAAAATAGGTGAAGGATAACCATTAAAAAATCGTAATAGGTGGGAAAAGTCACATAATGGATTAAGTTCAATACCTAATCCCATATATTATTTCTCATGAGACTAAAACATTACCCAATTCATTAGAGTTATATTTAATTATGGGCACACCCTTCGCTTTCATATCATGTACATGTGTAAGTGTGCCACATAGATCAAACAACATAAGGATGTATTTAATAAATTTTAACTCAATAATCATGGAGATTGGGTCACATACATGTAATTACCCAATCAATAAAGGATATATAAATACAGGTGAATACGCTTAAGTGTAAGTGAGGTTTGATAATCACAAGAAAATTGTTTGGCATGAAAAATCAAAATAAAAATTCAGTAATATAATGACTATAATTAAAGATTAATAAAATAGTTTAATAATAGTGGATAAGGACTATAATCACTCGGATAAAAAAATTTAAGTATCATGTACGTGTAAAATTATATCCAAACATTATTAATTTGAAAAAAATTTATTACATAAATAAGGATCTTGAATAAAGAGGAGAAATTGAGGACCCATTAATAAATTTTACTATATTAATAACTTAGGTAAATTCTAAAATAAGAAGAGAAAAATGATATATAAATTTTATAAAATACATTTGATAATAGAATGATATTAATAAAGTCATGAAAAAATAACCAAGTGAGATTAAAAATGTTAAATATAAAGAAGGTGTTTGTATAGAAAAGAAGAGAGAGAGGTCCCTTACCTTGAGAGGGTGATTTCAAAGGATTATGAGGAGCTTATTAAGAGCTTGGGGGAACATTGGGAGGAATCTATAGAGGGTAGTTCAGAGTAAGGATGTTAAAAATAGATTTTATGTGAGGATTAAATGTACCTTTTGGGGGGTTTATATAGGAAAAGAGAGAGGATTTTTGAATTATTTCCCAAATGTAGGTTTTGGACTCTATAAAATAAATTAAACAAAAACACATACCTTAACATTGGGCTTTACCATACATTTTTTTTCCATAAAATATTTATTTTAAGTATTTTATAAGGACAAGGTAAAAAATCAATAAAATATTATACTTGGTGATGTGTAAGTGAATCATTTTTTGTAAATAAACCATAAAATATAATAATGGTTTTGGAGGATTCATAAAGGCTTTATAAAATTAATACAATAACCCCAAAATAACATGATTTTAAAGGGGAAGCATATATTTGTTTTTGGATATAGTTTTTATTATTTATTAAATCACTTTTGGGATTTTATGATGTCATAATACACAACATGTTTTATACCATATTTAATTTTAACCCAAAAAATTGATTATCTCAGAAAATTATGAAAAATTCACCATTAGATAATTTTGACATTTGGATTCCAAAGATAACACTTATTTTATCAAAATAATTCTCTCAAATTTTAAATTTTGAAAAAATAATCAGAAATAATTGAGAAATGATTTTTTTGATAATAACAGTTTTTGAACACTTACAAAAATTACATTTGAATTGATAAAAATTATTCTATAATTTAAATTTAATAAACATTATTTAGTTATATTATTTTATTATAATATCATTTATTTTTAAAACTCATGAATTCATAAAAAAGTAATCTTTATTTGAAATAACATATTATACAAAATAAAATTTGTGTTTTATCATATCAAAGTCAAAATCATTTACATAGTAACAACAATAAGAAGAAAATATAAAAATTATTCTATTTAAAATATAATATAAGTATTTATATTATTAGGGTCTCGATACACAACTTCTTATTACAGAATAAAATTCCCTAAGGGTAAGGTGCATGATAGTGATATTTTCATTGGGTGGTTTGGTGTACATAGTTTGGTCCATGATCTCAATGACCTTGAACTTATCCTATAAATATTTTGAGCCATACTTCAGTTATTAGATCTTGTCATCAATTGGGTCGAGGGAAAATCCCAGTAAAGCTATCTCCCTTGGAATCTTTGCAAAATGGGATTCATAGGGTATGACCCTACTGGTTGAGTCCATCACTTCCATTTTCTGAGTCAATTGGATTTATCAAAAAACTATATTCATACTAATCATATGATCACAAGGAAATGTAAATATTATCAATTTTTATGACTCATAATATTATTTTTGATTTCATAGGATATAAAATTAAAAAAACAATGCATTTCATATTTTTTCTATAACCATAATACATAATAGATAATTTAAATAAATCACAAAGGGAAATTTATTTGTAAAAGTTCAGTTCATTAAACAATGCCTACAAAGTAATCTGTTAAGTGATATATAACATAACTTAAAATGATAAAATAATATAAAGAATTAAATTACTTAAAAATTTAATAAATATAAATATACATATATTTTTCTCCTATTTGTCTCTATTTACCACAATATAATCTCTCTTTTTCCAGCTTGTACAAAACAAGGTAGAGCAAGGAACACAACCCTTGATATTCAATGCCATTTTCAAGAAAAAAACTAAAGCAACATTATAAGTGAATTAAATTACCCTAAAATAATCTAAATTTGTGAGGATTGTGTTTTAACAATTAACTCATGAAATATAGTGTTATCATGTATTCCCATGTATAATGATTCTAATATGGCATAAAAGCATTAAGTTTATCAAATGAATGATGCAAAATAAATATGGAAAAAAAGTAAATAAAAACAATCTAAAATAATCATGTAAGATATTTTAAGTGTTTTGTTATTATTTAAATTCCCATTTTTAGTTATGTCTACTCAACCCTATATTGATTCATGCCTAACTATTTTGGAATTTGAGCGGGAAGTAGGGTTTTCCTACCATAAATGATAAAATGGTTTCATTTTGTTTAATAAGAATAGAATATTTTGATATCTACACAAAGAGAAAATCAAATAGAGAATTTAAATTTTTTCCACTCTACTAAAATTAGAGAAAAGCAAATCCAGAACATAAAACCATAAGTTTAATTTAGATTTAACTATGGTAACACATAAAAAAAGAGAAGAAGGAAATAAAATAATTTGATGAATCTACCAATCCTTAAAATTTTGGGATGATGAGTTACACTTTTTTATGGAGGAATAAAATAATAATAAGTGATAGTATAAAGGGAGGGACACTACCTTGTTGATATTTATTCTCGGTGGTCAAATCAAGATTAAAGGATGGTGGTTTTATGGGAGATACCATAGTGATGAATATGAGGAGGATTGATATCTCACTAATGGTGGGAAGCCTAATAAAATGAGGTAAATACCCATACCCCATTAGTTTTCCCAATTAAGTAATAACTAAATATAGTATGAATAAAGAGATATCTATGTTGGAATAAGTTCCAAAGTTAGATATGACAATTTTGATAGCAATAAAGCAATTTTGGGAATCCTTACTAGTGTATTTTGACCAATTTTGAATGATGATGGCCATGGAAGATGGACTTGGACTATTTAGAAGATATAAGTTTCAAGAAGTATCACTTTCTTAATTAAAACAAGTGGTATCATTTGGTTCACATGTTTTGTCTGAATTTATACGAGTTTTTGGTTTCTCAGGACCTCTATAGATTATGGATCTTCTATGAGTGATATAAAAAATAATTTATATTGTTAATGTATTATTATTATTTATTATTCCTTGTTTTTCATGACCAAATCAATTCCCACAATTGAACAACCTAATATGAATTTTCATTATGCTTAATGAATTATTTTGTGGTGTGATATTTAACAGATAAATTTTTTAGAATCTTTAATTTTTTTGTAATATATATCATCATTGTGATATTTCATATATAGCACCGAATATTTATCCCTTACTTATACTAAATTATTTTATTCATTATCAATAATTATTAAACCTCATTGTTTTTATACGATAAATATAGGAATGGCCCACATTGAGTCTAAAATTGAATATATGATATGATTACTTTTGTTCCTAGGATTATGATGTAGAGGAGGATAACTTTCATGAATCCACGATTTAGTTACTTATTACATTACACATTTGGTTTGGTCATCGGTGACCTTGGTGTCATTATACACCTATTATAGAACTTTTCAAGAGACTCTTGGATCTTATTATCAACATAGGAATTACGAATACCATTTAAATAATATTTTGGGGTATGAGTAAATAAGAAGAACTTCCTTCATCTAATAAAATATATAAAAACTTTTTAAAACTAATAGGAAAAATACATACCACCAACCTAGAAACAATAAGATCTTTATCATTGAAAATATTTAAATAAATAGGAACCAATTTATGGGTTTCAAAAAATCTAAAAATGTCCCTAAATTAGGGTGGATCCATTATAAAATGAAATAACAGGGAATCAATTATAAAAATAATTACTGATGAGTGTTATCCTTACCTTAATATGTTTACTAGGTTAGATTGTTATTAAATCTAGGAAAAAATGTGTGAGAAATCAAAAGAAAAGTAAGGAGACACCAAAAACAAATATGTTGGTTTGTTACTAATATAAAAGAGGAGAAAACCCTTATTAATATTTTTTAAAATTTTCATTAAAATATACAAAATTATTATATCGGGGGTGTGTTTTACCATCTAAACCTATAGTCACATTATAGTGATGGTATAAAACATACAATTCAATGAAACTTTCCAATGAAGAACTAAAAATCATGACCACCTCTACTTATGTCATGCTATTATGTAATTATTTCCTTCACAGTGCAATGAAACCCCCACTGTATATGGATTCATTGGGTATATTTAATCACCCTACCAACACCATCAATAACCAAAAATAAAAAATACTTGATTTCTCATGAAAATTTAAATGAATTTATACCATAAATATATACAGGTTCTTATATATAGTTGTTTAGTTTCTATCACAATTTGAGATCATATAATATTGTATAATTCATGATCCTTCATCATAGTATAATTTTTTTTGAATTATTTATTGAATTCATAGTCATGATATATATAGAAATTTTTGTTTTTGTATTAAGAGATAGAGGAAAAACCTTGATAGGCATGTTACAAGTGATAAGTTCACTCTTACATAGGTAATTCACACCACATGAAAAAGGTTTTATCCATAAAATGGTTATGGTAAATGAAACAATGTAATTATATATATATAAAGAGTCATTCTATAATAAATTTAATTTAACATTAAATATGTTCCTGGGTAATTATAGGTAATGGATTATGATGTGTAGAGAATCTATAAGAATTAAGTGTTCCAATACCTTGGTATAAAACATGTTTCAAAATGAAATCTTTTTCATCAAATCATAATGGAATATATTACTCCATTGTTTCTTGGAATTGTATAATGATTTATAAAATACAAGGATATTATATTACTTAGTCCAACCATATTGGATACACCATAAAATATTATTTAATAAGAATCTATTAGGTTTCTGGAAACCAAATTCCATAACAAGCCTAATAGTTTTATGGAAATGAAAAAGTATGATCCAGGATCCTTAGGTTTTTTCATATCTTTTAAATCTAGGTGTCATAATTTGATAATGGATGTCACACCGCTATAGCTGGAACCCTGTAAAAATATATCATTCATGTAAGTTATCCTTTATTATTTTGATATTTTTTATATTCAACATCAATTTATCATTAATCTAATAACCTAAATGATATGAGAATAAAGGTAAAAAGGGTGTATGAATAGTGTTTTGGGAGTAACTAACTCAATCCATAGTGGTTCTTCCAACATATTCAACAATGCTTCAACTATAATAAAATCATGTGAATTAATGTTTCCATCTACATGTTTTGAATTACTTGTTTTAATTTATATCATTAATTGATTGAGATCACATAATATAAATTACTTTCATTTTCAATAAAGGAATTAAAAGATGTAATATAATAGGGTTTATTTTTTAGTGAATAGATGGTTTCAAATAAACTTTCACTAGGATATGACATTCTAGAGAACACAATTAATGAAGTCACTTTCACTGCAAAAGATGTCCATTTATGAAGATCCATTTAAAAGATGAGAATGAGATTTTTTTAACTTCAATAGGAGTTATAATAAATTTAGGTTACATAATCCAATTGAGATAGAGCTTGAAGATAATAAAAGAAAAATTTATTTTAAGGATTAAATTTCATTTTGTATAAAAGACATACAACATGGAATAGATAGGTATAAAAGAAATTTAGAATAGAGTTCCATAAGTGTGGAAAGAACAATAAATTATCATGAAATTTTACTAATAAATAAGAATATTTTGAAGATATTATAAATATAAATGATAATGTAGGAGAAATAATTCTTCATGTTTTCATCATGAAAAAATTAATAAATTTAAAGTATATGGAAAATACATGAAATATGAAAAACCATCTCTATAAAATAGTAGATTTATCAATACAACTTGGTGGTGAAAAATTTAAATTCTATATTTTTTGATAAATAAATGAATGGGATGATGTAGAAAAAGATTTCAGTTTTTGGAAGTCTATGCATAGGTATAGACAAAAAACTATATAAAAAAGACCAATTTGACAAAATAATTTAATGTTAAAAAATATTTATTTCATGAAAATGATGTCGAATATTTTAAATGTTAAATTACCTATTGCTTCTCATTATTTGGGAGTGAATTATGTCCAAGAGTGTGAATTCTTTTCATTGAACTTTTATTTCTTTTATTTCTATCAGATTTATCCCAAAAAAATATATTATATAATTGCATTAAAATAAATAAAATACAAAATTCATACTTTAAGAATAATTATCAAATAAGTAAATGATTATATATATCAACTTAACTGATACCTTGAACTCTAGACTCTTCCAATACCTTATCACCTTTCTTTACTATGATATCAGTCAATCATGAATTATCTGTATTTATTTAATCCTGGTATCAAATAACTATTTTAAACCAATATACACATCATAATTTTATGCTCTACATATTTCACCAAAATCCATTATCTTTGTAGCCGTGGAATTTTGTCCATTGGGAAAATTATATCATATCTTAATTGGAAAAATTAATTATTAATAGAATATTATAAATTAATATATAAAAAAGTTGATTACCATTACTTACCCAAATCTCTACCTAGGAATTGCCCTTTATTTGGACTCCTACTTCCGGCCAAATTATTGGTTGAACCATAAAAATATTACTGTGTTTATCAAGTGTTTCTATAAAACTTATACATTCCTTACCATTTTTCCCAATGATAATTCCATCATTTTTATATTGAACCATTATATATGTCTGTGTTGATTCCATACCACTAACATTTTCATATGATGTTTTTGTGTGGAAGGGGATACTGCTAATCATGAAAAATAGTAATTAAAGAAAACTTTTGTATAATAATTTGTAATTAATCGCTATCAGAAATTTTTAAATGCATACCATTAGATGAGGGATATACTAACCCCTATAGTACTGCAACTAGAGGAGGGTAACTATCCTATGTGGTAGCTGTGATATCTATAGTAGGAGTACTTGGTGTATTTTATGAGGATAAATTTACTAATGGAGGGAAAAAAATGAGATGGATAACACTGTATAGATGATGGTGGATATGAATGTGGATATGGTGTTGGGATATATTGGAGAGATGTTCCATATATAGTGGATGGTGGGAATGGGTAATACAATGACATTTGAGCCTAAGAACTACCATCCTATATGGGTGCAGTTGGAAAGGGATAACGAAAATGTTTGTATGGAAAATGTAGACATGACATAATAAGAGGATGAAATTATTGTGACTGATCCAGGATGAATTGAGACTAAAATGAATAACCTCTCAATGATTAAATTGGAATAGTGGTAGGATGAACTGTAAAATAGGTCATACCAGGACCCCCACCATACAGTCAGCCTGCACAACACAATCCAATTGAATCCTCAATGATATAGTCTAAAATAACATGGATGAAAAAAATAAAATGAATGATAACATGATAAATAATTTGAAAGAACATAATATCCAAACATAAAATGTATTTATACTATAAATCATAGGTGTCATGCATAAATATCTAATATGTTGTTCATTTATCTATATTATTCCTTCTAACTTCTTTTTAATCATATAATTTGACCTAGACAATTTCAATATTATTCTAAGATAAATATAAATAATGAAAATGTTAAATAATACTACTAGTTGACTTAAAAAAAATTAAATGGAACAAAAATATATTTAATGAAAATAGTTATCAACTAAAAAATAACAATTTTATAACATTTTGATATCCAGTTACCACAATATCAGCTCATTTGAAATTTGGGTTTTGTAGTTAAAAGTACTACTTTATTCAGTATTAACAGTCATATTCCAAGTATGTAGATGTTTATTTTTTATATGTTTGACTAGTAATATAAACATTTATATTATCTGAATTATTCTCAATATGTTTACAACTATAACTTAAAACAAGCACCGATTTGAATAATCATTACAATATCATCATTATAATAGTATCGTACTATTATAATTATTATAAGTGGTTGCATATTTAAATATTTTACTTCATTATAATCTTGATACTATATCAAAATGGCGGCAAAATGTCTCTATTATAGAAAATATTATCGGTAGAAAATTACATCAATACTGCATACAATATTATTACCATCATTACACTAACAATGATTTAATATTTTCATGTTTTGATTCTTTAGTAACACTATTATATTGACAGTTTTTACACATTTAAATTATTAGTGGCTGCATTACTGTATCATTAGTAACACTATTGGTGTGTACACTAACAATGATTATAAAAACAACATTACACTAGTATTTTTTTACAGTAGTAGTAGCACTGGTTACTTAATTTGCCTCAATTTTCTAACATTGAAGATTTATATTTTTATGGTTTAAACTAATCAAGTCAACATAAATTAATATTTCATCTTTTATCACATAATACTAAAATTATAGAAAAAATTTTTCTTTCTCCATTAATAAAATTTTTACCTGTTATCATTTAATTGTCTTGAGTTTATTATACGTATTCATTTTTTTCTTAAATACTTTGAAAAAAATTACTATGTTATCACTATATGAAATTTTATCACATTAATAATTTATTTTATGATTGGTTTTTTTGACAACCAGATGTTATACCATTTTAATAGTATAGATTATTAAAGTACCTATGGTTTGTTCTATGATTCATGAAACTCATGTATTAAAAAAGTTCAAAATTATAATGGAACACTCTAGTTAAAAAACTACAATGCTTCCGTCAAAATCACAAACCATGAGTTTAGATAATAATTAACTATAAATTCTACTACCCATCTATATCTTTGATGCTATAAATGAATTTTCTTGTACTAAGATGAATATACAATGTTCTAAACATTTTTTATTATCTGAATTTCTAGCACATGGTTTGTTTGTTTCTATATTTTGTGTCTTAATTATATAGTAATCATAAATAATGTATAACTTTTCTCAAATAATTTATTATAATAATTTTAATGTAACCATAGAAATCTACTTAATAGAATAAATTCTACTTGACCACTTGATAGAGTCGAAAAAGGTTTTAGACGTTAGCAAAAAAATATTCCCTCAAATTTTACCTTCATCAAATAAAACTATTATACTGATGTAATAATTAAAATATTGATATTATATATATTAATATTAAAGTAACTTTTTATATTTTTAATTCAAATTAATTATCCCAAACAAGGTTATTAATCCAACCTATACTACACATACTCTTTAAAAAAATCATACTTGTCATTGAAACTCAACATCACAAGATCAACCATTCTGTCCTTGTATTATTAAGTTTGAATTGTAAAATTTGTCTGTAATTCACCATATATTATTAGGTATAGTCTAACTTCTAATATTTTTAATTTATAAGAACCATTTCAAAAAAATAATGTTCATCAATTTAACCCAGTTAGTAGAGATGAGCTACTATTTATTCCCCTTTTTAAACATATGGAAATTTACATTATACATCAGGAAATGTTTAATCAAGTTATGTTTTATCTACTAATGAAAATTTTAATTTTTTTACCAGGTTAATCTATTGCGAGAATTTCACTATTATAGTACACCTTAAACATGATACTCCTGCTTCCAAATGGACCTTTAATTCAAAATCAACACATTTTTTAAAGACAAATAATATCCCATGAAATTACACTTAGGGTAATACTAGTAAATTTGATATCAGGTATGATTTTAAAAAACATAAAATATTTCCATAATATTAGGAAAATAAATACAAATATATCAAAACTATGTGTGATCTATGAACATTTTGGATCACAATTAATTCTATAATTGAATTATATATGTCACCAAATTCAATATTGTAATAAATACGGAAAGGTCAATCCAAAACATCATTATCATCCATGAATTTTTCCAAAATATATCTAGGAATGACATCAAAAGAAACAAAATTTTTTAGGGGATAGTTATATGAAACACCTATCTATCTTGTGATACTAGAATATAAGGTTCATCTGCATGAAGATAAGAGATTGTATAATCACTTTAAATCCATATTTATCTATATGAATTACATGAAGTTTCATTGAATCAAACCATTTTCATTTCATTATTTTGATATGACCAAGTGCATTGTAATATAATAAAATTATTCTTTCAAAACCGCATAATATGATATATTCTATGATAAATGTTTCTTTTATGATACACTCATAGAGTAATATGTTGTGGTGATTGTCATGAAATTTTCAATCTACATTGCTATTTTTATTTCAAAACTATGTGTAATGAATTTAAAGACATTGAAAAACACTGAATTAAAAAAATGTACCATATTGTTCGGATGAAACTACAATACGCTTATTTCATCTGATACACAATTCATTGAAAAATTTGGAACTTGAAATATATCAATATCGAATATTAAATAGATACATGTGATTATTATATGAGAAAAAATGAAATATATTACCATTTAATTTAAACAAATAAAAAATTATTTCCAATTCAATTTTTCTTCCTCTTAATAGACAAAAAATGATGTCTCCTTTTCATAATTTATAAAGGTTCTCTAAAAATAGGAAATATTTTAAATTTCAGAAGCTATAAAGAAATCACTCAATGAAAAAAAAACAATATTAGTTAATTTAATTAATTGATGTAATCATCTAGAATACAAAATTTGAATAATAATTTATGATGGGATATTTCACACTCTTCCACATGTAAAGTAAAATATGATTATGATCCACATATCAACCTTTTTTGGGGTAGTGAAGGAAATGTGAGCTCCATGGGATCATATTGCTCATATTTAGTTATCATTAGTCAATAAGACCACATAGTGATGTTAGCCAAGTACGATGAATAAAAATACATGCATTTTTCTGAAAAATACCCTTTCACAAGAATTCCTTTGCGGTGATATTTATTTTTCACATAATGTTTCATTATAGACATAATTATTATTTTTAGATACATCCACCAACTCTAAATAAGACTACCAAAATGAACTTATATGGGAATATTCATAGTCAGATGTAACATACATGTGAAAAATAATAGTCGGAAAATTTTCTACAAGTCTCAAAGAAAAATCAATACAGCTTCTAGAAATTTCTAATCAACACATATAAATATTATTTTAGCAAAAAATCAGGATGAAAATGACATACCTTAATCACATAAACACTTACATTACGATAAAGTAAATGTTGAATGGGAATGGTAATCAACTCATGTAACAAGACATAATAATCATGGGGTTTAAGATATTTTAGTTTCAAATCTTGTGTATTTACCCTTTCTTAAATGTTACTTGAATAATAATCTTGAACCTTTTAACATTCTATGACATAAAAAATTGTTTTCTCTCAAAAGTTTTCATCAAATAACAGGGAAAAGGTATTTTTAATTTAATTTGATCAATTAAATCAGGATGAAATCTTATTGTTATACCCCAATACATCATATCACGATATGACCACAAATATTATTTTCGTTTTACCTTAACTTTTAAAATAGTATCATGTAACATCTCACACTTTTTTTATCTATATGAATTATATCGAAAAAAATAACGCAATAAATTTGATGACCAATACAACAACTCAAAGAATATATTTTTCTTTCTCTGATTACTATTGTAAT
Source organism: Viscum album (assembly GCA_963277665.1). NCBI lineage: Eukaryota > Viridiplantae > Streptophyta > Magnoliopsida > Santalales > Viscaceae > Viscum > Viscum album. The sequence continues at coordinate 1,721,552,771 of OY728141.1, forward strand.
TTTAATTAACATTATTTTGATTTATGACACTTGATTTGATTTTTTAAGAACATAATTCAAATCATCAATTTATTTAACAATATTATTCCCCAACATTCATTGAGGTGTTAAATATGACTTGATAACATTATTGAACTATCTTTGATTTTTTTGGTAGGGATGTTCGATCGGTAGAAATCGTTAATGAAATATGAATATAAAAGTCCATATGAACATTAATATCAAGGAATGTGTATTTTTCATACAAATAGGGGAGGATAATTTAATTTTTTTAATCTAAACAGATATAATTTTGTAATAAGGGAAATCGTTTATCATCTATAATAAAGCTTAACAAAACATCACTTACGCTTTCCTGAATGTATCATTTTCTTACAAAGTAACAATGAAAAACTCCTTTAACTTATCTATTAATGGATAAAATTATATATAAATGTCATTTCATATATCACTAGGTAAAAATATGATTATAATCATGATATTAAACATCTTCTTCATACAAATACTTGGTTGAATGTTATAAATGTGAATGAAAGTAGGCTAAGTACATTATGTAGTATGTATTTTCTGAAATGGGTTAAAACCATCACCTAATATTCCCAATCTATTATTTTGTGGGTCAGATGAAAAAATAAGGATGCAAATTATAAAATTTCTTATATGTGAACCCATCTATAAGATTAAAAAATTTATCATTATCCTTATTTCATTCACCTTCATTCCATCTCATATTTCATGCCGTTTTTATGACATAAAATGTTTTTAAAGCCTATGAATTAAAGGTTAGTGACACATAAGTTTCTATGGTACCTTGGATTGAGTCTGGTCTTTATTATTCTTTTACCTAGATATACCACACTATTTTTACTAAATCAAATATTCAATTTCTTTCCAAAACATACAAAAATATTTGTGGAAATAATGGATTTTTGTAGATGAAAATATAAAATTTTCAACCAAATTAGATTCCATGTAATAATTTTCCAAAATCCATGTATCATCATATGTAAATAATTAATAAATATAAGGATATAGTCAACCAAATTATTTATAAATCGATACATTTCTTTCCTATGATATAATAACATTATGAAAAATCAATTTTTCTCATTTTCTTCCTTGAATCAAATAAGAGGGTGTTCACATATTCCATCAGATTTCTAACACTATCAATGTGAAAATTCTAATCAATAGACTAAATTTGTTTTTTGATATTCATTTCATCTTAAACTATTATACACGAGGAGTGGGATTTAAAAACAAATAGAAACTGATAAGAATTCAAGTTCTTCATACCAAGACATTCACCTGTATCAATATAATTATCTACTTTATCTTTTTCTCTATTGTGATACCGCACATGATTTTTTTGGAAAGAATGTTTAGTGATATAATAAATCACTTCCTCATGAGCTAACTATGGTCTTCCAAAACAATCAAAACATGTTCATTGAATCATTCCATTTTCTTAATCATTAACGAATGAAAAGCCTTAAAAAATCATAACTCTTTTTAAAACACATCAGCGATATCATCAATTTTTCATATCCAAATTCTATATATTCTAAGGAAAATGAACATAAATAAAATAAAAAATCTATAAAATGACTTTACGTAATATGTATTGTTTCATAAGATAAAATCTAATCACCAATAAAATTTTTATAAAAAATCCTAACAAATATCCTAAATTTAATGTAAAAGAATATATTATATGTTTTAAAATATTAAATTATAGTAAATTATATTTTCATTAATTACATTAACTATTTATTCACTGTTTACAAATTTGTTATAGTGTAGATTCATCAATAATAATTTTGAGAAATAATTTTATAAATGCATATAATTATGTTAATGTATTCCCTATAAGTACATATTTTTGGAATATCCTATTGGGTTATTATACTCAAACCTATATGTAAACAATCCTAGGAGATATCAAATTCTGTTGAGTTCATTCTATTTTTCATATGCATTACACAATTTATATGTTTCTCCTATGAAATAGTTATGGTTATTGAATTATGGGATACCTATTGGGGAGATTTTCTATTTCCTTATAATATTTTGTTAATTATTATATTTATATATGACCAAAAAAAATTTTAGTTAACATTTATCGTTTAGGTAATTTTTATGTTTGGAGAGAAATAAACTTCAAAATGGCATGTAAACCCATGGTTTTAGTCAACGGTCATTGAAATGACATGGAACATTCCCCAGGTCAATGGTTGTAAGGTATTGGTATTGATAATTATATTTTATTTTCCATTAAAACATCACTATCATTATTTAATGATTAGGATATTATGGACTTTAATCCCAACACAACAATATTTTAGTTACTCAACCCATAAATTTCATACTTTATTAGAGTATTAATGTTTGATTAGTATAAATTGGTAATATCATAATTCTTAGTGATTTAATTATCCTTAATTTAAAAGTTTTTAAGAGTCTCACATAATAATCTAACATACCATTTTAAGGTTACTATTCATGGATGTACAAATAAAAATGATTCAAATTCCATTAAATATTGATAGAGGAATCATGTTTATATTCTAACAATCATAGTTTAATTATAACATATAATCTTACATAACCTCATACCTTAAGGGAACAAACCACATTCTATAGAATTATCAAATACCATTCCATAAAATATCAATAATATATACTAGATCCAAATTAGGGACAAAATTCCTTCTATAGTTTAAATTCCATATATAGGACACCTTTTATTTTATGAAATAATTGGGTGAAAACCACAAAATAAGAATCACTATAAGTGATATGTCATTTATGGTCATTAGATGGATCACTCTTTCATACATGAAGACACTATGGTCTAATGGAAACATTTTAGGACATATACACCAAAATTATGCATAAATTTATCTCTAATATAAAAAATATATAAATCAAGGGAAGATTTTATAGGAAGAAAGAGATATTTGATTACCTTTGAATAATTTTAGAGGTCCCTTAATTAAATAGATCTCTTCACTCTAATTAGCAAGAATGAATCACTTAATTTAATAAAAATAAGTAGAAATAAAACTTATGATGTTCCATATTTTATATGACACCACATCCTATTCATATGATGCACCAAATAGAGGATCAACACACGATGAAGGGAACAGATGAGGGGAGAAACACTCGATAATAAGGATCAGAGGAATCACATAAGGAATGAAGAAACAAATAGAGAAGTAATAGAAGACCATGGACTGGTTGGGAAAATAATGGGAGGGATAATGAATCCATGAATGGGATGGAATATAATAGGAGTTCCATATGCAGGAGAGGAGCACCACACAAGGGTTGAAAAAATGAAGAATCCTATTTCCATGGACAGAGCAACCTGTGGATTTAAAGAACATATATCCATAGTTTTTGTTATATATTGTCTATAAAGAAATCTATATTCACAAACCTATAAATCCATGGTCAATGGTATATGAATATATATCATTTTTCTAGCAGTGAAGACAAAAAATGATACTGATCGACAAGTTATGATACCAAAATATGTACTTCTGGATTTGGGGAAAGAGCAATTTTGTTTCTCTATATTTATCTCATAGTTATGAATTTGATATAAAAAACATTACTCTTTTTTAACAATTTATATTTACAAACCCATTAAAAATATTGAGTCACAATACACTAATTATATTATATATATACAATATAATTAACAGGTTACATTTATTATCTAGCATATTGGTTGTTCCAAATCTTGGTTCCCTAGGATTGTCTCGTGTTATACAATTATTGGTGTTTGATTTAGTAGAGTGTTTGTGGTGCTGAGAAGTTAAACTATCCACATTGAGTTATCAATATCATGAATTAATTGATATTAAATCCATAGTACGTGGTGAAATAAGATATGGAACAAGGGTGAATTTGTAAAAACCAAACATGATTAAATTTTTTTAAGTATACCAATTATACCCAAATATAGGTTGAATGAGATAGTAACATTAATGAAAGAATTATGAATTTTTATAATATGATAAACAATTATAAACCAAATATATTTAATTATATATTTATAATGTTTTTGAAGAAAATAAACATTTATATATCTTTATTTTAACATAAATATGACTCACACAAAATTTAAGTGTTCTAAATACATCATCCAATTTAAATAAATCATGAAATGATTCAAGATATTTAATCACTATGTTCATTAATAAAAAAATTTATGAATTTTTTAATAATGATAAACTATTATACAAATATTCAAGTGAAATCATATTGAACATTTTCAGAACATTATATTCAACATAATAAAAATGGACAATGAATTCCTAATTGATAAGTACCCAATATCGTTTCAAAAAAATTGATATTCTGTTAAATAAAAAATTTGTATACAAATATAAATCATACTTTTCTATATTAATACACAATATCAATATAATTTATAGAAATTGAATTATCATTTTTTCTATGTTATAAGACTTCATGAACATTTCCTTGAAATTATAGACAATAACTTTTAATTCCATGATGTAGTAAATGAAACCATTATATTCATGTCAATACATAATGTGTAGAAATATTTATCTAGTATATCAAAAAATATTAATTTTTATGAAATCATTAAGGTTACATGAATTTCAAAAAGAAAAGATATATTGTTTATTATGATTTGATTCAGAACACATGATATTTCATTATAAGGATACTAGAAAATAGTGATTTCATATCTCTATCATCAGGGTATCAAAATTTAGAGACTTCCCAGATATATAACAAAATGTGGATAATTATTATAAATTTACAACATACGGTTTAAATGTTTTATAAAAAACTTTTAATTATATTAGAATTTAAATGAAGTACCTCTATATATATTATGAGGATGTTAAAAAAATATTGTATACATTTTAATTTTTTTATATTTAATAAAAGAATTATTTAAAAAAAATGAAAAATTACTAACACCAAAATGTATTAAACATTAAAAAATGAAACATTAGAATATTTGAAAATATTATTCAATACATAATATAAATAAATAAAATTTTAATGAACTCTTATTACCTTAGTTATTGAAAATTTAGGGAGTAGTGAGATACCATAGTATATAAAATCAGAAAAGAATAATATTGGAACCTAAATAATGGGATTTTTGAAAATAAAATCCTTGTATTAAATTAGAATAAATAACAAAATGACCTAAAATATAATTTTTTTTATAAAAAATAATCAATAATATTCCTATTAATCATGATCTTGACTCAATGAATAAAATCCTATACAAAATTCCAAAAATTGAAAATATAAAATTTGGTAAAATTTAGATGATTTATTTGAAATATAAAAGATCATAGCCAAATAAATTTCTATTTATTTTGTATTATCTACATTTTACATAGATTATTTGTATTGAGATTTTTTTTTCAATTTTTTAATACTTTTATATTGATTTACATAAGTAAGGATTTACATAGTCCCCATAACATTGAGGGAGAATAAATACAGTGACAAAAAACATGAGAAACATATCTAATAAGGCTAATAATTTAAATCAATTTCCCATAATAGATAGAATACTCAAGACTACTATAAAAAAAATAGCTGATTTCAGATAATTCACACGAGCTATGTTCCATAATAGAGCTGGTGTATAGTTAATTTGAATCCTTAGTAAATAGAAATACTGAAGGACTAGATCCTCAATAATATGAACATATGGAATGTGAGGTTATGAAATGTCATTAAGTATGAAGAATAGAATAATTAAATAATAATGGAATAAATCCCATGAAGAAATAAATAACTAATAAGAGTTAGTGGTATTGTATTAATTCAAACATAAACCATATGCAATTTTGTAAAAATAAAGGAATAAACAAAAATATAAATAAAATATAAACAAAGAAAAACTAAATAAAAATTAATATTAATCCAATGATCCTTAAAAAATGGTACAATGTAAAAAAATAAAGTGGATGAAGGAAGAAGACTAACTATGTGGATCAGTTGGAGTTTAGTTCGACAAAAAGGTAGGGGTTAACCTGCATCGGTCTATCTCATGGAAGGTCTCAGTTATAATAGTAATGTTTGTTACACTCTTATAAGGAAAAACAATCATTTGATGCACTGAATGGAGGAGACATCAGCTATAGTGGTGCACTCAATGAAGGAATAAGGTTCATACTATGCATTTAATGGTGGATAAATGCATGATGAAGGGGAAGTAGGAGGGGTGGATTGCAAAATGAAGGCGGGGGGGGGGGGGGGGGTATTACGTGAGGAATGGAGGAAATGAATGGATAAGCTGGTGAGGATAGAGGATCGATCAGATGAAGATTGGGACGGACAAGGGATCATGGAATGGGATGGGGTAGGAGAGAAGCATCATGGGTAGTATAAGAGCGTTTCATGGGGTTGGAAAATATTAGGAATCCTATTTCAATGGGTATAAAATATAGAGACCCTCGATCTCCATATATTAATATTACACATCTTTTGTGGAATACTTAAAAAATTTAACAAACCAACACCCAAAGATCATATTAGTATAGTATCTTTAGAAACATAGAAACAGTAACACTAGTACTGTAATTCACTAAATGGCCCTTAAGGTTTTTTTTGTTTTCGTTTCAGTTTATGTTCCTTATTTTGGTAAAATAAGTGTTTCCCAATGTTAGTGTGGAGGCTCAGGGGTGTTCCAGGAGTTTGGGGTAATAAAATGGAGAAATAATAAGTTTTTGGGCATGATGAATAGTTTGTTCATGGTTAGTGAAAACCGTGTGAAAATCCTAGGTAACAGTGCAGGGGGGGGGGGATTTTCTAAATAGTATAATCTCTACGGTTTTCGCATGGTTTGGAATACCATGCCGGTAAACCGTACATGCAAGTATTTTTGAGAAAATTACAAAAAATCCATTACGGGATTACTTATACCAACTCAGGATTTTCCTCCGTTATTCTCCCATGAACACTAGTAACGACACAAAAACATCAAGAGTTTCTAGGGATCAATCTCCCTCATCTTAGGGACATTTTTAGTGCTGTTGGTTGTAGATTGAGGATCCGGGTAAGGCGAATCCCAATCTTTATTCTCTTTTTGGTTTATGGTTTGTATCTCTTTCTTCTCTCTATTAGAATCTCTAAAACCTTTATTTTACAGTGAGATTTAGGTTGAGTCTTCAAAGGGTGGTTGAATCGAGATCTGAGGCCTTAATTAGGAGTGTGTTCATCAACTAATTCATGGTAGGTGGTCTACAAGTTATATCCCTTGGTTTTATAGTATATTTGTGCATGTAGGGTTTCATTTTTGTTTCATTCTTAATGTGTTCCTAATACCATTAGAAATATGTGGTGTATTGGGTGTTTAAATGATTAATTCAACCCCTCTTGACCCCCATGGGATGCAAGGAGGGAAACATGACCAAATTAGGGCCACCCATGGGGTCTTCTAGCCCTCCCGATGGGGATAACAGAAATATAAGATGTGAAATTGACACCTAATGATGTAGAGACTTAGTGAAGATGTTAATTGGTTTATTTAAGCAGTTAAAATGGATTTTGTTTAGTTGTATATAATGTGGTTAAAGGATAAAGGATTGTTTTGTTGACATGTAATTGGGTTAAATGGTATTATTGGGAATATGAGAAGGAATTATGTTTACACTTGGATATTCTTAGTGAGATAGGAATGGGAAATGGGAAATGGGGCTAAAGGGTTAAGTGATATAAATGATGAATGTGTTAATGGATCGAGGCATAATGTTAATTTTTTATTTAAGTACATTGATGTGATGTTTCAAATGACATTGGTTATTTTATTGTGATATGGTCAATTATAGTGAATAATAAATAAGAGTGTGAACATAGCTTGGTAGAGTGGGGTATAGACTTGAGGTTCTATGCCGACTGGACTAGTTGGAATGAGGTTATAGCTCCACCCCAAAATTCATGGGTTAGGGAAGGGGACAAAGTTTTATTCCCCTAATGGTTGCATTCCACCCTGACTGAGGGTTCGAGGTGAGGATTTGGAGGTTGTTATAATGTGATGCCTAGTGATATAAGACATGATTTTTATTCCCATATTCTTGGGAATATTGATCATTCCTAATCCATTTAACACATGAAAAAGGTATATTAAACCATTGGATGCATAAATAGTGAACTTGGATTCAATGGTAGCATAATTTTAAAGGAACATAGTCAAGAGTAGCTTATTAAATTGTTTACCTTTACTTCCCTTTATTTATCAGTTGCATGCACTATCTAATTTTACTAAATATTTTTTAGATACAATTGGTTGTGGCCTGCTAAGTTATACTCACACCCTTCTTGGGCTACCATTGGGTACCTGAGCATATTTCATGGTTATAGATCAAGAAAAGGGAAAGGGACCCATGCTTAGGAAGTGAGTTGGGTTCGGTATGTGCATAAATGAGGCTTGAGACTTGGATCCAAGACCATTTTAGGGATTCCACTATTATTCCTTCTTTTGGGGTTTTTTTACTTGGCACCATAGCATAAAATGACATGTTTACAAATTGTTATGGTTTGTACCCAGTTTGTGGGTGGGTTTTTTATTCATGTTATTGATTGTTTCCCATTATTTCTTCTATTTAAATTGTTTTTTTCTATGGATTACTATGGTAAAGAGGGTATAGTCTCTGTAAATATACTATTAGGCCATCACTGCTAGTTGTTAACATTTGGTGTATGGTGGGGTGTACTTGAGGTCATCTAGTGACCAAGCTCGAGGCACCAGTTTAGTGGATTTAGGGTCAAGGATGCTACAAAGTGATATTAGAGGAGTTCTTTATCTTTATTACTATTTAGGGGATGGTAGATAGGTGGTTAGAAAGTTTCAGGCATTGGTAATAAGCTCATTCTGAGGATTAGCTAACCCATGTATGAGGGAAAACCCAAGTCACCTTAGGAGGGGATTTTTGTTCTTGTTATGTGTTGTTATATTGGATGATATTTCACCATCGGGTGATGCACTAGTTGAGTGATTTAAAGGTTTTGCGATATTTTTCTTATGTTCATAAGGGTACAAGGTTGTGTATTCAAGCGTAATTCTAGGAACCTATGTAGGTAAGTGACATTCATCATGGTAGGAACACACACGAGATGGGAATCTGGGATATAAATGTTAGGATGCATATGTTTTCATTAAAGTAATGACATTGTGTCTAATAGGATGGTATGAATGGGTAAAAAGGAAAATGGAAATGGTAAGTAGAAATTATAAAATGGTTCTTAATAAATATGTAAAAGTGGATTAACCTATTGTAATAGTAAATTGGTATATGGAAATTGTTTTGAATTGGAGTAATAGATAAGGCTCGTAACTGTGTGAATTAGATACCCGTGTTAGCCATGGCCTTGGGAGAGACAACAAAGGGTAGTGTTCCGGTTGTGATTATGATCATTTGGGTAGTCTATGAGATATGTTTTGGTTATGGATAGTGATGAACATACCTATATCTTCTTTCTTTTCATAAAATAATTATAGTTTGATTCTAAAGATCATGTTTGTAATTGTAGAGAAATGCCACCTTTAAGATGTGTGTTGGTTGGGAGACAAGAGGACGTATCTGAGAACGCTACTACAGTAGTTGATCAAGAGAATGTGGTGTTCCAAGAAGATAAGGAATATCAGATATGTGATAACTTTTCCTGTTATATGTAGATAATGGAATGGGACCTAGGGTGGGATGTACTAAGTATGTTTGAATTTACCTAGGAGTTCTAGTTGTAGAACCCTCCGACCTTTACCAGAGAGGGTGGGACAATGGCATAAGAGTTTTGGATAGAGTCCATCCAAAATATTCTTGACCATCTAGAGACTCCTCTCTATATGTGAGTCAAGTTGGTGGCCTATATGATGAGAGGCCACAAAAATTATTGGTGGGACATTATGGTTAACATGGAGCAAGCCGAAGGAATGATATGATAAGATTTTTAGGAGAAATTTCTTGAACACTTTTTCTTAGAGACATTGAGGTAGGAAAAACCTGCAGATTTTATGAGGTTGATCCAAGGGACAATGTTGGTAATAGACTATTCTATTCATTTCACCAATTTGGGATGCTTCGTTCTGACATTGAAAGGAGATGAGGTAGCTGTGAAAAATGCTTCTAGGACGGGTTAAGACAAAAGATCAGGTCTTAGGTGAATATCTTTCAATTGAAAAGGTTTTCTAATGTGGTGGATCAAGACCTTATCACCAGGAGGAACCTGAAGGAAGCTTTATCCAGTGAACTTGTGGTGCCAGCTGGGTGAGAAAGTGGCACAACTTTTGATAGTAAGAAGCACCATTTGGAACATTTCCAGCAAGGTGGAAGCACACATAGTAGTCAGAAGTTGGGGTCAACTTCTCAGGGAAAAGACCAAGTATTCTATTATTAGTATAGTAGGATGGGGAACATGCATGACAAGTTTCCCAACCCACCAGTTGAGTGTGGAGTGTGTGGCAAGCTAGGCCACATGTAGAGGTTCTGTAGGAACCCGTGACAGTCAGGGAATGATGAAGGTCAAAGGAATATGTTGTGTGTAGGAAGGGGTGAGTTACCCTATATCAGGTAGGTTGTTGGAGCTCAATGGGTCGTACTGGTAGGGGAAACAGACGTGGAACTCCGAGGTGAGATCATCCTTATCAATAGGGCATTGTAGCATAGGGTACTCAGGCTAGAGCCTAGGGTAAAGGGGTAGGTCATCTCCATGTTGTTCTGGCTACAGCTAAAGGTGGTGAGGTAGGACCATCTTTTATTTGATGTATGATTCTTGTAGATTCCATGCTTTCTAGTTATTTATATGACAATGGTTCTACACATTCTTTTATTTCTGATCAGTTCGTAGTCGTGTAGGTCTTAACCATGGAGAGAGCTTGTGGAGTAATGTCACTTGATAATCCACTTGGGGTATAAGTTTAAGACATCATGTAGTGTAAGGGCTAAGTTCTATAGGTTGGTGGGTATCGTTTTCTGTGAAATCTATTTTTCCTAGAGATTTCAGGTTTCGACATAATATTGGGGATGGATTGGTTGGTGTTATATCAAGACCATATCAACTTTTATAGACATTAGGTGACATTAATACCCATAAATGGAAGAACTAATGTCCTTCGTGGTGAGTGGGATACTCGAGAGGGCTGTGTAGGGCTGCTACGCCACCAGTTGGGAGAACCCACAACCTAATTGGAATGCATTACAATGAATTATGGGGAGAAAGTGGTGCAAATATTCCCTTTTATTGTGGACCAGTTGTAAGATGTGTTTACTGAGTACTTCTCGAGGTTACCACCTGAGAGAGATGATGAGTTTATGTCTGAATTATTTATGGGGAAAGATCGAGTTTCCATTCCGCCATATCGAATAGTGCCAGCGGAGCTCCAATAAATAAAGGTTCATTTGGAGGAGTTTGAGAAAAAGGGGTTTATCCATCCTAGTAAATCACCCTAGGGATTTCACGTGTTATTTTCTATGAAGGATGATGGATCACTGAGGCTATGTGTCGATTATAGGAAGCTGAACCAGATGACAGTTAAGAACCGATACCCTCTTCCTTGATTTAATGACCCATTTGACCTACTCGGAGGTGCCTCAATGTTCTCTAAGATTGATTTGGGATCAGGATACCATCAGTTGTGGGTGAGACCTGCAGACATACCCCAACTGGCTTTTCGAAGTAGGTATGTATTGTATGAGTTTTTGGTGATGCCGTTTGGATTGACTAATCAAACAGCTGTATTCATGGCCATGAGGAACCAGACATTTCACTTGTATCTAGATCGGTTCATAATTGTCTTCCTTGATGACAACATGGTGTACCAAAAAACTCTTGAAGATCATGCCAAACATTTTAACATCATCTTGGGTACACTAATAGAGAAAATTATTTAAGCCAAGCTATCAAAATGTTTGTTTTGGATTGATGAGGTGCACTTTCTGGGACACATCATTACCGATTTTGGTGTGTAAGTGGATCCAGAAAAGGTATAGGCTATGATGCCTTTGGAACACCCCAATAAAGTATCTGATATTAGATGTTTTTTTGGGTTTGGCTAGTTATTACCAAAGGTTTATTAGAGATTTATCTCATTGGAAGCACCACTCATAGGCCTAACCAAGAAGGGGGTTAAGTTTGATTGGACAAAGTCTTGTGAGAATGATTTTCAGGAGCTAAAGAAGCGGTTGACCACCACATTGATTTTGATCTTACCTAAACCAAGTAATAATTACACCTTGTTCTACAATGCATCTAGTGTTAGACTTAGGGTATTGTTGATATATGATGATCGGGTTGTAGCTTATGGGTCGAGGCAGTTGAGACCACACCAAAGTAATTATCCTTCTCCTGATGTGGAGGTAGCTATTGTGGTTCATGACATAAAGTGTTGGAGGAATTACTTAATGGTAGAACCTTTCACAGTGTTTACCGACTATAAAAATCTCAGGTACAAATTATCTCACTGGGATTTGAATCTTAGAAAGTGATAGTGGGCCGAGTACATGAAGTATTTCGATTCCGAGTTAGTAAACACACCAGGAAAATGGAATAGAATCACTTATTCTCTAAGCTATAAGACTCAGAGTTAGGTAGTTTAGTAATCTAGTTCACAATGGAAGATGATATCCTTGATTATAGAGATTCATTTGGCGGTCCAAGATAGGCACTGATAGATTACCCTTGCATCTATAGGAATTGAATCCTCACTTTTGAGTTTAGTTAAAGAGAGTCACCTGGTAGATCCATAGTTTTTGGATATGAAAGAAATTATTAAAGATGGGGATACACCTTCTGGTTGGACATTCAGTACTGATGGAGTTTCTTATGTTCATTTCCATGTTATGGTGTTGGTATGTGTATAGGAGGAGTTGATGCATGCGTTTCACATGTCAAAGTGGGAAGTGAATCCTGGCTTGAATAAGATATATCGTGATCTTCATAGGCAGTTTTGGTGGCCTGTAATGAAGAAAGATGTTTGGAGTTTTGTGGAACGATTTATTACCTATCAACAGGGGAAGGCTGAACATTATCATCCAAGTGGGTTATTGCAGTCATTGCCTATTCCATAGTGGAAGTGGAATGATGTCATAATGAAATTTGTAGTGGGTCTTCTGAGGATACCTTAGAATAAGGGTGCAATTTGGGTGGTGGTAGATTGGATGACAAAAGTGGCTCATTTCATACCAATCCAAGAAACCTATATATGTGACTAGTTTGGAGAAATGTATGCTCAAGAAATAGTATGGTTGCATGGTGTACCTAGAACCATAGTTTCAGATTGTGACCCATGTTTTACCTCACGCTTCTGGAAGGGACTATATAAGGTGATAGGTAATTAGGTGTTCTTGAGTATGGATTACCACCTATAGACTGATGGATCATCAGAGAATAAAATTCAGGTTTTGGAAGACATGTTTATATCCTTTGTTATAGATTTTGGAGGTCCATGGGAAAAAACTTGTCACTCATTGAGTGTTCCCGCAATAACAGTTTTCAAGCCACTATTCTGATGGCACCTTTTGGGGTACTCTATGGGAGACTGTGTATATCCCCATTGTGTTGGTTAGATGCTAGAGAGTCTGAGATTCTAGTATCGAGTTTGGTGCTGGCGACATCAGAGAAGGCCAAATTGATTTAGAAGCATATGGAAATAGCTTAGAGTAGACAGAAGTCATGTGCAGATCAGCATCGTAGACCTCTTGTGTTCATGGTGGGTGATAGGGTGTTTCTTCACGTGTCTCCAAAGCTGGGTCACCATCAAATTTGGAAGTAGTTAAAGTTGGTACATAGGTATGTGGGTCCATTTGATATTCTGGATAGGATCAGACTGGTGGCTTACTGATTGGATCTTCCCCGACAGTATAGTAGGATGCATTATTTTTTTTCTATGTTTGAAAACTATGAAAGTATCACCCAGATCAATATGATGTGATAAACTCTGAGGATGTCAAGATTGAGGCTGATGCGTCGTTTGAGGAGCACCCGATTCGTATTGTAGATCGTAGTGAGAAGGTCTTGTGGGGAAATATGGTGCTTTTGGTTTATGTTCTATGGTAGCATGGAAATGTTTAGGAGGAGACATGTGAGTGGGAATTGGATATGTGGTCCCAATTTCCCAATCTCTTTTCTTTAGGGACTCAATGATGTTATGAAAGAGCGGCTTGGGGATGAGATGTCATAAGGTGGGGAGGTTGTCAGATCCCGAATCTCCCTGAAGGTATTTTTTACATTTATTTTTAAGTTCCTTATTTTTGTTAAATAAGTGATTCCTAAAATTCATGTGGAGGCTCTGGGGTGTTCTGGGGGTTCAGAGTATGAACATGGTGGAAAAAGGTGTTTCTGGGCATGCTACATGGTTTGATAATGATTAGTGAAAATCGTGCAGAAATCCCTGGTAACTGTACGAGGGGGGATGTTTTCAGATAGTTTCATCGAAATGGTTTTTACACGGTTTAGAAAACCTTGTGGGTAAATCGTACGACTTAGTATTTTTGAGAAAATTACAAAAATGTAATTCTGGTATTTCTTATACCAACATGAGATTTTCATACATTCTTATCCCTTGAACCCTAGTGACGCCCCAAAATCTTCATGTGCTTCCATGAATCAATTTAACTCATATTAGGACCCTTTGGAGTGCCTTGGTTTGTGGATTGAAGATCCGGGAAAGGATAATAACACTCTTGCTTCTCATTTTTGTTTAATGTTTCCATATCTTCCTTCCCTCCATCCGAATCTCTAAAACCTTTATTTTCTAGAGATATTTAGGTTGAGAAATTAAAGGGGGGTTGAATCAGGATCAGATGCCTCAATTAGGAGTGAGTTCATCAACAGATTCAAGGTAGGTGGTCTATAAGTTATATCCCTTGGTTTTATTTTATATTTGTGCATGTAGGGTTTCATTCTTGTTCCCTTCTTGATGTGATTTTGATTCCATTATCAATACGTGGTGTATTGGGTGTCAAAATTATTAATTGAACCCGTAATGATCCCCATGGGATGAATTGATGATGACTTGACCAAATTAGGGCCACCCATGGGGTGTGTTGGACCTCATGATGGGGCTAACAAAAATATATGGTGTGAAATTGACACGTGATGATGTAGAGACACAGAGAAGAGGTTAATTGGTTTTTGTAATGAGTTAAAATGGATTTTCGTTAGTTGTGTCTAATGTGGTTAAAGGCTAGGGGATTTTTGGGTTGATGTGTAATTGGGTTAAATGGTATTATTGGGAATATGATAAGGAATTATGCTTACACATGAATATGCTTAGAAAGATAGGCATGAGAAATGAGAAATTAGGATAAAGGGATTTGTGATATAAATGTTGAATGTTTTAATGGATTAAGGAAAAATGTTAATTTTCCATTTAATGATATTTTTGTGATGTTGCAAGTGATATTGGTTATGCTTGTTGTGATATGGTGAATTAGGGTGAATGATAAATAAGCGTGTGCACACGACTTTGTAGATTGGGGTATAGACTTGAGGTTCTACGCCCATGAGTCAAGTTGGACTGAGGTTCTAGATCACCCCAATAATGCACAAGTTAGGGAAGGGGATGGAGTTCTATTTCCCTAACGGTTGTATTCCATCCAAAATGAGGCTTCGAGGTGTTGATTATGAGGTTTTTAGACTATGATGCCAAGTGATATATGACTTGATTTTTATTCTGATATTCTTGAGAATATTGAATTTTTATGATCCATTAAACACATGAAAAATGTATATTAAACCATGGGATGCCTAAATTGCGAGCTCGGATTCAATGACCGCAAAATTTTGAAGGAACATACTCTAGAGTGGATTATTGAATGATTTACCTTTACTTTCCATTATTTATCACATGAATGAACCATATATTTTAACTGGATATTTTGTAGATTCCATTGGTGGTGTCCTACTAAGTTATACTCACAGCCTAATCCGGCCACTAATGGGTACCTGAGTAGATTTCATGGTTTCAGGTCAAGAAAAGGGAAAGGTCCCCATGCTTGCGATGTGAGTTAGGTTCGATATATGGGAGAAGATGGTCCGTGACTTGGAGCCAGAACCATTTTGGGGATTATAATGTTTTTTTTATTTTGGGCTTTGTTTACTTGGAACTATAGCATGGCATGACATGTTTACTCTAGGATATGGTTTGTACGTAGTTTGGGGGTTGGTTATTTATGAATGTTATTGATTTTCCCATTATTTATACAATTTCAATTATTTTCTGATGTGGATTAATTTTGTAAAGAAGTTATAGTCTCCCCATGTATCCTATTATACCCTAGATGCTTATTCAAAACCTCTGGCATAAGAGGTGGTGCACTTGAGGTTATGTGGCGACCTAGCTTGGGGAACCGGTTTAGAGGCTACCGGTTCAGGGTTTTTGTAGGTACATAAATGAGCTATATCATCTCCCACTAGGTTCTTATTGACTAGAACCCTTCTTAGAAAGATCTTATATAATACATATCTTCATAACCTGGGGGTAAAGAAAACATAAAAGGTGTGAGATCAAATTATTAGTAAGGGTGAACAAGGGAGATATGTAAGTATAATCATGAGAATAAGAATATGAGAACATGATCATGAAAATTAAAGATCATACCCTGTATATCAAAGATCACATACTTGAATCATGGCATAAATCTTAGAAATTCATAATATATAGATCATAAGTAAATAAAAAACATAAGCCATGAAATTATTATATAGGAATATAATACAGAATCGTGGAAGACCCAAAAGCATATATAATTATTTCCAAATTAGTCAAGGAATTGCTACCAAGACCATCTTAGTGGAAAATGCCCTTTACTGAATAGGGTTCACACCCCATTCCAGCAGTATATTACTGAATCATGTTCACTCCCTATTTCAGCCCTGTAACACTGAACCAATTTCATTTCCTATTCCAGCCCTATAATGCTGAATTAATTTTATTTTCCATTCAATCCTTGTCTGTCTCATGAGATACAAATCTCTACCTAATGTATTAAATGGAGATACAGGTCCCACCCTTCTCATAATGAAATCATACATACATTTTCGACAAGATCATAAAAAAAATCATATCATAATCCATGAAATGAAATAGGTACTATAAACATGTAATCTTATCATAAACTACGAAAAAAAATTTCATAATCATTTCTTCATAAACATAACTAGTAAAAAGAATCGGGTTTCAAAAGAATATAACCCATGAAAGAGAAACAAGTTTTATAAACATCATAAAACAATCAAAACATAATCTATTTAGAGAAATAATATGAATGGAAACATTTAATAATATCATCAGAAATGCATGAGTATCACCAAGTGATGTTATATTATACGAGAAATAATTTTTAAAGATTTAATAAAATATTTTTTGAGTAAAATATCCTTTCTTCATTGAGAAATGATTTTTATAACATAAAAACATTAAAAACCCTTTTTATTTGAAAATTTCATTGAAAACTTATAATAGAATCTTTGGAAAAAATAAAACATTTTTTAAAATAATTATTCATTGAATATGGTCTTTAATGATCTTTTGAAAGTAATTTTGAAAAAATGGTTTTTAAATACAATAGATTTCCGACCGTAGTGATAAACTTTCATATTTTAATTAAAAAAATTATCTTAAGTACCAAATATTGTAAAAATGGTACTAATACATGATTATATCTTGAATAACTAGAGAATAGTAAAATTAATGAGTGTTCTTGAGAGATGGATCATGATATTTCATTAATTAAAGCATAATCATAATAAATCTTGAAAAGCGATGAGATTGTTTCAAAAAAATATTATCACTTCGTAAATTGGTATCATAATTTATATATAAAAATGGAATTACATGAGGCTTAAAATATATTCCGAATAAGTATTTTCATGATCTAGTACACGTCAAAAAATAATTTAGGTGTATAACAAAACATGAGTCTCAAAGAAGGCAAATTGAGGCAAAACTATTTTACTGATTTGGTAACTTTTGAAACTTAAAACCCATGAAAGAAATATCATAAAAAAAGATATGTTAATACCAATAAATTTAATTATAAGATACATATAATACAATTTTGGGAATTATATACAGTACACAAAATAAAATACTGGTGAACATTGAATGTATCTAATTGATACCAAAAGTGAGATGAAATTCCCTTACGTGTGTCTTGACTCTCATTGTACTTATTAAAAACACATGTATAATAAATATGAATTTATTATAAATAATTTAAAGAACCATATTATTATATTTAATACAATATTTTGTTTTCTCATGAAGTTATATTACACTCTTGTTAACAATCCTATGTTAAGGTTTCACTTCAGATAATATGCACTTTCATCTTTGTAGGTTTCTTAATTTGTTATATCGTTCCTTCTTATACTTATATTGTGATTATAGAATTTAAAAAATGATATAAATATCATTTATATTCAGTATGTTTTTATTATAATAATTTATATAATATAAAACTATGAAATGGAATACATCGTTGATGGAGACTGTAAGCCGGACATATTCTTGAACATTGTTTCTGTTTTTATTGTCGTATAAAAATAAAAAAGGTAAATAAAATATTTATATATGTATATATAATATATTTAAATTTTAATTAAAATTTCATATTTATCATATAATTTCCCTAAACCCATACCTAATACATTCCATGTAGTGTGTGAACAAATCACATCACTTTGAGGGGGTTGTAGTCTACACTTCCTCAAACGAAATTATCAAATTTACACAAAATGAAAAGTAAAAATACATGTGTTGTAAAAGGAATAAATAAGCTAAAATAAATAATAAATATAATATATTACATATATAGAAATAATTTCCATCATAATTTCCACTATGAGAGGTGGTAAAGGAAAAATGAACTATCATCGTTTAGTGAGGTGGTAGTGCGTCGTACACATAAAAAGTATGTTCATTAACATAAGATGGAGGTGCGTGTATGTATAGGTTGAACCCTTAAAATAATTACATATTAATATATTTAATATAATTTTATTCTTGAAAAATCATATATTAAGGAGAGTGGATGGGGTGGACAAGGAAGATAAAAGAAAATATCTTGAGAGAAGACAATGCCTCTTAATCAGGTAACTCCTTTTGGTTTGTGCCAAAAGGCTTATTTAGATTTCTCTATATACATGGGGAGAATTCTAGGAGAAAAATAAGGATGTTTGGAAGTGTATTTTTAAGATATTTGATATAACTATGCGTTTTTAGAGGTGTGAAGAAGAGGGAGAGGTGGTGACCTTTTATAGGGAAAGGAAACACATGGCATTTTAGGAAACAAGTTAGGCGTTCCCACATTTTTACCTAAAAAAAGTCTTAAAAAATAATAATAATATATGGTTAATGTGTGATGGATATATATAAAATGGATGTTTTACAAGTTCCTTGGTCGTTTGGGTCTTAAATTTAATGTTACTCCCTAGTTAAGCTAAATTTTACCTTAATCGATCTAATTAATTTTAATTTCATTCACTAATATTTTTTGTCCAAAACTAAGTTGAAATTATTAGAAATTAAAAATTATGATTATTATAAATATCGAATCCAAATTTCCAAATTCTAATTATGCATGTGGTAGAAATTAATTTAAAATTAATCCCATAGTCGGGTTTAAAATGCTATATTTTAATGTAAAAACATTCAAAAGGTTACTAAGTTTTCATATCCAATTTAAATGTGAGATTGATATAAATGACATAAATCATGTTAATTAATAAAAATATTATCTAATTAAACTCTGAAAAAAAGTTAATGTTTAATATAACCTTACAAAAAAGATAAAAAATCAATTTTGAATTAAAATCCGATATTTTTCACTATTCATCCAAAAATGAAGTTTCTTTGAAAAATCCCAAATTACTCCCTAAGATAATTTCAATATTCAAAATTAAAAAATGATGTTTATTTTATCAAACTATATTTATAAATATGTTTGAAATTAATTTTATTATTTTCCCAAAAGGACTTGAAAAGTAGTTCATTTAAGAAAGTAACATATAAGGACTTTACCAAAAATTATATCTTGTGTTATCAATATGTTATATATATATAACCATTATAATATTTTTTTAAATATTTAATAATATAAATATTACAAAGTTTAATAGAAATGTTATAATTATATCATTTAAATAATTAATACAATAAAATGATGTATTATAGAAACATTGATGTAGCATGTAACTTACACTAAGTCGGTGTTGTATGTAAAATATGCCAAGTTTATGTTTCATGTAACATAAACCATGTTGATGTCCCATGTAATGTACACCAATCCTGTTTAATGTGAAAGGAATGATTTTCTTAGTGAATAGTAATACATAAATGAAAATTTAATTTTATTAAAAAATGTCCATAAAAACTCGGGGTGTTACATTCTATCCCCTTAATATGAATTTCACCGTCGAAATTGATCACATAGGTAAAAAAATGAGGATACATATACTTTACCATATCCTCAAGTAAGCACATATTTTCCTCTAACCGATGATTTCTCTAAAAAACCTTCACCACGTGAGTGGTCTATTTTCATAAAACATTCTTTGTATGATCCCAAATTTCAATAGGTTGCTCCTCATAAGAGAGATACTACTCTAATTGTATGACCTATGAGTTCAGTACATATGAATGGTTAGTTATGTACTTCCTCAGGAGAGATACACAGAACACGTCATTGACTTGAGAGAGATTTGGAGGAAGTTCCAAGTGATAGTCTACCATCCTGACATGATCAAGAATATAAAAAGGACTGATATACCTAGTGAATAGTTTCTATTTCTTCCAGAATATCATAAACATCTTCCAGGTAAAGATTCATAGAAACACCTTTTCACTAACATAAAATTCTAGATAATGCTGATGGTTATTATCATAATGTTTCTACTAGCATTGAGTTGTCTTGATATGCTGCTGAATGGTTCTAACATTCCCGACGATTTTTTCAGTGATATCAGGTCTCAATAGATTTCTTTCTCTAACTTCATCCCAATACATTAGAGCTCTACATTTCTTCCCATATAGGGCATCATAAGGTTTCATCTCAATGATTGAGTGAAAGATATTATTGTAGGAAATATCAACTAGTGAAAGGTGTTGATCCAAACAACCTTTGAAATCCCGAGAACAAGATCTCAATATATCCTTTAGGGTTTGAATTTCTCTTTTAGACTAGACATCTATTTGAGGATGATAAGCAGGTCTAAAACACAATTTTGTGTTAAGTGATTGCTGAAGTATTCACTAGAACATGGAGGTAAACATTGGATCCTAATATAATATGATGGAATGTGGTAATACAGGTAAACTTAACACTTAATTAATATATATCCATGGATACTGATCCAGATAAAAGTCTTCTCTGATAGAGATGAAATGTCACGAATTAGTAATGTGATTGACTACCACCCATTTAGAATTATACCCTTTAGAGGTTATGGGTAGTAAAATGACAAAACCCACAGATATGTTCTACCATTTAAATTATAGTATGGTTAATGGATGAAACAACCCATTAGACTTTTGTATTTTAGCTTTATGTTGTTGTAATACCACGTACCAAGATACAAACTCTACGATATCTCTCTCCACGCCATCCCACCAGAATTATTATTTAAAATCCACATACATATTTGTACTTACCAGATTAATAGAGAATTAAAAACTATTAAAATCCTCTAAAAAACCTTCTTTAAATATGGTATGGAAGGAACACATACATTGTTAATGAAACTTATCATTCCATCACGATCAAGTTTAAACTCAGGGACATTTCCAACATTCTTTTGAAGCTATCCATCATCCTTCTATACATCTTTAATCTTCACCTGGATAGAGGGTTGAACATTTAGTTGAGGAAGATAATATTTTCCCCTTACATTAGGGTTTATAGACCTATACTTTAAAAATATATAAATATTAGATATTTTGTGATCTTCATTACGGTTTAGCTAGCACAATCCTTCAGACTCAAAGCATCATCCACCTTGTTTTCTTTCTATGGGTGGTAATGCTTTAAGCAGTCAGAATCCTTTATCAACTCTATCTATATTATTTGGAACATGTTCAGATCCTTTTGTTTTAATATATTTTTTAGACTTTTATTATCAGTATATATATCACACTTTTTCCACAAAGATAATGCCTCCATATCTTTAATGAAAAAATTACCGCTGCAAACTCCAAATCCTAAGTTGGGTAATTTTGATCATGAATCTTCGACTTCCATAAATAATAAGATATAACCATATTATTCTACATAATAAAATATTCCAATACTTTCTTGGATGCATCAATATATATTACAAACCCTTCTCCACTATAGGGTAATGTAAGAACAGGTTCACTAACTAAACTTCTCTTTAGTTCCTTGAAGTTTTCCATACATTCATTTGTTCGACGAAACATGACACCCTTATGAGTTAACTTATTCTGAATATTAGATAGTCATGATAGAATCTCAAAAAATCATAGATAATATCTATCTAAACCAATAAACATACATATCTCAATCATCGTAGTTGGCCGAGGCCAACATTCAATAGCCTCCTTATTTGATGGATCTACTGCTATACCATCTCTTGAGATTATGTGACCAAAAAAATGAAACCCTTTGCATCCAAAATTCACACTTTGTAAATTTTCAAATAGTTTATTCTTCTTTAGGGACATTGGTAAAATTATCATGTTATATTCATGATTTTCCTTTCTCTTTGAAAAGATACAAATATTATCTATAAAGACTACTAAAAACTAATCAATGTAATCCCTAAAGAATCTATTCATTAAATCCATGCAGATAGAAGGAGAATTAGTAAGACCAATATGAATCACTATATATTCATAGCGTCCATAAATTGTATGGAATTCTATCTTAGGAATATCCTTTTTATTGACCCTCAATTGATGAAATCCATAATAAAGTTCAATCGTGGAAAAGTATTGAACTCCATGCAGTTGATTAAACAAATCATCAATATGTGGAAGATGATACTTCTTCTTGATTGTGATATTGTTAAAATCTTAATAATCAATGCATAGTCTAATTGATCCATATTTTTTTAAAAAAATTAATCGGTGCAGACCATGGTGACACACATTTCTAAATTAATCCCTTATTAAGGTTTTTTTAGAGTTTCTTCTTCAATTCCTACAACTCAAAAAAATCCATTCTATAAGGAGTCCTAGAAATTGGTGTGGAACCAAGTATGAGTTCTATTTAAAACACAACTTCACATTTTGGTGGAAGTTTAGGAAACTCTTTCTAAAATACATCCAAAAAACAATGAATAATAGGTATATCATTGAATTCAATTTTATCCACAACAATTTGAGGTAAAAACACCTTTTGAATGGGAATTAAGATCCATACACTGTATATAATATCCATATAATTTTCATAATTATCGTCACAGGGAGGATGATCATTGGAGTGTTTGAAATATCTAATATAACCTCCCTTTCATAAAAATTGATATGGTATTTATGCAGTGAAATCCAATACATCCCTAATATTAGATCAAATTCAACTAATAGAATAATGATAATATTTTCATGAAGAAAATTCCCACAAAATTTATCTAAAGAGGATTTGTAAACCTGAGATGAAATCATCATACCATATAGTTTTTGAACTTATAATTCCACATCTAATTTTTAGGTGGAATAATAATATCCTTAGAAAATTATTCATATATGAATGTGTGGGTAAATTCAGAATGAAATATGACATTAACATATCTAGAGTGGATGGTAAGTGTACCTTTCATCACATCGTAATCTCACCCCACAAAAGAAATTTCAATTTCATGAGATTTACCCTTTACACTTGTCTTATGTGGTTACAGATGTCAATCATAATCACCAACCCATTGGTTTGGGAAGTTGTTAGCATAATTCTCTTTCTCCTTACACATATAACACTGAATTGTGGGAGGTGAATTCTATGAATCGTTCTCTCCATTAGAATTTTGAGCTACCTTATTCCCATCATTTAGAAAATAAATTTCTCAGTGACCTACCTTTATACACTTAAAACATATACTATACCCCTTAACACAAATTCCTCCATGCTTCTTCCCACACTTAGAGCATTAATGAAATATCAACTTCTTTTCTTCATGGTTTTTATATTTTCATTTAAACTCCATATTCCTTTTCATATCAAAACCATGAGATTGATATGTGACCCCAACATCCATTTCAACATAGATTGAGATATTCACAATCACTTCGTAGCTAATAAAATTTATTATAGACAATTCTCTTACGAGACTGATATTTAACCGACTAAGGACCCTATAAAAATTCATTCAGGTTAGATGAGGAATCCTGAAGAGTACCTCTCAAGTCTCATGAAATTATCATTATAGGTACCAATTGATTCAAAAATCCTTTTATTCAACTCAAGGAACTCTTAATGCATCTTGGTATAAATAATTGAACTTAAACAAGTCCCAATACATGGATTAAATCTCATCTTTATACCTCTTATTCTTGATTAGAGTCCACCACTAATATGCTTTACCTTCTAACTGATAAATAGAAGGAATGCATTTCTCATGATCCAAACACTAAAGAATCTTTTTAGTAGTACTGATACATTATTCAGCAACATGTGGATCATATGACCCTCTAAAATATGGTGGAAATTTCTTCATGAAAGACTCAATAAAATATTGTTTCCTTTTTTCCTCATTTTAAAGTCCACCACGATTCATAGCATTAGAAATCGAAGTGAGCATAATAATGAGGTTTTTCATTCTATCTCCCATATAATTAGGTTTCCCAGGAGGAAAATCATTTCATTGTCCACCACAATCACAAATCATGGGGTTTCTTTGGGTTCTAACCATTTTATAAAAATAAAATCATAGAGTAAGAAAAATTTATCAGATTTAAGAACCAAATAATCATAAAAATTCACTTATATGATGTCTAAATTATGGAACCTTCCTTAATCTATGAGAAATTATGTTTATCCTATGGTATTCATATCTAAAATCTATTTAAATACTTTATGATGGTTCGTGAAGAGTTTTTAAATTTTCAAAGAATATCCCTCAGGAGTGTCAAACCAGGTGTACAACAGGGCCTGTTGTCTTATACCGGATTACCCTGAGTCAAGCCCAGAACATCTTCTCAGATTAGTTACCCCTAGGTACATCTATTCCAAGTATTTATCAACTTTTAGTATCAAGACAAGTATTTATTTATAAGAAACCACTCACTTTATCCTTTATGAAAATTATAGGGTATTTTCCTATAAACTTCATTATCCTTGGACTTATCTGTAGACACATCCTAAGTGTTATCACTAATGTCTTCTCTTCCTAGATTAAAAAAGTCAACTAAACCTTTGATATAATACCAAATATAGTGACCCTCTGTTTTCATACATTGAAATGACAAAATTGTTGTTAAATACTAAAAACAATAAACAAAGAGACGCCGAATGACTGTGTTAGTCTAAGACCTTTGGAAACCTAGAATCAAAAATACTGATACATAAATGAGATATATCATATTACACTAGGTTATTATTGAATAAAAATATTCTCAAAAACATTAGAGATAATACATATCTTCATAACATGGGGGTAAGGGAAACATAAAAAGGGGTAAGCTCAAATTCTCAGCATGGGTAAACCGGGGAGATATGTAAGCATAATCATGAGCATTTGGGTATTAAAACATTAAAAAATATAAGATCTTAACCTACATATCAAATATAATATTCATGAACCATGGTATAAATATTGGTAGTTAATAAGATATAAATTATAAGTAAATAAATAATACAATAAATTAAATCATAACATAGGAATAAACCATGAATTTCTTACATATACATAAGCATATATAATTATTTCCACAGTAGTTAAGGAATGGTTTCCAAGAACATCTTAGTGGACAAAGTACTTTACTGAACTATGTTAACACTTCATTTAGGCCCTGTATTGATGAACTGAGATGACTCTCTATCCCATCCCTATAATACCGAACCAAGTTCATTTTTGATTCTATACCTTTAATACTAAACTGAGTTCATTTCTTGTTCCAACCATGTATATCTCTGAGATATAAATAATTACCCAATGAATTAGAGGGAGATACAGGTCCCACCCATCTCATAATGAAATCATAAATAAATTTTCCCAAATGTCATAAAAACTTATATCATAACCCTTGAAATGAATTGGGTATTATAAACATGTAATCATATCGTAAACTATCAAACCAAAAATTGGTTTCATTGTCCTTTCATCATAAACATAACCCGCGAAAGAGAAACAATTTTCATAAAAATCTTACCTTGAAAATGTAATCTATTTAGAGAAAAAATATGAATGGAAACATTTAATAATTTTTCTCTAAATTCATGATTAATACTAATGGATTTTATCTTATATGGGAAAAATTTTGAATGATCTTTTAAAAATTTTCTTGAGGAAAATTTCCTTTCTTCATTAAAAAATACATTTTATAACATAAACATTTTTCAAAACCTATTTCATTGAAAATTGATTTGAAAACATAGAAAGGATGTTTTGAAAATAAAAAAACATTTTTAAAATATATTTTCCTTGAAAATGTGATTCAAAGATATTTTGAAAACATTTTTGAAAACATTCTTTTTGAATATAATAGATTTCCGACCAAAGAGAGAGATGATCATATTTTACTTAAAAAAATAATATTAATGAATAAAGAGTAAAAAAAGTACTAATTCGTGATTATATCTTGAATAAAAAGAGTATAAGAATATTCATGAGTGTTCTTGATATATGTACAATAATATTTCATTAATTGAATAAAAATCATATGCAATTTAAAAAAACAAAGTGATTATTTCAATTAAACCTTATCACCTGATAAATTGGGATCATATTATCCATGTAATAAAATATAATTACAAAATTCTTAAAATATATACAATTTAAATATATCATGATATAATACTCCTCTAAAAATAATTTAGGTGCATAATAAAACATGATTCTCAAAGAAGGACAATTGAGATAAAACTATTTTACCGATTTGTTTACTTTTGAAACTTAAATGCCCTAAAATAAAGATTATAAAATGGATATGTGAATACTCATATATTTAATTATAAGTCAAATATAATACATTATTTGGAGGTATATAATCCATATAAAATAAAATAGTAGTGAACATGGCTTGTATCTCATGGATATATAATGTGAGATGAAATTCCCTTACCCTGTATCTTGCCTCTCATCATACTCATTAAAACCACATGTATAATAAATATAAATTTGTTATAAATATTTTAAAGAACCATATTTTTATATATAATACCATATATAGTGTTATCATGAGCTTATATTACCCTCTTGTTAACAATATTATGTTAAGGTTTCACTTCATGTAATATTCACTTTGTTCTTCACATGTGTGTTAATTTTTTATATCATTGGTACTTATAATTATATAATGATTCTATAATTTCTATAATGATTTAAATATAATTTATATTCAGTATATTATTTTTATAATAATATATATAACTTATAAGTAGAAAATGTAATACACCTTTCATGGAGATGGTAATCCATACGCATCGATGAACGTTATTTCTGTTTTTATTGTTGTATTGAAAGAAATAAGGTAAATGACATATGTGTATATATATAATATAAATAAAGTATAATTATAATTATATATATATCATATAATTTCACTAAACCCATATTCAATACATTCCATGTAGCATATGAATGAATCACATCGCTTTAAGGGGGTCGTAGTCCACACTTCCTCAAAAGAAATTATCATACTTACACCAAATGGAAAGTAAAAGGATATGTGTTTTAAAAGGAATATATAAGCTTAAAGACATAATAAATATAATATATGACATATATAAATATATTTTATATTAAAATTTCCCCCATGAGAGGCGGTAATGGAAAAATGATTAATCATCATTTAGTGTGGTGGAAGTTCACCCAATATGTAAATAGTATGTTCATTACCCTTTAGATGGAGGTGTGTGTAAGTGTAGTTTGAAAACATAGCATAAAAAAATCCTAATATATTTAAGATAATTTTTTTCATTCAAGAATGTACTAAGAATAGTGGAGGGGTGAAGAATAAAGATAAAATAACGGATCTTGAGAGAATAAGTTACCTCTTAATCAGGAAACTCCTTTTGGTTTATGCCAAAAGGCTTACTTGGATTACTTTATGTCCAAGTGGAGGATTATAGGAGTATGGAAGGGATTGTGGGAAGTTTATTAGAAATATCATGGATAACCATAGTTTTTATAGTGTTTAAGAGGAAGGAGAGGTGGTGGCCTTTTATAGGGAAATGAAAGGACATGCTTGGAATTTTTGAAAACAAGTTAGGTGTGCCCATGTTATTACCAAAAAAAGTCATACAGAACCATAAAAACTCATTAATATAAGTTATATGGGTGAAACAGTGATATAAAATTGGTGTTTGGAATGTTTATTGGTCGTCTGGGGTCTAAAATTTAAGGTTTAGTCCTTTATTACGATTAATTTTACCTTAATCGTTGTAATTAATTTTAATTACTTTCACTATTTTTTTGGTCAAAAACTAACATAAATTATTATTAATAACAAATTATTATGATTAAAAATATAGAATCCATCTTTTATATTATAATCAAATAAGTGAAAGAAATTAATTTAAAATTAATCCTGCAGTTGGGTCGAAAATGTGGGGTTTTAATGTAAAAACATTCAAAGTTTTCGATGTTTTTATATCCAATTTAAATGTGAAATTTATATCAATGACCAAAATTTTATTAATTAATAAAAATTTTATCTATTTAAACTTATAAAATAATTTAAAATATAACATAATGTTATAAATAAATTATATGAAAAATCAGTTTTGAATTAAAATCCAGTATTATTCACTACCCATCTAAAAATGAAGTATCTCATAAAAATCCTAACATTTCACCCTAAGCTAATTTCAAAATTTTAAATTAAAAAATGATTTTTATTTTATCCAATTAAATTTATAAATGCGTATAAATTTAATTTTATTTTTTTTCACACAAGGAGATGAAAATTAGTTCATTTGAGAAAGTAAGATATAAGGACTTTACCAAAAATCATATCCTCTGTTATCAGTAAGTTTTATTTATATAAAACCATTATAAAAAATATTTGAAAATCAGATATTACTATTCTTATTACTAATATTAATGGATATGTTATAACTATCTCATTTAAATAATAATAATAATAATAATAAAATGATGTTTCATAGAGACATTAGTGTTGCGTGTAACGTACACTAAGTCAGTGTTGTGTATAATATACTCCAAGTGAAGGTTCTGTGTAACACAGGCCATGTAAATGTTCCATGTATCCTACAACATGTTTGTTCTAAGTAAAAATATTTTTTGAATTAGTTTATTTCAAGATATAAATTACAATTTAATTTATTTGTAAAAGACCCATAAAAACTAGTGGTGTTATAGAGAGTCTCATGGCTTTAAAGAACATATTGCCATAGTTTTTATTAAATCTTAGCTATAAGTAAAACTATATTCTTAGTCCTATAAAACCATGGATATTGGTCTATTGATATAGATAATTCTTATATTAGTGATGGTAAAAATTTCTTTAGGAAATCATTCAAATAATTTTAAAAACATTTTAGAATTTTTTTTAGAAAACATGTGTTTTTTTGAAAAAGGATTTTTGATCGAAGAGAGAAATACAAGACATTTTTATTAAAAAAAATATTTTGAACTCTTGGGTTCATAAATAAATGAAAAAGAAGAAAAAAATGTATTCATATGACATAAACAAAGTATAATAAAATACATGAGTTTCATGATATATATATCATAATGTTTCATCATTGGAAGTATAATTATGAATAATCTCGATAAATGAAGAGATTGTAACATAAAATCCTTACCGCATAGGAAAATTTGAATCATAATCCCCATGAATTAGTAATATTAAATAAAGAATATAATATCATGGGAATAAATTAATTTATTATATTAAATGAAAAAGAGTTTATATATACACCACATAAAATAATATTTGTACATAACAAAACATATGTCTCAAGGAAGGTGAACCGAGACAAAAATAACTTACCGCTTTGGTAACATTTGAACCATAAACCACATGAAATATAGATACTAAAATGGATATTTAAACCCCATATTTTTCATTATAATCATCATAAAGTACATTCATGGGAAGTATATAAGTCATATAAATGAAATATATGGTCAGTATGGCATATGTATCAAAGAAGTAAAAAGCGAGACAAAAATCTATTACTGCTATAGTAATATTTAATATAATAAGACCCAATGAATAATAAAAACAAATGAAAAATTAAATATCATTAAAATGATAATATAAATGTTTTAACATGTTCAAGGTTAAGTATATACACCATACAAAAGAAGTGAGTGGTGAACTAGAATATGCATCCTAGAAATAAAATAGAGACTCGAAATCCCTTTCCTTAAGACTCGACTTCCTTAATACACATTCAAACCTCTGATATAATAAATTTAATTTTCATATGAATCAATTATAGAACCATATTTATATATATTATACCTTATATTATATACTTATTACTATTTATTACCCATTTATTACCGATTTTTTATTAAAATCACATATCGAGTAATAACTGCTTTGTTTTCCTTATTCATTTTGATTTGTTATTTTTAGTCGTATTACTTTGATCATGGATACATCACCTATAGAATAATAATCTTAAAATAATTATTATATCTAAAAATTTATTATTATTTTAATGACACTCATAAATTATTGTTTTAAAAAATGAAGTATATTATGATCATAGAGATGGTTAGCCATATGTACGCATGAGTAACATTTTAATTTTTCAAAGATAATCATGGAAAATAGGTAAGTAGTAATTTATGTTTAAATAATGATAAAAATATCATCAATAGAATATTATTATTTTAAATTTACTTTTAAAAATTGTCTCTATGGTGTGGTGATGAAAATATAGAGTCACATCACTTTGTGAAGGAGATAGTCCACACATACATGAATGATGTTATCATCTTCTAGTGAGTAAAAAGGTAAGAAATAAAAATATACATCATCTTTTAAGAATTATAATTATTTCAATAATATCATAATAATTTCATTCAAATCAAATATATTCATTAAATTCAAACATATTATTTTCCATGTAAAGCGTCAGTGAAAAATAAATCACATCGCTTTGTGAGGTGGTAGGCTGCCGTACACACAAGTGATGTTATCGTATCCCTTAGGGAATGGAAACTAAAAAATTATATATATATATATATATGATATAATGACCCTATATGTATAATTATTTTCTAAATATCATATATATACATTATATATATATATATATCACTATACCCAACCATTAGAGGTGGTAATGGAAAAATGAATGACATCAGTTCACGAGGAAGTAGTCAACCGTTGACACGAATAATGCTTTATTAACCCATTTTATGGAAGTGGGGATGGTTTTCAGTCATAAAATTAACATGAATTAATATCATAATATGGAATATACCATGGTTATTATATCATCATGTTTTAATTACAAGTGAAGGAGGAGAATTAAGAAATAAAAAAAGCTTTTTGAATAACATTACCTCTTCTTTGAGTACCCTCTATAGGTTTGAACCAAATATTTACTAGGTTAGATTTCTAAAAAAATAAGGCATCTAGGATTTGAGTAGGGAAGCTGGAATTTGATTCTAGAAGGTCTTTTCTGAACTAAATTGGGTTTTATGGTGTGAATAAGAGAGGATACAGAGTTTCCTTTTATAAGTTTGGTGAGTGGAACAATTCTAAAATTTTGAAAAGAAAAAGGTGTAGATATGTTTTCTCATAAAAAAGGGTAAAAAAGGATATATTTGAGTGTTATAAAATATTGGTTCTAAATACAGCCATTGGATTTATAAAAAAATATAGTTTTTAAGAATAACATTGGATTTATTCTTATATAATATCTATAAAAAAATTAAATGAATGTTTAATAGTTTATTTAATATATAATATATAAATTTCAATAAAATAAACCAAAAAAGTTGTTTCTTTAATTTATTAAGGTCGAAGCATTTTTTTCCCCAAAATAGTTTTCATAAAAAGTTTTCCAGTCCTTTCTTTTTTAATGTAATAATCCCTAATGAATTTGTTTTATATACAAGTGTAAATCCAATAATTTCTCAATTTAGTTAACCCTATTCATACCCACCATTCCAATGACTAGGTTATATCTACCATATCATACTATTTTAATAATTATTCATATTTTTTTAAACATAGTGTTTAATTTAAAATAAGATAAAATTAGTGTTATGTGTAATGAAAAATATTGAAAATAGTTAATTCATTTGAAAAACATATTTCACAAAATATTGGGGTGTCACATTCTACACCGCCTAAAATGAATTTCTCCTTTTAAATTAATCCGAGTCATCAATGGTTTAACATTTTAAAATTATTTCATAGAAATGCACATCATAAAATGGGTTAATAAAATATCCTCTGGAAAAAGAGAAGGGGATGTGAGAAATTAATATATAATAATACATAATAGGTTAATAAATAGGATAACTTAGGAGGGATATGAAAAAATGGACATATAAGAGACAATTAGCACCTAAATACCTATAGATTGTGATAAATAACATGGTTAGGTGAAAGTTAATTACCACAAAGTTGTAAAACAAAAAGGAATTAAAAGGACCATTGATATCATAAAAAATTATTCTAATAGGACAAAATATTCTTTCAAGATCCATTTCCTAATGTTGGGTAATTTATTATTGACATAAAATGAGAGTATATGGAAATGTACTTACCTAATATATTTTTATTTAAAAATCACAATTTCTTCCTTACGTTGTGCCATTATCAATTTCCACTTCATGTATTACTCTAAGAGATTACATTTTCATGTTTGATGTACAAAATAAGATCCATAAAATAATGATAAGTCATTCCTTCCATCTCTAATAAAAAAAGGGTAAAAATGGTTATCGAATTTGGATAAATATTTATGGGGTGGAGTAATATGTTAATTACTAAAATATATTTCAAAGATCAACATAAACCATTCCATAAATGGTTAACCTTATAACCCTTCCAAGATTCAAAATCTAAATGTAAGGTCACTGAATTTATAAAAATCAACATAAAATTAATCCCCTATATATGATAAAGTAGATCCTGATTTCCACACACTAAACATGTAAATACCTTCCTCATGTATTCTATTGAAACATTGAAATAAACTGAATTACAATAAAAACATAATGAAAAAATACATGTTTCATCATTCCTTATATAAAAAATAGATTATTGGATATATTAAATAAATCCAAAATGTTGTTAAATCCATTAATTTTATTATAAACCACTTTGTCAACAAATCATTATGTAGTTTGAAGGCAATAAGTAATATCCAATTTACTTATTCACGTCCAACATATCTTTAACCTAACATCATTATCTCAATATCTAAAACATATTAAGGATTATCTTCCCTTAATCCAAATATTATATTTTGATTAAATCAATCTTATATTCCATCAATACCATTTTATATATTTTAAAAAATCCTTAATGAAAATATTATACTAAACAATCCTTATATATTTCAATATTTATATAACATAATCATTGAATTCTAATACATTAATACTTCAATCATCCCAATTAATTTTTAAAACTTTACCTTTGATTCATCCTCTTATTCCTTAATAACTCTTTCCTTTCATATGTCATCCATAAACTCTTCATCATAAACATAAAAACCATTACTTATACAACCTTTCTGGTTCTCTTTATGATTTTCCCCTTAAGAAATTATTTTTTATAATGCCCATATTTTCCATATTTAAAAAATTAAACATTTTATGATACCTTAGGGAGAACATTACTCTCATCCATTTTGTTAAACATAATTTTAATTTTTTTAATTTTAAGTACTAACTTTGTGTCTTTCTTTCCTCACCTAAATAACATTCTCATTTATCCAAAACATTCCATCGAGTGATTATTCCCAAATTATCAACATATAGGAAATTGAATCTCCTTTCTTCTATGGTATCCACTACATAAAATCTCAACAAACTCTATCCTTCTCTTATTTCGAGGCCTGGGAGTTGGTTATGGTGCATATTGTAAATTATGTTCCATGATAACTGATTAGGCATAATCATAATATATTTAACTCTAGTCATCATCCCACTAAACTAATCATCAAGAAATGTTCCATCGTATTCAATGTTTAACCAATTCCTTTTGGTTCCTTCAATTGACTAAAACCAAAAGACACTGTGTGAGAACCACTAATCATGAAGGAAAACCACATGATCATGGAAAAAAACATCTAGTATGTATAAATCATGACACATTCTTTTTAATCTTTGAAACACGGTACCATGTCTATCCTAGTTCATTCATAGTCAATATCTATTTAAATCCATCATGATGGTTTGTAAAGAGTTTTAATTTCAAAAGAATCTCCCATGAGAGTGTCAAACATGGTGTGCATCGAGGCCCATTTTCATGTACTAGGTGATGATCAAGTCCAGATCAATA
The DNA here is from genome assembly GCA_963277665.1 of Viscum album. Taxonomy (NCBI): domain Eukaryota; kingdom Viridiplantae; phylum Streptophyta; class Magnoliopsida; order Santalales; family Viscaceae; genus Viscum; species Viscum album. The sequence continues at coordinate 1,721,587,401 of OY728141.1, forward strand.
AACCCATTTCAGAGTTATTACCCCTAGTTACCTATGTGAAGGAGACATATCCATTTATAGTTTCTAGACAGGGATGTAATTTATTGGAAACCACTTTCTATATTCTTTAACAAAATTCTAAGACATTTTATTATACTTTGAATCATACTTAGAATTATAATATGATAAATCACTAAACTTATACTTTAAAATATCCCTAGGGATCTCACTAAGGTTTTTATATCCTAGTTTCAAAAGGTTAACTAAAACTTTCCTCTCATAACATGTATAGAAACCCAAACTTATCATAAATATATATTACATATTTTTAGATGAATATTCAATAAATTACACAAACACATTTTTGAGGACTGTAATATATAGTGTCTTTGTATACTAGGTAAAAAATAAACAATTTTTTTGAGCGATCTTCAATATCTCTCATATAGATCTTCTACTTCATTACTCTTCACAAACATAGCCTACTTAAAACATTTCTTCATAACTCGGGAAATGGAAGCATATGAAAGGGATAGATAAGATGCCCAGTAAGGTTAAATAAATGGGAAGCACAAGAATAACATGAATATAGGGGTATGAGTGGATGAGCATAACATTTTAAAACCATACCCAGTATATCAAAGATCATAATATTAAGTCATGGAATAAACATCAAAATTTAATAAGTCATGAATCATAATGGAATCAAAGAACATGATCTATGAGAGCATAAAAGTATCACAAGACATAGATTTGTTTCATACACATAAGATTATAAGAGCATGAACATGTTTAAATAGAGACAAGTTCACTCATTATCTTAAGGATATGAAATCAGGTCATCACATAATCTTATAGACATGCAACCGGGTCCACACATAACATTATGGACATGAAGGACATGTCCATTCATAACATTTTGAATACATAATTATTTTCATTCATAATATTTTGAACATGTAATTAGGCTTACACATAACATTGTGGCCATGTATTTAGGTTCAAACATAAAATTGTGAACATGTAATTAGGTTGACACAAAACATATTTACACATGAGCTACCCATATTATCCCAATGCATTTAAGGGTGATATATCTATCAGCCATCACATAATTAAAATCAAACGTATGTGTAAAAAAGGATAATAAAAAATTGATCATTTCTTAAACCCTGAAATTTAATGGGTTTCATTAACATTTCATCATATCTTAACATATAGAAATTTACCAGTTTCATAATCATTTAATTATTACATCATAACATAACCTCATAAAATAATCTAATTTCTTAAGAGTTGTATCATGGTATAAAATTTTGAAGAAAAACTAGTTTTTAAAAAAATACATCATCAAAAATATTAACCATTTAAACAATGAAAAACAATTTTATCCTTGGATCATATCCTCATTAAAAGAAAGGAACCTCAAAGGATTTTATCATAGATGGAGAATGATTTTGAATGAAAAATCACCTGGAATGTTTCTTGAGGAAAATAACATTTATTTTAATTTTTTTTTCTAAAAACAAACTTATAAAATAATTTTTAAATATTTTTATTTTAAAATTAACTTAAAAAATTATAAAGTAATCTTTTATAATTATAATTTCTACAATTATGTTAAATTTTCTTCTAGTCCTATACATTAAAATAATAGTCCTTTTACATTTTTGGTAAAATCTAAACATTAATTGTTTTCAAAATTACATGAAGATTCCTTTTAAAAGATTTTTTTAAAAGTAAATCATGGGTAAAAATATCTTTAATATATAACTTGAATATTTCTGAGAACCGTTTTTGAAGTTTTTTTAGAAAACATGGTTTTGGAAGACAATATGTTTTCTACTAAAGAGAGAAAAATGATGATTATTCTTAAATACATTATTTTGGAATATTGATTACATAAAAAGAGGAAAATGAATGAAAAAATGTATTTTCATGAATTTACAATAGGATAAGAAAAAAATTAGTTTCTCTATAAACATATCATAATATTTCATTATTATAAGAATAATCCAGAACAATCCCGATAAATGATGATATTTTCACATAAAACCTTTACCACGTTGGTAACTTTGAATCATAATACCCATGAAAAAATTAAATTAAATTAAAATTATAATATCATGATAATAAAGAAATTAACTATATTACATTTTAATTGTTAGTATATACCCCTCATAATAAAATATTGGTTCATAACAAAACATATATCCCAACGAAGGAAAATTAAGACAAAAATCCCTTAATACATTGGTAACTTTTAAACCATAAACCCCATTAAAGATAGATACTCAAATAGATATTTAAATAAAAATAATTTTTAGGAGAAGAATCATAAAATAAATTAATGGGTAGTATTCACACCCTAAATAAGAATTAGGTGTTGAGTATGGAATGTGTCTCACAAAAGTAAAAAGTGAGACAGAAATCCCTAACCGATTTAGCAATATTTTAAATCTTAAGACCTAATAAATCCTAAAATAAAATAAAACTATAAATATAATTAAAATGAATAGATAAATTATATAACATTTAAAATGGGAAGTATATACACCACATAAAATAAACATATGGTGGAATTACAAATTTCTCTTAGAAATAAAAGAGAGACTAGAAATCGCTTCCCTTAAATATTGAATTCCTTCATCACTTTGAAACTTCTTATATAATATATATAATTTTATTATAAATCTATTATAAGATCATAATTATATCTATATTATAACCTATATGATTTACTTATGACTATATGTTAATATTTTATTACAAATTGTCTGTAATAACTGCGTTCTGGGTAATAACCGCTTTGTTTTTCATATATGTTTTGATTTGTTATTTTCAAAACTCTTACATTGATCGTGGTTACATAACATAAATAATAATAATTATTAAATAATTATAATATTTATACATAAATTAAAATTTTATCAATAATAATTAAATATGGTTTGGAGAATTGATGTATGTTACGATCATGGAGACGATAAACCGTGTGTACACATGAGTAATGATTCTATTTTTTAACGATCATTATGGAAAATAAGAAAGAAAGATTTTATCATTATATAATAAATAAAATATTATTCATTGTAATTTACTTATACATATCATCCATTTGGTGTGGTGATGAAAAGAGTGAGTCACATTGCTTTGTGAAGGAAATAGTAGTCTACACGTACATGAACGACGTTACCATCTTTCAATGAGTGATGATGAAATAAAAAAAATGATATATTATATTTTTATAAGTATAAATATGTCATTAATATCTTAATTTTTTCATGTTTTTAATATATATTCATTAAATTAATCCTTATTATCTTCAATATAAATCATTAGTGAAAAACGAACCACATCGTAGCGCGAGGTGGTAGTTAGCCATACACACGAGTGAAATTATTGTATCCCCTAAAAAATGGAAAATGAAAATTTATATATGGTATAATTAATATAAAATGTATAATTATGTCCTAAATATCATTAATATAATTTATATCCATAATCATAACAAACTTTTAGAGTTAGTAATAGTAAAAGAAATTACATTAGTTTGTGATGTGGTAGTCCGCTGTACACATGAATGATGATTTTGTAACCCATTTGATGGAAGTGAGGATGTATATAAGTAATGTACTGAACCAAAAAATATATAATTATATGGAATATATTTAAGTAATTATATCATCATGTTTTAATAATAATTGAAGGAGGTGGAGGAAGAAATAATATAAAAACACTCATTGAAGAACATTACATTTCTTTGGGTATCCTCATTAGGTTTACAGAAAAAGACTTCCTAGGTTCGATTTCATCCCAAAATAAGGATTATAAGATGAGAGGAGGGATGTTTGAACATGATTTTGGTAGGTATTGTTATAAACAAAAATGTTTGTGAAGTTGTGAAGAAGAGAGGAGAGGGGGTTACAATTTATAAGTGAGGTGAGTGGCATACTTGTAATGTTTTGAAATGAAAGAGGTGTACTGAAATTTTTATCATTCCAAATGTATCAAAAATGGAGTATTTATATATGATATGTTCTTAATATGGATATAAAATAGATTTCATTCATATTTTTAGTTCATTTTAAACTTAATAATTTAGTTTAACCCCTAATACACCCATTTTTACCTTTTCCACATTAAAAAACATTTTACTATTTTTATTATTAATTATAGTAAAAAAATAAGTTGATCATATCAGATAATATAAATTAGGATGATTAAAAAATTTAACCTATTTTTATAAATTCCAGAAACATAAGTGGAAAAATTTAATTTTAAATTAATCTAATAAACTTGACGATTGAGCGGGTTCTGAAAGAGAAAATGTTAAGATGTTAACAATGTTTTTATTTTAAAATTCAAAATGAAAATAATTATAGTGGAATAAATTCTATTACTATAAATAAAATTTAACTAATTTAATGTTTAAAAAATATAACATATAATTTATATTTTTAAATAATTTAAATGAAAAGATATTTTCTAATTAAAATTCCATAATATCCACTATTCATAAAAAATTTTATCTTTTTCAAAAATTTATAGTAAAAACAAAATCATGATAATTTTGAAATGAAGATTAAAAAAGGAAATTTATTTTTTAAAATGAATTTTCTAAAATTTTAAAAAAATAGTTTTAATGTAATTTCCCTAAAAGAGACAACACTATTTTCGTTAAAAATATAGTTTATAGGTGTAACATTGGATGTATTTTAATATATTTTATAGAAAAAACCTAAGATTAATGTTAAATAGTTTATTAAATATATAATATATAAATTTCAGTAAAATAAGTCACCAAAAGTGTTTTATTTAATTTATTAGGGTAACAAATATTTGTTTTCAAAAAAATATTTTTTCAGACTAAAAAATTATTTTATTTTCGTAGTTAATTAAATGGTTACGAAAGAATTCATTTTATATTCTTGCGTAAACCATATATTATCATAATTTACTAAATACTACTCATACCATCTATTTTAAAATCTTAGTTGTATATATCATATAATTATATTTTAATAATATGTCACATTTCATTTAAACTCAGGGTTGTATGTAACGTAAGATAAACTCAATGTTACTTATAAACCAAAATATCAAAAAGATTAAACTCATTTGAAAAAAATATTTCAAAAAGATAATATTTTTATAATGAAAGGAAACCTTTAATATATTTTGGGTTTCAGAATTGTAACCAATATATTTATTTTTATTTATTTATATGAAGTGTGAGGCGTCTGATATTATATTATGACTTTTTTCATCATACTTGAATAGCTTGAGTAATTATATATTATTTATATATTATTGGTACAAAGATATGATGCTGAGGGTATCATACACCCATATTTAGTCTTCATATCCTCACATCTTGTTGACAACCTCTTTTGTACTGGGTGACAGACATTAGGTCTTATGGACCTCTGACTTAGAATAAGTGGTTCATGTAAAAGAATTATAAAATTATATCACAGAATAGTTTTCCTTATTTTTTGATTGAACTAGGATATAATAGAAATTATATCGATCATGTTGGAGTTAGGTATGAGATCTTCCATGCTCCTGATGATCTCATGTGTGAAAGACCTCTGTGTCACTATTGATGGGATTGTTGTTGCATTTTTATGGGATTTGGGTGTGTCCATGCATCCTGAATACACACACAGGATCACATGAAATAATTATACCAATTTTCTGTTGTATACTATTTTAATAATTTAATTTTAGGATTGGTTATTTATATCCAAGATAGAGCTATATTCTTTGATTGAATGATATATTTGTTTCCATGTTATTGTTTTTTTTCATTACATATTTGAAGTTGAGCAAGATGTTATATATATATATATATATATAAATATGGGTAAGACTAACATACAAGGATGGTGACCATGGTTTGTTCTAGGAAGGATATATATTAGGTAATGTATAGACTCAAAGGGTAACCATCCTGTGAACCTATATACTAATTATGATATATCCTACAGACTTCTATTTTTATAAATATTTCCTTTACATTTTAGATAATTCCTCCCTGAAGGAGAATAATGAGGTCAAAAACATATGTGGTGTGGGATTCTCCCCATAATGGGGATACCCACATTCCCCCACCATATTTATGTGAGGTTATAGTAGATAATTATACTTCTGCAACATTAGTTGTGTAGGAAGTGGGGAAACCTTATCCGAGAGTCCATTCACTTGTTCCTACCCAAGGTAGAGGGGTGCTGAGGCCCGTGGTCGACTACACAAAAAACATATCTCCACCATCCACAATACATTCATGGTAATGGGGGGGCGGGGGGGTTGGGGTGTTATAAGATGCATAATAGTGGATATAAATTATCAATCATGTATTTAACTCTTTGAGACACATTAGTATATAATATAAATTTGAAGAATGCATGCTATAAGGACCCATTAGGTGGTAGTGGTTCATGATTAGATTGGCTGGAAGATGTTAGTGTCTCACCTAGGATGCCTTTAGGGGCCTGTTATTTGTTTAATTGATTCCTAATACACTAAATATAAACATATAATATGAATTAATTTATCTATATTATGGTTCCATGATAGTATATACATAATCATTTAGTTTCAATGAGACAGTATCTTTTTCTTCTCTCATGGAAATAAATGAGGTACTGAATGCTAGGAAATTTGAGATTGGTATTCAAACTGAAATTAGATGCGTATTTCTGTTCTTTTACCTAATGGAATACCCGATTTTTTTCAAAAGTCCTTGATTATTGAGAAGGGAATAGAGTAGTGTCATTTATATTTTTTCATCCATCCTTCAACAATTAGGCAGGTGGAGCTCCTACTTATATGGTAAGTATCACTTCAGGTAGTAGTAAGAGGACGAAAAATGACGTAAAATTGGTTAGTAGTATACAGGTGGAATAGAGTACAACTTATTCAGTATCCTAAGGGGGATATCCATGGTTCATAAACTATAGAATGGTTAGATATTATATTTTTTTAGTTATAGAACCTCATACCAACTACCAAGAATCTTTCAATATGGGGAATCTATAGTAGTTCTCCTACAAATCTTTTTGGATGCCACATCATCGGGGGTGCCTGGAAGACATGATCTATGACCCGTGGATCCATCTTGGGTCCATAGTAGCAGAATAACGCAATGATGACTCAGGTGGGTCATGTATCATAGGGATGAGGTCGCAATATTTGGGTAGGATGAATATATATAGTGTATTAGACACTAATAAATAGCAGTGAGGGACCATATACTATTCATGGTATCATCATGACCACATATATGTTGTATACCTATTTTTTTATATCGGTTCTTCCTATTCCATTATATAATCAAAAGTTATTGTTGGGATTGACTTACTGATCATGTTTTCTTTTGCGTTTCTTTCTATAGATACACCATTGGTTAGGATGGTGGACCATCTTCTGTGATTCCTAGAGTGTCCTATAGTCATTTCCAATTCTTTTAAATATTTTTGGATTATTGATATTAACGATGATGACATTTTATGACAATATTATAATGTAATGGATGAATACTTATGATCCCACATTGTTTGTTATATGAGACATGTATCATTTATGTTTCCAAAGGGACAGAAGTATGTAATTACCAGAGAATGGTAAATGGGAGAAGGTAGAGTGGGTCCAAGTAAGAGTCATCTTGGGGTGATCACTATGCTTATGGAATACTAAGCTTTTTTATTAGGATCATTAATATCCCATTATCATATCATATAGTTTTTGTATCTCTATCAAGACATCTTTTCAGATAAATTCCCAGGACATCTACCTAACAGAGTATTTTTTGTAGATATAAAGCTCATTCCATGTGTGCATTACATTTATATGCCCACTTATTTATGACACCGATTATGTTGAAGGAGATCAAGGTACAAACCAAGGACTTGAAACTGAAGGGCTTTATCAGTACGAGTACATCCCCATGGGGTGCATCTATCTTATAGTTCAAGAATGAAGAAGAAAGATGGTAGTCTTTTTCTCTATATAAATTATTGGAAGGTGAATCATGTGATGACCAAGAATATATATCATTTACCAAGGATATAAGAAATATCTTCTATTAGTTATGTGATGATTGATAGTTCTCTCAAATTAATCATCAATTTAGATATCACCAGCTGGAAGTTAGAGAAGAGGATATCCTAAAGATGGAATTTCAAAGAATGTTTCATTTATTTTAGTATGTTGAAATTTTTTTGGATAGATTAATTCGTCGATAGTGTTCATGGATCTCAGGAATAATTTCATACACAAATATCTTGACCTTTTATTCTTAGGGTTTGTTATAAATATATCAATTTACTCACAGACTCTAGATAAGCATTCCATGAATCTCAAGATTGTCTTGAGTATGCTTCGACCACATCAACTTTATGAAAATCAATTGTGTTGTAAATTATGGATTCAAGAGGTACAATTAACAGTGAATGTGGTGTTTAATATAGGAATTTCTTTGGACCTAGAGAAATTTAAGGTATTGATATCCAAGAAACTTCCCCATAACTTGTTCATGATCATGATATTTTTGGGTTTAGTAGGATACTACAAACCTTTATCAATAAATTCTACAAATTATCAATTCCCATGAATATAAGGGAAAATAAAGGGTTGAATTTTTAGTTTTCATACCTATGTAAGGTGTTTTTTCTTGAAATAAACATAAGGATGACTATAGCTCAAGTGTTGATTCTTCTCGGGCTAGGGATTGGCTGTACTATGTATTGTGATGCAGTAAGAATTATCTTGGTAGTTGTAATGATGTTGGGGGACTAGATATTACTTAATGGATTATGTTATATACAACCCCATGAGTGTAACTATCCTACTCATGACTTGAATATAGTAGTCACAGTCTATTACTTAAAGTACTAGTTAAACTATCTCTCTGTTGAGAGCTTTTTTTTCTTCTTCATAGACCATAAGAGCCTACCATATTTCTCAAACAGTGGGACCTAAGATTTAGAAAATGGATATGTTTAGGATATCTAAATAAATTATTCTTTGATATAGCATATGTAAAAGGAAGAGAAATAATGTTGTTTATTATCTCAGTCATAAGACACCGGTAGCTCATGAGCATAGTGAACGACCTGTAGAGGATCAATAGTGCCTATTGATCTTATCGGATGACTGGAGGGGTTATGCTATTAAGGAATTGTGATTTATGATATGTGAATCATTGGTGGTAATATTTTCTTTAGTATATCAGATAATTTCTTTAGAGGAGACTGACCTTGATTGTCATGTGATGCATGGACAACTAGAAGAAGGTGAACCAATACACGAGAGTTCATTGGACATCAACAATGTGATATATGTACAAGGGGGAGTTATAGTCCTTGATTATATCAAGGAATAGATTATTATATACTTCCATACCAATATTTAGAGGCACATCTTAGAGATATATTTATATACCATAACATTAAATGGTAGTTCTGGAGGTCTGGGATGAAGAGAGATACTGCTGAATTTGTTTCTTGATTCCTTACATGCCAGAGGATAAAGGCAGTGCACCATTTCCCATGTTGTTTAATTATTCCACTTCATTTACCCATGAGGGTGAGGAAGGATATCGCTATGGAATTTGGTATGGGGTTACCCAGGGCCCTAAGGAACCATTATTCAATTTGGGTGATTATAAAATGGCTAAGGTAATTTTCATATTTCTTATTGTCCAATGATATAATCTCAGTGGATGAGATGGGAAAGATGTTTTTATATGTGATAATACATGTATATGGAACTAAATTGAGTATTTTATCTAAAATAGATTCATTTTTTACATGATGGTTTTGGTAGGGCTTATAGAAGGACTTAGGGACACACTTGATATTGAGAACAGTGTATCAGGCCAAAGAAGATGTATAGTTGAAGAAGAAAATTCACATATTGGAGAATATGATATTAGCATGTTCCCTATAATTTAACATAGATTAGGATGTTCACCTAAAATTTGTTAAGATAGAATAAAACAACAATACCTAGGATTAAATTCATTTTTCACCTTATGAATATCTCTATTATAAGACATGTCGTTCATTATTATTTTTGGCATGAGGTAAGTGGAGAAGTAGATATGGGGATAGTATAGTGATGGACACGTTTGAGATTATAACACTAATCTTGAATAGTTAAATCAAATTTAAATTTAGGAATAATACTTATAACAACCAAATGAGGATATATTTTGAGTTTTATGTTAGATATTGGGTTCTTCTAAGAGTTACTTCAAGATTAGGCCATTGAAGTTTGAGGAAGTAAGAGAATATATCATCACGTTATATTAGACCCGTCAAGATCACTGAGTGGGTTTAGAGAGTGGTTTAATATCTAGATCTTACTTCTTTCTTCCAAGGCATGTATAATTTTTTTTGTGTCTTACCTCTATAGGTACGCTCTCGATACTACACAATCTATAAAGTTTAAGGATATTTATTTGGAGCCTAATGCATTGTATGTGATGAACCCAACACATATTGTAGACTGAAGTGAGAAAGGACTATATTGAAATTTATCACCACTAGTATAGATTCTATATAATCATTTATATATTGAAGAGGAGACGTGATAATTATTGGTGGATTTTTAGGCTCAATTAAATGAGATTTTTGAGTAGAACCTTTGAAGGTACTTCTTGAGGATTATAAGTTGTTCGAGGTGGGGAATTATAACATATTAGATTTTTTTTGATATATGAGATATTATGCGTTTATAAAATTTATCCATTATTTTATGATTCTTCTCATTTATGGGATATTATAAAGTTTACATTTTTTGAAAAGGTTTATGGGAATCAATGGTTAGAGTTATGAACAATGGTTAGTTGTGTAGTGGTCTAAAGGATGCCATTAACTATTTAATAGAACCCACCATCTAGTCAGTGGGTCTCCAATAGGTATTAAGATTTATATATACCCCACCATCTAGACATTAGTGTTGGAAGAACCTAGGTGGTTCTCCGAGGAACACTATACAACTGGTGGTTCCACCAGATCACTGGTCCATCCCACTTTCTAACCAGTATGCCTAGTCTGAGGGTGCATTAAATTCATGCTTTGTGATTTTATTTCCACCTGATTATGACCCAATTTAACACCCTATTTGAACCCTAAATATTCTATTCTTAATTTGATACCTTCCTTTTTTTTCTAGAGCTCTCCAATTAATCTTCTATTGGAAAATCAATATGGGATCGATCACATAATGCTAGAACATTAAGTTACCTCTATTTATACAGAAAATTATTCTTATTTATTAATATATGAGCATGGATATATGGTGAATATGTGTTATCTTTGAATACTAGATGATGAATTCAATATTTTTAGATTAGTTGTGAATCAAAAATTTTAATGATATCTCTTGATCAGATCAAGATCAACCATTAATTACAGACATTATTTTGGTATTTAGTTTTGAATCATCTTCTTATACTCCTTCCTAATAGTGGATAAATTATAGAACTATAGTATATTAATTATCCATTGATATAATGGTGGTGTATTTTATTTTTCATCAAAATACATTTTACTGGATCTTGATTCCTCATGAACTGTTGACATTTTTAAGCGAGTTTCTTTAAATTGATCATATTTAGGTCAACTACTTCTTGAATCCCATCCAGGTCCTCTCTTCCATTAGGTTGTTATGGATTTAATGATGTTCATTAGAAATAGATGATAATATTTTCAATATTTGAAATGGAATTTATGATTTATTCTTTAATCTATTATAGATCAAGTGAATTAGAATTCTCATATTCTACATATATCAGAAGAGGTTCTATTAATGTGATATGTTAGGTATGTAATGCAAAAAACCTTATGGACATGGAATCTAATTGGGTCTCTATTTTTTAAATATCTTATACAGTGGACTGGATCCCGAGATAGTAATCATCAATGTACAAGCTTGTTCTCCCTAGGTGAGAGACATGATTTTGTCTCAAATCCTTTGATGAACTCTAGATTTATTAGTCAATAAACTTGAGGTAAGAATATCCTTAATTTTGAGTCCTTGTGTACTATTATTGTCTTAATTCATTATGTATTGGAATAGCCTATTTTTCTTAATTGATGGTGTTTTATTGTCGGTGTTTGTATCCCCTAAAAAACAATATATTATTATTGATTCCATGATCATTGCTAGAGTAGATTGTTACCATTATTAATAACGATCAAATATTGTTATATGGTTAAACTATATGACTATAATGACGCACTATGACTGAGTTATTATATTCTACCATATTATGTGTGTTTCTATTTCATTGAAGATGTGTTACTTGACTTCATAATTTGTAGATCTTTGATGTATGATTAAACCATAGAGGGGGAGCTTTCATTATGCATGACAATAATGATGGTGGACCAATGAATAGGATAAGATAATTACATAATTATAGCCTAGATTACACTTAATGCATTGAGAATACCGAGATATGTGAGATTCGTACTTTTTTAGAGAGGTAGAAAATCCTTTTAAATTCATTGAAAGATTTTTTTATCATAATAGAATTTTGTATGAGAATATGAAAGATGTATTAGGAGTTTAGAATACTTCATATCCATAAGTTATGAAATATGGAAGGATATGGTGAGGTTCATAAAATGAAGTAGGCTTAAAATTCATGGATATTTCATAAATTTAGATGAATTCTCAGTATATTACAAAAATACATTACCAAGGACTGTAATAGTTTAGGGTCTTTTAAAATATTGAAAAAAACTCTTATATCCTGGTGAAATATCTTCTAAATATCCCATAATGTTCTACACTATTAGTACTTGTATCTAAAACCATTCTTTATAACTTGGGGAAGGAAATATAAAAATGGGTGAGCTTAAATGCTCAATAAGGGTAAATAAGGGAGAAATGTAAACATAATTGTTAGCATAAGGGTTTGAGAATATGATTATTAAAATAGAAGATCATACCCTGCATATCAAATATCATCTACATGAATCATTTCCTAAAGTGTGGTAGTTCATAAGACAAGAATCATAAGGAAATAAAGAACAGAATCCATGAAATCATAACATAGGAATAAAAAACGGAAATGTGGCAGACACATAAGCATATAATATGATTTACATAGTATAAAATATATTGATTCCAATGCTATATTAGTTTTATGGGTCACTTCCCATACCATATTGGTAGTCATGGTCCACTCCTATGGATAACTTAGTAGCATGAGTTCACTTCTAAAACCATATTGGTAGTCATGGATCACAATCATGGCCATTTTAGTAGTCTAGGTTAACCCCCAAGACTATCTTAGTCCGTCTCATGAGATATAAATATTTATACAACGAATTAAGTGGAGATATAGGTCCCACCCATATCATAATGGAATCATAGATACATATTCTAAAAAATCACCAAAAATCATATATTAACCCATAAAATGATGTTTCTATCATAAAAATGTAATCATATCATAACCTGTATAAAAATATAAAAGTTTAATAATCATTTCATCCAAAACATTTACTGTGAAAGAAAAATTGGTTTCATAAACATATAACTAGTGAGAGAGAAATGGGTTCCATAAAGACCATGAAATTAATCCGGAACCATTCAGATAAATAATATGATTGTAACCTTTAGATTATTTTCAATAAAGGGATGAGTAAGATCAATAGATGTTATCTTAGATGGGATATAATTTTGAAGGATCTTTTAAAAACATTTCTTGATGAAATTATACTTTCTTCTTTGAAAAATAATTTTTAATACAAAAACCATTTGAAAATAATTTTCATATAAAATACAATGAAAACTTATATGTAATAAGTGAAATCATTTTGATAACTATTTTTCTTGAAAACATATAAAATAAGATTCAAAGAATTTTAAAAACCATTTTCTTTGAAAACACATTAAAAACATTAAAAGAAATCTTGATTTTTTTTTGAAAACCGTTTAATTGAAAATACTTTAAGAACTTGTAAAGAAAGATTAAAATTTTTTTGAAAATAATTTTCCATGAACATTAATTTCAAAAAATAAATTCTTATAAAATAATATTATAAACATGTAAAGAAATCTTTAGAAAAATAATGGAAGGTAAATTCGTACAAGCAGTATACGTTAAAATTAATATTTCCTTTGTATGGTAAACAAGTTAGAAAAATGACTTGTTGGAAAAAAATAATATTATTCCTTTGAAAACATTGGTAAAAGGTAATAAGGGTAAAAGTTCATTTTAATGATCCTAGGATATTAGTATAATTTTATTAGAAACCGTTTTTTAATGCATGTTTTTGTATGAACATATGTTTATGATCGAATAGAGGGTAAAGTCACGCTTTCATAAAAACACATTTTTAACAATATTATGTTTCAAAGAGTGAAGTAACGATATAAATAAATGAAAATATCTTGAATATTTAGAGGATAATAATGTTCATGAATTTTTTCAAATGATGGATCATAATATTTCATCAAAGGATGCATAAACATAATCAATCTTGATAAGTGATAAGATCATTTCAATAAACTCTTACAACATGGAAACTTTGAACCATTCTATCAATTTAAGAAAATAAAATTACATGAAGATATAAAAATATAAGTAAAATAATGAGACTCATGATATAACATATCATTGTATACACCTCATATAAAAATATAGTTGTATAACATGGCATGTGTCTCAAAGAAGGAAAATCGAGACATAAATTACATAACTGATTTTATAACTTTTGAAACATAAAACACATGATATAAATATCCTATAATAGTTATTTAAATACCTATATATTTCATTATAATAAAAATATAGTACATTATTGTTAAGTATATACACCACACAAAACAAGTGAGCAGTGGATAAGGCATGTATCTCATAAAAATGAAGAGTGGGAAGAAATTCCCATACCTTGTGTCTTGAATCACGTTTTACCTATTAAAAACTATTTTATAATAAATATAAATTTATTATAAATCTATAAAAGAACAATATTTTTACTTATAATACCATATATGGTTTGATTATGGCTTTATATTACCCACTTTTTAAAAATTATATTTTAAGGTTTCACATGAGGTAATATCCACATTGTTTTTCTCATGTGTCTCAATTTTTTATATATTTCATCCATAAATTTATATATTTATTTCTAGAATTTAAAACAAGATTTAAATATAATTTCTATTCAGTATATGGGTATTAAAATAATCCATATAATATATAAGTATCAAACAAAAGACACTTTTCACGGAGAAGGTAGGCCGTACGTAAGCATGAAAGTTATTTCCTTTTAATTTTCATTTTTAAAGAAATTAAAAAACATATATTTTTATATATAATTATGAAAATAGGTTTATTATTTCATATATATCCTATATACTTTCTAAATATGTCTTTAATACATTCTATGTAGTGTATGAATGAATCACATCACTTTGAGGGTGAAATAATTCACACTTCCTAAAATGAAATTTTCGTGTTAACACAAAATAGAATGTATAAAGTTAAGTGTTGTAAAATAGTTACAGAAGATAAAAGGCATAATAATTATAATATATAACATATAAAAATATATTTTTCATCCAAATTTCCACCATGAGAGTTTGTAAAGGAAAAAATGGATAATCATTGTTTAGTGAGGTGGTAGTCCTCTATACACGTAAATATTATGTTCGTTACCCATTATATTTATGTGTCTGTTAGTGTAGGTAAAAAAATTAGAATAACAACATTAAAATATATTTTGGATATTGGTGTTTTATACAATCCTAGAATAAGAAGTTTTTATGGAGTCTAGAAGGAAAATAAAAGAAAGGAGTTTGAGGGAGGGTGTTACCTATTAATCGGGTAACTCCTTTTAGTTTGTACCCAAATTATTCATTAGATTGCTTTATTCCCAAGGAAATGATTCAAAGTATAAGTGAAGTAATTTGGGGATATATTTGATAATATTTCTCTAGAACTTAAGTGGATTGAGTGGTGTGATGAAGTGGGATTAGAGAAGACCTTTTATAATGGAGGAGTAGTGGTACTCTGGTAATATTTTAAAAGAATGGAGACCCACTCACGTTTTATCAATGGAGGTTTTTCAATAATAGTCCAATGTCTAAAAATGGATGATAGGGTCTATCTATGGTCATAAAATGGATTTAGGATAGGTGTATAGGTCTTTTTTCATCTTAAATTTAAGGTTTCGCCCTAAGTTAAGCTTAATTTAACCTTAATCGTTGTAATTAATTTTAATTACTCCACTAATATTTTTTGTTCAAAAAAAAGATGAAAATATTATAAATTATAAATTATTATGATACCAAATATGGAAATAATTTTTTGAAATTCCAATCACTAAGTGTCTTAAATTAATTTAAATAAAATCCCTTAGTCGGGTTGACAATGTGGGTTTGTTAAAGAAAAAATATTCTAATGTTTTCTATGTTTTTATGTTCAATTTCTAAGTGAATTTGATTCAAATAACCTAAATTAGATCAATTGATAAAAATATTATCTTATTATAATTTTAAACTAATTTAAATTATAATTTATCCTTATAAATAAATTAGATTAAAAAGAAGTTTGGAAATAAAATGTAGTATTTTAATTATTCATTTTAAAAAAGAAACTACAAAACAAATAACAAAAAATTTTCCTAACCTAATTTTAATGTTTCTATTCTAAATTTGAAGTTTATTTTGAAATATTAAATTTATTAAATTTCCAAAAAATTGTCTTTAATTTGGATTCTTCATTAAAAGGCGTTAAAACTACCTTAATAAAAAATATTGAGCTTTACGAGTTAAATTGGATTTATTAATATATTATGATTATAAAATCTATTCGATGATTATAAAAAATATTTACTTGGATATATAACATATATATTACATTAAAATTACTTAATAATTATAATTAAGTGAATTTATTAGGATTAAAAGAAATTTTTTAGCATAATAATAGTTTTCTATAAAAATACTCCATTTATATACTATTCGTTTTTTTATTTTTATGTATAAATAATTTGTAACTAATTAATTCATTTTTTATTTAAAAAGACATATATTTAAATAATTTAGTTAATAATATTCATAAAATATATTTTAATGGTTAGGTTATATATTATTATCTATTTTTTGAATAATATATCATTGTTCTGTAACACTTGGTCATGCGTGTTATGCAAGCCATCGAGGAAAATATATGTTGCATGGAACACAATATAAACTTGGTGTTCCACATATAGAAAGATAAAATTTATGTTTAATGCAGTTAATGTAATACAAACATAGTAATTCAATATAAAATAATTCAATTTTATTGTTGCATGAAATGTAGAATATCAATAGATTAAATTAATTTGAAAAGAAATAATTCAAAAAATCTAGGGGTGTTACATTCTATCCCCCTTAAAATGAATTGCACCATAGAAATTTTTATGGGTCATAAAAGGTTTAATATGTGAAGGTTTCATTTAAAGAAACCCACATCATAAAAATGAATAATAAAACATCCCTTAAGAAGGGAAAGTATGAATCATAATGGTTACCCAAAGTAACATTATACTAGGTTTCCACATCGGAGAACATAGGTTGGGAGTGAAGATTGGGAATGGAGGAAAAACAAAAATATATATATATGGTGTGATTGAGTTCATAAATCAATAATAATTGAATGATCAAAGAAAATTTGAGGGCCTCAATGTCATAAATTAGTGATGATTTCAAATGCCATCAGCTCAATGAAAATTTGGGTATTGGACAACATTTTTTTGACCATTTTCCAAACATTGTGTAATTATTTTATTGAAAAAGAATATAAAGAAATATACATACTTGATATATTTATATAAAACAATTTATTCATTGGTTTGGATTTTATCAATTTCTAATTTATCCATTACCTCAAGGAATGAATATCCAGAAATTAACTTTGACGCATAAAGACCTAAAATACACTTTTAATAGATCTTATGTCCCATAAAAGAATGAAATGTCTAAATATTTTTCTATTGAAAATAAATATAAACTAATATACAAACATAAAAAGTAACACAATTGATTCATCATTAATATTTATTCATCAAAAATAATTATACGTTAACCATGACATCGAGTAGTCCAGTGGAAGGTGTGAAAACTTTATTGTCCATTGGTTATGGGTTTAAGACCTATAGCCTTGCCGGACTTGATTAGTTGTAACCCAACATACATTATGTATTTATCTAAAACCACAATAATATAATTTCCAAAATAAATAAGATGAAAATCCTTTAAAAAATTTTAATCTATAAATATCCTTTTAAGAAAGGTTTTCAATATAACCTTAATATATAAATAGTTCATCTAAAGTTTTAACGTAAACTATTCATGGAATGGTTAACCTTATAGAACTTATGAGAGATGAAAATAAAATATAGTATAAAGAAGGTCACAAAATCATCTTATCATTGATCCCCCATATATCAAAAAATATCTCATGGTTTTCACAATACAAACATGTGAATACCCTCATCGTATATCCTATTGAAACATGTTAATAACCTGAATAACCATAAATACCTGTGGAAGACACGCATTATTACATATTTCAAAGGTTATTGGATCTATTACTTAAATATAGTATGTTTTAAACTTCATCCATGACAACATAGACTACTTTTTTCAATGGATTCTTCATTAGTTATGAGGTAATCAATACCATCCAATTTACTTGTTAATAACCAACATATCATTATAAAAATAAAATTATCTTAACATAAGGATATTATTAATGGTTATATTTCTTTATTAAAAATTTTACATTATTATTAAATCACATTTCCATTATATTAGAAACATTCAGTATCAACTTGTAAATCATTAGTGAAAAAAAAACTCCTTTTATATTTCACCATTCATATAACATTATTTTTGAATTCAAATACTTAAAACATTGAATATTCCAATTAATCATTATTTAATTAACATGGATACCTCATCCTATTAAATAATACCACTTTCCTTTCACACTTCATCGAGAATCTCTTCATCATTCGAAATGTAACCATTACTCACACCCCCTTGACGATCTTATTCACAAGATTTCCTCTTGGGACATTGAGTTGAATAATAGACATTTATTCCAAATTTAAAACACTTAGACATTGTTGATTAATTACGGAGGCTAATATTATTATCCATTTCATTAAATAAACTCTTTATTTTTTCCTTGCAGTAAATAGATTTGTTTTCTTCTATTACATAGTCAAAACACCTTCTTGTTCCCCTAAGATATTGACTTTGGTGATTCTTTCCATATTACTAGAACAAAGGAAATTGAATCATCATTACTCCATGGTCTGCATTACCAGAACTCTCAATGAACTCATTCCTTATATTCATTGGTGAGTCTAAGAGTTGGTTAAGGTACATGTTGTTGATCATGTTCCTTGAAAACGGATTAGGCATTATCACAACATATTTCACTCTAGTTATCATCCCACTTGACTTTTCATTATCAAATCATCCATCATATTCAATTTTAATCCAGTTACTTCAAGTTCCCGCTAAAGACTAAAACCAAATGTATAGTGCGAGCTTTACTTATCGTAACAGGAAACCACATAGTCATTATGTGAATTAATTATAGGATGTCTAAATAATTACACCTTCTTTAATTTATGACACACTAGGTTCATCCTAGGTTATTCATATCCATATTATATTCAAATCCTTCATAATAGGTTTTGAGGAGTTTGTGAATTTACCAAGAATATCCCCAAGAGTGTCAATCCAGGTGTGTGACAAGGCTCATTTTCATGTACAGATTACCCCAAGTCTACCCTGGAACATCTTGTCAATGGTGTTACCCTAAGGTACATCAGTCCGAGATCCAAATCTAGTTGTCATATCTAGATAAGGATTCATTATTAAGAAAACACACAATCTATCATTTACAAAAATTCCAGGACCTTTTCTTAAACATTGACCCATCCTTGTACTTATCCTTAAATATATCCCAAGACATATCATTAGAAATATACCTAGGGGTGTTAGTAAATTATTATCATCCAGCTTTCCAAAGTTTGACTAAACCCTTCTTTTTATACCAAATATAATGACCCTAGCTTAACATACATGGATGTTGAATCATTTTAGATTAAAACTCAATAAATTACAAAAATAAATGCCAGAGGACCATAATAGTTTAGTGTCATTGAAAATATAGAATCAAAATATTCAATCCTGGTTAAAGTTTTTCAAAATATCCCATAAAGATCTCCAACATTAGTACTTCATCCTAAAATATTTCTTCATAATCACGAGAAGGAAACATATAACAGGGTGAGATAAAATGCTCAGTTAGGGTAAATATTGGAGACATGTAAGAATAATTGTGAGCACAAGGGTATGTGAATATGATAATGAAAACAGAAGATGATAACCTGCATATCAAAGAGAATCTACATGAATCATTTCACAAAGCATGGTTGTTCATAAGAAATGAATCATAAGGAAATAAAACAGAAATCCATGAACGTATAACTTATTAATAAAACAAGTAATGTGGTAAAAACATAATTATATAATATTATCTTTATAGTATCCAAGGAATTAATTCCAAGAACATCTTAATAGTATGGGTTCACTCTCCATACCATGTTGGTTGTCATGGTTTACTACCATGTCCATCTTAGCAGTGAGAATTCACTTCTCATACTATCTTGGTAGTCATGGTTCACTTCCATGGAAATCATAGTAGTCAAGGGTCACCCATAATACCACCTTAGTCTATCTCATGAGATATAAATCTTTACCCAATGCATTGAAGGGAAATATAGGTCCCACAAATCTCATAAAAAAAGAATTCATACATGTGAAAAAATCATAAAAAATAATATATTAACCCATGAAATGAAATGGGTGTCATAAACATGTAATACTATCGTAAAATATAGAATAAGATACAAGTTTCATTACAATTTCATAAAAAACATAACCAGTGAAAGAAAAATAGATTTCTTAAACATTAAACCCATGGGAGAGAAATGGGTTTCTTAGAGACCATGACATCAATCATGAATCATTCAGATAAAGAATATAAATGGAACCTTTAGATCATTTTCATAAATTTCATGAGTAAAATAAATTAATGTTATCTTATATGGGGAATTTTTTTGAAATATCTTTTAAAAACACTTCTTGAGGAAAATAAAATTTCTTCTTTGAAAAAATATTTGTAATACATAAAACTCTTTGTAAATAATTTTCATAGAAAATAAATTGAAAATTTATAAATAATACTTAAAGTCATTTGGAAAACCTTTTCCTTTAAAAACCTATAAAATAATCTTCAAAAATTTTAAAACCATTTTTCATTGAAAACACATTGAAAACATTAAAATAAAGCCTAAAAAAGTTTTAGAAACCATTTCATTGAAAATATTTTTAGAACTAGTAAAGAAAGCCTAAAAACATTTTGAAAAACATTTTTCATGAAAAATAATTTTAAAAACATTTTCTAAAAAATTAACCTTGTAATCATGTAATGGAATCTTCATATAAATCTTGACATGTAAATCCGTACATGTTGTATGAGGAAAAAAGAATACTCCTTTTGTATAGTAACATTTTTGAAAAATGCCTTGTTCAAAAAGATAAAAGAAGATTCCTTTGAAAAAATTGGTAAAATAATTTTTTTAATGATCATAGGAGACTAGTATAATGTTATTGGAAAATCATTTTAGAATACATTGTTTTGTAGGAACACACTTTTCTGACCGAAGAGAGGGTAAAATCGGGCTTTCATAAAAACATATTTTTAACTATATTACATACGAAAGAGTGAAAATAATGATACCAATAAATGAATATATCTTGAATATTCATATAATAATAATATTAATGTGTTTTATTGAGTGATGTATTATAATATTTAATCATAGGAAGCATAAATATAAACAATATTGATAAGTGATGAGATTGTTTGAATAAAGTCTTACCATTTTTAAACTTTAAACCACACCCCCATGTAATAAAATGAAATTAAATGAAGCTATAAAACATCATGAAAATATGTAGCTTTAAGATATAAAATTTCATGTTCATTATATACACCTCATATAAAAATATAGGTAAATAACATGGCATGCATCTCAAATAAGGTAAATTGAGAGAAAAATTACATTACCGATTTTTTAACTTTTGAAACTTAAAACCCATGATATAGATATCATAAAATGATTATGTAAATACCCATATATTTCAGTATAATAGGCATATAGTACATTACTATGAAGTATATACACAAAAAAAATAAGTGAGTGGTGGACAAGGCATGTATCTCACAAAAAAAAAGAGTGAGATGGAATTTTCTTACCTTGTGTCTTCAATCTTGTACTACTCATTCAAAAATATTTTATAATAAATATAAATTTATTATTAATATTTAAAATATACATATTATTACTTCTAATATAATATATGGTTTGATTATGTCTTTATATTACCTTCTTGTTAATAACTATATGTTAAGGTTTCACTTTGGGTAATATCACCTTTGTTTTTCCAATGTGTCTTAATTTGTTATATATTTGGTACTTATTTTTATATCATGATTTAAAAAATATGAACCATGATTTAAATATAATTTATATTCAGTATATTTTTAATATAATAATCAATATAATATAGAATTATCAAATATAATACACCATTAATGGAGACGGTAAGTCATAAGTATGAATGAACGCTATTTACAATTAATTTTCATGTTGAAGGAAAGAATGTAAAAGACATATATGTGTATATATAATTATTAAATAGATTTATTATATCATATATATCATATATACTTACTAAATAAATACTTAATATATTCCATGTAGTTTATCAATAAATCACATCGCCTTGAGGGGGAGGTATACATCCTCAAACGAAATTATTGTATTAAAAAAATGGAACATATAAAGATAAGTGTTGTAAAATAATTATAAAAAATAAATGAAATAATAAATAAAATTAATAATATATATAAATAGAGTTTCTATAGAAATTTCCACCATGAGTAGTGGTAAAGGAAAAATGAACAGTAATTGTTTAGTGAGGTGATAGTCTACTAGAAACGTAATCTATATGTTTGTTACCAATTGAATGGAAGTGTTTGTAAGAGTCTAGTAGAATAATTAAAATAACAAAATAATAGTATATTTAGGATACTTGTGTTTTTATAAAATCAGGGAATAATATTTTTTTAGGTTTTGTAAAAGGAAAATAAAAGAAAGGAGTTCGAGGGAGGGTGTTACATCTTAATCGGGTAACTCCTTTCGGTTTTTGTCAAAAGGTACCTTGGATGCATTTATGCCCAGGAAAATGATTCAAGGTAGAAGGGAGGTAATCTGGGGAGATATTTGGTTTAATTTTGGATTATCATAAGTGTTTTGAGAGCAGTGAAGAAGTGGGAGTATTGGAGGCCTTTTATAATGGAGAAGGAGTGGCACTCTTATAATATTTTAGAATAAAGGGACTCACCAACGTTTTTTCATTGAAAGTTTTTCAATAATGGTAAAAAGTTTATCCAAGGGAGGATAGGGTCTAAATAAACCCATAAAATCCCTTTATTACATGTTTATAAGTCTTTTTGGGTCTTAAATTTAAGTGTTTGTCCTTAGTGAAACTTAATTAATCCTTAATCATTGTAATAATTTTTTACCAGTTCACTAATATTTTTGGCCAAAAACTAAGGTGAAATTATTTTAAATTATAAATTATGATTATTAATAATATGGAATCAATTTTTCTAAATTACAATAACATAAGTTGTAGAAATTAATTCAAATATAATCCTGCGGTTTGGTCGACAATGCAGGGGTCTAAAGTAAAAACCTTCTAATGTTTTCTATGTTTTTATAATAAATTTTCAAAGTGAAATTGATTTTAGTGTCCTATATTGGATTTATTGATAAAATATTTATATAATTGAACATTTAAACCGAATAAATATAAAATTTGTCCTTATAAATAAATTATATGAAAATAATTTTTGAATTAAAATATAGTATTTTTAAGTATTCATTTTAAAAAAAGAAACTTTACATAAAAATACCAAAAATTTACCCTAACATAATTTTCATGTTTTTATTCAAATTATTATTTTTATTTTAACATATTAAATTTATAAATGTTCAAAAAAATTTATTTAAACTAGGTTCTCCATTAAAAGGTTGTAAAACTACCTTAATATAAAATAATGGGTTTTATGGGATAATTTTTATTTATTCGTATATTTTTATTATAAATTCTATTGGATAATTACAAAAATATTTACATGGAAATATAACATAAATATTACATTGAAATTGATTTTTAATTTTAATTAATATAATTTATTAGGATTAAACTATCTTTGTCAGTACAATAATAGTTCTCTATAAAAAAACTCTCTATATTTAATTGTGTTTTTATATTCATTTATAGATAATTTGTAGCTAATTAATGCTTTTTATATTTTTTCAAAACCATATCTTTACATAATTTAGTTAATGATATTCATAAAATATAATTTAATGTCTAGGTTATATATTGTTGTATTTTTTAATAACATATCAATCTTCAGTACCATTAGGTCATGCATGTTTTGCAAACCATCAAGTAATGTCTTTATTAAATGTAATGAAAGATAACCTCAATGTTCAGTGTAGAGAAAGATAACATTTATGTTTCATGTAGTTCATGTAATACAGAGATAGTACTTTAATACAAAATAAACTATTTTTAGTGTTTTTAGAAATGTAGAATATCAAAAATTAAATTAATTCAAAAAAAATTCAGAAAATCTAAGGGTGTTAAAGACAATGGTTAACACGCAGTTAGAGATAATCATTCACATCAACCATTTAGGATTTAGGTGGTTCCACATGGTTAGTTTACCCTGAAATGGGGGATACATGATTATGAAAAATGGTGTAAACACAGTGCTGAGGTGATCCACATGGTTTGTGCATAGTTTTTCTAATCGTTCATAATTCATGTAAGGGGTTATACCATATGAATAGTGTTAGAGAATGGTTGGTGCATGGTTTGTCCAATCATGTGGATAAACCATGAATCCCATTAAAAAATGAAATTATGACTCTGATGTCCATGATTTTAACACTTATTAATATATTTTTATTCCCCATCCCCATAACACACCTCACCTTTAGTGGATTATTTTCCTATTATCCACAGGGTTTGAGATAACCTCTTCCTTTAGTATTGGAATCGACCACCATTCATTTGATTAGAAACCCCTATGAAATTTATTAAACCTATTCCTTCCATTATTTTTTTATATTTCTATATATAATGAACAATCCTCACAAGATAATATGCCCAATATTCACAATGTTTGTATATTATTCTTATTTCTCCCATTATTACCCCGACTAGAGGCTAATAATGGATTGAGAGTAATCTACCACCATAAGGCAGGTGGTCCAGATTATTTCCAAAAATGTATTAATTTCTATATGATTCACTATTGTGAATTATGTCGGACCATCCATGCATCACCCCTTAGATAAATATTTAATTAAATAAATTATAGTTTGATTTATTTTTCATCCTGTGTGAACTTAATTATACACTAGATAGTTTCCCACCACCACCACTAACTACTCCCATTTGGGTGGGCTTGATTTTATTCCCTTGTTATGCTATGGGTTCCTCAGGACCAAATATCCATCTAAGTTGGTTTGGCATAAATTATAACAAAAAATTACAAAAATCTTATAAAGTGAAAGGTAAATGGTGGTAAGACCATATCACATAGACAATGATTTCCAGTTACATTTTATTGATTTGCAATTAATAAATAAAATTTGCAAGATGAATTAAATTAGTTTTAAATAAAATTTGGAAATTCCTTGAGAAACAATCATATTCTATTTTGGAACACCAGGGATGGGATTATTGGTCATACAAATTGAATGTTTTTAGTGAAATTATGATATAACAGGAGAGATATATGGGTCATATATGGGATGAATTGGATGGAATTTTTGAGTGAGATTACATTATGCCAGGTATTATACTTGGATTCCAATATTAAATAACTTAGATGAGAAAAATGGAAAATGATTTTATACCATTTCATGGGTGGTACTTGGGTTATGTTACATAGTTTTTGGTTTATAATATATCTTGAGTAGTACAGAAATTAGCTATTCTATTTTTTTGGGATGGGATTTGGTTTCCAAATTTCATCAAACAAGGAATCTTCTAAGTCAAATAACACAGTTGGATTTTGTCAATGCATTAAAAACATGACAACCTTGTCTCATTTGTTTTATCGAGTTTTAAATTTAAGGAGACTTATTAATCAATTACTTAAATATTATCTTCTTATAAAATAATATATACATTCCTCACATATGAACCGATAATGCTATTAAATAATATCAAATAAACACTCATAGACATTCAGACATAGGCCAAAGAATGTAGTTTTGGATTGGTTCCCCATGAGAAAATCTTGGTGACATTATTATTTTTATTTATTGGGTTGTATTTATTATTAATTTCAAACTATTTTTTTATATTCATTGTCTGGATAGTGTGATACACCATTGGTGATGACCTAATGAGTTTTACTCATACCTTTTTCAGGCCATCGATTAGTACCTGATAGAATTCAAGGAAGCAAGTAGGTATATTAATGGATGTTCCATGATTTGGATGAATAATTTTCTATAATAGGATGGATTACCGAAGCAGAGAACCAAGCCTATTCCCATGATTCTATTGAATGTTTTTTGTTATTTTTTTGTACTTTTGTATAGAGAATATTGAATATTATTACCACTTATATCTCCTTATATCCTTAATTATGTATATCATCATGACTTGATATAATTTTTATATATTGAACTAGATTTATTCTAATTATGATTTCTTTCTTTCTATTTATAGTTATCCAGTTTTCCACTTATAGTATTTCTATTATTAATGCATCTACTAATTTATTAGTTATATCACCACTGTGTGTTACTCTAGTCTTGAGGGTATATTCTCCCCACCATAAAAATATATAACCTCACTACTAGGAGGTGTAATTTGGTGTAAGGGGATGAATGCATGAGGTTTTGTAGACAACAAAGTTTAATTACCTATCAGTGAACTGGGTTTGGGAAGTCATATTGTTTTATGAGAGGTTTTTATTTCATTTTTCCTTAAAATTTTTGGTTGATAGAAAATAGAAAAATAATGTGTTAGAATTTTGTGTTGAGCCTACTACTAGGAGTATTTAATCAACATATAGGGAACAATCTGTGTTTCCAAGGATGTGACTTTATTTTCTAGTTTTTTCCTATTATAGTTGCATTATTTAACCTTGGGCTGACATATCTACTTTTGGGAATTTATTATTATTTTTATGTAATCTATTTTTACCCTTGACCTTGTTTTTAAATGAGGTATTGATCAAGTATAATTGTAGGAACCTGAGGATTTACAATCCATTTATTTTCCATGCCACATTTATAGTACTACATGTATTACCTACTGCATATTTTTGGTGTGTTTAATATTATATATGAAACTATAAAAATCATTTTCATAAGAAAAAAATAATGAAACTAGTAATCAATGAGTCTTCCTTACCCTAATTGTTATTTTACAATATATCTATAGGTTAAAACCTTAATTAACCAATTATGACATGTTTGAGCTATGTTACTATAGTTAAATGGACTAAAAATTTATTTTATTTCAATTATATGAATGCCTATTGTAATTTATAATGATTTTACTTTTATAAAATGAGAATGGAAATTTATCTAATCAAATAATAATATATGACTTGTTATATCTTGAGGCTAGATATAATAACCGAGTTGAATTTACATTAAATTCCAATTGAATCAATTAAATAATATTCATTTATAACTCAAGTATGGTAATTCATCTAATTGCCTCATTATATAACCATATAATGTTTACTAAATTTTGGAATCATAAATAGAATGGTTTTCAAAAAATGGAGATGAAAATATCAATGTAAAGGGTGTTTTACTCTATACCTTGAAATTTAAAATCTATATAATAGAACCTCTGCTATCCAAAATTGTTCCTTAGCTATGATATGGGTTTTGGAATAGGCATATGGGTATTTAGATCTATTATATTAAGGCATGTACTTGTCCTATTTTTATATTGAAGTGTTCTCAGTTATAACAATTCATTTGGGGTGTGTAATTGGATTTGTAGATATATTCCTCCATGATTCCCTTTGTTCAAAATCTATAATGGTGGGAATTACCATGATACTAAAGTGGTGGGACCTAATAAAAAAGGGCTCCCACTTTCAGTACCACTAATTATACCTGACTTGGGAACTAATTACTATTTTTGATAAGGATTCTTATGGATCATGAAAACGATACAATGAGACCCATGAACAACTCCTACATTGATAAAGTTGATTTGAAAGTTTCAATAGTAGGATCCACCAATTATTTAGGGGATATTGGCCCCAAGGATTCTAATTCATGGCTTGAATCCATGCTAAATATAATTGATCTTTTACAGACTCCTCTAGAGAAGAGGGCTAGAAATTTAGTTTATATGCTATGAGATTCAGATAAAAGTTGGTGGGATTTTATTACATAGGTATATCATCATCATAATATGGTATAGATTTATTTCTATACTTCTTTCTATGATTAATTATTTATAGAGATGCTGAGATCAAAGTGAGCAAGGGATTTTATGAATCTACTACATGAAATCATGTCAGTCATATAATATTCAAATCTCTCTATTGAGCTCTATTGATAAAAAAAATATCTATGGTGATTATTGGTGAAGATATAGAAATTAAGTGGATGGGAAAAATATATTCCATCAGATATTAGGTATACATCACCTGGTTTAATACCATTTATGAGATATTGAACTAGGTCTTCATCACTAAGAAAAATTTTAACTGATGCCAAAGGTTCCAGCATAGGAAGTCCAACTCTAAGAAATTTAATCAGTTTATCTAGTGGTTAGTAGAGTCACCTTGAGTTTTTTCATGGGGGATGATGTATCTTGATAGTCCAAATTAACAATTATGTGGTATGTCACTAGGATGGTAGGCCAGGTCAATAGAAGCTTCAGTGTTCGGAGGACCCCATTGAGTAATGATCTTGAATAAATATGGTCCATCTTCAAAACGTTTTCATAACATTTCCTACAGTTACTACTGATAGTTTTTATACACTGTAACTATTTTATAGGGATGTATTAGTAGCTTTATTTCAGGAAGGGAGCTAGAGTAATAATAGTCGTTTTGGTTGAGGAGGTGGACGTGGCCTTGGAATCTAGTCTTATGAGATGAAACGTTAGTACAATGAACTTGTTTAGGGAATTCAGGTAGTATATTAGGGCAACATATCCATCTAGATACATGTTTTAAAACCTTTACAAGGGAAGGATATTAATGAGAATTATATTTTCTGATGTACTATTCTAGTATTTTCTACTTTATTATCTGTGTTTTTTGACAAAATTGTGTCACACTCCTTTATATCTATTTCTATCCTATAATTTATTGGGAATTAAACTCATTAATTCTAGGGAGTGTTAAGTATAGATACACTATTAGGCATTCCACCATATAGTGTATTCTAATACAAGGAATTCCCCTATGATTGGTAGTTATCTGTTCTTATTAAACCTTTTTTTTCATGAAGAAAAAAGTTTCAATAAAATACTCAGGATAGATTGGTTAGATACCTATCATGATGAGGTTAAAATTTTTCCCTAGTGATTGTATTTTATACCCATTTATGGTGATAAAGATTTTAATAAAGGAATATGGGATGTCAAAGCAAGCTGAGGTAGAACTGAGTAATGTGAGTTAGGTGGAGTAAAAATCTTGACTATCAGTATGTTTCTCAATGATTAGGGAACATGTCTGGAAGATTTCACTAGAGTGGTAGATCATTTTAGGGACATCATACCCTATAAACTCTAGGTTACCACCCATGAGATATGTAGTGTTTATGATTGATCTAGTGTGATGAGAATCACCTGTATATATTCCTACTTATAGGATGGATCCAAATGAGCTTCAACAATATAAGATAAAACTAGGGGACATAAAAGATAAGGGGTTTATATGACCCAACATCTCATATTGGTTATCACACATCATTTTGTCTAAGAGTGTTGGTGGAACATTTAGGCTCTGTATGGATGATTAGAAATTGAAAAAACTAACTAATGTGAACCTATATCCACTACCCCATATAGAGAACCTCTTTAACCTAATCGAAGGTTCTCAAGTGTTCTCAGAGATTGATTTGAGGCCAGGATATCACTAGGTGTGAGTTAGACCATAATAAGTAACACATACAAAATAAAATTATATATGTTGATTTTATGAGTATTTGATAATATTGTTTGATCTCATGAATGTTCCTATAGTTTTCTTGGATATGTTGAATCAAATTTTCCCCCAGTATTTGTATCCTTTTGTTGTGTTTTTTTGGATGATATCTTGGTGTATTCTAAAACATTACATGATCGTTCCAAAAACCTTAACATCATATTGATTACACTAAGATATTGTAGGTTATATGACAAGATGAAATAATTAATCTTTGTTTTGATTAATATCACTTCTTGGATCCCACTATCTCATAGACATAAGTTTTTTTGGACTTAGATAAGGTGAGATTCATTATTTATTGGGAGATACAAAATAACATCATTGAAATATAGAGTATCCTGGGGAATGTTTGTTTTTATATTCCTTTAATTCATGAATTTTTATGCCGGACTACAACTCTTACATTATTGACTATGAATGGTGTAAATTTTTTATGGTTTGAAGCCTGTAAAAAATCCTTTTAGGGGTAGAAAATAAGGCTTACCTTAGTATCAATTATGATCATTCTAGAGATAGATAGAAAATTTAATGTTTATTATGATAGATCAAGAGATGGGATGGGAGTAGTTTTGAGGCATGGTGATCGAGTTGTAGAATATGATTCTCATTAGTTAAATCCTAATTAGTGTAATTACCTAAAACATTTCCTCGAGTTTGAAGTTTTAGTTCATGATTTACATTGCTGAAGACACTATCTTCTAGGAGTGTAGTTAGTTGTATACACAGATCATAAAATTATTAAATATAAATTTACTTAGTGTGACTTGAATATCATATAATGATGGTGGTTTGAATATTTATAGTCATTCAAATTCAATATTTCTTCAATTCACGAGAAATGTAATTCCATGGATAATTCTTTGAGAAGTAATACTTTGATTCAAGTGGTTCAAGATGATAGAAGAAAAAGGAAGTTGATGGCCTTCTTTTATAAGATGCAATTATAGGTGATGGACCATTATGAGAAGAATACACTCACTTCATTATCTTTGAATTTTTTACTTTTTGATAGGGTAAATATGTGTCAAAATTTGGATCCCAATGTCTTTTTTCTTGGGGGAGAAAATTTTAGGTTAGGACCCACCACATAGTTGGGATATTAATAGGGATGTGATTTTCAAATTCATGGAAGGGTCATGGTTCCAGAAGACTTATGAGAATATTTGATGCGAGATTATGATTCTAATGCATGAGTAGTACATCCAAGTCTTAGAAAGATACACCATGACTTATGATGCTACTAGTCATGGCGCAATTTGAGGAGTCAGATGAATTTTTTTTCCAAGGTGTTTCACTTTTTAGTGGGTGGAGGTTAAACACCAGTGGAATAGTAGGATTTTCCAAAGGTTAGCCATTCTTGAGTGGAAACGAGAAGAAATAACTATAGATTTCATGAAATGTTTACCTAGGTATCCTGGAAGTAGTGACATTGTATGGGTTATCATGGTTAAACTGATAATGTTCACAAACTTTCAGTATAGTCAGGAGACCTTTTTAGTGGATGATCTTTGTAGGATATATTCCCTGAAGATAATGTACCTTCATGGTGTTATATATACTATCATATTATATAGGGATACGCATTTTACATCGTGGTTCTAGTAGGGGATGTAGAGGGAACCAAGTTTACATATACTTTGGTGTATATTCAATGACCCACAGACTGATGGTCAGTCTGAGTGCATGAATTAGGTATTAGAAGATATTATTTGAGCATGTATCCCTGATTTTGGAGGTTCTTGGGTGAAGCACCCACTACATGCCAAATTTACTAAAAATAGTATCTTTCAAGAAATTATACATATGGATCCTTATGAGTCCTTGTATAGTATGTCATTCCATTTACCCCAATACACATTAGAGGTAGAAGAGATAGTATTAATGGGACCTCATATTGTTTAGGAGAATTCTAATTAGGTACAAATTATCAGGATGTTTATGAATATTTCTCATTCTAGGTAGATGTCTAATTCCAATCACCATCTATGACCTTTGAAGTATGAGGACAGGATTCGAGTCCTCTTAAATGTATCACCAAGATGGGGGATTGATGAATTAGAAATAAATTTTTCTCACAACAAGATTCATTAGACTTGTGGAGGTTTTAGAGAGGGCTGGTTTAATTGATTTTTAGATAACACTCCCCTAGAGATACAAGGCAATGCATGATGTATTTCATGTTTCTTAGTTGTGTCATCACCATTATGACACATATCATTTCCTTCTACCGAATGAGGTTTAATGGGATGATGATGAATATTTGTAGGATTATCATTTAAGTATTTTTTATAGATGGAAAATTATCTTTATTGCAGTTTAGTTACTATAGTATGGATGGAATGGTAGTGTGACCATATATAAGATGTGAAATGTGAGTGAAAGGCTGATGTATGTTATAAATGGTTGGATTTCTCCCCATATTTTGATTGACCACCCTCAGAAGGGAAACCTAGAGATGAGTTGTTGTAAGGAGGGTTGGTTGTGAGATCCCATATTTTCTGATAATAATAGATTCTTTTAAATTTAGTTAAATCTATTGTTTTATCTAAATAAAAGTTATAAAGAGTTTATGGAAGGTGTTAGATGAGTTTTGGATCATTAGATACCCAGGTTATTAAATTTGTATACATAGGGTGAGGTGAATTGGTAGAAAATGGTGAGGTACAACTATTAACCTCAACCATATGGGTTGTATAAGGTTCCACATGGTTAGATAAACAATGCATGGGAGGCCACATGACCACAAAAAAATGTGTAGGCATGTTGGAGAGTTTATCGCACTTTTTGTCTAAAATTTTAAAACCATGAATAGGGGTGTTCTAAATGGATAGTTGTGGTGTATGGTTTCTTCATGGTTTGAGAAACCATACATCCAAACCATTCCCCCTTTTAGAAAAAAATTTGAAATATGGATTCTGGCCTTGTTTCCTTTATCACTTATTCTTATAATTTTGTTCACCATTCACATAGAATCTCTCCCCCTTATTGAAATATTTCATTCTCCTACTTAGGATTTGAAATAATTTTTTATTTTTAGTCTTTTAATTGATATCTTTTCCTTTCATTAGAACCCCCTCATTATGTTATTTAATCATCTTCATTAATTTCTTCGTTTATCTTGATGTATGGAATGCTAAATCCTTATGAGATAATATTCCCTATTCTATGGGTATTTGTATATTAATCAAATTTCACCAAGTCTATCAAGGATTAGAGGCCAATAATAGATGAGGAGTCATATACCACCATACGGTAGGTGGTATAGCTTCAATATATAAACGTTTTAATGTCTATATGATGCACTACTGTCGTGTGCGCTGGACCTTCCATGAGTCACCCCTTAGATTGAAAATTAATTAAATAAATTATAATGAAATGTATTTTTCATCCCATTTTCTCCAAATTACACACATGGAAATCACCAAATTCTAATAAAAAACCCCTTTGGTTTTTTGACTTTATTCCCTAATAACACAATGAGTTCTTTATGACCAAATCATTTTCTATGTGGTTTTGGAATAATTTATAATTAAAAATTGAAAAATTTTCTTAAGAGAATGTGAATGTTGTTGAGACCAAATTAGTTATAATATGATTTCCTATTCAATTTTTTAAACATCGATTATAAATAAAATATATGAGATGAAGTAAATGTGTTATAAAAGTTATTACCAAATGACTAAGTATATAACAACCCATACATTACACACATGGTTAATACATAGAAATTTAAGCATACTTATTACAACATATAACAAAACCATGAAAGGACCGTATAGGTATAGTGTCTTTAGAAACTGGGAAACATAAACAACTGGTTCATAAAGCATCTACACTGTCTCCCATTTATTTCATCATATCTATAGTCTCTTATTTGAATATCTTACTTAATAACTTTTTTCCTAACCTGGGGAAAGAAAACATACCAAACAGTGAGCTCAAATTCTCAGTAAAGGTAAACAAAAGAAATATCAATCACATGAAATTTATAGGAACATAAAATTTTGGCAATCTTACCCTGTAAAAGAGATTAAAATTTCATAACATGGGATAAATCATTGTAGTGAAATGTAATCCCAATAATCATAACTTAAAACATGAAACATTGTGTCATACACACATACTAATAGAGAATCATTTCTTATTAGTCAAGACTCATAGCCAAGACTATCTTAGTGGACAAAGTCCATTTCTGAACAGAGTTCACTCCTCGTTTCAGTCCTGTTTCGCTGAACCGGTTTAACCTGCCGTTCCAGCCTTGTCTATCTCATGAGATATAAAATCTTTACCCAATGCATTGGAGGGAGATATAGGTCCCACTCATCTCATAATTATACCATTCTTATGTGTGCCACAAAATCATAAACCATACATCATAACATAACCCATGTAATAAAAAAGGGAATCTTAAACATCATGATATCATAAAACAATTCATATAAGATAAATGAATTAATAAAAATATTTCCATCACAACATAATCAAATCAATGTAATAATAGGGATAGAAACAGAACCCTATATTATCTTAGATGAAAAATAATTTTGATAAAACACTTGAACTCCATTCTTGAGGAAAATATCCTTTATACTTCAAAAACACTTTTCCTTTCTTAACATGTCAAACAATTATAAACTAAAAGAAGTTGATTAAAAATAAACGTGATAACTTGTAAAGGATTATTCTTGGAAATAATGTTTTAAAAATCCATTCATGCGGTATAAGTTAAAAAAAACATTCTTCTCGTACTTTTGTCGAAAAAGTCAAAAAGTACCTCGTATGAAAAACAACAAAAGATTCCTTTCATATTTTTTACTAAAAACTCACCGAAGGGTAGAATTGGATTTAACCAATTGTAGGTGTATGGAAATAATATTACATATTTAGGAAACATGGATGTGGATGATAAAATACACCGCAATAAATTCCAAAGTATAAACAATCTTGGATAAAAATTAGATTGTGATATTTCCCTTACCTCTGGTCTGATATGCTTTGTTCGTGTCCAAACCTCCTGTATAATGATTTAAATAATATCGTTGACTTATTACAGAATCATATTCATTGTTATGATACAATATATGGTCATATTCTTAGCTTCTTATTAGTAATATTTCATTACTACTTGTTATTCGGGTGTTTATTACTTTTTGTTCTTATGCGTGTTTTGTCGAATAAATTCTTATTACTCTTTATAGGATATAGATACATCATATACAGAATGGTATTAGTGTAATATATATCATATTCATTCATTAAATTCATTTATATAGTCATTATTCAATGAGGACCATATAGAACGAGTCGCAGCACATCGTGGAGACGGTAGGCCGTACGTATGCACGAGCGATGATATCGTTCCCATGATCATGGAATTGTATTGAAGTGTATGTACACTATTTCAGAATCAATATCAATTTACAATAATCATATATTTTTATTCTTTACACCATTATACCCATCCAAGTAAGGTGTTGGGGGAAAACAGATTACACCATGGCGTGGAGACGGTATTCCGTACGTACACACGCGCGGTGATTTCGTTTTCCGTAGGATGGATAAGAGGTGAAAGAGGGTTGTGTCATATTTATAATAACATATCTATATATGAGGGAGACTAATGTTATTACCTCATAATGAAACAACAAAATAAGTGGGAGTACAAGAAGAATGGAACTAGATGAAAATGGTAGAAGGTATTACCTCTTTGTCAAAGATCCTCCTTTAAACTTTCTCTTAAGGCACTAGAGTTGGTCTTTTTATAAGACCAGTACCTCTAATAGGTTTATAAAAAAGTGGGGAAGTGAAATGGTCAGGGGTTGGCCGAGTTTGAAGGCTCAAATTGGTGTGAGTAAGAGAGGGGGGAGGTGCCCTTTTATAAGGGAGGGGAGGGGCACCTTTGGAAAGTGTGGAAATATTATTTTATTATAAATCTATCTTCGGTTTAAAAAGGTCCAAAAATCATTAAAGATAAAGATAAGATGACTAATAGTCTAAATGAAATCATCCAATCAGAATTGGAAATGTTTTGGAAAATATTTTAATCATTGTAATGTTATTAATTTAAATCATTTATTAATTTGGTAAATACTTTATCCTTATTGTGTCACAAATAATTAATTTATTTGGTGTCTAAAAATTATAAAAAATATCATTATGTAGGAAATATTTTTAGCTTTCCAATTAATAATTATAGTCAAAAATATAATTTATATAAATTCTTATAAAAATTAATTACTAAAGGAATTTTGTTAATGTCAATTTTGTCTTTACATTAAATTAATTAATCCAAATTGTCATTGTCACTACCAAGTGGCTCAATGGGGTCCCAAAATCGACCCAAGGATTCCCATGGGCGGACAATACTCATCCAATAAGGTTAGGACAAGTGTCAATGTAATTTTGAATTATTATAATTTTCTTTTAACCTTGAATTACCCTATTTACCTTTAACCGTAGTAAATAAAAATTACCGTAGTTACTATTCATAATATCAAAAAAATAAAAGTAACCTATTAACATAATTTGGACCCACTGATTCCAAATATGGAATCCATTTTTCAAAATTCAAAACACATAAGATGAATTAATTATTTTAAAATTAATCCTGTTGTTAAGAGAATGGGTTTTAAAAGTTAAAACATTGCCAAAGATTGAAATGTTTTTACCTATGAATTCAATGTAAAAATAATGATAATGACATAAATTATATTAAATGATAGAAATATATTCTATTTATACTTTAAAAACATTCAATATTATAATTTAACCATATAAAGTATTGCGATGAAAAAAAGTTGTTTTTAATTAAAATATAGCGTGTTTTTACTATTCATTAAAATATGAAAGTTATCAGAATAATCTGAAAAATTTATCCAAAGTAGATTTTTATATCCTAATTCTAAAGAAGAATTTTATTTTGTCAAATTGAACTTATAAACTTGTCAAAACTAGATTTAATGTGGGTGCGCCATCAAAAGGCGGTAAAATTTCATTTTTTGAAAAATACTTATTTTACCCAAAAAAACTGATTTTGTTTTCATACCTTATTCTAGAAAATGCATAAGATGAATTAAAATGTTATAGAATTCAAAATTCAGTTAATACTATTCATAACGGCTAGTATTATAATTTATCGTTGTTTAGTGAAACTCAGTATTGCATACGACGCAAGCTATCGAGGAATGCCGCGGTTGCGTGTAAAGCAAGACAAGCTACTGTTGTGTGTAGTGAAAGATTCCTTTGATGATTTATATAACATAAAAACAAAATATTTCTCATAAAAGTCTTAGGTGTTACATTCTACCCCCTTAAAAAGAATTTCGCCCTCGAAATTCGTTACTTCGTAACAAACAGATGAGGATACCTCTCCCTCATCATATGCTCAAGTTCCCATGTATCTTCTTCTAATTGGTGGGTCCTACATTAAACATTCACCAAGCGGGTGGTCTTGTTCCGTAGGAGTTTTTCGCTATGATCCAAAATCTCTATCGGCTATTCTTCATAAGAAAGATCTTGTTCCAGCGGTACAAATTCTGAGTTGAGTACATGTGAAGGATTAGGTATGTACTTTTTCGGGAGAGATACATGGAACACATTGTGAACTTGAGAGAGATTCGGTGGAATTTCCAATCGGTAAGCTACCTTCCCAACACGATCCAGAATTTCAAAAGGACCAATATATCTATGGCTCAACTTTCCCTTCATTCCAAATCTCATTACTATTTTCCAAGGAGATATTCGTAAGAACACTTTATCACCCACTTCAAACTCTAGGTATTTTCTTCGGTTGTCGGCATAAATTTTTTGTCGACTCTGAGCTGCTCTTATTTGTTGTTGAATAGATCTAACCTTTTGTGCCATTTCATCAACAAGATCAGGTCCTAATAGCTTTCTTTCCCCAACTTCATCCCAGCAAGTTGGAGTCCTGCATTTCTTTCCATAGAGAGCTTCATAAAGAGCCATCTGAATACTGGAGTGAAAGCTATTATTATAAGAAAATTCCACCAAAGCAAGGTGTTGATCCCAACCACATTTGAAATCCATAGAGCAAGATCTCAACATATCTTCTAGTGTTTGAATTTTCCTCTCAGATTGACCATCTGTCTGAGGATGAAAATCAGGGCTGAAACTCAACTCTGTATCTAGAGTATGCTGAAGACATCGCCAGAACATTGAGGTAAGCCTCGGATCCCGATCAGATATAATAGAAAGTGGTACTCCATGAAATCTTACCACTTCCTTTACATATATCCTGGAAAGCTGATCTAGAGAGAAATCCTATCTAATAGAAATGAAGTGTGCAGACTTTGTAAGATGATCAAATATGACCCAGATAGCATTATTGCCTTTGGATGTTTAAAGAAGTCTAGTGACAAAGTCCATAGTGATGTTTTCCCATTTCCATTCAGGTATGGGTAATGGTTGTAACATCCCATTAGACTTCTATCTCTCAGCTTTAACTTGCTGAAAAACCAAGCATCGAGAGACATATTCAGCAATATCTCTTTTCATGCCATCCCACCAGAAGTACTCTTTCAGGTCCCTATACATCTTCGTGCTTCCAGGATGAATAGATAATGAAGAACTATGAGCCTCATCCAGCAGCTCCTTCTTTAATTCGGGGATGGGAGGAACACAAACCCGATTCCTGAACATTATTATCCCATCACAATCAAGGTTGAATTCAAGAACATTTATCACCTTCTTTTGTAACTCGAAATCTTCTTTCTCCGGCTCTTTAATCTTCACATGTATAGATGGTTGAACATTCATTTGATAAAGATACAATTTTCCCCTTTCATTATAATTCCAAGATCCATACTTTGTAAATACAAAAATATTGGATCTTTTGTGATCCTCATCATGGATTAGCTATCATGGTCTTGTCGACTTAATGCATCCACCACCTTGTTTGCTTTCCCAGGGTGGTAATGAATTGAGCAGTAGTAATCCTTAATCAGCTCCAACCATCTTCTTTGGCGCATATTCAGATCCTTTTGTGTGAAAATATACTTTAAACATTTATGATCAGTATAAATATCACACCTTTCTCCATAAAGATAATTCCTTCAAATATTTAATGCAAAGATCACCATAACTAACTCCAAATCATGAGTTGGGTAATTTTGCTCATGGATTTTCAACTGTCGTGAGGCATAAACTATCACCATATCATTTTCATAAGAACACACCCTAATCCCTTCTTCGATGCATCATTGTAGATCACAAACCTTTCTCCACTACAAGGCAGTCTGAGCATAGGTGCACTGGATAACCTTCTATTTAGCTCTTTGAAATTTTCTCCACATTCCTCCGTCCAAACAAACTTAACTCCTTTTTGAGTTAACTTGGTGAGTGGGTTAGATAAACTTAAAAAATATTTCACAAAACGTCAGTAATATCCAGCCAAACCAAGAAAACTTCGGATCTCAGTTACTGTTGTTGGTCTCGACCATCTTTCGATAACCTCTGTTTTTGCTGGATCTACAGATATCCCCTATTTTGAGATTATGTGACCCAAAAATGCAACTTTTTGAAGCCAAAATTCACACTTGGTAAATTTGGCATAAAGCTTCTCCTTTCTTAGAGTCTTTAATACAATTCTCAAGTGATC
The DNA here is from genome assembly GCA_963277665.1 of Viscum album. Classification (NCBI taxonomy): domain Eukaryota; kingdom Viridiplantae; phylum Streptophyta; class Magnoliopsida; order Santalales; family Viscaceae; genus Viscum; species Viscum album. The sequence goes on from OY728141.1 coordinate 1,721,627,393, forward strand.
TTCATGTTCTTCCTTTCTCTTTTAATAGACAATAATATCATCTATAAAGACCACCACAAACTGATCTAGATAGTCTCTAAAGACTCTATTAATCAGATCCATGAAGATAGCAGGGGAATTAGTAAGACCAAATGGAATCACTATAAATTCATAGTGTCCATACCTTGTACGGAAAGCCGTCTTTGGTATATCTTCCCTTTTGACCCTTAGTTGATGATACCCTGAACGAAGATCAATCTTGGAAAAGTATTGAGCTCCACGTAGTTGTTCAAATAGGTCATCAATGCGTGTGAGAGGATATTTGTTCTTAATAGTGATCTTGTTAAGTTCTCGATAATCAATACAGAGTCTCATTGATCCATCTTTCTTCTTAACAAACAGAACAGGTGCTCCCCAAGGTGACGCCCTAGGGCGTATGAATCCTTTATCAAGATTCTCTTGGAGTTGCTTCTTCAATTACTGCAACACAATTGGGGCCATTCTATAAGGTGTTTTTGAAATAGGCAAAGCACATGGTATGAGTTCTATTGAAAAATAAACTTCACGATTTGGTGGAAGAATTGGAAATTCCTCTGGAAAGACATCGTCAAACTCCCGTACAATGGGCATATTCTTAATCGTGAGTTTCTCACCAACCATTTGAGATAAATAACCTTCATTTAGTGGGATCAAGACCCATAAGATGGAAGAAATTTCCACTGGAATGTTATGTTCATCCTTGCATCGATAGATGATCATAGATTGATCTGGAATATGAAATGTGACTTCCCTTCTTTGCAAATTGATATGATCTCCATATATAGAATTCCAATCCATGCTAAGAGTCACATAAAATTCCACTATAGGAAGGATCACAAGATTTGAAGGAAGCACTTTCCCACAAACTTCAATCGGAGAAGAATTATAAACTTTTGATGCGACCGTTGTGCCATTAGGAGTTGTCACAGCCAACTAAACATCTAATTGTTGAGGTAATATGGTGATACCCTTAGAAAATTCTTCTGAAATTAAAGAGTGGGTGGATCCAGAATCAAATAAAACATTTGCTACTTTAGAGGGGATGGTAAGTGTACCTCTCACCACTTTGTTGTCGTACTCCACATCACCGATAGTAATCGAATATGACATTACATTGTCTTTGGACTTAAGAGTTTGTTGACGTCGATCATCATCCTCAACCCTTGGATTTGGGCATTGATTGGCACAATGACCCATTTCCTTGCACTTGAAACATTCATGTGTAGTAGGTTCATTCTGTGTATCACTTCCTTTGTTTGCATCATTAGAAATCTTCTTACCATTATTTCGACATTCAATTGCCCGATGACCTTCTTTTCCACACTTATAACATTTTCTTGTCCCATTAAGACAATTTCCTCCATGTTTCTTTCCACACATTGAGCATAAGAAAAAACTCATCTTCTTTTCAGTGTGGTCTTTATATTTTCCTTTTAATTCCATTTTCCTCTTCTTATCAAACCCATGTGACTGATGGGTTACACCAATCTCCATCTCAACCTTGAGAGCACATCGAAAAATTTCCTCGTAGCTATTGAAGTCCCTTATGGCTAACGCCCTTCGAAAAATTGGTTTTAAGCCACTAAAGAATAGATCGATCTTACTCTCAGGTTGGATAATAATTCCGGAAGTGTACCTTGTAAGACTTGTAAAATTTGCTTCGTAGGTACCAACGAATTCATCATCCTTTTGCTCTAGTTCAAGAAAATCCTTCTCCATCTTTGTTCGAAGAATACGAGGGAAATACTTATTGAAAAATATGTTCTTGAACTCATCCCATTACATGGAATAAATTTCATCCCTTTGCCTTGTATTCTTAATAACATCCCACCATTGATCAGCATCACCTTACAAACGATATACTGCTAAGATGAATTTATCATGTTCAGAACATTGAAGAACTGAAAATATCTTTTCAGTGGTACTGATCCATTATTCAGCCACTAATGGATCAGAAGACCCACTGAATGAAGGTGGATGCTGCCTCATGAAGGATTTGACATAATGTTGCTCCTCCCTTTGCTCATTTGGAAGCCCATCATGGTTAACAGCTTGAGAATGTTGTGTGAGCATGGATACAAGATTTTTCATTCCAACTCCCATAACGTTTGGTTGCTCAGGGGGACAATCATTGGATTGCCCGTCGTATTCCGTATTAACACGGTTTCTTCGAGTTCCAGTCATTGACTAAAACCAATAAGAATAGTGTGAGAAACACTAATTATAATAGGAAAACCACATAATCAAGAATAAAATTTCACACTTAAGGTCTTATCATAGGTTGTTCATGGCCATTTCTAAAACACTAATATTGTGTTCTATGCTTAGACATATCCTTAGGTTTCTTAATAAGGCTTTCACATCCTAGTTTCCAAAGGTTGACTATACCTTTCCTCTGATACCAACTATAACGACCCATACATTACACACACGGTTAAAACTTCAAAATTGAAGCATACTTATTACAACATATAACAAAACCATGAAAGGACCATATAGGTATAGTGTCTTTAGAAACTGGGAAACATAAACAACTCGTTCATAAAGCATCTACATTGTCTTCCATTTATTTTATCATATCTATAGTCCCCTTTTGGCATATCTTACTTAATAATAATCTTCCTGACCTAGGGAAAGAAAACATACAAAATAGTGATCTCAAATGCTCTGGAAGGGTAAAAAAAGAAATATCAATCACATCAAATTTATAAGAACATAACATTTTGGAAATCTTACCCTGAAAAAGAGATCATAATTTCATAACATGGGATAAATCATGTTTGTGAAATGTAATCCCAATAATCATAACTTAAAACATGAAACTTTGTGTCATGCACACATAATCATATAGAATCATTTCTTATTAGTCAAGACTCATAGCCAAGACTATCTTAGTGGACAAAGTCCATTTCTGAACCGAATTCACTCCTCATTTTAGTCCTATTTTTCTGAACCGGTTTAACCTGCCGTTCCAGCCGTGTTTATCTCATGAGATAAAAAATATTTACCCAATGCATTGGAGGGAGATATAGGTCCCACCCATCTCATAATTTTACAATTATTATGTGTGCCACAAAATCATAAACCATACATCATAGCATAACCCATGTAATAAAAATGGAAATCTTAAACATCATGACATCATAAAAAAATTCATATAAGATAAAGGAATTCATAAAAATATTTCCGTCACAAAATAATCAAATAAATATAATAATAGTGATAGAAACAGAAACCTATATTATCTTAGATGGAAAATAATTTTGATAAAACACATGAACTCCATTCCTGAGGAAAATATCCTTTATTCTTCAAAAACACTTTTCCTTTATTAACATGTCATACAATTCTAAACTAAAATAAGTTGATTAAAAATAAACTTGAAAACATGTAAAGGGAGCTTCTTGGAAATAATGTTTTAAAAATCCATTCATGCTGTATAAGTTAAAAAAACATTCTTCTCATACTTTTTTTGGAAATGTCAAAAAGTACCTCGTACGAAAAATGACAAAAGATTCCTTTAATATCTTTTACTAAAAACTCACCGAAGGGTAAAATTGGATTTAAAAAATTGTAGGTGGATGGAAATAATATTACATATTGAGGAAACATGGATGTGGATGATAAAATACACCCCAGTAAATTCCAAAGTATAAACAATCTCGGATAAAAATGAGATTGTGATATTTCCCTTACCCCAGGTCCGATATGCTTTGTCCGTGTCCGAACCTCTTGTATAATGATTTAAATAATTTCATTGACTTATTAAAGAATCATAATAATTGTAATGATACAATATATGGTCATTTTCTTTGCTTCTTATTAGTAATATTTCATTACTACTTATTATTCAGATGTTTATTACTTTTTGTTCTTATGTGTGTTTTGTCGAATAAATTCTTATTACTATTTATAGGATATAGATACATCATTTACAGAATGGTATTAGTGTAATATATATCAAATTAATTCATTAAATTCATTTATAGAATCATTATTCAATGAAGATCATATAGAACGAGTCACATCACATCGTGGAGACGGTAGGCTGTACGTACGCACGAGTGATGATATTGTTCCCATGATCGTGGAATTGTATTTAAGTTTATGTATACTATTTCAGAATCAATATCACTTTACAATAATCATATATAGTAATTCTTTACACCATTATACCCATCCAGGTAAGGTGGTGGTGGAAAACAGATTACACCACGGTGTGGAGACGGTATTCCGTATGTACGCACGCACAATGATTTCATTTTCCGTAGGATGGATAAGAGGTGAAATAGGGTTGTTTCATATTTATAATAACATATCAGTATATGAAGAATACTGATGTTATTACTTCATAATGAAACAACTAAATAAGAGGGATTATAAGAAGAATGGCACTTGAAGAAAATGGTAGAAGGTATTACCTCTTTCTCTAGGTCCCTCCTTTAAACGTTCTCTTAAGGCACTAGAGTTGGTATTTTGATAAGACCCGTACCTCTAGTAGGTTTCTAAGGAAGTGGGGAAGTACAATGGGCAGGGTTTGGCCGATATTGAAGGCTCAAATTGGTGTGAGGAGGAGAGGGAGGAGGTGCCCTTTTATAAGGGAGGGGAGGGGCACCTTTGGAAAGTGTGGAAATATTATTTTATTATAAACTTTTCTTTGGTTTAAAAAGGTCCAAAAATCATTAAAGAGGAATATAAGATGACTCATAGTCTAAATAAAATCATCCAATCAGAATTGGACATGTTTTGGAAAATAGTTTAATCATTATAATCTTATTTATTTAAATCATTTATTAATGAGGTAAATACTTCATCATTATTGTTACATAAGTAATTTAATTTATTTGGTGTGTAAAAATTATAAAAAAATATAATTACGTAGGAAATATTTTTATCTTTTCAATGAATATTTATAGTCGAAAATATAATATATATAACCCATTATAAAAATTAATTACTAAAAGAGTTTTGTTAATGTCAATTTTGTCTTTACACTAAATTAATTAATCCAAATTGTCATTGTCACTACCAAGTGGCTCAATGGGGTCCCAAAATCGACCCAAGGATGCCCATCATCGGACACTACTCATAAAATAAGCTTAGGACAAATGTCAAGGTAATTTTTAATTATTATAATATTCTTTTAACCTTGAATTACCCTATTTACCTTTAACCGTAGTAAATAAAAATTACCAAAGTTCCTATTCATAATATCAAAAAAATAAAACTAACCTATTAACATTATTTGGACCCACTGATTCCAAATATGGAATCCATTTTTCAAAATTCAAAACACAGAAGTTGCATTAATTAATTTAAAATTAATCCCGTTGTTAAGAAAACGGGTTTTAAAAGTTAAAACATTGCCAAAGATTGAAATGTTTTTACCTATGAATTCAATGTAAAAATAATGCTAATGACATAGATTATATTAAATGGTAAAAATATATTCTATTTATACTTAAAAAACATTCAATATTATAATTTAACCATATAAAGTGTTGTGATGAAAAAAAGTTGTTTTTAATTAAAATATAGCGTGTTTTTACTATTCATTAAAATATGAAAGTTATAAGAATAATATGAAAATTTTATCCAAAGTAAATTTTTATATCCTGATTCTAAATAAGAATTTTATTTTGTCAAATTGAACTTATAAAATTGTCAAAAACTATATTTAATGTGGGTACGCCATCAAAAGGCGGTAAAACCACATTTTTTGAAAAATACTTCTTTTATCCAAAAAAACTGATTTTGTTTTCTTACCTTATTCTAGAAAATGTATAAGATGAATTAAAATGTTATAAAATTCAAAATTCAGTTAATACTATTCATAACAGCTAGTATTATAATATATCGTTGTTTAGTGAAACTCGGTATTGCGTACGACGCAAGCTATCGAGGAAGGATGCAGTTGCGTGTAAAGCAAGCCAAGATAGTGTTGTGGGTAGTGAAATATTCCTTTGATGATTTATATAACATAAAAATAAAATATTTCTCATAAAATTCTCGGGTGATTCAAAGTAGCACTTGGGTTTCTTCACAAAACTACTTAGACTTACTCAATGGTTGTCTAAATTGAATGATTATGAAGAGAACTATGATGTTACATGAGTGATACATTGGATCTATATGATATTACTTGTATGGAATTAATGATAAGAAGATATTAAATTATTCCAAGGCTGATATGTAGATTCCTATATATAATACCTTAGATGGTCCAAAGAGAATTTATTTTATTCAATGACTTGGGTGATAATCATGTTACGTTATAGAATGAATTGTATATAATCTTAGGGAATTGGGTTTATAGTATATCTTGAGAGATATTTGGTTTAATAATGTGGGGTTACGAGGATAGGATATAGTTTCCAACCTTTTTAAACAACCTTTCTTCCATTCAAAAGAACATACATGGATTTGGTCAATACATTAATAACATGACGACCTTGCATCATTTAGTTTATCATGTTTAAATTTTCATAACACTTATTCATCCCTTATTTTAATATTATTATCTGAGGACAACTTGTCTACATGGCTCAAATATGAAACTATAATGAAAATAAATCATATTTAATAAATAATTAGAGACATTTTAACTTAGGCTGAGTATTTATATTGGTTAATTGAGTTTTACTCACATTGTATCCAGGATACCGAATAGTACCCAGACAGACTTCATGAATACAGGTAGGGACAAAGGTAAGTACCCATTTATGGAAGCATGATTTTCTATACTAGGATATAGTTCAAAATTAGAGGACCAAGACTATGCTCGAGATTCTAATGGGGTATTTTTTTTGGTATTTCTTTGTACTTTTGTATTGTATTCATTGCGTATTATTATTTAAATTATCCCCTTGTATCCCCCATTTTTCACTACTTCCTAACATAAAATCATTTTGTATGTGCTACCGGATGTGGTTATACTTATGTTTTAGGCCTATCTGTTTATAGTTATCTGGGTTTCCACATATTCTATTTTCATTATTTCTATTTACACTAATTTATATGTTATATCACCAATTAATGTCACTATGATCTTGAGGGTATAATCTCCCAACCATATCATCATAGAACCTCTCAAATATTTATAAACCTCTTGAATACATGGTTGTGCTATTGAATTCATAAATCCAACCCGGATCGGTTACATATGAGTGAACTAGGTCTAGGACAAAACAAGTAACACATCAGAACTCTATACCTTGTGGGGACATTGTAGTATTCTCACTAGATTTCTTGAGGATTGTAAGTAATATTTTTCCATCCTTGTGTATATTTCTTGATCAATTGGACATATTTAGTCATACTAATATTATTGAGCCAATGTAGGTAAAACTAAGGCTTGTGGTGGTTGATTTATCACATGGGTGTTCTTTATCATTTATTGTTTTCATGTAATACACCTGTAATACTTGTGCACACTTTTTATGGATGTATTGGGGGTGTACTAATGGATTTTATTACTGGCACCTGATAATTTTATCTTGATGCATGTAAATAATTAATGTATAGGGATCAAAGAATGGGAAATGGGCTGTTGGAAGATAGCTAGTTTGTTGATCATGGAGCTTGTAGTAGCATGATGGAAGACTTTGGAAGATTACCTAATGGGTTTATTTATTAACTTGGTTACAATTTTACTCTGGTTTGGAAAGCCTCATGAAGATATGAATTTATTTATTTTATTTATTTTTATAAAAGAAGATACATCTGATATTAAATTATGATATTTTATCTTCCTATAATATTACTATAGTTTAATATCTTATTTAGATATTATTTGTGAAAGGATATGCAACTTAGCATATAGTATCCCCACTGACAACATTCTATCCCTCACTAATTGTTAGTATGACCTTATGTATAATAAGGTGTTTATGAGGTCTTTTGAATCTCAAGATTAGTTCTAATTGTTTGGTTTGGGGTGTTATAATTCTAACTAGCTATATGATCCAATTATTATCATTGAAAAACATTGGTTCATGGAGGTGGTGGTCCACATAAATGCGCAAACTATGTTTTATTTTCCAATAAGATGGAAAAGTAGATGATAAATAGATATTCAATGATAATAAAATTTCATTATATTGAATATAATAATGTTATTATATCATCCTATTTACGATAAAACTTTATGATATAGAGGACGAAATAAAATTAGTGAAATCAGTTTAGAGTTATACCTCATCTTTGGCAACCCGCCTTCAACAGAAACACTTATCCTTGTTAGGATGTTATTTGGGTAAGACTAGATGATCTATGATGATTATGAGGAATCAAGGATGTTATTTAGATATATATTGTATGTACTAAATTTCTCATTATGTGTGAGGAAGATAGGATAGGTTGTTCTCTTTTATAAGTGAGGTGACTGACACACTTGTAATTATTGTGAACATCAAAATAATAGATGTTAAATTATGGAAACCTGGAATTAAATTGGATGTATTTATATATTAGGATGATAATGGGTTAAAATTAAGTCTAAAAATATATTTTATACAATTTTTAGGTTATTTTAACACTTATGTATTTAGTTTAACCCCTTATCAACAACTTTTAACATTAACAATTATAAATAAATTCTCAATCGTTATGGGAAAAGAAAGTAATTTAGAAAATACTTAGTAAAATATATAATAACCATTCATAAAAGTAATGAAAACTTTATATCAACTAGAGTAAATATAAAATATATACAACTTTACATTGATACATACTTAAATTTATAACATTAAATACCATTTAAAATAATTTTCATTACTATTCACCTAATTTAACATAAAAGGAAACATGAAATAAAAGTAAATCAAATATAAAATCTTCATTCATCACATTTAAAATTCAGCTATCCATTAATTTTTGGTAAACCATAACTAATCCAAAATATGTTAGTTTTAATAATTTTTAAATCATTCATTTGATTTTTTTTGCAGATTAGAAAAGCATTGCTTCATCGTTACTTAAGGAATCAAGGAAATTACACTATCATTAAAAAGTAAAATAATTTAGTGATATAATAATAATTTATTACACCTAAAAATAACAATTTAAAATAATTTATTTATTTTTTTATCCCAATAAAATATTATGAGAGATATTAAAAGAAATAGAGTGGAATTTTGTAATTTCTCTTAATAGAAAATAGTAAAATGGACACAGTCAATGTCATGTGGAACAAAAAATAATCCAACATAATGCCTAATATGAGAAGCATAAAATTCAATCCACCTATAATATTTAGGATCATATTTTTTGTCCTTGCCACAATGTATTTACATTAAATAACATGATTTTCACATTACCCTACTGATATCTTCCATGGTTAATATTCATAATGAATAAAACTAGATTTATACATGTTTCTAAATTTTAAACACATAATTTAAAATATGAAAACCATGTTTCAATATTTTGTTTATATATTTTTCATTAATTTCCTTTAATATATGATTGAAAAACCCATGAAATTGTTTTTAGAAAAATTTCATTTTAAGCAAAACAAATCTGTATATCAACATATTCTGTAATGTAGATTCATATAGAATTAATTATATAAATTTTAATAATTTTTTATTATGAAACAGAAAAAATAAATCCATAATAGTGTGGGAATTTTATATTAACGATATAATGAAAATAAATGATAGTTTTACTAAAATTGAAAATTTTAACTATTCATTCCAAAATCAAATTTTTTAGAAAAATTAAAAAATAATAAAATTAATATAATTTTGAAATGATGATTTCCAAAATGATGAAATTTTTTAAAATAACATATCTAAAAGTTTCAGAAGTAAATATAATTTTAGTGAAAAAATTCAATAAAAATATTTTTTTTTATAAAAATGAATTTTTAAAGAATATAATGACTTTATCCTCGTTCCTTACTTATTTGACACAAGGAAATGTACTTTACTTAATTTTATTGTATATATAGCTTTCTTGTTTCCAATAATCATTTATAAATAGTGATTAATTTAATCTATTAAGTTAAAAAACGTTTCACACAAAAAAATTGTTTTATGAAGAATACATATTTTACATGTAAATGACTTTATATTTATTTATAACTAATTGATAATAATTATATGATTTATTAATCATTTTATTAAAGAAAAATATTCTACATATATCTTATAATTTAGTTACTCATATTCATACTTTCCAATTTAATGACTAGGTCATAATTATCACATTTAAAACCAATATTATAGTTGTATATAATGGTTCATTAAATCTTGGACATCCATGTGGTACACACTATCAAAAATAGTATTCATTTAAAGGATAATTATAGAATCAAATATTTGGGTTCTATATCATACCATCTCCCTCTAAATATAATTATAAAAAAATAACAGAAACATAAAATATAATGTTAGGATAATTTTTTTAAAAATAACCACTCATCCTAATTATAATAATTATTAGTTGGAGTAGAGTACTAAAGAGAGGTGTGAATTGAGTATATATAAAATTTTTGGTTATAAATTTCACTTAAAAATATTCTCCAATAAAAATGAATAGAAGCCAGTTAATCAAGGTAATACGGTTCTAATAGTTTGACTGTTAAAACAACTTCTCAGAAGATTGATTAATTCTTAGTAAAATCAATGTGAGATGTTGATATAAATTTTGAAGTTACTCTATTAATGAGAAATAGTTAAAACATCTATTAAAGAATAACTATCAAAGTAAAGTCTAGTTTTATGAAATATAAAGTATAAAAGAGAAAAACTAAATTAAAAGACATAGTAGACGAAACAAGTGGTTCAGTCTCAGGCCAAGACTTAATCCACTCTACTTGGTGATCACCTACCACCAAGTTGTATATATAGAAAAATTTTTGATCCACACCCTAGATCCGAGTAAAACAACAGTACATAGACTGCCATGGTCACACAACCTCTACCATAGTTCTACATGGTAAAAATGAACAACCATGTCACGCATAACCTCTTCCAGAGTTATGAATTGGTGAAGCAAAAATTCGAATAATATTGGAGAGAGGATGTCTTGTATCCTCTAGTTTAATGTAAGAGATAGTGAATGTTATAATACAGATACACACAATGCTCAAAAATTAGTAAATAAAGTACATCATAGAGAAAATATGATGAGAAGGGGATATAATTGATCTGAGTGTTTACTATATAGAAATAGAGTTTTAGGATGTCATATATGTGATTTTATAGTTCTCTTGTGAAAAAAGAGTATCGAATGTATGGTGGTCTGGTTTCCAGTTCGATGAAGTAAGCTGTGAAGGTCGTGTTATTCATTGAGTTGGTACTGCAAAGATGTTCGAGGCTCTGATATATAGTAGTTTAGCCTTTAGGGATCGTAAGTGATTCGTGTGTTCTTTAGTTTTATGTTGTTGAATGCATGAGTTCTCTTTTCTAACACTCTCTTCTCTTTATCTCTTGATCCATGATTATCATCCTTTTAATTAAGGGTGTACATGTTAGAGCTGACACGATGCAAGTATTATGAACCTAATACCTCGTACTGTCGGGAATCATGTCTAAAAAGAAACATTAATATTTTCAGTTCCATTAAATAACTTGAATATGACTATTAAAATTAAATTAAAAACGACAAAACAGATTAAATAATGATGTAACAGTTTGTCTTGGAATAATATCACTTGGAAACAATGACTTCTCCTTTGCCTTTGATCAGTGAGGTAGTCCCGGTGCCACAACTACGTTGAAATCTAGAACCGGTAGTACTGATGTAGTGTTAGGATTACAGTGTCTCTAGAAGCAGTGTCTAGTCCTTTTTTAAAACATTGAATAGTGTTCTAGTCACGGTTTCAGGAGTACGATGTGTAGGTTAAGGTTTCAGGGTTATGATGTCAGGGTCACGGTATCACAGTCATAGTGTCTTGGTCACGGTATCAGGGTTATAGTGTCAGGGACTTGCCCAAAATCTTGAACCAGTGTCTGACTTACAGTTTCTCAGACTTAGACAAATATCTGTACATATTTTTAAGCAGTAATATTCACAGAATTAATTAAAATTAATTATTGGTATAAGAACAAAAATTGAACAAGATTAAGCATAACTTGTGAGATTATGAATTAGAACTTGTAAGAATGAAATCATAATAAGACCAATATACTTGAAACACTATTTACATATGATTAGCACAATTTACATGTTTTTTATGAGTTGTGAGCATTAAAAAATGATCAAACCAGAGGAGTCCAATAATATCCGCCTTTTTATGACCACAAATCATGGCATGAATAAACTATCAAAAAGTGAATAAATCCATTCTTATTTCTCCCCCTTTTGGGATTATCAAAAAGAAAATAAGAACCAAAAAATAAGAATAAAATAAATGTAAGGCTAAAATCAAACATCAATAAGACACATTTCATTAAAAAATAAGATAGAATCCAATACAAAAAATGGACAAAAAGAAAAAATAGAAGGCATTTCTATGAAATAAAGATCCTTCACTTCTATTTAGAGGCATTATAATTCTCTTTTCTCTTGGCAGAATTAGTAGGAGGGACCATAGGAGTAGAAGCGGAGGTGGTAGCTGAGAGTGATCTAATGGTGAGAGAATGAAGATGCACACCTTCAAAGAACAGAAGGTGCAAGAGTGGGTTTGATCGAAGACTAAGGAAATGATTTCTCAGGAATGATAGGACTAATCTAGTTCAGAGCCTAAGAGACATACATGGCAGGAGGATAAAAGGCATACAATGAAGGAGAGGTGGAACCAGGCCTCAAGGGACCAGCTGTAGAAGCCACTATAGTAGTGATTTTCACATAGATATAGGGTTTTATAAAATTGATGAAATCAGTGATTAACTCATATCCATATTCAAAATCCATTTAAAATCATCTTTATTCTCAATAAACTTCTCCAAGGTAGTTGTGAACTCATTCATTATCTAAACTTGGTCCTTAAACGCTTGAGTCACAGGAGGCATTTTTGAAATTTTCAGTAAGATACATGAAATTAATTTTCAATTGATGCTTTGTATAAATACTTTTGAAGTATGAATACACCTTCTTTTTAATATCATCATAGGCTTTAGAAGCTTCCTTAAATTATAATCAAACCTTTTCATGGACATGTTCACTGTTTTGAAAAATTTTAGAGAGGCCTTCCTAAACAGAGGGACTTTTCATGGATTTAAGATCTTCATAAAAAACCTTTCTTAGAACAACACTTTTTAAAAACTAAGATAATTGATCAGGCATGGCCGATGAGGTAGGATCTGAGATGGCTTCAGATGGTGTAGAAACACTTGTGATAATAGTTTCAATAGAGTACTTGAAAATACAAGGCAATTTATCAATTGAGGATGCCAATTTTTTAATTACTTCTACCAACTTGTCATTATTTGTTATTATTTTCTCAAAAAGAAGACAATATTTGGTCAGATCAGTGCTATAACCTTTTTAGCTATCTTTTGAACATATTCTATGCTGAATTGCGCAAGAGGAGGTTCAACAATTTCCAACTCTTTCTTCAGTTCCTCAACCAAAGACTTTAACAATTTTACTTCCTCACTTAGCTGCCAATTTTCAATTATTACTTATTGAAGTTCATGAAACATCTGAGGTTAAGTATATAATATAAGTTTCTCCAAAATAATTCTATCATCCTGTTCACTTAGATGAGTTACATAAAGAGTTTGAGATTTTAAAATCTTCCCAAAGCCAACCAACATATTTTCACCAAACACCATTAATTCATCATGGCTTACGGAGATTGGAGCTTCTAGTGAAATCTCTAGCTTAGAAACAACAATAGATTCAGTCTCCTTAGTAGGTATAACTATGAGAAGAGAGAAATATTTCAATTGAAAATCTATTTTTATATAGATTCTTCTCATTTGAGCCACTTGAGAGTTTGAGACATCAAAATAGCTAGGGAATTTATACACATTGTCCATAGGACTTGTCTCAACAGTACTTTGAACTTGAGTAGTTTCTAGAATGGGGTTCCCCCCCCTCAATATGTGTATCTCCTTTAAGAGTAAGAGACTTAGTCTCTTACTCTATTTAATGATTTTTATCATAGTTAGGGTCACCCATCTCTATTTTAGCTTTCCAAAAGTCTTGGTTCATTTTATCTTTAGTTGACAAGATTAATTCTGGCTCAAATTTTTCTTCAGGCCTTTCCACATATGCATGACCGTTCTCAAAAAAAAGTTCTCATAGATATTTCTTAGAAACATGTGCTTCTTACAGACTAGATGTAGTACATTTTTATCAAAAAATATTTCTTCGATAATTTTTTCACCAACATGCAATTCGATAACTTGTTGATAATCAAATTGTTGTTTTAGTAAGATGCTATCTTATTCTTACAACCTAGTTTTATCCACATATGAAACTTATGGATCATATGCTTTGTGACTTGAGTATTCCACCAAATCATATGATTCTAGGATTGGGTCACTCTTTTCCTTAGGTCTTGAGGGATTTTCAATGTCATTGAACATTTCATACAACCTTTAATTTTCCTCCACCCATTACTTTTTCCAAGGATTACAATATAAATTCATCATTATGATTGTATTCATTGAGATATAGAACTCATAACCTTCAATGACTTATTCATTCAGGCCAAATAATCATTTAGAAGACAATATTTTAGAGATCAATCTTTAATATAACAAAAAGGTAGACTTTAAAGTTTTCTTGATCAATTCACACTTATGAAGTATAATATACTTACACATATTAATCTTTTGAACATTTTTAAGAAGATGTATCAATAATACATCTTGATACTTAATAGTATAAAACTCCCCTTTTCTTGGACTAATAATATTATTGATAAACTAAATTAGTAACCTTTTCTCACCATCCAACTCAGCAGCAATTTCCCTTATTTTCATCGTATTCCCAGTCAAACTTCCTAGGGCCTCTTCTAAGATAAAAGCATCACTAGGAGGAGGAATACCTCTCTAGTAATCCTAAAATATTCCTTCACGAGTTATCCCTAGGAATCCATCCCATACCCTTGACGAAAAAGTATACCTTTGACCATTAATCCATAAGCACATAATAAATTCATATTTAGTATTGAATGAAAACTGGACATACAGATAAAATTGATAAATAAGTTTTGGATAAATGGGTTTTTTTCCTTAGTAAACCAATCCAACAAACCTTATTCAATCAGAACATTCAAGAGAAGTGGCATACTTGACAGTATCCAATTCAGACATACTTTCATTTCAGGCACAACTATTCTATATAAAAGACTAGGATTCAACTATCCTTATGGTGCAATTCAGAGTACCATTCTTGATTTCTTATGAGACCTTTACTTCATAGGAGTCAAAAAATAGAATCTCTTCATACTATTACATGATAGTAGAGGCTTTCCTAAATCGTGACATGTTAAAGAGGATCCTTTTCTATTTAATTATAACCACCTAAATCAGCATCAAAATAGCTGAAGAACTCAAATGATTATCCTCTAGGATAGATCATTCCAATATTGGGTGTAAGTTTGAGATATTTGAAAATCCTTTTAAAAACATTTGAATGATACTCATTAGGGTTCACTGGAATGCGAGCACACATACAAACACTAGAGATAATATCATGTCAACTCGAAGTTAAGTAGGGTAAACTTCCAATAATTACTCCATAAGTGGTTTGATCAACTGATTTTCCATATTCATCAAGATCCAACATACAAGTTGTAGTCATTGGAGTATCACAACTTTTAGTGATATCCAATCCAAAAAAATTTAGAATATCTTTAGTATATTTACCTTGATTTAAAATAATACAAACTTTTTCTTGAATGATTTGAAATACAAGAAAGAATTTTAGGTCACCCATTATACTAATTTCAAATTAATTTTTCATCATTTTAGAAAACACAATACATAAATAATTTTTAGAAGATCCAAAAATAATATCGTCTACAAAAAAATAAACTACTAAAACATCATTGGAAATTTATTTTATAGAAAATTAGGATCAACTATACCTTTTTTAAAACCTTTGGAAATAATATAATTACTTAATCTATCATAACAAGATCTTGGAGATAGTTTTAAACCATAAAATGCTTTTGATAACTTTAAAACATAATTTGGAAAGTGAGTCTTTGTGAAACCAGGGGGTTGTTCGACAAAAAAATCATCAGCTATATACCCATTTAGGAATTCCATCTTGATATCCATTAGATATTTTTTGAAATTCAAATGTGCTGCATATATAAGAAATATTCTATTGGCTTCCAGTATAGCTATTTGTTCAAAGGTCTCCTCATATTCAATTCATTCTTTTTAACTATAGCCCTGTGCAACAAATCTAGATTTGTTTCGAACTGTGTTACCAGATTTATCTACTTTATTTATAAACACCCACTTAGTGCCTATGGAAAAATTCCTTTGGGTTTATCAAAAAGTTTCAAAACATTGTTCCTTTGAAACTAATTAAGTTCTTCTTCCATATCAATCACCCAAAATTCATCATTGATTGCATCTTGAGGTTTTTAGGTTCAATTTGTGACAAGAAATATTGATGTTCAACCTGATTTCCAGGAGAACCTCTAGTTTTTGTTCCTTTGTCTAAATATCCAACTACAACATCTAAAGGATGACTCTTAAGGGTTTTAGTTGGTCTAGGAAAGGTTGGTCTAGTTATTTTAGGTTTAACGCTTGGTTCTGGTTCATTATGGATTGAATCTAGAGAATTTATAGAATTGTAATTAGTTATAGATTCCTTTAGAGGATGGTTAGAGTGTTTAGCATTAATGTCAAGATTTGACATATCATCCTCAAGATTCTATAAAGAGGTCTTAGGCTCATGTGGATCTATCTCATCAAACTTTACATAAACATATTCCTCCATATATTTAGTTATTTTGTTAAACTAGAGACTTAATATCCTAGAAATATTCCTTCATCACTCTTGGATGAAATTTTTCAAGATTGTCCTTGGTATTAAGGATATAGAATTTGCAACCAGAGAATTTAAAGTTTGTTTCCTTGGGTATTCTATAGTTCCAAAACTCATATAGATTTCTTTTAAAAACATGTCTAATCAAAATTATATTAATAATATAGCATGCTGTGTTTATATCTTTAGCCCAAAAATAAATAGGTGAGTCATATTCACTAAGCATGGTTCTAATATTTATTGCAGGGTCCTATTTCTTTGTTCAACAACTCCATTTGTTTGAGGTGTTTTAGGGGAAGAGAAATTCTGACTATATCTATTTTGTGAGAAAAAGAATTCAAACTCTTGATATTCAGAATCAAAACAATGGTCTATTCTTATAGATTTAATTCTATGTCCACTATGAATTTCTACAATTTCAACATACTTTGTGACATGAGAGAAAGATTCACTTTTGTGAGTCTAGAAGAATATCCAAGTATACCTAGAAAGTCATTTATAAGAACATAAATAGAGTTATTATCATTTAAACTAGAAACTCAAGATGGTCCAAACAAATCTATGTGAACAAACTCCAGAGGTTGAGATGTTGAGACTTATTTATTTGGTTTAAAGGAAATGTTATAATTATTTCCCTTTTGACATGGATTACACACTTTATCATTTTTAAAATCTAGTCTGGGAAGATGTTTGACTAAACTATTTCTAGTTATATTTTTAATGTCGTGAATATAGTAGTGTCTTAGTCTTCTATGCCAATCCCAAGACACTTTTTGAAATACAGTTAAACAAAAAGTATTTTGAGAAAATAAAAAATCCAAGTAAATAGAATATACATTTTCATTTATTAACATAGAAAAAAAAATTTATTTTTAGAATTAAAAAAAATTCAATCATCGTTTTTAAATTTTACATAAAATCCATTACCACATTGTTTTGAAATACTGAGAATATTATATTTTAGTCCATCAAAAAAATGTACTTTAAAAATTAACACTGAGTTAGAGTTACCAATTTGGCCGAGGACAATGATTTTTCCTTTATCATTATCACCAAAAGTTACGTGTCCTCTATAAATCTTTATTAGGTTCGTTAAACGTGAATAGTATCCTATCATGTGTCTTGAACACCCACTTTCCAAATAACATAAACTTTTACAGGATCTCTTCAAATAACTTTCTAACAAAATAGTCAAATAAAAACAAACTTTGGTCCCATATTTGTTTGGGTCCAGTAATATTAGTAACCAATGATTTAAGAACCCATATCTGTCTCATAGGTTTCCTATAAGAATTATGTAATGTTTTTGAGAAATAAACATTATTTAGTCCAGAAAAGCTCGAAATAATAAGGGATTTATCAAATTTTGAACCAGTTGAATGTTTTCCTGAACTAGGAATAATGATGTATGTTTTAGATTTAGAAAAAAAATTATTTTTTTCAAAATTTATTTTACTAGGTTGATAGCCAATACCAGTAGTGTGTTTAGGGGAAAATTTTTTCCTTGAATTTTTACAAAGATATCATTACCATTAGTAACCCTTTCAAGGTACTTTATTAATTTCACATTTTATAGCTTTAATTCATCATTTTCTATGAGTAATTGAGCATTTTTCTCTCTTTCTACAAAAATTTTATATTTAATAGTTGATGTAAGAGAATACTGTCTATTTAAAGACTTACATTTATCTTTTAGTTCATTATATGTCTCTTCAAATATATTTAAAAACTCAAATATTTTTTATTTAGTTATATTTTAAGAATAAATTTCTTCTCAAAAAAATAGGAATTTTGTTTAAGGGATTCTAGGATTACATCATATGTGTTTGTCAAGAAAAAAATATTGGATTTGTTACCTTGTTCATCATCTGAAGACACTAAGTCACTTGAACAGTCCTCAAAATAACATCAAGTTTAATTCATTAATTTTTTATAATTTTTTTCAATGTCCTCATATTTATTTTATACTTGAGCTTGGGACAGTCAACCTTTACATGGCCCTTTCTCTTATATTCATATAATACTATCTCTTCATATTTTTCTTTTCTATTCTAATACCTCTCCCAGCTTCCCTTTTCATCATATCCCACTTTGAAGTTAGGTTGTCTGAAAAATTTCTTCCTTTTGTAAAATTTTGTATAACCTTATGAATAATTGTGCCATCTCATCATCAATATCTGGTGATGATTTTTCACCATTGGAACATTCTATAGAGACTTGTAGTTTCTTCTTTTCTTTATGTTTAGAGGTAGTGGTCTTAAATGCCACATATTTTATTTTGGGTTCATTTTCCTCTCCCTTGTTGAATTTCATATCTTATTCAGACACCATTAGTTTCTTAATGAGTTCTTTGATAGGTAATTTGTTTATGTCACATGAATCTCTAATAGAGACATCATTTCCTCTCCATCTATCTGGTAAGCATCTAAGAATTATCATGACTTTTTCGTTGGCTGTAACTTCTCTTCCCAGAAAGACCATTGCGTTGAAAATTTCATTGAACCTAAAATACATATCATAAATAGGCTAATTAGGATTCATTTTAAATTTATCATACTTAATAGTATAAGTATTAAGTCTTATTTCTTTCACATTAGTGGTTCCCTCTTGTGAAACAGACAAAGTAAGCCAAATTTCATGTGTTGTTTTACATGTAGAAATTATGTTAAATTCCTCATATACTAAAGAGTAGTATAAGGCATTCAAATAATTTTAATTGTTGTTATAAGAAATATTAGTGGGTTATCACTAGTAGTTATATTAGTAGAAGGAATCTTATACTCATCTACAATGGGAGAACAAATTTCAAAACACATACTTTCTAAAAGCATTTTCATCTTGATTTTCTATTGGTAATAATTGGTTCTATTAAAGAATGGAAGTGTGTTTGTTGCAACACCTTCTAGTCCATTATCTATAATTAAAAAATAATTTTCAAGAGATAGAAATTTATAACTAACATTAATTTACATATCTTTAAAGTAGAACTGAAATCATAATTGAAAAGAGTTTAAAACAAATCCTTAACAAGAACAAAAAAACTCTAATACCAAATGTTGGTCGGAGTGGAGGGCTCAAGAGGGGGTGAATGGAGTATATATAAAAATTTATTTTAAAAAGTTCGCTTAAAAATATTCCCAATAAAAAATAATACATGTCAGTCAATAATGGTAATACAGTTATAATAGTTTGACCATTCAAATAACATCTCATTAGTTTGATTAATTCCCAATAATATCAATGTGAGTTATTGATACAAATTTTGAAGTTATTCTAATATGGGATAATAGTTATAACTTTTATCCAAGACTAATTATCAATGTAAAATCTAGTTTTCTAAAATATAATGTTTATGAGAGAAAAATTAAATTAAAAGACACATTGTATAAATAAAGTGGTTCAGCCTCAAGAGAAGGCTTAATACACTCCACTTGGTGATCACCTTCCACCAAGCAGTCCATATAGATAAAAAAAAATATCCCCACCCTAGACGGGGGTAAAACAACAGTACATAGACTGTTTAGGTTAGAAGAACACTACCATAGTTCTATGTGAAAAAATGAACTACCAGGTCACCCTTGACCTCTTCAATAGTCATGCATGGGTGAAGTAAAGAGTAGAATAATATTGGAGAGAGGATATCTTGTATCATCTAGTTTAATGCAGGAGACAATGTGTGTTTTAATATATATACACACACAACTCAAAAATTAGTAAATGCAATACACAACTGAGAAAATATCATGGGAAGGGGTTAGAATTGATTTGAGCGTTTTTCTATGTAGCTCTAGACTTGTAGGATGTCACATATTTGATTTCTAAGTTTTCTTGTGAAAACATAGTATCAAAAGTCCATTGCTCTGGATTCCAGTTCAATTAAGTAAGCTGTGAAGCTCATGTCCCCTTTGAGTTGGTACTGCAAAGATGTTTGAGGCTCTAATCTACAGTAGTTCAGCCTTCAGGGATCGTGAGTGATTCATGTGTTCTTCGGTGGTATGTTGTTGCATGCATGAGTTTTATTTTAAAACACTCGCTTCTCATTATCTCTTGAGCAACACTTATCTTCCTTTTAATTAATAGTATACAAGTTAGATCCAACATGATGCCTATATTCTGCACCTCATACCTCATATTTTTAGGTGAAATGTCTAAAAAGAAAAATTAATAATGTCAGTTCCATTAAATAACTTGAATATTTCCATTATAAATTAAATTGAAAATGACAAAAATGATTAAATAACGGTGTCACAGTTTGTCTTGAAACAATACCACATGGATTTAGTGTCTTCTCTTTTTTCCTTTGATCAGTGAGACAGTCACGGTGCCATAACTTCGTTGATATCTTAGAACCGATATCATAGATATGGTGTTTGGATTACAGTGTCTCTGGTAGTGGTGTCTTGTCTTTTGTTAAAACTTTGAATAGTGTTTGGGTCACATTGTTTGGAGTATAATTTCTAGGTCATAATGTCAGGGTTATGGTGTCAGCATCACGGTATCAGGGTCACGGTGTTTGTGTCATGGTATTAGGGTTACGGTGTGAGGGACTTTGCCAAAATCTAGAACTAGTGTTAGAGTTATGGTTTATCTAATATAGCCAAATATCTATAAACAGTCTAAAGTAGTAATATTGACAGAATAAATTAAACTTAACTATTAGTATAATAAAACATAAAAAACCAAGATTAAGCATAACTTTTGACATTCTAAATTAGAACCAATAAGCATAGAATCATAAGAAGACCAACAAACTTCAAAAATGATTTACACATGACTAACATAATTTATAAGATTTTCATGATTTATGACCATTAAAACATGACTAAATAGTATGATTACAACCATAATTAATACCAAACATATTTAGTGAAATTGACATATGAACCGACTAAAAAGATATGTTATTTTTTCACCACTTAGTGAATATCACCAGGTTAAGCCAAACATAGTAACTAAATTAAGGTATGATTTAAAACTATATAGATTATTTAATATTGTTCCCACCATATTTTTTTTTTGTAATTTTTCATATTTTGTTATCATGTCTTTCTCATTATATGCCTCCTAGAAAATAAGGAATAATGTTTTTTACATAAATAATTATCTACTATTATCCTTATGTCCACATTATAGATAATTTAAATATAATTATAATATAGTTACTCATACCAAATCTTTTACCATGTGTTCAGAAATATCTATAATGAAATATGTATGAGAAAAAATTTATCACTCCTTAATGAAATAACCTAAAAATACATTATAGGTCACTAAATATTATAATTTTATAAATTAAAACATTAAATATAAACACTAAAAATTCATAAAAAATAAAAAATCAATTCTATATTAAAATTCATGCAGGAAATATTTATCTAAAGTCTAATCCAGTTACTAAATTAGATAAAAATTAATATTCAGTGTGATATATGGTATTTATCATCTTCAAAATCATGTTTATACCTATCTTAATAGATTTTTTTAATTGAAAAAAATAAATGAAAAAAATATCACGGTAAATTTCAGGAAACCAAATGCCAATATAAAATAGTAGTTTAAAATTCACATGGAATATAATTTCTATATAACAATATAACTTTTTAAAATAATATTAAATAATTTTCCATTTAACAAAATACATAGGTATGCATAAAAATAGTCATAATTATTCATTTTTATTCTCAAATAGATTAAGAAATCATTAATTAATAAAATAATAAATTATTAGATATATATATATATATATATAAAATTTTACTCCAGATATGTATGAACACCACTGGTTTAGTTGAAACACAAATAGTAACAAAAAGCATTGTAAAAATACCAAATTCTGAAGAGTGTATTTGAAATTTCTCAATATCAAACCAAAATTTGATGATGAATAGTCCTCACGTAAGAGTGAACAACTAAATTACATTTATCTAGTAAAATTGGCTACTAATCATTGATATTGAGTACTTGGTCATCATTTTCACCTAATTTTAGTGAAAATGATCCATTAAAAGATGAAATATTTCATAAAAATTAACATTGTTTAACCTCAATGCATGATATTTAGACTGATAATGATTTTATATTGTAGATAATATTTTTATTCAATAGATTTTTAAAAATATACTACAAGAATTCATATTGGGATGATAGATATTATCAACACAAGAGAATATATCTCAATAATAAACTAAAACTCCTTCCATAGTACTAATAATTAAACCTATCATTAGAATATTTCTATATAGTTCTATATAATTATTATTAATTTCTATAATTAATACTAACTATCCCTTAGTTCAATAAATATTATGAAAAAGTTATTAAATAACCCCAATATATATCAAAACCTACTTAATCAACCTCAAAATATGACTCTTAAGATACTAATTCTTGATATTTTATGATTATATAAATTTTCCCTATAATTATAGAGTCTAATATTTTCCTATAATTAATTTAGTTGATCATTCAAAGAGATAATATCATGTATTCTCATGTACATGAAAATGAGTTCAAATATGGCTTTATATTATAAAATAATTATGTTACTACATTTAAAAATGATAAGTAGTATATATAATTACTTTATAGTATTTTTATGAAATTAATATTACCAAGATCATATAAAGATAAAATGATATATTGAATGATAAATATTGATAGATTGGAATGGGTAGTTTTAGTATCAAAAAATTTTATTACCAATGTTGACTATATAAAAATTGTACCATGAATGACACATTATGTTTCCAGCTATTATACCACCTTACCAAATATGCGAAAAAATAGATCATATATTTATAACACTTTACTAGTTTACATGATTTAGATATCAAACAACATTTATATATTTTTATATTATAAAATCATAGGATCAAACATAATATTTCAGAAATGAGTTTATCTCTAAGATGCACATTTATTTAAGAGAATATATTGATGAGGATCATCCATCTTTAGACCCATATTGATACTAATACCCCTTATATACATTATATTTTAATGATATAACATCCCTTTTATTATGATGGTTAATACTCAATGAAATCAATATAACAACCCTCCTCATTCTTACACATTAAAACATGATTTATTACATAAAATTACACTTTATACAACCAAACAGATTTATAATTCTTATGGATTTTTGAATTAGGTACAAAATATAACCTCTTGAACATGGAATACAACAAAATTATTTAAAACATCCTTAAAATTATTTTATTAAAAACTTCATTAAAATGTTCAAAATACTCCATGGAAGTTAAAATAGTATTGGATAGCCTAGGAACATGCATAATAAAGGGGTGGGGTATAATTATTAGTAATGGAATAAACTTCGAATAAGTGATACATTTTAGACAATACGAATAAATGTTAAGAATAAAAAAATATAAAAGTAAGGAATCATATAACATGGTAATCATAACATGGGAATTATGGTAGAAAGCTAAAACAACAAATCATAAACATTGGTTAATGATAAAACACTAAGACTTAAATGTTGAAAAATTCCCATAAGGGAATTAGGTACACACTTTTCCCAATATTATGTATCATGATACTAAACATTACCCTGTGTATTAGAGAACTATCTAGGAGACCCCATCATAATCATTTCATTATCAGGCTTAAGTGTCCCACAATTAACATATGACATGGATTTATTCACCAACATAATTTATTACACAACCAAGGAATGTGTAATAAATACATTTAAGTCCCTAATAAATAATTATATGTCCATAAAGTTGAATACCATTTATATAATCATTGGTATGGAATCCACTACAAACTTTTTTTGGCTTGCAAAATCATGGTGAAATTTCAACATCATATTGACATTACTTAAAAATTAATAAAAATGGTTGATGAGAGAGAAAAGGGGTCTCTAATTATTTTTAAATCAAATGAGATGTAACACCCAAATATTTCATAGCATGTTATTTTTTCAAAGTAATTCAATAACTTACACTACCCGCAACACCGAGTTCCAGCGCACCACGACTTACCAAACAAGCCGCTCAAAAGCGGTTATGAATAGTATTAACTTAATTTTGAACTTTATATAATCCTTTTAATTTTAGAATCCATATTATTAGTTTCTTAGACATAATTTAAGAACAAATTCATTTTTTTCAGATAAAAGAAGTATTTAAGAAAAAATCAAATTTTACTACATTTAATTGAGAACCCTTTTTAAATACAATATATGAAACTTATATATATTAAATTTGAATAAATAAACTTATTCTTTTTAATGGGGATATACAAATTTACTTTGTGTAAATTTTTCTAATTTTTCCGATAAAGTTCATTTTTTAATGAATAGTGAAAAATATTGTATTTTAATTCAAAAGTGCCTTTTAATCTAATTTATTTATATGGTTAGATAATATTTTTAATGGGTTTTAAAGTTTAATTAGAATATATTTTAACCATTTAATACAATTTTTTATTGGAATTAATTTCACTTTGAAATTGGACAAAACAAGTATCAATCTTTTGAGAGTTATTGTTTCTTAAAAACACGCTATTTGGTTTAACAACGAGAATTAATTTTAAATTATTTACTTCCATGCCTATGTTTTTAATTTATAAAAATATACATAATTTTTTAATTCAGAATATCATATATATCTTAGGCTGAATTTTTGGTATTTTTTTGAAAAACTTCAATTTTTAATGAATAGTGAAAAACACTAAGTTGTTGGTTAAAACCGACTTTTTATTTAAATAATTATTTATTTTATTTAAATTTATTATAGGTAAAAATAGATACATAATACCTATATATGTACAAAATAATTCATTTGAGTCATTTTATGATATGTTTAGATATATAAAAATTTTATTGAACTTTTTACCGTCTTTTACCCACCTCCTAGAAGTATTTGTAAATTTGCATAAATCATAATTTTACCACTTCTGTTAGTTTAATTTAAAAAAACCTAGAGACACGTTTAACATTAGTATGTAAAATTTGGTTCAATAAGATGAAAATAATTTTTGGTGAATAGTAACTTTTGACTTTTATTTACCGCGGTTAATGGTAAATAGGGTAATTCAAGGTAAAAAGAATATTGTAATAATTAACAATTACCTTCAAAAATGTCCTAACCTTATTATATGAGTAATGTCCAACCATGGGAATCCTTGGGTCGATTTGGGGACCCCATGGAGTCACTTATGAATGATAATGACACTTTAGATTAATTAATTTGAATTAAAGTCACAATTGACATAAACAAAAATCTTTTAGTAATTAATTTCAATATGGTGTAATATAAGTAATCATTTTGAAAATAAATATTCATTGGAAAGCTAAAAATATTTCCTAAATCATGGAATTTTTTTTTTAATTTTTAGACATTTAATAAAATAAATTATTTATGACACAATAACAATGCAGTATTTACCTCATTAATAAATGATTTAAATAAATTTGATTATAAATATTAATATAATATCAAAACCATGTCCAATTCTAATTGGATGATTTTATTTATACCAAGATTCATATTATATTTGACCCTAATGATTTTTGGACCTTTATAAACCGAATATCATTATATAATAAAATAATATTTTCACACTTTCTTAAAGAGCCCCTCCTCCCCCTTATAAAAGGAGACCAATTCTATCCAATTCCTCACACCTCTAAATCCTTTAGGATCGTCCAAACTCTTCCAAACTAATCTCCCTACATCCCTCTGCTCCTCCTAGAATCCTTAACTTATGAAAAAGGCACTTTAAGAAGTCTTTTAGGTTCAAGCCAAAGGAAGTTACCCAAATTAAAGGTAACTGTTTCTGTTAACTTCTTTTCTTTTATTTTACTTCTCCAACCCCTAAACTCTTTTTATTACTTTATTTTATAAAAAACCTGTATAAAAAATATACTAGGTTGTTTTTATGAGAATTATTTTAACTACACTTACACACACCTCCATGTAATGGGTGAAGAACATAATGTTTCTATGTGTGGAAAACTAACAACTCATTAAACGATGATTGTTCAATTACCTCCTACCGCCTCTCGTGGAGGAAATTATGGTGGAACTGTATTTATATATGATATATATATTATGTTTATGTTTTCTTAATGATTCTTTATTTTTCTTTTATATCATACCTTAATGGTTTCCATTATGGGTAAACAAGATAATTTCATTTGAGTAAGTGCGGACCACCACCACCTCAAAGTGATATGACTTGTTAATACCCTATGTGGGACGTATAAAGGATGGATTTAATTATATTACATATAATATTATATTGGAATTATAATATTCCTATGTATCATTATGTTTTTATTCCATTTAAATAAGAATTATAAATGAAAGTAGCGTTCATTCATACGTACGACTTACCCTCTCAATGAACGGTGCATTTCATTTTTTACCCCAAAATGATATGTACTGTTATAAATACATGTATATACTAGATATATATGATATATATGATATATAAATAATGAATATAATTATGGTTATAATGAACTTTTGACCATGTGAACAACTTGTAACTATAAGGTGTTCATTTTTGACTCAAGTGCCAAATATCGACAAAACGAACGTTATTAACATAAATGATTACATAGTATTTCTAACATGGTAATAAGTGATATAAACGGAATAATAAAATTGAAAAAGGTTCTTAAGTGAGTAGAAATTTACTTTAGTTTGTTATTCAGGATATTAAAGAATGAACGGGTCAAGTCGGATATGAGGTAAGGGGTTTCATATCTCACTTTTAATTCCATGAGATTTCCATTGTTCACCACTTATTTATTGCATGTGGTGTATTTTTTACAACCACTTGATATATATTATCATGATTATCTTTATATTAATGATATTCTATGATTCATTTGGTGGTTATTGACTATTTTTCATACAACTTGATTGATTACAATGAGGTAAGGGTTAATTTCTCAATCTCTTTATTATTCGAGGTTTTTTTACATAAGTATCTACTAGGACATATTTATTATCCATGTCCATGTTCCATAAAAGAGTTTTCAAAGGGATTATTTTAAGGGAATTTTTACTAAAACATCATTCTAAATGTTTTAAATATTTATTCTTCTAAATCGTTCTCAATAATGTCCATGTTTTTAAAATGGTTTTTAAGGATTTATTTATATGGACATGAATGTTTTTAAAATATTAATTACTTTGAAATGTTTTAATGTAAAATCCCAGGTAAATGAAGAATAAGATATTTTAATATTAATTAATATTTGTGAATTAAATATTAATATTACTTTAAAGGGGACTCTATGTTCGATACTGTACCCGATACGCAACAACAGATTTCTTTGGAATCTTACGTTGCACAGAAATAATATAATATTATTATTTTAAATGGTAGTTAACTCCTAGCCGTTTTATTGGTGGTAATGAATGGATCTAACTAGAATATGATTATGCATATTTGTTAAATCTATTTACATTTATCCAATAAATGTTAGAGGCTTAAAATGTGAATGAATCTAATTTTAAGCATAATTTACATTAAAAGGCCAATTTATCGCCATTTAATGGCGAACCCTATTTAAATATAGTTTTGGTTAATTTAATACATTATAATTGACCATATAAAATCATTATTTATAACTTGGACTAAAAATTTTACTTTGGGTATTTTTTTGGTATTTTTCTGATAAAGTTCATTTTTAATGAATAGTGAAAAATATGGTATTTTAATTCAAAAGTGCCTTTTAATCTAATTTATTTATTTGGTTAGATTATCTTTTTAATTGTTTTTTAAAGTGTAATTAGAATATATATTTCCTATTTAATCCAATTTTGGTCATTGTAATAAATTTCACTTGGAAATTGGACATAATCAAGTATCAATCTTTTGATAGTTATTGTTTCCTAAAAACACACTATTTGTTTTAATATCAGGAATTAAATTTAAAATTAATTAATTCCACTTATATTTTTTGAATTTGAAAAAATAGACATCAATTTTGAATTTGGAATATCAAATATAGCTTCGGATGAATTTTTTGTATTTTTCTGAAAAACAAAATTTTTTGATGAATAGTGAAACCACTTAGGGGTAGTTAAAAAAACTGACTTTTTCATTTAAATGAAAATTTACCACTTCTGTAAATTGAATTTTGAAAATCCGACATACATGGTTATTATTAAGAAGTAATATGTGGTTCAATAAGATGAAAATAATTTTTGGTGAATAGTAATTTTTGACTTTTATTTACCGTGGTTAACAGTAAATAGGGTAATTCAAGGTAAAAATAATATTATAAAAATTAAAATTACCTCAAAACTTGTCGAAACCTTATTGGTTGAGTCATTAACGACCATGGGAATATTTGGGTCGATTTTGGGACCCCATTGAGCCACTTGGGAGTGAAAATGACAATTTAGATCAATTAATTTAAAGTAATGGAAAAATAGACATAAACAAAATTGTTCTAGTAATTAATTTTTATATGGTGTAATATAAGTCGAATTTTTGACTATAAATATTCTTTGGAAAGATAAAAATATTTACTACATCATGGTTTTTTTATTAATTTTTAGACATCAGATAAATTAAATTATTTATGACACAAAAATGATGCAGTATTTACCACATTAATAAATGATTTAAATAAATAAGATTATAATGATTAAATTATTATCCAAAACATGTCTAATTCTGATTGGATGATTTTATTTCGACCATGAGTCATCTTATATTTGACTATAATGATTTGTTGACCATTATAAACCGAATATAATTATATAATAAAATAATGTTTTCACACTATCCTAAAGAGCCCCTCCTCCCCCTTATAAAAGGATACCACATATAACAAATTTTTCACACCTCTCAATCCATTTGGCTCGTCTAAACTCTTCCCAATTAATCTCTCAACATCCCTATACTCCTCCTAGAAGCCTTACCTTAGGCAGAAGACCCTTCAAAAAGTCCTTTTGGTTCAAACCAAAGGAAGTTACCCAAATTAAAGGTAACGATTTCTCTTAAACTGTTTTCTTTTATTTTACTTCTCCAACCCCTAAAATCTTTTTATTTCCTTTCTTTTGTAACAACACCAGTATCCTAAATATACTAGGATGTTTTTATTAGAAATATTCTAACTACAATTACACACAACTCCATCTGATGGATGAAGAACATAATGTTTCTGTGGATGGAAAACTAACACCTCACGAAACTATGATTGTTCAATTAAATATTACATCCTCTCATGGTGGAAATTATGATGGAACTGTATTTATATATGATATATGTTATGTTTATGATTTCCTTATGCTCCTGTACTTCCCATTTATATCATGCCATTATGGCTTCCATAGTGGGTAAATAAATTAATCTCATTTGAGGAAGTGCGGACTACCGCCCCCTCAAGGTGATTTGATTCATTAATTCCTTATGTGGGATGTATAAAGGATAGATTTAATGATATTATATATGATATTATACTAGAATTATGATATAAATATGTATCATTCTGTTTTATTTCCATTAAAATAAGAAATATAAATGAAAGTAGCGTTCATGCGTACATACGGCTTACCGTCTCCATGAACGGTGCATTTCATTTCTTACCTTCAAATGTTATGTACTATTATAAATACATGTATATTCTTAATATATATGATATATATGATATTTAAATCATGAATATCAATCTGGATTTAATGGAATATTGACCATATGGATAACTTGTAAATATAAGGTGTTCATTTTTGACTTAAGTACCAAATATCGACAAAATGAATGTTATTAACTTAAATGATTACATAATGTTTATAATATGGTAATAAGTTATATAAAATGAATAATAAACTTGAAAAAGGTTCTTATGCAAGTATAAATTAACATTACTTTATTATTCATGAGATTAAAGAACGATCGAGTCAAGTCGGTTGTGAGGAAAGGTACTTCGTCTCAATCTCTTTTCATTGAGGCATATTTTGTTTTAATACATGAATTTCTTTTATACGCTGTATAAACACCCTTGACTTTTCAAAAGGAATATTTTTTTATGAAGCATTTTACTAAATGAGAAAAAAATTATGTTTCTTTTTAACGTACGCGGTGACAACCATCTTTCCACCGCCACGAGTATTGTTTGATCTTTGGCTTCCTCAACAAGCTGTAATGTTTTTTTAAAAGAAAATAAATACCATATACTCTTTTATGTATTTTGGTATTGAAAATGGTTTTGATAATGGATTTGTTATTTCAATATATTTAAGTGATATATTGTTATTGAAATGTGGAAATTCTTTCTTTCCTTTATATTTTTTTTATGTTTTATGATTTTATAATGGTACATGGACATTTTATGGGTGGTTACATGATAAACCAAATGACGGGTGGTGCCGTGAATACCAGAACTGGTGGTTATATTATAACCTCCATTGCATTGGGTATGGAAGTTATCTGTATGGCTATTCCATTTAGTGATATGTGTGGAAGTTGACCGTATGGTAATTCCATTTAAGTATGTTTATGTCCCAAGTTACCTTTATATGTTATGTGTTCTTTATATGGGTTTTATGGTAATATTTTGGTTACAAATGGGTTCATAATGATCTTTTATTTAGTGAAGAGTATTTACTACTTCATAAAGGTGAAAAGTATTACTTATGTTAAAGTATTCATGGTTTACTTATTTTTTTGAAAAACTAACTGTTTTGTTTTTTTGTGTATCCCTTACTAAGATTTTTATGCTGATACCAAGTTTTGAAATGTTTTTTCATAGGATATAAAGTGGAATAGGGTCAAATATGGGATCAAGTAAAAGTCATGCCATCTAATACATGGAACTAGACATGACTCTTTTTTTTCAAGAGTTCATGTTTTGTAAAAAAATGGAAACTGAGTAGAATATTCTACTTTGTAATAATTTGAAATGTAATAGTTAAGGCCTAACTCTATAAAACTATAAACCTGAAAAGATCCTCAACGCAAATTATTCATTTAATTCAATATTATGTAAGGTTTAAGGTCGGGTCCTTATAGTTGGTATCAGAGGAAAAGGAGGTAGGAATGAATCTGATCCTTGGGAACTCTCACATGTAAGCGTTGGACGAAGCATGGCTCTCCGCCCAAGGGCTTCATGAGGAAATGGCTACCACTGGGGATGGTGGTGTGTCCCGCACAGGGGGTGTAGCTGCCCATGGAGTGCCCTGATAGGTATCAATTATAGTCCACTAGAAGTAATTTGAGACCGTTATATTTGGTATCAAAGGTCCATTTAGATAACTTTAGGAGTTATGGTGTTGTTAAATAAACGTCCATAATTTAATTTATGGTAATATTGAAATGATATAGCATTTACAGATTACCATGTTGCTTTTCCTAATATATTTCTTTGTTTAGAATGGGTTTTCCTAGAGGAACAAGATAACTATGATGGGAAGGGATACAGAGGGAAATGACCTTCCAAAGAAGTCTTTTAGGTTGGTCAGAATCAGAATTGAATAGTTTGTTGTAGTGATGGCTCAGTTGACTCATGTGATAAATGGTGATTGTGTTTTTGGATGATATTTTGGTTTATACAAAAAGTAAGGAGGAACATGAAAGTCATTTAAGGGTTGTCTTGCAAACCATTAATGAAAAGAAACTAAATTGGAATTTCAGATTGTGTGAGTTTTGGTTACAAAAAATATCATTCCATGGTCACATTGTTTCAAAAAAAGGGCATAACTATTGATCCTGCTAAAACAAAGGTT
Source organism: Viscum album (assembly GCA_963277665.1). Classification (NCBI taxonomy): domain Eukaryota; kingdom Viridiplantae; phylum Streptophyta; class Magnoliopsida; order Santalales; family Viscaceae; genus Viscum; species Viscum album. Next base: position 1,721,660,038 of record OY728141.1, read on the forward strand.
GTTGAAGAATGGCCAAGACCAACAAATATAATTGTGATTCGTAGTTTTCTTGGTTTGGCAGGTTATTACTGAAGGTTTGTAGAAAATATTGCACGGTTATATAGTCCAATGACTAAGTTAACTAAAAATGTGTTAAGTTCATATGGAAAAAAGAATGTGATGATTGTTTTTAGGAATTGAATTGAAGATTGGTGAATGCTCCAGTTTTGGCACTGCTTTCCAGAAATGGTGAGTTTTTTATCTATAGTGATGCTTCGTTGAAAGGACTGGGTTGTGTCCTAATGCAAAATGATCAGGTAATTGCTTATGCTTCATGATAGTTGAAACCACATGAGTTAAATTACCCTACAAATGATTTGGAATTAGCTGCAGTTGGTTTTGCTTTAAAAATTTGGAGGCATCATTTGTATGGAGTGAAGTGTGAAATATATACAGATCACAAAAGTTTGAGGTATATATTCACTCAGAAAGAATTGAACATGAGACAGATGAGATAGTTGGAATTAATCAAGGATTATGATTGCACAATCCATTACCATCCCCGAAAAGCAAATAAAGTGGCTGATGCTTTGTTTCAAAAAAGTAATTTCTCATTATCCATGATACATTTTGAAAGAGATCCTTTGGTGTTTGATTTGATGAATTATGGCATAGAAGTTGTTGGTTCAGGAAATTCTTCTGTTTTGTTTCAGGTGTTAGTGAAATCATATATATCAGACAGAATTAAGCAAGTGTAGAAGGAAGACAGTGAGTTTCAGAAAAAGCTTTTGTTGGTTTAGAAGGTTAAGTTTCTTGATTTTATTGTTGATAATGATTGTGTTTTGAGATTTGAGAAGAGATTATGTGTACCTTGTGATTCACAATTGAAGAATGAGTTGTTATGTGATGCTCATAGTTCTCTGTTTTTAATTCATCTTGGTAGTAATATGATGTATTGAGATCTTCGGGAGAATTACTAGTGGGATGGAATGAAAAGAGATATTTCTTATTTTACTGTGAAGTGTTTGACTTGTCAGCAGGTCAAAGCAGAGCAGCAGTTACCAAAAGGGATGCTTCAGCCTCTACCAGTGCTAGAGTGGAAATGGGAAAATATATCTATGGAATTCATTGTGGGATTACCAAAGACATCTCGAGGTAATAATGCAATCTGGGTTATAGTTGACTAATTGACTAAATCTGCTCATTTCCTTCCTATTAGGGATACTATGTCTCTAGATCAACTTACTCGGTTGTATATTAAAGAGATAGTCAGGTTGCATGGAGTTCCCCTCTCCATTATATCTGGACGTGATCCCAGGTTCACTTCTAACTTTTGGAAAGGCCTTCAGAAGTCATTGGGTACCGAATTAAACTTTAGTACAACTTTTCATCCTCTATCAGATGGGAAATCGGAACGAACAATGCAGACATTGGAGGATATGTTACGTGCTTGCTCGATGGATTATCAGAGATGTTGGGACAAACATCTTTCTTTGGTTGAATTTTCATATAATAACACTTTTCATTCTAGTATACAGATTGCTCCATTTAAGGCATTATATGGAAAGCATTTTCAAACTACAGATTTTTGGGATGAAGTAGGTGAAAGGAAGCTGATGGGACTATAATTGGTAGAAGAGATGGTAGAGAAAGTTCTGTTGATTCAGAAGCACATGAGAACAGCTCTGAGCAGATAGAAAAGCTATGCAGATAACCGGAGGAAGGATCTTTCCTTTAAGGTAGGTGATCATGTCTTTCTCAAAGTTTCTCAATGGAAAAGTGTGATGCGTTTTGGTAAGAAGGGAAAGTTAAGTCCGTGGTTCATTAGAACTTATGAAATTCTGGAGAAAGTTGGATCAGTTGAGTATAGAGTGGATTGACCTCCATTTTTATCCTAGGTAAACAATGTTTTTCAGGTTTCGATGTTGAGAAATTATTTTGTAGATCCATTCCATGTTTTGAGCCCAGAGGTAGTTCAGTTGGAAGAGAATATCTCTTAGGAAGATCAACCAGTCCAGATTCTTGACTGTAGATAACAAGTGTTGCAGAACAAGGTAATTCACCAGGTAAAGGTTTTTTGGGAAAACCATATGGTTGAAGAGGCAACGTGGGAATCTGAAAATGCTATGAGGGATAAATCCCCCATTTATTTGATAAGTGAATAAAATTGCGGGGACACAATTTCCAAAGGGGGGGAAGGATGTAACATCCCAGGTAAATGAAGAATAATATATTTTAATATTCATTAATATTTGTGAATTAAATACTAATTTCACTTTAAAGTGGTTTCTATGTTCGATAGCGTACCTGATACGCAACAACATATTTCTTTGGAATCTTACGTTGCACACTAATAATATAATATTATTATTTTAATTGGTAGTTAAATCCTAGCCGTTGTATTGGAAGGAATGAATGAAACTGACTACAATATGATTATACATATTTGTTAAATGTATTTACATTCATCCAATAAAAGTTAGAGGCTTAAAAGTGAATGAATCTAATTTTAAGCAAAATTTACATTAAAATGCCGATTTATCACCTTTTAATGGAGAACCCTCTTTAAATATAGATTTGGTCACTTTAATACATTCTAATTGACCAAATAAAATCCTTCTTTAGAATGGGGAAAACAAATTTTAGTTTGGGTATTTTTTTTGAATTTTTCTGATAAAGTTCATTTTTAATGAATAGCGAAAAATATTGTATTTTAATTCAAAAGTGCCTTTTAATATAATTTATTTATATGGATAGATTATATTTTTAAATTATTTTAAAGTGTAATTAGAATATATTTTCACTATTTAATCCAATTTTGGTCATTGGAATTATTTTCACTTTGAAATGGGACATAAACAAGTATCAATCTTTTTATAGTTATTGTTTCCTAAAAACACACTATTTGTTTTGATAACGGGAATTAATATAAAAATTAATTAATGACACTTCTATGTTTTGAATTTGAAAAAATAGGCATCAATTTTGAATTTGGAATATCAAATGTTGCTTAGGATGAATTTTTGTATTTTTCTGAAAAACATCAATTTTTGATGAAAAGTGAAACCACTTAGTGGCAGTTAAAAAAAGCTGAATTTTTCATTTAAATGAAATTTTACCACTTCTGTGAATTGAATTTTGAAAATCTGAGATACATGGTTGTTATTAAGAAGTAAAATGTGGTTCAATAAGATGAAAATAATTTTTGGTGAATAGTAACTTTTGACATTTATTTACAGCGGTTAAAGGTAAATAGGGTAATTCAAGGTAAAAAGAATATTATAATAATCAAAAATTACCTTAACACTTGTCCAAAACCTTTTGGATGAGTCATTAACTACCATGGGAATATTTGGGATGATTTTGGGACCCCATTGAGCCACTTGGGAGTGAAAATTACAATTTAGATCAATTTATTTAATGTAAAGGCAAAATAGACATAAAAAAAAATTGTTTAGTAATTAATTTTTAAACGGTTTTATATAAATCCTCTTTTCGACTATAAATATTGTTTGAAAATATAAAAGGATTTCCTGTATCATGGTAATTTGTTTATAATTTTTAGACATCAAAGAAATTAAATTATTTATGACAAAATAATGATGCAGTATTTACCTCATTAATAATTGATTTAAATAAATAAGATTATAATGATTAAATTATTATCCAAAATGTGTCAAATTCTGATTGGATGATTTTATTTCGACCATGAGTCATCTTATCTTCAACTATAATAATTTTTGGACCATTAGAAACCGAATATCATTATACAATTAAATAATATTTTTACACTTTCCTAAAAAGCCCCTCCTCCCCCTTATAAAAGGAGACCACTTCTAACCATTTCATCACACCTCTCAAGCCATTTTGATCATCCAATCTTTGAAAAATTAAGCTCTCAACATCCCTATGCTCCTCCTAGAAGCCTTACCTTAGGCAGAAGGCCCTTCAAGACATCATTTTGGTTCAAACCAAAGGAAGTTACCCAAATTAAAGGTAACACTTTCTCATAAATTGTTTTCATTTATTTTACTTCTCCAACCCCTAAACTCTTTTTATTTCATTTATTTTGTAATAAAAATCGTATAATAAATATACTAGGATTTTTTATGAGAAATATTTGAACTACACTTACACACAACTCTATCTAATGGATGAAGAACAGAATGTTTCTGTGGATGGTAAACTAACGCCTCACGAAACGATGATTGTGCAATTAAATCTTACCGCCTCTCATGGTGGCCATTATGATGGAACTGTATTTATATATGATATATGTTATTTTTATGATTTCATTATGCTTCTGTACTTCCCATTTCTATCATGCCTTTATGGTTTCCATAGTGGGTAAATATGATAATCTCATTTGAGGAAGTGCGTACTACCGCCCCCTCAAAGTGATTTGATTCGTTAATGCCTTATGTGGGATGTATAAAAGATGGAGTTAACTATATTATATATGATATTATAATGGAATTATACTATACCTATGTATCATTATGTTTTATTTCCATTAAAATAAGAAATAGAAATGAAAGTAGCATTCATGCGTATGTACGGCTTACCGTCTCCATGAACAGTGCGTTTCATTTCTTACCTATAAATGTTATGTACTATTATAAATACATGTATATACTGAATATATATGATATATATGATATTTAAATCATGAATATCAATCTGGATATAATGGAATAATGACCACATGGTCAACTTGTAAATATAAGGTGTTCATTTTTGACTCAAGTACCAAATATCGACAAAATGAATGTTATTAACTTAAATGATTACATAATGTTTATAACATGGTAATAAGTTATATAAAAGGAATAATAAACTTGAAAAAGGTTCTTAAGAAATTATAAATTATCTTTAGTTTATTATTCAAGAGATTAAACAATGATCGAGTCAAGTCGGACGTTAGGTAAGGGACTTCGTCTCAATATCCTTTCATTGAGGAATATTTTGTTTTAATACACGACTTTATTTTATACGCTGTATAAACAACCTTTAATTTTAAAAGGGAATATTTTTTTACGAAGTGTTTTACTAAATGAAAAAAGTATGTTTCTTTTTAACGTACGTGGTGACAATGATCTTTCCGCCGTCGTGAGTATTATTTTATCTTTGGCTTCCTCAACAAGCTGTAATGTTTTTTTAAAAGAAAATAAATACCATACACTCTTTTATGTATTTTGGTATTGAAAATGGTTTTGATAATGGATTTGTTATGTCAATATATTTAAGTGATATATTTTTAATGAAATGTGGAAATTATTTCTTTCATTTATATTTGTTTTATGTTTTATGATTTTATAATGGTACTTGGACATATGAAGGGTGGTTACGTGATAAACCAAATGACAGGGGGTCCCGTGAATACCAGGATAGGTAGTTAGGTTATAACCTCCAATGCATTGGGTATGGAAGTCGGCCATATGGCTATTCCATTTAGTGATATGTGTGGAATTTGACCATATGGTTATTCTATTTAAGAATGTTTATGTCCCAAGTTACCTTTATATGTTATGTGTTATTTATATTGGTTATATGGTAATCTTTTGGTTACAAAAGGGTATGTAATGATATTTTAATTATTGAAGAGTATTTACTACTTCATAAAGGTGAAAATTATTACTTATGTTAAACTATTCATGGTTTACTTATTGTTTTGAAAAACTAATTGTTTTATTTTTTTGTGTATCCCTTACTGATCTTTTTATGCTCATCCCAAGTTTTGAAATGTTTTTCACAGGACATAAAGTAGAATAGGGGCAAGGATGGGATCAAGGAAAAGTCATGCCATCTAAAACATGGAACTAGACATGACTCTCTTTTTTTCAGGAGTTTATGTTTTGTAAAAAAAATGGAAACTGAGTAGAAGTGACTACTTTTTAATACTTTGAAATGTAATAGTTATGGCCTAACTCTCTAAAACTCTAAACCTGAAAGTATCCTCCACGCGAATTATTCATTTAATTCAATATTATGTAAGTTTTAAGGCTGGTTCCTTATATTTAAAGTGGTATTGGACACTTTGATTCAAAAATGTATTTAAATTTCTCCCGTTTTAAATTGTGTGACTTTTAAATGTTTTCATGAAAAAGAGATATTTCTCTCAAAGGGTTTTACAAATAATTTTCATCTATGTCAAAATCCTTTGATGGATTCTAAACTTGTTTGATTTTGATTTATTATGATACAAATCATCCATATTTTATTGATGGATTTGTGATATGTTTGACTGTGGATGTGTTATTTTTATACCATTCAAGGTTTATGGATAAATATTGACATTTCGTATCCTAGTTTTAATACGAATGTTTATGTTATGTTAAAACCTTTTCATATGAGTAATCCAATGGACTTAGTGAGTGATGGGTGGAGCCTGATATAGGTCCACAATGAATCAGTAGGTCTCATGATACAAACTATTGTCTTGGCACAAGGCCTTGACAAAAATTTTATTTGTAGTCTTGGCATAAGGACTTGACTATGTGGTAATGATGTCTGGCGTTAGGCATTCCCTCATTATGAAATTAGTTATTACATGTGATTATTCGACTATTATAATATCCATGTTCATGTTTATATGGTAATTTTTGATTTATTTTTTCCATATTATGTTCAATTTTATGTTTAAAAGGATTATTTTTATTACACATCTTACCTTAAAAGTTTATAGCTTCCGCTAAATTATTTACCCTTACTGAGCATCTGAGCTCACTATTGTAATTGTTCATGTATGCAATCTATTTTCCAAGACTACTAAACTGATCGTTCTTTCAGGACATGATTCCTTGTAATCATGCCAATGTATTAAAATAATGCACCGAATCTTGGAATATAGGGTCGGGGAATTACCATGATAAGTATTTGGTACATGTAAAATCATATCCCAAAATTATAAATGTTGAAATAAAAGGCATAAGCTAATGAAGATACATGGATAGATAAAAGAATCCTTATGAAATTTCAGCAAGATGACGTGTGTACAACAATGATCACGGGTGGCTTAATGAGAGTGAAATGAAGGTATCATCATTTATACATAAAATGGATAGTAAATAGAATATATAATATCGTACCCCATCATAATAAAATGAAAATAAAAATTGATAACATAAAAGGATTTCTTGGTAAAAGAGAGTTGTTGAAGATCCCTTACGAGATTTCGACATGGTAACGAGTGTACATATGGGATCATGGACAGATTAATGAGAGTGAATGTAAGATAACATATTTTATACATAAAATTTAAATTAGGGTTAATATATAATATCATATCCCATAATAATAAAATTAAATTTAAGAGACAAAACATAAAAATAGTGGTCTATAAAAGAGGATAGTGGAAGATCCCTTACGAAATTTCATCATGGTAACATGTGTACATAAATGATCACAGGAAGCATAATGAGAGTGAAAGGAATATCTAATAATTTATACATCAAATTAAATGTAATATGAATATGTAATATCTTATACCATTATAATAAACTTAAAATTAAAATACCTAACATAAAAGGAGTGCATGATAAAAAAGGGGAGCGAAAGATCTCTTTGGAAATTTCGACATAGTAACAGGTGTACATAAAAGATCATGTGACGATTAATGAGAGTGAAAGAAAGATATCATAATTTATAAATCAATTGGACACTATAGAAAATATGGAAAATCATATACCATCATAATGAAATGAAAATTATATTACATAACAAAAAAAGGAGTTTTTAATAAAAGAGGGGAGTGAAAGATCCCTTACTTGAGTGTGTGACTCTAAAGGCTTGCTAGGGGATTCTTGAAATCATGGGGGGGGGGGGCTAGGAGGACTATATGGAGTTTAGGGAAGAGTCTGTATATACGAAAAGGAGTTTTAGGGAATGTGAATAGTCACTGGGCTGGGTTTTATATGAAATGATAGGTATTTCATTATTATTTTGGTTTTGGACTCTACATAATAAAATAACAAAAACCACCAAAAATACCTTTTTTTATCATTTTTTCTTCAAAATGGGAGTGGTTTTTATTATTTTTGGTGGGAAATGGAAGCATTTATCAAAATATTATCCTAGATGATGTGGAGGTGAGTCACACTCTTAAAGAAATGATTTTAAAATCTTAAAATATATTATAAGTCTTTGAGGATTCATAATGGATTTTAAAAATAAATAAAATAAACATTAAAAAAATTATTTTAATGTTAAAACGTATATTTGGTCATAGATAAAATTTAAAATACTTATTACATCACTTTTGGGTCATTCTGATGTCATACAACACAAAGTATAGTTGTACGATATTTAATTTTGACATGAAAATTCAAGTGTCTCAGAATATTATAAAAAATTATCAACTGGATAATTTTTAAAAAAATATTACACAATAATATTAAATTTTATCTAAATAATTTTCTAAATATTTAAATTTTTACTTTTAAAATAAAAACCGACATTTATTGAAAAAGATGGGCATTTGAAAACAGATTTTCTTAAACCCTTATAAAAACTACATTTGACTTAATAAAAATTATATGATACCTTATATTTGATAAATTTTATAGTATAATAATATTTTATTAAATGATTTTTTATTTAAAAAATATATTAATTCATAAAAATTGATTTCTTAATTGATTTTGAAAAGTAACAAAAAATATGATATGTGTTTTATTGAATCAAAATAAAAAAAATTATAATGTAAAATTAATAGAATGAAAATATATTTATTATTCTACAAAAAATAATATACATACTCATATTTCTAGGGTATTGTTACATATCCCTTTAATACACTCAAAAAGTCATTAAGTGTAAGGTCTGCGATGGTGGAAATTTTATGGGGCTGTTCGGTGAACATTATTTGATCTGTGATCTCAATGAGCTTGAACTTCCCTTGTAAATAGTTTTTCTCATGCTTAAGTGGTAGATAATAGATTGGGATTGGAAAAGGTAGTATAAAAGAAATTCTATCTCCGTTATAACCTTCAATAAATGGGATTCATAGGGTACAATCCTACTAGTTGGGGCTATCACTTCCTTTGTATATGAGAATTGGATTTCTTAAAACTCTATATTTATAAAACTCAGGCGATCACTGTTCTAAGGATATATTATCAAAATTATTAATTTTTAATGGAATATTAAATAAAATGGGAATATTGAGACAAATTAAGTGCATGTGTTTTATATAACCATATTATATAATAAGACATTATATAAAAATGGATGGGGAATTTTATTTACAATAGTCCAGGCCATTACAATAAATATAACCTCAGTTGGCCACACGGAAATATAATACCAAAAAGGGGGAGTTGTGAATCAAGATATATTAAATAATTTTTTTCCAATTAATGATATTATTCCATGATTAGTTTGAAAAAACTTACCTCAAATGTCAAATTTGCAATAAAATAAAATAAAATGACACGTGATTATTCGTGGATCTCTTATACACCAATACATCAAATTAGGTTCCAAATTTCATGTCCCAATGAACCAAATTCAACTATAGCTAACTATTTTAAAAAGTCTTATAGAATACACACTATCTCCATCAATTTACAATTACTTAGAATAATGGATATAAAATTGTACCCAATAGAAGAAGACTCACTACACCTAAAGTGTTTAACTATAATATCAAAAATCAAAAAATGAATAATTATAAAACTATTAGTGTTTTATTATAATATTTTTTATCATCATGATGATCCCTTGACTTTTTCTTATTTCTTGTTGTATAGATCAATAAACTGTAGATACATTTTTTTTCTATAATGTAATCTATAGAAAATCCCATAGTCTATCATCCCTCTCAAATTTATTTAAATATAAAAAATAATTTACTTCCCATTATGTGTTTTTATCAATAGATATGATATCTACATGTAATTCTAAGCCACCATGATAATAAAACTAATCCTACATTGTAAATTGATAGTGCATAAAAATCAACAGTTGAAAATACATCTCATTATATCATCCCATAGTTTACATGTTCAATGTATTTTGAAATATTCAAAATATTCTATATTTTTAGGTTTATAGTGAATCCATATCCATTACCATGTAATGTTATAATAATTTTTAACACATTAAAAATGATATCCTAATCCTTATGTATGCTCCAACATTTTCAATTTTACCAAATCCATAAATATATCTTTGATATATATTGCATGTATCTATAGGTATCATGTGACTCTATTTACATTAGGAACCTATTTTTGTGAGTTATCCAAAACTAATAATGTTTAAAATTTAAAAACTTTATTATAATAAATATTCAAACCATGGGGTCATATTATCTTGTGACAATAAACCTACGACACATAATTCATAGAACATTATTTAGATTAAAAAATGATATAATTTTATCTTTTAAAGTCATTATTTTTACAATAAAATTAAACAAAATATTAATATTAAAAAATATGTCACACACATAATTATTAGTGCACAATCATTACCCAAAATTACTGTCCCTACATAAGACATGTTAAAGTGAAATGTATAGGGAATTATTGTGTGATTATTTATTTTATGTCAAAAACCATATCAAGTTCCAAAATAGAACTAGGAATCGATAAAATAATAATTCTTATTGAACTCTTGAATGTTTTTATAGAATTTATATATATATTTTTCTTCATAAATCCTAAAAAAATTTACAGTTTAATTTTTATAATAAAACCAGTATTGTTTTTTCTAAAAAACCCAATCAAAAAACAACATACATATTTTAAAACATCTAAAATATCTATAATAATAATTTTATCAAATTCAATTAATCAACAAAATTATTTTACACATACATGAATCATTCTCATAAAATTAAATGAAATAAAATTTAAAATTTCATCTATATAACCACATTTTAAAACATATTCTCTTAACCACTATTTGCACATGAAAGTAACCAAATTAAAATTCTTATTCCTAGGATAAAACATTTATATACTCTTTTATAAGACATATTACTCATTAATTTCTATCCTCTAACAGAAAAATTTACATGACAAAATTTATTCCCCTTTATAAAATGAAAACTGAAAACACACATGAGTTTATCTCCCCATATTGCGTGGATTATATCTTACCATTTTTTCTTTTTTATATATTACCCTTTATAAAGAATTCTAAAGGGATTTTCTATAATGATATAATTTGGAATAAATAACTCAATAAATCCATTATTGGGAGAAATATACCTTTTTATAAACCACTTATTATTTAATATCACATGATTTAATTATAAATTAGTAATACCACTAATTGGTAAAAAATATTTATTTTGAAAAACTACAATACTAGAGTTTGAGTGTTTCTTAAATATTATATATAGATATAAATTGATAAATTCCAATATTCCACTGATTCTTATCAAAAATGTCATTAAATATTTCCTTCATTATTATATTTGTAATTCAATATTAAGTATGAATTTACAATAATTTTCCAAACTCCGATTCAACTTTATAATTAGAAAAATGGTTATATATCTCAATATAATATATTATTTAATGATTCACTATTGTTTCAATGATTTATAGCACTCACGTTATCATATTAAATTTACATAATAGAATGAAATTAAAATATTTTTTTTTTATTTTATAAATTCATCTATCTAGGATCTATATAAGAATGATTAATAAACATATATTTAGATTATATAGTTATAATTGATATGAAATACTTCTTCATACTCTTAAAACACATATCTAATACTATATGATAGAATTCACCACTCAAAGTAGATTTTAAAAAATCCATAAAAATGGAATCATCATTATATATATATAACAATAATTCAAGTCATTTAATTTTATTGTATAATTACACAAAATATACAATGACCTTTTTATATCAATTATTTTCTCAAAAAAAATTTATCCTTCTTTAAGAAATCATTATTACATTCATTCATGATATATAGAAATCAATATTTCAAACACTGTCCTCATTATATACAATAATATACCAATTTTTTCTTGTACTCTATAATACTGACCATTTTTGGTTTATTATACATTTACCACATGAATCAGAAAAAAACATTTATATTCATAACTTTTATCACACCCTTTCCAAATTATTTCAACAAATTATAAAATATTTATTGAGATATGATGATACCATATTTTTCTTATCAAACTTGTAAACCAAGGAGAAACATCAACTCTCAAGTCAAATTCATATATCATGGATTTTACAAACTCATTGAATTGATCATTGTTTGAGACTGTATAAACTATATCATATATAAATATTTTTACAATCATACTTTAATAACACTCATTTTTTATATACATATTATTAAAAAGTACTCAATATTCTAACAAAAATATTTCAACTATTTATTATGCCTAGAATACCATGAAATTGGTGTTTAATTTAACCGAAACATTTTTTTCTCTTATCAACACACTATGTTCAAATATTCATGAATCATAAATATATATAGTTGTTCAATACATGAATCAACTTCATGGAACACACAAAAAAATGAATTTATATTCATTTTGAATTCAATGATATTTTATTGTATCACTTTCTCCATTAATAATAAAATAAATACTAATATTTACATTATATAAGATATTATATATATATGATTTCCATATATTTTAATGTATTATTTACATATTATTGACACCCAATTATGACCCCTACTCCCTCCAAATAGTTTCAAAATACCTATTTTGATCCAATAAAGTTTTTATATTTCATCCTTAACAATTTATCATGATTTATTATTCTCAATTATTTCATGTTCCTCATTTATATCCTTCATTTAGTTCTCAACATTTTTACATTTATAAAACAATTTGTCTAATAAATGTTTCAAATCATTATCTAGAGTAAATTATTATTAAAACATGTTTTAATTAGGATTATCTTATTATAGATACTATTTTTTAGTTAATTTCAATCTGTATTCATGATTTACATACAATTGGTTAGCTTATTCCAACATTTTCATAAAATGTGGATTTATCTAAATCAACCCATACCTCTTGTAATTCCCCCAAACTATATAATTTAGTAACTATTTCCCCCCAATATCATCACTATTTTTATACATATAAAAATTGGATAAAACTGTCACATATATATATATATATATATATTCATTAATTTATCAAGGTTTTTGTTGTATCATTTTCCTATTTTTATCAATGATTAATATCCATGAAATCTTCCTCCATACCATTTTGTTTTGAAGTTATGTTATATATTATCTTTATTTATAATAGAACATCTAAATATGAAGATAGAAAAATATTTCAATTTCAGATTATTACAATACTATATAACATGTGGGGATTTATCCTCTCCATGATATTGAAATACTATGTTAATGTAGACTAATGTTAAAATAATATTTCAAACATCAAGTTTATTATGTGTCTTTCTCAATGAACATCACCCTAACAATGTTATTTTTTATATTTATTCTCTATTAAAATACACCATTTTATTGAGAAGTTGTTAATTCCAAAACCAGATACATTGAATAATCCTTCTCAAGAAAATTCATTGCATGAAAATTGTTGAATTTCATACCATTTTCAATTTGTAATTTCACAATCCTCATTCCTTAAGTCTTTTCCAATGGATTATGATACCATATAATATTATAAAACACCTCAAATTTATATATAATAATCATTAACCATTCCATCTTATATTAATAATTTTTTAATTGTAAATTTCACCACATTCCAATTATAGACTATGTATATATTTTTGAAAAAGCATCAATATGAAAAATCTGTAATAACCCTTTCAACTTATTATATTTAATCTTATATAAATTATTAATGATCATTCCATAATGAAAAAAATTTACATGTGAGTATAATTCTACATATGACATAAGATATCCCTTTTAATCTCATGTTTTATAAACCCATACATGTAGTTTAAAATTAAATAGGTATGCAATTTATATCAAAATTTGTACTCATCCTTTTTGTTTAGAAGGCCCAAAAAATCTTTTACACATATAATTTAGTGATCATCCTTTTTGATTTTTAAATAACATTATATGTTTACCATTAATTTCATATATAGTACACATATTCTTGGTAAATATTATAACATAATCATAGTAACACAATTTTCAAAAGAAAAATATTTTTTCACAAGATAATATAAAACCCTAGAATTCGTCCATCTCAGGTAATATACACTGATTTTTTCTTTTGTAGATCCATTATTCATCTATTTTTAATTTGTTACAATTATTATGGCTCCATTTTTATTATTTCATAAATTTCATAGTATTTTTATTTCATATCATTTTATATATTTTTATACTATTATGAATCGAAAATCTAACTCTATTCATTTCATTCAAATAAATTTTTTTACTAAAAAATTTTCAAACATTTTCTTTTTGGACCAAACATATTTCCTGCAACTCATTGGTATTATATATGCATGTCCTTAAATGGATATGTAGGATCCTTCACATCTTACAAAGCTGTAGAACTATTATTAGTTTTTTGCTTCATCAGTTTCCACTTGATGTAGTGCATCTTAACATTTTGAGTCTCCCTTGCAATATTAATCATTATATTATATAAGAAATCCATGGTTTTATATAAATAAACATAAAAATAATAATAACTATACATAAAGTATATATAGATGATATTTAATTTTTTCACTTATGTTCATTATTTTTATACTTCGAAGGATCATTTTTCAAATTTTTTTATATTATAAAAATTTTAATCAAAAAAATATTTTATTAGATTCATTTTATATTGTATATATATATTTTCTCTAATGTCCTATTAGTTCTATCCAAAATTTAGAGTTCTGAAAGGTATTATTGCTTATTCCATATAGAAATGATGACTAACTTTTATTTTTAGTCAGGAATGATACCAAATTTTTATTCATGATGAAATCACTACCGTTTATCACAATTCACATTTTTATTAATAGTATTTATATATCTCTAATGTATATATTTAAGATCATGTGTGAGTAATCCTCACAAATTCAATGTAGAATTCATAGCTATATCTTGATAATATTGGTTTTTATTATTTAAAAAACATATCTTTCTAGGATGAAAATTATTTTTATCACTTTATTTCACCATATTATATAATGCCTTGGTTATTTATAGTATATACTACACAGTATTATTGAGATCAATAATATTATAAATTTAACTAAAATTTCTATTTTAATCATTTAAATTTCTACTATCAACTCATCATTCATTTCTTTTTAATCTAATATGTAGAGTTCAAAATAATATACCACATAATTTTCATTCTTCATCATATCCCCCATATAATCTATTTTTTTATTTCTACATATAATTCATCCTTCGGTCTAAGGACATGATCAACCTAAGAAAATTCACTATTTTGTTCCTTATATCTTTGTAGGCTATCATTGATAGCCACAATAATATATTTTGTAATTTATTTAAAAATCTCAATTTCCTACACTTTAGATTCCAATAAGATATATTTTTTCTCAGTAAAAAATGTTCTTCAATAATAGTATCAAATTATATAATTTTTCATTTTGTATCTCAATAAATATTCTTTATGGGTGGATCTATTTCCACATCATCTATCAATTTTTTAGTAAATTTAATAGTATTGTTTCAGAATTTTAAAAATAAAATATTGGTTTTTTTATACCTAAAAATCTGGTAATCCCATACTATACTACCTAGAATGAGAATGATATAATTCACCTGATTAGTTCTATATTAATATATTGAGGAGTTTCCCAGATGTTGTCAGGAGTGTGCATGTAATATTTCACAATAGTGCCTCAATTATTGGGAAATAGAGGCATTATTATATTGATTCCATGTAAAGTAAAAACAATATATCCTTATATTAAATGGGATAACTAGATGGATAAACCTCATAGTGTATGATAATGGTGAAGTATCATATATGAAATACACTATGTTAGAATAATGATACCAAGAAAAGTGGTATCAGAAATAATGTGACTTCTAATTAAAATACAATATTGTGGATTTTATTTGGTAGTGGTAGAGATAAGTTATAGGGTTATAGAATTTATGTGAAATTATGGAAAATTGCATGATTAGAGGAGAATGTTGGAGTACAGTATCACTATAAAGGGTTTGTTTTGGAGCGATCCACCATTTAGAGAACCACCAGAATAAAGGGCGTACTATAGAGCTGATGGAATGAGAGTGATCATCCCCATATACATGTAATAAATGATTAATTGTTTTCTATAAGTATATTATTTTTTAAATACACATGACTTTTTGATCCCAAAAATAACAAAGAAACACATGCAATGGTAGTGGGTGAATTTATAAACCTATATGTAATGGGTACCTATCCCACGTTATCTAGAATGAGAATGAAAGAAATTATTAGGTGACTACAATTTTAAGGGGCATGTGAGATTACTTTGTGATGTTATACAATCAAATTTTATGTTTTTCCATGATTCCTCACATATTGGTATTTTTGAATCCTCTTTGTTTCGAGCATTATTATCATAATATTATGGTACCTTGAATCAAATAGAAGAATTGGAATATTAAAAAATATCCTGATGAATAGGGTTGTGGTGATTCAGGGGTTACAATCTTACTAGAACACTAGTACAATTAAATAGTGGAATCATACCATTAAAAATTATTTTTTTATATTAATATTTAATTATATGTTAAATATAACTTCATCAAGTTCTTTCCCTATAATATTATCTTTCACAATGTGTTTCTTTATTTCCTTGACTGAAACATCCCTAGTTCATTTATTATCCACATAAGAATTTCTATATGTCATCATCTCTTTTGAAATAATAATACTATAGAAATTAACAGATGATAGGGTCCTTGGATCCTATTCTTAAATCACTAAAACTATTATATTTAATTTAGGTGGAAATCATTTCATTTTTTACTTCAAAATGATAACATATTGATTTTTTTTAATCCCTTGAATGACTTCTATAATCAATTCACATGATCATAGAATAAATAAATGGATTTGGTTGGGTATATCCTAAAGTCCACATAATTTTTCCACAACACATGTACTTTTTATTATATATCATTTTAGTCAGCTTCATATATATTCAAACACCAGTTCTTGATAAAATTTATGGTTTTACACAACATTACCTTTATGTAGGTTGAATTCAAAACATATCATGTTAGAGAATTAATACCCTTAAAATCAATATCCAATACCTTAAAATATCTTTCTATTTGTGCTACACATTATATTTTTTTTAAAAAAATTCAATGGATGATACCATTATATGTAATGACCAATTATTTTTCTATACAGTTTCCTCTAGATAAAAAATAATTTCAAAAACATTCATCATTTGTAACAAGAAAATAAAACAAAAATAATGATACTTTATTAATTTAATAAAATTTTAAATAATATTATTATAACACATAATAAATAAATATTTTAACTATAATATGGACACATTTTAAATTAGATAAAAGTATGAAAAAATATAAAAAAACATAATGTATTTAAATGTTATTTTTCATTAAAAAGATGTTTATCATTATATTTTTTATGTTATTTTAAAATCAAAATATATAATTTTTTTTAATTTAAATTAAATAAATTAAAAATATTTTATATATACAATTTTCAAAATCATCCTAGTTTATTTTTTTATTTTTTTTTCTAAAATAAATTATCATTAAGTCAATAGTAAAATATATTGATTTTTTCTAACACACAAAATTTTATGATATTATGAATTGAATGTTTTAAAAAATATTTTATATTAAATATTGATGTTATAAATTAAAAATAATAACCTTAAAATACTATATTATATTTAGGAAATCAATGTATATCAATTTTGAAAATGTATTAAATTTTTTTTTAAAACTATTTTTTGTTTGTTTCTAAAATAGTGTATTAACATGGGGGAATTTTATTACTAGTATATTCCACTAAGAAAATTATATTATTTTATAAATAATAAAAATTTTAATTCCATTAGAATAAATAATACTTATTATTCTTTCCTATTCATAAACTTATATTTGAAAAAATTATTTTCTTAAAAACTGGGTTCTTTGGATTCTCATGGACTAATGTTAAGATTAATTTCAATACACATAGAAATATAATTTGAAAAAATGGATCTTATATTTGAGATAATAATATTAATATTATAAAATATTTATTTTTTCATTTTTTGTTAATTGATTTTGATTAGTAAAATTAATTATAGTTACAATGATAATAATGAAACTATTATTTAAAACTATTTCTCGATTAATATCATGGAATTTATATTGAACTAATTAAAAAAATTTGTTGAATGAAATAATATAATATATATTTTTAAGTAAATAAATAAATATATTAATAAATCTTTAATTTGTTATAATTAAAATATAATATTCAAAATCCATAATGGTAAAAAGTTATTTTTATACTAAAACAGTTTTTTTACATTTTCTATTTTAATTTAAAAGTAAATTTTATAATATTTAGAAATTTAATTGTATAAAATAGAGGAATTTTTTTTAAAGAAAAATAAAATTTGGATTTGTGGGTTATTATGTATTTTTAATAATATATAACTTCACTTAGTTTAAAACTAACTACCTAGTTTAAAAGTAAAAGAGTGAAATGTAAAAACATAGTGGTAAAAACAAATAAAATTATTAAAACATTTATTGATTTTTTAGAGAATTTATATACCCATATACACCCCATAATACTTTTTAGATTATTTTGATCCAATAACCATGGAATAGTTTCATATCATTATTAAAATATAATGGTTGTTTCTAGAGGTTCCCTTTTCCTCCATTAAAAAATGGGATTATATATACCCATTCAATCCCAAACCCACCATTCAAAAATTCCAAAAGTATATATTAAAATATTATCTCAATGAATTTCACTAGACATTCTTTAGAACATTCCCACCATTAGTAAGACTAACTTCTTTAAATAAAAATTGGATTTCAAGAAAAATTTCAGAGTCCCAAAGTGTAAGCATTACATAATATTTATACATTTTCCATAAATATTTCACTTCTAAACCTCTGTTAAACATTATTGTATAATTTATCACATATTATTTTTATACTTATATCTTATTATATTATTGTTTAAACCATAATTTATTAATTTCAACCCATTAAGAAAAAAAAATCAATGTCATTAATTCATTTTCACAGAAAACCCCTATGAAGAAACTCCATCCATTTTTCATCACTGCCTTTCACATATGGTATTAGTGTTCGTAATGGTTAATTAATATGATATATATTATATAATTTTAAATCATAAATTTCAATTTAATATGAACCTTAGCTTCTTTCATTAAATGACAAATAAGAAAGAAAGAAAATTGTGTGTACATGTGGACTACCACCTCCATGATGAAATGTTTTTTATTTTTCAAATAGATTTTCATAAATTAGTTAAAAAGAATAAACCTTATTTTACCCTGAAAAATTAATAAAAAATATCATTATAATACTAATATAATAATATTTTATCAAACAAAACACCTACTTAACCATACTCATCCATTGAGGTTAAAAATGTTCATGTTTTGGATGATTTAGGCACCGACATGAACTATGATTTAAAATAAGATCATGAATGACCATGGAAAAAATTACTAATCTTATCATATTTTAATATTCTAATAATAATTATTATATTGTTTTATGAATCTTAAATATGGTAATTAACACATATTTAATATATCAACATCGATTATTAAAAAAACTACCCAAATAAGGCATTACAAATTCATTTTTACACTATGTATCCAATACACATATGGAATAAATTAAGAAAAGTTAAAATTAATTTAAGATATGTATTTAATAATTTTAAATTATAAATTAATGATTATGTTTGTTTCATATAATGGGAGATGATATCAACACATGGAATATATGCTAAGTTATTAACACCCAATAGCCAAAATACACTATAACTATTTAATGTAGTCAAGGTAACTAATTAATAAAAATGATAATAATAGGGTAACATTAATTTTTAAGGTGGTAAAATATGTGGATAGATTAGTTATATTGGTTTTTATGGAGGTACTAGTGTGATAAACTATGAAAGTAAACAAGGTAAGTTTTTTTCTCAATTTCATTTTGTTAAGGAATGTTGATTTGTTTTTCACCTAATGTTATTGTTTTTATATAACTATTATACCATTTTATTATTTATTCATAAATTAACCCTAATAGATTTATTTAAATCTTAATTAAAAAATATATCCATCATGATCCTTGATTGATTTTCTACTCATGTTTTACAGTTTAACAGTTTAAATTTGTTTCCCTTGGGTCAAATTCCTTTATCACCATGTTTTTATATATAGTGGTATATATTATAGAATATAAATGTATTTTAATATAGTTTTCTAGAATTAAATTTGTTTTTACAAATTATTTTTATTATCTAACCATTTCTAATTTTTATTCATTTTTCACCCATGAGATAGTGTTTGACTTCGATTTTTTTTTAAAATCATGTTATTTTGAAAGATGATAACCCATCAAAGTAATTTTGATGAACCCAAAATAATTTTATTATAATTTGGTTATCCTTCATGAGTTTTTATATCTCTCCAAAATTATTAAAAAATTGATTTTTAAAATCCTTGAAAATAATTTGTTTTTTTTCATAAATGCGTTTTTTAAATACAAAAATGCATATTTCTTACAGGATTATATTTTTTACCTTCAACTTTACATTTTTTCCATTCAACCTATATTTAAATTAAAAATTTAATAATATAACTATCAACTAAAATGAAATTATTATGAATGTTTTTAAAATAAAACCTTTTTAATTTTTTCCAAATGGGACTTTTTTTGAAAGAAATAATTTCTTTACATGTTAATGTATTAACATATCTTTATTATGACCTTTTCATTTTATTTGGAATTTCATATCTATGTTTTCAGGGTTTAAAAAGGAAATTATTTCCTACATTATTTTATGATTTTTTTCTCTTTTAATGTTTTTATTTGGATATGTATATTTATTATATTCCATAGTGATCTATGAAATTATCCTCTAATACTATTATTGTGTTTCCAAAAAAACAATGTTTAAAAAGAGGATTTTTTATCGATTTTCCATCCCCCATGAATACTATATTTTTTTATTTGATTGAGGGTGTTCAATTTTTTACTCATGTATAAGTTTTTTGGGGAACATATTAACTATACAATATATCCTATATATATTTTTTGTAAATTCCATATGTTTTTATATCGTCATTGAATGGTTTTTATGACAACCCATATATTTAATAATCTTAAATTCATGATTTATTACATAAAAAACACATAAGAAAACTAATAAAGAAAGAAATGAATATTTAATTTAGGTAATTAGATACATGAAATCATAACTTAATATTGACACAAATCAACATTATTTTAAAATCCCTAACTTTCTCTTAAAATTCTACCGCTCTTCTAAAACCTCATCGGATTACCTGGGGCTGTAAATAAAAATGTTATGAGATATAAGTCCCAGTAAGTGAATAATCATGGAATAACATGATAAAAGTTATAAATGTTTGTCAAGAGTTATATTAAGGTGATATAAAATAATGATAATCATAAATATTAACATTTAATCATGATGAAATATGATAAAATAAATAAAACATTGAAATTTGGAAACAATATAAAAAATAACATCATAATCACAAGTTATGGATAAAAACAAAGAAATTATAAAATGGTAGGCTTAAGATGACCACCTGGAACCATATGATGAATATCATAAGATAAATACATCACCCAATTCATTGGTGGGATATACAATTATGATACCACACATTACATTCATATTAGATACATGAATTTGCGTGCCACATAGATTATAAAACATAAATAATCCATTAATTACTTTTAATCCCATAATTAAGGTGTGTGGTTCACTTAAAAGTATATTCCCAATCAATGAATTATATGTACATATAGGTGAATATATTTTATTAGAAACTGGGATTGGTATTCACAATACAAATGTTAGGACTTAAAAAATCACAGGATAATTCCAAAAGTATAATAGGTGAACATAAAGGCTCAAGGGAGTGTGTGATGAGAGTGATAAGTAGCCTACAAATACTTGGGAGTCATGATGTGACACCCTAATAACGTAGAAGATATTTATTTTTTAATAAATTTAATTTCATCGATAACTTGTGATGCACACAACATTGGGTTTAAATGAAATTCAATATTTCATTAAAATATTATTTAAACATGACCATTATAACCTAGCTATTAAATTAGATGGCATGATTAAACTATATAAATTATGAAACACATATAATTTACTTATTTTATGTTTTTATCTATTTATTATAAATAAAAATAATAATCATTTTTAAGAAAAAGAAACGTATTATAAAGAATCATTATTTTTTCTAAAAAATTGCATAGTCTTGTTTCATACAATTGATTTAAAATTAATTTAACAATTTATGAAAATTTATTTGATGAAATGAACTAAATTTTTTAAATCATCATATAAAAATTATCTTAGGGAGATTTTTTGAGGATATTTTGGAAAATTTTTATTTTTTGATGAATAGCGAAAAAAAAGATATTTATAAGAAAAATGCATTTGAATTTAAATTATTTACAAATTTAAATTATATATTAAATTATTTTTAAACTAATTTCTTTATAATTATATATAAATTAATCCAATTTTTTTAATTTGAATAAAAATCGTATAGAATTTTGATATAAAAACATTGTAAACTTTTGAACACATTTTCTTTAAAAACAGACTTTCTTGTCGGGTCTGCGAGATTAATTTTAAACTAACATTTTCCACTTACGATTTTGGAATTTTGGAAAATTAATTACAAATTATGATTCACCAAAATTGATATTATATAATAAGTTAATATTAAATTTTTTAGTAAAATGAGTAGTGAAAAAAACTACAAATTAATTACCATTGTTAAGGTAAAAATTTGATTAGCAGGTTTTAAAATAAGAAGATAAGGGTTAAAAATGACCCCAGAACTTTTAAAAAATTTATTTTATATATATATTTTTACCTTATAATCTATAATTTCTAATATAGAGTTATTTGAAAGATTTTTTATGTGAAAAAATTTATTAATTTGGATTCTTTTAAAAAATTTCCAAGTAATTTCTACGGAAGGTCCCTTTCCCCACTTATAAAAGGGTACTCCCTCCCCTAACTTATTCCAAAATACCAAGCCCATTTGTCTAGAAAAAACACTCAAAATAAATATCAAATATCATTATACAAATTTTATAGCTATTTTGACTCTTAAAAGACTATCATTGGGGTTCTAAAGAGGATATCCAAAAGAGGGATCTCTTAGAGAATATAATTATATTAAAAAAGATCATTCATTTTATTTCTTATTTTTACACATTAAATTAATCCTTAAAAAATGGAATATAATAAAACATTTGTCTCCCATATAAATAGATGTTATTATGACTATGTAATAATAATTATACATGTCCACTTAAATCTAATGGTAAACATAACCATCGATCGTGTGTACAGCGGACTACCACCTCACGAACCGATTTAATTCATTTTTCATCACGACCATTCAAGGATAGATATAATGGTGATTTTTTTTAAAATACTATATTTATGATATAGTTATAAAAATTATGTTTAATATCACATATTAATTGTTTACATCCCATGCTATTTATAATACAACAACGTCACTCAGGTGTACGACAAACTACCACCTCATGAAGTGATGTGAATCTTTTTTCACTTATTATTTACATGAAATTTAATAAGGATAAAATTAATGAATATGTTTTATATAAAATAGAATATATTTATTCCTAAAAATTAATATATCACCCACTTCCTCACCCTTCCACCCAAAAAGGTAATGATATCATCACTCATGCGTACATAAGACCTACCGTCTCCATGAAGCGATGCGAATCATTATTTATGCACAACTTTTAATAGTTGTTATAATAATGTATATAATGAGTAAATATTATAATTATAAAATTATAATAATTCTTGATATTAATTACTTATATCCTATTTAACAGAAACATGAAATCCATTACAAAAAAATGCATGAGAAAACAAGGCAATTGACACACAAAACAGTGAAAACAACGGACTATTATTAACAAATGGGTGGTAAAATGTTATAAGAGAATTATATATGATATTATAAATATGAGAATGAATTTTTATAAATTAATAACATTATCAAAACCATTATACCCAAGGTTAAATCATGTTCAACTATAGGAATGTGTGTGGTGATGGGAATCTACCCTGTTTCCCTTCATTAAGGTATATTATAAAAAATGCCCCTAATTTATTTTATAGGGTGAATATAATAAACATTGAAATGAAATATAATTATTTATTAATAATTAATGGTATTTTATGTTTCAATTTTAATTATTCTATCCAAGGGTAATTGACTTAAAAATTACCATGTGGTAAAAGTTATTGTAATATATCACTTTCATTTTGGGATTTTATGTTTCTCTTGAAAAAAATTACTTTCTTGTGATAATTTTTCTTTAGAAAATATATTTATCTAAAATATAAATATTATTTTATGATTGATTTTATTTTTTCTTAAGCCTTATTGCATTTTTAGAAGCTATGTATACTTTGAAAAATATTTAGTTACATTGAAAATATTGATAAATCTATATCCTTTACTCAATACATATATTAATTGATAAGGAACATTATTCATGAATTGAATAGATTATTTGATATATGAGGAATTATTTGGAATTAAAAATATTCATGGCCTCCAGTTATAGATATCCCCTCAATTCATTTATATGTGTTGTGATATAAACCTGTTGGCCAAATTAAATTGGTTTCTACATGTAGTTTTAATCTGTCTTGAAAACAATTCTTGAAGGTAGAAGTATCATGATGCATGGGATCATGATGTATAATTATTGAGAATTAAAATTATTTATAATTAAATTATTATTATTATCCATGATGCTTTCGTTATGATATTATCTCTCAATGAATTTAATTTTTAGTTATTGATTAAAGAACATGTGTTTTCAGTTCTTTACAGTTCCATAATTATTTTGACTTATCATGTCATGATAGTCGAGTTAATTAAATAGATTTTATATTTAGTTATTTATATTGAAATTTTTATTATTATTATTGATTTATGATATATTACACTATACTTACCCATTATTAATAATTTGAGACCACACTTATTTTTTTCTTTTCTCTAGGATATGAAGATGAATTATTGGAACAAGTTTTCAAGGATTCAATAAATTATCTTTTGTTTATGAATGAAGTTTTATTTTCTATTCCCAATGTAAAATGTGTGTCATATATATATATATATATTTGGTTCTAAAAAACAACTAAACTGATCATCCCTTTGATATTTTACCCATTTTATTTATGCCAATGTAATAAAGAAGACACCATATCTGGGTAACTAGAGTTGGAGTATGTAGGGATCCCAACCACAGAAGCCCAGAGAAGATGTCTTCTTTATTACAATGGAATAACATATAATAATCACATCCTAAAATACTGAACAATTTAGTTGTTTTGGTTAACTATATACATAAATTATTCCCATATTGTATTTAAGAAAAAAATTACAATATAATATTTTTTGGATAATGATGTTATTTCCTCCAACATGTCCATGTATATCAATCATAGTACACTACATGGATTCCAAGGGAATGGAAACAGAATAATCATGAGATAAAATACTTAGTAAGGCTTATGTACAACCATGTCAATCATGAATAAATAAATAATAATAAATATTGAATCTAAAATAATTTCAAACACATGACACTTAAATAAATTTATAATCATGAAAATATAAGATATAATAAATATAATGAGGTAAATAACTCAAAACAAATGAAATTTAATCAATAACTGAAAATGAAATGTATCTAAAGACAATATCAAAGAATAAATCTCATGGATAATAATAACTAACATTCAAAATAAAGGAAATGATTAATTTTTGGTCATCATGCCTCAAGTAAATGATACCTCTAATTTCAAGACCTATCACAATAAAATTTTAAACTACTAGGTCTAAACTCATTTTGTTTGGACAACTAATTTTATGATAGCTTAATGATTAACCTCATGATACTACCATTTCATTGACGAGATACATTATAATAGGCCCCACCGATCAAGGAAGTTCAAAATAATTCCCACACATTTAATGGTCAATTTAAACCATGAATCAATATGTCTTATAAAAAAATAACCATATTGATTAAAAGAAAAATATTAATCAAATTTTCAATAGATAATATAATAAAATAAAATTATATTATACTAGGTCCTACCCATCAAAGAAGTTCCTAATAATTCCTCAAACATTGAATGGTCAATTTAAAACATGACTCAATGTGTCTTATAAAAAATATCTGCATTGATTAGAGGACTCAAAATTGTCAAAATTACACAAGTTAATATAATAAACTTAAAAGATAATATTATTTGTAGAAATGGTATACGGTTTGGGAAATAATCATATCCATAATGCAATAATATTAAAATTTAATATAAATTTAATTTATAAGGAAATATTAATATAATAAATTGATTGTTTCAATATAAATTAACAATCATAAAAGATTGTGACATTGTACAAATATTTTTACCACTTAATAAATTTCATGAAAAATATAATTGGATGAAATGATTCAAAGTGAACATTAAAATAAATTGAATGATTAATTTTACATGGTATTATATTTCATATAGGCAGTACATACCCCATTCAAAAATGAATTGGTGTATAATAAAAAATAACTCTTAATGGATTGTGAATTATGAAAAAATCCCTTACCTCACGATTCAGTTTAGTTTAACATTATATAAACTCATGTATAATGGTTATACACATGCTATTAATTTATTAAAGAACTATATTAATATTTATAATAACATATATTACCCTCCTTTAAAATTTTACCACCAATTATCTAATTATAATACATTGTTTTCATTATTTTAGGTGTTAATTTCCTTGTTTGCTCCTACTTTTTTAGAAATGGAATTTCTATCTATTATAAATAAGATATAATTACTCCATATACATAATTATAATAATGGTATAAATATGAAGTTTAATCAGTATATACATTATTATAACCAATCTTAAAATTTTGGCATGGAAAATGAATTTCATCACTTTGTAGAGACAATAGGTCGTACGTACGCAAGAGTGATGATATCATTCCCTTAATGGGTGAATGAGTAAAAAAATGGGTAAGGAAAACATGACTCACATTTCTTCACGAGGTGGTAATCCTCTTTACACATGAGCCACGATATCACATTTTAAATGTCATGTAATGTAAAAGGGTATATATGATATTAAAATTACATAATCTTAACGATATCATAAACATTATATACATGTAATATATCCATCATTAAATCGAGCAACAAAAGGTGGTGATGAAAAATAAACTACATCGATTATATAAGTTGTAATCTGTCATACACACAATAGATAATTTTGTTTTCCATTTGATGAAAGTAGAGATGGATAATTATTATTCAATAAAAATTAAAACTTATATGTTTATGGGATATTATAGTGTTATTATATTGGAAATTTTAAGACATAATTTAATAAGGAAAATAATAATGAAAATGAAAGAGATTTGTTAAGACAATTAACTCCCCTAAGAGAAACCACTTTTGGATATCCTCTTATGGACCCTAGCGATAGTCTTGTGGGAGGAACATAAGCACTAGAAATTTGAAAAAGGAAGTTTTAGAGATAATTTTTCATGTTTTATTCACGTGAAAATAAAATTAATCGAACTTAAACAATAAATATTCTAGTAATTTTAAAAGTTTAAATCACTTTATTTTTTAATATATCTATTAGGTATCTATTTTAGAGAATTAGGAAAAACTTATTACATAATAAACCCATATATTTCAAGTGGAGGATTCTTTACAATATCCGTTTTTCCCATAAAACATAATTTTCTAAAACAAAACATGATTTATTTTCATGATAAATATCCAAATGTTTCTTTAAGACTTCATCCTTGTTCTTACTCTTCCTTAAAACATGTTAATATTTTTAAACTTGGTTTGATCAAAAAAATATAAGTAAGGGACAAAAAAGTCTAAAAACCATTTGTTCAAGGGAAAATATGAAAACTAATATATCTTTAACTTTAACTTTAATGTTCATTGAGTGTATGAAATAAAACATTTCACACAAAACCAAAACACAAGTTTTTCTCAAATAAATCCTTTAAAACTCCTAGAAATAAATTTAAAACCCCATTTTCAATATCATTGGTCTAATATTCCTAAAACCCTTTCAAAACCATTGAAATTGGAATAAACATATGACCAAATTCAAATATAATTAGCTCAATAACATAATAATTACCCAATGAATTAGAGAGATATAATGGGGTTCAACCATCATAATAGCTATATTTGTATCACTAGTTTTTCCTGAGCTATAATAGGGATAAACCCTCCATACAAGCTATATTTGGATCACCAATTTTTTATTAGCCATAATGGGGAGAAAAAATTATTATAAGCTCTATATGGATCAATCGTGATCTATAATGGGTCTGAACCCTTTGCATATACTGTATTGGGATCTCTTATTTCACATATAATACTCAAGTACCAAATGAGGACTGAAACATTTTTTTGTTTCACTTTTCATCATAAAATATTTAAAAAACACTTTAAAGCCCAAATTTAAAAAAAATGGATATCAAAATACCATTTTAATTTATTTTTTTTGAAAAAAATACTCAAAACTAGGTAAATAGGGTTTTTATTTGAAGAAAATATCATTAAGAACATTTTTTAGGAAAATAAAATTTTCCAATTTGAAAACAGTTATTTTTTTTTAAAAAATTATTCAATCTTTTAATTGAATCATTTAATTTGAAAATAAAAATTTAATATTGTAAATGAATCTTATAAAAATTAATTCATCACTAAAGTAGGAACATTTTCTCATTACGAATATGTTAAAAAACAATCATTTTGACTTCTATAAAAGGTGTTGGAAGGGTAATTTTAAAACAAAATTTTTAAAAGTCCCTTACCTTGATTCTAATTTGTCACATAATTCATTTATAATCATAAATATTATAATTATGTGAAATATTTAAATTATTATGAATTTTTTTCATTTTATTATTCCATTTATATCACTTATTACTGTGTTATAAAAATTACTTAATTATTTATGTTCACATCAAACGTTTTGATGATATTCAGTACTTGAGTTTAAAATGACTTTGGTTTGATATATATAGTCAAGGTGGTAATTATTATATATAATAAATAATAATATCCATGAAATATATGTCATCTTAATACAAAATATATAATTTTAAATATGTCTAAAAAATATGTATATAAAAAATGAACTACGTTACAATCATGGAGCTGGTGAGTTGTATGTATGAATGAGTAATGTTTCCATTTTTTAGTGATCATTATGGAAAGAAGGTAAGTATAATTTTATATTTAAATAATTATCATAATATAATAAATATAATATCACTACTCAAAATATAAATATATAAATTATTCATGTTACGTGAAGATGAAATCAAATCACATTCCTTTATGGAGGTGGTAGTCGACATGTATGCATGAATGAAATTATCATTTTTTGTGGGCAGAAAAATAAGAAATTAAATGATAGATTACATTTAAATAATAATTCATATTAAATTTATATAATATATAAACATTAATTATATCATTATATATATTATTGAGATACATTTGTGGAATACAAATTACATTAGTTCGTGAAGCAGTAGTCTACTGTGCACACCGAAAATGAATTATTTTAGCATTTGATGAAAGAGAAGATGGATATGGGTCATTAAAAAAACATATAAAATATTAATATATTTAGGATACAATAGGTCTGATTTAATTATGGTTTGACAATATTAGTATAAGGTGGAAGAAGAAATAAATTAGAAACACTTGTTCAAAAATGATACCTCATCTTCGGAAAATCTCCTTTTCTTAACACCTTATGACTTCTTAGTGTGGTGTTATTACTAAAAACATACATCTATAATGTGGGTAGGGATTATAGAAATGTATTTGGGTAGATATTCAATGAAAAAAATAGGTTTTAAGTGTGATGAAAAAGGAATAAGAGGTTCTCTTTTATAGGAGAAGGGAGGGAACTCTGGGAATTTCTCAAAATATTAAATTAATATAAATTAATTTTCAATTAAAATGGATCCAATGTGAGTTATTTATAAGATAATACGAGAATGGGTCGAAATAATATCAAAAAACACAAATTAGATATATTTTGACGTAATTTATACCCTTATATTTTGGGTTTAACCTTTATTTAACCCCTTTAACTCTTACCGTGATAAGATGAAGTTTTAATCATTGAGGGTTAATATATTTACTATAAAACCTAAAAAGAAACATTAATGGATCGTGGAAGAAATATTTAACATTATCCAAATAATTTGGATGAATATATTCTTTTCAATAATTTTATATCATTTAAATGCATATTTTTTTAAATAACATTAATGTAAATTTTGACACTATTCCTTACTTTGACTTTTAAAAATATCAATAAAAAAGATAATTTTGAATTTTTTTTATACATTCCTATAATGTCAAATACATCTAAAAAAGTAATGGAATAAATTAATTATATCATATTATATTTAATTTAATATTTTTAATATCACTTATTTGATTTTTCTATTAATTAAATAATAACTCCATAAGGGATGTGAAATCATTTAAGGTAATTAATTTTCAGAAAAAATAAAAATAAATAATGATGTTGAAGATAAATATATTATATTTTAAAATAATATTAATAGTTGAAAATATCTTCTAGATGACACTGTATTAAAAATAGTATACTTATTAAAAACAACATTTTGATATGTTTATGTTTTCTTTAAATAAAATATTTTGAAGGTTTTATTATAATAAAAGTGCCCATAAATGGTCGTGTAAACTAAACATTAATTATTATGGATGAATATTAATCATCAAATAATAAAGGGTCAAGTTTTAGTGTCATTTTCTAGTCCTTATCATATTATTTTTACCCTTAATTACCTGATTGACCCTTTACCATGGTCAGAAAAATTACTAAGGTTACTATTTCTATTTACCAAAAAATAAAATTGAACTATTTAGTAAATTTACATCGAATTATTCCAAATATATCATATTTTTTTTAAATATAAAAAGATATAAGTTTTAAAATTTAATGTAAAATTAAATTGACAAAATCTAATGAAAAACCTTTTTTTAAACAAATGCATGTTTTAACCATAATGTGTATTTTTACTAAATTATGCTATAAAATAAAATTAAAAAACGATAATTGGATTATTTTAAATAAAAAACAAGAAAAAAATAATATTTTAAAATTAATTTAAAAATAATTTTAAATTGTAAATACTTGAAAAGAAAATACGATTTTCAATAAAAATTGGTATTTTGTCACTATTCATTGAAAAATCATGTTTTTAAGAAAATTATTTAAATGCAGCCATATCCTAATTTTGATATGATGATTTAAAAAATGTTATTTATTTAATTTAAATTTTTTTATAAATGTATTTAAATTAATTATTTTGTTCTCTCAAAAACGTAATGAAAAACATTCTTATAGAAAGTGTATTAAATAATAAAATGAATTTACTAAAATTAAGTGCATAATTATATAAAAATAAATTAATATATTATTAACGAGTTGGACCATTTTATTTTTTATAATTCTGTTAATATAATATATTCTTTCCAATTTAATGGATAGGTTATAATGATCACATTTAAACAATATTTTGTTTGTTTAGGCTCGACGTTGCTTATCTTGTATGCAATAGAATATAGTATTTTATTTTAAAAACATAGGATATATAAAAAAAGTTCTTGGAAGGTGTTAATAATTAATGGGTGCGAGTTCCCTTTAATAAGTGGGGAAAGATAACCCTCTGGGATTTTTTTTTTTGAATTTTTCCAAAATAATCCAAAATGATAAAGTCAATCACGCGAAAACAAGTTTCGAAATGACCCCATATTCGAACATATGAATGATAATGTTGAAATATGTCCATAAAATAAAATTTTGAATAGCTATTTGGTAATTTTATTCATTATCATCATAGTTTAACCTCCTGGTAAACCAATTTCTACCTTAACTGCTGTAATTAATTTTTACTATTTTCACGATTCATTTGAGAAAAAAATGTAGAATATATTAGATAATATAATTTATGATGATTAAAAATATGAAATAGAATTTTATAAATTCCATTAATAGATATAGAAAATTTTATTTTCAAACTAATCCAATAGACATGATGAAGAAGCAGGTATTTAAAGAGAAAATGTTCAAAAGTTTCAAAAGTTTTTATATAAAATTTCAATATAAAAGGATTAAAATGACCTATGTTGGATTAATATATATATAATTAAACTAATTTTTACCTAAAACCAATAAAAATATAATTTTACATTATAAATAATTTATACAAAAATGAATTATTCAATTAAAATTTAGTTTTCTTTATTATTCATCAAAAAATGAAAAGTTTTAGATAAATCCTAGAAATTCACCCTAAACTTATTTCTGTACTATTATATTAAAAATTAAGTTAATTTTTTCATATAAATTTTATAAAGGTGATAAAAATTAATTTTAGATTATGTGCATAAAGGGTGACTAAACCGTCTTTCAAAATAGAATTTTTTAGATAAAATTTCTTTTTTTCTTTTAAATGATTCTTATTTTATTTCTAATCAAAATATAAAAATAATTTCATAACATAGTTAGCTATATTCGACCCCAAAGTTTTATTATATATGTTAGAACTATTATATTAAATATTAACATTTTAATAATATATCATGTTTAATTTAAACTCGGCATTGCATGTAACGTATGATAAACTTAGTATTGTGTGAAATGAAAGCTATTAAAGGGATTGAAATAATTTAAATATAAATATTACACAAATTATAAAGGTTTTACATTTTATTCAAATCTTGGTGTTACGTTTTATACATTATATCAAATTCAATGTTAATATTTTAAAATTTTGGTGTGTTACATTCCCCCCTTAAAAAATTTCATTTTTTCAATTTAAAAATAATCTTGGAAATATTGGTTTTAAAGTTTGGAAATAAAATTGTTCA
This sequence comes from Viscum album, assembly GCA_963277665.1. Classification (NCBI taxonomy): domain Eukaryota; kingdom Viridiplantae; phylum Streptophyta; class Magnoliopsida; order Santalales; family Viscaceae; genus Viscum; species Viscum album. The sequence goes on from OY728141.1 coordinate 1,721,693,283, forward strand.
AAAATACCCATCATAAAAGGGTTAACAACATCATAATAATAAGATATATAGGGAAGTGTGATGTTCATATAGAATAACACATAACTAAGATTCTGATTAAGCTAACATTGGTGTAATGTGAAGATATGGACGTTAAAGAAAAGGGTAAATAATTATAGAGTGATTGAGGTCATCGATTACAAGAAAGAGAATGATCAATGGAAATTTAAGGGCCTCAAAACCATAAATATGTGTTGATTTAAAATACCATCTATAACACCCCGAGATTTTATGAGATATATTATTTTTAATTTCATTTATTTCTTCTGTTATAGGCTACACTAAGATTATCTTGTGCTATACGCAACACCGTATCAGATTACCATATACACAACACTATTCTTGGTTTGTTTTACACACAATTTCAAGTTCTTTTGATAAAATTCATTTCATGGGACACTTAGTATAGTTTTTTTCAATATATAAATGAAATAAGTTTTGATTATGTTATTTGAAATACAAAAGGAAGGTTTTACTATGTGCAACACTAACTTGGATTGCATTACATGTAAGAGTGACCTTCCTCAATAGCTTGCATTGTATGCAATACTGAGTTTCGCTAAACAACGATATATTATTAAAATATTAATTTTTAATGAGATATAAGCTATCAATTATGAATAGTAGTAACCAAAATGTTAATTTTATATAACATTATCATTCATCTTACACATTTTCTAGAACATGGTATGAGAAAAAAATCAATTTTTATGATAAAAGAAGTTTTTTTCAAAAAATGCACTTTACCACCTTTTTATGGCACACCCATTTTTAATCTAGTTTTTAACACTTTTATAAGATACATTTGAAAATTTAAACTTCTAATTTAGAATTGGGACATAAAAATTTTCTTTTTTTGATTTTTGGATTTTTTCTAATAAAATTCAAATTTTAATGAATAGTGAAAAGTATTGCATTTTAATTCATAACTTCCATTTCATCTAATTTATTTATATAGTTAGATTATATTTTTAATTGGTTTTAAAGAGTAATTGTAATATATTTTTAAAATTTAATCCAATGTTGGTAATTAGAAGTAATTTCAATTTTAAATTGGACATAAACACATGTCAATCTTTGTATAGTTATTATTTTTTAAAAACCAGCTTTTTAGTTTTGACAACAGGACATAATTATAAATCAATTACTGAAACGTATGTGTTTGTAATTTGAAAAAATTTATTCCATATTTTTAATCATAAGGTTCAAATTTTTTAAATAGGTACCCTTTATTTTTGGACATTTTTAATAGTAACTTCAGTAAATATTGTTTTTACTAAGGTTAAAGGGTAAATATGGTAAATATGGGTAAAAAATAATATTATAATAATATTAAACTACCATAAAACATGTAATAATCCTCTTGGATGAGATATTTCCGACCATGGGAATCATTGGACGGATTTTGGGACCCCATGGTTTCACATGGCTGTGAAAATGACAATTTATAAGAATTAACTTAAAGTAAAGATAATTATAACCTAAACATATATATTTTACTGAATCGATTTTAAGATATTTTTATATAACCGTTCTTTATAAATATAAATAGTCATTAGAAAGCTAAAAATATTTATCACATCATGGGGTTTTATTTATAATTTTTAGACATTAGATAAATATAATTAATTCTTACACAATTATGATGTATTGATTACCTCATTAATGAAAGATTAAAATAAATGAATTCATAAATATTAAAAAATGTAATTTTGTTATTTTTATGTAATAAAAGTATTTTATGGATTATATAGAAATATTATATTTTATTTAATGACTTTTTTTCGAAGGCATAATGTTATGGAAGTTTAAAAAAGTCAAGTATGAATAGTGTCCAAAATTGACACAAATCATTACTTAAAACATAAAATAGTTTATTAAATGATTCTAAATTAATTAAAATATGAGATTATTAAAAATGGTTAATAAAAGTCCAAATATGTCCTAAAAGACTTTTTTTGGATAATATAACATTATATTGTAATTAAATTAACCCACAATGTCTAAATAACATGATACCATGGTAAGATTAAATAGGAAAAAATAAGGGTAAAACCAAAAAGATAAGGATAACAAAATACTATAAACCTGTATAAAAATTGTTGGATGATAGTTTTTCATAAAAAATTCATCTTATATTTTAATTAATAAGTTTTGGACCATTTTTAGTCGAAATAAAATTTATAAAAAATTAATATTTTGAGAGTTTTCTGAAGGACCCCTCTCCTCTATTATAAAAGGGAACCTCCTCCATCTCCTCTACACTCCATTTTGAGCCTTCAAGATCATCTAAACATTAAAAATTACTCTTCTAAAGTACCCTATTTACATTCTATAGGTTCTTTTCTTCTCAATATACCAACTCTATTGCAATAATAGGATATTTAATGGAGGCACATCAAGGAAGAGGTAATCACTTCTACCGATTCTTTTAAATTTATTTCTTTTTCTACTTCCTCTCCAAGAGTTGTTTAATTATAAAGTAATAACATAAGTATTAATAATATACTAATATTTTATTATAAATATTAAACATCCCTACTTCACTTTCTATTAATCCTATTAAAAACAAAATCATCACGCGTGCGTATCTATGACTTACTGTCTCCACGCCATGGTGTAATATGATTCTCACCCCCACCTTACTTTGATGGGTATAACTGTATAAATAATAACTAAACATGATTATTATAAAATGATACTAATTATTATATACTATACAATATCCACTTCAATTCCACTCAACAATCATGGGAATGATATCGTCGGTCGTGTATATATACAGCTTACCGTCTCAACAGTGCGATGTGATTAGTTCTACATAATATTCATTAAACCATGATTATATAAATGAATTGAATTAATAAATATGTACATATTATAATAATACCATTATTTAAATTATATAACTATATCCTAAAAAACTATTAAGAACATATCCGATAATGCACACATAATAACATAAAGCAGTTAATACCCGAATAACGAGTAACAATGAAATCTTACTAACAAAAAGATGATGATATGACCATAAATGTTTCCATAAAAAATGATTATTATTATGGAATAAATAATTAACGTTATTTAAAAAATCATATAGGATTTTTGGATACATATGAAGGATATCGTATCTATGGTAAAGGATAACTTTTCCAATCTCGTTTTATCTGAGATTGTTTATTCGTAAGTATCTCTTGGGGATATATTTATCATCCATGTACATGTTATATAAAAACAATTTCTTAAAATGTTTAATATTCTTTTATATATGATTATATTAATTTTTAGCCATTTTTACTTTTACAAAATGGTTTGGAAGGAATCTTTCTTTTGTTTACCATATGAGGTACTTTTTCACTTTTCTGACAAAAGTATGAGGAGAATGTTTTATTAAATTATATAGAATGAATGGGTTCTTACATATTCATAACAAATTATTTCGATGAATCTTCCTATACAAATTTATATGTAGATTTTCAACTAAATTATTTTCCTTTAAAATTGCACAACAAATTTAGAAAAGAAAACATTATTTTGAAGAAGAAATGATATTTTACTCAGGAATGAAGCTCAAGTGTTTTATCAAAATTATTTTCTATATACGATTACATAGGTTTATGTTTGTATCCATATTATTAATTTGATTTTATTGTTGAAATGATTTAATTATTTTTATAAATTTTTTTATGGATTATGTTATGACAGATTGATGTTTAATGAACCCATTTTATTTCATGGGTTATGCTATAGTGAATATTTCTATGTTTTTGGGGCACATGTAAGAATGATTTCATTATAAGATGGGTAGGACCTATATCTCCCTCCAACAAATTGGGTAAATATTTATATCTCATGAGATAGGCATGGATGAAATAAAAAGATAATCCAGTTTAGTGATACAGGGTTGGAATGAGGAGAGAAATGAGTTTAGTAATGGACTTTGTCCACTATGAAGGTATTGGAAATTAATTTTGAACAATATGAAATGATTTTATATGGTTTTTTTGTGTATTGCACAAAATTTCAGGTTTTATGTTATGATTATTAGGAATACATAGAACTTTTAGGATTCAAACTATGATGTGATATTGTGATATTTTATATATAGGATAAGATTTTCAAATGTTATGTTCTTATGAATATGATATGATTGTTATTTCATTTGTTTACCCTTACTGAGAATTTGAGATCACCCTTTTTATGTTTATTTTCCCTAGGACATGAAGAAGGGTATTAAGTATGATATTCCTAAAAGAAGTCTAGTTATGATGAAATAAACAAGCGAAAATGTAGATGTTTTATGAACAAGTTGTCTATGTTTCATAGTTTCTAAATACACTAGACCTATATGGTTCATTCAAGGTTTTGTTATATATTGTAATAAATATACATCAATTCTAAAGTGTTATCAATGTATGTATAGAGAAGGTTGCTATATCATATGATTCCTCAAATACGAATATAATATGATTGAATTTTTATTTCCAGATGCTTTTCATGATGTTGTGGAATTATTTAACAAGAAAATTGACATAATAATCATAAAATAACATAGGATACTGTTTAGTGATAAAACCTTATCATCCTTGGGTCATGGGTTTAATCCCTATGGCCTTATTGGGTGTCAATAAATATCACCCAAAATGTGGGTTGTTCTTTTTCCAAAATATATCAATATAATTCCTATAACATTCCCAAAAAATATGACAGACATCATTGAAATAAAATTAATCGTTAAATAAACTTTTTACCAAGGTTCTCAATAGAGTTTATTTTTTTTCACAAAGTCTTATAATCTTATTTTATTATTATTACAATTTCATTATTGAGAATATTAAGCCTAATGGTCATCTATACCATTAAAAATATGTCTATATAATGTAAAGGAATTATTACAAAAATGATTTTTCCACTAAAACATATACTTTCCATAATGTATCCCAAAATATCCATAATATTGGCAGAATCCCATCAAATAAAACCAAGAAAGGGGTGGTTAAAACTTTGAAATTATAACCAACCTTAAACTCACAAACCCATGATGGAATCTATAAATTTTAATTAAATAAATACTTATATGCTTCTAAAATTTAACACAATCATTATATGTTTCATAATTATTATAAAAAAAATACTAATGGAAAAAGAAAAAGTTTTGTAATATAATTATGGAATCCCAATAAATACATCAACCATTAAATTTTAACATAGGTTATTCCTTGGTATTGGAGTTAACCTATATATGGGGCAATTTACTCAGATAATTCCTAGGCCTTTTACATTTAAGGAAATAAACTATTAATGGCCCCCTAGGTTGATATTTATTTCTTTATATTTTACTCATCATTTTTCCTTAGAAATTCTTTACGTTATGACCTTATTTTCCACACATAAAACATTTTACCATTCGTTAGAGATGCCTTTTTTAAATCATGATTTATATAAAGATTAAACCCAACAACTTAATCCCTTAGAAACAGAATTCTATGAACATAATTCACAACCTAGAAAAGACATGCACACTCTTCACTCAAATGTATACCACCATACATGGTTTTATTATAGATAAAACTAATCACAATACCAACCACACTATATTACTTAAACAATTATTCTATGATTTCAAAATTAGATTATTATACATGCTTCTTCACTGCTATTAGTGTGAGGAGAGATGGCCATTTAGAGGACTGGAGGGTTTGATACTACTTGTTTTAAGTGCATTGGTCACATGTGATGTTCTCACCACACTTTCACTGATTTTCCTTCCTAACACACTCAACCATATGACATATTACTTCTAAATACACTACTTATAGAATGAAACCAATGATCATGATGATATAAATTTTTTAAAAAGCTCTAATTTCCACATATACCACATTAGCTGAAGCTTCCACAGTCACAGTCTCCCCTGAAACTTGACATCTTCTTTCTAGAAATGGTCATCGATAATAAAAAGTGAAAACTTGATAAATCGTAAACTGGAGAGACACATTATTTTTAATATAACAAACTAAGTCATTCATTTTCATCATCTATTTAAATCCATCATAATAGTTTTTAGAGAAAATGAAAACTATCCTTATGATACCCCCTATGAGTGCGTAGTAAGGCCCATTAGCATACACCAAGTGATGATCTTGTCAAGAACAATGCACCACTTTTAGACTTATTACCCATATGTACATCTATGCTAGAACATATTCCTCTTTTTGTATCCATACAGGGATGTATTTCAAGGAAAAAACACATTATCTATTCCTTACCAAAATATTAGGATGTTATTTTATAATTTTTCTCAAATTAAATCATATTGTTATGATCCTTAATCAATTTTTTCCTAAATCAAGTTCCCATGGTTTCTACTAAACTTCCTCAGATAAAAACTATGGTGACCAAGACCCCAGCATCCCAAAGCTAATGTCAGCTTTATTATGTTTTCATAAGTGGAAAGGAATCACATCCATAATGACCGAATAGTTTAATAGACTTGGTAAACAATATTAATACATGGTTCCCATATTATAGTTGAAAAAAATAAAAACATAACTTTTTGGAGAATAATATTATTCTCTAGAGCATATCCATGCATATCAATCGTAGTATACTTCATCAATTCATAGAGAAAGGAAACAAAATAAGGGTGATCTCAAATGCTTAGTAAGGGTTACATAAAATGGAAGCTGTCATGAATAAATAAATAATTATCAATATTTCATAGAAAATAACTAAACACACATTATATTTAAATAACTTGACTATCATTAAAATATAAGTCATAATCAATAAGGCAAGTTAAATAACAAAAAACACATCCCATTTAATAAATAACTTAGAATTCATTGCATGAAATGATAATATCCTAAATAAAATCTCATGGATAATAATAATTAATGAATTCTCAATGAAAAAATGATTAATTATTAGAATTTATGTCTTAGGAACACAATAAATCTACCATCAAAACCTTTTAGAATATAGTTCAAAACAATAGGGAACAATCTCATTTGGTTTGGCCAACTAATTTTATGCAAGAATACTAATTCTGCTCATATAACTACTGATTCATTGAGGAGATAAATTATAATAGATTGACCCATAATGAAAGGTCCAAATCATTACTCACATACCAAATGATCTATTCTTTCCTGAACCAAGCTGGGGTTCCATCCAAAACGACACCCAACCTGGCCCGTGGCACATCCCTAAGGGCGTTCGTGATCCCCACAGACTGGAAAATAGTGATTGGGTATCAAAAATATAATTTGGAAAGGATTTTACCCATTAATATAACTATAGACATCCCACAAGAATAAAACATCACATAATTGATAATCACAACCAAATTAGATGCAACAATTTTTGGATTCAATGTTTTACAACTTTAACCAATACCAAAATACAGTAATAGAATGAGAGTAACTAAAAAATACCAAGAAACACCATTTAAAAAGAGGGACATCACCCTAATTCCACCACCATAAACACCTGTAGGAAGTGGAACACCAAAAAATAGATCCACCATCACTACTACTGAACAACTTTCCTTTACTTGGGTCATACATAACAATGTTTACATACACAAAAAGGTGTATGTAGGTTGTGATACAAATATTAGTTTTATGGAACCCAAAGGAAAATATTCAATGCAATAATATTATAAGATAAATCAATATGAAAATTTTCATAAGAAAATTTGGAATCATTTTCTAGGAACAATTCTTGGAAAACATCATCCGGAATACACTTTTGAAGGAAAAAATTTCTCAAAAGAAAAATTCTTCGAAACAAAAATGTAGACAACTTCCACTATATTATAACAGAAAACACTATATCAAGAAATCATAATTCCACAGGAGAGAACCATGGGAATTCAATATAGGTAACTAGAATAAATAGGACCCTATGAACCTTGTACATTAATGATCAAAATCCTCCAAACAAAACTAATAGCATCCCCACAAAAAACCCTTTAGAGGAGAATAATTCCAAATTTCTAATGGTATCCATATCATAATGAAAAAACAATAGTGTTCCCATGCACACGACACTACAGGATATTCCATACAAAGGTATAGTGGTATCTAAGCATATCACATGGTTTTGTAGTGTTGTTGCTTCAATCATTCTAGAAGAAACTGGGCCTTTGCCCCACCGAATCAATAAGATTACTAGTTCCTGTTCACCCACATAGATCCATGAGATTCCCTTTATGATCAAATTCCATAATACATAACAAAAAACTCATTAATTTCACATGAACATGCAAAGTATCATGAACACAGAAGGAGATCACCACTTTCACAATTCATATTGATCGAACAATCAAGACTCACATGGAAACTATGATTTTCCTATACAAAAATCAATTTAATGTTCACACTCACAAAAAAACCATTTTAAAATACATTTTACCCCACTTTCATATTTCATGAATCCACTTGGAAAAGAAAAAAAAGGTAATATATGAAATCTGACCCTTTATATGAGTAAATCACCTTTTAAATCCACACGAAAAACAAATCCATTTAAAAACATGCTTCACATCACTAATACAATTTCAAAAACCACATTTAAGGTAAAAAAAATGAATATAACATGGCATAAAACCCATTTCTTTTTTAAAACCAACATTAAAAACATTTTCACATTTAAATCCATTTCAAAACACAATTCACACCTTTCACACAAATCACAAAAATCTTTCAAGAATCACCATAATGAAGAACAAATAAAATATAACCATTTTAGTTTTGAAAATAAAATTTTTTCACATATCCTACTCAAAAAAAATTTAGAACATATTTTACACCACACAAAAAATTCATAGAACATGTTTAAATAACCAAAAAAGAAATCTAAAATCAAATAACAATGTAAAATCATTGAACTAACTACCTCCTGATTGGAAACGTCTGAAACCTGGTGGAAAAACCAAATGAAACATTAATTGAACCATATAAACGAAATATCAAACCAAAAACATCATGATTTCACCCAACAACAGTAGATCAATTCCCTACATGGTCAAAGAACCCAATGGAAAAAAATAACCCAAAGAGGGAGAGTGAGAAAACCTACAAGAATGAAGAAACCAATAGAAAAGTGACTTACTTGAGGATTTATTGAAGAATAAATGGCAAAACCACCCAAAGATTAATGTTAAGGGGTCTAAGAGGGAGTGGAGGAATCTCTTAAGGCTGTAAAGCCAAAATGTTTTGGATTATAAGTGATTTAGGGTTATAATATGGGGAGGGAAGAAGAGGAAATTCCCACTTTTAATGACCTAGAGTGGAAGTACAGTTACCGTTCAATGTTTTCCAAACTACGTGGAAACCATGAATATATCTATTTCCAAGAATAATGAATCTGAAAAGTTTCTTGGGGGAGGGCTCATAACTGTGTGCCTAGATGTGTGACCTGGATAGTGCAACTATCCGAGGTGCATATTTTTCTCTAGGCTACCACAGTGTTTTACCTAACCGTGCACCACCTTCCACCAATATGAAAATCTAAAATTTTACCAAAAACTCCTATAGAAAATAATAAACCAATATAAGATCAAAAAATAAACCAAGGGATACCTAAAAAATTCAAGGATGTTAAAATTATCCTGATAATGAAAACATTCCAGCCTTGGAAATTCATTCCAATGTTTTATTAAAGAAAAAATGGATACTCCTCATTAACCAAAGACTTCTACTCCCAAGTCTCATTCTCATACCCACCATGCTATTAAAGAACATGGCCCATGAATATGTACTTGGCACAAATAATTTTATCTTGAGAATCCACAATTTTCACTAGATACTCGAACACAAATAGATCAAGTTTTAACTCCAAATATTCTTAATTAAACACATAGTATGGATCCAAATTATATTTTTTCAGATAGTAGACAAGTAACACATAAAATTGGTCCACATAAAAAACTATGAAACCCTATTTTTTCATAACTTCTAACACAGTGAGTGCACAAAAAAGACACCTGAAACCCTACTCTCGATTCTTACCAAGAGGCACCACCAACACTATTATGTAAAGAATAAGCTCATTTGGAATCATTAAAACATCCACAAGATGGGTAGAAAAAAAATTAAATAGAGGAAACAATATCCAATAGAACAATATATAAAGTTGATACAATAATAATGGTACCTTGAACTATCACATGACCTACATCGGATTCTGCTAGTGCTCGATACACAACATAAAGCTATATCATCTCTGAATAACCTAGAGAATGAAAAATGAACTATAGAGTTTTTCTAAATTGACTATGCCCAAAAAAATATCCATCCCTACCACTATGAACTCCTAAGTAAAAACCTCCTATCATGGATGGTTTTGACCAGGGGAAATCCATTTGAATGCCACAAATCATGAAAAACTGTGATATGGGAATTCCATCATCAAAACCATTGAATGTTCCCAATAGTTTAACCTTTATATAAAGGATTGGGTGGAGATAAACATGATGATCTCAAGTTCCCTACCTCCCCACACTATTGGAACACAACATACCCAACATCAGAATCCACAAACAATGAAAGGTGGGATGTTTGGCATGAACTACCACCTCCCCTAATCTCTTGTGTATCCCACTTTATAATTTTCTCGGATAGGTCGCCACTGCCATGTACCACTTTTGAAACTACTCCATTAAAATGAGACTTGAATCTATGATCAATATTCATCTTCATATCATTATTGAACACCTCTATTTATGTCTTGAACTTTAATAAGAATATATGAGATCATATTTCTAGTTGCATCCTGATACCAAACTTTTGAGCCTTCATCTGATCATTGGAAACTACCTCGGGTGTGAACTGAACCAATTATGAAAAGTTTCTAACATACACAATCATGAACTGGACTCCCAAGTGAAGGTCCAAATAATCCTAGTACATGAGGAATGAATAAATATCAAGAAATTGCTACATGTTTAGGACAACTTTGAACTATTTCCAACCCATCTTATCTTTCTTACTAGCTTACACTACTGAGTCCCACCAGTTCTGACTGGGACCTTCCAAAAATAATAAAGTACACATCACCATGACTACCACATGAGTGCTAATAAACTCAGACATTACGTATATTTCTTCAATAAATAATCTTATTCTTGTATGTCTATGATGCCTCAAAAGGTAGGAGTCTTTTTTAGGAACTTTTGAAATTTATCCTTTCCAGATCCTAGTTCGATTTCCCTAACCTGAGCAGAACCATATCCCACTCCATTATCCAAAAATTAGATATCTTGAACCATATATTCCACTATCCTATTATCGATTAGTGAGGAAAAACTCTCTCTAGCCTCTCCCCATGGTTACACAACAGATCTATAGGGTGTAATTTTGCTGCAAAAAGTAATAAGCACAAGAAAAAACCATCAATACAACCACCAAAACAACATTTTGAAAATTTTAATTGATAATAAAAATTCCTAAATGATTCCATAAATCATAAAAAATCATATCTATGATAATAACAATCCCTACCACTTCACCCCCACCTAGTGTCCATATACTTTCTCTAGCCTATATGTATGACTTGGGGAAGAAGTCAAACCAAATCCCAACATCTGACGATGAACTGAGTCCTTTCATGAGTTGTGTTTTCCAGAAAACCCACTAGAAACCATAACCTCAAGACCCAATAATAACGTGACACAAAAAGATAGAAACCTTCACTAATACCATTTTATCATGAACCAATCCGGGGTGTCATCTAAACTGACACACGATCCAGAAACTATCATGGAATTAAGGGAATTACCAATCACTATGGAATGAAAAATAGTTCATGGGTATAAAAAAATACACTTTGGTAATGATTTAATGCATTCATATAACAATAAACATCCCACGAGAATAAAACATCACATAACTGATAATCTAATCCAAAAGAGATACAACAATTTTTTAATTCAATGTTTTACAACTTTAACCAATACCAAAATACAAAAATGGAAAGGAAACAACTAAAAAATCCCATGAACCTCCATGTAACAAGTTGTCAATCACCCTCAAACCACCACCACCAATACATTTAGGAAGTGTAACACTAGCAACCATATCCATCCTCACCACTATAAAAAATCTTACCTTTACCTGGGCCACACATGACAAATAATACATACACAAAATGTTCTATATAGGGTGTGATCCAAATCCTATAAGGATTTAACCCAAATGAAAATATACCATGATATGACATTGGAATATTAATTAACACACACTTTTTTGTAAGAACATTCTGAATCATTTTCAAGGAACAATTCAAGGATTTGTTGCTTTAGGAAAAAACTTTTAAAGGAAAACTTTTCCCAAGAAAAATTTATTTGAAACAAAAAGGAACAAAAGGACCACTATATACTGATGTTTATCATCACATCACAAAATAATCATGTCATAATAGAGCACTTTGGGAATTCCCTAGAGTCAAATAGTATAAGTGGGACCCTATAAACCTATTACCGTAGTGATAAAAATCCTCTAACAAAAACCGAAAGAATCCTCATGAAAAATCCAATAGTGGGGAACACATCCCAAGGTCTAGTGGTCTCTATATCATAAGACAAACCTAAAATCATTATCTTGCATGATCCACTAGAGGGGATCCCATTCCATGTTCTAGTGGTCTACGATCATATTATAAATCTAGTTATTGTTGTAGGGTCAATCATACCGAAAGAAAACATGCATTCACCCTACTTAATAAAATAGTGCACTAGTTATAGTTCACCCAACTAGATACAAGGTATTTACTTTATGCTAAAATTCTATTTCACATACCCCCAAAATCATCACTTTCAGAAACACATGCCATATATCATGAAAAAAATGGAAATAACCACTTTTACAATTTACATTTGTCAAATTATTAAGGATTACACAGAAACCACTATTTTCAAATAAAAACTACATTAATATTCATTCACACATCAAAGCATTTTTAAATACATTTATTACCACTTGATCAATTCATAAAATCCATTTAGAAACAAAACAATAAGGGAACATATGTAATTCAACCATTTCATGAGGGAAAATCCCACTTCAAATCCATTTTAAAACAAGCTTCACATCACTTATGAAATTTCAAAAACAACATTTATGGTGAAAAAAGGAAATGATATCATATGAAAAAAACTATTTATTTTAGAAAATAAAATTTCAAAACATTTAAACCTTCAAACCCATTTTGAATTTTTTTCACCTTTCACACAAATCAAAAAACTCAATCAAGAAGCTCCACAATGAAGAACACATGAAATATAATCATTTTAATTTAGAAAACCAACTATCATCACACATGAATCTCAAAAAAAATTTAAAAACTATTTCACACCAAAAAATAATCTACAAAACACACTTAAATAACCATGAATGTAGTCCAAAATCATCTAAAAATGTACGATCATGGAATGACCTACCTCAAGCTTGGAAACATGTGGAATCTGGTGGAGAAACGCAATCACACCTATAGTGGGCACTATAAAATAATGATTGAAAAAAAATAATCATGATTTCATTAAACAACACATGATCGACCCCTTACTAGGTCAAAGAACCTGGTAGAAAATAAATACCCAAATAGGGTGGGAGATAAACCCTTGAAAAAGGAAGAAAATAGGAGAAAAGATACATAAATGATGATTTCTTAATGAACTAAGGCCAAAACACCCAAATATTAGAGTTAATGGAGTCAAAGAGGGAGTGGAGGAATATCCTAAGGCTATAAATCCTACATGGTTCATATTAGAGGTGATTTAGGGTTAAAATTTGGGAACTGTAGAAGATGAAATTCCAACTTTTAATGAAATGGATAGGTCGCATGGTTAAACCACAATGTTTTCCAAAACGTTAAACAATCCTGCATCCCTCAATTTCCAAGGGGAACCAAGACCCATAGTTTCCTAGGGGAGGGAACATACCCATGCGCATAACCATGTGACTTGAATAGTTCCACTTTCCCAAGAATATAGTTTCCTCTGGACTAGAACATAGTTTATTTTAATCGTTTTCCATTCATGCACTACTTATTTCCAATCCCAAAACACTATTTTTTTCCCCAAAAAAATCATAAGGAAATTAAGAAACCAATATTCGTCCAAAAAATAAACAAAGAGATAACTAAAAATTAAAACAAATCAAGGATGTTCCATATTTAATCCATCAGTCAATATTCCTTATCAAAAAATATATATAATAGAAAAAGGAAACAGATTTGTCAATATTTACCCAGTTAATCAAATAACTTTTAAAGTATACACCATCAATAAAAATGGTATAAAATTTATGAAATAATCATATAAATCATGCAAGAACATGGATATATAAGAGAAATTTAATTTCTAAATAAAAATTATTTGAATAAAGTGACTATTTTAAGATAAAGTTTACAAACAAAAATGAAAGTGTGATTATACAAATTTTACCACTTGGTAGTTTCCAAGTAAAATACTATTGGATGAAATGATTCAATGTGAAACATAAAATACCATGAATAATGAATTAATCATGATATTAAATGTAAATTGGGATGTATATACACTACATAAATGTTAATTGGTGTATAATAAGTCTCAATAGAATGTATATTGAGATGAAATCGCTTAGGTCATGCATCCTTTTTGTTAAAAATGATTTAAAATATTGTATAACAGTTTAAAAAATGTTATTATTATGTTTTAGAACCATATTAATATTTATAATATCATATATTATCCTATTATATCATTTTACAATTTTTTTTTCTAATAACATTTCATTATATTCATTAATTTGAGGGTTAATTTCCTTGTTTTCTCATGCAAGTTTTATAATGGAAGTTCTGATTCATGTATATAGGATATAGTTAATTCATCTTCAAAATAATTTTAATAATGGTATCATTATAATATTTATATATTATATATATTATTATAACCACCCTTAAATTATGGGCATGGAAAATGAATCATATCTCTTAATGGAGATGGTAGGCCGTATGTATACATGAGCGAAACTATCACCCCCTCAATGGGGTGAAAGGGTAATTATGCGGGTGAAATATATAGAATAAATATCATCTCATATATATAACATATATTCATTAATTTTATAATTTAATTCTATGTTAATCAAAAATTTAAAATGACCCGCATCGCTTCGCGTGGCGGTAGTCCGCCAAACACACTAGTGACATTATCATATTTCAAATGGAATAGAAAATAAAAGTGTATATTGGATATTAAAATTAAATAAGTATAATAATATTCTAAATATCATATAAATGTGTTAAATCCATCATTATATCCATCCTTGAATGGTGGTGATGGTATATGAACTACATCAGTTCGCGGGATGGTAATTCACTATACACAAAATCTATTATTTCATTTCCCATTTGATAAATGTGGAGATAGATAATTATTATGCTATAAAAAATAAAATATTAGTATATTTTAAGTACTTATGTTTTTATATTTTACGTTTAAATATGTAATTGAATGTGAAAAAATAAGAAAGAAAATGGTAGAGGTTTTTAAGAAAGTTATCTTCTCAAAGTGAATCCTCCATTGGATCTCCTCTTAAGAACCCCGTGGACGGGATTGTGTGAGGAACATTCATTCTAGAATGTGACTAAGGATTTGTAGGAGATAATTTTTTAGGGTCTTTTCAAGACAAAACATCTTGGGAGGTGTGAACAAGTAAGGGGAGTGAGTTCTCTTTTATAAGCGGGGAAAGGGAACCCTTTGGAAAATTACTTGGAAATTTCCCAACAGAATCCAATAATTTAAAATCATTCATAAGAAAAAAATCATAAAAATGACTCTATATTCTCTCATTGGAAGGATATTATGGAAATATGGAATGAAAATACTTTTTTAAAATTTATTAAGTCATTTTTTATAATTATCTTTCGATTTTAACCCCAGGTTATCCCATTTTACATTAACTGCAGTAATTAATTTTTACTATTTCAACTATGATTTTGGTAATAAATTAAATTGAAATTATTAGAAAATATAAATAATAATGATAAAATATATTGAACCCAATTTTCAAAATTCCAATAAAATAAGTGGAATATTTCATTTTAAAATTAAACTTGTAGAGACAACGAGGAATTAGGTTTTGAAAGAGAAAATGTTCAAAAGTTTCAAAAGTTTGAATATCATAATTAAATTTTAAAATGATATTAATGACCTAAATATAATAATATGTATATAATTGAACTGATTTTAGTATAAAACAAAATTTAAATGTATGTTTACGTTATAAATAATTTAAATTAAAAGTCTTTTTTAAATAAAAAATAATCATTTTTCACTATTTATCTAAAAATGAAACTTAAAAAAACAAAACATCAATCTATTATAATATTAATACTTTAATTTAATCATTTATGTTTTTTAAAATATGTTTTATAAAATTAGTAAAAATTTATTTTAAATTATGTCTGTAAAGAGAAAGTAAACTATATTTTAGAAAACAAATTAGAAAAATTTCTATTTATTTTAAATGATTCTTATTTTATTTAAAATAAATAGATAACCATAATTTTAATATTTATTTAGTAACGTCCATACTCAAATATTTGTTGACTAGGTGTTAACTATCATATAAAATATAAATATTTTAGTAATATGTCATGTTTTTTAAACTCGATGTTGCATGTAATCAAAACTAAACTCAGTGTTGTGTGTAATGAAAGATATTAAAGGGATTGAATTTATTTATAAAATAAATATATCATAAATTATTATGGTGTTATATTTTCTTATACTCTTGGTGTTTCCTTTCATACACTCTATCACATACAATGTTCTTATTTTAGAATTTCAGGGTGTTACAGGGTCATTACAGTGGGTATCAAAGGACGTTTAGTAGAAACTTTGGTAACTAGATTAAGGAAAAAATTGATTAGTGAACATTACCATATGATTTAATTTTGGGATAATCATAAAAGATAATACTAATGGTTTTTTAAAGAAGATATCATGTGTATTTTCCTATCAATATACACTTGTATGGGTACTAGAAGTGGATGCAGTTCTAGAACAGAGGTACCTAGGGTTAATAACTCTAACAATTGTGCATTGGGATTGACGCAATAATCAGCTTGTGATAATAAGAAGGCCTTACAATGAACTAGTTTGGACACTAATGGGGGATAATATTAGAATAGTTCACATTTTCATTACAAACCACTATAAAGGAATTGAAATCAAGGATATCCATAAAGAAATTAATTTATAAGATTATGAAATTGACAATGCATAAATTTTAAAATTTATGTTAAGTATTTTACCATATTTTGAATTATTCATCATGATTTAGAATTCAAAAATTTTATAATATTGTCTAGTATATTCCATTGTTTAGAAATTGAACCAGAAAAGAAAAATTGTATCAATACTCATGGATGATAGAGAGATTTCCCTATTGAGGAATCCAACATAGCTGGTATTAGAACTAAGAGAAATTTTGATATATTAGAGCATCTTAATTAGGTTATGAAAATACCTTGTCGATATGGCGAATCCTGTTCCACAATGATATTCTCCTATGTTGGATCAGTTTATGTGACAAAATCAGAAATCATTTGGCGGAATTACTAATCTAATGGTAGGTGAGAATTGGATTAATTCTTAGGAGAAGATATTTATAGACATGGGATGTGGTCAAATAGAAATGGTTACACATGGAATGTACTGTCTCAAAGAAAATTATGATCAATGGTAGTCATTGATCCAAAATACAATGGAGGAAGAGGAAATTAAACTCAAAGGGTGTAAATATTTTAAGGAGATATTCTTTGAAAAATATTTCCTTCTTGAGAAAGAAACTGAAATGGGGAGAAAGTTCCTTATATTAATGAAAATAAAATAGGAAAGCGTTTTTGGGTATGAGGATACCTTTATAAGGTTCTGCAAGTATGATATAGATTATATAAGAAAAATTACTTTAAGATTTACAATTCCTTTGAATGGATTTAGACATCTCTCTGAAGGGCATTGGTCCCTCGATACTTGTTATTACATGATGAAGTAGTGTTATGTTCCATCAAGTAAGTGATAAAATTTTCCAGATCTTACAATTTTAAGGGAAATAAAGAGAAAAATATTCCATCCAAAAACCATGAAAAAGGGAATTTGGTAAACAATAATATGAGAACCCCACTATTTCAATGTTGTAAAAACTATGGAAATAATCACCATAGGAAATTATTGAAGGTATTGAGAGTTTATTATAAATGTAGAGATAAGGGTCACCTAAAAAAATAATGAAAAGGGAACAATGAAAATACTGCTATTCAGGTTTTCAACTATCGGGAGATGGGGAAATTTGAAAAAATTCCCCATGAATCAATGGAATCCCAACAAAAGAGGCCAAGGGGAGAAGCCCAAACTTATTAAATCACTACAGTAGTGGTTAAAGTACCTAATTATGTAGTGAATAGTATATTGATACAATCTTCAAATTTAGTTAATGCTTTATTTTATTCTGGATCTACATCCCCTATTATATCTTCCTAGTTTTCTAAGAAAATTATGTGCTTTAATTTTAATTTAAGAAGGGAGTTCTTAGTAAAAACTCATAGGGGAAGTCATACTCTATAATGTAGGAGTTATAGAGTTTCCATTATTAAACATAAGTATGATTTATTTTCAGAACTTATTATAGTAGTTATGGTTGAATTATATATAATACTTTTTGTATAATGAATTTGAAAATATGGTACAAGAAATTATTATAAGAATAACGAAATTATGATTTGTGTGGATAATATAGAATTACTTATCTTTAAAGCATTGATTTCAGCATCTGAGTCATAACAAGATATGACCCTAGTAGCACTACTAAATGAAATTATTGGGCATGTATACAAAAAATATAGGTATGTATAAGGTTATCTCCAAATTGAGAATGTACCTATTATACATGATTACATTGATGTATTTACTGAGGAATTACCTGGACATCCCACAGATCATTAAGTTGAGTTATCCATTTATTTAACCCTTAATGTAAGACCAATATCAAAGAATACCTATAAAATGACCACATCAAATTTAGTGGAGTTTAAGAAACAACTAGAGCTGTTTAGTGATAAGGGATTTAATTTCTCTACTGTATCACCATGGGGAGCCCCAATTCACATTTTTAAAAAGAAATATGGATCTATGAATCTAGGAATTGATTACAGGGAAATAAAATCTATTATGATAATGAACAAGTATCCTCCACCTCTCATGAATGAATTATTCAATCATATTCATGAATATCAATATCTTTCAAATATTGAACTTGATTTGGGGTGTCATCAATTATGAGTAAAGATGGAATAAATTCAAAATAAAACTTTTCCAATGAGGTAGTAATATTACAAGTTTATATTAATTACATTCGGGTTAACTAATGTACCCTATATTTTTCTAGATCTAATTGATAGAGTATTCAAGAAATATATTGATTATTATTTTTGTATTCATTGATGAAATGTTTGTGTATTCTAAAATATTATAGGAAAATGAAAATCAATTTATTATCATTCTTGAGACTCTTAGAAGGATTTATTTATATTATAAATTTAGTAAGTGTGATTTATGGCTTCATTTATTTTATTTTCATTCATATGTTATATCCAAGAATGTGATCTCAGTTGATCATATAAATGTGATGGAATCCAGAAAATGGATTATACTAATGAACATAATTGAGGTATGTATTTTCATTGGTTTAGCTAGTAACCATTGGGGATTCTTTAAAAATATTTCTTGATCAACTGACTCATTAATAAATATTTCATGGGAAGGAATTATTTTTTTTTGGAAAAATTAATTTGAAGAATTTTTTGATGAACTATAGAGGATATTGGTTGCGTCATAATGTAGAATTATAAATTTATTGCATAAACACCATTTAAATGGATGACTCATGAATTGAACTATTTAAACCATGATCTAGAGTTAGAAACTCTAATACTTCCTATAAATATATAGATAAATTATCTCTATGGTGAATGATGCGAGACACACAATGATAAAAAAATACCTAAAATACATATTTTCATAGAAAGAGATCAATATGTGACAAAGGCGATGACTCAAGCTACTCAAGGATTAGTATTTCTCAATATAGTACCACAAAGAGAAATAAAATAATTTAGAAGATGAATTGAGTAAAAAAGATAATAGAATTATGTCCCATATGAGAATTGAGACATATCCTATGTTTATGGAACTATTAAAGAAGAATATGTGAATTATTAAGGAAGGGGTGACAAAAATCATTTTTTAAATGAATGTGAAACCATATATATTAGAAAACATAAAATGTTCTTAATCTAAAGATGAGAAAATTCAGATGATAATGAATGTCGGGAATGATGTGAAATTAACAAACTTCATTTGTGAAGATGATGCTATGATATTTGGAATTATATTATGTATTCCTTATATACCTGATCAAAACAATAAATTTTTGGATGACGTTCATTGATCTAATTTCCCTATACACCCTTGTAGTAAAGATATGTACACATATTTGAGAGAAAGTTTTTGGGTGGGTATCATGCAGTGGGAAATTTTTAATTATGTGTCTAGATGTTTGGTTATTAAATAATTGAAATCAGTGAGATAACATTCTATAGGATTTATAAAACATATTTCTATTCCTATGTGGAAATGAGATGACATTACTATGGACTTTATTATAGTACTACCAACGACTCCATGAACTGATGATGTAATATAGGTTATCATTCATTTCCTAAAAAAATATACACATTTAATATATATAAGGTAATATTTAACTCTTGATTTCCTAAAAATGATCTATATTAATTAATCTATAAGAATTTATGGCACACCTCTTTCAATTATGTCTAATCGTGATCCGTACTTTACATTGAAACTATAGATGTTTCTTTATGAGTCTGTTGATACTGAGCTTCATTTGATCGCTGCATACCATAATAAAAATTATGGATAGTCCAAAATGATTATTAATATAATATAATACATGTTGATTTCATGATACCTTGGATTTCAAGGTGTGTGAGATCACTATTTACCTTTCGTAATGTTTTCCAATAATAATAGTTTCATTCAAGTATTAAAATTGTGTTGTATAGAGAATTAAATGGAAAGATATTATGTACTTCAATTTATTAGAACGATGTGGGTTAAAGGAAGCATATATTACCATAAAATGTTTAAGAGACACCAATAATGGTAAAGTCTATTCATTCTCAGATTAAAGTAGCTCAAAGTAGGAAAAAATAGTTATGCTGATAATCAGAGGAATGTTTTTTAATTCATAGTGGGAGATCATGTTTTCTTAAAAGTATCTATATGGAATTGAATTATCTATTTTAGAAGTAAATTGAAACTAATCCCTATGTATATAATATACTTTTAAATTCCTGAAATAATTGGAGTAGTTTCTTATCATTTTTCAATGCTGCAAAATTTCTCAAAAGTACATGATGTGTTCCATATATCATTGTTATATAATAAAATCCAATAATCAACACATGTGGTCAACTATAATGAAATAAAACTGGAATATGATCTATCTTACTATGAAGAATCCACCAAAATTATTGACACTATATAGAAAGTGTTGAGGAAATAGTTAAGGTACTTTATAGAAATAAAAAAAATAGAGTAAGCAATGTGGGAACCAAAAGATATTATGAAGAACAACTACCCTCATTTGTTTTGAAGGTAATATAAATAAAATTTTGAGGACTATGTTTTTGTATGGGTGAATAATTTAACACCCCAATAATTTACAATATTTTTCTTATATAATAATTTTATCTTTTTTAATATCTTGTGATGCACACACCATTGTGTTTAAAGGAAACATGAGACTCAATTGAAATATTATTTAAACATGAACACTATAACATATCTAATAAATTATAGGGTATGGATAAAACTATCTAAATTATCAAAATTATATAGTTTACACACTTTCATTTATTATATAAAGATTATAAATAAAAATAATAATCATTTAAAATGAAAAACAATTTCTCTCAAAAAAATTTCTTCTTTTAAAAAAAATTTTAGTAGATCTTCACACATATAATTTAATATTACTGTTTAACCCTAATATAAAATTTATCTAATAAAATGAAATTAATTATTAAAATAATAATATAAAATTATCTTATGTTTAATTTTTGGTATTTTTTATACAATGTCTCATTCTTTGATGAAGAGTAAAAAATACCGATTACTACTAAAAAAAATTTTTTGTTTAAATTATTTATAAAGATATATTCTTTTCTAAATTGGTTTAAAATTAAAATTAGATTATTTATATAAATATTAATCTAATATAGGTCATTTTAATCAATTTTATAATGAAATTTTATATAAAAAAATTGTAAAATTTTGCACACTTTCCCTTTGACAACCCATTTTTTTATCACATCTACGAGATTAATTTTAAATAATTTTTTTACTTATGTGTGTGGAATTTTAAAAAATAGATTCCATATTTGGAATCATAATAATCTATATTATATAACATTCTGAAAAAAACTTTTGACCAAAAAGAATAGTGAATAGAGTAAAAATTAATTACTGTGGTTAAGGGAAAAAAGAGTTTATCGGGGCTTAAACTAAGAAGTTAATGGTTAAAAATGACATACCAACCTGTCAAAATATTATTCAATTGAATTAGTTCCACTATAAACTTCCAAAATTTTAATATATTGTCATTTAGAAGATTTTTTCATGGGAATTAAATTATAATTTTACATTCTTTTGGGAAATTTTCAAGTTATTTCCAAGGAGGTCCCCTTTCACCACATATAAAAGGGAAATCTATACTGTCACTTATTCACACCTCCTAAGCCCCATTGAATAGAAAAAACTATAAAAAATTAACTCTAAAACATCCTTCTATATAATCTTGATTTTTTTATCCTCTTAAAATACCATCCCTAGTGTCCTTAAGGGGAGATCGAAAGGAGGTTTCTCTTAGAGAAGGTAATTATCTTAACATGGATCATTCATTTTCTCTATTATTTTTCTGACATTAAATTATGTATTAAAATTAAAATATAATGAAACTAGTATATACCATAAATTTAGATGTTATTATTTTGATCTCATACAAATTATCAATCTTCACTTCCATCAAATGGGAAATTAAATCATTGATCATGTATATAGCGAACCACCGGCTTAGGAACTGATTTAATTTGTTTTTTATCACCACCTTTAAAGGATGGAAATAATTATGGATTTAACACATTTATATGATATTTATAATATTTTTAAAAATGTTTAACTTTAATATCACATATTAATTTTTACATTCCATTCAATTTAAAATATAACAATGTCTCTCGTGTGTACGACAGACTACCGCCTCAGAGAGCAATGTAGATAATTTTCACTAATGCTTTACATGGAATGAAATAAGGATAAAATTAATGAATATATGTGATATATATTATATGATATTTATTCTATAAAATTAATAAACCACCAAATTCCTTACCATTTCACTAATTATGGTAATAATATCATCTCTCGTGTGTACGTATAACGTACCGTCTCCACGAAGCGATGTGATTCGTTTTCTCTAATTTTTTTAAGAGTTGTTCTAATAATGTAAACAATAATTAAATATTATACTAATAAAATTATTAATACTCCATAGAATATTTAATTATATATTATGTATAAGAACCATCACTTTCATTACAAACCAAAAATGAGAGAACAAGGAAATTAACATGAAAAATAATGAAAATAGTGGAATATTATTATAATATGGGAGGTAAAATTTGATAATATGATCATATATGATACTATAAACATGAGTATGGTTATGTTAAAAATTAATATCATGAATAAAATCACAGTACATGAGGCTAAATCATGTTCAAATGATATAAAGGGTGAGGTAAGCCACTTCATCTCAAATTACAATTATTTAGGAATATTTTAGTGTAATGCACATAATTTATTTTATATAGTTTATATAATAAATTTTTTGATTTTATATAATCATTAATTAATAATTAATTGTATTTTATGTGTTAATTTGAGTTATTCCATCCAAGGGGATTTGAATTAAAAATTACAAATTGGTAAAAGTTATTGAACCGTCTCACTTTATTTTTGTGATTATTAAGCTTCTCTAGAAACATCACTTTATAATTATTATTTCTCACTAGAATTTAAATTTTTATTAAATATTAATATTATTTATGATAGACATGATAATTTCCAAAACTGTATAACATTTTTACATATGCTGTAAACTTTGAATGTTAGTTTACAAACTAGAGAAATATTAATAAATCTGTATCCTTCACTCAATAAAGATATTTTTTGATAAGATATATTGTTCATGAATTAAATTTAATATTTTATATATGAGGAAATATTTAGTAATGAATATACAGGTAGGGTTTCGTTTTAGATAGATCGTAGATGTATTAACTTGTCTCACGATACAAATGAGTTTTCCAAATTATATAGATTTCTACCAATAGTTTCTAACTATCTTGTAGAAAGATCCTAATTGTAGAGGTATCATGACTCCAGAGATCGTGAAATATAATAATTAAGAATTTAATTCATTTAGAATTTAGTTTTTATTATTATCTATGATATTTAATCTATAAGGCTATATCTAGATGCATTTCATTTTCATTTATTGATTAAATTACATTTTTCCATTATTTACAATACCATACTGGTTATTCCTAATCTTTTCCTAATAGTAAAGTTATTTAAATGTAATTCTGTTCAATTTTGTACCTTTCCATATTGATTACACATATTTATTCATGATAGATTTTGATGTATTTAACCCTTACTGGTCATTTGATCTCACCTTTATTTTGATTACTTTTCCAAGCATATAAAGAATAATTATTGTAATGAGTTTTCAAGGATGTATTTAATTTTATATTTCATGTATTATATTTTATTTTCAACTCTGGATAAAAATTGGGTGTTTATATATCTATTTCTCTAAAGCTTCTTTAATGATTGACCCTTTAATATTGGACCCTTTGTATATATACCAATGTAACAAGGAATACACTAACTCTAGGTTACTATATTCATGTTCATTAAAATGAGGAATATAAATAGATATTAAAAAAATAATTATAGGAGGAACAATTGGAAATAAAAATTCGTAGCATGAAGAAATTACTTAAAATAATTATGAAAGGATCCCTTATATTGAGATAGAACTTATAAAATCGTGGGAGGATCCTTTTAGGAGCTTAAGAAGACCTTTGAAGGGATCTATATAGATATAGGGAGAGGAACTTCATAATCAATTTGATTTGATAAAAGATGTGTTGGAGGTTAGGAGGGTATTTATGTTTAAAGAGTCGGTATTTCTTCATCAATATATAAAAATATGTTTTGGACCCTATATGATATAATTATCAAGACTATAGACCTTAGCAAGGGGTTTCCCATGTTTTTTTTATAAATAAGAGTATATTAAAATATTTTTTAGAATGGTTGGGTGAGATTACAAGTTGATCAACCACTTATTTGATGAAATAAATGACATACAAGGTGATAATGCATCTATTAATAAGTTTTAATTCTTCCAAATCATCATGAAATTCATCCATGGTGATATATTAAAGAACACCTTATCTTCGACCTCAAAATCTAGGAATCATTAGTGATTGGATGCATTGCTTTTATATTGAATTTGTGTATATTTCAAATAATGTTGAATGTTTTGAAAATTTTATATCACCTCATGGATAATATTAGTTCCCATAGGATTTTAGTCTCCAAATTTATCCAAATATGTTGAATTCTGAAACCTCTTCCCATAAAAATCCTCATAAGGTTACTATTTTGATGTTGGAATAAAATATGTTTTTATATGACAAATCCACTATGGGTATGTGTTGATGAAAACATAATTGTAATTTTATTGAAAATAATCTCAAAATGTGCATTATTGTTTAAAAGGTTCTTCTATAAAAATGATACATCTATTGGTGATATGCAGTACTGTAATACATCTTTGTATCTAACACTTCCTAAAATATTCACTATAAGATTGAGGTGAACCCTAGTTATCTATCTATTCAAATGGTGATAAGTAGTACATATAGTCTTAGAAATTCCCATATTTATATCATAGTGAGTTGATAATTAAAGAAATATTACTTTATAGAAATTAAGTGCACATATTTTTTAAGGAGATCAACTACCACCCAGGTGGATTTGTTTCATTTCTATATCTCGAGGTGTCTTATGAAAAATTCTATGGTTACATTTTCATGTTTCTATACATGAATAAGAAATGGTTGAACTATACGTCTAAACATCTATCATTCTGTCTTGAATTTTAGACATACCAAGAATCGAGATATAAATTCTTCAATCCCACTCTTCACATCATCCCACTATTTTTTTACTTCATTTATCTATACATATTATTTCATCAGGATGAATAGTGAAATAAGTGAACTATGCATCATCCAATTTCTCTCATGTTTAACTTTAATATCACATATTAATTTTTACATTCCATTCCATTCAAAATACAACAATGTCTCTCGTGTGTACGACAGACTACCGCCTCACAGAGCAATGTAGATAATTTTCACTAATGATTTACATGGAATGTAATAAGGATAAAATTAATGAATATATGTGATATATATTATATGAAATTTATTCTATAAAATTAATAAACCACCAAATTCCTTACCATTTCACTCGTTAAGGGAATAATATCACCTCTCGTGTGTATGTATAACGTACCATCTCCACGAAGCGATGCGATTCATTTTCTCTAATTTTTTTAAGAGTTTTTCTAATAATGTAAACAATAATTAAATAGTATACTTATAAAATTTTTAATACTCTATAGAAGATTTAATTATATATTATGTATAAGAACCATCACTTTCATTACAAACCACAAATGAGAGAACAAGGAAATTAACACCCAAAATAATGAAAATAATGGAATATTATTAGAAAATGGGAGGTAAAATTTGATAATATGATCATATATGATACTATAAACATGAGTATGGTTCTGTTAAAAATTAATATCATGAATAAAATCACAGGACATGAGGCTAAATCATGTTCAAATGAAGTAAAGGGTGAGGTAAGGGACCTCATCTCAGATTACAATTATTTAGGAATATTTTAGTGTAATGAACATAATTTATTTTATATAGTTTATATAATAATTTTTTTGATTTCATATAATCATTAATTAATAATTCATTGTATTTTATGTGTTAATTTGAGTTATTCCATCCAAGGGGATTTGACTTAAAAATTACAAAGTAGTAAAAGTTATTGAACCGTCTCACTTTATTTTGTGATTATTATGCTTCTCTAGAAACCTCACTTTATTATTATTATTTCTCACTAGAATTTAAATTTTTATTAAATATTAATATTATTTATGATAGACATGATAATTTCCAAAACTGTATAACATTTTTACATATGCTGTAAACATTGAAAGTTAGTTTTCGAACTAGAGATATATTAATAAATCTGTATCCTTCACTAAATAAAGATATTTTTTGATAAGATATATTTTTCATGAATTAAATTTAATAATTTATATATGAGGAATTATTTATTAATGAATATAAAGGTAGGGTTTCGTTTTAGATAGATCGTAAATGTATTAACTTGTCTTATAATACAAATGAGTTTTCCAAATTATATATATTTCTACGTATAGTTTCTAACTATCTTGTGGAAAGATCCTAATTGTAGAGGTATCTTGATTCCAGAGATCATGAAATATAATAATTAAGTATTTAATTCATTTAGAATTTAGTTATTATTATTATCTATGATATTTACTCTATAAGGCTACCTCTGGATTCATTTCATTCTCATTTATTGATTAAATTACATTTTTTCCATCATTTACAATACCATACTGGTTATTCCTTATTTTTCATGATAGTAAAGTTATTTAAATGTAATTCTGTTCAATTTTGTACCTTTCCTTATTGATTACACATATTGATTCATGATAGATTTTGATGTATTTAACCCTTACTGGTCATTTGATCTCACCTTTATTTTGATTCCTTTTCAAAGGATATGAAGAATAATTATTGTAATAAGTTTTCAAGGATGTATTTAATTTTATATTTTATGTATTATGTTTTATTTTCAACTCTGGATAAAAAATGGGTGTTTATATATCTGTTTCTCTAAAGCTTCTTGAATGATTGGCCCTTTCTTATTGGACCCTTTGTATATATACCAATGTAACAAGGAATACACTAACTCTAGCTTACTAGATTCATGTTCATTAAAATGAGGAATATAAATAGATATTAAAAAACTAATTATAGGAGGAACAATTGGAAATAAAAATTTTTAGTATGAAGAAATTACTTAAAATAATTATGAAAGGATCCCTTACATTGATATAGAACTTATAAAATCATGGGAGGATCCTTTTAGGAGCTTAAGAAGACCTTTGAATGGATTTATATAGATATAGGGAGAGGAACTTCATAATCAATTTGATTTGATAAAAGATGTGTTGGAGGTTAGGAGGGTATTTATGTTTAAAGAGTCGGTATTTCTTCATCAATATATAAAAATATGTTTTAGACTCTATATGAAATAATTATCAAGACTATAGACCTTAGTAAGGGGTTTCCCATGTTTTTTTTATAAATAAGAGTATATTTAAATATTTTTGAGAATGGTTGGGTGAGATTACAAGTTGATCAAACACTTATTTGATGAAATAAATGACATACAAGGTGATAATGCATCTATGAATAAGTTTTAATTCTTCCAAATCATCATGAAATTCATCCCTGGTGATATATTAAAGAACACCTTATCTTTGACCTCAAACTCTAGGCATCATCAGTGATTGGATGCATTGCTTTTATATTGAATTTGTGTATATTTCAAATAAAGTTGAATGTTTTGAAAATTTTATATCACCTCATGGATAATATTAGTTCCCATAAGATTTTACTCTCCAAATTTACCAAAATATGTTGGATTCTGAAACCTCTTCCCATAAAAATCCTCATAAGGGTACTATTTTGATGTTGGAATGAAATCTGTTTTTATATGAGAACTCCACTAGGGGTATGTGTTGATGAAAACATCATTGTAATTTTATTTAAAATTATCTCAAAAAGTGCTTTATTGTTTAAAAGGTTCTTCCATAAAGATGATACATTTATTGGTGTTATGCAGTACTGTAATACATCTTTGTATCTAACACTTCCTAAAATATTCTCTATAAGATTGAGGTGAACCCTAGTTCTCTATCTATTCCAATGGTGATAGGTAGTACATATAGTCTTAGAAATTCCCATATTTATATCATAGTGAGTTGATAATTAATGAAATATTACTTTATAGAAATTAAGTGCACATATTTTTTAAGGAGATCAAATACCACCCAAGTGGAATTGTTTCATTTCTATATCTCGAGGTGTCTTATGAAAAATTGTATGGTTACATTTTCATGTTTTTATACATGAATAAGCAATGGTTGAACCATACGTCTAAACATCTATCATTCTGTCTTGAATTTTAGACATACCAAGAATCGAGATTTAAATTCTTCAATCCCACTCTTCACATCATCCCACTAATTTTTTACTTTGTTTATCTATACATATTAGTTCTTCTGGATGAACAGTGAAATAAGAGAACTATGCATCATCCAATGGATCCCTCTTTAGTTATAGTTTTTTATGGTACACATATGATGGTTCTAAATAATATAAATCCATATTTAGAAAATGTAAGATCTGGTTTATTTACAACCCCTCTTTGTAGCTTCTCATTATCTTTTTGGGACACTTTGATCATCTCAAGAATTGTTAGGTGAGGAGTTATTTGAGAATTATAGGATTGAGATTCTTTAATTAGTCCCATGTCCATCCATTTCATGTTCAGGAAGATTTGATCTCTTTCTATCAACATCATTCATAGGGTTGTTGGGACCTTTTTAGTTAGAGAAACTACCTGATTGTTTTCCTCTCCATGATTTTAATAGATTGAAGAATCATAATAATGCATCCTATTTATCCACCTTCACTAGGACATATCGAGCTTTATTTGTGTGAATATATACCTTAATCTTTTATGATCTGTATATATTTTACATTTCTAAAATTATATATAACATCCCCAAATATTAAATGTGGTGATCAATAATAAAAATTATAGACCTTGTTCGGGTTAGTTAATATAATGGATCTAAAATTTGTGGGAGGCATAGGCTATCAATTTTTCATCTGGGATTACTTTACAACCAAATTTCTTTGGACACATTATTGCAGATCACAAATCCTTCCCACATAGATGCAAATGTGAGCATAATATTAGTGATTAACACTTTATTATCACTTTAATTTTCTACTCATATTCATTAGTATAAAAAAACATCACTCCTTTCTATGTTATAATTTTTAGTGGGATTTAATATTATCAAAATTTTATCAAAAATAAATAAAAGTAACAAACTAATCTATGGATTCTATAGATATCCATCAAAGATGATTGCATATGAAATCCTTCAATTTTTTCTACGTACAAAGGATCCACATATATCCCTTTTCGAGTGATAACATACCCCATTGAATGTTACATGCTCTATCCATAATTCTCATTTACAATACCTTTCAAATAAAATTTTATTTTAAAGAGAATTCTATAAATAATTCAATTACTCTACATGATACTTATTTATTTTAGGGTTAGATATCATTATCATCTATAAATAATAATAATTTTATTTAAAAAAATTCCTAAAGACATTATTTATTATGTCCATGAAGATATATTGATACTTTTTGAGTCTAAATAAATTACTATGAACTTATTGTTCCCATACCATATATGAAAAGTAGTATTGGTTATGTCCTCCTTCATTACCTTTACATGACAGTATCCCAACTGAAGATCCTCCTTATAGAATTACTAGGCTCCATGTAGATGACATTTTTTTTCAATCCATGGTAGATGATAATTTTTATTTATCTTGATATTGTTGAGATCACCATAATTAATACAATGGCACATTTACCCATCCATCTTCTTAATAAAGAGGACTGGTTCACCCTGTTGTGAAGCAAATGTGATTTTAAACACATAATCCATATTTTAATGTAGTTTTTTATTCATCTCTTAATGTTTAACATTGGACATTAGGAATAGAGTCATGGATATTAGAAATAAATGGGTTATAATCTTGATTAGTAACTCAACCTAATGGCTTATAAGAAGAACTTTAAATTCTTTGGGATACAAATCTATATATTCCATTATATTGGGTATTTCATCAAGGATTACTTTTTCAATAATCTAAATAATTTGAGATAGATACTGTTTCTCATAAGGAAATAATATCCATTTATTATATGATGATACCAAATGAGATTCATTGAGCTCATTGAACTTTTATAGAATCAGAGGGTGGTTTGAGATACATAGGTTTATTTTCGTATCTCAATATTTTATATTGGGTATATATAAGAAAAAATAGACCATACAAAGAATTGAACTGAATTTCACTTAAGATAGTATCATATGGTTCTTTGGGAAATATATCCCAAAAAAATGTAAACGGGAGGAGACTTATTCTTAGGATGAATTAATTACCCCATTTTTCATTTTCCCCAATATCCCCACCTCTATGATTTGAGGTGATGCTTGAATTGTTCTATAAAACATAAATGATATAAAGTAATTAATTAAATGAGAATCAAAGTGTAAGTTATATATCATTTAATGAATAATTAGATTACATATCCCCACATAAATGTTAGGATCCACATTTTCTGTTGTGATCTCATATGTTATCCATTTATATTTAGGCGTTGTGGGTTATTTGTTTCTATTATCTTCGTAATCCCTTGTCTTAGTACATTAATTCACAGAGTGACCATGTTCCTTAAAGTAAAAAAATTAGGTTGATAGATAATAAGTTGACTGGGGAATTCCATTCTTCCATCACATTGGGGGGTTTCTCCCATTATAATTCTCAATATAGGCTCCCTTTATTCTCGCATCTAAATAATTTCCTTGACCCCTTATGTCAATTTTGGAGATGCTTCTCCCAACAATTATGATAGTTGAGTAGTTGGAAAATCTTACCCCTATGATATTTATCCATCCCAACCCATAAATATAATCTATAATCTAAATATTTTCTCAAGATCCATGAGACCCTTTATATTTTATGATCTATATTTTGACTTGATGGGAACATAAACAAATTTACTCATGGGTTTCTAAGTCTCAAATTGCCAAATATTTTCATACACTCATATTTAACACCCCAAATATGTGGCCAAAATTAAATTCAATGTTAATGAAAAAAATATATATTTATAATATAAGTATTTTATGTTTATCCTCATGCACCCTGATGGATTCATCATTCAATTTCTTATGGATGACGAACTATTTCTCTATTTTAATTAGGAGAGTTCTAGGAAAATATTTATTGAACTGTTTATTAAAAAAAAATTCCATTATATTTCCTTGATATCTTCCTCAAGATTTATATTTTTATTCAAATTATACTATTTATTATCTTCTCCCTCTATATGATAATTATAAACAACAAAATTCTCTTGTTCGGATCATTGAAGGAAGAGAAGATCGATTCAATGGAGTTTGTCCATTATTCCTCCACTAAAGGATTAAAATATCCACCAAAATTTTGAGGCCTTTATAACATAAAGGTCTCAATTATGACATGATATTTATTAGTAGGATCTAGTTTTTGAATATGATTTATGTTTAAATTCATAAATAGAATTAATTATGAAATTATTTCCATAATGTTCCAAATAAACACTCCCATTGGGTTAGGAATCTTAGTTGGGAATTCATCACATTTTACTATCACATTGGCCATTAACTTTGTTCCCCTTATGAAACTGGAAATTGACTTTGTTCATAACGAGCTTGTGAATTTACCAAGCATATCCCCTGAGAGAGTTTAACTTGTTGTATATTATGGTATCTTTTATATACACTAGTTGAAGGTCAATCCCATTCCCAATGTGACATTTTCATTGTTGTTACCACAAGGTACACTCTAAAAGTTTCACATCCAATTAAATTATCTAGTTAGGTATTTTGTTTCTTGGAAAACACATAATCTATATTTTATTATAATTCATGATTTTTTAATATGTTTAGTTTTATCCCTATGAATTTCACTAAGATTTCTTTTCTTAACCCTCAAAACAGACTAGAACATGCTCTGATTCCAATTATGACAACCCATAACTTTAACGCATCGTATTTCAATATATATTAAATAACGACACACATAATACAATCCTTTTAGGTACAAATTACTCATGTATTTGGGTAATTAGACAAAAATAATAATTATATGAATCATGGGTACAAAAAATATTATTTTAAACTCCTTAACATGATCCTACAATTCTATAAATCTTCTAAAATAAAATGGGATAACCCGAGGATGTACATATGAAATGAGTGAGTTATAAATCCTTGAATTAGAATAATCAATTATTAACATGATGATTGTAATAAATATTTATCAATATTAACATAAATGTGTTATCATCATAATCAGGAACATCAAATCAAATATAAGATGATAACATCATGGGAATATAGGATTTTGAAAGTAACATAAAACATTAAATCATAAGCATAATTCAAGGATAACTACATAGACATAATAACATAGTGTGTTCAAGATTACCTCCCACACAATATATATAACATCTCATGATATTAAGAAATTACCCAATTCAATATAGGAACATATAATTATAGTCCCAAGCATCACATTCATATCACATTCATTTATTTCTATTCCACATAGATCAAACAACATGAAGTTTCATTAATTGAATTTATTACCATGGATAAAAAGTGTGGGTTATAAAAATGGATTTCATTAATAAATTGTGTGTAATAACGTATAGGTGAATACATTTGAATGGAAATGGAGATGGATATTCACTAAAAAAATTACTGGCTTGGAAAAATCATAGGATAATTTCCATAGCAAAATAGGTAAAAATAAAGGTTCAAGGAAGGGTTTAATTAAAATTAGAGTGTCCGATAATTATTTTGAAATCATGAATACAATATTGGGATATATAAAAACATATTTAAATCATGAAAAAAAGAAATAAAAAGGCTCAGTACAATGAATGTACCTGAAATAAAAAGGAATAGGAGACGATCCCCTACATTGAGAGGAATATTGTAAAAGCTTAGGAGGAGCTTCTTAAGATCTTGGTAATGTATTGAGATGGATTTTGATTGGTAGAAAGAGGGACCATTATGATCAATGTATTTTGAGTGAATATGAGTGGGAGCTTGGGTGGGTATTTATTGATAAAGAGAGGGTATTTTTTATTAATTTCATAAAATTAGCTTGAAACTCTAGGATAAAATAATAAAAACCTCAATCCTTACCATAGTTTTTACCATTGTATATTCCAAAGAGTATTAGTTTTAAATATTTTATTATCAAAGAATAGAATATATTAATATGATACCATTAAGGATGTGTAAGTGTTACATGTTCATTAATAATTTATTTTAAAACCTTAATATATAATATTAGTTCTAGAGGATTCATTAATTGATTAAAATAACATTAAAAAATTATTTTTATCAATAAATCTATATTTTTTCATACAATCCTTTTATATAATTTTTATATCACATTTTTTTCTATTATGATACCATAAGAGAGACTATATATTTATTATATATCTTACTTTTACCAAACAAATATACTATATTAGATAATTATAAAAAAAAATCACCTTGGGATAATTTTGACTTATGATTTCCAAAAAAAAATATTTTATTAAAAATATTTCTATATTTTAAAATTTATACTTTTAAATAAAAAAGATTATTTAGTGAAAAATACTATTTTTATAATAATAACAATTTTATGACTCTTATAACAATTACATTGGACCTCATAAATTTATGTTATTATTTTTATTTAAATAAATATTTTTTCCTATGAATTTTATATGTAAATAACAATTATTTCAAAATTCTAGAATATATAATAATGTGTTTTTTTAATTTAAACCATATATTTTCAAAAAATTCTATTTTGGTTCCTTTATCTAGAAATCTAATTTTCATCAACGCATATATAATTATATATATAAATTATTAATGACAAATGATAAATATAATCATTATTTTATTAAAAAAATTTACACTACTAGGGTCTAGATAGATAATCTCTTGTTACACTAGTGCATTCCATAAGGTAATGGAGTTAAAAGATGGACCTTTCTTAGGGTTTTACAAGAAACAAATATTGGGCCATGTTCTCAATAAAATTGAACATGTCATGTAGATGATTTTTATTGAGCATAAGTTGTTGAATCTCATATTCGGCTTGGCTAAGGGAAAATCCCAATGATTCTAACTCCCATAGAAGTTCAGATAAAAGTTATTCATATGGTATGATCCAATTTGTCGATTTAATCACTTATTCTATCTATATCAATCATAAATTATCATTAACCATAATATATAATAATCAAAATATTACCTTTTCAATGAAATGTTTATCAACTGTTATGATTCTTAATGGTCATTTAAACCCAATAGGTCATATATTTCTAAAATATATAAAGTATTCCATGTGTATTATATAACATTATTACTTAATAAATAATTTACTCATTCATATGGGAATTTCATTTATAAAAGTTTGTATTGTCATTATATTTACATGTAATGTTACATAATTTAACTAATTACCCATTAGTTTTTCATCGGATCATCATTTAATGGATTGGT
Source organism: Viscum album (assembly GCA_963277665.1). Lineage (NCBI taxonomy): Eukaryota > Viridiplantae > Streptophyta > Magnoliopsida > Santalales > Viscaceae > Viscum > Viscum album. The sequence goes on from OY728141.1 coordinate 1,721,729,155, forward strand.
TTATGTAGAACTTCTATTTTTACATATATCATCATTTTATGATTTTATATTATGTTTTATGTCATTGGAAATAATTTATCTGGATGTGTTCATTAGTTTAAGTGGAGGAGATCTTGGTGAATGGATACTGGTAATTTCTATTAGAATCACTCACATTGTGAAATGGTTTTACGTTATAAATTGTTCAGGGAATATATGATGAAAAATTTCAAATAAATAATGTTTTCACATATCCTGTTTAAGATGTGAAAACCATTCACAACATGAAATAATTTTTTCTTGTAAAATAATCCAAGGTTATGTGAATATCGGTGTAAGTGGCCTCTTGAAGAATTCAAAGCATGACAAAATTTCATGCTGTTAACACATCGAGAATGGCAAGATTTACCCATAATATGATTGAAATAATTTTCTTTTGAAATTCACTCCCCCTCTCAACATCCAAGGCTTCCCGAGGTGATTTTCAATGAAATTTTATGTCAGAAATCTATTATCAATGAATCATAGCGAATTAAATAGTGAATTCAAGGGTTAGGGTCTCCTCCTTCATCCTCATATTGGATACTTTTATTTTGTTTCTCTTGAAACCCTATATTTTTGTGAGAGACTCATTTATGAGTTTTTAATTTTTTTTGTGATGTGATCTTCTTGGGAGTTGATAGAGGAGCAGAAATAGGAGGTCGACCTATTGAATCATTTATGATCCTTTTTGGAAACCAAATAGGGGTTGGTGGATTCTCTCCCATAGTTATATTCTAGAACATATTGTATTGAATCTTGATAAACCATTCCTATTTTATAATCTATTAATTTATTTTGAATGTGATTTGGAATACCTATATTTTATGTTATTTCAAAGGGGTAATTTAGAAAAGTGGAACTGTGTTTTTTTCTAAGAATATTGTTGACATGTAATATTCTAAAAAAAGAGTTTTTATTGGTAACATGGAATAAGTGTGTTTGTTTGAGTTCATGTTCATAGGGGATGGGTAATGTTTGGAAGTACCACTGTTAATTTACGATAAAATTGAAATGGGCCAGATTTATAAATACCCCCATCAAATGGGTTCACCAAAAAAGTGATTATTTAATGTATGAATCACCCTTCAGGAGTATAAGGATATAAATGGTTGCATGTATTATGTGTGTGTGAGAGTGTGAAATGGTAAATATTATTCCAAATACTAATATTTTTTTTTGAAAATATTAATTTAAATTTTTTCATTAAAATTTCTTATAGTTTTTTATAAACTACTTTTCTACCTATAATGTATTATTTTTATAATATTCTAATATTTTCTTATACTAGTAGTGTTTGTTGGGAATTCATTACGGGAATCCTATTGAGTGATACACTCTCCCCTTCCTCAGGCACATTGGTTAATTTCTAGAAGTCATCTACCAAGATATAGGGAAGGGTCATGTTTCATATTCTCTAGTTATGATCCTTGAATTAATGGTTTGGTTACTAAAGATGGGGTTAGGGAGCATCTACATCTTGGCATATGATACGAAAAAACTGGTAATATCAACTTTTTATTTTGTGTCTTAGACTTGCATTATTAGTTATTTTCCATTTGTACTCTAACATTATTCTCTTATTTACATTTATTGAGTTATGTATTTTATTATTCATACATAATGTATTTGAGTTATATTATATTATTTATTTCCCATAAGTTTCATGTTCTTTAGGGAAAATTGTCACACAACAGTTAACTAATCCCTTAGGTTTTTATAGCCTTTTGTTTCCAGGGAGTGTCACCTAATTCTAGTAGCCCTCCATCTCATTCCTAGATAATGGGTGAGGAGATAGGTGTTAAATATGGTATCAATTAGTCTAGTCCTTGATTTGGGTTGGAAAAAAAATACATAAGACTATTAAGACAAGAAATTAATATCTTAAAATGATCTAGCTAACCATTTAATGTTTAACTTCATGTCATAATAGTGTCTTAGTAAAAAAGTGTTTTAAGAGACTTCTATAGGTGCGGTTATCTCATCATTATGGCCATAGAAAATGAGTGTCCCATATCATGCATTTGAATAAAGACTTACCACTATGAATGATTTGTTCATTTTTAATTCGTAAGATTTTTAAAAATGGATGAAAGTTGGATTATTTTTAAAATTATGGTTGTATTGGTTATTTCACTGTGTACTAGAAATTATTTTTATTATTTAGAATTTATTCAAGGCTTTATTTTATAGAGATAAATGTTGTAGTTGGTATATTATCTCACTATATAAAATTTCACTAGTAAGGCACTGCAAAAAATATGGATTCACTTAATCCATAAGTAATCCAAAAATTTGTGTAGAGTATTTTGTAACCATTTTAAGTCATTGGTATAGAAAATAAAAATGATGAACTGAAGAATGAAGATCATTCATCACCATTTTAGAGGAATAATCCAACTAAATATCATGGGTATTTTGAACTAGAAATTGTAGAGTTGTGTCCAAAACAAATGAATTGAATCTTCAATATTATTAGTACACAAGAAGAGAGGATGATTAAATTGAAAACCAATATGCGTGAAGATATTGCATCCCAACAGTGGGATGTAGCTTTCGAAGATAAGTCTAACAAATGAATCATGTGAGATTATTTTTAGTAATTGATGAATACAAAATTATATTTTCACAAAAAATAAAATATAAAGAAAAAAATTTCTTTAGTTTGAATAAGAAAACCTCTTTGTGAAATGTGTATGGAACTATGTTAATGAACATAATTAATTATCCACTGGAAATAAATATATGTGCATTCATAAAGGAGTGTATTTTTTTTTAGTTTCAATTATGACTACAATTAGGATCAACGATATTTGTTATTTATATTATACATTATTCAGAGATAGGAAAAAGGGAAATAATGGAAGAAAAGGATCTCATTAGGAATCTTATATTAAGTAGTATGTTTGTTACCATGTTGAAAATATTCAACTAAAGTGCAGAAAATAATAAAAATATGAATGTCTACTCTCATTGTTGTAGCTTAACTCATACTCAAACAATAGAGTTAGTTAATTTTATAGAAATATTTGATAATGAATTTTGTTTTTTTCAGTGTGCTTTTAATTCAAAGAAATAAATAAAGTATTAAAACACCAAGGAATTTTCACTGTTGTTTTAAAAAACTGAATCTCAATAAGCATTGTCATAATATTCTAATATGAGTATGTGGAACAGTCTCAACCCAGCCATATATATTTTATGATTGGATAGAAAAATATAATCATATTAGTTCTTGTCCACTGACATAAGTAAATTATGATGTTTCTAGAAACACCTTAGTTGTTCAATAAACACATTAAGACCGAATCACATGTTATCCCATTAAACATGAGGAACATTTACATAGAGAATAACATGCTATTGAAAACATGTAACTAAGTCCCTATATGGTGTGAGGTATATTTATTTTGAACTTCACTCTTATTCATGTCGTGCTTAATACCAGTAAATCACATTCTTTACTTCCTTTTTCTATAGTTAAACAATTAGGATTGAAAATTGAATTGATGCCTCATGTTATAAGTATCAGGATAACCCTTTGAAATTGGGAGTGAAAAGGTTTTAAAGTCCAAGTATTTTCCATTAACATTGTTGTAGTGTACATTATTTGGGAGTTTAGGGTCTGTGCTATATATATTTTTGATTTAATATAAGTTGTTGATTACCTATTGTGATTTAAATTCCATATTAACTACTAATTATATCAAGTAACATTTATATACCTGTATGGAGTCTATCATCTTTTCAAGGGGATTGGGATATAAAAACCAACATAGAACGACCTTTGGATGTAGTTTAAGGAACAATCTATAGCTAGTTAATATCAAAACATTTGAGCATAACTGATGAAATATGGAATGATAATCTTCCTAAAATAGTGGATCAACATGTAGATGTATTTCTAAAACAAATCTATAAATTTAAAACAAATATTGAAATGGAATTAACTTGCAACATACTCCAAGTAACAAAACACATTTCTTAACTATCTTACAAAATGGATCTGACTATGTTGAAGAATTTAAAATTCTATCCAGAAAAGTTCGATATTAAAGGATTTATCAGATCTAGTACACCACCTCTTTTACACCAATTTTCTTTATAAATAAAGCATATGATATTCTCTACATATGTGTTTATTATCATAAGAGAATAAAGTGCCCCTAAAAATCAATGTCCTCTTCCTTGAATAGATTATTATTTTTGATTAATTAAAGGGAGAAATTTTTTTTTCTAAAATTGATTGTCTTGATTCGACCCATAGGGGACCACCTAGATGGAGGAAGACTAAATAGAAACTACACCACGCCTTCCCTTATTCCCTAGGGGACAATGACTATCCAACTATCTCTATACAGATGTATAGAGGAATAATAATAAAATATATTAACCTAAAGAGTAAGAACCATGAATGTAAAAACCTATAGGAAATACAAAGAGTAAAAAAGTGCAATATGAATATAAAAGAAAAAAACACATTCCCAACCAGAACATATTTCACAAACGTAGAACAACTAGAAACCGAATGCTGAGAGATTGTGACTCTATATCTCCAAGCACCGACCACTATATGTGGTCAAATGAAATGGAGTATCCCTAAGCTCCTATAAAGTCCCCACCTACCTATCAATCATCTTTAGATGACACACCATGTACTGGTAAATCCCATACAGGGGTCATTATTCACATACACAATAGGATTCCTGAAAAGTAGAGGGGGGGGGGGAATATAAGAAACTATTGAAGTAATTTTAATAACCTGACTCTTTATTACACACTTAAACATGATTTATTACACAAAACATTCACTTGATACAACATGGAAGGTCTATAGGTCTAGTGTCTTTGGGTCTTAGGATCATTACATAACAACTTAAAACCTGAAACACAACTTATTTATTGAAAACTTCCTTTACATGACCACTACACTCCATCATACTTAGCATTACAAAGGATAACCGGAGGAAATGCATAAGAAAAGGGTGATATATAAAGCCTAGTAAGGTAGTAAAAATGGAATAACATGAGTAATACAATACATATTATAAAATATGAATATCAATTGAGCACAAGAGAAACATGAACTTAATTTCATAATAAAGCATGATAACCATAACAGGAAAACGTGGCAACATCACTTAACATGGAATTAGCATGAGCCAAGGCCCATTGCACATATAGCATGAGTAATCCCTCATTACAGATGAAGCACATGTAAACTCTCATTGAATTTAAATTATCATGAGTCAACACTCATTGCACATGACGTATCATGATACTATAATTTACCCAATTCATTGGAGCACTATTAGGGGACACCCTTATTAAACATTTCATTTCATGCATAAGTGTCCCACATGGATAATAAAACATGGATTCATTAAACATCATAATTTATTCCATGATAAATGAGTGTAGAGTTCATACATGAAACACTTCAAAGAATAAGTAAATGGGAATAATGGTGAATACCCATGATAAAGGAGTGTGAATGTTATTCATTACACAATGACTTTGGCTTCGAAAATCGCGGTGCAATTTTTGCAGCATAATGACGTGACAAAAGAACTCATAAAAATGGTTGATTAGAGAGAAAGGAGTGTCTCATTATATGTACATGAAATGTAAAGTAAGGGGGTCGTATATATACATGTCCCAATAATTTTAATTGAATTTATACTAATGATACAAAATAATTACTTGAATGTAAATTAAGAGAGAGAAATTCCTTATAGAATTTGGCATGGTAAAGGGTATACATGGAAGGAATTAATGAGAGATAAAGGGGATATCTCATTATTCAAACAAGAATATGAAATTATGGGGGTGGTGAGAAATCATACCCCAACATTTATAATTGAAAAAAAGGTCATAATAATATAAGGAAACATAGACATAAATAAGGAAAGTGAGAATACATTACATGGATGTGTGATCCCAAAAGCATGGGAGGGTCTTGAAAGAGTCTTCTTGGGAGATTGGGGAACATTGGAAGGATTATAGAGAGAGGATGTAATGGGTTGGTCTAAATCCAAAGGCATTGAGTGAAGAGGATGTCGGAGCTTGGGTGGGATTATATAAGAAAAGAGAAGGAATTCTATATTATTTTGGTTTGGGACACCACACTTTAAACTAATAAAAAAAATAAACTAGAGCATGGTTTTTTCCAAAGTGGAGTGGAAAAAAATATTTTATAAGGCCAATGGATGATCATATTAAAATAATTGTGTTGCTTATGTGGAGGAGAGTCACACTCTCAAGGAAAACCATTCATAATGGCAAAATGTTTTATAATCCTTGAAAGGACCACCAAAGCCTTGTAAAATAAATCAAAAAAACCCAAAATCACATTATTTTAATGGTAAAACATATATTGGCAGGAAATAATTTTTATAGTATTTTATTAAATCACTATTGAGTCATTATGATGTCATAAAACACATTATATATTAAAACAATATTTATTTTTTACCCAAATATTCGACTGTCTGAGAAAATTATAAAAAATTCACCGTTGGACAATTTCGAAATATTGATTCAAAAAATAATATTCATTTTAACTAAATAATTTTATAAATATTTGAATTCTTTGTTTTTAAAATAAATACCAACATTTTTCGAAAATAGATTTCTTAGTTGAATATTAACTAAATTTACTATTAATGATTTTAAAAACTATTTACAAAGTAAAAATAATAAAAACAATTTATATTCTCTACAAGAAAATTATGTACATAATTTTAGTACTAGGTTCTTTTTACATAACCCCTTAAAACACCCGCATGAGACCTTAGGGTATGGTGCACGATGGTGACAGACTCTTGGTGTGGCTTGAATTACATTTCTCGAGTGGTAATCTCTATCATCTTCCACTTTTCTTGTTGGTGGTTCCACTCAAGATTAACGCATTCAATATCGTCTCGGTATTGGTCATGATCAAATCCCAATGACTCCACATCCATTTCAATCTCTAAAAAATGGTCTTTGTATGGGGAAAGTCTACCGGATGAGGCCATCGCTTCCTTTGACTGAGTAAATTTGATTAGTTAAAGCCCTATATTTATACTAATCATGTGATCACTGTTGAATGACTTATTAGCAATGGTCAAAATTCATAACTATATTTAAAAATTCAAAACATATATCCAAATAAGTGCATATGTTTTACATAACCATAAGAAGACATTTAAATAGACCAAGAGGAATTTTCATTAATGAATTTTAGGGTCGTAACAATATACCCCTTATGAAATTTGTCCCTCGAAAGTTTATTTTCCCACACTAAAATAGATGTGGGTAACTTTGATTCATCAGTTCTTGTGATTACCACCAAGCTTCTTTAAACTTTTGGTTTCTCCACCACACCATGACGAGGGGCATTGTCTTATTTCATAGAACTTTTTCTCTATGATGTAAGATGATCACTGGTTGTTACTCGTAAGAAAGATCATCATCTAGCTGTACTAACTCTAAAAAGAGTACATTTTAAGGGTTTGGTATCTACTTCTATAAGAGGGATACATGAAAGACATCATTTAAATTTGACATAGTAGGTGGAAGTGCTAGTCGATAGGCCAAAACCCCAACATGATCAAGAATCTCGAAGGGACCGATGTACCTAGGACTTAACTTACCTTTCTTTCCAAACCTCATGACCTTCTTCCAAGTATATATTCATAGAAATAACATGTATGCAACATTAAACTCAAGGTCTCATCGATGGTTATCATCATAACTCTTCTATCGACTTTGGGCTAGCTTGATATGTTGCTGAATGGATTTCACCTTCTACCCCATTTCTTTGAAATTTTTTGGTCCTAGCAGCTTACACTAACTGACTTCATCCCAACATGTCAGTGTTCTTCATTTCTTCCCATATAGGACTTCATAAGGTTCCATTAAGGTGCTCGAGTGAAAACTGTTATTATAGGATAATTCAACCAGAGGAATATGTTGATCCCGACCTCCTTTATGGTCCATTGAACTTGATCTTAACATATCTTCCAGTGTCTGAATAGTTTGATTAGATTGGCCATCACTTTAAGAATGATATGTTGTACTGATGTTTAGTTCAGTGATTAGATAATTTTGGATACTTATCTAGAACTTTGAGATGAATCTATGATCTCGGTCGGATACAATAGTTATTGGTACTCCATGAAGGCTTACCACTTCCCTGATATATATCTGTTCCCGTTGATCCAATGAGAAATCATGCCGAATTGTAGTGAAGTGTGCAGAATTTTTAAGAAGATCCACAATAACTAATATTGAATTATTTCATTTGGATGCGTTTGGATGCCTTGTGACAATGTCCATGGTGATATTCTTCCATTTCCAGGCTGGTATGGCCAATGGTTGCATTGTACCCTTAGACATATAACTATCTAACTTCACATGCTGGCACACTAGGCACATTGATGTATACATAGATATATCCTTCTTCATATTATCCCACCAATAATTCTCTTGGAGATCACGATACATATTTGTGTTTCCTGGGTGAATAGAAAAATTCGAACTATGTGCATCATCTAAAAGTTCCTTCTTCAGCTCTGGACTTGATGGAACAAATATTCTTTTCCCAAATCTCGCAATTCCTTCTTCATTAACATTCTACTCTTAGGATTTCCCTTTTTTTGATAGCTTCCACTTTCTTCTTAATTCTCACATCATCCTTTTGATCATCTATTAAACTTTCTGAAAGAGACGGTTGAACAATCATTTGTGAAAGGATTGATGATGCTCCCCTCTTTATGATTCCCATGTCCATCTTCATAAAATATAAGAATATTGGATCCTTCTCGATTATCATAAATAAAAGAATCATTATGTCCATTCTACTTAGAGTATCCAACACCATGTTCTCTTTCCTAGGGTGGTAATGGATTGAGCAGACGTAATATTTGATCAGCTCTAACCATATTCATTGGTGCATGTTCTGCTCTTTCTGTGTGAATATATACTTGAGGCTTTTGTGGTCCGTATATATTTCACACTTCTCACCAGAGAGATAATGCCTCCATTTTTTAAAGAGAAGATCACCACAACCAACTCCAGATCATGTGTTTGATAATTCTACACATGAACATTCAATTTCCTTGAAGAAAAGGAAATGAATTTGTCATTTTTCATCAACACACAGCCCAAGCCCTTCTTCTAAGCATCACTGAATACCAAAAATGTTCTCTACTTATGGGTAAAGTGAGAATGGGTGCAGCGATAATCCTCCTTTCGACTCCTTGAAGCATTCTTCACATTCAACACTCCAAGAAAACTTTACTCCCTTCTGAGTTAGCTAGGTAATAGGGTTGGAAAATAATGATAAATTTCTCACAAATCATCGATAAGATAACTCCATGAATCTATGGATATACATTACCAATTATGGCCTCATCCATCCATCTATTGTAGTAGTCTTGGAGGGATCCATATATATAACATTTCTTGGGATGATATAGCCAAAGTATGAGACCTCGTTTAACCAGAACTCACACTTGTTTTACTTTTCAAATAGATTCTCCCTTCACAAGGTCTATAGTATAGTTCTTAGATTCTAATCATGATCCTCCTTGGTTTTGGGGTATATTAGAACATCATCTATAAATACTACCACCAATTTTTTGAGTTAATCTCTAAAGAATATATTCATCATGTCCATGAAGATTGATGGAGCATTAGTGAGTCTGAAAGGCATTACGAGGAATTTATAGTGCCCGTATCTTGTATAGAAAGTAGTCTCAGGGATATCTTCCTTCTTCACCCATACATAATAATATCCCAACCACAAATCTACCATGGATAAGTATTGTGTTCCATGTAGCTGATTGAATAAGTCATCAATTCGTGGGAGTGGATACTTGTTCTTTATCGTGATTTTGTTAAGCTCGCGACAATCGATGCAAAGGCGCATTGACCCATCCTTCTTCTTGATGAAGAGGACTGGAGAACCCCATGGTGAAGCACTTGGGTGTATAAACCCTTTATCTATATTCTCATATAGTTTTTTCTTCTGCTCCTCAGGCTTCAAAATAATCATTCTATACGGAGTCTTGGATATTGGCAACACCACAGGTATAAGATCAATTAATAATTCAACATCTCTTCTAAGAGGAAGACCAGAAAATTCCACAAGAAACACTTCAACAAATTCCCTCACAATGGGAATGTAGTCAAGGATGGTTGCCTCCTTAGACTCAATTATCTGATCAAAATATACATGCTCATAGTGTGGTAATATCCACGCTTGAGGTGATGGAGCTGAAGAAGATTCGTTTTCCACATTGCACTTGTATAGAATCTGGGGTCGATTCTCCACATGGAGAGTGATTTCCCTTTAACAGAAATTTATGATGGATCCATATAAATAATGACAATCCATACCATGAATTGCATCAAATACCACTAGAGGGAGCATGATGAGGTTCGTTGGGATGTCCAATCTACCTATTATGATAGAGGATGAGTTATATTCATGGGATGCAATTATTTCCCGATTTTTTGTACTCATCGACATCTTTACTTCAATTATTTGTGGTGGTGTTGGGATTGTTCTACTATACTTTATTGATATAAAATAATGCATAGAACCTGAATCAAAAAGTACGTTCACTATTATTTAATTAATAACTAGCATACCAGTCACCACTTAATTATTGGGGTTCACTTTAGTGGTAGTGATGGAAAAATATCGCACTTGATTCCTTGGAGGTGGTTGGTTGCCTATGAAAACCCTTGGATTAGGGAACATATTTTCAAGATTCCCTTGTAGTTGAAGCAATGAACAATGTGTTTAGAGTCAAATAGAGCATTACTCTCCTCCATCGTAGATGTGAGTTTTTCTTATCGGTAGTTAATAGACAGGTGTCCTTCTCTTCCACACCTAAAGCATTTCCTCATCCCATTCAAGAAATTTATGGGGTTCTTCTTTCTACACCTTTGGCAAGTGGGGTGTTGGATCTCCTTAGCATCGTTGGATTTATCCATCGGACCACCAGAATTGAAATCCACCTTACAATTCTTATCCCCATGATACCCCTGATATTATTCAATCTCCATTTCGACCTTGAGGGCACATATAACAATTTTCTCATAGATTTTGAAGTAACGGATCACCAGGACTTTTCACAGGCTAGGTTTCCTCCCACTAATGAAGCAGTCAACCTTGAATTTGGGGGTAACGATAAATATGGAGGTGTATTGTGAACACCTTGCAAACTTTTCCTCATAATCTCAGACGGATTAGTTATCTTTTTACTTGAAATCAAGGAATTCCCTTTCCATCTTAAGTCGGTGGGTGAACAGAAAATATTTATCGAAAAACATATTCCGGAAATCCTTCCATTCCAATGCCTTGATCTCCTCTTCAGTATTTGTTTTTTTGACCAATTCCCACCATTTATCAGCTTCAACCTCCCTAAAAGAAGCAGTCAGGAGAACCTTCTCTTGTTCGGAACATTAAAGGATGGATAAGAACATTTTAATGGAGTTGGTCCACTGTTCAGCGATTGAGGGATAAGATGATCCTTTAAAATTATGAGGCATTCGTCTCATGAAGCTCTCGATAGTTCCTGGTTCTTTCATAGGGGTGGTTGGATGTTCCTCTCGACCCATGTTTCTATTCAAATATTGAGTTAACTGAGAGAGAATAGTTATAATGTTCGTGATTCCCACTCCCATCAGATTGGGCATCTCATTAGCATAATCATCACATTGATCTTTACATCAGTTGTTAGCCAGAGTCCTCATATTACCGGCCATTGGATGTAATAAAAGGAAATTTAGGGATAACACATAAAGGGTAATCCAAGGAAAAAATAGTTTATTTATAAATTGCTTTTATTTCTTTAACTTATGAATCTATAGGCTTCAGTCTATGTTATCCATGATATACTTTCTATCATATATTCTTAAGAGAATTTTTTTATTCCCTTAATAATGCTTCATACTTAGCTTGTGAATTTACCAGTACATATCCCAAGAAAGTGTCTTATCCAAGAGTGAAGCAAGGCCCATTTTCGTGTACCAGGATAGCTCAGGTCAAGCCCAAAACTAATTTTTGGGGTTCTCAACCCTAGGTAAATCTGTGCCAGAGCCGCCTTTACCTGCTATTATCCAGACAAGTATGTATTTTCTTGATAAATCGCTTACTCAGTACCCCCCAAAATATAGGGATGTTTTTATTATACTTAGTCTGGTCTCTAAGGCTTCATTAGGGTTTTCTAAATCTAATCCAAAAAATAACTAAACCTATACTCTAATACCAACTATAACAACCCGTCTCTTTATTACACACTTAAACATGATTAATTACATAAACCTTCACTTGATAAAACATTGATGATTGATTGGTCTAGTGTATTTGTGTATTAGGATCATTACATAACAACATAAAACATGAGAAAAAACTTCTTTATTGAAAACATCCTTTACAAAACCACTATACTCCCTCATACTTAACATTGCATAGGATAACCTAAGGACATGAATAAGAAAAGGGTGATCTAGAAAGCCGAGTAAGGAAATAAACATGGAATAACATGAGGAATATACTACATTTTAGAAAATAGGCATATCAATGGAGCACAAGAGAAAGATGAACATAAAGGCATGATAAATTATGATAATCATAACATCAAAATGTGGAAACAACACTTAACATGGAATTAGCATGATCTAAGTCTCATTGTAAATGAAGCATGAGTAATATCTCATTGCAAATAAATAAAGAGTAAACCCTCATTGAACTTGAATTATAATGAGTCAACACTCATTGCACATGACGTATCATGATACTATACTTTACCCAATGCATTGGAGCGCTATTAGGGCACACTCTTCTTAAATATTTCAATTCTTGCATAAGTGTTCCACATGGATCATAAAACATGGATTCATTAAACATAATCATTTATTATACGATAAATGAGTGTGTAATTCATATATTAAACTCTTTAAACAATATTTAAATGTGTATAAAGGTGAATATCCTTGATAGAGAAGTGTGCATCGTATTCACTACACAATGACAATGGCTTGGAAAATTGATGTGCAATTTTGGCAGCGTAACGACGTTAATAAGAACTCATAAAAATGGTTGATGTGAGAGAAATGGGTGTATCATCATATCTACATGAAATGGATAGTAATGGGGTTATATAGAAACATGTAACATCAATTTTAATGGAATTTAGATTCATGATACAAAAGAATTACTTGAATGTAAATGAGGATAGAGAAATTCCATACAAAATTTCGGCACGGTAACAGTTATACATGGAAGGAATTAATTATAGATAAATGAGATCTATAATTCTTAAAACATTAATAGGGAAGTATTGGGGAGGTTCAAAATCATACCCCAACATTTATAATTGAAAATAAATGGGCGTAACAATATAAGTAAACTTGGAGATAAATACAGAAACTGAGAATCCCATTCTTGGATGTGTGATCCCGAAAGCTTGGGAGAGGCTTGAGAGAGGCTTATTGGGAGATTATGGAACATTTTGAGGACTATAGGGAGATAAGGGTAGGGTTTGTTCGAACTCCAAAGGATTTTAGTGAATAGGAAGTGCGAGCTTGGGTGGGTTTATATAGGAAAGGAGATGGAATTCTTTATTATTTTGGTTTGGGACACCACACATTAAACTAATCAAAACCAAAAACCAGCCCATGGTTTTTGGCCATGGTTTTGGCCAAAGGGGAGTGAAAAAAAATATTTTATAAGGAAAATGGTTTAACATCTTATAATAATAGGGCTACTTATGTGGAGGGGAGTCACACTCTCAAGGATAACAATTTAGAAAGACAAAATGTTTTATATGCCTTGAAGGGTCCACTAAAGTTGTGTAAAATAAATCAAACAAACACAAAATTACATTATTTTAATGTTAAAACATATATTGGCTAGAAATAATGTTCATAGTGTTTTATTACATCACTATTGAGTCATTATGATGTCATAAAACACATTATATATTTAAACGGTATTTATTTTTTACCCAAACATTTGACTCTCTCAGAAAATTATAAAAAATAACCGTTGGATAATTTCAACATCCTAATTCCAAAAATAATATTAATTTAATCTAAATAATTTTCTAAATATGTGAATTTTTACTTTTAAAATAAAAACTGTCATTTATCAAAAATTCATGGGTTTTGACGAAAACAACTTTCAAACCATAATAAAAAGGATAATTGCATTCATAAAATTATATGATAATTTATATTTAATAAAAAATAATTTTATAATAATAATAATATTTTATTAAAATATTATTTAATTAAAAAATCCATTAATTCATCAAAATATATTTCTTAGTTGAATATTAACTAAAAATACTATTTGTGCTTATAAACTATTTACAAAGTAACAATAATAAAAAGAATGTATATTCTCCATAAAAAAATTATGTTAATAATCGTAGTACTAGGGTCTTGTTACATAACCCCTTAAAACACCCTCATAAGACCTTAGGGTAATGTGCGTGATGGTGACAAACTCCTAAGGTGGATCAGATAACATTGCTCGAGTGGTAATCTCTATCAACTTCCACTTCTCTCATATGCAGTTTCACTCAAGCTTAATATATTTAAGATCAGATTGTGCATGGTCAAGAGGGAAGCCCAATGATGCCACCTCCTTTCTAAGCTCTGAAAAATGGGATTCTTATGGGGAAAGTCTACTGGATGGGGCCATCACTTCCTTTTTCTAAGTAAATTGGATTTATTGAAGCCCCATATTTATAGTAATCACGTGATCACTGTTCAACCACTATATTAGCAACAATCATAATTTTTAATAGTATTTTAAAATCCAAAACATAGAACCAAATAAGTGTATATTTTTTCCACAACCATTAGAAGACATTTAAATAGACAAAGTGGAATTTTCATTAATGAATTTTTGTGTCTTTACAGAAATAATATCATCCTAATGTAAGAGGAAAATAACCACAAAACAAAGATATATATGACGATATAAGAAACCAAGATGAGAGAGAAAGATGATCTCTATATCAAATCGCATACTTGGATATTGAGTCATCCAATAGTTCCAAAAATTACAACAACGATGCCCAACATCTCTCATGTCTATCCAAAAATGTAACCATGTGGAGGACCCAATCCTAAAAAATGTGCCACCCAGTCGATGGCGGAATAATATCAAAGTAGTTGACCCACTCACTAGTCTATCAAGGGGTACCACTCAATAGATAGAGGAATCATTCCCTAGTATAATTAGAGTTTTACACTCAGTAGGAAGAGGGACCATTATATTATACAACAAGAGGGTGCCACTCAGTAGGTAGAGGACCCATACCAAAAGACAATAGGAAGGTCCCACTTAGTAGATAGAGGACCCATTCCCTGATATAATAGGAGTGTTCTACTCGTTAGGTAAAAGACCCTAGCATGGATAAAATAGAAGGGTTCCACTTAGTTGGTAGAGTACCCATGCCCCCATATAATAAGAGAGTGCCACTCTGTAGGTATATGAACCATGACATGATACAAAAGGAGTGTCCTACTCAGTAGGTAGAGTTCTCATTCCTAAATAGAAAAGGAGGGTTCCACTCAGTAGGTAGATAGTGGACGAGTGCCCTAGTCCATAAGGGGGGGGGGTACAGTCTAGCCTCTCTCCACTTATCATGCTTGATCACTGCCATCATCGAGCATATCCTAAATTAGATTCATGCTCCAAAAATCTCACATAAAATTTCAATAGAGAATATGAAGGCTTCCATCACAATTTTCATGATTTTTTTTGAAAGACCACTCAGACGAAACAATATGAGTCAAAATATAGGAGAAAAGGTAGGTTTAGGTTTCTCTAATTGGTACACGATTTGTATAAGGGGTCACGTGGAATGTGACCAAACCTAACCTCCTAGTGATATCACTTTCAATATATCGATTAATGTAAAATAGAGTAGTATATAATGTGTAGTGCTATTACACAACGTTTCATGGATTTCTAGGGCCTGCATGTGATCTCTTAGAAATATATGTGTTCCTTAGGGCATGGCGGTGTACTTAGTCATGTATCTGGACGTTCAGGGGCACCGAGCTATGCTTCTGCACCATAGGGTGTGCCTATGTACTATTGGAGTACACGACATGTCCAAAAAATGGGTCCAAGACATGTGCCATCCGACACATTACATGTATGTCTGGGATGGGTCACACTACATGTGGATCTAGGCACATAGTGTGCAGTCCATGTCTTCCCCAAAAATATAGTCATCGCAGCTAGTTCACTACATGGTTTTTGTTCATTCTAATAAATTCCTTGTAGTTTGGATTTTAATAAAAAGTCCTATTTCCTTTACGTAATTTTTTCTCACCTCATCCATCACTACATCACCCAAGGATCATTCTAGGAGTCTCATATCTAGGATTTTTAGTGCCTGATCAATCCCTAGTGGTTAATTCTGGCCACCTAAAACCTACATCGATTCATCCGTCGCTTCTTCATTGATCTTTAATATATCCCATGCACCTTTGATTTCTTATTTCCATTAATGCATCCCATATCCATGAAGTATCAGCCATGATCTGTCAAAATTCAATAGAAATACACTAATTCATTCATCACATGTGAATATACCCCAATTATGTGGGTTCAATTATGCTCAACATATCCTTAAAAAGTTGAACTGCGACCCCAAATGCAAACTATAATGAATGTAAAGAACATAGAGGAAAAATTTCCAGAAATAAGGTACATAAATCATCTTAAAAGATTTATTATATAAAAATTAATTATTAGGGATAAATATGGTGAGACCGTGGAATGAAAATATAAAAATTGAATAAATAGATTTTTCATTAAAGGGGATCATGTGATGGGTGTGAAAATTAAAAATAAAAAGTAGTTTGCAATCCATGATTCAACAATTTAATCAAAAGTGAATAAAAATTAAATCGAAGAGTTATAACATGAGATTGGATTGTTTATTGGGAAAGAAGGCATTCACCAAAGATGGGAGAGATCATCTATATTCGATGTTTGTCAAACCACGCTGATTTGGTTGCTGGTCAACATCTGATATTGACCCACAAATGAAGAATAGTGGAACCTCGCATCAAAGGTCCCATGATTATGTAGATAACCCTAGATATTTTCCATAAAAACATATTTATAGATGAATTTTTTTGGGAAATTAGACGATTCAATGAAATTTATTAATTAATTAATTTACATAACATACCCTCCAATGGTTTCCTTATTCGAATGACTGATGCCGACCCACATTAGGTCTGACCTAGTGTAAACCCAAATATTTATAATTAACAATGGTCACATATTTCTGATTTGAGACTCCATTCATCATGTATTCCATTATTTAAATAAAAATAGACATGATATAAAATATATTTATTATTTTCATAAAAAAATTCTAGAATCACCGAGCCCTTGAATAATGTTTCATATTAGCCCCTATATCCATTTTTTTCAATACATTTTGTGTTTTTATATAGAAAAAGTCTCTACAATATTATATTATTTATGTTTTTCTTCCTTAAAAATCATAGGAAAAACAAAAAGTTGTGGATACAGATCCCACATCGAGCTCCCCCTTTCCCTAGAGCATTCCTATATGCTCCCACACTGCCACTACACCTGAATAAATGGTATGTCCAACCAAGATCCTATCCTACCGATCCTCAATAAACACTTGGTACTCTATGAAGGTGGATCCATCCTCAAATTCAGTCTCCCCTACAAAATAATGTTCATTGGATCATTCATGTATTTCCTCATATATAAAACATGGACGATATCATGAACCTACTAAATATATGGGGGTAAGTCTTGGCTGTATGAAACCTCACCAATCATTTTCAATATCATGAACAACCTGATGAACTTCCGGGGGTAATTATTCTCCCTAGATGAACCTTTTCAATTCTCATTATGTGGAGAATATCAAGAAAATTTGGTCTCACAGATCTAACTCCAACACCCTTTGATGTCAATATTTATATGATTTTTACCTACTCAGGTCTATCCTTATCCACCCAAGGATCACCAAGACCTTCCTCATTGTCACTTGAATCGTCTCTGTCCTAATAATATATGAATCAATGATCTTAGTCCAATATAAGGGTGACATTTATGGTTTCTCATATGGGTCCTTAAAGGGGTCATAAAAATAGTAGAGTGATCAATATTATTATAAGAAAACCCTACCAATGGTGAGTTATCCTCCTAGATTGGGGAAAATTTTTACATGTAATCTCATACTATATCCTCTAGTATTTGGATTGTGTGCTCGTTCTTCCCATCTGCTTGGTGGTGAAAATCGATACTCATCCTCAAATTGGTTTCGAAAGCCTCTTGTAGGCATCCCCATAATCGTGATGTAAACTGGGAATCATGACACGAGAATATCATTAAGTGCACCCCATGAAGGAATACACTGACTTTCACATACAACTTCTTAAAACAATCCACTAAAATCTCCTCCCTAATATAAAGTAAGTGCACCAACTTGGTAAGTTATTCAAAAATAACCTATATGGAATCATAAAATTTCATTTTACATGGAAGTTCTATCACAATGTCCATGGATATTCCATATAATTTCCTCTCATAGAAATCAAGTGGATACAAAAAAATTGTAGGAACCTAGTCTTCATCCTTCCCCTGTT
Organism: Viscum album; assembly: GCA_963277665.1. NCBI lineage: Eukaryota > Viridiplantae > Streptophyta > Magnoliopsida > Santalales > Viscaceae > Viscum > Viscum album. Next base: position 1,721,747,839 of record OY728141.1, read on the forward strand.
GACATGTGAGACACCATGAGTTGAACTCCGCAACACTCCATCTCATGACATCAACGCAGAACAAATGATAATAGTCCATATACATCATACCTACACATGGATTTATAGACAAAGGAGATATGTAAAAATACCACATCACCTCATCTCACATCATGACCGGAACCACCATCTATCTCTAGAGATGGATGATTTGATTCTCTTCTTCAGAGAATCCATTTGGGGAATCTAATAAGGATATCTAGTCTTGGATTACGTGAAATTCGATGCCTGCCAACTGAGAATCCCTCACATTATTGAGATATGGATGAGTCAAAAACTTCAACTTAAGATAAGATACATAGGTTTAGTTGAAATGAAACCAAATTCTTAAATGCCTCCTCTACCAAGAGAGACTGAGACCTCCTGTTAAGAGAATATACCAACAAATTTCCCTTCCATTGTGTATAGACTATCTCAAAGTCATAATCCAATAGTAACTTGATCCATAACCTCTATATCAGGTTCATATATCTCTATTTGAAGTCATTATCTAGTCTTTGATGGTCTAAGTAAACATCAAAGCAGTCTCCCAAAAGATAGTTCCTCTACATCCTCAAATCAAATACTTCCTCTGGCAAGTCTAGGTTATGACTCACATAGTTCATCTCATGGGGTAACAAATTTCTCAACCCATATGAGATCAATACCTTCCTCTGCATCAATACACTACCAAGCCTAGATGAAGGGTAATCCAAATGGCCTACATACTCCACACCCTCCTCTAGTAGACTTAAAATAGGATCAATCATTAGCCTCAACCTCAACTCCTCAAAGTCTCACATGAAAAAATCAGTCTCGAGGAATAGATTTTGTTTCTATGTCAGGCAGTCCAAGGGGATGCAATCCAATATAATTCCACCATGATGCCCATTTATTACCCCTCCAATCTAGGAAAACTCTTCTCCTATGACACGCTCTTCGGTGAATCCCATGAAATTACTACATCAAAATTCACTAGGTCCACACCTAATCCATGATTATAAATGAAGTTCCCCAGAAGGTGAACCTCATAGATCTAGAAATGGATCATCAAGAGCATACTATAAAATCAGTTCTCTTGAAGAATTTCCTAGACCATCCTCATGTTCTCTACATTATCCTCCCCTTACTCATAGTAGATGAGTATTTTATCAATGAAGGAAACCAAAAATCACTCCATGTATGGTTAGATAATCTATTTAATCAAATCCATAAATACAATAGAGGCATTAGTTACACCATAATTCATCACCCAAAGAGCATAGTGTTTTTACTATCTTCAGAATTACAAATTGAGAATACAAGTCCCACAAAACCTCTACTGGTGGTAGCCAAACCAGAGGTCAATCATTGAGAAACATTATGCACCTCACAACAAGTCAATGATGTCGTCAATCCTCACTAAGTGGTAATTTTTCATTATTTTTGATTAATTAAGGTGATGATAATCAACAAAAATCCATAGGATCCCACCCACCCTTTTCATGGAAAACACCATAACTGACCATGGATACAAAATTTGTATAAAAAAATTATTATCTTAAACGTCATACAACTATAAAATTTTCTCTAGGATCATGGTATGGGACATTCGATATACCGTAGAAGATACCAGAGTAGTCCTGAGGTGAAAGTTGATGCAAAAATCAATCTACAACCTCATAGGTTCTCTATGAATGTCCTCATGGAAGAGATACATTTAATCCTCCATGAAAAAAACAAACTAGATTCCACAAGATATTTTTGTGCTAGGGATAAACTCTCTCGTGGATGGGTGATGGGAAGTAGCTTCCTTCTCACAACACCCACTTTCTCTTCTATAATATATATATCACCCAAAAAGGATAGTCCCATCCCATATATTTTAAGGAATTAGACTCTTATTAATTAAGAGTCAATCTAGTATTGGATCATGGATAAACTATCCATTACCAAGATGACAACATATGTTATCTTTGTGATGACTAATAGGTCCTATGATAAAATGTCTCCACCAAGAAATATCTTCCACTTCCTACAGATAAAAAATATAAATGAACTGTTCCCTATAAGAACCTTAAGAAAAATATATTAGGATAAGGTATAACGACCCTCTATTTTCAAACATTAATAGTAAATAACAATTTCTAAATACTTAAAACATTAAAAGAATAGATTACCAATGACCTTAAATTTCTAGTGCCTTTGGATACATGCAAACATCAAAACTGGTACATAAATGAGATACATCATCTCCCATTAGGTTCATCATGACTATCAACCTTCTTAGACACATCCAACATATTACATACCTTCATAACATGGGGAAGGAATCCTGAAAATGGACATGCTCAAATGTGCAGTAAGGGTAAAAAAGGGGATATGTAAGCATAGTCATGAGTATATGGGTATATGAACATGATCATATCAATAGAATATCATACCCTTCATATCAATTATCGTATACAAGAATCATGGAATACATCTTGGCAGTTCATAAGATATGAATCATAAGGAAATGGAGATCAAAAGCCCTGAAGTCATAACATAGGAATAAAAACATGGAATTTTGTGTAGCACATTAGCATATAATAATGGTTTTTATTGTATTTAATGAATTTACTCCAAGTAAACCATGCTTTATAATATTCCATATTGATCATGGTTCACACCCCATTCCATCCCTGTATTAGTAAACGAAGTTCAATACTCGTTCCTAACTTTATTACTAAACCCAGTTTACTCCTTATTCCAACCTTGTATTACTGAACCGAGTTCATTTCTTATTCAATCCTTGTAATACTGAACGTATTTCGTTCCTCATTCCATCCATTCCAATCTCATGAGATGTGAATCTTTACCCAATGTATTGTGGGGAGAAATAGGTCACACGCGTCTCATAGTGAAATCATGAATATATGTGGAAAAAATCATAAACAATCATATATTAAACCATGAAATGAAATGTTTATCATAAACATATAAACATATAATATCCCATGTAATAAGATATAGGTTTCATAATCATCTCATAAAAACCATAACCCATGAAAGAGAAACAGATTTCATAAACATATAACTAATGAATGAAAAATGAGTTCTATAATGACCATGAAATTAAGCATAACCCATACATATAATGAATATGAGTGAAACATTTAGATCATTTTATAGAAGGGAATGAGTAACATCAACAAATTTCATCTTTAATGGAAAATAATTTTTAAAAATCTTTAAAAAATAATTCTTTAGGAAAATATTTTTGAGCTTTGAAAAATGAATTCCTAACACATAAAACGATTTGAAAATAATTTTCTTATAAAATATTTTAATATATTATAATGAAGACTTGAAATAATTTTGAAAAGCTTTTTCCTCGAAAAAATATAAAATAAGCTTCAAAATATTTCAAAAACATTTACTTGAATACACATTGAAAATTTATAATGAAATCATGAAAATGTTTTGAAATCCTTTTAACTTTAATCATATGAACGAATATTGAATTTTTTTGAAAAACATTTCTTTGAAAATAAATTTAAACCTTTAAAATAATCCTTGAAATCATTTTGAAAACAATTTTCCTTGAAAATAACATTTAAAAAAATTCTTTAAAATTATCCTTTTAATAATGAAAAGTATGTTTCAAAGAAATGACGATGGAAAAAATCCGTACATGATGTATGATGTAAAAAAGAACATTCCTTTTTCATGGTAAAAAGGTTAGAAAAATTCTTCATTTGTATAGAGACAATAAGATTCCATTGAAATAAGTTTTAAAATAAAAAGGATAAAATTTATTTTAATTATCATTAGATATTAGTATAATATTCTTAGAAACCCTTTTTAGAAAACATGGTTTTGAAGGAAGACAAGTTTCCATCCAAAGAGAGGCTAAAGTTGGGCTTAAAAACAATTTATTAATAATATTATATACCAAATAGCAGAAATATGTTACCGTTGCATGAATATATATTTTTTTAGAGGAATGTGCTGCCTCAGTCAAAGACCAATACCTAATTTATTCAATAGAAAGAAAGAAATTACATAAGTCTAAAGAAGAGGATTTCATTACAATCTTTTTCATAAAGAGGGATAAAATTGACCAGAAGATCATATATACATGTAATTCCCTAGTTGATTCACTTATTGGAAAGACCATTAGAAACTATGTTTGATTCACGGAAGGCATGAGTGGAAATGTATCTGATCTCCAGAAGCGAAGCTAGACAACTCATCCTGTGGGTAGTAAGAGGCCATAAAAGGTAAACCATATCATTCCAGATAGCTTGGACAATAGTGGTTGAGTCACTTTCAATCCAAATGTTGTTCCAGCCCTTTCGTTTGACAAAGTCACCCACAACAATCACATCCATCATTTCTACTTCTTAATCAGAGGTGACATCGCAACTGCTGAAGAAGCCTCCTTGATAATGAACAAGGAATTCTATGAAGACAGAACCACAACCCACAGGTCCCGAGTTGCCTTTGTAAGATCCTTTAACATTAATTTTGATCCATCCTAGGATTTGAGCTTTCTATAATACCTCAAGGGTGTGCCTTAGTTGTATGTGGATAACATCAATCCTAATTCGATGAAGGATCACATAGTCTCTAAGAGTGTTTTCACAATAGGCTTTTTGAATTGAGTATCCATCTCTAATAGAGACAGGAATTCGTATCCAACCAACATTAAGATGGAATGAGCAGTTGTTGTGAATAATATCATTTCTATCATACCAGATCACATGAAGAAGATCAAAAAATGATTCTAAGAAGAGTTTATTTATTTTCATTGAAGTTTTAAGCTCCAAACAACGTTTTAATTGCGAGAAAATAGAGTCTAGTAATAACCATCTGAAATCAAACACATTAGTAATATAAATCTAAAGATCTGAAGTCATAGAAAATGAAAAAAATATGGTTAATATCCTCCCTATGTTGGTGGAAGAAGTGGAACTTAGAGTAGAGTTAAATAGCAAAAGACTGAAGAAAAACCTCATAAAGAATATAGTTGTGGGCAATGCACCAAACAAGATTGAGTCTTGAGGGTTTAATCTAGGGTTTTTCAAAAGGTTTTGACCAACCAAATCTAGAGTTTGAATTTGTAAAATTGGGGTTTTAATAACTTTTTGAGTCATGAAAACCGTTGTGGGAAGGCTCTGAAATAATAAAATCACCAATATTTGAGAAAGGATAATTATCAACAACATGAATGATGATATCAAGAAAAATTGAAATTAAGAGAGTGAATCACATCCTATATAGTGAAATTCGTGTTTTATGGATGGGAATTAAGAGGAATCATGGATAAAAGGGGGGCACTAGTCCAGTTGTCCATCCAGAAATTCATGGAAGAATCTAAGCTAACCATCCACTTAGAGTTATTCATAATGTTGGAAAAAGATTTTCTAATGGATGGCCAGAACAAAGAGTGTACATAGCTCAAATTACTCTTCTTGAGATTCATGAGGAATCTATTTTTGTGAAAATAAATGGAATAATAGTTATTATTAAACATTCTCCAAGTGAATCTAGCTTGAAGAGATTCATTAAAGAGTTTGAGATTTTAAATGCAAAGACCACCCTTCTCAAGTGGTTTGGAAACGGTAGACCATGGTACGGTATCAAGCTTCCTTTCAAGAATTCTACAAGTCCAAACAATGTTTTTGATGTAAAAATTAATTTTCATAAGAATACGAGTAGGCAATTTATAAACAATCTGTGAGTAGACCAGTTTAGAAACTATCATATACTTCACCAACCCAATCTCAATAGCCATGGAGATGGATTTAAATTTCCAGGAGGATAGTTGACAGATAACCTAGTCAACATCAGCATTTAAGTACATGGATTTCGGTGTTCCCCAAAATATGGGAACTATAAGATAGGTGAAGGGGAAGGATCCTTTTTTACTGCCTAAGCTATTGACAATGATAGATTTCCTATTGAGCGAAATATTTTCTCGAAGAACACAAAAGATTTGTTAATAGTTTGACAAGAAATCTTATTGTAATGAGGCAATGCATTTTATAAATTTTTAATATTTCTTTTATCACCATTTAAAAAGTGAATTATGTAATCCTCATATAGAATATGCGTAGGAACATTGAGGTTTATGTCCACTTGAATGGGTTTGAGTTTGTTTTGATCAACCAGGCGAGTGAGTAATCTACTAAAATAATATTCTTTAATAGAGAATAGAATGGAATATGAGGGATTACCTTGTCTAACACCTTCGATGCATTTAAAGCATCCTTTTGGGGATACATTAATAAGGATGGAAATAGTGGTGGAATTAAATAAGGATTTTATCCTACTTTTAAAAATATCATTGAATCCAAAACCCTGAAGAACATTGAAAATGAAGCTCCAATCAATGGTATCAAAGGATTTCCTGAATCATGTTTAATAAAACTGTTTCCACCACTGGAAACATTATTTAGGGAATTGATTCATTCCGAGGCAAGACACATACAGTCTTGTAGAGATATATCTTTGATAAAACCAAATTGATTCCAAGATATAATTTTATTACATATGGGAGAAATTCTATTAGAAATAATCTTAGTATTAATTTTGTAAAAAGAGATAATGAGAGTGATAGGATATAATAGATGAATTTAAGAGGCATTATCCACTTTAGGTATTAGGGTATGAAATTTATCAATAAAACCATGAGGGAGAAAACCATTAGGAAAAAAGGATTTGACATGTTTAGAAATATCCACATGGATGGTATCCCAGTATTATAGAAAGAAATCATTGTTGAAACCATCAGGGTTCGTGGAACTATCCGGGTTGAGACTAAAGACGTTGTCTTTGATTTCATGATCAAGAAGGATGTTCAATAGCAAGAGATTGTCATGAGCATGAACTATAAAAGGAATGACCTTGGGGAGGAGGTCTTTGTTACATTTGGCCCATTAAAAGTATTGATAATGTAAGATACCACATGATTAGAAATGGATACCTCAGAATCTAGGAGAATTTCTTTGTCCCTTGGGATATAGAGTGGTCTGCATACTTTTCTAACTCTTTAGGTGCATAACAAAACATGAGTCTCAAAGAAGGGGAATTGTGTCAAAAATATTTTACCCATTTGATATCTTTTAAAAATTAAATCCCATTAAATTAAGATCATAGATTGGATATGTAAATACCCCTAAATTTAAGAATAACAATCATTGAATACATCTATGGGTAGTATACACATCACACAAAAGTAATCGGTGGAAAATAAAACATGTAACTAACAAAAATAAAAAGTGAGATGAAATTCCATTACCTTGTGTCTTGAATCTTGTTGTACTCATTACCAACTCATGTATAATTAATATAAAATTATTATAAATCAACAAAATAACCATATTATTAACTATAATATAATATATTGTTATATAATAGCTTTATATTATCATCTTGTTAACAATTCTATGTTAAGGTTTCACTTTGGGTAATATCCGCTTTGTTTTTCACATGAGTCTTTATTTGTTATATTTTTGGTCCATATATTTATATCATGATTTATAGAATTAATACTAGAAAAAAATATAATTTATATTCATTATATTTATTTTACAATAATCCATAGTATATATAAGGATGAAATGGAATACACTGTTCATGGAGACAGTATGCCTTACGTAAGCATGGACATTGTTTCTATTTTTATTATCGTATTGAATGAAAGAAGGTTAATAAAATATGTATATATATATATAATATCATTATAGTATAATTATAATGTTATATATATCATATAATTTCACTAAACCCATCCCTAATACATTCCATGTTGCATCTGAACAAATCACATCGCTTTGAGGGGGCGGTAGTCCACGCTTCATCAAAAAAAATTATCAAATTTTACACCAAATGGAATGTAAAAAGATATGTGTTTTAAAAAAAATAACAAAGTTAAAATATGTAATAAATATAATATATTGAATATATAAATTTATTTTCCATCATAATTTCTATCATGAAAGGCGGTAATGGAAAAATGAACAATCATCATTTTGTGAGGCGGTAGTCCTACGTACACCAAAATAGTATGTTTATTAGCCATTAGATGGAGGTGTGTGTAATTTTAGGTTGAAAACATAGCATAAAAAAATACAATTATATTTATGATACTGTAGTTTTTATAAAATAATGGAATAAATATAGTGGGCGGGGTGGAGAATGAAAATAAATGAAAAGAGTTCGAGAGAAAACGTTACCTCTTAATTGGATAACTCCATTTGGTTTGTGCCAAAAGGATACCTTGGAAGACTTTATTCACAATGTGAGCCTTTGAGTAGTAAGGGAGGGATGTTGGAAAGTTTAATGTTTAGATATTTGGTGATTCAAAGTTGTTTGAGAGGTGTTAACAAGAGGGAGAGGTGGTGGCCTTTTATAGGGAAGGGAATAGACACACTTGACATTTTTGAAAACAAGTTAGGAGTACCAACTTTTTTACCTAAAAAATGTTATAAAAACCCACAAAAATTCAATAATTTAAGGTTAATGGATGAATAATTACATAAAATGGGTGTCTAACATGTTTTTAGGTCGTTTTTGGTCTTAAATTTAGTGTTAATGAAATCATGCACTAAACTGTTGTAATTAATTTTAATAACTTTCACTAAAATTTTTAATCAAAATGTATGTTTACCTTATTAGAAATTATAAAATATTATTATTCAAAATATGGAATCCATTATTAATAATTATTATTATATTATTGTAACATATAAATTTAAAATTAATCCCACAGTCGGTCCAACAATGCAGAGTTTTAAACTAAAAACATTAAAAAGTTTTCTAAGAGTTTATACACAAGATTAAAGGGAAATTCATACCACTAATCTAAATTGTATTATTATATAAATATATTATTTATTTAAACTTTAAAACCAATTTAAAATATAATTTTTCTATATAAATAAATTATAGGAAAAAGCAGTTTTGAATTAAAATACTGTATTTTTTCACTATTCATCAAAAAATAATGTTTCTCAGAAAAATACGAAAACATCAGCCTAAGATAATTTATCCATTATAAATTCATAAAATAATGTTTTTTATAAAATTTAACATCTATATATTTCTAAAATTAATTTTATAGTTTTTCACTAAAGGACCTAAAAAGTAGTTTGATGGAGAAAGTAGTATTTTTTAACTATAAGGACATTACAAAAAATTATCTATTTCATTAACAATGTGTTTTATTTATATAAACCCATTATAAATAATATTTTAAAATTAATTTTTACTATTTATATTACTAATTTTACTGACTATTTTAGAATTATCTCATTTAAATAGTTATAAAACAAAAAGGTGTTTCGTAGAAGCTCAATATTGCATGTTGTGTATGCCAAGTCACAAGATATCCTTAGTGTTATGTGTAATAAAGCTAAAATTTATTTTATGTTTAGTTCAAGATTAACTATTTTTTATAACACAATCCTAACAATGTTCATTAATTTAAAATAAACTATTTTCATTGTTATGTAGAATTCAAAATATCGAAAAGGTTAAATAAATTTGAAAAAAACTAATTCACAAAATCTCAGGGTGTTGCATTATACTCCACCTTAAAATTAAATTTTTCCTTGAAATTAATTTAGGTTCATCAAAGGTTTAATACTTGAAGTTTTAATTCATATAAACCCACATAAAAAAATGATACTAAAACTTCCCATAAAAAAGTAAAGTTAGAACTATAATAGTTACCAAAAGTAACATATAACTACGTTTCCACATTAGAGAACATATGTTGGGAGTGATGATTAAACATGGTGGAAAAGCATAAATATTTATAGGAAGTGATTAAGTACATCAATAAAAACAGATCAATGATCAAAGAAACGTTGGGGGCATAAAAATTATAAATGTAGGATGATTTGTAAGGCTATCATTTCAATAGAAATTATGGTATTAGGAATTTTTTTTTCTTATAATTATCCTATCTTTGTGTAATTATTTTATTGAACAATAATATAAGAAAAAATACATACTTTATATATTTAAATAAACAATATTTCATTCTTTATTTTTGATTGTAAAAATTTCTAATTCATCAATTACTTCAAGAAATGGATGTACAGAAATAGACTTATATGCTTAAAGCACTAAAATATACCTTTAGTTGAAATTATGTTACATAAAATAATGACATGTATATATATTTATCTATAACCATTCTTAAAAATAATTATATTTTATTCATTATTCTCTAAAAATAAAAAAATAAAACTACAATTTCATTTTAATTAATTACTCATCGAAAATAATTATACATTAACCAGGACATCACGTATTCTAGTGGTAAGACCTATGGAATTTATATAATTGATTTGTTGTAACCTGAAATTCATGATGACCATTTCTAAATCTATACTAAAATAATAAGATGTAAATCCTTGAAATAAATTTTGTTACAAAGTATCCATTTAACCATGGTTTTCAATACAATCTCAATAATAAAATACTCTTTAGATGTTTAACATAATCTTTTCAGGAATGGGGTTTCCTTATAAACCCTATGAAAGATGAAAATCCAAAATATCATATAAAATTTTATGAAAACATATTATCATTGATCCCCCATATTTTACAAATTAGATCATAGTTGTCACATTCCAAACATGGGAGTACCCTCATGAGAAATCCCCTTAGAACATGGTAAAAACCGAAATTACCACAAATCCGGTTGAAAAAACATGTATTCTTCTTTATTCTATAGATTACAGGATATATTCCATAAATACAAGATGTTGTAAACTTCATCCAAGACATCATGAATTTCTTCTCAATATGTCCTTAATTTATTCAAAGGTAATAAGTAATTTCAAATTTACATATTCATATCCCTCATATCATTATCCAAATAACATTATCACAACATAAATAACATATTAACTGTTATCTTCCCCTTAATCATGTGTTTTATATGGGCATCACATTTCCATTAAATCACCTTTCTTTTTAATCAAAACCATTGCATGTATTCTTTAAAATCATTAGAAAGAAACATAAAAATGAAAATCCATAAATATTTCACCTTTCATATTACATAATTCTTGAATCTAAACACAAAAAAATTTACTATTCAACTTTATCATTATTCAATTGACAAGGCTACCTAATCCTATTACACAATATATATTTCCATACAAATATCATTTTTTTTGTTTCATCATCATCTTAAATGGGACCGTTGTTCACAACTCCTAACTGGTTCCCTTTAGGAGCCTTCAAATTTGAATATTGAGATTCATAAGGACCCTTTAATCCATACTTAAAAAAAATAACCATTGATAATGTCTTATAGTGTCCAATATTATCATCCATTTCGTTAACCAAAATCTTCATTTCCCCTTGGAGTCATTTTATTGGATTTATTCTTTTCCATATTCCAAACATCTTCTTGTTCCTCTAATAAATTCACTTATGTGATTCTTTCTATATTATTAACATAAATAAAATCAAATCTTTGTTCCTCCATGGTCTCTATTACCCGAACTCTTAGAAAATTCATACTTTCTCCTCCTTAGAGAGGCTAAATGATGGTTAAGGTGCACATTCTTAATCATGGTCCATGAAAATAGACTAGGAATGATCACAAAAACTTTCACTTCTATGATCATTCAACTTGACTTATCATTAGAAAATCATCTATGACATTCGCTATTAATCCAATTCATTCTAGTTCCTTCTATTGACTAAAACCATATGCAAAATGTGAGCATTACTTACGATATATTAAAACCAAATGGTCATGAAAATAATTACTTATAGTTTTTATAAATCATAAAATCTTACTTAATCAATGAAAATATAGGATCATCCTAGGTTATTCATAGATATAATATATTAAATTCCTTCAAAGATTGGTTGTGAAGAGTTTGTGAATTTTTAAGAATATCCCCTGACAGTGTCAAACCAATTATGCATCAAGGCCCATTTTTGTGTACCATATTACCCCATTTTAGGTCCAGAACATCTTATTTGAGACTCCTAGGTACATATGTGTGAAATACATATCTACTTTTAGTATCCATATAGGGATGAATTTCTAGGAAACTGCTCACTCTATCCTTTACCAATATTCTAGGACATTTTCTTAAACTTTTCTTTATCATTAGAGATGTCCGTAGGTTTCTCACTATGGTTTTATCATTATATATTTCAAAGGATAACTAAACCTTTTCTCGTATACCAATTATATTCAAACTCACTTTTAAAACATTAGCATCTCATAAAATTTGTATAATTCATATAACATTATACAAGTAGACACCCATAGACTGGACTAGTCTAGTGTCGTGGAAAAAATGGAAGCATAAAAAATGGAACATAAATGAGCTATATCATATTCTAATAGGCTCTCCTTGACTATCACCCTTCTTAGAAAAATAAAATAGAATATGTTTCTTCATAACCTGGGGAAGAAATCCTTAAAAATAGTGTGCTCAAATACTAAATAAGTGTAAAGAAGGGGGATATATATGCATAATCCCGAGAATATGGGTATGAGAACATGATCATGAAAATAGAAGATCAAAACCATAAATCATAGATCATATAAATGAATCATGGAATTAATATTGGAATTTATTAAGATCTGAATAATAAGGAAATAATGAACATAATCCCTCAAAGCATAAAATAGGAACAAAAGCATTAAATTATGAAAAAAAACATAAGAATGTAATAATGATTTCTGTAGTAGTCAAGGCATTGCTGCCCAGACCATCTTGGTGGAAAAATTTCATTACTGAACCGAGATCTCACCCCATTCAAGCCCAATATTATTGAAACAAATTCACTACACATTACATCCCTAAATTACTAATCCTAGTTTACTCCTCGTTCCATCCCTGTATTACTAAACCAAGTTAATTTATCATTATATCCCTGTAATAATGAACTGATTTTATTTATCATTCCATCCATATTTATCTCATGTGATATAAATCTATACCCTACGCATTGGATGAAGATATAGGTCCCAACCATCTCATAGTGGCATCATATATACATGTTACACATAATTATAAACAATTATGTCTTAACCCATTAAATAAAATGGGAATCATAAATATATAAACATATCAAAACCGATGGAAAAAGATACATGTTTAATAATCATTTCATCAAAATCAAAACCCTTGAAACAGTAATAGATTTCATGAAAATATAACCAATTAAAAAGAAACAGGTGTCATAAAGACCATGAAATAAAGAATAACCCATTCATAAAAATAATATGAATGAAATGTTTAGATCGTTTTCTAGAAGGGAATTAGCAACATCAACCGATGTTATCTTAGATGGAAAATATTTTTGAAAAATCATTCAAAGATGTTTCTTGAGGAAAATATCCTTTTTTATTTGAAAATTACTTTTCAATACATAAAACAATTTAAAAATTATTTTCTTTAAAAATAGTCTGAATGCTTTTAAAGAGGACTTGAAATCATTATGAAAACCATTTTCCTTTAATACATATAAAATATGATTAAAAATATTTTAACATTATTTATCATTGATAACACTTTTAACACTTATAAATAATGTTTTAAATGTTTTGAAAGCATTTTTTATTGAAACATATCAAATAATCTTGAAAATATTTTGGAAAAAATTCCTTCGAAAATACTTTGAAAAATTATAAATAAGGCATAAAAACATTTTGAAAATAATTTTCATTTAAAACTTATAATGGAATCTGAGAAATTTTATGAAGAAAATTATCCTAGAAAAGTAATTATAAAAATATTTTATTGAAAATTAACTTTTTAAAAATGAAAAATATGATTCAAAGAAATGATGGTGGAAAATTCGTACATGCTGTACGAGGTAAAAAGAATATACATTTTACAAGGTAAAAAGGATAGAAAAATGACTCATTCAAAAAGAGACATGATGATTACTTGTAAATAATTAGTGAAATAAAAAAGGTTAAAATTTATTTTAATTATCATATGAGATTAGTAAAATATAATTTTAAATCCTTTTTAGAAAACATGTTTTTGAAGGAACACAAATTTCCAACCGAAGAGAGAGAAAGATCAAGCTTTCTTAAAATCAATTTCATTACTATCTCATGTACGAAAGAATATAAAAATGGTACCAATACATGAATATATAATGAATAAATATATGAGAAGATAATTCATGATAGTTATTGAGATATAGGTTATAATATTTCATCAAAGGAAGCATAAACATAAACAATCTTAAAAAGCGTTGAGATTGTTTCAACTAACACCTATCACATAATAGATTTGGATCATAATATTCATGAAATAAATAGAAATTACATGAATCTTAAAATATCATTGATATAATTATATTAATGATATAACCAGTAAAATTTAATTATATACACCTCAAAAAAATAGGTGAAAAAAACATGAGTCTCAAAGAAGGAAAATCGAGACAAAAATATTTTACCATTTTGGTAAATTTTAAAACATGAATCCCATTAAATAAATATAATATAATGGGTATGTAACTACCCATAAATATATGTATAAGAATAATTTAATACATCCATGGGTAGTATACAAACCAAAAAAAAGGAATGAGTGGTGAAAACAATATGTATCTCATGAAAATAAAAAATGAGACGAAATCCCCTTACCTTTTGTCTTGACTCTCAGAGTACTCATTCAAACCTCTTGTATAATAAATATAAATTTATTATAAATATATCAAATAAAATTATTTTTAATTATAATACCATATTTTTAATTATAATACCATATATGGTTTTACTAAGGTTTTATATTACACACTTGTAAACAATTCTATCTTAAGGTTTCACTTCGAGTAATATCCGCTTTGTTTTTCAGACGTGTCTTAATATGTTATATATTTCATCCTTATATTTATATAATGATTTATGAAATATAATAAATTATTTAAATATAATTTTTATTAAATATATTCAGTATATGTTTATTATAATAATTCATAGGATATAAAAGTATGAAACATAATACACATTTCATGAAGACAGTAAACTGTACATATGCATGAATGTGGTTTCAATTTTTATTTTTATTTTGAATGAAATAAGGTAAATAGAATATGTATATAAATATATATATATATATATATTTTATCATTATAGTATCATTAAAATTTTATATTTATCATATATGTTAACTAAACCCATCCTTAATATATTCCATGTAGTGTGTGAACGGATCACATCACTTTGAGGGAGCGATATTCCACATATCCTCAAATGAAATTATTGTATTTACACCAAAGGGAAAGTATAAATATATGTGTTGTAAAAGGAATAAATAATTGTAAATAAAAAATAAATATAATATATGAAAAATATAATAATATTATCTATCATAATTTGTACCATGAGAGGCTGTTAAGGAAAAACAAACAATCATCGTTTATTGATGCGTTAGTTCGCCTTACACATAAATAGTATGTCTATTACCAAATAGATAGAGGTGTTTGTATTTTTAGGTTGAAAAATTGGCATAAAAAATCCTAGTATATTTATGATACTAGTTTTTTATACTATCATGTCATCAATATAGTGGATTGGGTGAAGAAAGAAAATAAAATAAAGAAGCTTGAGAGAAGACGTTACCTCTTTTTCAGGTTACTCATTTTGGATTGTGCCAAAATGATTCCAGAGAAGACCTTATTAAGAAAATGAGGATTCATGGAAGAATAGAGGGATGATTTGATATGGATTGGGCAAATATTTGATGAACCTATGAAGTTTTAGATGTGAGAAGAAGAGGGATAGGTGGTGGCCTTTTATAGGGAAGGGAAAAGATACACTTGGCATTAATGAAAACAAGTTTGGTGTACCCACGTTTTTACATTTAAAAAGTCTTAATAAACAAAAAAATCAATAATAGAAGGTTAATGAATAAATAATTTCTAAAAAATTAGTGGTTGACAATTTTCTAGGTCCTTTCGAGTCTTAAATATAAGGTTAACATAATTTTTCTCTTAATCGTTGTAATTAATTTTAATCACTTTCACTAATATTTTTCATCAAAAGCCAATTAAAACTTATTATAAATCATTATTAATGATTATCAATATGGAATAAATTTTTACAAACTGTAATTACATAATTGGTAGAAATTAAGTAAAATTAATCATGAATTAGTGTCTATAATGACAATTTTTAAAGTAAAAACATTCAATTGTTTGCTAATTTTTTATACCCAAGATTAAAGATAAATTGATATCAATGACCAAAATTGTTTAAATTTAAACAATATTATATAATTAAACTTCTAAAAAAATTAAAAATACAATTAAACCATATAAATTAATTAGATGAAAAAGAAGTTTTGAATTAAAATCTTATATTTTTCATTATTCATAAAAAAATGTAGTTTCTCTGAAAAAATCCCAAAATATTACCCCAAGATAATTTAGAAAATATAAATTAAAAAATTAAAGGTCATTTTATAAAATTTAATTTATAAATGTGTCTAAAATTAATTTTTTTTCTTTCACAGAAGGACATGAAAAGTAGTTCGTTTGTGAATATAGTTTTTGTAAATAGATATGGGCTTTACAAAAAAATTTATCCTTAGTTCTAAATATGTTTTATTTATATAAAAAATTATAAAAAATATTTATTACAATTTATATTATTAAGATTAACAAACATGTTATAATTTTTTTGTTGAAATAATTATAATAATAAGAAGGCATTTTATAGAAGCTCAGTATTGGATGTTGTGTACACCAATTCGAAAGCTCACATCAGTGTTCTATGTAGTGAAGATAAAATTTCTATTGTGTATAGTGCCTGATTAACATGGTTTTCTGTATATAATAAGAAAAAATTTCAATTTAATATAAAATAAACACTTTTTAGGGTTATGTGAATTGAAAAATGTCACAAAGGTTAAATAAATTCGCAAAAAATAATTTTCAAAAACTGTGGGCGTTACATAAGGTCTGTAAATGGGGAATCCGATCTCACACCAAGAATAAATAGATAAAGTAATTACTTATACCTCTTTATTCTAATATGGATTAGCGTGTAGAATAAACATAGATTGTACCAATAATAATATTGTGACCTACTAGGTCATATGCCTCCATTCACTATAGCTTCCAATAACCCTGACCATCAGCTCCATGCGCCTTGAATGAGACTACTAGGGGTGATGGTGGAAAAAGATCATAATATATTCCACCACCATAAGCTAGTCAACATGGATCTCTACCTTCTCCTCTTCCAGCTCTTCCTCCATGGATACAACCCTTGTCACAACTAGGAGAACCATGATCATAGCGTTGTCTCTACCATGGCCATGCATATGTTATTTGCCTTCCCTCCCCAGTACGTCATGTTGAAAAATAACCTTCCATGTGACCTCACTCATCAAATAAATAACATTTACCCTCACTCGGATTCCTTGTCCCCTACACAATCCATTATCTTCATGAAAACATGCCTGAGTCTCACTATGAGAAGATATTATCTTCCCAGACCCCACCGAATATCACTTGCTAGCTACTGCAAATGGCGTAGCCATATGATCCACACTTCTAGGTCTAGATTAATTGTGTCCTATAGATAATAATTTATCCATACCTAATGCCCATTCCAGAACTCCAATATATTTGGAAATGCATAAGGATACCACAATAACATAAATGTATTTGTGGAGACCTTTCTTAGACATCTGCTACTAGATATAAACATCTTGAATATTGTTGAGGGAGTACTGTATAAGGTTAGTAAACCTCACAAAATACTCAAAAAATGTCATCCATCAATTATTTAGACACAAAATATAATGAATCCTAATAGAGTTAAATAATTATGAGCAATAATACTCATAAAATAGCTACTATAATTCAGACCATCAGAGTGTCGAATCATCATGTTTTTGGGTGACTAGAAGCCTCCAGCACCCCACTACCCGGTGAACAAAATGGCCACCAGCACAACCATCTAATCATTCAGGGTTTATGAAAGCCTAAAATCATAGATCACCAACTCAAGAAAACCCTCCACTACCTATGGATATAGGTTACTAAAAAACCATAGTGGCATATGGTTTAAGAAATATCAGAGTGAACTAATACTACACACAACCTTTTCCTTCTCGTCTGGTATAATCTAATGCTCAACATGCTATAATGTTGCTACCTACTCGCTTGGAGGACATATCACATCATATAGAACCTAAAATAAGGCCCCATGAATCATAAAATTGCTATCATGATCATGAATTTTTGACTTGGATGAATATCTTCATAGAGGCATCTTGATAATTTATTCACAACGTACCACAATTAGATGAGCATATATATATGGGGAGCTGACTAAAGAAGTTTTTTAAAAGGACTCAATCCAATATAAGTCATGTACCAATTTTATCTACAACCAATATATTTTTATTTATAGTCGATAATAAGGTGTTCATAGTACTAGTAAAAGTATTCATCAAAAACCATTCCAAAACCGGGTTCCCTGGACTTGAAGATACACTCGATACACTTTGACACTATTTCCCTATGTTTCCAACCAAACCTCAGAAGTGGAAAAAACTCTAAAAAATGTCTTGAGGTCGAACTATATATGATTCAAATATATCCTGATCCATCCCATTGGAGAAACCTAGATGATATAATATTGATATAGAACATCCCCAAGCCTGCATCTCTATATTAGGAGATGGTGAAAAGTTCTGAAAGGAATAACTAAAATTTAGAGTCCTTTTCCTAATGTACTTGTAAGCATGCATCAAACAATCACCATGAAGAAGTGAAGAAGATTAATAATAAAATATTGTAACATCTGGGGTAATAACCATTCATGTAATAACCTATATGGAATACCAAGCGTGTGACCGTGAAATATGGAAAGTGAAGGGATAAAATAAATGGCTAACACGAACAGATGACCAACCTAAAAATAACTAGAAAATGAACACTGATAGATCCTTGATCGAGATTTCCAAGACCCAAACACTATAAGTGGTAAAGTGAAAATAATAATCACTATAATTATATGAAATCACCGTCGACCTATATATTGTTTTAATAATACATAACATGTGTGGGAAAATCCCATGCTTGGCTGAGTATATACATACCAAATGGATGCCTTGGAAACTAAAGGGGTAGAAATATGAGACATGATAGAAGTAATCTAGTAAGCCCAATCTAATGGATAAATGATACCCAATAACAGGGATATATATTACCATAGAATAAAAATAGATTAGATAGAATGTGGATATACATCCTAAATCCCATCTTAGGATTATGAGTTTCCTAGTAGTTCTAAAAGGCCCATCAATGATTCATAGTTTCCCGCATGTCTATCAGAAGAAATAACTATTTGGAGAACACAAACCTAGCCACTATGCCTAAAAGTATAGGGGGGGGGGGAATATAAAAGTATAGAAACCATTCTCTCTTAAATCAATGGGTTCCTCTCAGTAGATAGAGGACCAATGCACTAGTACAATAGGAGGGTTCCTCTCAGCATATAGATGACACATGCCCTGATACAACAAAAGTGTTCCACTCAGTAGGTAGAGGACTCATTCCATGACAACAAGAGGGTTACACTTAGTAGATATATAATACAAAAACTAGTAAAACAGTTGGGTTAAACTCATTAGTTAGAGGGCTCATGTGCTGATACAATTAGACAGTTCTATTCTATAGGTTGAGAAAAAAATTATTTGATAAAACTAGAGCGTGATATTTAGTAGGTAGATGAACCATGCCCTTATTAAATAGGTGGGTACCAATCGGTAGGCTGAGAACCATTACCTAATACAATATGATGGTGATACTGAGTAGGTAATGGATCCATTACCTAATACAACAAGAGAGTTCCACTCAGTAGACAAATAGAGGAACCATGCCATAGTCCATTAGGGGGTAGCACTCGTACCTCTCTCTGATGACTGTTCTAGATGACTTCCATTGCCAACCATCTCTTAAAGAGCCATCACACATGGAAATTATCCTATAATATATCAAATTCTAGTATAATCTCCAACATTATGATATAATTATAAAATATTAAAGAGATGCTACAAGTGGGCCAAAATATGAGTAAAAAATAAGGAGATATGAGAGATAGAACTTTATACAAGGAGCACATAGTGTGTATAAGGGGTCACACAGTGTGTGAACTCACCTATCCTATTGTACATGTCCCTTAAAGTACACAGATTGAATATCCATGTTACATAGTGTGTAGTTTCTTCCTATTACACCTTGAGAGTTTGTGAATTGTTTTCTAATTAATATAATATTTTTTCTATTTTTCGTTCCGCACAACACAATATATAGGTTTTTTTATATGAAAGAACATAGTTATTATTTCTTTACACATAAAAAAATGTCGAGTTTATTATAAATAAAACACTCAGATTATCTTGTGGTAAAAACAAAACTTTGTTTGTTTGTGTTACACACAATGCAATGTTCTTTTGATAGCCTTTGTTACACAGAAGATCAAGTTTTTCTAAAAAAATTGGTATAAAATTAACATGATTTTATATTATATAATAATATATAATAGATCCATTAAATTAAAATTTATGATTAATGTTTACTTCCATTATTAAAATACATGGTTTATAAGATGATTTCATTTATTACCAATGAACTAGAAATGAAAATATATAAAAATTGAATATAAAGGATTTTTATGCTCCAAAAGGCATTTTGTATTAATAAATATAATTAATTACAATTAGTGAGTGGTATTAAGGAAATATATATTTTATATATTCTAAAAACTATTCATTAATGTTTAACCAAATTATTTTATTGGCATAAGATAAGAACAAACCCAATTTTATGCATAAAACCTATTTTTTCTAGATGGAAATTTTACCACCTTTTAATGGTGAAACCTTTTTATATATAATTTTTGTATCTTTTAATAATATTATATAAAATAATAAACATATTATTTTAATTGATATTATAAACTTTTACTTTGGTTGAAATTTTGGTATTTTTCTGAAAAGTTTCATGTTTTCAGGAATAGTGAAAAATACTGAATTTTTATTTGAAAGCCATTTTTTCATCGAAATAAATTCTATTTTTTAATTATATTTTATATTGGTTTAAAAGTATAATTAGGTTATTTTTGGATCATTTAATCAAACGTTGTCCATTAGAATCAATTTATTATTTAATTTTCTTATAAAACCTTGTCAATCTTTTAGAAGTTTTTACATTAAAAAACCGTTTTCTCGATCTTTCATTGGTAATTATATTTTATTAATTTATGAAAAAAGGTATTTTGAATATTTAAGAAACGACTCAATATTTGGAATAATATGTTACTAATTTACTAAATATATCCCGTTTATAATTGGACAATATGGATTGTAATTTTAGTAATTTTATTACCATTATTAAGGGTAAATCATGTAATTAAGGGTAAAAATGATATTTAAATATTGGGAAAATACCCTAAAACATTAAAAATAGTTATTGTATGAATTTAATTAGTCCATTAACACATAAGTATCTAAATGGAACAATTAAATAGACACATTTCTCTGGAAATGACAAAAATATTATAAAAGTCAAAGGGAGTGACAAAATTTCACACTTATACTCTTAAAATGTCTAATATTTTTAATATGGAGTTAAATAAAATATATTCTCGACTATATTTGTTATTATAGAATATGAAATTTTTATCTACATCCTATAAATTTATTATTAATTTTTAGTTAAGAAAAAATTATAATAAATAATTATAAAATGATGATGCAGTAATTACTCAATAAATGAAATAATAAATTATATTATATTATAAATATTAAAAGATATTTAATTTGACTTAATAAAGGTGATAAATGAATTTTATAGATGAATATGAAATATTAAGGGTTTATTAAATGATTTTTTTGAACTATGCTTGCTATAGATAGTTTCTTAATGTCAATATTATGAATAGTTTCAAAGTAAACACTTATGGTTTTCTATGAAAAAAATAATTTATTAAAGTATTTAAAAATCATAAAATTATTAAACAATATTAAGGTGATGATATGTGGTAAAACATATCATAAAGTTTCCATTTATAGCCAAATTGACACATTTCATATAAAAATTACATCCTCTTAATATTAAAAACATTTTTACCATAGTTAGAATTAAAATAGATTAACTAAGAGTTAATAAAAATGATAATGTTTAAAATAAATGTAATTTTGAAGGTATTTGGTTTTATATTTAATTTATTATAAAATAATATTTTGAGATTTTCCAAAAGTTCCACCCCCTCTCTTATAAGAGGGCAGCTCTCCTTCCATTTTAATCACATCCCTCTGGCCCTTTGGATCAGAAAAACTCACCACAAATATATTCCCAAATTTATTCCATTAATCATAAAAACCTTCCATTGGGATGAAAGAGAACAAAACAAGTCATTCTGTGTAAATCAAAAGGAGATACCCAAAGAAGAGGTAACACTCATCAACAAACGTTTTTTTTTCATTATACCAGAACCCCCTAATTTATTTTTATTTAATGTATATTTAACATCATAAGTATCCTAAATATACTTATTTTCTTTAATATTAAGTTTTCTACAAACACTTTAATAAACTTCCATCTAATGGGTAATGAACTTATCATTTGTGTATACGACAGACTACTTGCTCACCAAATAAAGATTGTTTGTTTTTACTTTACAACCCATCCAAGTGATAATTATGGTATAAATGATGTTTTTATATGAAATATATGATATTTAGGATGTATATATGCTTATTTAATTATAGTATAAAATATACCTTCATTCTTTCCATTTTGTGTAAATATGATAACTTAGTTTGTGGACGTGTGGGATACCACCTCCTCAAAGTGATGTGATTCGTTCACATTTTACATGGAATTTATTAAGTATGGTTTTAATAGATTTATTTAAAATAAATTAAATAATAATTATACTGGAAGAATATGTATATATACACATATATTTTGTAAATACCGGTAAATTTCAAGGAAATTTTTTTCTTAATTTTCTTTGGAATTTTACAAGAGCGCAGTTTCTGACGGCACCTGATTCCGAGGCCCAGTGTGCCCGGAATCATTTTCCGAAGATTGGCTCGGGTACGTTCAGTGAACGGACGAGCAGGTTTTTATAACTTTTGAACTGGTGCTCGGAATCAAATTCTGAGGGCACCGATGGAATCGCAGTGCCGGTACATGCTTAGAAACGCCTCTTCCGGAGTTTTGTTTTCTCGGGTGTGGTTTTTAATTTTCAGGCATAAAGTTAAGAAATAAAATAATTGTACGCCAAGCTTTATTTTATTTCACTTAAGCCACTTGGAAGCCACTTAAACCGGCTTAAGATGAGTTAATCCGGATAGGGTGCTATCCAAAAATATCCTACCCTCTTGGTAGGATATTTGTGAGGTGGGGCCCGCACGATCCCCGCCGTTTCTTTTTCGCTAAGTAACACACCCGTGAAAACCCGTCATTATGAAAGTGAACTGACAAGTTTTCTTAATTTCTTAACAGACCAAGTAATTGGGCGGTTTTCTTCGTGAATTAAATGAGAAATTTCTTTCATTGAATTAATTCTACGAATTAATGGGTCGTTACTTACCTCTTTTTCGTTTGTTGGCTTAATAATAAAATAAGACCAACGCACGACTTCTAGAAAAAAAGGTTCGTTGAAAGGATTTGACAGAAACAAAGAGTTCTTCATCCTCCTTCACGAAGAACACGAAGAATGCTGGCCCCCAACGAAGAACGCTGAACCCATGGAGATCGATGACGCGACGCCGTGTTCCGCGACTCCAACGTTTCTTTTCCTTAAACGTTCTTCTGCGACGTCTCTTCCTCCGCAACGAAATCTTAGATCAGCTGATTGGGGTAAGAGAATTCAGGTTTCTTTTAAATCTCCCTTGTGGTTTTTAACAAAACACAGATTTAATTATTTATAATTAAATCTATTGTTTTCTTGGTCCGTTGAGTTCGTTGACGCAACACAGGATTCCGCGACGACGCGACGCCCTTCTGCGACGACGGGACGCCTTCCGCGACATGACGATCGCCTCCTTCCGCAACGATCCCCAATTCCGCGAAGAACCCGCGGGCGACGACTTGACGAGGTAGGGATTTTTTTATTTGTAAATACCCCTTTTATTCCTGTGATCATTTCTTTTAAAAGTGAAGAACCCGGACAATTAGAACAATTTTAATTCATTAAAATTGTTTTGGTTATGTTTTCATGTGTTGAATAATTCTCCCGTTGTTATTAACTAACGCGGAGGGTGCGGGCCAAACGAACACGGCCCGAAAACCCTCCGCCATTCTTCGTGGTTGTGCGGAATTGACGGGCGATGACGAAACATGCCGCAAAGGAATATTGATGATCCCGCAGAGAAGAACGGAACCCGGGAGGGGCAACAGCGCAGACGGGAAGGAAAACGGACCACCAGAGCAACTCCAGTGGCCCGCGGAAGCGGCCGGCGGCGCGGGTCGCTGGCGCGGCGGCGGTGGCCAGCGGACCCGCGGCTACGCGGGTCCAACTCGCCGCACGGGACGCGGCGACATGCCGCGTTCGATTGAACCAACGCGGCCCAACGCGGTGCCGCGATACCTCCAAACCGCGGGGGCGGCGCCCGCGGCGTCCAGCTGCTCGGCCGCTCGGCCGAGCCGAGCCAGGCCGGTCCGACCGGACGGGCCATGCCCTGACCGGGCCGGACCGGGTCTGGCTGGGTTGGACCGGGTCGGGTCGACCCGGTTCGGCCAACCCAGGGGGGTGGGGGGTCGGGCCAGGTCGGCCCGGGCCCGGACCCCCCCGTCTTCGGACCATTTTCGGTCTTTTGCCCGTAACATGAGATACGGGCCTCCGAACGACGCGCCGTCAGCGGAAACGAGATCCTTGGATCGAGACGGCCATTTCGGTGTATTGCACTCAAGGTTTTGGAATACCTTGGGTTCGGCCGGGTAGGTTCGTACACGAAACCAATCGGGCCCTCGGAGCGGAAACACTCATATGTTGAGCTACGGACGTCCGATTGATGTGCCGTCAGCTTTGTTGAATTCCTCTAAGTGAGACGGATCTTTTGGATCACTCTGCCCGAGGTTTGGACACAGGTGGAGTACGATCGGGTTGGTTTTGCCTTAAAAACCAACCGGGCCCCTGGGACGAAAAAGCCAATAACTCTCAGACCGGGCGTCCGATTGACGTGCCGTCTGCGACGTTGAGTTCCTGTTGACGATACAGAACTTTTGGATACATCAACTTCGGGCAAT
Organism: Viscum album; assembly: GCA_963277665.1. Taxonomy (NCBI): domain Eukaryota; kingdom Viridiplantae; phylum Streptophyta; class Magnoliopsida; order Santalales; family Viscaceae; genus Viscum; species Viscum album. Next base: position 1,721,773,111 of record OY728141.1, read on the forward strand.
GTGTCAGTTGATGTATCAGCCTCTCGGATCGTGGAGCGGACCCTCCCGAACGAGCTTGCTGTGTGCGGGAACCCTAGAGCTGGCTGCGACTGCTTCTGTGACTTCGACGATGACGACTGTACAGTGATCCTCGGTGGATTCGACTGCGACGATGATGGAAACAGTACGGGAATCCTCTGTGTTTTCGGTAGTGACCACTACGGTACATCTTGGGATACATCAACTCCGGACTACATGTCAGTTGATGCATCGACCTCTTAGCTCATGGAGTGGACCCTCCCAGAACGAGCATGCTGTGTGCGGAAACCCTGAAGCCGGTTGAGACTTGACGACAGCTGATCGAACGACTTAGTGCGCTTGGTTGTAGTGGCACATGAGAGCGCCTGGTTGTAGCGGCTGACCCAAGACAGAGGTGCGCTTGGTTGTAGCGGCACAGGGGAGCGCTTGGTTGTATCGGCAGACCCACGACAGAGGTGCGTTTGGTTGTAGCGGCACAGGGGAGTGCTTGGTTGTAGAGGAAGACCCACGACAGAGGTGCGATTGGTTGTAGCGGCACATGGGAGCGCTTGGTTGTAGCGGAAGACCCACGACAGAGGTGCGTATGGTTGTAGCGGCACAGGGGAGCGCTTGGTTTTAGCGGCAGACCCACGACGGAAGAGCGCTTGGTTGTAGCAGCAGGCCCACAGTACCCGATAGGTGGAGAACTACAGCAGTCCCAGGTAAGAGGGAAGCGCTTGGTTGTAGCGGCAGAACCACTGTACTTGATGGAGAAGGATTTTCCCAATAGCTTTGGGTTCAACTTCATGATCGATCCTATGTGGGTCATTGCGAGGGTTAGTACCTAATGATCCTTTGTGGGTCCAACAGATTAGATAAATCAGTGGTTACATCTGATCATCTCTAATGTCATACGAAGAAGTACCTGTGTGAGCTGAATCCGGTGTTACTCTCCTTTGTGGATTTTGTTGAGCTATCCTGTGTGGATTTACTGTTTTACTCTCCTTTGTTGATTGTGTTGTGCTATCCTATGTGGGTATACATTTTTCTAACCTGTGTAAACTAGGTTGTGCTTGGGCTCAGATGTTGGAGCCGAACGGGAATTGATGACTTAGGTATATGTATGGGCATATACCTAAGCACTGTCGGACGTTACTTCGTGATTGTATATTTCCTTTGTGGTTATCCTTGTGGATTCTAGGAGACCTTCAGGGGTCTCGGGGTCCCTACTGAGTAGCTTATACTCACCCCTGCACGGGCTATGCCCGCACTACATTGTGTTGGTTGCAGACGACGGACAACGCTGATTGTGGTGGAGGCTTGCGGAGCAGGACGGTACCTGGAGGTGGACCACTGGGCAAGACGTACTCGGTGCAGTCAGGTGGACCTGAGGAGCAGTGGAGGCTAGCTGTACCCACCCTTCAGGTGGGAATTCCAGAGGAAGGCTCGACGCTGCGGCTTTTCTTTTCAGTTGCTGTTTTTCCCTTTCAGTTGTACTTTACAGTCGGGCTTATACTTCTGGCCCCTTTTACTTTCAGCACAGCTTGTTACAGTTGTTACTTAGTGTTTACTTTTCCGCTTTCTTACTTTGTGGTTCTTGTTTACTTTTCAAAGGAAATGCCTTCCCTTTTTTTGGGATTTACGACTTGGTGCTAGTCACCAGCCCCTGGCCTATGGAAGGCAGGCTTGGGGTAGTCACGGCACGGGCCCCGAGGACGGGTCGTGAAAAATTGGTATCAGAGGTGGTCGGTTCTATCGCAGACTCTGATCATTCTTCTATGTGAAGTAATAGTGTTAAGCATATTGAGTGTGGTTATCAGTCCAGGGAGTCCAGTGTTGGTGCGGCGGCTGACGTATCCGTACACCAGGACCCTGACTTCTGATTTCCGACTTAATGCACGAAAACATTGATTGCATGTGTGTTTCAAGTTTTCTTTATGATTACTTGTGTCAGCTCACCAATTATATTGTTCTAACCATGGCACACCTATTTCTTTTCAGGATGGCCCCACGACGGCAGTCAGCAAGGGTTCCGAGAGTGGAACGTGATGACAGCCCAACGAGCGACAGGGCCTCAGTGTAGGGCTCCTTGTCAGCAGAGGCACCGACGGTACCTTTACCCTCCGAGCCACCGATGCTTCCCCCCACGACCGCTGACGATGCACGTCGCCTTGGAGCTCTGCATGAGTTCCAGCGCCAGCGACCACCCAGGTTTTGTGGGGAGACGGACCCCCAGGCAGCCGAGGACTGGCTGGAGGTGGTCGTACGAGTTTTCAGATTAGTGAGGACACCAGCAGATCTTATGGTGGTCCTTTCAGCGAGCCTCCTGCACACAGTAGTGGGCCGATGGTGGAGCTTGATGCTCCAGGTGCACGACTAGGCATCTCTTCTCTGGACGGACTTCGAGAGCCTCATCCGCTCAGAGTTCATCCCTGCCACCCTCCGTGCGGTGCGCATTCAGGAGCTACTACAACTGCGGCAGGGCAGCATGACAGAAGCCCAGTATGCGGCGAGGTTTACTGATCTCTCGCGCTACTCCACAGATATGGTACGAGACCCATTCTTCTGGGCCTGGACCTTCGAGCAGGGACTGAGGCACGAGATCATGGCTTCGATGATCTCCCTCAACATTCCAACTCAGGCTGGGGTGTTGGAGCGAGCCCTCTTAGTGGAGAGTTTCCTTGCTGAGCAGTCTCCAGCAGCAGGACCCACCACTTACCGGAATGCAACAGAGTCTTCTGCAGCGGGCAGTAGACAGATGACGCAGGGGTCCAAGAGGACTAGACCTACAGGTGGTCGACAGCATGACTCTGGATCGTTTGTGCGAGGCACTAGGGGTGGACAACGACTTGCCATGAGAGGGCAGTGTTACTCCTGTGGCGAGATTGGTCACATGGCTCGTGACTGTCCGACCCGCCATACGGATGACCAGCAGATGAACGAAGGACCCCCCAGGCAGAGGCAGAGGTTCGACCAGGTCGGGCTGCAAGGAGAAGGGGGCCATGGCAGGGGAGCTTGCCATGCAGTTGGAGGTGGACGACGCTTCGTGGTGTTGCCACCACCACCACCAGGAGGTCTACCCCGACCGCAGGGAGTTGGTGGACATGCGAGAGCTCAGCTTCAGGCAGCTGAGGCCTTCGATCATGGAGCTCCGGGAGCAGATGGACAGGAGCGGGACTAGCTCCAGACCTGGAGACTTTTGTTCATGTTTCTTCTAGTTTTGTTGATGAATTTTTGTAGATGCTTTGTGTCTTTGTACTTGAGCTGCAGTAATAAAAGACACCTTTTCTTGTGGCATTTACTATCCTGTCCTCTCTTGGGTTGTTACTAAGAGGTTCCGGTTTAGATTGTTGACTTGACCCTCACTTGTGAGACATCTACTGGAGGAGACCCAGTTACCACACACTGATGCCGATAGTGTGACTCAACCCTTGGAGGCGAGAGTAACGGTTGGATCTCTTGGTAGTAGCGTCGAGGCCTTACGACGTCATCCTTGGTATGGATTAGTACCATCCATGTCGGGATTGATTGTATTGGGAAAAGGAAGTGGTTCATCCAGGGGGATGCGACCAGATTTCTCTTATCGGAAAGGAAGAAATCTTAGCAGCTCTTGTGGGACTGGAGAGGGTCCAGGCCACGACAGAGAAGGTCCAGGTCACCCGGGTTGGGCCGGGTGCGGACCCCCCGTCTTCGGACCATTTTTGTTCTTTTGCCCGTAACATGAGCTACGGGCCTCCGAACGACGCGCCGTCAGCGGAAACACGATCCTTGGATCGAGACGGTCGTTTTGGTATATCGCACTTAATGTTTTGGAATACCTTGGGTTCGGCCGGGTAGGTTCGTACACGAAACCAACCGGGCCCTCGGAGCGGAAACACTCATATCTTGAGCTACGGACGTACGATTGACGTGCTGTTAGCTTTGTTGAATTCCTCTAAGTGAGACAGATCTTTTGGCTCAATCCGCCCGAGTTTTGGACACAGGTGGAGTACAGTGGGGTTGTTTTTGCCTTAAAAACCAACCGGGCCCCTGGGACAAAAAAGCCTACGACTCTCAGATCGGGCGTCCGATTGACGCTCCGTCTGCGACGTTGAGTTCCTGTTGACGATATGGAACTTTTGGATACATCAACTTCAGGCTTTGTGTTAGGTGATGTATCAGCCTCTCAGCTCGTGGAGCGGACCCTCCCGAACGAGCTTGCTGTGTGCGGGAACCCTAGAGCTGGTTGTGACTGCTTTTGTGACTTCGACGATGACGACTGTACAGTGATCCTCGGTGGATTCGACTGCGACGATGATGGAAACAGTACGGGAATCCTCCGTGTTTTCGGCAGTAACCACTACAGTAAATCTTGGGATACATTAACTCCGGACTACATGTTAGTTGATGCATCGACCTCTTAGCTCATGGAATGGACCCTCCCAGAACGAGCATGCTGTGTGCGGAAACCCTGAAGCTGGTTGAGACTTGACGACTACTGATCGGACGACTCAGTGCATTTGGTTTTAGCGGCACAGGGGAGCGCTTGGTTGTAGCGGCTGTCCCACGATAGAGGTGTGCTTGGTTGTAGCGGCATAGGGGAGCGCTTGGTTGTAGCGGCAGACCCACGACAGAGGTGCGCTTGGTTGTAGCGGCACAGGGGAGCACTTGGTTGTAGCGGCAGACCCACGACAGTGGTGCGCTTGGTTGTAGCGGCACAGGGGAGCACTTGGTTGTAGCAGCAGACCCACGACAGAGGTGCGCTTGGTTGTAGAGGCATAGGGGAGCGCTTGGTTGTAGCGGAAGACCCACGACGGAAGAGCGCTTGGTTGTAGCAGCAGGCCCACAGTACCCGATAGGTGGAGAACTACAGCAGTCCAAAGTAAGAGGGAAGTGCTTGGTTGTAGCGGCAGAACCACTGTACTTGATGGAGAAGGAGTTTCCCAATAGCTTTGGGTTCAACTTCATGATCGATCCTATGTGGGTCATTGCGAGGGTTAGTACCTACAGATGCTTTGTGGGTCCGACGGCTTAGATGAATCAGTGGTTACATCTGATCATCTCTAACATCATACGAAGAAGTACCTGTCTGAACTGAATCCTGTGTTACTCTCCTTTGTGGATTGTGTTGAGCTATCCTGTGTGGATTTACTGTTTTACTCTCCTTTGTGGATTGTGTTGTGCTATCCTGTGTGGGTATACGTTTTTCTTTCCTGTGTGGACTGGGTTGTGCTTGGGCTCGGATGTTGGAGCCGAACGGGAATTGATGACTTAGGTATATGTATGGGCATATACCTAAGCAGTGTCGGACGTTACTTCGTGATTGTATCATTTCTTTGTGGTTATCCTTGTGGATTCTGGGATACCATCGGGGGTCTCGGGGTCCCTACTGAGTAGCTTATACTCACCCCTACACGGGCTATGCCCGCACTACGTTGTGTTGGTTGCAGACGACAGACAGCGCTGATTGTGGTGGAGGCTTGTGGAGCAGGACGGTACCTGGAGGTGGACCACTGGGCGAGACGTACTCGGTGGTGCTTGTTTACTTTTCAAAGGCAATGCCTTCCCTTTTGTTGGGATTTACGCCTTGGTGCTATTCACTAGCCCCTGGCCTATGGAAGGCGGGCTTGGGGTAGTCACGACACGGGCCCTGAGGACGGGTCGTGACATTTGTCATTTACGTTCTTCCTTTCAGTATGATAAGAAAACGAAAACAATGTTCATGCGTACGTACAATCTATCGACTCTATAAATGCTATATTCCTTTTCATATATCTATATTTTATAGATATTTTTATTATAAATTTTTATAATATATAAATATTTTTTTATTCTAGAAATAATTAATTCATGATCAAATTAATAAGATCAATAATAACAAGTCAAAACATGTAAGATAAACAAAATATTTATTACTAAAAACTTTGCATTAAGATGGAACTGTTAATAACATGATAAATAAAGTTATAAGTGAATCGTATATGGTATTATATAAATGAATTTGGTTCTTTAATAGATTTATAATAAATTTATATGTATTATATTTGAGGTTTGTATGAGTACGATGACAGTCAAGACAAAAGGTAAGTGAATTTCATCTCACATTTTATTTCCATGAGATATATTTCATATTCACCACTCACATACTTGGAGTGATGTATATACTGACCTACGAAATTTTATATATATAAATTTCTTTATAAAATATATTAAAATATTTTATTTATGTTATTATTCCATGGGGTTCATCATTCTAAAGTTACTAAAGTAGTGAGAGATTTTTATATCACTTTTATTTTTGTGGGACACATGAATTATACACTACTCATTTATTTTGTGTGGTGTATATACTGTAAATGAATTTATTTTATGATCCCAATTTTGAAAATTTATTGGTATTTACATATACATTTGATGATATTTTTTCCATGGGGTTTTGTTTTCAAAGTTACCAAATTAGTAAGGAATTTTTTTCTCAATTTTCATTCATTGAGACACATGTTATGTTATGACACTATATTCTTTTACAGGGTGCATATAATATCCTTTTGACATTTTGTGTAACTAATATCTATATTCTCATGATATTATATGTTTTATTTAATGTAATTATCTCTTTTAATGGAAATAAATGTTTCTTCAAAATGATGTTTTCTAAAAATGTTTTAGAAGTGGATTAAAGGATATTATAATAATTTTCATGGAAACAGGATTTTAAAGTTGTTTAAAGTGGTTTTAAAAGATTAATTTATATTTTTTCAAGGATTTTTTAATTAAAAGGTTTCAATTTTTTTTATTATTTAAAAATAATTTTTCATAAAGGAAATATTATTTTTCTCAAGAAAATTTTCAAGTAATATTTCAAAACCATTTTGCTTTGAAGTCATAATTAATTGATGTAACATATATTTTACTAGGTATATTATCCAAAGATACTATTATAATTCTTTCACAAAATAGTTTATGTTTTTGATGGATTGATGTTTATAAAATATTTTAGTTTTCCATGAGTTATGATATGATGAAATATTTATGAAACTCATTTCTTTTTATGGGTTCTAATTTGATGAATGATTTATGTTCTTATGTAAAACATTTGTATGGTTTTTATTATGTTATAGGTGGTATCTATATATCACCATAATGCATTGGGAAAATATTTATATATGATTATATAATGGTGTGTATCAAGTCGATGAGAGTGATCCACTATGGAAGATAGGGAAAACTGATCCACTATGGGAAGACGGGGAAATCTAATCCACTATGGGGTGATATGGAAACCAAACCCCTTATAAGGAAAGGACTATGTCTGGGGAGGCTGGTGTACCCCACCCAATAGGTGTAGTCCCCATGAAGTGACCCATTCAGTTTTGTCAATCCACCTTGAATTATAGATAATTATATTACATTTTTATGTGTTTTCTAGAAATTACATGAATTATTATAAGGTTATACTTTCATGGATTATTCCCCAGATTCCATTATGATTCATGTCTTATGGACTACCAATATATATTCCACGACTCTGTTTATGATATCTTAAATTAAGGGTATGATCTTCTAATGTTATGATCATGTTCTCATACCCTTATTCCAATGTTTATGCTTAATTACATCCTTTTTTACCTTTACTAAGCATATGAACTAACTCTTTCCTAATATTTTATTTTTCCCTGGTTATAATAGAACATTTTAGGTAGGGTTAATAAAAGGTAATATCTTTGTGGGAATCAATGAAAATATTTCACCAGAAAATATTTATGTGTTCCAAGATTGCAAAGTCAATAAATTAATACAGTATTTGGGAATTTGTTTGTGTAATGAATTGGGTATTTTGAAAAAGGATTTAATATCCATGTATGAAAATCATGGGTTTTTTTATAGTTTGTATTAGAGGAAAGGTTTTTTCAATCTTTGAAAACATGGATGATTAAACTAAAATGAGATCCATAAGGATATTTATAAGGATATGTCTAGGGATGTCTCTATGGATAATATTACTTTTTGGCAGATTTTAAAGTGGGTGTCCAAATTTAAGAATCCTATAAGTAATTTCTCACGATGATGTGGTTTTCTACTATGATATGTTTTTCTCACACTATGTATTCTAGTCTTAGTCAATTATGAGATCTGGAAGAAACTGAGTGAATATTGAATGTTTTAGATGTGGAAAGTATTGGTGTAATAAAAATTGATGACATAGGTTGAAATCTTTTAAAGAGAACTAGGAAGGTGGTACTAGTATTGGTTATACTGTTAAGAACAAAGTGACCAACAAATGACTTGTGAAATCTATGGGATGTTTTAATAGTATTTTTTCACATTATATATTATAATAATGATTAGTTTAAGGTTATGGAACCTTGATACCTGATTTATATTTCATATTCTATGAACGTATAAGATGATGAAGCCTAATTAGTGGTTTATGAATAAATTTGGAAGATTTAAGTATATATGTTTTTTAATTCATTGATTCTGTTATACAAATAATGAAATATATAAGTATTATTATAATTATTAAATTTTTTTCATTAAGGATGAAAAGAACATATTTAATAGTGATGATAACATGGATAGATGATTTAATGGACATGTGATACTTATTGGAAACTTGATATTAAGGGAAATATAAGCCTCAATATTGAGATACTGATGTTTGGATAAGGATATGTTGGATATGAATAAGTAAATTTTACAATACTGATTAACATTGAAATAATTATGTATTTTTTGAAAAAGATGCTTATGCTTTAAACAATAGAGTTTACAACATTTTCATACTTAAGGAATATGTCCAATAATATTCCGATCAAGAAAGAATTCACGTTTTCAATAAGGATTTATGGTAAATACAATGTTTTAAGTGAATACATGATGAATGTATTCATATGATTGGATTGTGAAAAAAGAGCTACATTATGATATCTGGGGGGGGGGGGTCAATGCTAAGCTGTTTTTGAGAAAATTAGTGACCTTATTTCCCATGTTTTGGGATTTATTCATTCAAAATGGTTATAAGGTTTTCCATTTTTGTAATATTTTATGTTAAAAAATTCGGATAAGTTTCTAGAGATTAAAGTATTAACACACCATATACATGTTTTATAATATTGAATAACCTATGTTAACATTTTTTATTATGATACTGAAATAGATGGAATAACTTATCACTCTATGGATATAATGATATGATAATGACAAGTTATCCTTAATTACATAGAATAAGAGGTGGAGTGAAACATTTTCAAGTCATACCAAGAGGATGAGATATGATTATGAAATGTAATTAAGTCAAGTAAGTAGTTCTTCTCATGAAAAGTATTCAAATATTGGGGAAGGATGTTGAAACCAAAAATGTTATCACCACACCTTTTTTTTAATGAATCAAATTACCCTTCAAATCATCATATATTTTTGGCCTTATTATTCCTAACTTTCTACAGACTATGTTTTCTGTCACTCTATATCAAAACTTGATAGTTATATTTATCTTCCATGTCCATGTTTTCAATTTCAATTTGTGTTCTCCGATGTGGAAACATAGTTATGAGGTACATTGAGATATCATTACATTTAAAACATTCCCTTTTTGAAACTAAGTTTTAGTATTCATTTTTAAGAAATGGGTTTCTATAAATGTAACTTTAATATATTAATCCTTTGATAACCCTGTAGAATTTAGAAGGAGAAATTAATCTTAAAGGGGGTAGAATGTAACACACCTATATTTTTCAAAAATATTTTTTTGTCTAATTAATATAACATTTTTGATATTTTTCATTTCAGACAACAAAAAATATAGCTTGTGTTATGTGAATATACTAAGTAATTATTGAACTATATATAAAACCAAGTCAAATTTCTCGAAAAAGATACTCTTATATTAGATTGTGGTACTTGAAACACTATTTTTGGCTTATGTTATATACAATACCAAGTTCTTATAATATATTTCATTAGATGCAAGACTAAGTTCTCCCAAACAATAATATATTATTGAAATATTATTACTTAATATAAAATGATATTAAATAGCCTTTAAATTAGAAGTTATGAATTTTATTAACTATCATTATTAATGTATATGGTTTATGTAAGGAATTCATTGGTTACAAAATAATTAGAAACATAAATATATACCAATTGAATGTAAGAAAATATATTTATTTTTATACTCCCAAAGTCATTTTGAATTAATAAATTAAATTAATTATAATTAGTTAATCACATTAATTAAATATATATTTTTTATATTCCATCAAATATTTTTTGATATTTATCAAGAAGTTTTTATTGGTATAAGATAAGAAGAAACCTAATTTCATGTAGAAAAACTATATTTTTCAAAACGAAAATTTTACTTCTTTTTAACGACGAACCTATATTCAATATCTGTTTTCAAACATTTAGATTTTTTATATTAAAAATAAAATTATCCTTTTAAATTAGTATATAAAAATTTATTTCATTGAACTTTTGGTATTTTTCTAAAAAGCTTCATGTTTTGATGAATAGTAAAATATACTAAATTTTTAATTGAAGAGTTTTTTCATCAAAATAAAATATAGGGTAAAATTATAGTTTAATTTTCTAGTTTTAAAGTATAATTATATTATTATTTATCATTTAATCAAATTTATGTCTATGGAATAATTATAAAGTGAAATTTGTATATAAAAAATGTCAATATTTTTGACATTTTTACTTAAAAAACTCATTTTATGGATCTTTCAATTAGATTATTTTTTAATTAATTTCTAAAATTAATGTGTTTTTAATTTAAAAAATAGACTCTATATTTGGAATAATAACTCCCAAATTTAAAAAATTGGTCCCTTTTATTATTTGACAACATGCATAATAACTTTAGTTTTTTATTACCATGGTTAAAGCTAAATCAGGCAATTAAGGGTAAAAATAATATTATAAATATTGGAATACTACCCTAATACTTGAAAAAAATATTATTTGATGAATTTGATTCCACCATTAACATATAAGGATCGAGATTAATTAATTTCATGTACACGTTTCCCTGGAAATTACTTTAATATTATTAAACTCAAAGTGGGTGATAAAATATCACACATTTACTTTTAATATGTACAATATTTTTAAAATGGTGTTAAATAAAATATATGCTTGAATATATATATTATTATTGAGTATAAAATGTTTATCTATATTCAATTTTTTTTACTTTTTTATGAAAAAATATTTATCACAAAAAAAACAAAATGACAATGGAGTAATTACTCAATTAAAGAAACGATCAATTAACTGATATTATAAATATTAAAATAAATTTAATTTACTTAATTAAGGCAATACAAAAATTTTATAGGTGATTATGAAATATTAGGGGTGTATTAAATGAATTTTTTCAAAGATGGTATTCGGGATTTATTTTCATAAAGTCAATGTAATGAATATTGTCAAAATTAAATATTGTGGTATTTTATTAAAATAATATTTTATTAAATTATTTTAAAATAAGAAAAAAATTAAATAAGTACAGGGGGATGAAATATGGTCCAAAATATCTTAAATTTCCCATTTATGGTCTTATTGAATCTTTATATTAAAAAATTACATCATCTTAATATTAAAAACATTATTACCGTAGTTAAAATTAAAATGGATTCACTAAGAGTTAATCAAATTGATAAGGTTTAAAATTAAAAGAAATCATATATAAAGTATATTGGTTGATTATATTAAAACCTTATAGTATTTTATATTAGAATAAATAGAATTATAGAGTTATTTATATTGATATTCAATATATAAAGAAATAATATTTTGAGAGTTTTTAACAATTCCACTCTCATCTCTTATAAAAGAGAACCTCTCCTCCCCTTTTTATCACACCTATATGGCCCTTTTTCTTGGCCAAAATATGAAAAAATCCCCTCCCAAATTTTTTAACTTCATCCTTAAATCATTTATTATTTAAGAAATACTTCCAAATATTTCCTTTTGTGATAATCAAAAGGATATACCAAAATAAAAAGGTAGCGTTCATCAATAAACGTTATTTATTTATTTATTCCATAAACCCTCTTAATTATTTTTATTTAATGTTTATATAATAACCTATGAATCCTTAAAATACTAATGAATTGTTATACTATGTTTTCAACCTATAGTTTCACACAATTTTATCTGAGGGATAAAGAACATACCGTTTGTGTGTACGACAGACTACCACCTCAGGAAATGATGATTGTTGATTTTTTTTCCATTTCCATCCCTCATGATTAGAATTAAAATGTAAAAAATATTTTTATAATATATATATGATACTTATGATGTATCTATTCTTACTTAATTATAATATAATTCATACCTTCCTGGTTTCCATTTTGTTTAAATACAATAAGTTTGTTTGTGGATGTGTAGACTACCGCCTCTTGAAAGCATTATGATTCTTTCACAATTTACATGGCATGTATTAAGGATAATTTTTGGAAAAATATGTAAAATATTTGAAATAATTATTCTATTAAAATAATATATATATATATATACATATATGTCATGTAGTTTCTTCTTTTCAATATGATAATAAAACAGAAACAACATTCCTGCATACATACGACCTGTCATCTTTATAAATGGTGTATTGTATTTCATATATATATATATATATTTAATAGATACTTATACGCTTAATATATATGACATATAAATAATGTTTCCTATTCTTGAAATAAGTAAATCATTATCTAATTTAGATGATGATGAATAATAATTTAAAACGTATACGACAAAAAATTGGTTATTACTAAAAATTTTCATTAACATCGAACTGTCAATAATTGGGAAATATAATGTCATAAGAGAATAATATATTGTATGATATAAATTAATATGATTATATAATAAATTTATAATAATGTTATATTTACTACACAGCAGGTTTGAATGAGTACGACGAGAGTCAATTCATAAGGAAAGGGAATTTAATATCACTTTCTGTTTCCATGAGATACATTCCATATTCACCACACGCTTATTTTGTGTGTTATATATATGGATATATGACATTTTTTATCATTAATATCATTTATTTAATTATAGTAAAATATTTAATTGATGTTATTCTTTCATGGGGTCCACATTTATAAAGTTACTCTAGTAGTAAGAGATTTTGTCTCACCTTTATTGTTGTGGGACATATGACATATACACTAATAATTTATTTTATGTAGTGTATAAAATATCCATTAATATATTTTATGATACATATTCTCCAAATTTATAATTATTTACATATCCATTTTGTGATCTATATTTCATGTGTCCTAAGGTTACAATGTTACTAAATTTGGAAGGAAATTTTGTCTCAATTTTTCTTCTTTAAGACCCATGTTATGTTATGTACATATATTATTTTACAAGGTGAATATACTACCCATTGAAATATTTTATCATTAATATCTTTTTTTAATGATATTATAAGTTTCATATAATGTTATTCTCTATTTGTTTGGAAATCTGTGTTCCTTTAAAATGATGTTTTCTAGAAATGATTTGAATGTGTTTTAATTGATCATTCTTGAATTTTCAAGTAAAAATGGATTTAAAAGATTTTTAAAATGGTTATTAAAGAATAATTTATATATTTTCAAGGATATTTTCAATTATAAAGGATTGATAAATGTTTTGTTATTTTAAATTTATTTTTTATAAAGTAAATGATATTTTCATCAATAATCATTTCCAGTAATCTTTCAAAACCATTTTCCTTATAATAAATCATTAATTGACATTATATATTTTTTAATAGTGATATAATCCAATGATATTATTGTTTTTATTTAAATAAATAGTTTATGTTTATTATGGGTTGATATTAATGAATTATGTTTATTTTTCATGAGTAATGTGATGAGGAAATGATTATAAAACTCATTTATTTTGTGGGTTCTAATATGATGAATGATTTATATTCTTTTATAACACATATGTATGGTTTTATAATGTCATGTGTGTCAAAAATATCTTCCTATAATGAATTGGGTTAAGATTTATTTATCTTGAGATAGTGATGGGAATCAAGCCGATGTACTTGATCAAGTATGGAAGATGGGGAACCCGATCAATTATGGGAAGATGGAGAAACCTTATCCACAATGGGAAGATTGGGAAACCTGGTCCACTGTTAGGAATGGAATGGGACTGGGGATGGTGCGGTTTCCCACCCAGTAGGCGTAGTCCCCATTATGTTCCCTATTATGTTTGGGAAATGCACCTTGTCTTATATAGAATGATATTATATGTTTATGTGTCTTTAAAAAATTAAATGTATTATTATAATTATTGACTTTAATGGATTATTCTATTGATTATCTTATCATTCATGTGATATTTACTGCCAATATTTATTCTACAATTCTTGTTTATGATATTATATATGCATGGTATGATCTTCTAATGTTATGACCACATTATCATACACTAATGCTAATATTTATTCTCACTTACCACCCTTTTCTAATGTTTTATTTTTCCTAGGTTATAAGGAAACGTTTTAGGCAGGGTTACTAAAGGGGTTGATCTTTGTGTGAATTATTAAAGATCATTGATTAGACTAGAAGTTTTTGTTCCATGTTTCAAAAGGCACTAAACAAATATGGTCTTTAGGTGTATGTTTGTGTAATGTATTTTGTATTCCAAAAAAGGACTTAATATCCATGTAATAAAATAATGGGTTTATATATATAACACGTAGTGTATTGGATGCATGGGGCTTTATCGTGCTCTCTAGGTCATGTCTGTACACCTCATCCCTTTCCAGTGTACCTGACCATGTATCTAGTCATTCTTGGGTACTTAGCCATGATTTTGTACCATAGGGCATGCTCATTTACTCCCAATGTACATGGCTAGTCTAAATTCATAGTTTCCTATCCATGTACTAGATGGAACAATCCATGGATTCCAAGAATGTGTCACGGTACGTGTGGCTATCGAAATATGGTGTGTGAGACTTATCTTCCTCAAGATCTGTGGAAACAAAACTGGGTCACTATATGGAATGTGTTCTTCTGAGTAAATGTCAAGTAGCCAGGATTTTCAAAGAAAGTATAGTTTCATTCCTGAGTTTTTATTAAATATTTTCCACCACTATTTCCACTAATAATCATGATGGGAGTCCAATATCTAGGTTTATCAGTGCTCGATTCATCACTGGTTGTCAGAATCCATCCACCCTATCCTTGCAAGGATTCATCTATTAATCTTACATTGAGATACCACACATCTCATTCATATTTTATCACCAATTTTTCATACATGGATCCTTGAACCATGATTTACCACCCATGATAATTCCCAATTCCATTACAAAACACTCATTTTTTTATTATCATTCAAATCTACCATGAATAGAGGGGTTTGATCACACATGAACCCACCCAAAAATGTTGAACCACAACCCCATATAGAAATAGTGAAGAACTCAAAGAAAGGAGGGTAAAATCAAAAGAACGAATGTATATTTATCATTGGCCAAGAATTCTTGGAAATCGATTTTATGATTGGGGATAATTTGGGTTAGCCTAGTGTATAGAAATATAAACATCATATAAAGGCACTATTCATCAACTTGGCTCATGCGATGTGTGTGAATATGAAGTATCAAAAGTATTTTACAATAAATGCATCAAATATTTAATAAATATGGGCATTAAACCACAATACATGAGCCCTACCTTGATATTGGGTCATTCATTGGTGATGAACACATTCACCCGTGATGGGGAAGATCAACACCATTTGTTGTCTTTCAATGCACCTTGATCCGGTCACCAATCGTCATATGATCTCGATACTCCAAGGAAGAATGTGGAATACTCCTATGAAAATACACATGGTTATGTGCTAACCTTATAGATTTTCTATAAAAAATTATTTAGAAAGTAAAATGGTTTTTTCATTAAATAAATAAATAAAATAATTAATTAACTAAATCAGTTAATATACCTTCCAAAAGATTCTTTATGTGAACATCATGCACCGACCAACATTTGGTAACACCTAGGGTAAAACCCATACTTTGAATTCAACCATGGTCTTAGAATTGTAATCCGCAACTTATTTAAGGAGATATTTCTTTTTTTCGAAAAACTTGTTTTCACATGATATAAATTATATTTAATTTTTTATATAAAATTAATTCTGAGCTCACCGGGCCTCAGAATTGGGAATCCTTTTAGTGCATGACTCTAAAAATATTTCACAATATATTTGAAAGCATTAAAATATGAAAAATGTCTCTAAATTTATCTACTCTTAGGATATCATACACATAGATTTAGAATAGAGGATATATTGAATAGAACATTTTGGAATTGTTATGGACATTATGAATATATCATTATGCTTTTTGGTTTGACATATGAATCGAAAATTTTCCTAGATTAGTTGAACCATAACATTCATAGGTGTCTAAAGTCATTTCTATTCTATTATTTGAATATATTCATTTGTACTATAGAAATAGAAATTACAATTATTGGCAATTCAAAATTGTACTGAGTAAGTTGTAAGAACATCCATTGTATGTTATGTTTTCTAAGTGAGACTTCTAGATAAAATAAGTTTTTTTCTTTGGGCATGTGATTTATAATGGAATATTAGTTGAACTGGGAAATATAAAAGAAGTAGTCCCACAGAATCTACCCCGAAATGTTTTTTGTACTCGGTATTCTTGGATTAATATACGGTTGTGGACACTTTGTTCAGAATATTTCAAGAACTTCTTCTACCATGATTTTTCTAACAAGGAAAGGTGTTCTGTTCATATGGATTGTTGAATTTAACATATATTTAGAAATTAAAACTCATCTCACCTCATCACCCATCCCAATATTTCCAGAACTAGGTATAAAGTTTTTGTTATATTGTACTACATAAATATTTTCTCTCGATTGTTTTCTCATGTAGGGAGACAATGTTATGACTTATAGTTAGAGTAAGTCCTGAGTGAATGAGAATAATTATCCTTTAAATGACTTGTAATTTTCCACGGTTGTTTATGGATAAATGATTTGGATTCATTACCTCTTTTGAGAAAAAGTTATAGTTTTCAATGACCATAAATTTCTGAAATGCATATTTTCTCAGCAATACTTTAACTTTATCCAAGGAAGATGGATGGATTACCTATATATCTTTGATTTCAACTTTCTATACAAACCAGGTAGTGGAAATTATATAGTATATGTGTTGATTAGGAGAAATTATAGAAAATTGTTCTGAGAAGATCATTAACAACCATAGTTTATGATAATGATTTCTAATATACATTTGGACTATGCCTCATATGGTTAGCATGTAATTTTATTTCTAATAAGTCTTAATATAAAATTGATAAATTTCATAGAAGATGTGCATATATTAGATCTTGAATATATAACCATTATTTCAAAAATAAATTGTGGGGAGACTTCTGAAAACATGACAGAAGATAAAATGTCCTTGTTAAGATTTCAAAACAAAATGGAAGTTCATAATTATTTTTTGGAACAAATCCTTTTGACATATGACCATTCTAAAAGTGATATACATATATGTGTTCATAAAATGTACAATTAAATGAAATCAATTTTATAATGGATCGACTTACCATGTTTGAACACTTTATCCCTAATAGAGAATACAAAATAATAGAGTTAATGAAAATATTGTATATCCGAGAAGTGTTCAGGTCACATATAGTTTAAACTCTTATTGTATCAAACATAGACCCCTTTTTACTCTTCAGTTTTGGTGATCATAAATATAGTATCCTGGAATTTTACTGAATACGAGTATATCAAATAATCCACAAATAGATGGATAGGCATATCACACTATTCATACATTACAAGATATTCTCATAGCATGTGTTATATAATTTGTTAATTTGTGAGAGGATTATATTCCTTTGGTAAAATTATCTTATAACAACAATTATTAGGAAACAATAAAGATTACACCATATGTGGATTTTTATAGATCACCTTTTCATTATTTTTCATATTTGGTGGGAATTAGAGTGACATATTTTCTTGGTCCTAGAAATATTCATGAGACTATGAAGAAAATATAGGTGATCCAAAAGAAGAGGGCTATACCATAATGAAGAAAAAAATTATGTGTATATATTCATCACTAAACTTTATCTTTTGATGTTAATATCCATTTTTCATGAATATTTTATATAAAATGTTAATCAATATATGGGGAAACATAGAATATAGTTACATGGGATGTTAAATCATTTGTTGTTTTAGATTGGATTGGCACTATTTCACAATGGTAAGAATTATCTACAAGATTCAGTACCATTCATAATGTCTTCTAGGTTTCTTAACTAAAGAAGTATCATCTCTATCCATGAAATGTGATCAAATGGGATCATGTTACTCTTGATCTGATTAAAACTTTTATCTTTGAACTGAAACTTATTCTGGATAGATTGGAAAATACACTTTGAGGAATATATATTTCCTTAGTGTGATTATTATAGCAACATTCTAAAGTTTAAGAGGAAGCATGGTAAAATGAAAATTTTGTGAGGGAATAATTTCTTGGTTTATTTTATCTTTCCAAGGATTTAAAGACCATTGTTTTAGGGAATGTAGAACACCCACATTTCATTTATTCCATCATATTATTATTTTTCTTTTTTGTTTTAACTGATTTGAATTAATTTAATAGGAAGTGTTTGGTGGTGTAACAGGAGGAGATGTTAGGGTTTGGATGTTGGGAATTTATATAAGAAACATTCATAATGGTAACAGGTTTTACATCATGAATTTTTTAGGGATGATTTATTGAAGTATTTCAAATTATTATTGGTTTCACCCTGTTTGTTCATGATGTGAAAACCATTCATGCCATGAAATCAATTTCACTTGTAAAATAAGATATGGTGATGGAAATATATGTGTATGTGGTATCTTGGGGAATTCGTGATTTTATACCCTTTCATACTATTAATACATCAAGGATAGATTGATTTAACCTTCATATGGATGTAATATTTTCCATTAAACGCTATCTTCTCCTCGTTAACTTCAAAGGCGACCCTAAGTAATTTACAGATAACTTGAACCTCTGAAATCTGTAGTAAACAAAAAAAATTGTTTTCGTTTTTGAATTCAATGTTTAAGGATTCATATTTATTCCCCATATCAAATATAATTGTTTTTTATCCTAGATACCTTGATTAGTGTGTAGAACAAGATCTACATTTCTGGATTTGTTTTGAAGAGATTTTCATGGGTATTAATAGAGGACTAAAAGGAAGAAGATGATATGCCAAATAATTTAATATATTTTTTGAAAATATAATTGTGGTATGTGGATTCCTTCACTCTCTATTATTAAATATAACATTTCTTAAATCTTGTTTAATTATTACTGTGCTGTAATTTATAAAATTATTGTGAAATCTATTTTTACAACCCTTGTATGATTCCATTTTATTGGGGAAATTAGAAATGTAAGAGAAGTTATTTTTTAAGAAAATTATTGACATGAATTATTATCAAATAAGTGTTTTAATTAGTAATTTCATGTATGTTACTTGCAATGAGTTCATGTCCATATGGGATGGATTATTTTCAAGTGTACCAAAATCAATAAATGATAAACTTTAGATGGATCATGGTTTGATATACCCCCATAAAATGGTATCACTAGGTAATGTATTGGTCAGAGGATAACTCACAACTTGTAAGTATTAGTAGGTCCATGGTTTTATGCATCATTTGTGTGTTCGAGGTTGGGTAATGGAAAAAATTATTCAAAATAATAAGAAACTATTTGAAATGACTAATTTAATTTTTTCCATAAAAATTTATTATTATTTTGATAATAACTATTTATCTCTTTATTATCTATTTTTTTATAAAATAAGATAACATATTCACTTCCTAGTGGAATGTGTTTTTAATTCTTTGGGAAAATCATACTAAGTGATATAATCACCCCCTTCTTGGGTAGATTGGTATGTTTGTAGATATTTTCTTCTGAGATACATGGAAGGGTAATGTTTCCTACCCACTAGTGGTTATCTTTGACATCATGGTTGGTTTTATAAATATAGATCTTGGGAGTGTCTTCATCATGGTTTAGGATGGTTCCACTTTGGTGTTAGTGTCTTTTTATTTGGATTTATATCCTTTCAACATAATTTCTTTTCCAGTAGTATTATGATATTTTTGTTGAATTTGTTTTTGATGATTTATATAATTGATTGCTAATGCATCATGTAGTTTAATTATATTATATTCATTATTTTCATTAGGTTAGGATCTCTTCTAGGGAATTCAACCCTCAATAAATTACTAAGACCTTAGAATTTATTTCAATCATTTGTTCTCATGGGGATGTTACCAACATAAATTAGTAATCCATATCTTACAAAAATAATTGGTGATGGGTATGGTGTTAGAGTGCATGAATGTAATTCATTTTATTAGTATTTGAAATTAATTTTCATTCCCAATGTTCTTTATTATATGGTGGTTGTTATGGAACATATATTCATGTATGTATCATGTGATATTTTATGAAATATTGTTATGGGTAGGCCTTTTATACCCCTACAATTCATTGGGAAATTCTAATATATCATGAGATACTATGAATAGAGAAAGGGTTGTTTAATCCATGTACTATATGGAACAGTGCGTGGGAGGTTATCCCTGGAAGAATTTTTTATGAAGTTGGTAAGCCATATAATATATTTATTATTATGGCGTTTAGCTGATGTTATGTCTTCTTCATTATTTTACTTGATGTACTATAATTTCAAGATTTAAATAGTTTCCACATGTTTATGATTCCAGAATTATATGATATTATTTATAAATTTAATTATTCCAATCTAAATATTATTCTCTTTTTGATAACATGTTATTACTCTAGACATATAATTTTAGTCTCACTATCATTGTCTATATTGAAAATTCTATTACCGAGCATTTTGAGATCACCAATTTTTATGTTTTCCCTTCCCTAGGTTTCTAAAAAGTGTATAACTATTGAGATAAGTAGAATATTTTTATTAAAGACACAATGTGGATACTTTTTTAGAAGGGTATAAATTAGGTGTCAAGTTATCTAGTCTCTAAATACCATAACCCTTATGATTATTGAGTTTTTTTAATATTATCTAATGTAATTTCTGAGTTGTTAAAATGATATAAATATATTATTATATAGTATGAGTATTTATAGTTGGTATTAGGGGTAGGGTTTAGCTATTTTTAGAGATTATTTTAAATACCCATGGTATTGGTTAAAAAGAACCATAGTGAAAAACCTAAGTATAAACCTATTTTTAAGAGAACAACCTTATGTTTTATAATGTAGATATTCTATGTTTTTTCTATCTATTCCATTACTATATAGTAACTAGAATGTGGATGTGTTTTTTGAATAGATGTATATAGGGGAAATAACCTCTAAAAAAGATTGTTGATTATATCTTATCCATCATTATAGAGCATGTTTAATGGTCCCTTACTGTGCCTCTAGATATACAATGCTAGTGGATATTATTCGATTAATCCTTAATGAACCATTACTAATGATTTGAGTATAATATAAACTAGTG
This sequence comes from Viscum album, assembly GCA_963277665.1. NCBI lineage: Eukaryota > Viridiplantae > Streptophyta > Magnoliopsida > Santalales > Viscaceae > Viscum > Viscum album. The sequence continues at coordinate 1,721,794,712 of OY728141.1, forward strand.
TGGTTATATATCATGGTAAGAAAATTTCTTTTTATATCTTAGGTATATTTATAGTTTTTTATAATTATTTCATCGTTTCAAATGAAAGTGTCAGTTGAGAATAAAACATTTTATTGATGTTTTCAAATTCATATTTTATATGTCATTATAAACATTTTTATTCTTGTGTTAAGTTGAAAAAAGATCACAAAAAATAAAGCATAAAAATGTATGTTTCTAGAAATAACAATGAAGAATAATTAAATATGTTAATTTTGTTAAAAATATTTTGGGATAAAAAGTGAGTAAAATTGTATTACCTAAGTTATTTATGTTGTTAAGTTAAAAATAAAAATTATCTTGATGTTATTGGATATATATATTAGTGATGTGATATTTATGAACTACTACAGAAAACATCTATCCATGGTTATCAAATTGTTTTTCCTTAATGGTTTGGAATCACTTGTTCAATGGTTTGAATAACCTTCAAGATTGATTTTATGAAATGATAATAATTTTTTAGAAAACTATTGAAGACCAAATTATTGAGAATGGATAACTCTTTTGTTTTATATTTTAACAATTATGAGATAAAAAATATTAATTGATTTTCTATAATGATATGTGGGATAATATTAGTTGTTTTTGGGATTATATTTTTTCAATAAAAGTGTGTTTACAAATATTATTGGATGCTTATTGTACATTTAGATTATGTTATATATAAGATAATGAGTGATTTTATGTAAGAAATAAAGATATTATTTATTTTTGAAATAATATTTGTTTTTCTGGGTTACATTTCTAGGAGATTTAGATGTTTTGGGGAGAGAAATATTTTGGTAAATATATTATTAAAAAATATATTAACATAGGTACCCAATTATATCAATTTTTTGGAGCAAAGAGATGAATCATGATATAGCATAATATTGTAGAATATATGTTATATTATATATTAAATCATGAATTAGTAATAATTTATGAATACCCTCACAAATTTTTACCCGACTCAGAAAAATTAAAGTTGTAAGGATACAATTTATTTAAGGGAATAAAATTTAATGATCATCGATTATAATATATAATTTAATTTTTATTGACACTTAGTTGTATTACATACACCACTCATAAAACCAAAATAAATAAAAATAAATTATACATTAGTAAATTAATAAAGTTTTTTATTTTGTTATTAGAACATGTAATAAATTAATTTATAAGCTAAAATATTAAGGATCTATAAATTAGAATAAAAATATACAGAAATAATATGAAAACACTTATTTTTTAGAAATTTTATTTTCCTATAAAAAAGATTATATTTATATATTATATATCTCAATTTAAATTCAAAATATCTAAATTTTAATATTTTAAACTAGATAAAATAAACATAATTTTTTAACATTAAATTTTAAATTATTTTAGTATATATTATTGGAAGAATTTATTTTCTGGTCAATAGAGAAACATGTAAATTTTTTATAATACCATTGAATTTTTGACATTACAACAAAAATATTTTTTTTATCCAATTTACTTTGGAAATTATATATTAAAATTTAAAATTATTTATTCTAAAACAATATATTGATGTTTTAAAATTAATGTATAATATTATCAAAATTTTATTAATACTCTATGAAAATTATTTTTTCATGTTTTTAATTAATTAAGTTCAAATGTTGAAAAATTATTTCACAAACTTGTTTCAATGTCAAGTAAATATCCTTTGATAAATAATAACCTTTTTAATATCCATATAATCTATGACATTGATATTTTCATCCTATATATACACTTTATTTATAAAAATTTACTTTTCTGAAAAACATATTTTTATGCGTTACATGTGCTAACGGTAAGATTAATTACACAAAAAATATAATTTGAAATGGATAAAACAATTATACTATTTGAGTTAAAAATTTCCATATAACTTAAAATGCCTAATTAAATTTTGATTTAAAAAATTAAGATTATTGTGATTAATGTTAATTAATTTGATAACAGTAAAACAATTATTTTAAAATTATTGTATTATTAATATCATAGAAATTATTTAAAAAGAAATAAAATGTTGTAATTTAAATAAAAAAATATAATACAATTTATAAATACATAAATAAAACATTAACACTTATTTAATTTATAATCAATAAAAAATATTATTTTTACTCTATAATGTTTAAAATCCCATGTTTCTACAAAAAGAACATTTCTACATGTTATCTATTAGATCTTTTGAAATAATATATATTAATTGAATTGAATTATATATAATTAAAATTTAGTTCAATTACATTTATACAAATTATTTTATATTTTTATTAAATTATAATTCAATTTGGTAAAAATGGTTCACATAGTTAGAAAGTAAAAAATTTAAAATTTAAACACTTAATAGGAAAAAGACAAATGAAAAGTTTAATAAATGCATATAAATCCTTGGAAGTGTCATTATAAACCAAAAAAATACCTAAAACTACATTATTTATAAATATCAGATCTATTGACCATGTAATAGTGACATGGGCTGAAAATTATATTTTTATTTGATTTTCAAAATCTGTTTTTGGGTGAGAAGGAACCACAAATTTCCAGATAATCGATTAAAAAACACCACAAAATACACTATTTATTTCAAAAAAGTCATATGATTGTCTGTATAAACGAGATTCAATATTCAAATGTAGAAAAATACTATAGCCTCGGGAAAAAAACTGAGAGCTTTTGGAAAATCAATACACCATCGCCTCAGGATGCCAACCATGAGATGACCACGAACAGAAGACCATGATACACCAAATAACCCATACCCAGCACCATCGACTAATTTTGAAATGCCTATCGAAGACCATCCTACTCATTTCCGAAACAACCAAATCTAGCCCACAAAAACACTATCTTAGCAGACACTGAAAATAGCATCAACCAACAAAAACCAAATAAAATAAATCACCAACACTTCACTATCGTAAGCACCATCAACATAGACTCTAATGATAGATGATAAAGAGAATTACTCAAAATAGAATTGCTTCACCAAGAGAGCACAAATCATGCACATCAGTTCACCCAAAATGAGAACATGATTAAAAAATCATAGAGTGAAAAACATCACCAAAATGATAGCCACCCGAATTCCAGAACACAATAGAATAAAGGCACCATCACAAGATGGATCCCCAACACCATCAACGACTTCAAGACCATACTCTATGACCATAGTGAACCTCCCAATGCTCCCATAACCGGAGTATAAACAAGGCTTCAACTCTTAGACCACAGAGCTGGTACTTGGTCATGGACTCACAGCGCTGCCATGAGAAACCCTAGCCATAATGTAGGGAAGGGCATGGATATGGGCCAAAAATGATGACAATTTCCAAGAGTTGAGCCCACAATGCTGCATAAAGAGCACTGCACACAAGGACCACGCCGAGTAGAGGAGCTAAGGAGAGGAGTCGTTGCTTCCCTGAGATGGAGAAGAGAAAGGTGGTGACATGGGAAAAACTAGTGATGTGAATCACCTTATGAGATCATTTGCTTCCTTAAAATCCCCTAATAGCGACATGGGATTATTAAAATATATAGCGGATTTCCAAAAGATCTTGTTTCCTCTCACATGAAAATTATTTTTACTCCCATTCAAACATAAACCTCAAATTTCAAATTTATATGAAAATATTAAAACAAAATCCACTAATAGAATCACAAAAAATGTTTTTAATACCCTTACCATCCCTATATTATTCAATCCCTTCATTTCAAAATAGACATTCAAGATAATGTTTGGGGTCCCAAAGTGAGGATCACATAATCCTTAAATTTTTTTCATAAATATTTATCATCCAATACAGAAATAAAAATTGTTATCTAATGACTTATGTATCATTATTATATTTAAATGATTTTATATTAGTGTAAAATTCATCATTTATTCATTTAAAAAAACTAATAATAATAAAGAACATCATTTTTCAGTATACCTAGACTACAGCCTCAACAAATTGACATTGTCTATTTTCATTATCATATTTCATGGTTGGTCATATATATCATAATGATAAATAAATTATATATAAAATTTAATTTTGATTATTAAATTTAAATTTAACACTAAAATTCACTCCTTTCTGTCATTTCAAAAGAGGAATAATAATTTTTATTTTGTGAATACTACCATCTCCCGAATGAATCATTTTCTATTATCTTGTTAAATATTCCAAAAATTTATAAATATATTCAAATATGAAAAAAATTATAAATACATATAAAATATCATTATAATTATTATATATTAATATTATGTCAAATGAAACACCTACTTGACCATACTCACCCATTTAGATAAATCCATTTCATGTTCGGGATGGTTTAACCACATACATTAACAGTGCATTAAAACCTATTCGTGGATGAATAATGGTGGAAAATAATGGTTTTATTGTATTATAATAATATAATAATCATTATTATGGGATTATATTAATTTATATATATTATATTCAACTCATATTTAATATTTGACCCTTTATTATTAAAAATTACTGAATAATCCTTTACTGATTCATTTTTCACAACACATATCTAAATCACTTATGGAATGAAATAAGAACATTGAAAATTAATATAATATATAATTTAAATAATTATAAATGATATATTATTGATTTAATTAGTATCAAGTGATGTGTTATTATATCAATATGTGTAAAGTGTTAAATTTATTAAGCCGAGATTGTCAGAATAACCTATAACTAATTAATATGCACAAGATAAATAATTATAAATAAATATTACAAAAGGATTGTTTTTATATGTAAGGTTATAAACTAGGATATTATATTAGTTATCTCTAATTTATATGAGGTTATAGTGTGATCAACTATGAAATGTAATAAGGTAAGGGTATGTGTTTTCTTAATTTCATTATGTTGAGGCACAATGATTTGTTTTACACTTAATATTATAGTTGTTATTTAACTACAATCCCATTATATTATTTCAGTATAAATCACCCATGAGAATTTTATTAAAATTTTTATTTCAAAATTTCTTCTTCATAATACATGATTCATTTTCCACTAAATTTATGAGGGTTTATCATATCAATTTCCTTCATTTGATTCACATGCCATTATCACAACCTTTTTCAATAGAGTGGTGTATATTCTATATTATTAATGACTACAAACATAATTTTTTATAATTTCATGTGATTTTAAAAATATGTTTCCAGAACCACTCATTTCTATTTTTGATTCAAAGGCCACCCCTACCCTAAGAGTTCAATTTCAAACCGTATTTTTTTAAAATATAGATTTCTTAAAGACAATTACCTATCTGGGAAATATGTATCAAACCACCATAATAGTTTTCCCTTGATGTAATCTGTGATGTGTTCTGATATCTATACACCTTTATATTAAAATCACGTTTTATGATCTTTTCAAATTATGGGGGCTTTTTAATTAAATTATTTTTATCATAGAAAATGGGATTTCATATCTGATTAAATTTTATACAATTTGCATCAAATTTTTTTGTTAAACATATTTTTACCTTTTAATTGATTGAATTTTTTATCAACATCATTAATATTATCTAAAGTTTTTGTATATGAATATCATTATAATTTCTTTATGTATCAGTATAATTAAAAATAAATAATATTATTAAATGTTACTATGAGAATCTATCTTTCCAACAAACATAACATTTTCTATGAAAATTTATCTCCATGTTTTCTTGTCTTTTAAAGGGAATTATTTCTCAGATATTTTTATTTAAAATTATCTTATATTATATTTAAATTTCTAGTGATATTTCATATTTTATAAATTTATCACTCAAATGATCTTCTAGAATTGTAATTTCCTCGAAAAAACCAATGTTTAATAGTATGTTTTTTCATTGACTGGCATCCCCCAATAAAAACCCTATTTCAGTTCTTTGATTGAGGGTATACACCTAGTTAATAATTTTTTGTTATATTTGGGAATCTATTTACTATACCATATATCCTATATATTTTGGGTGTAAAAACCAGATGTTTTATTGTCTTGATTAAATGGTATTTACCAATAATTTCATTTAATTTCCATTAATATCAATTATTTCTTCATGGGTTTATCATGTTATCGACGGGTTTATGAATGGTATTTATTTAAAGATTATTTGAAACACAATATCATTCCATTGGTTCTTTATGATATGATGATTTATTTGGAACATATATGCATTCATGTATTATATTGGTAGTTCACTTAAGCTGTGAAGGGTGGATACATTATTTCCTTTCAATGCATTTCGTAATGTTAATTTTTCATGATATGATATGAATGGTTAAAGGGTGGTTGAACCCAAGAATACTAAATAATGGTGAATGGGTGGTTATCCATAACACACTATGCTTGTATTGAGGATATCGAGAGCATAAAATGATTATGATGTTGGTTATAATTTGTTATGTTTTATAAGATTTTAGAGTTTTCCTATTCTTATGATGTCATGCATTAATACATTTCACATGTTTAGGGATCAACGATCTTATGATATCATTCCCTTATGTCATTTTTCCATTTATAATATCATTATAATTATGATATCATGTTATACAATATGAATTATATTTATTATGAAAACCTCACGTTTTACATTGATTATTCCCTTACTAAACATTTGAGGTCACCTCTTCTTATGTTTTCATATCCCTAGTTTATGAAGTTGAGTATATATTATGTGATATCTATAATATTTTACTTAATTTTGGATTATGGGGAAATGTGTAAATGAGAGTAAAATAGGTTTTTATGTATCTAGTGCCCAAAGATAGTAAAAATTTTGATTCTAATGTTTTGTGAGAAGATTATGCAATGTAGTGTTTATGTTATTAAAATCAAGTAAATAAAGGCTAGTCTGGAATGTGTTACTATAGTGTACACATTCATGTTATGTGATAAAAAATATCAAAATATCTAATTTTATTATGTTATGATGATATATGAATTGACTATAAAAACAAATTATGATTGAAAACCAATTCTATAACTCCTAAAGAGATAAATCTCTTAAAAAGAATTAATTCTTTTTATTCTAACTCCAAACCTTACACACCAAGACCATTTATTTATCTCTTAATAGAATGATTCTTCAATTGGGGAGTAGATGAACGAGGCTATGAAAATTATACATTTACCTTTTTATCAATCATTTCTTATATTTTCTAATAATACACAACCCTTAAAAAGATAATACACTAATGATGTATTGATGTACCGATGTCAGATAATGTTAATTTATTATATATGGTTAAGAATAAACTCTCTATTCCCTTAGTGAATATCCACAAACAAAAATAAAAGAAAAACTATCTATTATATAAGAAAGACTCAGTATAAAAATAGTTTAAAATTTTGATCTAACAAATAAATATAAATAAAAACTAATACTAATTTATTTTATTAATATTATATATCTTTGTTTGCATAATTATATTTTAACTATTTATTATTCTTCCCTATCTAGATCAACAGATGGAATCAAAAACTTATTTTCTTCAATAAAGTAATATAAAAAAATATATTGATATATCTCTAGTATAAAATTTAATTTTATTCTATAAAATATAAAATTTTCTTCACATGATTAGAATTTATTAGAATCTATGATATTCTTATGTCATTCTAAGACTATATGGTCATAAATTCTATATCAGCCATGTTTTATATAGTAAAATATATAACTATATTTTAAAAATATATCTATTTATAACATGAAATAACCTTTAAGATTGAATTATTATAAAATATGGAAAATGTTCTTAGATATCATCATTATAGAATATCTATATTTATTACAAAATAGTGAAATAAAATACTCAATACCTTGTAAATCATATCCTAATTGTTATCTTTTCATATAAAATGGAAAAAACACTTGTTATATAAATATAATAGTGATATATATTATTCCATTCGATAAATATTTAGAAACAACCCTATAATCATAGAATTCCACTGTGGATTGAGCCACAGCTATAGCGACCATAATAATCTCACACAAAAGATGTATTTCTATATTGAGTTTTGGAGGTAGGATCCCTTTCGAGTTTTAAAATGGTAAATTTACCCTAGAAAACATCCTTATAAATTGATTTTGATGGTTCTTCTGATTTCTGAATTTGAGGTTTACACTTAGGATAGAGTTTGGTGAGATTTAGAGATGGTTCGATTATTCAAGATTTGTGAATAATTAAAAAATCTTGTATTATATATTCATGGAGGATTGAATGTTGCTATATTAGAGAAAGAGCTCTAGATTTGAATTTTAACTATCCCAAAGAGCCTATACCCAAGTGGTATAGGCTCATGCTGGGCATCCAAAAGACCCAGGATCAAATCCGGGCAGGGGAGAATTTCTGGGGTACTATAGTAGTTATGTAGGAGGAACTGTAGCAGTGGAAGAACTATAGCAGGGGCTACATTATAATGGCAGAGGAACTATAGCAGCTACTGTAGCAGCGACAACACTATAGCAGAATGGGTACTGTAGCAGTACTATTCACCGATTGGTCCTTTGGGCCAAAAAAATGGGCTTTTAAGCCTTGTATTCCGGCCACATGGCCTTGGGTCTTCAAGATATGTAATGGGTCTCTCTCTACCCAGTCTTAAATAGATCATTTTTTAAATAATAAATTGAGGCTTCGACCCTGACCTTTAAAAAATATTGAATTTTAACTATATATTTGCGATCTAAATGGGAATATTTACATATGTGAGGTATAATTTTAATTCGGGATTCATGTCCCAGGTTGGTCCAATTTAATGTTATATTTTATTAAATTGGGTTATAAATTAACTTATACTTACACATATCTTCCCTTATTCTAATGAAGGAATACATCTATCCCTTTTGATAATGTTTTAGTTATACTATGAGATATGATTAATGTTATTAATTATAGTGGAGTCATTGGTGCATATTATGGAGCACCGATCATGGACCGATAATCAAAGATGTTCAATCCTGAAACAACTACAATATTCCATGTAGTCATGATCATTATTTTTAATTCCACCATGTTCTAATTAAATATTTGTATCTACCTATTCTTCTGATATTTATTATTCCTTTGTATTATGTCTTGGTTGGATTGAAATTCATTCTAGAGAGTTTTATGAAATAATTTACAATTTATAGGTGTTTTACATATGAATTTCCCAATTACATGATATGTAGTCTCAACAACACACCCCTTGTAGTTGGTTTGGGAGTCATAGGTCAAAGATTATATCTACATGGAATGTTTTCCATAAAGACATTTCATGTATGGCCCCTGGTTAGATGACATATGGTATGCCCCTATACATGCCCAGACAAACCATGCGAGGGACATGGCATGTGCAAGTACACACATGCCGAGTTACACAACATGACCTATGTTAGGGTAAATGAGTAGGTACCAATTCATATGACATTTCATATATCATATGGGTAAATGGTGTATATATAATGTAAATGTTGAGTTAGGATATTTTATATAAACAGTGTGAGTATTTGGTTATGCATGTCATGACCTCCTAGTAGACACTCTGAACTATAACAACCCCAAATCAAGTAACATAAAGGAGGTGATTAGATTACTTCTTTGGGATAATATAAAAGATATATCATCTAATAAAATCAAATTTTTTAATTGTAGTAGTCTACTATACTTCTTTATAATTCTCACATCATTTTCCAAAAACATGAAATAAAACCTAGATCACCCTTAAGAATATTATTATTTGACCTATTATTTCTAGGGAATCATTCAAATTTCACTTCTTATTACCATATGGAAAGAAAAATATAATAAAGGGTGAGCTGAGATGCTAAATAAATGAATGATTACCAATTGTTATTGTAACGACCCAATCTTTTTGAGTAGTATATTAACTTACTCTTATAAGATGTTAATGGTTAATGCAGAAAGAAGAGTCGATGGCTTCATCCAGTAGACTCGAACCTTATGAAGCCCACTTATCATAGCTTGGGAAGGAGGTAGCATCTGTGGGATTCGCATTGGACCAAGCCCAAGCCGAACTCTAGCATGTCAAGCTTGAACGGAAACGCCTGCGGGAGATGTTCAAGTTATTAGAGATTACTACTAGGGCAATGTTATCTGAGCCTCCCTCAGATTCTCTCACCATAGCACACCTTACACTTAGGTCTTATGCCGGTGTTATAAGGGGCTATGTGACGAGAACCTAGATTCCGTATAATCCTTTCGGGTGAATAAATTGAGATTTCTTCCTTTAGTGATGTTTGTGAAATTTCAAATGTCCAGATAATTTTAGAATGTATTTTATTGATGAATTTTGAAAAAAAAGGATATTTTAAAATATTTATGAAAACCCTAAAAAACTAATGACGTGTAATGATTTTCAAAAAATGGTCTTCTACAAAAGTGTTTAGTAAGGAATTTGGAGTCTAATAAGATCAACTTAATTTTTGATGAATAGTAAATTATGAATAGTGATTTTACGCTTAGGATTAGTAATGTGACCAAATGGATTAGTAATTTCACTCAAAGAGTGTTTTAATATAATTTAGACACCTAGATTAAGTAATGTAATTCAATAAAATGGGTAAATAACGGTTTCATAAATGATAAATCAAGTAATAGTTTTTTTTCGGGTGAATAGTGTTTTTTAATTAAAAATTTAATTAAAAATAATTAGATAATTACTTTTATAAAAAGGACTTTATTTTTGAACTAAGAGCATCGATATTATGTTATGGTAATTTTTGGGGATTTTTCTGAAAAAAACAAATTTTCGATGAATAGTGTTTTTAATTAAAAATTAAATTAAAATTATTTAGATAATTATTTTTATAAAATGGAGTTCATAAATGTATTTAGAGCATCGATATTTGGTTAAGGTGAGATTTTGGGATTATTCTGAGAAAGTTGAATTTTCGGTGAATAGTGAAAATATAGTTTTTAAGTTACGTGTGTTTAATGACATCATTAAATGATGCATTAGGTATATATTCAATATGGTCGAATTATGAATAGTAAGATAAGGTATGAGGTGTTCTAAGTGGCCAATACCATGGGCAAATACCATGGGCAAGCCCATGGTTTTGCCAAAACCACTAGTGAGGTGTCCCTTGGCCATTAAGGCCTTGTCCCCTCACTTTCCCTATAAATACCCACCCTTTCCTCCTTTAGTTTTCACTCACAACTCTCCCCAACGAAGTTATGGTCTCCTTAGCTTCCAAGGAGTCATCCCAAGGTGCCACCAATCCCTCAAGGTCCAAAACATTGAGTTTCAAGAGTCATGTTTTAAGGTAAGGGATCCGACCCCTCTCTTTCTTTTCATGTAATCTCTTTTATGTCATTCCTTTTATGCTCCATGTTCTTATGTGAGAGGATGTTCTTTTATATTCCTCTTACTGCCCTTTTCATTTTTATATGATGAGAGATCCCCTACTACTCTCATCATTTCATTTTATTAATGTTCAAGAGACGCTGTTAGGCTGCCGAATTTTTAAGGGATTCTTTCACCCTTCTCATTTTTCAAGTTCGATTTTCATGTCAAGTCTTTCAAGTTCCTTTTTAATATGTTTGGGTATGATCTCTATATCAATCATAATTATCCCTTATTATCATATGATGAGAGACCCTATTTGATCTTGTCAATTCATTTTTATTGAAGTTTAAGTGACGCCGTTAGGCTGCCGAATTTTCATAAGAGAAATCTAATTTTTTCCTTCCATGTTTTTCATTTCGAATGGTATGTCCTGAAAATTTCATTACCATGTCCATATATCCTTATTATTCTGTCACCCTACTTTTTTATGGATCATTTATGAGTGGGTGACCCATGTCCCCTCTCTTTTCAATATTTTCTAAAACCCCGAAACATAGCCGTTATGCTGCAGAATTTTCGTCTCAAAATACCGCTCTCTTTTCTCAAAATTATTTTATGTTATAAAGTGAATACTCAAAGATATTATTTCTACAAGGGTATTCACATATATATCAAAATGTTCTATTTTAAATTCTGGGATTTACATACATGAGACCCGCTTTCCCTTTCCGTGGGTTTAAAGTGACGTAAGGATCATGTCTTTAAAGCTGTTTTTTTAAATGTTATGATTATGAAATGAAACCCATTTATTTTATGCTATATGGGTTATTTATGAATTTCTTGATGTTGATATATGTGGCTCACATGATAATAAAGGAAAATTTAAGGGTGCGCCCTGATAGCGCTCCAATGCATTGGGTAATGATGTAACCACTAGAGATTACAATTTTCACGATTTCTTGGTGAATAACCTTGGTAATTTTCAAATGACACCTTGGGGATGGAACTTGGTGATATGTTCATGATTGTCTTTGTTAAATGATGTAGCCACATCTTCAAGTTATGAAAAATTTTATTTTTATTATGAAATATCTCATGATTTCTTTCTCATGCCTTAAAGTTCATTTCATGTCCTTATTGAAGTATATCAAGTTCACATGTAAAATGTTCCTCTTGTTTCCCTTACTGGGCCTTCTGCTCACCCTTTCTTTTGATGTATGTCCCCAGGTTATGAGATGCAGTAATGAACCTAGGATGAACTTAAGGAGAAGCCTTTCAAGTGTTTATGAAGAATGCTTTATGTTGTTTTCATGTATTATGTTCCTGGTTTCCAAGACACTAAACATTAAAGATCCTCAGTTTTGTGTAATGTAATGAAAGTTTATGTTATAAAAGACGGGATGCTATAGTTGGTATAAAAGGATGGTTTAGTTATTTGTGGAGATTAGGATATAAAAACATTAGGAATAACCCTATAGAAATGTTTAAATATAGGAAAACATCATGGTATTTTGGTAAGTATTGAGTAAGTGGTTTATCAAACAAATACATCCTTGTCTGGATACGAGCAGGTAGAGGCAGCTCTGGCACAGATGTACATAGGGGTAAAACCCGAAAACACCGCTTTGAGCTAGACTCAAACGGGAACTGGTGGACGATAACAGGCCTTGCTGCACTCGTGGTTACGACACTCCCGGGGGATATGTTTGGTTAATCACAAGCTTTTTATGAATCATTATGAATGAATTATAGGAAAGTGTAATTGTCTAAGCATGAAGTCTTAGTTAAAAGATTCATAAATGAAATAAGTTTCTTACTAAGGTTTTATTCTTTTAGAAAATGGCGGGCAATAGGAGGAACTGTGCCGATGGTGACCGCAATGCACCATGTGCTGACGGCCCTCCGATGGAAGCCGGAATGGAAACATTCATGCGAATGATGAACCTACTGACTCAAGTTATGAGTAATAACTTGAATGAAGCTGAGAGGCCGATCTCACCACGAAGGGAACAACTTTTTGTTGAGTCCTTTATGCGTCAACGACCACCAACATTCAGTTGATCTACTGACCCATTGGTTGCGGAACAATGGATAAGCTCCATTGAAAAGATCTTTTCTGTACTTCATTGTTCGGAACAAGAAAAAGTCACCCTTGCTGTTTACCGCCTAGAGGGAGAAGCTGATCAGTGGTGGTCACTGATCAAAAACATGAAGCCACGAGGAGAGATAGAAGCTATGGAGTGGGAAGAATTTCGAGGAATTTTATTTAATAAGTATTTCCATCGTTCAATGAGAACGAGAATGGAGAAAGAATTTCTCTAGCTGAAGCAAAAAGAGAATGAATCAGTTGGAACCTATGAGATGAACTTCACAAGGCTTTCCCATTATACCTCAAGCTTTTTCAGGGACCCTAATGGGAAGGTTGATAGATTCTTTGGCAGACTACGACCTCATCTACGGAAGAATCTAGCCAACAGGGACTACAATAGCTATGAAGAAATAGTTCGAAGTGCTATGAAAGTTGAACTAGAGTTTGGGGAGACACAGTGGTCTCACAAATCTAATGAAAAGAAGAGAACTCTAGAACCAAGCCTGGGAAGAAGTTTTGATCAGGAAAGAGGTGGAAAGCTTATGCAACATGCCACATCCAATAAGTGTGGGAAGAAGCATTCGGGGAACTGCTTGATCGGAAGTGGTAAGTGCTACAGGTATGGAAGAGAAAGCCATATTTCTCGGAATTGTCGTAGTGATGTGAAGCCTCAACTTCCCAACACTGACGACAGAGGAAAGATGGTTCTGGCCCTACCCGAAGTCACATGCTTCAAGTGTGGATAGCTTGGGCACTTTGCTAATCAATGTCCAAATCCGAGGGCGGTGGAGGGGAATCACCATCAACCTCAGCAGAGGCCAAGGGAGCAAGGTCATGCTTTCGCTATCACAACAACTGAAGTTGAAGTTCCAAACGATGTGGTAGCAGGTACTCTTGTCGTCCTCTCAAAACTAGCAACTACTTTATTTGATTCTGGTTCTACGCATTCCTTTATTTCCTCCAAGTTTGCAAGGAATATAGAATCAATCCCCGAACTGCTAGAGGTAGAGTTTTCAGTCAAGACTCCAAGTGCGATTATCCTTGCATCAATAGTATTTAGAGACTCTAGTGTTTACTTTAGTGAGCACAATCTTATCGCAAGTCTAGTAGTCATTCCCATGATGGAATTCGACATTATACTTGGGATGGACAAGCTCTCAAAGTATAATGCTAATTTCAAATGCAGAAGTAAGGAAATCTCAGTAGTCTTGAATGAACGACCTACAGTTATCTTCCAAGGAGAGATATCCTGAACTGATCCCTATCTAGAATCACCTCCTATAGCTTTCTTTATGTAGTTAATCAGTGATGATGAAGAAGGAAAAGGAAGCATACAAATAGAAGATGTTTCGATTGTTCAGGAATACATGGATGTATTTCCTGAGGAGTTACATGGACCTCCCCTAGAAAGGGAGGTAGAGTTCTCCATTGAACTCGTACCTGGGTCTCAACCGATATCAAAGACTCCGTATAGAATGGAAAATGTGGAGCTAGAAGAGTTAAAGAAACAACTCCAAGACTTGTTGGAGAAGGGGTTTATCCGACCAAGTGTGTCTCCTTGGGGAGCAGCAGTTCTATTTTTGAAGAAGAAGGATGGATCAATGCGGCTATGCATTGATTATAGAGAACTGAATGGGATCACAGTGAAGAACAGATATCCTTTTCCAAGAATTGATGATTTATTTGACCAACTTCACGGGGCTCAATTCTTCTCTAAGATTGACCTTCGATCTAGTTATCATCAACTAAGGGTGAAAAAGGAAGATATTCCAAATACTGCCTTCCGATCAAGATATGGGCATTATGAGTTTACTGTTATGCCCTTCGGCTTGACTAATGCTCCTGCTATTTTCATGGATTTGATGAATAGAGTCTTTAAGGACTACCTTGATAACTATGTGGTGATTTTATTGATGATATTTTGATATATTCAAAAAGTCGTGAGGAGCACGAAGATCATCTAAGGGTTATTTTGAAAAACTCTGCAAAAGGAGATGCTCTTTGGGAAGTTCAGAAAGTGTGAGTTTTGGTTACAACAAGTGGCTTTCTTGGGGCACATCGTAACCAAAGAAGGAATCTCGGTTGACCCTGCAAAGGCAATGGTTGTGGAGGAGTGGCATCAACCCACAATAGTAACTGAGAATCGTAGATTCCTAGGTTTAGCGGGATATTATAGGAGGTTTGTGAAAAACATTTCACGGCTTTCTAATCCACTAACCAAGTTGACTCGAAAAGGGGTTAAGTTCATCTGGACAAAGGAATGCGAGGAAAGTTTCCAAGAGCTGAAGAAGAGATTGGTTACTGCACCTGTGTTAACACTACCCTCTATCGGAGAAGGATTCGTTATTTTTAGCGATGCATCTCTGAATGGTCTTGGGTGAGTCCTCATGAAAAATGACAAGGTAATTGCTTATGCATCTCGACAGTTGAAGATTCATGAGCAGAATTATCCTACGCATGATCTAGAGCTGGCGGCAGTCGTTTTTGCTCTAATGATATGGAGGCACTATATTTATGGGGAGAAATGTGATATATACACTGACCACCAAAGTCTAAAGTATATTTTCACACAGAAAGAATTGAACATGAGACAAAGGAGATGGTTGGAGCTTATTAAAGACTATGATTGTTCAATCCATTATCACCCTGGAAGAGCAAACAAAGTCGCAGATGCATTAAGAAGGAAAGATCCTATTGTTCTGGCGACAATAAGGATCCTAGGAGATCCCTTGATTAAAGATCTAGTAAAACTGGACATGGGAATTATAAGGAAAGGGACATCATCAAACCTATCCCAAATGATTTCTGAACCTTCATTACTAGAGAAGATCAAGAAGGCTCAAAAGGAAGATGCTTTGCTGCAGGAGAAGTTTGAGGCTGTAAAGGATGGGAAGTTCCCTGATTTCAGTATTGATCAAGAAGGTGTATTGAAATTTCGTACAAGACTATGTGTTCCATCTATTCCGGAGATAAAGAAAGAACTGATGGATGAAGCTCATAGCTCTACTTTCTCTATACATTCGGGAAGCACTAAGATGTATAGAGACCTTCGTGATCATTATTGGTGGGATAACATGAAGATGGAGATTGCTAATTACACTACAAGGTGCCTGGTGTGTCAGAAAGTAAAGGCAGAACGACAACTTCCTAAGGGGGTATTACAACCGCTACCCATACCAGTATGGAAGTGGGATAATATCACTATGGACTTTGTAACTGGTCTCCCAAAAACATCCAAAGGAAACAATGCGATATGGGTTATTGTGGACCGTCTCACCAAGACAGCCCATTTTATCTCTATTCGGGAAGATTTCTCTCTGGATCAGCTTGGCAAGATATACATGAAGGAAGTGGTAATGCTACATGGGGTACCACTATCCATCGTATCTGATCGTGACCCAAGATTCACATCAAAATTCTGGAGAAGTCTTCAACATGCTGTGAATACTGAATTGAATTTTAGTACGGCTTATCATCCTCAAACTGATGTCCAATCTGAAAGGACTATTCAGACACTCGACGACATCTTGAGATTATGCTCAATGGAATTTAAAGGTGGATGGGGTCAACACCTCCCATTAGTGGAGTTATCCTATAACAATAGATTCCATGCGAGTATTCAGATGGCACCCTATGCAGCTCTGTATGGAAAGCGGTGTATAAATCTTAATTGTTGGGATGAAACTGGTGAGAGGAAGCTTCTTGGGCCTGATCTCGTGCAAGAGATGACGGAACAGGTTCATCCCATCCAACAACACATAAAGGCTGCTCAGAGTGAGCAGAAGAGCTATGCTGAAAATCGTCGAAGGGACTTGGAGTTTGGTGTTGGTGACAAAGTCTTCCTTCAAATTTCTCCATGGAAGAGAGTCATGCGGTTTGGGAAGAAAGGGAAGCTCAGCCCTAGGTACATTGGCCCCTATGAAATCCTTGATCGCATAGGAGCAGTGGACTATCATCTAGCACTTCCACCAAACCTAGCTCAAGTTCATGATGTCTTCCATGTATCTCTCTTGAGGAAGTACATACCCGACCCTTCGCATGTACTGAACCCAGAGGTGGTACAACTGGAACATAACCTCTCTTATGAGGAGCAGCAAGTGGAGATCTTGGACCGTAGAGACAAGGTCCTATGAAACAAGACTACCCACCTTGTGAAAGTGTTGTGGAGGAATCATAAGTATGAAGAAGCAACTTGGGAGCCTGAGGAAACGATGAAGCAAAAATATCCTCACCTTTTCGACTAGGCCTCATGTATAAATTTCGGGGACGAAATTTCTTAAGGGGGGAAGAATGTAACGACCCAATCTTTTTGAGTAGTATATTAACTTACTCTTATATGATGTTAATGGTTAATGCAGAAAGAGGAGTCGATGGCTTAATCCAGTAGACTCGAACCTTATGAAGCCCACTTATCAGAGCTTAGGAAGGAGGTAGAATCTGTGGGCTTCGCTTTGGACCAAGCCCAAGCCGAACTCCAGCATGTCAAGATTGAATGGAAATGCATGCGGGAGAAGTTCAAGTTAGTAGAGATTACTACTAGGGCAATGTTATCTAAGCCTCCCTCAGATTCTTTCACCACAACACACCTTACACTTAGGTCTTATGCCGGTGTTATAAGGGGCTATGTGACGAGACCCTAGCTTCCTTGTGTAATCCTTTCGGGTGCATAAATTGATATTTCTTGCATTAGTGATGTTTGTGAAATTTCAAATGTACAGATAATTTTAGAATGTATTTTATTGATGAATTTTGAAAAAAAAAGATATTTTAAAATATTTATGAAAACCCTAAATAACTAATGATGTGTAATGATTTTCAAAAAATGGTCTTCTACAAAAGTGTTCAGTAAAGAATTTGGAGTCTAATAAGAATAACTTAATTTTTGATGAATAGTAAATTAGGAATAGTGATTTTACACTTAGGATTAGTAATGTGACCAAATGGATTAGTAATTTCACTCAAAGAATGTTTTAATATAATTTAGACACCTTGATTAAGTAATGTAATTCAATAAAATGGGTAAATAACGGTTTCATAAATGATAAATCAAGTATTAGTTTTTTCGGGTGAATAGTGTTTTTTAATTAAAAATTTAATTAAAAATAATTAGATAATTATTTTTATAAAAAGGAATTTATTTTTGAACTCAGAGCATCGATATTATGTTATGGTAATTTTTGGGGATTTTTCTGAAAAAAACGAATTTTCGATGAATAGTGTTTTTATTTAAAAATTAAATTAAAATTATTTAGAAAATTATATTTATAAAATGGAGTTCATAAATGTATTTAGAGCATCGATATTTGGTTAAGGTGAAATTTTGGGATTATTCTGAGAAAGTTGAATTTTCGGTGAATAGTGAAAATATAGTTTTTAAGTTACGGGTGTTTAATGACATCATTAAATGATTTATTAAGTATATATTCAATATGGTCGAATTATGAATAGTAAGATAAGGTATGAGGTGTCTCAAGTGGCCAATACCATGGGCAAATACCATGGGAAATCCAATGGTTTTGCCAAAACCACTAGTGAGGTGTCCCTTGGCCATTAATGCCTTGTCCCCTCACATTCCCTATAAATACCCACCCTTTCCTCCTTTAGTTTTCACTACCAACTCTCCCCCAACGAAGTTATGGTCTCCTTACCTTCCAAGGAGTCCTCCCAAGGTGCCCCCAAGCCCTAAAGGTCCAAAACATTGAGTTTCAAGAGTCACGTTTTAAGGTAAGGGATACGACCCCTCTCTGTCTTTTCATGTAATCTCTTTTATGTCATTCCTTTTATGCTCCATGTTCTTATGTGAGAGGATGTTCTTTTATATTCCTCTTACTGCCCTTTTCATTTTTATATGATGAGAGATCCCTTATTACTCTCATCATTTTATTTTATGAAATTTTAAGAGACGCTGTTAGGCTGCCGAATTTTTAAGGGATTCTTTCACCCTTCTCATTTTTCATGTTCGATTTTCATGTCAATTCTTTCAAGTTCCTTTTTATTATGTTGGGGTATGATCTCTATATCTATCATACTGATCTCTTATGATCATATGATGAGAGACCCTATTTGATCTTGTCAATTCATTTTTATTGAAGTTTAAGTGACGCCATTAGGCTGCCAATTTTTCATAAGAGAAATGTAATTTTTTTCCTTCCATGTTTTTCATTTCGAATGGTATGTCCTGCAAATTTAATTACCATGTCCATATATCCTTCTTATTCTGTCACGCTAATATTTTATGGATAATTTATGAGTGGGTGACCCATGTCCCCTCTCTTTTCAATATTTTCTAAAACCCCGAATCATAGCCGTTATGCTGCAGAATTTTTGTCTCAAAATACCTCTATCTTTTCTCAAAATTATTTTATGTTATAAAGTGAATACTCAAAGCTCTTATTTCTACAAGGTTATTCACATATATATCAAAATGTTCTATTTTAAATTCTTGGATTTACATACATGAGACTTTCTTTCCCTTTCCGTGGCTTTAAAGTGACATAAGGATCATGTCTTTAAAGCAGTTTTTTTAAAGGTTATGATTATGAAATGAAACCCATTTATTTTATTCTATATGGGTTATTTATGAAATTTTTGATGATTATATATGTGGCTCACATGATAATAAAGTAAAATTTAAGGGTGCTCCCTGATAGCGCTCCAATGCATTGTGTAATGATGTAACCAATAGAGATTACAATTTTCACGATACCTTGGTGAATAACCTTGGTAATTTTCAAATGACACCTTGGGGATGGACCTTGGTGATATGTTCATGATTGTCTATGTTAAATGATGTAGCCACATCTTCAAGTTATGAAAATTTTTATTTTTATTATGAAATGCCTCATGATTTCTTTCTCATGCCTTAAAGTTCTTTTCATGTCCTTATTGAAGTATATCAAGTTCACATGTAAAATGTTCCTCTTGTTTCCCTTACTGGGCCTTCTGCTCACCCTTTCTTTTGATGAATGTCCCCAGGTTATGAGATGCAGTAATGAACCTAGGATGAACTTAAGGAGAATCCTTTTAAGTGTTTATGAAGAATGCTTTATGTTATTTTCATGTATTATGTTCCTGGTTTCCAAGACACTAAAACTTAAAGATCCTCAGTTTTGTGTAATGTAATGAATGTTTATGTTATAAAAGACGGGATGATATAGATATATCCATTGACAAAATGGTATTATTAAGAGATAATAAAGTATTACATATAATTAATACCAAAAAACGATAATATAACAATGTATTAAATAGAAATATAAATATTATCAGTAATATTGATAATCCGTTTCATTTTATTTTAATGAAAAATGATTGGATTCATATTCTTACCATCATGGACTCATTCCCCGAAATCATACATAAACAGGTAATCCATACAAAATTCCTAAGATAGAAAGTCTTATGAGACCAACTAATACATCTAGGAGCTATCAAATTGAATACCCACTAGTTCATTTAGTATATTCTAAGAAGTAAAATAATGAATAAATTGAGTAACAGAACAATAAATGATCAATATAAGAATTCGTATTGATAAATAGACATATTAATTTTAAATATTTTTCCCAATAAATAAATAAAACATAATTATCATAATAATTTTATGGGAATAAGGTTTATGGATTCATTAGTGTATATCCTCAGTGAAACTTAATAATATATAAATGATATCAATTTTGTGGAAAAAGAACATTATAATGAAATTATGAAAATAATATAAAATTTTAATGAAAAAAAATAAGAATAATTGAAATAAAATTTTCTTAAAAATTTTTATTGATTATTTTTGAATAATCATGATAAAAAATAATAACTGTGATAGCTAGAAAATACAGCCATGCAGTATACGATTAAAAATTTATTTTCACATGTTCAAAAAAAGTAGAACCAGACTTGATGGAAATTAAAAAATAGAATAATTAAAACGTGTTAATGAAATAAAAATATATTATTAAAATAATTTTTTTTTTCATTTAAAATTTCAATGAAATTTCAATATAATAATATTAAGAACATAGACATAGAGGTGATTATTTTTCCTACAAAAGATGATAAATAAGATCTAACTATCTAGAAAACATTTTCCTAGATTTTTAGAATTCCCAATAATGGTAAAATTGAAATAATACACTAAAACGTTATAAATAACTAGAGGATAATAAATTATATGAATTTTCGAGAAGTAATTGTCATACAATTTCTATAAAGGAAATATTCAATAAAAATAATCTTGAATAAAAATAAGATAGGGAAACAAACCCATACCTTTGATTTAATGTTGGTTTTACTCTGTCCAAACTTCTATATAATAAATTTATCTTTGATATTCATATATGTAATACCTATATTTATATCTGTATTGTTAGATATTATTTAATCTCAACTTATTTTTACCTATTTACTTATAATTCTTTATCAAAATTAATTATGTATGTGTAAATATTTAAGTTTCTCATTCATGTTTTGGTTTGGTGGTTATGGTACATACACCGTGGTCATGGTTTCAATAAAAAACCCTAATATATTATCACATGTCCAATTTTTCCATTAGTAATTTTTTAAAATGTAAAAAATATCAAAAAGGTTCAATCTGTATAGTAGTCTTGGGAGACTAGATACAAACACGATTTCCATATTAAAATGGAATAATAAAACATAGAATAAAAAAATTTCTCCCATAGTTGAATATAATTTAATGATCCCTTATTCAAACACTAGGGAAAGTATAACATAAAAATGTTATAAGTATGATTATATATAAGGGAAATTTTTTAATAGAAGTAATTACTGTAACACCCCAAAAATTCTAAAATAGTAACTTTTTATTTGATAGTGTGTATGACATGAAATATTAAATGTAGAATGGAATATAAACTCTCAATAATTTATGGTATATTAATGGTTTTTAATTCAATAAATTTTATATCTTTTAATTCATTTGATACTAGGTTATCTTTCATTACACGCAACACATATATTCTTTGATAGCTTGCGTTACACCTAAGAATTAGTTTTACCAAATACTGCTAATTTAATTTAATATTATAAGATAAGACCGAGCCATTAAATTAGAAGTTATGAATAATATTAAATGGCTTATGAAATTATATACTTTAATTCATCTATAATTAATTTATTATAAATGAATATATGTACCAATTTAATATAAAGGAAGTCATTTGTATACCTGAAAAGCATTTTTTTCTTAATAAATTAAATTAATAAAAATTAGTTATTGATATTATTGAAATATATATTTTATATACTCAATAAAATATTTTTTATATTCATCCAATTTATTTTATAGTCATAAAATGAGTCCACACCGAATTTTATGCAAGAAACCCTATATTTCTATAAAGCCACTTTTACCACCTATTAATGGAGAACCTATTTGAAATAAATTTGTTGTTAATTTTATAAATTGTATATGTAAACATAAGCTACATTTTTGAAATCAGGACATAAAATTACCTTAGGGTTAGGTTTGGGTATTTTTCTATGATGTTTTATTTTTTGATGAATAAGGAGAAATTCTAAATTTTAATTCAAGACTATTTTTTCGCTATAATTTTTTATAATGTTGAATTATATTTTTCGTGGATATAATGGCTAATTATATCAATTATAAATTAATTAATCCAATTTAGGTTAATGGAAACAATCTAACATTGAAATTGGATGTAAACACATTTCAATATTTTGAACATTTTTTACTTTAAAAACCCATTTTGTCATCTAGTCTGTAGTATTAAATTTATATTAATTGATTAAAATTATGTTATTTTTATTTGGTAAAAATATTCCATATTTGAAATAACAATAATTTATATTGTATTATAAGGACAAATTAGTTTTGGAAAAAAATATTAGTGGATGCAATTAAAATTAATTACAATGATTAAGAGAAAATTAGATTAACTAGGGATTAAAACATAAACTTAAGATCCAAAATGACATATATTATTTTAAAAAAGACATTTTAGGTACATATTTCAACCCCTTGCTACTTTTTTATAAATTAGATCATTATGGGATCCACTTTACATGTGAAAAATGTTGGTGGATTTCCCTTTAAAAAAGTTTACAAGAATTCCACTCTTCCACTATAAAAAAGAACTCATCCCTCCAACCTTTTCACATATCTCAATACCATTGGATCACCAAAAATATTCTCAAAAATCTACTCAAATAATCATCCAATAATTTCTTTTTCTATAAACTGAAAAGAGTTACCGGAATAAGAGGTAACATTCTACAAGGTACATTAATGTTTTGTTTGTTTCTCCACCCCTTGATTTCTTATTATTCCATTATTATAGAATAAAATTAGTATCCTTAATATATTGAGATGTAGTTATGTTAATTTTTATAACTACACCGGCACAAACATCCCTTAAATGGGTAATGAACTTTCCATTTACGAGTATAGTGAACTACCACCTCATGAAATGATGTCGTTCATTTTTTTACAAAACCACATCTCATGGTTTAGAAATATGATGTACAGAATGTTTATAATATATATAAATATATAAAATATTCATATTGAACTAATAATTCTATAATTTTTATATAACACATACCATCATGTTTACCATTTTGTGTAAATACAATAACATCATTTGTGGATGTGTGAACTACCACCTTCTTAAAGCGAAGGGACATGTTCACATTATACATGGATGATATTAAGGATAATTTTGATAAATGTATGTCACATATATTAAATATATAAGATAACTTAAATATTATATATATATATCATTTATTTTTTATTATTGTATCATGATAATGAAATGGATGTATCATTCATGTGTATGTACAACCTACGGTCTCCATGAACAGTTCATTTCATTTCAAATTTTGAAATATTTTTGATTACTATAAATACATATATAATGAAATCATATAACATTTACATAATTTTTTATATTATGGAGATGATTAAATCTTTATATATGTAATGTGAACAAAAATAACATGTTAAAATCTACAGGAGAAACTAGGAAATTAACCAACACAATAATGA
The DNA here is from genome assembly GCA_963277665.1 of Viscum album. NCBI lineage: Eukaryota > Viridiplantae > Streptophyta > Magnoliopsida > Santalales > Viscaceae > Viscum > Viscum album. The sequence goes on from OY728141.1 coordinate 1,721,819,184, forward strand.
AAATAATGAAATATTATTAACAAATGGGTAATAAGAAAATTTAAGAAGTTAATATATGATATTATAAATATTATTATGGTTCTCGTATAAGATAATGACATTATTAAACCATTATACATGAGTTTAAATAATGTTCATCCAAAGGGAATCATATGTTAATGGATTGTTGTCTAACTTTTTATTAAGTGACTCATACACCATTTTCACCACTTAATTCATATTTGTAGTTTATATATTTCCAATAATACATTTAATATCATGATTAATTTTGTCTTCATAGAATTTATATTCTCATTTTATATTATTTCTTTCATTGGGATTATAATTCTAGTGTTACAAAATAGTAAGGGCCTTCATCTCAATTTCCATTCATTAAGACAAACTTGATTATGATGCACCTAATTTATTATATATGGTGTACATACTTCGACATTGAAATGTAATATATTTACTCATTAATTAATCATGATATTTTTATTTTTAGTTTGAATTATTTTATCTGAGGGTGTTTTAATTATGTTTTACTAAGTGGAAAAGAATTTAGTAACCCAATTTATTGGGTTATATTACTTCCTCGTTGTCATTAATATTATAAGATTTTGTGTGTAATAATTTTATAATATATATTATTTTATTTTGACATGTTTTATGTGTATTTATGGTTTATACAAATAATATATTGATTTATTGATTTTAATTTTTACATTATTCTCTTATTAGGGTTTATCTATGAATCTCATTCTAACCAAGATTACTCATTTTTGAAATTCCATTCAGGGAATTTATATGATTTATATTTAATAAAGCCAATAATTTTCTACTCCTATGGATATTCATGACTTTTTCTAAGTAATCGTTCCAATTTACCACTATTTTTACTCTATATTTTTTTTATGAAACCTGAATTTATTTCTCTCTTTAGCCGGAGAACCTATTTTTTTTTAAAAACCCTACAATCTAAAACGGTTTTGAGAAATGTTTTTGAAATTAATAATATGATTTATAAAATAAATTTTTACCATTTTTTCTTTTAAAAATATTTCCAATTAATCTTCTTATATACTTCCAAACAATCCATTTTTCTAACCTTTTAACCATAAAAATGAATTTCATTTATACCTTTCTTGACATGTACATATTTATCATCCATAATTTATTGTAATCTTCCTTGTAAAGTTTAAAATTTTATTTTTTTTAATCATTTTTTGACAAGTAATTTTCAATGAAAAAGATTTTTAAAAGATTTTTCAAAATAAAAATGATATTTTACTCAAGAATGTTTTTAAAATATAATGTTATTTTATATGAATTCATAAATGGAAAAAATCATTTATTCATACTCTATTTGGGATATGTTTTATTGATACTATCCTTTTTCTTCCTATATACAAGTTATTATTGATTTAGACAATGATAATATTGACATTCACTTTCTTGATTCCTTTTTTAGTCCCCATTAAATATTCAATTTCATATGATCATTATAAATTTATTTTCTCTAATTATCCATATGATTTATCATGGATATGTCTATTTCCTAAATAGAATAAAATTTTAACATTTTTTGTTTACATAGAATGTTATTTTTTTATCTGGGGATATATTGATAAATCTATATTATTTATTCAATGTGGATATTTGATAAGGCATATTATTTATTAGTTAATTCAATTATTCAATATGAGGAATGATTTTTATAGGCAATGATGGGTGAGTCCATGAATTTCTATACCCCTTGATGCATTGATAGGTTCTCATGAGACAAATAATTGTATCAAATTAAAAGGGTTTCTACCTATAGGTTTAAACCATCTTGTGTAAGGCCTTGAGAGTATAATTTTTCTTGTTCCTCAGATATGATGTGAAATAATTAATCACATCCTTAATTTTTTATTTCTTATTTATTATCAAGGATATATACATTATAAAAATGTCTATAGTTGCATTTTATTAAGATTTTATTAACAAAAGGTAATTTTTTCTCTGTTATTTACCTCTCTATATTGTTTATTCACTTCCTTAACAGTTTATTTATTACATGGCATGTGTCTTCAGTTATTACCATTCCATATTGACTATTATCAATGATTAATTATTTATTCCACTACACATAACCCATATTGAAAATTTGAACTCGCTCTTATTATGTTTCCTTTCCCAAGGAATCCAAGAAGTGTACTAAGAAAGATAAAAAACTATATGAAACATTAAAATAATTTTATCCTAAAAAGAAAGAAAGAATTAAATTATGTTGTAATTATTTTATTCATTTGTAATATAATACTAATGTATATATTATTTTTGAAAATACTAATAAACTATTCAGTTCATCAGGATTTGATTCCTTACAATCAATCCAATTTAATTCTTGTATATAATGGTTTCATGTTTAATCATACCGGAGCACTAAAATCATGAGTGGATAAAGTATTACATATATGCGAGGGTTAATAATTAATGGATATTCCATTTAATAAAAATCCTGATCATCAAAATGTATCTATGTGAGATATTAACAAAAAAAGAACATTTATAAAAATAAATAAAATATTAAATAATTATATTCATAATGCTAGAAGTCATGAGAATGGAGAAGTGGGTCTAGAGTTCCCTCTATAAAAATTATGATTATGATGATTAGGTATCAAAATGGATATCCCCCCAATATACAGAGCTCGATTTATTAGTTTGAGGTCACCTCATTGAATAATCATTATCTTTTAGGCCTTATTAGTAGAATATAGAATTTTAATTGATGTTCTTAGGCCCTAATTTTGGGTTTCCTGTCATATAACCTTGAATTTTAAGAAACTTCAATTCCTTGAAGGAAGAGTCCCTAGGAATAATGGTTAAAAGGGGATTTACAACTCCCATTAGCACTAATTGTGTTGTTATTTTAGATAGTCATAAACTCTATGAGATATCAATTTTTTATATAACTCTACTACTAGTGGGTAGAAATACTTTTATGGTACAATAACTTTCACATTGTCTATCTATATCATTGGGTTTCAGTGATTGCAAGTGCCTATTGATGGGATGATGCTATTATCATATATTATTTCCATCGAATAACCTTAAGAGGAATGTATGGGGTCATGGATACATAGCTATTAAGCATTTTATGCTCTGTATATAGGAATGGAACCCCTAATTCAATCCATTTGTGATTTAAATCACTCATGCCCAATTTTGGGTGGTGATCATTAGAATGAATTTGATTCAGTGGAACCCACATAGCTAGTTAGACATTACATCTATCAATGTTATTCCCATTAAAATGGAAAAATAAATAGGGGATTAATGGTATTAGTGTTTTTCAATAGTTATTTTGGAGGAAGACTTAAATTTCACCCATATTAGAAGGGTTCCATTATTTACTAATGGAGATGAATTAGATTTGAAATTAAAATACAATAGTATTTCTTTATTTTGATCCTATTTTTTTATATACGGAATTACAAAGAGAATTATAAAATGAAATTTCTCTGCTCATTTTGTTCTTTAAAGGATAAGGATCATCAAAGCTAGAATAAGAAGAATAATGAGGCTATAAAGGGAATTGGTTTGGTTACTACTAATGTTGAACCTAATTCATCTGGATGGATGGATCATAGTAAGAAACTATGGGTGAATATAATATTAGTAAGGGGTGTGATACTAGAATTTTAGGTGATTATTTAGAAGGTAAGGTTATTTAATCTCAATTATGTTTGGAAAAAACTTAAACTAGGAATTGGGAGGTTCAATCTAGTCCTACCAAGTTATTGGGGTCTCTAGAGAAGGTTCTTGGACTAGTAGAAGGCAGTAATGGTCACGATACACCTATAACGGTGATGCCATCTCTAGATGAGTGGTCTAGAAAAACTAATGTGGAATGGGAGATAGGGAAGAGTCATTTCATAGTCATACAAGGGTAGGTGATGATTGGGAAAGAGAAAAATTAGTTGGTCCAATATGCAAAAAATATTGGACAAGAATTGCATGGCCTATAAGATGGTTTTTATTTGAATTTAAAGGAAATGAATTTGTATGTGGTGATTATTAACATCAAGGAAAGATAGATGAACATTGATGATTATTCTTGAATATGCTTTACATACATGTATTCTCGAAAGAAAAGAAAAAAAAATACTTTTATTGATAGGGAAGGATTTAAAATATTATATCCTACAAATCCAAGATGAAGAATGACTAATCTCAATGTAAGCAAAAAATAGTAACTAGGTATTTCTCATATGCAGTTTTATCTAAACTAGATGATGATTATGGGGAGGCGTATGGTTATGAACCACTTTACTCTGAGTAATGCTGGATTCTATTTTATATGAGGGTGGTTTTATCATGTCAGACACTATCCCTCTATTCTTTTTTTACTTTTTAATTATTAAATCCTGGTTATGGTACTTGGGATCTATGGTTTGACTTAAAAAGCATACCATCAGGGAATTTTCTCAATACATCATTAACCATAATGTCCTGGAATAGTTCCAAGACATATAAATGAATTGATAGGTTTACACCAAATACTCAACTAATTTTTCAAACTATTTATATCATGAGACATTTCGAAGCCTCAAGGGTATATATATGAAGAAACAACCATCCCACACATATTTCAAAAAATTCATATTATATTGGATCAATAATATAGTTATAAAGCCTTATGAACAGCTAAATATTTATATTCACTGAGAATTAGTTTTTTATTGTGTGGGGGGGACAGGGAACAACCAAAAGAATTAACACAAAAAGTCTCTAGGGAGGCTAAAAATGATAAAGAACAAGGGAGTCCAATAAAACAACACCATTACAATCAATCAAAAGAGAACCCAAGATATTGAAGATGATGAGAGGATTACCGTCATAACCTCCTCTAGCTAAATCATCCACTGTGAAATTTCCTTCCCTCCAAACATGCCTCACTGAATTCTCATTAGACAATCCCTTCATACATCCCCGAATAAGATACACGAGGTCCATAGAGTAAAAACCTTCCCCTGAAGCATTTTTACCAACACCTCTAAATCAAATTCCACCTCATTTACATTCATACTGAACCAATTGAATAATTAAAGAACTAAATGGAGATCTCTAACCTCCACCCAACGAACTACCCTGGTCGAAAGTAGTGCTGAAGGCTGGAACGACCGATCCACTAACATCTCTGATCAAAACCCCTTCGTTCATCATCCCGTTCGCACATGCAATAAATAATTTAAATGATAAATAAATCCAAGATCCAAAACTACATGGATATATAGGACAAAAATAATGTACAATGAATAACAGAGAGTCATTAAGAACATGATCATATTAATGTTAATGACCTTAAAATAAGGTATAATCCATAAATTAATAAAGGGTGATATAAAACTATGAATTAGGAGAATTTATGGTCTGAAATAAAGGAATTACATTTGGATATTATAGATCCAAATGGAGTGAAATAATTAAAATATACATTCCCCAAATCATTTGTATATTTTTTGAAAAAATAAATTATTAAATAATTTCCAAAATTAATTAAAAAGTTTCGTAAAATAATTTCTTTTTTTATTTTAATATCAAAAAAATAAAAATCTATGAATAAGTGAAAAATATTTAGTTTGGAAAACCATGTAAACTTATAGATAAATCTTGATAATTAATAATAATTATGATAGTAGAAAAAACATCAATGGAAAATATGTAAAAACTAATATTCCTTCTAAAATTTTATAATGGAAGTAAAAAATAAGCCATTCATATAACAATACAAATATTCATTTATAAAAAATATATAAAACGACAATCATAATTTGAAATAAATTTACACAATAATTAGATAATATAATATAACATTCAGTTTTCATTTTAGAGAATCTTAATAAGGAAAAATATATTCACATCACAAATGGAAAAATAAAGCCTATTTTGTAATAAAGAACATTCAGTTGGCCATTGAGTACCCAAAAGGGGTAATGTTGGAAGAAAAAAATGGAAAAACGTAAAATTTAAATAGAATAGGAAAATATATTTGGTTTATGAAGATATGATGTTAAAAATTCTTCTAATTTAAATTTCAAACATGAATAATCTGAAATAATAGTGATATTGTAAAATAAAAACAACAATTTTAATAAAAATTGAATCAATACCCATTAAAATATAATACCTTAATTGAAAATATAAATACTATTAATAAAGAGGAATTCATCATATAATATTTCATGGGGGGAGTATATACACCATATAAAATAAACTAGGTTTATAATATACAATATATTTTAATGGATGGAAATTGAGATATAAAACTGTTAAATTGGATTACTACTAATTTAGACACCGTGGATCCACCAAGATAACTTGTTTATATTTATTAAATAAATTAATAACAATAATATTTTTATATAATCCATTTTTATAGCCCTTTTATATTCTTTTTACCTCAATTCATTGAATATTTCATGCTTGCACTGACCACATAAGGTTACCGAGTGATTTACCCTAAAATTACTTTAGTATTTTAACCATGGTTAAAGGTGTTATGAAAATTTTCATTTTTCTAGAAAATATTAATAATTTAATTAATATAATTTCTATTTTTTATATTAAATTTATACTCAAGTATGAAATGATGAAATCGAAAAACTAATCACATCGATTCTTGGATGTGGTAAACTGAACCTTTGCAAAAGTTACATTATCATTTTCTAACGAATGGTAGTGTATGAAGAAATGGGAAATTATAAATTCCTACAATAAAAATTATTTCATAAATATCATATATGATAATTAATTCTATATTTATTACTAACCTAGTGTGGCGGTGATGAAAAATGTGTTACAATGCTACATGGTGACAACATTATATATGTACAAATGAGGGATGTATAAATTTTAAATCAGATAGAAAAGTGATATAAACTAGATATATCATTAAAATAATGACATATCAATATGATAAATATACTGATAAAATTATGTTATAATGGTTATTGACATCTCTATGGAATATTATGAAGAGAGGAACATCTAAAATCATGGTTAGAATATATATCTCTTCCTTTTGTAATCTCCTTTTACTTATAATATAAACCATATTGAAGTGAATCTTTTGTGAGAATAGAAATTTTATGTCATGTTTATGTTTTTTAGAATATTTTTTCAATTTTGGTCGGGCTATGTTTCTCTAGAGATGTGGAAAGATGAGGGGATGTGTTTCTCTTTTATTTGTGAGGTGGGTGGAAAAATTTTAAATTATTGCAACTATATTATATAAAATATGTCTTAATGAAGTGATGAGGCTCCAAATTTTCATATTTCATAATGTTATATGGCTAATGGAAATATATAAAAAATAATAATATTTAAATTAAATTCAGAATGTTGTCAACATATATTTTAATGTTTGCATCATCCATTTATATTGTCCATAAGTCTGAGGATGATACATAACCCAAATGTATCTCACTTTTGAGAGACTTGTACAAAAATTTAAAAAATATCTATGTAAATCAATGGTTACAATTAGATACAATGATAATTTTGTTTACCCATAAGTCTTAGAACACAATTGATATATAGCTATGCTTTCTGATAAATAATAAAATCCTCTCTTATAGTGATTAAATATGTAAACTTCGTAAGGTGATAAATAATAACCCAAATGAAAATATTTATTTTGAGAGTACCTTTAGATCCTTCAAGAAATTTCATAGTAATATCTTTCTCAATCAATATTTGAATTTGGAGTGATTTAATGAATCTTTTAGGATATTTTCTATTTAAAATACCTATTTATATACCAATAATCCTGATACATAGTGTAAAATTTTACACTTCATATTATCCTACCAAAATGGTCTCTTAAATCCATGTGCATAATTATTATGTAAGGGTGTATAGTTATTTTTCATCTTTGGGATTCATCATCTAACTTCCTCTCCAACTTTAGTACTAGTGGAACATATAACCTCATCATTAATTTCACCACAACATATTCAATAACAACATATTCTAGATTCACATCATTCATGAAATTAATTTTGTTTCCTAACCACTTTTTGTTATGTTGGGGCATTTTTATGTTCTCTAGTGTATATGGATTACCAAAAATTTGGAAAAAGGAGCCATTCTCCCCCTTATTTAATGATTCTCATATCTTACATTACAAAATCCATTTATATAAGAACATTGAAAGTCCTCATTTTATTTTAAAATCCGTAAATATTTAATACCTAACCTATCAACCACCTAATTTTTTTCCCGGGGTTGTAGTGTATTGAGGAATAATAATCCTATAGTATCCCTACCCATTTACTTTGTATCATGTAGAGAACTTATTTTTTTAAGGTATCATTCAATCAATTATGATTGGTATATATCTAAAATCATTCAACATAATGAAAATTCCTCTATATCTTCAAGGTAATGATTAAGAAAACTGACTTAATATGATGGATTGAATAATTTTATTCATGGATATTATAATTTCTTGATGTATAAGAAAAAATTCAATTATTCTATAAAAGGTTTTATCTGAGTCCCTTTATCAATGAATTAATATATGTAAAAAAAACAACTCCCTCTTAATGGTAATGCCAAAATCATTGTATTTACAATCTAATCATTAATTATTCAAATAATTCATTACATTCCTCAAGTGAAAAAAACATAACCCCATTATATGTGTTAACATTGTTTATTTTTTAGGTAATTGGGGAAATTATTCACAAGACATTGATAATAATATAGGAAAACAAAGAAACTACATACCTTAGTTATGTACATCACTATAGGACATTCTATAACTACTTTTTTGTTTGAAGGTCCAACTGATATTCAATCCATATAGAAAATATTTCCATCAAAAGAAATGTGATGAATATATAATTCATAGATTCTAAATTTTCTTTATAAATCTATCCAACTATAATTTTAAAAAATTATTTTGAAAGGGATTTTATGGTGTCAAATGTTTTTAGTATACTATGATGTTATTGATAACTTCTATAGGGAAGTTATTAAGATAATAATTGATTACTCTATTCATTAGAACCATAAATATAAAGTGTTCATTATTCAAAACAAAGTTCATTACTATAAAATCATAATTTCCATAACTCATTTTAAGTGAAATCTTTATAATATATTCCTTACTCATAATTTATTATACCCAAGTTGAAGATCAATCATTGGAAAATATTATGCTTCTTGAAAATGAGCATACAAGTCATAAATGTGAGGAAAAAGATACCTTTTAGTAAAATCATAGAATTTATTTCCTTTTAATCTATACACATCCTCATAGATCCATAATTATTGTTAATAAAATAACCAGTGCTCCCCTTAAAAGAAAAATTATGGGGAACGAATCCCTTATTCAAAAGATCTTATAGTTGATTCTATTGTAACATTAATTCCAATTTGGTTATTATATGAGTATTCTAATATTAATGTGTCACATTATGGATGAATTCAAAAAAATTTAAACTTCATTCTCAATAGGTATATCATCTATTATATATTCACATTTCCCTTCCAAAGGTTGTGTTTTATCTTCTTCTCCAAAAATTTCATTACTATAATATACAGGATGTGGATCCAGAAATGATGCACATAGAGAACAAAACATTTCATACATAAATAATAAATTATATGTGCTTAATATTTTTTATATATCAATATTATCCACACTAAAACCATACATATTTATTAAATTTGGAATCATGGATACAAAAACTGTCAGTACAATAAATATCTACATTATTTCCCATTAAGTTATTTATAAAAAGAAACCTTTTAGATATATCATCATTAAAACCATACCTCACAGTCTAGGGATAAGAAATAAAAAAAGGGTGAGATCAGATGCTTAATAAGGGTAAACATTATATATATTAAGGAATAATCATATATGAGCATAAGATAAGCATTATGGAATAAGAGCACGATCAACTATTATAACAATCACAACCAATCTGTCAATTATCTTAAAACATGAAACATGGTATCATATTTTTTCTACCCAATAATTATGAAATAGTAGTATGGAATCATAAATAATCAATCATGATCTATGAGGACATATTATAATAATAAGGAATATGATTTCGAAATTCCAACAATAATTAGAAATCACTACCTTAGTAAAGGTTCACGGCCAAAACAATCATTCTTTTAAATGTGAAATAATATAAATGACTACCCGATCATTTCAAAAATTCTATTATGAGTAACATACATCTAGTTAACTCTATTATCTCTTATAATATTATTTAATCCATTATATTTTCTTATTTTCTGAACTCCACTACATTTACACAAAAAATTGGGGGGATATAATAGAATCAATCATCTTTGGTAGATAACATAACCACTTGTACATTATTTATAAGGGAACCATATGTCACCTAATCATAATCCATTAATATATATTACAAAAGTTCATGAAATGACTTTTCATTACATCAAATCAAAACCTATGAAAATCAAATGATTTTATTAAACATTTCATCAACATAAACATATACCAACCAAATAAAGAATAAATATGGTAACATTGGATCATATAATTAGTAAATAATAAGAAACCTTAAAGGATGCAATTATAGATGAAATTTTTTTAAAAAAAAATCTCCGAAACATTTATTGAGGAAAATAACATCTTCATTTTGAAATAAAAATATTGTAATCTAAAAACTTCCAATATATTAAAGACAAAATTTTAATTAAAAATAAATAATTAATAATATAAATAAATATTCCAGGAAAATATTATTGACGACTTTAGTTAAATATATTATTGTAGGGGAGGTTATCATAAAAATTCATTTCACATTTTTTGTAAAAATATAAAAGTACCTCATTCAAAAAATAAGAGGAATATTGTATTAAAATTTTCTATATTATGTAAAACATGGTCGCATATGATGTTTATACAATTTTTGAAATAATAAAAATATTCTTGAAAACATTATAAATATAATATAGACATTTAAAATATGATTCTTCATCAAATATATAAACATGGCCAGTTTCCTTAAAATAAATCCTTCACCATATTTATTAAATAATTAGATTAAAATGAAATGAAAAAATAAAAAATACACAAAATATGATTGTATAAAAATTAAATAATATTTATGAGAAATTGATTGTATAATTTCACCATTATAAATTTATGCACAATCAATCTAGGTAAAAAAAGATATTGTAACATAAAACACTAAACTAAATTCTCTCTTTCTTTGTTTGAATTATAACCTCATATATAATAAATTGAATATATATATATATATACCATTTCAATACCTAAAACATCTTAGAGGGTTTAATAATGAATTCATATCAGTCATTCCTTAATAATGTTTCATTATCATCATCATTTCTATTGTTAGCTGTATTGTTTTCCTTGTCAGTTTTGTTTCAAACGTTATGGTGTTTATACTACAACCAGGCATTATTTTTCACAATAATGTTAATAAATAAAGAAATATTATATATATTAATTATAAAAATATTTATAACCATTTATATAAAGCGGTGAGGTAAAATTTATTACATCACTATGTGGAGGTGGTAGTCCGTACATATATATATATATATATGATAATAATACTTCATGAATTATGGTGGTGTAAAATGAATCTTATCACTCTGTAGAGGTGGTAGTCCACAGTCAAGAACAAGTAATACGTTCATCTCCAATTTTATTTATAATTGGTGGTATATGGTTATTATATAATAATAAAAAAAATATAATTATTTTTATAAAATATTATTTTTCATACATATATGGATACATCATGTTTAGATGACTTAAAGGAAAAAATAAAACTTAAATATATTGCTTAATATATATACATCTTCTTTGAGAGACCTCCCTTGACATAAACCACATGACTTGAAGAATTTGTTGAAGGTGAAAAGAAAAATATCCAATATTATTGTATGGATTATAATATGATTTTTGAGTGGGAATTATTTGAACTAGAAGGCTCAAATGGTCTAATTAAGGTAAGATAATACGTTCCCTTTTATAACTATGGGGAGGTACACCCATTGAATTTCTTAAATGATTATAATGATATAAGGTCACTTTCATTGTAATGTCGATAAAATAGAAATGGATTTGAATGTAGGATAATATAAGGTTTATTTTTTATAAACATTAAAATATGTGTGTAAATCATACCCCTTTCTCTGGGTTTGACCCACTAGTAATCACATTTTAAACACAAATACAATCACAAAATTTTAATGTTTTTGTCATTCACTATGGATGAAATATTATTTTCTCCCTAAAAAATTATAATATTTTTTAATTTTTTCAGTTGATTATGGAATCCATTTTAAAATATTCAATTTCAATATGTGAATGAATTTAAAGTCAAATAATCATTAAAATCGCAAAAACATACCTTTTTAGATAAATTTTTCTTCAACAGATTAGAAAACTTACTTCCATTATGATCATTATAAAAACAATAAAATGAATGTCAAAATATATTATTGATTATATTATCATAAATTTTTTAAAAACCATTAATAAATAGATATTTATTTAACTTATTATACTATAATTTCAATATGCATAGAAATTCTGTTTTATGAAAAATGTGTTTTAACCCAAAAGTAAAATTATAAAAAAATTAATTATACTTTTTATTACTATATAATTTATAAAATTTTTTATAATTAGAGAAAAAAATATGTTACTAAAAGATAAAATTTAAAATAAAATGTTACTTTTACTTGAAATAAAATTACATTTTTAACACAAATCAGTATTTTTAACTCATTATTGTTTAATAAATCTTTTTAGTAAAATGAAACAAATTCACACTTATCTAATATTGAATTTATGATTTCAAAAGTTATTTTGATTTATTCAAATATATTTTATTAAAATGGAATAAATTAATTAAAATTTTTATGTGTAAAAATTATATGAAGTAATTTTTAATGAAAATATATTTTTGAAGCATAAAATGACATTTCTGATAATTGAATACATAAATATTTTTCATTAATAAATACATTTAAACTATTTGTAAACATTATAAATACTTCTCATAATGTGGTTATAATTATTAATGCCAACTAATTTAATTGATAATGTATAACTACTTGATATATAATGGTTCATATAGAGTTGGGGTTATAAGTAAAAAAATTTATGAAATCCCTCATATTTCTTTCAAAGGAAGAACATATAAAATCTCAGTATGTGACATTATAATGACTTAAAATAATTTTAAACAATGAAATTTATTCAATATAATCTAAATAAATAATGATATATTTTCTTTATTACATCCTTAGGTTATCAAGTTGTTTCCTCAAATTTTTAATTCCTATAAAGAACATTAACAATGTAAGTATTGTTGTTCAATAGAAAATTATAACTATGATACCCTATTTTTACTTATATCATTTCATTTGAATGAAAATTATAAAATATTAAATGTGTTGAGTTCAGTACATATGAAAGATCTGGTATGTACTTCCTCAGGTAAGTTAAATGGAATACATCATGGACTATTAAGAGGTTCAGTGGGAGTGTCAAGTGATAAACAGCTATCCCAATCCTACAAAGAACCTCAAAAGGAAAAATATTCATAAGGATAAACTTAAAATTAATTAAAAATCTCATAAACTTATCCCATTGAAAAATTTATAGGAATATATTTTCACCAATATCAAATTCTAGATGTCACTGATGATTGTAATAAAATTTATTCAATCAACATGTATCTTCCTTGTTGTGAACGTGGATAGATACGACCATATATTCTATTTACATAGTTATGTAATTCCCCAATATCATTCATTTTATAAATTCATTATAGAATATCAGAAATCTACACATAATTCTTTTGAGTGTTTGAGATGAGCTATCATAATTATCGAGTGAAAGATATCGTTGTAAGAAAACTCAACTAGAGAAAGGTGTTGATCCCAAAAAAATTGTAAATCTCAATAAATGTATTTAAACTTATCAAATAGGGTTTTAGTGATCCTCTAAATATAAACATATTTTTGGGGAAGATAATAAATACTGAACCCTATATATATATCATGATCATCTGGAATACATCTCTAGAACAACAACGTAATATTCAGATACCGCTCTGATACATTAGAATGTAGTACATAATGAAATTATACCAATTATTTAATGTATATATTAGAATGATGATCAAGAGAAAAATATTCATTGATATTAATGATCTGTTCAATGATATTATGTAGATCTACTATAACACAAATAGCATTATGGACTTCAGTGGTTTTGGGGAGTCCGATGATGGAATCCATGGTGATGTTTTCTCATTTACCTTCTCATATGAATAACGGTTTTCATAACCCCATAATATTCTACCTCCCAACATTAATATTCATAAATATCAAAAACTGAGATACATAATATGTAATATCTCTCCTAATGGTTTCTAACTAGAAATAATCATTATTTTCGTCATCATATTTCCATGAAAAATGTAGAATAATGAGATATGAGATTCTTCCAATATTCCCTTCTTCATGAATATTATTAATGAGATACATACTAGGTTCCAAGACCATATCATTCCATCAAAATCAAGGATGTACATTGGATGATTTATGAACATAGTTTTTAGCTCCAGATACTCCCTCTATGTGTCATTAATCTTCACATTGATAGATGGTTTAACACTCAAATGGGAAAGATAATATTTTCCCCCTTTCATTAAGATTTCAATGTCTCTCCTTTTGATATACACAAATATGTGTTCCTTTATGATCCACATTATAGATATGCAAGTGCGATCTATTCAACTCAAGAATTAACCACCTTGTTCAATTACCAAGGGTGATAATATATTTAGTATTCATAATCATAAACCAATTCCAACCATATTATTTTGTTTATATTCTTCTCATTCTGGTAGAATATGTAATTTAATAATTTATTACTACAATATATGTCACACCATTATCCATAATGATAACTCCTAAGCATATTTTATTTAATGATTACTAATTCTAACACCAAACTAGGGGTCTGATGTTTTAAATAATGAACAACTAATAGGAATGAGGCACAAGTTATCACTTAATTATTAATCATAAGAAAATTTTGAATCCATTTATTAAATTAATCAATTTAAACCAGAAAACATTCTCTGCTATAGGTTAGGGTTAGAATTAGTTCATTGAACAATCTTTTATTGAGTTTCTAGAAATTGTTATTTAGATTCATCTATATAATGAAACTTATCTCCAATTAGAGTCAACATGGTGATTTTATTAGATATATTTGATAAATAATTCACAATGAGATAGTAATATATAGAAAATATAGAAAACTGTGCCTCTCAGTCTGAGTGGTTAGTCTTAATCAGTAGTTTATAACCTTCATCTTTGATACAACAATCAATATACCCAATCCGAATATTATGAAATAGAAAAATGAAACATTCTTTATCCAAAATTCATTCTTGGTAAATTTTAAATAATGGTTGTCCTTAATTAGAGTCTTTAGTAAAATCCTTATGAAATATGCATGTACTTCCTTACTATTTGAATTAATAATAATATCATATATAAATACTACCAATAACTGAACACGGTAATTGATAACAAATTTATTTATACATCCAAGAAGATAGGGAGGGAGATAGTAAGACTGAATAACTTCAATTTAAATTCATATATTCTATACATAGATCATAATTTTATCTTGGGATTCTCTACAATTTTTACCTAGAATTGATATTATCCAGATCGAAGGTCAATCATAGAAAAATATTGAGATGCTCATAATTTTATTGACCAAATAATCATTATGGGAAAATGATAATTATTGTTGATTGCGATATTTATATATTCTTGATAATAAATTTAGTGTTTTAATGATCCTTCATTATTATAAAAAAGTATAGTTACACCCCATAATGACATACATGGATACATCAATACCTCTAGAGGATTATACTTGAGTTTCTTATTTTATTCATACAACACACTTTGGTAAATTCTATATAAATTAATTGAAATAGATTCAATATTAGGTATGTATTATATAGAAAAGTCCACTTCAAAATTTTAAGGAAAAATGAGAAACTCTTATAAAAATAACACTATAAACTATTATTCAATATTCATATCATTCATGTTGAGTTTCTACCAAGTTTTTTGATATAAATTCTCACTTTTTAATAAGAAATAAAGACACATGAACCTTTTGTAGTTTCAATTAGATGTTCATATTTATCCCAACATTGATAGATGATCATATGCTGGTTCAAAATATAAAATTTTACTTTCTTTACTCATTAATTAATATGATATTTATACAAATAATTCAACTCAATACCCAAAATCACATCAAATTCATCTATTTGAAGAGTAAGATGTTCATGAATTTCATTCCCTAAAAATTCCATAGGGGAATTATCATAGTCTATGTATGGGATCGTTATACCTTTTGAATTATTTACTTCTATTCCAAATTCTAATCATTTATGTGGGAATGATATACTTTTAGAAAATTATTTATATATAAAAGAGTAGGTAGAACCAGAGTTAAATAATATTTTAGTAGTTTTAGTGTTGATGATATGTGAACCCTTCATAAGTTTTTATTGTACCTGATGTCAAAAATAGTGATCACATTATATATATGTATGTATCTAGGTTTAATAGGTTGCTAACATCAATCATCATCGTTAACACATGAATTTTAACAATATATTGAGTAATGACTATACTCCATGAATTTGTAATATTGGAGTGTAGGAGATGCCCTATATTGATATTTTTCATCAATTCTTTCATTGAATGTTTTATTCACATACATTTGAAACACTTTCTCGTATTGGAATTCCTTTTAGAACTTTAAGAATGTACTAATCTTCTTAACAAAATTTACTACTTATTTCCTTCCACACATCTAGAATAATTTAAGGATAATCATACTCCCAACATGATTTTTAGTATAAATGTATTTTAATTATATATTTATTTATTATATTAAAAAATTTATACTTAAGAGTGACTCTAATATCCATATCTATTGTCATAACACATAAATGGTTTCTTATTAACTATAGATGTAAATTATGGTTAATTCATTTCGGAGACTTATTTTTAAACCCTTGATGAAACAATGAATTTTACATTTCAATTTAATGGTCATACAAGAATAATACCTTGAATTTATTTAGGAATTTACCTTATAAGTTCCAAAAGATTTATCAACCTTCTACATCAGTGTAAGGAATTCCACATCAAATTTCAAGAGAGGAAGACATTGAAATCACTGTTTAAAAAACAACAAACAAAACAAATCCCACTTCATTGAGTCAATATCTTCCCATTTACTTATATTAATCAAAGGAGTCTACTATTTATCCACTCCACAATCAATATGATAAAAAATATAACCATTTCATGTTTATAACATTATTGAAAGGAAAATATATATTTAGAGGTACTAATTTATTACACATCATTAAGTGGATTAACTAACCCTCTACAATAAGGTTGGTGTTTCCTTAGAAACGACTAAAAAAATATTCCCTAATTTCCTCATTTGGATATTCTACATGATTCAATCCATTAACAGTAACAACCCCAATACTGGTATCCAAGATTTATTGGTTACATTATTTCATTTGTACTAGATATAAATGATCACATACTAGATGGAAAAATATTTTATTAGTAATAGTAATATTGATACATGTTTTATCTTACATTTCATTTAAAAAATTAAATAAAACATATTATTTTTATGAATAAAATAATTATTCCAATTATGAAATCCTTGAATATCGATCGTAATAAACTTCCTAGCATCACGGGGAAAGGGAAAAAATAGAGGGTGAGATTAGATTCTCAGTATGAGTTATGGAAAACATTGGAAATGAGGTTTAAATATTGAAAAAACATTATTTAAATGTAAATAACTACACATTCCATTTAGACAATCACATAATCAGGACATAAATACATGGATAATATCAAAGTAGTAATATCATGAATAATAATTAATGATTTATCAATAAATAAAATTATTAATATTAAATGTCGTGATTTAAAACAACATGATATAATTAATGCCAATTCCTTGCACAAAGATAATATAAACTATATGTAGGCATTCACCAAATACCCATTAAAAATTATTTTTATAGGTTTATCTCATGATAATTTTTGATACATCCAGGAACTATATCATTCTAGGTTCCATTAGTCACTAAATTTCCAATGAATGCATCATATATTGAATGATCAATTTAATTTTTAAATAATTTTATTCATCAATAAATTTCCTTATTTATTAGAGAATATTAAATACCAAAATTTCTAGAGTCAATAAAATAATCTTTAAAATAAAATACTTAACAAATAAATTGGGTTCAATTTAGGAAATAATCATATGAATTATACAAAGAATATGTATATTTAAGGTAAATTTAATGTCCGTACTTACAAAAATGTGATTGTCTTAAGATAAATTTAACTACCATAAAATTAATAAGAGATTAAGGATGACCATTAATTCATAGAAATATTGGGTTTTTAATAAAATAATATCATTTTAAGAAGTAACTAATATTTTATAAAAATATAAAAATAATATTTCATTAATTATTTTTATTTTTAAAACCATTGAAAACTTATAGAAGATTCTAAGAGTGAAAAATAGATATGGCAGTGGGAAATTCTTTAATACCTTTTACATTAAAAATATTCCTTTTGTCCTTTTGTAATGAAATCCAAATATGAAATTTCAAGAAATCAATAGAAAGATAAAAATAAAACATTTTATAATTTCAAGGATAAATGAAAAATTTGGTTGTTTAAATTAAAAGTAATTGTGTCAAACAATTTTGAAAAATATCCCCATGGAAAAAAAATTCAACCCATTACAATGTGAAAAAATATCAGGTTTAATTTTAATTTTTTCCTGTGAATGCATTAATTTTCAATGATAGATAACGTTGTAAGAGAATATGTAAAATAATTAAATATTCAATGGATAATAATTCTACTGGATCTTTTTATGGATAAATTATATGATAATTTCCAAAAAAATATAACCAATCCCCATAAATGATAATTTAAAAATATATTCATACATCTTTGGTGACTGTTAAATTAAATCCCTAGAAAAATTAACTTGTATTAAATCATTAATAATAATTAATTAATATATATTGAATATATATATATATATAATGGGTGGTATATATAAGACATAAAATTAGATAAGTGTACGATAAAAATGTGGTACTTTGGAGTGGAAATTGAGATAAAATCCATTAAAAATAACATCTCCTTGAACTGATAATTAATTATTGAAGTGATTATGTGTCAAATATATAAATCCAAAAAAGTGGAAAAAAATCCAATCATGGGTCTTTTAAATCTTAAAAATTTATTAATATGGTTAATTAAGTAGAATTATAATCAAGTTAATGTAATTTGTGTTAGGAAAGTCCTAACCACTTAGAAATATTCTAGTCAAATACCCTTGGTTGAAATAATTTAAATTTACACTTAAAAAATTATATAAGAATTATTTTGGAAATTAAATTAAAAAATGGGGAACATATACACATTAGAAAAGAAATTATGTCACTATATTAAAATATTTTTTAATAAATATAAAATTAGATGAAATCCCTTATCTTATGTTTGACATTCCACATAAGCGACTTTACACTTAGATATAATTACATTATATTTTTATAAATAAATATAATATCCTAATAAATATTTATAATATCATATATAATCTATTTATAACATTTTATCTATTTTTTAATAATTATTTATTATTTTCATTATTTGTGTGTTAACCGTTTCATTTTTAATGTACATTTGGAATCAATAGTCTTGGTCTTTGATTATATCACATGGTTCCATTATATCACAAATTTTATTCATGATATAAATATATTATATACTGTATTTTTAGATATATAGAGTCATCCTTTATATATAGAGATTTAAAAAAACGTTTGTTGTTCGTAGAGATGGTAAGTTGTACGTATGCATGAATGATCTTTTCAATTTTCTATGAAGGAAAAAATAAAAGTAAATAATAATTATAATTTTCAAGGTAATTTTTATTTCATATAGATTTTTTATATTCATTAAAAATATCATTGATACCATTAATTTAAGGGGGAAAAATAATTCATCAAATTTTATTATGGATGTGGTTGTCACGTACACATGACCAATATTATCATATTCCAATAGAATGGATGTTATGGAGGTATATACGAGATTATAATTTAATAAGATTAAATATTTAACAAATATCCTATATATTCATTAGTTCCATTTATATATCCATCCAAATAATGTATTTTTGAAGAAAAATTTCACATTCGAATAAAAATGGTAAGGGGTTTGTATGCACAAATAATGTTTTCACTTTTCATAGTATTGAAAAGATATGTAATATGATATAAAAATAATAATAAGATATATATATTTATTATATTTTATTTATTAATTTATGATAAGTTTGGTATATTTAGATGAATTTGAAGATAAAATAAACATGAAAGTGTTGACCAAGATGGTCAACTCTTACTCAATATAGTTTATTTTGGTTCATTATTAAGGAAATATAAAGAATATTTCGGAGTAAAATCACATATAAATCATGTGTATGGAAGTTTATAAGGTAATTGGGATGGTTTTGGTCATGATAGGTTTCTCAAAATGGTGTATTGAAAAGAGAGTAGGGGGTTCCTTTTATAATTGAGGGGAGGTGCATTCCTAGAATTTCATAATGTATTGAAATAATTTATATTATATTTAAATTAAATGTTACAAAAAATTAATATAATTCAAATATAAGACTAAAATGATTATAAATAATCTCATCATAAATTATTTTTAAATGTTTTGGTTATATATTCAACATTATCTTTCAGTTTTAATCCCAATTGTATCTTTTGATAATTACCACAATACTAATGTTTTCTAAAATTTAAGTGTCACGAATGCTACCGTGATAGGTTAAATGTCCCATAAGAGGACAATGTAAGATAATAGAAACCATATTTAATTCACTTGGTTAAATATTTTATTTTTAAGAATTTTAAATAATATAATAAAATATTGTTTATAATAAAATATCATTAATTTCATTTATGGAACTATTCAATTATTTTGACTTTGAAAAGATCATGAAAACTACCAACTTAGAATATAACCTTTAATATCATTAACTATAATTCATAAATATCTATATATTTTTTAGCCAAACCCTTCATAATATTACCCTTTTTAATATTTTTAAAATTATTTATTTAATTGTTTTTCAATTTTTATATGTGTCGCGTCATCATGACGTTAGTGTTTTAGACAATTATAATAAATTAAAATATTAGAAAAAAAATATTAACATAAAAATTTATTAAAAATATTTTTTTATAGTTAATATTAATTCATATTAAATATCAATTTTCATTCATATCATGAACATATATTTAATAACGTATTTTGACTTTTTGCACCTTGGAATGCATTTTACAAGAAGTTGGAAATGATTATTTTCATATACATGATAATTTATAAAATATAAAAAACATAACTTATACAAAATATTTAATTAAAATGTAGTGAAAATACATTGTTCTCAAATATTATTATCATTTGACCCTAAAATTGGACTTTTCCAATGTTGTGTAAGCACTACATCAATAATTAAAATGGTATCTATCCGGATATAAAATATAAGTTATATGTTTTGAATCTTTTTAAGATAATTTTTTTAAGTTATCATAAATTAGTTTTTCCCTAACATTAATAAATTTTTATATCATATTTATGTCTATGTGATATTATAACAAGATAATGTATTTTATAAGAAGTTTATTTTTTAATATTCATGAGAAATTTGACTTCTTCGGAAAAGTATAATAAATTACTTCAATGGAAATTTTGAATTTGAAAATCTAAAAATAATTTAAATGTTAGAAAAATAAAATTTTCTATGTAAAATAATTTACATTTAAATTAAATACATACAATATAAAAAAAACAGGTTGAAGAAAAGATGTGTTTTTAGACCAGAAATGAACTTATACCAAAACAAGTGTATTGTTTTTTCTCGTGTAAGAAATTATATTATTTATTACAACAGAAAAATTATATTATTTTAGGATAAAATTTAAAATATAATGGTGAATTTAAATTAAAATATATGATAGTTTTAAAAAAACTGGCATTCACTACTATTCATTGAAATATAAATCATTTCAAAAAAATCTCCAAATTTCACCTTAATATAATTTTCATATAATTATTTCAAAAATGATATGTTTTTTATAATATAAAATTCCAAGATATTATAGAAATTAATTATAATATTCACTCACAGAATCGATAATTATTTTGAAGGAAAATGTAGTTTTTAGGGATAAAATTAATTTACAACAAATTGTGTTCTTATTTTATAATAATTAATAATTAAATTTTTATTGAGTTAGAATATTATATATTTTTGGTTAATCATATTAATATAATCAAATTCAATGGCTATGTTATAATATTCATATTTTTGTAACATTTCATGGTTTATTTAAGATTGGTGTTGTGTGTCCTCTAAACTCTCAAATAGAGTATTCTTTTAAAAATATCTGACTTTATATTATACCCCCAATGTTTTTATTGGTCCTAAAAGTTTAAACCATTGTGGAAATCACACTTCATAAAAAATGAGGATAAAACTTATTTTTAAAATGGAATGTGAAAAACAAAAGTATGCCTAAAATATCATGTATTCAAGCTCCAAAATAAGGATAAAATTGACATAAAAATAAAATATATACCTTTAAGATATTAATAATTTCCTTACACTAACAGAGAGTGATATAGAACATGGTTATGATATAGTTAATGACTAAAAAACCATAAATCATCAAGGGATGAGAAAACTATAAATTCCTTGGAAATTAATGTAAAATAATAACATTATTATTTAATGATATTGTTCATAATGTTGATAGATTAATTTTCTGTCATGATAGATAACATGAGAAAATTTATATACTTTATTTATTCCCATTTCATACGTATAATCTCATACTTTTATTATTCAGTGTTTAAGTAAATTTCATCTCTTACTCTATGAAATTATTTTTGAAAATGTTTTTTTGATGTTGGACGAACTAAAATTAACAATTAATATGTCATAATATCGATATAAGGATAAAAATTCTTTCCTCATATCATTAATAAAATATAAATGGTAAGGATAATATATATTAATACCATATAATTGAATAATCCTTTGTATGAATAAATAATAAATTTAATCTCTAAAATTCAACAAATGAAGCAAAGGTTTAACATTGATCATTCCACTAATAAATAACCAATAACCCAAATAAAACCAATAATGTCAATAATAAATAATGTTTTAATGACAATGGTAATCTTATAGCCTTCACCTTACATCTCTTAAAATTAAACACCATTCTTCCAAAATAATATTTTATACGACACCTAAAGGATATACATACCTTTATCAAATAAAATGTTTCTTGTAATATTATTATTCACATCCAAATCACAAATATTTAAAGATATTTTATCTAATAATAATATTCCCAAAATAAAACCAATCATTTTCATAAGATAATTTAAATAAAAAAATTAATAGTAATGAGGACATCACATATTCTTAGGGTAGATGTGGCACCATTATAACCCATCGATTTTGGGTTTATACCCTATGACCTTAGTAAATGTGATGAGGTTTCACCAATCTTGCGTGATGTACATTTTATAAAACTAGATTAATATAATTCTTAGAAAATTTCCAAAAATATGATGATTCTCCTTGAAAATAACATTATTCATAAAATTTCTTTTTAACCACAATGGTTTTGTTGGAAAAATATTTTTCTGAAAATATATAATATCGTTAATTGAATTTGATAACATTAAGAGAAATGAACATATTGAAACTAATGGTTATCAATAATATAAATATTATTTACAAAAAATATAAAATCATTATTCCTTAAATAACTATACCAAGAAATCATATAATAAACCAACATGTTTTATTTATATAAATTTATCCTAAAATATTTTAACTTTATTAAAATATAATCTCTTAAAATATTCAAAGTGTAATGTATACCTATAAGCTCATGATCATCATTAGACTAATCAGGAAAAGAAACTATAGGTTTATCCTATATAATTTTTTTTATCACTTGTTTATATAGGTTATATTATCTAATTCATCACAATGGTTTATAGAGAAAAAGTTAATTAACATAAGCATTTCTCATGGGATGGTTAAACCAAGTGTGTAGCAATATAATAATCACCATGCACTAAAATGATGATTGAGATATACCTAAACAACTTATTTAGGTTTATTACCCCTAGATTCATCAGTGATAAAACCATGTGGTCATGTAGAATGTAGCTACAAATTATTTTCTTAGAAAACCACATAATATCTTACTCACCAAAACATTAATGATTTTATACCACAATTAGATATATCCTCAATGTTAGTAATAGGCTTGTGTTCTGTACTATATGATTTTCTAAATCTATTTATAATGGATTATACTGGACATCCTCTTATACCAACTATAACAACCCCAAATCAAGTAGCCCAGAGATGGTGGTTACTCTATTACATTGGGAATATATTCAAGAGATATCATCCCATAGAGATGAACAATATAATTTTCTCAGTGAACTTGATAAATTTTTTAATGTCACATTTTATTTTAAAACATAAAATATAAAAATTGTAGTTTCTTTCTGGAAATTATTATTCCTTTTAGAAAATAATTAACTATCAATACTAAAACACTTTCAAGACTCCTAGGGAGAGAAAAAAAAGTTGACCATGATCTAAAATTCTTAGTTAGAGTAGCAAACAGTTGATGTTTTGACGAAAAAATAAGGAATAATCAATATGAATAGGTAAATAACTAAAAAAATTACATTTAATCAATAACATGAGAACAAAAATGAATCACTGGATAATATTAGTTAAGTAATATAATGAATAAAAATAGATTAATTCCCAAGGAATTTAATTCTTAATATTGAATATCATGATTCTAGAGATCATGATATCTTTTCCACAATGGGCGAATGAAAATAAAGTTTAAACTCTATGTAGGAATACACCAAAAACCCATTTAATAATGCTATACAACTAGGTTTTATCATGAGATCAGTTGATGAATAAATGAGATTTATAATTTCAAACCCCACATGTTAGATTAATTACAATGAATTCATCATATATTTAATGATCAATTTATTTCATCTACAATATGCCTTATCAACAAATTTTTGTATTGAATAATTAATATAAAATATCGATATTTAGCAATTTAAAAAATAACATTATATGTAAAACAATATCTATAGAAATGGTATACGATTTGGGAAATAATCATATCCATGATACAATGTATCATAATATTTAATATAAATGTAATATCTAATTATCACATGAATGTAAATGTTTCAAGAAAATGTTATGGACCACAAAATAAATCAGGGATAAAATATGACCCTCGATTCATTAGAATTATACGTTTTTAATAAAATAAAATCTCTTAAATGAGTAAATAAAATTGAACAAAAATATTAAAATGTATTTCACAATAGGGTTTTCATTGTAATAATACTAATTTTTTTATAATAATCTATGATAAAAAAATTGACATGGTTGTGGGAAAATATTCTAGAATTATATATGATAAAAAAATTATTTTTAATTTTTGTATTGAAATTATAAAATAAACATTTTGAAAAAAAATTATAATTATACATTTAAAAACTTTTAAAAATTCTACGATAACATATACTTTGAATTAAGAAATTATTTTTTACTTTTTAAAATAATGTAGAAAAATATTTACATAGAATAAAAATATAAGTGATCAAAAAGAGTAATACGATTAAGATCCATTTTAAAATTTTAATTTATTTATTCAAGTTTCAAAGAGAGGAAAATTTGGAAGTAAATATGGACACTCAATAAATATATTGGGGATAAGAAAAATATTGTTTCTTATAAAGGGTAAATTATATGATTCCTTAAATGATGATAAAAGAAATCTAAAATGAAAATGAGATTGTAAAGTAAATAATTACACCATTATAACTTCAAAATTGAAACCACTTGAAGGATTAACATGAATTGAATTTTTAATAATCATTAATAAATATATATTAGGTTATATACCGAAAAGAGAAAATGCATTCCCTATATAAAATTAGATAGGTGGATAATACCAAATGTGTCTCAATTGGGTTGAAATTATGATGAAATTCTGAACAATTATTATATAATAGAATTGAGAATTAATAAATGTATTGATTATGTTTAAAAAATGTATATCAAAAAATTTAAGTACAAATAAAAAAACAATACAATCAGAAGTCATTTCACACATAATGATGGATCAAAAAAGTCAATGACCTGGAAGTATAACCCAACGAATTGAAATTGAGTATAGAAAGTCCTTAAATATTGGAAACATTAATGCCAAATCCCATTGCCTGAAATAATTTGGAAGGAAACTTAAAATAACATTATTGTGAATATATCAGGATATTACTTGTTAAAATGAGAAACATACACACTATATGAAATTAATATGGTGAATAATGTTAAAATATGCCTAAATGGAGAGAAATTGGGCTGAAATAGATTACCTAAATATTAACATCACTCATAAGTTCTTTTAACATCATTTATAGAAAATTTATATTTATTATTCTTACATAGCCGAACCATATAATCAGGTATATTACTTATTTTTTTAATGTATATTTTGATATGGTAGTTTTCGTCATTATTTATTTCACATGGCTTCATCATCTCTAGAATTTTATTTAGGATATGAATATCATATATATGAAATATGGATATTTAAATTCATATATAAAATAATGGGATATAAAAATAAAAATTTCTATTTAAGGAGATGGTTGGACTTACGCATGCATGCACAATATTTTCAATTTTCAGTTGTTGAGAAAAATAATGATGAATAAAAATTCACCTTTTTATAGTTATATTTTTTAATATATATCATATATATTTACTAAATCTATCCTTATTACAAAACATGTAAAACATAAATGAAAAACATATCATATCACTTCATGGATGGAGTATTCTGCACATACCCATGAGTGATGTTATCGTTTTGTAATAGATTGGAATGTTAACATGTAGATATAGTCTTATAAATTTATAATTATTATTATTTTATAATTACTATATATATTATTTGGTTATATTTTTATTAACATCCAATTAACGCTGTTGTGAAAGAAAGTACAACGCAACACTGAGAGTGTAAGTCACACATATAAAAATTTGTTTTGTTTCTAATCATAGGATGGAAAATAGATTTAATATAGTTTTCCCATAATTATATTAAAATATAAGTATATTTATGATACTAGATAAATTATTTTGGGATGGTTACAATAAATTTATAGGAATTAGAATAATAAATAAACATGAAAGTGTCGGTAAATACAATTACCTCTTTTTCTGTAAAATTAATTTAGATCCCATATTAAGGACACATAAAATGGTATTCTTCGATAAAAAACATCATTAAATAATGTATATGTATGTCTAAATGTTAACTTTGATGGCCTTATTCGATCCATTCTCCCCAATTTTGTGTACAAAAATAGAGAATTAGTGTCCTTTTATAAGTGAAGGTAAGATCATTCCTATAATTTCATTAACTATTAAATTAATATAAATTTAATCCAATTCTAGAATAGAAAAATTGATTTAATTAGAATATAATATTACTATGAATCAAAATAATGTTTATAAATTTCCATTTACATGTTTTGGTTATGGTTTTTCCCTTGTCTTTTAGTTTTAACCACCAATTAACTCTTTTGATAATTACCACAATAGTAATGTTTTCTAAAATTTATGGGTTAAGAATATTACCTTAAGGGGTAAAACTTCTAATAAAAGGATCAAGGATGATTTTTTAAATAATATATCTTTCACTTGTCTAATGACTGTTTTTTTTTATTAATTTTATATCTTATCATAAAAAATTTTAAATTATATAATATCATTAATGTCATTTTTGAACTATTAAATTATTTTGACTATGAAAATCATGAAAACCACCAATTTAAATATTTTGTCTTATATCATCAGTAATAATTGTTAAATTTATTCCAAATTAAAGGGATAATGAAAATAATATATATATTATAATTTTTAATATTTTTTATTATAAGTTTAGTTGTATCTAAGTTTTCATATTCATAATTCCATTTCAATGTAAGTGTTTATGACAAATATACTAATTTTAAAAATTTAAAATGAACTAATAAAAGTAAAATTTTTATTGTATATAATTTTTATAATTTTTATTTGTTCATAGTGAATATCTATTCTCAATCATATCATGAAATCATATTTTTATAGTTAATTATTAATTTTCACACCGTGAAAAAAATTGTATAAGAATTTGGATCATATTCTGGGTATATAATTCCACGTTTAGAAAATAAAAATAAAATAATAATTTATATATAACATTTACTAACCATTCCATGAAAAATATTATTTACCTATCAATTATTATCAACATAACACCTAAATCAACTTTTTGACGGTGCACAACTAATGGACCGACATTAAAAATGATATCTAACATGAAATATATTTCAATTTTTTTGTTAATTAATTTTTATGTTATCTGAATTATATTATAAAATATTATTCACTAAAAAAGTTCTACAACTTTCTATATAATAATTATTTCTTCTTGATATTATAATATATAACATATTTCATAAAAACTATATTTATTACAATTATCCAAAAATATAAATTCTCCCCAAAAATCACATTAAACCATTCAGTAAAAAACATGAATTAATGAATAAAAAAATTATTTTCATTTGATTAAATTTAGAAAAATTATTTGAATTAATTTTAATATTAATGATAAAAACATAATGAAAAACTATTTTTTGACAAAATTCATTTTCATGCTAAAAAATAAACTCTTACAAAAGTGAAGATAATTTTTGATTTATATGTAATTAATTTGATTAGTTAAAAATATATTAGAATTATATTAATTTAGGATGAAATTAAAAACATGTTGGTTATTTTTTCAAATAAAATAAATGATTGTTTTGTAAGAATTGGTATTGTTCACTATTAACTGGAAAATCAATCATTTTAGAAATATCCCAAAAGTCACCCTATGTTAAATTTGATTTTGATGATATAAAAAACTATCCTTTACCAAAAATTTATTTTACTTTAATTTATTATTTTTATGATATTAGATCTTTATTGAGGTTTGGGTTTAGTTCTTGGTTTGAATATTTTAATTTTGGAAGTTCCACATTGATTTTTGGTCTATACACTTTTTGAGTGAATGTTTTAAGGGTTGAAAGTGAAGATTATTAAGATATGGGATGATTTTATGTTGATTTTCTTATTGAAAATTTTGTATTTCATGTTTTTATAAAGGATTGGGACAAACTTTCGAGGTTTTTGGAGAAACCATACAGATTGAGGTTTGGTGTTTGGGGCATGGTGCACAGCTTGCGCACAGTCAAAGGAAACCATGTGACAACCATTCATGGGGTTATACAGTTTAGACAGTGGAATTTTTCATTATTCGTGGATTGTTTTCAAATCGTTCTTCCAAACCATGTGGGGTTCCCATTTTCATTAGTAAGGTGTGTATGGTTGGCGGACAACTTTTCAAACAGTATGACCAAACCGTACGAGTTTCCCAAACTTCTAAAAACTAAAAATTCATAATTTTACCTCCTATGTTTTACCACTATTTTAGTTTTTACCTCCCTCTTTGATCATTTTTAGTGCACAAAAGGGATCCTAGGATCCCTTACCTTTGTTACTCTCCCCTTGTTGGTTCATCTCCTTTGAATATTAGGTGAGTTTTTTAATTTTTAGACTATTTACCTCTTTTCTCTATTTCTCCACTTGAATTCATTAGTTTTCTATGGGGGGGGGGGGTTCCTTTTCAAAGAACCATAAGGATAAATTTTGTTGTGTGGTTCGATTTATTTGATGTTAGGGTGTTCATATTCTCTCTTGGGGTATATTCTTCCTTCTCCTCAAGTTTAATTACCACTGAGAAATATTGAGGTAGGTGTTTCCTTCTATTTACTTTCAAGCACACTATGTTGATGCTTGATATTTCCATTAATGCTTGAAACATGTTAAATTTTTTCTTTTGATGTGTTAGTATTAACTATTTTTGAATTATTAAAGATGGAATATAATTGTGAAATGGGTTTCCAAAGGGTTTCTTTAATTATGCCAATATTTAAATTCATGTAAAGTGGTTCATAGAATTCCAACTGAACATTTAATGAGTAATTAGTTGTTTTTGGTGGTGTTTTCCAAAGGATATGTTTTTTAATATTGTTGGATTGTGAATTATATATTATATGTGGAAATTTTGGACTTTTATTTTGTAACACATATGCGTGGATTGTTGTTTTAGTGTAATAGAAAGTGATGTTTTCTTAAAAAGTGGGTTGGGTGATTTTATAGACATTTCAATAGTGTCCTTGAATTTTGGTTTGGGTTTTATATGGGTTCTTAAATGTTGTGTTGAATTCTATGGAAATATGTGGTTTCTTAAGGGTTTCTTGGGGCTTATTTTTGACTTTCATGAAAACGGGTTCTTCCTTAATCCACAGTTTTCCAAAGGATTCTTCTCACTTTCTTCCTTATTTTTCCAAAATGGATCATTGATTTAAAAATGTTTCATTGGTGCTTCATGTGTCTTTAAATTTTGTTTCAAATGTGTTTCTGAAATCTTCTCTCATTTGTCATTTTGAGATATGGTTTGGTGAAATATTTGAAAAAAGGACCATTTCACACCCTTCGTATTGTCGCATGTCTTTACTTTATCTTGTAAATGGGGTTAGATTTGAAATGTAAAGGCTTTTTTCGAACATTTTTAGTGCCACATTTTCAATTTTCTAGGGAGGTGAGCTTAGATTTGAAATGTAAAGGCACATTTGGAACTTTTTGTGATGTTTCATGTTTTCAAATTAGTATGGAAAGGATTTTTGATTTGAAATTTGAAGGACTATTTGGAACATTTTTTTCCTTTAATGTTTTCACTTTGTCTTGGAAATTTATTTTGATTTTAAATATGAATGCCTATTTCGAATTATGGGCATGAAAGGGGTGTTGCATATTGAATTGAGAAATGGTTTCTAAATTTAATTGTAAATAAGTTTGGGTTGAAAGTATTAAAGGGTCAGTTTGTACATTTTTTCATTAAGAATGTAACTTTTTATGTGAGGTGATGTGAAAGATCAGTTGGAATGCTAGTATGTTTTAGAAAGTGGTTTTGAAAACTTATCTGATATGTAGGGCCAATTGGTATTTTGTGATTTTTCGGATAGAGGTTTTGATTATGGAAAATGGGGGTTTATTTGTGTGGTTTAGATGTTGGATGAATGTTGTTGTGAAAGAAATGGATTGAAAACTGTTTTCACGATGAATCTGTTTAAGTTTAGAAATCACAAGACCCTATAATGGAAACCCCTCCAGTGGGTCATGCATGGGAACACTATTCGTTTGGGATAACATTTGGAGACCCTTGGACCATGGGATGTGTTCTCCTATAGTGGTTTGTGCATGGGGATGCTATGGGTTATGTTTTATATAATATTTTTAATTGATAACTTTTATTAGGGTATTCTGGAGAATCATCTAAAAGGTCATGTTACTATTACTAGTCAACCCCAATTAGATAGGCTGATAACCAAATATATTCTAAGAGGCCAGGTAGGACATGGAAATTAATTAGCTTGTTTAGAGCCAATAGTTGGTTATTGACTATGGATATTCATCATATGCCAAAAGATGTGTCCGAAATGAGTATGTCTAGCGATTGATTCTATAGATTTTTATGAAATGGAAATGAAAATCTATCTATATGTTGTGTTTTTTTGTATGATGCTTATTGGTTATTAGCCCTTAAAGTTTTTTACTTCTTATTCGGTTTCCTTTATTATCATTAGAGTTTACTTTTGGTGATCTTTTATGTGTTTGTAACTAGATTTGGGGTTTAAACTGGGTTTTATAAAGTAGAACTATTTTAATAAAAGAAAATATTAGTGTATGATTTTAAAAGATTGAATTTTTGGAAATTTGAGTTTTGAAATTATTAAAATCCTATTTTATATATGTATTTTGAACTAGTGTTTCTAGATTGTTTCACGAAAGGAAATGGAAGGAATCTGTGGTGATTACCTACTGATATGTTTAAGATCACACCCTAGTTGTGCCACTCGATGTCAGTAGAAATGATCTATTTTGTAGGTTCAAGTATCTGGTTTGGTTTTTCAATAGGGAAGGTTAGTATTGTGTTTGGTGTTGATCTAGAGGTTACATTTAGATCATATTATGTTGTTCAGTTTCAGTTTCGTATTCAATTTATGTTTTGTTCAACTATTTTATATCGATAGTTTGGAATGATTATTGTTTTTTAGTTGTTAGTTGTGATGTGTGATCTATTTTGTTTATATTTATCAGTTATTTTTATTGGTATAAATAATTCACATTGGATTATTTGGATTCCATACACAAGTTTCTTCCATTGGGGATTATTAAAGGTCTTTGGGTCTTGTCTTGGGCATGGTTGGGTGTGAGTTCGGATGGAATCCCTCCATGGTTTGTGAAAAAATGGAATCAGAGGATGAATTTATTTTTCTCTAGTTTTTTGTCTATAAGGAATTACAAATAGTAAGGTATAATGTAATTGGTTTCCTCATTTTGTTCTCAGAAGAATAATTTTAATTGTAGTTTTCATAAGAGGAAGAATAATAAGGATGGGAAGTAAATTGTTTCTAGTATTTCTGATGCTGAGCCCAATAATTATTGAGGGATGGATCATAATAATAAATATAAGGCTAAAGATAATATCAATAAGGGGTTTTATTCTTGAATTATAGGAGATGATCAGAAGGGTAGGATATTTTAGATTAATTAAGTTATGGAAAAACATATACTAGGTATGGGGAGGTGTATACTAATGCTACCAAGGAGAAGGGGTCTCTAGACCAATCTTCTGGACATGCAGAAGGAAATCATGGTCAAGCTCCACCTATATAGGTGTAGTGTTATGTTGAGGAGGGTTCTAGAAAATCTACTATGGAATGAGATATTAGAAATTTTCATTACATGGTCACACTTGGTAAGGTCTCAATTGATGAAGAGATACAATAACTGATCTAAGAAGGAAACACTCGTGAACAGGAAGTGTAAGGCCTAGAATAGTGTAATTATTTGATCTTGGAGGAAATGAATTGGTAGATTGTGATTAAAAAAAATAAGGTAAGATGATAAAACATTTAATATGATTATCTAAGAGTCTTTACATTCATATATTCACTGAATAATTAAAAAACATTAGGTGAAAAAGAAGGCTTTTAAACCGTATATCCTAGAAATTATAGGATGAGGAAAGAATAATCTCAATGGAAACCAAAAATTGTAACAAGGGGTTGATAATATATAGTTTTCTCTAAATCATATTATGATCTTTTTGTGGATGATTATGGCCATGAACATATTTATTTTGAGTAATGATTGATTCTATTTTATGTGTGGGCGGGTATTTCATGTCTGACCATATCACTCCTTTGTTTTTAGTTTTTAAATAATTTTTTTGCCTAGGGTCTTTGGGATCTAAGATTTGACATAAAAAAACAAACCATCAGGGAATTGTTTCGTAAAATATAGAACCATAATGTCATGGTATAGTTCCAAGACATATAAATGAATGGATTTGTTTACACTAAATAACAAACTAATTTTTGTCACTATTGATATCATGAAACATTACAATTCATCGAGGGATATATATAACCTGGACCGACCCATATCATACATAATTATAAGGTAGTAAAATTATATTTAATCAATAATATAGTTAAGAATCATTATCATTTGATAAATAACTATATTGGATCAAAAATACAAAAAAACAATATTTCTGTAGAAAATGAAATAACTTGATTAATCACATTCATTAAAAGAACTCTGTATATGTTAATTTTATATAGTTAAGAACATTTTGATATTATAAATAAATCCATGATCCAAATAAATATGGATATGAAGGGGAAAACCAATGTCTAGTGAATAATGGAAAGTGATTGAGAACATAATCATATTAGAATGAATTATCTTAAAATAAGGTACAGTCTATAAATTAATAAATGATGATATAAGACCATAAATTTCAAAAATAAATGGTATGAAATAAAGTAATCCCCTTTGGGAAATAAAAAGTAAAATATAATGAAATCCTTAAGATATACTTTCCATAAATTATTTTTATCGCTTTTGAAAACAAATTAATAAATATTTTTCAAAAATCTTTTAAATTTTTTAGAAATTAATTCATTTTTTATTTTAATATAAAAAATATAAATTCTAAGTATAATGGGGAAATATTTTTTTTAGAAAACCTTGTATACTTATATATTAATATTGATAATTAATATTAGTCAAGATAGTGGAAAAACAATTAATGAAAAATAAGTAAAAAAATAATATTCAATCTAAAATTTTAGAATGCAAGTAAAAAAATAACCTATTCATAGAAAATTATACATATTACTTTATAATATATATAAAAAGTCATTTATAGTTGGAAATTACTTTACACAACAATCATAGTGTGTAATATAACATTCTGGATTCATTTTAGAGAATAAAAATAAGGATAAAATATATTCAAAACAGAAAAGGAAAAATAAGTTCAGATTTTTGATAAAGATCATTTAATTTGGAATTGTGTACCCAAGAGAGGAATGGTTGGAAGAAAAATATGGGAACACATAATATAAATATATAATAGGAAAATAAATTGGATTTATTAATAGAAAGATAATATAATTCTTCTAATTTTATTTTTAAACACGAACAATCTCAAATTTTAGTGATATTGAAAAAAAACTACAATATTAAAAATAATTGATTCAAAAACCATTAAAATGTAATACCTAAATTGAATCATTAAATACAATTACTATATAATAATTCATCCAACAGTATTTTATAAAGGATGTGTATACTATGTATAAAATAAAATAGGTTCATAATATAAAATATATTTCATTAGAATGAAATTGAGATAAAAAAACCTTACATTCGATTTCCACTTTTTCAGACACTATATATCCACCAAGATGAAAAAATTATATCTTTTAAATACATTAATAATTTTTTTATATAATCAATATTTTTTCTTTTTTATAATCTTTTTATATCAATTAATAGAATATTTCATTCCGATATCAACCACATAAGTTTGCCCAATGTTTTTGTCCAAAAATAAATTAGTAAATTAAAAATGATTAAAGGTGTTAAGAAATAGTTCAATTTTCTGAAATTTTTTTATAATTTAATGATTATAATTTCTATTCATTATATAATAATTTATACTCAAGAATGAAATATTGAAATTGAAAAACTAATAACATCGATTCATTGATGTCGTAGTCAATACATATGCACAGATTACATTATCATTTTCTAAAAAATGGTAGTGTAAAAAGTAATGTGGAAAAATAAATTCCTATAATAAAAATTATTTCATAAATATCATATATATTAATTAATTCTATCCTTATTACCAAATATGTGGGGTGATGATGAAAAATAAATTACAATACTATATGGTGATGAAAATATGTATGTATGGATGAGAGATTTTTTAATTTTAAATTAGATGTAATGGTGGTGTCAAATAAATATATCAACAAAACAAAGACATATCGGTTTGGAAAATATACTAATGAAAAAATTTTAAAATGGTATTAGGAGGATTGATGTAGGATTATGAAAAAAAGAAATTTGAAAATCAAAGTAAAAACATACACATATTCCTTTAGTAATATTCATTGACTAATATTATAAAACCTCTTGAAGTGGTGTTTTTGTGAGAAATTAAATTTCAGGTCATTTATATGGTTTTTAGAAATTTTTTTATTAGGTGTTGGTCAAGCTATATTTTTGCAGATATGTGGAAAATTGAGGGGAGCTGTTTCTCTTTTATTTGAGAGGTGGGTGGAAAAAGTGTAAATTATTGTATCTATATTAATTAATATGTCTAAATCATGTCAAGTGGCTCTAAATGTTCATATTTATGAATATTATATGGTTAATGGAAATATAAAACAAAAGTAATGAGATTTAATGTAAAGTGAGTATGAACTAAGCATGTATTCTAATTCTTGAATCGTACCTTTGGATTGTCCATCTTTTCGAGGATGACATATAGTTTCCAAATGTATCTCAGTTTCAATAGACTTATAGATTAATTTACAAATATCTATGTATATCATGGGTCAAAGTTATATATAATCAAAATTGGTTCACCCATAAGTCTCACAAGATCATTTATATAGAGTAATTCTTGGTATTAATAAGGTAAATCCTCCCGTATAAGGAGTAAATGGATAGACATGGTAAGATGGTCAATAATAACCCAAATAGAATTATTTATTTTACTATCATTTTTAGATCCCATGAAAAACTATCCATTTAATATCATTCCACCTCTATATAAATTTTTGTAGATATTTTAAGACTCTTATTGGATATTTTCTCTCATCTAGTACCTATTGACATAATAAAAACTTCGATACATAGTCAAACATTTCACTCTTCTTGTTATCCTACCAAAATAGTCTCTCAAATCCAGGTATATCTTGATATTATAAGGATGTATAGATATTTTTTCCTTTTTTCTTCATAATGTAATTATCTCTCTAGCTCAAGTACTGATGGAACATATAGCCTAATTATTAATTTCAACACACCATATTCACTATCAACATCTTATAGATTCCCATCATTAAAGAAATTAATTTTATTTTCTAAACATTTTTTAAATGTTGTTAGGTAATTTTTAACTTCCCCAATTTAAATGGTTTTCCAAGAATTTTGAAAAAGAGTGATTCTTAACCTTCCTTAATGATTCTCATATCTAACATTACTTAATCCATCAATACAAGTATGTTTAAAATGGTCAATTTAGTTATAAATCTACAATATTTCATACTCAACATATCAAACACCTAATTTTAATTCATAAGGTTTTAGTGTATTTTGAAATCCAAATCCTTTAGTAACCATATCCATTTCATTTGACTCATATAGAGAAATTTCTGTGTAAGGATATAATTCAATCTATTATGATCTCTATATATCTCAAATCATTCATCATAAATGCAATGGTCTATATCTTCATGGAAATGATTACGAATACCAACATAAGATCTTGTATTGTAAAATTTTATTAATGGGTATTTAATTGTATTGATGTAAATGAAAAAATTGCATTATTCAATAAAAGGATGTATCTATGTCCCATTATCGATGAATCACTATATATATATAAACTATCCCTTTCTGATGGTAATGCTAATATCACTGCATTTCTAATCACCTCTCAAAATGTTCAAATAATTCATTACATTATTTTGACAATAAGAACAAAAACCCATTATATGTGTTAACATGGTTAATTGGTTATCTAATTGGAGAAAAAATTCACAAATAATTGATAATAATATAATAAAACAATGAAACTACATACATCAGTTATGTGCATCACTATTGGATATTCTCTAAAATCCTTTTTCTTTGGAGGACCAACTGAAATTCCAACTGGGGAGATAATATATCTAAAAAAATAAATGTAATGATGATAGAATTAATATATTCTAAATTTTCAATATAAATATATCCCTATTATATTTACAATAATGACTATCAAAATGATTTTATGTTTCCTAATGTTTTTGAGTATACTAAGCTATTTTTGATAAACTCCATAGTGAAATTGTAACGCCCCAATCCCAGTTACCCAGAGTCGAAGCATTATTACATAATATTGGAATGATCAAAAAGGATAAAGTCTCAAAATACTGATTAGTTTAGTAGTCTTGGAAACACTATATATATTCATAAGTCTTACATTTCATCCTAAGTTAAAAAAAACATCAACAACATCTTGTCTTCATATCCCCTCATACTATCCCTGCAGGTCATTCATAATTTACTTCTTCACATCCTAGAAAAAAATAAACATTGAAAGGGGTGAACTCAGATGCTTAGTAAGGATAACAATATAGCAGAAGCTTTCATAGATAAGCATAAACACTTAAGACAATGTATAACTAAAACAAAAGCCTTTTAAACTTGATCTTCAGCATAATATAGCAAAGATAAAATGAAATAATGCCATTTAATTATTCACATGTATATTTTACTAGTCAAATAATCACATGCATTATCAATAACCACTTTCATAATGATGTAATTCATAATACCAGACTATCATAACCACGTAGCCAAGTCATCATTCCAAGACTACAAATAAGATTTTTTCAAGGCCTCGTGCCAAGACACTAGTTTGACTCATGAGACCTACCAATGCATCGAGGAGCTATAGATGCTCCACCCGTCACTTACTAAGCCCAATTCATTCCACATATGAAAAGTTGGAAACATAACATAAACATTCCTATTAAAACTCGCATAGTAAATGTCAATACTTTAACCAAAAAAACATGAATGGTATAAAAATAGCACATCCAAAGCCAAACATAACTCATTCGATACAATATGGAAGATTTTATTATATCATATTAACCTCAATCAAAAATAATTAAGGATATTAACATAGATTAAAATAATCATTAAACTATTGAGAGAAATATCCCCCTTTTTCTTGAAAACATTAAAAAGTCACACTATCTGTCAAGAAGCCATTTAAAAATGATTTTTGAATCAAAGCGTCCCATACCACTTTGAAACTTTTAAAAGGAATTTTGATTTTAAAACATTAATGTCCATATAAATAAATCCATAAAACCATTTTTAAAACATAGACATTAATGAGAAAGATTTAGAATAATAAATCTTCAAAACATTTGAAAATGATATTTTAGTTAAAGTTCCTATCCAAAAGAGAGAAAATTGAATAAAAATAATTGAGGTAATAAGAATTTGGTAATATCATTAGAATAAAGGGATTCATGATATACTATGTCAAAGTACATTATATAAACCATATAAAAGTGATTTGGTGTATAACAACAAAGAAGTCTCAATGGAATGTAAATTGAGATGAAATCTCTCATAAAGGCTGTATCCTTAGGTTAAGGATAAATCAACTACATAATTATGTGTGACAAATATAAATACACTAAATATGATTGCATATTCAGTGTAAAACAATCAAAGGATATTCACACATATTCTTTTAAAATCAACACCAATGAATTGGATGTTTAACTCAACAAATCAAGATTGAGTAAAAATTACTCTTATCAAGTTCATACCGATGACTTGAGAATTTATAAAAATATTTATTATGTGTATAAAAAGTATATCAATAGAAATGGGATTGGAAATTATGACATAATAAAAGGAATAGTGATTCCACACATAATCTTGGAGTAAAATAATTAATGAAGTATGCGTAAAGCCGAATGAATGGAAATTGAAATTTCAAATTCCCTTATCGATTTGGTAACATAAGAAACATACACCCATGAAAGAAAGATAATACAATGATGATGTAAATATCAATAAATTAATGTATATGACACAATGAATATAATCACTGGCAGTACACACACAACATGCAATAAATAAGTGGTGAACAATGGAAATCTCACGAAATTAAAAGTGAGCAAAGAAACCCCTTACTTTGTAATTTTTCCTTGGTAGATGGTAGGTTAACCTCCATTATAATAGTGAAATAATTTTTATTTAATTATAAATGAATCATTTACATTAATATGATACATATATGATGTTTTAACATTTATTTGTTAATAATATCTTAGTATTACCGTCGTTTTGAGTGTTAACGGATTCGTTTTCCATTATATTATTTGTTATGCAAGCCATATTTGTTATAGATGGGATGTATATTATTCATATCAATAACAATATCATGTCTCTAAAAATTATTTTTATCCATCAAATGAAATTTAGTCTTGAATGGATATGATGGGGAATGAATCTCATCGTGTTCGTGGAGACGGTAATCCGTACGTACGCACGAGCGACAATATTATTATTTTGATATTAAAATAATATATAATTGGATGGTATATCATATATACAGAATCATTATCATGATATATTTATTATTTACATGAACTAAACATCATTATTATACCCATCCAAATAATAATATATTGAATAACAATTACACCATGACGTGGAGACCGTAGGCCGTACGTACGCACGTATGGTGACATGTCATTCAAAGGATGAATAAAATACTGAATATAGTTGTACCATATTTATAATAAAATTACAGTATATAAAAGATACTGGATTAATTATTTTAGAATGTAAATAACAAAGAAAGAATAAGTGGAAGAAGAAAGGAACTTGAAAGAGGGTGGTGAAATCATTACCTCTTCTTCTGGTTCTTCATTTTGATTTGATCAAAAGGTCTCCTTAGGTTGGCTTTTTGATCAAACTATGGCCTCTATGTTGAAGTGAGGGAAGTTTATAGAATATTTGGTCAGGGGTTGGCCGAGCCAAAAGGCTTTGAAGGTGTGAATAATTGTTTAGAAGTGGTGTCCTTTTATAAGGGGGGAAATGGGCTCTTTAGGACAAACTTAAAGTATTATTTTATAATAAATTCATATTCGGTTTCTAATGGATCCAAAGTGGATTATTCAAAGTCTATGGTTTTTATGGGTCGAAATCCTTTCAACCAATATATTTTAGATAGGTTTGGTTCATTATATTAACCTTATCTTTTAGTTTTAACTATTAGTTAATTAGTTTGACATTTACCTTTTCACTTTGTATTTTATATTTTATAGTTAATAAAATTACTATATACATCCAAGAGACCCCCAAGTGGTCCATTAATTATTCATCTATCATGATATAAGCACTTTTCCCGATCCTTAGATTTTTAGGAATATAATATCAATTAATAATATAATATTTGTTTTAAAAACTCATTTATGTCAATTTTGAAACTATTTAATAATTGATTTTTGTTAATGTCATAACAACGTTATTAATTAGAACCAAATTTATTTAATAAATAAAAACATGTCATATTAACTAATAAAATTCGTTTATGGAATCAAAAATTTAAAATTATATTGATTTTAACATTTAAAATACCAATTATTTGATTTATTCATTAAGAAGGAAAATACTGCATCATTATTGTGTCATAAATACATTTAATTATTCAATGTCTAAAAATTATAAATAAAATACCATTATGTAAGAAATATTTTTAGATTTCTAATGAATATTTATAGTCTAAAATATGACATACATAACCCATTGTAATTTTTTTTTCTAAATGATATATGCTTATGTCATTTTTGTATTTACTTTTACTTAATTAATATAAAGTGTCATTATCACTTACTAGTAGATCCATGGGGTCCCAAAATCGACCCAAACATGCCCATGGCCGGACATGTATCAACCAATAGGGTTAGGACACGATTTAGGGTAAATTATTATTATTATTATATTATTTTTTTACCCTTATTTACCGGATTTACCCTTTAACCATGGCAAATAAAATATTTACTGAAGTAATTATTCAAAATGTCTAAAAATAAGTGTTACCTATATACATAATTTGGACATCCTGATTCCAAATATTTAATCCATTTTTCCAAATTCGAAACACAGAAGTGGCAGAAGTTAACTTAAAATTAATTCTCACTGTCAAAACAAAATGAGTGTTTTTAAGAAATATTAACTATCAAAAGATTGACACCTATTTATGTCTGTTTTAAATGTGAAATTACGTCCAATGACCAAAATTGTATTGAATTGTAAAAATATATTCAAAATAAACTTTTAAACTACTCAAATTCATAATTTATCACTATTAATTATTTCGATTAAAAAAGATGTTTTTAATTAAAATTTAGTAATTTTCCCTATTCATCAAAATATGAAAGTTATCTGAAAAGTACTGAAATTTCACCCTAGGCTAATTTCAATATTTCAAATCAAAAAATGATTCCCATTTTGAATGATAAAATGTATAAAATTTCAAAAAGTGTGTATTACTATTCATAATGGCTAGTTTTATTAGTTATGGTGTGTGTTAGAACTTGAAGTTGTGTACAACACACGCTACTGTATTTTTCAGCGAGAAGCGTACCGTGGAAGCTTGGGGTGTTACAGAAATTATTAAGATAATAATTTATTACAATGTTCGCTAGAACTATAAATATAATGTGTGCATTAGTTAATCTAGAGGTCAATACAATAAACTCCTAATATACATACCTCTATTTAAATGAAATCATTAGAATATCTTTCTTACTCCCAATTTATTTTACACAAGATGAAGATCAATCATTTTGAAATATTGGTCTTTTAAAAGTAGATCAAACAAGTCATAAATTTGATGTGGATGATGTAACGCCCCGACCCCAGTTGCCTAGAGTCGGTGCATTATTACATAACATTGGCATGATCACAAGAAAGATCAAATCTCGAAAGACCGATTGGTTTAGTAGCCTTGGAAACACTAGATATATTCATAAGTTTTACATTACATAATAAAATGAAAAACTACTACAACAACATAATGTTTCCACAGTCCACACTATAATCCCCTCATAATATCCCTGCAGGTCATTCATAACTTACATCTTCACTTCCTGGGAAAAATAAAACATAGAAAAGGGGTGAGCTCAAATGCCCAGTAAGGATAACAATATAGCGGAAACTTTTATAAATAAGAATAAACTTTTAAGGCAATGTATAACTAAAACAAAATCCTTTCAAATATGAACTTTCAACATGGTATGGCATAAATAAAATGAAATAATTCCATTTACTTATTCACATGGATATTCTACTAATCGAATAATCACATGCAAAAATCAATAACCACTTTCATAATGTTAGAATGCATATTTCCAGACTATCATAACCACATAGTCAAGGCCTCGTGCCAAGACTACAAATAAGATTTTGTCAAGGCCTTGTGCCAAGACACTAGTTTGTCTCATGAGACCTACCGATGCATCGAGGAGCTATAGCGGGCTCCACCCGTCACATATTAAGTCCAATGCATTCCCATATGAAAAGGTTTAAACATAACACAAACATTCATATTAAAACTAGCATATGAAATGTCAATAATTTCACCATAAACTATGAATGGTATAAAAATAGCACATCCACAGTCAAAAATATCACAAAACCTTCAATACAATATAGAAGTTTTGTATCATAATAAATCAACTTCAAATAATATTAAAATCCATCAAAGGATGTTGACATAGATGAAATCAAAATTCTTTTTAAAGAAATATCTCCTTTTATTTTGAAATAATTTAAGATCCATATAAAATAAAACATTTTCTTTGAAAATATTCTTATAAGCTTGTAAGGGAAGCTTTGAAGATTTTATAACGGCGGAAAATAGCCGCACCCGCCGTATAAGTTAAAAAAAACATTCTTACCTTAATTCTGTCGAAAAGGTTAAAAAGGACCTTGTTTTGAAAACGACCGAAATATTCCTTTATAAACCACTTATAAAAGTCAAAAAGGGTATAAATGACTTTAACTCATATTCTAGTAAATAGTAAAAATGTTTTGAAATGCATTTTTAAGAAACATGGATGTGGATGATAAAGAGATCCCAGTAGATTATTACGTATAAACAACCTTGGATAATGA
The DNA here is from genome assembly GCA_963277665.1 of Viscum album. Taxonomy (NCBI): domain Eukaryota; kingdom Viridiplantae; phylum Streptophyta; class Magnoliopsida; order Santalales; family Viscaceae; genus Viscum; species Viscum album. The sequence continues at coordinate 1,721,862,967 of OY728141.1, forward strand.
AGAGGTTGTAAAGTAAACCCTTACCTTGTACTTTTCCTTGGTTGGGGTAGGTTAAACTCCTGTATAATGGTGAAATAGTTTTTATTAAATTATACAAGAATCATATATAATAATATGATATCATATATGATCTTTTAACATTGATTTGTTAATAATATCTTAGAATTATCGTCGTTTCAGGTGATAATCGATTCGTTCTTCTTAAATGTTTGGTTACGTAAGACATGTTTGTAATGGATAGATTAAATCTTATTCATAATCAGAATTATATTAACATTATTTTTAACCCTAAAATGAGAATAAGACTTGAATGGATACGATGGAGGATGGATATCACCGCGTTCGTGGAGACGGTAGTCCGTACGTACGCACGAACGCTACTTCCATTTAATTTTTATTTTAAAAGAATTGAATCCAAATGATACATAGGTATATTACTATTCCAGTATAATATAATATTTTATATATGTTACTTATGTTCATTAACACCATCCTTTATACGTTCCATGTGTGGTATGAACGAGTCATATAATTTTAAGGGGGCGGTAGTCCGCACTTCCTCAAATGAAATTATCGTATGTATATACAACATGAAACGAATAATGGTATGAAATAAAATGGAATTACAGAAGCTTATATATAAAATATATATAATTAATATCATATTTAATTACAGTGCCATCATAATGGCCACCATGAGAGGCGGTAAGATGTATTTGAACAATCATCGTTTCGTGAGGCGTTAGTTTGCCATCCACAGAAACATTATGTTCATCATCCATTAGATGGAGTTGTGTGTATGTGTAGTTTGAATCATTCTTATAACAACATCCTAGTATATTGAGGATACTGGTGTTGTTACAAAAGAAAGGAAATAAAAAGATTTTGGGGGTTGGAGAAGCAAAATAAAGGAAAATAATTTAAGAGAAATCGTTACCTTTAATTTAGGTAACTCACTTTGGTTGGAACCAAAGGACTTCTTGAAATGATTTCTGCCTAAGGGGAAGCTTCAAGGAGGAGGAGAGGGATGTGGGGAGCTTAGTTGGGCAGAGTTTGGACGAGCCAAGTGGCTTGAGAGGTGTGAGGAATGAGTAGAAGTGGTCTCCTTTTATAAGGGAGAAGAGGGGCTCTTTAGGAAAGAGTGAAAGTATTACTTTATAATATATTTATATTCGGTTTATAATGGTCCAAAAATAATTTATGTAGAAGATAAGATGACTAATATTCTAAATAACATCAACCAATAAGAATTGGACAGGTTTTAGATAATATTTTAATCATTATAATCTTATTTATTTAAATGATTTATTAATGAGGTAAACATTGCATCATTATTGTGTCATTAATAATTTATATTATTTGATGTCTAAAAATTATAAATAAAATATAATTATGTATGAAATCTTTTTATCTTTCTAATGAATATTTATAATCGAAAATCCAACATGTATTACCCTATGTAAAAATTGTTCTTCTAAAAGATGTAAGCTTATGCCATTTTTATTTTTATTTTAACTTTATTAATATAAAGTGTCATTATCATTTACAAGTGGATCCATGGGGTCCCAAAATAGACCCAAAGATGCCCATTGTCGACCATGTATCAACCAATAGGGTTAAGACACGTTTTAGGGTAATTTAGTATTATTATAATATTATTTTTTAACCCTTATTTACCGGATTTACCCTTAACCATGGAAAATAAAATATTTACCACAGTAATTATTCAAAATGTCTAAAAATAAAAGTTACCTATTTACACAATTTGGACATCCTGATTCCAAATATGGAATCCATTTTTCTAAATTCAAAACACAGAAGTGACAGAAATTAATTTAAAATTAATTCCCGCTGTCAAAACAAAAAGCGTGTTTTTAAGAGGTAATAACTATCAAAAGATTGACACTTGTTTATGTTCGGTTTAATTGTAAAATTATGTCCAATGACCAACATTATATTAAATGGTAAAAATATATTCTAAATATACTTTAAAACCACTCAAATTCACAATTTATCACTATTAATTATTTTGATTAAAAAAGTTGTTTTTAATTAAAATTTAGTAATTTTCACTATTCATCAAAATATTAAAGTTATCCAAAAAGTACCAAAATTTCACCCTAGGCTAATTTCAATATTCAGAATCCAAAAATGAAGTCCATTTTGAAATATAAAATATATATGATTTAAAAAATTAGGTATTACTATTCACAACGGCTATTTTAATTAGTTGTGGTGTGTGTTAGAACTCGAGGTTGCGTACAACACACGCTATCGCATTATTCGAAGGGAAACGTACCGTGGAAGCTTGGGGTGTTACAGATGAAGTGTTTTAGTATTATTATAAAATTTATTTGGAGGAAATGTTTTAGTATTATTATGAAATTTATGAGACACATAGTTATTATTAACAAAAGGACAAGTGATCCCCTAGGAGAAACACTAGGGAAAAGGAATCCCTTATTCATCAGCTATTTTATTTTATTCAATTGTTCAACTAATTGTAATTTGGTCATTATGTGGGGATTATAATATATATGTTGTACATTTAGGATGAGTTAAATAAAAAATTAAAAAAAATATTAATATGTATATCAATAATACTATATTCATGTTTCCATTATAATGGTTGTGTTTTCCCATATTCTCCAAGAAATTCATTATGGTGAGATACATGATGTAGATCTATACATGATACATACAAAGAACCAGACATTTCTTACATAAATAATACATCATACGGTCTTAATATTCATTATATATCAATACTATCCAATCTAAAACCATAAATATTTAATAAATTTGGAAACAAGTAGAAATAAACAATCAATACATAAAATATCTACATTATTTCCCATCTAGGTCTTCACAACATGTACCCTTTTAGAAATATCTTCCTCAAAACCTTTCTTCATAAACTAGGGATAATAAATAGAAGAAATGGTAAAATCATCTGATCAATAATGGTAAACATAAGAGATATCAAGAAGTAATCATATCTAAGTAGAAGATAAGAACTAGGGTATAATAACCTGATCAATAATTACAATAATCATATCAAATCAGTCAATTATCCTAAAAATTGAGTCATGAAATAAGTTTTTGTATTTAAAATACAAATGAAATAAAGGTATTTGATCATAAATAATAAATCATGATCATTGAGAACATATCATAACAATAAATAATGAGTTTGAAAAATTCACATAATTATAAGATATAAATTATTTAATAATGTTTCACAACAAAAAAATCATTGTGGAGAAATTAAAATAATATAAATGACTACCTGATCATTTCAAACAAAATCTTAGGATTAACATTCATCTAGTTAACTCTTCAATTTCGTATATGATTATTAATTCCATTACATTATAGGATTTTATTAATTCCTCTATATTTAGAAAATGAATTGGGGGTCTCTAATGGACTCACCCACACATGGTTTACAACATAAAAAATTGTACCTTGCTTATAATGGAATCATCTTTCACCACATCCAAATCCATTCATATATATTCTAGAAAATCTTGAAAGCAATTATATTCAGATTTAATCTTAACCCATGAAAATAAAATTGGTTTATTAAACATTTCATCATCATAAATATATACCATAAAAAGAAACAATAAATATGGTAAAATTGAAAAATATCCCTAGTAATGAATATGAAATAATGATGTATGTTGATATAGATAATAAATAAATTTAAAATATCCCGGGAACATTTATTAATGATAACACCATTTTAATTTTTAAATCAAAATTTTAAAATATAAAAATATCCAAAATGGTAAGGGAATTTTTTTATTGAAAATAAAAAGGGAATCATATAAATAATTCTTCAAGGAAATGTGTATTAATGATTTTAGTGAAATCTATTCATGCGGTGTCAGTTTAAATAAAAATTCATTTCACATTTTCTATAAAAAGATAAAAGTACATAATTTTGAAAATGATAGAAAGATTATATTAAAAAGATTATATTAAGTCAAACATGGGTAAATATTAAATTCAAACATATTTTGACATATTTAAAATATTATTGAAATCATTTTAAAAAAATATAGTCATGGGAAAAAGGATTGTTGATTGAGGTGATAATCAAGTCCAGTTTAACTTAAAAGAATTACTTCAGTCACTTGAGATATTAATTAGAGTAAAATAAAATGGAAGCAGAAAGGATACATAAAAAACTAGAGTGTTAGAATGTAAATAATTTTTTTGAGAAATTGAATATATAATTTTCTTAGAAGAAATTTATGCATAATCAATCTTGAAAAAAATACATTGTAACATAAAACCCCTAAATCATTCCAAAATTTCATTTTTAGAGTTATAAACTCCTATATAATAAATTTAAATTTATTATACTTATATATAAGAACCATTTTAATAGATATAATATCTTAAATTGTTTATGTAGAAATTATTATCACTTGTTCATTAATTATGTTTCATTATCATCATTATTTTGATTATTAATAGCTTCATTTTCCTCATCAGTTTTCATTTGAAAATCAATGTACGCACTCTATAATAATTATTTCTTCTTCCACATAACGTTTTTAAATATATAAATATATTATATTTTAATTATAAAAATATTTATAATCATTCATATAATGCGGTGAGGAAAATGAATTACATCACTATGTGGAGATGGTAGTACATACATATACACGAGTGCCATTTTCTTTTTTAATGGATGGAAGAAAAGAAATGAAACTATAAAATCAAAATAAAAAATCACTATTTTAATATATATATATATATATCATAATAACAATCAATGAATTAGGGTGGTGGAATATGATTCTTATCACCATGTAGAGATGATACTCCACATGCACGCATGAATAATACATTCACCACCAATTTGGATTATAATAGGAGGCGTATGGTTGTTTTATCATTATAAAAAGATATAATTATTTTTATTATATATGATCCATCATATATTTATGGATACATGATGTTTAGATGATGTATATGAAGACATAAAATTGAAAGAGCCTTGTTAAGATATATACCTCTTCTTTGAGAGACCTCTTTTGACTTATACCTCATGCCATGAAGAATTAGCCATAGGAGAAAATAAAAATATCCAATATGATGTAAAAGATTATAGTATGGTTTTTTGAGTAGGTATTATTTGAACTAGATGGATGAAATGGTATGATTATGGTAGGAGAAGATGTTTACTTTTAGAACTATGTGGAGACACACACATTGAATTTATGAAATGATTACAATGATAAAAAGTTACATTGATTTGAAAGTGTTTCAATATAGAAATGGATTGTATTTGAGGAAAAAAATAATGAATATTAAAGAAAATTTAACTATTAGTAGAAATCGTACTATTTTTTCATGGTTTAACCCCAATAGTAAACCCATTTTAACATCAAATATGGTCACAAAATTTTAATATTGTTGCAATTCACTATGAAAAAAATTTAAGTTCTCGATAATAAATTATAATATTTATGATGATTTTTAATATTGATTACATTTTATTGGATTAAATTTCTATACATAATTGAATTTAGATTCAAATATGAATGAAAAACCCAATGAAAACCCTTTTTAGGAAAATGAATTATTAAGCATATTAAAAAACTTACTTCTATTTCATTGATTATAAAATCCATAAAATGACATTTAAAACATATTATTGCAAATATTGTCTTTAATTTCATTATAAAATTTAAAAAAATTATATTTTTAATATTATTATATTAAAAATGAATTATATGCAGAAAAATAATTTTTAGGTAAATATGTTCTTAACCTAAAAATGAATAAATAAAAAATATATTTATATTTAATATTATTATTTAATTAATTAAATTATTTATAATTAATGGAAAATTATGTTACCTTAATATCTAATTAAACATAAAATGGAAGAATTACATTAAATGAAATTATAATTTTTAACATAAATTGATATTTTTAACTATCTAGTGATTAATCAATCCTTTTAGAAAAATGAAAAACATTCACACTTATATAATATTGAAATTAATATTTCCAAAATTTTATTCATTTTCTCAAATAAATTTTTTAAAATGGTAGAAATTAATTATACCAATCATTTATAAAAATAATATAAAATCATTTTTAAAGGAAATATATTTTTGAACCGTAAAATGAAAATACTGATAATTGTGTTTGTATATATATTTTTGATTAATAAATACATTTAGACTTTTTAAAACCTTTATAAATATTTCTCATAATGTGATTATCATTATTCATACCAACAAATTTTATGGGAAATTTATAACTACATATCATATCAAGGTTCATATATTGTTGTTGTCGCATGTAAAGAAATCTATCTAATACTGTATGTTTAGTTTAAAAGAAAAAACATATAAAATCATTGTGTGTGACATTATAAAAATATAAAAAAAATTTAACAATAAAATTAAATCAATATAATACAAATAAATTACGATATTTTTGATTATTTACATACTTAGGTTCCCATGTTGTTTCCTTGAATTTATGCTTCCTCCAATGAAATTTAATAAGGCGAGTAGTGTTGTTCCATAGAAATATATCTCTATAATAAAAGATTTATAATTATTTAATTTTATCGGAAATAAAATTATAAATTAGTAAAACCCTTGAGATTAGTAGATATAAAGAATCAGGAATCTACTTCATTTGGAAATTTTCAAGGAATACATCATTAAACATTAGAGATATTCAGGGAGAGTGTCATGTGATAAATAAATACCCCAATCCCATGAAGAATCTAAAAAGGAAAAATATACTTAGGGATTAAATTTATATTTAATAAAAATCCCATAACCTTATCTAATAGAGATATTGAAAGGAATATATTCTCATCAATATCAAATTCTAGATATCACTTATGATTATAAGAGTATTTCTTCAATCAACATGGTGTTTCCTTATTGCACTAATGGATGTACATAACCATATAATATCTTTACTCAGTAAGATAAGGTTATTGTATCTTTCATTATCTAACTTAATTATAGAATATCCAATATATATACTTTTTTCTTTTGAGTTTTTATGAGGAGCTCTTTGAATTATCGAGTGAAAGATATTGTTGTAAAAAAAAGTCAACTATAAGAAAGTGTTGATCCTAACCACATTTTAAATTTAGATAAATGGATCTCAACATATAAAAAAGGTTTTGAATTATCCTCCTATAATAATCATATGTTTGGTAATGATAATCAATACTAAAACATATATATATATATATCTAGATATTCTAGAATACTTCTCTAGAACATCAATATTATACTAAGATCCTAATTAGCTACATTATAATGTGGTACACAATGAAATTTTACCACTTTCGTATTATATATATTATAATTATGATAAAGAGGGGAATATTAATTGATTGTAATGATGTGTTTTATATTCTTATCGATATCATATATAACTTGAATAAAATTATTTCCTTCTGTTTTTTTGTGGAGTTTGTTGAAGAAATCCTTGGTGATGTTTTCTCATTTCCCTTCTGGTATGAATAATGGTTGTAATAACCATATCAAATTCATTCACCCTACTTTAATATTATAACATTTTAGAAACTGAGATAAATACAATATGATATCTCTCTTAATTTTTTCCTTGAAGAAAAACTCATTATACACCTTTTCATACTTCTAGGATGAATATAGAATAATGAGATATGAGATTCTTCTAATTGTACAGTCTTGATGTCTAGTATTAATGTAACACATACTAGGTTCTTGAACCATATCACTCCATAAAAATAATGTATGTACATTTGATGAAATATAACAATATTTTTTTATCTCCACATACTCTCTCTATGTGTCATTAATCTTCACATGGATAGATGGTTGAACACTCACTTAAGAAAGAAGATATTTTATCCTTTCATCAGGATTTCATAGTATTTTTATTGAAAATAAACAGATATTTTAACATTTAAGATCCTCATCATTGATATACTAGAATAATTCCTTTAAATAAATAATTAACCACTTTTTTCACTTAGCAAGGGTGGTAATTTATTTAGTTGTAATAATCATTAATCCATTCAACCATATTCTTTGGTTCATATTCAACTTATTCTGGTTGAATATATAGTTTATGAATTTAATATAAGTATACATCACAAATTTATCAATAATGAAAATTACTCCATATATTTTGGAAAATGATAATTGATTCTAGCACCAAATCATGAGTCATGTAATATTAATCATTAACCATCATTTGGAATGTGGCACAAGATATCACTAAATAATTCTGCTTAAGAACACTTCTCATTGATTTAATAAATGAATCAAATTAAATCAAAAAACATTTTGCACAATAGTATAGAGAGAGGATCATTTCATTGACCAGATTTCACTCTAGTTGTAATAAATTTTATTCAAATTCTTCAATCTAATTAATATTAACTTCATTTACAGTTAACATATAGATTGGATCACATATATTTGATAAATAATTCACAATGCTTTAATAATATATATTTTATCTATGAAAACTATACATATCATTTAGAGTGGATAGTCATAGAAAATGATCTATAACATCAATCTTTGAGACATCCATCAATATAACCTCTCATAACAATGTATGAAAAAATGAAACTTTCATTATCTAAAATTTACACTTGGTGAATCTTAAATACAGGTTTTCCATCCTCTAGGTCTTCAGTACAATCCTCAAGTGATCATCATGCACTTAAATACTATTAGAATATAAAATAATATCATTTATAAATACTACCAAAAAAATTTAATACGTTAATATATATAGAATATATTCCAAAAATTTATGATGATAGGGAGGGAACTAATTAGAGAGAATAACATCCATATAAATTCATATATTCCATAAAAAAAATCAGAATTTACTCTTGGGCATGTCTACCATTTTGTCCCTCAATCTATATTATCTAGATCAAAGATCATTGATGAAAAAAATATTGATATCCTTATAATTTATTGAAAAAACATCAATATGTGATAGAGGATGATTATTCTTGATTTATGAATTGTTATATCCTCTATAATCAAAGCATTGTTGGAATGATCAGACATTCTTATAAAAAAAGAATAGGTTCACCACATGGTGACACACATGGATAAATGAATCCCTTCATAATATTAAACTTTATTATTTTATTTTGTTCTTACATCACACTTGGGGATATTTTTTATAAGGCTTCTGAAATAGGTGCAGAATTGGGTTTGAATTATATGAAAAAAATACTTCAAAATTTTAATGAATAAACAGAAACACCTCTAGAAAGATCTAAATAAACTACCATACAATAGGCATATCATTGATATATAATTTCTACTAAATGATATGATATAAAATATCACATTAAATAGTAATTAATATCCACAAAACATAAGTACATTTTATTAGATGTTCATATTTATGCCTACATATATAGATGATAATATGTTGGTTCAAAATATAAAATGTTACTTTCCTTTCTCAAAATTTGATATGGTTTTTATGTAAATAATTCCAATCCATACCCAAAATCACATAAAATTTAACTAAGTGATGAAATAAATATTTTCATGAAGTTCATTACCACAAAATTAATTTGGGGAAGAATCATAGAAAATAGATGAGATCATTATACTTTTATAAGTTTTTATTTGTACATAAATATCTAATATTTTAGGGGTAAATTTTATACTTTTAAAAAATTGGTAAGATATATAAAAGAGTAGTTTGAATTAGAATGAAAAAATATATCAGGAATTTTAGTATTGATTACATGTGTAACTTTCACAACTTTGTTATCATTCCTAACCAAAAAAATAATTATTTGATAAGATTTCAATTTGTCTCTTGGATTAAAAAGATTATAACATCAATCGTCATCATTAACACATTAATTTTAGAACTAGATATAATAATGCATATTCTCCATAAATTATTAATATTAGACAGTGGGTTATGCATTATAATGAGTTTTTTCATCAAATTAATCATTGATCAGATTCTTCACATAAATTTAAATCCCTTTCTATTGAAAATGTTCATTTAGAGACAATAAGAATTTAATAGTATTCTTAAGGAAATTTACTCCATGTTTCTTTCTACGCATTTTTAATAATGGAAGCTCATATATTTTCCTCCGTGTTTCCATTTAAATTCTAGTGATTTATATATTTATTTTTTATCCAAACATTTAGATTGATGATTGAATCTAATCTATATCTCTAACATCATAACACATCGAATGGTTTATTCTTAGCTACCAAAGTTACGTATGATTAACGCATTTAACTGATATAGTTTCAAACCATAGATGAAAAAATAAATTTTACCTTCCATATTAATGTTAATACCAAAACAACACCTTGAATTTATTGAAATTTTTTTACTTATAACTTCCAAAAGATTTTTCGTCCTTTTATATTAGCTCATTGAATTCCATCTTGACTTTCATAACAATAATATAGGGAAATTAATTATTGGAAAATAAGAACCTAATCAAAGCCTACTATATTGAGTTAATATCTTCCCATTTCCTAATATTATTCACAAGAGTTCACTACTGATCTTCTTCACATTAAATATGGTAAACAATAAAAGATAACCATTTCATTTTCATAGCATTAGGGAATAGAAAATACATATTTAGTGGTTCTGATTTATTACACAACATTTAGTGGATTAAATAATCCTCAATAATTAGGTGTTTCCTCATGAAGGAATAACCAAAAAATTGTTCCCTCCTTTTCTTAACTTTAGTTGTCCAACATGATTCATTGAATGAGAATGTTTCTTAAGTATAACAGTAAGATTATAAATTCTAGCACCCATAAAATTAATTTTTCTATGGAATAAAATCATGACATTTTATATCATATAATTTGTTAATGTGGTTAATTATTATTATATCCATTAACTGTAACAACCCCAAAACTAGTATCCAAGATTGGGTGGTTACATTATTACAGTGGTGCTGGATAAAAGCGGCCACAACCCAATTGACCAAATAATTTAGTTGTGACATTAAACAAGAATCATGTTTTGTCATTCATTTCATATAAAAACATAAAATAAAAAATATTAATTTTCCAATGAAAATAATTATTTAATTTAGAATATCCTTCCATATTTATAATAATACACTTCATAGAATCATGAGGAAAACAAAACAAATAGCGATCTTAGATCATCAATAATAGTTGTTTACAACATAATAAATCCTGTTTAAATACTGAAAATCATTATAGAAATGTAAATAGATAAACATTTTATTTCTTCAATAAGAAGAGAATGGAATACATCCATTGATAATATCATTGTTTTAATATCATGAATTGTAATAAATGAAATCTCAATAATGAAAATTATTAATACTGTATGTCACGATTTCAGACATCATGATATATTTAATACTAAGGCATTTTACCAAGATAGCATAAAATATGGATTGGAATATACCTAATAGACATTTAAAAAATGATATCCTATTGCGTTATCTCATGAGACCTATTGATACTTTGAGGAACTTCATCATTCTATTTTTCACTAGTCACTTCATGTCCAATGCATGAATCATATATTGAATGATCAATTTAACTCATAACCAATATTCCCCATCAATAAATGTTAATATATAGTATAGAATATATAGTACCAATATATATTTTTTCACTAAAATAACATTAGAAATATAATAAATTAGGTATAAATTGTATGGCATTTAGGAAATAATCATATGCATGACATAATGTAGGTCGAAGGCTGATCATCATTGCTATTTCTGAAGCTACTTTCATTCAGAAGGTGTAGTTCAATTATACAGTGAACGAATTTATTATTGTATGGAGACTGTGGATTGAATCCATTTTTTACCATCTTTTATTCACTTTTTTAGTTTTCTAGAAATCTTCGTTCTCTAGCTGGATTAATGTTAATGTGGATGGTGAATCTAATTGAAATCTAATCCCTATAGGATCTTGCTCCATCTTCCAAGATCATATTGGTCAGATCCTTGAGTGCTTCTTTGTAAGCTATGGTATTTCTTTATATCTTGATGCTGAATTGATGATTTTTATTCATGTTATTTCCTTCACAAAGCATCAGGGTTGAAAAAACATATAGACTGAATGTGATTCAACTACCATTGTACCTGTAATTTAGAATAGTGTGATTCAACTAGCCTGGTCGATTACCACACACTAGATGGATTGTATCCATTTTCTCCATGACAACAACCATATTACTACTGATATCTATCATTAATTAAATACGGTTAAGTATGGACTTTCCAATAAATGAGTATTTTAGAATATTAGTTGGCCTGATGACATCCTAGACGATTTCCTCCCACTCTATTATAAAGATTGTAATTTGAACCAATCTCTTAGAATCATGAAATCTCTTTTTATTTAAAAAATTGTTCTTTGGTATTTTGTCCAAGGCATCACATTATTTAAAAAAAATAGATATTTAAGGTAAATTTAATTTCCAATAATAAAAAAATGTGAAATTTTTAATAAAATTTTAACAACCAAGAAATTAATAATAGATAAAGATGAACATCAATTCAAAAAAATATTGGTTTGGTAATAAAATAATCTCCATTGGATAAATAATGAATAATGTATAAAAATATTAATATAATATTTCATTAATGATGTATCTTCATAAAACCATTGAAAACTCATAAAATATTCAAATAGAGTAAAATAGTTATGGTAGTGGGAATCCAATAATTGCTTTTATATTAAAAACATTCATTTGGACCTTTCATAATGAAATCCAGATATAAAACTTTAATAAATCATCAGAAATATTACACTAAAACATTTTATAATTTCAAAGATAATTGAAAAATTCTGTTGAGTAAGTTAAAAATCCATTTTGAAATGAATTTTCAAAATATAGGCATGGAATAAAAATGTACCTCATTAAAAAGTAAAAAAACATCAGGATTTATTTCAATTTATTCAGTGCATGACTATATTTTTAATGAGATTTAATGTTGTAATAAAATATATAAAATCATAAATATTTAAACGATAACATAAATGTTGGATGTCATTATTGATAAATTATATTATTCCTTTAATGAAAAAAGATGAAATATACAAAAAATATATTCTAAAATATATTTATACAACTTTGGTGACTATTAAAATAAAACCCATTGAAAAGTAACGTGAATTGAATCATTAATAATAATTTATAAATTTATATTGACATTGTATACATAAAATGGGTGGTGTATACACCACTTAAATTTATATAGGTTCATGATATTAAGTATGGTTCGTTGGAGTGGAAATTGAGAGGAAATCAATGAAAAAGATCGTATCATTGAAAAGAGAATTTATCTATGAACTGATTATGTGTAAAAAATCTAAAAATAAGTGGAAATAAAAAAATTCCAATCATATTATTTTTTCAATCATAAACATAGAATAAAATTTTCATTGAAAGTAGAAGTATATCCAAATGAATTGAAATTGGCTTATGAAACTCCACATAACTTGGTAATATTCAAGTCAAACACCCTTAGATGAGATAATTTTAATTTACAATTGAAATACCATTATACAAGAAAGGTTTAGGAAATTAAATTTAAAAATGGAAAAAATTAAAACCTTATAAAAGAAATTATGCGCACAATAATAAAATATTCCCCAATAAATAGAAATTAATAATAAATCCCTTATCATAAGTTTTATATGCCTCGTATGTGACATTAAGTTCCAATATATTTAATTTAAATTCTTATTGAAACATATAATATCCTTATAAATATCAATAAAATAATTTATAATCCATTTATATCATTTTATCTATTGATTGTTAATAATATTTTATTACTAACATTATCTATGTGTTAACTGCTTCATTTTTCATGTCTGTTTTGATTTTATAGTCTTGGTATTTGATACATCGTAATGGTTCCATAATATCCAAAATCTTATTAAGGATATAAATATCATATATATTAAATATCTAAATATATTGAGTCATATACTAAATATTGAGATAGAAAAATTAATTTGACTGTTCATAGAGATGGCAAGTCATACGTATGCATGAATGATGTTTCACTTTTTTATGGATGGAAAAAATAATGTTAAATAATAATTATCATTTTCAAGGTCATTTTTATGTAATATATATCATATATATTCATTGAATATTTCCTTGTTTATATTAATATGAGGAGGAAATGAATAACACATCAAATTTATTTGTGAAGGTTGTTGTCCACACGCACACAGGAGAAACGTTATCATATTCCAACAAAATGTAAGGATAGAATTTAGTTATGATATTATAGTTTTAGAATAATAAATATGTAATAGATATAATATACATTAATTAGTTCCTTATATCTAACCGTTAAATTAAAGTGGTGATGAAAATAATTACATATCAGAAAGGATAGAGTAGGTCGTATATATGCCCAAGAAATGTTGTCACTTTTCATAGGATTTAGAAGATATGTAATAAGTTTTTAGAATAACAATAAAAATATATTAATTTATTTATTAAAATATATTTATTATTTTATTATGGGAAATTTTTTTTGAGGAATTGGATGATGAAATAATCTTGAAAGAGTCGGTAAAGACTACTACCTCTTCCCTAATAGACTTCCTTTAGACTCCTTATTATGGAAACATAAAGTATCTTTAAGAGTACCGACACCTATATATAATGTCTAGGTTTGTTTATAACATAATTGGGATGGTTTTGGTCAAAAACGTTTTTCTAAAAATGGTTTATTGAAAAGAGAGTAGGGGTGTTCTTTTATAATTGAGGGGGGGGGGATTCATTGAATTTCTTAAATTATCGAATTAATATAAATTATATTTCATGTAAATGTCACTAACAATATACATAATTATAATATAATATGAGTATGAGTCAAAATAATTAAATCTATTTTTTGAATATTCTTTGTTAGGTTTTTACTGTTATCTTTTAGTTTTACCAATGTCATCCCTTTTGAAAATTAACATAATATTAATGTGTTCTAAAATTTAAGTGTCATGAATTTTACTATAAGAGGTCAAAGGTACCATAAATGGACAATGTAATACATTTTAATCCATATTTCATTTACATGGTTAATATTTTTTTTTATAAATTTAAAATCATATAATAATTTTTTTATTATATAATATCATTAATTTCATTTTGGGAACTATTTATTTAATTTGAAGTTGAAATCATCATGATTACTACCAAATTAGAATATAACCACTTATATCAATAATTATACTCCTCAAATATCTATAATTTTTTTATAGCCACAACCATGTTAATATTATCATTTAAAAATTGAAATAATTATTTAAATGATTGTTTTTATATTTTTATATGTATTGCATCACAACATCATGAAATTAATGTTTTAGATAATTACAATAATATGAATAACAAAAAATTATGTTATTAACATATCAATAACACGTTCTAAATCATATTTATCATAAATATTAATTCATAATGAATATCTATTTTCATTCATATCATGAACAAATATTTAATAAGTTATTTTGAATTTTCAAACATTGTAAAGCATTTCATAAGCATTTGGATTTGATTTTTTTTATATACATAAAAATTTAGAAAATATAAAAAAATTTATTTATAAACAATATTTACTAAGTATGCTATGAAAATACGTTTCCCTTCACAATTATTATCATTAGGACATAAACTTTTATCCTTCCAATGCTCCCCAAACACTACGTCAGGAATGAAAATTATATCTATCCATATATAAGTTATAATTTGTATGTTTTGATTTCTTTGAAATATATTTTTATAAAATATTCATAAATTAGTTTTTATATGAGTTTCATAATTTTTTATATATTATTTTTGTAAGAACTCGGTTTTTCACTCAGGTATGGATCCTTTATATTTGATTCTAAATCTATACTTTGTAACAAATATGGATG
This sequence comes from Viscum album, assembly GCA_963277665.1. NCBI lineage: Eukaryota > Viridiplantae > Streptophyta > Magnoliopsida > Santalales > Viscaceae > Viscum > Viscum album. Next base: position 1,721,878,920 of record OY728141.1, read on the forward strand.
CATAAGAGGATATAAAAGTTCTCAAGAGTGTTTGGTGAAATTTTAGAGCCCAGAATGCAAATTTTTAAGAAAAAAAGTCTTGGCACAATGTTTATAGTAAACAGTTCATGAATTCTTTATGTTTTAGAAAACTGTTTGGATTGTGTTTTTTCTAATAGAACCACCTCACAGGTTTGGCACATGGACATGTGGCCTAATAGTGAGACCTAATTATGTGAGGGTCCCTTTTTTCTAGGTACCTATGCAGGGTTTGTATATGGTTTTTCAAACCATGTGAATAAACCGTGCACATGGTAAATTTTAGGAAAAATATCTGTTTTATACTTAATGATAAAATTAAACTCCCTCTTTCGTCCCTAATACGAGTTTATGCAGAATTAAACTATTTATTCCACAATTTAGGGATTTTTGAAGATCTAACATTGGAAATAAGAGATCTTATCCATCTAGAAACTAATCGAGCATCCATTTTCCACATTGGAAGTGAAACAATAGGTACTCAATTCCTCTTGATCCAAATTCCTTATCTTTTTCTCTCGACCTACATATTGCTATATGAGCGTTTTTATATTTTTCTTAGATCTAAAATGATCTGATCCAAATCAAGGGACAATATCTTATTAAGAGATTCATACAACTCTAAGAAGTGTGGTCCATAACTCATCCCACATGTTTGATGATTTGGGATTTGCGTGTGGGGACCACCGATGTTATTGGGTTCCATTTATAAAATTTATAATCCAAATTTATAATTATTAGAATCACATGGTCATCCTCTTTCCAAATATGTGATTAATTGTTTGTGGTTATGACCAAAAATCCATCATTTCCATGTTGAAGGTTATGCCCTAATTGTGGTTTAGTGTTTTGACACATTTTAACCATCGTTAATGTGTTCCTTTTCTTGACCACTCTAAGGGTAAGAATTTCTAAATTAATTGGTTTGACTTATATTATGTATTTCATAATAAAACTTACCATATATACATACCCCTTAAGCCGACTAAGGTAAGTGCTTCAATTGATAATTAAATTTGCAATGTTAATTTGAGAGTATATTGAGTATATGACTTTGTCGGATTAAATGTGAATGATTGATAGGATGCATGTCCATTGAACCCCTTACCAAATTAATGGAATATAGAAGAATGAAGATAAATTAAAAAATATGACTGAAACTGAATGAAATAAATGGTTGCAAGCTACGTGGCCTTGTAACACTAATGAAAGGAAAGGATTGAAAAAATAGTTTCTTTTTATTTAACCTTACCACTATATTTAAAGGAATGGATTGAACCAATTAAAATATTACATGACTTCATAATCAAATAGGAATGGCCTGACTGGAGATCTCCTTGGATTCTAATCAGGGAATTACATGAGCCCTCAGGAACCCCATTCCAATTCAATGAAACAACTTGCATTGGTTGATACCCACATAGATACCAATCCTTGTTTGATCTTGGATTCTTGGTATGATATCCTAATATCTTACCATACTATTACAGTATTCCATGTATACACTCCTTGTATCTAGCATTGAAAAGTAGGTTCCATGGTACAACCCATAGGGCCATATCAGTTCTTATCCCCTTCTTACCTTGGACGATCACCTTGCATTTGGTAGCCACTTTATAGTGGAATTCCATGGAATATTCTCCTTATACTACACTCTTACCATATACCAAGATATAGTTACTACTGAGTTTGAAACCCATGAGTTCTATGTTTCATTGTTCATTACCTTTGAACCTTCACTATCTACACCATCTCAAGACTATGTCAGTGTTGGCTATGCCTCATGAAACCTATTAATATGAACCTATAATTGATTAAATAAATATACTAGTTATATTTAGACACCTACTATGGGATGAAGAAGGTACTAGGGTATTTAGTTACATTATAAAACCTTACTTTATAAATGCATGCCTGTAAACTATTACATTTCTATTACATGGGCCAGATGTTATAGAAAATGTTGGTGGTGTCTCTCTGAGATTTATCTGACACCCTCTTTTAGATCCATTTGGTACCCAGAGAACATTGCATGGTATTAGGTGTCAACAAAAGGGAATAATACGAATTCAAACAATTGATTGCTTTATGTCTAGTAGTGAGCTGGATTACAGAGGAAAAAGTTGGAACTGGTGATGCTTCAGATAGTCATTGATTTACTTTATGCATTATGGAACATGTTATGCCTACTGTCTTGTATCCATTTTTTCCATTTTCCAAGTACATGAAATATCATCATCTACTGTTGAATGTTATTATAGTTTTTTTAGTTATTAATATTGTTCACTCTGTTTTCCATTGTTACTTTATGTTTATATATATGGATTTCACTATTTTCCCATGTTTACATTCACCTGTTGTGAAACACTTTGGTAATGAGGGAATAATCTACCCATGGATATACCTAGGACCTTAACCCAAGTTAGAAACCTCTCGCATTTCGATAGATGTGCTTGAGGCCATGTGCCCACCAGGTTTGGGGCACCCCAAAGTGGCATCCAGGTCCGGGACAACAAAAAGTGTTATCATAGGGTGACACACATGTTGTGTGGTGTTATTGAATATTAAGCTAATTGACGATTTATTTCATCCTTAGCCTCATTAGTTGAGGGAAAGAATAATTGCTACGTGTATCATTACAAACACCTATAATTCACATGTCATGCATATTTCCATCCCATATAGATGCATTTCACCTCTTTTCATTACATTATATGATTTTGATTGTTGAGTTTTTTTTGTGATATATTTCGTGTACTTATATTATTTTTTTTCTATTGAATAATTTCTTATCTCAATTAATGAGGTGTATAGGCCCTCATGGGTTGGAATGATTAATTCACCAAATTGAGCCATTATGATTTAAACAAATGGGTACTGTTTTAGGTGATATATCTATGGGAAATGATTCATCGAAAATGGATATCCTTTATTAAGTTAATCATGAATTCTAAAAGGAATTGGTTTCAAATCCTTATCCTACCTTGTCATGTTTATTAAAGGTAAAGGTGTGAAAATTAAAATGAACTAAAAAATGGCAGGAAACTTATACTTGATCACATACCGATACATGGCTGTCTAAGTAGGTAGTCTTGGGTACTATGCCTTTGGTAATGAGTTCTCTTACATTCCCCTTCCAATAGTGATGTTGTCATATGATTCTATTCTTGTTCTGATATCTATTCTTGGAATTTGTAGACCAATGACACCACAATATCCTCATGTCGTTCTCTAGGAAGGTGGATTATCATGCTCTCGACCTGGCAGGCCCATTGCTTCTAGTATAACATCCAAGACGGCCACTTGAGGCACCTCTTGCTGTGCCTGATCTCAACACTGATGACCATGTTCATGATAGTTTCCTACATTTGATGCATTCCATGCATGGTTCTCTACGGCTTGCACCCATAATGGTTGATCTAACTAGGGAATTCTAGCAGCAACATCCTACAACATTTTCAGGGGAGAGTTGTCCGCATGCTGATGAGTCTTGGAAAGAATCCACCCTATCTATCATTTATAATATGGATAATCCTCTAGAGATTATGGCCAAGAATGCCAAATACAAGTTTTAGGATTATTCCAAGTGTTGGCGGGATGTGTTTATCCAGGACAGTCATCATCCAGACATATTATTGGTTGATTTATAGACTTCATTCTATGATAAGTTCTTTCCTCAGATGTTGAGAGCTAACAGATCTAGAGATTACATACATCTTGAGTAGGGTTTAATGTCAGTCATGTAATATTCCACACATTCTACGTAGTTACAACACTTTGAAATGCTCCTTGCCAGAGATGAGATTTTATGTGCTAGACGTATCAAGGATGGGATCCAGTAAGCCATCCATACACAAGTCAATGAATTTAACCTTCCAAATTTTTCTGCAATAGTCAATCAGGATCTTATCACTGAGTGTAACCCGAGTGACAAAAATAGTACCGGGTATAGAGGATCAGTCTTGCATTAGGCCAGTAGTTCATTCAGTGGAAGGAAACGTTCTGTCGGGGATTCTTGTCAGGGAAGCGATAAACAAAGTAACAATTTTGAGAGATCATTGGTGTGTCATTAATGTGGATGATGGGGCCATTCAAGGCCTTAGTGTGATAGAGACCCAAGGTACTTCTAGCCCTGCAGCCATATGGGACATCATCATTGTTTACGTAGGACCTTTCCACCAGCTTCAAGTAGATAATGATTAGCACTAGCTCATCCTTCAAGAGCGAGTTCGTTTATGCCCCGTCAAGAGGGGAGTAAGAATAACACCAATAGGTCTGGCTAAGGAGAATTTTGTGGCCATAGAAGCCAGACCCCTGATCACCAGAAGCACCAACAGAGCAGTTTTGATTATGGTAGCCCATCTTTTTCACATGGATGTGGATCAAGTTAGTTGGATGCACTATAACCAACACATGAGGATTACGCTACGAGACCATCTATAGTACGAGGTAATATTCTAGTATCCTCTACTATAATATCTTATTTATTTGATATAGGTCTTCATACTCTATTATCTCTATACCTATTATGGAAAGTCTCAGACTAGAGATACAATATTACCATGGTGTAATGAACCTAGATACGCCATTAGAGGTTTGAATAGAGGGGATATACTTATATATGGCTATCCCCTTGAGGTATAATGTTACCCTTTCTTATGGAACCTCTTTTTTATCCAGATGATAGGATTCGATGACATTCTTTGGATGGATTGGTTGGTTCCCTATCATGCTTTTGTAGACTTGTATCACTGCAGGGTCCCTTTTAAATCACTAGGTGGTTGCAGTTATCTATATAAGGGTGTGTGGGATGTCCAGGCTAGTATAGATGGACCAGAGCATCATAGGATGGGTGGAGTGACCGTCGAGATTTTAAATCTTTCCATGGAGGATTAGTGTTTACAACGAGGTGACTTACCTCTAGTAGTGAATCATTTGTGGGATTTTCATCCTGATGATTTTTATGGACTACATCATGAGAGAGAGGTTGAGTTTATAATAGAGATTGTTTAAAAAGAAACTATAGTTTACATTCCTCGTTAAAAGATGACACATATAAGGCTTTATGAACTAAATAAGTAGTTGGAGGATTTAGAGGACAAAGGATTTTTATGGACCATACATCCTATTGGGGTTCTCCTTTTCTTTTAATCAAGAAGGAAGATGGAACTTAATGTCCATGCATGGATTATAGAAGGTTGACCCAGATTAAAATCAAGAATCTGAAACCACTACATTGAAAAGATGATATCTTTGACCAGCTCTGAGGTGCAAAGGTCTTCACTAAGATCGAACTGATATCGGGTTTTCATCAGCTGGGAGTCTGACCATTAGACTTACCTCGTACAACATTCCATAGTAGGTATGTTCAGTTTGAGTACCTTTTAATGTTGTTCAGTCTAACGAATGATCCTATGGTTTTCATGTACTTGGTGAATAGGTTTTTTCAACCCTATTTGGTCTCATTTTCTATGGTCTTTGTGGATGACATCTTGGTGTATTCTTTCACTCAGAGAAACCATGCCAAACATCTTGAGATCGATCTGAGTACACTGAGAGGGCATCAACATTATGTCAAGATAGCTATGTACCACTTCTTGATCAATAATGTCCACTTATTGGGTAATATTATCTCTGAAACAAGAATATCTATTGAACGAGAAATGGTTAGTACTATAGTTTATTGGAACCATCCTAAGAAAGTGTTTGATATTAGAAGTTTATTGGGGTTTGATGGATATTATAGGAATATCATACAATATTTCTCATATCTTTATTCATCTCTTACTGGTCTTACAAATAAGTTTTTCATGTTTACAAGGTCAGAAGTAGTTGAGAAATCCTTTCAGGAGCTAAAATGTAGGATTTTATCGACACCTATTCTGATTCTTCCTGATCCATGTATATGTTATATCATCTTTTATTATGTATGAGGAATTAGCCTAGGTGCAATGTTGATTCATTAAGACAATGTAGTTTCAAATGGATCTCAACAGTTGAGGCCTCAAGAAAGGAATTACCCAACTCATGACTTTGATCTAGTAGTAGTTTTCTATGCATTACATTGTTGGGGATATTATCTATTGGGTGACACTTTGTGGTGTACACGGACAACAAGAGCCTCAAATATATCCTTTATCAGTTTGAATTGATCTATAGGGAGTGTACATGTGTTGAATACCTACAATACTTTGATTTTGAGCTTTCCTAAATGCCTGATAAAGGCAATGTGGTTGCTGATGCACTAAGTTGGAAAACTCTAACACTTTCCATACGAGAAGCCAATGATTAATGGAAGTTTATTTCCCTCTTTTCTAAGCTTCATCTGGCATTTTAGGGTTTTCATTAGTTGTATTACCTCTCATTCTTAATAGTTACCTCATCCCACCTTGATAAGGAGAAGAGTAGGCAGTTTTTAGATCATGTAGGTCTGGTTGTCCATAAGAATATATCAGGAGATAACCCGCCTCCAGATCAGTATATGGATAGAGAAGACTTCATGTGTCGATGTGGAAATATTAGGGTTCCTAGATATACGATAGAGGAGTTGAGGAAGGAGTACCATTCTTATATGTGGTCAATTCATATAGAAATCTTGAAGGTGTATTGAGATATGTGACGCCAGTATCAGAGGCCTGGGATGAAACATTAGATAATATGATTTATCACTAGGTGTTCCACCTATCAGCCCGTTAATGTGGAGAACCAGAGATGTGTATGATTGTTACAACTACTTGTAGCCCTGGTATGGAAATGGGAAGATGTTTCCATAGATTTTGTGGTCGTATAACCTATGTTTACGAGGTGTAGTGATGCTATCTGGGTAGTCACTGCCCGACTAACAAAGTCTTCAGACTTTAGTCCTATATGAGAAACTTTTTTAATCTATGTGTTGGGAATACTATATGTCCATGAGATCATACGACTACACAGGTCCTCTGAAACTATCATTTTAGATATGGATGCTCGTTACACTGCACAATTCTAGTAAGGTTTGTATAAATGAATTGGAACTCATGTGCTTCTACGCACAAATTTTCACCCTCAGACTAATGGAAAATTATAACGGACGATATAACTTCTAGACGATATGATCCATGCTTGTGTCCTTGATTTTAGTGGTTCATGGGAGACACATATACTTATCATCGACTTCTCCTATAATATAATCTTTCAAGCCACAATTCTGATGTATCCTTTTGAGGCCTTATATGGTAGGCCATGCTGATCTCCCTTGTGCTGGCTATATGCAAGTGAGGCATCCAAACTAGGTCATCGTCTCATTCTGGAGACTTTAGAGAAAGTTATGGTGATCAAAAATCATATGACTGATGCTCAATGTAGACATAAATTATATTCCAATATCCATAAACAGCCTCTTGAGTTCGAGGTCAGGAATGGAGTTTTTCTTCAAGTATCGCCTAGGGTAGGGAATAGATGGTTATAAAAGCATGGGAGTCCATCAACTAATTTTGATGGGCCTTTTGAAATTATAGAGAGATTCGGGTTGTTAGCCTATCATTTTCTACTTCCTCAGAGTTATTGTGTCATTCCAGACATTTTTAATGATTCATAGCTTCACAAATATCATGCCAACCCATCTCGTACTTTTTATCCTGAGGAAGTTGAGTGATATGTAGATAGTACCTTTGAGGAGTATCCACTACGCATCATCAACTAGAGCACGATGTCTCTCCAGGTAAGTCTATCCCTTTAGTATGGGTGCAATGACATCACAACTAGGTACCAGATGAGACATGGGAAAGAGAAGATGATTTATGTTTTTAATGGATAGAGTTTTTCTCAGGTAATTCTTCTCCACCATTGGAGGGATAACTTAGGGACATGTTCTTTTAATGGGGGAAGATTATAACAATTAAAATTTCACTCATGTAGGAATCCTTTAAATTTATATCTAAATAATTACTTTGAACCTAAAATGGATGATTAAGGGGTTAGAAAAAGTCTCAATGATGTTTGGGGCATGTTCAGAGCCTAAAACCCATCTTATTGAGAAATAAAAGATTTGTGCACGTTTTATGGTAAACTGTGCAGGAAGTTTCCATTATTTGGAAAACCATGAGGATTTTGTTTTTTTGGACACATCCATATGACATAGTTAGCGCATGGACATCCAACCTAACTGTTGGAGCACCCCTTTTTCCCAGGTACCCATACAGGGTTTGTACCTAGTTTTTCAAACCGTGCAGACAAAAAATGCACATGCTAAATTTTGGGTGAAATTCTAGTTTTTCCCTAATGATCTAATTATGTTCCCTCATTCATTACAAATACTTGTTTGTATGGGATTAACCTTTTCATATTTCAATTTGGGGATTTTTGTTGATGTAACTTTGTAATAAAGAGATATACTTTATCCAAAAATTGATCAAGATTATATTCATACCGCTGGATGTGAAACTGTATGTAATTGAGTCCTTTTGAGCTGTTATCCTTCCCTTTTTCTCTCGACCGAGATATCGGGGTATGCACATTTTACTATTTTTCATAGATCTCCTCCAATTTGTTCCAAATAAATGGAAAATCCTAGAGTATAATAATCATTCAACCCGAATATGGGTGGTCCATAATTTATCCCTAAAGTTCTTGATTTTGGATTTGTTGTGTGGGGACCACCGATTTCACCGGGTGTTTCATAGAGTATTTATATTCCATGTTAATAATCATTAGAACCGTATGGTCATATTTATTCCAAATACTTTATTTTTTTGGTGTTTATCACCACAACTACATAATTTCCATGTCACAGGTTATGTTATAATTGTGGTTTAGTTTTTTGACATGTTTGTACCACATTTCGAGTGGTCCTTGGCATGGCCACTCTAAGGGTAAGAATTTCTATATTAATAGGCTTGAATTATATGGTGAATTTCATAATGGAAGGTAACACATATGCATACCACTTTAAAAGCTTAAGGTAAGTTCTTCAGTAGATAATTTAATGTGAAATGGAAACATGCTTGAATATTGAGTATATGAATTGATCCTGTTAGATTGGAATGATTGATAGGATGCATGCCCATAACACCCCATACAACATTAATGGAAGATAGTGTAATAAACCTTAATTATTGACTATTACTTAAGTGGAATACAATAAACGGTTTCACACTACTTCGCCTTGTGACACTTATGAAAGGTAAGGCTTGGACCAATGATTTTATGCTACATGACCATATCATACTAATGAAAGATAAGGACTGAACCAAATGAAATATTAGATGACATCATAATCATATAGAAATAACTAGACTCGATCACTCCTTGGATTCCAATCACAGAATGCCCTGAGAACTCAGGAACCCCATTCTGATTCAATGATATGACTTGAATTGGTTGATACCCACCTTGATCCTGATCCTTGTCATTTCGTGAATGCCTGATATGACACTATAGGATCCCTACATACAATTATAGGATGCCTTGTATACACTCCTTGGATCCAACATTGATAAGTAAGTTCCATGGTTATAGAACATAGGTCCCTATCTCTACTTAACCCCATATTACCTTGTATGATCACCTTGGATTCCGTAGGCACTATATTGTGGAATGCCTTGAAATATTCTCCTTAGATGGCAATCTTACCCCATTCTATGCTATAGTTACTACTGAGTTGGTAACCCTTGAGGTCTACATTGCCTTGGCCATTACCTTTGAAATTTCTCTATCAACACCATCAAGAGACTATGTTTGTGATGTACATGCCTCACATAACCTATTAATATAAATTGTCCATTGATTAAATAAATGGCCTGGTTACATTTAGACACCAGCTGAGGCCTGAAGCAAGTACTTGGTTATTTAGTTACATTGTACTACTTTAAATTATATATGAATTCTTTTACACTATTATATTTCAATTAAATGGGACAAATGTTATAGACATCATTGGTGGTGGCCCACTAAGATTTATCCCATACCCTCTCTGGGAACCGTTCAGTTCCTGAAGTAGATTAGATGGTTGTAACTATTGAAAAAAGGAATCATACAAATTCGAACACTTGATTACTTAAAGTTTAGTAGGGTGTTTGATAGAAGAATACTGACTTAGAACTTATGATGATTGGTATAGTCTTTGGTTTCCTTTATGCTTTGTAGAACATGTTATTCCTGCTTTCTTGTATCTATGTTTTTCAGTTTCTTGTATGTGATATATCATCATCTATTGTTGAATGTTATTCCATTTTTTCAGTTATTATTATTGATGTCCTTATTTTACATTGTGCCTTCTAGTTATATACATGATTTCTGCTATTTACCTATGTTTACTTTCACCTACTACGCTACAGTTTGGTAATGAGGCCATAATCTCCCCTCAAACACTCTATAGGACCACACTATTAGTCGAAAACTTATTACATTCAAGGATATCATCTTGAGGCCATGTGGAAAACTGGGATTAGGGAACCCTAAAGTGGCAACTAGGTCCGAGACAACACAATTTCTCTAATTGTTATACTATGAAAGATAGTTTATTTGGAAAAATGTTTTTTATTCTATACATAAAAAATTTAACTTCATTGAAAAAATATCATAAATTCATAATATGAAATATTTGAATTTATAAGTCAAAAGATAATGTAAATTTAATTAAAATAAATTCATATAAATGAGAAAAATTACTTTTAAAATTAAATAGAAAATATAATGGAAAATATTTTTATGAAAAAAAATGTGTTTCATAGTAAAAAATTCACATATAACAAAGTCACGTTTATTTGTTTATTCTCATGTAATTAATTATATTATTTATAACTTTTGGAATAATATATTAATATAGGATAAAATTGAAAAATTAATGTTGATTTTTCCAAAAAAATATATGAAAATTATAAATAAATTGGTAATCATTAATATTGAATGAAATATCAATCATTTAAAAAAACATCAGAAGATCACCCTAAGATAATTTTGATATGATGATTTCCAAAATTATATGTTTTTTTTAATATAAAATTTCTATGGAAATTTAAAATTAACTATAATATTCACTCACAAAATCAATAACTTATTTTTAGGAAAACGTATTTTTAAAGAATAAAAATAATATTATACAAATTATGTTATTATTTTTTTAAAATTATTAAATAAATTTTTATTGAGGAGGACCATTATATATTTTTGGATAAACATTTTCATATATTTTAATTTAAAGGATTTATTCTAATTTTCATATATTAATAATATTTCATGGTTCATTTATGCTCGGTGTTGGGTGTCCTCTATACTCTCAAAGATGGTCTTCCTTTAAAAATTTATTTATATTAGATTGTACACTTTTAAAAAATTATTACCCTAAAATATTATATTGGTCAACAAATAATATACATTTTTTGAAATTAAAAATCATAAAAAATGAATATAAAACATCTTTGGAAAATTGAAAGTGAGGAATAAAAATGAAACATGAAATATCACATATTCAAGCTCCGACATATAGATAACATTGATAAAATGGTAAAATATAAACCTTGAAGTGAACAGTGATGCCCATCCACTAATAGAGAGTGATAGATAATATAATAAAGAGATAGTTAATAACCACATAACCATAAATCATTGAGGGGATAAAAAACTATAAATTCATTAGAAATTAATGATGAATCATTACATTTTATTTCATGATATGTTTCTTAATGTTGACAGATTATTATACGATCAAGAGAGCAAACATGAGAAAATTTTATTACCTTATTTATTTCTATTTCATTAGTATAATTTCTTCATTTTATTTTTTATTGTTTAATTCATCTTTATCTCTTACTATATGAAACTAATAATCATGATTAGTTTTTCATGTGTGAAGAACTAAAATTAATTTTTAATATTTCATAAGATCCATATACGGATAACAAATATTTACTCATATTTTTAATAAAATGAAAAATCTTAGGATAATTTACATGAATAACAAAAAATGAATTAATATTTATATAGATAAATAATACATTTAATCTCAAAAATTAATTAAAAACCAATGGATTAACATTGATCATTACATTAAAAAATAACCCCAGAACCTAAATAAAATTTTTAACATAAACATTAAATAATGTTTTAACATCAATGGTGATCTCATACCCTTCATCTTACATCTCCTAAAATGCAATATCATTCTATGAAAATAATATTTTTCATTAAACCTAAAGGATTATAATACATTTACAAATTAAAATGTTTATTGTAATTTAATCATTCACATTAAAATCCAAAATATTGGAAAATATTTGATCAAATAAAAGTCTTCCCAAAATCAATTTATTCATTTCCATAAAATAATTTAAATATAAATAATTTCATTCTAACCAAGACATCACATTTTTTTGGGGTAGATATGATACCCATTCTACCCTCTGATTGTGGGTTCATTACCTACGACCTTGAGGGATGGGATGGGGTTTCACACATTCTACATGATTCCCTTTTTCTAAAACTTTATTAATATTTTTTCTATAAAATTCCTAAAAATATGATAATGATGATAAAAAAATTCAATTATTCATGAAATCAATTTTTAACCACAACTGTTTTATAGAGAACTTATTTTTTTTCTTAATATATAATAATATTCCTATAGTTTTATTACCTTATCCACAATGATAATATGAAAACTAATTTTTATAACTAACATTAAACCTATGTACAAAAAATATAAAAGAATTATTCGATAAATAACCATTCCAATAAACATATACTAAACCAATGTTTCATACTTCCACAAATGTCTCAAAAAATATCATCAATCATGTCAAAATACCATCATATAAATCCTAAAAAGGGTAATATATTCTTATATACTTATAACAAACTTTAGAATCCTTAGTCAAAAGAAACTATAGGTTTATACACTATCACTATGGAATATAGCATGATCCCATTGGTTCTATTCACTAATTAATCATAATGGTTCATAGATTAAAATAGAATTAACATAACAATATCCCATGGGAGGCATAAACTAGGTGTTTAGTAATGGAACAATCACCATGAACTAAAATGATGGTTAGGATATACCCAAAGAATTATTTCAGGGTTACTAACCTGAGATGTGTTTGTTCCAAAACCATGTTCACATGTAGTATCTAGATAAGCATGCATTTTTAGGAAAAAACACAATCACTATCTTACCAAAACATTGATGACATTATCACATGATTAGACATATCCCCATAGTTAGTAATAGGGTTTTTATTCCCGTACTCTATGTATTCCTAAATCAAGTTCCAAAGTATTCTACTAATCTTCCTATCATTCCAACTTTAACCACCATAACTATAGTATCCATGGCCCATTTGTCACATTATCACATTGGTAGTAGATACAACCGATCTCATTACAAAGGTTTGAAAAGTTTAATTTTCATTATAATCATGATAAATGAATGATCCTCACATTTCAGTTGAAAACATAAAATAAAACATAGTATTTTATCAAAGTAAATTATTATTTACTTTATTAAATCATTATATATCAATCATAAAACACATCTTAGAATCCTTGGGAGAGAAAAAAATAAAGTGTGAGCTCATATTCTCACTAAGAGTAACCTATAGTTGATGTAATCATGGGAAGAAAGGAAAGATCAAAATGAAAAGACAAATAACTGAAAACAAATTCCATTTAACCAATAACATGAGAAAAAAATTAATCCATGGTTAATATTAGCATCGTAATCTCATGAATAATAATAACTAAATTCCCATGGAAGTGAATGATTAATAATGGATATCATGATTTTATAAATCATGTTATATTTTCCGCCGTTGACCATTTCAATGATAGTTTAAACTATCGATATGCATACATGAAAAACCCATTTAATAAATCATGAAAACTAGTTTGTCTCATGAGACCAGTTAGTGCATCATTGAGATTTATAATTCTGGACCCCACCCATTACTTCATGTCCAATGATTTACTCATATATTGAATGATCAATTTATTTTATTTATAATATGACTTATTAATAGATTTAGGTATTGATTATTGAATATATAATATTAATATTTCCCAAGTTAATCAAATAACATAGAATATAAATTACTATATCTAGAAATGGTATATAGTTAGGGTTATAATCAAATCTTTGATAAAATTTATGATGATATTTAATTGAAATGTAATGTCCAATGATCACAAGATATTGAATGTCTGAATATAATGTTAACCACCACAAAATTAGTAAGGGATAAAATATGACCATTGGTTCATCAAATTTATATGTTTTTAATAAATATTTTCTAGAGAAATAAATAAATAGTAATAAAAATATTAAAAAATATTTCATTATTGTTTTTTTGTAATACCATTGGAAACATTTAGAATAATTTAATATCATAAAATAGACAGGGTAGTGGGAAAATATTCTAACATTGTATATGTTTAAAAACATTTCATTTGAATTTTTTTAAAGAAATTAGAAAATAAACATTTTTAAAAAACAATATATTTATTCCTTTAAAACCATTCAAAAATTCTATCAGAACATATAATATCAATTGAGAAATTAAATAGAACTTATGTAAAAAAATTTATAAAAAAATTTACATATAAGAAAAATGAACCCGATCAAAAATAAAAATAATAATAGTATTTATTTTAAACGTTTAATAGATTCACTCAAGTTATATAATGAGATAAATTTAAAAAGGAAATGGAAAAAAATATATAGATGATAATGATGATATTGGGGCTTATAAAAGATAAATCATATAATCCATTCAATGTAAATATAAAAAAACAAAAAGAAAATGAGACTGTAAAATAAATACATAACTCTTTATAACATCAAAATTTGAACAACATGAATGAGTAACTTTAACTGAATCATTAATCACCGTGAATGAATATATATTCATGTTATATACATAAAAAGTGAAATATACTATGTACATTAATGTAGATAGGTGAATAATACCAAATGTTTTTCAATGGAGTGGAAAATATGATGAAGTCTTTAATAATGATTATAACATTGAATTGAGAATTAATTAATGAGCTGTTCATCTTTAAAAATTTAATATCTAAAACGGATGTGGAAATAAAAAATAATAAAACAGAAATTTATTTCACACAGAATTATCGTATAAAACACTCATTTAAGTAGAAGTATAATGAAATGAGTGAAAACTGAGTTTGGAAATTCTTTATATCATGGAAACATTCATGTAATATCCAACTATATGAAATAGTTTTTTATGAAAATTAAAATACCAATTTGTATTAAGGAATCATGATGTTACATGTAAAAATAAGAAATATATAAAAAATATAAAATAAATAAGGTGTGTAATATTAAATATGCCTCAATGAAGGAAAATTGGGCTGATATCTCTTACATAAAGTTGATCTTGACTCATAATTTATTTTAATATCCAGTATAATAAATTCATATTTATTATATTTTCATATCTGAACTAAATACAAAAATATAACTACTTTTATTCATGTATATTTTGTTTTGGTAGTTTTGGTCCTTACAGCTTAAACATAGTTCTATAATCTTCTGAATGTTATTTATTATATAAATATAATTTTTATTGATTAGAGATATTTAAATTCAACTACAAAATTTAGAGATAGAAAAATTAATTTCATCATTTAAGGAGATGGTTGGATATATGTATGCATCCAAACTATTTTCAATTTTTAATAGATGATAAAAATAATGATGAATAACAATTCACCTTCTTTTAATTTAGTTTTATGACATATATATCAAATATATTCATATAATCAATACTTATTAGCATACATGTAAAGAAAAAATGAAAAAATGTATCACATAGCTTCATGGAGGTGGCATTCCACACATACACATGAGTGATGTTATCTGTTTGTAATAGATTGGATTGTAAGAAGGTTGATATGGTCCTACCTCTACCTAGTTAAAAGAGGTCTTTGATTTGATTTAATAATAAAATGAGGCTTCTTCCAGAACCATTAAAAAAATAAGTTCCACCTTTATTACCATCCAATTAATGTTTTGGTGAAAATAAAATTACAATGCAACACAGAGAGGGTATTTCATACATATGCATGAGCATTGTTTCTTCTTTTTATAAAATGGAAAAGAGATTTAATAAAATTTTCATGTAATTATATTAAAATATAAGTATATTTATGATACTAGATATTTTATTTTAGCATTGTTTCAATAAATTTAGTGGATACAGAAGATAAAATAAACCAGAAAGAGTTGGTAATGATGATTTCCTCTTCATGGGTAGACAAAATTTAGATCCCATATTTGGGACTCATAGATTGGTATTTTAGGATAACAACACCACTAAATAATGGATATATAAGTTGAAATGTTAATTTTGAAGGTATTGGTTAATATATTTTTATCAATGTCATGTAAGGAAAATAGATAGTGTCTTCCATTTTTTAAGTGAAGGTAGGGGAATTCCAAGAATTTTTCGAAGTATTATATTAATATAAATTAATTCTCATTAAAAAATGGAAAATTGATATAATTATCATATAATATAATTATTAATCCAAATAATATCAGTAAAATTATTTTCCAAATTTTGGTTATGGTTTCTCCCGTATCTTTTAGTTTTAACCAGCAAATAACTTTTTTTAATAATTATCAGAATATTAATATTTTAAAAAATTTAAGGGTCTAAAATATTACCATAAATGGAGAAACATCCCATAGAAGGATCATGGATGATATTTTAAACCATAGACCGTCCACATTTCCTATTATTGGGCTTCAATAATATTTAAATCTTCTCATAAAACATTTCTTATTATATAATATCGTTAATGTAATTTTTTGAACTATTAATTTATTTCCATATCTAGAAAATCATGAATACTACCAATTTTTATAATTATATCTTATATTGACAATAATAGTTCCTAAAGTTTTTTCAAATTCATTAGACACGAAAAATAATCTAGATATTTTTATTTTGAATAATTTTCATATTAATTTTTTAATTTTCTCTCAATTTTGATATACATCGTCCCATCTCAAAGTAAATGTTTAAAAAATTATACTAATTTTAAAATTTTAAAAATAAACTATTAAAATAATTTTTTTATTATACATAATTTTTATCACATTTATTTTTTCATAATGAATATATATTCTTATTCATATCAAGAAAACATATTCCTTTGTTATTTTTAAATTTCACACCGTGAAAAAGGATTTCATAAGAATTTATATCATATTATTGTTATATATTTAAAAATATATAAAATATAAATAAAATAAATAATTATACATAATATTTACTAACCATTTCATGAATTTTTTCTCAATTATTATCATCCGGACACTAAATTTTACTTTTCTGATGCTGCTCAAGAAATGGATCAGAACTGAAAACAATATTTATCAAGTAATAAATTCTAATTTATATGTTTTTAATTGTTTTTTATGATATGTGAATTTTTTTTATAATTAATTATTCATTAATAAGGTTTCCTATCATTCTATACAACACTTATGTTTTGGTGATATTATAAAAGATGGCAAATTTCATAAAAACTATATTTATTAAAATTATCTTAAAATAAAATCTCCCCTGAATGATAACATAAAATCATACAAGAAAAGATATGAATAAATAAATAAATTAAATTTCACCATATTCAATTGAGATTATTGATAGAAATTAATTTTAATATAATTGAAAAAAACACAATAAAAACAATTTTTTTGAAAAAATGCAATTACAGCCAAAAAAATAAAGTCATTTTAAAATCAAGTGTATTTATAATTTTATTATAATAATTTATAATGGATAAAAATATAGTATATTTAAATTAATTTACAATTAAATTAAAAACATTATATTTATTTTACAATAAAATTAAATGATAGTTTTATAGGATCATGATCTGTTCACTATTCACTAAAAATTCAATCATTTCAAAAATTTCACAAAAGTGACCCTAAGTTATTTTGGATATGATTATATAAAAAATAATATAGTATTGATCAAATAAAATTTTATAATTTTATATAATTTAATTATAATATTCACTAAATGAATAGAAATTATTTTTTTATGAAAACAAAATTTTTTTCTTAGAATTAAATGAATTTCATATGAAATGAGTGATTATTTCTAAATAATTAATTAATTCAATTATATTATGTAATATTTTTATATATTTTTCATTAAAATTAATTATATCGTCTAATTAAATTGTCATTTTATAACGGTCCTATTCAATAATATTTAATGGTTTGTTTAAGCAAAGTGTTGTGTGTCCTGTATGTTGTAAAACATAGTTTTCTTTTAAAAATGATTTGATATTATAGTCACTGTAACAAAAATATAAAAGTATGAGAAAAAATTCATATAAGAAAATCATATAATCCTTGAAAACTTGTTCATAATATGTCTAAATCATGTAACCTTCTTTGATATCTATGAAACATTATGTTAAACCAAGGTTATCTATGTTTTTTATCATTCAAAATATTTTGTAATGGTTCGTAATGATAATATGAGTTAAACTAAGAATATCCCCCTGGACTGTTAATGAAGGTGCATAGTAAGGGCCCACTCACTGTGCACTTGAATGATAGTCGATATATACTCACAAACACTTTTTAGGGTTATTACCCCAATATTAATCTATTCCAAATCCACAACCACTTGAATTATCAATGTAGGGATAAATTTATATGAATATTACACAATTTTATTTATCAAAATATTTTATATTATCCTATACTTAGTGTTATCCTGAGGGTTATAACTATTTTTTTTCTCTTCCTCATTTCCAGAAATGAACAAAACATAATATATTAAAAACAATGGAGAACATAGAATTTCAAAATCAAATACTACATTTTTTTCATAATATTTATTATGTATCAATATTATCCATGTAAGACAAATAATGTTTTAGTTAATTTGGAAAAAAGTATAAATAACAATTGGGACATAAAATATTGGAATTATTTCCTATTACGTTCTTTACAACATGAACTCTTCTTAAACATATCATACATAAAACCTTTATTTATAAACAATGGAATTGAAACATCAAAAAGGATTAGATCAGATGCTCTGCAAGGGTAAAAAAGAGATATTAGTGAATGATCATAAGTGAGAATATGATAATAATTAGGGTATGAGAACATGATCAAAACTTACCATAATCATAACATATTAGTAAATGATATTTGAAAATGAATCACGACGTAAGGTTTTGAAAATCAATATACACAAGATATAAGATTAAGAAATCATCAATATTAAATCCTGAACCATGGGAACATATCATATGAATAATACATATGTTTTTGGGATTCAATTATTCAGAGGGAATCACTACCATTATTAGGGTTTATTCCCATGACTATTATTATTTAAAAATTACTATAATAGTAATGCAAACCCAATTACATATGAAATTATCTTAGGAGTAACTTACATCCATTTAACATCACCATCTACTAAGAGTTTATTAACCCCATCATGTTGTAGGAGTTCCTCAAATATGACATCTTTTATCAATATATTGGAGGGATACAACATTACCCACCCATCATTGGATTGTAATTTAACCACCCATCCATTGTTTGTAATGTAACCACAAGTCACATTATCATAATCTATTCATATGTATTCCACAAAACAATGAAAACATTTATCATTAAAAAAATGCATAACCCATGTAAATAAATATAGAATAATAAAATTTTTGTCATCATAATCATAAACCATCTAGAGAGATAATAAAAATGGAAACATTGAATAATTTACCAAATAACTTATAAGTAATATCAAAAGAATTTATTATACATGAAAAATTACTTTAGAAGATCAATATAATATATCTTGATAAAAATACTATTTTCATTTTAAAAAAACATATATAAAATCTAAATTTTTCCAAAATATTTGGGATAAAATTTGATTTTAAAAGAAACAAGGCATAAAATAAAATATTATTCAAGGAATAGTGTATTATTTATTTTTTGGATAACCTTTAATGTGATATATATTAATACAAAAATTTGATTCACATTTTATGTAAAAATCAAAAGCAACTCATTCAAAAAATGATCATAATATTCAATTATTAGTTTATGAAAAGTAAAAAATGGGTAAAAATTAAAATAATATATTAGTTTATAATAGTAAAAGAATTTATGAAAACATATTGAAGAAATTTCTGTTGGGCGGAGAAAGAAAGGAAGTGATGGCAAGAGGGGGGGTGAATTGCCTTTTTTAAAAAAAATTAACAATTTAAAATCAAAGTGAAAGTGCAGCGGAAATAAAAGAGGCAAGACATGCAACTTGATAGCGGAGTTCGGCTTAAACCCAAGCCTACGTCTCCGCTCCCAACTCAACCGTTGAGAGATTTACTACCGCTTGCTTTTTAATGGTTTTAGTAAGAAACCCACTAGACTTTAAGGTTAGTCTAGAACCTATTACAGCTTTCTTTTAATGGTTATGCAAGAACCCACGTGCTTTCAATGGTTGAGAAAGAACCCACTAGCCTTCTTACAGGTGAAGGCTAGCTCACCTATGATTCAAGCCTTTTAAAAGGGAAGTCTTGACTAACCTCTTCACACCTTAAAGGTGATGTGAAAACCCAAAAGAATGGAGGATGAGAGAAATGGGAGTTTGTAGGCCCAAACTCAATTTAAAGCTAAAAATGAATAAAGCAATGAAAAACCGTAATGGGGAAGTCTTGGGCGCCAATGGATTGATGGAGCTGATGAAGGGCGCTCCCAAGCTTCTTTGGTGGTGCTCCTTGGATGTGGAAGTGTGTTGGAGCAAGTGGGGTTCCTTGGAAGAATCCGCCGAAGGTTTTCCAAATGATGTAAAATGTGTCTGTTGGCTTCCGTATGGCTTGGTTATGGTTCCGGTATTGATCCTTAGGCTTCCGGGGGTTCCTAGTCCTTTATTTATAGAGGGGGAACCCTCAAATGGCCTTTGGGGGTCTTCGGAGCCGTTGGAGAGGCCTTCAGAGCCGTTGGGAGGCAAGTGGACAAGGCTGGTCAAAGACCCAACGACTAGTTTGACTGGCTCCACCGGCTGACCGGTACAGAGCCACCGGTTGGCCGGTGTGTGCAAAATGGAGGAGGGCTTCTGTCCAGGAGCCACCGGCTGGCTGGTGAGGAGGCCACCAGTTGGCCGATGCTGAGGCAGTAGCAAACACTATTCTGCTGGGTGCCACCGGCTGGCCGCTGGTGAGGCACCGGTTGGCCGATGGTCTGGATAGAAAGATGCCTTCTGTCCAGGCATCCATCGGCTGGCCGGTGGTCTTCCACCGGTTGGCCGGTGGACTGAATTTCAGTCCACTTTTGCTTCTTTCTTTCTTGGCCCAATTCCTTGGCCACCTGAAATCATGCCTATCATCCAAAAACACATAAAACAATATTAGATAAATAAGATAGTGATTGTGATCATGAAAATTAAACCACGAGGGGTACGAGAGGTATAACAATCTCCCCCTATTTTGATGATCACAATCACCAAAACAAGCAATGTAAAAATGAAATGAAAGGCATGCTTTAAAGGATAAGGAAAAGTAAAGTAAAGCATGAGAGACAGAGTTCTCCCCCAATCAACCAAGAATTTCTCCCCCTTTGTGATTATCAAAATAGCATGGGGCATAAAACATGATTGAGGGAAAGTTGAAAAACAAGATAGAAATTTTAAACCAATTGAAATTTTTGAAAATTGAATTGAATTGATAATTTTGAATTGAAAGTTTTGAATTGAAAATTTTGAATAACAGTTTGAATTGAAAGTTTTGAATCCAAAATTTTGAATGACAATTTGAATTGAAAGTTTTGAATCAATGTTTGAATTGAAAGTTTTGAAATGAAAATTTTTGAAAATTGAAAATAAAGCAAAAAGGCTTAAAAGATCCTAACTCCCCCTAAATAAAAACAAAAAATCACCGGGGAGAAGTTTTTGGAACCGAAACAAATTTTGGCCCGGAGAGACTTGCTAGAAGGGATTTTTCAATACACACTTGTCTAGTGGCGGGTCTTCTCCTAAAAAATTCATCATTTAAGAAAATAGTTTTAGGCCTCCCATACCGGGCATTTTTGCAATTGCACTCATAGATTAAGTGCCCGGGTTATTTTCAATAATTACAAAATTTAAATTGGGAGCTCCCCCTTACAAAAATAGTTGGAGCATGGGAAGAGGAAGCTTGCTTGGAATAGCGAAGCCCTTCGGTAGTTCTAGATATGCATTGGGAACCTAGGAGTTTGGTCAAATTTTGTTCCCCTTGGGTGAACTAAGCAAGATATTCCCTTAGATCCTTGATTGTTGATTCCATAGACTCAACATCGAGAAGATTTTGGATTTTGAGGGACAACTCTTCCTTCTCTTTGAGAAGTTGTTCTTTTTCAGAAGAGAGTTTTTTGAAATTCTTTTTTAAAGCAACAAATTTGGAAGAAAGTTCGTGAAAACCTTCCTCCAATTGATCTCTCGCATGTTGGAGATCCTCATAAGACATGTGATTGAAAGAATTTTAATTTCAAGAACAAGAGGATGGGGAGTCGGAAGATGTTACCTCATGGAATGCCATTAGGCATTTGTTACCGTTGTCGCTCGAGGAGGAGGAGGAGGATGTGGAGCTATCACTCCATGTGGCCTTGAATGCCTTCTTCTTTTCCTTTTGCTTTGCCTTTTTCTTTTTGAGTGGACAATCGGGCTTGTAATGGCCTTTCTTGCCACACCCATAGCATGTTACCTTGGGCTCGGATTTTTCGTCGTGTTTTTCCTTTCGAGCCTTGCGGTATTTCTTCTTCTTGTGCTTCTTCATGAATTTGTGCATCTTGCGGGAAAGATTCTCCATTTCGGAATCACCGCTTGAAGAGGAAGATGATGAGGAGGAGGAGCTTTCTTCTTTTTGTACCTTGAAGGTGATGTTCTTTGGAGTTTTGATCGGTTTGCCTTCCTTTTCAGCTTGCCTCCTCATGGTAATCTCATAAGTCATGAGTGATCTGATGAGCTCTTTGACCGGCATGTTCTTGATGTCCTTTGCTTCTTGGATTGCCGTTACCTTTGGAGCCCATGAGCTTGGTAGGATCCATAGGATCTTCTTGACCATTGTTTCTGCAGAAATATTATCTCCAAGAGATTTTCTACCATTGCAAACATCAGTAAAACGAGTAAACATTTCAGAAATAGATTCGGATGGATGCTTGGAAAATAACTCAAAATCTTGACGATACATGTCCAATCGAGTATCCTTCACTTTGTTGGTCCCCTCATGGGTAACCTCCAAAAGTTTCCAGATTTCATGTGAGGAGGTGCATGTGGAAACTCGATTGAACTCATTACGATCAAGGCCGCAATGAAGAGCGTTCATGGCTTTGCCATCAAGCTCGAAATTTCTAATATCGGCTTGGGTCCATTTGGATTCATCGGGAGAGGAGAGAGAATAACCATGCATGACAATTTTATAAATAGGATAACCTATACTTCTATGAAAAGTGGTCATGCGGGTTTTCCAATAATTATAGTCGGTTCCATCAAAAAATGGAGCACGACCCAAAGAATATCCTTCGGGGGCGAAAGAGGTTGAAGCCATCAAAAAAAGATCTTGAATTTGAAACCGGTTAGGGTATTACTCAAATTTTGCCTCTGATACCAATTGTTGGGTGGAGAAAGAAAGGAAGTGATGGCAAGAGGGGGGGTGAATTGCCTTTTAAAAAAAAATTAACAATTTAAAATCAAAGTGAAAGTGCAGCGGAAATAAAAGAGGCAAGACACGCAACTTGATAACGGAGTTCGGCTTAAACCCAAGCCTACGTCTCCGCTCCCAACTCAACCGTTGAGAGATTTACTACCGCTTGCTTTTTAATGGTTTTAGCAAGAAACCCACTAGACTTTAAGGTTAGTCTAGAACCTATTACAGCTTGCTTTTAATGGTTATGCAAGAACCCACTTGCTTTCAATGGTTGAGCAAGAACCCACCAGCCATCTTACAGGTGAAGGCTAGCTCACCTATGACTCAAGCCTTTTAAAAGGGAAGGCTTGACTAACCTCTTCACACCTTAAAGGTGATGTGAAAACTCAAAAGAATGGAGGATGAGAGAAATGGGAGTTTGTAGGCACAAACTCAATTTATCGCTCAAAATGAATAAAGAAATGAAAAACCGTAATGGGGAAGTCTTGGGCGCTAATGGATTGATGGAGCTGATGAAGGGCGCTCCCAAGCTTCTTTGGTGGTGCTCCTTGGATGTGGAAGTGTGTTGGAGCAAGTGGGGTTCCTTGGAAGAATCCGCCGGAGGTTCGCCAAATGATGTAAAATGTGTCCGTTGGCTTCCGTATGGCTTGGTTATGGTTCCGGTATTGATCCTTAGGCTTCCGGGGGTTCCTAGTCCTTTATTTATAGAGGGGGAACCCTCAAATGGCCTTTGGGGGTCTTCGGAGCCGTTGGAGAGGCCTTCGGAGCCGTTGGGAGGCAAGTGGACAGGGCTGGTCAAAGACCCAACAACTAGTTTGACTGGCTCCACCGGATGACCGGTACAGAGCCACCGGTTGGCCAGTGTGTGCAAAATGGAGGAGGGCTTCTGTCCAGGAGCCACCGGCTGGCCGGTGAGGAGGCCACCGGTTGGCCGGTGCTGAGGCAGTAGCAAACACTATTCTGCTGGGTGCCACCGGCTGGCCGCTGGTGAGGCACCGGTTGGCCGGTGGTCTGGACAGAAAGATGCCTTCTGTCCAGGCCTCCATCGGCTGGCCAGTGGTCTTCCACCGGTTGGCCGGTGGACTGAATTTCAGTCCACTATAGCTTCTTGCTTTCTTGGCCCAATTCCTTGGCCACCTGAAATCATGCCTATCATCTAAAAACACTTAAAACAATATTAGATAAATAAGATAGTGATTGTGATCATGAAAATTAAACCACGAGGGGTACGAGAGGTACAATAATTTCTTTTGTAGAATAATATATTTGTAACCGAAGGGAAAAAATGTTCAGTTCTCCTTGAAAAAATTATTTAATTCTCTTGCGTACATAAATAGAGGTAAACCAATGGAGAACATGAAAAATCTATAAATAAATATAATATAATAAAATAAATAATCTTTTAAAGATATAAATAACACAAGTTCATCAATTTAATTTTTTTATATAAAAAATCTTGTTAAAAAAGAGATTGATAACAAAACCCATACAACATGTCTATTATTTTTTGTATATGCTCTAAAATCCTTCATAAAAAATTTAAAATTGATATAATTTAATAAAAAACAATATCCATATTTATAATATAATAAATTATTAACTAATAATAACGTGTTACCAATTTAAAAAAATTATTCAGTATCACCATCATTTTAAGTGCTAACTACTTTGTTTTTCATATTAGATTTGATACAAAAGTTATGGTCCTTTCACTTTGATTGTAACAAACCCCTCTTCATAAAGTGTAAACCTCCTCGGATAGAAATTATAGAAGAGAGATAATGTCACCCAAGTCCCAACTTTAGTAGGACCTGGTTTAGAGACTAGCAGTGAGGGTATAATAAATATGCAGATGGGAGGCATTACCCCATAAGAGAACACATGAGAGAGAGAGAGAAGACATAAACCAATAATCTCCTTGTCATACTCAATATAATTGAAAATCTAAATTTTAAATATGTAATGACATGCATAAACTACTACAATAGTGATGAAAACTGCAAGTACCAAAAAAAGTGAGGAAAATAGCGAATACAAATCCCAAACAGCTCCCGTAAAACCCATAAGCTAGTAGTTTTTAGTCTGATCTTTAACAAGCACTAACTAACCTGAAAAATATTTTATATAAATATAGGGTTAGAATCACAGTGTACTTATTTGGATCCTCCCTGAATCCTCCCACATAAGAGGCAATGAAAACATGCAAAATAACAATTAATAGTAAGTTTAACTAACTCGTCAACTAGACAAGTATACTTGGTTTCTATCATCACCATGGATAATCTGACCAAGTATCATATACAAGAGAATATAATATAATAAATAATATCAAGTGTACCCTGCTACCACTTTCCCACTTGTTTACCACTCTTCCCAAAAGTCACATGTCTTGAGCATCTCTCTCCAAAAAAGGCTAACCCACAGACAGTTGTCCATATCACCACAACGTGGACCTCAGGAAACACACCACCACATGCACATAACCAAATTTAACTAGGTATTTTTTAAGAGGCATCACAGACTATATAATGTGTATCATATATTTGGTATTATACCTCAAGCTATCACAACCCGTACACCTATTAAGGATCCTCAAGCCATCACTACCTATATAGGTTACAGATATAACATTCCACATGATACAATATCTAGAATACATGTTTGTGAAATAACAACGAGCCATTACAACCCTGCACACACATATTTGGGGAAAACTAACCATCCTGTATACCATCACAAGTGACTACCAATAGAATAGAGTGAGGTTAAAGGGGGTATTCTGCCATCCATCCTCCCACTAAGATGAGGGGGAAACACCCTCAATGGATCAGAATCTCAACGGTGTCAGTTTCCTTACTGATAGGGTGGAGTAGCATATGGGAATAAAATTTACATTATAAAATATAGATCAGAAACACAATATGGGAATATGTAGACTTAGACTCAACTGAAGATAACATCTCTCATACTCCTATCTGCCACTGCTAAGACAATATATCCTAAAAGTGCACAACCATTTAAAGAGATAAATTAAATTATTTTATTACTTTTCATCAGTTTCTATTTATATTAATTAATTCATTAACCATTAATTAACCATCAACATTTTCCACCTTACATTACCTTACTATTGCAAAAAGTTCCATACCCTTCATGAATAAGAAAACTGATTCCATGACATCTTCGAATAAAAACATAAATATTTCATCCCAGCAAACTCCAACACCATGGGTTAACAATTTATTCATTTATTAACAAAATTATTTTCCCTACTACCAGGTACTCTAGGTAAACTTCATATGCTACCAAACAGGGTATAAAACCAAGCACATTCATCTGCCTCATGCAGTGGGGAAAGGAAATAATAAAAAGAAAAACCTATCCACCGACCAAACAATAGATTAAAACACACATAAATCTTCCATATCAATGGGTAAGACCTGAATCAACCCATTTCATTAACCCCATTTTCCTCCTCAAAATCTACATGCATATCCTAATTCATCCTTACATCACAAGTGTCTACTACAACCACAACAGCCTGGAATCCCTACACTACCTACCACAACAACCCTCCATGCTCAACCATCCCAGGATCACATCACATCTCATCCTACCCTCTCCATATATAATAATATCCCTCTATACTCACCCATATGAGGCTCACATCACATCACAAGAAGAAGGAAACAATCATAGAAATCAAGATACTGGATCTAAAATAGATCAAGCATCCTTCACACACAAAGATCCCTCAATACCCCAAAGCATAAGTCACTAGACCTTTACAAGATAAAAGGAAACTCAGGACCTACAAGGTCATTATGTTTTATCATACAAATGATTCTTATTCAATATTGAATTAACTGATTCATTATTCATATGTTCCATCTACGAGAAACCAAAGTTGAAAACTATCACAAGCAATCAAAAATTATTTAAAAAATTAATTTAATATTAATTTAATTATTTTTTTCAATAAGAATTAACATTCTTCACATATTTACTCAATTCCATTAACACATGACGCATCAAATTATTTAAATGATTTCATCATTAAAACTACAACACACCAGATTCCTTAAACATGTATATTTTATATTTTAGATAATTAATAAAAAAATAATTCATGGATTACGTTCTTTACCAATTACACATGATAATCCATGTATAACAATAACAACATATATTACATACTATCTAGAAAAACAAGAGGCAAAAAATTCTATTGTTACAAAAAAGAAACATCACCTTGCGATCAAAACAAATTCTATAATCTGGTTCTTCTAATTATTAGTTTAATTTCATTATGATCCAAGGAGATAAATCATGATGGATCTATTATAATAAGTTAATATATTGAAAAAAATGAATCCCCTCCTCAAAAAGGGTGTCATTATTATTTGAATGAGGCAAGTCCAATGTTGTGGATCCCAATCAACTCTTCTGCAAGAACTATATCCACATGAGGATGCCATGGTTCAACCATTCCAACAAATAACCAAAATAAATACTTTAAAAACATAGAGATTAAGCGCCATCACATGAAAAAGAGGAATGAAAGGGAACAAATCAATGAAACTGTAAGGACAAAGTTAAATCATACCTTGTATTGACGACATATCTGCGGAAGGAATCTAGGGATTAATCCATAGAAAAGAAACCCTTAAAACATAGAAGAGGGGGCTATTAGGTTTCTTGGATTCTAGAGAGAGGTTTTGTAAAAATATGTTTTGAAAAAACCAAGAGACTAAAAATTTTTATAACATATATCGTCAGGGATTTACACGATGTGAAATCCACTTTCACATCATGTAATCCTCTGGGTTTGGTTTCCGCTAAAAAATACATTTCCATGTTTATTTATTTTCTCTTAACTCCATGATTAATTAAATGTCATGAATCTTACTTTATTGTTGTATAAAATATTTACAGAGTGTGAAATCTTTATGGATCCATCCATTAATAGATAATGTTCTCCAAACATCCTCCAAGCCTCGTCTAAGAACCCCAGTATTATAAAATGTGCAATGGGTTGGTCAATGTGGATCCATTACCTTCCATTTTATAAATCTCAAAACATTATGTTCCTAGAGAATCCAATCCAACCAAGGGAAAATAGAATTGGGTGATCTGAATAGCCACCCTACAAGATACTTCTCAACTCTCTCACTACCACATGAGCTCAACCACCTAACCAAAGGGACAATGTGAAACCATGAAACAACCATAATCAACTCCTAAACACTCTCCTGGGGGAGAGACCTTTCAAAAGAGAGTAAGAAACAACAAGAAAAAGGTAAAAATAGATCATAAAACAAAAAAGTCCTACAACCACAAAACGAACAACGTTGCAAGAGAAGAGATACAAATAAAAAAAACATACGGTACTGAGTGCATATCTGAAAGTCATGATCCCATATACCATCCTCCACACCACTATTAAACCATAAGACATGAACTAAAAGGATAAAATGACCACACAACACCTTCTCCTGGTGGTCCTGGATCTCTAAAATATACTCCTAGAAGGTCTCATCATCATTAACATCGATCCATCACCAATCAATTATGTGTTAGTTTCCATGGAGAAAATAAAAAATTTGCGACACATGAAAGGCATTTTTTATATGGATTATCTTTGGGGGAAGCTCTATCCGATACTCCATGGCTCCAACATAAGATAAAACCAAAAAATAATCAAAAAACCAAGGAGAAAATTTTCTCCAATAGAGAAATATTTACTGCTCATGATGGGGAGTCAAGTTCAAGAACATATGATCCCGAATGTTGAACTCCAGAGATGTCCTATAACCATCACAAGATTTCTAATGATCCTACACTACTTTAATACTCTATTAAATCACCTGAACCGTATTTATTTTATTTTATTCTAGTTTTGGCCCAACAATTTTGGATTCAATGACACCATTCTAGCACAATGGAGAATCGAAAGTTTGACCAAATAAGGCATTAAATAAAACCATACCCATGGTGGAGTGAAAACTTTTGTTTTAAGGAAACCCTATGAAGGTCAGGTGCCTCATCCAAAAACCTCCAAAATCTGGGACACAAGAGCACAACATGTATTAAAGAGTATGGATGGTCTTCCCTATATGACCATCCGTTTGTGGATGAAAAGCATTGATAAGGAATAACTGAGAACAAAAGAAATTCTTGATATTACTCTACAATCTAGAGGTAAATTAAAAATCTTAATAAAAAATATCTTCCTAATGACTCCATGGAGTCCCAAAACCTCTTCCAAATACTTCATTGATATAACCTCCACTGAACTAAACTCATTGTTTCATATAATGTGGGATGATTTCATCAAAATATCAACTACCACCTATATGGTGTCATATTATCCCTAAGATCAAGGTAAATCAATAAAAATTTCCTTCAATATGTCCTCCCAAAAACATTGGGGAACATATAATGGATAGAGAAAACCACCAAGAACACAGTTCTCGACCTTCTCCTTATGGAAAACCAAACATCAAGGAAAAAATGCTACAAATGCACACTTAATCCCAGGCCAACAAAACTGACCTCTCGATGATTGATACATCTATTTTCATGCCAATATATACCACCAAATGAGAAGTATGGAACTCTCTAAAAACCGTCTCACACATTTTCAATGGAATGAAAACCTTCTCTGAATGAAAAATCGATGAATTTCATCCTCAGAATGACCATTAGGGGCCTCACCACAAAAAAAATATTTCTCCCAATACCTCCACCTCATGATCCCCCAACAACTACCCCTCATCCTACTGCACCATATATGAATGCACCTCGTCTAAAAAAGGAAATATCTTACACATACTTCTCCCATATCTAGAAGTAATTCTAAATGTTATTCCATCACTCTACAATAATAGACAGATTCACACATTATATCACTACACAACTTATTGCTCAGTGCATCAACTAAAATATTCCCATTTCCAGGTGTCTACAAAAATTCTAAGTCATATTCCTCTAATAAATACATTCACCAATTCTGACACAAGTTCATCTCACATGGGGATAAAACATACCTCATGCTCTTGTGACCGGTGAAGACCACAAAGCACTCACCAATGAGTAAATGTATCCACAAATTCATGGAAAATATCAATAATGACAATATAATATCGTGGGTGAAATAATTATTATCTTGGGGATGTAATTGTCGAGACACATAAGAAATCACTGATCTTTGCTGCATCAGAACACATTCTATCCCAACATGAAAATAATCAAAAAAAACCTCAAACTAAACTCCTTCTACTAGTAGAAAAAGAACTAAAGAACTGACCATATTCTCTTTAAGATACTCAAAATCTTTCTGAAAACGATCAGTACATAAGAATACATGATCCATTCGAGAAAATTTTGTAAAATTTGTTTCAATATGAGACAAATCATTTAATAACCTCGTGTAATATCCTACAAGACCAGGGAAACATCACACTTATGACACTATATTTGGGGATACACAAGATATAACTGATTCTATCTTCCATGGATCCAAAATAACTCCCTCATTGGATACAACATTTTCTCGAGAGAAGGACTTCTTGATCCCAAAACTCACACGGTGTAAACTTCCCAAACCACTACTCATGATTGAGAACTCCCAAAAAAGAACATAGATACTCTCCATGCTCCTCATCAGAAAAAATTACTTAAGTATTTCAACAGTTTGAAACACCAAGAACATATCTAGGAACTCATGGAACATATTATCTATTAACCCTATAAACACAACTTGAGTATTCGTTACACCTAAAGACATCACAACAAACACGTAATTCTCATGACAATAATGGAAAAGAGTGGTCAAAATATCTTCATCCCTTACATGCATCTGATGATATCCTGGCCACAAATTGATCTTCATGAACCAAGTTTTAGCCTTTATTTAATAAAATAAATCACCAATCCGTGGAAGAGTATATCAATTATTCTTTTCACTTGGTTCCAGCAATGATAATCGATACATAACCAAAAAATTCTATCATACATATTCATTTAAAAATTGGTTAACCCATTGTCACACACATGTCCAAAAAAAATCACACCGCAATAAACCATCTTGTTGTATTCACATCTCTCAAAACACAGAAGGTGACATCCAATATGGAGACATCGAGATAAGAGACATTCCAGGATGTATTTTGACCCAAAAAACAATCTCTCATCAAGGGCTAACACTACAAACTCTTCTAGAAGGTCAAAAAAGCACACATCTAAGACCCTTGGAAATACTGAAATATAAATTTCTGGGAAACACAGCATCTGCTCACCCATAAAGGATGACAAGGATGGAACATGTCTCTAACCATTCCAAGGGTCTCTCTCACCAACAAACACTACTAGATGTTCATCCGTATTAGAGAACACAACCTAAATATAGGATAAATCCACAATAAGTAGTACTGAATACAAAACATTCATGCTAAGGATGACGTAATATGGAAGTATATATAAACATAAAAAATCTCTTTAAGAGTCGTGAAACTAAGAACTGTTTAACAGTCTCTACATACATCAAACAAGTCAGCACGATCTACAACTGGTGTAGTAAAAATCAAGGGAACTAAAATTATCTCTACCTCAAGGCTTAAAGAATGAAAAAGGGTAGGAGATATGATGGAATGTACCACTCCTCAATAAAAAAAGGCTTGCACCCATGTAGAAAACAACAAAGGGTTCCTTGAATGATTTATGGATCACGTGTTACTAGAAACACTAGTTAATGAAGCTTACCATGACCTTATCCATGACCTCTCTAACCCTGATGAAGAACACCTTCAAGGCCATTCTCTATTCTATAAGGAAAGGGAAAATTTTGGGGATGTCCAATTCTAGCCCCATCCACTATCTACTAATCCCAAACTAGAGAATAATTCTTCTAATAACTCGACTATAACTGCCGCAACAAAGGATCCTAAAGTGGAAAAAGTAGTTCACACTGACTGCTTAGAATGGAAAAGCACTCTCACCACTTATTACCTCATTCAAAATAAGAAAAAAATGAATATGATCAATCGATATAGGCATGATACCCCATGTAGAAACAATATATTGAGGGATAGGACCTACCTAGGGGTGATCATAAGCTCTTTTTTCATGATAACTAGGAACCCTAGACCTTGCTCTACTTCTTGATCAATCTTGAAGAATCCCCTCTCATGAAGTTATAGTTTTGTATAATTTCCTCTCTATGAAATATTATCCTTCCAAAAACTTGGGACACATTTTCAACATAAATGTGGTGAAATGGTGTGGGATCTCAGGACATGAATCCTTCTCAAAATGCCTCTCCCTATCCTCGTCATCTAAAAACAAGTTCAAATATGATTTTAGAAGGATCCAAAAATGGATCTCAAACTCTCACACACTAGATATTCCCTTCTGATGGGTAAACATCTCTTGATGACTAGCCACCTTCACGATCGAAGAAAGAAACTCATCAATGAACATGTCTCAGAACTCCATCAATTAGACTACCAGCTCCATGTGATTTCCAAGGAACAAGAACCACCACTTCCTCATAGCCCCAAGCATCATCATCATTTCCAGTGATACACAATGCTCTTTTTGAGAAAAAATATAATTGAATGATATCTCAACCTCCTCCAACCATTCATCCATGATTGTATCTGAAATGAATCCCTAATACCTCTATAGACATTGGAACTAAATATCTCATAGTGTCTTCCACTAAGCATCATCATCTTCAATCTCTAATATATGTTGATCTGCAGGCATAACCAACTAAAAATATTTTACATGAACCTGAAAAGAATTTTGACCTCAATCTATTACTACAAAAGGAAACATATTTAAATCTCTTCAACCTAGAATATAGAAGACATTATCTTTAATTAATTGCTTTATTTTATTCATTTTCGGTTAACCTATCCCAATGTCTACCCATTCAAATGTTGGAAAAATAAGAATGATGCATGATCCTTTCCAGGGTCTCTTCCATAAAACTAGTATAACCTCATTTAGTATTCATTGTATGATTATAGGTCCATGAATCAGATCACAGGGGACCCTAAATACCAATGTACAAGATCATATCCCTGGGTGAAAAATCATACTAGTCTTAGTACACACTGTTTCCTACTATCCCATGCAACCTCACTTATGACTAACTCCAAACTCAATCATATCCCTCTACAAGGATCTGATACCACTATGTCACGTCCCCCTCCCCACACGGTGTACTCTTTATTAAACAAAAATGGTAGAAGTGTGATAGTTACACCTGAGTCCTGTATCCAGTAGGCCCTGAGTTGGAGTCTAGCAATGAGGGTATAACATATACATATATGAGAGGTATTACCCTATAAGGGAGCACATGAAAAAGATAGATAGATAAAAAATACACTAATCAACTATTACTCATAATTTAATATAAAAGAAAATACAAAGTTCAAATATAAAATCAAATGTGATAAATATTAAAACAAAATGGAAAATTGTAATTTCTAAAAGAAAAGTGGAAACTACTTCTACCAAGAAGCCCAAACAACTCCTACAAAACCCACAAACTAGTAGTAACTAGACAGATATCCAACATGCTCCAAATGATCAGAAAAATACATTATGTAAATGTAGAATGATTATAATAGTATACTCAGTAGGATCCTACCTATATTATCTAAATAAATAGGTAAATAATTCATGATAAATAATAGTGAAAAACAAGGGACAATAACTTGTCACCTAAAAATGTATGGAAAGTCCCCATCCTCACCATGCTTACTCTCACGAGGTATCACATTCTAGAGAATATAATATATTAATTAATATTAATGGTACCTTTACCACTTCCCCAGTATTTTTCTTTTCTACCCAAACATCAAACTTCTTGAGCATCTCTCTCTAAAAAAGGTCAGGACACAAATAACTGGGAATAACCCCACAATGTGCACCTCATGCAACAAACCACCACATCCACATTACC
Source organism: Viscum album (assembly GCA_963277665.1). Classification (NCBI taxonomy): domain Eukaryota; kingdom Viridiplantae; phylum Streptophyta; class Magnoliopsida; order Santalales; family Viscaceae; genus Viscum; species Viscum album. The sequence continues at coordinate 1,721,913,580 of OY728141.1, forward strand.
AAATGTAACCTAGTTATGTCTATGAGCCACCCCAACCAATATAACCCATATCATACATCTTTTATTATACCTCAATCCATCATATCCCATACAAAATTTAAGGATCCTCAAGACATCATAGTCTATACCCGTTATACATATAGTAGTCCTTAGGAAACTATATCTAGAATAAATGTGTTTGAAATGACCAAATTCCAGGACATCACTCAACACACATATCTGTGGAAAACTAATCATTTGAAATACTAGAACAAGTAACTACTAAGATAAGAGATGGTCAAAGGGGGTAGTAATCCATCCATCCTCCCAACAGGATGTTGTGGAAAACACACCTAGGGAATAGAATCCCCTGGGTGTTAGTAACCCTAATCAGTATACTGAAGTAGCGTATGAAAAAAAAATTACATGTTATTATATTTTTCAAAACAACACTATTGGAATAACCTAGTCTTAGAATCAATAATAGATCAGGTCTCTCAGAATTTGGGGTACCACAACTGAGAGTAGATATCCTGTAAGAACAAACCATGTAAAAAGATATATTAAATTATTTCATACATTTTCAATATATTCACTTTAAATTTATTAAAATATTAACCATTAATTAACTACAAACATTTTCACCATATATTACCTTACGATTGAAAAAATGTTCCTTTTCCTTGAGGTATAAACAAACCGGGTATATGAATTCTCAGAATTTTGACATCGACATTGCATCCTAGAAGGCTCCAACCCCATGTGTGAACACTTTTTCCTTTATTTTCAGAATTACATTCAATATTACTAGGTACTCTAGGAAAAAATCCTAATATAACAAACATGTTATACAACCAAGAACATAAATCTACCTCATGCAGTGGGAAATGAAAGAAAGATAAACAAAAAAACCTAGCCTTCAACCATAAAATAGATTCCAAGAAGCATCAAACTTTCATATCAATAGGTAATACCAGCTTTAATCTTTTTTTCCATCCCTGGTGTCCTCCCCGAAACCCTCATGCATATCCTGATGCATCCATCCATTAAATGTGTTAACTACTACCACAACATCTAACCCTCCATGCCCTACGTACTACGAAATTACTCTTGGAACATCCATCCCAAAATAAAATCAAAACCGAGCCTCCCCATCCCACATACCACTACATCCCTCAAGGATCATCCATTCATGTCTCACAACACATCACAATTAGGAGGAAAAAAAATAGAAACCGGGCTCTTGGATCTAAATCAACGCATCCAACCATCACAGATAACAACCCCTCATAAACCCAAAGCACAAGGAACATGGGAATTACAAGGAAGCAGGATACTCAGTCACTAAAATGAAATTAAAATTTTCCACAAAACCTATTCTTATTTCATAATAAATTAATCAAGTCATTATTCATTGGTTCGAACTATGGGAAACCTAATCAGTAAGCTATCATAAGCTATCAAAAATTTCACAGTAAATTATTTTAACATTTATTTAATTCTTTTTTCAACAAGAATCAATATGCTTCACATATTTATTCAATTCCATTAAAACATGGAATATCAATTTAATTAACATGTTCACGGGAATAAAACATTAACCCACCGAACTCATTAAAAATTCCTCTTTAATATTTAACCAATTAATTGACAATTAATTATAGCATTGTGTTATTTAGAAATTCCACATGATAATACAATAATAACAAGAATAAAAGAGATACCACACTATCTAGAAGAAAAAGAGGAAAAAAATTATCATATAACAAAACAAAAACAACTCCATGCAGTCGATATCAATTATTTAATACAATTCAATTAATTATTAGGTTAATTTAATTATGATCCAAGGAGATAAATCATGGTAGATATGTGATTTTATGTATATTAATAGAGAAGAAATAGATCCACTACCTCTAAAAGGGTGTCAATAATCTTTTCATGAAACAAACCAACGTTGCAGATCCAATTACATCTCCCATAAGAACTGCATCCTCCTGAGGCCACCATGCCACAACCATGCCAATAATCAACCTAATAAAATATTTATAAATACTGAGATCATGAAAAATAAAGTGGAAAATAAGAATAAGAAGGAATAGATATAATAAACCTCAACAATGGATGTATAACCTACCTTAGATTAAAGACAAATCAAAGGAGGGAATCCAAAGATCGATCCTTGACAAAGGAATCCCCAAAAAAACAATGAAGGTGAAACTAGGTTTTCTACAATCAGGGGTGTGGTGTTTTAGCCATAGGGTTTGACCAACCCGAATGGATAAAAATTTTCAAAACATAAAACCACAAGGATTGAAATGATGTTTAATCAAATATCACATGATGTAATCCTTATGGTTCAGTTTCCATGGGAAACTGCATCACCCTTTATAATTTATTTTTTAATGGACGATTTATTACACATCACGAAACCTACTAACACATTATATAAAATATTTACACAGTGTGAAATCTCCATGCTTCCAAATTTTTGCATTTCGACTCCTCAAGTCTTCCTTTGAGCCTTCGTTGGGGTCTTTGGTCTTCAAAAACACACAAAGGGTTGATCCGTGCAGATCCAAGACCATATATTGATAACAATTTACTTACCTCTATAATATTAATGATTATTTAAATACCAAATATATTCAATATATACATTTTTATAATCGTTTACGTAAGGATGTGATGAATAATGAATTACATAACTACATAGAGATGGTAGCCTTTATGTATGTACTATTGATATTACCATTTTTGATGCATTAATCAAAACAAAGGTAAATATTAATTAACTATCTAAAAATAAATATTATAAAATATATATAATATATAAATATTAAATCTATCATAGTAACCATTCATAAATGATGGTGGTGTAAAATCAATTATGTCAAAACATGGAGGAGGTAGTCAACATGTACACATGACCACAACTTTTATCTCCCATTTGATTAAGAAGTGGTGGAACATGATTTTTCCATCATCATAATAACATATCATTGTATTTATGAATATAAGTTAATAAGTATATTTTGGGATACAAGATGTTTTTTGGACATATAAGAAAAAATAAAATTGAAAGAGTTTGGTTAAGGTCTATACCACTTCTTTAATATATCTCTTTTATATTACACCACATTCATCGGATGATTGGTCTTAGATGAATAATAGAAGATATAATATGAAGGAAAAATTTTTATGTGGGTTGAAAGGCTGGTATTTTCAAGGATAAAAGGCTAAACTATATTGAATAAAGGAATATAAGAGGTTCCCTTTCAAATGTGATGAGAGGAACATAAATTGAATATTTAAAAATATTTTAATGATATAAAGTTATTTTCATGGGATTTTGACTAACAATGTATGGGTATTGGATATTGGAATAGGATAATAATTAAATATATTCATTAAATATTAATTATAAAATATATCTGGGAAATATTACTCTTATCTGTTGGTATAACCCCCTTAGTAAACCTATTTCAACATTGACTCTACTAGAAATATTTCAATGTTTTAACTAATTAATATGAATAAAAATAATGTTCAAAATTTTAAATTATATTAACTGTTATTATTAGAAATATATAATCCGTTTTACTAGATAAATGTTCTAAAATTGGATGAATTTATCTTAAAATAATTCTCAACCAGAAATGGAAACCCATTTTAGAAAAGTTAATTCTTAAAAATAAAACATATCTTAAATCCCAAAATTTCCTTGTAAAAAAACAAACGACTAGTAAAATATACGATTTACTATATAATATATCAATTTTATTAAATTTAGTTCTAATTATAGGTTTTATTATTTAATTATGAAAAAAATAAATGGTTCTTATAAATACAGTTTTTAAAAATATTTTTTTAAGGTAAGGAATTAACCTATACAAAATTATATTATAATGATGAATACTTTTTAATTAATTATATTATTTAACATTATGGGATATTTATTTTACATTATTAATAAATTCATAACATAATGGAACTTTTACATGAAGATAAATTATATTTTATAAAAAAACATCATTATTTGCTATTCATTGAAAAAATATCATATAAATTTTTTTAAACTTGACCAGAGTTCAATATTTATCTTGTAATTGAAAAAATATATTATTTACTCTAATAAAATTTCTAAAAATTTTATAAATTAATTATAATTTTCCCATGAAACACTTATATTTGAATAATTTTTGAAGAAAACATATTTTTGTAGGATAAAATGAATTTTCAAATAATCAAGTAATTTTTCATTATAAAATAATGATAAAATGTTCCATATAATAAAAATTTATAAATATTTTTAATAATTTGGTTATAAATATTAATACCTAACAATTTTAATTATTGGTTATAAATGTTTAATATATCCTAGTGTATTTATACTAATCTTTTCATACAATGTATGCTTTCAAATAAATAATTTTTATTTTAAAGAATATAAATACAAAATTTTAGGGTGTTACAATTCAAATAATGTAGTATTACCTCTAATGAAATTGTATTCCCTATCCAAATTATTAATCCTAATATTCTTGTCTTTGAAATAAATCATCACATTATACATTGAAATACATTCAATAAAATTTATTATATAATTCTCAAATATTGGTATAATATACATATTTAAGAAATGGGAACGTTTATGCATCATAATGAGTACTAAAAGTCATATCCTTTATTTAATAACATTTAAACCAAGATTCTTGATTAGAAACTCCCTTCTTAAGGTTATAGGGAATGATTTAATGTCATTACTAAACATAGAAGATACAAAATAGTATGAAGATCCATAATCAACGAATAAAATTTAGCATTGATTAAGGATCAATATATATACCACCACATATTAGTGGAAGTAAACATTTGATATAATAATCCCCTAATATTTTACTTCCCCAATTTCTTTATTTTGTGGTAGATTCCCTCAACACATGTGGAATTGGTTTGGATAATGCACCATATACCTATAGTTGATGCATTTAATAATAATGGTTTCATTCTTTTTCTAACATGATAGAGCTAGTTGGCACTTATACCTGTACTTATAATATACTCCTAGTCCCTAAAAGAATTTACTTGGATAATTATATCCCAAATTATCACATTTTAATAGTACCATCCTACCATTATTGTTTATTGATGTATTACATTTTCCTATTTGATCTATCAGATGTTTATTCTTTAGGAAATCCAATGATTATATAAGACCAAAAAGTCCATCAACGTTATTGATGGAACATAATAATATATCATTATATAATTAAAATAACTTAGAGACTAGTTACCTTCTAAGGATTATTTTAATCCCATAAAATAAATGATCAATCTTGACTTCTAAATTATGTATATAGTTGGTTCCATACATTTATAAACATGAAATATAACCTGATATTCAGAAACCATTTAAACTACCTTCTTCTTTTAGTATATGAAAATTTTCTCCATTCAAGTCCATTTCCCAGATGGAAAATACTTCTCAATGACTATGAAATTAATGTTCTCAATTATATATGATATATTTTATCAATATATTTAGTATTCTAGATCAGGGAACACCATTTATTAGTATATCCATTGGAACTAAATACTATCAGAATATCTTTTTCCCATTCATTACTTCTCAAATCATGGAATATCATTTAACGTGATATGTTATTACATTATTTAAACTACATTATTTTAATCATATTCTATAATCAATAGGTTTCTCTAAACATCTGAGGTTATTTATCAGCACCTATAATTATTTTCCCTATATTTCCATGATCTTCATAGCTTCAACACCTTTTCTATTGAATTTCTCATAGGGAAAATACCTACGTTAACTAAATGTGTTTCTATGATTTCACATTCCTCAGTTAGGAACAATATGTAAATAGTAAAACACACATAATTATCTCATAATATCCTAAATATTGATCCATAAAATTAAAATCCATAAATGGTAAAGATAATTATGGGATTTTATCTTAATACTCATATAAGCTATTTTCTATTGAATTATTATTCCCAAGATTGCCACTAAACATCCCTTCATAGAAACTGTAACAATCTATACTCCAATAATATAGGAATAGTGTTTAATTAATTAAATTGATATATGTTACAAGGTTTCACAACACAAAGTTTTGAAAAATTTACCTATATTGTGAAACCAGATACATCCATTATTTAAATATTAAATTTGAGAAATAATGAATTTTATAAAAAAAATTAAAATATCCTTGAAGATGATTCAATGATACATTATTTAAATACAGAGTAAAAAATAATAAATTTCTAACACTGATTCCTATTAAGGGAAAACATTCAATGAATGCTATTAGGATTATTTGAGACATTTACAAGATGTCATTGTAAATAATCAATATATATTTAATTTAATAAAAAACATGGGATAAAAAATTTATTTGTGGGAAATATCAATATAATAATCATAAGGATAATAAAAACTAAAATTATAATGAAGGAAATATATAGCGATAAAATTCACAATCTTACCATCAAGACCTCATATAACATCATGATGGACATTATCAAAAAGGACTTCTTCCAAAACATTTCATTGAATGTATAGGTATACACCTAACTCCCAACTAAATTAGTTATCTATTTTTCTCATGATACCTATCGATGCAACAAGTGTATATCTATAATGTTTTTTCCCACACATAACATATATAATTTGAATAACATCCCCATATAGTCATTCCACAATAAAATCAATATGCTTGATCAAAAAATATATATATGTATTGAATCAAGAATAAAAAACATCAAAATTTACCTTTAAAAAAGTAATATTTCTAGTAATATTACACCAAATAATACCTTATATATTTATTTCATATGTTTTAAACAATTTTAAAGGGTTTAAAAAATCCATGATATAAAATAATATGGATTTGAAGGAAAACATATGGTCCAATAAAAAATGGGGATTGTTATAGAAAAATATTACAAGAAATTAGATGATCCAAAAATAAGGTATAATCCATAAATCAGTAATTAATTATATAATACCATCAATTAAAATAATTAAACAATTATAAAAATGGAATTAATATTTTTTAATTTAAGAGGAAAATCTAAGTGGATCAATAAAAATAAAATTCCTTAAATATTTCTTATATTTTTTATGAACAATATTATAAATCATTTCCCATATTATTTTCCTCATATTTAAAAATAATTACTTTTTTTAATAATAAAAAATTAGTAGAATAATAGAAAAATTATTTTCTTTTAAAACCCAGAAAATATATAATGGAATATAGAAATTTAGTAATGGCTATGCCACTGGGAAAACTATTCTTTCTATATTCATTAAAATGAACATTCATTTCACCATTCTGAAATGAAATTCAAGAAACACACTTTCATAAATAAATAAATATATTCCATTATAAAAAACTAGAAAGAAAATTAGTCATGGATAAAAATTACATTGCACAATCATTGGAAAATTAAAAATAAATATGTTGATTCAATTGTTAAATTATCATTGTGGAAGAAAACTTTTCCCGACATAGTAAGACCAATAATTCAAGAGTTTATGACAAATAATTCATTAAATCATTGAGTAACATAGATTGAAAAAATTATCAGGAAATAATGAAATCCTATGAGATAAAAAGAGGCGAATAAAATATACGTGGTTCAAGAAGAGAATGTTTTTATAATTCTTTTAATGTAAATTCAAAACAAGTATCTTGATGAATATGAGTGATATTATAAATTAAAACATTATAAATTTAGTAATAGTTGAATAAAAAACACATAAAATATAAAACCTAAATTAAAATATTAAATACAATGTACAAATAATAATTTATGTTATAATATAAAATTTATGAAGTATATAAACCGCATATATGAAACTAGGTGTATAATATAAAATTTTCCTCATTGGAGTGGAATTGATATAAAAAAATCTTTCCTTAGATTCTTTCTTGGTCGGATGTATTGTATAATTTTAGACAGTAAATTTAATTTTATAAAATAATTTATTCAGGAAATTATTTAGAAATATTCCCTTTTATGTTCCTTTTATAATTATTTGAACGATATTAATTAAATAGTTCTTTATTTTCTCGACAATATATGGTTTTTTGATATATTTCTACAAAATAACATTAGTATATTAATCAATGATAAAGGTACTATAAAATTGTTCTTTCATCTCTATAATAATAATAATTTAATTAATAATATTTTGGTCAGTTATATACAAATTTAGAATCATCCAAGCATGGTGATAAAATAAATAAATCACATCACAAAGTGGATGTGGTAGTCCACATGTACACATGATTATATCATTTTACAATGGATTTTAGTGTTTGATGGTAGTTGATATCTAATATTTCATGAGTAAAATTATGTCATAAATACAATATATATTTACTAATTTAATCATTATAACCATTCAAGTGAGGTTGTGATGGAAAAAGAATGACACTACTACATGGAGGTGATAGTTTATATATACACAAGAGATATATTTTCATTTTTCTGGGGATGTAATGGGGATCAAAAATTAAATTATAATTAAATTAAGAACATATCAATATGGTAAATATAATTATTTAATTTCTTAATATGGTAACTAAATATTTAGAATAATCATAATAAGAATGGATAATGGAAAATTTGTGTAAGAATATATACCTATTCCATTGGTAATATCCATTTGATTATACCTCAAGACATAATAAATTAATATTTTTCTTACTCTAGGACCTCTAATTTATGGATAAAATAATGGGACGATAATTGGGTAAGACTTTGTTAAGCTAAGTGTCTCATAAAGTATAATAATCCAAAATATATACTCTTATATTCAATGAAATGAAACACAATCATTATATATCTAACTTTTATAATAATCGACATGACCCAATTTTAGCTATCCAAGACATAAAACATAAAACATAAATATTTAATCACTAATATACCCAATGAACATTGAGTTTTACTATTTTAATAAATATTGGAAATATCTTATATAATAATACATAGGTCTTCATGTGAGATTTTTCAACTATAGACATATTTTCGTTTTTCAATAGTATATCTTCATAATCACCCAAAAAAGTAATCACACCTAAATCATTTCATGATATAATTCATTTAAAATTATTCATCAAAACCTTAGGAAATAGAAAACATAATTAGGGTGAGATAAAACACATAGAAATATTAAAAAATTTAATTAAAAACTTAATTTCATCAATGAGCATAAGACAAGCATAATTGTATGAGGATATCATCGTTGTGCATGATCATAACATAAGGAATTAATACCCATAAAAACATGGTCCCTTAAACATGTAAAATAGACTAATTCTTTAACAAAGTTATGATTCATATGATTAAATAATTATGAGGTATTTCATGTCCACATTGATAAAAGGAACCATTTAAAAATTCTTAATAAGATAATGTTGTGTCACTATCATTGAACATCATTATCATATCCCTCTTACAATTAGTAATTAAAATGGAATAATATTCATAGTAAATTAAAAAAATATCTTAGGAGAACACTAAAACCAATTATTCCTATCTTTTTACCTAATGAATTAGAGGGCTATAATGGAACCACCCATATAATGGGAAAATGAAATCTTTTGATCATTAATAGCTAAATTGCTCATGTAAATGAAACAGTTTCCATAACATTCTCTTTGAAATAATCATAATACATATTGATAAAGAATATATATAGTATATTTATAAACTAACACCTGTGTAGAAATGTTACATCAAGTATTGTCTCCATTGATGAATTGAAATGACATTAAATTACAATTAAAATAATTCTTAATGAAAATATCATGTCTAAAATTTAAAATAACTTTTAAAAAATATAAATTTGTTGAATATTTAAAAAATATGTTTGATAATAAAATTTTAAAATTTCAAAAGAATATTCAACCAAAAAATAATCATTGCATTGCAGAAACTGTTCTTAGATGTATATGTTAAAATAAAATATTTTTTTCACACATTGTTAATGAAATAAACAATGAACCATAGGAAAAAAATATAATTTTTTTTAAAACCACTATAAATATAGTAAAAATTGCTTGAAAATGACCTTGATAAATCATTGATGTGTAAATAAGGGTATTTTTGAATAAATTTTTAAAAATATTGAATGAATGATAATGATTTCTAATCAAAATTAAGTATCAATATTGATATCACTTACACACAACTTTCTTGATGATTCTTTAATAAAAAATAATTGAAATGGAAATTAATATTTTTAAAGAAATTAATAAAAAAATAAAATAAAATATATGTGGTTAAATAAAATAATAAAATATGATACCATAAAAAAGTAACAATGAATAAAGTAAATTCTGAAATAAGTTGAGATTGTATCATAAAAATCCTAATCACCTTGGTTACTTTTAGTTCTTAATCTAGTGAACGAAATGAATTTAAATGGAACATTAATTATAATTAATATAAATAGATCCATGATATAATAATTAAAGGGGTATTATATACACCTAATCTAAAAATATAGGTTTAGATCATCAAAATATTTCCCAATGAATAAAAATTCCAGGCGAATAATCCTTTCAAAGATAAGATAAATTAATTAAGTATTTATAAATGGAACAATTATCTGTAACAAAAGTATATACACATAAAAATGGAAATATAAGAGAAAAAATAAAAAATAATATTTAATAACAGAATAATATAATCAATTATGAATTGTTATAATACATTGAAAGGAAATTGAGTTGAGAAACCAATTACCTAGATTCCCAAATCACTACATATGTTCTTTTAAATTCTATATAACAATGGCATATTAATTATTAATTGGTTTAAGAACATTTTAAAAGTTTATTCACCTATTAATAAACCATTTAAATTATTTATTACAATGTAATATTTAATTACTTATTTGGGAAGTCTGTATTATGTGTTTTGAGTACCTTTAGTACATCGTTGAAAACAGCTTTTATATGTTGACTATTGTAAAAGTAGGAAATTTTTAAATCATATGAAAAATATTTACCATGAAATATTTATCATTTTTATAATTGAAAATCAATTTTAAAATCACCCATTAAATTAGAACATGAAAACTATATCTCATCACTTCATGAAGGTGGTAATCCACATGTTTGTGTGAGAGATGGTATCAATTTTTAACTAGTTGATGGGTATGAAGATATATAATATATTATATTTCAATAATGATAATTATTACATAAATATAATATATATTTATTAAATCAATCAATATAACATTCCATTTGCAATGTCGATTCACAGTTCAGGATGCATCAGAAGCACCAGATGCCACATAGCCAACAAAACATCGTGTCGAAATCAATGATTAATCTGTTTTGTACATAAATCATAGGAATACTAACCAATAGAATTCAATAATTATTAATTAACATGATAAAATTAGAACCAATATATAGGATAATCATAAAATAAATTATAATTATATAATCGATTTAAGAAGTACCTTATAATGAATTATTTTCTCATTTATGAGTCTCACAATGACTATGAATCATACCATCATTGAATTGTATAGACAATGCATAAATTTACACTATTTGTGATCCCCACATGCTCCATTATTCTTTAAAAATAACTATAAGAATCTATGAGTGATATTTTGGTAGATCATAATTATTGCATTATTCATCTGTAATAACTGCTAGAATCATTTTTAGATTGATTATTTTCAACTTATATTGAATAAAAAGTTGTGGGGGAGGATGATAACTATGTATCATTGAGATAAATCATGGAGATTAAATCTAAATATATTTTAGATAATTTTCTAGTTGATTTTTTTTCATAACCAAAACAAGGAAAAACCCCTGTTAGAAATAATATAATTTGGTGTAAATAGTGCTAGAGTTCGAAAATAATAAATGAAAAAGTGACCTTATTATATTTTTTAAATTCCTATGGACCACAAAGTATTTAATAATGATATTATTTTTCTTATTTATTTGATTTTAAAAAACTATATAATTTATTAAAATATAATTATTAAAAATATATATAATATATATTTTTTATCACTGGATCAATAAACATGGTCTTCCATTCCTCCATAATATTTATGGTTCCCAAATAATGATTATTTATATAATAAATTAAATATCGTTGTATTATTCTATAATCAGTAAATAAATATTATATTAACTGAGTAGAAAACAAATATTTATTATTTATTATTCACCCAAAATATTCTATCGAATAATATGAGACAGAATATATGTGATCAAGAAAAAATTAATAATTATTTATCCACATAAGGGATTTATATTTTCTAAAAATACGAAATATTATTATTATTTAAATGTGTTTCTCGATATAATTAGTGTGCAACCCTATAACAACCCTCCTTTTATCTCACACTTAACATAATTTATTACATAAAACCTTCACTTGATACAATATAGAAGATTGAGATGTCTACTCTATTTGGGGCTTAGGAACATTATATAATAATGTAAAGCATAAAACAGAAAATAATATTGAAATCTTCTTTTACCTGACTGCTTCATTCCATCTTACTTAGCATTGCATTGGATAACCTAAGAACATGCATAAGAAAAGGGTGAGCTATAAAGCATAGTAAGCGAATAAACAAGAAATAACAAGAGTAATAAAATACATGTTAGAAAACAGGCATACAAATGGAGAAAAAGGGAAATATAAACATAAATGCATGATCAATCATGATAATCATAACAAGGAGATGTGGCAACAACATTTAATATGATTTTAGCAGGAGCCAAGGATAATTGCATATAGAGAATGAGTAAACACTCATTGGACATGAAGTACGAGTAATCCCTCTTTGCATTTTAACTATCATGATTCAACACTCATTGCTCATGATGTATCATGATACAACACTTTAACCAATGCATTAGAGCTCTATAAGGGTGCACCGTTCTTAAACATTTCATTTAATGAAAAAGTCTGCCACATGGATCATACAATATAGAACCAATCATCATCATTTATTCCAAGATAAAAGGATGTAGAATGCATACATATATCTTTAAAATAAATATGTATATGTTAATAAAGGTGAATACCATTGATATAGAAAGGGGAATGGTATTCACTACATAATGACACTAGCTTGGAAAATTGTTCCAATTTCGGCAGCATAATGGCATGACGTAAGTATTCATAAAAATGGTTGATGAGAGAGAAAGGTGTGTCTAATAATATGTACATGAAACAGATAGTAAGGGGAAATTTAGATACATGTTCCAACATATGTAATGGAATTGAGATTCATAATACAAAAGAATTGGTTGAATGTAAATGAGGAGAGACAAATTCCTTACGGAATTTTAGCATGGTAACAGGTGTACATGGGAGGCATTTTATGAGGGATAAAGGGGTCTCTCATCATTAAAACATAAGGAGGGATATATGTGGGAGGTTATAAATCATACCACAACATTTTTAAATGAAAATAAAAGGGAATAACTATATTAAGAAACATGGATAAAAAGAGAAAGGTAGGAATCCCTTACTTGGAAGTGTGATCCCTAAGGCTTGGGAGGGGATTGAGAGAGACGAATAGGAATCCTGGGGTCCCTTTGGAGGATTATAGAGAGTGTAGGGAAGAGTTTGGATAAACTCCAAAGGAATTGAGTGAAGATGAAGTGGGATCTTGGGTGGGTTTATATAGGAAATGAGAGGGAATTCTTTATTATTTAGGTTTGAGATAACACACATTAAACTAATCAAAACCACAAACCCGCCCATGGGTTTTTCCCATGGTTATTTCCAAAGTCGAGTGGAAAGTAATATTTTATAAGTCTAATGGCCTAAATTCTTAAAATAATAGGGTTGCTTATGTAGAGGTGGGTCACACTCTCAAGGAAAACAATTTAAAAAGATGAAATGTTTTATAAGTCTTGAAGGGTCCACTAAAGCTTTGTAAAATAAATCAAATAAACCTCAAATCATATTATGAAAATGGTTAAACAAATAATTTCTAAACATAGTGTTTATATTATTTCATTAAATCACTATTGGGTCATTATGATGTCATAAAACACATTATATAATTAAAGGTTATTTGATTTTTTTCACAAAAATTCGATTGTCTTAGAAAATTATGAAAAACACAACAGTGGATAATTTAGAAGTCCTTATTCAAGAAATAGTATTAATTTTATCTAAATAATTTTCTAAATATGTGAATTTTTACTTTTAAAATATAAGCTGACATTTATAAAATATTCATTAGTTTTGGACAAAACAGCTTTCAAACATTAATAAAAATTACAATTGTATTCATAAAAATTATACAGTCATTTATTCTGAATTAAAAAAAATAATATTATTATTTAATAATAATATTATTTAATTAATAAAATTTATTAATTTATCAAAATATATTCCTTAGTTAAACATTACCTAAATAATACTATTTTTTCATTAAGAACTATTTACAAAGTAACAATAATAAAATGGAAGTATATTCTCTATAGAAGAATAATGTACCAAATCGAAGTACAAGGGTCTTGTTACATAACCCCTTATAAGACATGAATATAACTGAAGGGTAATGTGTGTGATGGTGACAGACTCTTGGGTTGTCTCAGATAACATCACCCAGGTTGTAATCTCTATCAACTTCCACTTCTCCCATAAGTGGTTCTGTTAGAGCTTTACATGTTGCTTCTTAACATAGGCTTGGCCATGAGTGAAGCCTAATGATGCCACCACTTTCTGAGTTCAAAAAAATGGGCTTCCTATTAAGGAAGTCTTCTGTATGAGGCCATTGCTTCCATTGTCTGAGTAAATTGGATTTGTTAAAGCCCTATATTTATATTAATCATGTGATCACTGTTCAGTGGATATGTTAGCAACAATCACAATTATTAATGGTATTTTAAAATCCAAATCATAAAACCAAATAAGGGTATAAATTTTACATAACCATAAGAAGACATTTAAATAGACCAAGTGGAATTTTCATTAGTAAATTTTACGTCGTTACAATCTTCCCCCATTAAGAAGTTTTTCCCTTGAAACTTCTGTTTCCTACACAAAAACAAATGCAGGTAACTATGCTTCATCACTTCCTCAAATTCCCACATTTCTTCTTGAAACATGTGGTTTATCCACCACACTTTCATGAGGGGTATTTTCTTATTTCTTAGATCTATTTTTTCTACGATCTATGATATTCATTGGTTTCTCTTTGTAAGAAAGATCATCCTCCAATTGTACTACCTCTAAAAAGAGTACATGTGAAGGGTCTATTATGTACCTCTTTAAGAGGGATACATGAAATAAATCATGTACTTTGGATATGGTAAGTGGAAGTGCTAGTCGATAGGCCACATCCTTGACATGATCAAGAATCTCGAAGGGGATGATGTACCGAGGACATAATTTCCCTTGCTTTCCAAACCTCATGACCATCTTCCATGGAGATATACGTAGAAAAACAATGTCTCCAAATTTAAACTCAATTTCTTTTTGACAGTTATCTGTATAACTCTTCTATCGACACTGGGCTTCCTTGATATGATATTGAATGGTTTTCACCTTCTATACCAATTATTCAACCATTTCTAGTCCTAAAATCTTATGCTCATTAACCTCATCCCAAAATTTCAGTGTTTTTCACATCATCCCATGTTGGGATTCATAAGGTTCCATTTATATTCTCAAGTGCAACTAATATTATAAGAGAACTCAACCAACTGAAGATGACGATCCCATCCTCCTTTTAAGTCCATTGAGCACACTCTAAAAATGTCCTCAATTGTTTGGACAGTCCGCTCAGATCGGCCATAAATTGGAGGATAATAATCCGTACTGAAGTTCAGCTCAGTATCTAGAGCATGTTGATGAATCTTTCTGCAGCCTTACCACATATCTGATGTCTATATGTTCCAGTTTATCCCATAATAAATCCCTAAGAATTGAAATGAAGTGTGTAGACTTTTTACGATGATCTACAACAACCCAAATTGAATTGTTTCCCTTGGATGTCTTTAAACATTATGTGACAATGTCTTTGGTGATGTTCTCCCTTTTCCATGCGTGTATGGGAAATGGTTCCATCATCCTCTTAGACTTCGGCCTCTTTATCTTCACCTACTTCCACACTAGGAACATTGATGTATACTCAGTGATCTCTTTCTTTATTTTATCCCACCATCAATGACCATTGAGACATCGATACATCTTTTTGATTCTTGGGTGAATATAGAAATTTGGACTATGTGCATCATAAAAAAGTTCCTTCTTCAGCTCTAGACTTTATGGAACACATATTCTTTTCCCAAATCTCACAATTCCTTCTTCATTAACATTGAACTCTGAGGATTTCCCTTTTCAAGTATCTTACACATTCTTATGAATTCCCACATCATCCTTTTGAGCATCATTTAAATTTTCCAAAATAGATGGTTCCGAAATCATATGTGAAAGGATTGATGATTTTCCATTCTTTAAGATTCCCATGTCCCTCTTCATAAAATATATGAAAATTGGATCCCTCTAAATTCTCATCATTGATAGAATCACTTGGTCCTTTACACTTAGAGCATTATCCACCTTGTTCACTTCCATAGGGTGGTAAGGGATTGAGCAGTTATAGTCTTTGACCATCTCTAACCATCTCCATTGGTGCATGTTCAACTGTTTCAATGTGAATATATACTAGAAGATTTTGTGGTCAATATATATTTCACACTTCTCCCCAAAGAGATAATCCCGCCAAATTATTAAAGTAAAGATCACCATAACCAAATCTAGATAATGTGTTGGACAATTATTCTCATGAACATTCAATTTTCTGGAAGTATAAGAAATGAATTTTACATTTTTCAACAACACACAGCCCATGTCCTTCTTCGAAGAACCACTGAATACCTCAAAAATTTCTCCACTTATGGGTAATGTGAGCACGGGTGCTATGATAAGCCTCATTTTCAACTCCTTGAATCTTTCTTCAAATTCATCACTCCACACAAACATTACACCCTTCTGAGATAGCTTGGCATGAGGGTTGGATAGTTGTGAGAAATTTCTCACAAATCATCAATAATATCTAGCTAACCCCAAGATGCTATGGAAATCTGTTACTGATGTTGGCCTCTTCCATCCCTCAATTGTAGGTGTCTTAGAGGGATCCAAAGATATCCCATTTCTTGTGATGATACGGCCCAAGAATGAGACTTCCTTCAACCACAACACACACTTGTTGTACTTTTCATAGAGCTTCTCCTTTCGCAAGTTCTCTAGTACAGTTCTTAAATTCCCATAATTATCCTCCTTGGTTTTTGAGTATATTAGAATATCATCTATTATGACTACCTCAAATTTGTCAAGGTAATATCTAAAGACTCTATTCATCAATTCCGTGATGATTAATGGAGCAAAAGTGAGTCTAAAAAGAATTAATATGAATTCATAGTGCCCGTACCTTATAAGAAAATAAGTCTTGGGGATATATTCCTTCTTCACCCTTACATGATAATATCCAAACCCCAAATTCACCTCAGAGAGGTATTTTTCTCCATGCATCTGATCTAACAAGTCATCAATTTGTGTCATATGATACTTTTTTCTTTATCGTGATTTTGTTGAGATCACGATAATCGATTCAAAGGTGCATTTACCCATCCTTCTTCTTGATGAAGAGGACTATTTCACCCCATGGTAAATTACTTAGGCATATAAAACCTTTATCCAGATTCTCCTGTAGCTATTTTTCTGCTCCTCAAGTTCCAAAAAAGCTATTCTATACAGATTCTTGGGTATTGGAAATGCCCTAGGTATAAGTTCAATTGATAATTCAACATATCCTCTAGGAGGAAGACTATGAAATTCATCCGAGAAACACTTCAATGAATTCCCTCACAATAGGCTTGTTTTTAAAGATGGTTACTTCCTTAAAATCAACCATTTGAGCTAGATACGCATGCTCATAGGGCAGCAATATCCACACTAGAGATGATGGACCTAAAGGGGAATCATCTTCCTCCTTGCACTTGTACAAAAATGTGGATCGATTCTCCACATGGAGAGTGATTTCCCCTTCATGGAAATTTTTGTAGGCTCTATATAAGGAAAGACAATCCACGCCGAGAATTGCATTAAATTCCACTAGAGGGAGTATGAAGAGGTTCGCTGAGAAGTTCAGAACACAAATTATGGTACGAGAGGAGTTATATTCATGGGACACAATGATTTACCCATTTTTTGTATTCACCGACATCTTTACTTACATGAATTGTGGTGGTAATGGGATTATTCATGTAAACTTTCATGATATAAAAGAATGCATAGAACCCAAATCAAAATGCATGTTCTCTATTCTTGAATGAATAACTAGTTTACCTTTCACCACTTCATTTTCAGGGTTCACTTAGGTGGTAGTAAAGGAAAAATCTCACCCTTTCATCCTTGGAGGATGTTGGTTGCCTCCGAAAACCTATGTCTTAGGTAATTTATTTTCTTGGTGCCCATGTTCTTTGTTTTTGAAGCAATGAAAATTGTGTTAAGGTTCGAACAGAGTGTTCCTCTTCTTTGTTGTAGCTGTAGGTTTTTCTTGTCGACAGTTAACTGCTAGGTTCCCTTCTCTTCCACACTTAAATCATTTCCTTGTCTCATTTAGGAAATTTTTGAGGTGCTTATTTCCGCACATTTGGATAGTGGGTTATAGATTTTCATAGCACCATTGGATTTATCCATCAGGCTTCCATATTTAAAGTACACCTTACACTTCATATCCCCATGATACACTTGAAATTCTCTGATATCCATTTCTACCTTGAGAGAAACTCAGACAATTTGCTCACAACTATCAAAGTCACGGATCACCAGGGCTTTCAATAGGATATGTTTCATCCCACTAAAGAAGTGGTCAACCTTGCATTCGAGTGTAATGACAAAGCTGGAGGCGTATCATGAAAGCCTTGTGATGTTTTCCTCATACGCTCTGATGTATTCTTCATCTTTTAGCTTGAGGGAAAGGAATTACCTCTCCATCTTAAGCCGAATGGTGCACAAAATTTTTTTATCAAAAAACATCTTCTGGAAATTCTTCCATTCCAACGCCTCAATCTCCTCCCCAGGCTCCGTATTTTTTTTATCAATTTTCAACTTTGTTTAGATTCACCCTCTATACGTTAAGCATCTAGGATAAGCTTCTCTTTTTCAAAACATTGATGGCTGGAGAAGATCATTTCAATGGAGTTGATCCATTGTTCAGCGATTGAGTGATCAAATGATCCATTAAAAGTAGTAGGCCTTTGTCTGATGATTCTACCGATAGCCACTTGTTCTTTCTTAAGGAGGGGGGGGGGGTGAAAATTTCTATTGAACCATGGTTCTATTAAAATATTATGTTAACTAAGAAAGAATAAAGAAAAATATTGCAATTCCCACCCCCATCGGATTGGGCATCTCATTAGCAGAGTCATCAAATTGATCTTCATATCGGTTATTAGCCTCAGTCCTCTTATTACTGGCCATTGGATGGAATAAATGGAATGATATGGGTGAAACATAAAAAGGGAAATTGAAGGAAAAAATAGATGACTTATAAATTAAATTTATTCCTTAACATATAAATCTATAGGATTCAACCTATGCTATGCTTGATCTACTTTCTAACATGTATTGTTAGTGGAATTTTATTAAAACTCCCATAATAGTGGATCATACCAATATTATTAATTAACCAAAGAATATCCTCTAGGAGTGTCATACCTAAGAGTGCAGTAAGGCCCATTTTTGTGTTCTAGGATACCTTGGGTCCAACATGAAACTCCTTTTCATATTTTTCACTCCTAGGTACATCTGTGCCAGAGCCACCTGTACCTGCTCATATCCATACAGGGACGTATTTTCTTGACAAATCACATACAAAATACTATCCAAAACATAGGGATATTTTTTAATATACACATTATAGTATCTAAGGCTTCACTATGATTTTCTAATCCTAATCCTAAAAATAACTAAACATATCCTCCCATACCTACTATAACAACCCTGATTTTATGTCACACTTAACATAATTTATTACCTAAAACCTTCACATGATACAACAAACAAGATCGATAGGTCTAGTGTCTTTGGATCTTAGGAACATTACATAACAACATAAAACGTATAACTCAACATCTTATTGAAAACATCCATTACATGACCACTACATTCCCTTGTACTTAGCGTTGCATTGGATAACCTAAGAACATTCATAAGAAAAGGGTGAGCTATAAAGCTAAGTAAGGGAATAAAAAAGTAATATCATGAGTAATAAAATATGTGTTAGACAACAGGCATATCTTTAGTGGTTAAGAGAAAAAAAACATAAAGGCATGATAAATCATGATAATCATAACATGGGGATGTGGCAAAAACATTAAACATGATATTATCATGATCCAAGGCTCATTTCACATGGAGAATGAGTAAACCCTCAATGCACATGATGAAGGAGTAAACCCTCGCTACACTTGAATTATAATGAGTAAACACTTATTTCACATGACGTATCATGATACTATACTTTATCCAATGCATTAAAGCACTATTAGGGTGCACCCTTCTTAAACATTTCATTTCATGCATAAGTGTGCCACATGGATAATACAACATGGGATCAGTCATCATAACTTATTCCATAAAAAAGGGATTTGGAATATATACATGAATATTTATAATAAATAAGTAAATGTCCATAATGGTGAATACCCTTGATAGAGAAATGGGCATGGTATTCACTACTCAATGACATGGGTTTGGAAAATCAGTGCAATTTCGACAGCATAACAACGTGATGTAAGAATACATAAAAATGGTTGATAAGAGAAAAAGGGGTGTCTCATCAAATTTACACTAAATAGATATTAATGGGTTCATATAGATACATTTCCCAACATATGTAATGGAATTTATATTCATAATACAAAAGAATTTCTTGAATGTAAATGAGGAGAGAGAAACTTCTTAGAAAATTTCAGAATTGTAACGGGTGTACATGGGAGGCTTTTAATGAGAGAGTAAGGGGTATATCATCATTAAAACATAAATAGGGCAGTATGTGGGAGGTGAAAAGCCATACCCCAACATTTATAATTGAAAATAAAAGGGAATAACAATATTAAAAAAACGGATAAAATGAGAAAGGTAGGAATCCCTTACATGGAAGTGTGATAAAAAATGATTGGGAGGGGCCTGAGAGAAAATTATTAGGATCATGGGGTTCCTTGGAAGGATTATAGAGAGAGGAGGACTATGGTTGGACTAACTCTGAAGACATTGAGTAAAGAGTATGTGGGAGATTTGGTGGGTTTATATAGGAAAGCAGAGGGAATTATTTATTATTTAGGTATGGGACACCACACATTAAACTAATCAAAACCACTAACCAGACCATGGTTTTTGTCAAAAGGTAGTGTAAGAAAATATTTCATATGGACAATGGCCTATATTCTAAAATAATTGGGTTGCTTATGTAGAGGTGAGTCACACTCTCAAGGAAAATAATTTAAAATTCTAAAATGTTTTATAAGTCTTGAAGGGTCACTAAATCTTGGTAAAATAAATCAAATAAACCTAAAATCACATTATTTTTATGGTAAAATATATAATTTCAGAAAATCGTGTTTAAATTTTTTAGTTAGATCACTATTGGGTCATTATGATGTCATAAAACACATTATATTATTAAATAGTATTTAATTTTTACCCAAATATTCGGTTGTCTCAGAAAATTAAAAATAATGAACCATTGGATAATTTCAATGTCTTGATTCCAAAAATAATATTAATTTTATGTAAATAATTTTCTAAATTTGTAAATTGTTACTTTTAAAATAAAGACTAACATTTATCTAAAATTCATGGGTTTGGACAAAAATAGATTTCAAACCATAATAAAAATTACAATTGTATTTATAAAAAGTATACCATTGTTTATTCATAATAAAAAGCAATTCAAAAATAATAATAATTTATTAAAATATTATTTATTTCAAAAAATACATTAATTTATCAAAATAGATTCCTTAGTTGAACATTAACTAAAAATACTAGTTGTTCATTAAAAATTATTTACAAAGTAACAATAATAAAATGTAAGTATATTCTCTATAGAAGAATAATGTACATAATCATAGTACTTGGGTTTTGTTACATAACCCCTTATAACAACCACATAAGGCCGAAGGGTATGAGTGCGATGGTGATAGGCTCCTTGGGTGGCTTAGATAACATCGCCCAGTTAGTAATCTCTATCAACTTCCACTTCTCCCAAAGATGATTCTGTTTGAGCTTAACATTTTGAAGCTCATCTTGGGATTGGTCAAGAGTGATGCCCAATGACACCACCTCCTTTAAGAACTCTGAAAATGGGGCTTCTAATGGCTAAAGTATACTGGATGAGTCCATCACTTCCTTCATATGAGTAAATTGGATTTCATTAAGCCATATTTTTATACTAATCAAGTGATCACTGTTCAACATCTATATTAGAAATGGTCAAAATTCTTAATGGTATTTGGAAAACCAAAAAATAAAACCTAATATGTCCATATGTTTTACATAACCTTAAAAGACATTTAAATACACCAAGAATAATTTTCATTGATGAATTTTGGGTCATTACAAACCCACTAGGACTCTTTCTCTGTGGCATTTAACAAAGCTGTTTGAAATATAAGGTCAATGATTAAGGATATACCAATTCACCCATAGAGAATAAAGTTAATTACATAGTGTAATAAAACATCATACTGATTCTTACCATGTGATGCAACCCCTGTGTCATTAAATCTCTAATCAACTAGTTTTCGTATTGTTGTCATCAATCTATGTTCTTAATGATTCTATAATTGACTTTTCTAGAATTGATCGTTCCTGTAGAATACCATGGAAATGGATTTATTTAGGTTTTATCATTTACATCAAAGGTAATGATAAATAAACTTATATTAAAGAAAAAAATGGAAAAATCCTTTCTAAAATTATTTATTAATGAAATATAACTCATGAAGCACCCAAAAATCCTACCACATTATGAACACAAGTCTTCACAAGATTTATAAAAACATAAAATCATTTGAATTATATTATACATTAATAATATTTCTAAATTATATAGATCAATACATATATCGTTAGACCAGAACATCCAATTAGTCACATTAATTTGGCTTTTTTGCTGGTCAGTTCTGTTCTTATAATCATTTACACAAGATATTACAAAGGGATTACACCATGATATTGTGACTTAATGTCCTATGAGTCTCAAAAACTGATATAATATATCATTCATATCAATAAAATCGTTTAATCTCAACAATATAACAAATATTAATAAATAATATAGTGTATCTTCTGGGTTATCATCATAGACGGGAACAACGATGACCTTTCACTGTTATAACTACACTTATGACAATATCATATACTATGTGACGTAGAAGAATAATCATGATGTGGTAAATATGTTATTAATAGTAAAAGATAAATATATATAATCATATAATAAACTAAATATGGTTCAAGTGAACCAAATCCAAAAGGATCCCTCCTGAACAATATGCAACTACTAACAACCTTCAGCCTGCTAGCTCTCACATGAAACTCATTATTTTTATTTGGATAATGATTTATTCAAGTTATCTACCTTGTTTTATTCAATTAAAACTCTACTTAATGTAACAAAACACCCTCTACGTAAAATAATTCAATAGTTGATACTTATAGAGTACGTTCTTTTCCAATTAGTGTGAGCTTGGATAATTGTAAGTGTTACTACTATAGTATTATTAGAATATAATTATATATGTTATTTATTGATAGGCACCACATCAAAATCCTAGACAATGATATATATCCAAAAATATTTCTTAGCTATATCAGAAGCCACTATATACTCAGAATCCACTATTTAATTGGTGATCATGGTTACTTTGATGTCTTACAGCTCATTGATCTTCTATTGAGACTGAAGACATATTCTGATTATGACATCAGTTCATTTTGATCCACTCTCGAACTAGCCTAAATATAACCCCTAATGAATGTATCCTCATCTCTACCATACACTATGGATATATACATAGTTCATATATGATACTTAAGGATATCATTAACAATAGAATGAAGTTGTTCATATTGATCATATTTATATCTCCCATCATTCATCAATGCATTGTAAAAATCATGTTAGAGACATAACATTGGATACCTGATTAATCCTATCACCGAACATTATGTATTCTTACTCATTGTAACTTTCTCTTTTTGTGTTTTAGGAAAAATTTTCTTCCAATGATATTTACCTTGTTCAACTCGAACCAATCCCATCACGGATTTTTCCATTCCAATATACTTTGTGTATAGAGAATGTATGTACCTTGACATAGTCTAATAATCAACTCAGATCTATCAAAAATGATCTTAATCCCAATAATGTAGTCTACTTCACCTAATTAGTTCATGGAAAATAATTTTTTAACCAATCCATAAAAGAATATAATATTGGAATGTTGTTCAAAATTAGTAACTTGTCAACAACATATAATTAATATATAATTATTGTATTGCAACTGAATATATTGTTAACACATGTCTCACAATCATTCATAAAAAATCAAATTCTTTTATAGTATCATAAAAATAGATTGTTCCCTGATTTGGATGTTTTCATAAATCACTAGATGGTTCTATATAAATATCATATCATTTTGGCATCACATGGACTTAGAATGTATTTTAGTTGTGTCGTATATAAATTTTATAGAAGGTTCCAATTAAAGAAGGTTGTTTTGACTTCTATCAACCAAATTTAATAGTCAGTGTAAGATGATACATAATGTATACTTATAATTGATTAAAATATGTCAATTGGAGAAATTATTCATCATAGTCATATCACTGATTCCTTTTTAAACCATCCACCACTCTCCTAACATTATAGGTACACAGTTCACCTTCCTTTCCTAGTTTTCTATTGAATACCCATTTTCAATGAATAATAATTACATCAAATGGAGGATCGAACAAAAAATATCCTAGTTCTAATAAATGGAATCAATTTTTTAATTCATGGTCTTTCTATAACTTACAAATTTTGATATATTTACTACATATTTCTAGGAGAAAAGTTCATTATTCTCAACCAATAATGAGTCACCATATCCAGTTACTAGAAAACCATATATCCTTTCTTATTTTACCTCTACAGTTCCCCTACATTGTACATGTATTTTAGAAACATATTCTTCAATTGAAACTAATAGAATATATACATTTTCCTACTCTTTTTATCTTCAGAATCAACTTCATTGATGTCAAACTCTCTTCCACTATCCTTATTGTTCCTTTTCTCCATCATCATTAAAGATAGATTATTTAGTGATAATAAATTTATTTTCTTAGGGGTTTTATAGGTAGTATCCATTTTCATTCATTATGATATCCTATAATGATATAATTTGTTCTTCATAGTTCTAGTTTGTTTCCTAATATTCCCATAAGAAACACCTCACAAGATCAAACATTTGAATGTGACAAAAAAGGTCACATTCCACTCTATTACTCAAACAAAATTATATTTAACACTTTATTTAGCACTAGTATTAGTATGTATGATATTTTTTTAATCTATATCCCAAAATGGATAATGAATGATCAACATGAAACATCATTAAATTTATTGGGTCAAAAAATGTTTAATTCTTCTATAGACTATCATTATTTTAATTTGTTTTTTTGGTGGAGTGAGTAGAGAATGAATCCCAAATACTCATAAATGTTGATAAACTATTAGTTAAAATATAAATCTCATTGGTTAGATTAATTATTATTTATCATATTTCTTAGTTTATTCTATACTTCATTCCTTAATTTTAAAAATATTTTAAAGGGATAAGACTTATGCTTTAAAATATAGATACAAATATCTAACCATGTTAATAGAAAATTTTATGATGTAAAAATACCCACCTATAGATTTTTTTGGAAATGGTTCACACACATTAGTGCGTACCAATCCTAGATGCTCTAGGGCTATTTTACCATGGACATAGAATGGTGGTTTGGTAATTTTTCATTACAAACAAGAGTGAAAACTTTCAATTGGTTACAGATAAAAACATCCTATACAAACATCCTGATAGATATTTTCATACAGATCTCATTTAAGTGACCAAGACAGTGATTCTACAACTTTGTGTTATTTGATTCAAGTAAACATTATTATTTATCAATTTAAAATTTGTTTTAATTTAATATAGAGAAATAATTATTTAAATTTTACATACCATAACATATGTTGTCTTTATGAATGAAATAATTATTATTTTCAAACTAGAAAATAAAAAAATATTTATCTAGGAAAGATACAAAAATTATGTTTATGGTAATATTTTGTACAATATAACAGTCTTTTAAAACCATGAACAATATTTTTGGAAATAGAAGTTAGTAGCCTCTAGTGGCTTGGGAAGCCATCCATACACCATTATTATCCCGCAAATACACTTCTACTGTAGTAATTTTTATGAATCTACATGGCTATGTCACATGGAAACATATATGAGAACCAAAAGTTTTATATGATACCCAATGTGTTGATATATAAATTTTATAGGAAATAATGATCTAACTATTATATTCTATTTTCATTCAAGTAATATTCCCCTACCAATTTCCTTATATACTATAGTAAAAGCTTAATTCATCATTTTCCTATAAATTCATTTCGATCATCTCCATTTTTAATGCATGGTACTTAGTAGAACTTCAATTTGATATGAGCCTTGGTACCCCTTTCCATTCTCTTACATTTCTTAATCACTATAATGATTATGGTCTTGTCATTCTTGATGTGGGGAACTATTATGCTTGACTGTATCTCATTCCAATGTAATGGTTCTGATGGTATATTTGGATGGGGAAGATGTAGCACTGTTATAGGGATTTTATTGTTCTCACTAGTCAATTTTGTGTTCAGTGGGTATTGTTTTTTTCGTCGCCACGACCTTGGATATTTTATTTATCATCCTCTTCCTTTGTTTCCTAATCTATCATGTTAGATCCCATTTTGATGTGGAACGGTGGATCATTAGGGGGATTTGGATTATGTTGGTGTTTTGATTGTTACTTATTTATATGTAAATGCTTCACATTTTTTGTTATCCATTCACGATTTTCTCATTGTATTTATTTCTCTCCCTCTTTAGGCCTTCTTAATCTAGAGTTTATACATTCATTCTCACTTCTTGTGATATATAGTTTTTTTTTATCTGGTCTATCCCTATGGTTGTGGAATTTTGTTAAGTCTTTATATCACTTCTTATCTTCTATAGACTTATAACCCCTTGTTTTTAGACTCCATCTTAGACAAGTATAGAGGTACTGGTGGAGAATATAATGTGTTGATCAAGTGTCTATTCTTGTCCCAAGAGCTATAACATATGTTGGTGTCAAGTTTTCTATTTTTTGTGTTCTTATTAATCGATGAAAATGTTTTTTGGTTCCAATATTGGTGATATCTATGTGTTTATATGTTTTATTTTCATGATTATTTTTATGGTGATAAATATTAGTTCAACAAAAGGATTTGGGTTTAGTGTGCATTGAATCAGATTGATGCTTAGAAAAGTCAAGGATGAATAAATTTAGAGTATTTCTTGGTCCGAATTGTTTTGATCATTTCAGTTTGTGGTGGTGGACGTCAGAGAAGTTGAGGATAGTGAGGAGACCCCAATTTCATATTTTTTTAATGTTTTATATAGTTGTTGGTGGTGGCAATAAGTGATGAGACGATAGAGTATATGGTGTGGTGATGGAGATGACATGTGGAAAGGACATGACTCCACAATACAGGGTTCCATGTGTGTCTCACGAGGCTTGTAGAGATTTCATTGACACTGTGTTCATTTAATTTTTGAATTTTTTATTTTGGATTTTGAATTTGGAATTTTCCCACTAC
Source organism: Viscum album (assembly GCA_963277665.1). Classification (NCBI taxonomy): domain Eukaryota; kingdom Viridiplantae; phylum Streptophyta; class Magnoliopsida; order Santalales; family Viscaceae; genus Viscum; species Viscum album. The sequence goes on from OY728141.1 coordinate 1,721,941,580, forward strand.
ATTACATGTGATTTGAATGATGTGATGGTTCCCACTCTATCCCTAAAATTGGTTTTTTGAATATTTTAAAAAATTATTTGGAGGAGACATATTTTATCTCTTCTATCTCCTTCCCCTAATAGTGGTCATGAAGGTAAGAAAACATGTTATACGAATCCATGTCTTAATGTTTCTTTAGAAGATCATTGGTTATGGATGATAGAATGAAACATTGGATATCTGTAATGTCTTCCTATTATTTCATATAGTGATACAACTCTTCTTCACTGGTATCTTTTCTTGGTTCTTCTGAAATAGGGTTTTCCATTACCTATAATTTACATTCATGGAATAGGATAACATGTAAGTTCCTTTTCAATTACTATAAATTATTTTTGGTGAAAATCGTTTCCTTAAAAAGTATGAATCATAGTGATATGTTTGAATTCCCATTTTTTCATTTCTATTATTAATAAAATATAATTTTAGTACATTATCCAATAAAATTATATAATATATAGTTGAAATTAATAATCTCCCACTATTTTATAGAAACCCAATATCCCTCACTATTGAGTTTGTAACATCTATTGTGTGGATATTCTAGTGGAAAGAACCCACATTCCCCTTTTCATAACCCTCACATGGTCCTAAAATGTTATTTTAAAGGTTTTAGGAATGAATTAATATTTATAATTTCATTAATTCCATGATACTTGATGTATTGAATGTACCCTACATTCCTAAAATCTTTAAAATAATTATCCCGAACCATTACCTCTTAGTTACACCAAGTTCAACATGCGTAGTCAACCCTTGAAGTGAACTACGTTAAGTCAACCAAAAAATGAAGTTAGAATTCATTGATTATTGAAATGACTATAACATGGGTCACTAAAGAACTTTATTATGTTGTCAAAATTTAATTTTACTAGTGGAATTCTATGTCAACGATATAAATATAATTGTGGGTTTCTATTTTTTATATAATAATTTACCATTTTATATATTACATGCATGTTAATATTACGTGAAAATACTTATATGATCTCCATGTATTAGAAAAAACTTATGCCTAATAAAAATTATTTTCTCCCTGTCTTGCATAAATTGTAAATTATTAATTATTATGATCAATAAAAATCACATACAATGTTATTAACCAAAGATGTTTAAAGAAATACAATAATATAGTTATATGATAATGATCCGTTACTTTGGGATAGTTTATCTTGATTATGATAAACTAACCATTGAGATAGGGGAAACACATCTTGAACCATGAAATGGTTAGTGTGTTCTCTTTCCACCTATTTACCAATCTACATCTTGTATTGGTTGCAAATCTTTTGTATAAATTATCCACCTCAACTCACATGGGATCTAGATCAATTATATATGATTATACTCGCACATAGTTGAGGATATCCAAATGATTATATAATGAGTTTAAATTAAATGAATCCATGGGCTCCTAGTCCATTACAAAAAGAGAAGAGGGTTGATGTGCATGGCATAAATTTAATTAATAACAAATTAAAATAAATTCAATTACATAGAATATCCTGGTCTATTCTCATGATCATCCACAATGATGAAAAAATTATACATTTAGAAAAAAGAAATACATTATAATATATCTAATATAAGGTATATTAGGTTTGAATCACTTAATTATATTATTTAACTGATAAAATATTTTATCTTAATTATAATCCAAAAACTCTTGATATTTTCATCCAACATACTTTTAATCAAATTAAATAAATTTATTTAAAATTAACTACGTAAAAAACATGTTTCAAGGAAGTAACATGGTGAGTACCCATCTAAACTAGCCAGTTTGTATTATATTAATATAGTATTAACTAATGTGGCATGTGGAATTAATGAATTATAACAAAATTTAATGGAGTGTATGAGTCAACTAAATGACATAAGGAACAAATGTTTTTAACATAGAGAATCATTTTTTATTGTGTGTATAGTAGAAATTGTATTATCACTTATAAACGATACACAGTTCCTAACATCGCAAAGTAATTTATTAGATATTTTATGTATTTAAAACTCATCACATGGAATGTACATGGTAAAATAAATGACACACAAAACCCACATTGACAAGGTTGAATACATATAATAAATTTATTTTGAATTCTATGAAATTTTTTAACATACATGTAATGTAAAATATAGTTACACATCATGTATAATTATCATTATTTATCCTTCGAACACACTTAGGGACTCGATGAGTAATCATGTAATAATAATAAATGGACTAAATAGAATGTACATGGGTGATACATTATATGTTCAATATGACAAATGAACTCCAGTCTTGTATGAAAATACAAAACCCAACTTTGAAAAATGGACTAAACATCATGTATAAATGTTAGGAATTGTATAGTTTAGCTAATCGTGTTCTTTTTTGGGTATAAAAAATTGTATTTAAATAGTAAAAATGAATATTAAATGTACATATATTGAATTAGTTTTGAAATAAATCATGAATTATATTGGTTCATGAAACAAGGATACACAATGTATACCGATGACTAGACAATGTGCACTCCTGTGCTGTCCATCCACAATCCTCAGCACATATGAATGAATTCATCAAATGATCTTCACTTATAAATTTGATAAATTTTGATTATATTTTTAGAATAAATAGGAGTAATATAATACCTCATGAATCATATTAAATAAATTTTAAACTAAATTTAATATTGATCAAAAAATCATAAATCAACCAGTGATATTAAAATATTTATAAATAATTATACGACCACTGTAATACAACCTAAAGGTTCTGGGTGGAATAGAAACTTATGATGGGGTATAAATGACTCATATTTCTAATAGAATTAATTTTTAATCTGAAATGTACAACTACTAAATATTACATGACCAATGGAATTTAATAAAAATGTAATGGGAGTGTGAAAAATAGAACCAAAATAAAGGATAATCTCATAATGATTAATAATCATTTCTTTTGATAAATGAATTCCCATATGTCACATTAATTATTTATTGATGAATTTTACAACATCTCTACATCATACCATCATTTCATTTTAGGAATCATGTGTATATTTCATCCTACGATGATCCACACCAGCTCCATGAACATCCAAAATTCATGGTAAGAATTTATGGGCGGTTTATTAGTAGATCATAAATCCAATGTTCTTTATCAATGATAACCATGAGAATATGTTCAAAAAGGGTTCTGTATGTTATCTTTAGAATCAAGAGAAGTTGAGGAGGAACAAATATCTCCATCAATTGGAGTGTTCTTAGAGAGGGAGCTCCATAGTGCTTTGAGAGTATTATCCCAATGTTGTTGTACACAATCTATCAAAATAACTTCGTTTTTAGAAACAATATAAATAGGTTTAACTAGTTCTAATGTTATAAAAAAATAATTTCACTAGCATGATTACTATTTATTTAATCTCCTTAAAAACCCATTTAAATAATCATATTAATTGTTTTATTATTCCTTGTCACATGGAAAATGAGTCACTTATGTAAATATTATTTATTCCAATGTTATTTAAAATATATATTTTTGAATTCAACAATTAAATTTAGTCTACAATTCCCCCACAATATTTATATTGTTTTGAATAAAAAATATGAATTTAATAAATAAATATCACTACATAATTTGAAAATAAATAAATAAATATTAAATTAACTAAATAGAAAGTAAATATTTAATAAATATTAATCTCAAAAAATATTTTATCAAATAATTAGTGATGGAATATTTATGATATGGAAAACATGGATAATTATTAATCCAAATTATCGAATTATATTTCTGAACATATTAAAAAAAATATTATTTAACTGAGGTTTTTGATATACTTTTCCTATGACCCTCTTGGCCACTTATCAGTGGCACTAGTTAAAGAAACTCAGTTCCAAGGTTAGCATATATAAAATTCCACAAAACAAATGGTGGAATAAGTTCACTTCATAATATCATAAGACCTAATACTTTCATATAAAAATTAATGCAATCCATTTACTGTTTTTTCTCTAATAAATCACATTTCATGATTGTGACATCAACCTATATGATTGATATATCTTTAATTGACTTATATAGAATTCAATGTGCCTAAATATCCCCATAGATGTTGATTTATTTAGGCTATATCACTTCTATTAAAAGTGCCATAGAGATTAATATCAATTTATGAATAGAAGAGGCAAATCCATTCTATGATTTTTCATTAATGAAATATTACTTGTGATACACCCAACATATCCTACATAACCACAATAATAAGTAATTAATGTTTTTTTTCAAAACATCAATGAACATAGATTATATTATCTATTAATAATAATTTCATATCTAAGGATAAAAAAACATTTCTTTAGATAGAAACATAAAAAAAACCATATAAATGTGGATTTCTCAATGGATAGTCTTGTTCTCATAGTCTTCTATACTAGATATTACCAAGGGTATTCAATATGGGAGGGTTCCTCAATTTACTGTGAGTCCCCACAGCTGATATTTTATATCATTTGTTTCCCTAAAACTATTACATATAGTAATAGAACATATATTTACAAATAATGTTGGCGAACATCTGGAATCTCATTATTGATAGGAACAAATATGGCCTATAAATGGGACACCTACAAATAGAAAATTATAAAATACACTTTCACATAGATGAACAATAATGAATTGATAGTTAATTAATTAATATTGAAAACAATAAATATAGTCTATCAAAATCTACAAAAAATCGGTTCTAGGGATCCAACTCTAACAGTCATGAAAAATGAAACACATTACATCACAAAGGTGGTAGTATACACATACACATGAATAATGTTTTCATTCCCCATAAGATGTAAATGGAGAGTAATAAGGGTTATATGATAATCATAATGAAATTTTTGTTTTTTTGTTACTAATGTAATTTTATCATTATAGATTAGAATGATTTGACATAGGTAGGAGAATAAATGAAATTATTTTTTTGTTAATAGTCAAACCTATTATTTGTAAAATTATATATTTTTTACACATTAAGCATTAAAGGATGGTCATTTGATGATAATATATAATCGAGGTAATGATAATGGATGTTGTTAATACTTTTGAGATGGGATTGGCTTAATTGCAGTGCACAAACGGTGTGAGGAAGAGAGGAGAGAAAGCGCCATTTTATAAGTGTGGAAAAGGAAATACATAGAAATAATTAAAAATTTAAATTAATATAAATTAATTTTCATTCATAAGTGGAGTAAAATTGATATATTTAGATTATATTATTCTTATATTTATAAATCATCTCATAGAATAAATGTTATATGAGTTTAGTGGATGGGGTAACTCTTATCTCCTATTTTTAACCCCTTTAAAATCTAACAACTTTTACTCTGATATTAAGGATGTTTATTCATTAGGGGTCATGGAAGTTATTATAAAAGAAAAAGATAACCATAAATTGTAAATAGTTTATATTATCAAACATATCAATTTTAATAGACCGAAGAAAAGAATGCTATTAATTTTAGAAAATCAAATAAAATATTACTTAACACAATATACCATTATATTTATTTTTGGGACTATTCATAGTGTTTTACATTAATAAAATAATGATAGTAAAAATATATAAATTTAAACATATAACATATAAGTAGTATAATTTACATGTCTATAAAATTAATGTACCAAAATAATTCATTCAAATTGTGTTACTTTTAATGTTTTTATAAATCATTTACCAGATTTATCTTTTTTATGAACAGTCACATTATCATCATTGAATATGAAAATAAAATATTTATTTCAACATTAAAAAATAAAAAAAATATTTTCCCAGAAAAAAAAATTATGAAAATTTAATATAATCATTTTTAATTTTATATAAATTTTTTTATACATGTCTCAAAATATTATAGTTAATAATATTATAAGAGTGTCATTATTGACTATATCAATTAAATTAAATAATAAATGTTTTGTAATCAAAAGAAAGTGGGAGGAAACATCCAAACTTTCAAATCATGGATTTTTATGGTGAATAAATAATTATAAAATAAAAAATATACTAGTGTTAAGGATATAGTTACTCAATCCTTTTATGAATATTATTACATTGTTTTTAATATATACATCCAATAAAAAACCTAAGGATTGAGATGCCATGAGTCTTGGAAAAAATAGGTTCAAAATACATTAATAAGACTATAAAATAAATCATTATTATTTAATTCTCATTAAAGAGATCCTAAACCACTTATAGATCCTTAAACAAAATAGGATAACATCGTGAATATATAAAATAAATAGGTTATATATAAATCCCAACACTGAACAAATCCCGATAACCATGCATAACATGTGAGTAAAATAGAAAAAAAACATCATAAATGATAAAGACAATAAATAATTGCATTGGAGACAAAAATAATAAAAAAACTATTATTATAATATGATGGAAATATAGGAATGTGGAAGAAACATATAAAATGACACAATACAATGTGATGTCTAACAAACAAGAAATATCAAGTGGCTTATAGAGTCCCATCATAGATTAGGTTTACTCTAGAATACCAGACATACTGTCTCATGAGACAAAAAATTTACGCATTTCAATAGAATGTTATATGGGATCACCAATCGTAATATATACATTCTTATGTGGGTTACATCACCATTTGATGTTACTTCTTCCATGGGGTGTTTGTTTCGTATGTTAACAAATCATTAAGGGAATTTTAAATTTCAAATTCCACTCATTCGGTTTTACACAAACTTCATTGATTAATATACTCCAAGATTTTGTGTGAAATCAATATTTTTTTTACTTATGTAGTAATTTACACTCCCATTTGTTTGGATATAAATTTGATACACATAATCACTCCATTGAAAAATTCTCATGTCATTGATATAAACTTGATAAGAGTAATTTTAACTCAATTTCTATCATTGAGTTAATTATCCAAGTCATTGGTGTTGTTTTTACAATAATATGTGTGAATGTACTCTGATTGATTTACACTGAATATCCAACAATATTGGGTGTATTTATATTTTTCACACATAATTATTTCATTGATTTATCCTTAACCCAAGCATATGATCTTTATAGTGGAATTCATCTCAACTTACATTCCATTGAGACTTCTTCGTTGTTATGCACTAATTCACTTTTATTTGGTGTATATACTGTACATTGACATAGTATATCAGGGATCCCTTTATTCTCATGATATATTCTCATGATATTATAAAGTTTTGAATTCATCAAATATTTTTATTCAATCATCTCTAATTTGGTTAGGAACTATAACTAAAATATCATTTTAAATTATTTGAAATTTATTATTCTAAACCATTCTCATTAATGCCCATGTTTTCAAAATTGATTAATGGATATATTTATATGGACATGAATGTTTTAAAATGGTAATACATTTTAAAAGTTTCAAAGTGATATGAGACACATTGATTCAAAACAATCTTTTAAATGACTTCCTTTATAAATTATGTGACGTTTAAATGATTTCACATAACAGGTATATTTCTCACAATGATTTTTATTTATCATTTTCATCTATGTCAACATCCTTTACAAGACATTATTCTTTATCGAGGTTGACTTATTATGATAGAAATCTTTCATATTGTATTGAAGGTTTTGTGATATGTTCGACTATGAATTTTTTATTTTTATACCATTCATGGTTTATGGATAAAGTATTGACATTTCGTATGCATGTTTTAATACGAATGATTATATTATGTTTAAACATTTTCATAAGAGGAATGCATTGGACTTAGTAAGTTATGGGTGGAACCCATGATATCTCTAACATGAATCAGTAGGTCTCATGAGACAAACTAGTGTCTTGGAACAAGGCCTTGACAAAATCTTATTTGTAGTCTTGGAACAAGGCCTTGACTACGTGGTTATGAAGTCATGAATTATTAATTCCATCATTATGAAATTGGATATTGATATTTCATGTTATTATTCGACTAGTATAATATCCCTGTGAATAAGTAAATGGAATTATTATGATTTATGTTGTCAATATTATGATGAAGTATATGTTTAAAAGTCTTTTGTTTTATTCTTATACATTCCCTTAAATGTTTATTAATATTTATGAAATTTTTCACTATATTTTTATCCTTACTGATCATATGAGATCACCCCTTTCTTATGTTTTTTTCCCAGGATGCAAAGAAGTATATTATGATTATCCTGCGAGAATAGTCTAATGAATATAAGATTGTTTAAAGGGGGACACAATGAGGTTATTTTATTTTTTAATGTAATGTAAAACATATGTATATATCTAGTACTTCCAAGGCTACTAAACTGATCAGTCATTCGGTACATGATTCCTTGTATCATGACCAATGTTATGTAATAATGTACCGATTCTGGACAACTGGAGTTGGGGCATGACTGTTGGTATCAGAGGATTTTTAGTACAATCATTAGAAGCTAGATTTAGAAAAAAAAATATGATTAAGAAACACTACCCTAAGATAGATATTAAGAAATAGTATAAAAGAACATCCAAAAATATTGGTAATGTAAATATTATGTGTGTTTTCCAAGAAATACATCCATGTCTAGATATGAGCATGTAGAGGAAGCTATGGAATAGATGTACCTAGGAGTGAAATCTCTAACAATGAGTTTTGGGCTTGACCCAGGGTAACCTGGTACACAACAATGTGCCTTGCTGAATTCTTGGTTATGAAACACCCGGGGGATATGCTTAGGATAATTCACATTTTATTTAGAAACTGATTTGAAGGATTTTAATATCAAATGAGAATAAATAACGTTACTTAATAATAAGGTGTTTTAGATTGAAAATAAGGTGTTATGATATTCTCTAAATGATTTTGTGAGTCACATTGTGCTTTCTTGTGTTAGTCAATGGATGGATTCCAAGGAAGTCATAGTAACATTTAACAAGATGTACAAGGAGGGAACAATGGTGGAAATGAGAAATGAAATTAAATGTGGATAGGTGTAAAAGATATTGTGTTCATGCCAAATCAGTTTTCAAATAATATGATCAACAATATATATATTAACCAACTCTTGGACTCAACAAAGAAGAGAAAGGTGGTGAATCATAAGATCTTCAGCAGTGGAGACCATAGAGAAAAAGATACTCAATTTCCATAATATAGGAAATGTGGAAGAAGACATCTAGAGAAGTATCAAAATTGAATAAAGAAATGCCTTATGTGTGGGAAAGAAGGATATTAAATAAATTAATTGCCAAGGAAAAATGAATAGTACTATGGAAGAAAATAAAAATTATCCCAAGAATCCATTTACAGTCATTTTCCATAAATTTAGGGGTCTTGGGCATTACTCGAGTGAATTCCCTATTCTATAGGATAACCTCTTGGTCAAGGAAGAACCTATGTGGAAATAAATGGATGGAGAAATCTTTAAAAGTATTAGTTCTCTTTGTTTAGGGGAATAATTTGGATGAATTTTCTCTTATATGTGTAACCCTATTGTTTTTTATTTGAAAATGCTATTTTAGATATAAGTATCTTTTCTATTATTTATAAATTTATAAATAACCATCTTATATTATTTAATCCTTTAATTTGGTGCAATAACATGTTATCAAATTTTGGTATGAAAATGAAAGTAATGAGATAGCATTTGTTGTGAAATTATGTTATTGTTATTTTGAAAAATTTATCTCATTTTTGGAATGTTGAAAAATATAGTTTTTGAAAAAGGGAAACATGAAGACCGAGTGACAACCCATCGCTTAGGAAAAATCTGCAAGAATAAAAAATTCTTTTATTTTTATTTTGAAGAATTTATTTCATTTTTAGAATATTAAAAATTATAGTTTTTGAAAAAGGACAACACGCAGACTCTGTGACAACCCATCGCGTCAGAAAAATCTACTGGAATCAAACACCCAACCAGAGTGCGATTAGTATTTATCGCCTACCACTGGACTACGTGATGTCCCGGGTTAATGTATCTAATTGTTTTTAGTTAAATTATTTTATTGATCAATAATAAGTTGATTTGGTATCTTATGTCTTATCAAATACATATCCTTATTATAGGAAAATGAGTTGGTGATTAAGTGGTAAATGTTATTTTGGAAGATGTTCACTCTATTGGGAACACTCTATGCCAATGGAAAATAGAATACTATGGTATTTCATTTGGGGATTAATGGTGGATTTTTATTTATGTTTTTATTGTGGATTTATAGAGATTTGGGTTATTTATGGAAATGATTAAACTATCATAGAAAATATGTGATTAGGTTGACTACTTTTAAGTATGTGACATTCAGAGTAGTCTATGTTATTTGGAGATACAAATTCATGTGGAAGAATATGTAATCAAATTCGTCAATGTTTTGGGTTTCAATGTTTGTTTGAATTGTATTAAAGGATTTTAAGGACAATTGTTTATTTAAATGTATTTATTAAACTATGGGTATTATTTGTTTAATTTTAGAAATTAACATTAGAATTTCTTTCTTTAAAGGATTATGCTTTTTTGGGATCATCTGATCTTGTACTAATAATTTTGGTTTTTTAATCTCTAAAGACAAGGTAAATATATAGTTTTTTCTTATCTAGATTAAGTGATTCTCTAGATGTTTTTTCTAGCACTTTATGTGTGACCAAGTCATCTTGAATACTCATCGTTTGAAAAAAAATATGTGTTAGTGGTATAAATTTATTAAATGATGAAACTCTACATAAAAAGTAAGTATATCTCTTTATTCTCTTAGTCAATCTCATAAATAAATTCATCAATTAAATAAAAAGAAACATACAACCAAAAACGTTTTCCATTTACTTTTACAACTGGGAAACTAATGACCATTTATCCCATCAAAAGATAGTGGTTTTCTTATTGTAAAATTTCTCATGATCATGTTTTCTATCACTCTCCATTAGAACTTGAAACTTAGTTTGTTTTCCATATCCATGCTTTCCTACATTGAATTTTAGTATGGGTCATCTTGGGTGACCTTTGTATGTCTTTTTATTTCTTTTAATGTGACAGTTTTGTTAAATCTTTTTCTGATGTGAGACTTTCAATGAATTTTCTAAGCCCAATATTAAAATTACTAGGACACAATTTCCAATAGGGGGAAGAATCTACCCCCCCCCAATATTTCATAGTAAGTTTTTTTCATTAATGTAATTTAATAGCATGCGCTACACGCAACACTGAGTTCGAGGACACCATGGATTAACAAACTAGAAATGTGAAAAGTAGTAATGAATATTATTAACTAAATTTTGAGTTTTATATACTCCATATAATTTTAGAATCCATATTATGTGTTTCTTAGACATAATATAAGAACAAAGTCATTTTTTAAAATAAAATAAGTATTAAAAAATAAAATTTTACCACCTTTTAATGAAAAACCATTTTTAAATACAATATTTAACACTTTTATATATTAATTTTAATGAAATTAAATTCTTATTTAGAATCATGACATAAAAATTTATTTTGGATAAATGTTTGGTAATTTTATGATAACTTACATATTTGGATGAATACTGAAAAATACTAAATTTTAATTGAAAATAACTTTTTTAATCGAAAGAATTTATAGTTATAAATTATGGAATTGAATGGTCTTGAAATATAATTAGATTATATTTTTATCATTTAATACAATTGAGGTTATTATATGTAATTTCACATTTAAATTTGAAAGAAACACATGTCATTCTTTTGATAGATTTTACTTTTTAAAAAACCTGTTTTTTGGTATTGACAATGGGACTTAATTTTAAATTAATTAATGAAACCTATATTTTATTCATTTTGGTAAAATTGAATTAATTTTTGAATTTGGAATATCAAAATTATCCTATGGTGAATTTTTGGTATTTTTCTTAAAACATTCAATTTTTGATGAATAGTGAAAAACACTGTGTTATTGTTTAAAACAGGATTTTTATTTAAATAATTATTTACATTATTTATTTTACATAAAAATAGATACATAATACCTATATATGTTTAGTTAAATTCATTGGAGTTGTATTATAATAAGTTTAGATATATAAAATTTTATTAAACTTTTTACCGTCTTTTACACACATTCTCGGAGCATTTGAAAATTTGAATAAAACATAATTTTACCACTTTTCTGAGTAGAATTTCAAAAATACGAAAGACAAGGTTAACATCAGTAAGTAAAATGTGGATCAATAAGCTGAATATAATTTTTGGCGAATAGTATCTTTTGACTTTTATTTACCATAGTTAAAAGTAAATACGGTAATTAACGGTAAACATGATATAATAATTTCCCTAACACATGTCCTAATTCTATTGGATAAGGGTTATTCAACCATAAAAAACCATAGGAATAAAATATGACACTCTTTGGTCCACTTTTCATAGATTGGTACATTTATTATTATTTTATTTGAAGAAGAGTTAAAAGTGTTAAGTTCAATGATTAATAACTAAACCATTTTTAATATGGTGTTACACATAAGATAAATTTTAATATAAATATTAATTAGAAATATAAAATGATTGCATACATAACAGATTATATTTATAATTTTTAGATATAAAATAATTAAATTTATATATGACACAATGATGATGTAGTAATTACCTTTTTAATGTAATATTAAAATAATTGTTAATATATATATAAAAATAAATTTAAATTGAGAAATATGATGAATTACACTAATTTTATAGGTTAATATGACTTTTTAGTGTTGATTAAATAAATTTCATTCGAAGTGATAAAGTTTATATGGATTTCAAACAAATCAAATACTAAATGGTGTCAAAATTGACATAATTGAGTTTTTAAAAAAAATACTATATAATTAATTGATATAATATTCCTAAAAATATATCGTTCTACCAAAGGACTTAGATAAGGTTATATATATTTATAATGAACCACTTGGGGGTTTATTGGCTTGTTATAGTAATATTATTAACCATATAATATAAAAATACAAAGAGACATGGTTAATGACAAACTATTTAACTAAGCGTTAAATCTAAAAGATAAGGTTAATATGGTGACCGAAACCTATCTAAAAACTATTGGTAGATATTTTTATGATACATCACCACCATAGCATTGAAATAAATCATTTTGGATCTATTAGAAACTGAAAATTATTTTATTATAGAATAATATTTCACGATTTTCCTAAGGTGCCCCTCACCCCTCTTATAAATGGGAACTTCCCCTTCTCTCAAAATCATAGCCCCAATGCCATTTGGCTCGACCAACCCCTACCAAAATATCTTCCCAACATCCCTCAAATAAACCTAGATTCCTTTCTTTGATCAGAAGTCCACTTCCTCATTATTTTTTGTTTCTATACCAAAATAATAAATCCAATGCCTTCCACTATAAAGACCTAAAATTTTCATATAATGTTTTTAAATATATTGAAATTTTACGAGTCTGTGAAATCTGACGGCGTGCGATTCCGAGGCCCGGAGTGCCCGAAATGATCTGTCGAAGTTTTGTTGAGCTTAATTAAATGTGCTTAAGCAGTTTTCTTGAATAAGTTGAATAACTCTTAAACAGTAACTCAGATCAGAAATATGAGAGCAGTGTTGTGCTCAGAATGGCGGGTTTACCCTATGTGTGACTTAAGATTAATCGGCGCGAGCCTCCTGTGAGAAAACCCAAAAATGTGGGATTTTTGTTGGTTTATTTGAGATTTTATAGATTGGGTGATGATGACGGTGAATCTTTGGTGTCTTTTCTTTGAGTTGGTTTGTGTTTGTTGATGGTTTTGGTACCTATGAGTTTTGCGGGTTTGATGCGGCGGTTCTGGAGATGAGGAGGATGGCTCTGACAGGCATCCTTGATGATGGGTATGGGTTCATGGGTGCGTCATGGTCTACGACTTGTTTCATTTTGTGGACCGAGGCATCGAAAATTCTCTATGTTTGAATTTTGAATCTGGTTGTACCATCAAGCTTATTCCTTTTTTGGTTTCTGTTGTTCTTTTTGCGATCTTTTGAATCGTTTTTCTAGAATTGTATGGTTCCCACTAACCCAGAAAAGAGGACTTCAAAAATCAAATAAAATATAATTTTCAGTCAGAAAACCCAAAATGTCATAATCATAAATAGAATAATTAAAAAAATTATTTAAGTTTTCAAATTCTTATAGCTCACAAACGGTAAATCGGATTAAAAATCCGAGACCACCGCTGAACTCGTGAGGGTATGATTTCTTTATGTAGACACTAACTTTGGTGGACAAGAGCCACCATAGAAAGTTAGTTTTTGGCCGAAAATAAAATAATTAAGAGACAATTATTTTATTTTAAAATTAATAACATCTAAATGGTAACTCGGATTGAAAATCCAAGAGTACTATTGGGTTTTTTGGGGTGTGTTTCATCTAAGAAAATCCTAAACTCAAACAGTGCGGGTTGAGGGTGTCTGATAATAATTTTCCGAACTATTTATTGGGCATGGATATTAAACACCGAAGTGGTGTTTTATAACCTATGAACCGGTGCTTGGAATTGAAATATAAGGTCACCGTTGAAATCAAGGAACGAGTATTTTCTTAAAGAGACTTTCGCCTCAACGGCAGTGGGTCGATAATGAAAGTTAGTTTTTGGGTTTTTTGTGGAAAATAATAAAATAAAAAGATATCCACCTTTTTTAGAGCTTCCATGTGGATATGTTAGGTGGGTTCCATCTGAGCAAAACCTCCACAGGGAAGTTGGAAGTGGGGACCACCACACCTTAGCCTCCCATGAGACGTTATGGTGGTGCGGACCACCTGAACCATAACCTCCCATGAGAGGTTATGGTGGGGGGGACTACTCGGACTTTTTAACCACCTTGAAACCTCCCATTAATTGGGAGAAACATATCATGTCCATATTAAATGTGGGGGGATACTCTTGGTATCCTCCCAATAATTATATCCAACGCATCTCTTAAATTGGGACAGAATAATTTAATTATCTTGCTCCTTTTAAATTTAAATTACAGCATCATTGGAATATAGGAAGGTTCCTAATAAGTGAACCATCATAAATTCAATGATCGTTACCTACCCCCTCCATCTCCTATATATAAAATGCTATAGAAAAGGATTTGGGCCAACTTCACCAAGAAACAAAGCGCTGGTAAAGTGGATCGATGCCCAAAACGTGGAGGATTACGCTTCCTCCATGAAGAACACGATATTCCAATGATGAAAATTGGCGATGAGCAACTTCGACTTCCTTCTTTGTAACCCACTCCGACATAGGACGTATTCGACTTCGACGAGCTAGTGCACAAACTGATGATCGAGGAAAATGCCGATGAAACTGATGTCCGTCTATTCCCAACAATCCCTCTTCTTCCCAGCTCCAACATTGAAAAACATAGAACATAGGTAGGGGTTATTTCCATTTAAGTGCAATGTTCTTCTGTTCACTCAAAACGAAGAACGAGGATGTTTTCCTTTTTGCGAGTCGGTTGGTTTGCTTCATTCTTATGAACCGATTCTTATCACTGTGAATGCGGAGGGTGCGGGCCAAACTAACATGGACCAACTCCCTCCATCGATCTCTTTTGTGATATTCTTCGGCATGGAGATGAAACTATGAGGTCACGAAGGAGACAGGCAATGACCGCGCTTCCTGCTGTCTCCGCAACTTGCACCCCCCTCGCGGCGCTTCGGCCGAAATAGCTCCCACCCTCCACCGGCCTCCCGTGCGCTTGACGGCTGCTTGACCACACCCGACCTCCCCGCTCTCGGCTGGTGCTGGCCTCCCGGTTCCCAGCCGTCGCCAACCTCCCGTGGGCCCTCCGTTCTCTCAATCGCCCGCCAGCCGCCCGACCACCGTCCAGCCTCCCAGGCCGAGCCTCCAGAGCCGTGCCCCTCGCGGTGTTGGCCGAACCAGCCTCACCATCCAGGCCATGCCAACGAGCTGCGCCCCACATGCACCTGGCTGAGTTGGGCTTCGGCACCCCCCGTGGCGCCTCCAGACCGAACCACCCTTACACCGACGTGCGACCGGTCTATGCCCTCATGAGAGGTCCGCACCCTCGCGCTACTCGCGGCCTTCGTGACCTGCAGAGCCTGGGCCAGTGGGCCGTGCCAGACCCAATGGGTTAGGCCAGGTCGGCCCAGACTGGGTCGGTCCGGTTTGGTCTGACTAGGTCGGACTGGACATAGGCCCACTTCGACCCATTTATGCTCTGTCAGCCAAATCTTTGGCACGAGACGTCCATTTGATGAACCATCAGTAGCGTTGGAATTCCTGGAATCTGATGGTCCGATAGAGTATACCCCACTAGAGTTTGGGTTATAATTGATATAAGGTCAGGGTGGGTTGTGCTTGAATCCAATTGGGCCCCTAGGACTAAAAGGCTAATAACTCGTAGACCAAGCATCATATTGAAGCATCATCTATTGCGTTGAGACCACTATGATGAGGCAGACCATCGGGATTTATCTTCATCGGACTTCATGGAAGATGATGTATTGACACTTGGCTTGAGGAGTGGACCCTATCGTAATCAAGAATGCTTGTGAGGAAACCCTATGGCTAGCTACTCTCTGACTACTATTCCATGAACCTGTGTGGGTTCGATAGTTCTGACTACTGTTCCTAGACCCTATGTGGGTTCGATAGTTATAACAACTATTACTCGATCCTTTGTGGGTTCAACAGCTCTGATTACTGTTCCTGGATCATGTGTGGGTTTTATAGCTCTGACTGCTGCTCCTGGATCCTGTGTGGGTTCGACAGCTCTGACTACTGTTCCCTGATCCCGTGTGGGTTTGATAGTTCTAACTACTATTCATGGATTATATGTGGGTTCGATAGCTCTGACTACAGTTCCTGGATCCTGTGTGGGTTCAACAGTTCTAACTGATGTTCCTGGATCTTGTGTGGGTTCGACTTCACTGAATATTGTCCATGGATCATGTGTGGATTCCACAGGTCTGACTGCTGTTCCTGGATCCTGTGTGGGTTTGACAGCTCTGACTACTGTTCCTGTATCCTGTGTGGGTTCGACAGTTCTGACTACTATTCCTGGATCCTGTGTGGGATCGACAGAATATATGATTTATTTACTACATTTAATCATCTCTAACTCTCAACAAAAGTTGTATACCTATGTGAGCGAGGTCAGTAACTTTTTGGTTTGTCTCGTGATTGATATAGATTACTTGATATCTTAGGTATATGTACGGTCATATACCTATGTGGGGTCGTCAATTGGTTTAATACTTTCTGATACATGCTTGTTGGATTTTGTGAGACCTTGAGGGTCTCGGTGTCCCTACTGAGTATTGTTATACTCACCCCTGCATGGGATATTCCCGCACCATGTTGTGTTGGATGAAGATGATGGACATCGTTGACTGAGGATGAGAGAACTAGGACTGAACCATACCTGGAGGTGGACCATATGGCGTGGAGATACACGGAGGATACAGACGGACCTAGAGTGCTGAGGAGGCCATCTATACCTACCCTTTAGGTAGGAACCATGGATGATGACCTAGTGGTAGCTTTTATTTTCATCAGTTGTACTTTCTCTTTCCTTGTACTTTATAGTTGGGCATGAATTTCTGGATGCCTTTTACTTTCAGTACACTTTGTTATACAGTTTTACTTAGTGTTTTGTTTCCATCTTGTACTCTTTTGTGTGCATTTTCAGGTCATAAAGAAAAATCCTTCCCAGTTTTAGGGATTTACACCTTTGGTGATAGTCTCCAGCCCCTGGCCTTTAGAAGGTAGGCTTGGGGTAGTCACGACACGTGGCGTGGGGGACGGGTCCTGACAAATTGGTATCAGAGGAGTCAGTTCTACTGTAAAACTTAGGACTTTAATCTTTTCTGTGAAGCAATAGTTTTAAGTGTACTAAGGGTGGTTTTCAGTTCAAGGTGTCTAGTGTTGGTGCGGCAGGCGACATATCCATACACCAAGACCCTGACGTCGGATTTCTAACTCAGTGCATTAAAACATTGATTGCATGTGTGTTTTATTTGTGATTTCTAAATTAATCTCATCAAGTATAATCTTTTTATCATGTCACATGTATTTATTTTAGGATGCCTCCATGCAAATAGCCAGTTAGAGTTCCAAGATTTGTATGCACTAATATCCCACCGAGTGATGAGGCTCAGGTGTAGGGACCTCTTAATATGTTGGCACCTTCGGGTGGTGTACTAGTAACACCACAACCCATTGGGTAGCAGATACCACCAGCCACACTGGTTGATGGTGCTTGTTGACTGAGTGTGTTGCGCAAGTTCTAGTAGTAGAGTCCTCTTAGGTTTCAAGGAGATATAGAGTCCCACGCAGCTGAGGGCTGGATGGAGGAGATTGCTACCGTTTCCTGTCTTTTTGAGACACCAGTAGAGCATACGGTGATGTTAGCTACTAGTATTTTTCATTGAGTGACCATTATTATGGTCTGCTTAGTGATGAGACTTCGTTACGTGGACTATTGCCCGAGATAGTACCTTGGGTAGTGTGTCAGCTATATCACTACTCGTTTGTTAGCAGTTACAACAGGCTGTACTGGTAGAGGACACATATAAGATTACTTCCTTACATGTGTTTCAGCATCAGATGCCCCTCAGGATCTGAGGCAATCCTGACTCACATGTGGCTAAGGACTGGATCAAGGAGGTGGATGAGAGTTCTCTAAAACTTCTACATCTTTGGAATAATGACATTTTGGTAGTTGAGTATTCATTGAGGCATACAGATCTTTCTGAGTACTCAATGAATATGATGCGATCAGCGCCTCAGGGATCGAACTTCAGAGCAAGGTGTGTTTAAATGACATAAGATCCAACACTATTCCTCTATGCATTCCAAATTATTCTCGAGTTCCAGAGAGGTCCTTTGTGGTAGAATGTTCTTTTGTTAAATAAATACATTCAATGAATGTTAGCTGTGGTAATGTAGGGAACTCGTGCCAGTCTTAGAGAGTTGGGCGTGTAAAATGTTTCAGGAAGATGATTTTTTAGGGACAGATGAATCTGCAGGGCAATAGATGTGGAAGCAGAGTAAGGAGAGTAGCATGTGGTGGTGTACTTTTCGACATGATACAACTACCCCCTTTTTTGTGGACCCGATCAGGCTCTGGGAGATAAAGGAAATGGGAAGAGGGTTGTTGCATGTAGTCAAGTAATGTGACCCAAGGGCTCTATGAATAATTCAAGATACAGTCAATTTCTACTACTAGCTGCTGTATCAATAGAAATATGTACCAATCATTCCTACCTTCAATGAATCTTGTCCAGGACCTAGATTTTCCAGTTAAACCGTTGAATTGACCCACACTTCTAGAGATACCTTTGGGAGAAGACTCGATAATCACACTTACACCGACAGTGTGATAGGACCCTTGAGGTGAGAGTTTCGCATGGAACCTCTTGGTGGCAGTGTCGAGGCCTTACGATGTTAGATTGGGTTTGGACTTGACATCAACAGTTCACACTCAAATTTAATGTATTAGTCAAAGTGGTTTTGGTTTATCTACAATGTTGGGATAGGGTTTCCCTTTGATGGTGAAAAAGGAAACCAAGTAATCACAGGATAAACTAATGCATAGGAGGGTGCAGCCAATCACTCGTGAGTCGGCCAACCACATCCTCATGGTAGCATAAGTTGACTTTGAGATAGTATTCACTCTTGGGAAGGGGAACATGGAAGCGGACACACTCAGCAAGAGGTCTGGACTGCATCTGCTGAGTGAGGCGACAGAGCAGCTAGCCTTTTTGTAGATATCCTTTGTGGATAGAGATGAAGTAGTTTTTATATAGTCTCTTATAGTTACCCCCCACTTATTTAGAAAGTCAAGGATACACAACATGGGGACATTGACTGTGAGACACGATGAGGTCATATATCCATAGGGAAGGCACCTGATGGATTTTATCTAGGTGGGGAGCACATCATCCACTTCATAGGATGTACTATGGAACCAGTGTCACTTTAGGAGGAAGTGTTGAGGGAGTTCCACACATCCCCTCTAGTGGTACATCTAGGAGTGGTGAATATGTGCCAGTATCTCTAATGATAGCACTGGTGACTGGGAATGGAGAAAGAAGTTGTAGACTATGTCTCCTGATGCCTCACTTGTTAGCAAGTGAAGGCGAAACACCAGTTACCAGCATGATTGGTTCAGCCTTTAGATGTCATACAATGGAAGTGGGATGGGATATCCATGGACTTCTTGACAGGACTTCCACGAACATCTAGGGGTCACGACTTGATTTTGTTGAACGTTGACTAACTCACCAAGTTGGCCCACTTCCTACCAATCAGAGAGCATCATTCAGTGGAGATATTAGGATGCCTCTATTTGGAGGATATTGTGAAGTAACATAGAGTACCTTCGACAATTGTCTTCGCTCATGAGACATGTTTTACTTCCTGGCTATGGAAGGGTTTGCAGGAAGCTTTCGGGACACAGCTTCATTTTAGCACCGCCTTCCATCTTTAGACGGATGGCTAGACCGAGTGGACCATTCAAACCCCCGAGGACATGTTTTGTTCATGTGTCCTCGATATTAGTTGGAACTAGGAGGATCACTTGACTTTGGTAAAGTTTTTATACAACAACAGCTATCATTCCACCATTAGGATGAAACCTTTTGAGGCATTATATGTGCGACCTTTCAAATCACCTCTATGCTAGACTGACCAAGGTGAGTCAGCACTCGTGGGACCAGAGATGGTATGAGTTACCACATAGAAAATGCAGATCATATAGGAGTGGATGAAGACTGCACAGAGTAGGCAAAAGTCATATGCCGGCAGGGGACGAAGACCTCTAGAGTTCGAGGATGGAGACTATGTCTTTCTATGGGTCTCACCTCGATGAGGTTTGCGAAGATTTGGTCGCGGCGGCTAGTTATCTCTGAGGTTCATCATACCTTTTCAGGTCCTCAGCTTAGTTGGTGAGGTGGATTACCGCTTAGCTCTTCCACCTCAGTTGCACTGGGTGTACGACGTCTTCCACAAATCCCAACTGAGGAGATACATGCACGATCCTTCTTACATCATCTTCCATGGCGATGTAGACGTCGACGATGGGGCGACTATTACGGAGGTCCCAGTAGAGATTGAGGATCAACATGAGTGTGTACTTTGTGAAAAGTCGATACCTCTGGTGCGTGTTCGCTGGATGCATGAGAACCTCTAGGAGTGCACATGGGAGTTGGAGGCTCAGATGCGTGCTCAGTACCCCCCCACTTGTTCCCATAGTTTTCAGTTGTGGATTATGGGGTCGTAGAGCCCGGAGGCGTGGATAATGTAAAGACCCGAAATTTCCATGTAATTTGTTTTTAAATATATGGGAATTTTATGAGTCCGTGAAATCTGACGGCGTGCGATTACAAGCCCTGGAGTGCCCGGAATGATTCGTCGAAGTATTGTTGAGATTTAGTTAATGCACGTAAGCAGTTTTCCTGACAATTTTGAATAACTCTTAAATGATAAATCGAATCAGAAATCCGAGGGCACCATTTTGCTCGGAATGGCAGGTTTACCATAGTTTCGACTTAATATTAGTCAGCACGGGCCTCCTGTGAGAAAACCGAAAAATGGCATAATCATAAAAAAAATAATAAAAAAAATTATTTTATTTTTCATATGATTATAAATCAAAAACGGTAACTCGGATTAAAAATCCGAGACCACCGCATAACTTGGGAGGGAATGATTTTTATATGTAGACACTAACTTTGGCCAACGCGAGCCACCAGAGAAAGTTAGTTTTTGGCTGCAAATAAAATAATTAAGTGAAAATTATTTTATAGTAATATTCATAACTTCTAAATGGTAACTCAGATTGAAAATCCGAGAGAACAATTAGGGTTTTTGGGATGTGTTTCACCTAGGTAGAGCCTATCCTCGATCGGCACGGGTCGAGGGTGTTTTATAATAATTTTCCAAACTTTTTTTCCAAGTAAGTTCATTAAACGCGTGAGCGGCATTTTATAAATATTGAACCAGTGCTAAGAATTTAATTTTGAGGGCCCCGTTGAACTCACAGTGCCATTATTCTCTTAAGGATACTTTCACCTCGATGGTAGTGGGTCAAGAATGAAATTTAGTTTTTGTGTTTTTCTGGGAAAATAATAAAATAAAATGATCGCCACTTTTTTTTATTTTTAGCTTCCATGTGGATATTTCATGTGGGGTAAAGCAGAGCTAATCATCTACATGGAATTTGGAAGTGGGGACCACAAAACCTTAACCTCCCATGAGAGGTTATGGTGGTGGGGACCACCTGAACCATAACCTCCCATGAGATGTTATAGTGGTGGGGACCACCCGTGTTTTTAAACCTCCTTGAAACCACCCATTAATTTGGAGAAACCTATCCAGTCCCTAATAAATGTGGGGGAGCATCTCGGTATCCTCCAAATAATTGTATCAAACACACCACTTAAAATGCACCATAATAATTTAATTATCTTGCTTCTTTTAAATTTAAATAACTGCGTCGTTGGAATTTCTGAAGGTTCATAATAATTGAACCGTTATAAATTCTAATGATCGTTACCTACCTACCTCCCTTTCTTATATACAGGAAGATTGGGAGGAGGTTTTGGGACAGTTTCACCAAGCGACAAAGCGCTCATAAAGTGGCACGATGCCCAAAACTTGGAGGATTACACTTCCTCCATGAAGAACACATTCTTCCAATGAAGAATGCAAGAGAGGAGCAACTTCGACATCCTTCCTCAGAACATACTCCATCATAGGACGTCTTCGACTACAAAGAGATAGCACACAAACCAATGATTGAGGAAAATGATGAACACACCGACATCTACCTTTTCCCAATGACCCCTCTTCTTCCCCGTGCCAACGTCGACAAACATTGAACAAAGGTAGGGGTTATCTTCAATTAAGTGTCATGTTCTTCCTTGCTTTCAAAATAATGAACAAGGATGTTATCCTTTTTGCAGGTGGGTTGTTGTGCTTTATTTTTATGAATCGATTGTTATCACCCTGAACACGGAGTGTGCGGGCCAAGCTAACATGGTCTGACTCCCTCTGAGTATCTGTTTTGTGATGTTCTTCGGCAGGGAGATGAAACGAACATGCAACAAATGCGATAAGCAGCGACCACACTTCCCGCAGTTTCCACCACCCGTGACGACCTCGCGGTGCTTCGGCCGAACCAGCTCCCGGCGGCCACTGGAATTCCGTGTGCCCACCAACCTCCCAAATCTCGGCCGCCGCCAGCCACCCGTGTTCCCACCGGCCACCTGTCGGCTTCTCGGCTCCAGGCCGCCGCCGGGCTCCCGTGCACCCGCCGGTCTCTCGACCGCCCGACCACCATTCGTCCTCCCGGGCTGAGTCGCCCAAGTCACACTCCTCGTGGAGTTGTCCAAACCAGTCTCGACCAGCTGGGCCGAGACGACAAGAAACTCCCCATGTGGGCCTGGCTAAACCAGTCTTCTGCGCCCACCTACAGCATCTCCGGACTGAACTGCCCTTACAGTGATGCGCGGTCGGTCCATGCCCTCACGCTACTCGTGGCCTTCACGGCCCACTGGGCCTGGGACAGTAGGCCGGGATAGAACCAATGGGTATGGCCAGGTCTACTCATACCAGGTCGTCCCCGACTTGGTTGGGCCCGAGTCGGTCTGACCGGGTCGGACCGGACCCGGGCCCACTTCGACCCATTTACGCTCATTCGGCGATATATTTGGCACCAGATATCCATTTGACGAACTATCAGCGGCGCTTGAAATCATGGATTGTGATGGTCCCTTAGAGTATACCTCACTATTTTTTGGGTTATAGTTGAGATATGGTCAGGTTGGATCGTGCATGAATCCAATCAGGCCCCCGAGACTAAAAGTCTAAGAACTATCAGACCCGGCGTCCAATTGACGCGCCGTCTATTGTATTGAGACCCCTATGATGAGGCGGACCTTCAGGATTTTTCTTTGTGGGGCATCATAGAAGTTTATGTATTGAAACATGGATTGAGGTGCTGACTCTCTCAGAATCATGCGTGTTTGTGCGGAAACCCTGTGGCTTGCGGCTCTCTGACTAATGTTCTTGGATCCTGTGTTGGTTTGATAGTTATGACTACTGTTCCTGAATCCTATGTGGGTTCGACAGTTTTGACAGCTGTCTAAGATTCTGTGTGGGTTTGACAGCTCTTACTACTATTCCTAGATCCTATGTGGGTTCGACAGTTCTGACAGATTTTTCAGAATCCTATGTGGGTTCGACATCTCTGACAACTATTCCTGGATCCGGTGTGGTTTCGACAGTTCTAACTATTGTTCCCGGATCCTGTGTGGGTTCGACATCTCTGACTACTATTCCTGAACCATGTGTGGGTTCAAAAGTTCTAATTGTTGTACCTAGATCTGGTGTGGGTTCGGAAACTCTGACTAGTTTTCCTGGATCCTATGTTGGTTCGACAGGTCTGGCTGCTGTTCTTGGATCCTTTGTGGGTTCGACAGCACTGACTACTGTTCCTAGATCCTGTGTGGGTTCGACAGTTCTGACTAATGTTCCTGGATCTTGTGTGGGTTTGACAGTTCTAATTTTTGTTCCTTGACCATATGTGAGATCGACAGAATAGATTATTTTGTGGCCATATCTAATCGTCTCTAACTCTCAAAAAATGTGTATACCTATTTCAGTTGATTCAGTATATTTTGTGTTTTCCTCATGATTGAGATGGATTACTTAATAACTTAGGTATATTTATGGGCATATAGCTAAGTGGGGTTATCTGTAGATTTCATACATTGTGATTTATCCTTGATGTATTTTGTGATACCTTGAGGGTCTCGGGGTCCCTACTGAGTATCGTTAGTCACCCCTGCATGGTCTATGCCCGCACCTCATTGTGTAGGATACAGACGATAGACAACGCTGATTGAGGTTGAGAGAACCAGGACTGGACGATACTTGGAGGTGGACCATACGACATGGAAATACACGGAGGAGAGGAATGGACCTAGAGTGATGAGGAGGTGATCTGTACCTACCATTTAGGTAGGAACCTTGGAGGGTGACCCAGCGGAAGCTTTTCTTATCTCCAGTTGTACTTTCCGTTTCCTTGTACTTTATAGTTCGTCTTGTATTTCTGGGCCCATTTACTTTTAGTACACATTGTTATATAGTTTTACTTAGTTTTTTTATTCTAGCTTGTACTCTGTTGTGTGCGTTTTCAGGTCATAAAGGCAAAGCCTTCCTAGTTTTAGGGATTTATGCCTTTGGTGCTAGTCGTCATCCCCTGGCCTATAGAAGGCATGATTGTGGTAGTCACAACATGGGCCCTGGGGGATGGGTCCTGAAATCTATATACTATGATGTTATTATAAATATGGTACAACCATATTCGTTATTCAATCCATCCTATAAATTACAAATTCACCATATATGCGTACGTACGACTTTCCGTCTCCACATCGTGGTGTAGTTTGTTATTCAAACACTTAATTATCTAAAAGGGTATAATAATGCGAATAAATGATGTAAATAATAAATATAACATTTTAATTATTCTTCATATTTGATATACCATCCAATTACATATGATTTTACCATCAATATAATGATATTGTCGCTCATGCATATGTATGGCTTACCATCTCCACGAACGCGATGCGATTCATTCCCCATCGTAATCATTAAAGAATAACTTTCATTTTATGATTAAAAATATTGTTTAAGAACATAATATCATTATGTATTTTAATTAAATACAGCCTATAAATAATAAACATGACTTTTTTTTAACAAAACATATAAAGGAAAACAAATCAGTTAACAACCAAACTATGATACTACTGAAATATCATTAACAATGCAATATTAGACAATCATGTATGATATAATATTTATGTATTTAGTTCTTGTAAAATTTAATAACAATGACTTCACCATTATACAAGAGGTTAACCTAACCTATACTAAGGAAAAGTACCAAGTAAGGGGTTTTCATCTTACTTTTATTCCCATGAGATTCATGCTATATTTGCCGCTATTACCTTTTGTGTGGTGTATCTACTGCCAATGATTGTATTTTTTTGCAAAATATACATTAATTTATGGTTATTTACATCCTCATTGGATGATAATTCTTATATTGGGTGTATGTTTCGTAAGTTAAAAAATCGGTAAGGGTATTTCAAATTTCAATTTCCACTCATTTGGTTTTATGCAAACTTCATTGATTACTATACTCCAAGATTATGTGTGAAATCACTATTTATTTACTTATGTAGTAATTTCCACTCCTGTTTATATGGATATACATTTTATACACATAATAAATCCATTGATAAATTATCTGGTAATTGGTATAAACTAGATAAGAGTAATTTTTACTCAATTTCAATTCATTTAGTTAAACAACCAAGTCATTCGTGTCATTTTAACAAGAATATGTTTGAATGTCCTCTGATTGATTTACACTGAATATACAATCATATTGAGTGTATTTATATCTGTGACACATAAATATTTCATTGATTTATCCTTAACCTAATGATACGGTCTTTATAAAGGAATTCATGTCAACTTATATTCCATTGAGGATTCTTTGTTTTTATAAGCCAATTCAATTTTATTTGGTGTATGTACAATACTTTGACATATTATCTCATGAATCCATTTATTCATATGATTTTATAAAGTTTTGATTTCCTCAATTTTTTTATTCAAGCATCTCTCATTTGGGTAGGAACTGTAACTAAAATATCATTTTAAATGTTTTAATGATTTATTCTTTTAAAACATTCTCATTAATGTCCATGTTTTAAAAACGTTTTTAAGGATTTATTTATATAGACATGAATGTTTTAAAATATTAGTACTTTTAAGAAGATTCAAAGTGTTATGGGACACTTTGATTTAAAATTACCTTTTAAATGACTTCCTTTATAAATTATGTGACTTTTAAATGATTTCATAAAAAATTGGTATTTCTATCAATGATTTTTAATAATCATTCTCAAATATGTCAACATACATTATGGGATATTATTCTTGATCAGCGTTGATTTATTATGATACAAATCTTCCATATTGTATTGAATGTTTTTTGATATGTTCGACTGTGGATGTGTTAATTGTATAACATTCATGTTTTATGGATAATGTATTGACATTTCCTATAATAGTTTTAATAATAATGTTTATGTAATGTTTAAACCTTTTCATATGAGGAATGCATTGGACTTAGTAAGTGACAGGTGGAGCTCTCTATAGCTCTTCAATGCATTAGAAGGATTCATGAGACAAACTAGTTTCTTGGCACACGACCTTAAGAAAATCTTATTTGTAGTCTTGGCACAAGGCCTTGGAAATGTGGTAATGATGTCTAGAATTATGAATTCCATTTTTATGATGTTGGATATTGATATTGCATGTGATTATTCGACTAGTAGAATATCAATGTGAATAGGTAAATGACATTATTTTGATTTATATTTTCCATATTAAGATGAATTTTAAGTTTAAAATGCTTTTTTTACTCTTATACACTAACTTAAATGTTTATGTTTATTAATGAATTTTCCCCAATATTGTTGTCCTTACTGAGCATCTGAGTTCAGCACTTTTTTATGTTTTATTTTTCCCAGGATGTAATGAAGTATATTATGATTATCCTTTAGAAATAGGCTAAGGAATATAAGAGTTTTCAAAGGGGAAAAATGTTGTTTTCTTTATTTCATGATGTAATGTAAAACATAGGTATGTATGTAGTACTTCAATGGATACTAAACTGATCAGTATTTCACAATATGATTCCTTGTATCATGCAAATGTTATGTAATAATGCACTGATTCTGGGTAACTAGGGTCAGGGCGTTACATTTATTGTGGAAGGTGAGGATAAATCCTTAGAAAAAAATAATTTAAATGAACCATTTTTAGAATACTTTCTCTTGAATATCATCTATTGAAATACCCCATAAGGAACATTGGTTTCTTATGTGTGACCAAAACATTGAGTACAAGGAAAAGTGGTCTTGCATGGTAACTTGATAATAATTAGGAAATCTCAAAAGCATTTATTTCGTGAGCAGAAGGGGTGGTCAGCAGTAATATTTATAAGTGTAAGAGATGGGTATTTTTAAATGTTATATTCAATAGTTTATTATTTTTTCTCAAGACTACCAAAAGAATCTATTCATGTAATTATATTTAGTATATGATGATTTTTAGATTTAAATGATCTGTTCTTACATGATCCATTCCAAAATATCACTGTATTTAGATTATAATATTAAATTTTGTAATTTTTCTTATTTAATATTCACTATAAATACAAATATTTTATAAAAATACAAGAAATTAACCATAAGAATTTATCAATGTGTAGATATTAAAATTGGAATAAATTAATGTAGAGTATTTTCTGAATATAATAAATTTATTTTTTAAAATAAAATCATCATTTTTTTAAAAACATCCAATTTTATGACATTTTGATTTTTTTGGGTATCATAAAATTATATTATCATTATAATTAAACAAAATATTTATTTTTTAATATAGTTATGAATCAACAATTTATTTTAAATAATAATATTTTTTTTTATAAAAATGATAAAAAAATATATTTTGTGAAAATATAAACACTTATTTTATCATTTTCAAAAAAATATTTATTTTTATCATGATATAAAAATTCCACATTTTTATTTTATTATATTCCCACATATTATCTTATAGTTATATGGGTTAGGAAACACTTTTAAAGGTTTTTTAGCTATTCCAAATAGTCAAATTCATATTTCAAAAGTCTAGTTTCTATTATAGTGGTCATATTACTATTCCAATGCTCATATTTGTATAAGTCATATGGTATCCCTAAATTATATAAAGACAAAATATTTAAATCATTACTCATTCATAATTATTTTCTCTAAAATGTACATATTTTTTTTCAAAATGCATATTGAATAACTAATATTTGGCTTCATTTGTACTGTGTTGTTCAAGAGTTTGGTTATTCTTGGGGATTGACAATGTAATGCCCTAATATTTTATGGTATTTACCTTTTATTATTTATCTTATCGTATAGAATACCTTATAGAAAACATTGATATTAAAAAAAATTATTTATTATTGTGATATTTATCACCTAGCCATTGGATTGGTGGGAATTATTAAGATTAGATAAATTCTGAAAATGTAAATTAATTTTTTTTATAAAATTAATTCATTAATTTCCAGTTAATTAGAAATGGAAAGTAAAACCAAATTAACATAAATGATGTGTTTTTATAAAAACTATTTTTATATCAATAATGTTATTTTATCATAATATATTAAATTAATCGCTATTAGTGAAAGATCATAATAAAATGTTACATATTTAGTAAAATTATTTTATATTCAACCAATGTGTTTTATAGGATTAATAATATATTAAAACCAATTTTAAGCATAAAAAGATATATTTTATAAATGGAAATTTTACCACCATTTACTAGAAATTTTTTTTAAATATAAATTTTGAAATTTTTAAAATTTTCATTCGAAAAAATAATCTTTAATTTTGAAATTATAATATAAAAATTTACCTTTTTTAAAATTTTATGTATTTGGCTAATACGTTTCATTTTTTGATGAATAATAAAAATAGTGCCTTTTAATAAGAAATTGACTTTTCATCTAAACAAATTAAAATGAAAAAATATATTTTAAATTTGATTTAAAGTAAAATTAGATCAAAAATAAATTAGTAAATCAAATTTAGGTGATTATAATAAATTTAAAATTTAAAATGGATATAAAACCATTGCAATCATTTAAACATTTTTTTTACATCAGAAAAATTAGTTTCATCTAGTTTGTAGAATTAATATAAAATTACATTCTGAAACATATATTTTTTGATTATTCAAAAATAGATTCCATATTTGGAATTATAATTTTCTTATTTAGTAAATAATACCATTTTAATTTGGACCAATATGAATAGATACTATTGTTATTTCTCTTAACACGGAAAAGGGTATATTGGGAAATTTAGTTTAAACATAAAATGATATGTACTATATAATTTAACATAATAAATCCTGAATATTAGTGGATTATTTATATTTTCCCATTAACACCTATGATTAGAATTTGATTTGTTTAAGAGATACTTTACCATGAAAGTTATATTAATAGTATTGAAATTAACGAAAATCACAAAACATCACATTCATATTTTTAATAACTATATTTCTTTTAATATGGTTTTATTTAGAAGATATATTAAACTATAGACATTATTGTTAAATATAAAATATTTATCTACAACATAATTTTTTATTTTTTATTCTTACTAAATAAATAATTACCTTAAATAATTATACAATGATGATGTAGTAATTATATTATTTTGAGAAACAATTAGATAAACATGGATTTGAATTAATAAATATAAATATCATATTTTAAAAGAAAAATATTTTCATAAAATTGAGTCCATTTATGAAATCTACATGTAAAAGGTGGTTAGGTATAATTATTTTTATTTTTTAAAAATATTTGAATGTTTTGTGAATAGTGATACATAATAATTTATGGTATTTAAAATTATAAGTAAATCAATTGATTTTTGTGTAATTTTTGAGTCATGGATGATGTATGTGTGCATTATATCCAACTCAAATTATCTAGTTAATGTATTTATTAATAATAATTGACACTATTGATTGTCATGGGCCAAAATAATAAACTAATAAATAAAATAATCAGAAAATTCCACTCTCCAACAATATTAATATTACACCTCACCACCTTGTCACCTCACACCTTCAAGGCTTTTTATATTATTTATATTATACAAAATTTCTATCCAAGACCTATTCCTTATGCTATGATATTAATGGTATCTCTGGAAGACCATTATCAAATTCCATAAATAGGTTCTCAAAGAGACCACACTCAAGAGGTAAAACCCTTCCTCTTCCTCTTTTAATTTATTCTCTTTTCTTAACCTTACCTCACCTATCCTATCCAATGTTTAATAGTTAATAAATTATCATATATACAGTATAAAGTAATTATGTTAAGTAAATATCCATCAACAAGTCTCTTCACATCTCATTTTATTCTAAAACTAAAAACACCACCTGTGATGTGTCGATTTACCACCATCGTGGATGATGCATTTTCATTTTCCATTATAGCCTTCAAAGATGTTCATAAATACATTATTATAGTAAAATAATATTTATTTATACATATTATAAGTAATATAATGTTCTGGAACCAATATATAAACCTATTATTAAATAAAAGGGTTTAAGTTCATGACGATCATAAAAACCACCAAAATAAATAAAATCATTTTCATTAACGTTTTATCTAACGAATCATTATCATACCATAGAACCAAAAGAAATAAAAGATCATTAAAATTATGGTAGTTCATTAATAACATATAATTTCAATTTTAAAGAACCATTCCCATTTTAGGTGAACTTCCATACTTGTATACCAGCGAACCGATAATGAAAAACCAAGAAAATGAACATTCCCAAAATGAGGAAGTAAAATCCTATCACAAATCATATATGTCACAAATGAACTTAATATAATTATAATAAATCAAATGTATTTTGAATGAGTTATTAATAATTAATTAATGAATCTATTTTGATTACCTATGATATTAAGCACCAGTGCGTAATGCTTTTGGACATCGGGAAATAGAATCTCACTAAACCTCTATTTTTTTCATCAGGTTACAATTTCTCTATCTTTAACCCAATGTAATTAGTAATAATTATTATTTAACCATCATAAATTACATATTTATGTTCCAAATATATATACCATCCTCAATTATTCTTTCTTTGATAGAGAAATATATGTTTTAAAAATCCCCTTTTAAATTCCTCTTGATAAGCAAGTCCGATTAAATGGGAATTCCCAATTTGTTACCTATTTCAAATAAAAATACATAATTTGTTTTAATACATAAATATTTCTATAAAGTCACTATATTTATAATTTAAAACAATTTTAGTTCATTTCAACATTCATACAAACAATTATTCTATTGTCATATTTAAAGACACTTTTATATTTTCCCACAAAACTCACTGAAAGGGCTGATTTATAATATTCCATAAACACCAATTTTATATGTTTTCACTTGAATTAGATATCAGTTATCATAAAATATTATTATCATACCTTATTAACGTACATGATTGATTCTAATACATTTTTTATGTACACCATTATGATACGATAATTTGTTATGTCGTATGCCATGATTAAAATACCCATTTATTTCCTTGGGTATCCCTTATGTCAATTTCTTACTGTTAATTGATGTTTATTTCTTATCATGTTTCATGATCACTTTGATTTGGTATGTTCTATCTTGATTCAATTCACTATGTTACTCTAGATAATTTAATATTATGTATACTCATTGGGGAAATTATTTACATATCATATTCTAGTTTCAATATGATTGTATATGTTGATTATGAATCTCCCCATTCACATGAGGGATAAATTGGACCCATTCTGGTTCAGGTGGGACCCATAATAGCCCCTCGATTCATCAGAAGTTCGAATGAGACTAACTATACTAGATATTTTCCATGAAAATTCCCATTTACGTATACTTCATGTACTGGGTCATGATGATATGTTTAAGATGTCCTGCATTATGAATTCCCTCATTATGAAAATATTTAGTGATTACCCATGTAATAGTTTGACAAATATATAACCATGGTTAAGTATAATTATCATGTGAATATTTATATGGTGTTATTTAATCATCATTTATTTTAGTTATATTATTCTCAAGTCATTGTTTTAATAAAATGTGTTGTTAGTAATTCACATTGCCGTCATGTTTATGTTTATTATTGATAGCTGTTATTGCATTGCTTATAGTTAATGAGAATATGAGATCACCCCATTCTTATGTTTTTTCCCATGATTCTATGATGTATATTAAGTTTTAAATGTAATGAAAATATAGTAAAATTGGGATGTTTCCAAAAAATTGTATACGTTTTATTTCAGTTCAAGTTATAAAGTAAAAATTATGTTTATATACGGTTTTACAAAGCTACTAAATAATTCAGCCCTTCATGATGTCACATCCTAGTGTATTATTCCAATTTAATAAATTATGTAACATACTATGGGTTACTGGGGTCGATGTATTTATATTTTTTATTGGATTATATTTAGTTTAAAATTTGAGAACTAGATTTTAGAAATCCTAGATTAGGGAATATAACCCTAAGATATAATTTGAGTATAACTATAGAATAACATCCTAATAAAAACATGTTTATGAGATTATCTATGAGAAAAACGTCCAATTTATGTTAATTATTTCAATAGTTTTGGGATTATACATTATATTTTATAATTATATGACATTTGATAGTGTATTTCATCATTTGGAAATGAAACCTCACATAAGGAAGGATAATATCACTATTTTACTTGATCTAAAGAGTAAGGGGGGTCAAATCTATTATAGTCTTATGCCAATATTTTGATGGGAAAATGTCTCCCAAACATTATCATCATATGAAGAAATAATATCATATGCTAATAAGACAATGGTAGAATTATATAAGTATTATGGCTTTGAAGAAAACCATGAGAACAAGAGTACATATTGAAAAAATATGGATAAAGGAAACAAGAAGAACATGCATTTTTTTCACAGTTGATAATTTTGGAATGAAACACCCTCTCACTTGCTTAAAATTAATGGGAGATTTCTAAAAGTGTGGATAGGAAGGCCACCCTTATTTTGATTGAAAGGGTGACAAAAAGTTTTATAATGTAAAATTTTTCAACAACAAGAAGATGGGACACTACAAAATTCAATTTCTCATGTGTCTAAGGAATATACACAAAAATTGGATAATGGATCATCTTCAAGATTATTATACTAGAATAGACAATGAGTATTGAATAATATACTCATGTTTGGATATATTAATTAAGTTATTTGATTATATTATCAATAATACTCACGTTATAGAAATCATGATATATTTATACAGATAGTATTTTAGTACATCATATTTAAGGAATTGGAATCATGTGATGAATAACCCCAGTAATTAAAAGAGGAAATTATATTGTAATAATATCTTCTTTAAAACACATGAATTGGGAAATATAACGATAAATATGTTTTAGATTTTGAGATAACAATATGTAGATATATATGGGATAATATTGGTGATCATGAAGGTGGTTTGTGATATGATGGTTTGTGATTTTCTAGAATTATTTTATGTTTGGATTTAAGGAATATATTTAGAAACCAATGATTCTAGTATTGGAATCATGAATGTATCATTAAGTATTTAGGATATTACATTGATTATATATTAGGTATGTTCCACTAAAGGCTAAACTATTTAGGGTAGTATTATATTAATTTTACACCACAAATCTAGTGACCATCCTTCTAATGTTTTTCCATTGAATTTTGACATACCTATTTTGGAAGTCATATGGTTAACTAACTATGGAATAGATTAATGATATTATTCATTAAGATTCATGTATGATGCATTTTATAGGATAACATGTGATAACCCTTTTGGTTTGAGTAAACATTTTATTTTTTAAAGAATTACTTATGGATCTTATGATTCCTAAAAGTGTTTTAGGAATTAATTGTTTTCTTTAATATACAACTTTAGATATATGAAATGATGTATAGATGGATCAAAGAATAACCAAATGATGAGATTAGTATTATAATATGAAAATAAATCATGTAAGTGTATGTTTTCATGATCCAATCTATATAGTAAATGAATCCCTCGATTCTAGGAAAATGATTTGGGAATCAAAATGATACCCATTTACTTTTTCTTACTAAGATATCAAAATTATTTTAACTGATCATATATTTATAGTTTTGTGACGGTAGAATTCTTAATGACCATTTTCTCTAGAAATCTCCACTAGAACTTGATAGATATATTTCTCTTCCATGCCGATGTTTTCGCTTCCTGCTAATGTTATCCGATAGGGAAACCCAATTTTGTAGTTACCATCACATTAACATTTCCCTCTATATATGTTGTAGTTTTATTAACCCAATTTTGGATGTGGGTTTCCGAAAAATGAATTTTCAAGCATCAACATTTTATTTTCAAAGTGAAATTACAGAATTTTGGTGCTAAAATTTATTTAATGATGGGACTATGTAACAAACCAATATTTTATGGCATGTCTATTTTTTAATTTAACATCTTTGATATCTTATGTTATAAAAAACCTCGATCTTAAACAAATTATGAAATATTATTGGGATAATTTCACCTAAATGTTGGATTGGTGGGAATTATTGACGTTATGTAAATTATGAAAATATAATTTGGACATGTTCATAAAATTAATTCATTGGTTAAAAATTAACTAGAAATTATAATAAAAAAAATACAACATAAATGATGGCTTTTTATGAGAAAGTATTTTTTCTCCATAATGATATTTTGTATTAATAGATTAAATTAATCCTTATTAGTGAAATATCAAAATGAAATTTTATAGTTTCAATAAAAAGTTTTTAAATTAAATCAATGAGTATTATATTCTTTATATAAGAATAAAACCAATTTTATGTATATAAAGATATATTTTCTAAAGGAAAATTACAACACCTTTTAATAGAAACATGTTATAAATTGAATTTTTTAAACTTTTAAAAAGTTTATTTGAGAAAAAAACATTATTTTTTAAATTTTAATATAAAAATTTTATTTTTTTATTTTTTTATTTTTTTTGATATGGTTAATTTTTTTATTGGATAGTAAAAAATAGAGCATTTTAATTGAAAACTGACTTTTCATCGAAATAAATTGTAATATTAAGTTATATTTTAAATTGGTTTTTAAGTAATATTAGATAAATAGTACATCGATAAATTAAATTTATGTTAATGGAATATATTTCATATTTAAATGTGATATAAAATAATTTAAATATTTTCAACAAAAAATTTCATTAAAATATCAATATTTTATCTCATATATGGAATTAATGTAAAATTAAATTCTAAAAATTATTTTTATTTAAAAATAAAAAATGCATTTCATATTTTAATTCATATGGTCTATATATGTCAAATATGTTCCTTTAAATATTAAAAAATATAAATCGTAACCTTGGAATTTTCATTACCAGACTAAATGGTAAAATGGTTAATTTAGATTAAAAATTAAATTATATGAACTAGAAAATTTCAATAAAACAATCCTAAATATTAGTTAACGATGTATATTATACCAATAACACGTAATTCTCTAATTTGAGTTATTTAATATAAAATGTTATAGGAATATGACTTGGATATTATTTATATTAAATAAAATCACAAAATGTCGCATTCAATTTTTTAGTATCGATATTATCATTAATATGGTGTTTTTAGACGATATATTCAATTATAGATATTATTTACATATAGAATATATTAATCATCTTCATTCTATTTTATTTTTTATTCTTAATGATGAAAGAATTACATTAAAAAATTATATAATGACGATGCATTAATTATTTTATTAATTAAACAATTAGATAAATGATGTTTTTAATTAAAAATTATCTTTTTCAAACATAGAAAAATATTTTCATAAAACAGAGTCTATTTTTGAAATCTATACATTGAAATATAGGTTGGTTGATTTTTTTTGATTTTCCTAAAATAATTGAATTTTTGGTGAATATTGAAATATTAGAATTTATAGTATGTAACATTAAAAGTAAATAAATTAATTTTTGAGTTATGGTTGAGTCATGGATATTGTAATTGGACATTATCTATAAATAAAATTCTCTAGTTACTATATCTATCCACAAGAACAAATACTATTAATAGTCTTGAACTAAAATAATAATCAAATGAATGAAATAATCAGAAAATACCCCTATCCTCCACTATAAATACCACCCTCACCACACCTTATCCTCACAATATATATTATTTTTTGCCTTATTATATTATTTTTAATTCAACTAAAAAAATCTTCCCCATGATTATGTTTATCTGGACTCATCAAATGATGATGTCCATGTTTCTTAACGAGGTTCTCAAGAAGACAACACTCAAGAGGTAAAACCCTCCATATATCACTTTAAATTTCTTTTATTTTATTATACAGTCCTAAAATATCCTACCCAAAGTAAAATGATAAATATTGTATCATAAATATATTTTAATGTTATTTTGTAAATAAAATATCTACTACCTTGTTTATTCTCTTCTTCTATTTTTCTAAAAAAGTAAACATCATTTTTGATGGGTCGATTTACCCCATCATGGATGATGAATTTTCATTTTACATTACAACCTTAAAGTATGGACATAAAACAATTACTTTGGTTAAATAAAATTTTATATTACATATTATATGTTAACAAAATTATGCAACTAATATATTAACATAGGATTAAAAAAAATTATATAAGTACATGATGGTTTTAAACACCATCAAAACAAATTAAAACATTTTTATTAAAGTAGTATCAAATGAATTATTTCATACAATATAACCCAATGATATATAAAATCATTTAAAGTACTATAAGTTCATGAATGATATATAATTTCAATTCTTGATAACTATTACCATTTTATAATAACTTCTATACTTTTATATAAGCGAACAAATCATGAATAACCGGGTCAATGAACAATACCAAAATGAAAAAAATCAAATATTATAACTCATAAAAAAGATCATATATTAACTTAATAAAATTATAATAAATAAAATATATTTTTAAGAGTTTATATATTAAATAATTTGTTAATTTTTTTTTATTATCAATGACATTAAGAAAAAGTACAGAATTATTTCAGACATAAGGTAATAGATTCTCCCCGAACTCCATTTTTTTCCTTTAGAGTTAAAATTTATCTCTCTTTACCCAATTTTAATTATTAATTATACTTAATTTCTCCTCGTATATTATCTTTTTATGTTCTAAAAACATGTTTCTGATTCAATTATTCCTTATTTGTTGGAGAAATACATGTTTTAGTCTGTTTTCCTTTCAATTCAACCTAATAAGTAACCCCGATTAAAAGGAACCTCCCAATTTATTACCAATTTCCATGTACACATTATAATCTCTTTTAATCCACCATTTTTTTCTAAAATAACTTTTTATCATGAAAAGATATATTATTTCATTTCTAGTTTTATGTAAGAAAATTATTCTTTTTTCTCTTTTAAAGACTCTTATATTTTCCCTTAAACCAAACTAATGTGGCTAATTTCAAAAGATTATTGGACACTATTTTTAGTTGTTTTAACTTTTTTTGGACATAAATTATCTTAATATATGCCCATTTCATCTTACTAATGTCCATGCACGATTTAATTCCATTATTTCATGGACACCATTATAATATAATGATTTTTATGGTTTTGGCAAGATTACGATACCCATTTCATTCCATGGGTAACCCATATGTTAACTTCTTATGATTAATTGAGGTTGATCTCTTATGATGGTTTATGATAATTTTTATTGAGTATGTAATATATTAATACCATTCTCTATATTACCCTATATAGTTTATGAATTACATTACTGATTGAGGAAATAATTTACATTTCATATGCTAGATTCAGTATTATTGTATATGTTAATTATGTTTCACCCCTTTAATATGAGGAATTAATTGGAAAAAGTATGTTTTAGGAAGAAACCTCAATATCCCCTTGAGGAATCATTATGCCTCATAAGACAAACTCCATTGGGTTTTGGCTATGGCCTAACTAATTTGTCCATATTTTTTTGTCGAGTCCTTGATGGTATATTAATGAAGTCCCACATTATGAATTCCCTCATTATGAAAATATTTATTAATAATCGATGTGGTTTTCTGAATTGTAGAATATTCATTTTTCATTATCAGTATCATTTTATTATTTATAGGTCATTATATTATCAGATTTTATTCTTGACATATTACACTAAAGTATATTTTTTAATGGCATTTGTTGTTAGATATTCAACTTCCTTTATTTTTTGTCTTTATTTATTATTTCTTGCGATGTATTGATGACATTTACTAAGAATATGATCTCACCTCTTTCTTATGTTTTATTTTTTTCCTAGGCTTCTATGATTTATATTATATTTTACATGTAGGAATAATCTTAGAGGATAAGGATGATATCAAATGAGTTTTTATATTATATTTAATATCATGTTGCAATGTAATAATTATGTTTTTATTTGGCTTTCCAAATATAATAAACTATTTGGTACTTTGGGGTGATAATTGTTTTTATTATACCAATATAATAAATTATGTCACCAAATCTAGGATATTGGGGTGGGGGTCCTCACTGATAAGATTTGATTTTACCTATTATTTCCATCTTATTTTTATTTTTGGTCCCATTATAATAGATTCAATTAATATTTCTATATTTATTATCTTAATTAAATGTTTAAATCAATATTATAAAATATTGATGGTTTTATCTTATGGATTATGTTAATATGGAAAAACTATACATTTAAAGGTGTAGTTCCAATGATAAAATTTTAGGTCCCTATATTCATCCAACCTAATGAAATCTCTCAATTGAAAATTTATTTTTCAAAAAAACATGAAGAGCGGTGAGGGTAAATCTAATTCATAGTTTACACCGTTTCAGATGACCTAAAACTTACTTATGGTTTCACAATAGAACATTGACTTGGTGAGTTTCTATATTGATTTACACTGTATATATATATATATATATATATATATATATATATATATTCGAATATCCTCACTGACTGATCCTCACAATAGTGATAATTTTCCAGTTGTACCACTTCTGAATTCACTAGATATGATGGATATAGTATTTAATTCATCAAGAAAGATATGTGAAATACATAATGTATATTAGAAGGGTTTTGTGGGAATGTCATTCAATATTCCCAAACTACAATATAATCGATAATCACAATGGGGTGGTCATACCTGTGACTTCACACATCCAATTCAAAAATAACATGACACTTTTACATGGTGACATATTGAGAAACTAGTCCTCTCTGTAACCTCATGGGTTTTTTTAAAAATAAACAATGTGCTAGATAGCATACAAAACATGCCACATCGAGCTTAAATGAACAACTAAAATATTTTTATTTAAATATGACCAAAACAAACAAAATGTTAAATTGTAAGAAATGAATTTTAATAAAATTTTAAAAAATAAATGGAAATATCCAACTCAATACTAATTTATTGGTAAATGATGATAAAATAATAAAATAATATAGTAATATTAGTGTTCAGAAATACATTTTCTTCAAAAATGGTTTTTATTAATTTTAATTATTGAATATTATAATCAATTTATGGATTGTTAAAATATTTTACTAGAAAAAGAATATTTCCATTTTGGTTTCATGGTGATAAAATTATTTTAGGATGAATTTGATAATTTCCTGAAAATATGAAATTTTCAATGAATAATGAAAAATACTGGTTATTTTAAAACAATGTTTTATTTATAAGGTAATTTTATAGTTTAGATTAGTTTTAACGTTTCTTTCTTACAAAATAATTTAAAATAACCTAATTATGTGTTTGAAATGGATTTTTACATAAATTTATTAAAAATATATATATTAAAAAATTGCATTTTTGTAAATACTGGGTTTCAGTTCATTTTGTTAGATTAATTATAAATTAAATTCTACTGATTTTTTGTTTTGAATTTAAAAAATTAATTACATATTTTTAATCATGGGGTCAAAATTTAGTAAATTGATCTATTTTTTGGGAAATATGAATAGGTAAAGTAGTATTGTTTATTACCACGATTAAGGGTAAATCAAGTAATTAAGAGTAAAAATAATGTTATAAATATTTTCAAATTACCTTTAAACATGTGCCAAACTTATTTAATTAGTATATTTAGACAATAATCATTCATGGGTATAATTTATGAACCTTTTTTCCACTTGGTTGTCTTGAAATCTCTTATATTATTTTATTTTAAGAAAATTTAAACTTATCACACTACTGTTTTTATTAAGAATAATTTTTTTTGTATATGGTCATGAAAAATACATGTATGACTATAAATATTATTTTGAATAAGAATATATTTATATTAATAATGTTATAGTATTTTTAATTTTTAGGGCATAAATAATTACCTTGAAGTCTTGCATAATAGTGATGAAGTTATTATTGACTTAATAGAAAA
Organism: Viscum album; assembly: GCA_963277665.1. Taxonomy (NCBI): domain Eukaryota; kingdom Viridiplantae; phylum Streptophyta; class Magnoliopsida; order Santalales; family Viscaceae; genus Viscum; species Viscum album. Next base: position 1,721,982,843 of record OY728141.1, read on the forward strand.
ATAAAATATCAGATTTCAAAATTATTAAAAAATAAAAATTTGAGATGATAAATTTGATCCACTGATAAATATATAAATAGTACATTTTATGATATAATAAAAATGTTTTCTAAAAGTTTTCTATTTTTTGTTGTTTTTAATGCCTTAGTAATGAGTAGTATCAAATTTGAAAATAATGATATTTCATGAATGTAATATTTTATTAAATTATAAACAAAATATAAAAATATAAAATAAGGCCATATAAGATGATATATGTTCTAAAATTCCATAAAATATGAATTTTATGGAGTTTTGGAATTATTTGATAATTGAACAGTCTTATTATATTTTAATATTTTGATAAATTCACATAGATTCCTTCACCTCAATTATAAAAGGGAAAACCTTCCTTTACACCACTTCACCACCATGATCCTTCTAGCTCAACCAAACTCTATAAAATTTTATTCTACACATCTTTATCCACTTTATAGAGGTTCTGATCTCACAAAATGACCAATTACAAGTTCTTTAAGGGATCATTCTAGGAGGTGATATTCAAGAAGTAACTTTCTTAAACCACCAATCTTAATTTCTTTTCTACTTCTACCCTGTCTTCACCTCATTCACCCATCTAGTAAAAATAACATTTATATTTTGTATAATCTGTAGTTTTACATTAATAATGGAAAATATTCTACACATCCATTTTCTCATATCATATTATATAATGAAACAAAACCATCTCCCAAATTATGATGATTAATTTTCTGCATGGATTATGGGTTTTCATTTTTCATTACCACCATTAAGGCTCAACATAGAACTATAATTATGGTTAAATGAGATTTTAATATGTATATTAGAACTAATATGATGTTTTTAAACTAATATATTGACACAATATAAAATAAAAAAGAAACAAAGTCATATTTATCGAAAACACAAACATAATAAACAAAACAATTATCATCAACATTTTATCAAATGTTTTATACTCATTTCAAAAAGAAAAAAAATATATGGGACCATTTATATTTCCATAGATGCATGTATACCACATAATTTCACTTATGTATTACTAATCCCAATTTAAATGAACATCTATAAATATATACAAGTTAATCAACAAAGAAACCACGAAAAGAATTCCCCCAAAATGACGATTTTGATATTTATAACTTATCGAAATATTCATAAATAAACATAATAAAATCAAAATAAATAAAATATATATAAAATATTTTCTTAGTTTCATAATTATTTAATATAACTTGATTATTTAGGATAATAAGTGAAAGTGAATAATTCATTCGGAGATAAGCTAGAAGAATTCCTAATCCAATATCGATAATTTGGGTTAAAAATTCACTTCATTGAATATATCATGCTATGATTATGTGTGAAATGACATTTTATTATATAATTTTTTTATTTACACTAGTTTTATGGGTATTTATATCAAATATACATAATCAATTCATTTGAATAACATAATCTTCAATGATAAGATATTTGTAAGGGACATTCTTTTAAAAATCCACTTTTAATGATTCCTTATAGAAAATTCAAAAGGATTATTTATTAACTTATCTAGCATGAGAATATTTTCCTAACACCCTGAAACCTAAATATTTTGTATCTTAATTACAATATTATGTGGTTACTAAAAAAATTCTTTTGTGTGTGTTCAATATTCTTTTAAAATAAGTGACTTTCCCCAAGGAATGTTTTTATGATGCAATAATTCATGTTTTATGATTTTGTTATGGTTATTTTGTATTTTATAAGATGAAGAGTGGTTCAATTATAAACTAATGATGATATAATGAGGATGGTTGTTTTTGTTATTAACCATTGGTGAGTGGTTCTGTGATAAACCGATAATGGGTTGTTACATTATAACCTCCAATGCATTGGGTAATCTAAATAAAGTAGTTTACCATATTATTTATTTATTTTGTATATGTGATATGAAAAATGAATTCCAAAGTTACCTAAATGAATTTTATATTATGTAAGATGTTTTTCATGGAAATATTATTTTTTTTAAAAGGTAAGGTAATGAATTTTTTTTGAAAAGATGATCTAATTTCACTAGACTAACAATTTCCTTTCTTTTATGTCCCCTAGTGAGTTTTTTGGTCTCATCCCCTATTTTCAAATGTTTTTCACAGGGTTAATGGGAGATTATGGACAATTTTGAGATGAATTTGAATCTATAAACATTTTATTAATGAGAAATAATATTTTATTTTTTAAAAAAAATTTATGTTGGAAAAAATGGATACTCAGTATAAGTATAATTTTTTTAACTTATGGGTTTAGCATGTAATAATTACTCTTAATTCAATAAAACCCTAAACCTAAAATATATTTTTGAATTTTAATAATGTAAATTCATGATTGAAATCAATATACTATATAATGTTTAAGGCGGGTCTTTACATTATAATATGTTATTTTTATTAAATTTAGAGTTCATGTTGTTATTTATGCATAAATTAAAGGTCATATATAACTATAATGGTTATCATGGTAAGGATATTCATAATTATTTTGAAAAAATTAATGAGTTTTTGATAAAATGAATTAGGATATTTTAGTGTTTATCCTCCTCAAAAGATGGTATATGATGATTTTATTTATATGACCAAAAAACATTTTTTGTTTTAGTAAATGGATAGATCTAGCTGGCACCAAAGTAAAATGGATATAATAGAAAATGATATTGATATATTAATTAGAAACCAAATGAAATGAGATGTGTAATGTGAAATATTTTGGTTACTATAAAATAGTTATCAACTGAAATGAACAACCACATGAACCTTGATGATTTTATTAATTTATAAAATATGGGAGAAATGAATCACTATAGATGTTTAGGTGATAATGATAATAAAGGAAAATATATTAAATAACATATATGTCAATAAAATGGAAATAAGTACATTGGAAAATTTCATAAAATTGCAGGAAGATGTTCTGAAGTGGTAAAGTTTGTAATAAAGAAATAATATTCCAAAGAAGAATGAAGAATTTAGTTTAATCTGTTAAAGAAAAAAAAGATAAAACTATGTAATCAATTAAATTTTTTAAATGTGGGGAGTTTGGTCATTATGAATATTAATATCCTTGGAATAAGGATCCTGAATGGGATCATCTTGACTATGATGATATATATTTATAAATACCTAATACCATTGTAGTGGAAGATGAAGAAACTGAAAATGACATATAAAATGTATGGATTATAGTTCTATGTTGAGCATTGACATGTTAGGGTTTATTTAATTCATTTAGTTCGAATGAATCAAATTTTTATGACATTTACAAAAATAAATTTCCAAAAAGTGTCAAAATTGATATAAATGAGTTTTTAAAACAGATACCATTTTATTAAATGATATAATGGTCCTCAAGAACTAAGATTCAGTAAAATGATTTATATAATGTTACCAATTTAATTAATGATCCATTTTTTTCTTTTGGAATTTTATAGTAACTATATTAACCACATATTATGAAAATAAAAGACGATGTCGTAAGAGTTAATGTTTTTAACTATGGGTTAATGCTAAATGATACGTTTAATTTTTTCACCTAAACATATCTAAAACCTATCGTTCGACAGGATTTAGACCCATTGTCATATTATCCTCTAAAGGGATCACATTTAAACTATTTTAATTAAAAAATAAATTTATAATAAAATAATATTTCAAAACTATCCCAAATTTCCCATCCTACCTCTTAAAAAAGCCCACCACCTATACCCACATACTCACACCTCTATAACCCATTTGATCATTCAAATTCTTCTCAAATAACATCCCAAAATCCCTCCCTTATTATTATAATCCATTCCATGGTCAGAATGAAACTCAAATATTCCTTTTGGCTCAAATCAAAAGGAGTTAACCAATTATGTGGTAACGTCTTCTCTCATACTCATTTCATTTATTTTCTTTCTCCAATTATAAAAAAACTAGTATCATCAATATAAATTGATTTTTTATTATAATGGTTATTCCTAAACGTATACACACCTTCATCTAATGGATATAGGGCATATTTTTTCTCTGTACAATGAACTACTTCCTCACACAAAGATGATTTTTCAATTTTCTATTACCATCCCTCATAGAGGATATTATGATGAAACTATATTTATATATGAAATATATGATATTTATTTTAGATCTATGATTTTGTAATTTTTATATACAACAAACCTTTATTCTTTCCATAATGTGTAAAAATAATAATTTCATTTGAAGAAGTGTGGACTACCGCCCCCTCAAAGTGATATGACTAGTTCATGCTATACATGGAACATATAAAGGATAGATTTATTAAACCTATGATATGTAAATGATATGAATATAACAATAGTATTATAATATACATTTATATTATTATTCCTTCAATATGACAATGAAATGAAAGTAGCGTTAATGCGTATGTATGACCTACCATCTCCATAAACAATGCATTTCATTTATTATATCAAAATATTATAGATATTATAAATAAATATATACTCAAGATATATGATATTTAAATCATTAATAACGTTATGGAGATTATATAATATTGACCAAATGGAAAATTTACGTCAAAATAAGTTCATTTTTTACTCAAGTACTGAATATCGACAAAAAACTGATATGGACTTAAATAATTATGTAATTTTTATAACATGGTAATAAATCATATAAAAGGAACAATAAATATTAAAATCGTTATCAAAAAATTATAAATTAACTTGTATTTATTTTTCATAAATTAAAGAATGAATGGGACAAGTTGGACTCAAGGTAAGGGGCTTCATCTCAATAACCTTCATTGAGGAATTTCTTGATAATATACACCTTTATTATTTTATAAAGTGTATATACAACCACTATGAGATTTTATATCCATATTGTATCTACATTATGGTTTTTTTAGTTTTGGTGAATATATTAATATGTGTAGAATATTATTTAAATATTCAAATTTTTATGGGACACCTTGAATGTTTAGATATTTAATTATCTAATATTTTTCTTCATGATTTTACATAAATATTTATTTATATCGATATAAAATGATTTTCAAGTATATTTTAGGTCTATCATTAATTTCATTAATTTTTTTTCAAAAGGAATATTTTTTTTCCATGAATTTTACATTCTTTAAAATATGACCAAAGGAATGTTATTTTCTGACATATAAGACGATAGTGACTTCTCTTTCACCATAACCATTATTATATATTTTTCTTCCTCTATAAGCCTTAATGTATTTTAAAAATAAAAGAAATCCCTTATTTCTATATTTGGGTATCATGGTATTAAAAAAAATTCTTAAATAAAAATGGTATTTTTATATGAAAATTTTTTTCTTATGGGATTAGAAGGGTTTTTAAAAATGCATTTTGGGATGAATGTATTTTTGAAATGGTACATGATAATTATATGAAACAGGTGACCTTGAAATAGCTTATGTGAATGGTTGAGCCCCATTATAGCTCACGAGTGAGCTAGATATTGCATATATGATGTATTTATCCCCATTATTGCTCACAGGTGAGCCCGACAAAGCTTATAAAAATGGTTGAGCCCCATTATAGCTCACGAGTGAGCCCGATAATACTTATAAAAAGTTTAATCCCCAATATAGGTCTCCAATTTGTAATCTAACCATATGGTTATTAAAATTTTAATATGTTTGAAAGGGTTATATTTATATGATTCTCAAATTCACATAAAGGAGTTTTAATTTATTCTTATTGGCATTAGTTTATTTAATTGAAAAAAATTATGAGTGTTATTCATGTGAAAATATTTTGTTTCTTCCAATCCAAGAACATTGAATGGGCTATCTGGTTTTAACTAGACTAATGGTTTTTCTTTTTCTTATGTCCCTTACTGAGCTTTTTTTGCTCATCCAATGTTTTTAAATGTTATCAAAGTATTTATGGGAGAATAGAGTGATGGTTGGAATCATGGAAAAGTTAGGATGTTCAAACAGGAAGCAAAACCATGTTTCTTTTTTAATGTATTTGTTTTATGAAAATATGGATTGCGAGGAAAGTGTCTTCATTATAATAATCAAGTTATTATGTATATTTTATGAATTTAATATCTAAATATCTAAACCTAAAAATATCCTCTAGGTGAATTAATGTCAATTGTTGACTTCTCCCAAGATTAAGTATTGTTTAAGGCCCAATATTTATATTTGTTATCAATGATTTGTTTAGAAAACTTTGGATATTATGATGTTTTCTTAAGGGTTAGAGATATCATCATGGGTTTATAACTTTATGGTTGATCATAAGATCAATATCTTAGATACTTATTTTTAGGCATCATGATTTGAAATATTAATTTGACTAATGGTACTTTTGGAGAAATTATGGGTTATTAGTTTTTGAAATGTCAAATGTGATGTACGAAATAACCATTGGGGTTAAAACATGTTATAGATATTATTGAGTTCATTATAATATTTTTGGAATGTTATAAAAAATATATAGTTTCTTAAATAGGAACAAACATAAACTATGTAACAACCCATCGCTTCAGACAATGTTGTGTGAATCGAACCCATAACTGAAGTGCGACTGGGATTTATCGCCTACCACTGGACAACATGAAGTCCCTAGTTAGTATGACTTATTATTTTTCTATAAATGATTTTATGGATCAATAATAAGATTATTTTTTGGAACTTATGTTTTACCAAATGGATATCCTTAGTATATAAAATTTATTTGGGGATTAAGTGATATGTTTTATTTTGGAAGAAATTTAGTCTTCGGGGAACACTATATGCCTATGGGAAATAGAATACTATAGGATTTCCTTTCAGGAGAAACAGTTGAATTTATTTTGGAAGAACATATGTCTTTATGATGGACATATGGTTATATTGGTTATTTATGGACATTATTAACTTATCATGGAGATTATATGATTAGGTTAATTAATTTTAAGTATGAGACATTATGATTAGTTTATGTTATTTAAAGATAAATGTTAAGATTTATCATATATGACTATGTGATCAAATCCATCTAAATTTTTTGTTTCGGTATTTGTTTGGATTATTTGGTATAATTTTAGAGAAAATAGTTTATTAATTGGTCTTTGTTGAACTTTGGTCAGTGTTTTTTGAATTTTTGATATTAAGAGTAGTATTTATTTTTATAAAGGATTATTCTTTTTGGGGATTGTTGGATCTTATTCTAACCATTTTGATTTTGGATAATGTCTAAATAATGGGGAAATATTTATCGCAATTGTTTTTTAATTTTTTTGATTCTATAGAAGTTGATTATAGAACTTTAGGATTGACCATGTCAAATTGAATACTCATCATTTTTAGAAAACCTGAGTTTGTGGTTGATATTTATTAATGGATAAAAATCTACTTGAACAGTAAGTAAAATTCTTTATGTTCTTAGTCAATATCATAAATAATTTCCTTAACTTATGAAAAGGATATTAATACATAAACATTTTCTGTATTATTTTCTTATAGGGAAATTAAAGTCCTTTTAACCAATTACAAGTTTATGGGTTTTTGGTTGTTTTCACTTTCCTGATCATGTTTTTTATCACACTCCATGAGAACAAGATGTTTAGATTTTATTCCATATCTATGTTTTCTTACATGGAATCCTAGTATGTGTTTTCTCAGGTGATCATTGTACTTATCTTTATTTCTTTTAGAGTGATAGTTTTATTGGATCTTTTTCCATGTGGTATTTAACAGATGTTTCCAAGATCAATTTTAAAATTGCGAGGACTCATTTACATAAGGGCGAATGATGCAAAATCCCATGTATTTATAGAATAATAAATTTTTATATCAATTAATATTTTTGAATTTTATATTAATTTTATTTTAAATTTCACACTATGATTGATTGTGTACTCCACGCGCAACAATGAGTTTCTCTGAAATCTTACATTGCACACAACATTGAGTTATACTGAAAAACAATACAATAATATTATTATAATTTTAAAAAGTAGATAACACCAAGATATTGTTTTGGAGGGAATGAATAGAACTGACTAAAATATTATTACACATATTTTTAAATGGTTCTACATTTATCCATTGAATTTTAGAGGCTTAAAATGTGATTAAATCGAATTTTAAGCATAACATACTCTAATATTTTTAAACGGTCATTTTACTATCTCTTGATGGAGAATGCTTTTAAAAAATAAATATTTCACTTTTATACATTGTATTTGATAAAATAAGACTCTTCTTTAGAAGCAGGAGATTATAATTTACATCAGTTAATTATTTTTATTTTTCTTATAAAATTCATATTTTTTTTAATTGTGAAAAATACTGCATTTTATTTCCAAACTCTATTTTAATCTAATTTTATTATATATTTATATTGTCATTTTAATAGGTATTAATGTTTAATTTGGTTATGTTTTTAAAATTTTATCCATTTATGGTCATTTTATGTAGTTTCACATTTAAATTGGACATAAACACTTGTCAATCTTTTGATAGTTTCTACTTCTGAAAAACCCACGTTTTGGTTTTGACAACTAGAATTAATGTTAAATTAATTTCTCCCAATTATAAATTTTTAATTTGGATAAATGGATTCCATATTTTGAATAATAAGATCCAATTTTTTTAAATATGTACCTTTTATTATTGGACATTATGAATAGTAACTTCATTAATTATTATTTTTTTGCCTCGGTTAATGGGTTAATTATGTAAATAAGGGTAAAAATAATAGTATAATAATATAAAATTACACTAACATAAATTATAATATTATTAGATGAGAAATGGGGGACAAAATCAATCCATTGGCTGAACTTTTGGTAATTGGGAGTGAGTTGGTTATGAAAATGACATTTTATAATAATTAGTTTAAAGTAAAGAGAAATATAACAAAAACATGTATCTTTTAAATTTAAAAAATTTTAATGTGGGGTTATATAATTTATCTCTTTGACTATAGAAATTAATTATAAAGATAAAAATATTTCCTACATCATGGTATTTTATTTATAATTTTTATACATTATATAAGTTAATATATTTATGACACAATGATGATGTAACAATTACCTAATTAATGAAATATTCAAATAAATGATATTATATATATTAAAATAATTCTAATTTAAAAATTATGATGCTAGAAATGAATTTTTTGGATGAAATTGACATGTGGCAGATGATTTAATCACTTTTTCTCAAAAGAATTATGTTGGTATAACTTCAAAAAAACAATTTCTAAACAGTGTAAAAATTGACATAAATGAGTTTGTAAAACAAATAATATTTTATTAATTGATATAATAGACCTAAAATTAGGATTCTTCCAACTGACTTATATAATGTTACAAATGTCATTAATAATCCACTTTTGGTTCTCTTTTCAATTTTTAGTAACTGTAGAAACCATATATTATGAAAATACAGGAAGACATAGTAAGATTTAATGTTTTTAACCATGGGTTATAACTAAAATGTAAAGTTAATTTTGTGGCCTAAACCTATCTAAAACGTAATGGTAGAGAGGTTTTATATTCGTAAACATATTATCCTACAATTTTATTAATTTGGAACTATTATAATTCGAAAATAAATTTATGATAAAATAATATTCAATACATTCCTAAAGTTCCCCTAGTCACTCTTATAAAAGGCCACCACCTCTACCAACTTACTGACAACTCTGAAGCCCCTTTTCTCATGAAACATATTCTAAAATAAGTTCACAACATCTCTTCCTTAATAAATGATGCCTTAAATTGGGACGAAGGCAACTCAATGAAGCCCTTTTTCTCAAATCAAAACGAGTTACCCAATTTTGAGGTAACGTCCTCTCTCAAGATCATTTCTTTTATTTTACTTCTCCACCACTACACTCTTTTTATTCCATTATTTTATAAATACACCAGTATCCTAAATATATTAGTATGTTTTTATACCATGTTCAATACCATCACGTACACACATTTCCATCTAATGGATATAGAACATACTGTTTCTGTGTAAGGTGAAATACTGACTCACGATATGATGATTATTCTTTTTCTCCTACCACCTCCCATAGTGGCCAATATGATGGAAATATATTTATATATTTATATATTATATTTATTTTGTCTCTATTATTCTTTAATTTTTAATTACAATATAACTTTATGCTTTCCACAATGTGTAATTAAAATAATTTCATTTGAGGGGGTGTGGACTACGATGCCCTCTAAGTGGTATGACTCGTTCATTCTATTCATGGAACATATAAACGATGGTTTCATTAAACATGTGATAAATAAATAAAATAAATAAAATAATTTTATTATAATATAAATTTAAATTAATTTATTATTATTATTTTAATATGAAAATAATAATAATGTAGCGTTCATGCGAATATATAGCATTCGTCTCCATGAATAGTGTATTTCATTTGTTATCACCAAATATTATGAATATTATAAATACAGATATAATTGATATATAATTTATTTAAATCATGAATAATATTATGGAGATGATGGACTTTTCACCACATGGACAGTTTACATCAAAACAAGATCATTTTCGACTCACGTGTTGAATATCAATAAAATGTCTGATATGAACATAAATAATTATGAAATTTTTATAACATGGTAATAAGTGATATAAAAGGATTAATAAATACTAAAATGGTTCTAAATCAATTAGAAATTAACATAAGTTATTTATTCATGAAATTAAAGAATGACCAATACAATTTAGACTCAAGGTAAGGGACTTTGTCTCAACCACCTTTCATTGATGCATTTATTGATAGTATGCAACTTTATTCAATTACACATTGTATATAAAGCCACTACAACATTATATATATATATATATTTCATCTATAATAATTTTATTTTTTGTTTTCGTAAATATATTAATTCGTGGAGATTAAGATTCAAATGTTCAATGTGGTGTGAGACAACTTGAAATGTTAATGATTTCATAATCAAATAGTTTTCTTCATGATATTAAATTAAATATTTATTTTTGTGGATTTAATCATATTATACTGGACATTAAATTTCTATATTTAATTTCATTCAATTTTTTCAAAATGAAACTTTTTTTTCAAAAAACATTACTTTCGATACAAAATGGAAATAGAAATGTTATTTTTCAACATCAACGGCGATAATGACTTCTCCGCTGTCGTAATGGTTATTTGATATTTGAAATACTCTATAATCCTTAATTTATATTAAATGGAAAATAAAGTCTTTAATTCTTTATTTTGGCATCATGGTATTGAAAATGTGTTCATAAAGGAAAATGTTAATTTTATACTAATTTTTTTCAAAAGAGATTAAAAGGGGTTTTCACAAATGGATTTTCAAAAATGGTTTTATGAGGAACATGTTTTTGAAATTGTACTTGTGCATTATATGAAATATGTGAGCTCGATATAGATTAAAAAGTTGTTTATCCCCATTATTACTCATGTGTGATCCTGATATAGCTTATAAAAGGGTTGACCCCCATTATAGATCACGGTTGAGCCCGACACAGCTCATACGAATGGTTTTGTTGACCTCACCTATTTTGATAATCTCAATCATGTATTTATTTGTGTTGCAAATCCCAATTATGTTTTCATTCTCTATGATATTGTTAAGTATTGTTGATCTATACTTTAATTCTTTCCAATCTGTGATCAAATCAATAACACTTTTTAAAAATAGTCTTTGGAATATGTTAATCATCATTTATCCATGTTCATACAAGTTATAAATTGATTCTAACACAATCAGATGTGTTCTGCATAAAACAGATAAGTAATCTGTCTATAGCTACTGATAAAGAGCTACCGGTAACCAGTCTACTGATAGACTTAGTCTACCGACAGACAGCTACCGATAGACTTAACACAGAGTTACCGATGTACTTACAGACAGCTACCGATACAAACGTAGAGCTACCGGTGTAAGTATAAATAGCTACCGATGGAAGAAGTCACTGATGGACAAAGCTACCGATAGACTCACAGCCACCGACGCATGGAGCTACCGATGCATGTACCTACCGGCGCATAGAGCTACCGATAAACAGTCATTGATACACGCATGTACCTACCGACGCATGGAGCAACCGATAGAGTCAGAGCAACTAATGACATTGAGCTACCGATGTTCAAGCTACTAATGTTTGAGCTACCGATGTTCAAGCTAGTAATGTTCAAGCTACCGATGTTCAAGCTACCGATGCTGATTACCTACCGATCACTCGACTCACTGTTTGAATTTCTTTATTTCCTTTATTTAATCTATCTAACGGTCATATCATACATTTTAATGTTTTGTCAAATATCTGATAAAGGTTGTCGGATTTCAGGAACCCGTACCTCGTACCTGCTGAAAAGAAATCTTTTCTGTCCCCTGATGGGAGATAAATACGAGAAGACTACATACCAAAAATATGCGCGAACGTGTGAAGAAAACAAACAACAAGAAGCGGTGCATCCAATATACCAAAAAACGACACAAGCACGAGAAGAACATAGAGGAGCTCATAGACAATCATGCATACTCGAGAAGTGTTCTGTGCATACAAGAAGAACTTCATCGACTACATTCTCACCACCTGTGAACCTGGAGCATACGACACTATGTTTCTCAACAGAAATGAGAAGGGGACTCAGACTCACTACTAATCAAATCCAAAGGAGTCCAGAGCTATACTGAAATCACCAGAACCATCTCTAAACTCTACATCTCTTGTTCTGTGATTTATTACCATTCATTTCGAGTAGTGTGTGTTATCTGCTATATCTAACACATACATTGTCTCCTGTACTCAAACTGAAGGATATGTAAATCCTTACAAAACTCTTTCATTCTTTCTTTCCCACGAAGAACTGTGGTAGAGGTCGTGTGTGACCTGGACAGCTGGTTGCTATTGTACTGTTTCCCACGAAGAACAGTGGTAGAGGTCTTGGACCTGGACAGTTGTAAACTGTTGAACCCCGATCCAGGGTGTGGATCATTTTTATATAAACTTTTGAGAGGACTAATTCTCGGCTTGAGACTGAACCTCTTGGTTACATTGTTGTGCCATCTATTTCAAAGTTTTATTCCGCTGCTAATCACTTTAAAACCAATACTCTTTTTAAAGTTACTTTGATAATTAAATTAGCAAGTGTTTATGTTAAGTGTAGATTAGTAAGTTAGTTTCAAAAGATAATCACACACTCCTGTGTTGATTAACTGGGAATTAATCAATCCCTTGAGAACCTAACAGAATCTCTACATTAATATAAATTCACTACAGTTTAATCTATTATTTTGTTTGGGGGTCGTTAAGACATTGTTTTTTAAATACAGAAATTTTAATTGGTACTCAATTCACCCCCCTCTTGAGTAATCCTCTCCGACCAACACTTGGTATCAGAGGTTGAAAATACTTTCTAAAAGTACTCTGCTTTTGAACTGTGATTTTAGTTGTATTTTAATGTTCTTAAAATTTCTGTTATTTCTAAATTTTTATCTCTTTAAAATTTTCTCATCATGGACAATAGACTTGAGGGTGCTGCTACTAACCGGCCACCTTTCTTCAATGGAGCTAATTATGCTCAGTGGAAGCTGAAAATGAAAATCCATCTAGAAAGCATAGGTTTTGATATTTGGACTGCTATTGAATCAGAATACAAAATTCCTACTACTGCTAGATATACTTGGGATGAACCTACAAAGACTGCATACAATAACAACTGTAAAGCTATGAATGCCTTATATTGTGCTCTAGGAGATGAAGAGTTTAATAGAATTTCTGCATGTAAAACTGCATATGAAATTTGGGATACCTTAGCTGTTTCTCATGAAGGAACAACTAATGTTAAAGAAATGAGATTGAACACCTATACTATCAAGTATGATAATTTTAAAATGAAGCCTGACGAACCCATTTCTGACATGTATCTCAGGTTCAACGAAATTGTCAATACAATGATCTCGCTGGGAAAGGATGTCTCATCGAAGGAACAAATTATGAGAATTTTGAGATGTCTACCTGATAGATGGAGAGGCACATCTGTCTCAATCAGAGAATCATGTGACATAGCTGCTCTACCTGTCAAGGAACTAATTGGAAAGCTGATGATGTATGAAGAAGAGCTTAAAGTGAACAAAGAGGAAGAAAATGAACCTGCAAGAAAGTCTGTCGCTTTCAAATCCTCAACTTCAAAGAATAAGGACAAGGAAAAGCTTCAAGCTGTAGTTGAAAGTTCAAGTTGTGAAGACAGTGGAAGTGATTCTGACAGTGATGCTGAGATGGCTCACATTGCTAGAAGATTTAAGAAATTTTATAGGAAAAAGAAGTTCTTCAGAAAAACAAATTATAAGGGTAAGTATGATCACCAAGGCAAATGGAAAAAGGACTGGAAGAAGAATGACAAGTCAGATGATGTTGTCTGCTATGAGTGTAAGAGAAAAGGACACATTAAAGCCGACTGTCCAAAGCTGAAGTATAAAAAGAAATATGAATATAAGGACAATAAGTTTAAGAAAGCCATGAAGGCTACTTGGAGTGCTTCAGAAGACAGCACAAGTGAAGCTGAATCTTCAGACTCTGAAAGGAATCGAGCCAACATGTGTTTTATGACAAACACTTCTGAGGTAACTGCTGAAACTCCTGCTTCAAATTCATATTATTCTGGAGATGATTCTGAAGGTGATAACATGTCTAAATCTGAACTGTTTGAATAATGTGATATGCTGGAAGAGACATGTAATGAACTTAAGGATAAATACAAGTCATTAAAGAAACAGCATGCTCTCACCACTACAGTTAAAACCGAACTTACTATTGAAAAAGAGAAAAATACTCAACTGTTAAAAGAAAATACAGAACTGAAACTATCAAATGAGCAACTTAGAAAAGACTTTGAGAAGTTCACCAATGGCAAGAATACTCTAACACAGATGCTAGGAAAGAAAGTAGCACCTAAATATACTACTGGTATAGGATACCAACCTGGACAAAGGAAAATTGCTAAAACTAGATTCATTTCTAAATCTGGACAGAATGAAGGTAATTTTGGAACTTCATATGTTTCAACCAGTTATATACATAGCTATGGATCTAATAAAGTTTATATTTCAAAGCATGTCAATTCTACAAATTATATGAGACCCATTAGACAAATATGGGTACCTAAAGTGTTATTGGCTAACCTGTCTGGACCCAAGAAAATCTGGGTACCAAAATCATCTCCCATCTAAATCTGTTTTGTAGGGAACTTGCTTAAAGAGCTCCTGTAAAGAGACGTGGTATTTGGACAGTGGATGTTCAAGACATATGTCAGGAGAATTCTCTTGTTTCAAGAGTTTAATAAAAGTTGATGGAGGCTTTGTCACCTTTGGTGATAACTCAAAAGGGAAAATCATCGGCCTAGGCCAGATTGGTAACACTGATTCAATTTTGATTTCTAAAGTTTTATTTGTTGATGGCCTTAAATACAATTTATTAAGTATTTCTCAGTTATGTGATGATGGTTTTCATGTTAAATTTGAAAATGATTCTTGCAAAGTTTTTGATTCTAAGAATGTTTTGGTATTTTCTGCCTTAAGAAATGAAAATGTTTATGCTGTTAATCTGAATTCTTTAGCTAAGCAGAATATTAATTGTTTGAATGCTTTTCATAAAGAATCTTGGCTATGGAAGAGAAGATTAGGACATTGCAACATTCACTCACTTAGAAAACTTTATAGGAAAAACCTAGTTAGAGACCTACCTAAGTTAGAATTCCCAAATGATAGAGTGTGTAACCCCTGTCAAAAGGGAAAACAACACAAAGTTTCTTTTAAATCAAAGAAAGAAGTTTCAACTTCTCAACCACTTGAATTGGTTCACATGGATTTTTTTGGACCATCAAGAGTTTCTAGTTTAAATGGGAAGCACTATGTTTATGTTCTTGTAGATGACTTTTCTAGATATACTTGGGTATATTTTCTAGCTCACAAAAGTGAAGCTTGTTCTTACTTTGTCAAATACTCCAAGTCTGTAGAGAACCTTAGCAGACTTAAGATTAAAACCCTGAGAAGTGATCATGGTCGTGAGTTTGAAAATCAAGATTTTGAATCTTATTGCTCACATAATGGCTATACTCATAACTTCTCTGTCCCTAGAACACCCCAACAGAATGGTGTAGTAGAAAGAAGAAACCGAACCCTTTAAGAAATTGCTAGAACCATGCCCAATGAATATGACCTGCCTATTTATTTTTCGGCTGAAGCTGTAAATACAGCTTGTTATGTTATTAATAGAGTCTTGATTAGACCAGTTCTTAAGAAAACCCCTTATGAATTGTGGAACAATAGAAAGCCTAAGGTTAATTACTTTAAAGTTTTTGGTTGCAAAGTATTTATTCTGAATACTAAAGACAATCTGGATAAGTTTGCTTCCAAAAGTGATGAAGGAATTTTTCTGGGTTACTCTATTTCAAGTAAAGCCTATAGAGTATTCAATAAGAAAACCAAATGTGTGGAAGAATCTGTTCACATCAAATTTGATGAAACTGATCCACATGAGCCTAAAACCTCTCTTGAAAATCTTGAAGAAGACTTATCTATTCTGGACCTTAATGATAAATCTAAAGAACCTGTTATAAAAGTATCCAGTTCTGGACTTTCTCCAGAATCTGCTTCTGTTGAACCCGAACCTATAGATGAACCTGAAATTTCTAGTCCAACCTTTACTAGATCAACGAGGATTCTAAAGAATCATCCTTTAGAAGCTGTTGTTGGTAATCTTGATAGAGGAACACAAACTAGAGCTTCTCTAAGAAACCAGGTTGAACATCAAGCCTTTCTTTCACAGCTGGAACCCAAAAATATCAGTGATGCTATCAATGATGAATTCTGGGTAATAGCTATGCAGGAAGAATTAAATCAGTTTGAAAGAAACAAAGTCTGGAAATTAGTTGACAGACCCAAGGACACTTTGACAATAGGCACAAAATGGGTTTTTAGAAATAAAGTAGATGAATCTGGAAATATAGTTAGAAACAAAGCTAGACTAGTTGCACAAGGATATAGTCAAGAAGAAGGCATAGACTATGAGGAAACTTTTTCACCTGTAGCTAGACTAGAAGCCATTAGGATCTTACTTGCATATGCTGCACATCTAGATTTCAAGTTATATCAAATGGATGTGAAAAGTGCATTTCTAAATGGTTTTATAATTGAAGATGTTTTTGTAGAACAACCACCTGGATTTGCTAACCCTCATTTTCCAACTCAAGTTTTTAAACTTTCTAAAGCTTTGTATGGTTTAAAACAAGCTCCAAGAGCTTGGTATGATAGACTTAGCAATTTCCTTATTTCAAAAGGTTTTACTAAAGGGATTGCTGATCCAACTCTTTTCATTAAAAGAATTTCTAAAGATTTTTTAGTTGTACAAATATATGTTGATGATATTATTTTTGGATCTTCTAAACACTCTTTATGTACTGATTTTTCAAAAAGTATGCAAAATGAATTTGAAATGAGCTTAATGGGAGAGCTTAAGTACTTTCTTGGATTTTAAGTATTTCAAAATGAAAATGGTATTATTTTGAATCAAAGTAAATATACAAAGGATCTTTTAAAACGTTTTGGTCTGGATAGTATCAAGGAAAGTGAAACTCCTATGAGTAATACCTGTAAATTGGATGCAGATGAAACTGGGAAACCAGTTGATCAAACAAATTACAGAGGTATGATTGGTAGTTTACTTTATCTTACTACTAGTCGACCTGATATTATGTTTAGTGTGTGTATGTGTGCTAGATTTCAAGCTAACCCAAAAGAATCTCATTTGCTTGCTGTTAAAAGAATTTTTAAATATCTCAAACACACGGTTAACTTAGGTTTGTTTTACCCAAAAGGAAAATCCTTTGAGTTAATGAGTTATTCAGATGCTGACTTTGCTGGTTGTAAGTTAGATAGAAAAAGCACATCAGGAACATGTCATTTGCTTGGAAAATCCTTAGTTTCTTGGTGGAGTAAGAAACAGAACTCGGTTGCATTATCTACTGCTGAAGCAGAATATATAGCTGCTGGTAGTTGCTGTGCACAAATTCTGTGGATGAAACACACTCTTTTGGACTATGGATACGTTTTTAAACATGTTTCAATCAACTGTGATAACACCAGTGCAATAAACATCTCTAAGAATCCTGTATCTCACTCTAGAACCAAACACATAGATGTAAGACACCATTTCTTAAGAGATCACTATCAAAAAGGTGATATTTCTCTTGAATTTATTGGCACTGAACATCAATTGGCTGATATTTTCACTAAACCTTTAAGTTCGGATAGGCTAAGTTTCATAAGACATGAACTGGGAATGTTTAATCACAACCGATGTGAAATTCTCACTGATGTGAAATTCTCACCGATGTGAAATCCTCACTGATTAAAATTCTCACCGATGTGAAATTCTCACTGATGTGAAATTCTCACCGATGTGAAATTCTCACTGATGTGAAAATTCTCACCGATGTAAGTTTCTCACCGACGTAGAAATTCTCACCGATTTGTTTTTCTCACTGATGATTAACTCACACCGATGCAAAGTTTAAAACTTCTGTCTGCCGCCAAGAATACGAATCGTTTTATTTTATTTTATTACTCTATTTTAAACGTTTATTTGGAATTCCTAAATGATAAAACTAAGTCTAAGCCACTTCTTACCTCACCGAGCTTAAAATCTCTCACCTTCGAACCTTAGCACCCAAATCGACCAAGAACCCTAAACCCGCGATGGCAAAAACCAAGCTTCCTATCGTCAGAGATGAAAGTGTAGAACCAAATGCTAAGAAGCAGAAGACACAGCATAAAGCCAGTGCTAGTGAAGTCAAAACTAGATCGGGAAGGCGACCAGTGAATCCTCACTTGCAGAATAGAGACATAGTAATCCAGAAGGAACTGTGCGTGGAATGGCTACTGCCTAGCAAATCCTTAGTGCTCGAGATTCTGGAAGACCAAAAATGGGTGGATTGTTTCTCGAATAACAATGGCCCATACTACCCGAAATTGGTAAAGCAGTTCTATGAGTTTGTAACCTTTGAGAAGTCTGAGAATGAGAATCGGGTAAGCTCTTTTGTAAATGGAAAAGAGATGTCTTTTTCTTCAGTAGAGTGGGCTGAGAGTTTAAAAGTACCACATGAAGGTGTCTCTGGGTATGTATCAAGAGCAATGCCACCTAGTAGTGACATTTTTGATTATGAGACTGCCTTACAAGAGCTGACTGGGAATGGAAATCAAAGGCAAGTGGTAGCTGCTGAAATGGATGGAGAGAATCGACTGCTTTTCAAATTTGTTCAGCATGTGTTGATACCGAGGAGAGGAGATTTTGCAAATCTAAGATATCAAGATATCTATCTTCTTCATTTTCTAAGACATGGTGTAAAAATCAATCTGTGCAGATTGTTGATGCTTCAAATGGAAGACATGATTAGACCAAAGTCAAAGACCAATGCTTTGTTCTTTGCCAAGCTGATTTCAGTGATGATAAAAGTGAAAGAAATATCTGAGTCTCAGGATGAGACAGTTGTAGTCAAGAACAATTTCTGCATCACCTCGACTGTATGTAAGTATATGAAAATTAACTGGAACCCATGGAAGGGAGAATGGGTCAGTGATGATCAGAAAATCTATGATAGGTTTAATCCTGTGGATTATCCCTCAAGACCAAAGGATATGAGAGATCCGAGTCTAAGACCTGATGAAGAGGAACCTGCTTATAGTGATGAGACAGAAGAAGAAGAAAAAGAAGAAACTCCTATGGATGTTGGAGGAGATCCAGACTTGCCCCCAAGTCTTGTTGCAGAATTGGTTTATTATAGGAAAGGAAAAGTAGAGGAAGTTTTGCCTACTTATGAGGAAGACCGGTCTGTACCTCACCAAGAAGAAGAGGAAAAGGAGAATGCATTTGAATCGCCTGCTTCTGGTAGGTTAAGTATGAGTCCCTTAATTGGAAACTCAGCTATACCTGCTGCTGAAGAAGAAAGAGATAGAGAAGAAGCTGTACCTGTATCAGAAGATCTTCTAGATGCTGCACCTGTAGAACTTGTGGTAGAAGATTCTGATGAAGAACGACCAGCAGCAAAGGCTGTTGTGATACATGAGAATGCACCCATTGAGGGGGAGCATCAGTCTGTGCTTGGAAATGTTACAGTAGCTGTTGAGCTTGGAGACTGGGTAAAAGACCCAGGGTTTATAGTCTGTGGATTGGATTATCCAGATTCTGACAATGATATGTCTGTGGATAGACCAAAGACCAATTATGATCTTGCTGCTGAGTTGTTGCCAGACGATGTAGTCAGATTTCATGATTTGAATAAGCTGAAAGAGGACCTCAAATCCAGTTTTGTTGAAGAAGTGAAGCTAATGGAAACCTCTCTTGCATCCTCAATTAATTCAATAATGACTACTTCTGTAGTTAATTTGGCCTCAGCAAGGGGATCTGCTGCAGTTGTCTCAAGTGATTTTGTTTCCAAATCAGATATTGAATCCATGAAGAATGAGATAAAAGAATCATTCAGTGCTTCAGTTGCTGAGATGAAGGAAAGCTTTTTTGAAGAAATGAAAATTCTAGAGAGATCCTTCGAGCTATCTCTAGCTTGTAATTTATCTTCCTTTATGTCGGAGCTTATGGAAGAAGTGAAATAATTCCAGACTCAGTCTTCAAGAATCGAAGCTGATCTGGAAGCTCTCAAGACATCAGTTGTTGCTTTGGATTCCTATATGAGCTCCAAGTCTCAAGCTGACAAGGACCTAGAATATGTGAAGAGTGTAGTCAGCCAGTTTGTCTCAGTGTTTGAAAGTTTCAAAACCTCAGTGAAGGATCATGTTCAATTACAAGACTCTCAAGTTCAATGTCTAATCAGTGGTTTGTCAAAGAGTTTTAAAGAAACTGTTTCCTTCTCTCTTGGCCCTCTCACATCCAAACCATCAGTTGATATGAACTCAGTTCGAGCAATATTGAAGGAGGAGATTGGTTCAATTTCAACCAGTGGCTCTGGGGACTCATCAGAGTTAAGCCGAGTGGTGCTTTCTACAAGGGATTCTGCCAGAGAAATCATGAAGATAGTTCAAGATTTTATGAGAGAATCCTCTGCCTATCAAGAAGCCATAAAAAGAAAAGTGGACTACTACTTCTCCAAAATTTTCACCAAGCATCAACTCGAACACCACTTCAAGCTAATGTTGGAACACATGAAGCTCCCTCCAGTCACCCAAGCTTTCAAAGAACAAGTGAGCAAGCTGAGAGAACTGACTCCTGCCTTAGAGAAATTCATGGAGAACAAAGATGATTTCATCTCTGCTATGGAAATAGGAGGAGGAATTATTATGGATTTTAGAAATCAGCTGCTGCCCTTCTTGCATGTTGATGCTAGACCAGTCATCATCCCTCCTGCTTTGCCTGCTTCTGCCTCAGCTGCTTCCTCAGTCTAGCTGACTCCTATTCAAGCCATTCAAAGCCTCAAACCAATGATCACCCAAAAATCTTCAACCTACAAGCCTGACTCTGTGTCAGTGGCCCAGCCTCCTTTGATCTTTTCTGGCATTCCCAAACCTTCACCTGAATCCTCACCACCCGAGCATCCTTCTGATCCCAAAGGAAAATCTCACATTGCAGATGCGGATTGAACCAGTGGCCCAGCTTTTTGATAGGAATTCCTTTGTAATCTGTTTTTGTTGTACTTTTTGACTACTATAATACAGAATTTTTTTTACTTCCCTTGTTTTATTTCTCTCCTATATATATATATATATATATATGATTTCCCACTTTTTGATTATCACAAAGGGGGAGAACAATAAGAGAGGGGGAGAAACTTTTTATGAGAGAATAAGGAGGAGAACAAAATGAGAAATATTTTCAATGGAGAAAAATAAGGCATAAGGGGAGACACATTATCCTTTGTTTTGTTTCCATTTTTATCTCTGATACCTTATGTCTATATAGTACCTTATTATTTTTACCTTTGATAACTTATGTTTATATCATACTATTTCTATTATCTCTGATGCTGTTTTCTCTGAGAAAATTGAATTCAATATTATACTCTTTACTATTATATTCTCACTATGTTAAATGCCCATATTACCATATCATAAATTGTGATTATCAAAAAGGGGGAGATTGTTGACCTCACCTATTTTTATAATCTCAATCATGTATTTATTTGTGTTGCAAATCCCAATTATGTTTTCATTCTCTATGATATTGTTAAGTATTGTTGATCTATACTTTAATTCTTTCCAATCTGTGATCAAATCAATAACACTTTTTAAAATAGTCTTTGGAATATGTTAATCATCATTTATCCATGTTCATACAAGTTATAAATTGATTCTAACACAATCAGATGTGTTCTGCATAAAACAGATAAGTAATCTGTCTATAGCTACTGATAAAGAGCTACCGGTAACCAGTCTACCGATAGACTTAGTCTACCGACAGACAGCTACCGATTGACTTAACACAGAGTTACCGATGTACTTACAGACAGCTACCGATACAAATGTAGAGCTACCGGTGTAAGTATAAATAGCTACCGATGGAAGAATTCACTGATGGACAAAGCTACCGATAGACTCACAGCCACCGACGCATGGAGCTACCGATGCATGTACCTACCGGCGCATGGAGCTACCGATAAACAGTCATTGATACACGCATGTACCTACCGACGCATTGAGCAACCGATAGAGTCAGAGCAACTAATGACATTGAGATACCGATGTTCAAGCTACTAATGTTTGAGCTACCGATGTTCAAGCTACTAATGTTCAAGCTACCGATGTTCAAGCTACCGATGCTGATTACCTACCGATCACTCGACTCACTGTTTGAATTTCTTTATTTCCTTTATTTAATCTATCTAACGGTCATATCATACATTTTAATGTTTTTTCAAATATCTGATAAAGGTTGTCGGATGTCAGGAACCCGTACCTCGTACCTGCTGAAAAGAAATCTTTTCTGTCCCCTGATGGGAGATAAATACGAGAAGACTACATACCAGAAATATGCGCGAACGTGTGAAGAAAACAAACAACAAGAAGCGGTGTATCCAATATACCAAAAAACGACACAAGCACGAGAAGAACATAGAGGAGCTCATAGACAATCAAGCATACTCGAGAAGTGTTCTGTGCATACAAGAAGAACTTCATCGACTACATTCTCACCACCTGTGAACCTGGAGCATAAGACACTCTGTTTCTCAACAGAAATGAGAAGGGGACTCAGACTCACTTCTAATCAAATCCAAAGGAGTCCAGAGCTATACTGAAATCACCAGAACCATCTCTAAACTCTACATCTCTTGTTCTGTGATTCATTACCATTCATTTCTAGCAGTGTGTGTTATCTTCTATATCTAACACATACACTGTCTCCTGTACTCAAACTGAAGGATCTGTAAATCCTTACAAAACTCTTTCATTCTTTCTTTCCCACGAAGAACTGTGGTAGAGGTCGTGTGTGACTTGGACAGCTGGTTGCTGTTGTACTGTTTCCCACGAAGAACAGTGGTAGAGGTCTTGGACCTGGACAGTTGTAAACTGTTGAACCCCGATCCAGGGTGTGGATTATTTTTATATAAACTTTTGAGAGGACTAAGTCTCGGCTTGAGACTGAACCTCTTGGTTACATTGTTGTGCCATCTATTTCAAAGTTTTATTCTGCTGCTAATCACTTTAAAACCAATACTGTTTTTAAAGTTACTTTGATAATTAAATTAGAAAGTGTTTATGTTAAGTGTAGATTAGTAAGTTAGTTTCAAAAGATAATCACACACTCCTATGTTGATTAACTGGGAATTAATCAATCCCTTGAGAACCTAACAGAATCTCTACATTAATATAAATTCACTACAGTTTAATCTATTATTTTGTTTGGGGGTCGTTAAGACATTGTTTTTTAAATACAGAAATTTTAATTGGTACTCAATTCACCCCCCTCTTGAGTAATCCTCTCCGACCAACAGGTTTATTCCCATTACAGCTCATGGGTGATCCCGATATAGCTTATACGATGGGTGATCCCTATTATAGACCTCTAATTTGGAAGTAAACCACATGGTTATTCCAATTAGAATATGTTTGAAATCATTTTATGTGGGTGATTCTCTAATTCACCTAATGAGTTTTAATTTCATGATATTTGTTTTAATTTTTTTCATTGAGAAAAAATATGACTGTTATTCATGTGAAAATGTTTTGTTTCATCCTCTTATTGAATATTTGATGGGTTATCCGGTTTTAACTAGAATAATGGTTTTTATTTATTTTTATGCCCCTTATTGAGATTTTTGAGCTCATCCCTAATTTTGAAATGCTTTTAAATGATTTTGGGGAGAATATATTCAATGATGGAATCATGGAAATGTTAAGATCATTAAACATGAAAAGATACAATTTTTATTTTATAATGTTTATGTTTTACAAAAGAAATCAATGATATTAGAAGTTTCTAATTTTTAATAATCATGTTTTTATGTAAAATTTATGACCTAATTCATTAAAGCTCTAAACCAGAAAAGATCCTCAAAGATAATTAATGTAAATTATTTACTTATCTCAAGATTATGTAATGTTTTTCTCCAGGCCCTTATATTAATAATGATGAAAATGTTTAAATAATTAATACTTTTTAGATATTGGGAGTAATTTGAAGGCTTTTATTGAGTTTGAGTTATATGAAACCATTAAGGTTTTCATGTGAAAATTTTATTTGAGGAAGTGTTCTATACTCTTTTTGTGGAGATAATTTTAAAGTTATGGATAACCTTTAGGGTTTCTATGATCTTAATAGTTGAGTAAATTATGGTTTATTACTTTTCAGGATGAAAAAATTAAGGTATGAGATAACCATTAATGACAACATTTTTATTTAATGTCTAATATATTATGGTTATTTTTTACTACGTTTCTCACTTTTATAGGAATTTAATAAGAATTTTCATTTTAGAGAGAAATACATCCCATAGGTCTGGAGACAATCTGTCATGTCCGGAAAGGCAGCGAGTATTGAACCCACCAACGATTAAAAACAAGGGTGCATCACCTACCGCTGGGCTATATTAAGTCTCTATTAATATGAAATTTTCATTTTAGTTAATATTTATTATGCGTAAAGGTTATGTTTATTTTTCGAAATTTTATTTATAGAATTAATAACCGATGGATTGGAAATATTTGGTGATTAAGTGATTAATTTTATTTTAGATGATCTTAAATATTTTAGGAATACAATATAATTAAGGTAAATATAATACTATGGTATTTTATTTGAGAAATAACGGTTAAATTATATTTTGGAAGATTATATTATTTAATTTTGGCTTATGGTGATTTATGTTATCTATAAAAATGATTAACATATCATGGAGATTATGTGATTTAGGAAATTATATTTTTGGGAAGTAATATTAAGATATATTGAATTTATTTAGAGATAAATTAGTCTTGTAAGACTATATGATCAACTAATTTTGATTTTATATTTACAATCATATTATAGAATGTTTTTGAATAATTTTTGTAATGACCTAGGTATTTATAGAATGATACATTTTCATGTATATTAATATTTATGAATGGGAGATTAATTCAATTTTAAAGAGGATAAATTTTTGATAGTGTACTTGACACACATCAACAATTTTATATGAAATCTTATGTTACACACAAAATTGAGTTACACCAAAATATAATATAGTAATAATATTATTTTAAATGGTAGTTAATGTATAGACTCTGTATTGCCGAGAATGAACCTAACTAACTATATTATGGTTTTACATATTTATTAAATGTTTTTAAATTTATTTAATGAATATTATAGGCTTCAAATAAGAATGAATCTGATTTTAAGCTTGAAATACTCTAATATTTTTTAAAAATTATTTTACCACCTTTTGATGGAAAACCATTTTCAAATATAGTTTCTATCAAATTTATATTTTATATTTGAAAAAAGAAACGTATTCTATATAATATGAACATAAAATATTCTTTCAATAAATGTTTTGTATTCTTCTGAGAAAATTCATATTTTTATGAATAGTGAAAAATACTACATTTTGATTCAAAACATCCATTTCATCTAATTTATTTATCTAGATAGACTATTATTTATATTTGGTTGAAAGTGTAATTGGATTATAGTTATATAATTTAATAAAATTATTTTCATTGTAATTAATTTAACTTTTAAATTAGACATAAACAGAAGTCAATATTTTGATTGTTTTTTCTTTTTAAAAAGACGCCTTTTGGTTTTGACAATGGGAATAAATTTTAATTAATTTTGGAAATTTATATGTTTTGAATTTAGAAATATTTATTTTATATTTGGAATTAGAAGGTCCAAATTGTGTAAATAGTTAACTTTTATTTTTAGACATCATGAAAAGTATGTTTAGTAAATATTTTATTTTCCATGGTTAAAAGGTAAATCTGGTAAATAAGGGTAAAAAATAACATTATAGTAATACTAAATTACCTAAAACTTGTCCTAATTCTATTTTATGAGACACTTATGACCATAGGAATCCTTGGGTCGATTTTCAAACCCCATGGAGCCACTTGTGTGTGAAAATTACATTAATATACATTTAATTTAATATTAAGTGAAATATAAAAAAACATATCTCTTTTACTAAAACAATTTTTATGTGGTGTTAATAGTTATCTATTCGACTATAAATAGTAATTATAAAGATAAAAAATAATTCCGACATCATGGTAATTTAATTATAATTTTTTGGCATCAAATAAACAAATTTATTCATAACACAATGCTGATGTGGTGATTTACATATTAATGAATAATTTAAATAAATGAGATTATCAATGTTAAAATAAATTTATTTTGAACCTTTTTATTCCATCCATGAATTTTAGATATGATTATGACTTTTTATATTTGAATTCATAATGGTTTTTTGAAATAATAATGTTATAATAGATTTCTTAATGTCATGAAATGATTAGTATAAAAATTAATATAAATTAGTTTAAAAAATACTATTTTATTAAATGCTATAATAGTATAAAAAATATATTATTGCAGCCCAATTAATTAGATAATGTTTAAAATGTCATTAATTAACCACTTTTGGTTCGATTGGAATTTTATAATAACTACATTAACCATATAGTATGAATATACAAGAAGACATGGTAAGAGTTAAATTAGTTAACTAACAGTTAAAACTAAATGGTGTTGTTAAATTTGTGAACTAGACCTATCTAAAACATATTTGGTGTAATTCCTTCAATATAAAAGCATCTTATATTTGAAAAAATTTACATTGCGACCATTTCAAACATAAAATAATTTTATTATAAAATAATATTTCAATACTTTCCTAAAGTGCCCCTCCTTCCTCTTATAAAAGGGCATATCCTCTAACCATTAATCACACATATAAAGCCCCTTGGATCATCCAAAAACACCCCAAATATGATCCAAAAATCCATATCTTCCTTCTATAAGTCTCACCATAAGTGGAAGGTAATTCAAAAAATCCTTTTAGCTTAAATCAAAATAAGTTACCTGATTTTAGGTAATGTATTCTCTCAAGGTTCTTTCATTTATTTCCCTTCTCCAAAGCATTAAACACTATTTATTCCATTATTTTATAAAAATAAAAGTATATTAAATTTACTAGGTTTTTTTGATAATTCCTCAAAATACACTTACACACACCTCTATCAAATGGATACGAACATATTGTTTCTGTGTAAGACAAACTACTGCCTCACGAAACAATGATTGTTCGATTTTCCTCTACCACCTCTCATGGTGGACATTATAACAGAACATTTTTTATATATGATATATATTATTTTAATATTTCCTATATTCTTCCATAATTTTATTTACAAGATACCTTTATGCATTCCATAATTTGTAAATATGATAATTTTTTTTTGAGGAAGTGCGGACTGTCTCCCCCTCAAAGAGAGATGAATTGTTCATGCCATACATGGAACATATAATGGATAGAATTAATAAAATTATGTAATTTATATATCATATGATATTATAATATAATTATAATATAACTATGTATAATTTAGCTTTCATTACTTTAAAAATGAACAAAGGAAATGAAATTAGTGTTCATGTGTACGTATGACTTACCGTCTCTATGAACAATGCATTTCATTTATTATATTCAAATTTTATGGAATATTATAAATACGTATATAATTTATATATAATATATATATGATATTTAAATCCTTAATATAATTCTAGAGAAAATAGACTTTTTATCTCGTGTAAAATTTTTAATTATAACAAGTTCTTTTTTGACTCAAGTACCGAATATCAATAAAATGACTGATATTCTCATAAATAATCATGTAATTTATATAATTTGTTAATAAGTGATATTAAAGTAATAATAAACTTTAAAAAATTCCTTATGCAATTATAAATTAACTAATTTTTATCAAGGAATATATGTGATGAATCAGATTCAAGGTAAGGGATTTCGTCTCAATCTCCTTTCATTGAGGAATAACATTTTTATGAATATATATTATACTATACTATGTATATACAACCCAAAAATATTTATATCGTGAATTATTATATTTCTATGATATTTAAAGTTATGTTTAATTTAATTCCTTAATGGTTTTTATACATGTTTTTTCTCAAGTGGTAAAGGAAATCATCTCAATCTACATTCATTGTAGCATATTTTGATTTATACATCAAATACATTTATACAGTCTATAAACCCCATTGACATTTAATTTCATTCAAATGGAATCTTTTATCTATGAAATATTTTACTAAATGACAACATGAATGTTTCTTTTTTAACGTACGCAGTGATAATGACCTTTCCACTATTGTGGGAATTTTTTGACATTTGGCTTCCTTAACAAGCCATGTTGTTTTTACAAGGAAAATAAATACCATATACCATTTTGACGTATTTTGGTATTAAAAATGGTATTGTGAAATCATTGATTATTTTGATATCTTAGAAGGATATTTTTTGATGGAAATTTTGAATTGTTATCTTTCCTTTATTCTTGTTGTATGTGTTATGATTATGTTATGGTTCTTGGTCATTGTTAAAGTATATGGGTTGTTCCATGACACACTTGGGGAGGGTGATACAAGGATAGCTCTCCAATTAATTGGGTAACGTGAAGGAAGTAAATTTTAATGTTTCTCCTAATAGATTTTGGGAATATATAATGATGGGCATTGCAAATGTAACACCATATGTATTTGTGAAAGCTACAATGTCAGTATGTTATGGATGCCACAAGTTACCTTTTTTGATTTATGATTTCTATGTGTTATTCATAAATCATTTTATTTCTTAAGTCATGTTAAATGGCTTATATTATATGATTAAAGATCATGATTTCATTTATTTGTATGAATTGATGGACAAATATTTTCTTTTATTATTTTATATCCCTTACTGAGCATTTTATGATCATCCATAGTTTTGGAATTTTTTTCATAGGTAATAAGAAAGAGTAAGATAAAGGAATAATTCTAGAAGATTTATATCAAGAATACAATTATTGTTTCTTATGGAGTTGTATTTTTTTGAAAACAATATGATAGATTATAAGTGTCTACATTGTAATATTTGAGATGTACTGTAATAGTTATGGCCTAATTCTCTAAAAAAATAATCACAAAAATGATATTTAATGTGAATTCTAGTTTTCACTCAAGATTACATAATCTTTTTAGGTTGGGGTCTTATAGTGGGTATCAGAGGTCGGTTTAGAAAACTTTAGTGGTTAGGTTTTTATTTAAGAATAAGTGACACAACCATAATGGTTAGTATATTAGAAAGTTTCGTAGTTATTTTAGATAAATTGTATGAGTTGAAGATAACATGAATAAGTATATCTTATGTTTACCCTCCTCATAAGATATTATATGATGATTTTACTGATATACTCACAATGACCTTTTTGGTTTCAGTAAATATATGGATATACTTGGAACCAAAGTAACGATTAATGTTATGGAAACTATGTTAGTTTTTTGAATGAGAAATCGAATGAAATTGGAGTTGCAATGAGAACTATTGTGGTTATTCTTAACCATATATCTAGATTCATAATTGACCTCTCTAACCCTGGTGGTTTTTATAAGGAATTATATATGCGAGAAACAAATCTCAATGGATGTTCAAGTAATAATCATAAGGGTAATTATATTCAAAAACCTATGTGTGAAGGGTGTGGAATGAAACACCAAGGAAAATGCTTCAAAGGGATAAGAAGATGTTTTAGATTTGATAATGATGGTCATAAAGCAATAACCTTCCATGAAAAAAGGAATCATCCAGTTGACTCCTAGAATTGGAAAGAAGTTTATTCTTAGGGATCAATTGAATGTTTTAAATGTGGTTGACATGGTCATTACAAAAATAATTGTCATATAAAGAGTTATTAGGAATGGGAATAAAAGTACCATAAAAATATATGTTTACCAATTTATAATTCCATTCCAACTGACGATGATGGAACTAAAAATTGACTATGAAATGTATGGATTATTTCTTAGCTAATGTTTTGAAATTACTTAAATCATAGGACAATATTCATGAATAATTTTGTAGGAAATAAGTATAAAATAAAAAGATACAAAAACATAGATAAATGATGATGAATAATGTTAGATGATTATGATTTCTAGGAATTTAAGAGTTATGTTGGATTTATAGATGATGATATATTTAAATGTATTAATGATAAGAATACATTGGAATACATTTTATAGTATGTTTAACTGTGAAGTTAGATATTTGAAATTTTTTTAAAGAATAATTCTATTTTCTTGTGTGGACATAATGGATTACCTTAGGGGTTCATGAGATATTTTGTTTTTGAGGAAATTATGGGTTATTAATTTTTGGGATTACAAATGAAATGTAATAGATAACCTTTTATGATAAATAAAGTTATAGTTATTTTTGAGAACATTATATTTTTTTAGAATTTTATAATAATGATGTGGTTTTAGAAAAAAGGACAACCCGTTGGATGGGGAACAACCCGTCGCAACCTGAAAGGTTGTAGGAATCAAACCCACAACCAAAGGGTGATCAGGGCGCATCAACTACCACTATCCTACGTGAATTCCCTGGTTAAAATGACATATTATTTTTAGTTAAATGATTTTATGGATCTAGAATATGTTAATTTTGGGGACTTATGATTTACCAAATGTATATCCTTACTATAGGAAAATGATTTGGTGATTACGTGATAAAGGTTATTTTGGAAGATGTTATCCCTTTTCGGATCACTATATGCTTAAGGAAAATAGAATACTATGAGATTTAATTTTTTGAGTAAGGTTTGAAATTTTATTTTGGCAGAATCTATTTTTTTATTGTGGACATATATAAATTTGGGTTATTTATGGAAATCATTAACCTATCATA
This sequence comes from Viscum album, assembly GCA_963277665.1. NCBI lineage: Eukaryota > Viridiplantae > Streptophyta > Magnoliopsida > Santalales > Viscaceae > Viscum > Viscum album. The sequence continues at coordinate 1,722,014,335 of OY728141.1, forward strand.
GATAATATTTGATTAGGTTAATTACACTTCAATACGAGACTATAAGAGTATTTGATGTTATTTGGAGATAAATGTTAAGATTTACTATGGATGAATATGTAAATAAAACATTTTTGGTTTTGGTTTTCAATAGCAGTTTAGATTATTTTAAGGAATATTAAGGACAATTGTTTATTGAATGGTATTTTTTGAAATTTGGGTATGGTTTGTAGAATTATGTTTACTAAGATTAGTATTTCTTATTATAAAGGACTATCTTCTTTAGGGATTATCTAATCTCATACTAAGAATTTTGGTATTGGTTCATATATAGAGGAAATTGAAATATATCATTATCCTTTTGTGGATTATGTGATTCTATAAAATTTGGTTCTACTACTTCAGGAATGACCAAGTTATCTTATTTACCCATTGTTTGGAGAAAATATTAGTTTGTGGTAGAACATTTTTAAAGGATGAAATTCTACATGACATGTAGGTATATTTCCTTATGTTCTAAGTCAATATCATAAATAAATTTCTAAAATTTATTAAAATGATATTAAAACAAAATAATTTTTCATTTACTTTTCCTAGTAGGGAATCAATGACCGTTTAAGCTATCACAAGTTTATGATTTTCTGGTTGTTAATTTTCTCCTAATCATGTTTTCAATCACTCTCCTTTAGAGCTTGATGGTTAGTTTCGCTTCCATATCCATGTTTTCTTACATGGAATACTATTATGGGTTATCTTGGGTGACATTTTCATGCCTCTTTCTAAATTTTAATGATATATTTTTATTGACTATTTTTCTGATGTGGGACTTTCAATGATGTTTCTAAGAAAAATTTTTAAATTGTGAGGTTGTAATTTCCAAAAAGGCAGAAGGATTCAATAACCAACATATTTATAGAATAATAAATTTTCATATATATTATTATATATGAATGAGATATTAATTTAATGTTAAAGAGGACACTTTTTATGATAGTGTACTTGAAATGCAACAATAAGTTTCTTTGAAATCTTACACTACACACAACATTGAGTTATACCGAAAAATAATATAATAATATTATTTTAAATGGTAGTTAAAACATAACCATTCTATTATAGGGAGTGAAAATAACTAACTATATTATGATTTTACATATTTATTAAATGTTTTTATGTTTATCAAATGAATATTATAGGCTTCAAATAAGAATAAATCTGATTTTAAGCAATAAATACTCTTATATTTTTTAAAGGTCATTTTACCACCTTTTGTTGGAAAAAACTTTTTAAATATAGTTTTTAATATATTTTATATTAGAAAAAATAATCTTCTTATATTGAATTTGAACATCAAATTTACTTCTAATGAATGTTTGTTATTTTTCTAAAAGAATTTATATTTTTATGAATAGTGAAAAATAGTGCATTTTAATTCAGAATTGAATTTTCATCTAATTTATTTAGATAGATATATTATTCTTTAAAATGGTTTTAAATTGTATTTAGTTTATATTTTTATCATTTAATATAATTATTGTCATTTTAATTAATTTATCTATTAAATTTAACTTAAACACAATTCAATCTTTTGAAAGTTTTACTTCTTAAAAACATGCTTTTTGGTTTTGGCAGCGGGAAATAATTTTAAATTAATTTCATTCATTTATATGTTTTTAGTTTAGAAAATTTCATTCTATATTTGAAATTAGGATGTCCAATTTTTTTAAATAGGTAACTCTTATTTTTAGACAATATGAATAGTAAATTCAGTTAATATTTTTTTTACCATGGTTAAAAGGTAAATCTAGTAAATAAAGGTAAAAACAATATTATAATAATATTGAATGACCCTAAAATGTGTCCTAATCCCATTATATGAGATATGTTTGACCATGGGCATCATTGGGACGATTTTAAGACCGTATGGATGCACTTGTGTGTGAAAATGGCTTTTGATTACTTTTAATTTTAAGTTAAGGAGAATATAACACAATCAAATATTGATTACTAAAAAAATTTATGTGGGGTTATATAAGATAACTCTTCGACTATAAATAATCATTTGGAATCTAATAATATTTAATAAAAAATGGTATTTTATTATAAGTATTTAGATATCATATATATAAATTTATTTATGACACAATGTTTATGTAGTGATTTTTTTATTAATGAATGATTTAAATAAATGAGATTATAAATATTAAAATAAATTTATTTTGAAACTTATGATGCCATCCAAGAATTTTTGGGATTATTATGACTTGTTATATTTGAATTAATTAAGGGTTTTCAATAGAATAAAGTTATGGTTTTTTTGAATTCAGGATATGAATAGTATAAAAAGTGGCATAAATGTGTTTAAGAAAATACAATTTTATGAAATGATATTATAGTCCTAAAAATATAATATTCGGTTAAATAAATTATATAACGTGGAAAATTTCATGAATGAGCCACCTTAGTTTCTATTGGAATTTTATAGTAAATATAATAACCATTTAGTATGAATATAAAAGATGATATGGTAAGTGTTAAATTAGTAGACTAAGGGTTAAAACTATGAACATATGGTTAAATTTGTCACCTATACCTGTTTAAAACAAATTGGTAGAGAGGTTTTAAACCTAAAATCATCATATATTTGAAAAAAAGGACATTGGGACCACTTTTAATTTAAAATCATTCTATGATAAAATAATACTTCAATACCATCCTAAAGTGCCCCTCCTCCCTCTTATAAATGGTCATCACCATTAGCCCGTAATAACACATATAATGCCCCATGTATCATCCAAATTCTGACCAAATAACTTCTCAAAATACCTCTATTCCTACTAGAAGCCTCACCTTGTGAAGAAGTCAATTTATGAAATCCTTTTTCTTTAAATCGAAAGGAGTTACCCGATTTGAGGTAATGTGTTCTCTCAAGCTTCTTTCATTTATTTTCCTTCTCCAACACCTTAAACTCTCTTTATTCAATTAATTTATAACAACATAAGTTTTTTAAATATACTTGGTTTTTTATGGTAATGATTAAAACTACACTTACACACACCTCCCACTAATGGATAAAAGAATATTGTTTTTTGTGTACGGTGAACTACTGCCTCACGAAACGATGATTGTTAAATTTTACTCTACCACTTCTCATGGTGGACATTATGATAGAAATGTATTTATATATGATATATATTAAATTTATATTGTCTCCATTCCTCTGTAATCTTATTTACATTATAATTTTATGCTTTCCATGTTGTGTAAATACAATACTTTCATTTGAGGAAGCACATACAACTGCCCCATCAATGTGAGATTACTTGTTCATTCCGTACATAGAATGTATAAAGGATGGAGTTAATGAACTTATGTAATGTATATATAAAATTATATTATACTGTAATTATAATATACCAATGTATCATTTATTTTCCATTCCTTTAAAAATGAAAAATATATATGAAAGTAGAATTAATGTGTACGTACGGCTTACCGTCTTTAGGAATGATGAATTTCATTTATTATCTAAAAATGTTGTGGACTTTTACAAATACATGTTTTATGGATATATATGATATATATTATATTTAAATAATGAATATAATTTTTTAGATAATGTAATTTTTACCTCATAGACAATTTGTAATTATAACAAGTACATTTTTGACTCCAGTGCCAAATATCGACAAATCCACCGATATTAACTTAATTAATTATGTTATTTTTATAATGTTGTAATAAGTGATATGAAAGGAATAACAAACTTAAAAAAGTTTCTAAATTATGTATAAATGAACTTATTTTTATTATTTATGAAGAACAAGGAACATACATGATGAATCAGACATAGGGTAAAATATTTTCTCTCAATCTCCATTTATTGAAGCATATCTTGCTATTATGAATATATAATATGGTAAAATGTGTATATACAAACCATTTGACTATTTATATCTTGAATTAGTATATTATAATGATATTTAATGTTCTGTTTAACATTATTCCTTAATAAATTTATACATGGGTTTTCTAAAGTGGTAAGGGACATCATCACCATCTTCTTTCATTAAGGCATAATTTTATTTATACACGAATTTCTATTCTAAAGTGTGTAAACCCCTATGACTATTAATTTCATTCAAATGTAATTTTTTTTTCTATATAGAATTTTACTAAATGAAAAAAGGGAATGTTTTTTTTAAAATATGAGTTTACAATAACCTTTCCGTCGCCATGAGCATTTTTGTTATTTGGATTCCTTAATAAGCTGTGGTGTTTTTAAAAGGAATAAAAATACCATATACCCTTTTTCATTATTTTGGAATTAAAAATTGTATTTAGAAATCATAGATTATTTAAATATCTATAAATTATGTATTGTGACTAAAATTTGGAAATGTTATCATTTCTTTATTCTTGTTTTATGTGTTATGAATAAGTTATAGTTATTTGTAATTGTTTACATATACAAGTGGTTCCTTGATACACCTAGGGCGGGTGAACCCAATATAGATCTCAAATGCATTGGGTAATGTGATAGAGGTAAATGTTAATGTATTTCTGATGATATGTAGGGAATATACTAGGATGAGTATTCCATATGTAACTCCTTATGTAGTTATGATATTTACAATGTATGTATGTCATGAATGCCACAAGTAAACTTTGAGATTTATTATTTCTATTTTTCATTCATAAATATTTTTATTTTACATGATATGTTAATGATATTATATTATATTTGTGAAAAGTATGATTTCGTTGATTTGTAAGAATTGACGGAATATTGTTATCTTACCTTATTTTAAAACCCTTATTGAGGATTTTATACTCATCCCATGCTTTGATATGTTTTTCATAGTTTATAAGGAAGGGTAAGGGAAATTAATAATTCTAGGAGATTTATATCAAGAAATGAATTCTTTTTTTATTTAAGGAGTTTTGTTTTTGTGAAAAAAAAATGGTTAGTGAGGAAGTATCTAATTTTAATATTTTAGATGTAATGTAATAATTATGGGATAATTATATAAAACTCTAATATAAAAAATATATTTAATTTGAATTCTTGTTTTCAATAAAGATTTTGTAAAGTTTTAATGTTGGGGTCTTATAATTTTTAGGATCATTATTTTTTTAGTTTTGGAGTTTAATTATTTTTGGGAATTACATTATCTCTTACTAACAATTTTGGTTTTCATTAATATCTAATCACTGGAGGAATAGAGTTTTATTTGTATTGTGAATTTTTTGATCTATTAAAGATGATTCTAGTCCTTCAGAAGTGAAAATTTCATTCTCATGATTTTTATTTCTTTATAGAAATTGATTAAAGGATGAGTTAAATACTGTAAATTATGTATATTACCACATTTTATTGGACTTTTAAATAATGAAATATTCAAATAAGAAACATCATATGTTTAATTTTTTTACCTAGATATGAATGGACATTTGACCTATCACAAATTTTAGGTTTTATGATGGTTAAAATTATCATTAACATGTTTATTATAACTATCTATTAGTACTTGGATGTTAGTTTTCTCTTCCATGTCATTTATTTCTTACATGGAATCCTAGTATGTGTCAACTCAGGTGATAATACTAGAAAAATAGGCTATGGTAGTAGACCTATAGCCAGAGTTTTAAAACTATGGGTATAGGTCTTTTTTTCATGGGCTATAGCCACGATTTCAAAACCGTGGTTGTAAACCACACTTATAGCCACAGTTTTGTTCTCTATTGGCTCGGTATTGAAAATCATGGGTATATTCCTTCTTTTTCGAAGGGCTATAACCTTTTTTTTAAAACCGTGGTTATAGCTCTCCTTCACTTGAATGGGAGAAAGAATTTCCCACCAAAAAAATGTTGAGAAGAACTATTTTTATGGTTTTCAGGATATTTCCATGATTTTAAATCTAATACATATAATTATATATATATATACACACACACACACACAAAAGCCTTGGTGGTGTAGTGGTTAGGGTGATTAAATATGAAGGGAAGGTGCTGGGATCAAATACGTCTAGGTACTCATTATGTTTAGGCTATTTACATGGTTTAATAGGGTTATATCGACAGTTTAAACCATGGAAATAGGCCACCTAGTTACAGGACTAATACTGAGGCCATAGGTCAACTACCAAAATTGACAACAGAGACACCTATTGGCCCAGTTTTCAAAACTGTGGAAAGAGGCCACCTATTTAGATGGTTAAAACCATGGCCATAGGTCCAACATTATTGCCCCGTAGATAATTCCAACAGTTGGGAAAAACCATGGCCAGATCCTAAGAGCAAAGTTTTGGGGGCCATTTCAATGGTTTTGAAATGTGGAAAAGCCAATTTTTCTAGTTGTGTGACCTTCGATCTTTATTTTCTCTCCAATTATGTTAATGTTTTATTTATAATTTTAACAATGAGGGATTTCTGAAAAGACATTTTGAAAAGATAATCCCCTAGTTTTTAATCCAATGTTCTAATTTTGATGATGAAATTTTTTAATTAGGGGGGGAATAGAACATCATTAATTTTTAAAAATAAACATTATTTTCCATAGCGTAGAAGATACACCTCATCTATCATAATCAAACAACTAAAATATTTTTATTTAAATGTGACTGTTATAACCTAGACATTAAATTGGTGTATATGAATATGAATAAATTATTTCTGATATAAATATAATGGTTTATTTCAATATTAATGTATTGGTAAATTATTATAATATTATAATACAATATAATAATTTTAATCTTCAAAAATATGTTTTCTTTGAAAATTAGTTTTATTACTTTTCATGAATAAATATTATTATTAATTTCAATATATTATAGAATATTTATTTAAATATGTTATTTTAATTTTTGGATTCATTATTTCATAATTATCTCATCATGAATTTTTGAGAAATTTTTGAAAATAATAATTTTTCAATGAATAATGGAAAATAAAAGTTTTATTTCAAATTTTTTATTTTATTTACATGGTGAAATTATATTTTATATTAGTTTCAAAATTTATTAGTTCCTATAAATATAAAATTATCCTAATATGGTTTTTAAATGGATTATATACTTAAATTTAATATATAAAAAAAATATTTAAAGAAAAATTATTCGAAAAACGTGTTTTCATTTTATTTTTTCAATATATTTTCGTATTAAATTATTCTAATTCATTGTTTTCAATTTTTAAAAATTGATTTAGTGTTTGTAATCATATGGTCTATGTTTAGTAAATATTTCCATTTTATTTTTGTAAAATTAGCATTGTAAACAATGTAATTTTTATTACCACTATTAAGAGTTAATCAAGTAATTATGGATAAAAATAATATTATAAATATTAGCCAATTAATTTAATATATGTCCAAATTTTATTTCATGTCTATTTTTGACCAAAATCATCCATTTTTAGAATTTTTTACCCATTGTATCTTGTTAGTTGACATTTTTTCGCTTATAGTATTTTATTTTACGAAAAGTCTAACTTGTCACACGGTGATTTTTAATAAGCATTAATTTTTCAACATTATGTCTTATAGAAAAATTTAAGACTCTAAATATCATTTTTTATCACAAATTATTTATATTCATCATGGTAATTTTTTTTATTTTTTACGGAATAAATATTTATCTGAAATTCTTACACACTGATTATGTAGTAATTATTATAGTAATGAAAAAAATAAAATAAATGATATTAAAAATAATAAAATAAAAATAATACGAGATATTAATGGTGATCCATGAATTCAAAATTTAATTATAAAATGTATATGATATAATGAAATATTTGGTTTTAATTTGATAGTATTTTCTATGTTTTTAAATTTATAATAATGAGTTCTATCAAATTTCACAAATATGATTTTGCAGGAATTTAATATATTAATAAATTATTATAAAATCATGAAAACATTAAATAAGATCATATAGAATAATTTATAGTCTTAAATTAAATCACTTGTGAATTTAATGGATTTTTAGATTTATTTTCCTCTCATATAGTCTTATTATATTTTAATATTTTTTGAAATTCCTAAAGTTCCCCTCACTGTAATTATAAATGGGAACTGATTACATCACTTCACTTCCCCAAAATGAGCCTTTTATCTTGACTATACTCTAAAAAATTCTTGTATCCATTTCTCTTATAAATTCTAGAGGTTCTTGTCTCACTAAAAGAACAATTTTTTGTTCCTTAAAGAATCTTTCAAGGAGGTGATATTCAAGAGGTATGTTTTTAAACAAACTATCATAATTTATATTCTCTATCTAGCTTATCATCACAATATTTACCCATTGAGGAATAATAAATACAGTAGAATTTATGTAATAAAATTTTATATCACTAATTGAATATCTTATATCCACCCATTTTCTCATATCCTCTTATTAAATAAAAATAACACATTTTCCAATGTGAATAAATGTATATATAGAAAATGAGTCTTCATATTTTATTACCCGCCTCAGTTCTTGTCATAAAAATATTATTATGGTTAAATATTATTTCAATAAGTATATCACAAGTAATTTAATTTTCTATAACTAATATATCAACATGATATTGAATAAATTGTAACCAATTCATTTTGGTTTCAAAAACAGCCAAAATACACTGGACAACTGTCATTCACATTTTTTCAAAAGAATTATTCTCATGTTAGAAAGAAAAGGATATTTGGAACCATTTAATCAATCAGAGGATAATTTATTCCATATAAATTATCTTTATTATTATTATTCACATTTGAAAAGAACATCAGAAAATTGAAAATCTAACCAACCACAAAACCATGAAATGAATGCTCCGGAATTGAGGATTTTTATCTTTATAACTCATTGAAATAGATAAAATTAACAAAATAAAACATTAATAAATTAAATATAACTTATACCAGCTGCTACACCTATGTCATGTACTCCATACAGAATGGACCTATTTGAGTTGTATGAATTGAATAAGAAACCCTAAAATATTATTTAAAGGGGATTCATTCAAACATGTGTTTCATCACGGGGTCCAAATATATATTTCGTTAATGTGTAATATGGATAACTGTGATTATAAATAAATTATTCAGAACATAACAAGATTATAATCATGAATAAGTATCCTATATACCATATAGATGACTTGTTTGATCAACTATGCATAACTTAATACATTTCCTAGATTAACCATTACTCTAGATATCATCAATAGGGGGTCAAGGAGGATATACCCAACACAGTTTTCCATATGATGTATAGACACTATGAATTTAGAGTGATGTATTTTTTTCTTAATAATTCACCCTCTATCTTAATTGATTTAATGGATAGTGAATTTATAGATTATCTTGATAATAATTTATTACTCTTTATAAATGAAATTCATATATATTCTCAGATTAAGTAAGATCAAGATGATAAATTGAGTATTGAGATGAATACACTAAGGAAAGAGATGTTTAATGAAATATTTATCAAAGGTAAATTTTGGACAAAAAAATAATTTTTTGGGTCATTCTATCATGGGTATATATTTGGATCCAACAAAGACAAAATTTATTTATTATTGGCCCAGACTAACCATGGTGATTGAGATATATAGTTTTCTTTGTTTTGATCGATATTATGGAATATTTTTAGATAATTTTTCATGTTTATATAATTCAAACAATAATATTACTATGATGGGAGAAAATTTTCTTTACATAGATGAATGTGAAGAAAATTTCAAGGAACTAAATAGAATAATAGCGAGAACAGATATTTTTACATTACCCTGTTTTCAAGTAGGGATAGTGATATATAGTTATTCAATGAAGAAGGTACTATGATTCATCATAATTTAAAATGATATTGGGATAGATTATGTCTCACATTAATTATTGGTTCAAGAAAAAAATTAACCTAATAATGATTTGGAGCTAACTGTGCTAAATTTTTTATTAATGATTTGGAAGAAATATGTTTATAAAGAAACGAGTTATGTATATATTTATCATTAAATATTAATGTTTATATTCAATCATTAAGAGTTTAATATTAACTAGAGAAGATGGTCGCTGATGAATAATGATAAGTTCATTACTACTAAGGGAAGGTGTACAAGGTGGATGATGGTTTCAGTCAAAATTATCATTCTAAATTATTTATGATGTGAATAGAAAAGAATAAAATACTTCAGGATTTAAAAATAATGGATCACGAAATCGTCAAGGTAGGGGAAAATCCATTATTTTAAAATTAGTTCTTAACTATCAATCAATGTAAGGATTAAAAAGTCACATAAGGTGGTTGTTGAGACAAAAAATATAGTAGAAAATTTTATGTATTGGGACCTTGATTGTGACTGAATAATTATGTTTATAATTTATTTTCCAGTTAAACCCATACTTGAAGAAAGATATATTTCATGAAGATCATTTTTCATCATTCTATGTTAATTAGGGATTATAGAAGTTATATTGAGATATGAAAGAGTGCTTCTGGTGGGAATACAAAAATGGAGATATTGCAAAGTATGTATCCCAATGTCTATCTTATCAATGACATAATACTAAGAGATATTAGTCTAATTTGTTGTTAAAACATTTACCCATACCATAAAGGAGATGGGAAAATTCACCATGGATTTTTTTATTCAGACACCCAAAAAAATCAAAAGCCCATAACGCTATTTGGGTAGTAGTTGATCACCTCATGATTTGAGTGATATTTTCTTATAATATGAGATTTATATCTTAATCAAATTTCCATTATATATATTTATAAATTATTATGGTTTCATAGTGTACCACAATCTATTATTTCTTAATGGGATTAAAGGTTTTCTATGATGTTCTAGAGAGATCTACAACAGGATCCACATATAGTGTTGAGTGTCAATAATACTTATCTTCCTCAGATAGATGGTTTCTCAGTGGGAATAATTCAAACATTAAGGATATGATGATATCTAGTAATTTGGATTCCATAGGTGGTTTGGAACAAAATATTTATGTAGTCGTGTTTTTTTAAAATATTATTTTGATTGTGAATCATGTTCGATCTGTATGAATACCTATATTAAAAGAATTTTATAAATCCAATGTTCTAGGATGAATTTGGATGAGTAAATATTTTGGTAACTCTGTGATCCAAGGAAGTTGAAAAGAAATTCCCAATCATTCATAAACGAATCAAGGAATCTTAGATTCAATAGAATTAAAATGATTAAAATCAATAATGAAATGTGGAATTAAATGGTATTGAATATGTGTTGTTGTGAATTTGTCCATGTAATATGTTTATGATATTAAAAAATAATGGAAGGATGGGCCCCTTTTATATTTTCCCATTTAATATTATTTATCATATAGTGATGGTAGTTTAGTTCTTGGCACTTCCACCAATCCTTTTTATGTTAATGATGTGTTCCATGTTTCTCTCATAAGGAGCTAAAAAACTAGTCCTTCACATGTACTAAACCCAATGTTCATACCAACATTATATGATCACCCATATGAATAAATAATGATTAAACTCATGGATCATAGAGACTATATACAATGGAATAAGGTTATTGACCTGGATCATGTCCTTTGGTTGAATCATAAATCTGAAAATGCAAAACATTAAATAGAGGAGGTGATGAAACATGGATACACCCATTTTTTGTATCATAGTAAAAACAATTCAGGTAAAATTCTATTGTGGGGTGGGGGGGGGGGGTAGAATTTTACAGCATGGTATTTTTTGATATATATAGACATATCTTCTAATAAATAAAATTTTTAGATTCCTTGTGATACAAGCAACCCCAATGAAAATTGAACCATAATAACATATACTATTATGACATTGCTATTGAATTGGTAGAATTAAAAGGAATAAAAAAATATAAAAAAATTTTATTTTTAAGATAAACAGAATATACAATAAATTAATTTTTAATAAAGACATTATTAATTTACAAAATCATTTTTCCTAAAAAATGGTCTTTATTTATTTTTTAATTAACTAATATAAATAGTTTTTACAAATTAATAAAATTAATTTCCATAAATGATAAAAATTAAATAAACATTTCAAAATTATCTTATTGTTCATTTTTTAGTGTTTTCTAAAATTATTAACTTTCTAATGAATAGTGAAAAATCATATTTTTATTGCAAAATACAATTTCATTTAATACATTTAAAAATATATAATTATGTATTCAAATAGTTATAAAGAGAACCTTATATCAATAATATTTAAAATAACCCAATTATGGTCATTTCTAGTAAAATTTATAGTATTTATATATCTATACATAATTTTTATACTTAATAATAGAATATTATTAAAAAATTGTCACATTTGTAAAGTTTAGTTTAAAAATAAAGTATTGCAATTATATATTTTTAAACGGATAAAATAGATTATATATTTATAATTATTATTCATAAATTTTTTAATATGTCCACATTAATTTTAGTTTATATTCAATAGTAAATACACTTATAATTTTTTATTGGAATTGAAGTTCAGACATGTTTATCGATGGGTTAACCCATAAATAAGTGACTAATTTATAATTTAAAATATATACATCCTATTTGATGGCCATATTTATAATGAATCCTATCCCACTATTGAATATATATCTATTTGGAAGAATATTTCTTGACACTCAGTTTATTAATTTAAGAAATTCCATATATGTCCCCTCCCCCACTTATAAAAGGAAACCCCTTCTTTATCACCATTATTCAAATTTGAGATTTATATATCAACTAAAACCTAAATAAAACATTTCAAAACATCACTATGCAAGAGTTTTAGGTTCTTTTCTTCTAAAAATACCATTCCATGGGTCCTTAAGAAATTATCTTCGGGAGGAAAAATGAAGTAGTGGTAATCATTTTACCCAAACTCTATCCATTTAATTATTATTGTACATCATATATATATATTTAGTATTAATAATTAAATAAAAAAATTAGTATCCTAAATTTAATGATATATATTATTAATTTTTAACTGTCAATATTCACCACTATTCTATCAAATAGGAGATTAATGTATTTATCATTCTTATGGTTGGACAACCACATCCATGTAGTTATTCAAATCTTTTCCCATCACCATATTAATGTATGGTTATTTTCGTCGGTTAAATTTCTATATTTTATATTAATGAAATAATTTTTCTTTTGTTATTGTACGATCAATTAAATTTTTTTACCTTAAATCTTTTAGAAAATGATAAATTCGCTCATGTGTATGTGTGAACTACCACCACTACAATTCCATGTAATTAATTTTCAATTTATGATTTGTATGGATGGTAATAAGGTTATATTTAGTGAATATATATATATAATATACGATATTACAATTTATTTGATGACTTAACATTTACATTTAATTCTTTTCATATGAAAAAACTGATAATAGTGTTAACACGTACATACAAATTACCATCTTCAAAATGGTGTAGTTCAATTTTCTATCCCTATCATTTATAGATGACACTAAATAAAAATTTATAATGAATTTATAATTTATTTCTGTTCCAATTGAAATTCAATAGATTATGTAACATTGATCAATGTATAAAGATCATATCTATCAAATGAAAATTCCCATAAAAAATGAAATAGTTCACACCATAATATGATGATTTTTATAAGAAATTTTTAATAATTTTTATGAAATATTTATTTAGATAATATATCATATTATTATTATATACATGACTATGGTAATGATTAATAATAATTAAATATTTTTTATACAAGTGGTAAAAATACTTTTGATGCTTTTGTTACTCGATATAAGGGATTTATGTTACATTATCATTGTCTATCAGGATTGTTTATGATTAAAATATCAATTTTTCAATTTCATGATCCAAATCCTAATTATATCCTGAATTTTATTCTAATAAAGCTATTTGTTTATGATACATGTTATAATTTATGGTTACTCTCTTTATGTACTCAACATAATGAATAATTTTGTTAAGAGAAAATAAACATTATAACACTTTTCAATGAAAAATACATTTTCTTCCAACTTCATGTTTTCTAATGATATTTTGAGGAATGATTTTTATATCTTTCTATATATTAAAATCATTTACATAGGATTTCCTTTTTTACATAATGGTTTTAAATAAATCTTCTTGTTGTTTTCTGAATGAGGTGGTATTAACTATTTTCCCGAAAAAAAAGAATGGAATAATTATTTTAACATTTGAAAGATGAGAAAAATTTCCACTATTATAACTAATAAATTATTTGAAGATACCTATATATATTTATATCTTTCTTTTATAATATAATTTTTCCTTAATATTTGTAAAATTTTCTGATTTTAATGATGTTATTTTAAAATTTAATTTATATTTTCCTCATGAAATATTCAAGATAACTTTTAAATTTATTTTTATCTAATATGATATCCTTTGATGTTACTTATCCATTATTGAGTATATGATCCAATGATACCCAACCATTTCATTATTTATATTACTTATGATGATAATGATTTAATAATGATTTTTTAAAACCATTTGATTTCCCAAATTTAAAATATTTTATGATTAAGCCTTTACAAAGTTTGTGTATTTTCCTTGGGTTATGGTATGATTTGTTGAAGAAATGATTAGGAAAAAAAATTCCATTCTAGGGGTGATAATATTTTTGAATATTTTATTGATAATAAATGATAAAGACTGTCTTCTCGGCTGCAGGTTGTTTACGAGATTGAAGGTGAATATAGGGTTAAGCAGTAGGTTTTTTATGAGTCATGAAGTCATTATTGCACCTCCTGCTTTCTCCAAGGTCACTCAGCCTAGAGCTATCATAGAGGTAATATCTTACCTACTTTGAATTTTGTTAACATGGATAATTCGATCAACAAGGAGCCTGCCAAAGATAAGTTTGGAAAGTATTAGGAGATTCCTTCCACTGTGGAAGCTTCTATACCCATTCATGATGCAGGGTGTAAAGTAATTATGGTAGATCCACTAGGCTCCGGAGCGAATGGGTGCCCTCTTTCCCAAAAGGAGGTGCGACTGGTCACCATAAATGATGGATTTCCCTCATAAAATTAGAAAGATCTGCATTTGGGGCCCACAGAACCCAAGGTCTTAGAGGTTTTTGATAGATTAAGAAGCGATTTGGGTATCAAGAACATGTTTCAGGGAGATGGGAAGGGGGCAGGCCCGAGTTCCTAGGCACCCTCTTCCTTTGCAGAGATGGTGAAATCAGGCAGTAGAGGCCCTTAGGTGCAAGGTGCTGTGAATTTTGGAGAGACCAGAGAGTATGTTCCACCTCTTTACAAAGAGAATATTCTAGGAATCAAAAACAGGTTTGCAGTGCTGGGGGAAGATGAGTTTCAAGCTCTTGGGGAAGGGGATGATGTAGTTTCCTCTAAAGAGAACCCCCTCTGCCAGTAGGATTCTCATGATGAGGACTCTACTTCAGATTCTACTGTTGAACCCAAGGAAATTATAATTGTGGAAGAATATCTTAGACCCATTTCAAGGAAGGGTAAGAACACTATTATAGATTCTGATGGTTTCATTACACACCCCCAGAGGCCGGGATGAAGAAAAGATCATTCAAATCTACCTAGTCCCCCATTACAAGGCCTTCATGTAATGGAAGGCCACGTCCAATGCTTCCCAAAATAGTAGAAAAAAACAAATCATACAAGCATAATGACTTCGCAAAGCATACAGAGGGTATGACCCCTAAGGAGGATAAATCACAAGCAGGTGAATCTCCTCTCATGGATATTGGGGATGATGAAAATGATATTGTAGAACCTCTTATCCCCCCCCCCCCGTGTGGTAAAGAAATGAATGAGTGTGATGTATGCGATTCTATAATCAACAACAATGAATAATTCATAGAGAATGAACTTGTGGTAGATTCTACTCAAGAGGAGTTTGACAGATTGTTTGGGAGAGGCATCTAGTTAAATCTGAACGAGGAGAAGGGCAGTTAGGTTCGAAAACAACTCATCATATTGGCACAGTGATTCAACAAAAATAAGATTACTGTGGACGAACTTGTCCAATCTTGGGACAAGTTGGAATATAGCATTGAAGACATCCTCAAAGATGATCTGGATGGAAAGTCCAACACTCTTCAATGCAGTCTCCATATAGGTATGTTTTCAAAAAGGCTAAAACTGGAATTAGATGATATGATTATTACCTATGGTGTTGGTTGATTTTTTGGTTTTGTTTGGACCGGTTTCCCACTTTTTCCCTTAAAATTGGTTTCTTAATAAAATAAAAATAAGTTTGTGGTGGCCATGTAGTCGAAGATGGGATGGACTCACCAGATTTGACATTGGTTTGTATTTGGTCCATAACATCTTCATATGTGCATGGATTATGACGAAATTTTGAGAGGGGATCTATGAATAATTTTCTCACAAATAATACCTTTGTAAGGACAGATTAATCATTTTTTTGTGGGAAAACATGCTGTCAAAGTTGGATTAATTTATTTGGACGAATTTCCCCATTCACAATTGAAAGTTCTTTAATCCTATCATATCCTATAGTATATAAATTGGTGTTTTTATCATTTGGAGGGGTTGGAGACATGATCTTAAAATTTTAGGGGAGTTGATAAGTGGATCCACTCCAATTATCCATCCATTCTAATAAAGGTAGATCTTGAAGCAAGGATCCCTTCAACGAAGCCTTCTTCTTGTTCTTCATGTTGTAATACTTTTGTTTGCGTAATAAAATCCATATTTATTAATTAATTTATTCTATTTCCTATGTTTTGTTAATTTATATTCTTCATTATTATACCCCTTTGGTCAAGACATCACGAGTAGAAAGGATATGGGGTTATACCCTTTCTAAACCATTGCACATGACAAACAATTAAAAGATGACTACACTAACCATGTAAGCGTAGTTATTTTTAGTAATCGATATCCAACTAGCCTTCTTCCTTAATTAATTTTGAATCAACGAGATAACGAAATAAACATAATATGATCTATGAAATGAGTTTTTAATGTAAATGAAACTACTCAAGCAATAGAACAATTAAAAAAACATGTGAGGTAGGGAATTTTGTGAATTGTGAGAGCGTGATCTTAATCAGCAATACAAGACCACATGGGAAAATTTTTAGATTTAAAATTTAATCCTTAAACTCAGTTAATTATTATTTTCAGAGTGGTTATGTTCCCTAATTAACCACTGACCACAATCTAACATAATACCATCAATGAAAAAATGGTGTTGTGATTGCATATTCCAAAGCTAGCCTAGGGTTTTAGTAATTTCATATTTGGGTTTATGTTAACTCTTAGAGTATATGAGGGTTAATAAATTAGGGGATTATAATTAAGTTGATATTAATTAATATGAGAAAGATAAATAAATGATTGAAGATGTAGAGTTATATTGATTAACTACTTTAATGTAATTTCTAAACAACATCTTCATTTTTTTTATTATAATCGAACTTCATTTCAAAAATAAAAAACAAATATAGTATTTTTCAATAAAACATTTTATAGATATATAAGTGATAAACACCCCATAATTTTAAATAGTATTCTTATTTCCTTTAATTATATTTTCTAAATACCATTAATATGTTGTTAAATTTACTTTCTCCTCTAAGAGATGACCATGGTCAGCCACTCTACTACACTTAAGTACTCAACAATCACATATCATTTAAAATCGCCCATGACAGTGACTTTCAAATTGGAGACGTTTATGGGGAGGCAAGTAATTTATTCAACCCATTAGGGGTATTTATTATATTTTTTGATTAATTATTTTCTACTCCTCTTTATCATGTTTTTTTCATACTATCTTCCTTTATTTTTATCAGACCAACTGAAAATTAAATTCTTTTTATTATGATCCATTTTTCTTCATTTTATTTTTTTCTTTCACAGATTTATGAGAAAATTTAATCCCCATGATCTATTAAATATTGACCCTAATATTGAACACAGCCTTAGGGCTTGAATTAGACATTCTCAATCTACGAGAATTTTCAACATTCGACCAGTTAGAGAATTCCTCGACTCCATGAACATTGAAATTGAAAAAACCTCTAAGTCCAACATAAAATAAGAATGAATTGATCAAAATAATGGTAATTAACATTATAGTACTATTCGAGAAATGATTTCACTTGATATTAACTATCAAAAAAAATTTATTGCATACCCAAATCTTGAAGCTGACATTGAACTGAAATCTGGATTAATTGACCTTCTTCCAAAATTTCATAGATTATCTGGTGAGGATCCAAAAAAATATTTAAAAGGATTGATGTGGTTTTCTGAACCTTAAAACCAAGAAATTTTTATGAAGATCAAATCAAAGTAAGAGAATTCCCATTCTCATTTGATAGAGATGAAAAAGATAGGTTGTATTATTTACAACCTGATGATGTAACATGTTGGAATGATTTGTAACGTCTTTTCATGCAATGATTTTTTCCAGAATCAAGGGACACATCCATCTATAAAGAAATCTTGGGGATCAATAAATTCCATGGAGAGTCAATGTATGTGTACTGGGAGTGATTCAAAGAGTTTTGTACAAGCTGCTCACATCATCAAATTAGTGAGAAACTCCACATCCTATAATTCTATGAAGGAATAACACCTATGTAGAGGAGAATGGTAGATTCCATGCCTAGAGAAGAAATGGTAGACAAGACACCAGTAGATTCATGTCCATTGATTGACCAGATGTCCCATAACTCTCAAAAATTTGGCGATCAATGTACATCATGTGTTAGAAAAGTACATAAGGTAATTCCTTCTTCTATTTAGAGTCATTTAATTGATATTATGTTTGAATAATTTAAAACTATGGGGAGGCAGACTAATTTTTCTCAGAAGACATACCAACCCCCTCCTCTAAGGACATGTGGCATTTACACTGAGAAAAGACACCCAAAAGACTTTTGCACCGAACTGGAAGAAATAGAAGATTTTGTAGAAGTGCTTTTTGGGAGACCATATCAAAAACAAAAAATATCCATATCCAAAAAATAAGCTTGATTCCATTGCAACGACATACAACCAATGGTGGAAGGAACAATCTGACATGAGGTATGCCTATAAACAACATCAAAGGCCCCCTTTCAACAAAACATCCAGTAGCCTCTGCCTTACTAGCAAGGTTTCCAAAAACCTCAAAGGATATTTGAAGCTCAGACATCAACAAGCCAATGACAAGGGAATCCCCACCCAAGGTAGATTCTAACACTGATGTCTTTTTGAAACAAACTTTTCTTAATCGACAGAATGATCTGATGTGTCAAGGTTCGAAACTAATGGATTTGAAGACTCAAATGACCCTGATAGCTGCCGCCCTCCATGAAATGGTATGTAAGAACTCTGGAAATCATCTTTCCCATCCAACTCTATATCCCAAGGGTATTTTTAGTTCTATAACATTGACAATTGGGAAGAAGATGAATGATACTTATATACCTACCATTCCACCAGGATTCACCCCGACTCCATAAAATCCCCATTCCACATCAACTGTTGAGCAACCAAAAGAGAACGATAAAGGTAAGAAAAAGATAAATGATATTTTTCCTAAAACCCTTCCTTATCTAAATATAGTTTTTTAAATCTAGAATATGGATTAATAGGCAATGAAAAAAAGAATATTTGGATACATTCAACTGTGTAGAGATTAATATCCCTCTACATTATGCTGTCATGAAAATACCAAGGTTTGAAAAATTCTTAAAAGAATATTGTACCAATCGAAGAGTGTTCAAGGGAAATGAGAGGATTAATCATGGATGGAATTTTTCAGCAACCATTACACCAAATCAAGCAATGCCAAAAAACTTCAATGATATGGGGATATTCACCATCCCCTGCACCATAGGGGAGTTTCACTTTTCAGATGCCCTTTGTAATTTAGGAGCTTCAATAAATGTGATGCCTCACTCTATATTCAACTCTTTACAGGTAGGTTAGTTGTATCCCATAAGAGTTGTGGTGGAGTCAACGAATCAAGATATGTAATATCTAGCGGGAGTTCTTGTGGATGTACTTGTCTGAGTAAGATACATGATATTTTGAACAGATTTCTACGTGCTTAAAAAAGAGGACGGTCCGGTAAGTTCTCATGCTCCCAATATCATAGGTAGTACTATTCTAAAAACTGAATAAAATTATCATAAATGGAAATGGGGGTATATTTTCCATGGAGTTTGGAGAGGAAGTTGTAATATTTAATATTATGGACTCCATGAAGTACCCCTTAGAGGACAATTCTTCTTTGGTTATATCCAATTTTTATCCACCAAATAAAAAACCCACGGAATTTTATTATCCTATAATTAGGGAGATTATGAGTATTGGTTCTACTTTTATGTATAAGAGCACTTCCACACCTATTTCATTTGCACAAAACACTCTTTGATTTGATTTTTAAGTGGATTCATATTTTTATTAGGATCATGTGAACTCTGATTATGACATGGATATTAAATATGTTGATGGTTCTGATGCATTATTCTCTAATTTTGATGATGATGATTCTATTACTTATGTTCATTGTGCACATATTTCCTTTCCTTTAACGTCTCCATCCATACATCGCCCACCTACATTGGAACTCAATCAATTTCCACCTAATCTCAAATACTCATTCTTGTTATGTGGTGATAAATTACCTATTATCATTTCTAATAATTGACCATCGGAACATGAAGAAAATACTTTTGAATACTTTGAGGGAGAACATTAAGGAAATCAAGTTGACCTTGTCTGGAAAATCAGGTATTATCTTTTCCATTTGAATGCATAGGATACTTTTGGAGGATGGGGCTAAATCGGTTAGGTAGCCATAAAGGAGACTCAATTCAACACTAATGGATGTTGCTAAAAAAGAGGTTGAAATTTTTTTCAAGGTAAGTATATTTTATCCCATTTCAGATTCTCAGTGGGTAAGTCCTATTCAGGTTGTACCTTTGAAAGGTGGTGTTACTATTGTTAAAAATGATAAGGAGGATTTATTTCCAATGAGGGTGATAAATAGTTCATGATTTTGTATGGATTATAGGAAACAAAATGAGTCCACTTACAAGGACCATTTCCACTCCCATTTTTTGATCAGATGATTGAGAGACTTGATGGGAAAACACTCTATTGTTTCTTGGATGGATTTTCCGGATATTTTGAGGTTTCTATTGCACTGGTGGATCAAGAGAATAAAACATTCACTAGTCCATTCGGTACGTTTTCCTACCAGAGGATTCCATTTGGAATTTTCAATGCCCCAGGTACCATTCAGAGATGCATGGTGAGTATTTTATTTTATTTTATTGAGACCTACATAGATGTATTTATGGATTATTTTACAGTGTATGGGTCTTCATTTATTGATTGTATCTAATGTTTTTGAAAGGTTTTGAATCATTGCATTGAGAATAATATGGTCATGAACTTTGAAAAGTATCATTTTATAGTTCAGCACGGAATTGTCTTAGGGAATGTAGTGTAAAAACATGGGATAAATGTTGATGGATATAAGGTAGATATTTTTTCATCCATACTATATCCTTTATGTGTGCGAGATGTTATATCATTCCTAGGACATGCATGATATTATTAGTGCTTCATCAAATATTTAAGTAAGATTTTTCTTCCTATATCACGATTACTTAAAAATGATTCTAATTTTGTGTTTGTTCATTCTTGCAGGACATCCATTGTTGAGATAATGGTGTTTTTGACCACTACACCAATCATACAACCCCCACAGTGGGATCTTCCTTTTGAGATTATGTGAGATGCCTCTAACTTCAGAGTTGAAGCTTTCTTATCTCAGAGGGTGGAGGGACGTCAACATGTGATTTTATATTCATCATGGACACTTGATTCAGCACAATTATACTACAAAACCACGAAAAAGGAGTTCCTGGCCATCATATATTCTTTATGTAAATTCTGTTTTATATTTATTAGGCTCTAAAATAGTTGTTTTTTCTAACCATGCAGCTCTGAGGTACCTCATGAAGAAGCTAGATGCAAAGACCCGGAAAATCTGATAGATTCTCCTTCTTCATGAATTTGATTTTGAGATAAAGGATAAGAAGGGGCCAGAAAACATAGTGGTGGACCACATGAGTACGCTTACTCACACACTATAGGATGACACATTGGACTAGGTACCACTTTCAGACACTTTTCCTTATGAGTTTCATTATTACATATTAGTTATGAATACATGGTTTGATTATTTAATTAACTACCTTGATGCCTCTGAAATCCCAATAAATTAATAAAACACCAATTACAAATGTTTTAGAGTGAGTCGACATTTTATCTATGGGTTGATCCCTACCTATGGCGCTAGTGTAGTGATGATGTTATTAAGAGGTATGTTCTGGATCATGTGGTTGAGTCTGTTCTGTAATTCTATCATACACTTGGTTATAGTGGACACTTTGGACCCCAATGGATATCAAGGAATGTATTAGACTCTAGATTATATTGGAAAATATTACTTCATGATGCTCATGTGTTTTGGAAGTCATGATATCATTACCAACACACTATAAACATATATATGAGACATGAGATTTCCCAACAACCCATACTATTCTGTGAGGTTTTTGATGCTTGGGGCATCAATTTTATGGGTCCTTTTCGTAGTTAATTTGGGATTTTTTATATTTTGGATTCTATTGATTATGTGAGTAAATAGGTGGAGGTTAAGGACACCAGGATTGATGATTCTCATATTGTAGTGGACTTTGTTAAGAAAATGATTTTTTTTAGTTTGAAGTACCAAAGGCCATCATCAGTGACTAAGGGACACTATTTTTCAATTTTAATTTGGCTTCCCTCCTTTGGAATTATTATGTGACACAAAAAACATCAACACCATACCACCCCCAAACAAATGGTCAAGCTGACATTCCAAATAGGTAGTTGAAATGATTTTTGGTGAAAACTATGCTGCAAAATATGAAGGATTGGAACAAGCACATGGATGATGCTCTATGGGAATATAGGACAACGTAGAAAACTCTAATTTTTTATGTCACCATTTCGGATTAATTTTGGGAATGCATATCATCTACCCATAGAGTTTGATCAACATTCTTATTGGGCTATAATGAAATGCCACATTGATTTTGCCGAAGCTAGAATTCAATGGAAGAAAAAAAATTCAAGAGGTTGAGATGATTCTATTATCTTCATATTAGAACTCAAGGCTCTACAAGGAAATATCCAATGCAGCTCATGAGAAAATGATCAATAAATGGGAATTCCATGTTGGAGATAATGTCCTTATCTATATTTCATGACTGAATCTTATGCCTCGTAAGTTACGTTCCATATGGTTAAGTCCTTATATTTCATCTAATGTTTTTCCTTATGGTGTTGTGGAGATCACAAAATAATCCATTGTAAGGAGATTTATGTTCAATATGAAACATTTGAACAAATACATTGAGGGATTCCCAAATAATGTAGTGGATTTCATCACATTGCATGACCCCATCATCACTTGAGCATATCTGGCTGTTCTTAACCCTTTCACTTTTATATTAATTTTCCTTTTTAAAATTATACATTTCATGTGTATATATCATCTCATAGGTTCACAATGAGGATAATACAATATTTTAAGTGTCGGGGAGGGGACAACATTATATTGTAGATATTCTGGATTTTCATTTGTGTGTTTTGTGTGTATTTTATATTATTTTATTAGTTAAATATTACCAAAAAACAAAAAGAAACATATATATCAAGTAACATTCTCATGGGAAACATATAGAAAATGTATGTTTTCAAAATTTATTGGTATAGTTATAAGAATGTCTAAGATTTCATCATCAAGGGTTGATTTTTATAAAAATTGATGTCATAGATGATATGAATGGTTGTTTCATTATAAATCCTTTTAGATTTTGACATCATTATTTGTGATATCTATTCATGGAAAATTGTGTCATTGATTTCTCAACACAAATTATCACTCAAACATGACTTGGGATATTTTTACCACTCAATTGATTGTATAGTCAAGTTGGGTAAAATAAATTCTTAGGTTGATATATACATTTGTTTCTCTTCCAATATATATCATTAATTTATTGAATTGACCGATGCGTGTGTACTTATTATCAGACTGTGGTACGACCTAGAAAAATAGGGGTTGTGTCTTGGACAGGTCAAAAACCACTCTTCACCAACCTTGTATCTTGTTATAACTATAATAATTAGTGTCATGAGGTGATAAAACATTGGTTGAGGGTTGATTGTGATATTTTTTCTAGGTTCCACATAATAATAATAATAATAATAATAATAAATGAGGGGATTGATGAAATGTACAACATATGGGGATATGTAGGATATGAGATTAACGTTGGACTTTCAGGAATTCATAAGTGAGTGGGTCTTGAAATTAGATTTCCAAAGAATATAGAACAAGTATTATTAATTAAAAACAGAAATATGATTTATTTTAAATTACTAGAATATACTGAATAGAAGGTTGATTTATGAGTTTGGAATTATTGGAACACACACACACGTGGAAAATTAGTGACATGGTAGACCCATGACTTGTTTCGCTATGATTAGTGTTATGAATATCACTGGATTTTGTTTTGACACAATTTCTGATATAATAAATTTAAAATTTATTGATATTGAATCTTCATGGGATTATTACTTTTCCTATATTTTCACTTCGGATTGAGAAATATGAATATGCATATCTTGTCACAATTTTTTCGAATACATGTTATGATGTTTTTCGCAGGAGTGCAAAAGAGTAAGAGTGGGGGATTTGATAAAACAATTTTTTTAATATTTTATTGATAATAAATGATAAATTTCCTCACATTGTGTTAAATATGTTTATTTATAAAATAATTGGGAGTAGATCATTCATTTTAATTTTTGGGGAAGATTCTAGTTTTACCCTTCAAAAATTCACTGTGGTTTTTCAAACACAAATAATTTAATTTGAATTATTTGAACATAATACTTTTTAAATGTGTTCTTGAATTAATTTCCGACAACATTATTTAGGATATTAGAGATAAATCATACATCTGGTTGGTGAAAATGGGTCGTGAAGTCAAATATGGGATGGACTCGCCAGATTGGACTTTGGTTCTATATTTGTTCTATGAATTATTCATACGATCATGGATTTGCCCCAACATTTGAGAGGATATTGAAGAATATTTTTCACACAAATCATAATTCTATAAAGACATTTGATTCACATGTTTTTGTGGTCAAATAGGTGATGCATGTTGGTTTAATTTATTTTCCTGAATTTTTCATTCACACTTCAATCCTCTTTAAACCGAGCATCCCCTCCACTCTATAAATTGATGTTTTTATCATTTGGAGGGGTTGGGCCATGAATCGTGAAGTTTTGTGCATATTAGAAGTGGATCCACTCCAATTCTCCAATCATTTCACTAAGGGTAGCTCTTGAAGTAAGGATCCCTTTGAGGAAGCCTTCTTCTTCTTCGTGTTGTAATACTATTGTTTGCGTAATAAACTTCTTACTTATTCATTAATTTATTATTATTTCCTCTATTTTTTTATTTTTCTTCCACATTATTCTTCCTTTTGGGGCAATAATTCTGGAGTATAATCAATATTGGGTTATCCCCATTTTACACTATTGCACAGGGAAAATGTTTCTACGATTACTACACAGCCCATGGAAGAATAGTTCTTTTTAGTAATCGATCTCCCTCTAACATTATTCATTAATTTATTTTGAATCAATGAGATAATTTAATTCAATTAATAAGTTCTATGAATTGAGTTTTTAATTTAAATGAAACTATGCAGGTTATTGAACGATTAACACCAAACACACAGGGCTGAGAATTGGGTGGATTGTGAGAGCACAATATTAATCTGTAATACAAAACCACAGATGATAATTTTATAGAGTTAAAATATAATCCATAAACTCAATTAATCATAATTTCTAGAATAGATATGTTCTCTAATTAACCACATCCCATAATTTAACCTAATAACATCAATCAAACCAGGGTTCTACGATTGCATGTTCTGAAGCTAGCCTAGGGTTTAAGTAATTTCATCTTTCTGGTTATGTTAACTCCCGTTGGGTTCAAGGGTTAAAAAATTAGTGGATTATAATTAATGGGATGTTAATTTAATTGATAATGATAAATAATTGAATAAATAGGTAGAGTTATATCGATTAATCCTTTCCAAATATTTTCTAAAAAACACATTCATGTTTTCTTATTTTAATCGAACATCATTTCAAAAACAAATACAAAAAAATAAAATCATCATCCAACAAAGTTCTTATAGATTTATAAACAATAAACAACCATGATACTTTTAATTAGTATTCTTATTTAATTTTATTCTATTTTCAAAATACCTTCAATATTTTGTTATATTTACTTCCTCCCTTGAGAGATTCCCTTGGTCAGCCACTCTGCTGCACCTAAGTACTCAACAATCACATATCATTTGAAGGCACCCATGACAGTGACATTCAAGGGGTTATAATTAGACGAATTATTTATGATCACCTGAAAAAATATGTATTTTTTCATTATGTGAAGAATTTTTTAGAAATATATATCTATGAAACTCATTGGTTAATAATGAATATCTAATGAGATAATTAGAAAAAAAATGGGGAGTAATCACAGATATGTAAGGGACTCTATCCATTTTGATAGTATTGGGAGTGAACAATTACTAAGGATACAATGGTTTGGGGTGTGTACCCAATGTACTGTGAAAATAATAATATAGATCCTTGAATACTAGGGAAATGATTTTCAATTATAATGTGTAATCCACACACTTATTTAATATTATATTCTTATGATTTCATGGTTCTTGTTCTATACATCATTTAGGATTCATTTCCTATGATTTTCCAATATTTAGGAAATGATTCAATATTATGATATTGCTATATAGTGTATGGCCTTCAACATTTATATACATGTTCTGATACCGTTATTCTCATGATTTTAATGTGATCATTAATATCTACCCAGTTTATAATTACTTGGAATCAAAGCTCACCATTTATTCAGTTTCTTTTCCCCTTGTTATGAATAAATTTCTTTTATGTGATTTTTTAGGAATAATTATACTTACGAAGAACATAGTGGGAGATGATGTAGATCTCTTATGAATTATTTTTTATGTATCATCGATCTCATAATCACTATACTTATAAAATTTTTGCATGTACCTAATATTATTTGGTGAATATTCACATTTAATGATGTGTTTTATATGTATGAAAATATATGGTTACTATTGTTGGTATTTAAAAATTGTTTGGTTACCATTGGAAAATAGATGGGGAATTTTTTTACTATCAACCCTTCAAGTAATTCTATGTATAGAATAATTTAAAAATTTATGGTGAAGAATAGAGTGTGTGTTTCCACAAAGAGCGTTATATTTTGGATACTAAAATTGTATGAGTTTTTTGGAATAGATTCCTCTAGGTGTAATGACTTAAAAAATAGTTGGTTTGCCACCATTCAATTGAACGGTGACTGTTCCCTCACTATACACCTATATTTGAAACTCTGGATGGATATTATTAGGTTAATTCAAATTATATTTATGAAACCTTATGATGTATTTTAATATATTAAGATCAAGAATAACCAATACTAAGCCTAAGTTTTCGTTTACTAAATTGAATGTTTCTTTATATGTAATGTTTATAATGAAATACAAGATTATGTAGTTTCCCACTATTATTTTTGTTGATCACAATATGATTTATGGCTTTAGTTAATGGTTATAAGCTAAAGGAACTATGTATTTGGTGAATGTTGATGGGAAAATAAATTATTTTCATCCAGATAAACCAAATGTTATACGATTTGATATGAAAAATATAATTCCTATGCTTACACAACATTCTCAATATATGAATAAATTATTGCTTCCAAAAAGGAATGGAGGGATGAAATTTCTATTGAGTCCTTTCTGAGGATAAATACACCTTCTCTTAGTTTGTCCAATGATTCAACAGTTATTGAGAAATAGATCATTTCTAATGAATAGATATTTATTCTTATAATGTTCAAAATAAGAAAAAATCATTTTAGTTTTTATCATTTAGAAGGTGAAGCAAATCAATAATGTACTGATATCCTGAAAATTCAGCAATAGGAAAAAATCATCTCCATGGAGTGGGATGAGTTTAGGAGTATCATATTCAATACGTACTTTCATTAATATCTTCACATAAAATTGGATAATTAATTCTATTATCGTAATATGAGGGATTATTAATCTATCAGCACCTATAAATAAACTTTTACATTCATGCATGGTACACTTATGGTATTATCATAGATCCTTAATGTATGGTCGATCAATTCATCAATGGATTCAAAACATGTATTTGAATTGAATCATTTATAATGGATATTAATAGTTCTAATGATATTATTTTAGGTGATATCATTTTGGAAAATCAGATTTTATTTACCCATCAATCTCATGATTTCGATAGTAAAAGAAATTTAGAATTTAAAATAATTAAGTAAATTATAGGAAAAAAAGATGGGTTATATTTCATATCAAAAGTGGGGAAGGAATCATAGAATAATGTTTTTGAAGGGTGTTAGTAAATTTTAGGTATTTAATGGAAGGTTATTAGGTAATTGAATACCAAAATGATGGGAAGAAGTCATCCTATAATTCATGTAGATAGAAAAATTCATTGAATCCACCTTCAAAACATGATTTTTTCAAAACAAATTAATATAAGAATTATGGAAACTAGTGTTAAAATCTGAAGGTTAATGATCATGATTAATTTCAGAAACATCTTATAACTAAAGAACAGGGGAATTATCATGTGATCACTTTTCCTAAAGAGGGGTATAACAATGTCATAGTGAAGGGATCCAATTCTATCCACTATATAACATCAAATATCTTATATGATTCTAGATCATCCCACCCTATTAAATATAATTATTTTTATAAGGGTATAATAATACCAAAATAATGATTATATGATTAATTATTACTAAAAACCCCAAAAATTATGATGATCACAAATTAAATATATAATTCTTCTCCAACTGATGTTTTTTAGAATGTGTTTCCAAAAAATACTTTAATCCGACCACCATTTGAATTTGATATTCTTATCGGAATGGATTGAATTTCCAGACATAAATCCCAAGTGGAATACTGATGATGGGAAGTATCTTATTATATATTTAACCAATCGATGATCATCAATCCACTTGATGATAAAAATTAATGTCCATTGGAAACCAGACCCATTATATGGGTCATTATTCAAATTAAAAAGTGGTGTTTACCTCAAATTGTTTTCTTAAAAATCAACATAAATTAAATTCTAATTATGAAAGATATTTTCAAAGACTTTTCAGAAGAGTTTACTAGTTTCATATGGAATTGTGATATTGAGTTTCAAATATATCTTCTACATGGTCCTACACATATTTCAATAACTCCATGTAGAGAAACCACGATTAATTTTCATGAATTGAATAAGAAAATCCCTATGAATCATGATAAGGATTTTATTCATAAATTTCAATCAGCATCCAGTGAACCTATTCTATTCATTAATAAGAAATATTGATTAACAGAACTCTATAGGGATTATCGAGAACATAATAAAATCATTGTCATGAATAAGTTTAATATTCCTTTTATTGATGATTACTTTATTAATTCAAAAGAGATCAACAATTTTCTTATATTAACTATCATTATGGATAACAATAATTGAGGTTCAAGAAGAAGGATACAACCAAGATGATATTTCATACGATTTATCGACACTATGATTTTATTGTGATGCAATGTGTTCTTGTTAATTACACTACTATATTCATTAATTTAATGAATAAAGTATTTAGATATTAAGATGACAAGTTCATGGTAGTCTATATTGATGAAATTCGTTTTTAATAAATGATCATGTAATAGAATGAAGATCAGGGCACGATTGTATTAAAGACCTTATGACATGATAAGTTGTATAAAATATTTACCAAGTATGAATTTTGTATAAAAAATGTTTCATTTTTGGGTTAAATAATCTCAAGTATTGGTATATATATGGATACAAAAAATGAAGATGTTATTAACATTTTCCTAGATCAACCAAGGTAACTTAGATCCATATTTCTCATGGATTGGACAGATATTATTGATTCATTGTAGATAATTATTCATGAACATAAAATCCACTCCCAAAGATAAGATAAAATAGATCCATGTGTCATTAAACAAATGAATATTAATAAAATATCTTGGAAATAATGAGATGATTAGTTAGGGAACATGTTATTACATTACCCTACAACGGATAAGTGATTTTTATCTATAGTGTTGAATCAATGAAAATAGAGGGATGCATCATTAGGAATATTAATTTGGTGGTAGCTTTATCCTTAATATAACTTGAGTTTTATGAGAAAAATATCTGAAAAAAAGATTTGGAGTTATATGTGGTAATTTATGGAATAAATATACAAAGATATTACCTATATAGAGGAATTTGTGAGACATATACTAATAATAAAAGATTAAAATATATGTTCACTCAGAAATTGTTGAATATGTGCCAAAGAATAAGGTTGGAGTTGATATAAGAATGTGAATACTTGATAGTTTTCTAAAATTAGAAGGATAAATAGGTGTTAGATTCTTTGATTATAAAGGATCATTCTAGATTATCTATGATGATAATCAAAAAAGTTCCACTACTTTTATATTTTCTTTTGATGGATCTAATAGTATTGAAGGAAAGGGAATAATCCTATATTTACAAAATGTGTGTTCAATCACCCATCAATATATGGATTAAATAGGTGTAAGAGGAATGTGTAATGTTGAAAAATAAGGTGAGAAATTTTCCTAAGCATGAACATTATTATGATATAATGAGAATGAACATAATTTTTTTTATGTTTTATCAATTCCTAGCATTATGAATGTGTTATTGGATAAAACACATTGTTTATCATTCCATATTAATCCTAGATGTATGTAGATACATTGAGATATATAATTTTATTTCTATTAGGATAACACAAATAGATATATTATAGTGTATGTATCTTTGTTATTATAATTTCATCCATTTAAGTAGGAGATATAAGAGTCTATAAAAATGTTACATCCATGACCCATACTTGTTTGTTAAGGGGAAAACATCCCATTGATTTTTTTCATCACACTCCTCAACATATCAAACGTCCAAAATTCTATATGGGTCATAAGATGTTATCCCACATCATTGAATGTGGGTGATATTTCTATTTTGAAAAGTTTTCAATAATATAAATTATGAATTTTCCAATGTTACCTAGAGTACCATATTATATTATATCTGAATGGTATCCATGGTTTAAATTGTTTTAATAGAGAAGATATCAGCTGGATCTGGGTACAGATGTGAATATAAGTACATCTTATCATATTCATATTGATGGCCCATCTGATTGAACTATTAAAACCATATAGGATATTTAGTGATCTTTTTTGATGGATTTCATAGGTGGGAGATATTAATGCCTTCCTCTTGTCGAATTTTTTTATAATAATTCCTTTCATTGGAGAATTTACCTAGACATTTATGATGAACTGGATAGGACCATATTTAAAAATACAATATACATGGAAGAAGTTTTATAAAGAAAACTATTGGGACCATATATAGTTGAGTAAATGACAGATAAAGTAAGATGCATTTATCAAGACATCAAGGTAGCTATGTTTCTATTGAAAATTCGTGCATAAAATCATTGAAAAAATGTGTAATTTGTTGATTTTGATAACGAATTTCTATGAATATCTATATGAAATCAGGGGATGATATTTTCAAGTAAGGGAAAGTTGAGCACTAAGTATATTGGACCATTCTAGATTCTAGATTGAGAAGGATGGTACCTCAGGAA
Organism: Viscum album; assembly: GCA_963277665.1. Classification (NCBI taxonomy): domain Eukaryota; kingdom Viridiplantae; phylum Streptophyta; class Magnoliopsida; order Santalales; family Viscaceae; genus Viscum; species Viscum album. The sequence goes on from OY728141.1 coordinate 1,722,046,292, forward strand.
ATGGGGAATCTACAAATCCTCATATAATATAATGATATGATTCATTTATCTCTCTTGAATGAATCCATTTCAAATCCCACGAATTGACTAAACTCAGTGGTAAGACCATAAGATAATGATAATTTATATGAAGAGAAACTAGTATAAATCATAGATCATAGAAATAGTGTGCTATATAACCAGATTAATCCACTTGTTACGGTTCTCTAGAGGAATAAAAAAATCAAAAAAGATACTTTGGAACTTGGGGATATGATGAAATAGAGATACCCTCATTTTTTGAATGAACAGAATGGAATTTTGATGATTAAATTGATTTTAAGGGTGGTAAAATCTAACACCCTCAGATTTTATGATATATTTTTTAAAATAATGTTATCATTTCCATAACACGAGATACATTAAACCAAAAGAATAAATATACCATAATATAGTAAACCATTATATACTTGTAGTTAAATAGGTATGAATATTGGAATAACAACATTTAATAAATATTAATTATGGTTTTAGATAATTAAAATACATAAGTACTATAAAGACCCATATTTTCCATGTAATTTGATTTTAATTAATTGAGATTATTATTAGTCTGTGAAAATTTATAGTGCATGATTACAAGGCCTGGTGAGTTTGTAATGAAATTTGGAACATATTTTAAGGTACATTCAGTAAACATGCGGGTGACATTTCTTATATTTTGAACCAGTGCTCAGATTAAAAATCCAAGGGCACCGTTGAACTCGCTGCACCGAGATTCTCTTAAGGGAGGATTCCCTTCGACCGTATTAAGTCGGCTGAAAAAGTTAATTTTGCAGACTTTTGAAAGATTAATAAAATAACTTGTTTTTTTATTTTATTTCTTTACATTTTCTCCAGTATATAAGAGGCTTTGGCGGGGCTGAAGACATGTCTATCCATTAATTGGATTGAGTCCTCTATGTTTGTAACCATACAGTTAGAATTTGTGAGGTTCATTAATTAAATGAACCTCATAAATTTGTCATAACATTAACCACCTATTTCCCCTCATATTTATATGGATCTTGAGGGGGGATGGGGGTTCTAGAATGGCTTCTCCAAGCGACGAAGCCCTAGAAAAGTACCGTGACGCCAACCACTTGGTGGAAGAGACTTTTTTCAGCAAGTGGTGACGAGCGCCACCGAATCACGAATAGATGACAATAAATAAGGAGGGTTTTTCAATCGTATTTAGTTGACTTCAAATCCAATTAGGGTGATTTTTGTAAAGTTCATCTTTATGAGATAAATTATTGACAACTTGATGCAATTCTAACGTGGAGGGCGTAGGCCAAACACACAGAGCCCGGACCCTCCACTTCAAAGGTTTTTGTCTCGTTATTCTAGAATGGTTTTCCAAACGAAGCAGTATGATGATATTGGAGATCACGTAGTGGTGACGGTGAACAAAGAGCGTCAGAGGCATTGACAACATCATTAACGGACCAATGGAACATGTTCGGTGGCCCATGGAAGAAACTGTCAGCGTGCCATGTCGGTAGTGGCCAAAGGAGACCCGCGGCCACTGAACATAGGCGGTGGAAAGTGGTGCTCCGTCACACGCCACTATGGCCAAGCTCGGCTGACGTGAGCCTGTTATGTGGGAAAAGGGAGGCACCAGCCGGTAGCAGCAGCCACAATAATAGAATGGTGGAGCATCCCTATGCCACGCCACATTGGTGGAAGCCTATCGGCCAAATGGCAAACCGTTGAACCCGGTGGGGCAACGCCCCACCAGCTGGACAAAACGGCCAAGAAACCACGTGGAATGTAGAAGAAAAATATCCTACTTCAGGTATACCGGGCTGGACATGGGCCAAACCCACCCAGAGGGTCTAGCCGGAACAGCCAGTAGGTCGGGATGGACCCGCGGCCCAGCGGGCCTGTACGGGTGGTCCGAGCCCCACACGGCGGGCCCTACCAATGGTAGCCTGGGACCTCAAACCAATAGGATAACCCCGACGAGCCGGACCTAGTGAACAGGGCTGACCATTAACGGGATGAAACTTGGCGGGGTCTGGTATACCCTGGGACCCATTGCGTTGGACCAGCCTGACTGAGTCGGATCGGGCCCAGACCTAATCGGCCCCTGAATAAATAAACTCCCGAAACTGAAGAACTAGGTGTCCATTTGACACACCGTTAGTGGGGTTGGGAATCCTTTTATGAAGCAATCAATTTGGAATATTCTATAGGTCTAGACTGAGTCGGGCCGGACCGAGGTTTGATCACCCCTGTTTCATGAAAATGGATGTAACTAACTGATCGGGCATTTGATCGACGTTCCATGTATGGCATAAGGACCCCTGTGACATGGAGGTTCTTTAGAGATACTGTAATTGAGTTTTTGACAATGTTTGACATGCGACTTGGGTTGGATCAATCTTGAATCCAACTGGGCCTTTTTTTAAAAATTGCCCATATCTCACAGACCGGGCGTTCAATCGATGGACTGTCTATCATGTTGGGACCCCTATGATAGGGAGGTCCCTTGTCTAACATCCCAGGTAAATAAATAATAATGAATATTCATATTTATTAATATTTACGAATTAAATATTAATTTTAATTAAAAGGGGTTTCTACGTTCGATAGCGTACTCGATACGCAACGATGAGTTTCTTTGAAAACTTACGTTGCACACTAGTAATAAAATAATATTATTTTAAATGTCAGTTAACACGTAGCCGTTGTACTGGCGGGAATGGATATAAATAACTAAAATATGATTATATGTGTTTTTAAATGTTTTTACATTTATCCAATAAAAGATAAAGGCTTAAAATACAGAAAGAATTCAATTTTAGGCATTTATACCCTAATTTTCACTAAGGGTTCACTTATCACCTTTTGATGGAGAACCATCATTAAATATAGTTTTGATCAATCTTATAAATTCTATTGGACCAAATATAACTCTTCTTTAGAATCGGGACATCAAAATTTACTTTGTGTAAATTTTTGGTATCTTTCCGATAAAGTTCATTTTTTTATTGAATGGTGTAAAATGTTGTATTTTAATTCAAAACCTCTTTTTAATCTAATTTATTTATATGATTATATTATCATTTGAATTGTTTTTAAAGTGAAATTAGAAAATATTTTTACCATTCAATCCAATAGTGGTCGTTGGAATTAATTTCACATTGAAATTGGACTTAAACTAGTGTCAATCTCTTGATACTTATTGTTTCATAAAAACATGCTATTTGCTCTGACAGCGGGGATTAATTATTAATTTAATTAATGAAACTTATATGTTGTGAATTTTGTAAAATGGACTTCATTTTTGAATTTGGAATATCAAATATAGCTTAGGGTCAATTTTTGGTATTTTTCTGAAAAACTTCAATTTTTTATGAATAGTGAAATCACTAAGTAGTACTTATAAAAAACTGATTTTTCGTTTAAATGAAATTTTACCACTTCTGTGTTTTAAATTTCAAAATTCTGACATACATGGTTGTCATTACGAAGTAAAATGTGGTTCAATGAGATTAAAATAATTTTTTTTGTGAATAGTAACTTATTAAGTTTTTAAACGCGATTAGAGGTAATTAGTGCAATTTAAGGCAAAAATGATATTATAATAAAATGAAAATACCTTGACACAAGTCCTTCCCTTATTGGATGTGTCATGGCCGACCAAGACAAGCCATGGGTCAACTTGGGGACCCCATGGAGACACTTTGGTTGGGAAATGACATAAATAACTTTTTATTTAATGTTAAACTAAAAATGACACACACATGAAATGTTTTACTAAAACAATTTTTACATGGGGTTATACAAGTCATATTTTTTACTATAAATAGTCATTGGAATGATAAAACTATTTCCTACATCATAGTATTTGTTTATAATTTTTATACATTAAATAAATTAAATTATTTGTGACATCATGATGATGTAGCAATGACCTCATTATTTAACGATTTAAATAAAATGGAAAGATAATGTAATATCTAAGACCTACACATGTCGAAACCCTATTGGATGAGTGGATTTCGAATCCTTATCACCTTATCCTCGAAATACATCAATGTGGGACCTCTTAAATCCGAATACCATTTTAAAATAAAGTGACTTTTCATTACTTTCCAAGAGTGCCCCTCCTCTCCTCTTATAAAAGGCCCCCACCTCTACCTCCTTACCCACAATCCCAAAGCCTTTGGCTCGTCCAACCCCTTCTCATTTTGTCTCTCCAAATCCCTATATTACTCCTTGAAGCCTCACTTTGGGCAGAAGTCTTTCCAAGGAAGCCTTTGAGCTCAAACCAAAGGGAGTTACCCGATTTTAAGGTAATGTCTTCACTTGAGTCCTTTTGTTTTATTTTGCTTCTCCAACCCCCTAAACTCTTTTTATTTATTTCTTTTGTAACAACTTCATTATCTTCAATATACTAGGATGTTTTTATAAGAAGGATTCAAGATAAAATTATTCACACCTACATCTAACGGTTAAAGAACATACTATTTCTGTGGATGGTGAATTTATGCCTCCCGAAACGATGATTGTTTAACATTATTTTAACACCTTCAAAAGTGGCTATTAAGATGACACTATATTTATATATGATATATAATATGATTATGTTTTCTTTTAGCTTCTGTATTTTTCATTTTGGGAATACCTTTATGGTTTCCATTATGGGTAAACACGATATCTTCATTTAAGGAAGTGCGGACTACTGCCCCCTCAAAGTGATGTGATTCGTTAATGCCATATATGGGACATGTAAAGGATGGATTTAAAGTTATTTTATATGATGTTATACTATAATTATAATATACCTCTATATCATTATTATTTCTTTAAATTAAAGTATAAGATATAAATGAAAGCAGCGTTCATGCGTACGTACGGCTTTCCGTCTCCTTGAATGGTGCATTTCACTTCTTATCCCCAAATGTAATGTATTATTAAAAGTACATATGTATAATGGATATATATAATGAATGATATATCTAAATGATTAATATAATTATGGAATTAAAATATACATACCTCGCATTTAGTTTTAATTCCAAAGAAATGAAAGTAGCGTTCATGCGTACGTACGGCTTACCATCTCCACGAAAGGTGCATTTTATTTCATACCTATAAATGATTATGTAATATTATAAATACATGTATATTCTGGATATATATGATATATATTATATCCAAATCAGGAATTTCATTCTGGATATAAATAACCTTTGACCACACAAACAACATGTAATAGTAAGAAGTCCACTTTCGACTTAAGAACCAAATATCGAAAAAACAAACATTATTAACTTAAATGGTTACATAATGTTTATAACATGGAAATAAGTGATATAAAAGGAATAATGAACTTTAAAAAGGTTCTAAATCATGTAGAAATTAACTCAAGTTTATTATTTAGGACGTTATAGAACGATAGAGTCAAGTCGGACCCGAGGTAAGGGACTTCGTCTCAATCTCCTTTCATTGTGGCATATTTCATTTTATACACAACTTTCTTTTATACGGTGTAAAACCCCTTTGACTTTTACTTTTATACAAAAGGAATCCTTTTCTATGAAGCGTTTTACTAAACGACAAAAAGGAATGTTTTTTTAACGTACGCGGTGACAACGACCTTTTCCGCCGCCGCGAGTATTATTTGGTCTTTGGCTTCCTCAACAAACCGTTATGTTTTTAAAATAAAATAAGTACCATAAAATCGTTTATGTATTTTGTTATTGAAAATGGTTTTGATAAAGGATTTTATTATGATATATTGTGTCTGAAATGTGGAAATGTTATCATTCCTTTATATTGGTTTAATGTTTTATGATTTTACATTGGTACTCGGACATTTGACGGGTGGTTATGTGATAAACCATATGACGGGTGGTGCCGTGAATACCAGGACGGGTGGTTACGTTATAACCTCCATTGCATTGGGTATGGAAGTCGGTCGTATGGCTATTCCATTAAGTATGTATGGAAATTGGCCATATGGCTATTCCATTAAGTGATATGTGTGGAAGTCAACTGTATGGTTATTCCACTTAAGTATGTTTATGTCCCAAGTTACCTTTATATATGCTATGTGTTCTTTATATGGGTTTTATGGTAATACTTTGGTTACAAAAAGGTAAGTAATGATACTTTATTCAGTGAGGAGTTTTTACTACTTCATGAAGGTGAAGGTATTACTTTGATAGAGTATACATGGTTTAGTTGATGTTCAAAAAAGTAACAGTTTTCATTCTTTGTGTATCCCTTACTGAGGTTTTTATGCTCACCCCAAGTTTTTTTGAAATGTTTTTCACAGGACTTAATGTGGAATAAGGTCAAGGATAGGATCAAGGGAATGTCATGATATATAAAACATGGAACTGGACATTTTTATTTTTAAGAGTTTTTTTATTTATGGAAACATAGTAGAAGTGTCTACTTTGTAATCTTTTGAGATGCAATAGTTATGTCCTAATTCTCTAAAACTCTAAAGCTGAAAAGATCCTCAATGTGAATTATTCATTTAATTCAATATTAAGTAAGGTTTAAGGCTGGGGCCTTATAGTTGGTATCAAAGGTCGGTTTAGAGAACTTTAGGATTTAGAAAAGTGTAAAGTTATAAGTTAATTTATGATATGATTGAAATGATATAGCCTTTACAGATTACCATGTTGCTTCGCCTAAGATATTTCTGTGTTCAGAATGGTTTTCCGTAGAAGAAACAAAGCAGCTATGTTGGGACGACATCAGGAGGAAGACAACCTTCCAAATCAGCAACCTGAGATGGTCGGAATCGGAACTGAACAGTTTGTTGCAGTGATGGAACCGTTTACTCAAGATATAAATGGTGGTGGTTTCCATGCACGAGATCAGCCAGATCAATCGCAAAAGAACATGTCAGTGGTGGAACATTTCATGAGGCAACATCCCCCATCATTCAGAGGATCATCTGACCCTGTGTTAGCTAAAGGGTGGATTAAATCACTGGAGAAGATTTTCGATGTCATGGGGTGTTCAGATAATCAAAAGTTTAGTCTTTCTATTTACCGTTTGAAGGGTGAGGCAGATCAGTGGTGGTCGATGGTTAAAAATATCAGGGACGCTGATGAGATTGATGCTCTCGACTGGGATGAATTCAAAGGTATGTTTCTTGAGAAGAATTTTCCTAAGGATGTTCGACTTAGGAAGGAAAATCAATTCATGGAATTGAGGAAAGAGGAAGACTCAATGGCTGCCTATGAAGAAAGGTTCACTAGATTGGAAAGGTATACTCCAAATTTTATCTAAGACCATGATAGTAAAATAAATCGTTTTTACTCAGGATTAAAGCCAAAATATCGAAGGGAATTAGCTTCTCGTGAGTTTAAAAGTTATGAAAATCTTGTTAGATGTGCTGAGAAGGTGGAAATGGAGTTTGGCGATGATCAAGTGTTCTATAACAACCAACAGAAGAAGAGACCGAGGTGGTAGGAGAAAGGAAAGAATTCTTAAAAAAGGTCTGATGGTAAGAAAAATAAGTTTCTAGTTTGTGATAAATTTGGGAAAAGGCATGCTGGGGAATGACTTCTGAATTCTGGAAAGTGCTACTGATGTGGTAAGATGGGACATAAGGCTTGTGATTTCACTGAAAAAGATCAAGGTGATGGTATGTTTTAATTTTATTTACAGTTAGTGAAATGTTATAAGTGAAATGAGATGGGTCACTATGCAAACGAGTGTCCTACAAAGAGCTTGAGTGATGGGAAGCAGTTGGACTACAAGCAGAAAGGGTTGGTGAAATCCTTTGCAACTACTTCAGCAGATGTTGAACCATCAAATGAAGTTGTATTAGGTACTTTGTTTGTTTTTTCAGATTATGCAAGTGTGTTGTTTGATTCGGGGTCTACACATTCTTTCCTCTCTGAAAACTTTTCTAGTAAAATGGGAATACCATCTCAAGAAATGACTCCTGAACTTGTGGTAAAAACACCTGGAAGGAACGTTGAGACAAAAAGGAATTATAAGAATCTTCCTATCCTTGTGTGTGGAATGAATCTACCAGTAATCCTTATTGTTTTGCCTCTAGTACAGTTTGATGTTATTTTGGGCATGGATTGGCTTTCTGTGTATCATGCTAAGATTGACTACTGAGATAAAATCGTTTCTTTTCAGAAGTATTTTCAGTTTGTGTACAAGAATGAACCCTTGATTTTGATAACATATCAGGAAGATGAGAAACTAGTAAAATATGGAAATGAATGTTACCTTGCACATATTGTTGAAAATAAAGGAACTGTTTAGATTAATGATGTGCCAGTGGTAAATGAGTATCTTGATGTTTTTCCTAATGAGTTTCCTGTTATTACTCATGATCGAAAAGTTGAATTTACTGTTGACTTAGTTGCTGATTCTAAGCCAATTTCAAAACCCCCTTATCAAATGGCTCAAGATGAACTTTTAGAGTTAAAGAAACAATTGCAGGAGTTATTAGATAAAGGTTTCATTCGACCTAGCACATCACCATGGGGTGCTCCTATCTTGTTTCTTAAAAAGAAAGATGGATCAATGAGACTTTTCATTGATTATAGATCCTTGAATAATATTACTGTTAAGAACAAGTATCCTTTTCCTCATATCGATGATTTTTTTGATCAGCTCCAGGGCGCTCAGTATTTTTCGAAGATTGACTTGAGGTCGGGGTACCATCTGTTGAAAGTAAAAGAAGTAGACGTTCCGAAGACTATGTTCCGTACTAGATATGGCCATTATGAATTTGTAGTTATGCCTTTTGGGTTAACCAATGCACCTACTGTATTCATGGACCTTATGAATAGAATTTTCCATGAGTTATTGGATAAGTTTGTTGTCTTTTTCATCGATGATCTTTTGGTGTTTTCTAAAAGTAAAGAGGAGCATGAAAGTCATTTAAGGGTTATCTTGCAAACCTTAAAAATAAAAGAAACTATATGGAAAATTCAGCAAGTGTGAGTTTTGGTTACTACAAATTTCTTTCCTGGGTCACATAGTTTCAAAAGATGGCATAATTGTTGATCCTACTAAAACAAAAGTTGTTAAAGAATGGCCAAGACCCACAAATGTAACCGAGAACCGTAGTTTTCTTGGTTTGGCAGGTTACTACTGAAGGTTTATTGAAAATGTTTCACGTTTATCTAGTCCAATGACTAAGCTAACTCGTAAGGGTGTTAAGTTCATCTGGAAAAAAGAATGTCATGATTGTTTTCAGGAGTTGAAAAGAAGATTGGTGAATGATACAGTGTTGGCACTTCCTTCCAGGAATGGTGAGTTTGTTATATACAGTGATGCTTTGTTGAAGGGACTTGGCTGTGTCCTTATGAAGAATGATCAAGTAATTGCTTATGCTTCACGTCAGTTGAAAACTCATGAGGTAAATTACCCTACACATGATTTGGAATTAACTGTTGTTGTCTTTGCTTTAAAAATTTGGAGGCATCATTTGTATGGAGTAAAGTGTGAAATATATACTGATCACAAAATTTTAAAGTATATATTCACTCAGAATGAATTGAACACGAGACAGAGGAGATGGCTGGAATTAATCAAGGATTATGATTGTACAATTCACTACAATCCAGGAAAAGCAAATAAAGTGGCCGATGCTTTGAGTCGAAAAAGTAATGCTTCATTAACCATTCTACGTTTGGAACGATATCCTTTGGTTTTTGATTTGATGAAATTTGGCATAGAAGTTGTTGTTGCAGGAAGTCCTTCTGTTTTTTTCAGGTATTAGTGAAATCTTCTCTATAAGACAGAATCAAGCAAGCACAGAAGCAAGACAGTGAGTTGCTGAAAAAGGTAGAGCTGGTTCAGAAAGGTAAGTTGCCTAAATTCAACATTGATAATTATTGTGTGTTGAGATTTGGTAAGAGATTGTGTGTGCCTTGTGGTTCACAGTTAAAGAGAATGTTGTTATGTGAAGCTCATAGTTCTCCGTTTTCAGTTCATCCATGAAGTAGTAAGATGTATAGAGATCTTCGGGAGTATTACTGGTGGGATGGAATGAAAAGAGATATTGCTGATTTTACTGTGAAGTGTTTGACTTGTCAGCAGGTTAAAGTAGAGAGGCAGTTACCGAAAGGGATGCTTCAGCCATTACCAGTGCCAGAGTGGAAATGGGAGAATATATCCATGGACTTTGTTGTGGGATTACTAAAGACATCTCAAGGTAATAATGCAATCTGGGTTATTGTCGATCGCTTGACTAAGTCTACTCATTTCTTTGCTATATGAGATACTTTTTCCCTAGATAAACTTTCCCATTTGTATATTAAAGAGATAGTCAGGTTGCATGGAGTTCCTCTCTCCATTGTATCCGATCGTGATCTCAGGTTTACTTCTAACTTTTGGAACGGCCTTCAGAAGTCGTTGGGTACTGAATTATATTTTAGTACAGCATTTCATCCTCAATCAAATGGGCAGTCAGAACGAACAATTCAGAATTTTGAGGATATGCTATGTGCTTGTTCGATGGATTATCAGGGAAGTTGGGGCCAACATCATTCTTTGGTTGAATTTTCAAATAATAACAGTTTTCATTCCAGTATACAGATGGAACCATTTGAGGCATTATATGGGAAGCAGTGTCGAACTCCAGCTTTCTGGGATGAAGGGGGTGAAAGGAAGTTGATGGGACCAAAATTGGTAGAAGAGATGGGAGAAAAAGTTCAGATGATTCAGAAACACATGAGAACAGCTCAGAGTAGGCAGAATAGTTATGCGGACAACCGGAGGAAGGATCTATCTTTTGAGGTAGGTGATCATGTTTTTTCTCAATGTCTCACCATGGAAAAGTGTGAAGCGATTTGGTAAGAAAGGGAAGATGAGTCCAAGGTTCAATGGACCATATGAAATTCTGGAGAGAGTTAGAACAGTTACTTACCGAGTGGCTTTACCTCCGAGTTTATCTTAGGTACACAATGTTTTTCACGTTTCGATGTTAAGGAAGTATATGCCAGATCCATCTCATGTTTTGAGTCCAGAGGTAGTTCAGTTGGAAGAGAACCTATCTTACGAGGAACAACTGGTCCAGATTTTTGACCACATGGAGCAGGTGTTACGGAATAAGGTGATTCATCAGGCAATGGTTTTGTGGAAAAACCATGTGATTGAAGAGGCAACGTAGGAATCTGAAAATGCTATGAGGGATAAATACCCCCACTTATTTTGATAAGTGAGTAAAATTGTGAGGACGAAATTCCCAAACGGGGGGAAGGATGTAACATCCCAGGTAAATAAAGAATAAAGAATTTTCATATTTATTAATATATACAAATTAAATATTAATTTTAATTAAAAGGGGTTTCTACGTTCAATAGCGTACTCGATACTCAACGATGAGTTTCTTTGAAAACTTACGTTGCACACTAGTAATAAAATAATATTATGTTAAATGTTAGTTAACAAATAGCCGTTGTACTGGCGGGAATGAATAGAAATAACTAAAATATGATTATATATGTTTTTAAATGTTTTTACATTTATCAAATAAAAGATAAAGGATTAAAATACGGAAAGAATTCAATTTTAGGCATTTATACCCTAATTTTCACTAAGGGTTCACTTATCACCTTTTGATGGCGAACCGTCATTAAATATAGTTTTGATCAATCTTATAAATTTTATTGGACTAAATATAACTCTTCTTTAGAATCGGGGCATCAAAATTTACTTTGTGTAAATTTTTGGTATCTTTCCGATAAAGTTCATTTTTTAATGAATAGTGTAAAATGTTATATTTTAATTCAAAATATCTTTTTAATATAATTTATTTATATGATTAGATTATCATTTGAATTGGTTTTAAAGTGAAATTAGAAAATATTTTTACCATTAAATCTAATAGTGGTCGTTGGAATTAATTTCACTTTGAAATCGGACTTAAACTAGTGTCAATCTTTTGATACTTATTGTTTCATAAAAACACGCTATTTGCTCTGACAGTGGGAATTATTTATTAAATTTATTAATGCAACTTATATGTTGTGAATTTTTAAAAATGGAATTCATTTTTGAATTTGGAATATCAAATATAGCTTAGGGTGAATTTTTGGTATTTTTCTTAAAAACATCAATTTTTGATGAATAGTGAAACCACTAAGTGGTACTTATAAAAAACTGATTTTTCGTTTAAATGAAATTTTACCACTTATGTGTTTTGAATTTCAATAATCTGACATACATGGTTGTCATTAAGAAGTAAAATGTGGTTTAATGAGATTAAAATAATTTTTTGGTGAATAGTACTTTATTATGTTTTTAATCGCGATTAGAGGTAATTAGTGCAATTTAAGACAAAAATGATATTATAATAAAATTAAAATACCTTTACACATGTCCTACCCTTATTGGATGTGTCATGGCCTACCAATAAAATCCATGGGTCAACTTAGGGACCCCATGGAGCTACTTTGGTTGGGAAATGACATTAATAACTTTTTATTTAATGTTAAAGTAAAAATGACACACACATGAGATGTTTCACTAAAACAATTTTTACATGGGGTTATACAAGTCATATTTTTGACTATAAATAGTAATTGGAAAGATAAAACTATTTCCTACATCATGGTAGTTTTTTAGAATTTTTAGACATTAAATAAATTAAATTATTTATGACATCATGATGATGCAGTGATGACCTCATTATTTAATGATTTAAATAAAATGGAAATATAATGTAATATCTAAGCCCTACACATGTCCAAAACCTATTGGATGAGTGGATTTCGAACCCTTATCACCTTATTCTCGAAACACATCAATGTGGGACCTCTTAAATCCGAATACCATTTTAAAATAAAGTGACTTTTCTTTACTTTCCAAGAGTGCCCCTCCTCTCCTCTTATAAAAGGCCCCCACATCTACCTCCTTACCCACACTCCCAAAGCCTTTGGATCGGCCAACCTCTGCCCATTTTGGATCTCCAAATCCCTATCTTACTTTTCGAAGCCTCACTTTGGGAAGAAGTCTTCCCAAGGAAGCCTTTGAGCTCAAACCAAAGGGAGTTACCCGATTTTTCGGTAATGTCTTCACTTGAGTCCTTTTGATTTATTTTGCTTCTCCAACCCCCTAAACTCTTTTTATTTATTTCTTTTGTAACAACTCCAGTATTTTCAATATACTAGGATGTTTTTATAAGAATTATTCAAGCTAAACTTACACACATCTACATCTAATGGTTAATGAATATACTGTTTCTGTGAATGGTGAATTTATGCACCCCGAAACGATGATTGGTCAATATCCTTTTAACACCTTCAAAGGATGCTATTAAGATGACACTATATTTATATATGATATATAATATGTTTATGTTTTCTTTAAGCTTCTGTATTTTTTATTTTGGGTATACCTTTATGGTTTCCATTATGGGTAAACGCGATATCTTCATTTAAGGAAGTGTGGACTACCGCCCCCTCAAAGTGATGTGATTCGTTAATGCCATATGTGGGACATGTAAAGGATGGATTTAAAGTTATTATATATGATTTTATACTAGAATTATAATATACCTCTATATAATTATTATTTCTTTTCATTAATGTATGAGATATAAATGAAAGTAGCGTTCATGCGTACATACGACTTACCGTCTCCATGAACGGTGCATTTCATTTCTTATCCCCAAATGTAATGTACTATTAAAAGTACATGTGTATAATGGATATATATAATGAATGATATATCTAAATGATGAATATATCCATTTAATTAAAATATACATACCTCTCATTTAGTTTTAATTCCAAATAAATGAAAGTAGTGTTCATGCGTACGTACGGCTTACCGTCTCCATGAACGGTGCATTTCATTTCTTACCTATAAATGATTATGAAATATTATAAATACATGTATATTCTGGATATATATGATATATATGACATCAATATCAGGAATTTCATTCTGGATATAAAGAACCTTTGACCACAAGAACAACATGTAATTGTAAGAAGTCCACTTTCGAATTAAGAACCAAATAACGACAAAACCAACATTATTAACATAAATGGTTACATAATGTTTATAACATGGAAATAAGTGATATAAATGGAATAATGAACTTTAAAAAGTTTCTTAATCAAGTACAAATTAACTCAAGTTTATTATTCAGGACGTTAGAGAACGATCGAGTCAAGTCGTACCCGAGGTAATGGACTTCATCTCAATCTCCTTTCATTGAGGCATATTGCATTTTATACACAACCTTCTTTTATACAGTGTATAAACCCCTTTGACTTTTACTTTTATACAAATGGAATATTTTTCTATGAAGTGTTTTACTAAATTACAAAAAGGAAAATTTTTTTAACGTACGCGGTGACAACGACATTTTCTGCCGCCGCGAGTATTATTTGGTCTGTGGCTTCCTCAACAAGCCGTAATGTTTTTAAAATAAAATAAATACCATATACAATTTTATGTATCATGGTATTGAAAATGGTTTTGATAAAGGATTCTATTATGATATATTGTGATTGAAATGTGGAAATGTTATCATTCCTTTATATTGGTTTTATGTTTTATGATTTTATATTGGTACTTAGACATTTGACGGGTGGTTACGTGATAAACCATATGACGGGTGGTGCCGTGAATACCAGAACGGGTGGTTATGTTATAACCTCCAATGCATTGGGTATGGAAGTCAGCCGTATGGCTATTCCATTAAGTATGTATGGAAATTGGCCGTATGGATATTCCATTAAGTGATATGTTTGGAAGTCGACCGTATGGTTATTCCACATAAGTATGTTTATGTCCCAAGTTACCTTTATATATGATATGTGTTCTTTATATGGGTTTTATGGTAATCCTTTGGTTACAAAAAGGTAAGTAATGATATATTATTCAGTGAAGAGTTTTTACTACTTCATGAAGGTGAAGGTATTACTTTGATGGAGTATACATGGTTTACTTGATGTTTGAAAAAGTAACAGTTTTGATTATTTGTGTATCCCTTACTGAGCTTTTTATGCTCACCCCATGTTTTTTTGAAATGTTTTTCACATGACTTAATGTGGAATAAGGTCAAGGATGGGATCAAGGGAATGTCATGCTATATAAAACATGGAAGTAGACATGTTTCTTTTTAAGATTTTTTTTATTTATGGAAACTTTATAGAAGTGTCTACTTTGTAATATTTTGAGATGTAATAGTTATGTTCTAATTCTCTAAAACTCTTAACCTAAAAATATCCTCAATGTGAATTATTCATTTAATTAAATATTAAGTAAGGTTTAAGGATGGGGCCTTATACCTTGTGTATGTTTTTTGTGTGACTTCGTACGAGTTGAAATATGACCGAAGTCTTGAGGAGCGGTTCTTTAAGAATCAAGCGTGCCATGAGCGGGAATCATGTGACCGACTGTCTTTGAAGTAGCAATACTCTGTGGATCAACATCATAGAGACCCAGAGTGGATCTGCATCATAGATACCCGAAGAAGACTAGTTTTTGAGCCGACCATCAAGGATCAACAACTAGATACCCTATGTGGATCAGCATCGAGCTAACCTATGTGGATCTGCATTCCAACAAACCTGTGTGGATCAACAGTCCAGTGACCCTGTGTGGATCAATATTCTAGCGACCGTATGTGGATAAGCAGTTTCGCGACCCGACGAGGACCGGGCTTATAGTGGTCCATCATGGAACATCATCATTGGACCAAGAGAGGATTGGTAATAGAACAAATTCTTCATGGATCAATTTTGGAACTTCAAAATGGAATAAAATGATATAGCCTAAGACTGATCATCCCTATTACTAATCTCTTAATTGTATACCTGGTGTGAGCTATCTCATTTTCTTGTGCTTCATGATTTATATAATTCTTTTGATATTACCTTTCAGTTATATCTTGTGATTTTTTTCTTTTCAGATCAATGAGAGACCTTTGAGGTGTCTCATTCTCCCCAACTACGTATTGTTATACTCACCCATGGACGGACATCACCTGCACCATGTTCTGTTTTGTGCTGATGACGAGCAGTTGGGCTGAGACATGAGGGATCCAAGACAAGGCAATACTTCGAATAGACGTGCTAACGTGGAGTGCTAGGGAGATGATCTGTACCTACCCTTCAGGTAGGAACCTCTGTGGATGACTCAAGAGTTGTTTTATCTTTTTATTTGTAATTTCAATTTTCATTTGGGCTTGTATTATGTCTCCTTTACATTCAGTACACTTTTTACTATAGTATTTTACTTCACTGTTTATTTTTATTGTGTTAATGGATAGTGTGTTTGTACATGATTAAATCCAATGCCTTCCCATTATAGGGATATGCCTTTTTGGTGACAGTCTCCAACCCCTGGCCTATGGAATCTGGGCTTGAGGTAGTCATAGCACGGGCCGCAGGGGACTGGTCGTGACAAAGGGGTATTATAAGAGTTGGTTCTACCAAAGAAATTTGACTCTGATATTTTCAATGGATTAATAGTGATAAGATTTTTGAGTGTGGTTTTCAGTTTAGGGAGTCTAGTGTTTGTGTAGCGGCTGACGTCTCCATATACTAGGACCCTGAATTCTGATTTTTGACACGGTACATGAAAAAACAGGTTATGTGTGTTTTGGAAATGATTTTACTTGACCTATTCTATGTCATCATACCAGGTATAACTTATTGACAGTGGATCACCTATTTTTTTAGGATGCCACCATGTAGACAGCCAGCCAGGATTCCCGAGAGAGTACACGATGATGGCCCACCGAGTGATGTGGACTCAGTGTAGGGCCAGATTATAGTGTTAGAACCATCGGGCGATGTACCAGCAGCCCCACTACCTATTGGGTAGCCGTTACCAATAGCCCCACCAGTAGATGATGCATGCCGAATGAGCATGATGCATGAGTTTTTTTAGAAGAGTTCTTCGATGTTCCAAGGTGATACAGATCCGTAGGTGGCTGAGGACTTGTTGGAGGCTGGGGCCAGAGTTTTTCACCTGGTTGGGAAACCAGACGACCGGATGGTGATCTAAGCTACTAGCCTTTTTCAAGGAGAAATAGGGAGATGGTGGTGCCTGATGGTTGAGGTACACGATGAGGCGGCCCTCATCTAGTCTGATTTTGAGGACTTCTTCAGTGTATTGTTCATTCCAGTGACTCTACGCACTGTGTGTATACAGGAGCTGCTACACTTGCAGCAGGGCAACCAGACTGTCTCCCAGTACTCGACGAGATTCACCGACCTCTCACGCTACTCTACCAACATGGTTCAAAACCCTTTATTTAGGGCTCAGACCATCGATTATATAATGTTCTAGGATATCAGAGCATCGATGGTATCTCTCAGCATCTCGATGCATGTTGGAGTGCTAGAGAGAGATCTCTTGGTGGAGAGTTTTTTTCCTGAGAAGGCACGGACAACGAGACCCACCCCTGGGAAACGCATAGTTGAGTCATCTGTGTATTGTATTAGTAAGATGAAAAAGAGAACCAAGTGGACCATACCTTCCAGTGGACAACCTCGGGTCATAGGGTCGGAGGATTGGGGCTCACACGGTAGGTCAGGCCAGCAGAAGAGCAGACTCTGCTTCACATGTGGTAGCTAGGGTCACATGGCTCGCGACTGCCTGACTAGCCGCACTGATGACCAGTAGAAGATCGAGGGACTGACAAGGAAAAAGAAGATATTTGAGTGAGGAGGTCTGTAGGATAGTAGACATGGTAGAGTATCATGCCATGTAGTAGGAGGTTGGAAGTGATTTGATGTTTTAACACCACCACCTCCAGGTGGTCCATCCCAACCATAGGGAGTGGGTGGACATGGACAAGCTCATCTTCAGGTAACTAAGATCTACGACCACAATTCTATAGAGATAATTTTTGGTATGATATACGTCTACCCCACCTTATCTATCGTACTTATATAACCAAGTTATAGTCACTCTTTCATCTCCAAGGCTCTCGTTCAGAACATGGAGATACCGGTAGAGCCATTGGCTCAATCCTTGTGAGTAGAAACTTCTACGGGAGAATATTCAACGATGACACACTTGGAGTGATAGTGTGAAATTTATATAGGATGCGAGAGCTTCAGCTGGGATCTTCTAGTAGTGGTATCAAATCCTTACGAAGTCATCTTTTGTATGGACTAGTTATCCATAGTCCCTTCTCAGATTGATTGCATTTGGCACAAAGTGCAGTGTGTCTGTGAGGATGGGACTGGGTTTTACTTCACCAATGAGAAGGGAACCTTTGCAGCATAGGATGGACTTACCTGGAAGAGGGTGTAGCAGATCCCAAATCAGTTGGCTAGTCTTACCCCCAGAGAAGATGTTGTTGAGAGTCCGAGCTATCTGGTATTGGTGGACATGTATGCTGATTTCTTCCCCAATGATGCTTTGGGACTATATTCTAATAGAGAGGTGGACATCTACATCATCCTAAACCCTAGGACGACAAATATATCTATAGCACCATATCAGATGGATCCTATGGATCATCGTGAGTTATAGGTACTGCTAGAGGACTTGCAGAATAAGGGGTCCAAAAGGCCTGCTGTTTCTCCATGGGATGCCCCAATCTTTTTCGCCAAGAATGAATATGGGAGTTTGATGCTCTCTGTGGATTATTGGTTCCTAAATCATGTGAAACTGAAGATAAATTATCTATTTCATTGGATTGGTGATATCTTTGATCAGCTGAAGGGAGCTTGTTGTTTTCAAAGATAGATCCCAGGTTAGTCTACCATCAGCTTAGGGAACGATATAAGGATGTGCTGAAGATGAAATTCAGATGTCGGTATGGAAATTATTTTTTCTAGGTATGCCATTCACCATGACCAATTCCCCTAAAACATTCATGGGACTCATGCAAATTATCTTTCAGGAAAACCTCAATCAATTTGTGGTGGTCTTCATCAATGACATCTTGAAATATTCGGCATCGGAGGAGGGGCATTCCTATTATCTATAGATATATCTGGATACAATCCTAGAGTACCAGCTTTATAGTAAGCTCTCGAAGTACTAGTTCTAGATATAGGAGGCCCACATTCTGGGACACGTTATCTCGAATGCTAGAGTTGTAGTGGATCCGCCAAAGATAGAGGTTGTGCTTACATGGGAGCCACACAGAAGTGTGACATAGGTGTGGAGATTATTGGGGATGGATGGGTACTACCAGATATTCATATGTGACATTTTAGAGATTTGACACCATTATCAGCATTGAGAAAGAAGGAATATCCCTTTTTGTAGTTGGATAGATTTCATTAGAGTTCTCAAGAGCTGAGGTAGATACAGATTTGTGCCCCCATATTGAGGCTACCAGAAGAGGGTGTTGGGTATGTAGTCTACTGAAACACATTGGAGTTCAGACATTGATGTGTCCTAATGTAATAAGTAGAATTGATCACTTATGGTTCACGAAAGCTGAGACAACATGAGAAAAACTATGCTACCCATGACCTGGAGTTAGCTGTAGTGGTATTCACCTTGAAGATGTTGTGACACTACTTGATGGGTGAACAATTTTATTTTTAATTTGATCAGAAGAGTCTCTGATATATCTTCTCACAGAAGGACCTGAACCTAAAATAACAAAATTGGCTAGAGTTATTTCAGGAAATTGACTTTGAGATAGTCTACACTCCTAAGAAAGGGAACGTAGTATTAGATGCAATCAGCATGAGGTCTGGCCTAATTTTTCTAAGTGAGGTGACAGAGTAGCTATCCGTGTTGCAGATATATTTTGTGGATAGAGATAGGGCATCTTGCCTCTAGTCTATAACTGTCACTCTCACACTTCATCATTGATTTCGGGAGGCACATCTTGGGTACATTGACTGCAAGGCTCGACGTTCTTAGATATCCTTAGGATAACCACCAGATCGATTTTCTAAAGGTGGTGAGGACGTCATCCTCTTCAGAAGACGCACCACGGTACCAGTGGCTCTACAACAGGAGGTGTTGAGGGAGTTCTATACACCCCCTCTAACGGTACATCCTAGTGTGTTGAAGATGTACCAGGACCTTGGACATTAGCACTAGAGGCCATGGATGAAGAAAGTAATGGCATTGTTTGTTTCACAATGCATCACTTGTTACCATGTGAAGGCCGAGCATCAGGTTCTAGGAGGCTTAGCGCATCCATTAGAGGTACCAGAGTGGAAGTGGGATATTAATTCCATGGATATCGTGACACAGCTACCACATACATCTTGGGGCCACGATTCCATCTAGGTGATCGTTGACCATGTCACCAATTCAGCCCACATCTTACCCATTTGAGACTAGGGATCAGTAGAGGGCTTGGGATGACTCTACATACAGGAGATTGTTCGGAATCATGGGGTTCCATATACGATATTCTGCAACCGTGACACGCATTTTACATCCCTATTGTGAAAGGGATTATAGGAGGAATTCAGGACTCAACTACATTTGAGCATAGCCTTTCATCCTCAGATGGATGGCCAAGTAGAGAAAACCATTCAAACACTAGAGATTATTATTTATGCTTGCATCATATATTTTTGCCACATTTGGGAGGATCACTATCCCTTCCTTGAGTTCGCATACAAAGACAACTATCACTCCACCATCTATATAGCACTGTTTGAGGACTAGTATGGTTTACCATGAAGATCACCTCTTTTCTGCACAAACCTGGAGGAGTCAGCAAATATAGGTCCTGAGTTGGTATTGAATAACACAGATAAGATATAGATCATCCAAGAGGGGATGAAGACTGCAAAGAATAGGCAGAAGTCTTATTCTAACAAGAGATGAAGATCATTGGTGTTCAAAGAGGGAGACCATGTGTTCCTATGGGTCTCATCTTGATGAAGATTGCTGAGATTTGGCCAGGGCAGCAAGCTATATCCTGGGTTCATCAGACTCTTTTAGGTTCTTAGTAGAGTTGGAAAGGCATTGTATCACCTAGCTCTTTCCCCACAGATGCATCAGGTGCATGACATTTTCCACGTGTTGCAGCTGAGGAAGTACGTTCATGGTCCAACACATGTTATGGACTAGGGCGAGCTAGAAATTGATGACGGGGAATCATTTATGAAGATTTCAATGGAGATAGAGGATCGACAAGAAAAGGTCCTTCATGGATGATCGATCCCTATATTTATCATTCACTGGAAGCTTGAGAACCTTCAGGAGAGCACATGGAAGAGGGGGGCTCAGATTCATGCTTAGTACCCCCATTGGTTTCCTTAGTCTATGTTGTGACATTCATGGACAAAAATTCCAAAGGTGTGAATAAGGTAAACAACCCAATTTCTCCATTTAATTTTCTAATTAATTGTGATTATTAGGAGTCTGTAAAAATTTACGGCCCATGATTCCGAGGCCCCGTGTGCCTGGAATTAATATCTGAACATTTTTTATGGTACCTTCAGTAAACACGTGGGCATCGTTTTATACCTATTGAACCGTTTCTTAGATTAAAAATACGAGGGTACCGTTGAATCTATAGTGCTGGGATTTACTTATAGGAGGCTTCACTTCAACTGTAGTAAGTTAGGTGAAAATTTTAATTTTGCAGTCTTTTGAATTATTAATAAAATAACATGTAATGTTATTTTATTTCATTACTTTTTCTCCAACGGATAAGTGGTGATGGTGGGGCCGACGACATGTCAAGCCATTAATTGGCTTGACAATTCCTTGTTTGTAAATGTACCCCAGGAATTTGGGAGGTTAATTAATTAAATGAACCTCATAAATTCCTTGGAACGTTAACCACCTTGTTCCCCTCATATATATATGGATCTCAGGGAGGGGTGTTGGAACGACTTAACAAAGAGACGAAGCTCAGGAAAAGTACTGCAAAAACAACCAAGAAGAGGATGAGACTGATTTTAGCGCGTAGTGAAGATCTCCAGTGAATCACGAACTAACAACAACGACGAAAGATATTCTATCTATCATTATCAGTGGATGTATAATCCAGGTAAGTGGATTTTTTTTAAATCTCATCATTATGAGATACATTATTGACCTCTAGATGCAATCCTAACATAGAGGGAACATTCCAAATGAACAAGTATCAGGAAATCCTCTTCTAGGGTTTTTGCCTAGTTATTCTGAAGCAGTTATCCAAACGGAGAAGTTGGATGAAATTGGAGAGCACACAGCAGAGACAGTGATCAGAGAGCCTTGGAGACATTAAAGACTTCAAAAACAGACCACCGGTGTGCCTCCATTGGCCCAGTGAAGAAATCGCTGGTTCGCCATGTAAACGACGGTCGACGGTTGCCAGAGGAGACCCACGGTGACCGACCATGGGCGGTGGAAAGCGGTGTGTCGTCACGTGCCACGGTGGCTGACCCAAGCTGGACATACGATACAAGGGCAGCACCCGGAAGTTCCATTCCCAGTGGGCCGCAATAGGAGGAGGGTGGCGCAGCCCCATTCTATACAACGTTGGCAGAAGCTGGACGACCAAATGGCCGACCACTGAACCCGGTGGGGCAGTGCCCCACCAGCTGGACAAAAAGGCTTTACAACTACATGGCCAGAAAGAGAAAATTGTCCACCTTTTGTCAGATCGGGTTGGAACCACGGCCCAGTAGGCCAACTCGTGTGAGCTGAGTCCCACCCAGTGGGCGAGTCAACTGCGGCTCAGGCCCTCTAACAAATGGGCTGACCCCGACATGGTGGACCTAGGGAATCGTGCCGACCCTTAACAGGCTGAACCCGGGAGGGGTATGGTAGACCATGGGACCTGTTGCATTGGGCCAGTTAGACAGAGTCACACCAGGTCCAAACCCTACCGACCCCCGAATAAATAAACCCCTATAACAGACAAACCATGTCTTTGTTTGACATGCCATTAGTGGCGTTGGGACCCATTTTGGGAAGCATTCTCTTTGGTGTATTCCGGTGGGCCAGAATGAGCTAGGCCATAACAAGGGACGATCACCCCCATTTCATAGAAAGGTATGTAACTACTAGAGTGGTTGTCCCATCGACGCACCATCTATGGAATAAGGACCTTTGTGAAAAGTCAATTCTTTGGACAGACTATAAGTGAGTTTTGATGGAGTTTAATGTGCGACTTGGGATAGATCAAACATGAATCCAATTGGGCCCTTTATACAAAAGTGTAATTTTCTCATAGACCGTTCGCCCAATCGACACGCCGTATGTCTTCTGGGACCCCTATGGGGAGGTCCTTTGGGTTTTATTTATGTAGGACATAGTACATATTGAAATATAATCGAAGCCTTGAGGAGTGGTTCTCACAGAAACATGAATTCAATAAGTGGGAATCATGTGACGGGCTGTCTTGGAAGTAGTGATCATGTGTGGATTATCATCATAATGACCCTATGTTGATCAGCATCATAGAAACCCGACGAGGACCAGTTTTAGAGTGTACCATCTAAGATCAGAAAGTAGTGACCTTGTGTGGAACAACATCGAGCGACCCTATGTGGATCATCATTCCTACGAACCTATGTGAATCATCATTCCAATGAACTTCTGTGGATCAGAATTCCAGTTACATTGTGTGGATCCGCATTATAGAGACCCTATGTAGATCAACAGTATCGGGACCCAACGATGAACCGCCTAATAGTGGCCCATTGTGGAACAACGACTTTTTTCCAAAAGTGGATCGGTAATAGAAATTTTTTTGTGGATCTTCTGTAGAAATTCAAAATGGAATAAGATGATATAGAAAAAGAGTAATCATCCATATTCCTATTCACTAAGTTTTATACCCAGTGTGAGATGTCTCTTTTTCTAGTGCTTCATGATTTTGATCATGATTGTGATATTAGCTTTGAGGTATATATTGTGATTTTTTCCTCTTAGGATCACTGAGAGACTATGGGGGTCTTAGGGTCCCTTACTAGGTATTGTTATACTCACAACTACACTATCTTAGACCGCACCTTATTGTATCTTGTGTAGATGACCACCAGTTGGGCTGAGACTTATGGGACCCACGACCAGGCGGTACACGGAGGAGATGGGCTGATGAGGAGTGTTATCGAGACAATATGTACCTACCCTTTATGTTGGATCCTCGGTGTATGATTCAAGAGCTGTTTTCTCTTTTCAGTTGTACTTGCACTTTTTAGTTGAGCTTGTATTCTGGACCCTTTAATTTTAGTACACTTTTTACAACAGCAATTTACTTTGCGGTTAATTATTGTTGTGTTCTTGGATTTTGTGTTTGTACCAGTTTTGTGTAAATGCCTTCCCGTTATAGGGATACACCTTTTCAGTGCTTTTCCCCAACCCTAGGCCTATGGAGGGTAGGCTTGGGGTAGTCACAACATGGGCCCCAAGGGACGGGTTGTGACATGTACTCAATTTTTAATAATTTCATTATATGTTTTAAAATTCTTCCTCAAAAAATGGTATTTTGTTTTTTGGGGGAAAATAATATAATCATTTTTACCATATTTTAAAAAAAACTAACTGAAAAAATGTTTTTTATTTTTGAATAAAAAATGTAATAATTAATATAAATATAATTTTTAGAATTTTCTAAAAAAATAATTTTTTAATTTAATAGTGAGAAAACTATTTCTTCTTAAATTTCTTTTTTGTTTTAAAGATAAAATAATGTAAATTTTGTTAAAAAGGGTTTTAAAGTAAAATTAGTTTAAAAAATTTTAATAATATAATTATGTTCTTTGGAATTGAATTTTTTTAATCTTGTTATATAAACAATGTATACGTAAGAATTTTTTTTATTTAATACTTTTTTCGTCTTCTTTTGTGAGTTCATTTTATATTAATTTACATGAAATTTCGGATTTTGAATTTTAAACAAACCTTTTCCATATTTTTAACACCCTCAGTTTTAGGTACATGTCACATTTTTTGTGGATTTTGACAATGTATAATATTAGAATTATGTTTTAGTGGGATCCGAGGGGTATTTACATGTTTTGGAGGCTTTTCTAGTGGTTCAAATATTGGTAATGGTTAGTATAAACTATGAATCTTCTCTAAGAAACTGTTCTAGTTAAGACCATGTACACTAAGCTAGAATTCAGTTTGTACAATGTTTGACCAAAACTTTTGAATAACCTGGAGAAACAATGCATCATGAAATAGAGGTAAATGTATGGATGGAACAAAGATTTTCTAACTGTGTGATGCAACCATGTGAGGAATAGACTAAAGATAATATCACCGCATGATTGGTAAATTTTATGAAAAGCCATCTAACATAATTTTGTAGTTTATAGTTAACCCTCCCTAAAAAGTGGATCTAATCCAATTTAATCATTTGACCCCTATTTTTCCCTTAATCCTACCATAACTCTAATTACATTTTCTCACAAGACATGATAGAGGACCCAATTCTATTTTTCATTAATTTATAGGAGAATTAATGTGCTTTGGAGGCCTGGATTCATCCATTAGTGCTCGTTCATCCTTGTTTTTCTTAGGTACAAGGTTCAATTATATCTCCCTCTCACCAGCACTATTTCAGAACTATATATCTAGTTCATTATGGATAGATATATGCGATAAGAATGATTTTTCGATGATGTATTGTTTTATATCGTGAAGGGAGTGTGATTTTCGATTACATTAAGAGGTTTAGTTCTTCCAATTTTCATTTTCGGTAACTTTTTTGAGGAATGTGGGTTCTATCATGACCAAACATAAATTTCAACAGAAATTATTTGTTTTAATTGAATTATTTTATTTACATTATTTTGAATTTTTTTAGTGGAAATATTTAAGGGGTATTGGACGGGAAATTTTGGAATGTGATTGGTTTTTGGAAGATCACCTTTTTTATAAGTTTAAAATAATGATATAAAAATTTAGTTTTGGTTGGATGCATGTAAATTGTTTGTTAAAATGATTTAAAAATAAATAATTTTTTTATTTAATGGAATTGGGATATGTTGTCATAAGTGGTTGGGAATGTGTTGAATGGTATTGATAAGGGGCATAATGTACCACCATCAAATGTGAGACCATATGGATGTGAGGTTCCACTATCAATTGTAGCACCAATTTTTTGTGTGCATGTATGGTTATGTGTGTGAACATATAAAATAATATGACAAATACAATTACAAATAGTTAAATGTATTTTTTATTATTTTCATGTAAAAATAATTTATGCATTTTTTATGAACAACTTGTTAATGATTAATTTGTTTCATAAAATGTTCTAACATGTTTTTCCTTAGGGATGTGAGTTGGGAAGTAATTGGGGAAATCCTATGAGTTCAGACTCACCCAATTTGTGGGAGCTATTTTGAATTATTAGATATCATCTAACATTACATAAATAAATTAATTTCATATTATTTATTTAGTTATTCTTCTTAATACCATGGGCATGTAATTTGGGGTTGTAGCTTGGGGTAGGTTGGGTGTTTCTTGTAGATTTTCATCAGGTAGTTCGAGTTGTGGTATTTTGGTATTCTATGAGTTTTTGTTATGATTTATTCTTATACTATGATATGGTTTGTTGGTTTTTATATAAATTGTTTTTTATTTTGTACTCATGAATCATATAGATGTTTTTATTTGTTTTCTACATAGTTGGATGTTTGATCGTCAAAAGGAAAAATCACCCCTAATTGTTTGTGAGGCTCTTCAAATTTATTTCAAACCATTAGTGTATTGGGGAAGTCACCTAAGGCCTAGAAGTTTCCCCTTCACTCCTCAAGTAAATGAGGATATATGGTATGTTATAAATGGTATCATCTTTTTCGGTACATGACATGGAATTAGTATCAAACTTGGACAACATGTCTTTCGTTTTTGATAAAAATGGTGCCACCATTGTTCATTACTTGACATGGGAAATGTGGTCCATTTTATTTGATACAGGAGCTCTAAGTAGTATCATTCTATATTTTAGTATGGTAGTATGGGGTAGGATTGTTGCATCTTTAAATAGTGAAAATAAAAATGCATTTCTATCCTCTTTATGAAGATATTAATGTTACCACATTGTTTATTAACATGTGTGATTTCAGACACTTCTAGGTGACTTGTCAACTCATTGAAATTGGTTTAACCAAATATAGTTTCATAAATGTTTTATAAGTAATAATTCAAAATAGGACATCATTTTTTATATTTAGTAAAAAAAATATGAGATGGACACAGTGTATGGTTTTTAAAAAGGGGAAAATGCTTTGTTTGAAAAACATGGTTATAATATTTTAAAAAATGGATGATCCTTTGATGATGGTTAAATTGTTTAATTCTATTTTTTTATACATGTTCATTTGTTAAATTTAAATTACTATGTTTTTAATTTGAAATGAATGAGACTAAATAGATTTATGTTATGTTTATTGTGAATGGAACATGGTTGGCATTGTAGAAACCAACTAGAAGATGATGGGGAAATGGTGTTTTACAAACTCCACAAATTATCCAAAATTGTTAAAATAATTTTCCAAGATTCACATGCCATAGATAAGGTTAATATAAATGATGTAACTTGGAATGTATAACACATCGTTCAGTTCTAATAGATAAATCCACACATTTCAAGAGAGGATTTCATTCCAGAAAAAGAAAGGAGTCTTCTTAAAAACGATGAATTTATTATTTGATTTCATTGGGACACAAATAGAGATGAAATTAAATATGGAAACATATATTCTTCATTATTTGGAACACCAATGGTGTGGATTAACTATTCATGATAAATTTAACCGAGTTAGTACATGACGTGATTTTAATGAATTATTTCCCAAACAATCCTATCCTCACACAATTTAGATTTATAGAAAAATATATTTTAATGTTTGAAGAAATAGAATATATTAATGTTATAGTATGAAACTAAATTTATGAATTTAGTATACTTTTCTCTAGAAGTTTCTTCCTATTCATCCTTAAAGGTTTGCATTTTTGTGGTAGTATTATGACTAGATAATCATTCAAATATTACTATTATCTGTATTAATGATTATACATAAATTGTTAACAAATTTATGGATAAAAGGTGATATATACAGAAATATAGTTGTGTGGAGTATGTTTATCCCTATGGGAACAGGTTAGAACAATAATACTAGGAATATGAATATGAGGATAACGTACATCTAGAGTGGTTGTACACCTACAAATTAGACAGTTACATCATTAAATCTTCCTCCTTCATGAAAATGAAAGCTAAGAAATATTCAGTGTGGCTCAATAAATGACATCAAGTGAGATTGTGTGGAACAACATAGAGCATGTAACAACTACAACATGGTTGGACTTCCTCCATGGTATTGTCGTATATATCCCCGATCAGTCACTAGACACACAAATCATGCTCCTCATGCATCTTATGCTTCTACAATACGAGTTCAGTAGAATAATTATCATCATTATAATAAATAAATCTAAGGTGAATCTAAGAAAAACAGGAATCCTCAACCAGTGAAATCTCAACATAATAAAAATTAAAAATGAACAGTGAGTAAGCAGTTGCATGGAGATAAGAATGTTATTCTGGTTCATCATTTTGGTCGATCAATCATGATAGGTATGATTATTTTTAATTTTATCCTTATGAAATCCTTTCTAGATATGGGTACAACAGACAGATTTATTGCATCTTATGTTGTTGATAATTTTTTTTGAATTGTTGACATTATGGCTATTATTTTGAGCAACATACTCCTTTCGTTCAAAGAGAGTGCCATGCCATTATGTGTAATGCTTTTTCTAAAACAGTCAATGGTTCTTAGTTGATTTGGGATTTCTCAATGCTTGAGATGTATATCCATGACTTGATTCAAGGTATGGATTGGTCGACTTCGTTTAAATATCATATCAAATTCTATTCCAAGAAGTCTAGTTTGAAATATTTGGATGGAATAAAGAATATATTTAGAGGAGATATGGGTGTAATGTACAGTAATGAATGGATTTTGGATCTATTGGTTGGAACCATATTTATCATTCAGAATCGATTACATTGGAATCTATAGATGACATTCAGGGTGATGATTTTCCATTTATTATTGATTTGTATCTTGATGTTTTCCCTAAAAAGTTCTCAGTTTTTTCACCTAAAAGAGTTGTGGAATTAGATTTTATGGTTCATGACTTGAAAACATGGTGTTATTACCTATTTACTGACAAATTCATAGTGTTTATGGAACACAAGTGTTTGAAAAACATTTTATAAAATATTGATTTAAATTTAAGATGACACATATGTAGAAAGTATCTGTATATGTATGAATTAGACATGATGTGTATACTGGGTAATGGTATCTCTGTGGAAAATTCATTAAGAGGGTATTTATATTCTTATCTAGCTAAAGAGGCTTTGGACTAGTGGAAACTATTGTCACTTATAGAAGATATGGATCTATATTTACAAAAACAACTTGATGTTTCCATTTTATTTCTTGTTTTATTTGTCCCAAATGTTTTTGATCATATTATAAAATCCCAGAAATATGATCTATAATTTTATTTCTACGAGGTAAACACTTAATTGTGGGGAGACAATTTAGGCTTGGTAGATGGACATTAATACTCTATTGTAGTTTAGAGATTGGATGGGTGTACCTCTGGATTAGCAATAAAAGCTTCTTAATTACTACTGGAATTCAAGATGTGATGTTCTCCCTAGAAATTAGAAGTGGTATAAATAATAGAAATCCAAATTTTAGTGGGTTTTCAAGAAAATTGTTATAGTAGAGTATATCTCATAATTTATGACCTATTTTGAAGCCAAGGATGAGCATTAATGACCAACATGTATATTATAGTCATTATCGATTATCATGTAGGATTTTGATAATATATCCATGGATATTATAATAGGTAAACAAGGGATGGTTAAGAAACACAATACCATATTTGTGGTAGTGGATCAACTCACTATATCAGTTCACTTTATCATTATTTGTGAAACTAATTTGGTTGAAGACCTAACAAAGGTAAACGTTCTGGATATTTGGAAGATTCATGGAGTTCCCATCTTGATTATACTAGAATGAGACCCTATGTTTATGTCTCATTTTAGGAATATTTACAGAAATACCATTGAACATAGGTGACTATGAGTATGGATTTTCATCCTCGAATGGATTGATAATTTGAATGAAAAATAAAAATATTTAGTAAATTCATAGGGATTCTGTGATGGATTTTTGTGGCTCATGGGAGGATCATTTTTCATTAGTGGAGTTTCGGTGCAACTCCATCATTCAAGGCTGTTCTTCTTGGCTCATCCATGGGGACCTTTTTTGGTATTTCCAGAGATTTACCTAGTATTTCAATTGTCTTGTAGAGATGTATCTGGTTTGGCTTTGGAGATCCTGGGGGCTGCCTATGTTGAAGTGGTGGGATTCCTCAAATGTACTACCATTGCTTGATTCTGGTCATAAAAACATCCTCTCTCAGTATTCATTTGGTTTTTGGATTCGTGGGGTATTACTACTCTAGACTAGGTGTCGACCATCCATTGGAATTCTTTATATCTGATTCTTTCTTCTGAGGTGTAGTTCATGGATGTATGGTTCAAGGACCTTCAACTAATGAGTGGGTGGTTGTCCAATTTGACGGTATGGTTTCTGGAGGTCCATATAGGTATGAAAATTTCTATATATGCGATGTGTATCTCTTTATCGGGGCTTCCACTTTCGTTCAACAACATCACCATTCTTAAGGCTATCAGGGACTCTCTCGGAGGTTTTCTTATGTGTCGATGAAAGTACTCAGTGTTGTGCAGATGTTTTAGTAGTGTGCATTCACATTGTTCATGATCTCACCCTGCCACTATTGGAATAAATATCTCTAAAGTTGGAGGGGTTGTTGGTTTGGAGCAAGTATATTATATACCCCTTTCTACCTAGGTACCACTACCACTTCTCCCTTTAGGGGAACTTTGTGTAGTTGTGGAAGAAGAACATCTGGGGATATAATCCGATGTAAAATTAGAATCCTAGAAATATGAATAAGAGGACTATGGACCAACCCTCTATTGGTAACTCTTCTACCCCTAGGCATGTTCTTTCTAGGTCTGATGATGATCTTCATGGTCCCGATCAGACCCATGAGAGAGGTTTCTCAGGATAATTTTTTCGTGGTCCTTTAGACTCTTGCAGTCCTTCCTCCCCAGAGATGTAATATTTGTGCTCAACCCTAGTGAGGGTGTCCCCAACCATCCCACTTACCCCCTATTAAAAAATCCTTCGTATTTGGACCAATTGCTGTCCAGGATCATTAATTCTCTTGTGTGGGGATCACTTGGATAATTTTGTTTTTGATTCTTGGGTCAATAGCCATGTTTTCTCAATAGAGAGATCTCTTTGTCTCTCAAGATGCTTTCCTAGTTGACATGAATAAATATGGTTCCCCCTAAAGCTATTATAGGTCCACCAGTGTGATTCTATTTGAATGCAATGAAGGTATTCATCCTAGGAAGGTTCCCCAGCTTCCTTCACATAATCAAGAGGATGCTGGAAGGCATATGCATGGGAGACTAGATACCCAAGAGTTTAAATGATGTGACCAATGATCCCCTGCATGTAAGGTGAAAAATAATTCCTTGTGGATGCACTCACTCTCAGCCTCTCCATTAAGGCCACCCTCATCTCTAGATACTAGGATATGTACAAGGGACAAACATAGATTCTTCCAGCAGTGTGTACACTAACCTCTAAATGAGACCAATGTGAATGAGGCTAATACCATGACATTCTTATTTCAATGATTTCGGTCATCATACAGAACTCCCATAGAATAAGGGTGGTGGTGCAGAGATAATTATTAGGAATATAAGTAATAAAAAAGAATGCATCTATTGTTGTTGTTCTAGAGCATAAACAAAACCCTACAAATATGGGTATGTTTATTCAAATAATTGGTATGCATGTAGGCATACACACATAACCATCCAATCATCATATATTTATTTTTTGG
The DNA here is from genome assembly GCA_963277665.1 of Viscum album. Taxonomy (NCBI): domain Eukaryota; kingdom Viridiplantae; phylum Streptophyta; class Magnoliopsida; order Santalales; family Viscaceae; genus Viscum; species Viscum album. Next base: position 1,722,078,149 of record OY728141.1, read on the forward strand.
TAAGAAGGAGGTGTTTCTAGATATGGTCAAACATATTGATTAGTATATCATAATGAAAGTGGATATGGGTAAGGAGACTATATTAATTTTCTTGGTGTATGATAGTTGTGATTCTTAGAGAAGAGAAATTTTGTGGAATGATCTTAATGGTTTTGATCTGGAGGAATCCCCATGAATTGATAGTGGATTTTTGAATGTAATTATGGATCTAAAGGAGAAGAAAGGAAGGGGTTCCATTCCTCTTGAAACTAGAATGATCATTGTGCAGTTTATTGTAGTAAAGGGACTTTTAGACATGGTATATTCTGGAGATAACTTCACTTGGTGGAATAATAAAAAAGGATCATGAAGATGTTGGACTTAGATGGATATTTTTCTGGATATCTTACACACCATTTTAAAGGTTTTCCAATGCCATGGTGGATCATCTTGTTCAAGGAATCTTGTATTACTCTCTTTTGTTGGTCTCCTTACCTCCCATTCATGATGGTTGTGAGAATTTCTATTTTCATGCACAGTGGGTGGTATCTAATTGTTATCAACTATTGGTCAATGAGATTTGGATGGATCCAGCTAATGGATACTCTTAGGTGGCCTACCACATTAAGATGAGGATGCTCAATATAATTTAGAAGCTTGAAAGAAGGGTATTCCTCTTATTGACCAGGACCTTGAAAACCTTGAGAAAGAGGTTGGCCACCAAGATTGGAATCTTGAGGATGCATGGGATGAAATTGTGTTTGAGGATCTGTCAAATAAGAAGAATATCCTGGAACAACTGATAGTAAAGTAGGAACACATGTACTGGGTGAATGTGAGGGTGAAATAGATTCTGGAATTGGATAAAAACTCAGCCTAATTCTAAGCATTCATTAAAGAAAGAAGGTAGTTAGTGACACCGAATATCCTGTTTGTAGGTGGTTTGTTTTTGGGTGAGAGAGACATGGATGGGGGCATGTATTTTTTCATCTCTAAATCAATTCCTTGTAGATCCTAACCCAATCATTCCTAATGGGTACCCATGTGGGAATACGAAGCTTCCGGAGGGGATTCGTTACAAGATGTACATGAAAAAAAATTCTTCACTATAAGTGAATCTAGATTAGAATGAGGTTTTTGAGGTGATGATGAACCATTAATAATAGAGTGATCTATGTTCAGATGGCTTTCCAGGTTCATTCTACAGGGGGTCTTTAGAGGTGATCAAATTTGATGTTATTTTGGCCATTCAAGACTTATTTCGGGGTAGCACAATTCCAATGGTGGCTGGTTGTACTAATCTAGTCCTTATTCAAATATCAAATACCCATCTTACATCCATGACTATAGGATGGCTTGCATTTGTAACATCTCATAGAATTTTTTTACAATAATCATCAATTTGAGGTAGTCCATTCATGTTCCTCGATGGATATCTTTGAAGAAACATAGATTTGTAATGGTCCTATCCATAAAAAGGGTAATTTATTTTGAAAAAGTAATGATTTGACATATCAACATAAAAACACACGGACCAAACAAGTCACCTTTTCAAGATACTAATAAGGAAAATGACATAATGGAATAGGATTGATCAAAAGGGTGCTACCGGGAAAGGGTCATTCTCCCAGGGCTATGTATATTATCATTAGGTGTTTTAGTTCATCATGGATAGTTGTATCCTTCCTGGGAAAGTCTCAATGATTTGTCATGGAATACCATTTACTCAAAAAAGGTGATCCCATATCCTCAATAATCTTTATTCTCATGCAAGACACTCTGAGATGCATTTTTAACAGAAGGATCACCATATGGGATCTCCAACCATTTCAAAAACAAAGGACTCGATCTTCTATTTCCCACAAGATGTTTGTAGATTATTACCATTTATTTATTTAGATCAATAGATGATCGGTTTGTGGGATAAATAAAATACACAAAGAATACTACTAATAGAGTTCCTAGGTGATCAACAAAACCAAGATCAACCCCTATATTTAAAAAAATGTGAAATCAAATATGCTATATCCCTATGAAATAAGTTGGTAATACAGAGGGGTTCATTTTCATTTGACTACATTAGCTCTCCTATATCTCTTGGATGAATCTGTGATGGGGACTATTATCACATTTTGAATTAGTTGACCCATCAAGGTATCAACTAGAAAAACTGCTACTTATATTTTGGAGGTTGGATAACTCTTATTAACATCATGCTTTTGGATATTCCCATTAATGTTCTATCGGTATCCAACGTGCCCAAGGGGTTTTGAAATCCATTGAAAAACATTTCCTAATTTCAAATGGGTCACCTAATCTGAGGGTAAGGATCATTGGACTTCATAGGGAAGATTGGTGAGAACCGAATAGGATGGTGGGATCAGCATGTAAAGCCTGGAAGATACTATTTATTGCATTGAGGTAATGATTGCATGGGAGATTGTGGAAGATAACACACTATGGGGGGAAATAATGTCCAATCAAGGTGGAGGGAATTTGAATTAAGTTGGGAATGCTTAACCTTTATGTTCTATGATTCACAATATCATTCGGACTATATGTTAGCACTACCAATGGATCATAAGGAAGGGGTATATCTTATTCTGGTAGAAAACCTCGGCGGACTCGATCATAAGTTTCTCAGGCTACCCTACACCAATGATCTTATTTAGAGATTCCAATTTATAACCTAGTTTTACAAACACCTTTATAAATGATTATGAACAAGGGAAGTATGATATTATTAAGTTAAATTCAGAACTAGTTAAATCTGAGTTCACTACATCCCCTACAAGAGTATTCCTTTCAAAAGATTTTTTTTTGGAAATCGCTTCCTCCAGAGCTCTGAGATACTAATAACAATGTTGTCTAGTGTGAGATAAGTACAAAAAAGTTCAATGATCTTACCTGGAGGGTTAGGAATCATGAGGAACTAATAGATAAAATGTTAGGAAGATGGGTGTGTTCTTGGTCTCTAGATGCCGCTACTACAATAGGCATAGGGAGGAGAACACTGATAACCTCTTTTTCCTAGGTGAATCGACTATGGATGTCTAGAAGTTTTTTAGCTATTTTATTGGAATTTTTTCCCCATATCATCTTGTGGCCTCTTTTCTGGACATATGGTTCCATGGATAGAAAGTTATTATGCCAGAAAAAAGGGCTATATCTATGATTCAAGCTGGGGTTTGTTGGTGTTTATTGAAGGTCACAAACAAGCTAGCATTAAAGGGGATATTTCGTATGGAATGACTGTTATTGAATGAACAAGATCCATCTTAATTGAAATAGTCTGTGGTGTAAAAAAATAGTGTGAAGCTCATAATTTGAGAGCATTGTAGGTATGTGTGACTATGTTCAATCATCTTATTTCAGGGGCAAGGGGACATTGGGTTCAGTGGGAACTACTAGTTATGGGATTCAAAAAAAAATTGACGCGTGATGTATTTCAGAAATCATGGGTGGTGGTGTGGTGGTTCTGGACTATAAGGGAAGTGTCATTATTTCCTTTAATAAATTTTATTGGAGGGGGAGCTCTATCCAGGAGGAGCCCAAAACAATGAACACATGATTGTGTTTATGTGTAAATAAGGAATTCTCATTCAATTAGGTGGAAACTGACTCATTTATTATCCATGATTCTATGGATGAAAAATCATCCACTATATGGTATAAAACATATATAATTAGTTGATGTTTATTCATCCTCAGTAGATATAATTTCCTTGTGGTCCACACATGGATTGACGATAATAAGGCAGCTGACCATTAAGCCACCATGGTAGTGGCGAAACACGGTTCCAACATCATATGTTTATCAAATTCTCTTCAACTAGGAATGGTGGGGGTAAACTAATTAAAGGGTATCATATAGGGTCCCATTACTTTAGACCTCTCCAAGATTTTTCATTTATGGTCATGGATTCAGAATTTTTTTTATGGTTTTTCTTTCATGCATAATAAATATTTAAAGTTGATAATGATACATATTTTACTTCATGATACATTGTATGGATATACCTAATATTCTCCACTTTTTATGGAGGGAATATGTGAGCCTTTAAAAATTGGACCCATCCTTGTGTAATATATAATAAAGAATAATCATTTTATCAAAAAGATAATATAGGTGTACTAAAGTCATTATAAATCATATGTGGATCATCATTTATGATCATTGTAATTTGAGATGAGTAATAACATGTTCTAGAAAATGTCACCATGGTTTGGAAACTACATTATTTTAATGAGTCATATTATCTCCACAATGAATATCCCATTTTGATATATGTGAATTATTTGGTGAGGTTGAATATCGATTGGCATTTTCACTAATGTTTAGTTCAGTGTAAAATGTGTTTCATATATATATGTTGAAGATGTTCCTACCTAATCATAACCATGTAATTTTATGGGATCATGTTCACATAGATGCAGATGCTGCATTGATTCATGTGCCATTATATATTTTGGAATGGCAGGATATGATCATGCATGGGAAAATCATTGGTCTAGTGATGGTTTTATGGAGACCTGGTTGAATTTAGAAGGAAATTTGGCATCATGAGTGGGAAATGGTGTAGAAATGGCCTAAAATATTTAATGATAATAAGGGTTTTATACTTTATGGGGATTGAATGTACAACTATAGAGATAATTTATAACCCACATATTTAGGTACATGATTATTTGTTCATGTACATTGAGTCTATATAATGTTCTGTTTATGTTTCAAGATGATCCGACTATTTTTGAAATGTTTTTAGGTATTTTATAAAGGTTTATTGTATGTTCATAGTTTGTGGATTCCATTTTTAATCTCCTGGAAACCATGCAAGGGAAGATAATAGACATTGGTAGGAACATGCTAGGTACATGGTTAGGAAAAACCTTGTGAATTACCCGGAGAAAGATGGTATCTTGAAATAGAGGGAAATTCATGGTTGTGACATGGTGTTTTATAACTATCTGAGGAAAAGATGATGGGTATAGACTTAAGATAGAAGAACCATAAGGTTGAATCAAAGGATAGAAAAATTGTGTAACCTCACCACGTACCATGAAGTTATCCCTCCAAAAAGGTATACGTAATCATAATTAAAACCTTTTATCCACATTTCTCCATTAATACTCCCACAATATGAATTATTTTCCCCCAAGGCGTGAGAGATAATCCCCCTTGGTCCAAGTGTGATCCTTAAATGAATAAAAGTGCATTGGAGGCCCAACTGTTTTAATAGGTGCATGATCTTACTTTATATATTTGGATAGAAGGTCATTATATCTCTCTTTATACTATATATATAGTCAATTATAGATATATATGTCTTATGAGATATTTTATGATGAAATCTGGTTAGATCTAGGGAAGGTAACATGATTTGTGAGATATTAAATTTTTATGGTCCTATGATTTATTTTCCTCCACCATTGTTAGGTAGGAGGCTTCTATCTAACTTACACATTATTTAAAATTTAATGGGTTAGTATTAATATTTTTTTTATAAATATATTTTAATTTTTTTAAATTATTGATCTAAATATTTCTTTGGAATCATCTTTCAAATTCTTGAAAGTGATTGGTTTTTTTAAACCCCCATTTTTCTAATTTTAAATTGATGATTTTAATGATTATCTTGGTTTTAAAACATATAAAGTATTTGTTAAAATGATTTAAAAAGTATTTTTTTATCAAAATGAATCGGTATTATGTTTTAAAAAATTATTGTGACTGATTTTAATGAGATTGATATGGGTCAATATGTACTAGCATCAATTGTGATGGAGTATGGACTTGAAGATCCACCATCAATGGTGACACCGTGTTTGTGTCTGTGTGTGGTTGTGTGTATGGTCAGGGAAAAGAATATTCCAAAAAATTAGAAATTTTTTAAATACATGTTGATTATTTCAATAGAAAAATAGTTTATATATTTGATATGAACTATTTTTAAAGCATTGAATTGGTTTATAATATATTCAAACATGTTTTTTTGTAGTGGAAGGAGTTATGAAATCATAGGGAAAGCTTATTAAGTTTAAAATCACCCCAATATTGGAACTTCTGGGTATTTGTAGAGATAATCTATCAAGACATTGGTAAATCCAAGGTGTATTAGTTATTTATAAATTATTCTTGATACTATGGGCTTGACATGTGGAGTTGGATATTATATATGTATATGTGTTTCTAGTTAAGTATCTCTTAGGATTTTGAGTTGTCGTCTTTTGGTTTTCATTGAGAATGTCTCATAATTATTTCTTATACTCTGATAGGGTTTATTGGTTTAGATATACTATGTATTTTATTTTTTTCTCATACATAATATAGTGGTTTATGTGGTTGGTTTGTTTATGTTTATTGATGTTTTATCTTTCAAAGGTAAAATCATCCCCCCATTTTTTCAGAGGCCCTTGGCATTTTTTTCATCCTTTTATGTATTTGGGATATCACCTAAGGCATCATTGAGACCCCATAAATCTTAAATAAAATTAGGAAGGGAGATCTGTTAAAATATTTGGAATTAGAATGTAAATTTTTTGTAATGAGGCCACATTAAAATTTTCTAATAATGATGAGTAAAAACAGTTAAAATATTCTTCACGGTTAAGGTAAAAATTAGTTTACACATAGGGAGTTTAAACAAAATATAATGGTTAGTTTTATAGTTAAACATATCTAAATAATATTTTAATTCAATATTTAGATATCAAATTATACAAACATCAATTAAATTTCTAATTTGAACCATTTTTCATGATAATGGATTTATTATATATTATTATTTATGAAATTTAGAGTGTGTTCACTCACCCACATAATGGACACCCCACATTTATCTTCATTATAGAACTTTATCCTTAAAACATGATCAAACCCTACTAATATATATTATAAACATCAATATACATGATTTTAATGTTTTTCTCATCTTAAAATACCATTCATATATTCCTTTATAATGTATATAAGGGAGGCTAAGCGAAGGAGAGGTAATTGCCTTACAAACCTCTTTAAATTTATTTTTTAATTTACATATTTAAAAACTGTGTTATTTTAAAAAATTAAAAAATTAAGTATCTTAAATATATATATATATATTATTAATACGGAACCACTAATATTCAGCTCTATTTAATTAAATGGGATGTCAAATTATGGCTCATGTATACATGTGGACAACCCCGTCAACATAATGATACAATTCATTTTCCATCACCGTAATTAATTTATTTTTCTAATGATGGGTTTTAATTTAATATATATTATATTTATTTAATTATTATTTTAGAATAATAATATTATTTATACATCAAACTAACCAATCTGTTGTAAAATGATAATGGTGCTTGTACGTACGTGTAGACTACATCTTCCGTAAAGTGATGTGATTCATTTTTCATTTCCACATTACATGGATAGAAATAAATATATATTTAATGATTATATATGAAATATATGATATAATAATTAATTTTTAATGGTGAATTAATATTTACCATTATTTCATTCCATCCATCAAAAAATTGAAAATTATGTTCTTGCATATGTATGGATTACCGTATCCATAAACAGTGTAATATATATCTCTATATCTATATTATATAGATTGTAATATATATATATATAATTAATATACTTGATAACTCATTAATTATAAAAAAATAAAAATTATGGAACCACGGTCAATTTACTATTACTATAATAATGAGACCAAACATGTCATAAAAACGAAAAAATTTACAACCAAATACGATGAATTTAATAAAGAAATATTAATTAATGGATGTGGGAATATTATATGGGGGTATTATATGATTTTATAAGTATATAGAATATGGTATATAATTAAAATAAATTTCAATTTATTACTATATAGGTAAAATCACATTCAATGTATGTATAACTCGAGGTGAGGGTTTAATATTACTATCTCATCATGTACATTGATTATTTTGAATTTTGATTCCAATGATGAAATTACATGATCTACCTATAAATAATCTCATGAACTTTCTTATATTATCTTATTTATATAGTATACTTGTTTTATAATTTTTATCTATTATTTGTATTCATGAGATAGAAAGAATGTTTTTATTGAAAAATTATCATTTTTCTCCATTTAGTTGAAAATAGTTTTTTGCCATGATCATTTTAACTAAAAATTTATTTGTTATTTTTTTATTCTCGAATTTTTTTTATTTTTAATTTTTACACAAAAATTTAATTTTTAATCACATATAAATACAAACATTTTTTCATTTTTAGAATGTGGTAATTTTGACATTTCTACTAAAAATGTGATAGGAATCAATATGTTAACATCCATGTACAAATTTCCCATAATCATGATGGATCAATTCATTTATGCTTCATTTACATGTTTATAATGATCTATTAAAATATTTTACTTATTATTTGTAAAAAAATTCGATTTTAAGGACGTGATATAAAAATGAAAAACGGGTTTTTCATCACGAAATATTCGAGATAACTTTTTTAGGTGTTTTATTCTACATGAAATAATTTGATTTTACATATGGTTTACTATGAGTATGACCCAATAATACCATCAACCTTAATTATATTGATTCTTTAGGATGATGATGATTTATAGATGGTTATATGAAACCAATTTCATTACTATAGGTAAATATTTTTATGATTAAACCTTTATAAAATACAGTTCTTTTACAATTTTTTGTCTTTGATACTATAATAAAAAGTTTATGAATCTAATTTTATTCCAGGGGTTATGAAATGATCAATGATTTATGATCATATGGAAAACATATGTATGTTTTCTATTCTGATATAATTTGGACCATACTTATATACCCAAATAAGGAATTAAGTAAATATAGATATCTCATAGGATATTAAGGGAAATAAATGGTTGTGAACATAGTTGTACAAGGGAATATGTCTAATATGATAGTACTGAGTGTCACCCATAAATATTGAAATTATGGTCTAGGGAGTGAATCCAATGCACAATTATAGTTTTGGAAAAGAGACATAACTAAAAAGAAAATGATTTTCTTTGCATAATTTTATTGTTAAAACATATTTTTTATTTCAATGTTATACTTTCATGGAAAATGATATATAATTCCATAATATTTAAATTCTTATTAACTTCTATGGTTTATTCCGTGATTCAAATCATGATCTATGATATGAAGGGTATGATTTTTGGATGTTATGATGATGTTTTCATAACCATGTAATTTTTTGATGTTTAAGTAATCATTTATATCTCCCATGTTTTCCCATATTGAGCATCACAAATCACACTTTATTATGTTTATTTTCCCCATGTTTTGAAAATGGGGTTTACTACTATAATGTCTAAGAAGGGTTATAATTATGACAATCTTAATGGAATATGTTGTTGTTTTCTTATAAAATCATTTTTTATATATCCATGTTTCCAAAGAATATAAATCTATAATATTATAGTGTTTATCATATTGTTATGTATTTAATATTCATATATTATGATGTAATGTATATATTTATTAAAATCATAGGTCACAATAACAATATTAATGAAAACATTCTGAATCTTCTCTATATCAAAAAATAAATTTATTCAATGTTGACTCATTTTCTTCTAAAGAATCTTTTTTTTCTATTTTCATTTAAGTTTCCCTATATTTATACATCGCACAAGATTTGACATCATCAAACTCCCTTGAACATTCAATAATATCAGATTTGATACTAGATGTAAACATTGAAAATGAAATTTTCCCTTCCTATTCCAACATTAATCTAAAAAACATCATGTCCCCTTCTGTGTTGTTTATCCACATAAAAACACTTTTTATTTTTCTTCAGTACACAATTTATTTATCTTTAATTACATTTAAAAAAAATTAATGAATATTTATGTATGTATGTTTAATGATATTGGGTTTTCAAAAATATTAACCTTCACTTGAATGTAATTTCACCTGTATTGAATGACAAAAATGATCGTCATTATTCATTCATGTATATTGATAAATTCATTGAAATTCCTCATTTTCAACTCCATTATTTGTATTTTTATATTTGGAGAATTGGTGGTGGAATCTAAATAAATATATAGAATGTATTGATATATTGTCCTGAAGGCCTTGAAATATCCCAACATGGATCAATAGGAATATATAAGAAGGCTATATGATCTCATGTATCCCTCTATGTACATAAAAGGATATTTATTAGAATTTAGAGTCTATGTTCATATATGGGATATTATACTGATAGTATAATGTTTTTGTAGAAATAATAATAATTAATATGATAAAAAATAATCAGACTAATCATATAAAAATAGAAATATAGAAAACAATTCATTCAAGGGATAATGATCTCCCAATCTAGTTAGCCAATTCAATAAAAAAGAAAAATATCTAATAATTAAACAAAAAGTGTTTCATATATAGTCTATCTTGGTATTATACTGAATTCACACTCCTCTACTCATCCATCCAGTATAAGGTCATTCCTTAATACAAGGTCTCTATTCATTTAATATAGAATAATATTGAAATAATCACATTGGGTGTATGTTTGAGACCTACTAGAAAAAAATCAATAAATTATTAACTTGGTCTCACAATATATATATATATATATATATATATTCTATGACATATTCAATTTCTCAGGTAATCAGAAAATCATACATGTTCCCATTCATCATGACTTGACCATTCCCTCACAATCCTCGGACAAACCTGCTTTATCTCATTATTGACAAGGATCAATGATATATTAAAAATGAACCTCATTTAATGTAAAAATCTCATATAACCCTTTTTGTGACCCTATATTTTCAAAAATTAACATTATATTACATTTTTAGAATACTTAAAACATTGTACACATAGTTACATGAACACTGTACTAGTCTAGTGGATTTGGAAACTTGTAAACATCCACACTAGTACATAAATGAGCTATATCGTCTCCAAATAGGTTCATATTTAGTAGAACCCTTCTTATACAGATCAAACATAATACATATCTTCAAAACCTGTTGAGGGAAACATAATAATGGCTGAGATAAAATTCTTATCCAAGGTAAATAAGGGAGAAATATAAGAATATTCATGAGCATTAGGGTACGAGAACATGATCATAAAAATAGAATATCAAAATCTGAATATCAAAGATTATATACATAAATCATATCATAAACATTGCTAGTTCATTAAACACGAATCATACGTAAATGAAGAACCTAATCCATGAAAAAATAACATAGGAATAAAAAATGGAATTATAGTACACAAAAAAATATAATAATGATTTCCATAGTAGTCATGGAATTTCTTCCAAGGAAATCTGGGTCAAAAATATCTTTTACTGCACTGGTTTCACACCCCGTTCCGTCCTTTTATTACTGAACAAAGTTCATTCCTTGTTCCAGCCCGGTATTTTTGAACTGATTTTACTCCTTATTCTATCCTAGTATCCCTGTACCGAGTTCATTTCTCATTCCAGCACTGTAGTAGTTCATCGAGTTCATTTCTCAATCCAGAGTTGTCTATCTCATGAGATATTAATATTTAACCAATGCATTGGAGGGAGATATGTATCCTTCCCATCTCATAGTGGAATCCTACACACATGAACCACAAAATTGTAAACTATCATATCTTAACCCATGAAATTAAATGGGATTCGTAAACATATAAATATGTCATAATCATTGGAAAAAGAAACAAATTTCATAACCATTTAATCAAAAGCATAACTCGTGAAAGAGAAATGGATTTCATAGACATATTAATAGTGAAAGAGAAATATGATTCCCAAATACCATGACATTAAGCATAAACCATTCATAGAAAAAATAAGAATAGAATAATTAAATCATTTCATAAAAGATAATGAGTACCATTAACGAATGTAATCTTAGATAGAAAATAATTTTGAAAAATCATTCAATAATTATTCTTTAGGAAAATATCATTCATTCATTGAAAAAGGTATTTGAATACGTATTACAATTTGAAAATCATTTTCGAATAAAATTCCTTGAATTCCTAGAATGAATACTTGAAATCATTATGAAATCCCCTTACATTTAAAACTTATAAAATAGACTTCCAAATATTTTTTTAATAACATTTACTTGAAAAAACATTGAAAAATCGTAAATAAAGAATGAAAATATTTTTAAAAACTTTTTACATGAACCAAATGAAATAATCTTTAAAATATTTCGATAATAATTTCTTTGAAAATTCATTGAAAACATATAACTATGGATTTAAAATAATTGTAAAAATTTACCTTCAAAATGATTAAAAGAAGGCAATTTTTTAAAACAATTATCCTTGAAAATTTATTCTAAAAACATTTTAAAAAAACTCTCCTTTTAAAAATGATATGTAAACTTCAAATAAATGATTGTTGGTAAATCCATACATGCTCTAATAGGTAATAATAATATTATTTTTTCATGGTTAAAGGTTAGAAAAATGTCACATTTGGAAGGAAAAAAAGAATATTCTTCTGAAATTGTTGTTAAAATGAAGAAAGTTAATTTTTTTAATGATCATAAGTGATTAGAAGAATATTCTGGGAAACAATTTTTAGAAAACATGGCACTGAAGAAACATAGATGTTTGACCAAAGAGATTGTAATGTCGTGATTTATTAAAAACACTTTATTAACTATATTATTTTCCAAATAGTAGAAATATGATACCAATACATAATTTTATCATGAATAACATTTGAAGAATAAAATTCATGAATTCTATGGAGAGATGGGTTATAATATTTCATCAAAGGAATCATAAACCTAAAAAATGAGATTGTTTCAATAAAATCCTGTCACTTGGTAACTTAGGATCATAATTTCTATGCACGAAAAGAAAATTAAATTAATCATAAAATATAATTAAAATAATGAGATTGATGATATAACATGTAAAATGGAATTCATATACACCTCGAAGAGAACTTAGGTTCAAAACAAAACATGGGTCATAAAGAAGGAATATCAAGAGATAACCAATTTACTTATTAAATTCCTTTTAAAACCTAAATCACATGAAAAAATGATACTAAAATTAATATTTTAATTCTCATAAATTTATTTATAATAATAATTTAATACATCAATGGGTATTATACACACCACACAAAAGGAATGGGTGGTGAGTAAATATTTTGTCTCAAGGGAATATAAAGTGAGATGAAATTCACAAACCTTGTGTATTAAATGTAATCATAATCATTAAAAAATATTATATAAACATTATAAATATATTATGAATCCATGATGTAAAAATATTATTATTCACATACCCTATATTATTTGATTATTAAGCTATATTACCAGCTTTTTAATAGTTCTTTGTTAAGGTTTCCCTTCAGGTAATTTCAGCTTTGTTTTTCGCATGTGTCATAATTTGTAATATATTTCATCCTTATAATTATATAATTTTTTCCAGAATGTAAACCAAGATTTAAATATAATTTGTTTTCAATATATTTAATATATATGTAAAGTAAATATTCACAGGATATAGAATTTTGAAATGGAATACACCATTAATGGATACAATAAGCCGTACATATGCATGACCGTTGTTTCAATTTTTATTATCGTATTGAAAGACAGAAGGTAAATAAAATTTTTGTATATATAATATTATTAAATTATAATTATAATTTTATATATATCATATAATTTCACTAAAACCATCCTTAATACATTCCATGTGGTGTGTGAATGAACCACAACGCTTTGATGGGGTGGTAGTCCACACATTCATAAACGAATTTATTGTAATTAAACTAAGTGGAATGTAAAAAGATATGGTTCATAAAAGTAATAAATAATATTAAATAAATCATATATATAATATATAACATATTTAAATTGGGTTTATATTATAATGTCCATCGTGAGTGTTGGTAAAAGAAAAATGAACAATCATTGTTTAGCGAGGCAGTAGTTCACTGTACTGGTAAATAATATGTTAGTTATCCATTTGATGGAGGATTGTGTAAGTGTATATTTATCCATTAGTATTATAAAATTATATTATATTGAAGATACGAATTTTTTATACATGAATGTAATAAAGAGAGTGGATGGGTGGAGAATTAAAATTATAGAATGGAGTTTGAGAGAAGACGTTACCACTTAATCGGGTAGCTCCTTTTGTTTGTGCAAAAGGATTCCCTGGATGACTATATGCCCAATGAGAGGATTCGTGGAGTAATGAAGTGTGTTTTGAAGTGTATTGGTATAATCATTTCGTATCCTATGTGTTTTGATATGTATGAAGATGAGGGATAGTTGATGTCCTATTATAGGGATGGGAAATGACACATTTGGAATTTTTGAAAATAAGATAGATGTACACATGTTTTAACAAAACATATCATAAAAAACATACAAAACAAAATCATACATGGTTATTTTCCGAATAAGGTCATGAAAATGGGCGTTTTAAATGTTTGAAGGACATTTTGGGTCTTAAATTTAGGATTAACCAAATATTTCTCTTAATTGTTGAAATTAATTTTAATCACTTTTATTAATATTTTTTTGTCAAAAAATAAGTTTTTATTATTATGAATAATAAATTATTATGATTACTTATATGGTATCCATTTGTTAAGATTATAATTACCTAAGTGGAATAAATTAATTAAATATTAATCCAATATTCACGTCCAAAATTTGTGTTTTTACAGCAAAAACATTTATAATTATGTTATGTATTTATACCAAAATTTAAATTTAAATTGATATCAATGAACCAAATTTTACTAATTAATAAAAAATTATATAATTATAATTTGAAACTAATTTAAAATAAAATTTATCTTTATAAATTAATTAGATGAAAAATAATCATTGAATTACAATAAGTTATTTTTCACAATTAATCCAAAAAATGAAGTGTCTTAGAAAAATCCCAAATGAAGTGTCTCAAAATTTTGGAATATTCATAGGTAGTATGGAACGTCAATTTTCTAGATGTTTGTTTGAAAATACCGATGAAGAACATAAAAAAATCAACACACAATAAAAAAAATTAACAAAATTAATATTATATGAGACTCATCCCTAAAAAAGAAATAATTATATTCAAGAGAACCATCCACATAGAGATGTGATGTGTTATGAAATTTTAATTATGGAGATATTACACCACAATATTAAGTATTTTCATTCATGTTCATAATATCCAAAATTATAAATTCCATCTGAACACTATAGAAATAATTTTTTTTATTTTTATGGACCTAGGTTTCATCCTAGGTATGAATTTTTTTATAAAATTCATTACCAAGATATATGAATTATTGTAACCTCTATTAGAGAGAACATGGAGTATCTATTCAAAATTGTTACTCCTATAATCTAAAATCATCCTATGATTTATTCCTACGATAAAAATATTCTTGAGTCATCATATTCAATACCAAATATATAAAACCTCATGGAGAAAATTATAACTTGGAAGGATTCCCAAGATTATATACATAAATATGATATGGAATCTCTAAGAAATTATTAAAAAATTAAAAAATTAATCAACAAAATCAAATAAAACACATTGCTATTGATTTTAGAGGAGGTAAAAATAAATTCTATATAGTAAGATATTTGTTATCATAATGTAAATTATTAAGGAAGTGTCTAAATTGATTGTTATAAAAGCTCACAAGGAACATAAAATGGAAACTAAAATAGTTCATAATTAATATTTGGTTGTTTTTTCCATTAGAAGAAAGAATTTACAAATTTTTGAATGGTGGATAATGATAAAAAATATTTATTAATTTCACCTTACCCATTAGAAACATAAAGGGAAAAATACACTATATTGATAAAAAGGGATGGAATTAATTAAAGATAAACTTAAAGGCATATCCATTATCTTAATGATTTATAATCCACCAATTAAATGTTGTCCAAAAAATATAAAAGTAAAAAACTAGAAATAATAGTGTTTAATGAGTTTTTTTCATTATTGATTTTAGCAGTACATTCATTCAAAAATTAATATTGATTTACAAATATCATAAATAATTAAAAAACTATTTATAAAATAAATATTATAATTCTTTATATATATTAAACATTACTAAAGAGTTTCTTACTATCCCCAATAAAAAAATTCCACAAAAGAAAATGATCTAGGGATATTTTTCATTTTTTATACACTAGGTAATATTAGTAAAATCAATTTTTTACAAGAACATGGTGAATGTATTAACTGAATACCTTTTCCACTATTCCAACAAATGATATTGTGAGAACAACAAATAACCACTATTTCCATAGAAATAGATAAATTCCCCCTCATGAAACCTATAAATAGGTTAAAATATCATCTTTTGTTTGTTCAAATTTTATTTACACCTACATATTCCCACATCATAAACATGGAGTGTGATAAATAATTACTTAATATCTTAATTATGACATTCCTTGTTATATGAGGAGTTGATATTAATATTATTTGTTGAAATTGGTTTTCATTTTTATGAGAAAACTAACGAATTTTTGGTTTTTAAAATTAAAAAGGATCCTAAAGGTGAAGTGAACATATATAGAGAGGAAATAATTGAACATAACAACTCCATTGATATTCTTATTGATTAATTATTAGAAAAATGGAATATCTATGAAGTAATACTTATAATGAGAAAACATATAGGGATATTAATATATGTGAGGTAAAGGTAAAAATTTTTACCTATATTGATGAATTTAAATAACATTTAGTTTATTTTTGATAAGAAAAAATTAATTACACTATCTTTGAGTTATGAGTGTATTGGTCTATCCACCATTAAAATTAGTGAGGTATAGATATTATAATATTTTATTTTTTTCTTTGAAAGACACATTTAAGGCATTTGGTCACTGGGGCCTTAGATTCAACCTTATTATAATGAAGCACCACATTTTAATCTTACCCACAATCCATCTCATTTAAAATATTCAATTTTTTTATGAACCCTACATTATATAATCATTTAATTTGTGCTTTTAGATAATAAAGTGGAAATGAAATTGAGGGTATTAATAATAATAAAAACATATCACTTGTTAGACTTTTTATGATATCAATGGGATCAAAATTTAATATTGATTCTATAAATTTATTATGGTTTGTTATCATAATTTTAGGGTAGATGGCCAAGAGGATCAATCCTAACAAGAAATATGATTCCAAAGAGGAGTTAATTAAATTTTTACCATTTTCACTTATATTTCATATCTCAAAAACGTTTGGTTCAATATGGTATATGTTATCCATAATAAGGGTGGGGTTATATTAATCACTAATGACAATAATGAACAAATACAGACTAGTATAATAAAAATATTCAGCAATCGTAGTCACATCAAGAAATTTAATTTTGATACCAGAAAAGATCATTTTACAATTCCTTTATTAAATCAAATTTTAGAGATGTTGTCTGGAAATAATTTTTTCTACATTATTTATTTGTATTTACCATTAAAAGAGATTCTAATATCCCATAGAGACATGCAATAGACCACATTTACTTGTCCTTATGGATAATTAAATATCATCATGTACCCATTATCACATGTGTTTCTATGACACCATTAAACATTGCATGGAGACCATTATAACCTAATTTTCATTGTATTATTAAGGTCTTACAAATGATTTCTCCTCACATGGAAACTATTTTTATATCTATTTATAGAATCTAAAATTATTCACAGGAAGAAGTTGAGAGACCAACATTGCGCTCAATTTGTTAAATTGTTATCTTATGGTCACTGAAGGGACAATACATAATGTCTCTTAGAGGGAAAATTAGGTTGTCAACTATAAAATTGGGATAATTCCAAAACTATATCCTATAGGAAATGTTTAAGGACATAGAGGATTCTAAGATCATTTCAATTTAAAATGGAGGGTTATAAAATAATTTTTAAAAGAAACAGAGCATATTTTTTAATTTCTTGATATGGATACAACATTTATTTTATATGTCAATTAATGAGAATAATTTTCTCATATTAAATAGAGAAAAAATTCTTTACAAATCATAACATACCCTAATTGAATGTTCCCATTTGATATAACACATGGTGATAGTGATGTAATTGTGGGGGAAGACATAAGTTAAAAGTAAATGGATAATATTGAATGTGTTGTATGGAGATTTTATGTTTTAGATAATTATTAGAGGGATTAAAAGCATTCTAAAATGTAAATTTTAGATGTTGTTTTATGTGTTGAAAATTTTGGTAACTCAATGATAAATTTAGATGTAATTTTATGTATTGACATTTAAGTAGTAAATTATGTGTGGTCTATGAAAGCAATTGAGACAACACTGACTAGATGGATACTAATATTGTAATAATTTTACCACAACATTACTAAAAAACGTGTGGATAAAAGTGTAAAAATTAATCAATTTTGTAAGTAATATGGCACTGAAAAAATAAATTAAGATATATTAACCCATCATTATTAAATGAAAAACAATATGTTGTTATTAATTTTTTATACAATTGGTCATCTCATTTTACTAATTTCCAACAAACATAATTTAATCCCTTGTGTCTAGTAAAAGTATAGTATAAGAAGCCTATTTTAGAAGATAAATATTTATTTTTGTGTGATCTATTAAAATTTATTGAGTTTACTGACGGTATTGAATGAAGATGTTCTTCTTAGGATGATATATTACTAATTACTGAGTGTCTTTACTCATTACCATTTGGTGGACACCATGTGGGAGAGAAGAAAAGTTATATTATCTTACAAGATAGAATATATTGGAAAAATATTTTTATGGATTTCATAAGTCTCATGGTAGGTTTTGATAAGTGAAAAATGTTATGCATTGTAGATAAAAAGTAAGTGACATAAAAAATGTGATCCTGGAGTTTAATTTTTTTTTTCAATTTAGTGTTACGATTTTATCTAGACATTAATATCATATCATTGGAATGTGAAAAATATTATAGCTCTGGAATATGTTTCTATGATGGTTGTGGTTGTGGAAAATCATAATATTTTGGATTATAGTGTTTTGAAGTTCAATAATAAAAAAATCATTTCTATTTTTTAGTGGTTATATGTTTCATTAAAAATAATAAAATATATTTAAATAACATTAAATTCATGATATTTTCAAAAAAATTATTCTATATTTCAATTTATAAATTATAATCACCAAAAACCATGTGGATGAGCTGAGGCCTCATATAAAGCTATTTAAGAAATTACATGGAAAGCTATTTGTAGCTGTTGAACAAAATGTTACATAATATTGGATGTGGCCTAGTGGGACTACAAAACAACTTTAAAAATTCGTATTGTATTGTCTAATTATAGAGTGTTTTTAGTTAAATCATTCCATTTGACTATATAATATCATCAAAAATTCATTTAATCCTATTAATGCTTTCAATTTTTTACTACGTGATTATGGGTGAGAGGAAACTACAAGAGTTAGGTGAACATGAAGAAATATGAATAGAGTTTTTTCTAAAATGAGATAGTCTATTAAGTGTGATAAAAATCTTAATGATCAGATCATAAAATATAAGAGAATTAATGATGAGTAAAATGAGTTAATTTTCAATTATATAATTTCACACTATGAGTAATATAACATAAATGTTTCATTAATTTAATTTTTTATAATATAACTCATAAATTGTTCAAAACTGAATGAAACAAAGGTTTTGTAGTATTAAAAACCCTACATGATAAGAAAAATTATTTTATTTTTTTGATCATTCATCCATATTTGATGAACACATGAATCCATTCTAAATTATACTAAAGTTAAATTGATATTCATTAACAAATAAATAAAAATATAAGAAATGAGTGAGAAAAAATTATTTTGAAGGGAAAAATAATCACCATTCTATCATAGTTTAGATTATAAATATGAGAGAAAACATGAACCGTGGATAAATAACTTTTTAAAAAGAACATGGTTCAATAAGATTTTTCTATATATAATTATATAAAGGCACGCAATCTCAAAATAATTACTTAAATCATCAAACAAGTATTCATATAAAATATATATTAAACATGTTTCATCAAGAATAACAAAAAATTATTACATAAGATTTTAGATTAAGAATAACCATGCGTATTCATAATACTGTGAATATAGAAAACCTCATCGAGTTCACAAATATTCTAGTGAACGTAGATAAACTACATCATTTTCATTCTGAATTTTTTTAAATAATATACCCTACAATGTGTTAATTCATAATCTTTTAGATATTTATAATCTGTCATTTCAATTATAAATCTTGTGTCTATAGCTAATACACAATGTTTTTATTTTGATAAATGTTACCTTCTGATGTTTAAAACCTTAACCAATGAATTTTAGCGAGATATTAGAACAGACCCATCAAAATCCATATTTTTTTGTACTATAATACATAAATAATTAAAAATACCAAAAAATAATATTGGAAATAAAATGGGAATGTTTAATTCCATTATAATGTGCCCATGGAAGTAATGATTTCACAAAACTTATATATAATATCATCAAAATTTACCAGAAGAATATAAATGGTTGATATTGAATAAAATTTTACCAAAAAAATATAATTCCTAAAATAATTTATAGGTCCGTTGAATAAAAATAATTTATATGGGAATTTATCAGTTAGATATAAATACAGAAATAGTGGTGAAATCAGGAAAAGATTATAGAATGTACATTTATCTTTTATGTAAAAGAAGAAGATAAGATCACCAGGAAAAGTAAAATTTTAAAAGGTGAATTGAAATATTTCTTTAAATTATTAAATTTTAATAAAATTTGTGTCCGAAAGTGTAACCTTGAAAAAAATGTTTCATAATGGTGAAGTTAAATTTTTGGGAAACATTTACATTTAAAAATAATCATCAATAATTTTTCCTCAATGTTGTAGAGTTGATTCAAAAAGAAAAGTGATTTTTTAAAACATTTTCTTTTAAAATTAATATACAATAAGAGATATTTGAAAATACATAATTTTTATTAAAACTTATATTTAATTGAACCTAAATCATTTGATTTCAAATGTATGGAATCCATTTTAACATTTTGATGTATCCATTATTGAGAACCCTCATCATAAAAGAGTAACCCAATGATTATTTTTAAAATTACAGAAGACAAATATGAATTAATAATGATCTAAAAAAATTTATTTCCAAATATAATGTATAACAATTTGGGGAAATGTAAATATAGATAATTAGGGGATACAATCATTTACGAGGAAAAAAATTATTTCTCAATAATGATATACACCTATAGGGAATAAATTCCTTGAGAAAAATTACTTTTAAATGGAATAAAAATTTATATAGGATCGTAATATATATTGAAATATAATCATATGCTGGGTATAATCATTCCACAAAGAAGGAAGTTCAAAAAGAGGTATTTTAACGTAATAAATGGAATTGAGTAAATAAAAATCCTTATGATCTATATATCCTTTGAAACAATATTCATTTAAATAAGGACTATTATATTTCTATTAAAATACTAAAAAATAAATTAATATTATATACTAAATTAATTATTAATTAATCACACCATATCAATAATGAAATGGTTTATAAGAAAAAAAAACTTCTCAATTAATTAAATTTTGGAAATGAAACACTTACCTTGAATTCCTTATTAGTTGATCCAAAAATAGCCACATTTAAAAAAATATAACCATATTAAAAAACTATTTTAGAATATTAATTAGGTTAATAATGTTATATAATTTTAATTTACAATTAATCCATGTAACTATATTAGTTAGTTTTTCTATTTTCCTATATCATATGTGAGTAGTCTTAATCGTTTTCCACATGTTTCATATTAGTTGTCATGTTTCCCATTATTCCCCAAAATTTCCTTATTATTAGATCATAAAAGGTACTGTATTTTATATTTTATGAATCGTTATAAAATCATTACTTCAATATATGAGTGTTTTATTAACGATTCTTATAGATCAAATTAGTGACTTGCATGTTTCAATGATTTTTATCAAGTGAACAGTGGTGTAATTTATGAGTGAAAAGATTATATTTCGAAATCCATACAAAAAACACTGTGTTTAGTTAATAATATCAAATATAATATTTAAAATTACATATATTATTGATATTTATGGAATTTTTCATGTAGGTGGTCAAAATTACACTATAAGAACATACTACATTTTATGTTTGAGTATAGTCATAGAAGATATTTTGTTCTTATAATATAATTATGAAAAAATTATAATTGAATTATTTAGATGATATTATAATTATTATTCATAATTATATATTGATATGTAATAATGGTAAATAAAAAATAGTTATCTTTTATATTTAAGTCTAATTTCTTCTTGGTATGTTTCTTCTAGGAGGTTAGTTTTATGATGATAGCTTATTGATAATATTTACTATAAAATAGATAAATTAAATTTACATAATGTAAAAAATGAATTAAATAACAAATATATATATATATATTCTCTAATAAAATTTCTAAAACTATCCATAAAGGGAGATGATTAGAAAAAAAATGTGTCGTTCATGAAGGTTGTAGTCCACACACAAGCATGAGAAACGTTTCCATTATTTTCATTTTATTAGAAGTGGTATTGATAATGGTTATAACATAAATATAATAAAATTTATGTATATTATTTATAATGATTTTATTATAAAAATGTAGTTATAAATGTTTTGGAGGACTGTTGAAGTTAAATAGAAACATGGAAGTATCATGGTATACAATCATTATATTGGGAAATTCGATCTCCCATTAAAGTATATTTTGATAATTAATTACATGAGGATTTTTTTATGATTCTAGGTGATTCCAAAATTGTATTGGGTATCTAGAATAAGTATACTCGGTAGTTTTCAATGAAGATTATATCTATTGGTGCGACTTGATGTCGGCTGATGTAAGATCATTATATAGGTGGAAAAGAGGGGAAAACATTTTAAAATAAGGATGGGTAAAGGATAAGAATGTAATTCATTGATATTTAGGTGAGTTTGTTGATCTAATGTTAATGATACATGTCATTATGAAATTTTTACCGTATAATGGTAAACTATATGTTCAATCTGTGAAATTGGTTTAGCAAACTTCCAGCCACATTATATTACACAATTTGACACTTATTTGTCATGATTAAAATTTAACCATTGTAATTATTTTATCACTTAATATACTGGGTATTTTTTTTCCAAATTTCACTATGATGAATCTGAATTTCCATTCCATTTATTCCAATTCAATTTAATGTATGTTAAAATTATAATCTAAATTAAAACATTTAATATGTCGAAAATTTTTATTTTTGTAAAATAATCAATTTCTATCAATTAGTTTTCATATATTAGTTAACATTGAT
The DNA here is from genome assembly GCA_963277665.1 of Viscum album. NCBI lineage: Eukaryota > Viridiplantae > Streptophyta > Magnoliopsida > Santalales > Viscaceae > Viscum > Viscum album. Next base: position 1,722,101,554 of record OY728141.1, read on the forward strand.
TACCAATTAAATTATTGTTAATTTATTTATATATAACATTGATCATTATATTTTTTAAAGTTTTTAATATTGAATAATTTAATTTAAAATAAATATAAAAATAATAATATCATTTTACGATAAAATAAATGATTTACCATGGGGAAAAATATTTATCTAGAAAAATAATATTATGCCAAAGTAAAAAATTTAAGTTATTAAATAATATTAACATTTTTATCTATAAAATTAATATAATTGTTTCAAATAATATTTCAATTGGTTAATATTTTTCATTTAAATAATAACAAACAAAAACAATTTATTAGAAATAATGTATTATTAATATAATAATTTAGTTATTGTATAATTTTTTTGAATTTTATTGTCTTTCATGACATAAATATTTTTATTATAAAAAATTAATATTTAATTGGGTTCAATTTTAATTCAAAACTGAATATCACCATTAAAATGATAAAATATATGAATATTCAAAAAAATACTTTTCAAATTAGAATAATAAGGCACTTACGTTAAAAAATGATGAATATTGGTTTTCTATGTTCAAAATAAAATTTGAAATAAGTTTTATTACATGATAAATAAATAATTATTCTATTAAAAGTTTTTATAAAGCTTTATAAATTACTCATATATTTACAAAATCAAAAAAAAATAATTTTTTTAAAAAATAGTATTTTAATAATTCACATAACATCAATTAATTTAGAAAAAATAAAAATTTTAATTATAGCATAATTTTTATATCCTATATTAAAAATATAATTACTTTTTATAATTTGAAATTAAAAAATTAATAATTTTATATTTTACATGAAAAAAAATATTTTTTTAAGGAAAATTGTTTTTATTAAGAAAATCCCATTTAAGACACTATCAATTCTAAATAGTTTTTTGCCTGAATTTAAAATTTGTTGAAATTATTTTATCTTGTACAAGAAATATTGTTCATATATTTTATTAATTATATTTTTCTAATATGACTTATATAATTGTAGTTTAGTGTTTCATGTGGATAAAGATGTTGAAATTTATGTAAATATAGAAAAAATTATTCTAAAATATTGGGGAGTTACATTCTCCACCATTAAGTAAAATGCTTCATAAATGTTATTAATAACATGTTCTAGCGAAAATATTTAATTTTATTTAAAATATAAATGTGTTTTAAGATACAATTTTTCTAGATATTTAAACCTTACATACATATATAACAAATCTTTTCCATTATAATAGGCGTATCCCAATCATTATGTTTTTTAATCATCATTTGAGAAAAGAAAATTATTTTATTCTGAATCAATACCCAAATAATATAATTTTATATTAATGGATGTTTATAATCATTATGAAAATGATTAATTATAGTAGAATGATACATAATTTGAATTCCTCAATCAAATTAATCTTCCATCTATGTAAAATAGAAAAAAGTAAATTTAAAAATTCATATTAAATTATCTTAATGGAATGATTAATGGTTTTTCTCTGTGAATGCTTCCATAAACATTAAAATGGAATAAATTTTTTTTTCATTGATATCAAATCATGTGGGTTGTGAATTAATGATATTGGATAATGTTCTACATATACTATAGTTCATCGAATCAAAAACCAATGAAATGTTCCCAATATAGAGGGAAATATAACTATACCATAATTATCAAATTCCTTATTATTATATTTGTAGAGAGTAGTTATCTTGTTCCAATAGTTTAGTATGTTTTTTATACCTATAATGCTACTAAAACTTTGGATTGAGGAAGAGAATTTTATAATTATTAAACTCCTTTTAATTAATGTGTTGATGAATGAATGGTATATTTGATGGGATTCTAATACAATAAGTTTTATTAGATGAAACATATTTATATATAATTGAAAATAATGAGATCCATGGCTAATACCTCCTCACATGAATAATTATCTAGTTATATTGGGGCATTCCCCAGGGTGGTTATTCTTACATAATTGACATGTCGGATGTAGAATCATTGATCGTTCATCATAATCACCAATAATTTTTTTGAAACTCAATATTTATTTTATTTGGTTCATATAAAATGTTTTCAAATGGAAATTTTATAAGTTATAACTCAAGATATTTAGGTTTGCAAAAAAACGTGATTTTCCAAACCAGTTTTTTTTAAAAAGTCTAATTATAAAAATCACTTCATTTTTCATCAAAAATTTTTTAACGTGGTTCCATTGGAATTTATTCATTACTAAACCCAAAATAATTTAAAATCATTTATTAGAACAAAAATATATTTATTATAATATAATTAAATGAAAAGGCTAACATAAAAAAGGATTACTCTCCAAAATTATTACATAATCATTATGTTCACCTAAATAATTAATTTTTTTATCTCGGATTCATTATATTGGGTTCCCCCATATCATCTTACCTAATTACAAAACATAATAAATCATTCTCAATGTCATATATAAATAATTTTATTAACCATTGAATATATCCTTGCATGGTATATCCTTGTGTATTGTATTAGGGCCACCCATCATGAAACAAACATTAGATTTATTTAATTATCAACCATCATTTTTGGGGACATTTCCCCTAGGTACATCTGTGGCATAGATTCATAGGCTTTATACTATCCAGAAAATAATGAAATTTCTAGTTGAATAATAAAAACTCAATATTAATAAAACATTGTGATGTAATCATATACATAGACTTATTCTTTATGCTTATCAATAGAGGTTTACCTAATTTTATCTTGACACATTCACTAATATAACTTTAGTATTCCACTAAAATAACTTATACTTAATATGATGCTAAATTTATCTATTCAAGATAATCATTTCTTAAATAATAAGATATTTTAATTATTTAGACAGTAATTATATCATATAGTTTCAAAACCCATGTACTAAATTATTTAGTGTGTTTATAGACTAGCTATATAAGCATCTTATTGTAAAACATGTTTAGACCATACTTTTAATTTGTGTACAACAAGGATCCCTTCATGAATTTTCATATGTTATTATTATCTTCATAACTTGAGGAATGGGAACAAAAGAATGGGGTGATCTCAAATTGTCACAACCCGTCCTCGGGGCCCATGTCGTGATTACCCCAAGCCCGCCTTCCATAGGCAAGGGGCTGGCGACTAGCACCAAAGGCATAAATCCCGATAAAAAGGGAAGGAATTGCCTTTATAAAAGTAAAAAAATACAATAGAGTACATAACTGATGTAATCACTAAGTAAAATTAGTAAAAAATTAAGTGCTGAAAGGTAAATGGGCCAGAATACAAACCCAATTGTGAAGTATAGTACAATTGAAATACTATTACAACAACAGTAATGTAAGCTGCATCTAAATAAAACACGCCCTAGAGAACCCATTAATAGTCTTGTATTTTCAATCTGAGTTACCATTTAGAAGTTATGAATTTTTCAGTAAAATAATTATCACTTAAATATTTTATTTGTGGCCAAAAAATAACTTTTTCTGGTGGCCCACACCGGCCAAAGTTTGTATCTTTTTAAATAAAGAATTTCCTCATGAGTTCAGTGGTGGTATCATATTTTTAATCCGAGCTACCGTTTGTGAGTTATAAGCATTTGAAAAATAAAATAAATTATTTAATTATTTTATTTATGGTTATGCCATTTTTTTACTTTCTCATAGGAGGCTTGTGCCGACTAAAATTAAGTCGCGCCTAGGGTAAACCTGCCATCCTGAGCGCAACGGTGCCCTCAGATATCTGATCTAAGTAACCATTTAAGAGATATTCTACTTTTTCAGTAAAACCGCTTAAGCGCCTTAATTTAAGCTTAACAAATTTCAGAAAATTATTTCGGGCACACCGGGCCTCAGAATCAGGTTCCATCAGAAACTACGGACTTATAAAAATTCCAAAGAATTTAATAAAAAAAATTCCTTGAAATTTACGTGTCTTTACACAAATGTTCAGTAAGTGAAAAACTTAAACAAATAAAAATTCTTATACATTAATATTACATCTTAATTGATGAATATTCATTACATTACATAATATTCAATGATATAATTATTTAGGTATAGTACCTTTGGAAGGATGTACACAAAAAATTGGTCCATAGTTGAAATACATCATCTCCCACTACATATATCATAATTAAAACCCTTAATAGACATAATATGAATAATAAATTTCATCACAACTTGGGGAAGGATAACAAAAGAAAGGGTTAGATCAGATGATCAGTTAGGGATAACAAGGGAGATATCATCAAATCATTAGCATAAGGGTATGATAAAATAAAAATACCATTTCAAACCATATCCAGCATATCTATGATCATAAACATGAGTCGTGGAAAAAATATAGGAAATTAAAAAAAATTATAATGGAATCAATGAACCAGAACCATGATAATATAACATATGAATAAGGCATATATTTAGGGAATACAAATAATGTAATTATATTGTGAAAATGTATAAATATAATTTTTTCACTAATTATGTTAAGGACATGGAATTAGGACATTATATAAACATATAGAAATATAACTATTACCACATATAACCTTATGAACATTAAATTTAGGTTGATGGATTATATTGTGAACAAGTAATCAAGATCATGTATAACAATATGATCATGTAATCAGGTTCAAAAATATCATATTTATTAATGATTTTTCCTTCTTTACACAATTAATTAGAGGTAGATATTAGTCTGACTCATCTATAGTTATAATGTCACCACATTCCATGGTTATAACACAACCAAAATCACAGAATAAAAATTATATATAAATGTTCCAAAATATCATAAATCATTTATAATACCATAATAAATGAAATTTAATGGTCTTGTTAATACATTTATCATTTCAAAACCGAGGAAAATAAATGATTTCACAAAACATTTCTCCATAGAATAACACATAACAAAATGGAATTCGTAAAAATCAATCCATCATAAACAAAGATGATACATAGAAATAATAAGAAATGTTTTATTTCATCATATCCCAGTAATGTTGAAACAACCTCATAGGATGTCATATTAGATGAGAAATAATACTGAATGATCACAAAGAATTTTTTTTGGGAAATAGCCTTTCCCCATAGAGAATCACTTTTTAAGGAAAAAAAACTTAAAATTTTTTTTTATTGAAAATAACCATAAAATATTATAATTTATTGTTAGTTTTATTTAGTGGCCATGATGGTGGGAAATTCCATACATATTAAAACTGTGGTTCCAATCATGTATTCAATAAAAGATAAATGAGACTATTTTGGAAACTAACATAATGATTCCCTTTAAAGATTTTTTTAATGTAATTTTTTAAAAAATATCATTAATAAATATTTTTTATAATGATTAAAAATTTTCATAAAAATTATTTAGAAAGCATGGATTTTAAAGGAATTTTTTTTCAAATCAAGAGATAAATAAAGTCCATTTTTATTTAAAAAATTCATTTTATATCTTTATTATATTAATAGAATAAGATGAAGTGAAGAAATTATTCTAATGAAATAACCATAGTAGAATATTATTCAGGAGTTTATTGAGATATGTACTATAACATTAAATCATTGGATGAAAAAACAAAATCAATCGTGATAAACAGTGAGATTGTATCATAAAACACCTACCATCTAGTTAACATTGAACTATAAGCAACATGAAATAAAAAATCAAATTAATCTTAAAATATAATTAGAATAAATAAATTCATGATATTAAATGGAAAAAGGTAGGTATATACCCCTCATGAAACAATATAGGTGTGTAGTATGTCATATTTTTCCAAGAAGTCAATATGATATACATATCCCTTACTACTTTGGTAAATATTGAATAGTAATCAACCTAAAAGTGTTATCCTAAAATGGATATAAAAATACACATTTTTTAGGAATGTAATCATTAAATACATTTATGGTATTTATATTAACCACATAAAATAAACATGTTTTTAATATATAAACCTTATCATAGATGTAAGCAGTGAGACATAAACCCCTTACATTATGTCTCGAAATCCTTTGTATGTGTTTTGAAAATATATATAACAAATATAAGTTTGTTATAAATATTTTATAGAAAAATAATTGTATATATATATATATAAAACCATATATTATTTACTTGTGAAATATTATTACACATTTATTAACAATTCTATGTAAAAATCATGTTTTATGTAATAACTAATTTTTAGTATGTTTTGAATATCTATTTTATGTACTCTTAAATTGATAATTCTTTCAAAATTTACATATTTTTGAACATGATATAAATATTATATATATATATATGAATATATTTTAATCCTTAAATTTTTGACATTGAAAATAAAATACATCATTCTTGGAGACGGTAGTGCACTTATATGTTGGAAAGCAATTTCCATTATCTCGATGGATGAAATGGGAGAAATTTTAATAATATATTACACTTATATAATAATTTTATTTTGATATATAACACATATAGTAATTAAAATTTTCCTAATTACCTTCCATGATATTATTTATTGAAAAATGAATCGCATCTCTTCACGAGGTGGTATTTTGTCATACACACGAATGATATTATCGTATACCCCATGGAATGGAAGTTAAGAAGGTTTATGTGTTATGAAATTTTCAAATATAAAATTATGTAAAAAATTTCATATGTATTCATTTAATCATTAATTATTACTATCCAGGTAAAAGTGAAATTAAAAACAAATCACATTAGTTCGCATGGTAGTATTCCACAATAGACATGAGTGATGTTAATATTTTTCCAATGGGTTTGAAGGTTAGAAGTTATATCTGCAATTAAAATTAAATAGGTATAACAATATCATAAATTTTACTTATAAAAATTAAATCCCACATAATATATTTTACTTATATGTGGTGATGAAAAATGAAAAACATTAGTTTGTGAAGTGGAAGTCTATAGTACACATGAATGATGATTTCCTAACACATTTGAAAGAAGAGAAGAAGTATTTTGGTTTTTAAATTAAAATAATAACATATCAGTATATATATAATATAATATTAATGTTATATAATCTTGGTCTAATAATAATTTAACTCGGTGGAGGAAGAAACAAATTAAAACGTTCAGTTAGGGATGTTACCTCTTATTCAGAAAAATAATTTCAGTTTTCCCAAAAAGGTTTAATAGGATTGATTTTTGGTAATATATATTCTTATATGGTGACATTAGTGAATTTATAATGTGATTTGGGTTGTAATTGGATAATTCAATGGGGTATGGTTTTGTGAAGAGGTTATGAGAGAGGTGTCCTCCTATAAGTTTGGTGAGCGTCAAACTTTTTTTTTGAAAATATTTAGGTGTTTTTATGGTCTTCTAAAGACAAAACGATCTAAAATGGTTAATTATAGAACGATAGATATTAGTGGGTTTTAATATGGAAATTCAAATGGCTGTTGGAACATTTTTTAAAAAATTTAACCATTATATTTTTAGTTCAATCCCATTGTAAACCAAATTTCACATTAATTGTGGTAATTAATTTTTATTGTCGTTATTATTCATTAGGGTATAAAATTAATTTATCCTTATTAGATAATATAAAATACTAAAAATAAAATTACATAATAAATTTTTACAATTTAAATCAATATTTTTATATATATTTATTTTAAAAATAATCCCACAGATGTGATGAAAAGGAGGTTTTCCAACGAGAATGTTTTTAAAAAGTCTAAAGTTATATTATATAAAAATTCAATAGAAAATTTATTCCAGTGACCTAAATTAGTTTAATAGAAATATAATTGTATTATTTTTACTTTTAAAAACATCTTAAAAAATTAATTTATTTAAAAGAAGTAGTAAAGAAGAAAATTATTAATAAAAAAGGGGTTTTCACTTTTAACTGAAAAATATATCTTTTCAAAAAATTATCCAAAATGAACTTCACGATAATTTTGGTATGTATATATAAAAAATGAGGAATATTTTTTAAAAGAATTATTATAAAATAAGTAAAAATTAGTTATATTATCTTTTCACAAAATTCAATAGATATTTCCTTTCGATAAAATAGTATTTTAAGAATATATAATGAATTTTATAAAAATTAATAATATTTTATCAATGTGTTTTAATTATATAAAACCATTAAACATTATATTTAAAAATTATTTTTTAATAATCATATCACTATTATTAATGTATTGGCAATAATAATATTGATAATATATCATGATTTTTTAAAACTCAATGCCAAATGTAACTCATGATTAACATGGTGTTGTGTGTGACACACAATTTCATAAATATTAAATTTTATTTGAAAAAATTATATTTCACAAAATCGTAGAACTATTACATTATATACCCCATAAATTAAATTCTAACTTGAAATTCATTACTCTAGTACCAACAACTGAATGCACTACTACGTCATTAGATCACTAGGTACTCACATAACTTCCTCAAGCTAGTTGTTTTACAATAAAACATTGACATGGTGAGTGGTATTATTTCGTTGAAATTTCTCTATATGATCCAAAATCTACACAAGATCTTACTAATATGAGAGATCACACTATTGTGTTATAATCTCTATATTTAGTACAAGGTATGGATCATGTATTTACATACTCATGATAGTTACATGGAACAAATCATGAACTTGAGATATGTTTTATAGTTTCTCGAAATGATAGGATACTGTACCAATACGATCATGAAATTTAAAGGGACTGATATACCTAGGGAATATGTTTCAATTCTATCAAAAGAACAAATTTATCCTTTTGATTTTTTTGATAAATTTCCACTTCCTCTCTTAATACAAGAAATATTGATGAATTGTTTATGCATGAAGCACTAATGAATCATAATATCCATAATATAAGGATAATTCATTATTTATGTCTCTAATTATATTCATAACAAGGTTATAGTACACTATCCAATGTGCATAAATCTTCATATAGTGATGTGATACATTAATTCATAAAACCTCATCTATTGTTCAACATAAACCATTTCATAAATAATTAACATTATAACCCTTCCAATTTAAATAAATTATAAAAAAGGTTTCTAAATTTATCAAAAATAACATAAAATAAATCCCCAAAATATCAATAATTATATCTTAAGGGTCACATACTATATATGTGAATACACTGGTTATATATATTCATGAAACATTTTATTATCCAAACTTACCAAAAAACATTAATGAAAACATGAATGCTTTAAGAAATTAATTTTCCCCACATTACATAAAAAAAATCATATATTATTGAATATTTTTTATTAATCAAATAATGTGGTAAAATCCATCAATGATAACTTAAACCACATTTTCAAAATAACATTAATAAGTTTCGTGGTCATCGATACTATATGATTTACATTATTCATATCAATAATCTCATTATCCCAATAACATTGCATAAATATTAGAAAAAAATTAATGGTTATGCTCCATTAATTTTTTGTTTCCATAAAATATATACATTATATTAAATTATTTTTCTAGGTATTCAGTAGGATTCAAAATATTCTAGCCAATCTATAATGAAGAACTTCTATAGAATAATATGAATATATTTGACGATTCATATAACATAATTCATGAATTCGCATTAAAAAACACTTCAATCATTACACTAAATTTTTTAAAAAATAACTATCCTTACTCATCTTATTCATCAATAACTTTTTCTAATATAATGAAAATGATACATTTACTAGCATTCAGTAACCTAAATTTAATCATTCTCATTGTCTTAAACACAAACAATACTATTATAATAACCCCTAAAATTTATATTTCATTATTTAAATATTCTCCATAAAAAATACGACCATTACTTATACCACCATACTAATTATATTCATGTTGCTTCATCCAAGGACATCAATTTTCATAATTCCCATAGATTCATCATTTATAGTATTCCACAATTAATGATTCCTTAGTGGAACCATTATTCTAATTCAATACACTAACCATACATTTCATTTTTTCCTGACAATTACTTTCCTTGTTTCATTCTATTCCACACTCAAAACATGTTCCCATTTCTAAGAGGCATTCCCTTAATTAACTATTCCTACATTCTTGAATTATAAGGATATTAAGTTACATTCCTCCGTGGACTCCACCACTTGATCTCTTAGTGAATTCCATACTTCAATTCATTTTTTTATCTAATAGATAAGTAAGTTGAAAATTTTCAATAATATTTAATGATAACTAATTGGAAATAATCAGAATATTCTTAACTATATTCATAATCTTATTTGTTTTCCCATTAACACATTTTACAACACAATCATTATTAATACATTTCATTCTTATTCATCTGATTGAATCAATCCCAAAATCATAGTGTAAGATCAAATAATAATAGTGGTGGAACATATAATAATTAAAATTCTCTTATAGGATATCAAAATCATGAAAGCTTATTTTAAATTTCAGACACCTTAGGCTTATCCTAGGTAACTATTCAAATCCTTTATGATGGTTCATAATGTGTTTTGGAATTCCCAAAGCATTTCATATGGTAATTTCAAACTATGTGTGAAGCAAGGTCCACTATCATGCACTAGGTGACAATCGATTCTAACTCAATGTGCCCTTATTGGTGTTATTACCCATAGGCACCTCAATTCGATATCCACATCTAGTTATAATATCATGACATGGTTGTTATTTTTTTGAATTCACTCACTCTATTATTTAACAAAATTGTAGTATATTTTTCAATACTTTGCCTCATCATTTTACTTATAATTTTTCTTATACATAAATATATCATTAGAAATATCCATAGGGATCTCACTAATGTTTTATCCTCCTAGATTCAAAATATTAATTAAACATTTATTTGATACCAACAGTAAACATTAAATCTTCTCAAAAATTAATATTACATCATAATAGATGAGTATTAATTATATAACATAAATATCCATGCCATAATGGTTTATCTTTATTGCCATTGTAAACATGAACATATAGAAAACTGGTCCATAGGTGAGCTATGTCATCTCCTACTATTTTCTTTATAGTTATCAAACATGATATACATATCCCAATTAATATCTTTCATCATAGCCTTGGGAAAGGAAACATAACAAATAGTGAGATAAGATTATATATAACGGTAAAAAATTGATATATCAACATATAATAAGCATAAAGGTATATGAAACTCAAAAAGATATTTAGAATCGATACCTTATATATCATAGATCATAAAGAACATTCATATAATAAAACTTTTATGTTCATTATAAATGAATCATAATGAAATCAAAGAAAATTAGATAAGAGAAGACAACATTGGAATATGATGTAGATTTTTGGAATAAACATTATCTTATAATATTGTAAACATGTATAAATAGAAATATATTCCCTTATTACATTAATGAAAATAAATTAGGAGCCCATATAATAGTACTAACATGAAACTAGGTCCACAAATATCCTTATGTACATGAAATTCGGGTCAACACATATCATTATGAATATGTAATTTGGTTCATACATAGCATTGGGGACAAATAATTTTGTTCACATACATCATTTTTTCTCATGATTTATCCATATTTACCGAATTCATCAGAGGGTTATATAGGTCTAACACATCTTGGATATAATGTAACCTCATTAATTAGTTAAAAAACATAATAATATAAAGAAAATCATGAATAAGTGGTCCATATGATAAAAAATAATTCATCATATCCGAACCCATGAAAACAAATTGACTTCATAACATAGTTATCATATATGAACCAATGAAAATTAATGGGTTTCATAAAACATTTCATCATATCTTTACCCATGTAAAAGAAATGAGTCTCACAAAAATTAATTCATCATAAATGTAAACCATCTAAATAATAATAATAATTGTATCCTTGGATCATATCCATATAAAATCGTATGTAATATCAATGGATATCATCTTAGATTAAAAATTATATTGAAAGATCACTTGGAATCTATTTTAGGAAAATAAACATTCCACATTGAAAAAAACATATTTTTTTAAAAAATCTAAAAACATATTAACTAAATTTAAACACTAAATAATATAATGAAATATTTTAAACTTCTAGTGGTCATTATGGATTGAGATTCCATATATATTAAAACAATTATATCATTCATATTTTCAATAAAATTTAAATGGCCCTTATTTGGAAATGAGAAAATGCTTCAATTAATAAATTTATTAAAAAGTAAAAATGTTAAAATAATTATATAATTTATCCTTTTTATGATGTTCAAATAATTTTTAAAAACATTTTTAGAAAGTAATTTTATGTAATAAAAAGGTGTTTTCGACCATTGAGAGAAATAAAGATTATTTTTATAAAAAACATTTTTTTGAAATCTTTTGTATATCAGTAGAGGATAATTTAGGAATACATATATTATCATGAAATAACTTTAGAAGAATAAAATTCCTATGGTTTTTGAGAAATTTATGATAATATTTTATCATTGGAAGCATAAACATTAATAACACTGATAAGTAATGAGATTGTATCATAAAACTCATACCACTTTGTTAACATAAATATGTAATCTCAATTAAAAAAAAATTAAATGTAACGTAAAATATCATGATTTTAAAAAAATCATGGTATTACAATTGAAAATGTGGGTATATACACCCCATAAAATAATATAAGTGTATAAAAGATATTTCTCTCAAGGAATGAAAATTGAAACAAAAATCGATTACAGCTTTGTAAAATTTTAAATAGTAGACACCATAAAAGAAACATAATGATGTGTATATGAAAATAAAAATATTTTTCAGGATACTAATTATGATATTTTATAATTACTATAATATAAAACACATAAAATAAATATTTTTTTAATATCGAATGTGTCTCACAAAAGTAAAAAGTGAGCGGGAAATCCCTTACAATTAATATCGACTTGTTTAATGCCTGATTAAACCTACAATATAATAAATATAAGAATATTATTAATATATTATAGATAAATAAATATATATATCATGTAATATATGATTTAATTATGATATTTTATTTCCATTTTACCAATAATTCCTTATTAATAATAACAATTCTCGTAATAAAAACATTTTTTCGAGAATATTTTTATATGTTATTTTTGGACTAATTATATTGATAATTTCTCCATAGATTATAGAAATTTATTTATTTTATAAAAATATAATAAATTTATTATATATTTATTCATAACAATTAATAAATGACAGATTTATGTAATGAAATATACTGATCATGGAGACGGTATGTCATACGTACGCATGAATACTATTTAAATTTCATTTATGGATACAATAAAATGTATTTAAATAATATGTTAACAATAAATAATTATTTTTATGTCATATATATCACATATATTCATTATATTTAGCCAAATTTCCTTTTATGCAAATAATATGTGAAAAAGTAATCACAACGCTTTGTAAAGTTATAGTCTATTGTATATATGAACAACATTATCACATCCAACACTGTATATAATGTAATAAAGTATTTTTGGTATGATAATTTAAGATTTATAATTATTTTAAATATAAAATATATATTATTTTAATCCATAATTATTACTATCCATGTAAATCACTAATGAAAAACACATCACATTGGTTGGTGATGCGGTAATCTTCCATACACATGTGGGGAATTATTAATTTCACAAAATGTTTGTAAGACACAAGGATAATGTAATATTATACTTATAGATTAATACTAATACAATAGATATCCTATATAAACAATAAATACATAGTTATATTCATCTGTGAGAGGTGGTGATGGAATGTGAATAACATTGGATCCCGAGAATATAGTCCATCACACACGTGAATGATGATTTGATACCCATTTGATAGACTAGGATAACTATTTAGATTAATAAATTTACATAATATAATATAATTATATAGATCATAAAAAGTAAAAAATACAATTAGTTTCTCATAAGAATTGAAGAATATGTAGAATAAATAAAATATCATGCTCGGTTAGGGATATTATATCTTCTTCGGACAACTTTGTTTAGTTTGGAACAAAAAAGATTATTGAGTTGAATTTATTACCAAAATAAGGATTTTAAGACAAGACTATTGAATTAAGGAATTTATTTTTCAAGGTATTTGGTAAACCAATGAGTTTTATAAGTGTTAAGAGGAGAATATATGGGTGGCCTTTTATAAGTAATGTGAGTGCCACATGTAAAATTATTGAAAAGAAAAATATGTGGCTTAATTTTTCACATGAAAAATGTTCAAAATGGGTTATTATAGATACATTGAGTTTATATGGTCTAAATATTTCATGGAAATATAGTTTTGGATATTTTTTGGGTGATTTATGACCATTATCTGTTTATTTTAACCACTTGGTAAACTCAATTTCACCATAAATGTTGTAAATATTTTATTTCTATTTTTACTATTTATTGTAGTAAAAAATTATGTTAAACTAGTTATTTAATATAAATTATCATGAATTCAAAAAATTTACACATTTTTCCGAACTCCATTAACATATTTGAAAATTTTTCATTTTTATTTAATCAGGTAGATGCGACGAAAAAGAAAATTTTCAAAGGGAAATGTTTCAAAAGTAATAAAAGATTTTATATCCAATATAAATATAAAACTAATTAAAATGACCTAAATTTGATTAATAGATACATAATTGGAATAATTTTTATTCTAAATCCATCCTAATACAATTTCAATTTTATAAAATTTTGTAAATTAAAAGATAACTCAGAATATAAACTAATATTTTTCATTGTTAATTAAAATATTTTGTTTTTAGTAAACTACCAAAAATTAAATCCAATATAATTTTGACATGTAAAAAAAATTAATTTTATTTCTAAAATAAATTTTCTAAAAATTTTTAATAGATATTTTATTTTTATTTATCAAAATGAAAAAAATATTTGTTTTGAGAAAATAATTTTTTTGAAACATATAAATATGTTTATAAAAAGTAAGTATTTTTTATCAATATGTTTTATTTATATAAAAACATTAAACTTAATATTTATAATTGTTTATTAATCTCCATATTTCTAATTTTAAAACATAGGATATAATAATATTTTTTTATTTATTATGGTTTATTGAAAATCAGTGACCTTTGTAAGTGAATATTAATTCAGTGATGCATGTAAAAGGAAAATAAAAATGGATAAATTTATTTAGAAGAATATTTTACTAAAGATTAGTTTGTTTAAAAAATTATCAACAAGTAATCCTTCATAATATTATAATCATGACAAAAAAATGAATAAGGGAAAAATAATTTTTTAAAAAGAACATAGAATAAAAAGATTTAGCTATAAGTCCTCATGGAAGGGAATGATATTCCATATGAACATCATATAACATGGAAAAAATGTGTGGAAAAATGATAATATAAATATGTTCCATGGAGAATTTCATAATCATAGAACACTGAGTTATGGAATAGGTTCAAGAATAATTATCAACAAAATTTTGATCATAGATAACCACATTGAGTTCATGATCATTATTGTGAAGATGGAAAATCACCATAATGTCCATGTTTAGTATTGTGAGTCTCTTTTGTTTTCGTTATGATCTCACATAATACTTTTTCCATTAAATGAAAAAAATAACAACATTTCCAAATATTATCACCAAATTATTCCTCATGGATGAAAATAGTTGAAATCGAAAACTCAATCAAATAAAAAATAGATCTAACGAGAACATTTATTTTGTAATTTATAAAAAATAAAATCTAAAGAAAAATATCATTTTTAGATAAATATTTAAATTGTATTTATATAATAAATTTTTTCTTAAAGGGGTTTTTCCATTCATTTAAATTAAAGAGTAACAATCACCATGAGAAGTCATTATTGAAAAGGTCACCTGATTTTTTTGAAAATGATATAGTTTGTTTAAATAGGATCTAAAAATATTGTATATCTGAAAAATAAAAATTTTGTTCATTAAAGATATTTTTAAACAATTTAAAATGATTATATTTAAAAATAATATTCTACAATAGATCATTAAAAACAGTTTTTAAATTATACAGTAAAATAATTCAGCAAAATTACATTTAAAATGAATATAATATTATAAAAATTATATAATACATAATGTTAATGAAAATATAAAGTGGAGAGTATGGTAAAATAATTGATTAATAATGTGTGGAAAAACTATTGAATAGTTTTAAATAATAATATCAAAAACCCACATCGATAAATAAAAACAAAAATAATACATTTTTAAAGATGACATATAAAAATTGAAGGTCAAATGAGATAAAAGAAATTTTTATTTCCATATATATTCTAGAAAATTGGTGACAATGATGTGAAATATAGAAATGGAGGGGATACCATCTATATTGATGATGAAAATTATTTTCATCAATGATATACCTTTTATGGGGAAGAAATTAATTAAGGTAAAATATTTTTATTTATATGGTATATTTCACGAAATATGAATAGTAAATAATATGAAAAAGAATATTAGAATGGAATAAGTCAATATTAGAATAATTAAGTTGATGAAGTGTCATTTAAACCCAACTAATGATGTAAAGATAAAAAATATGAACCTGGTATCATTAGAATCAAAATACATTTAATAAAATAAACTGATGTGGTTGTTCAAACAGTATACAAATATGAATATGGTATAATAAATGAATATGATAGTAATAATAAAATATCAATGATTTAATATTGTATAATTTGAAATATTTCTCATGGATTTGATACATAAAACCATTACTTGGAAGTCATGTATAGTAGATTGTATTCTAAACTCAAATATGAAAAACATATCCATATTAATGTACTATTTTTCAACCATATTCTTGTCTATACCGTTTTAGAATCCTAATTTTCAAATACTATATATATTTATATTAATTTTTTTATAACTGTTTTTTAAAATCTGGTGTAGTCAATATTGATTTTTCTAAACTGGTTTTGTAAAAGAGGTGTTTCCCCCCAATATTTTCCAAATTTTCATTTTTTTGGAGATTATACAAGGTACTCAAATTAATAATTCATGAGAGATTAAAAAATTTATAATTTCATTATATGAGTGTTTTATTTATAGTTCATATAGTTAAAATTTGTGATGATCATGATTCGGCGACTATTAAAAAATCAATGGTAGCGAAATTATAAATTTTTTAAATGTAAATAAAACCAAACCGAAATAAAAACAAAATCAGTACTTAATTATTATTATTCATTATTGCATTACCAATTATACACATGATATAAATTTAGAGAATTTTTAATACTGGTGGTCAAATATACCCAATAAAAACCTACTACAATTTAGGTATGAGTATAGATATGGAAGAAATTTTTTTAACGATGTAAGATATTAATATAGGTTTTAATATAATTAAATAAAAAATTATCTATATCTTTCTTCACAAGAAATATCTAACTAAAATGATCTGAGTAATATAATTGGAATATTAACAAGATAGATTTATTAATAATAAAAACCTCACATAAATAAAAGTATAGTAATCATAAAAAAATCATGAATTAATCGGATAAAAAAATTAATGATAATAGAAAATATTAAATTAAATTAAATAATATATTATCTTTATTTAATTTATATATTGATATAAAATAATATTTTGAACACGTGATGTTTTAAAATGAAACATTTCAATAAATAAAAATTTTCATTATATTTTTACGCTAAATTAAAAAAATATTAAATTTTATATTCATAAATACATTAAAAATATCTTCATTTTTATATTATAATTATAATATTGTATAATATCAATTTATCTTTTTCTTTCTGAAATAATTAGTATTATGGTCTATAGTGAAAATACAAATTTTGTAAAAACTATTAGTTTTATGAAAATATCATAATAAATGGATAAAAATAATATGGTTTAAAACATTTTTGTAAAAAATATATACAATTATAAATTATTATAATTTTTAAAAATCCATGTATATCATCTTGGAAATATAAGTAATATTTTATTCTAAAATTTTCTTTTTTGTAATGAATAAGAATTACAGTTTATCAATTATAGAAATTATTTCATTTAATATGAATATCATATTTTATATCCAAACTATTATACTATATAATAAGGTGAATAAATTTTTTTTGGAATTAAATTATGATTAATATGATAAATGTTTATGACCAAGATAATGATACATGTTTAATACTAAACAAATTTTTTTCATAATACTGTTCGAATTTTTATCTATTATTGAAAATTAAAATATTTAAATTATGATTCTAATAATATTTTGTAATATATATATATATATACTATATTTACACATGTATAATTATTAAGAAATGATAAATAATGTTAAGAGCACATAACTGATAAAACCAATTTTTTATACAAAAAAATTTCTTTTGATATAGAAGTTGTTTGAATTTAAAATATTATATTTTTAATTTAAAATTTTAATTAGACTAAATTGATTATATTTAAATTTTCAAATCAACCAAATTATGTAATAAAATTAATTTTTCAGATTAATTAAAACACAAATTACTTTGTTCTAAACTAGTTACCTAGGGGATACATTTTTTAAAAGTAAAACCATAGGACTAATGAATTCAAATGTTTTTTAAAGACTTGTATATATGAATTTTTAAGGTCCAAATCATCCCTAAATTACTCCAAAATTTATTATTTCATATTTATACAGACATTGAATCTTGAACAGTGTAATGATATTATTAAAAATAAAAGGGGGTTCTCAAAATGTCTATTTTCATCACATATAAATGATTAAACCTGAACACCTCCAAGAAAAATCCATTTCTAAGAATTACTTTATGAAACAATAAAATTTTTAGCCTCCTAAAATTAGTTCACATTTAAATTATCATCCGGAAATACTATTTATCCTATGTCCTTCATTTACTAGGATACATTCAAGATAATCTTCAAAGTCCTAATATGGGTTCCATGTAATCCTTATAGTTTCCCTTTTAATCTTACACTTACAAACCTATAGCTACCCTCATAATAGGATAAATTTAGTATAATTATTTTCCTATAATTTTATTCTTTTATTTTAACAACCATTATTATTTAATTTTCATCTAATTTTTAAAATTAATGGATGTAAACTATAAATTTTGTGATCTACTTCATCCTCAATGTAATGGTTTCTATTATTTCACATTAATATAACAACCTTTTTTTAAACACTTAATAAATTAACCAAAATCCAAATGATGTCCAAATAATATAATTATTATATTATTATAATTATATTATGCACTTCTATTACCATACTCACCCATCAATATATAGAATGTTCAAATTTGGTATGACTTTACTATATACATGAACAATGTGGTAAAAATATATCATGGAAAACTAAGAATATAAAAAACAAGAAATAATATTTTAAAATTAAAATCATTACTTTTTATATGTATTAGATGATTATATTATGTATTAATATTATTATTTACATATCTTATTTGATTATTGAAATTAATAAAATAATAGAACATTGATTCAATTTTCAGGAAAACATAAGAAAAATTATAAAATAAATAAATAGAATATTATAATAAATAGTTCCTATTTAATTGAATATATAAGAATATATTTTATCAAATGAAATTATATATTATTAATTTTATTATTTGAGGTGATAGAATAGAGTACAAATTAATCTAAAAATGGTAAGGGATTCTTGTCTAAATTTTTTACCCTTTTGATATATTTTATATTATGCATCATATTTTAATTAGAATAGGGTTTCTACTAAACCATTAATATTATTTAATCAAAATTTAAAAATTTCACTAAATTCAGTTTTCATTTCAATGTTCTTTCCCTCATGTGGGCAAGAATAAAAAATTACAAAAGTTGTAGATTTTAGTCTAAATATTTACTTATTTGAGATAACTTTATTATGATCCTAATTTCTTTATAGTAGCATGCATACTTCCAATTAGATATATAATATAATAAATGAAAATTATTCATTTTATTTTGACATCATCAATATATCTATCTTTTAATGGGGTTTTATTTATATTTTTCATATGCCATAAGGGTTTTAATCTTTAATTAAAGTATATGAGAATTCATTTTTATTCATAAAATAATTAAAATTTTGTCATTTATATACTAAATATGTGATAAATTATATCACATATTACCATTTATTCATGTTAATTTATGTTCTTTTTTAATATATCTCCTTCATAAGGATTTGATTTAAATATTCCAAATGGTGTTAGAGGTTCTTTCCTTCAAATTTGAACAACATGAGAAAGGTTCACATAATACACTATGTTTTATTATCCATGTTGTGACTACATAATTATTTTATTATTTTATTATTATTAACTTATATTTCAAGATATTAAATGTTCTATTTAATTTTCAACCTCTAATGGGGTTTTGATTCAAATGTTACAATTTTTGTAAAGGTCTTTCATGATTCAAATCATTTCTTGGGGTCATAATCACTCCCATATTTATATTATCATTAAATATTGAAAAATTAGGAACTATAACTGTGATATTTAGTAGTTACATCATATTTTATGAGGAAATCATATCTCACATAGATATTATCTTCTATGATGAATATATTGATTAATAAAAATAGTATATTATGAATAATCCACACCCATTTTAATTAAATTTTTATCTATTTCAATAATTTTCAATCCCACATATGTTATTCATTTAAATTGTTAACATATATATGTTTTATCTTATTACAAAATCTTATTTTTTATAAAAATAAATTTAAAAAAATATTTTATTTAATCTTTTTTACTATGTGGGTTTAAAACAAGGTTATTTCAAAATGTCTAAATTTTTTTTCCATTTTTTCGAAATAATATATTTTGCCATTGCCACCAGTTTCTATTTTAATAATCAATATGTATTTTCAAAGCATTATTATTGAATAATAATATTAATGATAAATGTTAAAATTTATTTTCACATCATATTTTAAAATATTTCAATTTCAACTTAACTATTAGTTCTAATTTTCTTCCAAAGATAACATAAATTTCTAAACACAATTTTTTTATTTGGAGGCCATTTTATTTTTTATCATTAAGGAAATATTTTGTTTTTAATTTCTTTTAATTTAATATCTTTTAATTTTTCTTATGAATTAATCTATTGTGGTGATTTAATTTTTGTTCTTAGGTATTTCCATAATTGATGTCAATTTATAAGGCACCAACATGAATTATTATTAAACCCATTTTCATTTACATGGGTCATTTAGGAGGTTTTTAATAAAATACATTATCATTATAATGGGTTTTCAGAATATATTGAACGATTTTTATATTATTTTAGACATATGTATGGGTCATACAAGATGCTGTAGAAACCCAATAACTATACCCTGAAGTATGTGTCTACTATGTTACATTAGAAAGTGATTCAAGAAATCCGATTCCAATGGACTGAATAGTTTATTAGTCTTGGTAAACTAGACACATACATGAAATTAATATTAAATTTTAAGTGATGAAATAAAAAATTTATTTTTTTTGAGAATGACATTATTGACCTTAGTGTATACCTATATGTCAATCACAAAACAGTTCATCGTACCTAAGAGAAATTAAAAAAATTATAAAAGGGTGACATCTGATTATTGGTAAGGGTAAGAATAAAATATACTATATGCTTAAAAATTTTATAATTAATGTGTAAAGTAAAATAACTTCGAAAAATTCTATTTAATATATTACATAAGCATAATGTTTTTGGAATAAATTATTACCATATATTTCCATACGAATAATCACATGATGATGAAAAATAATGATTGATTTTATATATAATCTAATAATCACATGGAATATCAATTTCTGAATTCATAATGATATAATATATAATGATGGTCATTTAGAAAATAATATTGAATCCTTGAGAGAAGACATTTAATATCATCAATACCTTATTCCAAGACATATCCATAAATGGGTAATCTCTTATCCAAAACTAAATCTAGATCATCTAATAAGATCTACCAATGCATAGAGGGTATTTATCAGACCCCACTCATCACTTACAGATTCTAATTCATTCCTGATATGAATGCAATGAAACATAATGCACATAAAAATTAATATTTAAACTAGGATAAAAAATTTAACTACTTTAACCAATTTACAATCTTAATCTTAAAAAATCCATATAAAATTAAATGGAATCAATGAAACATATTCATCGATGATTATGTGTATAAAAAGGGTTTGTTTCATGATAAAATAAAAATACCATAAAAATACCATTATAAATATTCTTGGGAAAAATATACTTTTCATTTTGAAATGAACCTTCTTAAATGAAGCATTCAAAAAATATTTTGAAAAATATTTTATTTAAATTCATCCATTTAAACATAGTATATATTTTTAAAACATTTATTGGCCATAAAGGGAAGAAATTATATACACATTGATTACATGAAAATAATAACTATATTGAATTTTCAATAAAATAAAAATGATCCTTATTTTAAAAAAGACATGGTTATTACGTTTAAAACATTTTGTAAAAAGAAAAAAACAGTAAAAAATAATTTAATAATTAAAATCTAGAAGAGATAAAAACATTTTTGAAACAATTATATAATATATGGTTTTGAAGGAAAAAATATTTCCTAGTGAAGAGATAAATGATGTGGGATCTTATTAAAACATGTTGTCAATAATATTATGTAGAAAAGAGTGAAAAATAGTACTACTATATGAAAAAATTAATTTATAAACAATGGAGTAGAAAATGAATGGTTTTATTATTAAATGATTAAATAATTCCATTCCATGGAAATTCAAATATAAACAATCCGGATTAATATTATATTTTGAAATAATCACTTGTATAGATCATAATATTGTTGTAATAATTAATCAATGAATCATTTATTTGTATCAAATATAAATAAAAATTTAACATATTTAATTAAAAAATATTATAATTAGAATTAATTACACATATAATCATAGAATATTAAAGACATTGAAGATGTAAAATAACCCAATGAAAATAAATTGAAATATGAATGTGTGTACTACTTGGTATCTTTTTTGTAAAATAAAACGAGAAAAAATAAGTTAAAATGATAATTAAAATAACATTAATTATTAAGAAATAATTATATTACATTCATAATTAGTATTTTTTAGTATATAAATTAAATTAGGTTCATAACAGTACAAAATTCCACAATTAATGGAAATTTAGAGGAAATCTGTTACTTTACACTTCTTTTTGGTTTAACATTATATAGACTCCTTTGTATTGGATTTAAACTTTTTGTTAAATTATTATAGAACCAGATTTATATTTATAATATCATATATGATTCTTTTAAAAATTATTATCAACCATTCATCAATAATCATTCATTATTTTCATTATTTGGGTTGCTAATTTCTTTGTTTTGTTAGTCGTGTTTTGTCCAGAATGTTCTAGTTTTTGTGAACAGATTACTATTATTTCATAACCACCATAACAAAAAATAACTAATTATCAAATTTATAAATATATTATACTTTTAAGAATAATATAGAATGATGGTTTAGAAAAATTTAGTATATTTGGACCATGGAGAAGGTAGGTTGTACGTACGAATATGTAATATTTCCATTTTCAATGATCAATATGGAAAGAAGGAATGTGATATTTTATCAACAAATAATGGAAATAATATCATAAATTACATTATATTTATTTTAATATACTTATATATATCATATATGTTTTGATAAAAATATAATCACATCGCTTCGTAAAGGTGGTAGTCCACATGGACACAAACAATGTAATCTTTATTCAGTGAGTGAAAATGTAAAAAATAAAAAGATACATTTTCTTTGATGAATTATAAAAATGTAATTAATATCATAACTATTTCATTTATATCACATATAATAATTAATTGTACAATTGTCACCTTCCATGAAATGATTTAGTGAAATTTGAATGAAAACACTTCACGAGGCGGTAGTCCGCCACACACATGGTCGGTGTTATCATATCCCCAATGAAAGGAAAAAAATAAATGTACATATGATACAATTAATTAATTCATATAATTATATTATTAATATAATATATAAACTTTATATACATATTTATAACAAACCTTGATTAGTGATAATTGAAAAGATAATAATATATATTCGTGAGACGGTTTTCCACCATATAGAGGAATGATAATTTCGTGACTCACATTATGTAAATAGGGTTGGATTTAAGATTTTAAAAATAACAAAAAAAATATTATAATATGGAATATAATATTTTTATATCATCATAGATTAATAATAAAAGAAAAAGGTGTAGGAAGAAATAAAATAAAAATTCTCATTGAATAACATCACCTATACCTCAGGTAACCTCCTTAGGATCTCACCAAAATACATTGAAGGTTGTATTTATCACCAAAATACTGATTATAGGATGAGAGGATGAAATTTGGAATGTTATTTTGGCAGCTCATTGAGGAAATAAAATATTTTTAAAGTGTAAATAAAATAGGATACGTGGTGACCGTTTATTAGTTTGGTGAGTGGCACACTAGTAATTTTTTTATAAGATAACATGTAACCACATTTTTCTCATGAAAAAGTTTAAAAAATATATTATTTTCTATACTTATAAATTTTAGGGTCTATATAATTCAATAAATGATATTTTATATCAGTCTTTAGGTCATTTGAACCATTATATTTTTATTTTAACCCATGGTAAACCCATTTTACCTTAACAATGGTAAATAATTTTTTATATTTTTACTATTAATTATGATAACAAATTTATTTGAACTTATAATATAATATTAATTATTATTATTCTAAATATGTAATCATTTCTTCTAAATTCCGTTCTCAAATGTGGTAAATATTAAATTAAAAATAATCTCATAGAGGTGATAAGAAAGAATGGGTTTTTAGAGAGAAAATGTTAAAGTGTTTGTAATGTGTTTATATCAATATTAAAAAAATGATTCAAATTACATAAATTTTACTAATACATACATAATTTAACTATTTTAAATTTAAAACCAATTTAAACAAAAAAATTATTAATAAATAATTTAAAATAAAATGTTATTTTTCATTAACAATCATTATTTGTTCACTATTAAAAAAAATTATTTATTGGAAAATTATAAAAAATTAACCCTAAGATAATTTTGAAATGTTGAATAGAAAAATGAAAATTATTTATTAAATTAACGTTTCAAAAAGATTCATTTTTTTAAATAATTTTGCAATAAGGTGTCAAAACTGCTTTCTAGAAAATATATTGTTTTACGAGTAACATATGATTTCAAAAAAAGCCATGGTAAAATCAAATTTTATGGAAACAAAAATTATACGAAAAAAGAATTCCAGAAGGGATCATATTGGACACTTCCTTTATCACTAAAGAAAAACAAACAACCAAAGTGGAAAAAGAAAATGAAAAAGAAACACTTAATTTCATGAAATATCCACAATATGGAAAATCATCTTTCTGAATACCAAGAGAAGTCAATCAGACCCAGTGAGAGCGATTTCTCCCAATGTGATATACTACTCATCCACCCCATCCATTATGACACCTTTCTATTCTCCAAGATAAAACCTGTTTACATGTTCTTCCACTATCATCATCACAATCTTCATTAGAAGCATCAAATAAAATTGGAATTATTCTTACCTCTTCTCTAGAAAAAAAGTAACATAAATGTTAAATAGTTTATTGATTAAACAATATATAAATTTTATAAAAATAAATCAAGAAGTGTTATTTTTAAATTTATTGAGGTAAAATATGGTCAAAAATTTTAGAAAAATATTTCCTTTATTTATATTTTTAATTAAATTATTAATAATTAATTATTTATATATACATGTTTAAAGCATATATTTTCCCAATTTAGAAAATTATATTCATATCCACCATTTTAACACTTAGGTGATATTTATTATATAATAAAAGTTAAATAATATGGAAAATTTTCCTTCAACTTAGTGTTGTGTGTATTTCAAGCTAAACTCATTGATATGTCTAATGAAAAATATCAGAATGATTAAATTAATTTGTAAAAAATCCCAGAAATAATGGGGTGATATATTATACCACTTTAAAATGAATTTTTCCTCGAAAATAATCTCTTTCATTATAGTATAATCATTTGAAAATTACTTCATAGAATCCTACATCATAAAAAGAGTCAATAAAAAATCATCTTGAAATCGATTAAGGGATGTGAGCAATTCATTTTTAATAAAACATAAAAGGTTTCAAAATAATAGAACATATCTAGGAAGTGGAATTATATACATAAAAGTGAAATGTAACAACCAAATAGTAATTGAGAGTGATAGAAAACATGGTAAGCATAAAGTTACCGACCCCAAATCCAAAAAACAAAAGATGTGTGAAAAAGGTCATTGATATCATTAAAACTAATGATAAGTAGACAATATTTTATTTCATGATACATTTATGAATGTTGGGTAATTCCATATACATCTAAATTGAGAACATATGAAATTGTTATTTCATGACATATTTTTATATCATATGAATTATTTCATCCTTTTTTGTGCCAAGATCAATTTAGACTCCATCTATTATTGTAAGAGATGAATGTTTTATATCTAAATCACTAAATAATATCTATAAAATAATGATCAGTAAATCTTTTTGTGTCTACTAAAAAGGGGAAAAATTGGTTATCCAATATGGATAACTCTACATATAGAAGAGTAATGTATTAATCTCTAAAACCTCATTTAATGTCACCTTAAACCATTCAATAATTCGTCACCCTTATAAACCCAAAAATTATAAGTTTATATATAATGTCACTAAATATCTCAAAATAAAAATAATATTAATAGACAAAATATCATGAACTATCTATTTATTGTCACAAACCAATCATTTGAATACCTTCTCTATGTATTATCTTAAAACATAATAAAAACTAGAATTACCATTTAAATTTATTGAAAACATACATTTATACTAACAAAATGTATAAATCATAGATTGTATGATATATTCCCTATATCCACAAATGTTGTAAACTCTATCAGTTATAGTATAAACCAATTTTTCAATAAATCATTAATCAGTTCCATGGTAATCAATAATCTACAATTTACTTATTCAGGTATGACACCTCATTTTCCCTACATCATTATCTCAACATCCAGATCATATGAAGGGTTATCCTCCCTTAATAAAAGTATCACATTTCAATTAAATCCCTTTTCTAATCCATCTATACCATTTAATATTTTTTTTTAAATTCTGTAATAAAAAAATTATACTAAACAACCCTTATTTATTTCAATATTCTTATAACTAAATCCTTTAATTCCAATACATTAATACTTCAATAATCCCAATTCCTTATCAAACCATCAATTTTGCATCATCATCATATTATTTAATACATATATCATTTTACATTCCATTCATTGTCTATTAATAATCAATAGAAAATCCATTACACAAATATACTTGTTGACTCTATTCAAAAATGATCCGGTTAGGAAATAGATTTTCATAATTAAAATAATTTTATGATTTAAAACATTAAATAGTTAATGATTCATTATAGGGACCATTATTCTAATCCATTTTTCTAACTAAACATTTTATTTTTCCATTTAAATTACTTTCTATGTGTCTTCATTTTCAATACCAAAAATATCATCTCATTCCTCTGAGACATTCCCCTCAGTGCTTCTTTCGATATTATCAACATATAGGAATCTGAACATTATTTCCTCTAGGGTCTTCATAACCTAAATCATTATAACCTCTATCATTCTTTTCATTGGTGCGTTTGCGATTTTTTTAACATCCAGATACTTAATAAATTTCCATTATAACAGATTAGGTATATTCACAATATCCTTTGATCTCGTTATCATTATATTTGTCCTCTAATAATCAAATTTTTTGTCATTTTCCATTTTAACCCAGTTTATTCTGTTTCCCACCATTGACTTAAATAAAAACTAATTGATTGAGTAATCATAATTATATTATCAAACCACACAATCTAGAGAAAAAATATTTATAGAATGTGTAGATCATTAAACCATATTTTTAATATATGAAACACTCTCTTTTACCAAGTTTATTCAAAGTTATCATATACTTAAATCCATAATAATGGTTTGTGGGGAGTTTGCGAATCTTCAATGAATACCCCACGTGAGTTAAAAACTAGGTGTGCTACAAATCTCGTTATCAATCACCAGGTGATAGTTCATTCTCACACAATGTACAATTTTCAGAGTTATTAACTATACGTACCCCTATTCCAATTTTACATCCACTTGTATTCTCCAGAGAAGGATTTATATTAGGGGAAACCACATTCTATATCCTTTACAAAAATTACAAGGCATTTTCCTATATATTGACTCATCCATAAAATTATCGATAGATACATCCCAAAAATATCTTTAGAAATATACATAGGATCTTAACTAAACAATTATCATTCAATATTTTAATGGTTCCAAAAAACTTTTTTGTGTTACTAACTATAGAGACCTGACCTTAGTAGGCTAGTGCTAGTGTTTACTTTTTTACATTGGTGTAATATATATGCAGTCAAATATTTAAGGAAGTAATATTTTAGAAGTCTTGTAAAACTATATACATACTTGAAATTCACATTACATTTTAAAACATAAAATATGAAAATAATATTCATTGTTAATTCAATTATTCATCATTGTGTATCCAAGATAATCAGTCACAAATGACTTCCTTGAAAAATGGAAAAAATAAAACAAAATAAATGGGTGACATTATTTTCTCAATAAGGGTAATTAAACAATGGAAGGTATGGATAAGAAATGCATAATCAGTATGCCTTGGTATATAATTGAAACACATGCCATTTAATCAATAACCTGAGAATAATTTGGAAAGAAGAAATTATGACCACATAATACCTTATAAATAATCACATTGTCATTATACATTAACATGGATATTCGAACTAATCGAATAATCCAACTGAATATCACTAACTAAAACAATAATTATTGAATGCATAATGATGGTCATCAAAAACATAATGTCAAGGCCTTGTTCCAAGATATATAATATTATTAAGGCCTCTTGGAAATACATCTACATAAATGGGTAAGGCCTCATCCAAAACACAATCTAGTTTTCTCATAATACCTACTGATGAAACAAGGGTCTATATTGGGCGCCACACATCACATAAAAATTACAATGAATTAATCAAATGAATGTGGTGGAATATAATGTTAATTGATATTTTTATGAAAAAATGAATAGACAACATAAATACTTTCGTCAATCAATAAAAATAATCATCAACCATTTAGTGTAAAGTGGGTCATATCAATACAACATTTCCCTAGAAGAGTATTTGTAAAATACGGGATATTTCCATTGATGGATAAAAAAAATTATAAAAATACCATTTAAAAAAATTATAGGGAAAATATCATTTAAAATATAAATTTTATGAAAAAAAATTGATAAAACATTCATTGAAAAAAACATTTTAAACTTATAAAATATGTTTTAAAACATGGAGTCAATATCATGGCATGAAATCATCTACATGTAAATTACATTAAAGTAATGATTACATAAACATTTTAGGTAAAATAGAAATGATATTTTTTTAAGCTGATGTGATTAATCCATTATAAACATATTTGTAAAAACAAAAAATGGGTAAAAATGACATCAATGAATCATTTTCAAAAGTGTTAAAAATAATTAAAAAATGGTTTTGTAAGAAAATGTATATTTATCTCAAGAGATAAATGTAGTGGGATATTATTAAAGATTTATATATATATATATTTATATGAACAAAAGAGAAAAAAATTAACTATTACTTGAAAAAGGTTATAATAGTCAAAGGGGGGAAAACTGAAAGGGTTTATGCATCTGTGATTAAATAATTTTCATGATTGGAAATTCAAGTATAAGAATTATTGATTGAAATTAGACTGTGAAATATCCCCTTGTAATGATGTAAATGTTGAAATTAGAATTTATCAATGAAACTATTATTTATATCAAATGTAAATCCCCATTAAAAAAGTGTAAATAAGACATATGATAATTTCTAATCATTACACAAATAATCATTGTATATCAATGAAAATGAAGAATTATTAAATACGTATCATCTCATTACTCATTTTTAGGTATATATCGATCCTTGTTTTGTTCACCTTTATGTCAGGTCTTGTTTTATATTATTTTGTTTGAAATTTGGAATTTTTTGGAAACTATTTGGGCTATAAATGGTTTGTCCATCGGTTGATAATGTCGTGTGGTTTGGCCTGGCATATCATGCACCCTATTGAGATCCACTAGAAGGCAGAGGAGGATTTTTCCTAACCATGTGGCCCATACAAAATGTAAATCCCTTTAATTATTGGGAATGTGAGGTTAGATCCTGGTTAGTTTAACCAAGTGTCCAAACCATGACCCCAAATGGAGTCCAGTAGGGGTGCACATATATGACACATAGATTTTCTAACTGTGTATAACTCCCAAAAAAATAAGCGTGCATTTTTTAATTCCACTAAAAAATAATGTAAAACTACTAAACCCCTGATTAATATCCATATTTGTCTAATTTGACTCTAACATGATTATTTTTCTCTTAGAGGCTCTGAAGTGGTGAAATTAACTCCTCAAAACCCATTTCATGATAGATCTATGTTGTATTGTAAACCTTCAATATACTTCAAGAAAGTATTTGTTTTCCCATGTTTTTTCTTTTCATATCTATTAAAATACTCCATAGTGTTTTATATATCAGAATTTAATTGATTTATCAAAATTATATGTTTTGGAATTGTTATTACTTGTTTTATCCCAAGATCATAGTCACCTTCATTCTTCATTGGTGAGTCCCATTTCAAGTGTTGATTTCTGGATCATTGAATAATGGTAGGTAGTTCAATAATTCATTTCCCAATGATTTAATCCTTTATTTTCTTGATGAAATTGAAATGAAATTTTTATTGATTTAAAAACATATATTTGTGATGATTTATCATTGATTTTAAATGGGCTAGATATTTTGGAAAACCCCCCCATTTCAATGAAATTGAAATTGGTGTGTGAATTTATGAAAACGTTTGTCTTGATTGGGAAAATATTTTTTATGAAATGACTTAATTTTGGTAATGAGATAATATATTAAATAGAAACGTGGTTTAAAATTTCATAAAATGATGAAAAAAATATGATTTTCTTTTAAAATGATAATGCATATTTAAAACTAGAATTTCGAAATAATTTTTCAAAATATTTTTAGATGATTAATTACTAATTTGATTGATTGGTTGATTGAATCACATGACATATTTCATACATAGAAGGTTATTGGTACAAGAAAACATGTGTCATTATAACACAGTACTAAATTTAAGATGACATCACTAACTAACATAAGTTTTTTCAAGACAGTCGTGATGAGATTCCCTGTTGGGGTGTAGATTTATTTCGAATAACATGAATCCTTATTGGGATGTTGATTATGTGTACACAATATTTATGAGTTGTGATCACTTATTTGATGTGTATGGATCCTATAGACAGTAACTAATGTACTGCATAGAATTAGACCATGGGGATATGGGTTATCTGATTTTACAAGCATGATGTTGATTTATCAAATTGTTTTTGTTTAATTTCAATTAATTTATATATACTGTTTTCTATAAAATTTTCATTTAAGTCCAATTTAATATTTTCTTGATACTTCATCCATATATTTAAATGGAAGCATGATTTAATTTTAATCATGAAAATTTAATTCCATTCCCAATTTTATTTAAATTGATAGCATAAAAGGAAAGTTATTACGTGATTCCTTATATAAAACATGGGGAGACCTTACTGGGAATTTTATATCACACCCTATCATTTTATTTAGGTGTCTGTATAAATTCTTATTTCATGAATGTGAACAGGTAAAGTTTAACTTAGATATTGTGTATGTTCTTTATCTCTTGGACTGTGGAGTGGTGATGGGGTCGGTGGAGCTATTTTCCACATGATATTAAAGGTTTCTGATACTTATCTACATGATATTTTAGTTTCCTATGGGATATTTATCATTATATTGGGTATTGTTATACATATTCATTTCAGGTACATTTTCATTTTTGTTTTTTAATCATAATGACATGTATATTTTATCTTACACTATTTTGTGGAATAATAGTTTCCTATATGATCTTGTAAGATCCCAGGTGCCAGTCACCAACCCATGGGTATTGGGAATTCCCTTTGGTTTATATCAGTGTCAGCTCGGGTATCAGGATATCAGGTAATCTGGGCTAGTTCATGATAAATTTTTGGTAGAGGTTTATGTTTATCTTATTTCATTAATGTCTTTATGTGGTTTGGGTAGTCCTGATGTGACTTAAAAGGTAGTTGTGAGAAAGTGTATATCCATCACTCATATTAACGATTATTACAATACCATGGCCCATTGGGAATAGTATACTTGGGGAACATTTTGTTCCAATTTTAGTATTTTACCAATTTTTTATTTTTTTTATATTCAAGAAAAATTATTTTAATATTATCTGATGGAATTAGTATTCCAATATCACTTGGTTTTCTTATTTGATCTGAGTAATATTCTGATGTATTTGGTGTTGGATGTTGACTTTTTGTATTATCATGATTATGTGAATATGTGCAAATAATCCATAAGATGATGCTACTGGTGAACCAACACGAGGGGATCCTCGCAAAGAAAATAATCTTGTCAAGATTTTTGTGCATGCTATCCAATATCTGGAAAAATGACATGCACCCATTCTCATTGAAGATTTAATTTTTTAATCTCAAAGGGATAAATCATAAAATTATGCTCAATGGAATCTATTCCAAAATCCAACCACCTCACAAGGATCTAATAAACCCCAAAAGGATATGGATTTTATGAACAATACAGAGAACATTTTTGATTTCTGGGAAATGGATGAACTTATAAATTTGAAATGTCCAACCTTCACGATGGATGGGACAAAAAGGAGATGGTGTGATTCAATAGTAAATGTGAAGAAGAATGTGTTTTTTGAGTCGATGTAATTTATTATTATTTTTATTATACATTTATATCTAAAATCTATGGTAATAGATAAGGATATGTAGTTTTCAATATCACTTATTATGATAGTACCGTGATGTAGTATGTGAACTAATTTTCCTAGATGGTTCAATTTTCACAAGACATTCTATCAATTGAAAATTAGAAAGATCAAAAGTTGGATATGGGTCTTCAAATTAATATCCATTCACAAATTTTCATACTATATATCACATCATATGAATATTTACAAGATTCAGCAATGATGGATAATCTTGACTTGGTAGGTATTTTAGGGTTGATGGGAATTCATTTTATCATAGAGGTAGTTCTAGAAGATTCTTTTAAGGAATGAAAAATTTTAATGAGTTATATAGTGGATCTCAAGCGTAGGTGTGTTCTAGAGCTTATTTATTTTCTAGAAGTGTCCCATTGACATTATTCAAGTATAGTAAGGTTGGATATTTGAAAAATATTTTCTCTTAGGGACCGATGATCTATTGTTCATAAGGTCTCTAAGTAAACCTATCCAAGTTCCTCCATATGTTTTTGTTCACTCCACACAGTGGAATTGGATTAAATTTTTTTACATGTAATGAATTGAAATCAAATTATTCTAGATATAAGGGTGTCCATTGATAGAAATTTTGTACAAATATTCTTCTTGTAGTGGGTGAGTCATCAAATGAATCAATTACAGGTCAAATGAATCAGATAGGTATCATCACTATAGATTTATCTTTAGTGACTTCTCTATTTGATACAAGTGCATCTCACTCATTTATATAAAAAATTATTATGAACCTACTATATCTTCCCACGTACTTTCTATCTTCTTTTATGTTTATTATAACTCCGATGAAATAATAGATTATAGGGTATTCTTTGTTATTATTATGTATTCCAGATTTCATAAATTGAGCATAATAGGAATTAGCAGGTTCTCAACATGAAAACACTAAACATTATCCATGGAATGGATTGAATGAATTTTTCTAAGACCTAAATTTACTATTATCTTCAACATGTATCCATTAATGAATCCAATGGGGGTGTTTTACCTTTCAGGGAGAGTGAGAACTTAGTTTTAGTAGATCCATTCCTTTTAATCTAAATTTTGGGAATGTAATATCTATGTTTCTTTTTAATCTTGAGTGGTAATAAATGAGTTAATATCTTCTTTATTATTTCTCTAATTTTCCACCATTAAGAGTGGTAGTGTTCTCTATTGATTTAGTGATTAGAACTCAACTAGTGTCTATTTTTACTTATAGAATGAAACCATGTGAACTAAAAGATATTAATTGTATCATTCATGATATAGTATAGAAATTATTTATACATTCAAGCGTGTTTCCTCAGGAGGAACTTGTTATTTTAATGTATAATTGTGATATTACACATTTCCTCAGTGTTTATTATCAAAATCACAATAAATTTATTGAGAAAAAATCAACAAATTACCAAATATTGATGGTATGTTGGACTATTTGGAGGGAGGAATGTGGTTACCAAAGATTTATCATTGATCTGGTTATAACCATTTTATAATAAAAGAATCTAAAAAATTATAATACTACAATATATAGTTTTTATGGTCATTATTAATATCTTTTCATGACATTTGGAACAACCAATTATTGTAAATTCAGTATGGATTTGATAAACAAAATATTCCTTGATTATCTTGATACATTAGTGGTGTTATTTTTGGATGTAAAATTGGTTTAATCTATATCCACCGCGGATCATGTGAGTCA
This sequence comes from Viscum album, assembly GCA_963277665.1. Taxonomy (NCBI): domain Eukaryota; kingdom Viridiplantae; phylum Streptophyta; class Magnoliopsida; order Santalales; family Viscaceae; genus Viscum; species Viscum album. The sequence continues at coordinate 1,722,136,494 of OY728141.1, forward strand.
TTTAAGAGGAGTTATAGAAATTATGATAAATCACTAAATCCATATAAATATATAGAAATTTAATTTATAGAATAATAAAATGATGTTATTGGGATACATGGTATCCAAAAACTGTATTTTAGTTTATCCTATGATGATAATACTTATTATGAAATGGGAACAACCATATAAGGATTTTGAGATTCATATCTTCTTTAGTTTACTGGGTTATTATTACTAGTTTGTAAATTATTTCAAAATTTTATATTATTTGTCATACTCTCTCACTATAAAGGGGGGTGAGGTATAATTTGGAATTTAAATGTACATGTTATTTTTTTGATAGAAACCATATTTTGGATTATTTGTTGTTATTGACTCTTACAGAGGAAATTAAATCCTATTAATTCAATTGTGATTCATTAGGTTAGTGTTTGGGTTGTGTTATTACGTATCGTGATCACAGAGTAGCCAAAATTTCTAAAAAACATTGGAAACATGTGAATAAATTTCCAACCCAGGACCTTGACCTTACACCCTTGTTGAATTAGCTTAATATTTGTTGAAATTACTTTTATGGTGAATGGTTTACCATTTTTTATAACCACATTTACAGGAGTCTTATCCTCTCTCAATTAGATTTTAACCTTCATCAGTGTAATTTCATGGAGTAACTATAATATTTCAATTTCAATGACTCCTTTAAACCCTGAAAGGGGAATGCCATTGCTAATTCTTTGAGTAGGAATCTTTTGACCTAAGTCGTGAATGAATCATCAAAATATTAGAACTTGATGTATCTTATTTTAAATTTTTATTTAGGATTCCCAAAAGAAGATTTTGAGGTTATTATAGAATGTTTTTAGTTTACCACTACTATTTTAGAGATTTATTATTATTAATAATATAATAATGTAAATTATATTTAATTAGGGACTCTCTTTATGGAGGAGACACCATTGGTGTGTGGTCATTCCCTTACGAGGCTATCATGTGCTTTTCAAACTGGTTTGTTATTCATTAGTCTATAAAAATATACGTAATGGTTTGTTTCCATAATTACTAGTGGGAGGTGAACCTTATATCCATAAAGAGAGTTTATGATATGTGGTGATGAATCTAGTGAAATCAACACACTTCATAACCATTCATGATACATCAAATGTTAAGGACTGTAGATTTCTCTACGTGTAGGATATTTACATGTTTCATAGAGTCTAGTGTGATATACTTTTATATAGAGATCAACATTTTAATTCTTATTTTTGGAGAATCCGTCAAGAGGTTATAAGGTATAATGTCTGTTTGAGTGAAATATACCCTCTACAGACAGATTTCCAGATTAAAGGAACTGGAGATTCTAGAGTTTATGTTATGGGATTGAATTCATTTATTTTGGAGATATTAGGATGTCCATTTTTTATTATATTAATTTTATTATAATAACTGTTTCAAGTCTGTAATTTGGATGTCCCCTTCGTGGAAATATAATGTATAATGTGTAAATGTCCAATGTGTTTGTTGAAGATTGGTGGAGGTTATTTTATTGTGGTGTGATTTTTATATGAAATTATGGAAAATATTTAGTTTACTTATCATTTAATGATTACAAAATAGATCCAGAAAAATATAATATTAAACATTATATGTGACGTTGGGAGATTTATTTTTTTGACCAGGTGTTTTTGAAAGTTTCACCTCATTTCAGTCAATGATTGATTGTGAAACAGGGGAAGTAACCACCTTCATTTGTGCGACCTTTTGAGGTTGTTGAGTGTGTATCATAAGCGATTACATTTATCACATCAGCATTAGTTTATTTTGATACATAACATGTTCTATTTATCAAAACATTAGAAGTATCATTCTGACCCATCTCATGTCTTTTCTTCATAATATCTTTTTGTTGATCCGTATTAATCCATGATTGAGAATCCATCTAGGATTTACGATTCTAAGAAAAATTAATTTTGAGGGAGGATGATAACTTTTTTTGTGTGCTCTGACACCATGTTTTTTATTCTCTAGAAACATTGGATCATGAGACACTGATGACAGAGTAGTGACCTCATATCGTGGATAGGGGAAGATACTAACATGATTTCTGAGGGTGGAATGTTTTTATAGTGGGGAGGTTTTAATATATAATTTTTTCATTTATTCCTAGAAAAATATTTCGATCTCCATTAAATCATATATTTTTTGGTAGTATTTTGGGTGAAATTTGGATATTTTGGGATGCAATTTCGGTTTCACATGGATGGTGAATAGTTTGAGAAAACCATGCTCTCAATTGAGAGTCAGTGAAAGGGGGCTGAATAGTTTTTCCTGGACATTAATAAACCACTATAAATCACTAACTCCTTATATAGTGATGTAATACATAGTTGGGATGAATTTAGTGTAACAAAGAATCCAAACGCTGCACCCTAATGAGAATACTAGTAGTGGCATATGGTATATCTAACCATTTGACCCTACCCAAATAATTATGAATATTGTTTTAAATTCATCTAAAAGTTAATTTAAAAATTAAGAATAACCCATTTAGGACTCAAATCCTTATATTCACCCTGGACGTGATGTTTTTTGGTCTATGAGGCTCTCGAGAGGTGAAATAGCCTCCTCTAAACACTTTACTATGTGAATCTAAGTGGCTTTGATCTTGTTCAATATTCTTCAGGTAAATTGATATCATATCATGTTCTTTATTCTTATCTCTTCCTTTTCCGTGCATATATTTTTATATATCATCATATAATTGATAGATCTAAAACTTTTTTTATTGAATAATGATCATTGTTTGTGTACATAGATATTCAATTCTTCATTCTTCGTTTGGGAGTCCCATTGTTGGTGTTTCTTTCTGAATATTTGATTAAAGGTTGGTTGTTCCATTTTTATTTTACCTATGATTAAAAAAATTATTCAATGATAAAATTAATTTTTTAATTTATTTACAAAACATTATTTATAATTATTTAAATTTTTATTTGATATGGTTACGACATTTGAGAAATACTGCAATTTAAATGGAATTAAAATTGTTGGATGGATTTATGTAAAATGATGGCCTAATGTAGAAATTTATTTGGAAACAATTATTTGATGTTGATCTTGAGAAAATAGGTAAAATATAATGGTGTTTTCAAATGTAATTAAATAATGAAAACCTATGATTTGGGTTTGAAATGGGATGGAATGTTTAAAACCAGAATTGTGGAATTGTATTTTGAAATGTTTTAAAATGATTTACTTCGAATTTTATTGATTGATTAATTGATTGAATCATGTGTTAACTTGTGTATTTTTAGGTGGGTTGGTCAATCATGCAGGGATTATGATCCCTTAGCACTAGAATTATGATGAAACACTAACTGAACCGTGTTGTCTTAAGACTCTCATAATGAGTTCAACTCTTATGTTATAGAATGATTTCCCATAATGGGTTCCCCTATTGGGTTTTTTTGTGTACACCTAATATTTATGAGTCATGATCCATGATTTGATGTATGAGAATCCAATATCCATTTACGAACATACTAATGGCCTTTATACCATGGTGATATGGGCTATTTCATTTGAAATGCATGTCATTTATTTTTTGAAATGCTTTACTCATTCCAACTAATTTATATGACAATTTTAAAATAAAATGTTCATTCAATCTTTCAATAAAGATATTTTGATACATCTTCCATCTATTTAATGAAATAATTTTTTCATATAAAATATGAAAATGTAATGCATTGCCCTATTTTATCTAAACTGATAGCATAAATGTTATATTATATTGGTAATGCATTTGGAATACTTAGTGAGACCCTAATACTATTTATATCTCACACCCTAACTCTTCCTTTGGGTGTCTATAGACCTTCTTATTCTTGGTCTGATAAATAGAAAATCACTAATAGATGGTGGATGTTCTTGATTCTTTGGACCGTACAGTGGTGATATTGACCGATAAGGATATTAACAACATTATACATAAGTTCTTTGAGAGATTTTTCTAGTTGTAATTGTAATTTTATTTTGGGATTTGTATCATTTATTAGTTACTATTAGACCTATTGATTTTAGTTACATTCCCCATTTTAATTGTTTGGTATATTGACTTGTATCATTGGTCTTCAAATTTTTTGTTGAAAAATCATTCCATGTCTGATTTGAAATGATTTGAAGTATTAGTCACCAACCCCTGAGAATCATGAATTTCCTTGGAACTATTTCAGTTCCATATTATGTATAAGGATACCATGTTATCTTTGATGCCTCATAAAAATAACCAAATTAAATGAAATTGAGTTATGAAATTCTTTACATTTTTTAAAATTTTATTTAAAATCTTATTAGATGAAACAATTAAAATTAAAAAATAAAATACCATTATTTTATAAGGAATAAAGATAATAAATATAAAATTCTAGTATATACACTATATAAAATAATTTTTTGCGTACCAATAGAATACGACATAATGAATAGAAAATGAGACGATGTCATTTACCTCACTCATTCATTTCATTGAACATGATTTAACCTATTATATAGTGATTATAAACTTGATAGTAACCAATAACAAAGCCATATTAATATTTATATTTTTATATATGATCCTTTTATATCATCATATAACTCGTTCGTTAGTTATTTTTAATTATTTTCATGTTTTGGGTGTTAATTTCCTTTTTTCTCATTCATGATTTTTCATGAAAGATCTTATTCTTCTACATATTATATAGTTACATAATCCCTAGAATAATATTTAAGAAAAAATTATCATATTTATACATAAATAATAATTTCAATACCAATCATGAAATAATTTTTTGAAAAATTATGTACATTACGACCATTGAGGCGGTAGGTCGAATCTATGTAAGGGTAACGTTTCCATTTTTCAATAATCATTATAGGAAAGAGGAAAGTAATATTTTATTCTTCAATAATCATAATAATATCATAAATTCCATATTATTTATTTATATATAATTATATATATCATCCATGTTTGGAGGAAAATAGATTCACCACACATCATTAAGGTGATAGCCCACACGTACACAGTCAACGTTATCTTCATTTCAGTCTGTGAAAAAGAAAAAAAATGAAATGATGTATTATATTATAAGATTGAAAAAAATTCTAGGACTATTATTATTATTTCATTTATATAAATAATATTCATTATCAATATCCTTATCACTTTCAATATAAATTGTTAATTTAAAATTAATTACATCGCTTCGCAAGGTGGTAGTCAACTGTACACACACGTGACGTTATCGTATTCCATATGAAATGGAAATGAAAAAGGTATATATATGATATAATAAATCCAAAGGTAATATACTATTATAAATTTCATATATATAATTTATATCCATAATCATACTCAACATTGTGAGGTGATAACAAAAAAATGAATGACCTAGGTTTGTGAGATGATAGTCCTCTATACACACAAATACTTATTTTGTGTCATATTTGATTGAATTTGTGATGGTTTTAGGCCATTAAAATAATTTAAACATATAAATATATATATTATTCTGATGTTATTATATATGTATGTTTTAATAATAATTGAAGGGGTTGGAGGAAGAAATAAAACAAAAATGATGGTAGAAGAATGTTACCTCTCCCTTGAGTATCACCCTAAGGTTTGTAGAAAAAAACACCCATGGTCAGAATTATGACAAAAATATGATTTCTAAAATGAGATTATAGAAGTTAATAATGGATTTGGGATGGTATTGCATGAAATAATCATGTCTTTGAGGTATGAATAAGAGAGGATAAGGGTGTCTTTTTTAAGTGATATGAGTGGAACACTTGTAATTTTTTGAAATGAAATAAGAGGAACAAACTTTTATAATAAAAAAGTTCATAAATGGATAATTATCGATCCTTATACATTATATAATATAAATATGTCAATATAATATATTTTAGTCATTTTAGGTCATTTTAACCCTTTTCATTTAGTTTACCCTCAGTAAATTCATTTTGTCGTTAACCTAGACTAATTTTTTTTTACTCTTTTATTGTTCATTATAGTCCGAAATTACGTTTAACTTATTATATAAAATAAATATAAATTATTTAAAATAGGAATCATTTTTCCCAAATTCTATTTATATAAGTGGGAAATTTAAATTTGAAATTAGTTCTGCAAACACGATGAGAAATCGGGTTATTAAAGAGAAAATGTTCAATGATTACAATGTTTTTATATGATAATTATTAAAATGAACTAAAACGGATTTATTGATGTATAATTTTCTAATTTAAACATAATAATAATATAAATAATAATTTAAATTTATAAATAATTTAAATGAAATGATACTTTTATATTACAAATTATTATTATTCACTATTCATTAAGAATTAATCTGTTTAAAAAAATATAAAAACATTAACCTAATATAATTTGGAAAATATTTTCAAAATAAGAATATTATATTTTCTAATAAATTTAATAAAATTATCAATAATTATATTTAAAATAAGAGTATCAAATGAAGAAAAAACATCTATTTAAAAGAAATGATGTTTTATGCGTATCATTGGATATATAATTATATATTGTATAGAAATTAAAATAAATAAAAAAATATTAAATAGGTGATTAAATATATAATATGGAAATTTAAATAATATAATTACCTGAAAGTTTATTGATTGGATTATTGAGGTAATACATTTTTTTCCATAAAAATAATTTTTTCAAAAAAATAATTCCTTTACTTAGATTTTTAGTTAAATGGTCACCAAAAAATTAATTTCATATTCATGTATAATATCTATAATGTAATAATTTTGGTAGTACTATTCATAACCTCCATTTCAATGGCTATGTGACATTTATCATATTATAATTTTTAATAATATTTCTCAATTCTTTTCAACTTGGTGTTATGTATAATAAAAGAAAAACCGAGTGTTACTTGTAAAAAAAATATATAAAATATTAAATTGATTTTATTTATTTACAAAATATATACGGGTGTTAAATTTTGGGTCTATATCACCATACTATTCCTTTTCATTGTTATTATACATAATGAGATAATGCTTTTTAGCATAAACATAATTCTAATTAGATTTGTTGAAAATATTAAGTGTGTATGTGATATAGATTAGCTCTGTTCATATAATTTAGCTTGAACATGGTTTAATATAGCTTTTATCATTATAAATAACATGAAATTTATATTGTTTTCTATATTTACAATATAATTATTTTTGTATATCCCCAGGTTTGATCAGCTAAGATGGGGGTGATTTAGTGGTAAATTTTCATGATTTCTCTTTTATAAATTTGACCTCACCAATTATTTAGATCCTCAAATTATCGTTCTATGATGTATCACTACTCCTAAATGAAAAAATTAATGTAATTAAAATAAATCAATAAATTTTAAAATTATTTCCAAGATCTCTATCCTATCAGTGATCATCCTTTTGTTGTTTCATAGAATCAATTATTATTAAATTTTATTTTGATTACAAATGCATAGAATAGAAGAATGATATTTCGGAAACAAGTTATTAATATTCCGTAGTTAGTGATATTATCTATACTAGTTCCATGAGCCTTCAAGGGAATTTTTATATTGGAACCACCCGTTCATCAATGATAATCAATAAAAGCACTGAAAATGATATCTCTATTGAACATGATGTCTTTGAATCCAATACATAGATTATTCCAAAACATATATCTTTGATTTATTCTTGAATCGATAATATTATATGAACATCAACCTTGAACTCTTCAATAATTTAAGTAACAAATTTTACATCAAAACATCACTGTTTTAAGCAAATCACTTGTTCAGTCCATGATTATGTGAGGATCGTGACCCGTTCAGGTGATTATATGTGTCTTTTAAAATTTCTTCATATAAGAAGAATCAATATTTAAATGATATCCAAATACTATCAGTGGGTAATTCATATAAACCTGATTATTTTATATCAGTTTTTATCTTGTATTTTCACATAATAAAGAGATTTTATGGGGGAAGTCATTTATTTTAAAGATGATATGCCTACGTGAAGTCTTTTTTCAAGACACATGTTGTATGTATGTCTTTCCCAAAACAACTTATCTAAACCTGGATAGATCATAGGTTCCTACATGATGGGAAAATAGAATTTTCCACAATATATTTCTTATGAAAAGATATGTGCATGTGGGTGTCTTATTCATATTAGAAGGATGTTCTCCATTAGATGACATCATGTGATTTAATCATGAAAATTTATTCCTCTTTCATTGTAATAAATCACAAAAAAGATCAATTCTTTTATGTTTAATGTTCATGTGAAGGCTCTATTTGAATAACTATCACAAAATTCTATATCAAAATTTTTCCTCTAATCCAATCCTACTTTTTTATAGGGGAGGATAAAAACCCTCTAATTAGATTTTTATACCATGTTGAGGACCTATTCAAATTCTTGAGGATTTCATGATTTAAAAAATGGTGAAACTCTTAGATAATCTATGAATTTTTATAATGTTCATGCACAAAATATGATGAATTCACATGATCCCTTCATAGATCTGGTGATTCCTCAGTATATATCTTGGAATTCCATGGTGGGTGTTGACATGCATTCATGCAATATCAAACTGATACTGTGAAACTGTAGTGGGAATCCTCTTTACAATACTGAAAGATTAAAATGAATATCCATGAAACATATGGGATTATATCACAATTGAATATATTTTCATCTTCACATGATAGGTTAAGTGATTTTATCCTTAACATCAAATTATTCACATATCGTTAGGTGATAAAATTCATTCGATCAAGTGGTAACTCAATTTATTGGGAGGACATTTAAATCATGAGTCAACATTACTTAAAATCTATTGACTCCTTCATCAAATAATGCCATTCATGAATGACAAAAATTTAATATATGTGCTCGATGTGATTGAGTTTGTCTCAATGCATTGCGGTATCCTAGTGTCTTGAGATTACATAAATGGGGACTCCATAATCTGAAGGTTATTGATGATGATTTTTTTTGAAATGTCAAATCATGGGATACCAGAAGGTATTGATTGATTCTATTAAGCATCCATCTTTCAATATGAATCATAAGTGATAGTGGGAATATATATACTCTATGTTTTTTCCACATTGTCCATGTGAAAGAAATTCCTCATCCATTTATTGCAACAGCCGCTACAAACTTATGAGATGCCTAGTGGGGATCAGCATCAGTCACACATGCACCACACACCTCCTAGGTAGAACATCACCTATTTACCCCAAAATGAATCCAATGGTCCTTATATATTGTCTAATCCCTTGGTATGGGTGAATACACTATTGTATTTACACATAGGCCGTCTCAAGTCTTATATACATCACTTCATGTCACCTGCAGTCTTGCCCAAGATGGTTCCCAGAGATGTGGAAGACCATGGACCCACATGTTCCCTAGGTAGATTTTTCCTAATAAAGACTATAGGCTATCCCTAAAGTTTATATTAGGCCTCCTTTATACTTATAAATACTCCACTTATCAAATGAATTTCCTATCACACCTTAATGAAAAATCCAACCTACTTATTTCATTCTTCATATTGTATAAACCAATCAACATATTAGTACATGTGTTAAACATTTAAGATAACTTAAAAACTTTTTAGTTTTTCAGAAGGACAATTTTCAAGTTTGTCATCTAATTACATTACATAAATGCATAAAAAATTTCAAAGCATCACCTACTTTGTCCACTAACACATTTGACTTATTTACAACAAATGAAACCCAGTCTCAATAATATCACCTTTTTATTTTTTTTCAATATCAAAAAAATTATAAAAAGTCAATATGTTGTTCTTATATTATACCTATAATTGAAAATGAATATAAAAAGAGATGGAGGAGTCTTATTAACCCATATTTCATTTCAACAATATGACCATCTACCATATATGAAAAAGCTAAAAATCACTTAAATGAGGGTAATGATATGACATGGTTCTTTTACCAAAGAACCATTAACATATCAACTCTCTATCTAGGCATGAAAAAAATGGTGTTGAAAACAATAGAGATAAAAATAAGGATGTCTCAAAAATCCATAAAATAACATTTAGGTGAAATCGTGTCTAAAAAATATCAAAACTCATTAAAGTGATTTCAAAAATAGATCCCCCTTTGTCTCATCCTCTTCACCCGCTTTTAAAAACAAAAACCCATGTCGTATATGGGTCACAAGAAATGGTTTTTAGTTACTCATAAGGGGATGGAAAACCATGTTTAAACATAAAATCTCAAATATAACCTTAGGAACATCCTTCGCAATGATATATTCTAATTTCGTTCGAGGTAGAATAAATTAAAACATAATGTATCCATTTGAAACCATCTCATTGATGAGATGATATCAAATATCAATATTTTTAGACCATGAATACTGAAAAATGTTTTTACAATGATTTAGTTCACTATGATTATAATAGTAAATTTTATGAGGGATTTCTGTTTTAACCCTTAAATTAATTAATTATTCAACCATACAAATCAGAAGTGTGAATAAACTAGTTTCAACATCATATTCGGCCTATATCGTATTCACAATTACTGAGTACTTTTTATTGAAGGTCTAAATCACACAACTATCTCCTAATAAAAAAATTCTACAAGAATAGGATATTCAATCATAAAAACCTCTTTCCCAGTCATCATATGAAGAAATTGAATGATTTTTTCTTCTTCTATTATTATAATCAATCTCATAATTTATAGTCCCTTTCATATATCTTAGAATTCTCATGGTATCTATAATGTTTGAAAACTTTATATTAATATGATTTTTTCATTGAGAATTACAACATATAGAATATATGGTCTCAAAGCTATGTGACAAAGTTGGCTCCAAATATATTTTCTAAATTCAGTTTTATTAATAATTTCTCTATTTTCATATTTAGAAAACATCAATCCCACTTCAATGGGTGTAAAATATGATTTTGATTCTTCAATTTCAAACTTATTCTACAATTATCCTGAATAATTTTATTAGTATAAGAAATTAAAATATTATTTCTGTATGATTCATAATCCCAATAGTTATATCAACTCACCAATCATGGACATTTCAATCTAATTTTTCATTTGGTTTTAAAAATAATGAAAATAATACTCATGATCACCTGCAAAAGTGATATCATCATCATATAAAATTATAATATGTGTACCTTTGTTCATTTCTTGGATATGTATATTTCTTTACAATATAAATTTGAATCAAATTAGACCATTAAAGTAGATTGCTGGAATTTAATACCAGGACCATGGGGACTATTTTAACCCATAATTATTCAACATCAATTTTTATATACTCATGTCATCATTTTCAAGGTATCCCACAACATGTTTCTAAATAAAAAAAATATTCTTCAAGTTAACCAGTTAAGAAGGATAACTTGACATCATTTTGGAAAATGCTCTCATGCATTTAGGGAGAAATTGTAAGGAACGTTATAATACTATCCAACCTATCAACTAGAAAAAATTTTCCTCCAAAATCAACACATTCTAGTTGTGAGTACCCATTTTTTACCAGTCAAGATTTATTCCTAAAAACCTTTTTTCTAATCATTTAGCTTGTTTTTATAGATCCAAATCGTTCGGATAATATTTTTATCCTCAGGTCTTGGAATAAAAGCCCATCTGGAATTCTTTTCTAAATAGGATAAGCTCTTTATTTATTGCCTCAATCCATTATTTATGTTCAATGACATATCATACTAATTTTGAATAAATTTTAGGGAGAATAGATTTTTTATTTTCAATCCTAAATAATCTTCTAGTTAGATCTATTATATAAAAATTGTTTCTTATATATCTTATGGTCTACATAGCCAAAAACTATTCTATAATGATATTATCTATTTCTTAAATGTTTCTTCAATAGCTAGTACTGTTGGTTTTACATTTTAGAAACCTCTTCTTCATCATATAAGTGATCTAAATCAACATTTGAAGTATTGATTTTATATTGAGGTTGTTTCTCACTAACCTATCCATCATCCTGAATTTTATTATCATTTTATCTTTAAATGTTTTTACTTATTAATCATGAATTTATGATTGGTTTTTTATTTTTTTAACATCATAATATTCATACAATTTTTTATGTTTCTCATTCCACAATGTATAATCTTTTTTATTAGATAGAATCACAAGAAATGAACAATCTACAACTATCACCATTTATAGATTAATGTCTCATAGGTCCACAAAAAATATGAATGAATTAAATCTAGAGGCCTTGTTAATTGTGTGTCCACTATCTCCTACATTCCAAAAACCAATTTCTATTTTCTGAAAGGGTATATAATGTTTTTAATTATATTTGATTTTGTGAGGAAGATCCCTAACCATATTGTTTAGGTATATTAATAAAATTATTTTAACTAATATGGATGAGCTTTCTATTCCACATATTTTATTTTTCATTTTCAAAATGACAATACGAATTATTGGGGACTCTAGTGAATATAAATTTCGATTGGATCTTTATCCACTAATACAACTTTTATATAAATAAATCTCATGATAAGACCACTTTTCCAAATAAATATGTCCACATTTACTTCATCACATAATTAACCGACACACAAAAAAGTTGTGTTTAAGCCCTTTTAAAAAATAAAAACACTAATGAATTTGGTCTGGATGGTTCAATTTCAATAGAACCAACTACCTAAATTTTTAATAAGCACTCATTTCAAAGGTCAAAAAACCTCAATTATTTTTGTTGGTATTGTTTAGAATCTTTTTTCCACTTATAATTTGATAATAACAACCACTATCCTGAATCCGGGTCTTACAACTTTACTACCCTTTAATGTTACATTCTCTACCAAATATTTCTCATTAATTATTTTATGGTGAATATAATGCTATTAATAATTTTTTGTTGATAAGAGAAATATTCTGACACTCAACATCACACTAAAATTTCTATTGATAACACATTATCTCAATTGAATCAATCGTTTTTTGTTAGAAACATCATAATATTTTTATTTATTTATTTTATTTTAAAAAGTATGTTTATCATCTTGTCTAAGATGCACCAAATAAATAATGACACTTTTTGAATCATGGGTAGGCACATGTTGTACCGAAATACAATTTATTTGTTTCAATAAGTTTCACAACAATAGTAGAAACCCGTGAAATTTGATCTACCAGGAAACTATAGAGTTTATCTTTGTAAGTTTGCTTATGATTTTGAAACTGGAACTTCTTTATTATTCTTAGGTGTTACGTAACATTTCTTCCTCTAGTCACTTTCTATATCCCCAACTAAAGAAAATATTCATGTCATTGTTTTTCTCAACCCATGTATTCCTAGAAATGCTCAAAAAACCTGCACTATTATGAAATACAAATTTTATATTTTTATATTTCCTAGGTAGGAAGTATACTTGATAATTAGTACATATTTTATAATAATTATGAGATGACACAACCTTTCCTTCAACAGATACTAAATCATTACCATTTTCTTATTCCATATTGACTTGTGTTATCTAGAATCAAACTTGTTAAAATATTAATTTAGAGTAGTTAAATTATAGTTAATGATATTTTAATTATTTATTGTTCATAAACTTTTATATTTTTTAATTTAATATCCTAAATGCACAAAATATTCTTGTTGTGAAAATTATATTAAACCTTCTTCAGTTGGTTATATTTTTTTTGGGTTTTTAACATCATTCATGAGAACCCTATTTCATTCAATAAGGAATTGTAGTTATGTTTTCAGCATATGAATCATATAACCCTCATTTCGTTCTTCTTAAGTGTCATATTTGACTTCAATATGTTCCATAATGTTAATTTATTTATAGAATATTCATCCTATTAATCATCATTTTTTGATGATATGTATTAAACCTCATTTGTTTACATGATTTCCATTTTCTTTCTAAATGTCTTATTTTTTGATTTCATTAAATATATTATAGCTTTTAGCATATTTTCCTCTTGACATCCACCTTGATTGTTATTATATTTCGTTATCATCTGATAATATATGTTACTTATTATTTGTACAAACATCATTAAAATTTCAAAATAAATAATAGCTAAGACATTTTATTTGGAGATTTCTATTTTACATTAATTTCTTATTTTTAGTATTTTTGGATTTGAGGGATATGATTTTCTTATGATTCTCATCAATCTCATTATCTTTATATAAATAACATTGGGGTTTAATTATTTTTTCCTTATTCATCATTATCTTATTAATAGATTTGAAATGTATTATTTATATTTACAATTTATTGAAGAAAAACTATTTTCTCATCTCATAATTTAGGTGAGTAATGTGAATTTTATCAAAAGAGTTGTGTTGGATTTCTTCCTAGGATGAAATATTTATGTTAAATATTTTAGGGAACATTCTCATTATTTTTTTACAATAATTCAATCATACTTTTTTAACTTTATATTATCATATGAATGACAATATAACTTACGCTTATGAAATATTCATCAAACATATCAACCTCACCCACTCCTAGACCTTCAAATGCGGCCTATAGATGTTTAATTTTCATTCATTGAGTTTTTTTATTTCTTTGTATAATTTTTCTAGTTTTTCTATAATTTTTTGACTTCTTACATCATGAGCCCTCTGTTATACAATTTTTATAATAATTATTAATGTATATCATTATATTTATCACCATCAACCTTGGTATATCTCTTGTCATAGAAACACGATGAACCACCTCTTATAATTGATAAATAGACCACAATGAATACAATACATACCTTCTTCCCTTATGATAGAAGATATAATATCATTAAATTATTTTACCCTTAAAACTTTATTCCCATAAAAGATAGAACCCTTCTGTTATTCACAAAATACTGAATCTCTATAGGAGAGTAGATAAAAGAGAAACATATGGGAAAATGTTTCTCTCTAATAGAACATATTGATCCGTATGTTTTATTCACTAAAACGTGGGTGGAATCAGTGGTAACTTTTTAGAAAATAAATTTCTAAAAACCATCCTTTTTGGTTGTTTAGAGCCTCGATCTATCATTTTATTACATTAAAATTATTTCATATCCAAATAATTAAATGTAATGAAAATAAAACAAGGATTGTTATAAGGTTCAGAAAAAGCCCAATCATTACTATGACTGGCCTATGATTGTTTCACGAATTCACTTATAACTAAATTTTTTGAAGTAATTACATATTAATATAGTTTATATACAATTCTTGAAATAAAATAAATATCCTCGAGTTAGTGACCACTAATATATCGGTACTACTGGTGTTTAATTTATTTTTATACTAACACGATTATTTCATTAAATAAAATCGACAAAAGAACTAAAAAAGATTTATCTACTCTAGAGGATTTCTTATTGCCAACTTAATATCTTGTTCCATGTGAAGACCACGATCTGTCAAAGATTATGTAATGTACATAAACAATTCATGCGATTACATGTGTCATCTCAAATGACTATGCATAAGAAATATATTTGAATGATCTAAAAATAATCTATGTCAGTCCCTCACCAAACTAAGTTGATTTTTTTGTAGGTTACTCTCATATATATTCATCTAAGAAGGTGGTACTAAGTGGGAATTTCATCCACTGAAGGAATATTTGTTTTTAGGACATATTTTAGAAGTAATATTTTTTTATTATTCGAACATCAAACAACTTTTCATGACCTGGATGGCTCATGGGTTCCTCCGTTAGGGGAAAATGTATCTTTTCCCGAGTTCCTTTGTGAGGCAAGAGAATTATCCATTGGTTTATTCTTCAGATAAATAGAAAGTGCTTCATGAGAAGGTATATCATGATTGAATCATGTAATCATCTTCGTCATTCATTTTAATAAATCATTATGAAGCTCACATTCTATCATGTTAAAGACCATGTGGTAGTTCTGTTGTATAATCTCTTGAAAAATTCTCTATCATTGAAATTATTCCTTCATCCATGCCTTGGTTTTTATATGGGAGGATACCACACGACTCCTCTAATTTTTATGTCTTGTCAATGTTCTATTTCATAACTGAAAATTGGATTATTTTTTATAGGGTGCCATCATAAATAACCGTTCATTGAAAAAAACAATGTAGAAGATACTTTATGTGATGAGGCATCAAAACAATCTTTAATGATGGGAATACTCCCCATTATAAATAATTTTTTATATGGGTCACATAAAAAACTTTTTGTGATAGGACAACATACCAATTTCAATAAATTATATGAAATATGACTCTAAACCGTCACAAATAATTTTAAAAAATAATAAAAACAATATATAAAAAATTGAAAATAGAATATAGAAAAAATATAAATATATCAAAATAATTTAAAAAATATTCATAAATTATATACTAAAAATATTTAATAATAAACATATTATAAAAAAATATACTTAATTATTAACCTAATAAATAATAACATAATTTATCAATCAGTATGGATGAGACTCTAGCCATATGCATAGCCTCTATAACCTCACTATGAACCCTCATCTCCTCATCATACTATGTGGCCAATTATGATGACTCTCGGTGAGCTCCCCTAAAGATGGGCATCCACCATGAAATAGTTCCAAACAGTAAATAATCTTTTTAGAATTTGAGATTATTAATTAAATGTTTTTTTTAATTTATATTTTTTTACAATTTAGAATAAATTAGTTTAAATCACAATTACACAGTATAATTTAATAGATTTTTTAAAAATTTATAAAATTAGTATAAATTAATATAATGTAAAACAATATTTTGTAAATTACTAATAAGGTGATAACCATAAAATTTACAACATTCAGTTAGTGAGAATTATCCAATTAGTGTTAGCCAAGTCCAAATTTATCATTTCCCATGATTTGAAAATTTACTACCTATTTCATTTTAAATTTTCTTTTAATTTAAAATAAATTATATTATTTTTTATTAATTTATAAATAAATATAATAATTATACTTTTTTATTAATTTATACACACTTTTTTGTTTAATTTTCTCGATAGGTTCATAGTTTTTTTAATTTATAATAATATAAAATAATTTATACTATTTCATATAGATTTTTTGAAAATTATATCTAATGATAGTTTTTTCAAAATCATACATAATTTATTATAATCTTTAATAAATTATATGATATTTCATAATAATAAATACTAAATTTTATTAGTTTATAAAAATTTATTTTAAATTACATCAATTTATAAATTATTCAATAATTTTTGTCAATTTATGCTACATTAAGAAATAATAATGATAATTTATACCGATATATAATAATTTATAATATTTTATAATATTTTTTTACAAATATCTAAAAATTTATAACAATTAAACGTTGTTTTTTAATTTATAAATTTTTTAATAATATCTATTTTATTAATGTTTACTAATTTATAATAATTATTACTAAGCACCTCTAATTATTACCACATATAACTTTTTACTAATAATTATTATTAAGTACAAAAAATTATTACTAATTAGCACTAATTAGTACAAATGATTACTAAGTACCACTGATTATTACTAATTATTACTCAATAACACTAATTAATACTATAAACCCCTAATTATTTCTGTATACCACTAATTTTTACTAAATTACACTATTTATTACTATGAACAAAAAATTATACTACATATCACTAATTGTTATGAAGTGCCACTAATTACTACAATGTATTTATAAGTACCACTAATTACTATTAATTAAAAGTGAATACCACTAATTATTACTATGTACCACTAATTACAACTAATGATTACTATGTATAACTTATTATTAATATGTACCACTAATTATTATTGTTTATTACTAATTATTACCAATTATTACTAGATATTACTAATTAATACTAACAATCACTAATTATAACTAATTACATCTTATTATTACTAATTACATCTAAATATAAGTAATTACTTACAACTCTTACTAATTACATATTATTATAACAATTTACCACCAAATATTACTAATTAATACTAATTACCACAAATTATTACAAATTATTTCTAATTAATCCTAATTACCACTTATTTTCCTAATTTCAACTAATTATTACTAATTATTAATAAATATCTCTAACAAAAACTATTTATTTCTAATTGTTTCAAATTTGGACTAATTACCACTAATTATTACTAACTAATACTAATTATTACTAAATGCATATAATTATTACGGATTACTGCTAATTACAACTAATTACAGTTAATTATTACAAATTGCCTCTAATTATTAAATATTATCATTAATTATTCCTAATTACCAATAATTAATACTAATTACTATAATTTATTGTAAGTTATTATGGTTTATTACAAATTATTGCTGATTATTACTAATTACCACCAATTATTACTAATTATCGCTAATTATATCCAAACCACACTAGTTATTAATAATTATTTCTAATTATTACTATATACCTCTAAGTATAATTAATAATTACTAATTACTACTATTTGTTACTAAATAAGACTAATTATTCCTATTTACCACTAGGTATTCATAGTTACAGCTAATTATCTCAAATTATTACTAAATATTCCTAATTGCTACTAATTATTCATAAATATTAGAAACTATTACTTAATATTTATAAATATTGATAATTATTGCTAATTATTACTAATTACAACTAATTATTAATAATTATTACTAATTTAAACTATTTATTACTCATTATTAATAACTTTTTTAATTATTAATAATTAGTAACAACTGTTACTATGTACCATTAATTATTACAAATTATTACTAAATATGACCATGTACCACCAATTATTACTAATTATTATGAATTATTACAGATTTTTACAAATAGTTATGAAATATTAACTAATACCACTAATTGTTACCAATTATTACTAATTATAACTAATTACAACTAACTGTTACAAATTATTAGTAATTGACACTAATTATAACTAATAATGACCAATTGTTACTAATTGTCACTAATTGTCACTAATTGTCCATAATTATTACTAATTACCACAAGTACCACTAATTATTACTAATTATTACTAAATATTAATAATTAATACTATATATAACTAATTATTAATAATAATTATTATTTAACACTAATTATTAATATGTTCTGCAATTTATAACTAATTGAAATGAATTATTAGCAATATTTATTATTTTTTAATTATTATAAATTATTACTTATTATTACTAATTATTACAAATTAATACTAATTATTAAAAATATTCTTAATTATTACTTTTTATTATTAATTACCACTAATTATTGCACATTGCCCCTAATTATTGTTAATTACCTCTATTTATTTTTAATTATCACTATTTATTATTAATTACCACTAATTATAACTTATTACCACTAAAGTTAAATAATTATTACATATTACTAATTATTAATGAGTACCTGTAATTGTTACTAAGTTCCACAAATTACTACTAAGTATGACTAATTATTCCTAATTATTTCTAGTTATAACTAATTAATATTAATTATTGTTAATTATAACTATTCATTACTAATTACCACTAATTATGGCTTCTTTCAACTAATTTTTACTATTTATTGATAATTATTACTAATTATTACTAATTAAATTCAATCAATTCAAACTGATTTCTTCAAACTAAAACTAGTTACTTCTAATTAATATTATATATTAATTATTAAAACTAAATACTTTTAATAAAAAATAATTACTGTAAAATGAAATTAATTATAATTAAAACTATATACTGATAATTAATAATAATACTTATGAACCCAAAAAATAAATTAATTATAAATTAAAAACATTAAAAGTACCTTAAAAATGACCTTTTTATTGTATGAAAAGTGGAATATAGTATTTTCTCTAAATTTGAAACTTTTAAAACTTTAAGGAGAATAGAAACAAATTATATGAAGATATGAGAGATCAATAGAGGAGAGAATAAATAATTTAGGGGGTGGTAATATATAGGTTATATTATTAGCAGTGGTAGTATTTGCGGCGAGTTTCCTGTTTCAAATAATATTAGTTGCAACCGAACCTATCACAAATAGTACCCATAATTAATAACATATTTGGTGGTTAAAAAGGTATTTGTGATGGGTCCTATCACAAAAACTCTTATACTGACATTATTTTTCTGGTCATGAATATCCCATCACCAGAATATATTTTTTCATAGTGTTTAAACAACAAAGGATAATAGGATTTTATAAACATTGAAAATCTCAACTAATCTAGGCATCACTGGAATGATCATGTGAGTATTTATAATTCCTCACATGATCACATCATTGATCTTGTGTGGCCTTGGTAAACCTCTTTCAATGATGCAACGGATGCCAACAATCCATCATGTGACACTAGTGCGATCGTACGATTCCCATGTGGGCATCCTCTTAAAATTCCTAAATAATTCAATTAATAAATATTGAAATATATGACATCATAAAATGATCAATGATTTATGGGTTTAGTTAATTATCCTTATTATCATGTGATTAATAGATCATTATATTATGAGAGTAATTTGATCATGTCATTACACAGGTCATTGCGATAACTTCTCTATCATGAGACAATGTCTCTTAATTTTAGTTGATCCCTCCTTCAAATCAAGGAACATGTGAAATAAAATGATTTCATGAATGTTCTTAGCTTAATAATTTTTTTGTTGATGTCTTATAAAAGACGGTTACATTGAACCTACACAGACATAAGCTTCATCATCCAAATGTTAAAGAAAATGAGGGTTTTTGATGACAAGCAGCACAGAAGATTAGACGACATGGATTGATTATATCTACGCACCTCATTATATCTGACTCTTAAATTAAAGAGAAGCATTAGACGCATTGTGTTTGTACCACATTATCTCCATGGCTAAAATTCCCTATGTAATTATTACAATAGTCACCACAACACACTCGAGGTGGCTACTTGGGATCAGCAACAGTCACACATGAACCACATGCCTTATGGGTTAAACCTCACCTCTGTAGGACCAATGGGACCCTCTAGGCCCTATAAACATGACTGAACATTATTATGAGTGTTCACTCTATGGAATTCATACAAGGTCCCTCTCAGGTCTTATTGAAGGCCTATCATGCTTCCCGGGGTTTCCTCAAGTGGTTCACATGGGCTTGGTAGCCCATAGTCCCACAAATTCCCTTGGTCAAGCATGCAAAGTGAGGACTATAGTATGACCATAATTTTTATATGATTTATCCTTGATACTTATAAATATGATAAGAATCAAATGAAAATTCAAGAGTACCTTAAATAAAAATAAATCCAACTTGTTTCATTCAACATTATGTCGGAATTTGAAATATTTTTTTTCATGTGTGTGAAACATTTAATATGACATCAATAATCATCAGCTTTTTTACATGTATAAATATTCAACCATGAAATCCAATGTAATTAAATGAATACATAATAATATTTTAAGAATCTGTAACTTTTCCCCCAACACATATTGACTTACTAAAATTTTAATTGAGGCTCAATAATTTCCTATGTTTATTGTTATTCAATAATTCTATGTAATATTCTTTTGTTAGGATCCATGGAAAAATTTTATTTCATAATGATTCATCACCCTTTTTCCGTGGGATATTTTTTTATTGGGAGATTATATTTCCTTCCATCATGATCTTTCAAAATTATTAATGTTCCATATTCTTTATAATGTGATATTTTCCATACTCATGTTCTCTTATATTATTATTGTTAAACCCATGATTACGGGTTTAAATCCATTCCATTTTTGAGTTTTTCAGCTGAACTATTTCATATGATTCCATTCCCTTGGTGATAAAGGTGATCATATCATATGATATCTAGAAGATGGTCAATAATAGAATAGTTTTAGGGAAATGTTAAAATGTATAGTATAATTAGTTTTTAAGTACCTAGTCTCCAATACGCTAAATCTATTAGTCTATTGGTTGTGTGACTATTTATGTTAGGAATTATATTAAACATATAATTAATTTATTATTTATGTTACCTTCATCATGGGTCACTGTTATAGGATTCAAAGGAGGGTACATTTATACTTGGATATTAGTTTAGTTACATTTTGTGTTAGAGGAGAGAACCTTTTTGAAAACCGCAGTGATGTTTTTTGTATATGAATATATCATGATATAATCGTAAAGTCTATTGTATGTTGTTTTAAAAGTAAATTTTTTTTCTAGATATTGGAAAGTTGAAGCATCTATTGAACTAATTTATCTAGTGTTAATTTCCCTGAAGCTATTATTTTGAAAATATACATGACCATTACCCTAATAAACCGTTATTGGCCCAAACATTCCACACATGGCTATATTATCATAGTGTATTTTCTTTTTTTGGTCACGCTGGATTTGGGAACCAATATAAAGGATTGATATAATATTTATATTGATTTAATTGGTTAAAATGTATTGGCAAATAAACCTAATGTTTTACCAGGAGTGACATGGGTTGAATTTAATGTATCCTAGTCTACAACTTGTGTATATTAGATAATCATCACATGTAATATCATATATATATATATATACTTTGATTGTCATTTTCTAATATCCATAACACATGAATAACTAATTTTGTTTAAATTTATGGAATGAAATATGAGGTAGAAAATTAAATTATTAATATCCGGTAGGTATTTCATTTAATTTATTAATTGTTTTTGTTTCAATATATTAATTATATATTATAATAATGGAAGGGATGAAATCTTACAAAACTCTCTTATCCAAAAATGGTGATTTAATTAGAATCATTATTTTAAAATCTTGTTTGGGTGATTTTATCATATTTTCTAATGTTCATCTCACTAGAAAGTAACTTTATAACATACCCAACACTCCCCTTATTTTAAAATAATATGATTGGAATTATAATGTTTCAAATTAAATTTTAATGAATCGAAACTATCATATTACTAAATTATAAAAATATCATAGAGGAAATTTTTAACATTGCAAAATGGTAAAAACCAGTAGAGGTCTTACCATAACCTATAATGTTTTGCAGGATAGTGACATTTAAGTGGAATATATCAATATTATTCTAAAAATAAGTGGATGTTGTACAATTTTCAAAAACCAACCATTTTTAACCATTCTAATGGGATTTGGCCTGATATTGTTTTTTGGTAAACATGTACGGAATGAAATTTCATTATTACATGTAAAAAATATACATAAAACTATATCTTATTTTTCAAACAAATTTCATCAATGATTACAGTTTTGTTCATGGAGAAAAGAATTTAGAAAATTCAAAAAACATATGATGCACGTTGTCAACTAATTTATGTGAACTGATGAACCATTAGACCTCTAAAATGACATGATAATTAGTGTACCTGGGGATATTCATTTAGAATGGTGTTATTATTGAAAATCATGTGACTCATAACCCTACACAAAATCATATTATAACAAGACTTTTACAATCATGAAAAATTCCAAAAATAAGTAAAAATATGTTAATCCTAGTTTAACATATGATATCCTGGTAGAAAGATCATTTGAAATTATTACTTAAGTCATGATTAGATTTAAATACAGATAAGTATTTATATTATTTAATGATAAAAAATGGTTTGGAGAAAATTTATTTATGGGGGGAAGAATATAATGAACTAAAATTATAATACAGGTTTTCCACTAAATTTATATAATAATTTTGATATCTTTATCCATCAGAAACACCAAAATAATACGTTTTTATTAATGTTAGATTAATATTATTAAGAAAGGGAAAAAAGAAAATACTATAGTAATTAAATTAGATTATTCACCAATTTTTTTAACATCTATCATTTACTAATATTAAATTCTAATATATAATATTTTTGTATATGATATAATGTATATTAAAATAATATAACATTTGTAACAAATGATGTTTAAAAACAAAATTTTTCAACAGAAAGAGTATACATTAGTTGTTTTAATTTCAATTAAAAACTATATCTATAAATTATATATTCTAAAATAGTTAAATATAATTTTTATATTTGTATTTATAACATTTATATTAGGTTAAGTTGAATTTTTGGGGTTTTTATAAAATAATTGTTTTTATTGTTTATAATGAAATATATTTTTTGTAAAATAGTATATTTTATGGTAATATCAAAAAAAAATATTTAATTAAATTATTTTGAATCATATATATAGCCGATATATATTTTAAATTACTATTTTGTTTTTATAAAATCTATTTAAATTGTTTTGGGAGAATAAGATATATTTTATTATAAAATCTATTTATATTTTATTATAAAATATATTTATATTTTATTATATTAAAAATTAAATTTTTTAACATATATAAATAATATAAACAAAAATAGATTTAGTATTTTTAAATAAACCAGATTATACTATAAAATAAAATAATTTTTATGTGAAAAAATTTGGATTACTATGATTGAATAAAATGTCAATGATAATGGAAAAACAATTAATTTTGATGAGTTATTTTGTAAATATTGAGATATTTAATTTCTTATCAATTAATTTAATAAAATTTAAATGATTAATTTAATGTTAGTTATAAAAACACATGATAATTATGTTGATAATAATTTATTTGTTATCTAATGAATATTAGATTAGAAACACCTAACATTCTTGACACCATTATTCTACAAAACTATTTGATCTAAATAATAAATGATTTAATTCATATTATAATTTTATTATATTATTGAATTTCATTAAATAAAATTATGTTTGGATTTAGTTTAAAAACCCACATTTTTGGTAAGATGTGTTACTTTTTATTTTCCATTAAACATAAATTATATAGTTAAAATGAAGTTACTATGGTAAAAACATGAAAAAATGGAAAACTAAAAACCTATGAAACATTGACACCCAACGGATTTAGAAATATATAGTAATACATGGTTAATACATTAATTACCTTGTATCATAACAAATCCATTATTTTTAACTTTTTTATTCTTTTACCATTGAATAATTTAACCATATTGTTTATAAATAAAGGATGTTATTAGAAGGAGCTATTTAATCCATTATAAATTGTGACAATTCCACCAATTCATTTCTCAAAAAATCTAATTAATTATATCCTAAAACAGTTCAATTTTTACCAATTATAATTAAATATAATTTTCTTTATCTTATTATAAATATTATTAGGCATATTACCTTCAATTCCATGGAGATATTGAAGCGAATATTCAAAGTTCTATAATGAGTAGTACACAATCCTCAAAAATTTCTTCCTAATAATTCCATTCCAAACCCATATACTCCTTTGTAATATGATAACCTATGTATCATTATTATACATATATATTATTAAATTAATGTAATGACCTTTATTTATAAGTTTCCATCTACTTTGAAAAAAATAACAATAATTGTGCGTTGTGCGAACTACCGCCTCAACAAGGTAATATTTATTCGTTTTCCAAATTAATTTTATTTCATATTACAAACAACATCATATAAGATTCAAAAAACTATAAAATCAGAATAATATCATTATTTTTCTACCGCAACTATATTATACGCATCTATAACCATACCCTCCTATCAAGATATATAATGTTTTGTTTAGGGTTTGTTTAACCACAAACTTGAATACCTTTGTAAAACTAATTCATTGATGACTATGGAAAAATAAATTTCAATTGGTTTGTTTGTAAATAATAAAATTATTTTTTGAGTATGTATAATTTTTATATTAATTATATAAATTATTATCGAAATATATGTTTTTATTTTTAAAAGTACATAAAAAAGCTGACACCGATCAAATTATCATGAAAAATAAATAAACAAATAATATGATAAATAAATAGAATATATTTATAAATGGTAAATATTAATTAACTATATAAAAATTTGTATCTTAATATAATATATATCTTACCTAATTTTATTATTCATTATTTTAGGCGTCATTTTAGAATGAATCTTTTTTAGGGTAATGATTAAATATATCAAATTTCCCCATTGAGACATATTTATTATTATACACCATGTTTTCATTATAATTGTATAAATAATAATATTTAACATTCTTATCATATTTATATTATATTTCCTGACATTAATTTTTCAATTCTATGTTATTTCTCTCATGAGTTATTAACAAAAAAATTTAAAACCATTAAGGGTTTTATCTCAGGATTTCCTCTTTTGTAACACATTTTCTTTTAAACAACTAATTTCATTTTAATGGTTTGTATAGTATAAAATGGTTATGTAATATCAGGAATTATAATTATTCATGTTATTTTAATTTTAACTTAAACCTCATTCTCTCTCTATTTAAAGGGGATTTAATGAGACATTTTTTATGGTGTAAGTGTTTTCACCTAAAATTAATTTCATTAAGATAACTTTTTTATATACAAAATTAAAATTATATGGCTGTTACCCAACAAATGTTATATATTATATTATGTATTGACAATTATTCATGGTAAAAAATGATTAATTTTAAGCTCTTTATTTTTAGATGAATTGATTTAAATTCTTCACATGTTGTATGGTGTTCTTTTTATCAAATTTGAATCGCTTGAGACATGTATATTTTATAGACCATATTTTATTTTCAATATTGTATATTGATTTATCATAAAAATATTATATATAATGACATTGAATTATCTATTTAATTTTCCATTTCTTATATGGTTTTAAATCAATTGTTGGAAAGTACATATGGTGTTTCTGTGAATCAAATCACTTTCATGGGATGTAATCACTCCTCTTTGAATATTTTCTTTCTAGATTTTTAAATTATACCTATGAAAATGATATGATTTATTTCCAAAATATTTTGTTTTAAAATATTTTCTCAAACTTATTTTTCATTCCCTGATGGATCAACTATTTCATAAAAATAACAATTTATAAAAAAATAATTTCAATTGCTTTTAATGTATTTTTTTCATGTGAATATTTTTTCATCCTGTCAATGTTATCATATATAATTATAAAAATAATTATTTTTTATTTAATGTGACTATAATTGTTCCCTTATCCAGTTCTAAAATTATTTATTTGTTACTCTTTATATAAGTTGGAATTTCAAAAATGTTATTTCGAAATGGGAAAAGGGTTTTTGCATCAAATTATATATAATTTTTCAATTACTATGGTTAACAATGATGATTATAAGTTATAGTTATTATTTTTGATAAATTAAATGAATGAGACATGATAGTATAGCTATATTAATTGTTTCAGAAACCCATTAAAATTCATACCCTATTTTAACTATAAATAAATGGATTTAAAATAGATTTCTATAAGTTATAAAAAACAAAGATACGAGGTTTTGAATTTCATGAATTCACATTATTGTATAATGTACTCAATATATATGTTAAATTTACATACAGTAATAATTACATGTTTATATATTTATATATATCTTTGTGTGTGTGTGTGTATTTAAGACAATAACCATGCAAAAACTCTGAACCTAGTAGTCTGTAGCTGGTGTCTGCTTAATTAAATTAACATAAGATATAACAAATATTACCTTAAAGGACTGAATATTTTAGTATTCTGGAGAACTAGAAAAATATATTAAACCCTTGTTTTATTGGGAAAATAAAACTACCTACAATAATAAAATAATATAATATTGAATAAACCCTTGAAAACTCATTCATATGATTTTTTCATAATATCATTAAAAAATGAAACAATATAGGGGTTTGATCAAATGCTTAATAAGGGTTAAACACAATGGAATATATCATGATTCAATAAGAATAAAATAATTGTAATGTTAAATAACTAAAAAGAAATTCTATTTAAATAACATATCTATCCAGATAATACATGGCATAATTAACATGGCAAGGTAAATAACTCGAAACACATTCCATTTAATCAATAAAATGAGATTGAAATTCATTCAAAGATAATATAATGGTTATAATATCGTGGATAATAAGATAAATTAATTATACATAAAATAAATTCATAATAATTTTATTTCATGTCTTAGGCATATTATACCTCTACCTTCAAGATCTATCATCAAGACAATTTAAAACTACTGGATAAAAGACCATATGACATGGGAAACTAGTTTGTATCATGATACTTATCAATGCATAAAAAGGATACATATAAATATTCCCACCAATTTAAACATGTCCAAATCATTCCTCAAGTATTTAATGATCAATTTAATTCATGAACAATGTGTCTTATCAAAAAAATATCCATATTGATTAATGGATAAGGATTTATCAACATTTTCCCAGTTCGTCAAATAAATTTTCAAGTAAAAACGATAAGTAGAAATGTAATACGATATAGAAAATTATAATATCCGCTGTGAATGAATATTTATATTTAATATATATTAAAAGTCCAATAAAAATTATTACAATAATGTTTTTGTTTATAGAGTAAGTTAGTAATCAAAAAAGAAAGTGAAATCATACAATAGCTTTTACCACGTGGTAATTTTCAAGTCAATTACATTTATATAAAATGATTAAAATTCATAACTAAAATACCATAAAGTATAAATGCATCATGTTATTATATTTAATATAGTAATTAGATGCACCACAATAAACTAACTTAGTGTATAATAAAAAACAATTATCAATGGAATGTAAATTGAGATGAAATCAATTACGCCATGATTCGGTTTGGTTGAATGTTGTATATCATAATGTATAATTTCATTAGGCATGTTAATGATATATTTAAGAAAATTTTTATATTTATTATATCATATATTAACCCGTTATTATATTTTATCGAAAAATTTATAATAATATTTCATTATTTTTATTGTTTCGAGTGTCCATTACCTTTTTTCTCATGAGTATTTTGTAGTGGATGTTTCGGTTCATGTATATAGGATATAAGTAATTTTTATCCATAATTATAATTATGGTATAAATGTAAAATTTAATCTGTATATTCATTTTTATAACTACTCTTAAAATTTTATCATGGTAAATTAATCAAATGGCTTCATGGACATGGTAAGCCATTCGTACTAATAAGAAAAGATGTCAAGCCCTGAACAAGAGAATGGTTAAAGAATTGAGTGATAAATTAAATTAATAAAATCATCATAATATCATATATAAAAAAATTATTAATTTTGAATTTATTAAATTCCATTTATAGTGTTTTTAAAAAAACTAACATTTCATTGCGAGGAAGTAGTGCTCTGTACACAAAAGAGACATTATAATATTTCAAAAGGCATGGAACGTAAAAGTTATATGTGAAATTATAACCCCATAATAATAATCTCATAACTATCATATATCCATGTTAAATAGATAATTATATTTTTCATTGAAATGTGGCGATGGAAAATGAACTACATAGGTTAGTGATGTAGTAGATTTCCAAACACAGGGCCAGTGAATTATTTTCCCATTTAATAGAAGTGGAGATGGATAAAAGTTTTTAAAATAACATAAAAACATCTCATTATATGGGATATACATGTGTTATAATATTTAATGTGATATGAAATAATTTAATGTGGAAAATAAGAAAGAAAATGAATGAGCGTTGATATGAAAATTACCCTTTCTAAGAGAATCCACATTTGGATCTCCACTTAAGGTCCCTTTGGATGGTATTTGAGGGGGGGGGGGTCCAAAAGCTATATAATGTGACTAAGGATGTTTTGGAGGGAATATATCCTAGATTTGTTGAGACATGGGGATATTGATATTTGAATATGTGAGGATACTGTGTTCCCTTTTATAAGTGGGGAAATGTGGCCTCCATTGAAATTACATTGAAATTTACCAATAAAATCTAAAATAATAAAGTAATCCACAATTAAATGTATCGAAAAGGCCCTATATTATATCCTAGTATGTATAATATGTACATATTTCCATCCAATAAATGTTTGAAAAGTTTTTAGGTAATTTTAATCCTTATTATCATAGTTTAAACCCCCAGTAAACAAATTTTTACCATAACCATGGTAAATAATTTTTACTATCTACTGTATTCAGTTTGGTGAAAATATTTTGTTAACAATATTAGATAATGTAATTTATGATTATTAATAATATAGTATCCATTTTTCTAATTTCCCTAATCATAAGGGGAATAATTTAATTTAAAACTAATATCATAAACACGATGAGAAACGAGGTTTTTAAAGGGAAAATGTTCAATGGTTTACAATATTTGTGTATCAAAATTCAACATGAAAAATATTAAAATGTCATTAATAGGATTAATGGATATATAAAAGAATTAATTTTAGATTTAAAATATTAAAAAAATATAATTTATCATTATAAATAATTTTAAAAATGAATTTGATAATTAAAATTATATATTTTTCACCATTAATGAAAAAATGAATCAATTTAAAAAAATCCAAATACATCATCCAGGTTAATTTTGTAGTGTTGATTTATAAATTGAATTTCATTTTATAAAATAAATTTTGAAAAATATTATGAAATTATTTTTATATTATTATTGTGATATATGACTAAATAGTATTTTAGAGAAAAGAAAAGTTATTGGGAAATTTTTTATTTTTTTTAAATGATTTTAATTTTATTTGTAATTAATTGGTAACCATAATTTTACTCAATAATTTTAACAAAAAAAAATTAAAATAGTTTTGTAATAACTATAATATTATGTAATAATATTTTAATAACATATAATGTTTTATTTAACAAGGTATTTTTTATAAAACAAGTTGAAAATAGGGTTTTGTGTTACAGAAGATAAACACAGTGTTCCTTGTCACACAAGAAAAAATCAGGGTAGTGTGTAATGGAATTAATCAATGAGAATAAATTTATTTAAAAAATACATACACTTTAATGTCTTGGGATTTTATATTCCCTTCTATTCTTGATGTTTCATGTTATAGATGCTTTCCAATATGATGTTCATATTTTAAAATATCATGATGTTACATTATCCAACAGATTAATAAATCTCATCATCTATATTTAAAAAAATGATCTCAAAAGTCAAGGGATTGATATTTGAAAATACATTTGAAAAAAAAAACACATCTTAAAATGTGCTAATAAAATATATTAATAATAAGAGATGAATGTAGGTACAAAGGTTATATTGAATAATAATACTGGGTTTCCAAAATGGATACCATAGGTTTGAAGTAAAAACCTGGAAATAAAAGGCAAAAATAACACTAAATTACTGATGTAGTGTGACAGAGAACATTATTAAGATGATGTTAATGACCCAAAATCCAAAATAATATATCAATAAGGTCATTAATATCATAAAAAATATTATTATATATCTAAAGATTTTTTTCATTATCCATTTCCTAATGTTGAGGAATTAATTTTGTATATATGAATATAAGAATATAAACTGGCATGTTATATTTTTATTTCACAGAATCAATTCCATTCTTTCATTGTGATTTGATCATTTTTTACTTCATCTCTTAACCTAATAAATTAATATTTAAAAAATAAAATATTATTCCTAATACACTGAAATAAACATATAATAGATCTTAATATCCATAAATCAAGATCACGATATTACACCTATCTTTAGTAAAACCGAAATGCTTAGAAAACGTTATCCAATTACACAAAAATTTCAACGTATTCCCATATATAAATTTTTGATCATAAGTCTCATAAAATTTATGCCCTACTAAATTTATAATTAATGTCAATAAATTGATATTATATTCTACATAAAATATAATGTTCATATTAATGTCACAATCTAAATATGGGAATTCCATGATCAGTATAAAACCTTAATGAAAACATGAATGCTTCTTTATTCCATATGTAGAATAGAGATTATTAGATAAATCACATAAATACAACAATGTTGTAAACTCCATCAATGATAGAATAAACTAGTATTTCCACTAAATATTAATCAATCCCAAATTAGTGAGTACTATCCAATTTACATTATCAATATCGATATTCAATTTACCCTAAAATCACTATCTCAAAATCCAGAACATACTAATGGGTATCATTCCCTCAATCACGAGTTTTAAATAAAATATAATCTTTATAATGAATGACTTTTTCTTGGTTATTGGCACCATTAAAATCATCCTTTAATGTACCTAATGAAGAAATATTATAGTAAAATTCTTATACAATTCAAAATTCATATAACAAACATATCATTGAAAAAATACACAAATGAAAAAATTATTGAATCCAAGAACTATGATAATAATAACTCCACTTTTGATGTGGTAATACCATAAGCATGACAACGTTCCATTAACTACTTTTGAGGAATATTCATTTGACACTTGGGAAAATCATATTCATAGTGCCCCAAATCTGCACAGTTGAATCATTAAAAATTAGAAACCATTTTTTGTCCATGAAATAATAAGCATGGTTCCCATTTTTAACACACTTTAAAAAACCCATTTTTCTAATAAACATTTACCAAGGTATTCCTTATACAATTTCCACATGTGGGAAAGTCTATCATTCCCTTTGTCCCTTTATCCATATTTTTCTTCACCATACTCTTAATATTTGACTTCCTTTCATATCCAAAATATATATATAATTCATTTTAAATATTTTTACCATAATATATTATGTTCTTAAATGACGATAATGTTTTTGAGAATAGTTTCCTTAGATATATAGGCATATTACTATCCAATAATAAAATTTTCATACTCTTTCGAATATGTTCATTGATGTGATCCCATTTCTTCTTCATGGATCCATTTATAAAAGATGTCACACAGTACATTAGATCATGTCCTTATGAATCATTATGTAAAATCCAAAAACTAGTTAAATATATAACCTAAATTAAAAAATATAGGAATATCTAATCTCATAATAATAATAATGGTCTCTTTGGGGATATCTCTATTTTCAAAATCCTTTTTAATGGTTTTGAAATAAAATTTTAATTATCAAAATCGCATCCTCTGAGAGTGCTTGAATAAGTGCATATTAAGGACCATTATCATGCATTAGGTGATGATCAAGTCAAGTATAATGCACAATTTTCATAGTTATTACCCCTAGGTATATCTTTTCCAGAACCACATCAAATTATAGTATCTAGAAATGGTTGTATATAAGAGAAAACCAACATAATTAATACCATTCTATTTTTTCATGATATACTTATCCTTAATGTATATTATAGAGTTATGATCCCTAGTATATTCTCTCCTAAATATAGTTCTCATCATTTTTACTAATTTTCCTTTAATACTAACAATATCACCCTGACCCTAGTAGTCTATAGACAATATCTGCATTATTAAATAGGCATCAGATCAAAGTAATGACTTCCAAAAGGAATTTTTTTTTATCAATTTTGGATAATAATATATATAAATGATATTAATTTTACAATTGAAAAATAAAATAAAACATGACACTTGATAAAATAGAAATACATCCTTGAGAACAGTTTTATATTATTCTTATTCACAACCCTGTGAAATTAAACAAAATAAGGGAAAGCTCAAATGCAAGGTAAGGGTTAAGAAAATGGGAAGATATGTTGAATCAATAAAAATAATCATGGATTAAAAAAAGAAATGAATAGGAATTTCATTTAAAAAACATTAATATCATGATAAGATAAGAAACAATCAACATGGAAAGATAAATAACTGAAATCACATTATATTTAATAAATAAACTAAGAACAAAATGCATCGACAAAAAATATCATGTATAAAATCTAATGGATAAGAAGATAAAAAATTTAGTAATGAGGGAAATTCTTAACTATTTGAATTCATGTATTTGGAATACGATACCTCTCTTATCTGAACCTACCCACAAGAATGTTTTAAACATCTAAGTAAAAACCATATGATATGGCCAACTAGTTTGCCTCATGTGACATATTGATAAATCCAGGGGACATCTATAGCTAGGCCCTACCCATTTCTACGTTTCCATATAATTCATTATATATTGAATGAGATTTTTCATTTGTGAATAATGTGCCTTATTAATAAATATCTATACTGAGAAAGGTAACAAATTTAACAATATTTCCCATATTAATCACATAAAATTATTTTTAATAACCATATAAAAAGGAATATTATTTAGGAAATAATAATATAGATCCTTAAATAATATGGCTAATTAGATAAATATAATTTCCAATTTACAATGATTAAAGGATAGTGATTTTTTCAAGACAAAGTTAACAATCACAAAATAAAGCGAGATTGTACAATAAATTTTACCATGTTCTAATGTTTAGGTCAAATCCAATTCTATTAAATGATTCAAAGTGAAATATAAAATAACATGAAATAATATTTAATCATTATATTTCATTTTAAATGGAAATTAGATACACTACATAAAAGTTAATCGGTGTAAAATAACAAATAAGTCTCAATGGAATGCAGATTGATGAAAAAATACCTACATCTCGATTCCTTTAAGAAGAATGTGGTTTAAACTCTTGTAAAATAGTTTTAGCCTTGCTATTAATTTGCTCTAGAACCATAAAAATATTTATAATATCATCTATGATCATCTTATAACATTTTAACATCTGTTCTCTTATAATATTTCATCATTTTCGTTGTTTCATGAGTTAGCTACCTTGTTTTTTCATATGTGTTTTATAAAAAAAGTTCCAGTAATTATATATTGGATATAATTAAATCTTTTCTAAAATAAAAATTATTGTATAAATATCATATTTACAAATTATATATATTTTTCGTATCAATCATAGATTTTCTCATTGAAAATGAATCGTATCGCTTCGTGGAGGCGGTGGGTTATACACACGAATGATTATAGCTTTCCATAATGGTTGAAAGGTTAAGTAAGTGGGTGTTTATTAAATATATATATTAAATATAATATCATATATATAACATATATTCATTTGTTTTTTCTTTAATACATTCATTTTAATGCATAAGTAAAAAGCGACTCACATAACTTAGTGAGGCGTGAATCTTCTGTACACCCGAGAAACCTTATCACATTTTAATCCGTGTAGAAGGAATGGTATATGTGATATTAAAATAAAATAATAATAATTATATCATAAATAAAAAAGAAATGTCATAAATCCATAATTATATACATCCTTGATTTGTGGGGTTGGAAAATAAAGTACATTGGTTCGCGAGGCGGTAGTCCGCCCTACACATGATCGATGATATTATTTCCCATTTAATGGAAGTAGAGATGGATAAATATTATTCTATAAAAAAAATAAAATATTATTATATTTTATATAATATTTTTATTATATTTTAATTAAGTAGAAAATTTATTAAGGTGTAAAAATAATAAATAAAATTAATGAACTTTGTTAATATAATTACCCTCTCTAAGAGAAACATTCTTTAGATCTCCTCTGATGGACCATAGGGATGGACTTTTGTGGGGACCAAAAGAACTTGAATATGAATAATGATGTTGGTGGGATAATTGTTATAGTTTTATTCAAAGTAAATGTAATTTTTAGGTCCAAATATAGGTGGATAGGGAGTGCCCTTTTACATTTGGGGAATGGGGACCTCTATAGAAATTAGTTGGAGATTTCCTAAAAGTGCTGAAAATGTTAAATTGATGCATACTTCAGAAACATAAAAATGACCCTCATTATATATTTTGAAGGATAATGTAGGTATATTTCTATAATATAATATTTTTACATGTTTATATGCCATTTTAACACTTAAATTTATTTTATAATGCCCTTGAAAAATCATATCTACATTAACCATGATAATTAACTTTTCATGTCATCACCAGTCATTTTGGTAAAAAAATTTGTTTATATTTGTTGATAATGTAAATTTTTTCTATTCTAGAAATGGTATATATTTTTACAAATTAGTTTCAATGAAGTGGTAGACTTTAATTTATTAATAATCCTTAAGAAATGATGGGATGGTAGGTTTTTAAGTGGAAAATGTTAAAATGTTTACAAATTTTTTATACCAAAATCCAATTGGATAATTATTCCAATGACATAAATGGTATTAATAGATATGTATTAAAATTTATTCAACTTTATAACCATTTTAAAATACAATCTAAATTTATAAATATTATAAACAAAGAGGTAGTTTTCAATTAAAATTTATTATTTTTCTCTATTCATTGAAAAATTAAATATTTCAGATAAATATAAAAAAATCACCCAAACATAATTTTGATATGATGATATAAAAAACAAAAGTATAATTTAAAAAATAAATTGAAATAAATTTTTATTAGTTTATTTTAAATTATGATTGGAAAGCACCACTAAACATTCTTTAAGTAAAAAATAATTTTTTTTACTAAACATTATCTTTTTATATTACATTATTATTATTTTATTTATATTCAAGAATTAACTATAATTTTCATCATCAATAAAGAAATTTCAAAATAAAAAATTCCGACAACTAGGTGATAACAAACATTTTAAATAATAATATTTTAATTATATGTCATGTTTCTTTTAAATTCAGTAATGTGTGTAACACCACGAAACTAGGGGTTGTTTTTTATTAAAGATAAAATTAGGGTTCAATGTGAAAAAAATCAGTGTCCTCTGAAATGGAATCAATTTAAGAGATATAATTTATATAGGAAATAAATATATGATAATGTATTGGTATGTTATATTATCTTCTATTCTCGGTTTTATGGGTCATACATGATATTGAATATAATGTTCGTATTTTAAAATATCACGGTGTTACATATTATAAGACATAAAATAGTGGCTATAAGATCATATTGTGCCTTTATAAATGAAACTTTTTTTCTTCAATTTCACATGAAACCTATGAAATCAATTTTATTAAAATGAGCTCTATATATATTTATCCAAGAAAAATGTGCATTGTTTTGGAAAATAATTCCAATATCTATGGCATATAGCCATAGTTCATAGGAAAACCATGCCTATTAGATTTAATCAAGACCTGTTGCTAGATTTTGAGAAAACTGTGGCTTTAATCTGGGACCTATAAACATGTTTATGTAAAACCATGGATATAGGTATGGAATAATGACATGTTTCTAAAAGAAAATTATTTCTATAATGTTATTATCTAATAGTTATTATTTTTAATTAAAAGGATATAAAATTCACTCCATATTCATTTTTGGAAGACTTTAAGCCTTTTGAAGGATATTGTCACAACCCGTCCCCTGGGGCCTGTGTCATGACTACCCCATCCCACCTTCCACAGGCCAGGGGCTGGTGGCTAGCACCAAAGGCATAAATCCCTAAAACTGGGAAGGAATTGCCTTTATAACCTGAAAATGCACACAATTGAGTACACGCTAGAAGCAAAACAAAAAGTAAAACTGTATAAAAAAGTGTGATGAAAAGTAAAATGGGATAGAAATACATGACCAGCTGTAAAGTATAAGAAACTGAAAGTACAAGTACTTGAAAAAGGGAAACAAATTCTAGATCGTCCACCCGGAAATCCTACCTGAAGGGTAGGTATAGATAGCCTCCACAACACTCCACGTATGTCTGTCTCTTGTGTGTACCGTCACGCCGTGTGGTGCACCTCCAGGTGCCATCCAGTCCTGGTACACTCAGCCTTATTCAGCATTGTCCATCGTCTGCATCCAACACAACAAGGTGTGGGGCATATCCCATGTATGGGTGAGTATAAATATACTTAGTATGGACCCCAGGACCCTCAGGGTCTCACAAAATCCAACAAGGATAAAAAAAATGTATGAAATCAATAGATAACCCCACTTAGGTATATGCCCATACATATACCTAAGTTATGAACTAACAAATCTCAATCATGAGGATAACACAAATGTTACTAAATCATCCCACACAGGTATACAAATTTTCTTGAGAGTTAGAGATGATTATATGTAGCCACAAAATCATCTATTCTATCGAACACACATAGGATCCTAGTATAGAAATCAGAACTTTCAAACCTACATAGGATCTAGGAATAGTATTCAGAGCTGTCGAACCTACACAGGATCCAGGAACAGTAGTCAGAGTTTTCAAACCCACACAGGATCAGGGAACATTAGTCAGAGCCGTCGAACACATATAGGATCAAGTAATAGTAGTCAGAACTATCGAACCCAGACAACATCCAAAAATAGCAGTCAGAACTATCGAACCCACATAGGATCCTAGAACAGCAGTCAGAACTGTCAAACCCACACAGGATCCAGAAACAGTAGTCAGAGAGAAGCCCGCCACTGGGTTTCCACACAAGCGCGCTTGATTCGGGGAGGGTTCACTACTCATGCCGAGTGTTGATACATCAACATCCACAAAGTCCCACGAAGAAATATCCAGATGGTCCTCCTCATCATAAGAGTCTCAACACAACAGACGGCGTGTCAATCGGACGACCGATATGAGAGTTATTAGCCTTTTAGTCCCGGGGTCCCGGTTGGATTTCTGCAGGATCCAACCAGACAGTATCAAAACTATACCCCAAACTCCAGTGTGGTATACATTAAAGGGTCGTCACACTCCAATATTTCCAGCGCTGCTAATGGTTTTTCAAATGGACATATGGTGCAAAAGATATGGACAAAGGAAAGTAAATGGTCAGTAGTGGGCTCTAGTCTTGTCTGACCACATTGGTCTGACCCGGCCCAACCTAGTCTAGGACGACCCTGTCTAGGTAGACCTGGTCAGAACTGTAGGGTCTGGACAGGCTCATTGTGTGGGCCAGCCTGTTAGGTTATTCCTGGCCCACTGGGCCCAACCCAGCGGGCTGCGTGGGCAGTTCGGCCTGAAGGGCGCTGCAAGGGCGGTTATGGCGGGAGTGTCGTGAGAGTGTGGTTCGGCTTGGGGAGCTGTGAGGGAGCGACCAGTTCAGCCAAGGCACTGCGAGGGGTGCGGCTCGGGTGGTTTGGCCGGGGAGCTGGGAGGTCGGCGGGCAGGCTGTGAGGTCGGGAGGTAAGCCGGCGGGCTGTCGGGCAGGCCGGCGGAGGGCCGGGGGGCTACTGTGCAGGCTGATGGGTAGGTCGGCGAGGTGTCGGGCGGTGGAGGGCATGCCAGTGGGAAGCCGACAGGCGTCTAGGTGGCGGTCGGGTAGAATGGCAGGCAGGCCGGTGGCGGTGCGGGATGCCGCGGGGACGGCGCGAGTCAGGGAGACCTCGGGAAGCGCGGTATTTGTCTTCACCACCTTCATCACCTCACTATTTAGTCACCATGTCGAAGGACATCATAAAAGAGATCGACGGAGGGTGTCAGGCCATGTTAGTTTGGCCCACACCCTCCGCGTTTTGGTTGATAACAATCAGTCCTCTAGAATGAACCACAACAATCCACCCGTAAAAAGAAATAATCCTCATTCTTTGTTTTAAAAGAAAGGAAGAACATTGAACTTAAATGATATTAACCCCTACATTGATCTTCGTCCGTCGACGGAGTTACAGGGAAGAGACGGGGTTTCTATCATTCGTCGCGTCCACCACAAAATTCTAATCTCAGGCTCACATGTCGGTTGTGGAGGATTCTCCACGTTGGTAGGAGTTTGGGGAAGAAGATTGAAGGAGATCATTGTCGGCGTTGTTCGTTGGAAGAACACGTTCTTCATTCTTCATTGGGAGATGAGGTTCTTCGTTGGAGAAATATATTTCTCTCAAGCTCTCCTCTCCCCAATATTCCACCCAAATTCCAAAAGTGATATAATTTCCCCAATTTAATTGTTGGAACAATATTCAAATTGGGGAAATTAATTACGTAGGTTGGCGTATTGATGGTGGTGCGTTGTTAACATTAAAGTTAGAGGAGGTCAAGAGGCTATCCCTCATTATTGAGGGAGAGTTGAGAGGTTTTCCTCTCCTCCCATTTATAGGTGTCAAGTGTTCCCCACACCTATAATTCAAAATGGGAGGTTATGTGGTCTAATGTGGTCCCCACCACATTAACCTCACATTGGTGGTTGAGTGGTGGTGGTCCCCACCACCATAAACTCTAATGAGATGTTATGGCCTGGTGGTCCCCACATTCAACATCCACATCGAGGTTATAGTTCTAGTGGGTCCATCCTCCGAACACCAGCATGACTGTTGGTAAAATAAAAATAAATTGTCACACACATTTATTTTTATTTTAATCTTTCGCATAAAACCAAAAAACTATCCTTTATTCTCGACCCACTCTTATCGAGGTGAAAGTATTCTTAAGCGAATACCGGCGCTACGAGTTCAACGGTGCCCACAGATTTCAATTCTGAGAACCAGTTCAAAAGTTATAAAAACCCGCTCGTACATTTACTGAACATACCCAAATAGAAAATTAGAAATGGATTCTGGGCACACCGGGCCTCGGAATCATGTGCCGCCAATTTTCATGGACTCGTAAAATTCAAATTTAATTAAAAAAATTATATGTAAATTTCAGGTCTATACATTCCCCCCCCCCCCTCAAGACTCTACGTCCTCATAAGCCACAACTCATAACTATGGGAACAAGTGGGGGTACTGTGAACACATCTGAGCCTCCCGCTCCCATGTTCTCTTCTGGAGGTTCCCATGCTGCCAACAAACCTGCACCAGGGGTATCGACCATCCATGAAGAACCTACTCATATCTATCCTCAATCTCTACTAGAACCTCCATGAACATAGCCCCATCGTCAACAATCAGCTCTCCATGGTCGACAATGTGAGAAGGGTCGTGCACGTATCTCATGAGCTGGGATACAAGGAAGTCGTTGTGTACTCGATGAAACTGAGGTGGAAGAGCTAAGTGGTATTCCACCTCGCCAACTCTAGCGAGGACCGGAAAAGGTTCGACGATTCTCAGAGATAACTTGCCGCCTCAGCCAAATCTCAATAGACCTCATCGACGTGAGATCTGTAGAAAGACATGGTCATCATCCTCGAATTCCAAGGTTCTATATCTCCTGTCGGCATACGACGTATACCTTCTCTATGCAGTCTTCATCCGCTCTTGGATTATCTACACCTTCTTTTTGGTAGCTCATACCATCTATGGTCCCACTAGTG
Source organism: Viscum album (assembly GCA_963277665.1). NCBI lineage: Eukaryota > Viridiplantae > Streptophyta > Magnoliopsida > Santalales > Viscaceae > Viscum > Viscum album. The sequence goes on from OY728141.1 coordinate 1,722,177,536, forward strand.
CTGACTCCCCAGGTTCAGTCCAACACAAAGGTGATCTGCACAGTTGCTCATACAACACCTCGTAGGGTGCCATCCCAATGGTGGAGTGATAGTTGTTGTTGTATTAAAACTATCCCAAAGGTAATTGATCTTCCTATATGGGACCGAAGTCGAGGACACAAGAACACAACATATCCTCGAGGGTCTCAATGGTCCGAACAGTCTGGCCATCCGTCTGAGGATGGAAGGCAGTGCCCAGACGAAGCTATGTCCCAAGAGCCTCATACAACCCATTCCATAGCCAGGAAGTAAACTGAGCATCATGATCAGAGACAATAGAAGAAGTTAATCCATGTAAACGTACAATATCCAACACATAGAGGTATCCCAAGCTCTCTACTGAGACCTGCTCTCTGATCGGTAGGAAGTGGGCCGATTTAGTGAGTCGGTCGACGATCACCCAGATAGAGTCATGTCCCCTGGATGTACATGAATTTCATGTCACGAAGTCTATAAATACCCCATACCACTTCCACTCTGGGACCTCTAAAGGCTGAACCAAGCCTTCTGGTACCTGATGCTCCACCTTCACTTGTTGACAAGTGAGGCATCGAGAGACAAACTCGGCTACTTCCTTCTTCATACCTGGCCACCAGTGCTATCGTCGGAGGACCTAATACATCTTCACCACTCTTAGATTTAATGCTACATGGGATATGTGAAACTCCGTCAACACTTCCTCCTGAAGTGACACTGGAACCATGGTACGTCCTCTGAAGAGGATGACATGCTCCCCATCTTTAGAAAATCCATCAGGTGCCTGCCCTATGGAAATCAGAGCACATCGTGTCTCACAGTCAGCATCCTCACACTCTGCCTCCGTGACTCGCTTAAGAAGTGGGGAAGTGACTATAAGAGGTTGAAGAAAAGGCATCTCCATCTCGATAGATGTAATGACCCAAAGATTCATTAATGGAAAATCCCTCTTGATCCAGTTAAATGTTTCTTTATGAAAAATGTTTTTATAAGATGTCAACTTCTTTAGTTTTACGTTAAGATTTGTGACTGTTACTTTTTATCCGTTGAGCAGTGATCATCTGAGTAGTATAAGTATAAGGCTTTAACGAAACCATTTCCACTCAGACAAAGGAAGTGATGGCCTCATCCAGTAGAATTGCCCCTTACGAAGCCCATTTGTCAGAGATCGGAAAAGAGGTGGCGTCTTTGGGCTTTTCCCTTGACCAAGCCCAAGCTGAGTTTCATCAAGTCAAGCTTGAACGTGATCATCTACGGGAAAAGTGGAAGTTGATTGAAATTACCACTCGAGCGATGTTATCCGAGCCGCCCCAAGAGTCTATCACCATCGCGCACCTTACCCTTAGGTCTTATGCGGCTATTTTAAGGGGTTATGTAACAAATAAGTAGCACTATGTTCATGTACATTATTTTTGTATATAATAATGAATATAATTTCTATCATTTTTGATACATTTTAATTAGTTTTTAAAGTACAAATGGTGTTTTTAGTTATTATTTAATTAAGAATTATATTTTATTAAATTAAAGGATTTTTGAATTAAATAGTATTTTAATAAAATATTATTATTATTATTAAATTAATTTTTTATTAAGTATAAATGATCTTATAAATTTATGAATGCAAATAAAATTTTTATTAAGGTTTGAAATCCATTTCCGTCAAAACCCGTGAATTTTTTTATAAATGTCAGTTTTTATTTTAAAAGTGAAAATTCACATATTTAGAAAATTATTTAGATAAAATAAATATTATTTTTTGAATCAGGTCGTCGAAATTATCCAACGGTGAATTTTTCATAATTTTCTGAGACAGTCAAATTTTTGGATAAAAATTAAATACCATTTAAATATATAATGTGTTTTATGACATCATAATGACCCAATGGTGATGTAATAAAATAACATAATCCTTATGTTCGTCCAATATGTGTTTTATCATTAAAATAATGGGGTTTTGGGTTTGTTTGACTTACTTTTCAAAGCATTAATGGAGCCCTCAAGAGTTATTCAACACTTTGCCTTTTTAAATTAATTTCCATGGGAGTGTGACTCACCTCCACATAAGCAACCCTAATTTTTTAATACGTTCGGACCTTGGCCTTGTAAAATATCGTTTTCCTCTTTCCTTTTACAGAAAACATGGGCAAATACCATGGGATGGTTTCTAGTTTGAATTATTTTAATATAAGGGGTCCCGAACCTAAATAATAAAGAATTCTCTCACCTTTCCTATATAAACCCACCCAAGCTCCCACTTCCTCCTCACTAAAATCCATTTGAGTTCGTCCAACCTCTACCATACTCTCTCTAGAATCCTCCCAAGGTGCCCCAAGCTCCCAAGAAGCCTCTCACAAGCCTCTCTCTAGCCTTTGGAACCACACTTCCATGTAAGGGTTTTTTCTTCCTTTCTCATTTTTGTCAATTTTCTTTAAGTTGTATTGCCATTTTAATTTCAATTATGAATGTTGGGGTATGGTTTCGCACCTCCCCCATACTGACCTCTTATTTTTTGAATGATGGGAGAACCCTTTCTCTCTCATTAAATGCCTCCCATGTACACCTGTTACTATGCCGAAATTCCGAAAGGAACTTCTCTCTCTTCTTTTACATTCAAGCAATACTTTTGTATCATGAATTTAAATTCCATTTCAATTGTTGGGACATGTATATATATGACATCCTTACTGTCCATTACATGTAAATATGATGAGGAACCCCTTTCCCTCTCATCAAACATTTTTATGAATTCTTATGTCACGCCGATACGTTGCTGAAATCGCACCGATTTTCTAAGCCAATGTCATTGTGTAGTGAATACCATGCCCATTTCTCCATCAAGGGTATTCACCTTTATGCACATTTACTTATTGATTGTAATGTTTCATGTGTGAATTCCACATTCCTTTATCACGGAATAAATGATTATGTTTTATGAATCCATGTTTTATGATTCATGTGGCACACTTATGCATGAAATAAAATGTTTAAGAAGGGTGCGCCCTGATAGCGCTCCAATGCATTGGGTAAAGTATAGTATCATGATACGTCATGTGCAATGAGTGTTGACTCATGCTAATTCAAGTGCAACAAGGTTTTAATCGTGCTTCATGTGCAATGAGGGTTTACACATGCTTCATGTGCAATGAGCCTTGGCTCATGCTAATTCAATGTTAAGTGTTGTTGCCACATTTCCATGTTATGGTTATCATTCTTTATCATGCCTTTATGTTCATTTTACTCTAATTCTCTATTGATGTTCCTATTGCCTATCATGTATTGTACTCCTCATGTTATTCATTGTGTACTCCCTTACTGGGCTTTATAGCTCACCCTTTTCTTATGCATGTCCTCAGGTTATCCCATGCAATGCTAAGTACGAAGGAATGTAGTGGTCATGTAAAAGAAGTTTTCAATAAAGATGTTGTATTTCAAGTTTAAAGTTTTTATGTAATGATCCTAAGCCTCAAAGACACTAAACCTCTCGATCTTCTTTGTTTTATCAAGTGAAGTTTTATGTAATAAAGCATGCTTAAGTTGTATTAAAAAGTAGGGTTGTCGTAGTTGGTATCAAAGGATAGGTTTAGTTATTTTTGGGATTAGGAAACCCTAGTAAAGCCTTAGATACAAGACTAAGAATAATAAAAACATCCCTAAGTTTTGGTAAATACTAAGTAAGTGTTTTATCAAACAAATACATCCATGTCTGGATACGAGCAGGTAGAGGCGGCTCAGGCACAGATATATCCTAGGGGTAAAACCCGAAAACACCGCTTTGAGCTAGACTCGAATGGGAACTGGTGCACGACAACGGGCCTTGCTGCACTCTTGGTTACGACACTCCTGAGGGATATGTTTTTATAAATTGACAATCTTAGTATGAACCCTTATTAAGGGAAAAATTCCCCTAAGAATATATGTTAGAAGGAAGATCATGAAAAGCCTTGATTGAATCCTATAGACTCATGAGTTAAAGAGATTAAAGTTTATTTATAAGTCATCAACTTTTGTCTTTGGATTACCCTTTATGTGTTACCCCTAACTTTCCTTTTATTCCAGCCAATGGCTGGTAATAGGAGAACTCGGTCTAACAACCGTTGTGAAGATCAGTGTGATGATTGTAGTTATGAGATGCCCAATCCAATGGGAGTGGGAATCGCGAACTTTGTCACGCTTCTCTCTCAGCTAACTCAAGTTTTTAATAGAAACACTGGTCAAGAGGAACGTTCAACCCCCCCCCCTAAGAAAGAACAAGTCTCTATTGAAATCTTCATGAGAAAAAGGCCTCCTACTTTTAGTGGATCATCCGATCCCACGATCTCTGAACAATGGATCAACTCCATTGAAATGATATTCCCCATCCTCCAATGCTCTGAAAAAGAGAAGGTTCTCCCGGTGTCTTATCGTATGGAGGGTGAAGCTGATCAATGGTGGACGTTGATCAAAAATACGAAGCCTGAGGAGGAGATCGAGGCTTTGGAATGGATGGAATTCCGGAAGATGTTTTTCGATAAATATTTTCCACGCACCCTCCGTCTTAAGATGGAAAGGGACGTTCTTTCCCTCAAATAGAAAGATGAAGAATCTGTGGGAGCGTACGAGGCAAACTTCACAAGGCTTGCACGATACGCTTCTGGCTTTGTCGTTACCCCCGAATGCAAGGTTTACCGCTTCTTTGGTGGGCTGAAGCCTAGCTTTCAGAAAGCATTAGAGATCCGTGACTTCGACAGCTATGAGGAAATTGTCTGATGTGCCCTCAAGGTTGAAATGGAGATCGGAGAATTACAGGGGTATCATGGGGACATGAAGCGTAAGGTGGACTTCAATGCTGGTGGTCCGATGGATAATTCCAATGGCGCTAAGAAATTCCAGCACCCCACTTGCCAAAACTGTGGAAAGAAGCACCCTAGAAATTGCCTTAGGGGGACAAGAAAATGCTTCAAGTGTAGAAGAGAAGGGAACCTAGCTGTTAACTGTCAGCAAGAAGGACCCGCGGCTGCGACAGAGGAGAGGAACGCTCCGGTCGAACCTCAACGCATTTTTCAATGCTACAAATGCAAAGAACCGGGTCATTTTGCAAATCAGTGCCCTAATCCAAGGGTTATCGGAGGCAACTAGCAACCTCCAAGAGAGCAAGGAAGAACTTTTGCCATCACATCTGCCGAAGTGAACCCCGACAACGAAGTGGTGACAGGTACTCTAGTTATTCATTCAAGAATAGCGAATGTAATTTTTGATTCAGGTTCTACGCATTCTTTTATATCTCAAAAGTTTAGTAGAACAATCCCTTAACCACCACAAATCATGGAAGTAAAGATGTTAGTGAGTAAGGAAAATGGGTAAATCATTAGATCCCATGAGTATAAGTCCTCCCCTGTTATAATCTATGGATTGAATTTCCCGGCGAACCTCGTCATACTCCCTTTGGTGGAATTTGATGCAATTCTTGGCATGGATTGGCTTTCCTTATATAGAGCCAACATAAATTGTCGGGAGAGGGAAATCACACTCCATTTGGAGAATCGACCCCCGATTCATTAGAAGTGTCAGGAGGAAGATGAATATCCTTTAGCTCCATCATCTCAAGCATGGATATTACTGCCTTATGAGCACGCATATCTGGCTCAGATGATTGAGTCCAAGGAAGAAACCACCCTTGAAGAAATGCCTATTGTGAGGGAATTCGCTGAAGTATTTCCAGAGCAACTTCCTGGTCTTCCTCCAAGAAGAGATGTTGAGTTCTAAATTGAACTTATACCTGGGGCACTACCAATATCCAAGACTCCATATAGAATGGCTGTTTTTGAGCTTGAAGAGCTGAAGAAACAACTACAGGAGAATCTGGATAAAGGGTTTATACGCCCTAGTGCATCACCATGGGGTGCACCAGTCCTCTTCGTCAAGAAGAAGGATGGGTCAATGCGGCTTTGCATCAATTATCGTGAACTTAACAAAATCACGATAATGAAAAAGTATCCTCTCCCAAGAATAAATGACTTGTTTGATCAGCTGCGTGGAGAACAATACTTTTCAAAGGTGGAATTGCGGTCGGGATATTATCAAGTAAGGGTGAAGAAGGAAGATATCCCCAACACTGCTTTTCGTACAAGGTACGGGCACTATGAATTCATAGTAATGCCTTTCGGACTCACCAATGCTCCAACAATATTCATGGAATTGATGAAAAGAGTCTTTAGAGATTACCTAGTCAAATTTGTGGTAGTCTTTATAGATGATATTCTTATATACTCCAAAACCACGGAGGACCATGAGGAGCATTTAAGAACTGTACTTGAGACTTTGCGCAAGGAGAAGCTCTATGCCAAGTACAACATGTGTGAGTTATGGTTGAAGGAGGTCTCATTCTTGGGCCATATCATCACAAGAAATGGGATATCTGTGGACCACTCCAAAACAGATGCAATTGAGGGATGGCCGAGGCCAACATCGGTAACTGATATTCGTAGATTCTTGGGGTTAGCTGGATATTATAGACGATTTGTGAGAAATTTCCCATGATTTTCCAACCCATTTACCAAGCTAACTCGAAAGGGAGTAAATTTTTTTTGGAGTGATGAATGCGAAGAAAGCTTCAAGGAGTTGAAAAGGAGGCTTATCACTGCACCCGTGCTCCCTTTACCCAAAATTGGGGAGCTTTTTGTGGTATTCAGTGATGCTTCGAAGAAGGGCTTAGGATGTGTGCTGATGCAGAATGATAAAGTGATATCCTATGCCTCAAGGAAGTTGAAAATCCATGAGAGAAACTATCCAACACATGATCTGGAGTTGGCGGTGGTGATCTTTGCCTTGAAAATCTGGCAGCATTATCTCTATGGAGAGAAATGTGAGATATATATTGACCACAAAAGTCTTAAATATATATTCACACAGAAAGAGCTTAATATGTGCCAGAGAAGATGGATAGAGATCATCAAGGATTATGACTGTTCAATACATTACCACCCTGGGAAAGCGAACAAGGTGGAAGATGCCCTATGTAGAAAGGATCCAACTATTCTATCAATGATGAGAATTGAGAAGGATCCAATCTTCTTAGACTTGATGAATATGGATGTGGGAATCATAAAGAAGGGAACATCATCAATCCTTTCACAAATGATTGCTCAACCATCTCTTTTGGAAAGGATAAAGGATGCTCAAAAGGATGATGCAGTAATCCAAGAAAAAGTGGAAGCTATCAAAAAGGGAAAATTCTCAGAGTTTAATGTTAATGAAGAAGGAATTGTGTGGTTTGGGAAAAGACAATGTGTTCCATCAAGTTCGGAGCTGAAGAAGGAACTTTTTGATGATGCACATAGTTCAAATTTCTCTATTCACCCAGGGAGCACAAAGATGTATCGAGATCTCAGAGAAAACTTTTGGTGGGAAAATATGAAGAAGGAGATCTCTGAATATACATCAAAGTGCCTGGTGTGTCAGCAAGTGAAGGCAGAGAGGCAAAAGTCTAAGGGGATGATGCAACCATTGCCCATACCAGAATGGAAATGGGAGAACATCACCATGGACTTCGTCACAGGACATCCAAGGACATCCAAAGGCAACAATGCAATCTAGGTTGTTGTGGATCGTCTTACAAAGACTGCACACTTCATTGCTATTTGAGAGGATTTCACATTGGATAAACTGGCACAGATATATATCAGGGAAGTGGTACGGTTGCATGGAGTACCACTATCTATTGTGTCCGACCGAGATCCAAGATTTACCTCTATGTTTTGGAAGAGTCTTCAACATGCTCTGAATACTGAACTGATCTTCAGTACGGCATATCATCCTCAAACTGATGGCCTATCCGAGCGGACTATCCAAACACTTGAGGATATGTTGAGAGTGTTCTCAATGGACTTTAAAGGACGATGGGATCAACATCTTTCTCTAGTTGAGTTATCTTATAATAATAGTTTCCACTCGAGCATCCAAATTGCACCATATGAATCCCTATATGGGAAAAGGTGTAGAACACCGGCATGTTGGGATGAGGTCGGTGAACATAAGATTCTTGGACCAGAAATGGTCGAAGAAATGGTGGAGAAGGTGAAAACCATTCAGCAGCATATCAAGGCAGCCCAAAGTCAACAGAAGAGTTATGCAGGTAATCGTCAATGAGACCTTGAGTTTAAAGTCGAGGACATGGTGTTTTTAAACATATCTCCGTGGAAGAAGGTAATGAGGTTTTGAAAGAAAGGGAAGTTAAGTCCAAGGTACATCGGCCCCTTTGAGGTTCTTGATCGTGTTGGGGTTGTGGCCTATCGACTAGCACTTCCACCTACTAGGCCAAGGTGCATGATGTCTTCCATGTATCCCTTTTAAGGAAGCACATACCCGACCCTTCATATGTACTCTCTTCCGAGGTGGTACAATTAGAAGACGATCTTTCTTATGAAGAGAAACCAGTGAAGATCTTAGATTATAGAGAAAAAGTTCTACGAAATAAGACAATGCCCCGCGTCAAGGTGTTGTGGAGAAACCACAAGTTTGAAGAAGCAACCTGGGAGTCGGAGGATATGATGAAGCTAAGTTACCCACATTTTTTTAGTGTGGGAAAAGGAAAATTTCGAGGGCGAAATTTCTTAAGGGGGAAATGTTGTAACGACCCAAAGTTTCTTTAATTTAAAATCCCTCTTGATCCAGTTAAATGTTTCTTTATGAAAAATGTTTTTATAAGATGTCTACTTCTTTAGTTTTACATTATGATTTGTGACCGTTACTTTTTAGCCGTTGAGAAGTGATCATCTGAGTAGTATAAATATAAGGCTTTAACGAACCCATTTCTACTCAGACAAAGGAAGTGATGGCGTCTTCCAGTAGAATTGCCCCTTACGAAGCCCATTTATCAGAGCTCGGAAAAGAGGTGGCGTCTTTGGGCTTTGCCCTTGACTAAGACCAATCTGGGCTTCATCAAGTCAAGCTCGAACGTGATCGTCTACGGGAAAAGTGGAAGTTGATTGAAATTACCAGTGGAGTGATGTTATCCGAGCCGCCCCAAGAGTCTGTCACCATCGCGCACCTTACCATTAGGTCTTATGCGACTATTTTAAGGGGTTATGTAACAAATAAGTACCCCATGTTCATGTACATTATTTTTGTATATAATAATGAATATAATTTCTATCATTTTTGATACATTGTAATTAGTTTTTATAGTACAAATGGTTTTTTAGTTATTATTTAATTAAGAATTGTATTTTATTAAATTAAAGGATTTTTGAATTAAATAATATTTTAATAAAATATTATTATTAATATTAAATTAATTTTTTATTAATTATAAATGATCTTATAATTTTATGAATGCAATTAAAATTTTTATTATCGTTTGAAAGCCATTTCCGTCAAAACCCGTGATTTTTTTCTTTATAAATGTCAGTTTTTATTTTAAAAGTGAAAATTCACATATTTAGAAAATTATTTAGATAAAATAAATATTATTTTTGGAATCAGGTCGTCGAAATTATCCAACGGTGAATTTTTCATAATTTTCTTAGGCAGTCAAATTTTTGGGTAAAAATTAAATACCATTTAAATATATAATGTGTTTTATGACATCTTAATGACCCAATGGTGATGTAATAAAATAACATAATCCTTATGTTCGGCCAATATGTGAATTATCATTAAAATAATGAGGTTTTGGGTTTTTTTGACTTACTTTTCAATGCATTAATGGAGCCCTCAAAACTTATTCAACACTTTGCCTTTTTAAATTAATTTCCATGGGAGTGTGACTCACCTCCACATAAGCAACCATAATTTCTTAATAAGTTCGGACCTTTGCCTTGTAAAATATTTTTTTCCACTTTCCTTTTCCCGAAACTATGGGAAAATACCATGGGATGGTTTGTGGTTTGAATTATTTTAATATAAGGGGTCCCAAACCTAAATAATAAAGAATTCTCTCACCTTTCCTATATAAACCCACCCATGATCCCACTTCCTCCTCACTAAAATCCCTTGGAGTTCGTCCATCCTCTGCCCTACTCTCTCTATAATCCTCCCATGGTGCCCCATGATCCCAAGAAGCCTCTCACAAGCCTCTTTCTAGCCTTTGGAATCACACTTCCATGTAAGGGTTTTTTCTTCCATTCTCATTTTTGTCAATTTTCTTTAAGTTTTATTGCCCGTTTAATTTCAATTATGAATGTTGGGGTATGGTTTCTCACCTCCCCCATACGTCCGTCTTATTGTTGTAATGATGGGATAACCCTTTCTCTCTCATTAAATGCCTCCCATGTACACCCGTTACTATGCCGAAATTCCGAAAGGAACTTCTCTCTCTTCTTTTACATTCAAGAAATACTTTTGTATCATGAATTTAAATTCCATTTCAATTATTGGGACATGTATATATATGACATCCTTACTTTCCATTACATGTAAATATGATGAAGAAACCCCTTTCTCTCTCATTAAACTTTTTTATGAACTCTTATGTCACGCCGATACGCTGCCGAAATCGCACCGATTTTCTAAGCCAATGTCATTGTGTAGTGAATACCATGCACATTTCTCCATAAAGGGTATTCACCTTTATGCACATTTACTTATTGATTGTAAACTTTCATATGTGAATTCCAAATTCCATTATCGTGGAATAAATGATTATGTTTTATGAATCCATGTTTTATGATTCATGTGGCACACTTATGCATGAAATAAAATGTTTAAGAAGGGTGCGCCCTGGTAGCGCTCCAATGCATTGGGTAAAGTATAGTATCATGATACGTCATGTGCAATGAGTGTTTAATCATGCTAATTCTAGTGCAACGAGGGTTTACTCGTGCTTCAAGTGCAATGAGGGTTTACTCATGTTCCATGTGCAATGAGCCTTGGCTCATGCTAATTCAATGTTATGTGTTGTTGCCACATCTCCATGTTATGGTTATCATGCTTTATCATGCCTTTATGTTCATGTTACTCTAATGCTCTATTGATGTTCCTATTGCCTAACATGTATTGTACTCCTCATGTTATTCATTGTGTACTCCCTTAGTGGGCTTTATAGCTCACCCTTTTCTTATGCATGTCCTCAGGTTATCCCATGCAATGCTAAGTACGAAAGAATGTAGTGGTCATGTAAAGGAAGTTTTCAATAAAGATGTTGTATTTCAAGTTTAATGTTTTTATGTAATGATCCTAAGCCCCAAAGACACTAAACCTCTCGATCTTCTTTGTTTTATCAAGTGAAGTTTTATGTAATAAAGCATGCTTAAGTTGTATTAAAAAGCAGGGTTGTCATAATAGACAAATGATATCTCTAAAGTAGCTAGCTGCTCTGTCACCTCTCCTAGAAGCTGTATACTAGATCTTCTTCTGAGAGCATCTGCAACGACGTTCCCCTTCCCAATAGTATAGACTATCTCGATGTCATAGTCCTAGAGGAACTCAATACCACGTCGTTGTCTCAAGTTCGGATCCTTCTGAGAGAAGATATACCTGAATATCTTGTGATCAGAGTACATGATAAAATGCTTTCCCATCAGATAGTGCCACCATATATTCAAGGCGAATACCACTTCTACTAACTCCAGGTCATGGGAAGTGTAGATTTTCTCATGTTGTCTCAGCTGTCATGAACCATAAGCAATCACTGCTCGCCCATGCATCAAGACACACCCTAGTCTAGTCCTTGATGGATCGAAGTAGATTACATACCCAACACCATCATCTGGAAGCCCCAAGATGGGGGCACTACTCAGCCTCTTCCTCTGATCTTGAAAGTTGTGATGGCATGTCTCCGACCACAAAAATGTTTTCCCCTTCTTGGTCAAAGATGATAATGGTGCTGGAACTCTGGAAAAGTCTGGTACAAATCTCTGGTAGTATCCATCCAAACCCAGAAAACATCGTACCTCCGTCACACTCCTGGGTGGCTCCAAAGCAAGTACTTCCACAATATTTGCTTGATCCACTGCAACTCCAGCCTTCGAGATGACATTTCTAAAAAAGTGAACCTCTCAGATCCAGAACTGGCACTTCTAGAGCTTACGATAAAGATGGTTCTCTCAGAGTGTGTCCATTACTACCCGAAAATGGTAGGCATTCTCTTCCTCACAAGTCAAGTAGATCAGAAAGTCATCGATGAAGACAACGAAAAAGCGATCGAGGTACGGCTAGAAGATTCTATTCATGAGTTTCATGAACACTACGGGAGCATTGGTTACACTGAATGGCATATCCATGAACTCGTAGTGGTCGTACCGACATCTGAAGGTCGTCTTCTGTACATCCCCATCTCGAACTCGGAGCTAGTGATTTCTTGATCTGAGGTCTATCTTCGAGAACCACCGTGATCCCTTCTGCTGATCAAAGAGGCCTTCAATCCTAGGAAGTGGGTACTTTTTCTTCACAGTCACTTGGTTCAGGCGATGGTAGTGGACAAAAAGCCTCATGCTCCCATATACCTTCATGGAGAACAGAATTGGGGCTGCCCAGGGAGAATCCCTGGGCAAGAGTAATCCCTTCCCCTGCAAGTCCTCTAGCTGTACCTGCAGCTCACGAAGCTCCACGGGAGCCATCCAATACACTGGTGTAGATATCAGTGTCGTCTCGGGTTACATGTCAATGTAAAAGTGCACCTCTATGTGAGGAGGTAGACCTGATAAATAATCAGGGAAAACATCTGTGTATTGGCCCACCACTACAGGATAAGTCGGACTCTCCACATCAACTTCTCTAAGGGTAAGGCAAGCCAACTAATGAGTGATCTGCTGTACTCTCCTCTGGGAAAGTCCATCCTGCACTACAAAGACTCCCTTCTCACATGTGATGGTGAAACGGGTCCCATACGTGAGGACACACCGCACACTGTGCCTAATACAGTCAATCTGATCATGGACTGTAGATAACCAATCCATACCCAAGATGACATCGTAAGGACTCTACGCCGCAACTAGGAGATCCAAGGAAAATCTCTCACCTCCAAGTGTAAGGTCACAATGTAGGCACCACTGCGTAATCATCGAATCTCCTCCCGTGCGAATATCTATTCGTAAGGATCAAGCCAACAACTCTATCGGAATCTCCGAGCACTGAACGAGAGTAGTGGAAATGAAAGAGTGAATGGAACTTGTGTTTATAAGAACTGTAGCTAAGGTGGAGTAGACACAGATTGTACCTCGAATCCTCTCCGGAGTGCCATGAACGTATGTATCAGCTACCTAGAGCTGAGCTCTCCCATGTCCACCTACACCCTGTGGTCGGGGTGGACCTCCTGGTGGAGGTTACGGTAACACCTCGAAACATTAGCGACCACCAGCTATACGACCAGCTCCTCTTCCACGTCCTCCTACTTCATGAGGACCACCTCAATTAAATCATTATATTTTCCTAGGAATTCCTTCGACTGTCTACTGATCATCCGAATGGCAGGTCAGATAGTCACAAGCCATGTGACCCTGCCCACCACATGAGTAACACTACCCACTCCTGGCGTGTCTGGCTCTGTCTCTGGTGCCCCGCACAACCGATTCTAAGCAATGCGGTAGTCCATCTATATGTATTGTCGTTTTGGACCTCTGTGACATCTGTCTGCTTCCAGCTACAGAAGACTCTGCTATAGGTCGACTGGTGGTGGATCTCGCTGCTGGAGACAGCTCAACAAGGAAACTCTCCACCAGGAGGGGGCTCTCTAGCACCCTCGCATGTGTCAGGATGCTGAGAGAGATCATCATAGCTCTGATCTACCATCTGAGTCCCTTATTGAAGCTCTGGCCCTGAAAGAATGGGCCCCCCACCATATTGGTGGAGTCACGCGAGAGGTCGGTGAACCTCGCTGAGTACTTTTCCACCAGCATGCTGCCCTGCTGCAGGTGAAGTATCTCCTATATCTGCACTGCATTATGGGTGGTTGGGAAAAACTCTGCACAAAACAGTCTCTCAAAATCTGCCCAGAGTAGAGTCGCCTAATCATGCACCTAGAGCATCAGGATCCACCATTTTCCTACTACAGCCTAAAAGAGGCTCGTGAAAAGGATCACCATAAGGCCAGCTAGTTTCCCTACCATTCTAAAGACTCAAACCACATCCTCCAGCCAATCCTTAGATACCTCCAGGTCCATCTCTCCCCTGAACCTGGGTGGCCTCTGGCATTGTAACTTGTGGAATGTGCTCAGGCAGCATGCACTCTCTACTACTGGGCCTGGTGGCATCGGTGGCCCAACGGGGAGTGGTACCACTGGTGCCTCCACTAGAACAGGGCCATGCACCGATTCCTCATCGCTCAGTGGGCTATCTATGCATACTACTCTCTGAACCCTAGAAAGATATCTACGTGGAGGCATCTTGAAAATAAACAGGTGCGCCATGGTCAAAAAAGTTATACCTAGTTATATGACTCAAAGGATTCACAAAGAAGCCTCTGGAAAACACACATGCAATTAGTGTTTTTGTGAACTGAGTTAGAAATTAGAAGTCAGGGTCCTGGTGTATGGATACGTCAGACACCACACCAACACTGGACTCCTTAAACTGAAAACCACACTCAGAACCCTTAACACTATTTCTTCATATAAAAGATCACAGTCCTATGTTCTACGGTAGAACTGACTCCTATGATACCAATTTGTCACGACCTATCCCCCAGAGTGTGTGTTGTGACTACCCCATGCTCGCCTTTGATAGGCTAGGGGCTAGAGACTAGCACCAAAGGCATAAATCCCTAAAACTGGGAAGGAATTGACTTTATAACCTGAAAACTCACACAACAGGGTAAAAGATGGAAGAAAAACACTAAGTAAAACTGTATAACAAAAGAGTGCTGAAAAGTAAAAGGGGTCAGAAATACAAGCCCAACTGTAATGTACAAAAAACTGAAACTGAATGTATTGGATAAACGGAAAATAGCTCTGGGATCGTCCATCGGGAAATCCTAACTGAAGGATAGGTATAGATAGACTCCACAGCAACCCACATTTTTCCACCTCCTCCATGTAAAGTCACGCCGAGTGGTCCACCTCTGGGTACCGTCCAGTCCTGTTACACTCAGCCTCAGTAAGCCCTATCCGTCGTATTCATATAACACAACGTGGTGTGGGCAGAGCCCATGCAGGGGTGTGGATAATGATACTCAGTATGGTCCCTGAGACCTTCAAGGTCTCACAATATCCAAAAAAGATAAACCACAATGTATGAAATCAATAGATAACCCAACTTATGTATATGCTCATACATATACCTAAGTTATCAAGTAATGCATCTCAATCATAAGGAAAACACAAAAGTTACTGACTCAGCTAACATTGGTATATAACATTATTTGACAGTTAGAGATGATTATATATAACCACAAAATCATCTATTTTATCGAACCCATGTAGGATCCCAGTACAAAAATCAAAATTGTAGATCCCACACAGGATCCCGGAATAGTATTCAGAGTTGTTGAACCCACATAGGATCAAGGAACAGTAGTTAGAGCTTTCAAACCCACACAGGGTCCAGGACCAGTAGTCAGAGCTATCAAACCCACACAGGATCCCGAAATAGTATTCAGAACTGTCGAACACACACATGATCCAAGAACAGGAGTTAGAGCTGTCGAACCCACACATGATCTAGGAACAGGAGTCAGGACTGTCGAACCCACACATGATCCAGGAACAGTACCAGAGAGCAGCCAGCCACAAGGTTTCTTCTCAAGCATGATTGAATCCAGGCAGGTCCACTCCTCAAGACAAGTTTCGATACATCAACATCCACGATGTCCCATAAATAAATATCCCGAAGGTCCGCCTCATAATAGGAGTCTCAACGCAACAGATGGAGCGTCAATCTGACTCCTAGTCTGAGAGTTATTATCCTTTTAGTCCCGGGGGACCAATTGGTTTCGTGCATGATCCAACCTAACATTATCTCAAAAATACCGCAAAATCCAGTGGGGTATACTCTAATTGAAAGTCAAGCTCCAAGATTTCCAGCACCGCTGATGGTTTGTCAAACGGACGTCTGGTGCCAATGATATAGTCGAAGGAATGTAAAGGGTCACTAGTGGCCCCGGGACCTGTTCGACCCGGTCGGCCCGACCTGGCCCGACCCGGTCTGGGTCATCCCGGTCAGACCTGTTGGGCTTGGACCAACCCAGTGGGCGGGCCAACATGTTAGGATTAGGCTGGCCCTCTAGGCCCATCCCAGTAGGCTGTGTGGGCGGTTTGGCCCGGAAGGCGTTGCGAGGATGGTTCAGGCGAGAGCGCCGCAAGGGCGCGGTTTGACCAGGAGCGCTGAAATTTCGTGGCCAGTTCGGCCAATGCACTGTGAGGGGTGAAGCCAAAGTGGTTCGGTCCGAGAGGCCAGGATGTCAGCGGGCAAGATATTAGGATGACGGTGGCCATGAGGTGGCCTAGCAGGCTGGTGGGGCGCAGGCAGGTTGGCGAGTAAGCTGGGGGCGGCCGGGGGGCAGCTCAGTAGGCCGACTGTAGGGAGGTGGGTGGCCAGGAGGGGGCCAAGCAGGCCGGCGGGTAGTCTGGGAGGCGTTAGGGAAGGCAGGCGTGCCAGCGGGTGGCCGGGCAGGCCGGCGGCAGAGCGGGACGCCGTAGGGGCAACACGTGTCACAGAGGCCGCAGGAAGCGCGACCATTGTCGTCACCACCTATGTCACCTCGTAGTGTCATTTCCATGGGTAAGGACATCCCAAAAGTGATCTATGGAGGGTGTTGGGCCATGTTAGTTTGGGCCACACCCTCTGCATTTTTGGTGATAGCAATCAGTCCTCTAGAACGAACCACAACAATCCACCCGTAAAAAGAAAGCATCCTTATTCTTTGTTTTGAAAGAAATGAAGAACATATAACTTAAATGAAATTAACCCCCTAACTTGATCATAGTTCGTTGACGGAGTCATGGGGAATAAGATGGAGTGGTCATCGTTCGTTGCGTCCACCACACACTTCCAATATCAATCTCACACGTCTGTTGTGGAAGACGCTCCACATCGGCATGAGTCTGGGGAAGAAGATCGGAGAAGATTGTTTCCGGCATTCTTCAATGGAAGAACACGTTTTTCGTTCTTCGTTGTGAGATGAGGTTCTTTATTGGAGAACTCTATTTCTCCCAAGGTCTCTTCTCCCCAATATTCCACCCAAATGACAAAATTGATATAATTTCCCCAATTTAATTGATGGCCCAATATTCAAATTGGGAAAATTAATTATGTAGGTTGGCGTATTATGGGTGGTGCGTTGGCAATATTAAAGTTAGAGGAGGTCAAGATGCTCTTCCTCATTAATGAGGGAGAGTTGAGAGGTTTTCTTCTCCTCCCATTAATAGGGGTTGGGAGGTCCCCACCCCTATTATTCAATAGTGGAGGTTATGTTTTCTCGGGTGGTCCCCACCACATTTACATCACATGAGAGGTTAAGGCGTGGTGGTCCCCACCACCATAACCTCTCATGAGAGTTTGTGGCCTGGTGCTCCCCACTTCCAGCATCCACATGGAGGTTATAGATCCAGAGGGTCCTACCTCCCAACACCCACATGATTATTGGTAAAATTAAAATAATGTGTCTACCACATTTATTTTTATTTTAATCATTCCCGTAAAACACAAAATCTATATTTTATTCTCGACTCATTGTTTTTGAGGTTAATGTATTCTTAAGATAATACTGGCACTACGAGTTCAACAGTACCCTCATATTTCAATTCTGAGTTCCAGTTCAAATTCTATAAAAACCTGCACGTATGTTTACTGAACGTACATGAAAAAAAACATCAGAAATTGATTTTTGGAAAACCGGGACTTAGAATCACGCGTCGTCAATTTTTACGGACTCGTAAAATTCCCCTTTAATTAAAAAATTTTACATGGAAATTCCGGGTCTTTACAGATATATATAATTAAAGATTCATTTGAATGTTATTATTTTGAAGGTCTTTCACATTTACATTAATAAAATTATTGTTCAATGTATGTGTATGTCCTACTATTACACAAACTATACAATCATTCTAAAAAATCATTTTATGATTTCAGAAACACTTTTATAAACCTCTTAAATCATTTCTATTTGGAAATTATGGTTTATGAATAACCTTATAATTTTTCTTATGAAATAATCTATCATAGTTATTCAATTTTTAGAATCATCAATTTAAATTCATTATGTACTTTTTTGATACTATATAATTATTTGAAGATCATTTTTATTTTCCATGGGTACCTTTTTAATTAATGAATGAAACAAATTTTATTTCTAACGTGTTTCCAGGATATGTTGAATGTATCACATCTTATATCACATAAATGAATGGTTTATGAATAGTGGGTTCCCATATCTACCTCTGATGTATTTTTTATTGTTTCATACCACAATAAAAAATAATTTTTATCATTAAATTTATGAATATTAACTAAATTCACATGATTATTCATGAACATGATGCATATTATCTACGTTTACAATGTTAAGTGTGAATACAATTAAGGATAGGTATGTTCACAATAAGAACTGTTAACTCAATGAATTTAGCTATGTTTATAGTGGTATGTAAACCAATTCTTTTAAATAATCCATAATTATATGTAATTTTATTATGTTATTCTTAGGTTAATATGTTATTATATCATGATTCAACAGACACTTTCAATGGTATGTGATTCCCTTTTGAGATTACATTCACTTACATCCTGATCTTCGATATTTATTATTTTTACATGTTCTTTTTAATAAATTATTTATCCCATTCACATAATTTTTTCATTCAATT
Organism: Viscum album; assembly: GCA_963277665.1. Classification (NCBI taxonomy): domain Eukaryota; kingdom Viridiplantae; phylum Streptophyta; class Magnoliopsida; order Santalales; family Viscaceae; genus Viscum; species Viscum album. The sequence continues at coordinate 1,722,196,270 of OY728141.1, forward strand.
TTGATCAGACTCTTAATGTAATGTCTATAGGATTTCCCTTACAAAACATTTTATAGAACTCATTTCTTAGGTTTACATTCCCCATGTTTTGTAGATGAGTATATCATCTGAGATGTATAAAAAAATAATATATGATAACTATTACAAATAATTTAAATCCATTTTTATAAATTATGTTGTTTATGATTCTATTCATCAGGACTCAAAATATGTTTCCCTCTGGTTGTGAGATTTTTGTGAGATGTATTATTTAAAATAAGTAATTAATGCATTATTTATATGTATTTTTCTTGTGGAACCAATTTTTTAATATCATTATCAAAAGAGTATAATAACATTATTTAAATTTTATTAACATGTTTAATTATACATGGGATATTTTAAAAATTAATTTAAATGAAAATGATGATTTCACTTATAAATAAAACACTTTTCTTATTGGTAAGTTCTTTATAAGAGGTCAGTTAAAAAATATATCTAGATGATAAAATTATATATAATGCATAAATTATATTTATAAAATTTATTCCATGAAATAATTTATTTATTTATTCAATAAAAACATATATCTAATCATCCTTGAATAGTGGAGATGAAAATGGATCATGTTTTGCATGGAGGTGGTATTCAGTAAACAGAAATGGTATACGTTTTTAACTTTTTGATTGAATGAGAATAGAATACAGATTTTTTATAAAATCAATACAATAAAATTTAAGGAAACTATTTATACTAATGTAATTATATAAATTTTTAGGAATTATTTGGAGTATGGTGGATGAGAATTATAATGAATGGGAGTAATTGAGTAAGTAAATACTATTTTTAGAAATAATATCACCTGTTGAAGTGTCATTTAGAACTGATGGTCTTTAGGAATAACATTAAGGTTAGAGGATTTAAAATTGTATATTGTATCTATAAGAGAAAAATATTAATTTTTTTAATTACAATTTCATACTATTGGTTTGTTTTCTATTCAGTGGAAATGATCTCCACAGATAGTGGAAAAAGGGGGACAAATATTGGGGAAAGAATGATGGTAAGGGGTATGAATATAATTTCATGAGGGTTAGGTGAGTTTTATGGAGAAAATAATATATTATACATTTATCAATGACATTTACTTACATGGTAATACATAGTGTTTTTAAAAATTAAGATATATGTATTCTCCAAGGAATGATAAACCATATTATTTCTATTAAAATTTATATTTAAAATAAAATTCTGTAAAGTGGGTTTAAAATAAAATAAAATGATACATATGTTCTAAAATTTATAACCTAGGTTTTCAATCATCATAATTATATTTTAGAATACAAAACTTTACACCCTTAATTAATATTTAATTAAATTAAATTCTTTCACAAACATTTGGTTCATTGTCATATATTTCAATGTCCATAAAATTTATAATATTTTTAAAAACTATATTTCTCCCTATAAAAAATCAATTATTCCATAAAAATATAAAAAAATTATATTATTATAATTTTGACATTATCAATAAAAAAAATAAAATTCAATTCACAAATTTCACAAAATAAAATTTATAATAGTATATTTAATATGAAAATACAATATAAAATTAAAATATGGTTCAATTTAAAAATTTACCCTTTAAAACATTATGTGATATCAATATTTTTTTTGAATTTATAATTAATTAGAATATTTTCCTCCATTATAAATATTATTATTCATAAATTTTCATTATAATATTCAATTCATATTTCATTGACCTTTTTAGTTTGATGTTTAATTAGGAGAAAACTATTGAACCGATTATTATTTTAGAAAAAATATATTCCCAAATTATTGGGTATAAAATCTAGGCTTATGATCCTCCCTATGAAGATGAAATATAATTGGTTTGGACCATTTACTATCTTATTTTTGTTGGTTAATGCTGAAAAATAGTGGATTGGTGTGGATAATAGTTCATTCTAGGTTATAAGAAAAAAATATAAACATTATATTGAGGGAAAATAATAGTTTATTGTCAGTATATATTCCCCTGATTCAATATCTTTATATGTGTATAAATGAAGAATGTAATATATGTTCCATATTGGTGTGAACACCTTATTCCTGGTTTAATATTCTTTTAATTTATTTTTACATATAAGAATAACAAAATTTACTATCTCCTATCATGTTTTCACATTATTCCAAACTACTCAATGTAAAACCGATTTTGCAGTTCTTATATTCCAATGCGTATAACGACCCATACATTACATACATGGTTAATACTTTAAAATTTAAGCATACTTATTACAACATATAACAAAACCATGAAAGGACCGTATAGGTATAGTTTCTTTAGAAACTAGGAAACATAAACAACTGGTTCATAAAGCATCTACACTGTCTCCCATTTATTTCATCATATCTATAGTCTCTTTTTGGCATATCATACATAATAACTTTCTTCCTGACCTGGGGAAAGAAAACATACAAAATGGTGAGCTCAAATTCTCAGTAAGGGTAAACAAAAGAAATATCAATCACATCAAATTTATAAGAACATAACATTTTGGAAATCTTACCCTGCAAAAGAGATCATAATTTCATAACATGGGATAAATCATTGTTGTGAATTGTAATCCCAATAATCATAACATAAAACATGAAACTTTTTGGAATACACACATAATCATAAATAATCATTTCTTATTAGTCAAGACTCATATCCAAGACTATCTTTGTGGACAAAACCCATTTTTGAACGGAGTTCACTCCTCGTTTTAGTCCTGTTTCACTGAACCGATTTAACCTGTCATTCCATCCATGTCTATCTCATGAGATACAAAATATTTACCTAATGCATTGGAGGTAGATATAGGTCCACCCATCTTATAATGATACCATTATTATGTGTGCCACAAAATCATAAACCATACATCATAGCATAACCCATGTAATAAAAATCAAATCGTAGACATCATGACATCATAAAAAAATTCATATAAGATAATGGAATACATGAAAATATTTCCATCACAACATAATCAAATCAATGTAATAATAGGGATATAAAAAGAACCTTATATTATCTTAGATGTAAAATAAATTTGATAAAACACTTGAACTCCATTCTTGAGGAAAATATCCTTTCTACTTCAAAAACATTTTTCCTTTCTTAACATGTCATAAAATTTTAATCTAAAATAAGTTGATTCAAAATGAACTTGAAAACTTGTAAAGGATGATTCATGGAAATAATTTTTTAAAAATCCTTTCAAGCCGTATAATTTAAAAAAACATTCTTCTCGTACTTTTGTCGGAAAAGTCAAAAAGTACCTCGTACGAAAAACGACAAAATATTCCTTTCATATCTTTTACTAAAAACTCACCGAAAGGTAAAATTGGATTTAAACAATTGTAGGTGGATGAAAATAATATTACATATTGAGGAAACAAGGATGTGGATGATAAAATACACCCTAGTAAATTCCATAGTATAAACAATCTCGGATATAAATGTGATTGTGATATTTCCCTTTCCTCAGGTCTGATATGCTTTGTTCATGTCTGAACCTCCTGTATAATGATTTAAATAATGTCATTGACTTATTACAGAATCATATTAATTGTTATGATACCATATATGGTCATATTCTTAGCTTCTTATTAGTAATATTTCATTACTATTTGTTATTTGGGTGTTTATTACTTTTTGTTCTTATGCGTGTTTTGTCGAATAAATTATTATAAATCTTTATAGGATATAGATACATAATTTACATAATGGTATTAGTGTAATATATATCATATTAATTCATTAAATTAATTTATATAATAATTATTCAATAAAGATCATAAAGAACGAGTCACATCACTTCGTGGAGACTGTAGGCCGTACATACGCACGAGCGATGATATCATTCCAATGATCGTGGAATTGTATTGAACTGTATGTATAATATTTAAGAATCAATATCAATTTAAAATAATCATATATAGTTATTCTTTACACCATTATACCCATCATGTAAGGTGGTGGTGAAAAACAGATTACACCACAGCGTGGATAGGGTATTCTGTACGTATGCACGTGCAGTGATTTAGTTTTCCATAGGATGGATAAGAGGTGAAATAGGGTTGTTTAATATTTAAATAAAATATCAGTATATGAGGTATACTGATGTTATTACCTCATAATGAAACAACTAAAGAAGAGGGAGTACAAGAAGAATGGAACTGGAAGAAAATGGTAGATGTTATTACCTCTTTCTCCAAGTGCCTCCTTTAAACTTTCTCTTATGGCACTAGAGTTGGTCTTTTGATAAGACAAATACCTCTAGTAAGTTTCTAAGGATGTGGGGATGTGAAATGGTTAGGGGTTGGCCGAGCTTGAAGGTTCAAATTTGCGTGAGGCTGAGAGGGAGGAGGTGCCCTTTTATAAGGGAGGAGAGGGGCACCTTTGGAAAGTGTGGAAATATTATTTTATTATAGTGTTATTTTTGGTTTCAAAAAGTCCAAAATTCATTAAAGATGAATATAAGAGGACTAAGAGTCGAAATAAAATCATCCAATCAGAATTGGACATGTTTTGGAAAAAACATTTATCATTATAATCTTATTTATTTAAATCATTTATTAATGAGGTAAATACATCATCATTATTGTGTCATAAATAATTTGATTTATATGGTGTCTAAAAATTATAAAACAAATATAATTATGTAGGAAATATTTTTATCTTTCCAATGAATATTTATAGTCAAAAATATAATTTATATAACCCCTTATAAAAATTAATTACTAAATGATTTTTGTTAATGTCAATTTTGTTTTTACATTAAATTAATTAATCCAAATTGTCATTGTCACTACCAGGTGGTTCAATGGGGTCCAAAAATCGACCCATGGATGCCCATGGTCGGCCACTACTAATCCAATAAGGTTTTGACAGGTGTCAAGGTAATTTTGAATTATTATAATATTCTTTTAACCTTGAATTAACCTATTTACCTTTAACCATAGTAAATAAAAATTACCGTAGTTACTATTCATAATATCAATAAAATGAAAGTAACCTATTAACATAATTTGGACTCACTGATTCCAAATATGGAATCCATTTTTTAAAATTCAAAACACAGAAGTTCCAGTAATTAATTTAAAATTAATCATGTTTTTAAGGAAACGGGTTTTAAAAGTTAAAACATTGCCAAAGATTGAAATGTTTTTACCTATGAATTCAATGTAAAATTAATGCTAATGACATAAATTATATTAAATGGTAAAAATATATTCTATTTATACTTTAAAAAAATTTAATATTATAATTTAACCATATAAAGTATTGCAATGAAAATAGTTGTTTTTAATTAAAATATAATGTGTTTTTACTATTCATTAAAATATAAAAGTTATCAGAATAATATGAAAAATTTATCCAAAGTAAATTTTTATATCATGATTCTAAAGAATAATTTTATTTTTTCAAATTTAACTTATAAACTTGTAAAAAACTAGATTTAATGTGGGTGCACCATCAAAAGGCGGTAAAACTGCATTTTTTAAAAAATACATCTTTTATCCAAAAAACTGATTTTGTTTTCATATCTCATTATAGAAAATGTATAAGATGAATTAAAAGGTTATAAAATTCAAAATTCAGTTAATAATATTCATAACTGCAAGTATTATAATATATCGTTGTTTAGTGAAACTCGGTATTGCGTACGACTGAAGCTATCGAGGAAGGCCGCGGTTACCTATAAAGCAAGCCAAACTAGTGTTGTGTATAGTGAAAGATTCCTTTGAAGATTTATATAACATAAAAACAAAATATTTCTCATAAAAGTCTCGGTTAATACATTCTACCACCCTGAAAATGAATTTCTCCCTCGAAATTTGTCACTTCGTAACAAATAGATGAGGATGCCTCTCCCTTATCATATCCTCAAGTTCCCATGTAGCTTCTTCTAATTGGTGGTTCCTCCATAAAACTTTCACCAAGTGAGTGGTCTTTTTCTGTAGGTCTTTTTCACTACGATCCAGAATCTCTATCGGCTGTTCTTTATAAGAATGATCTTGTTCCAGCGGTACAACTTTTGAGCTGAGTACATGTGAAGGATGAGGTAAGTACTTTATCAGGAAAGATACATGGAACACATTATGAAAATGAGAGAGATTCGGTGTAAGCGCCAATCGGTAAGTTACCTTCCCAACATGATCCAGAATTTCAAAAGGACCGATATATCTAGGGCTTAACTTTCCCTTCTTTCCAAATCTCATGACCCTCTTCCAGGGAGATACTTGTAAGAACACTTTATCACCCACTTCAAACTCTAAGTCTTTTCTTTGGTTGTGGGTATAAATTTTTTGTCGACTCTGAGCTGCTCTTATGTGTTTTTGAATAGATCAGACCTTTTCTGCCATCTCATCAACAAGATCAGGTTCTAATAGTTTTCTTCCCTCAACTTCATCCCAGTAAGTTGGAGTCCTGCATTTCTTTCCATAGAGAGCTTCATAAGGAGTCATCTGAATACTGGAGTGAAAGATATTTTTATTAGAAAATTCCTCCAAAGGTAGGTGTTGATCCCAACCACATTTGAAATCCATAAATCAAGATCTCAACATATCTTCTAGAGTTTGAATTTTCCTCTCAGATTGACCGTCTGTCTGAGGATAATAAGAAGTGATGAAACTCAACTCTGTATCCAGAGTATGCTGAATACTTCGCCAGAACTTTGAGGTAAACCATGGATCCCGATCAGATATATTATAAAGTGGTACTCCATGCAATATTACCACTTCCTTTACATATATCCGGGGAAGCTGATCTAGAGAGAAATCCTCTCTAATAGAAATGATGTGTGCAGACTTTGTAAGACGATCAACTATGACCCAGATAGCATTATTGCCCTTGAATGTTTTAGGAAGTCCAGTGAAAAAGTCCATAGTGATGTTTTTCCATTTCCATTCAGGTATGGGTAATGGTTGTAACATCCCCTTAGACTTATATCTCTCAGCTTTAACTTGCTGATAAACCAAGCATTGAGAGACATATTAAACATCATCTCTTTTCATGCCATCCCACCAGAAGTACTCTTTCAGGTCCCTATACATCTTTGTTCTTCCAGGATGAATAGAGAATGAAGAACTATGAGCCCCATCCAGCAACTCCTTCATTAATTTGGGGATGGGAGGAACACAAAACCGATTCCTGATCTTTATTATCCCATCACAATCAAGGTAGAATTCAGGAACATTTCTCACCTTCATTTGTAACTAGACATCTTCTTTCTGCACCTCTTTAATCTTCACATGTATAGATGGTTGATCATTTATTTGAGAAAGATACGATTTTACCATTTCATTATAATTATAAGATCCATACTTTGTAAATCCATAAATATTGGATCTTTTGTGATCCTCATCATGGATAAATTAGAATGGTCTTGTCGACTTAATGCATTTTCCACCTTGTTTGCTTTCCCAGGGTGGTAATGAATTATGCAGTTGTAATCCTTAATCAGCTCGAACCATCTTCTTTGGGGCATATTTAGCTCCTTTTGTGTGAAAATATACTTTAAACTTTTATGATCAGTATAAATGTCACACTTTTCTCCATAAAGATAATGCATCCAAATCATTAATGCAATGATTACCGCAGCTAACTCAAAATCATGAGTTGGATAATTTTGCTCTTTGATTTTCAACTTTCGTGAGGCATAAGCTATCACCATATCATTTTGCATGAGAACACATCCTAGTCCATTCTTGGATGCATCACTATTGATCACAAACCTTTCTCCACTACAAGGCTGTGTGAGCACTGGTGCACTGGATAACCTTCTTTTCAACTCCTTGAAATTCTCTTCACATTCCTCTGTCCAAACAAACTTAACTCCTTTTCGAGTCAACATGGTGAGTGGAATAGATAATCGTGAAAAATCTTTCACAAAACGTCGATAATATCCAGCCAAACCATGAAAACTTCAGATCTCGGTTACTTTTATTGGTCTCAACCATCTTTCAATAACCTCTATTTTTGCTGGATCCACAGACATCCCCTCTTTTGAGATTATGTCACCCAAAAATGCAACTTTTTGAAGCCAAAATTCCCACTTGGTAAATTTGGCATAAGGCTTCTCTTTTCTTAGGGTCTTTAATACAATTCTAAAGTGATCTTTATGTTCTTCCTTTCTCTTTGAAAATACAAGAATATCATCTATAAAGACTACCACAAACTGATCAAGATAGTCTCTAAATACTCTATTCATCAGATCCATGAAGATAGCCGGGGCATTAGTAAGACCAAATGGCATCACTATAAATTCATAGTGTCCATACCTTATATGCAAAGCCGTCATTGGTATATCGTCTCTTCTGACCCTTAATTGATGATACCCTGAACGAAGATCAATCTTGGAAAATTATTGAGCTCCACGTAGTTGGTCAAATAGGTCATCAATGCGTGGGAGAGGATATTTGTTCTTGACAGTGATCTGGTTAAGTTCTCGATAATCAATGCAGAGTCTCATTGATCCATCTTTCTTCTTAACAAACAGAACAGGTTCTCCCCAAGGTGACGCACCAGGGCATATGAATCCTTTATCAAGATTCTCTTGGAGTTTCTTCTTCAATTCCTGCAACTCAATTGGGGCCATTCTATAAGGTGTCTTTGAAATAGGCAAAGCAGCCTGTACGAGTTCTATTGAAATCTCAACTTCACGATTTGGTGGAAGACCCAGTAATTCCTCCGGAAAGACATCTTAAAACTATTATACAATGGGAATATTCTTAATCGTGAGTTTCTCTCCAACCATTTGAGATAAATAACCTCCATTTAGTGGAATCAAGACCCATAAGATAGAATAAATTTCCACTGGATGGTTATGTTCATCCTTGCATCGATAGATGATCATAGATTGATCTAGAATATGAAATGTGACTTCCCTTCTTTGGAAATTGATATGAGATACATATAAAGAATGCAAATCCATGCCATGAATCACATCAAATTCCACTATAGGAAGGATCACAAGATTTGCAGGAAGCACTTTCCGACAAACATCAATCGGAGAAAAATTTAATACTTTTGATGAAAACTTTTGTGCCATTAGGAGTTGTCACAGCCAACTCAACATCTAATTGTTGAGGTAATATGGCGATACCTTAGATAATTATTCATAAATAAAAGAGTGGGTGGATCAATAATCAAATAAAAAATTTGCAACTTTAGAGTGGATGGTAAGTGTACCTCTTACCACTTTGTTGTCGTACTCCACATCGCCAATAGTAATTGCATGTTACATTCCTTTGTATTTGGACTTAAGAGTTTTTTGATGTCGATCATCATCATAAACCCTTGGATTTGGGTATTTATTGGCGTAATGCCCCATTTCCTTGAACATGAAACATTGAAGTGTAGTAGGATCATTCTGTGTATCCCTTCCTTTGTTTGCATCATTAGACAAATTCTTCCCATTATTTCGACATTCAATTGCCCGATGACCTTTTTTTTACACTTATAATATTTGATTGTCCCCTGAAGATAATTTCCTCCATCTTTCTTTCCACACATTGATCATAAGGGATAACTTGTCTTCTTTTTAGTGTGGTCTTTAGATTTTCCTTTGAATTCCATTTTCCTCTTCTTATCAAACCCATGTGACTGATGGGTTACACAAATCTCCATCTCAACCTTGAGAGCACATCGAACAATTTCCTCGTAGCTATTGAATTCCCTTATGGCTAACTCCCTTCGAAGACTTGGTTTTAAGCCACTAAAGAATCGATCGATCTTACTCTCATGTTGTATAATAATTTCGGAAGTGTACCTTTCATGTCTTGTAAAATTTGCTTTGTAAGTACCAACAGATTCATCATCCTTTTGCTTTAGTTCAAGAAACTCCTTCTCCATATTTGTTTTGAAGAATACGAGGGAAATACTTATTGAAAAATAAGCTCTTGAACTCGTCTCATTCCATGGAATCAATTTCATCTATTTTCCTCGTATTCTTGATAAGATTACACCATTGATCAGTATCACCTTCCAAACGATACACTGCTAAGATGACTTTATCATGTTCAGAACATTGATGAACTGAAAATATCTTTTCAGTGGTACTGATCCATTATTCATCAACTAATGGATCAGAAGACACGGTGAATGAAGGTGGATGTAGCCCCATGAAGGATTCAACAGAATGTTGCTGCTTCCTTTTCTCATTTGGAAGTCTTCCATGATTCATATCTTGAGAAATTTGTGTGAGAATGGCTACAAGATTTTTCATTCCAGCTCCCATATCGTTTGGTTGCTCAGGGGGACAATCATTCCATTTCCCATCGCATTCTGCATTAACACGGTTCCTTCGGGTTCCAGCCATTGACTAAAACCAAGAAGAATAGTGTGAGCAACAATATTTATAAAAAGAAAACCACATAATCAAGAACTAAATTTTACACCTAAGGTTTTATCGTAGGTTGTTCATGGCAATTTCTAAAACACTAATATTGTATTCTATGCTTAGACATATCCTTAGGTTTCTTACTAAGGCTTTCACATCCTAGTTTCCAATTGTTGACTATACCTTTCCTCTAATTCCAACTATAACGACCCATACATTACATACATGGTTAATACTTCAAAATTTAAGCATAATTATTACAACATATAACAAAACCATGAAAGGACCATATAGGTATAGTCTCTTTAGAAACAGGGAAACACAAACAACTGGTTCATAATGCATCTACACTGTCTCCCATTTATTTCATCATATCTATATTCTCTTTTTGGCATATCTTACATAATAACCTTCTTCCTGACCTGGGGAAAGAAAACATACAAAAGGGTGAGCTCAAATTATCAGTAAGGGTAAACAAAATAAATATCAATCACATCAAATTTATAAGTACATAACATTTTGAAAATCTTACCCTACAAAAGAGATCATAATTTCATAACATGGGATAAATCACGGTAGTGAAATGTAATCCCAATAATAATAACATAAAACATGAAACTTTGTGGAATAGACACATAATCATAAATAATCATTTCTTATTATTCAAGACTCATAGACAAGACTATCTTAGTGGACAAAGTCCATTTCTGAACCGAGTTCACTCCTTGTTTTAGTCCTATTTCACTGAACCGGTTTAACCTTCCCTTCCAGCCATGTATATCTCATGAGATATAAAATCATTACCCAATGAATTGGAGGGAGATATTAGTCTCACCCATCTTATAATGATACCATTCTTATGTGTTCCAAAAAATCATAAACCTTACATCATAGCATAACCCATGTAATAAAAATGGGAATCTTAAACATCTTGACATCATAAAAAATCATATAACATAAAATAATTCATACAAATATTTCCATCACAACATAATAAAATAAATGTAATAATTGGGATATAAACAGAACACTATATTATATTAGATAGAAAATAATTTTGATAAAACACTTGAACTCCACTCTTGAGGAAAATATCCTTTCTACTTCAAAAACATTTTTCCTTTCTTAACATGTCATACAATTTTAATCTAAAATAAATTTATTAAAAATAAACTTGAAAAATTGTAAAGGAAGATTCTTGGAAATAATGTTTTAAAAATCCATTCATGCCATATAAGTTAAAAAAACATTATTCTCGTAATTTTGTCGGAAAAGTCAAAAAGTACCTCGTACGAAAAACAACAAAAGATTCCTTTCATATCTTTTACTAAAAACACACCGAAGGGTAAAATTGGATTTAAAAAATTGTAGGTGGATGGAAATAATATTACATATTGAGGAAAAATGGATTTGGATGATAAAATACACCCCAGTAAATTTCAAAGTATAAACAATCTCGGATAAAAATGAGATTGTGATATTTCCCTTACCTCAGGTCCGATATGCTTTGTTCGTGTCCGAACATCCTGTATAATGATTTAAATAAGGTCATTGAATTATTATAGAATCGTATTCATTGTTATGATACCATATATGGTCATATTATTTGCTTCTTATTAGTAATATTTCATTACTACTTGTTATTTGTGTGTTTATTACTTTTTGTTCTTATGCGAGTTTTGTCAAATAAATTCTTATTACTCTTTATAGGATTTAGATACATTATTTACAGAATGATATTAGTGTAATATATATCATATTCATTCATTCAATTCATTTATATAATCATTATTCAATGAAGATCATATAGAATGAGTCACATCACATCGTGGAGACAGTAGGCCGTACGTACGCACGAGCGATGATATCGTTCCCATGATCGTGAAATTGTATTGAAGTGTATGTATACTATTCAGAATCAATATCAATTTACAATAATAATATATAGTTATTATTTACACCAATATACCCATCCATGTAAGGTGGTGGTGGAAAACAGATTACACCACGGCGTGGAGACAGTATTCCGTACGTACACGCGTGCGGTGATTTCGTTTTCCGTAGGATGGATAAGTGGTGAGATAGGTTTGTTTCATATTTATAAGAAAATATCATTATATTATGGATACTTATGTTATTACCTCATAATGAAACAACTAAATAAGAGGGAGTAGAAGAAGAATGGAACTTGAAGAAAATGGTAGAAGGTATTACCTCTTTCTCGAAGTGCCTCCTTTAAACTTTCTCTTAAGGCACTAGAGTTTGACTTTTAATAAGAACAGTACCTTTAGTAGGTTTCTAAGGAAATGGGGAAGTTAAATGGGAAGGGGTTGGCCGAGCTTGAAGGCTCAAATTGGCGTGAGGAAGAGAGGGAGGAGGTGCCCTTTTTAAGGGTGGAGAGGGGCACCTTTGGAATGTGTGGAAATATTTTTTTATTATAAACATATCTTAGGTTTCAAAATGTCCAAAAATCATTAAAGATGAAGATAAGATGACTCATAGTAGAAATAAAATCATCCAATAAGAATTGGACGTATTTTTAAAAATATTTTAATCATTATAATCTTATTTATTTAAATCATTTATTAATGAGGTAAATACTTCATCATTATTGTGTCATAAATAATTTAATTTATTTGGTGTCTAAATATTATAAAAAATTATCATTAAGTAGGAAATTTATTTATATTTCCAATGAATATTTATAGTCTAAAATATAATTTATATAAACCCTTATAAAAATTAATTACTAAAATATTTTTGTTAATGGCAATTTTTTCTTTACATTAAATTAATTAATCCAAATTGTCATTGTCACTACCAAGTTGATCAATGGGGTCCCATAATCAACCCAAGGATGCACATGGTCGGCCAATACTCATACAATAAGGTTAGGACAAGTGTCAAGGTAATTTTGAATTATTATAATATTTTTTTAACCTTGAATTGCCCTATTTACCTTTAACCGTAGTAAATAAAAATTACCGTAGTTGCTATTCATAATATCAAAAAAATAAAAGTAACCTATTAACATAATTTGGACCCACTGATTGAAAATATGGAATCCATTTTTCAAAATTCAAAACACAGAAGTTTCAGTAATTATTTTAAAATTAATCCCGTTGTTAAGCAAAAGGGTTTTAAAATTTAAAACATTGCCAAAGATTGATATGTTTTTACCTATAAATTCAATGTAAAATTAATGCTAATTAAATACATTATATTAAATGTTAAAAATATATTCTATTTATACTTGAAAAACATTCAACATTATAATTTAACCATATAAAGTATTGCGATGAAAAAAGTTGTTTTTAATTAAAATATTTCGTGTTTTTACTATTCATTAAAAATGAAAGTAATTAGAATAATATGAAAAATTTATCCAAAGTAAATTTTTATATCATGATTCTAAAAAAGAATTTTATTTTGTCAAATTTAACTTATAATCTTGTCAAAACTCGATTTAATGTGGGTTCTCCATCAAAAGGCGGTAAAAATGCATTTTTTGAAAAATACTTATTTTATCCAAAAAAACTAATTTTGTTGTCATTCCTCATTCTAGAAAATGTATAAGAAGAATTAGAATGTTATAAAATAAAAAATTCTGTTAATAATATTCATAACAACTAGTATTATAATATATCGTTGTTTAGTGAAACTCTGTATTGTGTACGATGCAAGCTATCGAGGATGGCCGCGGTTGTGTGTAAAGCAAGCCAAGCTAGTGTTGTGTGTAGTGAAAGATTCCTGTGACGATTTATATAACATAAAAACAAAATATTTCTCCTAAAAGTCTTGGGTATTACATTTTACCCCCCTTAGAATGAATTTCTCCCTCGAAATTCGTCACTTCGTAACAAACTGATGAGGATAACTCTCCCTTGTCATATTCTCAAGTTCCCATGTAGCTTCTTCTAATTGGTGGTTCCTCCATAAAACTTTCACCATGAGAGTGGTCTTGTTCCGTAGGACTTTTTTTCTATGATCCAGAATCTCTATCGGATGTTCTTCATATGAAAGATCTTATTCCAACAATACAACTTCTGAGCTGAGTACATTTGAAGGATCAGGTATATACTTTTTCAGGAGAGATACATGGAACACATTGTGAACTTGAGAGAGATTTGGTGGAAGCGCCAATCAGTAATTTACCTTCCCAACATGATCCAGAATTTTAAAAGGACTGATATATCTAGGGCTCAATTTTCCCTTATTTCCAAATCTCATGACCCTCTTCCAGGGAGATATTCGTAAGAACACTTTATCACCCACTTCAAACTCTACATCTTTTAATCGGCTGTCAGCATAACTTTTTTGTCGACTCTGAGCTGCTCTTATGTGTTGTTGAATAGATCTGACCTTTTCTTCCATCTTATCAACAAGATCAGGTCCTAATAGATTTCATTCCCCAACTTCATCCCAACAAGTTGGAGTCCTGCATTTCTTTCCATAGAGAGCTTCATATGGAGCCATCTGAATACTGGAGTAAAAGCCATTATTATAAGAAAATTCCAACAAAGGTAGGTGTTAATCCCTACCACCTTTGAAATCCATAGAGAAAGCGCTCAATATATCTTCTAGAGTTTGAATTTTCCTCTCAGACTAATCATATGTCTGAGGATGATAAGCAGTGCTGAAACTAAACTCTGTATCCAGAGTATGCTGAAGACTTCTCCAGAACTTGGAGGTAAACCTCAGATCCCGATCAGATATAATAGAAAGTGGTACTCCATGCAATCTTAGCACTTCCTTTACATATATCCTGGCAAGCTGATCTAGAGAGAAATCCTCTCTAATATAAATGAAGTGTACAGACTTCGTAAGACGATCAACTATGACCCAGATAGCATTATTTCCATTGGATGTTTTAGGAAGTCTAGTGACAAAGTCCATAGTGATGTTTTCCCATTTCCATTCAGGAATGGGTAATGGTTGTAACATCCCCTTAGACTTCTATCTCTCAGCTCTAACTTGCTGACAAACCAAGCATCGAGATACATATTCAGCAACATCTATTTTCATACCATCCCACCAGAAGTACTCTTTCAGGTCCATATACATCTTCGTGCTTCAATGATGAATAGAGAATGAAGAACTATGAGTCTCATCCAGCAGCTCCTACTTTAATTCGGGGATGGGAGGAACAAAAACCTGATTCATGAACCTTATTATCCCATCACAATCAAGGTTTAATTCAGGAACATTTCTCACCTTCTTTTGTAACTCGACATCTTCTTTCTACGCCTCTTTAATTTTCACATGTATAGATGGTGAACATTCATTTGGGAAAGATACAATTTTTCCCCTTTCATTATAATTCCAAGATCTATCCTTTGTAAATCCATAAATATTGGATCTTTTTTGATCCTCATTATGGATAAGCTAGCATGGTCTTGTCGACTTAATGCATCTGGCACCTTGTTTTCTTTCCCAGGGTGGTAATGAATTGAGCAGTCGTAATCCTTAATCAGCTCCAACCATCTTCTTTGGCGCATATTCAGCTCCTTTTTTGTGAAAATATACTTTATTCTTTTATGATCAGTATAAATGTCACACTTTTCTCCATAAAGATAATGCCTCCAAATATTTAATGAAAATATTACCACATCTAACTCCAAATCATGAGTTGGGTAATTTTGATCATGGATTTTCAACTATTGTGAGGAATAGGCTATCACCATATCATTTTGCATGAGAACACATCCCAGTCCCTTCTTGGATGCATCACTATAGATCACAATCCTTTCTCCACTACAAGGCAGTGTGAGCACAGGTGCAATGGATAAGAATCTTTTCAACTACTTGAAATTCTCTTCACATTCCTCTGTCCAATCAAACTTAACTCCTTTTGCGAGTCAACTTAGTGAGTGGATTAGATAATTGTGAACAATCATTCACAAAACATCGATAATATTCAATAAACCAAGAAAACTTCGGATCTCGGTTACTGTTATTGGTCTCGACCTTCTTTCGATAACCTCTGTTTTTGATAGATCCACAGATATCCCCTTTTTTAAGATTATGTGACCGAAAAATGAAACTTTTTGAAGCCAAAATTCACACTTGGTAAATTTGGCATAATGCATATCCTTTCTAAGGGTCTTTAATAAAATTCTCAAGTGATCTTAATGTTCTTCCTTGCTGTTTGAATAGACAAGAATACCATCTATAAAGACTACCACAAACTGATCAAGATAGTCTCTAAAAACTCTATTCATCAAATCCATGAAGATAGCAGGGGAATTAGTAAGACCAAATGGCATCACTACAAATTCATAGTGTCCATACATTATATGGAATGCTGTTTTTGGTATATCCTCCCTTATGACCCTTAATTGATGATACCCTGAACGAAGATCAATCTTGGAAAAGTATTGAGCTCCGCTTAGTTGGTCAAATAGGTCATCAATGCGTGTGAGAGGATATTTGTTCTTGTCAGTGATCTTGTTATGTTCTCGATAATCAATGTAGAGTCTCATTGATCCATCTTTCTTTTTAACAAATAGAACAGGTGCTCCCCAAGGTGACACACTAGGGCGTATGAATCCATTATCAAGATTCTCTTAGAGTTTCTTCTTCAATTCCTGCAACTCAATTGGGGCCATTCTAAAAGGTGTCTTTGAAATAAGAAAAGCACTCGGTATGAGTTCTATTGAAAACTCAACTTCACGATTTGTTGGAAGACCCGGTAATTCCTTCGGAAAGACATCGTCAAACACCCGTACAATGGGAATATTCTTAATTGTGAGTTTCTATCCAACCATTTGAGATAAATAACCTTCATTTAGTGGAATCAAGACCCATAGGATAGAAGAAATTTCCACTTGATGGTTATGTTCATCCTTGCATCGATAGACGATCATAGATTGATCTGGAATATGAAATGTGACTTCCCTTATTTGGAAATTGATATAAGCTCCATATAAAGAATGCCAATCCATGCCAAGAATCACGTCAAATTCCACTATAGGAAGGATCACAATATTTGAAGGAAGCACTTTCCCACAAACTTCAATTGAAGAAAAATTGTAAACTTTTGATGCAACGGTTGTGACATTAGGAGTTGTCACAGCCAACTCAACATCTAATTGTTGAGGTAATATGGTGATACCCTTAGAAAATTCATTAAATATAAAAGATTGGGTGGATATAGAATCAAATAAAATATATCCTACTTTAGAGTGGATGGTAATAGTACCTCTCACTACTTCGTTGTCGTACTCCACATCACCGATAGTAATGGAATGTGGCTTTCCATTGCCTTTGGCATTAAGAGATTGTTGACGTCGATCATCATCATCAACCCTTGGATTTGGGCATTGATTTGCATAATGCCCCATTTCCTTGCACTTGAAACATTGAAGTGTAGTAGGTTCATTATGTGTATCCCTTCCTTTGTTTTCATCAGTAGACATTTTCTTCCAATTATTTCGACATTCAATTGCCTGATGACCTTCTTTTACACACTTATAAAATTTTCTTGTCCCCTTAAGACAATTTCCTCCATGTTTCTTTCCACACTTTGAGCATAAGGGAAAACTCATCTTATTTTCAGTGTGGTCTTTTGATTTTCCTTTGAATTCTATTTTCCTCTTCTTATCAAACCCATGTGACTGATGGGTTACACCAATCTCCATATCAACCTTGAGAGCACATCGATCAATTTTCTCGTAGCTATTGAAGTCCCTTATGGATAACGCCCTTCAAAGACTTGGTTTTAATCCACTAAAGAATCGATCGATCTTACTCTCATGTTGGTTTATAATTCTAGAAGCGTACCTCGCAAGTCATGTAAAATTTTCTTCGTAGGTACCAACAGATTCATCATCCTTTTTATTTAGATCAAGAAACTCTTTCTCCATATTTTTTCGAAGAATACGAGGGAAATACTTATTGAAAAATAAGTTCTTGAACTAGTCCAATTCTATGGACTCAATTTCATCTCTTTTCCTCGTATTCTTGATAAGATCCCACCTTTGATCAGCATCACCTTCCAAACGATACACTTCTAAGATGACTTTATCATGTTCAGAACATTGAAGAACTGAAAATATATTTTCAGTGGTACTGATCCATTATTCAGCCACTAATGGATCAGAAGACCCGCTGAATGAAGGTGGACACTACCTCATGAAGGATTCAACTGAATGTTGCTCCTTCCTTTGCTCATATGGAAGTCCTGCATGATTCATAGCTTGAGAAAGTTGTGTGAGCATGGCTAAATGATTTTTCATTCCATTTCCCATATCATTTGGTTGCTCAGGGGGACAATCATTTCATTTCCCATCGCATTCCGCATTAACACGGTTCCATCGGGTTCCAGCCATTGACTAAAACCAAGAAGAATAGTGTGAGCAACACTAATTATAAAAAGAAAACCACATAATCAAGAACAAAATATTACACCTAAGGTCTTATCATAGGTTGTTCATGGAAATTTCTAAAACACTAAGATTGTATTCTATGCTTTGAAATATCCTTAGGTTTCTTACTAAGGCTTTCACATACTAGTTTCCAAATGTTGACTATACCATTCCTCTGATACCAACTATAACGACCAATACATTACATACATGGTTAATACTTTAAAATTGAAGCATACTTATTACAACATATAAAAAAACCATGAAAGGACCGTATAGGTATAGTGTCATTCGAAACTGGGAAATAGAAACAACTGGTTCATAAAGCATCTACACTGTCTCCCATTTATTTCATCATATCTATAGTCTCTTTTTGGCATAACTTACTTAATATCCTTCTACCTGACCTAGGGAAAGAAAACAGAAAAAAGGATGAGCTCAAATTCTCATTAAGGGTAAACAAAATAAATATCAATCACATCAAATTTATAAGAACATAACATTTTGGAAATCTTACCCTGCAAAAGAGATCCGAATTTCATAACATGGGATAAATCATGGTAGTGAAACATAATCCCAATAATCATAACATAAAACATGAAACATTGTGGCATACACACATAATCATAAAGAATCATTTCATATTATTCAAGACTCATAGCCAAGACTATCTTAGTGGACAAAGTCCATTTCTGAACCGAGTTTACTCCTCGTTTCAGTCCTGTTTCACTGAATCGGTATAACCTGCCATTCTAGCCATGTTTATCTCATGAGAAATAAAATCTTTACCCAATGCATTGGAGGGAGATATAGGTCCCACCCATCTTATAATGATACCATTCTTATGTGTTCCACAAAATCCTAAACCACACATCATAGCATAACCCATATAATAAAAATGGGAATCTTAAACATCATGACATCATAAAAAAATTCATATAAGATAAAGGAATTCATAAAAATATTTCCATCCCAAAATAATAAAATCAATGTAATAATAGGAATATAAACATAACCCTATATTATCTTAGATGGAAAATAATTTTGATAAAACACTTGAACTCCATTCTTGAGGAAATGTCCTTTTTACTTCAAAAACATTTTTCCATTCTTAACATGTCATACAATTTTAATCTAAAAACGTTGTATAAAAATAAACTTGAAAACTTGTAAAGAAATATACTTGCAAATAATGTTCTAAAAATCCATTCATGTTGTATAAGTTAAAAAAACAACTTCTCCTACTTTTATCGGAAAAGTCAAAAAGTACCTCGTACGAAAAACGACAAAAGATTCCTTTCATATAATTTAAAAAAAACTCACTGAAGGGTAAAATTGGATTTAAACAATTGTAGGTGGATGGAAGTAATATTACATATTGAGGAAACATGGATGTGGATGATAAAATACACCCCAGTAAATTCTAAAGTTTAAACAATCTCGGATAAAAATGAGATTGTGATATTTCCCTTACCTCGGGTCCAATATGATTTATTCATGTCCGAACCTCCTGTATAATGATTTAAATAATGTCATTGAATTATTACAGAATCATATTCATTGTTTTTATGCCATATATGGTCATATTCGTAGCTTCTTATTAGTAATATTTCATTACTACTTTTTATTCGGGTGTTTATTACTTTTTGTTCTTATGCGTGTTTTGTCGAATAAAATATTATTACTCTTTATAGGATATAGATACATCATTTACAGAATGGTATTAGTGTAATATATATCATATTCATTCTTTCAATTAATTTATATAATCATTATTCAATGAAGAACATATAGAACGAGTCACATCACATCGTGGAGACGGTAGGCCGTACGTACGCACGAGCGATGATATCATTCCCATGATCGTGGAATTGTATTGAAGTGTATGTATACTATTTAATAATCAATATAAATTTAAACTAATCATATATAGTTATTATTTACACCAATATTCCCATACAAGTAAGGTGGTGGTGGAAAACAGATTACACCACGGCGTGGAGACGGTATTCCGTACGTACGCACGCGCGGTGATTTCGTTTTTAGTAGGATGGATAATAGGTGATATATGGATGTTTAATATTTATAATAACATATCAGTATATGAGAGATAATGATGTTATTACCTCATAATGAAACAACTAAAGAAGAGGGAGTAGAAGAATAATGGAACTTGAAGAAAATGGTAGAAGGTATTACCTCTTTCTCGAAGTGCCTCCTTTAAACATTCTCTTAAGGAAGTAGAGTTGGTCTTTTGATAATACCAATACCTATTATAGGATTCTAAGGAAGTGGGGAAGTGAAATGGGTAGGGTTTGGCCGAGCTTGAAGGCTCAAATTGGTGTGAGGAAGAGAGGGAGGAGGTGCCCTTTTATAAGGGAGGAGAGGGGCACCTTTAGAAAGTGTGGAAATATTATTTTATTATAAACTTATCTTCTCTTTCAAAAGGTCCCAAAATCATTAAAGATGAAGATAAGATGTCTCATACTAGAAATAAAATCATCCTATCAGAATTCAACATGTTTTGGAAAATATTTTAATCATTATAATCTTATTTATTTAAATCATTTATTAATGAGGTAAATACTTCATCATTATTGTGTCATAAATAATTTATTTTATTTGGTGTCTAAAAATTATCAAAAAATATAATTATGTAGGAAATATTTTTAAATTTCCAATGAATATTTATAGTCGAAAATATAATTTATATAGCCCCTTATAAAAATTAATTACTAAAATATTTTTGTTAATGTCAATTTTGTCTTTACATTAAATTAATTAATCCAAATTGTCATTGTCACAACCAAGTGGCTAAATGGGGTCCCAAAATCGACCCAAGGGTTCCCATGGTAGGTCACTACTCATACAATATTGTTAGGACAAGTGTCAAGGTAATTTTGAATTATTATAATATTCTTTTAACCTTGAATTACCCTATTTACCTTTAACCATAGTAAATAAAAATTAACATAGTTACAATTCATAATATCGAAAAAAATAAAAGTAACCTATAAACATAATTTGGACCCACTGATTCCAAATATAGAATCCATTTTTCAAAATTCAAAACATAGAAGTTGCAGTAATTAATTTAAAATTAATTCCGTTGTTAAGGAAGCGGGTTTTAAAAGTTCAATCATTGCCAATGATTGAAATGTTTTTACCTGTGAATTCAATTTAAAATTAATTCTAATGACATACATTAAGTTAAATAGTAAAAATATATTCTATTTATACTTTAAAATAATTAAATATTATAATTTAACCACATAAAGTATTCCGATGAAAAAAGTTGTTTTTAATTAAAATATAGCATGTTTTTACTATTCATTAAAATATGAAATTTATCAGAATAATATGCAAAATTTATCCAAAGTAAATTTTTATATCTTGATTTTAATGAAGAATTTTATTTTGTCAAATTGAACTTATAAACTTGTCAAAAAATAGATTTAATGTTGTTGCGCCATCAAAAGGAGGTAAAACTGCATTTTTTGAGAAATACTTCTTTTATCCAAAAAAACTGATTTTGTTTTCATACATCATTCTAGAAAATGTATAAAATGAATTAAAATGTTATAAAATTAAAAATTCAGTTAATACAATTCATAACGGCTAGTATTATAATATATCGTTGTTTAGTGTAACTCGGTATTGCGTACGATGCAAACTATCGAGGAAGGCCGCAGTTGCGTGTAAAGCAAGCCAAGCTAGTGTTGTGTGTAGTTAAAGATTCCTTTGATGATTTATATAACATATAAAAAATATTTCTCATAAAAGTCTTGGGTACTACAATGTGTCTTTGCAATAATTTCCACACTTGTTGCTAATACATGTCACATTAAATTTTCATTAATCAGTTGATCAAATACAATTTTATTCTGTTGAATCTTTTATAACAGTAGAGTAATATAGGATGGTATGGTCACTCCATGACATGGATGAAACATTCACTCACAGTCAATTAACTCTTTTTGTCTTTATAACATTCATAATGAAGTCACCTTAGTATTATTGATATTTATTCTATATATAATTTATTTTGAATGTGTGGATGATTGACCTACCACATTACCTTTATGGTAATTGTATTCAGGCAGTCCATCAAGTTCCATGGTTAGTCAAAGAACTCATTAATTTCTAGTGTCTTGTTTCATGTCTTTCTAGGGAATTCAAAAGGATTTTTTTCATGAGTAATTACATTTCGTAGTAATTCCATCTTTGAGACAATTTTATCACAACCTAGTTTTTTCCTCTATTTAGTCGATTGACCAACCACACAAGTCTATAGTCAGTTTTCTTTGTCCACTTGGGATGCTCAATCTTTTATAAATTTCAACTAATTCCTTTTATCTATCATATGGTCTTGGAATGGTCCCTTGAACACCTTTAGACAACTGTACTACAATAAGTCCATCAGGATTAGTTGTCTCCACGGTTTGATGAATTATTATGATGACTATTAGAATAACAGTTTTAGAGGCTATTCATTGTCTAATATGTGATGAATTACCATAGTAAAAATGAATCACTTCCTTTAAAAATTATCTTCTATTACCAATTGATTCATGAATATTAATATAAAAAATTTGATTTTGTATTATTTTTTTGTATGTGTATTGTTTCCTTTTTGGGAATATAACAAAAATAAATTTTAAATATTGAATTTATATTATCAATACTAATTATTTTATCATGAACCCCTCCCTAAAAAGTGTTCCCCTCCTAGGACAACAATGGTAGGAGAGAGATAGTGACCCCCTGTGTTCCACCTCCAGTTGGCCCCGAGATGTCGAATTCCACTGATGGTATAATAAAAAAGCAGATTGGAGGCATTACCCTATTTGAGAAACACATACAGAAGGGAAAACTAATATAGATACAAACCAACTCCAAGGTAGAATACAATATAAAAGAAACCCCTGTAAAAAATGTAATGTCATGTAAAAACTACAACTATAGGAATGAAACACTTATAAAATCAAAGTAAAGGTTAATATTATATCTACCATGAAGCCCAAACAACTCATGCAACCCACAAGAATGCAGAAATCAGCCTTATGTCTATCCTCCTCCAGCAAACCTAAAAATAATTTTTATATACATAGGGTGGGTATTAATAGTATACTCAATAGAATCCCTCCAATATCCTCTTGTACCAATGTAAATAAATCATTCTAATGAACAGTTAACGACAAGAAAAACTAAATCAAAACCTAAAATGGTATACGATGTTCGTAGCCTCACTATATATACTCTCACAAAGTATCTCATACAAGATAATCTAATATAATAAAGTATATTAAAGAACCCCACTATTACATCCCAACTGGTTTTCCACTTTTCTCCAACATCACACATCCTGATCTTCTCTCTCCAAAAAATGATTGCCCATAGAAACTAGAGTAAAGCACAACAATATGCACCTCAAGCATCAACATGCACCTCACGCATCAGACCACCAAATCCACATGACCAAAGTAACCAGGTAATTTCTAGAGCCACCACAACTCGGATAAATTGTAAAATACATTAGGAATTATACCTCAATCCATTATAACTCATACACTAAGTAAGGACCCTCAATCCATCATATCCCATTCACGTTATATAAAAAATATCCTTCTGGAATCTATATCAAGAATATATGCGTGTGAATATCTACTATAAATTTCATCCCTCTAAGCATGTATATAGGGATAAAAAACCTTCATGCAGACTAGTAAAAATAACTAAAAACTGAAGAGAGGGGGATAAATTGTGTAGTCATCCATTTATCCTTCCAACTTGTTATTGGGAGAAACAACCCTCCATGACCTAGAAACCCCTTGGTGACTGTATCCCTTATCGATAGGGTGGAGCAGTGTATATAAACATAAAATGTAAATGATATATTATATCCCACAACCACACTATAGTCATTTCATAGTCTCAAAAACAAATTTAGTTATTCTATCACAGACTCCCGACTACCACTGATATGACCATATATCCTTTGAACACACAACCATTTAAAGAGGAATATTGATTTACTTTCTCCATTTTTATCACTTTATTTTTTCAATAATTAATTCATTAATCATTAATTAAACATTACCTTTTCCACATTAAATTTAATTATTATCTCAACAAAGATCAATTCCCTCTAAGAATAAGAAAAAAATCCCACAATTTCTCTTACTAACAACCTTAACATTTCACCCCATAAAGATCAAACCCCAAGGGTTAATCATTTATTCATTTATTCAACAAATATTAACACTTTCTATATTTACAGGTATTATATAAAAACATTATATGCTACCAAATCTAAGGGGATTAACATGATGAGTAGATGAACTACCCTTCGAGTATTTGCCACCTATAGAAGAAGTGTAGACACATCTAAACACGATAATATAAACATATAATGAATGTGGAATACCACACACCTCATTACCTCTCTATAAATGAGAGTAACCACGATCATTTCCTACGTAGTGGGGAAATTCAAGAAAAAAAAATTACATTGAACATGCATCAAACATTCATAGAAAATAATTATCCCAAATTCAACCTGTTTCATCATCTTTGGTGTCCTCCCTGCCACCCACGAGCATAAACCAATGAATCTTGCCACTCTTGGAATTAACTGGTGCCACAACACCTAGGCCTCTCATTCCCACATACCACAACATCCCTCCAGGCTCAGTCACCCCAGGCTCACATCACATCCTGACCTCCCTACACCCCAAAACTACAACAGACCTCCAAGATTAGATATATCAAAATTAGCATGAATTAAAAACAAAAACTATGCTCCTGGAAATAAATAAATGATTTCATCCTTCATACACAATAAGCTCTCACAAATCCAAAGACTGATGAACTTTTCCTTTACAATAAATGGGTTAATTGAAGCCCTAAAACAGAATTATCTTTTCTCAGACAACTGTTTCTTATTCAAACATGAATTATCCAATTCATTATTCATTGGTTTCATCTCCTGAATACCTAAGAAAAAAACTATCACAAGATATCATAAATTAATTAAAAAATTTAATTCAACACAATGTGAATTCTTTTATCAAGAATAATAAACATTATTTAGGTTCATTAACCAATTCAATTAAGCATACATATATGCATCAATTTGATTATCATCAAATTTCAGCAATAACGACCCGAATTGTTAATCATGCCTCTTTAACCAACTATTGAAATAATTATTAATGAATTCCTACATTATGTTAATTATTAATTTCTATCAAGAAAAACATGGTAAACTAATAAAGTCATAGATATCACACTGCCTATAAAATGTAGCGGCAATCTATTTCATGCTATAACGAAATAACATTGCTATGTGATCAATGTCGATTCATTCATCTAGTTAAACAATTTAATTAGTGATATTTAATTTTGTCTAAATGGGTAAAATAATGATAAATCAAAAATTTCACGTAATTTGATTGATAAGAAATGAATACTCTATGTCAAATGGTCTCCGACATTCTTCACTTGAGAACATGTCAATGGAACAGATCCTAATCACCTCTCCCGCAATGACTACATTAACCTGAGGATGCGGTGACACAACTCCACCAACCAAAAAACCAAATAAACTCTATTAGGAACATTAATATCTGGTGACAATACATGTCAAATATAAAACAAGGAAAAGTATTTTAGAAACCACTAAAAACGAAGGAAATCACACTTTGGATCATGCCGGGTAACTAAAGATCATATATGGAACCCCGAAAACGATTCATATTGAATGGATCTCTAAAAAGCCAAGCAGGGGACTACCGTGTCACATAAGATGAGAGGGAAGGAAGAATATTCCACATAGTTTTACAACCTGAGTGGTAAGATTGTTATAAAACATTATGAATTCAATTAATTACATGACATGTAATCCCCTTTCATGTCATGAAATACCACAAGGAAAATTTCCCACAAAAAATCACCTTTCGTGTTTATTTTTTTTTTCAAACCATGAAATATTACACTATGTGAATCACACATTCGCATTGTGATCTTCTTCTACATGAAGTGAAAAAAACATTCATGCCATGAAATATCCCTCATACCATTTCTCCACACCCTAGTCCCTCCAAACATCCTTCGAGCCTTCTCTGTGCATCTCAATATTCAGAAACATGAAAAGGGTCAATCCATGTGTATCCATTCCCATACATCAAATACCTCTAAAAAACTTCTCATCCCCAAGGATCGAAAATCAACCCAGAGTTGAACAGAAAGGGGTTATTCAAATAGCTACCCCCTGAGATACCTTTCAAATCTCTCCCCACAACATGATCTCACCCGCTAACTAGAGGAAAGTGTGAAAAACTACACAATAACCACAAATAGCTCCGTAAAAATCTCTTATATAGCTATCTATCAAAATAAATAAATTCAAAACATGTAATAAGATAAATCCATCTCACTACCAAAAAAGGTCTACAACCACCAAATGAACAATATTACAAGAGAAGAGATAAAAATAAAATAGCTTGAGGTACTGATGGCATATCTAGGAATCTTATTACTAGGTACTATACTTCATGCCACCAAGCCACCACAAGACATGAACTAATGGGATAGAACACCCACAGAACACCTTCTAATGTAAGTCCTTGATCTCTACATGCCAATCCTAGAAGGTTGAATCATCGTAAACTTCAATCTCTCCAAAATTTATGATTTTAGAACCCTCGTGAAGAAAAGGATGAAGCTACGAAACATGAAAAAAATTGTGTATCTGGCCCATCCAGGGGTGAAGTTCTGTATAATACGCCATCACCACAACATCATCCAATACATTGAAAGATCCAACAAACTAGTGAGAATATTAACTACCACAACCAAAGCATCACTACCCATGATGGGGAGTCCCCTTCAAGAACACATGATCCCCGATATAGAGCTCCAGAGATCTCCTACAATGATCGACATTTGATTCTTGATGATCTTGTACCGCCTTTAACCCCTCTGGAATCACCTAAACAATCGATGTCATATTCTATATGAGTTCCAGTATGAGAATTTCTAACATTCCAAACCCAGTCCAGATCAATGAAGAATGTAAATGTTGACCATACATGGTATAAAATTAATCTATATCGATGGTGGAGTTAAAACAATAATAGTAAGAAAAATCTACCAAGGCTAGGTGCCTCATACAAGAACCTCCAAAATCTAGGACACAGGAGCACAATATGTCTTCAAGAGTCTATTTAGTCCTCTCTCTTTGATCGTATATTTCCAAATGAAAAGAATTGATAAGGAAATGATGATATAAAAAATAATTCTTCAGAACTCTCCAAAAACTGGAGGTAAAATGAGAATCTTGATTGGAAAAGATCATCCTCATTACTCGGTGGAGTTTCAAATCCTCCACTAGATACTGCCTCCACCCAAACATCACTAAACCTGACTCGTTAATTACTATAAAGTTGGATAATTTCATCAAACAATCCACAACCACCCATATAATGGGATAGCCTCTCTGATCTCTAGGTAAAATAGTAATGACTCCCATTGATATGTCATACCATTTCAACTGAGGAACATGTAATGAATATAGTAAACCACAAGGAACATAATGCTCATCCATCACCTTCTTGAAGACCAAGCATTGTGAAACAAACTCTACAACTACACACTTCAAACTAGGACACCAAAATTAAACGGTCAAGGATAAGTACATACTCATCACACTAGGATGTACTTCAAATGGTGAACTACCGAACTATATGACACCAATATTAGTCATAAAAAAGTATAAAAAATCCTACCCTAAAACAAAACTCGTTGTTGTTCATCCTCATTCCATCCAACATGGGCATTGCCACAAAGAACTCAGTCTCTTCCGACCTACACCTCATGATCCCACAGCTGGGGAGGTTCCTCCTACCTCATTAGAAATGACCGCACCATCATCGGAAAAAAGAAACATATTCCCAAGACTTCTCCCATATATAGATGCAATAATGAATGATCATCGACCACTCTCCATGAATCACCTTATTCATGCACTACATCACTTCGTGACATCCTTCTTAGCACATCAGCTACAAAATTCCTCTTTCTAGCTTTATATGAAATATCAATGTCTTAGTCTTATATAACTCCATCCACCGACACTGGAACATGTTCAAGTCATGTTGAGAGAAAAGATAACATTGGCTTTTATGGTCGGTGATGAAAAAATGAAATCACTAATATGGTAATATCTCCAAAACATCTGGGAAAACACTTCCACTGCCAACTCGATATCATTGATGGAATTCATACATTCATCGGGATGAAACATTTGATACCCATAAGAAACAACATGTATCCACTGCATCATAACATATCCAACCCCATGATTTGAGGTGTCAAACTGAACCTCAAACTGAACTCATTCTGTTGATAGACAATGAACAAGAGAAATTACCATGTTCTTGTTCAAATACTCAAAATCATCCTCTCACTAATCATTCCATAATCATATATTGTTAGTTTTATCAGAGGAGTTATAACTAGAGTGAAATTGAAAAAAAAACCTATAATAAGCTGAATGACCAAGTAAACTTTCCACGTCTTCCATAGTCTTGGGGGCTACCCAAGACACGAATGCTTATATCATCGACAGATCCAAAGAGACTAGATTATGGGATATTACATTCCACATGAAACATACATCTCCGTCCCAAAAATCACACTTTGAAAACACACAATAAAATAGATGATAAAAATAAACTTCCAAAATGATATGTAGATGCTCTGAATTCACCTCCTTAGATGATAAGTGCACAAGAATTTCTTCAATGAAAACCACAAAAAACATATATAGGAACTCACAGAACACAATGTCCTTTATCTCCTTGACCGGAACTATATAATTCATCACTCCGAATGACATCACAACAAACATGTAATTCCCTAAAACGAAAATAGAGAGCAGTATTCATGATATCTTCTTCCATTACACACATATGATGATACCATGATTGAAAATTGATCTTCAAGAACCAACTTGCATCGTTTAGTTGATAGAAATTTTTTTGAAAATGCAGAATAGGGTAACAGTTCTTCACTATCACATGGTACAGGTGATGAAAATCCATACCAAACTAAAAAATATAGTAAACCTTATTTACAAAAAAACCTAGTGCACCCCACATTGGAACACTCACCCGAACATAACCACACTATGAATAACCATCGAGCTATATACACAACTCTCTTAACTTTAAAGGCACCATCTTATATGGAGACATCAGGATAAGATAAATGCTCAGATGCAATTCGGTCCAAAACATGATCTTTCATCGATGGGGTAATGATACAACCTATTAAATAAAGACATTGGGATTCTATTCCTAGACCATATGAAATTCCATATACTGAACCATTGATGAAATCAGCATCATCTCACCAATCAAGGATGAAAAAATAATAGGCTTCTGATTTATCAGTGGGTCTATCTCACCATTATAATCGGGTGGCTCTCCATCCACATAAAATAACACATCCCACCACCAAAAGAAATCTATGATAGACTATAATGTATAAAACCAATCAACTCTGACGATGAAATCATACTTTTTTAACTGTAAAAATAGGAAATATTCTCTAGAGAAATGCTTCCCAATCCATAGCACACATATTCTCCTTAACAAAATTATTTCAGCTGAACCTCAAACTGGTATAGTCAACACCAAGGGAACTGAAAGCCTCTCTACCTCAAGTTCCAATGCATGGACAAGGGTTGGTGATATGAATCATCTAGTCTCCCATTAATCAATCATGGAATGCACCAAAGTCGAAAACAATAAAATTTCACTTTGAATGACATCTATCTCACGCAACACTAGAAATGCTAAAGCATTAAGGTGAACATGACCTTATGAACAACCTCTCTGACCATACTGAAGACAAACAGTATGGTCGTGATCTACTGTCTATAGATGAGGAGTGTCCTGAGGATATCATCTTAATGACCCATATTCTCTCGACTGATCCAAAAATCCTTCAACCTACTGTTGTTGCCTTGGTTGGATCATCCTCAAAGAAGGAACATGAAGAAGAACACCTGGTATACACTAACTACTCAGATGGGTCGGGCAATTTTGTTGATGATCGACTTAGGCTACACAATTAAAACACATTTCTGCTCCCTTAGTATAGGTCTGAGAGTCTTCAATCCTAGATAAATGAGACATTGAGTCCTAGGACCTACCTTCGAATGATCATATGTTCCTATATCCTAACAACAGGGAACCCTAGACCACAATTCTACTCTGTGAGTATTCCTGATAACTCCACTCTCATAAATATTTAGTTCATGATAACTTCCTATCGCTAGAATCTTCTCTCAACAGAACTTCGAGATACATTTATAGCATAAACAGGGTGTCCAAAAATAGATATGTGTATGTAAATCCTCTTTAAAAATCCTCTCAATTGCCTCCTCATCTGGAAACAGGTTTGAAGAATATCACAGATGGTTCCTTAATTGCATTCCAGACTCTCGCACACTGAAACTCCCCTACAAAAGGGTTTCTATAACATGGTGACCCATAAGATTTGTGGTTGGAGAATGAAACTAAACTCTATATCGTCAAAGAACTCCTCCGATGAGGCTATATACTTCCCGTGAACTCCGAGGGACAAGAACAACCACATCCTCACTTTCACACTCAACATCATCACATCCAACAATAACCAGTGATATTTTTTAGAAGAAATCTAACTAAAGGGTATCTAAAACGCCTCCAACTAGTCTTTATTTACAGCATAAAAAATGGATTCCCCATATCTTTGTAGGCTTTGGTGCTTAAACTCTTAATGTTTCCTCCTCCAAGTCTCGCCCTAGTCTACCTCTACCCTATGACAATCTTCTAGAGGAACATCATGAACATGTTTTACATGAACCTGACGAGGAAATTGACCCAGATCCAATAATACAAAAGAAAAAACAATCAGATCTCCAAAACATTGAATATGGAATATTTTAATATTGATTACATGTTTTAATTTATTCATTTTAGGTTAACATATCTAAATTTCTACCTCTTAAAACACAAACAGCAAAAAGAATGATGCATGACCTTACCTAGGTCTCTACCCAGCAACTAGTATCACCCTATTTAGTATAAAATTTACGCTTAAAGGTTCATACATCATATCATAGGGATTACCTAACTAACAGCGTCTCAGCCGGTCTCCCATTTTTATAGATCTCTCTAAACATAACTGACACAGTTTCCTAGAAACACATTCAACCTCACTTGTCCCTAACCTCAAACTAAATCCTATCCCTCCACCATAGATTTTATACCACTATGTCAGGATCCCCTCCCCATATAGTGCACCCCTCATGGGTCAAAAATAAGAGGGTAGAGACCTTTACTCTTGAGTCCCACCTCCAGTAGGCCCTGGGCTAGTGACAATCACTGAGGGTATAGTAAACATATATATGGGAGGACATACCCTCTAAGATAAAGTTATGTGGAAGATAGGGATAAGATATACACCAAACAACTCCTACCCAAAATACATTATAAAATAATCCTTAGTACAATAATTTAATTTCATACGTGAACTACAACATTTAGAAGTAAAAACCACATGTACCAAAACAATGCTAAAGATGATAGTGACCATGATGCCCAAACAGTACATACAACGCACAAGCTTGTAGTAACTAGCTTGATCTCCAAAAATCTCCAATTAACCCAACAAAAGGTTAATATATACACAGGGTGAGTATTTATACTATACAAATTAGGATCACGGCCAAAGCCTCTCATGGAAATGTATATTAATCATGCTAATCCAAAATGAAGTACAAGTGAAACTAACTCCGCGAAAAAATTAGTATACTATGTGACAGAATCACCATGGATACTCACACCATGTATCACATACAATAGTATATAATATAATAAAGAATATGAAGGGTATCCTACTAACCCTTCCCCATTAGTTTTCCGATTTTCCCTAACATCGTATGTCTTTAGCATATCTCTCAAAAAAGACTAGCCTATAGATACCTTGGTGAAGCACCGTAACACAAACCTCATGCATGAACATGCATCTCATGAATCACACCACCATGTCAACATAACTAACATAACAATGTAGTTTCTGTGATCCAACACAACCCGCATAACATTTATCATACATTAGGAATTATACCTAAATATAATACAATCCATACACTGTGTAAGGATTCTAAGGCAATCTAATCTCATACACATTATACCTATAGTATTATTTAGGAAACTATATTTAGAATATAGGTGTATGAATAAATAGAAGCAATTACAGCCCACTATGATCATATATGTGGTATACATACAATCATGCATACACAAACAGGAATTTTCCAAGAGATGAGAGTGGGGATAAAGGGATAGTCATCCATCCATCCTCCCACCAAGAGGTTGAGGAAAACTCACCTCAGGGCATAGAATCCCTAGGGTGTCAGTTTTAATAATTGATAGGGTGAAGTAGCTTATATGAACAAAAAAAATAAATTATATAATATTTCTCACAACCACACTATAGAAATATATTAGTCTTGGAAACAACTAAACCTAACATATCATGGACTCACGAATTCCACACCTAAGACCAAATATCTTATAAGAACACAACCATCGAAGGATTACTTTTTTTAGATTATCTATTTTTATTAGTTTTACATTACATTAATTAACCATTATAATTTCCACATTAAATTTCATCATATCACAAAAATGAGTCAAGACATCCAGGAAGAGGAAAACCAAGCCCACAAATTCTAAAAATTGAAACATCAATTCAGTGTCATATATTACTCCATCCCCATGGGCTAAGCTTATATTCCTTTATTTTAAAATAATTACCACTTTCAATATTTCTAGTTATTCTAGAAAAACATTCTATGCTAGAAAACACAATGGGATCAACACGGTGAGTAGATGAACTACCCTTCAGGTCGAATCTAACTATAGAGGGAGAATAAGCCCATCCAACCAAGAGAAGCTAAACAAAGAATGCACATGTCATACCCAACACATCATCACCTATATTGAAGAGATAGTACCCAAATACATATTCTTATTCTATGGGGAAAGTCCATAAGATAAAAAACAAATGATTAAATAAGAAAAAATCATTCATAGCCATGAGTAATCCCATCTTCAAACCATTCCTTCATCTTAGGTGTCCTCCCCGAAACCCACATGCATAAACCGATGCATCTTTCCACTTTCGGCATAAAATTCTATAAAAAAAACTGAGACTCCCAACCCCACATACCATAACATCCCTCTAGGTATTACAATCCTAGGCTCAGATCTAATCTAGTCCTCCCTACCCCCACAAACCACAACATCCCTCTACACGCATCCATATCACAAGTAGTGGGAAATAAACATAGCAACCGGGCTCTTGGCCACAAAAAAGGCATTTAGATTTCACATAGAATGAGATATCATAACTCAATCTCATAAGGAACATTTTCTTTACACGAATTAGGCCAACTCATGAAATATAAATGAATTAAATTTTGATAGAAAACCGATTCATATTTAATATTGAATTATGTAATTCATTGTTCACCTTTTTCAACTATGGGAAACCTATACAGGGTGGTACAACCTGTTATCACAGGAAATTAAATGATTAATTTAACATGCCTTTAATTATTTTATCAACAATAATCAGGCTGATTAATTTCATTAACCAAATCAATTAAACATGAATCTCTAAAACAATTAGATTGTCATCAAATTGCAACACCAACACCCATATTCATTAAGAATGCCTCTTTATAAAATTTTTAATTTAATTTTCAATTAAATATGGATATAATTTCTATACCAATTTAAATCAAAAGAAACACACCAATCCAAGAAAGTCATACCTATCCCAATATCATGCAAATCAAGAGGAAAAATGTTATCTTGATATAAAGGAAAAACGTCGATTTGTGATCAATACAATTTCTTCAATCAAGTCCATGCATTTAATGAGGTCAATTTCACTAAAATCCAAGGAGATAAATAATTATAACTCTATTATATCACATTATTAAATAAAGATATATTTAATCCCCTACCTAAAAAGAAATCTAATTTTCTTTTTATGAGAATGGATCAATACAATGGATCACCATCCCCTCTCTTCCAATAACTACATCCACCCGAGGACACCCCAACACAACCGCACGAACCAAAAACCAAAAAAAATGCCTTTACGAACATGATGATCATGTAACGTTACATGGAAAAGTGAAAAAAAGAATATGATAAGAGGAAACACTATAATATGTAGGAATGCACACCATGGATCTTGTCGGGTAACTATAGATCGAATGTGGAAGCTCAAGATCCATTCCAATGGAAGGAATCTCCAAAACTCTAAAGAGGGGACTAATATGTCACCTTAAAATAGAGATAGAGGGAATAACTAGTTGTATGGTCTGACCACCCAAGCTGATAATATGTTGTAAAACATTATAACATCAGGATATTACACTATGTGTAATCCCCTTTCACATCAACTAATTCCTTGAGGTCTTTTTCCACTGAAGAAAAAATCTCCTTTCACGTTTATTTTACTTTTAAAACCAATTAATATTAGATGACGTGAATCCCACTTTCACAATGTGAAATTATTCAACACGGGTTGACACCTAATTATTCAATGTGAATGTTTTCTACTCCGAATTCTCAGTACCCGAGTCCATCAAGACATCCTCTAAGCCTCCTCTGAGCTCTTTGGCCTTTGAAAACACATAATTGATTCTTCCATGCTGATCAAGGCCCTTAATTTTTTTCTCTGAAATGCATATCATTTTCTACACTTGTTGGAAAATTTGATTAGAATTTCAGGGAAAATTAACTCAATTTAGTATATATATATTATTGTGTTCAACTTTTATCCTGCTGATATCATTATTGTAGAAAATAAAATTTTGAAATGATTAAAATCATTCTTCCACCCTAAAAAGTTTTGGAATTAAAATTTCTAGGTTATGTAAGATAATTCCAAATGTGATACTACATAAGTAAGATATTTTGTTTTTATATTATATATAAAATGTATTATCACGGTAATATTTCAATATGTTTTTCAAACAACTATGTTAGTGTTGCACATTTTCTATATAGATTTTCTTACCTATTCAAAAAATGATTAAATATTTTAATTTAATAATCTTTTAAACCAAACAACATTATATGATTTTCCATATTAGGATTAAATATTTAGAACAATATTTAATTTTATGTGTAGGTGAGGGTTATTTCAATGTGATGGATTGTTATTTTTATTTTATAAAAAATAAAATAGAACCAAATTATTAATATTTTATTTTATTTTAAAAGAAATTTACTCCTTTTGTGAGTGAAAATATTTTTATGGTTTGAATGTTGTTTTTACACATTGATTAGGATAATTTTTCATTACCCCATTCATTTTTTACATCATTTCTTACTCATTTCAAAACACGTTTTTAATAAAATTTGGGCAGTATATAATAAATTATAACTGTATATAATATTATTTATTTAAATTAAATACATATTGTATGAATAGAAATGGTGTGTTTGATTAACTCTTACACCTAGATAAACATTCAATCTTAAATATTTTACTATTGGATGGCTTATTAATTCTTATATTTATTAAATCCTTTACATAAAATGTTATATAAAATTTATTAACTATTGAAAAATTATTTGTGTATATTCACATGAAGAAAAAATCGGTTTCAAACATTTAGTGGAATAAATATTAAACTCTGATTAATAATTATAAAAAAAATTTGTTTCGATCATCATTGTAAAAAATAAATCCATAATTTCACTAAAACCAAATAATTTTTAGAGGGAAATATCATTCACTATATTATAGGTTCTATGGAAGAACACATGTATGAAAATGAATTCTTTGTTAAATTTCAATTTACAATTTTGATATTCCTATTACTATAATAAAAATTATAAATGGATTGTTTGAGGAAAGGAAATTTTTTATGTGTGGGGGAATTTCCTATGGCCTAATTTTTATTCCCATTATAAATAATTTTTGGGTAACTATTGGAATTTTTGGTCAATATTTGATCAAAATAGTTATCTTCTACAGATTTTAATAAGAGTTGTGGGATATTTTATACATTTTATATATTTTGTTTCTTAAGGACTGGATTAAATGCTTATATTTTGAAATGTACATTATCATAAATGTAATTTGTTTGAAATAACAAATAATTTTTTAGTTTATTGGATTTATAATTGGAACATAATTATTAATTAGTTCTGATAATATAATTTCCTTGAAAATAATTATTTCAATTCACTATTATTTAATCTTGAGAGTAAATTTTTTTAGTTAATTTATATATTTAAAAAATAATGAAAATGTGACAGATAATTTTTTTCACTGGGTTTTAAGTATGGAATAAATTTTTTTAATTTTATTCTAGATCACTTTTCATTATATCAATACATTAAGGGTTGAGATCCCCAAAAAATAAAATTAAATCATCAAACCATTTATAGAACCAAAAAAATTGGAAACAAAGAACAATGAAGGGTTGGCTGATACACTAAGAACTTTTTTAGATTGATTGAGATGATTTAGGTTCATTACATGGGAGGAAGAATCTTTTTCAATGTGTGGA
Organism: Viscum album; assembly: GCA_963277665.1. NCBI lineage: Eukaryota > Viridiplantae > Streptophyta > Magnoliopsida > Santalales > Viscaceae > Viscum > Viscum album. Next base: position 1,722,233,670 of record OY728141.1, read on the forward strand.
TACACAAAAAATTTGAATGATAGATCAATATTAGTTATTCACCCACTTATTATTTTTGAATTGTTGAGTGTCACAGTTGAAAACCCTGGGATTGTAACATACATATGTATACATTTAAAAAATTCAATAGTGAATTATCTCTGCCGATGTTGGTCTAAAAAATTCACATAATTATAAGGAATGATAAATATTTATAGAATAAAAATGTTTTCATTCCCCTTTTACTATTTTACACCACTCACGTTCTTGGTCATCATCCTTTCTGAAATATTTATTCATGTTTAAATAAGCATTACCAAATCACTATTAGCCATATTATTTTTTTCCTCAAGGATTTTTTTAAAAATGTTTCATAATTGATTTTCAGGATATCATATTCTTTCCCTTTATACCACCCAATATTTAATAAAATTTTAATGTTATGTTATCTTGTATTAAATTTAATTGAAAACTATAAAAAATTGTGATTCAATTTTTTAAGGATTAACATTAAAAACAAATCACTTGAATCTAGGTATTATACTTCATGGATTATTACAAACCATTTATGAATGAATCCATTAAAATTACATAAACTAATAGGGTAATTAAATACAAAATAAGAAATTACATATGATTAAGAAATCCCAGTGATTATCTACATCCTTGAGGATATCCAATAACCAAAAATTAGATAATGAGGAAGATAACTACGAAAAGACAAATAATTAAAAAATATAAAATATTAAATAAGAAATGTGAGGTGAAAAGTGACAATATAATGAATGAATGATTCAATAATACGATATAAAGGTAAAAAACCTAATCATTATAAATGAGGTTATTAAAAATATGTTCATTAGATATACCTATATCAGATACATCTACCTATGTTGTGTATTTTTTATTAAAAAACATAAATAATGTATTTAATAAACATTAAATAACTAAATAAAAATATAACTTTTAATTAAAATTTTTTATTAAGAAAAAATATCTAAGGTGGTGCATGATAATATTAAATAATGATTTGATAATAATAAATGAAAAATCATAATGTCATGAGTGTGAAAAAATTACGTTATTTTTGTATAAATATCAGTTATTTAATGAATAATTTTTTTAAATACTACAATGAACATATAATTCATAAAAACATATTTTTTATATAAAAGTAATTTTTCATTATATTCTATATTTTCAAATAAAATTCAATATATATATTTGCGTATTTTAATTAGAGAAATTTATCATCATTTATAGATTCTATAAAACAATATTATCTTTGTATTATTTTTTGTTACAACGTTTTGGAAAATTGTATAAATAGTTTAAAATATAGTTTTTACTAAAAAATAAAATTTTTGAAAATATATAGAATAAATTATAACTAATATACTTATAAAAATTGTTACATGATTATATATTAATCAATGGATTAAATATATTCAATTAAAAATACTATTTTCGATTTAAAAAACATTTTTCAACATTTTATAATCATAGGAAATATTTCCCAACAATGGAAACTATTTTTGATCGTATATTTTAATTAAACATCCATTTGATAAAATGATTTTTTTATTTTTATGCCCCATAAAATTTATTTGTTATATAATAACCTAATTTACATTTTTAATTACTATAATATTTATAACTTACAATAAATATAAAAATTATTTTTAAAAATACATATTTCTTAAAAAATGGGCTTTTATGAATGAAATATATTAATGCCAATAATAATTTCTCTAAAAACTAGAAATTGTAGTTTTAAAAAAGGATATTTATTTAGAATACTTGAGAAAAAATTATGTTATAAGGGCCATTTTGATTTTATGCGTTATAAGTGTGTTTCTTAGAGAAAAATTAATCGATATAGTAAAAATAATAATGTGAACAATATTATAGTAATGGGCCTAATAAAAGTAAAAAACATGTGTGAAATTGAATGGTAGATGAATTATCAAATATATACAATAAAAATTCAATTATTTCCCTCTTTTGGAGCATTTGAACCTTAAATATTCTCATTTTTTACAATCAAAATTACCAATCTGTCAATTACGAAAAAGGGGTCTCTTCGACCAATTTATGGTACTAATATATCTTCTAATTTCATCCTAAAACAACAAAATTTTTCTCCCAAAATAATATTATATTATGTACAAAATCCTATGTTCTCTATTAGTTAGCACAAAGCCTCCATTTTCACAAATATATCTACGAGAAATATTTAGTTATCAATGTTAGGATCAATTATGTAAATATATTTCATAATTAATCATTATATTCTAAAATATAAATATTTACCCAAATATAATGGTCACCATATTATTAATATACTATAATTTATGCATATTATATGATCAATTTAATACCCCATTATCATTCAATAATTTTTTTTTCATTACTTTGATTTCACTTTTTTATTTGTTTAGTAATAGTGAGAAGAAATTGAGGGTATAACTATAGTGCTGAATTTAAGGAATTGATGGCATTTTCTAGGTATAACTTTTGTTTTTTTCTTATTAGACACTTACTCGCTATATAAGTGATGTAAACAATGTTTAATGGCAGATGGAAAAATGCCATGAATTTGATACATGTTGTGAATTTTTTACACAACGGGTAATAGGTACATGTCATTTAATATAGAAAAATATGGATTTTAATAAAAAGGATATGGGGTTTTTGGAGTATACAGGAATTAGGAAGTGCGGAATTTGTAATGAAATTCCATGAAATGTAATTTTCAGGAGTTTTGGTTAAAAGTAGAACCATTAAATGATTTTAAATTAATTTCTCTTAAATTTATCCTTTCTCATCCTATATCTTACCCTATGAACCTTCGGGCGACTCCCTTCCAAGTAGACGACCTCATTCCAAGATTAATATATATTTGGATTGGATTTATTCTCTCTCGGCATGTAATCCTATTGGTTCATCCTTGGTTTTGGTTATGGTATTTGTTTAGCTGTGTAATTAGGATTGGATTGTGTATTTTACCTATCCTTTTCCGATTCTTAGTGTGACTTCTATTATGAAGGTTGTTCTATTGGTGTTTGGTATCCATTATCGAAAGTGTATATGTTTCAACCATGTTGTGGAATGTGTTTCTTATATAACCGGATAATTTTATTTTTTTCAGGTTGTTCATTATACATTCTTTTGGGATGTTCGTCGATTTGATGTGATAAATAGTTTCAAATGATTTCTTGGAATGGAAATTGTTATCAAAGAAGGATTTTCATTGAAAATATATATATTTTTGATTTTGAAATGGATTTTAAAAAAATTTTTATGATCTGTTTTTATTTAAGAATGATTTATAAAAATTTTAACATGGTTTTGAATTTAATTTGGAATAATACTCATTGGGAAACATTAGTGAGTTGGGATAGAGACACATGTTACCTTAGTGTGTGTTGTACCACAAGGTGGAAGTTATTTTTGATATTGTCCATGAAGACTAAATATATTTTGGATCGAACATATTTCTTATTTGTCTTGTGAGTGTCTACAATATACTATCCGATTGGATAGATCCCAATATGAGCTGATTTGAAAATTTCCATTTATGGTTTTTTATAACATGATTTTTTTAATGGATTGTCTCTCACAAGTTTTTATATACCATTTTTTATCACAAATCATGTCATTATAGGTTATTTCATGGATATGTGCATACCTTTATACCTCAGGATTCAGGGATATAATTTCATGTTTTAATCATCTATACTTTTAATATTCATGGATTGGGAACATGAAAGGATTTTCTCAAAACTAAAGGAATTAAAAAAGATATATTTAATTACAACTAGAGTTATTTTATTAAAATTCATTGAAAAATAGTTCTATTTAAAAAGATATAATTGTTTCATTATTTTGTATTATATGTTGTCTATAAACTATGATGTTATTCTACTAGAATTCGTCAGACACCCTACCTATACCTTTGAGAATTAGAAGGTGTTTTATTGGAGGATCTAGGTAAATGCAATAACATCTTATTTCTTTCTGAATTCACTTATTTGTATAGGTTTTCGTTCGGATTGCTCTAGAAGAGATTTTTAGTCACGTGGGGATTTGACTTACAATTTGGTTTAACCTATTTTGGATTGAGATTGTTTGACTTTTGAGGTATCATGTATGTTTTCTCTTCTGAAAATATTTTTATGTATCATTTGTCTTATTTTAAGGACCATTTTTTAAATCATACTTTTACCCATATCAAGAGACGTGTCAGTTTGGGTGGCTTGCCTGATTGACATTAGTAGGTTTGCCACAATTTGGTATCAGAGGGATTCCTAAACTGAATTTTGTTAGCACAACATGATTTTGGATATATTTAATGGGTATTCTAGAGTTAGGAAAATCAGAATTTGGATTGTATATAAAGAGAAGTGTCTTGGACAACTCAAATTTGTGACTGAAAACATGTTATCATTGGTGGTAATATATTTTTAAGAATTTTGAGACTATGAGTTTGACGTCATTTAAATGAAATATATGGGTTGATTATTTTAATTGAAATATTATATTTTTTTTATGGTTTTTATAGTTGCATTAAATTCATTTAGTTTTAAATAATTTTTATCTATACCAAGAGTTTGTCTTGTGATTTTTTAATTTTATCATGATTGATTGGTTTCTGTATTTTGTTTGAAAATTCCTCAGGGATTAAAATTTTCATTTATGAGAGTTGAAGTTGTGAGATTGAATCCAAAGATAAGGTCTATAACATTATTAGATTCTATTATCTATAATATTTAGACTATGGATTAGGTGGGTGTTGGGAACCCATGATGCATAGTTGATCATGGATCATAATTTAATAAGAATAATCCACCTATATTTCAGTGTTCCAAGGACCCTAGGAATCCCAACAGTTACTTGAGAGGGTAGAGAGGATCAAAAACCACATTAAGAAATCTGCAGACTATATGTTGTGTTTTTTCAGGTATATGCTAGAGGGGTTAGGGAGGAGATACTGGGAATCTTTTGTATACATTACATTACATAAGGAATTTACTTGGGATTCCATTAAGAAATCATTAACCAATAGTATTATTATGAAACAATCTATGTAGTGAATACATGGGAGTTTCTAAATACACTGTATTTGGATCATAAAATTCTAGAGTACTCTACCAATTTTACTGAGCTAGTGTATTTTGAACCAGACCTTGCACTAATGTATACATAAGGCTTTGAGGGTTGTGTTATAACTAAGGCTAGATATTTAGTTGAAGTTGATACTCTTCTATATTAAGGGATTTTTGAAGGTTATTGACAAGGTAGATTGAGATGAGGTAGACATAGCTAGGATGACAGGTCTGAGTGGAGATTTAGTGGCTTTAGTGGTCATTCAGGGTGTATCTACATTCCAGAAAAGAAAAAAACGAGTGGTCAGTTTTCCTTAGAAATAGTATTAGTGGAGAAGATGGGGAAGTAGCAGGTTGTCATCTACTAGTGTGGAAGGTGAGGTTATAAAAAGACTAACTATAAAGCGGATCCTAATTCATATCATCTTTGTGGATGTACTATCCATCTACAAAACATATGTGAAATTATATCGTAGGGTAGTAGAGAAGGATCCAATCTTACAAAGGGTTATCAGGTTTGTGAAAATGATTCAAAGGGTTGTGGTTATATTCCTTAGGCCTAGGGAGATGATCATGATGGTAAGAATGGATGAATTAATGCAGTTCAGTATGTTCTAAAGTAATCTTATATAGGGTTAGTGATTGTTAAAGGTAAAATTTTTGTTCTGTCTTCTATGGTATTACATTTTTTTGAAATGGGTTCTACTAATGGTTTTATATTGTCAATTTTAGTTAACATGTTGGTCTTGCATTCAGAACGTATTCCATTATTTTTGGATCATTCATGCCTTTTGTATAGAGTTCAAAACATTGTTTTAGATGTCCCACATGTCAGGTAATGGTAGTCTATATTGAGTTGGAGTAGGAATTTTCAGTGCTTGATATTGACATCTTCAACTTGATTATCATCTTGGATTATATGATCAATATAAATTCAAAGATATACTATTATCATCGATGAGATGAGTTATTATATAATGTTGGTGTCACTCATTTTTGAAGGAGAGTGAACAAATAGATTGGGAAGGTTATGGACTATTATTTTATATGTTGGGGTATCTCATGTCAATTTTCTATGATGTTTCTTAATGCAATTGACCCTTTCTGGGCATTTAACTTACTTCATTTGTCTTCGATTACCCTGAGGGTTTTCAGGATGATTTCCCCACTTTTCCACCATAGAGAGTGGTCACATTTACTATTTTCCTTCTTCTTGGTATGGTGCCTATATTTATAAAATCTTATAGTCTAGAGCCTACTGTGTTTGACAAAAACAGGGTCTATCTTAGGGTCCTAGAGGCTAAATGATTTATTCATCCTAGTGTTTCACCCTGGGCTTCCCTTGTCCTATATTCTAAGAAGGTGGAAAAAAGTATGAAGAATTATATTGATTATAAAATGTTTAATTAGTGGAAAATTGAGAACAAATATCCTTTTCTAATTATTAATGGTCTACTTGATCACCATAGAGGGGATTGATGGTTGTCTACGATTGTCTTATAGTTAGGTTATCACATGTTGAGACCTAGAGAAGAGGATATACCTATGATAAAATTAAGGAATCAATTTGGGAATTTCTATTTTTCTTTATGCCAGCCGATCTCACTAATTATCATGCGATTTTTAAAGATTTTATGAACATACTATATCATAAGTTCTTATAATTTTTTTTGATGTTGTGTTTTTTGATGATATTTTTTGTACACCAATTCAGAGGATGAGTATATGGACCATTACAACATCATTCAACAAACATTGAAATAACATATTTTTTATATTTATATTCCCATGTGTGAACTTTGGAAATGAAATATGATGTTTATGAGGCATGAAATATATCATAGGGGCTTCTACTTAGATCCTGAAAAGGTATATGAGGTTTTGTCCTTGGATATTCCTCGAAATGTGTTTGAGATATTGGGCTTCTTGGGGTTGGATGGTTACTATAGACCATTTGTTCAGGACTTATCCACGATCAAATGTTAAATGTAAGATTTAAACTGTAAGGGTGTAATGTTTGAATTAAAAGGAAAGTGACATATATCTTTTATGTATAATAAAATGAGGTTTACATAAGCAAATGTTTTGATTCATCCAAAACTAGGGTCATGTTATGATGTTTTCATCAATTATTCTGGTAATGATATAACAGTTGTCTTGATGTAGGGGAAACATGTTGTGAAATATTTATCCTACTAGTTATTCCCTAATGTGAAAATCTAACCTACCAATGATCTCGATCTGGAAACTAATATTCATGCATATAAATGGTTCCTTAACTACATCTTTAAGTAGTGGTTTATGGTATATTATAATCATTATATCATGAAATATATATTTTTACTCAAAGGGATCAATACATAATACATATATATAAGTATAATATCTTTTGACATTGGATTTTGATAATTTTTATAAGCATAGGAATGGAAAAATTGTTAATGATACACTAAGAATAAAATTACAAGCACAAGTTCAGAGGTAATTAGATTTGGAATGATTTCTGATGAATTTGTTTACTTAGATGAGTTTATAAGTGTAATATTTTTGGTGGAAAGGTGTTTTTGGATTTGAAGAAAGATTAGTTTTCTTTAGATGATTAATTTTATCTTATGTAGGTGGAAGACTCTATGTTATAAATCATTAGTGATTGCCTTTATGGTGGGGAGACCATGGGTTAGTGGTCTCGGTCTCCCGGTGGAGCTTTGTGCTTCTGTTTCATATTGGTGGTACCACTTTCCTTGAGACTAGAGTTGGTTGAAATTAGAAAATGTTCTTGATATTCTATGCACCAAAAGGGTAACAAGATGTATCATGACTTAAGGCATCGATATATGTGGTACGAGATGATATGGTAGATAGGGTTTTTTGTTTCTTGGTTCTTTACGTGTTAGATAATTATAGAGAAGCACTAGATACATATATGGTTGTTGCAGCCTTTACGCATTATAGTATGTAAATTGTATGATTTTTAGATAAATTTTCTCATTATATTTCCATAGACTCCTAGAATGAAAGATTTTATTTGGATTATCATTGATCAACACATGAAATTTCCCATTTCATACCTATAAATAAGGACAAGAAATTTGAGTAGCTTCTGAAATTGTTTGTTTGAAAAATTTTGTGACTTATTTGGGATTTTTATGTACTTGTCTCTACCTGGGATATGAGGTTCTCATACATGTTTTTGAATGGTTTGTAAGAGGGTATGGGATCTATGATAAAATTAAGCACAAAATATCATTTGTAGATATATTAACATACTATGAGGGATATCCAGGTTCTAGAGGATATGATCTACGCTTGTGTGCAAAATTTTATAGGTTTATAGAAAAAATTCTATGTTAAATTTATCATTGAAAAATAGTTATAAGGATTTGATCAGGATGGTTACCTATAATGCAATTTGGGGGTAGAGATGTTGATCTCCCTTATGTCGAGTATTTGGAGAGAGAACCTTGGATGGGTCAAGTGTTTCTAAATAGATTAAAAACATGATGCAGTTGGTACAATAGTGTCTGATAATGGAACAAAGTCTTCTGAAATCATATATGAACATTCATCGTCAACCATTGGTGGTTGAATTTGGTGATCATATATTTCAAAGAGTTTCACAATGCTTGGGACATCGTTAGTTGTGTATGTAGGGTAATATGGAACCAAGGATTTTGGGACACATTGCATTCAAGGGATGACTTGGGAGGGTGGAAAATGTGTTACAATTTGCATCTTTTTTTATAGCTATCCATGACATGTTTCTTGGTTCCCAATTGATGAGGTATATAGCAGATAATTCCCATGTTATTAATTTGGATGACGTTGATCTTGATCATGATACAATTTTGGTTTAGTAGTCATTTCATATCATGGTTATCTAGGATAAGATAATATAGGAAATAATGACCCCCTGGTCAATGTACTATGCAATTGTGGAAAAGACTGACAAATGACAAGGGATCAAGAGTAATTGATAAGGCTTCAGTGGCCTTATATTTTTACAGATCGAGTATATTTTTGTATATATGGGGAAAGAAATTTTTTATGGTTGAGAGATTGTAATTCCACTTTAAAATTTAGGTTTATATTTTTTAACCATTATTTTGGTTTTCTATTTTTGTTTGTTGTGTATTATAGAGATGTAATTGAGGGGATACCTATAATGTTGAATTCAAGGATTTGTTGGATTCTTTATTCTCATATTGAAAATTTATCTACTCATTGGGAACATATATAACGTACATGTAATGTAAAAAATGTTTAATGGATGCTTGGAAGAATCTATGAATTGAGTAGATGTAACGCCCTGACCCCAGTTACCCTGAGTCGGTGCATTGTTACATAACATTGGCATGTTTATAAGGGATCAAATCCCAAAAGTCCAATCAGTTTACCAGTCTTGGAAAATATATTATATACATGAACGTTACATTACACATTACAAAATAAAAGAAAACATAAATGATGCTTTGAGAATGCCAGTATTCCCCTAGAATAACCCTACTTATCGATCCTAATAGGATTCTTGGAATCTTGGGAAAATACAACATACAAAAGGGGTGAGCTCAAACGCTCAGTAAGGATACAAATATAGCGGAAACATTCACAAAAAAGCATAAACATTTAATGAAATGTATAAAACTAAAACAAAATCCTTTTAAACTTAAACTTCAGCCTAATATGGAAAATATTAATCAAATAATTTCATTTACATATTCACATGGATATTATACAATTCTAATAATCACATGTAATATCAATAGCTAATTTCATAATGATGGAGTGAATAATGCGAGACTTCATAACCACATATTTAATGCTTTGTTCGAGGAATAAAAATTACATTTTTTCAAGGACATGTGCCAAGACCTTAGTTTGTCTCATGAGACCGACCGATGCATCGAGGAGCTATAGTGTGCTCAACTCATCACATTCTATGTCCAATCCATTATTCATATGAAATGGTCAAAACATAACATAAATATTCATATTTAAACTTGAAATCAAAATGTTAATATGTTAACCATAATCCATAACTAGTATAAAAATATAACATACACAGTAAAACATATCCTAACTTATTCAATACAACATAAAATATTTTATTATAATAAATCAACCTTGATCAAGAATAATAACCTATAAAGGTTGTTGAAATAGTTGAAATTGATCATTAAAAACATTTGAGAGAAATATACCTTTTTCATGAAGTCATTTAAAAGTCCAATTTTTTTTAAATAATGTCATTTAAAAGAAATTTTTAATCAAATTGTCCCATATGACATTGAAACTTTTGAAAGAAATTAACATTTTAAAACATTCTTGTCCATATAAATAAATCCATAAAACCATTTTGAAAACATGGAAATTAATGAGAAAGGTTCAGAAGAATAAATCTTTAAAACATTTAAAATGATGTTTGGATAAAAGATCCCCTTAAAAATAATCCATTTTAAAACCCTTTTATGAAACATGGACTTGCATAATAAATATGTCCCAGTAAAAACATACCCATAATCAATCTCGAATAATAATGAGATTGATTAATTAACCTTTACCTTGTACTTTTACCTGGCCGAGGGTACATTAACCTCATGTACAATAGTTAAATCATTTTTTTAATTTATACAAGAATCATATACATAAATAAGATATCATATATGAATATCATGTTATTCATTGTTAATAATATTGTAGTATTATCATCATTTCCGGTTTTAACTGATTCCTTTTCCTTTATATGCTTGCTAATGTAAGGAACATTTGTTATGAATAGGATGTATTTGATTCATATACATATTGATATTAAGTTCTTAAACATTATGTTTTATTCATAAAATGAAAATTATTCTTGAATGATTATGATGGGGAATGAATCTCATCACGTTTGTGGAGACGGTAATCCATACGTACGCACGAACGACAATATCATTATATTGGTGGGGAAATCTTATGTAATTGGATGGTATATCATATATAAAGAATTATTAAAATTTTATATTTATTATTTAAATCAGTTAAACTCATTATTATATCCATCCAAATAATGAAGTGTTTGAATAACAAACTACACCATGACGTGGAGACGGTAAGTCATACGAACGCATGTATGTTGACATTGTCATTTATAGGATGGATAGAATAAAAAATATATTTTTGACATATTTATAATAACATCATTGTATGTAGAAGGTACACGATTTATTATTTTGGAATGGAAACAACAAATAAAGAGGAAGTGGAAGTAAAAAAGAACTTGGAAGAGGGTGGTAAAATTATTACCTCTTCTTCGGGTGTTTCCTTTTGAGTTGATCATAAGGGATCAATATGTTGGATTTATAATCAAATTATGGCCTCAAAGATGAACTTAGGGAAGTTGGATAGGTATTTGGGTAGGGTTTGGCCACGAAAAATTGGTTTGTAGGTGTGAAATTAGTAGAAGGGGACATACCCTTTTATAAGAGAGGTGGGAGTCTCTTTAAAAAAATCTTGAAATACTATTTTATAATAATATTTTTTTTCATTCTAATGGAAAAATATGATTTATTTTGAGGATAAGGTGGGGATGGGTAGAAATACATTAAAAAATAGGTTTTGGATAGTATTTGGTCACTATATTTACCTTATCATTTAGATTTAACTCTTAGTTAAATAGTTTGACATTTACCATATCTCTTTGTATTTGTATATTATATGGTTAATAAAATTACTATAACAGTCCAAGAGAATCCCAAGTGGTTAATTATTAATATATAGAACCTTATCTATGTTCTTTGGCTGACCTTTAGATTTTTTGGAATATTTTATAATTTAATAATATAATATTTGTTTTTAAAACTCATTTTTGTCTATTTTGACACTATTTAATATTTTGTTTTTCTGAAAGTCATCAAAACATGATTACTCCGAACAAGATACATTAATCAACCATAAAATGTAATATTCACCTATAAAATTCTTGGATGTCATAAAAAGTATGAAATTATATTTATTTTAATATTTATATTACCATTTATTTGATTCTTTCATTAATAAGGTAATTATTGCCTCATCATTATGTCATAACTAAATTTAATTATTTAATGTCTAGAAATTATAAATAAAATTCTATGAAGTAGGAAATATTCTTATATTTATAATAAATTTTTATATTCGAATTTTTATTATGTATAACCCAATATTAAAAATTATTTAGTTATTAAACATTGCATTTAACAGTTTTAACTCTTCATTAAAAAAAATAATCGTCCTAATCTATTGAAAGTGAACCTAAAGGATCATTTTTTATTCCAAAGGTTGTTTTTGGTCGAATTACACTTTTCCAATAAAATTAGGACATTTTTTAGGGAAATTATAATATCATTTTTACCTTAAATTACCCTATTAACTTTTATCCCTGGTAAGTAAAAGTCAAAAGTTACTATTCACCAACAAATTATTTTTATCTTATTGATCCAAATTTTACTTGTTGATTTGAACCATGTCTCTAAAATTTTTTAATTTCAACTCACAAAAGTAGTAAAATTATGTTTTATGAAAAATATGCAAATTCTCATAAAAGGTTGATACAAACACAAAAAAGTTCAATAAAATTTTATACATCTACATTTATTATAAAATGACTAAAATTAATTACATTTAACTTATATAGGTATTATATACCTATCTTCACATAAAATAAATTTAAATAAACTAAATAAATATTTAAATAAAAAGACACTTTTAAATAATAACGTAGTGATTTTCACTACTCATAAAAAATTGAATGTTTTCAAGAAAAATTCTGTGAATTAACCCTAATATATTTTTGATATTATTAAATCAAAAATGAAGTATATTTTTCGAAATTAAAAACACATAATTTTAATTTTTTAATTTAAAATTAATTCCCGTTGTCAAAACCAAAAAGTAATTTTTTTAAAAAAGTAAAAACTATCAAAATGATGACATGTGTTTATATCCAATTAAAATGTGAAAGTATTTATAAAAACATAAATTGTATTAAATAATGAAAATATAATCTTTTTATTTTTCAGAACCAATAAAATGCATAATTTAACACTATAAATTATTTTGATTAAAAAAGTTGTTTACAATTAAAACATAGTATTTTTCACTATTTTTCAAAATATGAAAGTTATCAGAAAAGTACCAAAAATTTATGCAAATTATTTTTTATTTATTTCTTCTAAATAAGAATTTATTTTCATTAAATTGAATATATAAAAATGTAAAATATTTGTTTTAAAAATGGTTCACCATTAATAGGTGGTAAAATTGAATTTTTTAAAAATTAATTCTTTTATTTGAAATAATGAAATTGTTAATATATTATATCTAAGAAACACATAATATGGATGTTAAAAATATATAGAGTATATAAGATTCAAAATTCAATTAATACTATTAATAACAACTTTTTGAACAAGTAGTTTGGTAAGTTGTGGTGAACTCGAACTCGATGTTTCATGTAGTGAAAGATATTTAATTACTTTAATGAGATAATGTTCTATGAAATATTGGGGTGTCAAATTCTCCCCACATTAAATAAATAACATTCTCTCAATTTGAAATTGTTCTTCAAAAAAAAATAATTAAAAATAGAAAAATACATTTTTTGAAAACTCACATCCGAAATTGGGTTAATAAAATATAGTCTTAATAAGTGGGAAAGGGAAATGACAATGTCAACATAAAATTATGATCTATATTAGGAGAAAATTAGTGGAAATTTTAGACACATAATTGGAGAAAAACTTAAATATTTATAGGGAGTGATTTATGTCATCAATCACAAACAAGTGTAAAATCGAGGGCCGCAAAGCCATCAATCCAAGATGATATAAAATATGATCAGTTCAACTAAACATAAGGTATTAGGGAAACATAGTTTTGGTATTAAGATCAATTCTCTAAATTTTAAGAAATAATTTAGTCATTGAATAAAAGGATATACATATATATACTTGACAAGTAGTGTTTCAACCTTTAAGAAATTCCTACCACAAACTAATCTTTCATGCCAAAAGATAATAGAATTCAAAAATAATCTATTTAGCCTAATCATATAGGGTTCCAAAAAATTGAATTTATAATTTATCTGTCAGAACATTTAAAAAAACTACATTAAAAAAACCAGGACATCACGTAGGATATTGGTAGGTGATGCACCCTTGTCTCCCTTCAATTGTGGGTTCATGTCTCACAACCCTGCTGGATGCGATGGGTTGTCGCCCGACTTCCAAGTTGTTTTTTATAGCAATACAAATTAATCTTAAGTAGTTTTTTAACCATAAAAAATAGTATCCATTTTTTAACTTGATCCATTGCAAACTTTAGACTTATCCAAAATACTTATGTCCAAACTCACAGTCCAAAATTAATAAGGAAGGTCACATAACATACATGTGAATATCATCATCATGTGTTATCATTAGACATAGTAATAAACTAAATTACCAGAAAACCAAATTTGAATTGGTATATACTCCCTTATTTCTTATATAATACTTGATATACCCCTTATATCCAAAAATGTTGTGAACTCAAACAATAATGGAAAAAAGAAATTAATTAATTTCAAAGTAGTCAAAAATATCCAATATCCAAATCAATCAAAACATTTTCCAAAATCACTACCTTAGTATAAAAAACATATTAAGGTTTATGATTCCTTAAAAAAGTATTTTCCTAAATTTTTAACTTACTATTGAGTAGCTTTTCATAGAACCGTATAATTTCAAATATATAATGAAATATCACTGCAATATAATCCTTATATACTATATAATTTATATAACATTTAAATCAATAATACAATACTCAAATTACACAATACCATAAAAACAACATAATAACTCTAATCATTCCTCTTAATCTTCGGTTGTATCATCACATGATTATTATCATATAGCTGAATTTGGAGAATACTCTGATGATTTGGAAATTGATTCTCTTAGTGTCACAACTACTTACAGATGATGCATTGTACATTTGAATCCTTTTTCTTACCATTGAAATCACATACTTGGTTTATGTTTTCTCCACACTTATAACAAACTCTCATTCCCATCAATCATTTACTAAGGTGATTCTTTCTACAGTTATCACATATAAGAAAAATCCTTCTTTCCCCTCTTCACTTTTCAGTCTTTCTCTCTTCCATACTTTTCTTATCTTGCTACCCTTCAAATCTATATGACTCAGAGAATTCATTACATATCTTATTAAAACATGATAATATTTCTTTATATGATGAGAACACATAGGAGACTATTTCCCTTTTAAATGTTTTCTTAATATAATGAAATATATGGTCTTTCTATATCATTACAAACTTGGTTAGTTTGTGAATCGAAAGGCATAATTACAAACTTG
Source organism: Viscum album (assembly GCA_963277665.1). Taxonomy (NCBI): domain Eukaryota; kingdom Viridiplantae; phylum Streptophyta; class Magnoliopsida; order Santalales; family Viscaceae; genus Viscum; species Viscum album. Next base: position 1,722,249,134 of record OY728141.1, read on the forward strand.
TAAAATACCTAACGTGAATTCAAAATATTATACAAATAATATATACTCAAAAAATGTTTTCTTTGAGGAAATATTTACTCCTAAATCCTTCATAATGGATTTTAATGAAAATGTGAATTATCCTAAGCATATCCCCTAGGGGTGTCATAACCAAGAGTGCAGCAAGGCCCATTTTCATGTACCAAGATACCCCGGGTCAAGCTCAAAACTCATTATCAGAGGTTTCACTCCTAGGTACTTCTATGACAAAGCTGCCACTACCTACTCATATCCAGAAAGGGATGTATTTCTCTGAAAATACACAAAATCTCAACATTAACAAAATTCTAGGAAGTTATTCTATATTAATCCTCAAAGTCTATCTTAGTGTAATATTATCTAGTCAGAGTTTCTCAAAATCTATTTCCAATGTTGTTGATAAACTTCCACTGATACAAACTATAATTCCCCAACACATGTTACCTAGAGCCGACGCATTTTTACATAAAATTGGCACGATCACAAGGGATCAAATCCCGAATGACTGATCAGTTTAACAGTATTTGAAAATATATTACATACATGATAATTACATTACAAATTATAAAATAAAACACAATATAAATGATCGTTTGAGAACACCATTAATCCTCTAGTTTAACCCTGCTTATCTATAATATTAAACTTCTTCGAATCCTAGGTAAATAAAACATAAGGGGTGCGCTCAAATGCTCAGTAGGGATAACAATATAACAAAAACTTTCACAAATAAGTATAAACATTTAAGGAAATGTATAAAACTAAAACAAATGCCTTTTAAACTTACAATTCAACATTATATGGCAAGGAAAAGTCATATAATACCATTTACTTATTCACATTGATATTATAGGAGTCAAATAATCACATGTAATATCTATATCTAATTTCAAAATGATGGAATGCATAATGCTAGACTTCATAACCACATAATCAAGGCCTTATGTGAAGACTAAAATAATATTTTTTCAAGGCCTTGTGCCAAGACACTAGTTTGTCTCATGATACATGCTGATTCATCGAAGAGCTATAGTGGGCTCCACCCATCACTAACTAAGTACAATGAATTCCTCAAATGAAAAGGTTTAAACATAACATAAAAAATCGTATAAAAACTTGCATATGGAATGTTAATGCATTAACCACAAACCCAGAATGGTATAAAAATAAAACATCCACAATAAGACATTTCATAACTCATTCAATACAATATGGATGAATTTATTATAAAAAATCAACCTCGATCAAGAATAATAACCCTTAAAGGATGTTGACATAGTTAAAAATGATCAGTAATTTTTTTTGATAGAAATATCTCTTTTTCATGAAATGATTTAAATGTCATACAATTTATAAAGGAATTAATTTAAAAGATTGTTTCGAATCAAAGTGTCCCATATCACTTTGAAACTTTTGAAATGATTTCACATTTTAAAACATTCATATCCATATAAATATATCCTTAAAATCATTTTGAAAACATGAACATTAATGGGAATGGTTTAGAAGAATAAATATTTGAAACATTTAAAATGATGTTTTAATAAAAATTCCCTTAAAATTAATCCCTTTGAATACTCTTTTATGAAACCATTACATGGATAATAAATATGTGACAGTAAAAACTTACACATAAACAATCTAGAATAATAATGAGATTGAGGAATTAACACTTAAGTTATACTTTTCCTTGGATGAGGGTATGTTAACCACTTGTATAATAGTAAAATAATTTTTATTAAATTATACAAGAATCAAATATATAAATATGATATTATATATGATCTTCCAATATTTCATTGTTAAAAATATTTTTTGTATTATCATCGTTTCAGGTGTTAGATGATTCGTTTTCCTTTAAATGTTTGGATAAGTAAGCTATGTTTGTAATTAATAAGATGTATATGAATGATATAAATAATTATATTATGTTCTTATACATTATTTTTAATCATAAAATGAATATTATTCTTGAATGATTATGATGGGGAATGAATCTCTTAGCGTTCGTGGAGACGGTAATCCGTACATATGCACAAGTGACAATATTATCATATGGATGGTTAAATAATATGTAATTAGATGGTATATCATAGATACAGAATCATTAACATGTTATATTTAAAATTTACATCATTTTTACTCATTATTATACCCATCCAAATAATGAACTGTTTGAATAAAAAACTACACCACGACGTGGAGAAGGTGAGCCCTACGTAAAAACATATGGTGAATTTATCATTTATAAGATTGATAAAACAACGAATATGGTAGTACCATATTTATAATAACATCATATTATGTATAAGGTACTATATTTATTATTTTTCTATGGAATCAAAAAGAAATAGGTAGTGGAAGAAGTGAAGAACTTCGAAGAGGGTGGTAAAATTATTACCTCTACTTCGGATGTTTCCTTTTGATTTGATCAAAAGGTCTCTTTAGGCAGTATTTATGATCAATATAAGGCCTATAGGTTGAAGTGAGGGAAGTTGGGAAGATATTTGGGTCTGTTTTTGCCAAGCCAAATGGCTTTGGTGGTGTGAAATTAAGAGATGTGGAAGTACCCTTTTATAAGAGAGGTGAGGGTCACTTAAGGAAAACCTTGAAATATTATTTTATAATAAAATAACATCAGTTTTTAAAAGTCACAAAATGATTTATTTCTAGGATAAGGTGGGTATGGTTCAAAAACCTCCAACTAATAGGTTTTATATAGGTTTTTATCACTATATTAACCTTATCTTTCAGATTGAACTCTTAATTTAAGAGTTTTACATTTACCATGTATCTTTGAATGTTTATATTATATTGTCAAAAAACATACTATAACAAGTGAAGAGAACCAAAATTGGTTCATTTTTAATATATATATACTCATATATTTCCTTTGTCCAATCCTTATATTTTTAGGAATATTTATAATTTAATAATATAATATTTGTTTTAAAAACTCATTTATGTCAATTTTGAAACTATTTAGTATTTGGTTTTTTGAAAGTCATCACAACATGATTAATTCTAAAACGTTACATTAGGTCAACCCTAACATGTCATATTCACCTATAAAATTAGTCTATCTCAAAAAAACATTGAAATTGTTTTTTTTTATATTTATAATACCATTTATTTTATTCTTTCATTAATAAAGTAATTACGGCGTCAACATTTTATAATAAATAAATTTAGTTATTTAATATCTAGAAATTACAAATAAAATAAAATGATGTAGGAAATATTTTTATCTTTCTAATTAATATTTATAGTTGAATTTATCTTATGTATAACAATTTGTTAAAAAGGTTTCTGTTATTAAACTTTGAATTTAACAATTTTAACTCTTCATTAAATAAAATAATAATAAATGTCCTAATGAAATTTATGTGGACCTAAATGATCATATTTTATTCCTAAGGTTGTTTTTGGTCTAATTACATTTATCCAAAAGAATTAGGACTTGTGTTAGTGTATTTATAATATCATATTTACTTTTAATTACTCTATTTACTTTTAACCGTTATTAATAATAGTAAAAAGTTACTGTTAACCAAAAATTATATTTATCTTATTGATCCAAATTTTACATAATTATTTCTACTATTTCACTCGTATTTTTTAAATTCAACTCACATAAGAGTAAAATTATGTTTTATGAAAACAGGTAAATGCTCCTAGAAGGTGGGTAAAAACATTAAAAATTCAATAAAATTGTATACATCTAATTTTATTATAAAATGGATCCAATGAATTAAATTAAAATTATATAGGTATTATATATCAATTTTTACATAAAATAAATTTAAATAAAATAAATAATTACTTAAATAGAATGTCGGTTTTAAATAATAACGGAGTGTTTTTCACTATTCATCAAAAATTGAATGTTTTCAGAAAAATATAAAAAATTCACCCTAAGCTAATTTTGATATTCTGAAATAAAAAATGAAGCATATTTTAACAAATTCAAAACATATAAGTTTCATTTATTAATTTAAAATGAATTCCCTTTGTCAAAACCAAAAAGCAGGTTTTAAAAAAAAAGTAAAAACTGTCAAAAGATTGACATGTGTTTGTGTCAAATTTAAATTTGAAATTACATATAATGACTTAAACTATATTAAATGATGAAAATATAATCTATTTATACTTCAAAAACATTCAAATTCATAACTTAACACTATAAATTATTTCGAATAAAAATGATTCTTTCAATTAAAACATAATATTATTCACTATTCTTGAAAATATGAAAGTTATCAGAAAAGTACCAAAAATTTATCCAAAATAAATTATTGTTTCTTGTTTATAAATTATAATTTATGTTAATTAAATTTAAAATATAAAATTGTCAAATATTGGTTTTAAAAAGATCTCACAATTAAAAGGCGTTAAAATTTCATTTTTTTGTTAAAATAATTATTTTATTTGAAAAATGAAATTGTTCTCATATTATGTCTAAGAAAAACATAATATGGATGTTAAAATTATATAGAGTATATTAGATTCAAAATTATTGTAAAACTATTCATAATAGCTTTTTTAACAGCTAGTTTGGTAAGTTGTGGGGCACTTGAACTCGATGTTCCGTGTAGCGCAAGCTATTGAATTACTTTAATGATATAATGTACTATAAAATCTTTGGGTGTTACATTCTCCCCTTATTCAATAAATTTTTTCCTTTCAATTTGAAATTTTTCTTTGAAAATAAATGATTAAAAGGAGAAAAATAATTTTGAAGAAAACCTACATCAGTAATTGGGTTATGAAAATTTAGTCTCAATAATTGGGAAAGGGAAATGAAAAAGTCAACACCAAATTTTGATCTCTATTATAAGAACATTGGTTGAAATTAGAGACACATAATTGGAGGAAAAATGTAAATATTTATAGGGAGTTATTGAGGTCATCAATAACAAACAATTGTAAGATTGAGGGCTGAAAAGCAATCAATCTATGATGATGTAAAATATCATCAGTTCAACTAAACATAATGTATTAGGATAACACATTTTTGGTATTAAGATAACTTCCATAAAGTTAAAGAATTATTTTATTCATATAATAATAGGAAAATATATATATATATATACATTATAAGAAGAGTTTCATCCTTCAACTCATTCCAACAAAAAACTCATCTTTCACTCTAAAAGATAATTGAATTCAAAAATATTCTATTTATCCTAATCATATAGGGTTCCAAAAAAATATTAATTTATTATTTATCTATCAGACCATTTAAAGAAACTAGATTATACAAACCAGGATATCATGTAGGATAGTGGTAGGTGATGCACCGTTTTCGCCCTTCGGTTGTGGGTTCATGTCTCACGGCCTTGCCGGATACGATTGGTTGTCGCCTGACCTCCAGGTTTTCCATTTTATATGAATCCAAAAATAATTTTATGATGTGTTTTAACCGTAAACAATTATATCCATTTTTTAACTTGATCCATTCCAACCTTTATACATATCCAAAATACTTATGTCTAAACACACAATCTAAAATTTATAAGGAAGGTCACATAACATACAAGTGAATACCTTCATCGTGTATTCTCATAAGATAGGGTGATAAACTGAATTAGCATAAAATGATGTAATCTCCAACAATAATGGAATAAACAAACAATTAATTAATTTCAAAGTAGTCAAGAATATCAAATATCCAAATCAATCATATCTGCTTCCAAAATTACTACCTCAGTATCAGAACAATATTAAAGTTTATCTTTCCATCAACCATGTATTTTCTAAAATGTTTATCTTGCAATTGAGTCACTTTTATTAGAACCATATAATCTCAACTCCTTAATGAAGTAGTACTACATTATAATCCTTATATACTCTTAAATAATTATAACATGTACATCATTAATACAATACTCAAATGACACAATACTTTAATCAAAACATAAGAAATCTAATCATTCCTCTTCATCTTCAGTAGAATCATAAATTCATTATTATCCAATAATAGCATTTGGGGTGTACTCTGATGATTTTGAAATTGATTCAACTAGTGTCCCAACTCCATAGAGAAGAATCATTGTGCATTTGAAACCTTTTTCTAACCATTGCAATCACATACAAGGGGTACTTTTTCTCCACACATATAACAAACTCGCATTACCTTCAAGAATTTACCAAGCTGATTCTTTCTGCAATTATCACATATTAGAAACCCTTCTTTCCCCTCTTCCCTTTTTTCTATCTTTCTCTCTTTTATCCTTTTTTTCTCTTGCATCCCTTCAAAGACATGGGGTTATGAGAATTCTTAACTTATCTAAATAAAACATGATATTATTTCTTCAAATGTTGAGAATACATGTGAGACTATTTTCTTTTTAAATGTTGGAAAAATACTAGTAAAGATATGATCCTTATTAATAATTCGATCATGCATATTTCTGGAATTCTCATTCCTTATACAAGGTGCCATTTCTAATAATTGGTATACAGTAGGTTAGTTTGTGAAACACAATGCATAATTTAAAACATGTAAAATATCTAAAGTAAATTGAAAAGATTATGGAAATAATATATTATTATAAAATGTTTTCTTTGAGGAATTATTTATCCCTAGATCCTTTATAATTCATTGTAAAAAAATGTGCATTAACCTAAGAATATCCCCCAAAAGTGTCGTAACCAAGAGTGCAGTAAGGCCCTTTGTCGTGTACCAGGATATACTGGGTCAAGCCTGAAACACATTGTCAGATTTTTCAATCCTAGGTACATCTATTCCAGAGTATCCTCTACTTGCTCGTATCCAGACAGGGATGTATTTCTCCGAAAATACACAAAATCATTACATTACAAAAATTTTAGGAATTTCTTCTATACAAATCATCAATGATTATCTTAGGGTAATGTTCAAAAATAAGAGTTTTTGTAAATCTATTTCCATGGTTGTTTCTAAAATTCCTGACATATAAACTTTAACGCCACGACCCTAGTTACCGAGAGTCAGAACATTATTATATATCATTATCATGATCACAAGGTATCAAATCCAAAAAGACCGACCAATTTAGCTGTCTTGGAAAATAGATTACATAGATGAATTTTACATTACACATTATAAAATTAATAACAACATAAATTATCCTTTGTGAGCTCCCTTAATCCCCTAACTTAACAGTGCTTATCAATCATAATACACTTCTTGGAATGTTAGAAAAATAAAACATAAGAAATGGGTGAGCTCAAATGATCAGTAAATATAACAATATAGTGGAAATTTTCACAAATACGCATAAACATGTAAGGAATTGTATAAAACTAAAAAAAGAAATTTAAAATTATACTTCAGAATAACATGGAAAAGATAAATCAAAAAACATCATTTACTTATTCACATGGATATTCTACTAGTCAAATAATCACATGTAATATCAATAGCTAATATGATAATGATGGAATGCATAATTCCAGACTTCATAACAACATATTGAAGGCCTTGTGCCAAGACTAAAAATAAGATTTTTTCAAGGCCTTGGGCCAAGACACTAGTTTGTCTCATTATACCTACAGATTCATCGAGGAGCTATATAGGGATCCACCGATCACTTACTAAGTCCAATTCATTAATCATATAAAATGTTTGAAACATAACATAAAAAGTTGAATTAAAACTAATATACAAATTGAAAATACACTAACCATAAACAATGAATGGTATAAAAATATGACATCCATATTAAAACATATTATAACTCATTCTGTATAATATGGAAGATTTAATAATATTAAATCAACCTCGATCAAGAATAATATCTCTTAACGGATATTGACATAGTTGATAATGATAAGAAAAAATAGTGGAGAGAAATATCCATTTTTCATGAAATCATTTAAATGTCACACAATTTATAAAGGAAGTCATTTCCAACATAGTTTTGAATCAATGTTTCCCATACAACATTCAAGATTTTAAAAGGAAATAACATTTTAAAACATTCATGTCCATAAAAATAAATCCTGAAAACCATTTTGAAAATATTGACATTAATTAGAAAGGTTTAGAGGAATAAATCTATAAAACATTTAAAATGATGTTTTAATAAAATAGTCCCAGTAAAAACTTACCCATAAACAACCTCGAATAATAATGAGATTGTGGAATTAACCCTTTCCTCGTACTTCTCTTTGTTAGAGGGTACGTTAACCCCATATATAATAGTTAAATAATTTTTATCAAATTATACAATAATCATAGTCATAAATTTTTTATCATATATGATCTTCCAATATCACTTTATTAATAATATTTCAGTAGTATCAACATTTTTGGTGTTAACTGGTTCGTTTTCCGTTATATGCTTGGTTACATAAGCAAGGGTTTTAATGAATAGGATGTTTTTTATTCATATTCAGAATGATATAATGTTATTATAGACTTTTTTAATCATAAAATAAAAATTACTCTTGAATGATTATGATAGGGAATAAATCTCATCGTGTTAGTTGAGATGGTAATCTGTACGTACGAACGAGTGGCGATATCACTATATTGATGGTGAAATCATATGTAATTGGATGGTATATAATATATAAAGATTAATTAAAATGTTATATTTATTATTTACATTAGCTATACTCATTATTATACCCATCCAAACAATGAAGTGTTTGAATAACAATCTACACCACGATGTGGAGAGGGTAAGCCGTACGTATGCATGGATAGTTACATTGTCATTTATAGGATGGAGAGAATAATGAATATGGTTGTAATATATTTCTAATAACATCAAAGTATTTATAAGGTATTGTATTTATTATTCTGTTATGGAAACAAAAAGAAAGAGGAAGTTGAAGAAGAAAAGAACTTGAAAGAGGGTGGTGAAATTATTACCTATTCTTCAGGTGTATCCTTTTTAGTTGATCAAAAGGGTTCCTTAGGAAGGATTTATAATCAATGAAAGGCCTATAGGTTAATTTTAGGGATGTTGGGAAGATATTTGGGTAGGGTTTGGCCTATCAAAATGGCTTTGGTGGTGTGAAATTAAGATAAGGGGAAGTACCCTGGTATAATAGAGTGAGGGTCACTTTTGGAAAAGCTTGAAATATTATTTTATATTAAAATAATTTTCTCTCCTTAAGGGTGAAAAAATGATTTATTTCGATTATAAGGTGGGGATGGGTCGAAAAACTCTAATAAAATAAGTTTTAGGCAGTTTTAGGTCACCATATTAACCTTATCATTTAGATTTAACTCTTAGTTAAATAGTTTGACATTTACCATGTCTCTTTGTATTATTATAAAATATGATTAAAAAATTACTATAACAAGCCAAGAAAACCCCAAGTGGCTAATTATTAATATATATACAACCTTATCTATGGCATCTTTTCTAACCATAGATTTTTAGGAATTTTTTAAATTTGAATAATATAATATTTGTTTTAAAAACTTATTTATGTCAAATTTGAGACTATTTAGTATTTGAATTTTGTGAAACTTATCACAACATGATTACTTCAAAAACGATACACTAAATTAACCATAACATGTCATATTATCCAATAAAATTAGTGGATTTCATAAAAACATTTAGATTTATATTTATTTTAATAATTATAATATAATTTATTTGATTCTTTCATAAATAAGGTAATTATTGCTTCACCATTGTTTTATATATATTAATTTAAATATTTAATAAATAAGAATTAGAAATAAAATACCATGATGTTGGAAATATTTTTATTTTGATAATTAATATTTATTGTGGAATTTATCTAATGTACAACCCAATATTAAAAATGGTGTGTTATTAAACATTGAATTTAACAATTTTAACACTTCTTTAAATAAAAAAAATAACAAATGTTCTAATCTATTCCAAGTGGACCTAAAGGATTATATTTTATTTCTAATGTTTTTTCTGGACGAATTACACTTATCCAATATAATTAGGACATGTGTTAGGGTAATTATAATATCATTTTTATCATTAATTACCGTATTTACTTTTAACTGCTGTAAATACAAGTCAAAAGTTTCTATTCAAAAATAATAATTTTTCTCTTATTGATCCCAATTTTACTTACTGATGTCAACTGTGTCTTTCTAATTTTCTAAAGTAAACTCATAGAAGCAGTAAAATTACGTTTTATGAAAATTTATAAATTCTCCAAGAAGTTTGGTAAACAACGTTTAAAGTTCAATATGCTTTTATACATCTAATTTTATTATAAAATTACTCAAATGAATTAAATTGAAATTCTATAGTTATTAAATATCAATTTTGACTTAAAATATATTTAAATAATATAAATAAGTATTTAAATAAAAAGTCGGTTTTAAATAATAACTTAGTATTTTTCACTATTCATCAAAAATTGATTGTTTTTAGAAAAATACCTAAAATTTACCCTTTGATAATTTTGATATTCTGAAATCAAAAATTAATTATATTTTACCAAATTAAAAACATAGAATTTTCATTTATTAATTAAAATTAATTCTCGCTGTCAAAACTAAAATACTAGTTTATTTTTAAAAATGTAAAAACTATCAAAAGATCGACATGTGTTTATTTCCAATTTTAATTTCAAATTACTTATATTGACCAACATTGTTTTAAATAATGAACATATAATATAATTATAATTAAAAACCATTAAAATTCATAATTTAACATTATAAATTATTTTGATTAAAATGATTGTTTTCGATTAAAACATAGTAATTTTCAATATTCATCATAATATGAAAGTTATCAGAAAAGTACCAAAAATTTATCCAAACTAAATGTTTATGTCCCGATTCAAAAGAAGAATTTAATTTCATTAAATTAAATATATAAGTGTCAAATATTTGTTTTAAAAAGTGTTCTCTATTAAAAGGAAGTAAAATTTCATTTTTTAAAAAATACATATCTTATCTGAAAAAATTAATTTGTTGTTATATTTTTTCTAAGAAACACATAATATGGATGTTAAAATTATATAGAGTATATAAGATTAAAAATGAAGTTAATACTATTCATAACCACTTTTTAATGGATAGTTTGGTAAGTTGTGATGTGCTCGAACTCTGTGTTGCGTGTAGTGGATGCTGTTGAATTACTTTAATGAGATAACAATCTAAGATATCACGGGGTGTTACAAAAGATAAATTTACTTGTTAATAAACCCTATAATATTCACATTCCATATAATGTAAAAAAATTTGTTTATAATAAAATGGTGATGGGGTATTCAGCATATATGTCCATTAGGATATATATAGCATGTAATGGAATTAAAAGTTGTTAATTATCATGATTTTTGGTTTATGTCTTTAGATTGGTTGATTTACAATTAATTTGACCTTCTGTAAACCTATCATGACTTGGAGCTGACCTTCATAGATTTTGGGTGACTTATTTCCACCCATAGCACTTTGTTAAATGATTGATCACCATTGGGGTTGGATTTATTCTCGATGTATATGGAATACCCTTAGTTCTTCATTTGATTTTTTATAGCTAAGGATTAGCTATAGATTTATGATAACGTAGGTTTTTTATAGGTATTCTTCAATTTCATGGCATGCCTTGTCTTTCAATGGCTATTGTATTGGTTTTATGCAACCATTGCCAATGGAATCGAGGTTTATAACATGTTGAGGTTGGAGTGTCTATACAATTGGTTAAAATGACAATTTGATGTTATACCTCACATATTACTTTAGTTTGTTATATTATTGGTGGTGATAAATGGTATTATAATAGTTTATGGAAAGGAAATTAATTTTAAGAAGGTTTTATATTTTAATATTTATTTTTTTATTTGGAAATAGGTTATTAAAATCCCATGATGATCAGATTGGATTTGAAAATGTTTTATAAAATTGTGACTCTAGTTTTGACATGAATTTGGAAAAATTCATTTTATTAACCATTATTGCATCAGGACATAGACACGGGTAGCCTTAATTTGTGTTGTACCACTAGGAGGTATATTTTTTTATATTGACTTGCTTGAATCGATATATTTGGTATAAAAAATATTAATATATAGTATTGTGACTTTCTAGTATTCATTTTATCATATGTTAGTTCCCAATAAAATTTTATTTGATAGTTTTTAATTATGTTTATTTATCATATGATTGTTTTATCATGGGGTTTTTCTCATATGTTTTTATATATGATGTTTTATCACATAGATTTTGATGAATGTTTATTTCATGGATATGTAGTTACATATATACATCTTGATTCACAGATATGATTTCCTATTTTTACCACATGTACGTGTCATATTTTTAGATGTTGAATATGAAAGGATTTTTTGAAAAAAAAGGAAGATAAATGAAATATAATAAAAAATTGGATTTATATTTTAAAAATTATTTCTCAAATCGTTTATTAAAATCTTAAATTATGGCATGCTTTATATTAATCATATTGTTGAAATATTTGTGGTATCATAATGGGATTTGGATCACACTCTACAAGTGGATTAATGTATTTGTAGATATTATATTTTAGGATCTAGGTTAAGGGAGTAACATCTTGGAGCATGATGAATTGTGTTATTAATGTTTCTTTTTTTTTGGGTTGGTCTAGAGGTGACTGTTGAAATTGTGATGATTTAAATTATAGTATTTTCTTTATTAGGAATGTATTTATTTTTTGGTATCGTTCATATATTGGCTTCATACTCGGGTTGTATGTCTTGTTTTTCCTATATTCAGGAATGGTTTATGTTATCCAATTCTTACACATATCATGTGAAGGGATAGTTTGGGTGGCTAGTTTAGTTGACCCAAATTGATTCATTACAATCAATTATTTAACCTGATAAATCCATTAATCATAAAATAGAATTCATGGTGCATACATGAAGACTACAGCCAACACAAAATGACGTGTTCCATTTTTCATCACCACCAATCAAGGGAAGTGATACGTATATTTCATTACGAATTAATAATTTTTTAATGTATCAATTTAGTTTATTAAATAATAAGGTATCATATAATTTTATTTCATACATTTGTTTTGAGAAATGGAATTGTTAATCATTCATATGTGTGTACTACCACTTAAAAAAATGAATATTTTCAATTTTGTGTAAGACTAATCCTGTATGGTTTTGACAACGAATTAAATGTGGTTAAATTATATTTTTGAAATAACTAAAAATATATAAAATATATATCAAATTTATATAAAAACATTTACTTACTTGTAAAATCCTTATAACAATCTCTCAATTAGGTTGGTTTTACTACCTAAATGAATGATGTTATATTGTTCATTTCTAGAATGAGTATAGATTGATATATAATTTTAATATCATTTAATAATTTTTTATTTAATAATTTTTACATAATATTGAAATACACTATTGATATTTTTTGTATTTTATAATATTGAAACTTTTGATTAATAAACAGTCTATATCTAGTTCTTATAAAATTTTGATTTCATAGATCATAACTTTATCATTACCAAATGAAAATGGGATAAGAATAATATTTTAAACATGATGATTCATTTATATTGGATAGTATTATACTAATTACATTTTTTAAGAAATAGTAAACAAAAAAACCATTATAAAATAAGTACAAAACAAACAATATGAGTTCCTAGCTTCTGATGATGATTAAAAACCATAATTAAAAATTTTAGTTGAAATAAAGGGTTTCAAATTATGATAATAAATTGAAATATATATAACAAATATTATATAATATGTGATTATTATAGTTATTTTTATTATATAGATGTTTTTATTACATTCTATTATTTTAGAATACAGAGTAAGAGTACTTTTTCTAAAATTTTAATTCAATGAGACATAATTATGTTATACTCCATATATACTATGTTCTAGTCTACATAGTTTACCATTTATATATTATATCGTATTTTTATTATTATAATTTACACATAATGATACATATAAAAACATATCATTCAAGATGAATTTATTTGAATGTCTCTAAATTCATAAGAGTTATTTGTCTTTATTTTAAATATAATTATGCATATTCGATATTTTTCACCATATTTTATTATATGGGGTATTAAGTTTTCTATTTAAAAAATGTATAATTAAAATCATTCATTTCATTATATTTAAATTTCATGGAACAGATCTAATGTTATTTTTATTTTTACATTACCAATTAAATAAATGGTGTTTGACTCTCAACTATCTTCATAAAGATGATATTTTTATTTACAACATGTTTTCATTTTTGGGAATATATATTTAACATGGATTACATTACAAATACTATCATATAATATTCATTTTAGTATTAATATCATTCAAATACATAACTACATTTTACATTGGAAGTCATTATTTATTATAGGAATTATTATTTTTCTAATTCCATCCCGCTTGGAATACACTATTTTTCATTACATTTTAGAGGAATTATTTTTGATTTACCAACATCAATTGATATGGGAAATTGTTGACCTACCTATAAACCATTACTCTAAATATCATTTGTTGGATTATAGTTACATACGATGTTATTATATTTATTGATTGGGGAAATATTAAAAATCGTTATAGTTGTTATTAAAATATTTATGTTTAATGACAACTCAAGAATTTTTATTTTGTATTGCTTAAGAGTCCACCGTAATTATTTTAATATCAACTATCCATTTTTTGAATGAAGAAATCCTAAATTCCAAATATTTTTATCTCAGTAATGATGTTTTTTCTTTACTAAATAAATATGATCATTAATTTTTTAGATATTCATTTCTCTCATATAGAGAATGTATTAAATATAATGATGTGATGGGTGGGGCTTGGTATTATATATCCCTTTGGTACTTCGATTGGTTTTATAGGAAAAAGGAATGGGTATTTGATTTATTTCTACCAAATGAATGAATGATTAATTTATTGTGGTATTGATAAAAATATTGATGAATTTTTTATTACCTTCATGGAAATAATAGTGCCTTGGAAGATGCATTGATAGTTAAGAACAACATTTCAAATAAATTTCATTCTATATCCATGAATTTAGTTGACATTATCAATGTGTTTATTTATTTTTTTAACTAGAATTTCTTTCAGTATCATGTTATAAGTTTAAAGGAATATATTGATTATCATTAGCACCCATCTGGAAACTAGTAAGTGGATGTAGTTGTTGAATAGATTAACCACTGGGTAATCTCACTAAAGTGGATGGTTATGAACAACAATTTCTTCATTTAGCATATGATGTGTGGTCCAAAGACTATATATCTAGCTAGAAACTCACATGAGAAATTTTTTTAATGATTGAAACACATATTAAGATAAAATAATGACTGTATTAAATACTTATTTTAGATAACATAATATTAATTGATAAATGTTAACTTTGAATCGAACATAGGGATTACAAAGTGTATGTATATATATATATATATGGATACAATGTCTAGAAAATTTTAGATAATAGATTTTCATGATTTTTGTGTTAAGAATATTTTAAAAAGGTTATTAATAATTTTTTCAAAGTTAATATTTGTAGATCTTATCAAAAGGAAAAATAAAATGAACAAAAATTTTATCAAGATGAATTGAAGGTGAAATTTTAGAATTAAAATCAGGACTGAGTTTTTATATGCATATAAATATTTACTCTAATATTAATTAATATAATCATAATTGTTTTTACTATTTAAAACACTATCATGAAATAATTCTATGACTTCTATGTCACTATATATTATTATGAATTGTAATAATATATGGAGTAATATTTGGAATAAAATGATCAAAGTCTTTATATAAATCTACTATAAAGGAATAAAAGAGTTTCATAGACTGATATTAGATATAGAGGTAAATATTATATCTAGATCTATGATGATCATATGGATACCCTTATGTAATTTAATTTGTGTAACAATTAAAATTATATGTATTTAATTTATATATCGGGGGAATGTAATACCCCTAAACACACAATAATTTAATGATATGGTAGTGTGTTTTACCTGAATCACTAGACTATTAAAAAATGAAACAATTTATTATTCAACATTATGAAAAAATCACATTAAAATAATTATTTTATATCACTGATCATTATACTATTCTAATGAATAAATCAATTAAAAGTACATATATTAATTAGGTATAATAAATATAAATGAATAAAACAATCATGAATAGAAATTCACCTATATAATATATAACTATAAGGGTCACCAATATAAAAAAATACATATACTAAAAAAGAAAAAAAGGATAATACAGTTAGAAATATATATAATATGAAATAAGAAGTGTACCTAATGACGCGAGAATGGAATGAAAGAAGGATTTAGTAAAAATACATTCAGGAACTAAACATGGCCATTATAAATATAGTAATTGGATATATGGTCATTGGATAGAAATTTTTATAACTGGTACACCTATGTTTTGTTTTTCTAATAAATATTTTTTATAGAATATTTAGAAACAATAAATTAGGAAAAAATTAATGTTTTAAAAAATAGTTTTATTATAAAAATATTGGTTAGGCCTTAAATGTTGTTAATAATGAATTATATGATTATAACTGAAGATATAATTTAATATCAATATATTTTTTTAAAATTTAATTATTTGGATATAAATTATAATTATTTTTCATTAAATAATGTGAAATAAAATTATGAACATAGAATGTTAAAACATATTTTTTCTATAAGTTAATTTTTACTCAAGATAATTTATTTTCATTTAAATAAAAATTAAAAAATATTTCATTATTTGAATTTAATAAATTCAACTATTTTTTTGATAAGTAATATCCTTATTAACATATAAATATTTTTTTATTTTTTGTTTCAGAATTATTTTATTTTTCAATGAATGGGTAAAAATACAATTTGTACAAAAAATATAAATTTTTAGAAAATATTCCAAAGAATGTATGACATAAATACTTATAAAATTTTTTCCATGATCATCGATTTATATAATTAGTAAACATATATAGTTTTTAATAGTGTTTTAGATTTAGAAACCCAGTGTTTAAAATTTTTAAAAAAATATGTAGGATTTCCCTATAAATGAATGTTTTTATTTTACATTAAATATGTATTATTTGTGAAACATTTTTTATTGGATTTCCTTAAAAGCCACATATCATTTATTAAATTGTTAAAAAAATTTATTACAAAAATATAATATATGGATTAGTTAATCATATCCATATATTTTACACATGAATATAAACTTATTCTAAAAAAAGTATTTCATGTATGATGTTTTTAATGTTATAATTAGTTTTTCATAATAAAAATTTATTATTCGATATATTTTATATAATATATATAATATATTGATCAATAAAATGTAATAATTTTCATTTTTCTATGTATTAAATGTATGTTAGTTTGGTTAAAATAAATAGTAGCGGGGAAAAGAAAAAATGAAAAATGATAAAAATCAAAATGTAAAAGTCTTAAATTTTTTTTATAACAAGTGTGATAAATTATTATTATTTCATTATATTATTTATTTGACCCCAAATTAAATTATTTCAATATTTGTGTATCTTTAACCCATTACTAATGCTAATATATCATTTTAATGTAATAGGTACTTCAAAAATTACGCCTCTCTGCAATAGTGAAATAACTAACTTCAATTTCTTCATAAACTAAAATCCATTAAAACTAAATTCTAAAATTAGGTAATTTTGATACTTATAATATAAATTATCTTTTTTACAATCCTATTGTAAAAATTGTTTAGCCCATGGTCTCTAATTCCACGGTGAACATCAAGAGAAATGTTATGCTCTCAACATGATTATTCCTTACTCCACGTACTTTACTTATTAATCAATCTCTTCTAATATCATTATAAAAAAATTAATATAATGAAACTATTATAATTAATATATATTAATGTTTTTACATCAATATAGAAACCATTATCTAATCATTCCCATCCATTAATTAAAACAATGCAATATTGTTTGAGTATATGTACAAACAACCACTACCACAAAACTATGTTGTTAATTATTCATCACTAACTCTCATCAATGTTGGAATGGATGGATTTTAGGATTTTATATTTTTAATATGTCCCATTTATAATTATGAAATGTTAATTATCATATATTTTAATAGTACCCCATTTGTTGATTAATCCAATCATTATTTGTGCATATGCACATACTGAAACATCCAAGAATGATGAATTTCATTTGTAATCACCAACATTAATGAATGGTTATAAGAATAAATTTAATTAAGATAAATTATTCAAATTAAATTTTTAGTCATATTTAATTATTATATAAATATTACATAAAATCATGTCCTTACAAGTAAAATCATTATTACACGCTCTTATTTGGGTCAGATTTACAACATAAGTGAATGATGTTATAATGATTATATCATGAATAATAAAAAAATGTTATATAATTGAAATGTCAAGTAAAAATAATTCATTTTTATGTTATAGTTATTCTATAATGGTGATATTAAAAGTTTATTGTAATTTAATATAATATCTTTTGATCATTAAACATGCGGAAACTAGTTCATTAAAATTTCAATTATCCTAAAACCATAACGTTATCATTAAATAAATAAAAAATATATTTATGGAATCAATAAAACCCCATGAATATACTCTCATGGATACAATTCCAATTTAAATATTTTCTAATAAACATGAATCGATATCTCCATTACATAACAGGTACGGAACCAATAATTAGTGTTTTTAATGCATGATGATGAAAATAATCATAATAGACTAATATATTAATAATAAATGGTTATAAATGATGAATATAAATGGATATTTGTAATAAGGTTTTATAATAAGATATTATGACGTGTGTTCTTTTTAAAAAAAATTTTAGAACATGTTCATGTTTGTGGGAACACAATGTTAGGGTTCTTTGTGTGAAATTTTAATTTCATAAGGATTGATTATGAAATACACCATGTTTTATATTATATAGTGTACTTGTTACCCATTTTATATTTTGTATAATTATTTCCTCATTATTCATGTTGTTTAATGTTCCAATATAAATTTTATCCATCAGATGATTTGGATTCAATATTATCTAAAGATTTAAGTGTTTTTTGTCTCTATATTCAATTTAATGAGGCATATATG
Source organism: Viscum album (assembly GCA_963277665.1). Classification (NCBI taxonomy): domain Eukaryota; kingdom Viridiplantae; phylum Streptophyta; class Magnoliopsida; order Santalales; family Viscaceae; genus Viscum; species Viscum album. The sequence goes on from OY728141.1 coordinate 1,722,268,271, forward strand.
ATATTTCACTCAACAATTTCCTTTATATGGTGTATGAAATACAATATTTTATTCATGAATAATGAATATATTTAAATTCATTATATTTTACTTTCATGGTATCCATGTCAAGTATTTATATTATTATGATTATATTACTATAAGGGTATATCATCTAAATTTTTATTTACTCATATATAATTTTTATTCACCACATATTTCTTTTTTGGTTTATATATTAGACATGAATTATTTTGTATTATATTCTATTAGGGTATTAAAATCATTTATATTCAGCACTTCAAAAATCTACTCAAATCATCCTATATCATTGGAAATAATTTTCTTCTAATGTGTTTCCCATGTTAATACCCAATTTATCATTACAGGTGTTGAAGTGAATTCACCGTGATTTTGATACATCAATTTATTGATAGAATTTTTGACTTGACAGTATACCATTACTCAATATGGTGTTATTTATATTATTAATTCATAGAAATCTATTCCTATTTTTTTAGTAAATATTTTCAATCAGTATACAAGTCATTTCAATTAATATTTTTCTTAAGTAGTTAGAGAAGTTGATTAGTTATTTTTTTACCATCCACCATCATTATCTAAATAGATTGTGTTTATTTATTAACTATAAAATCAGTTTAAATTTGTATGTATGTATCAAAATATGGATGTTTATTTTTCACTAAGGAAGTTTTATTATGATCTTTTTGTATTCATATCCATCTCATACTAAACGTATTTGATATAAGGATATAATATGTGGTTCTCAATGTTTTATATCAACTTGATTATTTTCCATGGCTTCTTTACACAAATTGTTTGGATATTTTTTAATATTCCCATATAATAAAGGGTATATGTCTTGGTAGAAACCATAAAATATGTAATTATTTCATTTATGTGTTATTTATGAAAATAATAACATATTGGTTGAGGTCTTGAACGTAAAGATCATTATGTTCAACAATAATAATTCCATCACTAAGAATTCAATTATTTTTCTCCATGTCTTTTATCATATTATTATCCATGAATTTTTCAAAAGATTATGTGATCAGCTATATGGAATTATTTTATTATCATCGTTTCCCCAATATTTTTCCACTCTAAATTGTGACCTGATAGATTTCTATAGATTTTACCTTATAAAGAATTTGATCCCACCCTTATTATGTTTCCATTTACATAGTTTACAAAAAACAATAATTACATATGATATGTCTAGTAGTGTGTCCTCTTTCAAGAATATTTTAGGTGGTGTTGTTGTCTTATTACAAATAAATATATTTCATATATATTAGGTAAATTTCAATTTAATGAGAAATGCCTTCAGCTTATTAGATAATGAATTGTCATAACTATTCAAAACTCTAAGCATATTAGATACATTGAATATAGGTGCCCCAATAATGTTTATTAATATTTTAATTATTTATGTTTAAAATTGATTTTCCTCAATTTCTTAAAAGACATTATGTTAAATAAAGTTTCTATTCAAACCATATTATCAGAGCATTGGTTGGTGCATCACATCATGTTCACTAAATAATATTTTCAGTCATATCCATTGGATAGATAATATGTAAAATTATACTAGATTTATGTCTATTATTAATTAATATATATTTTATAATGATAAAATTACACAACAATTTTATGGAATTATTGTTGTGGAAGGGAATAGGAGACCAAGGTAAAAAAATAACACTGAAAAATATCCATGGTTTTTAATGAATAAAATTAAAAAATACACAATTATGATAAAAAAATTTCTGAATCTGATGTGCGGCCTATTTTGGAATATTTTTTCTATTTTAAAGAAACAAAAAAATATTAAGACATGAATCCATTAATACATGTAGTAGAAAAAAGATGAACTACTCTAAAAAAGAAATTGAACCTGGAATATAACACGGAGGGAATGGATAACAACTATAGTGAAAATATTATATAACATTTGACCAGAAATGATGTTATTTCAATGAATATGATGGTGTAGTTTATTATTCCCATTATTTTTGAAATCCATTATGTGTTAGTCATACACCATTGTATGTAAATTATGAGAATAAAAATTAACATATGTTTATACTATAATTATTCAATGGAATGAAAAATTATGACCTTCTATAATTCACACATGATTTCTCTAGTGCGGTGTAAAAACTTCCTCTTTGAGGGATTAGTGGAAAAAGATAAAATGAGAGATTTTATACTTTCTATCAAACGTAATTCAAGAAGATCATAATTTAGAAGATAATTTTTTTGATAATACGTATGATGAACATTGTCATGACCCATCTCAAAGGGGCATGTTTCATGACTCCCCAAGCATGTATCCAATTTTATAGGGGATAATTACTTTCACAAAATAGGTATATCACTAAAATGGGAGGCCTTAGAATATTTACCAGTATATATGAACACATTTAAAATTCTATAAAATAATGAAATGTAAAATAATCTGAACATATATGAAGGCATACATCTAAATATTCTTATCATAGTATGACATGAAGTAATGTAATGGAAAAAGGGACAAAAAAATCCCACCACAATGAGGCTAAAAACTAGTTAATGCTGATTGTAATGCTGAGACTGGTGTTAAGATACCACATGAACAATTCTTGGTATATCCAATATCACAGCACATTATCCTATCCTGGTCCATCTAAGACTCTGTCAAAGGATAGACCATCGGCATAAGGCATGTCATATATAGGAAAAACAATTATAAGAATGAATATAACAATAATTAGTATGAAATGATGATACCTAAAAGTATTCAACTAAGGAAATATTTTCATCTATATACATGTATTTTCTTGCAGCTCATATAACAAGAATATACAGTTAAAGGAAATAAATCACACAATCCAATGCTACGTCACAACTATAGTTTCATAGCATAGGATTTCAACTCAAAGGATATTTAAAGCCCTCATATGTGAGAACACACTCCTATGTCTGGTTAAAATCTTGAAATTCCTCTTAGAGGTAATTCTTATTAGGACTCTCCATTAAAACTACACACTATAGGTCAGAAGAGATACAAAACATAGATTAGGTTCACACCTAAAGCAATGGGGTGGTACCAGAAACATAATATAGTTAAACCACTTAATTATAGGATTAATACCCATGTAGTGTTCATCACGATTATACCATGAACTTAGCCTAGGTAGGAAGATATATAAAGGATCTCACACTAGAACTCATGAAGGGATTCCAATAACCATATCAATGAAGTCATAGTGAAGGGATCATTATTATATGTGTACAAGATGATTCAAAATTAATTATTGGGGAAGATAATAAGGGAAAAAGAAATGAAAATTTTCTAAGATACAGATGAAAATGTCTCAAAAAAATTTATTGATTGCACGACATGTAGTAGGGTTACATACCACGTCGCTTAACCTAGGGTCTTGCTCGTGTAAACAGAAATTGTCTCACATCGTGTCCATGTCTGTGTAGAATTACATGGTGTGTCAGCTTCCAATGTACTATACCCATGTATGGGTCCCTGTATTGACCTATGTATATGTCAAAGTAATGTCCTTTTATGAGAGTATACAGAATGCACCAACCCATGTACTCTAAAACATGTTTGGGTACCCTATGGGTTATACGATGAGTCTCCCAGAAGAGGTCACATGCAATGTGCCACTTATCCTTCATATGAAACCCTATTCACTACATTCGTAGACCCATATTCTAGGAAATCCAATATTACACACTGTATGGTTAATGTTTTCCTAGAAACATTCACTCTTCTATCCATGCAGTCATGTGTTGTCGTTTCGTTGGATCTAACCCTCAATCTTGCAGAAGATCAAGGATCTGCCTCGAACGAACATTGTACAAACAAGGTAATTATGGAAAAATACTTTTTCATATTCATTAATGTTTATGAATTAGATAGTATTTTTACTTTAAATGGGTTTCTCTATTCGATATCATACCGGACATGCAACAATAGGTTTCTCTAAAAGCATACATTTCACACAATACTGAGTTATACCAAAAAATATTATATTGTTAATATTATTATTTTAAGTTATAGTTATTGTATAGTAGTTAGAATTTCGGGAATGAATGATATTAACTGAACTATGAAAATAGGGAATACATATGTTTATATATTGATTCATATGTTATAAAACTAAATAGAATGGAAAATTAAACCAATTTAATATAAAGAATGTGTTTTTATGATAAAACTATTTAATTTTGAATAATTATATTTATAATAAAATAAAATAACTATTGTTGGATTATATTAATAAAATAAAAATTAAATTTTCTGTTCAAAATTCTCTTTATTTGTTTTATTGATATGATATAAAATAAAATTCAATTTTATGAATGAAATAGGTTTTTATCAAAAAAGGATTTTTAAGGCCTTTTGATATGGAACCCTTTTTAAATAAATTTTATCCAATTTATTAGTTATTTTTTATAAAATTTACATATTCATTGAAATAAGGAAATAAAAATTTTCTTTCGTTTTTTTTATTATTTTAATAAAAATAATTTTTTATTGAATAGAGAATAATACTCAATTATAATTCAAAACTCCATTTTCATATATTTTATTTATATTGGTAGATTACAATTTTAAATTGTTTAATGTTATAATTATATTATTTTTTTATTAGTTAACCAAATTTATTTAATTAGACAAAACTATAAAATGAAATTGGATAGAAAAACAATGTGAACTTCTGAATGTTTAACTTTAAAAAATTGTTTTATCAACCTTTCAACGAGACTAGTGTTAAACCTAATTTAACCAAATTGATTAATTGAATTTTAATATCAAGAAATAAATTTTTTAATCAGTATGTAAATTGTGGTCTAATATGATCCAAATAATTTTCAGTTAACAATATCATTAGTATTTTATTTACCATAGGGAAAGGGTAAATAAGGCAAATAAGCATAAAAATAAAAATACAATAATATAAAACTACCATAATAATTAGAATAATTTTATTAGATAATTATTTCTGACAAATATTGTACGTGGGATGATATTTTGGCCTTTGGAAGCAACTTTTTGGTGATTATGATATTAACAAAATTTTATTTAATGTAAAAATTAAAATATCATAAACAAGACTCTTATTACTAAAACAATTTAAATATGGGTTTATATAGCTGATATCATCAAATATAAATATTATTTATAAATATAAAAATATTTCTTATATAATGGTATTTTCATTATAATTTTTAGGAATTAAATAAATAGATACAATTATAACATAATGATGATGAGGTAATAGACTCATTAAATGAAGAACCAAATTAATGATAATAATAATATTAAAACAAATATAATCTGAAGTATTTGACGTCATCCAAAAAATTTCATATTTAATTATGAAATATTTGGATTCCATTAAATTTCATTTATTGATGTTATCTCTCTTTATTTATTTTATATAAATTCAATGAAATAAATAGTGTCAAAATTTACACTATAGATATTTTCAAAAAATAATATTTAACTAAATTATTTAAAAATTATTAGAATATTTTAAATTATAAAAGTGGATATATTATGTTCTAAAATTTCATAAAGTATCCAGTTATATGAAATTGAACACATATAAATAAAATTTATATCCACTTAATATTTGAAATGTTGTTACCACAATTAAAAATAAAATAAAATAATTAAGGGTAAACCAAAAATATCAGGTGTAAAATAATAACAATACATATTGAAAATTGGTGTATGATAGTATTTATAACTAACAATATCTTATATTCAACGTAACTCATGTTGGAATAATTTGTATTTAAAAATTAATCTTTATTAATTTTATTAATTAAGAGTTTCAAAAGGTTCTCCTCCCTTCTCCTATAAAAATGTATCCACACTTCTCTAATAATAAAAATTCTAAAACCATTTATGTCATCCAAGATCTTACAAAAACCTTAAAATAATCCCTCCACACATTTTGAGTCCTTAGTTTAGGCAGAACACCCTTCTTATAGGTGTTAAGTTGTTCTTTAACGGTGATCAACAGAAGAAGATGTATCATTTTATTTATGTATTTATATTTTATTTATTTTTCCACTTACTAATAATCTAATAATACCATTATTGTATAATAAATCCAATATAATAAATATATTATTATTTTATTATGTTAATAACATCAAAAAAATACATCTACAATTTTATTAAATAAAAATAATTAGTCATTCGTGTGTACGTGTGAACTATTTCCACCACGAACCGTTCTAATTTTTTCCATATCCATCTCTCATGACTTTTTATAAAATGGGAATAATTTCCATATGTGATACACAAGAAATATTAATCATTATAATATAATAATATTTCAATTATGTTCTTACTATCCATGAACATAAAAATGATAATGTCATTCGGGCGTACGTGTAAACTATCACCTCCACGAAGTGATGTGAATCGTTTTTATTATTTAAATAAATTTTATAATATATATAAGTTTATTTAAATTATTATTATGATTTTAATTATATTATTATAATTTTTTAATGATAAAATAATTATTATCATACATCTATAATTCAGAATGAAAAATGGAAACATTACTCATGCGTGGGTAAGACCTAGCATTTCCATGATTATAACGTTGTTAATTTTTCATACCATGAATGAACGGGTTGATATAAAAAGTATTATGGAGTTATAAAAGTGATTATTATGTCATCACTTTTCTTTTGGAGATGATGGATTTATGACTACATGAACTGTTAACATCAATCTAAATTCATTTTCATCTTAAGTACCGAATATTGATGGAATGTGTAATATGAACCTAATAATTATGTAATTCTTATAACATGGTAAAAAATGATTTATAAGGACTAATAAAATTGAAAATGGTCTTAAAAATTTATAAATTAACATATGTTTATTATTTATGAATATCATTATTTTACATGTTGATTCGTTCTCAAAGTAAGGGACTTCGTCTCAATCTCCATTCATTAAGGAATATTATGATAATATACACCAGATTATTTTATATGGTTTTTAATAAACCCCATTTAATTTAAATTTATATCAATGTTGTTCAAAAAAAATATTTTTCTATGAAGATTTTTACTAATCAAAAAAAGAATTATTATTTTTAACGTACGTGACGACAATGAAATTTCCTCTATCGTGGCCATTACATGATATCTGGCTTCCTCTACAAGATATAATGATTATAGAATAAAAATAAATACCATATTCCCTTTTCATGATTTCTGGTATTGAAAATTGTTTGAGAAAGTATTGATTATGTTAATATATTTACATGATATCTTGTAATTTCAATGTGGAAATGTTATTTTTCCCTTATGGTGGTTTTTTGTGTAATGATTTTGTTATGGTTCTAGGGAATTGGTTAGGTATACTTGTGGTTCCATGATAAAATGAGGGTGGGTGAGCCCATGATTTTTCTCCAATGAATTGGTTCTTGAGACAGAGTAAAATGATAAGGTTTATTCTAAGAGATTTAGGTAATATATTGTGATGGGTATTCCAAACATAGCCATGAAGGGTACTCCCTATGTAGCTGTGAAAGCTACAATGTAAGTATGATGTGTATGCCACCATTTACCTTTATAATTTTTTATTTCTATGATTTTATTTGAATATTATAATTTAATGTGTTATGTTAATCATATAATTTTTAATGTGTGAAAAGTATGATTTCATGGGTTTATAATTATTAATGGACTAACGTTTTATTTCCTTACCATATTTCCCTTACATAGATTCTTGTGCACAAAGAATTTTTTTAAATTGTTTATAAAGGGTGTAAGGATGGGTAATATAAATGTGAATATCAAGATGAATGATAAGAAAATTCTTAGCAAGAAAAAGAAATCATGTTTTATTTTAAATAGTTTTATTTTCTGAAAAAAATGCATAGTGAGTAGAAGTGTTTAATTTTTAGTATTGTGAGTTGTTATGTAATAGTTATAAAGTATATATATAAAACTAGAAACCTGAAAATATCATTAATTTTAAGGAATATAAATTCCAGACTTAAATCAATATTATGTAATGTTTAAGGATGGGGCCTTTCAATTGGTATCAAAGGATGATTTAGATAACTTTGGAGATTATTATGTTTTTTAAGATTTAGGGATATCATCATGGGTTTATAATTATAAATATTATCATAATCACAATGTCATACAAAACCATTTTGAGGATTTATGTTATGAAATTTTAAGGTGATTAAAGGTATTTTTTGATAATTTTATTTTTGAGTTAACTATGTGTTATTAAATTTTGGTATGCAAAATGAAAGGCCTGAGATAAACATTGAGGTTAAAATATATTATAATTATTTTTAGAGATTTTCTCTCTTTTTGGGAATGTTATAAGAATTTCATAGTTTTAGAAAAAGGAAAACCTAAATTAATAGTGAAAACCTGTATCGTTGAACAAGGGTTCTGGAATCGAACCAACATCCAAAGTGTGGCAAGGATTTATCGACTACCACTAGCCTATGTGAATTCCCTACTTATTATGACTTTTTATTTTTATTTAAGATAGATGATGAAATATGAATAAGTATATTTTTGTTGTTTATTTCTAATAAAATGTAAATCCCTGTTATTGTAAAATGATTTAGGAATTCACAGATAAATATTATTTTGGAAGACATTCTCTATTTTGAGAACATTATATGATTAAGGTAAACATAATACAGTGGAATTTTAATTTAGGATTAGTGGATTATTTATATTTTATATGTATCTATGATTTTTATTATGGGAATATAGAGATTTGGGTTACTTATGGAAATGACAAACCAATCTTAGAGAATCTTTGATTAGGCTATTTACCTTTTCATATAAGACATTAAGAGTGGTTGATTTTATTTACTAATAAATGTAAACATTTATCTTACGAGACTATGTGATCAAATACTTCAAAATTTTGGGTTTCAATTATAGTTTAGATTTTTAATATAAATTTAATTATTGTTATTTAGTGAAAGGTATATGATGATATTTGGTTATTATAGTTCATTTTTTGAGATAAAAAAGTAGTTTTTCTTCATTCAATAGTTTATTATATTTAGTGAATTGTTTTATATTATTCTAACTATAATGGTTATAGTTAATGTTTTATGATTGTATATGTTGATTTTTAATCATTATGGCTTATTTGATTCTCTATAATTTGATTACAGTGCTTTAAAAACAAAAACATTTAATCTTTAATACTCATCATTTAATAAAAAGATTAGTTTTTTGTAGAATTTGATTAACGATTGAATCTCTACTTTTCATGTAAGTATATTTCTTTATATTGTTATTCTAAGTAGTAAAATAATACCTAAAAATTATAAAAATGATCTTAAAACAAAAGATTTTCCATTTAAATTTTCTACTATGAATGAAAAGTCCATTTAAAACATCATATGTTTCTGGTTTTCAGATTTTTCATCATTCTCGTGATCATGTTTTCTATATCTCTTCATCTGAAAATGATGGTTAGTTTTTCTTTTAAATACATGTTTTTGTACATAGATTCCTAGTATATGTTATATCTAGTGACATTAATACTTCACTTTAATTCTTTTTAGTTCGATGTTTTAATGATGATATTTCTGATATGGGATCTAAATGATGTAATTTTGAAAAGTAAAACCTTATTTACTGAGTCCAAATTTAAAATTTTGAGGATTAAATTTCTAAAATAGTGAAGGATGTAACATCCTTGGTAATAATAAAATAATCCTTTTTGATATTTATTAATATTTAGGAATTACATGTTAATTTTACATTAAAAGGGAAATTATATATGATAGTGTACCCACCATACAACAACATGTTTCTCTGAAATCTTACATTCCACATAAAACTGTGTTATACTGAAAAATAATATATTAGTAGTGTTATTATATTATTTTATTGTTATTACAGAGATATTATAATGGAGGGAATGAATGATATTAATGAAAATATGAATATACTGTTTACACATGTTTATATAATGATTCATGGGTTTGAAAATTAATTTTAAATGAAGATAAAAACATATTGAATAAAATAGACGTGTTTTTATTAAAACACATATAAATATGAATTAATATGTTGTAGAAAAAGAAACTAAAATCACTATTTTTTATTATATTAAAAAATATAAATTAAATATGATGTTTAAAATTCATAAAATATGTTTTATAGATAATATATAAGAATAAATGAAATTTTATGAATAAAAAGAATATTTTTCAAAAAAGATATTTTTATTACTTTTGATGGAGAATCATTTTTAAATATAATTTTTGATATTATATATGATATTTTTGAAAATATATACTTTTTAATTTGACGAGGGAGATAATAATTTAATTTGTTTGATTTTTTGTTATGTTTCTGAATACATCCATTTTTAAAGAATAGTGAAAAAGAATGCATTTTAATTTAAAACTGCATTTTCATCAAATTTATTTTTATTTCTATATTATATTATTAAAAGGATATATTTTATAATTAGAATAAGTTTATATTATTTAATACAATTTATTTCATTTTAAGAAATTTCTAATTGAAATTTAATTAAAAAACTATGTGAACTTTTGAACGATTTACTTTAAAATCACCTATTCTCAACCATTCAATTAGAATAGTGTTAAACCTAATTTACCCACATATTTTAATTTCATTTAAAAAATAGACATACATATGTGTACTATGTATGAGAAATGTTGTATAATATGTTAAAAATAATTTATTGTTAATAATAGTTTTAGTATTTTGTTTTTTACGGTTAAACAGTAAATACTGTAAATAAGGATTCAAATAATATTATCCTAATATATTACTACCATAAATCCTGAAAAAAAATATTATTGAATGAGTTATGGATGACCAATAAAATACATGTACGGAAATTGTGGCCTTTTATTCCATTTGGGTTGGATTATGACATTAATAACATTTTATTTAAAGTAAAAATAAAAATATCATAAACACAACTCGTATTACTAAAACAATAATAATATTGGGTTTTATAAATGATATCTAGGACTATAAATAGTATATAGAAATATAAAAATATTTCCTACATCATGTTATTATATATATATTTTTTAGGAATTAAATAGTTAATATTATTTATAAAACAAAATGACGTAATAAAGGTTTTTTTAAAGGAAGAATCAAATTAGTGATACTGGTAATATTAATGTAAATATAATTTGAAATACTTGACACAATCCATAAATTTTCAAGGAGACTATGACATAGTAGGAGTAAATTTCATGGATTTTTGTGATGTTATCTCTCTGTTTGAATTTTTATTAAAATGAAAGAATTCATTGGTGTCAAAATTTACACTATTAATATTTTATAAAAATTATATTTTATTAAATTATTTAAAATTATGAGATATATTTTAAAAATACAAAGTGAATATAATAAGTTCTATATGTTACAAAATTTTATAGTTGTGTAATATTTACCCAATATAAGTAATATTTAGGGGAACTTCATATTTTTAAATTATGTTACCGTAATTAAAATTTAAGGAGAATAATTAATGGTAAACTAAAAGATAACGTTTAAAATAAAATAAATTCGTGTATAAAAATTATTGGATTAAAGTATTTAGAACTATAACAATTTTATGTTTGAAAAAACTCATGTTTGAGTCATTTTCATTTAAAAATTATTTTATATTAATTTAATATTTATAAGGTTTCTGAGTGTACCCATCCCCTCATCTATAAAAAAGTACTCACTATTCACTAATAATAACACTTTTAAATCTTTTATTTTTATCCCAAAAATGCCTAAAACATTTCTAGAATCCCTCCACATACTCTAGAGGCCATATTCTAGGAATAACACCATTATCAGAGGTTTTAAGTTGTTCTTTAAAGGTGATCAACTGAAGAAGGGATATCATTTTCATTAAGTATTTCAATTTTATTTCTTCTACCACATCCTCCAAATATTCTTCTTAAAAGTTGAAATAATAACTAAAAAATCATCAATATACTGAAATTTTATTATGTTAATATCTTAACCTATATGCATATTCAATTTCATTAAATGGGAAAGGATGTAATCCTTTGTGTGTACGTGTGAACTGTCACCTCCATGAACCGATCTAATTTGTTTTCCATAGCCATCACTCATAACTTATTATAACAATTGAATTAATTTTCATATTCTATAGTAACAAAATATCAATATTTAGAATTTAATAATATTTCAATTATGTTCTTACGTACAATTAATATAAAAATGAAAATGTTGTATGTGCATACGTGCGAACTATCACCTCCACAAAGCGATGTCACTCATTTTAATTCATTATATCACTTGTGTGATATAAATAATTATTTTTATAATATTATTATGATTTGAATTATATTATTATTATTCATTATTTATAAAATAATAATTACCTTTTTTCTACAATGATCAATGAAAAATGGGTATGTCACTCTTGTGTACGTACGTCCAACCATCTTCACGATTAAACTGTTGTTCATTTTTCATTATAAAAATCCATGGTTTGACGTAAAAAATTATAATATAAGTAAAAAGGTTGTTATTATTTAATGAGTTTCATTAGGGATATGATGGAATTATGGACACATATACTATTGACATCAATCTGAGTTCCCTTTCGACTAATGTATCGAATATCTACTAAACGTCTGATGTGAACTTAAATAATTATGTAATTATTATAACATGAAACTAAGTGATATAAAACGAATAATATACTTGAATAAGTTTCCCAAGAATGTGTAAATTAATCTATTTTTATAATTATGGAATATATTTATTATACATGAGGATTCATAATCTAGGTAAGGGACTTTGTCTCAATCTCCTTTCATTTAGGCATATTTTGATAACATACACAATATTTTTTATATGGTGTTTAATAAAACCCTATGAATATTAATTTAATTTTTTGGTTTTAAAAAGGAATCATTTTCTATGAATCATTTTACTAATCAATAAATGAAATGATTATTTCTAATGTATGTGGTGACATCAACATTTCTCCTACCATGACCATTATTTGATATTTGGATTCCACTACAGATGTAATGTTTTTAAAAGGAAAATAAATATGATATTACCTTTTCATTTATTTTTTGTATTGAAATATGTTTGATAAGGTATTTATTATATAAATATCTTGAAATGATGTCATCTGATTGCAATGTAAAAATGTTATTTTTTTATATCTGTTATATGTGTCATGATTATGTTTTGGTTCTTTGGAATTTTTCATGTATATTGGTGGTTCCATGATAAAATGAGGTCATGTAAGCCTATGATAACTCTCCAATGGATTGGGTAATGAAACTGAGTTAAATGATAATGTTTATCCTATGAAATTTAGTGAATACACATTGATGGGTATTCCCAATGTAGCCATGAAGGTTACCCTCTATATAGTTGTGAAAGCTACAATGTAACTATGATATAGATCCCACAAGTTACCTTTATGATTTATAATTTCTTTTAGTTTTTTAAGAATATTTTGATTTAATGAGATATGTTAAATTTCTTATGTTTTATATGTGAAAATTATGATTTCATTGGTTTATAAGTATTACTGGACTAACTATTTCTCTCCAAATCTTATTTCCCATCAGGTGCTATTCGTGCTCATCCTATGTTTTTAAAGTGTTTTCAAAGGGTGTAAGGATGGGTAAGAGAATGGTGGATGTGAAGATGAATGATAAGAATATTTTTCTCAAGAATAATAAATCAGTTTTATATTTTGGATAAAATGGGTAGTGATTAGAAGAATTTACATTGAATTATTCTGAGTTGTTATATAATATATATGGCCTACTTTTCTAAGACTCTAAACCAAAAAGGATACTCATTATGAATGAATGTAAATTCTTGACATAACTCATGATTATGTAATGCTTATGGATGGGGTCTTACAGAACCTCTTTATGTCTGTTCAATGTAATCCATTCATTGAATTCATTCGGATTATTTATTCTCTTCATTCATTCATCACCCACAATCCCTACTCAAATTAGGGGTGTCAAATTTAGTTCAATTCGCTCTCCTATACCACCGTCACACCACCATTGTGGAATTTTGAGCCTGGATCTATTTTACCAATTTATTTTTCTATAGAAAATGTTCACAATGTTTTCTTCCTAGGTATGTGAGTTGAATCACTTGGAAAATAAAACCCCGCTGGTGTTTATATGTAATGAAATGAGAGAAAATCATAAAACATGTAATATAAGAATGAACGATGACCATGTTTTATTGTATTTGATTTTTCATTAAAATAATGAATGAAGAACCATAGAAAATAAATAAACTCTCTTTAATATATCCTCAACAAATATCATTAATAAATGGATCGATCCCACAATTAATCGATTTGCCAATTGATCCTCGTTCATCTTTGGAACTAAGAATGTGGGAATAATAAAATCAAAGAAAAATACAACATAGATTCAAATAAATCACTGATAATGAATGATGAAACATTTTAGAATTTGGTGAGATCCTTCAATTTCATCTTTCTCAGTTCATCGATCCACTATTCGGTTGTTATTCTCCAATAGAATCCCATTCTACAATCAATAGTGGCTCTCCATTGATTCGTTGGGTTTTGTGGATAACCTTGTATGTTGGACACAAAAATTTATATAAATAAAGAGTTAGGTCATAGGATCAAAGAAACAAGTAACATAATTTTACTAATTATATAATTCATTTTACACCTATAATGACTTCTCCACAAATGACCAGAGCTGAAAAAGGTTATGTCGCACCTAGAGTAAAACCAACATTGAAAACTAAACGATTCCATTAGATTTATGATCTGGTCCCAATAATAGAAGTTATTACACTTTTTTGGACGACTAAGTGAATATACTATATAATATAAATAATACATTTAAATCATTTATTCTCGGAACACTAGGATACTAAATCACACACCGTCTCATTGCCTGATCTTGAAAAAAATATATACTACATCCAATAATAATATCTGTGAAATCTGAGTAAATAAATTATCCTCAACTTGGGGAGTTGCATCTTGAAAATCTAATAAAAAATGATACACAAATGGATGTATGAAATGAGAATAATTTTGAGCCTCCTACTCCCATGTTCTCTCGTTAAGATTCTCATGATTCCACCTGACACGCATTAATGTAACCACTCGACCACAAAAGATCATCTTGTGCCAATCCTTGATCTCTACGTGGTAATAATCATAGGAATTTCTATCCTAAATGTCCAGATCACCTCAATAAATAACATGTGATGGGTCATATATGTACCAATTCACCTATGAAACATGGAAGGGATCGTGTACCCAGTCTAAATGTGGAGCTGGATAAAAGAGTTATACAACATTTCCAACTAAGTGTAGTATTTTCAAAAGGAAAATAAATCTCTTATATTATGTCCTAACATGGAAAAATAACCAAAATCCATGGGGAGGTGAAACCCATAGGAACAAAAAGTCTCCATACTAGACCTCCAAAGGCTTCAATCTTCTGTATTAATAAAAATGATGATGGATTTTTTAGTCTTCATTCACACCTAGAGGAATTACAAATTCTTGATAGTTTCTAGCACCATCTCTGGGTCTGCGAGTTCTGAATAACCAGGGTCGGTCCAAAAATATAGTGAACTACATGGTATCTTATACAATGCCTTGAATGGTGCCATATCAATGGTTGAATGGTAAAAATTATTTTATGAAAACTCCACTAGTGTTTGGTGATACCCATAACTATATCCATAGTCCAACATGCAATACCACATCATATCCTCCAGAACATTAATGGTCCACATATTCTAGCCATCATTTTGGCTCTAAAAAACTATGCTCAAGCATAACTGAGTCCTAAATTCATCCAAACATCCCTTCCATAACCAGGATGTGAAGCGAGTATCATGGGGTGAAATGATCAATGGTAGAACTCTATAATGATAGACTATCACCATCATATAGACGCATATAAATCTTTGTACTACATTCTACAATCAAATTTATATGAAGTGGACTGACATGGTGAGTTTGTATAAAATCACCTAGATAGAGTCATGTCCCTTGGATAAATGTAGTAATCCCATCAACAAGTCCAGGGATATCACATCCCATATCCATTCTGGAAGCTCATGGGGGTGAGCTAAACCCATTAAAACGTGGTGCTCAGCCTTCACATGATGAAACATAAGGAACCAATAGAAAAACTCTACAAATCTCTTATCCATTCATGGCCCCAAAATTGACATTATAGGTCATGGTAAAACATTTCCACACTTAAATGTACCCCCATAAGATATTTATGAAACTCTCTAAAAACCCCTCCCAAAAATCACATGTATCATAATTCATCATCTGAAATCAAAAAAATGTTCCCCAACATTAAAAAATCCACAAGGGGCATGTATAGTGGTTATCTGTATATGTTTGGTCTCCCGGCTAGGATCTGCATGTTTTCTATCCAAAAATTATTGCAAAAGTGGAGGAGTGAAAACCATCAACTGAAGGTAACATTCTCCATATCCATCCAAAGAGGTAAACTACAATGATGCCAACTACTATGATTCTTCATTAAGTAACTATGAAATAGATCACCTACTTATATAATTTTCTACTACGATCACATTCCCCATAGTGTATACAATATTGACGTCATGATCATTGTCGAACTCTTGGAAATGCCTATGTTTAAGGTTAAGATCTTTCTAAGAGACGTTATAATTGAAACTATTATGATCAAACCAGAGGATTAACCACTCACCCATTAGGTGGTTTCCACACATCTAAAATAAAAAAATATAACAGTTACCAATAGAAGGTCCTGAGATACACATTTCTTCTCTATTGGTTTCAACTGATCTGAACCATCAAAAATCATTGCCTACCTCTGCATCCGGACACAATAATTCCCTGTTCCAAATGCATTTTCGAAAACTACACACTCGATTCAATCATATAAAAATTTCATAATGGGAGTGCTTATAAAACTCTCTCTTAACGAGTGATAATCAATATGGGACCCCTTTATCCACACAAAAGGCTTCCCCTTTCGAGTTGAAATTTTCTTGGGTGCTGATATCATGGAGATATAATGTATGAATCATAAATAATATCCTAAAATCCCAAAATAAATCTACACATTTTTCATGCTCTTTGCTAGATCCCATGATAACACTGCCTCGGCCTTGGACATGTACAATGCCACTCTATTTGTTGAGATAACATGTCCCAAATATTGGATTCTCTGAATCCATAATCGACACATTTAGAGTTTTCTCTAAACATATTTCCCTTGGAGAATATGTAGAACTGTCCAAAAGTGTATCACATGGTCCTCCTCAGATACTGAGAACAAAATTATATCATCAATGAAGATTACCATGACTATTCTGTGAAAGGCTGAATGATCTTATTCATGAGACTCATGAACTTGTTTAAGGCATTCATGACCTCAAAGGGCATCCCCAAGTAGTAATAGTGATTGTATTGGCATATTAATGTCATCCTAAGTATATCCTAATAACATACACATGACTAGTTATATCCAAAACTAAAGTTAACCTTCAAGAACCATTGGGAATCTCTAAACTAATCAATGTGGTCATTAATCCTTGGTATTGGTCAGTTGTTCTTCAGGGTCACCTAGTTAATGTTTTGGAAGTCCACGTAAGACCTCATAGCTCATTCATCCTTCTTTGAGAAAAAAACTAGGGATTCCAGGGTTAAACAATAGGTCTAATAAATATATTCCTCTTTAATTCATCCAACTACACCCACATCTCTGGATGCACTGTGTGTGGCTTCTGATTTACTAGAATAAATATTAGATTCTTACTAGTGCGTAGATCAATGAAAAATTCTATTGGTCTGAAGGGAGGTAAACATTGAACGTCCTCTAAGAAGACATCCTCTTACTTTACCAAAACTGTATGAAATTGGGAACTCATCAAATCCAAAACACTTAGGGTCATTCTATCCAATCAGTGAGTAATCACTTTTAACCTTATATGTACGAGTCCTTGTTGCACTACATGGGTTATCATTTAACTGAAAACGGTGAACATAGTTCTGCCAATATGGACACATAACATCCTCAAACAAAAACAGTGAATATAGGAATGAATGTTGATAAATAGTCAATACATAATATAACATCTTAAGGCATTGTTTCCTTTGAAAATAGATCCAAATAAAAAATATTGACCACTAGAGTTAGGTCACACATTTAGCACAAGTGTGTGATTGTTGTGTCTTCTCTAGTTGGAGTCTCCAAGTGTAATGGTTGATAAAATGGCTAAATCGGAATTTCTACATCTCATAAGTAACATTTAAAGTTAAATTAATGAAACGAACCTTTTTCTATATATACTATATGTAGGGATGATAATATAGTTTTAATACCTCAAATCATTCTCAGAGCCTCTCGTTTATATGCTTTGACCACTTCTAGCTGCCCACACCATTGTCCTCCAACTCCCTAAGCCTGGCATTGACCACCTTGTGGTGGTGGTAACATGTCAACGAGTCTACCACCACCTTTTACTACCTAGATCCCTTTCCACATATTTCCTACTTCAAACCTATCTACTCTAGCTACTACCAATTCCTTCAGGTCCATGCATGGTCTCTTCATCAAATGTGTGGTGGGTCATACAATCTCGGGTGAGATGTCCCCTTCCATCACATGATTGACAATGCATCTCTCTAGTCGGAATGTAACCACCATGTGATGCCTATACCACATACCCTCTATCAAGATACATCCTCTAGAAATTTCTTATACAACCTAGTCCATGTGACTAATGTCATCTCACTGCTACCGAGGTATCTGTTATTGTATGCCTGAAACTCGGAACTGTAGGCTGGATCTGCACAACCAAAAAACTCTCAACCCCTAGAGCACTCTCTAGAAACCCAACATAAATAGGAATTCATATATGGATAAAACTGGCTCAGATGTCATTATATATAACTTTCTTGAATGTCCAATCCCTACAAAACTAGTTCTGAAAAATGTTCATAGACTACCTAGAGTGGTTTTTAATCCTCGATGAATAATCAAATATGGTCTTGTTATACTATTGTAGTTTCATAAGGTCATGGATACATACAGCCATCAATGTATCTAGAGAGAACTCCTCTTTGAAGAGTAACACAAATTCTATAACTTCTAGAATCATCGCATTGTAGTATTGGGTCACCAAACCCCACCATTTCCTTATTGAGCCATAATGAAAACTATCTTCTTGGACCACCATCTACTTTGATGGTGTCTTCACCAGACAGTAAAAGTGATTCACCTACTCAATATAGTCCTTGGCCTCCTATGGCTCAAGATTTCCTAAAAAATGTGGTGTCATTGTTGCTGAAACATGTGATGTGTTCTTAGTGTTTACACCATATCAAATAGTATTGTGGGTACCATGTGCTACTCTACATGTGGTGGTATAGCTAGTCCACCACCCATAGGTAACATCTTAGGAACTAGTACCTATATCGATGCATCATCACCATGGGGATCATCCTCAAGATCATGATGTGGAATCTTAGCTGTCATATGTCCTAGAGGCATCATAAAAAACAAGATGTACCACGATCATTGAGTATATATGGAGTAATAACCCTAGAAGAATATAGAATACACAACCCATTATTATATGATGCATCTGCCATTATTTCCCCTACAACTTCAGTTCTCATTTTTCGAGTCAAAAATAGGGTGATTAGTGTCTGAATGCATGGATACGTTGGCCACCACACCAAAATCAGGTACCATAGAATGAAATATGAACTCAAAACACTTACAAATATTTCCCAAACTAATTTCACAGACTCTCGGTCCTAAAGTAGAACCAAATACTCTAATACCACAAATTCATGACCACTCCCCAAGGGGCCTATTTCGTGACTCACCATGCTTTCTTCTAATTGGACACGGGCTTGTGTGCATCACTGAGTAGAAATGTAACTGACATTGGATTCCTTATCATGTATATTAATATATAAACAAACACACACACACACACATCTCCATTCTAATATAATTCTAAATCATTAAAGAAATTGAACATCCATGAATGTATATATCAAAATCCCATAAATAGGGTAAGCCATGAAGTAATATAATTTTTACAAGGACAAACATAAGTCCACCAAAAAGATTCTTAAATAATTCCTATGTGGAATGTACTATTTTTACTACTTTCAAGATACCTTAGGAACACACCTCAGCCTTTCTGGTCTCACTAAGCACAATATATTCTTGTTCCTTCTAGGACTCTGTCAAAAGGTCGATCGCCTGCACAAGACATGATATGTTCATGAAAATACCATGTAGTTGTGAGTATAAAAATAATAAATAGGACACCATGAAACCCCAAAGAATAGAAAAAAATACATATTGTCAGATCTATATAGGTATATGTATATAGTACATATAATAAGAATTCTTAGATATTCTAAACAAATATAGAAAGGATAATGGTATGTGAAACTGTTGTATGTTAGCCTATAATTCCATCTAAAAAGATAAACAAATAACTCATCTGGGGGAACACACCTCTAATTATGATAAAATTGATGATATCTTCTCAAGGTGTAATACTCATCGGGTATCCCCATTATAATTATAAACTAACAGTCAAAATATATATGAAACCTAGATGTGGATCCCACCTAAGTCCATGGGGTTATACAAACAACTAATTCTGTTTTATCCCACTATGTTGAAGATATGTGACCATGTAGTGTTGGTAAAGACAATACTGTGAAAACTACCAAGGGCTTGAAGTGGAATAGAGTATTTGACTTAGATCCTCATGGAAGGACTCCAAAAACACTATCCAAGAAGTCCTATGGAATGGATCATGGTTTTTTATTTGTAGGTGATGATTACATGATTGCCCTTAGGGATATGGATTAGGGTAATAAACCCTAATAATACATTTCCATGATACAGAAGGAAAGATATTCAAGAAAATATTAAAGGAGTACATGACATGTAGTGGTGTTACACGTCGTGTCACAAGACAACGGGTCCTACCGATGTAAATAAACCTTGTATTTTATCATTTTCATGTTCATATAGAAATAAAAAATTTGTTAGATGCTATTATACACTACCCATTTTTTAGTACACATCTTTAACCATTTACTCATCCAGGTTGTGTCCTTGTAGGATATTACACAACGTTCTCCAACTTGTGTACTCCAACCCATGTTTGTGTACCCTGTGAGGGTCACAATGAGTCACAAAGAATAGGTCTCATGCCATGTGACCCAGTAAAACACTATGTGATACATATATTTCACCCAAAACTCTAGTCACCCCAAAAGGGGACCGACACATAATGTGATCCAAGATTTCACACTTTGTGGTTTGGGATTTTTTAGAAACCCTCACTCTTTAATCTGTGTGTTCCCATGCCTCTATCACCTTGGATCATTTCTAGATTATTATAGAAGATAAAGATTATAATGTGGAAAAACCACCCCATGGTCTTTGACTTGAATTAATCCATTGAATCTGTTCAGAAAATATATTTTGTTCATCCCGTTATCACCTCCATGCCCTGGCAGAAATGGGGGATTCAAATCTGGTCTCTTTCTCTCCCCACTACCATCGTCACACCTCAGTTCTGTATTCTTGAGTTAATATATTAAGCATTAAATATTTTTCCAAATAATTATATGCATAATGTTATATTACTTGGAATTAGTGTTGAATCACCTTGAAAATGAAACCCTAATGATTAATGTTTGTAGAACAATTAAAAAAAATCACGAAATATGTAATGTAGTAATGAACCTTAGTTGTGTCCGGTTGGACTCAAATAATTTATATTTGAGTGAATAATGAATAACAATGACAAATAAATAAACTATCAATAAATCCAAATAATAAATCCCATCCTCCAAATGAATGATATGTGGATCAATCTGTTCATCGATTGATCTAAATTCATCATAGATACTGTTAAAGGTGAAAGAATCACATAAAAAAGCTTTACATCAATTATGATCAATCAATGATTAATAATGATGTGAAATCATATTAATTAGTGATATCCATATATTATATGTTTCTCTAACCATGGATCCTCAATCCAGTGATCATCCAACTACTAAATACCATTCCACACTCTCTAATGGATCTTAAACAATTTGTAGGATCATGAAACGAACCATTAAAATCATTTATAAACATGTATTTAATTAATTTCTAAGGTAATTGAATAAATTAAGAAAATAAAATTATTTATTTAATTATTTTAACCATTTTATTAATTTTATGTCCGATATAGATTTTCTAAAATTTTCCTCCACCGACAAAGGTTATGTCATGACTAGGGTAAACTCCTCCTTATAAAATCAAAGGTTC
This sequence comes from Viscum album, assembly GCA_963277665.1. NCBI lineage: Eukaryota > Viridiplantae > Streptophyta > Magnoliopsida > Santalales > Viscaceae > Viscum > Viscum album. Next base: position 1,722,290,683 of record OY728141.1, read on the forward strand.
AATGAGATTTATTATTCAATATCCCCATTTAAATTATTCCACTTTTCAGGAGAAGTATTCAAATATATGATTTAATATAATTAATATATTTTAAACATCTAAATTTTGGTACAATGGGCCTCGGAATTGCACGCATCTCAGCATATACTCTTAAAAAAATCAATACAATAACTAAAAATAATAAAAGAAAAATATGAGTCTCTAAAACTATAAATAAATTTTAAATACATATTTGAAAAAATAACCAAAAAAATTGGACAAAACGTGAAACATCCACCAAAAATAATTTCACTCAGCTCTAGATACCCATCCATTTTGTTCAATTTATTACAATTAATATTCATTTGAAGATAAATTCAATGATGGTATAATCCTTTCACATAAAAAATTCTTGTTCCCAAAAATTGATATTCCTACCTATCCCCCTGAAAATTTGATATTTACAATTTATGACCCTTATATATATAGATTATGAATGATAAAATTTCAAAAAAATTACACCCATGGTAATAGGAATGATCTTAATATTTCATATTTGGAGAAGTTAGTGTTTAAAAAAAATGTACTCTAGAATTTCCACCACATACTAGGAAACAATTTGCATTTCCAAATAGGGTTTATCCATCCAATTCATAATCCACGATAGATGTTCCCTTGAATTATATTATATGTAAGAGGGATATTAGTAATAATTGATATATTTCTACTATGGAATCTCTATGAACTACTTTCAATAAATGATATGATTAATCACCAAACTCAAATTAGTCACATGGATATAGAAGTAAGTGGAATTAAAAAATGATTTCTACATCATATAGTAGAAGTGATCTCGAGGGATATTGTTTTGGTATTGGAAACAAGAAGTGGTTTTAAATTTTATGATGAACCTATACTGGAAACTAATATAGTTTTAAATAAAAACCATGTTTATTTAGGGAAATAAAAATTGGAAATTCAAAAATCACAAGTATATTATAATACCATTAATAAATAAGATTTAATTAAAAATATTCCATTTGAGGAATAATTGAAAAAATAAACAATAATGATATGTAATGATGTGATAAATCAAATTTGAAAGGAAATTGAGTCCATACCGAATATCTTGATGAATTCTCCACCACCGAGTCCATTATTTATAAAATTTAATTATTGAAGTAAAAAACCATAAATTCTCTACATCCCCATTAGTTTCATTAAGATCCATGTGAAAATGACATCAATTTATAATTTAACCAAAATTACATCATATCTAATATCTTCAAATGAGATAGTTTCAAATCATAATACACTGGAAGTGGTTCAAAAATTCAACTATAATGAATACTATCATGTTTTCCTCCAAAATTAAAAATCCATAAAAACTAAAAGAAGAATTGGTATTTTTCATTTGTTTTATGTTTGGGAATAATGGTCTCTTTTGTGACATGAGATGAAGTATCAATATAATCAATTTTACCTAGATCAAAAATATGATATTGGGATGATGTCATTGAACCTATATCTCCCTACAAATGGATTTCCTCGATATGAAAAGTCAAATAGATTTTGTAAAATATTTTGTTTTTGTGGTTGGAATGTCATTTTTTACATGATTATTTATTATCATAGTCTTGGACTGCGATTAATATGTCTATATAATATTGTTTGGGACATTCATAATGATTAGATGAGCTTTGATTAATGTTTCTTAGGGGAAATTGATTTCTTATAATGGTGAGAAAATTAGGAATTTATGATTTTTAAAACCACAATGGAACATATTCTTGAAGGGAGCTATACATTATTTATTTTACATCATAATTAAATTTTATGTGAAGGAAGATATACAATATTTATTTTATTGAGGAATATGTATTGTCCATCTCTAATTATTACATTAAAAAATCACTGAAAAAGATAATCCACTAGGGCTTTAGTGTCTCAATTATATTAAAAATCACTTCACGTGGATCTTAACCAACAGTATCCTTAAATGATTTATTTTCAAATAGATCCAAACTACATCTAATCATTTTGACCAAGATTAATGATAGTCAATAATAAAAGTTGTTGATTATGAAGAAATTTTTCTAATATATTATAGGATAGAATAGTTTGAATACCAAAGGGATAGAAACCTCATATTCCATGTTTAAAAACACTATAGAGCCTGATCATAATATACTAGTTGGGGCCAATATTGGTCCAATCCAAACTCAAAAGTGTTATTCAGATAATAGTTATTTTTTATTTGATACAACATTCATATTTATTATCTCTGACAATTCTAGGGTTTTCTTAGACCAGGATGGACTGAGGAATATAGGTAGTATTGTCATCAAAAAAAATTATTTATGAATTGATCCACACGTAGACATTGAATATATGAATAGAACATATTGTTTATAAGAAACATGTTTCAACTACAATAATGGAACATTTTTCAATTTCATTCTTAAATAATTTTTTTTATGATAAATAGAAATTAATTTTTCTTTTTTTTCTAAATGTTTACTCAAGTTATAACTAGATTCCAATACCCCATGAATACAAGTAAAATACCTCTTTTACTTGTATATTTGTAATATTCTCCTATCAAAGAACACTGATTGGCTTTTGTTATACCCTAAACTCATTTTGATGTTTTATAATTGGTGTTTTTTTATATTGTTGAGATGATTTTTTCCTGGTTGATTTATCAGATAATGGAAGAAAATTTTATATTCAATTAAAAAATCTATATTTAATCTTATTAAGATGTTTAGAGACTAAAATTATAATTAATTTTTAAGAATATTAGTTTATGGAGAATTAAGGGAAGGAATATGGTCAGAAAATATATTTAATGTGAGTATTTATTGGTAATAAAAAAATTGAGGACATTCAAAATCATCAACCTCTAGGTATTGTGAATCGAATTAGAATATTCAAAGACAATGAATGTTTATTCTGGTGGTTTATAAAGGATTTACAAAATTCTAAAATACCCTTTTTTCACTATTGGTTAGGGATACACAATATTATTAGATGATAATTTCCTAGAAACATTCAATAGTATTACATATACACTTCTCTCTTCACAAAAAATCATAGTCACCGATAATATGTTTTAATTTGATATAATGTGTGATTCTAGTGATATAGGTGTGGTGGTAGACTAATGGTAAGGAAAAAAAAATTCCATGGGGTGTAATATTCTATTAGGTTTGAAAATTAAGGTAAGATTAATTACATTCCAATTGAAAGTTAATTTTTAGTAGTTGTTTTTTCACATTATAAATTTTTGCAGATACAGATTATTTCAAAAGTAAATGTATTTACTCATCATTCAAATCTAATATTTATTTTGTAAAATATGTATACTATACAAAAACTGATTAGGTGGACATACATATTCAAATAATTTCATATGGAAATTATAAATAAACATGGTGTTGTGAAATCACTTGATTTTCACTCGTCCTATCGATATTGCAAACAAAATAAGGACCCAATGGAAGATTAAAACATTATTATCTCATGAAAAAATATTGGTTATGTAAAATTCTGTCGATCCATTTATATATTATTTTAAAACATTAAAATCTATCAAAGTAAATACTAATGATCACAAAAATTAACCAAATAAGATGTATATTTTAGAGAAAAAACTAGCTTACGATTTATCCACAACTATTTTAGAGGTATTTCAACGGGGTTATGAGAATGTGTGTGGTTGAGGGAAAATTTGTTCCATATATTGAGAGTCTTGACTCATCACCAAGTGGTAGGAACCATTAGTTAGATATGAAAACAATGAATATAATACATGCTAGTATTTATCAGTTAACTCTATATTGAAACAAAGTTTAATTAATTATATTTGTTTATGAATAATAAAATTCCAAATTATGTAATGTAGTTATTAAAAAACATGACTATATCTTATTTTATATTTTTAACCATTATAATATATATAAATAACTAGTTATATTAGATTAAAATAAATGTAAAAACCAAAAAAATATTAAATTCATTCTATTTTAATGTTTTTTATTAATAAATATTATTGTTTTTATTAAAATAAAATCACTACATAAGGAATCATTGATGGGATCAATCATTAATATTGTAAAATATGAATCATTTTTATCTATATTGTAGAGGGAGATGAAATCTCTAAATCTTTCCCTTAATCATACCCAATCTTGGATTCAATAACTAAAAACCAATTGAATCCATCTATGAGATTGTTTTATCCTTATATATATCACTTACCATACAACATTTTTCAGGCCACACAATGATAGTACAACCATAAAAAAATCACACCTTTAGGGAAAATTCTAGTATAAAAAGGGGCTATAGGTCTTGGCACACATAATATTTATTTTTTATATTTTCTTACTAATAAAATAATGATGATACTGATCTATTATCTATAGAACTTTTTATTTATAAATTATTATATAATGGGTATGATGATGTTTGGTTTTTGAGTTGAATATTTTTTTTAAATACGTTGATATTTTTCAGAAAACCATGTGTTTTAAATATATTTTACATCAATGAAATAGTGTTATTTAAAAATATTTAATTAAATTTAAATGAAATTATAAAAGAATAATGTCCCATTTCATTTATAAATGGGTTATAAAGTTGGTTATATTATAAAAACAAATATTTTCAGTACATATTGATTTTTATTTTAAATATGTTAAAATTTTATTTTTTGAAAATTATTATGGTAAAATAAATATATTTTTGTATATCATAATATAAATATTCTCCAATAGTTATTTTTTCATAATTTTCTAAGTGTGTCTTTTTTTAGGTAACAATCTATTATTTAATTAACATATCATATGTATTATGACATAATGATTTTTAAAAAATAATGAAATAAATAAATTTAAAATAATAAATGACCAAATATAATATTTTAATTTAAAATATATTTTTTTGTTATTTCATTACTATTAAAAACAGATAATGTGTCCTCAAATCACTTAGATATATTTTATGGTTTAAAAATTAAAATTTGAAAATATGACTCAATTTTATATCATGAATTATATTATTTTACCGATTTCAGTTCATAACATAAAAAAAAATATTGTAACTTATTCATCATCAGAAATAAACATGTGAGAAAAAAATGGGATGTATTATTGTTTTGATTATTTTTTTCAATAGATTCCAAAATCTATGAATAGAAAATAATAAATAATTTCACTATGTTTTGATAAAACTACCCATCCAAACACCCATTTATATTCACTAAAAACACCTAAAGAATGTGGTTCCACTGCATATCCCTTACTGATTCTCTCCAAGTAATTAATATTCTTTTAAAAAGCTCTATCCAATATTTTAGAAAAACCTGTCATGTAAGGGGTTCTCTACTTTTTCCCATATATTCGTGTAATATATTTCTGTTAATACATTTATTTAACATCATTCTATGTTTAAATGTATTTTTATAGTTCCATTTTCAATCCATATTATTATTTTGTAATGAGAGACAACCCTTCACTCCCAAAAATCCCTTCCATAATCCTTTATGTACACCCATTTTGGTGCCAAGATTGTTCTGTGTTTTTTATTTCTAATCATTTGTGTTTTGAATATCAATACCTATATACACCTAGTGGTATTATCCTAATTTACCTACCCTTCATTGATTGGGTGCTTCAATTTATATAACCCATATTCCATAATCACGAGTTATAATGTACTGAAAGACGTTAATATGTATTATGAACATATTTTCACTCAACATCTTGTACCTGATATTAATTTTACCGGGGGGGGGGGGTTAGAACTATATATCCCTATAATGAATTGGGTAATGCTTTTTCATATGTGGTACCATTCATTGTTCACAATAATTTAACATATAAATGAAATGTTATGATTTACCTATAGCTACACATATATATTTTTATTTTTTCATGTTTTTGGTTGTTAACACATTCATATGATGTCATGGTTTTTTTATTGATGTCAATTATTGAATACAATCCTCACCTTTATATGACGTTATTTTATGACTATTCACTTAGATGAAAGACATTAAGTTATGAAATGCATTGATTATTCATTTAATCATATTTATAGATCAACCCTTTCTTACACACCACCCTAGATTATTCCATCTAGTGTTATGACTTCAATAGAACAAAGGTGAACACTATGTTGATTTTAGACAATATTTTATCAAATTATCAAGCTAATTTATTAAGTAACTAATTTCCTAATGACATTATGTCCCTCTATTCTTCATGGATGAATCATGTGAATAATTTTATAATAAATAACTAATTAAATAATATAAACTTTATAGGTTTTTATAGTTGGTATTTAAGAAATGACTAGTTATTTATTGGGATTAGTCTTACAAATCTTATGAAAAACTAATATATATAATATAAAACATCTAAAACATCATTAAATGTTTGTATAACATACAATTCATGGGGTTATGAGCGAAAAAAATATGCCTACATATTGAAATGTGGATGTCACTATGGAGGAAATCTATATAGGGGTAATGATATCAATGTTGGTTGTTGGGATTTAACTGAATTAGTACATGGTTGAATGGAAATACTCATAATAGTGTACACCAAACCAGAAACTCTTGGGGATATTCATTGGTTAACCACATTATGTTTACTTAACATTATGATGCAAACAAAATGAAAATAAAATATGATTTTTTATATATCCCATGGGTAACATAGATTGAAACATTGAAAATTATAAGTATAGGAATATATTTTATTTATGGGTTATAACTTCTATATTAATTTCTTCATGTTACATGATACACCTTTAGAAAATTCTAATCCATAATTTTACTTTGTTTTAGTTAATTTCTTGAAATACGAGGAAATAATTCAAAAACCAATGGGATGTAAAATTTGATAACAATGATAATAATATGACCAAACAAATAGGATTAGTAGTAAACAATTTCACTGAAATTCATACACAATTAACAGATTTTTTATTAGAAACACGAGTCACGGGGAATACCGACATCCCCTTATGAAAGAGAAATTTAAAATTGAGGTCATTATATAATAATGGGATATATTTATTAATGGATCTAATAATACCATAATTGTAGAAAAATGGTTCAAACACATAAAAATGATATTCTATAACCTTCAGTTATTTGGGAAAAATAACGCATGCTTAATATTTATTGCATGGATGGAGAAGCTAACTATTGGTGGTTGTAGATATGGAATTTCTGCCTAAGGAATAAACTAATGTAATGGAGAGGTAATAATTCTTGAATACATTTTGTAATAAATATTTTACTTGGACACTTTGACCTAATTTAATGAAGGAGTTCATTTCCATCATGAAAAAGTAAAAAAAACCCATCATGGTGCATGCTAGAAATATCACTAGACATGTGTGATACACCATTGATATTGTCACATGCCACTGAAGTAATTATTATTGATTATATATTCTGATAAATATGATTCTATGATAATTATATGAGACTTTAGACTTTTAAAATAATAAACAAATTGTTTTATGTGACCTAAAAACTGAAATAGAGATTGTAGAATCTCAAAGGTCTCGCGAGTCTAAAGAAACAAAGTGTTTAATAAAGTTTAATTATATATGGAGTGATGGATAACCTTCATTGTTTTGATAAATTAAAACTTATGAGTTGTCAAAGTTATTAGAGTATTCATCCTATAAATTTCCTAATGGGAATAGAAAATCCATTGGGTGATGGAAGGAGTGGAACCATGTTTGTGAATGGAAATGTGAAAAACCAACCAATGTGATCATAGGAAATAACATTCTAGCCAATCCCCAATCTAGTTTTATAAGTTTTGTATTCAATGAATAAGGGTAAAAATACCTAGTGCATTAATCCATGTAAATTTGGGTAAAACCAATGTTGATAATCTCCACATCATAAAGAGGTAGGAATATTATATTCCATTAAAACTCATACATTGTATCCTAAAAATGTAGTTGTGGTAAGTAGACTTCTTATTAATTTATGAAAATAAAACATAAAAAATTATTTTATTACTTTCAAATATTATATATCATAAAAGGTAATTATGCACATTCCAAAACCACCGAAGAAAATGAATGTGAAGTTACTGCTAAAAATAAAAAATAAGGCAATTTTTGTATCCCAATCATATAACAACCCCTATCATTTAATGTGGGATGAAAATACTTTGGGACATTTTGATACCCCCAAATATAATTAAATTATATTTTATGTCTGGACTTTAATTAATTATGTATATCTACTAAAAATTTAGTACACTTGGAAATCACCCATATGTATCAAAAATTTCCCACAAATGATAGAGAAGTGTTAAAAATAGGTTGTATCTACTTTTGAATCATCTTTAGAATCATGTATATATTTTACATATTTTAAAGTATATCTTGCTCAAATTGTTGAGACTAAGGAACAATCATCCTTGATGACATGACCATTTTTAGAGAATTTGACTATGTATTTCCCAAAGAGTTGAATAATCTTCCATCATACTGAGTGGTTTAGTTTTTAATCTAAAACATACCAAATTATTTTCCAATATCCTACACTCTATATAGGATAGACAATACTGATCACAAATAACTGAGGAAGAAACTCCAAGATATTATATATAACGTTTTCATATAATGATGTCGTTTACAAGGGTATTGGATAATCCTTTTCATCATGAATAAGGATTGGTAAGTGTACATCTTCATTGATTATCATGGGGACAATAATATCCTGATAAAGAAAAATTATCCTTTTACATGAGTTTATGAATTTTCTGATCATCTATATAGATCCCATTACATCTCAATGGTTGATTTTTAGATAAGGTATTATAATTTAAGGGTGAATAAGGTGGATATGATAATATAATATATGAGAATTATGAATTATGGGTGATTCCATTTGAACACAATAATTCTAAATAAATCGTCATGGAATAATTAAATAATGTCTTTAGGAAATTTCTTAGTTATTTTTTTGTATTCATTATAGAAGATATTTTTATCTTCACTAAAAAATGGGTAACGTGAGCTTTGTTTGGTTATTTATTGAATACATTGAAAAATAAATGTTATATGTGATGTAAAGTAAAGGAATGTTTTGGTTGGATCATGTAACATTCGTGGGGAATGATATTAACATAAAAGGGATATATGTGGATCTTTAAATGAATGTGGAATTTAATGGATATCATGATCCCACATCTGTGAAAAGGATTTATATTTTCCATGGACTATCTGTGTACAACAATCAATATGTGATAAAATACTCATGATTTTCAACCAAAATAAATTAGCTAAATCAAAGTGGGTGATGTTTTTCTAGAAATATGAATTTATGGAGATATTTATAGTGTAACATTATTGGCTGATCCCTAAACAATTTCTCACATTTCTCACTAGTGGGTTTCGAGTTATGAATTATAATGATCCATGTTCCATCACATTTCCATCATTAAAGCAATAGCTTTATATTTACATGTTTTCCTAATTAATTATGTGCATCTTGTATAGAAAACCGGGTTTAACATAAAAATATTTTACATCAATTTAGATTAATATCCATAACATTACAAAATTACATGCCTATGGACCATAATAGGTTAGTGTATTTGTAATCTTGGAATACACTATTCTTGTTGGTGAAATACATTAAGCATCTCCATTAACTATTTTCCACTTTAGAATCTTAAATTAAAACCATTATTCATAACTTTGGGAGGGAAAAAATAATATAATGTTGGTATTTAATGCTTATTAAGGGTCAATAAAGGGAATAAGTATGCATAACATGAATATAAGGGTTCAGAAACATGGTCATAACATTTGAAGATCAAAACATGCATTTCAAAATATCAAAATCATGATGCATTGCATAAATATTGGAATTTCATTTTAAATGAATCATAAGATAATTAATAACATGAACCATGTGTGCATATAACAGGAATATGAAAAATAATTCGTGTAAAACACATAATCCTAGAAATTCTTATGTCTACGATACTGACTAAGACAATCAAAACATGTTAGTCTTGGGACTATAAACTATGTACCTATGTTGGTTAGGTATAAAAACCATTATAGCCACTTATTTTAAGCATTTGATACATCCTATGTACCCTCTTTATAAGGCCCCGACCTTAAACCTTACTTAATCTTGAGTTATTACAAGATTTCACGTTGAGGATCTTTTCAGGTTTAGAGTTTTAGAGAATTAGATCATAAAACATGCATTACATTCCACATTTAAACAAAGTGGTTACATAAAAGATAGTATTCATTTTTTCCCATGAATGGAAACATATTTAAAAAGAAAGCATGGGTTCTTTCTTGACACTTCCTTGAAACTATCATCATATCATGTACCTTTCCCTTGACCTGTGAAAAACATTTCAAAAAAAAACATGGGATGAGCATAAAAAGCTCAGAAAGGGATATAAAAATATGGAAAGGAAACATGAGTACATGTTTACATAAGAATGAAATCATACTTTACCCATAAAACATACGCACTTTAACATACCTCATAAAGTCATGAATAAATCATAAAAATCATAAGACATAAAGGTAACTTGAGGCATTCATAACATTCTTACGTAGGGAGTAACCCTATTGGTTACGTTTGGAATACCCATCACAGTATATTCCCTAAATATCATCGGAGAAACCATAATGTTTCACTCCTTCATGTTACCCAATGCATTGGAGAGATATATCGGGCTCACCCGCCCTTAGTTTATCACAGAACCACCCGTCTTCATAATAAGGCACAAGAACCTCAACATAATCGTTTCACATAAAACATGCATAAAGGAAACATACCATTCCCACCTTTAAATCACAAGATATCAATACAACATATTGATATAAAAACATTATGAAAACCATTTTTAATACCAAAATAAAAGAAAATTAAAACATGGTATTTATTTTTCTTTTAAAAAGAAGGTATGGCTTGTAGAGGAAGACGAAACTCAAATAATGGTCACGACAGTGGAGAAGTCGTTGTCGCCGCATACGTACGACAAAAACATTCCCTTTTTCTGTTTAGTAAATGCTTCTTATAAAAAAGATTCCTTTTGAATAAACTTAAAAGTCAAAGGGGTTTATACACCATATAAACCAATGTTGTGTATAAAACAAAATATTCTTCAATGAAAGAAGATTGAGACGAAGTCCCATACAAAGACGGTATCCTTGGATTAAGGACAAATCAGTTACATAACTATGTGTGACAAACAAATACACAAAATATAAGTGGGTATTAAGTGTAAAACAATCACAAGAAATTCACACATAATCATAGAACGACATATTCAAGGTGTACATGTTTTTCCCAAAGAATCGAAATTGTGTTAAGAAGTTCCCTTGCAAAAATTAGACAGCCTAACGAATTCACTTCGAAATTCAGAAAAAGAGTTGATGAGAGATAAAAAGGGTATCTCATCACATGGACAAAAAATTTACATCAATAAGTATATATAATAACATATACAAAAATAATAATATGTGAATTAAAATACATAACAAAATAAGTCTTTTAAAAAGAAGAGGGTGAAAGGTTCCCTTACCGACATGGGTATCTTTCGAAACACACGCCTCGTGAAAGAAGGACAATAAAAAATTGATGTAAATACTAATAAATGAAAGAATATTACACAATGATTAAAATAATGGTCAGTACATACACCACTCAAAGGAAATTGTGGCAAATGTAGCATAAATCTCACAGGAATAAAAGTGAGATGAAAAATCCATTATGAAAACTCGGCAGCCTAACGACGGCACTTAAAAGTTCCACAAATGGATTGATGAGATCAAATAGGGTATCTCATCACATTAAAATAAAATGTACAGAAAGAGGAATATAAAAGAACATTCCCCATTATAACAAATATGAGTTTAAAATAAGTGACATAAAGGAGAGTACTTAAAGAGAAAGTGAGAGGTTTGATCTCTTACGAAAATTCGGCAGCCTAACAGCGCCACTAAAAACGTCCAAAATGGATTGATGAGAGAGAATAGGGTCTCTCATCATATGAACATAAAAATATTACAGTCATAGTAATATAAAATAACATCCCGATAACAAGAAGCATGAGCTTTAAAAGTAATGACATAAAAGAGTGTACTTATAAAGAATGAGAGGAGTAGGATCCCTTACCTCAAGTCCAAATTGTCTTGTTCATTTCTTTATATTCCTGAATAATAAACTTTGGTCAATTAATAATTTCCTATGTTCCTCCTTTATTTATTATTGTTCAGTTCATATCATATATTATAATGTAATAATAATTGTTTAATAATGTTAGTTCTTATTAGACGTTTTTGCCGATGTTTGGTACATGAGTCAAAAATGAAGTTGTTTGAAAAAATATTACCATGTAGTTATAAGTAAATAATTTCCAGAATAGTATTAATGATTAAAATATCATATATATCCAGTAAATATTCATTTTATACTATTCCATATAATTTGTGGATAAAAACGAAAAGCACCGTCCATGGAGACGGTAGGCCGTACGTACGCATGAACACTACTTTCATTTTTTTGTTATATTAATGGAATTAAAACAAAATGAGAGAGATATATATATTTTATAATTACAGAATGATATCCATAATTTATATGTATTATATTACATATATATCCATTATATATAAGTACTTATAATATTACATAACATTTTGAGATAACAAATGAAATGTACTGTTCATGGAGACGGTAAGTCGTACGTACGCATGAATGCTACATCCATTTCTATTTCATTTTTAATTGATTTAAAACATAATGATACATAATAGTATTTTAATTCCAGTATGGTATCATATATAATATCATTAAATATATCCTTTATACGTACCACATATGGTATTAATGAATCAAATCACATTGAGGGGCGGTAGTCCACACTTCCTTAAATGAAGATATCGCGTATACCCATAATGGAAACCATAAAGGTATGCCATAAATGAAAGATATAGAAGCATAAGGAAAACATAAACATATTATATATCATATATAAATATAGTGACATCTTAATGGCCACCTTTGAAAGTGTTAAACGAATGTTGAACAATCATCGTTTCGGGAGGCAGAAATTCGCCATCCACGGAAACAGTATGTTCTTTAACCATTTGATGTAGGTGTGTGTAATTTTAGCTCAAATTATTTTTATAACAAAATCCTAGTATATTTAAGATATTGGAGTTGTTACAAAATAAATGAATAAAAATAGTTTAGGGGGTTGGAGAAGAAAAATAAAACAAAAGAACACAAGTGAAGACATTACCTTAAAATCGGGTAACTCCCTTTGGTTTGAGCTCAAAGGCTTCCTTGGGAAGACTTCTGCCCAAAGTGAGGCTTCAATGAGTTAGATATGGATGTGGAGAGACAAAATGGGCAGGTTTTGGCCGATCCAAATTCTTTAGAAGTGTGGGTAAGGAGGTAGAGGTGGGGGCCTTTTATAAGAGGAGAGGAGGGGCACCCTTGGAAAGGTACAAAATGTAACTTTATTTTCAACAGAGATTCGGATTTTAATGATCCCACGTTGATTTGTTTCGAGGATAAGGTGATAAGGGTTAGAAATAAACCCATCCAATAGGTTTTGGACATGTTTAGGTCTTAGATTTTACATTATCTTTCCATTTTATTTAAATCCTTTATTAATGAGGTAATCGCTGCATCATCATGATGCCATATATAATTTAACAAATTTAATGTCTAAAAATTATAAAAAAAATATCATGATGTAGGAAATATTTTTATCTTTCTAATTAATATTTATAGTCCAAAATATAATTTATGTAGACAAAATTAAAAATATTTAACTTAGGTGATAATTTCTTTGTTACATTTAACATTCTTTAAAAATAAAAAGATAAAAAGTCACTTTCTCACAAATGTGATTCCATGGGGTCTCGATGTTTGGCACAAGGAATCCCATGGTCGGCCATTAGACATCTAGTAGCCTTAGGACACATTTTGTGGATATTTTTTATTATTATGATATTATCTTATTTTCTTTAACTACCCGATTACTCATTAATCAATATAATTAAAGATAATTATCGTCGTTACTATTCACAATGTCCAAAAACAAAAGAGTCTTAATTAAATAATTTGGACCTTCGGATTCCAAATATGTAATTCATTTTACCAACATCCAAACACATAAATTGGAATAATTAATTTAAAAAACTTCCCGTTGTCAAAACAAATAGCGGGTTTTTTTGAAACAATATTTATGAAAAGTTTGGTACTTGTTTATGCCTAATTCCAAAGTGAAATTAATACCAATGACCATCGTTGAATTACATGGTAAAAATATATTCTAATTACACTTTAAAACAAATTAAAAAGATAATATAACCATATAATTTAATTATATGAAAAAGCAATTTTGAAGTAAAATGCAGTATTTTTCACAATTCATTGAAAAATGAACATTGTCAGAAAAATACCAAAAAATAACCCAAGGTAAATTTCAAGGTCCCAATCATAAATAAAATGTTTATTTTGAAAAATAGAGCTTAAAAAATAGTCAAAAATTGGATTTAAAAAATGTTTTTCCATTAAAAGGTAGTAAAACAATCTTTTAAAAATATTAGTGTATTCAGTGCTTAAGATTGGATTCATTTGTATTTTAAGCCTCTAAAATTTATTGGATAAAAGTAAAAACATTTAACAGACATATTTAATCATAATTTAGTTATTTATATTCATTCCTGTCAATACAACGGCTATGTGTTAACTACCATTTAAAATAATATTATTTTATTATTAGAGTCCAACGTATGATTTAAAATGAACTCGTTGTTGCATATTGGGTAAGCCATCGAGCATAGCATTCCCATTAAAGTAATATTAATATTTTATTCACAAATATGGATAAATATAAAGATGTCATATTCTTTATTTACAAGGGGTTTTACATCCTTCCCCCCTTTTGGGAATTGCGTCCTCGCAATTTTAAAATTGGGCTTGGAAACATCCTTGAATGTCCCACATTGGAACAAGAGTCGGTAAAACAATCACTTTAAAATAAAGAAATATAAGTACAATGGTCACCCGAGTTAACCCATAATAGGATTCCAAGTATGAAAATATGGACATGGAGGAAAAAAACAAAGGGTCATGTTCTGATGGAGAGTGATAGAAAACAGGTTTAGGAGAAAGTTAACCACAAAAAAATCACAAACTTGTGATGGGTTAAACGGTATTCGATTCCCTAATAGGAAAAGTTAATAGACAACATTTTTGTTTTAAGTTACTTTTTATTGATTAATTTATTCATAAGGAAACATAATCACTTATCAAGTTGACTTTCAACTTTTATTAGATTCCTTACACAAACTCATATTTTCTCTAAAAGACGAGTATTTAGGAAGACTTGTTCACATTAAGATTACTATAATAAACTTCTAAAGAATCAACTAATCCACAAAAGAGAAAAATATACTTCCCATGTCTTTAGACATTAACCAAAACCAAACTAAAAAGGTTAGTACAAGATTAGATAATCCAGAAATGGATAACCATTTATAAAAAGGAAATCTATTCTTAATCTCCAAAATTTGTCCAACAAAACCCAAAGTTCAACGAGGACCATTCGATAAACAATTTGTCCATAAAATTATTCAAAGTAAACCAAACTAACATTGAAACCCAAATAGTTGATGGATTTAGTCACATAGTCTTCCAAGTTAAATCGTAACATTTATCTCCAAACAACATCAGTTGCTCTTAATGTCTCGTATTGAAAAGTAATTAACCTAATCACATATCCTCCATGATCGGTTAATAAATATCCATAGATAACCCAAAATCAACATACTCTTATTTCATAAAATCATCTAACTAAAAAAAACCAGTCAATCTAACCAGGGACTTCACGTAGTCCAGTGGTAGGCGATAAATACCAGCTGCACTTTGGTTGTTGGTTAGATTCCCGCAACTTTGTCCGATGCGACGGGTTGTCTCACGGTCTGTGTGTTGTCCTTTTTCCAAAACTATATAATTCTCAAAACATTTCCCAAAACGAGATAAAATTTTCAAAAATAAACATAACATATTTTAACCTCATGTTTATCCCATGCCTTTCATTTTCAATCATAACATATAGTAACCCATAATTACCTCAAATGTAAGGATCATATAATCCCAAATGGTAACCTTTATAATTATTACCTGAACTTCCACATCGATTGGTCATCTTGTACATGATGCATTATAGAACATACCAAGGTTCAAGTGGTTGATCATGACTCCTTGATAGTTGGTTTAGAACAACCACGAGTTTCCTCATTGAATACTCCATTTCATCCAGTCTCTTAATAAGAGAACCACCACAGTTTCCTTCAAACCAATTGTCACATTGATGCCTACTAGATCCAGCCATTTACTAAAACCAAAAAGGTCAGTGTGAGTATATCAACATAACCATCATGTACTAATGAGTAAGATAAAAACTAAGATATACTTACTCATTAACTTTATCTAAAAACAATGACACTTTCTAAAATCATAGCCAATATGGTAATGTCACATATTCTTAAAGAATACCATAACCTCTAAAGTTATCTAAACCGACCTCTGATACCAACTATAAGGCCCCGGCCTTAAACCTTACTTAATCTTGAGTTATTACAAGATTTCACATTGAGGATCTTTTCAGGTTTAGAGTTATAGATAATTAGATCATAAAACATGCATTACATTCCAGATTTAAACAAAGTGGTTACATAAAAGATAGTATTCATTTTTTTCCCATCAATGGAAACATATTTAAAAATAAAGCATGGATTCTTTCTTGAAACTTCCTTGACACTATCATCATATCATGTACCTTTCCCTTGACCTTTGAAAAACATTTCAAAAAAACCTTGGGAGGAGCATAAAAAGGTCAGTAAGGGATATAAAAATATGGAAAGGAAACATGAGTACATGTTTACATAAGAATGAAATCATACTTTACCCATATAACATAAGCACTTTAACATACCTCATAAAATCATGAATAAATCATAAAAATCATAAGACATAAAGGTAACTTGAGGAATTCATAACATTCTTACGTAGGGAGTAACCCTCTTGGTTACGTTTGGAATACCCACCACAGTATATTCCCTAAATATCTTCCGAGAAACCTTAACGTTTCACTCCTTCGCGTTACCCAATGCATTGGAGAGCTATATCGAGCCCACCCACCCTTAGTTTATCATGGAACCACCCGTCTTCATAATAATTCCCAAGAACCTCAACATAATCGTATCACATAAAACATGCATAAAGGAAACATAAAATTCCCAACATTCAATCACAAGATATCAATACAAAACATAGATATAAAAACATTATGAAAACCATTTTCAATACCAAAATAAAAGAATAGAAAAATATGGTATTTATTTTTCTATTAAAAAGGAGGTATGGCCTGTAGAGGAAGTCAAAACTCAAATAATGGTCACTACGGCGGAGAAGTCATTGTCGCCGCATATGTATGACAAAAACATTCCGTTTTGTCATTTAGTAAACGCTTCGTATAAAAAAGATTCCTTTTTAATAAACGTAAAATTCAAAGGGGTTTATACGCCATATAAAAGAAGGTTGTGTATAAAACAAAATATGCCTCAATGAAAGAAGATTGAGACGAAGTCCCATACAAAGACGGTATCCTTGGATTAAGGATAAATCAGTTACATAACTATGTGTGAAAAACGAATACACGAAATATAAGTGGGTATTAAGTGTAAAAAAATCAGAGGACATACACACATAATCATAGAACGACATATTAAAGGTGTACTTGTTTATCCCAAAGAATCGAAATTGGGTTAAGAAGTTCCCTTTCAAAAATTAGACAGCCTAACGGTGTCACTTCAAAATTCAGAAAAAGAGTTGATGAGAGATAAAAAGGGTATCTCATCACATGGACACAAAATATACATCAATAAGGATATTGAAGAAAATATCCCAAAATAATATTATTTGAATTAAAAGACATAACAAAATAAGTCTTTTAAAAAGAGGAGGGTGAAAGGTTCCCTTACCGACATGGGTATCTTTCGAAACATACGCCCCGTGAAAGAAGGAAAATACAACATTGATGTAAATACTCATAAATGAAATAATATTACACAATGAGTAAAATAATGGTCATTACATACAGCACTCAAAGAAAATTGTGGCAAATGTAGAATAAATCTCACAATAATAAAAGTGAGATGAAAAATCCCTTACGAAAACACGACAGCCTAATGGCGCAACTTAAAACTTCCAAAAATGGATTGATGAGATCAAATAGGGTATCTCATCACATTACAATAAAATGTACAGAAAGACAAATATAAATTAACATCCCCCATCATAACAAAGAGGAGCTTAAAATAAGTGACATAAAAGAGAGTACTTAAAGTGAAAGTGAGAGGTTAGATCTCTTGTGAAAATTCGGCAGCCTAACGGCACCACTCAAAACATCCAAAATGGATTGATGAGAGAGAATAGGGTCTCTCATCATATGAACATAAAACAATTAAAGTAATATTAATATAAAATAACATCCCAATAACAAGAAAGATTATCTTTAAAAGGAATGACATAAAAGAGTGTACTTAAAAAGAAAGAGAGGAGTAGGATCTGTTACCTCAAGTCCAACTTGTATTGTTCGTTTCTTTATATTCCTGAATAATAACCATTAGTCAATTAATAATTGCCTAAGTACCTCCCTTAGATATTATTATTCAGTTCATATAACATAATATAATTTTATAATAATTGTTTAATAATGTTAGTTCATATCAGACGTTTTTGCCGATGTTTGGTACATGAGTCAAAAATGAACTTGTTTGAAAAATGATTGCCCATGTAGTTATAAGTAAATAATTTCCAGAATAGTATTAATGATTAAAATATCATATATATCCAGTAAATATTCATTTTATACTATTCCTTATCATTTGTAGATAAAAAACAAAAAGCACCGTTCATGGAGACGGTAGGCCGTACGTACGCATGAACGCTACTTTCATTTTTTTGTTACATTAATGGAATTAAAACAAAATGAGAGAGAAATATATATGTTATAATTCCAGAATTATATCCATAATTAAGATGTATTATATTACATATATATCCATTATATATATGTACTTATAATATTACATAACATTTTGAGATAAGAAATGAAATTTACCATTCATGGAGACGGTAAGCCGTATGTACGCATGAACGCTACTTCCATTTCTATTTCATATTTAATGGAATTAAAACATAATGATACATAATATTATTTTAATTCTTGTATGTTATCATATATAATATCATTAAATATATCCTTTATACGTACCACATATGGTATTAACGAATCAAATCACTTTGAGGGGGCGGTAGTCCGTACTTCCTTAAATGAAGATATCACGTATACCCATAACGGAATCCATAAAGGTATTCCATAAATGAAAAATAAAAAAGCTTAAGGAAAAAATAAACATGTTATATATCATATATAAATATAGTTACATCTTAATGGCCACCTTTTAAGGTGTTAAAAGAGTTTTGAACAATCATCGTTTTGGGAGGCAGAGATTCGCCATCCACGGAAACAGTATGTTCATTAACCATTTGATGTAGGTGTGAGTAAGTGTAGCTCGAATTAATCTTATAAAAACATCCCAGTATATTTAAGATACTGGATTTGTTACAAAATAATTTAATAAAATGATTTTAGGGGGTTGGAGAAGCGAAATAAAACAAAAGAACACAAATGAAGACATTACCTTATAATCGGGTAACTCCCTTTGGTTTGAGCTCAAAGGCTTACTTGGGAAGACTTCAGCCCATAGTGAGGCTTCAAAGAGTTAGAGAGGGATGTGGAGAGAAAAAGTGGGCAGGTGTTGGCCGAGCCAAAGGCTTCGGAAGTGTGGGTAAGGAGGTAGAGGTGCGGGCCTTTTATAAGAGGAGAGGAAGGGCACTTTGGGAAAGGTACAAAATGTAACTTTATTTTCAAATGAGTTTCGGATTTTAATGGTCCCACATTGATGTGTTTCGAGTATAAGGTGATAAGGGTTCGAAATCCACCCATCCAATAGGTTTTGGACTTGTGTAGGTCTTATATTTTACATTAGAATTCCATTTTATTTAAATCCTTTATTAATGAGGTAATCGCTGCATCATCATGATGTCATATATAATTTAATAAATTTAATGTCTAAAAATTAAAAAAAAATATCATGATGTAGGAAATCTTTTTAGATTTCTAATGAATATTTATAGTTCAAAATATCATTTATGTAGACAAAATTAAAAATATTTTACTTAGGTGATACATTCTTTGTTACATTTAACATTCTTTAAAAATAAAAAGATAAAAAGTCACTTTCTCACAAAAGTGATTCCATGGGGCCCCGAAGTTTGGCACAAGGCATCCCATGGTCAGCCATGAGACAACCAGTAGCCTTAGAACACATTTTGTGGTCATTTTTTATTATTATGATATTATCTTATTTTCTTTAACTACCCGATTACTCATTAATCAAGATAATTAAAGATAATTACCGTCGTTACTATTCATAATGTCCAAAAACAAAAGAGTCTTAAATAAATAATTTGGAACTTATGATTAAAAATATGTAATTCATTTTACCAAATTCCAAACACATAAATTGCAATAATTAATTTAAAAAACTTCCCGTTGTCAAAACAAATAGCAGGTTTTTTTGAAACAATATTTATGAAAAGTTGGGTACTTGTTTATGCCTAATTCCAAAGTAAAATTAACCCCAATGACCATAATTGAAATAAATGGTAAAAATATATTCTAATTAAACATTAAAACAAATTAAAAATAAAATATAACCATATAATTAAATTATATGAAAAAACAGTTTTGATGTAAAATACAGTATTTTTCACTATTCATTGAAAAATGAACATTGTCAGAAAAATACCAAAAATTAACCCAAGGTAAATATCAATGTCCCAATCATAAATAATATGTTTATTTTAAAAAATAGATCTTTTAAAATTGTCAAAAAGTGGATTAAAAAAATGGGTTTCCATCAAAAGGTAGTAAAACAATCTTTTAAAAATACTAGTGTATTCAATGCTTAAGATTGGATTCATTTGTATTTTAAGCCTCTAAAATTTATTGGATAACAGTAAAAAAAATTAACAAAAATATTTAATCATAATTTAGTTATTTATATTCATTCCTGTCAACACAACGACTATGTGTTAACTACCATTTAAAATAATATTATTTTATTATTAGAGTGCAACGTATGATTTCAAAGGAACTCATTGTTGCATATTGGGTAAGCCATCGAGCATAGCATTCCCTTTAAAGTAATATTAATATTTTATTCACAAATATGGATAAATATAAAGATGTCATATTCTTTATTTACCTGGGGTGTTACACTCTTACATTCATGATTGTGATACAACCCCTGTACCAACTTATCTTCAAGCACAGGCTACAACCCATGTACCTTATTCTTTTTTGGGGATTCTCTACAACTTGTGTACCCTTTGAGATCATATACCATTTAGCATAACCAAATTAATTTGAAGGATATATAGGTATCACTCATCTCATAATATAATCATGCAAACACGATCCACAAGATAAAAAACATGCATCATACCATGACCCATAAAAAGATATGGGTTTCATAAACATAATATCATAACCCATGAAATGAAATGGGTATCATAATCAATTAATAATATAGTTACCTATGGAACATGCATTGGTTTCATAATTATACATTTAATGAGTAACATATGAAAGGAAGCATGTTTTATAAAAATATAACTTGTCGAAGAAAAATAAGTGTCATAAACATCATTATAACAAAACATTAAACATTAATGAATGAATATAAATGTCATTCATTGATAATATCAACAGTTAGGAATAAACTAGAAATAATATCTTATGTTAGAAGCAAAATTATTTTGAAATATCACATGTCAAATTTCTTAAGGAAAATATCAAATTTTTAATAATTTATAAAATAAAACAATTTCAAAATACTTTTCTTATAATGAATTATTTATAATTTCATTCAAAAAATGCCTTGAGGAAAATATATTTTATTCTGTATAAATAAAAAAATATAAATATTTTTCCTTGAAAAAATATTTTTAAACATTCAATAAGATAATGATTTTTTAAAAAAAATCCTTTTCTTGAAAACATATAAAAGATGTATGAAATAATTTTGAAAATTTATTTACTAACAAACTAATAAAGAAATATCAAAATCAATTTAAAAATTTTTTTCTTAAAAAAAAATTAAAATGAATAAATAAATCTTGAAATAATTTTAATAATTTTAATTAAAAATATCATTTTAAAACATAAGAAGGATTCATTGAAAATCATTTAAAATTGTTTTTCACAATTTTTTTTGAAATACCTTTATCAATAAAAACCACTTTAAATTCCAAAAAATTAATAATATTATGAAATCATTTTCTGTAAAAATATCCTTGTAAATTAATTAAGTAATATTCACTCAAATTATAATCATGATGGTGGGTAAGTCAGTACTAGCTGAACATTCCTATTCCATGTTAAAAGTTTAGAAAGATGCCTAGATCAGAGAACAAAAAGATGATTAATTTTTAAAATATATTTAAAAAATATAATAAATGGGAAATAATATCCATTAAAAACATAATATAATAGTGAAAAATTTATCCAAAAAAATTTATAAAATACAATTTAAAAAAAAAAGATATTTCCAACTGAAATGAGTAATAAATTCATATTTTTATAAAACTAATATTAATTATTTTAAGAACCAAATTGTCAAAAAATGGTACTAATACATTATGATATCAAGGATAACAAGTTTATATTAAATTTTTATGAGTGTCCTTGAGAGAGGGAGTATAATATGTCATCAATGGAATCATAATCATAAAAAATACTATTAATTATGAGATTATATCAATAAACTGTTAGCACTTTGGTAACATTGAATAATAATATGCATGAAAGAATAAAACTGAATGAAACTTGAAATATCAGGACACAAACAATATTAATGATATAACATATCAATGATATGTATATACAACCCCAAAAAAACTATATATGCATAAAATGGGTTTTATCTCAAGAGGGAAAATTGAGAATAAATTAATTTATCGATTTTTTAACTTTTGAACCCTAAAACGCTTGAAGTAAATATCAAAAAATGGATATATAAATAACCATAACTATATCTATTGTAATAATATAATATTTTCATTGGAAGTATATATACAACATATAAGGAATTGGTGGTGTACATGGATTGTGTCTCAATGAAATATATGTGAGATGAGAAAACCATTACTACTTGAGTAATATAATAATAGTGATCCTAATGATATAATAACAGTAGTTAAATATTTTAATATAATAAATAAAAGATATTAATGACATAAAATTTCCTTTGGATGTATATAGGCCATACAAAATAAGTGTGTGGTGGATATGGCATGTATCTCATAGAAAGAAAAAGTGAGTTGAAATTACCTTACCATAAGTCTTGAATTTATTTGTGTACACTTGAAACTACAATATAATAAATATAATTTTATTATAAATATAAAAAATAAAAATATTATTTTATGTAATACCATTTATGATTTATCATGACTTTATATTAACCATTTATTAACAAATCCATGTTAATGTAAGGATTCAGGTAATATATGCTTTATTTTTTGTATATGTTTTGAATTGTTATTCATGATAATCATAGATAGATCATGGTTTAATTATATAGAGAATATAAAAAATGATATAAATATCATAATTATTCAAAATATATTTAATTATACTTATAAATAAAATATAATTATCATATTGAATAAACTATTCATGTAGACAGTTGATCATACATACGCCTGAACGTTGTTTCCGTTTTATTCCCATACTTAAAGAATGTAAATTAAATATTCTTCTATTTATAATATATTTAAAAAAATTAAACAATATATATCATATTATTTCACTATACACATAAATAAACCATTTAATGAACAGTGTGAATGAATCACATCACATTGAAGAGGCCGTAGCAAACACTTCCTCAAAAGAAATTATCATATTTACAAAAACTGAAATCATGAAGGTATGTGTTATATAATAATAAAATAATAATAAATATGTCATACATATCATTTATATCATATAAAAATAGATTTTACATCATAATTCCCAACTATGAGAGGTGAAAAAAAAACAATAAACATCATCATCTAGTGAGCTGGTAGTTCTCTGTACACAAGAACTATAAGTACATTACCCATTAGATGGTAGTGTGTACAAGTGTAGGTCGAAAAAATAGAATAAAAACATCTCATTATATATATATATATGATATTGATTTTAATATATAAAAATTTATTATGAAAAGTTCACGTGTGTAGAATAAAAATAAAACAATGGAGCATGAGGAAGGATACCACATCTTCTTTGGGTAAGACCTATCCGTTTGCACCAAAGTGAATCCTTGGGTGAATTCATGCCCAATGGGATGATTAATGGATTACGGTATGTATTTCGGGAGATTTTTTTTCATATTTTTGGGGATATAATGGGTTTGAGTGGTGTGTATATATCATAGGGGTGAGTGACTTTTTAATGTGGAGGAGGAGTTCCATTCTTTTAAATTTGGAATGGTGAGTGACTTTTTTGTTTCTAATTTTACATTTAATTGATCCCAATAACATAATTGGATTAACAAATGTATTATTGAAATAAATAGGTTTCATAACCAATTATAAATACAATTTTTACTTCTAAATAAATTATATTAATAAATTTTTTTTTATTTAAATTTATTATTTTTCACTATTCATCAAAAAATAAAACTTCACCAAAAATTAAACAAATCAACCTAAAAATATTTTAAGGTTTTTATATCAAAAATTAAATTAATGTTGATTTATAAAATTCATATATGATTAAAAAAATTATTTAATATAGTATCACCATTAAAATGACGTAATAGAGTTTTTTAAAGATCTGTATTTTTATGAGCAATATTGTTGTTGTTCTTATGTTATTCCTGCAAAATATATTTGATGAATGTCAAAAAATGTTTGAATGTATAAAATATAAATTTAATTAATATCATTCAATAATATTAATTAATTTAATTACTTAGGAAAGTATTACTTTATGAGAATAAAAGTACTTTTTACGAAAACCCCACCTTTATAGTCCATTGGATCTAATTTTAATTTATAATTAATTTCAAACCAATGAATTCATAAAATTATTTTAATAAGACTATTAATAATTTTTTTATCAACTAATTTAATGGATAGTTTTATCTTATTTTGTTATATAATAATGTTTCCAATATTAAATTATTGTTCAGTAAAACATTGTCTAGCATGTTACGAACGAAATTGAGGAATACATGTCTAGATTATAAGGTAATATAAACATTGTAATTTGTAGGGAAAGATAGATTATATTTTTTTTTTGTGTATGATTAACAAGGTGTTTCATATAATGAAATCCAAAAATATTTCATTAATATAAGAAAAATATTTTCAATGTTACAT
Source organism: Viscum album (assembly GCA_963277665.1). Lineage (NCBI taxonomy): Eukaryota > Viridiplantae > Streptophyta > Magnoliopsida > Santalales > Viscaceae > Viscum > Viscum album. The sequence continues at coordinate 1,722,316,274 of OY728141.1, forward strand.
GAAATAAGAAATATCAAAAAGATTAAATTAATCTAAAAAGATATTTCCCAAAATCATAGGGTTTTACATTATACCACCAAATCAAATGAACTTCACCATTAAAATTAATGTGGATATTAAATGGTTCACCACATGAAAGTTAATTTTATAGAACACACCCCATAAAAATTGATACTAAAACTTATTCTAAAAGGGAAAGATATAAACATCACTATTAACAAAAGTAGAATATATTGAGGTTTCCACATAGGAGAACATAGGTGAGATATAATAACAAGTACACGGAGGAGAAATCTACAAGAAAGTATCTGATTGAGAGTAATAGAGATAAAATTCAGGAGAAATTTAACAATTAGAAAGCCATAAACGATTCATCATATAAGTGAACATTTCATTCATTGTAAATGAAGGTACTAGGATATCAATCTTGGTTTCATGATCATTTTTTATAAAGAAATAAAATTTTCTGGAGAGGATATACATACATAATTATTTTTAGTCACACCCTTTATTATGTCTTTATCATTTTCTAGCTCACCTCGTTCTCCAATAATGAAGGTTAATTTTTCATTCCTATATCACTAATAAATTATGTGATCTGTGATAGGACATCAAGTCTATAAATAGTTACCCTGAACAAAATATAGTGAGAATATGTTATCAAATATGAATAATCCCTCATGTGGAGAGATAATTGTTTAAACTGACAAAATTATTCTGAATTTTAATATAAAATTTCCATAAATGCTTAACCTTATAACCCTTATGAATGTTAAAAATCCTAAACATTATACAGATGGTCACCGTATCAGCTTAACATTTATCACCCATATATCATAATGTAAATATTGGTTGTCACATTCTTAACATGTGAATAAACTCATTCTATATTATCTTGAAACATGTTAATAACCTGAAATTCCATAAATCTGTATTGAAAACATTCATCCTTCCTTATTTCAAGGATTACTGGATATAATCCTTAAATCCAAGAAGTCGTAATCATTAGCTGTAATAACATAGGATGCTTTTTCAATAAATTTTTTATAACCACTGATGACATAAATACTATCCAATTTACATTACCCATACCATCATCTCTTTATCCATATAAAATATTATTTCCTCATATTTAGACATATGGTGAGGGTAAATCTACATAAATTTAACCCTTACATTAAAACATTTTCTAGACCACAAATATCATTTAAAAAATTATTGATAATACTTAAGGGACAATGTCTACAAACTATCCTTGTATAATTCATGATTCATATAACATAATCTTTTAACTCCAAAACATATACACTTTAATTATCAATCTTTATTCTTAAACCATTACTCGAGATTTATCAAATCATTCCATAATACCTATTTCATAGAATATGAATATAAATCATTTTATAAGTTTCATTAACCTCATTAAAATATCGATTTCTATTTTTAATGTAAACAGTTATTGAAGAACATCACATACCTTTAACATATCATTTATAGTCTCTTTATCTTCTATATTTTAACAAATATTCATGGCACATTTTTATTCTCATCATGAGAATTCCAATTAGGAAATTTATTTCTATATGTCTCATACATTCCGCATATAAAAAATTAAATTTTAACCCAGTTTCTTCTTGTTACCACTATTGACTATGACCACAAATCATAGTGTGAGAAACATTATCATACCATAAAACATTAAAATCATGAAATATCACACATTGGATTTCTAGATCACAACACATGATTCTGTAATCCATGATACATTAAATTTCTCCTAGGTTATCTATGGTCATATTTTATTTAAATAATCAATGATGGTTCCTAAAGAGTTTTTTAATTCCCAATTCATATCCCCCAGGAGTGTCAAATTAGGTGCGCAGTAAGGTATATTATCTTGTGTTGGGTTACGGTCAAGTAAGGCCCAATACACATTCCCAGAGTTTTTCCTCCAATGAAAATCTATTCCAAAACCAGATCCACTTGAATTATGTATAAATGTATGAATTTCTCTATAACCACTTCTTCTATCCTTTACCAAAATTAGAATACATTTTCCTATACATTTTTTATCCATTGAATAATAATTAACGACATCTCTATACATATCCTTAATACCATACATAGGGATATCACTAATATTTGTTCATCATATCAACCAAAGGGTGAATAAAAAATTATATGGATAAAAACTATAGAAACCCATGATTATCATACATGGATATTACATCAATTTAGAAGAATATTCGGTATATTAAAATGGTAGATTCCCTAGTACCATAATAGTTTTGGTTCTTTTGAAACATGAAAGACATTATTCTAGATTGTTGAAAGACCTTCAACATCTCCCATAAAAATATCATCCTTTAGTAATCATACTTAAAACCATTATTTATAACACGGGGAAGATAAAGAAGAGAAATTCATGAGCTCTAATTCTTAGTAAGGGTAAATAAAAAAATTATGTAATCATTACATGAACATAAGGGCACAATAACATGGGAATAAAATTTCAAGATCAATCCAACATATCAAAGATCAAAAACCTGATACATGGCATAAATATTGGATTTTCAAAATAAATGAATAATAGGATAATAATGAACATGGACCATGTGTGAATATCATAATCATATAGCATATAATTTATCAAAAACACATATACATATAAAATATTATGTCAATTCTATTGACCATGAACATCATGAAATGTTACGATTGTGATGATCACCCATGCAACTTTATCACTCTTGTGAAAAGAACTAATGTATAATCTTTTTTTATGGATTGGGCTATAAACTGTGTACCTTATTACTTTAAAGCTTGTGATATAACCTATGTACCTTCTTATTTTCAGGCTTTGGCTACAACCCATGTAGCTTCGATTTTTTGGACTTGGATAATAACTTGTGAACAGTCTGTGTTCATATAAAATTTATCATTATCCAATGGATTGTAGGGAGATATTGGTCCCACCAATCATATAATAAAATCAAGTATACATGTTCCATTATATAATAAAACATGCATCACATCCTAACACATAAAAATAGATTGGTTTCGTAAACATTATATCATAACCCATGAATAGAAATAGGAATTTTAATAATTTCATCATATCATTTCCTATAGAAAAATGGTATTTATCATAATAATTCCATCAAATCATAACTCATTAAAATATGTGGGTTTCAATATCATATACCCCATGGATTAAAAACAAGTGTTATTAAAATATTACATTAAAACAAAAGCCATTCAATAAATAATATGAATGGTTTTCTTGGATCATATCCATAATAAAGAATGAACTATATAAAATTTTTTCATCATAGATGGAGAATGATTTTGAAATATCACATAAAACATTTCATAAGGAAAATATAATTACTTTGAAAATACCCTTTATTAATCCATTTCAAAATCTATTTCATATAAATGAGTCCTTACATGTTCATTTATCTTTTTACCAAATCCACTTTTATGATTTTTAAAACATAAAAAGTTTTGAAAATCATTTTCATTTAAAATAACCTTTATAAACCATAAATAAGCTTCAAAATATTTTGGAAACATTTGTACTTGAAATTTTGTAAAATAATTTTGATATATTTCCAAAAACCTCTTTCCATGTAAGTATAAAAAATCATGAAAACATTTAGAACTTTTTTTCCATTGTAAATTATTTTAAAACATATAAAGAATCCATGAAATCCTATAAATTCTTTTCATTTAATGTAACATTTTGAAAACATATAATATAATATTTTGAAATCTATTATATCAATTTATGATCATAAAACATTTCTTGAAATCCTTTTACTTCAAAAACAAATTTAAAATAAAATAATCCGGTAATATTTGGGGAAAATATTATTTAAAAATAATTCTCTATGTTTATAATTCATGCTTCATAGAAATGTTGGTAATGACAACATGGAATTTCGCATATGCTAAACATTTCATTTACACTAATTATGATTAGAAACTACCTTTAATTTACAAATTAAAGAATATTTATTTTTTAAACAAATTTTAAAATGTTAATAACTGTTTAAAATTTTATTCTAAAAAAATATGATAATTTTAAGACATTTTGGAAACCACTTCTTGAAATCATGGTTTATGAAGAACATATATTTAAAAACAAAAGGAGGAAAAAATTCTGATTTTCATAAAAACATACTCATAATTATATTTTGTGAAAAATTGTGGGAAAATATTTACTAATTCATTTTTATATCATAGATAACCAATGTAGAATAAAATTCATGAGTGTTATTGAGAGATTGATCATTATATTTCACCAATGGAAACATAATCATAAACAATCATAACGATGATGAGATTGTAACAATAAATTATTACAACATTGGTACCTATGAATCATAATACACATGAAAGAATAAAATTGCATGAAGATTAAAATATCATTAAAATAAGGATATTCATGATATAATTTTTTAGTGGGATGTATATACACACCATATAAAAATCTAGGTGAATAACATGGCGTGTATCTCAAAGAAGGAAAATTGGGAGAAAATTACATTACCAATTCGATGAATTTTAAACCACAGACCCCATGAATGAATGATCAGAAAATGGATATGTCAATACAAATAAAATTATGTATATTAATACTATATTATGTTCATGGGATGTAAATACAAAACATATAATAAATTGGTGGTGAACATGGCTTATGTATCAGAGAAAATAAAAGTGATATGAGAAAACACATACTACATGATTAAAATTTGAATCAGGATCCCTATGATAAAATATCATTAATTAAATATTTTAATATCATTAATCAATGTATATTAATGATTTAAAATTTAATAAGTAAGTATATATACTTTAGAAAATAAGATAGTGGTGAATATAGAATGTGTCTCATCGAAACAAAAAGTGAGATGAAATTCTCATACCTCAAGTCTCGACATTCATAATTCACATTTGAAACTAATTTTTAATGAATATAATATTATTATAAATTGACCAAATAACCATATTTTACATATAATACAATATATGATATTTATGACATTATATTTCCTGTTAATCAATAAATCAATGTAAATGTTATGTTTCAGGTAATATACGCCTTATTTTCTGTTTATGTTTTGATTTATTATTCGTGATCCACTTACATATATCATGATTTTAATATTTAAAGAACGTAAAAAATGATATTAATGTAATATAAATTTATTATTTGTGTATTTATAACAAACTATAAAATATATAAATATGAAATTGAACACACATCTCATGGAGACAGTAGGCCGTACGTACGCATTAACATTATTCCTATTTTAGTTTGATATTGTGTAAAATATAGTATATTTTGTTTATATATATAATATCATTAAATTATCATTAATATTTCTTATATATCATATAATTTTACTAAAACCCTCATTAATTTATTCCATTTACACTGTAAAAGAATCACATCACTTTGAGGAGGTGGTAGTCGAAACTTCCGAAAAGAAATTAACTTATTTAGAGAAAATGGTAATCATGAAGGTATGTTTATTTAGTAATGATTTAAGAATAATGATATAATATATATATATCATATATAATATAACAATTTATTTTCTATCATAACTCAAAACCATGAGAGGTGGTAATGGAAAAATAAAAAAACACCATCTTGTGAGTATGTAGTTTTCCGTACACATGAATCGTAAGTTCATTACCTATTAGATAGACATTTTGTAAGTATTGGTATAACCCATAGTATAAAAACAAATCAGTATATTTAGGATGCTGAATTTATTATATAATCATGGAATAAGAATAGTTTATTGGGTATAGAATGAAAATAAAATAATGAATCATGTGGATGGATCTTACCTCTTAAATGAGAAACTCTTTATGATTTGCACAAAAGAGATTCCCTTGTAAGATTTAATAAAAATGGATAAATCTAGGATGATGGTTTTGATTTTGGAAACTTATTTGAGTAGATTTCGGCTAATCCAATGGCCTTGAGACATATAATGTATTATACATAAAACTATACTTAATCATTAATATTATCAAGAACATATATTATTACACATTGATTATCTTTTCTGGATTATAGTTTTAGGTAATTATAAAATAAATGGTTCATAATATCTCATAATCAAACAAGTGGGTACTATTAAGACAATATTCATTTTATAAAATAAAATACATTTCAAATAATGTATAATTTTTTTGAAAAATCTTATGGAAATTTAAACATTCCTCCTTATTTATCATAGGAATCCTTATAACCTGTGAAAAACATTAAAAAACAAGGGATGAGCATAAAAATATTATTAAGGGATATAAGTAAATAAATCATTAGTCATGTGATAACATAAAAACCAATAAAACACATTTCATAAAAACTCAATAACATGGATGGAATCATAATGTAGGTTCTATGGTACATATTTACCATATTACTCTTTTATTAACCCTTACACATGGAATTAACATTTGGTAATGTTCCATCTCTAGAGTACCCAATGCTTTAGAAAGCTATAATGGGGATCATCTGTCATATCTTATGTTATAATGGGCTCAATCCAACAAATCATGAGTTATAATGGGATCAACCCAACATAAATAATGTCCATGGAACATTTCATGAATAAACCACTTTAAAAATCAAGTACACCCTTGATCAAAATACATTCACATTTCAAAGTACATTTTTTTCATAATAATCACTCTTAGAACATAAACACTACACACATAAAATAATTAAAACCTATTATGCAAAAATAACATTAAAAAATATAACGGAGACACTATATTGTTAAAACCGCATGAGATTATAAGATAACACTAATGAAATAAAAAATGTAACAATCCCTTTGGATATCATAAAGGAGACTTCTAAAAAATTAAAAGTAAAGTCCTCAACATGTACCTGAACACTAAAGGGGGAATTTATTAAATGAAGGGAATATGTATATTTACTATAAATAAACATAATGAAACAAAATAAAATGAAATTATATTTCAAAATTCCTCTAATTACGATAAAACCATTGATGATGAAGGTTAACCCATGGATTGGAAATTGGGATTAGAATTCACTTATGAAATGGTAGAGGTTGTACATGAGAGGGATAAATGGGATAGAAATAGGGTATCTCATCATTAATATATCCTAATGGAATTATGGGGAAGGGTAGAAAAAATGAACCATCATTCAGAATTAAAAATTAAAGAGTATAACATTGTGGTGATTCTTGAATAAAAGTGAGAAAGAAAGGATCCCTTACCTCGAGTTCAACTTCCCTAAACATGTTTAAACCTCCTTTATAAATGTTAAAATTGTTTTATTAATATTTTAACGAAAAATATTTATTTTTTTAACACCCTTAATTATCATATTATGACATCATTCCACCCATTCATTAATAATATTTTGTTAATTACATTGTTTTTGGGTGCGTTCTTCCCATGGTTTCTGTGATTGGTTCATGATGTATATTCATATCGATTGAAAGTGAAACAATAGAATTATAAAGGAATGGTATTTAAATAATTTCAAAACCATAAATTATACCATTTATCATTTCTAATTCTTACATGAGGATGATTAATAAGATAAAATATTATTGGTTTTTGTTAAGCTCATTCTGGAGATTCTTCGATAATAAAGAACTCATTTGGTTTTATAAATCAATAAAATGAGTAAAAAATGATTCCAAAAAATTATTAAGATATAATAAATAGAATATAATTTGGATCAACCTTAAAAATGGTTGCATGACTAGTCATTAAGGAATTATAAGATATTGAAATCACATTGTCCATGACGTCGGTACATCGACACATCACAGAAGTTGTTTTAATTTGTAGAATAAGTGTTAGAGGAGAAGAAGTATAATGGTGAATATTCCATAAAAGTGAATAAATAAAGAGTATGTAAAATACAGGATCATTTGGGCCTCTTTGATATGATGACATGAGGAAATAAGAAGAATAGAAAAAAATGAAAAGAAAATAAAGAAAACAAAAGAGGTTGTTTATCTCTTGATCTCTTCTCCTTGATATCCTTCTTAAGGAATTTGGTATTGGACTTTTGGTGAGACCAATAGATCATGGACGTAGGGAAGGGTATTGAGAGGATTATTGTGAATAACATAGTTATGGATCAAGGACCGAGAGGTGTGGGAGGAAGAGGGGGTAAATTGGTAATATTTATACTGGAGGAGATGATGAGCTTTCCCACATTTGAATCATTAGATTTATATTATATCTAAAGACTATGAATGGTGTTTATTCATGTAAAGAATATTAAATAGGTCATATAAGTTCAAAAAAATTGTTTATACATCATCCTTGATGTATGAAAACAATGTATTTAACTGATAATTTAAAAATACAGTATTTTGACGTATATCACTATTCATCAAAAATTAATGTATTTTTTAAAAATCACCAAAATTATCCCAAACAATTTATCGATGTATAGAATCCAAAACTGAAATCCATTTATTCAAAATAATTTTATAAATATGTTTAATTTAATTTTTATATAATATATTATGTTACTCCAAAAATAACAAATTTAAAACATATATTTACTTATTCTATGATATGGTCATATCATAACATCTATTAAATCTTATATATATATATTCTATAATAGGTGATGTTACTATTCATAATGGTATGTTACTATACATAAGGGTAACATTACTATTCATAATTGTATGTTATTATACAATAAAATTATGTGATTATTATCCGTCAATAAATAACATACTGATCAAAACTGTGTATGTCTGTTTTTTGAAATTCCAAACGTAAAAGTAGAAAACGTATGTTTAAAAGATAATTATAACTATCTACTTAAAAAAATATTTCATGAATTTCATTTATCTTAAAACCATGTGGTGTTACATTGTCCCCACTTTCTATAAATTGCATGTATGTAATTTTATTTACCTATTAAACAAGTGAGTGTACCATCCCCTTAGAGCATTTTTAGAATCCCCTGTCGCTTCTTCAACCATGTGGTTTCTCCATTAAAACTTTACCTAGTGTATGACCATATTTCTCCATAACTATTCTCTATTATCAATAATTTTAATTAGTTTCTCTTCATAAATAATTTTCTCTTCCATTTGAACTATCTTAGGTATCAAAACATCAAATGAATCTAGGTCATTAATTCTGAATATCAAAAAATGAAAAACATTGTGTTCCTAAGATAGACTTGGAGGAAAAGTCGTACAATATGTGACTGGTCCAACATTCCCCAGAATATCATATGGTATAATGAATCATTGACTCATCTTAATTTTCTTACCAAAACATATAACATTTTTTCATGGTGATATTCAATGAAAATCACAATCACCTACCTCAAAAAAATTATTTTCCTCTTGTTGTCTGCATAACATTTATGCCTACTCAAATTTTTTCAAAATTGTTGCTCGATCATTTGTCACATTATCATCCACTTCTTCTACTACCATCAACTTCAATTCCCCAACTTAATCCCAAAAATGTGGTGATCTACACCAATTCCTATACAATTCCTCTAAAGGTTCCATTTTTATACCAGAATGAAAACATTTATTATAAGGAAACTCAAATGATGAATTATAAGGAACCCAACAACCCTGTTATTCCATTGAAAAATCTTGGAGAATATCCTCTAATGTCTGAATCGTTCATTCTGACTTCCCATATGATTGAGGATGAAACTATGTACTGAAAATTAATTCTGGGCCCAACCACATCTATAAGCCCTTCAAAAAGTTAAAAGTGAACTTGGGATACCAGTCAAATACAATGTAAAGAGGCACTCCATGTAACCTGAAAATCTCTTTGAGGTATAGTTGAGAAATCTGATCCAAATACAATGTATCTCGAATTGAAAGAAAATGTGACTATTTAGTCGTTTAATAAAAAATAACACAAATTGCATTATTACCTCAAGTTGTATTTAGTAGTCCCACAACGATGTCCTTATATTTATTTTCCCATTTCCACTATAGAACTAGAAAAAGCCGAAGCATCCCCTTTAGTAACTACTGCTCTACTTTTACCTTTTGACATGTCAATAATTTCATGGTAAAATTAGAAATATCCCTTTTCATTCTATCCCACCAGTAATACACTCAAAGGTCTCCATAGATTTTAGTACATCCAAGATGAACTAAAAATATAGGAATATAAGCTTCATACAATGATTCTTTCTTCAAATGGGAATCACAAGGCACACAGAACCTCTTTTCAATACTTAAAACTCAATCATTTCCAAGGTTAAATTCTGACTACTTAAGCATATTAACCATTTCTACCTTTCTATGTATATTCCCATATTTCTTATCTGATTTCTTAATTCTATCTGACAAAGATGAGTACACTGAAACCTAAAAAAATATGTTCTTCTTACACCAACATCATTCTTATGCTTCATTGAAACAAAATAAAGCATCTTCTTCAGTTCCTAATAACAAACATCACATTATATTGTCCAAATAATGTTAACACTTTTTTGTGTTAACCTAGTTTGTAGGCTAGATAACCATAATTGTTTTTAACAAAATGTCGATAACAACATACTAATACAAAAAAACTACAAATCTATGAATTTGTTTTTGGCCTTGTCAATTAATCAACCACTTTTGTTTTAGCATGGTAAACTGTTATTCCATCCTTATTTACAATGTTCCCATGAAAATAAATTTCTTTCAACAAAAAATCACACATACTAAATTATCCCTATAGTTTATTTCCCTTTAATTTTTGAAAAACAACCCTTAGATGTTTTTCAAGATCCTCTTTACTTATATAATATACCAAAATGTCATCAATAAACACAACCACAAACTTTTCCACAAACTCATGAAATATTCTATTCATAAGATCCATGAATATAGTTGGTCCATTAGTTAAACCAAAAGGCATAACTAAAATATCATAATGACCATATCTAGTACATAACATAGTCATTGGGTTGTCTTGATTCTTTATGTTCAACTGCTCGTACCCCAACCCTTGGAAAAAATTCAAAGAATAATTTGTTCTCTAGAGATGATAAAAAATCATCTATATGAGAAAAAAAATTCTTATTTTAAATAGTATTTTTATTCAAGTCTCTATAATTAATGTAATGTCTCACTGAACAATATTTGATTAAAAAAAGGCAGTAGAACCCCATGGAGAGTTTCTAGGTCAGATGAATCCTTTATCTTATCATTCATGTAACATCTTCTCAAATTCCAAAAGTTTCATTTGTGTCATACGATAAGGGTGTTTATAAATTTTCATATCATTAAGAAGTAATTGAATAGTAAACTCAACATCTCGATCAGGAATAAAACTATGAAATTAATCATAAAAAACATCTAGGTATTAATTTACCACTGGTATATCATAAATCTGGATAGTTCCCTTATCTTTAAAAATATGAGCATGATAACCTTATATTATATTTTATTTATTAGTTTTTTAGCTTCCTAATATGTTATTAATGGTATGGGTTTATTCTAATAATGAAATTAAAACTATTTCTAAATAAAAACTTTTGGTTATTTTCAATCTATCTTAGAATGATAAAAATAAATCCAGTCCACATCCAGAATAACAACAAACTCTACTAGTAGGAAAATAAAAAGGTTGGGTGGTAAACTCATTCCATATACACATATATGTATATTCACATAATTTTTTTCCATAATATTTACTCTACGTATTTTTACCATGAGTTGTGGTTCAATTTCCTGAAGTGGAATTCCCAATATTGATTGAAAATTTCTCCGAAATGAAGGAATGTGTAGATCCCAAATCGAACAACACATATTTGAAATCTGGAAAAACAAGAAATGTACCTGATACCACCTCATTTGATAGAACAACAACTATGGAAGTGGTTGCAAAGGATTTTTCCACACCCTTCTTCTTACAATATTGTTTATTTCTTACATGAGTGACCAGCTTCGGAAAAACATTTTCAAAATTACCCAATTCCTTCAAATTGAATCATCTCACTCGCAACATCACATTAGTATCCAGATCATTTTCCTTGAACTCAAAAGACATGTTTTCAAATATTCCACATTAGTAACATTTCCAAGAATCTACAATACATTCACTAGGATGATTTTACCACACATTTCTCAAGAAGGGAAATTGATTTTATTACATCAAGATTTCTTTATCGAATTCTTCCCCAATTCCTTCCAACCTGACTGCTTCGTATTATTTTTATCATGAGGAAGATATGTGTTAGAAAAATCTATCTCAACTTTTTCATCACAAAAAACTAGTTTCTCATTGCTTTTATACTCATGTGAATCTAAATATCTTCTTAAAAATGGTTTCAAACCAGAGTAATATTTATTTATTTTACTATCAAAATCCTGAGTAAAATATGGTACGTATCTGGAAGGTCATGTAAAATTTTCTTTATATTAAACCATAGAATCATCATCTTTATACTTTAGTTCCACCAATTGTTTATCCCTTCTGAGTCTAACAGATTTAGAAAAATATTTTTCTATAAAAAGACAAGTACAATCATCCCATTCTAAACTGTCAAGATCATCTTTTTTTCTCATATTCATAACCAGAGGGAAATTTTGATTAGTTTCACCTTTAAAATGTTAAAAGGATAGTATTACATTTTTATTTTCCAAACATTCCATTACATCAAAACATTTCCAATGAATTGAGCCACCCTACGACTATCACTAGATATGTGGTTTCACTGAAAGATGGAGGGTGTTTCCTGATAAAATGTAGCACAAAAGACATGTTTCATTATGGTAGATCATGTTCCTCATAATAATGGATACCAACACAATTTATCTTCTGATTATATTGTGGTACTACTTCACAAACGTCATGGTTCCAATTCCCACAATTCTAGGATGCAAATTCGGATGGACAGTAGCCTCTTGGTGCCTTCCTACTTCAGCATCCATGTTTCCTCTATGGAAATCCATTCTAAACAGACGTATTTTAGATTAATAAACAATAAAATCGTAAAATTCTATAACATATAAAATTAACCATAGAGTAAAAAATCATTTATTTTAATGTTTTAACATCATCCTAACCCCTAATGTTATCTAAACCATCCTCGATACCTACTATAAGGACCTAACCCTAAAACATTATCTAATCGTGAATATTAGTCATGAAAATAAATCATTACACATTGAGGATCTTTTCAGGTTTATAGTATTAGGTAGTTAGGGTATAAGACATACATAACATCTCATAATCATACATGTGGGTACTATTAAAACATTATCCACTTTTTCAAAATATATAACATTTCAAATAAAACTTAATCTATTTTTAAAAAACTTCATGACATTTATATTGTCTTCTTTATTTATCTTTAAAATCCCTATAACCTATGAAAAACATTTAAAAACATGGTATGATCACAAAAAGGTTAGTAAGGGATATAAGGAAAGGAATCATTAGTCACGTGATAACATAAAAACCATAAAAACCCATTTCATAAAAACTCGTTATCTTTCATGGAAACATCATATAGTTTCCTTGGGACATATTTACCATATCACTGTTACCTTCCCCCTTACACATGGAATAACCTTTTTGTCTACTTCCTTCTCCACAGTACCCAATGCATTTGAGGGCTATAATAGGGCTCACGCAGCATATATTGATCAATAATGGGCTCAAACCAACATATCATGATCTATAATGGGCTCAACCCAAAATATATTGAGTTAATGGGGGTTAAAAATCATATCTTTAGCTATAATGGGCTCAACGGAACATAAATAATGTTCACAGAACATATCATGAATAAATCACATCATAACTCATTTACAACCTTGATCAAACCACATTCCCATTTCAAAATACAATTTATCGTAAAAATCAATCTTAGAACATAATCAATCCACACACAAAATAATTAAAACCTATTATTAAATAATAAATAAAAAATATATAATGGAGAAACTCTAGTATTAATATATCATGAAATAAAATGAGAACACTCATGACATAAAAAAGGAACAATCTCTTTGTATTTCATAAAGGATACATCTAAAAGAATTTTAAGAACAATATCCATTACAATTTCGATAATATTTAAGACAGAATTAATTGATTGAAGGGAATTTGTATATATACTTTAAATGAAAGTAATTCAAAATTATATTATAAAATTATATTTCTCAAATTCTATTAAAATGATAAAACCAATGATGTTGATGGTTAACCCAGAGAATGGAAATTGGATTTAGAATTCAATTACAAAATGATAACGGGTGTACATGGTAGGGATTAATGAGATAGAAATGGGGTTTCTCAAAATTAATATAGCATAAGTAAAGTATTTTCAAGGTGTGAAAACATAGAACATCATTAGGAATTTAAAATTAAATAGCATAACATATGGGTGATACTTGATAAAAGGTGACTAATAGAGGATCCCTTACATCGGGTTTGAATTCATTCATACATATTTAAAACTCATGTATTAAGGTTAAAATAGTGTTATTAATATTTTAAAGAAACATATTAATGTTTATAATTCCTTAAACAGTCATTTTATAACATCATTCCACCCATTAATTAATAATATTTTATTAATTATAATGTTTTTGGGTGCGTTCTTTACATGGTTTCCATGATCAGTTCATGATGTATATTCATTTCGATTGGAATTTAAACATCAAAATTAGAATGGAATGGTATTTTTATATTTATTTAACTATAAATTATACCATTTTTTTTATTCTTCCATGAGTTTGATTCATAAGTAAAAATTATTATTGATATTTGTTTAGGTCATTTTGGCGATTCTTCAATTATAATGAACTCATTTTGTTTTATAAATTTATAAAATGTGTACAAAATGATTATAAAAACTTATATGTGAATTAGTAAATAAATTATAATTTTTTTCAACCACAAAAATGTCTTCATGACTAGTCTTGAAGGAAGTAAAAAAATGAAATCGCATCGTCCATGATGTTGGTAAATCAACACATCACAGAAAGTGGATTAATTTCTAGAATAAGTTGGAGAGAAGAAGTTTTATAATGGGGAATCATCTGTAAACATGATAAAATATTGAATATGTAAGATACTATATCATTCGTTCCTTTGGATAAGGGTAGGTGAGGAATTATTAATAATATAAAAGAAAATGTAATGAAAAGAAAGAAAACAAAATAGGATGTTTACCTCTTTATCGCTTCTCCTTGAGATCCTTCTTAATGCCCCCATTTTTTGTCTTTTGGTGAGACAAAGAGGTCTAGGACTGGGTATGTTTCTTGTGAGGATTATTTTTAGAAATTATCTAAGGCTCAAGGCTTGAGATATGTGGGGGAAGATGGGGAATTGGATGTATTCATAGTGGAGGGGAGGAGGAGCTTTCCCTTATTTTAATAACTAGTTTAATATTATTTCTCTAGTAAATTAAAAGTCTTAATTCAAGAGAAAAATTATTAAAAGGATAATTTGGGTTTTAATGATGCTTTATTACATCATATGTGACATCAAAATAGTATATTTAACTGATAATTTATATTTATGGTATTTTATCGTATTTCCTTATTCATAAAAATTCAAGTATTTTAGAAAAATCTCAAAAATTCACTCTAACCATTTATCAATGTGTAGAATTCAAAAATGAAATCCATTCTTTGAAAATAATTTTCTAAATTTGAAAAGATTAATTTTTAAATTTCATAATATTGTATTCGAAAAATACCAATTTTAAAACATATATTTACGTATTTCATTATATGCGTATACCATAACATCAATTAAATCATATATATATACACATATATATATATATATATCATAGGAAATGTTACTAATCAAAAGGGTATGCTACTATTCATAAGGGTAACATTACTATTCATAAGGGTTTGTTACTAATCACCAAAAAAATATGTTCTTCTTATCATACTCTAAATAACTGCCTAATCTCAACCGTGTATTTCCATTTCTCAAAATTCAAATCTTAGAAGTGAAAAAATAATTTTTATGGGATTTTTATAAATATCTAATTTATAAAATTCTACATGAAATTTAATTATATTTAAAACCATATCATGTTATAAGACCTGGGAATAAGGGGGAGGGCTATGGGACTTTTTGTAGTATAAGAGGAGTTTCATTTTTGGAAAATTTTGTAAAATGGAATTCTACCCATGTTATCCCATGTATAGAGTATCCAATAATTGAACCAACTAGATTAATGGTATAATAGGGTCAATATAGGAATTTAAAATGTCTTTTGGAAAATATTTTAGGTCATTTTGGCCATTAAATTTAAGGTTTAGTCACTTGTAAACTAATTTTTCATCTTAATCAATCAAAATAATTTAATTAAATTAAAAAATATTTTTTGAAAAAAAAAACTAATTTTACATTTGTAGACATTATTAATTATCCCCATTACAAATATGTATTCAATTTTTCCAAATTCGGATAATATATTTTAATGAAATTACTTTTAAATTAATGCCATAGGTTGGATGACAATGTAGAGTTTTATGTAAATTTGTTCAAAATATTGATATGTTTTTATATCTAATTTCTAAGTGGAATTGAAACCAAATACCTAAATTTTATTTATTGATTATTAATTAATGTAATTATTTTTTAAAAATAATTATAAATATAATTTATCAATTTAAATAAATTATATGAAAAAGAAATGATGAACTCAAATTTAGTATTATTCACTATAATCAAAAAATTAAATGCTACAAAAAATTCATAAAAATTTAAAAAAACCTAATTTTTATGTTTTTATTCAAAATATGAAGTTTATTTAGAAATATAATATTTATGAAACTTCAACAATTTATATTTAAAATGTTTTCTCCCTTAAAAGGTAGGAATAATAATTTTATTAAAATATATTTTTTATAAGTGTAATATAGGGTTTTTTACAAACTTATGCCTATAAAATATATTTCATTAATTTAAAAATATATTATTTGATATATAAAATATATAATTAATTAATATCATTAAATAATATTAATTCATATAATTTTTTAGGACACAATTCCTTTGTGAGTATAAAAATAGTTTTTACGGGACCATTTACTTTATATTCAATTGGATCTTATGTTAATATCTAATTAATTTATAACCAAAATATTCAACCATGTAATTTCATAAGTTACTTAATTCAATTTATAAATTCCAAACTAATTTCCAGGTTATATCTTATTATATTGAATATTAATATTTTTAATAATATATTATTGTTCAGTTAAACATTGTCTTTCTTGTTACAAAATCCATCTAGGTAAGTCAGTCATGCATATAACATAAGATAAACACAATTTTCCTTGTTGAGAAAGATTAAATTAATATTGCGTGTAGTATACCTTTTACATGGTGTTGTGTATAATACAATCAAAACATAGTTCGTGGATATAAAAATATATTTTACGCATTCTGTGAAATATAAAATATCATAGAGATTAAATTAGTTTGAGATAATTTTGCACCAAATCATGTAGTGTTACATATTTGGAGTCACTAAAATATAATTAATTTTTTGGAAAAATGACATATTGTTTGCGGGTTTGGGTTTTTTTGAATAAATAGAATCTTGGGGTAAAATTTTTAATAGATTTTTAGGGTTCTTCGTGAGTTTAGAGGATTCCCAAGTTGGTTCTAGAGTGTTATTGTATACACATGGTTATTTCATGACGTGTAAAGGGGTTAGATTATGAATACATGGTATGAATAAAAAATTTGCGATGTTCACCCATTGTGAATGGATGATACAAAATGAAAAGTTTATAAAACATATAATGGTAAAATATTAAGTTTATTAAAAAGGTGACATGTTTTTTAGTGTACTTGATTGTAATGGATTACCTGACATGTAATAGAATTACACACCATGTAAATGTAAGAGAAGGTATTTTAAGGCATTTTATGTATGAAATTTCATTTCTTTCTTCCACTGCACTTTTTTCCCTAGACCTAGAAGGAATCTCCTGTGATTTTAGGAGTTCCCATTCATTCTGGATTGATCCACGTGATTTATTATCCCTATAATAGTTGGTTTATGTATCTTTAGGTTATTATACCATTATCCATCCCCACTTCTTTTATTTTAGTAATGTTGTGGTATTTTGTTATATGATCCTATGATCCATGATGATGTTTTCATTTGATAATCTTCTAGATAATTGTTGTGTGGAAGGTGTGTATTCTTGAGGTATGTTTGGTTTCATATTCTCATCCAAAACATTATTGAATATGACCAATTATATGTTTTTAGATTAGTTATTAGGCCTCCATATCTATTAATGTGTTCTTTTGTTAGGGGATCATTCATGGGATAGTGTGACCCCATGTATTGAGGTTGGTGATTCCATCTCTATACTATGTTGATGATCAATATTTATTTGGATCTTTTTATAAATTGATTTATATTTAATTTCCACGATTGTTCTATGTGTGAAAATGAATTTTTTATAAAATGTAGGCTTTCCCTAGTTTTTGGTAAATTGGAAAATGAGTTATTTTAAATGAATTGAAATTATTTATAAAATGAACGACATGGGAAGCCTTAGGTATATAGTTTGAAGGGATATCAACGATGTTAATTTTTAGGGAATTTCTACTGGGGTATTTCTATGATTCCTATGCCGTATTGTTTTTGGTACGTGTTTAACATTGTTAGAAGGTTTTTAAGGGGGTGTTTCTTCACTCATTAGGCCTGTGTTTTGAGGGAATTTTTATAGACTATTCACTTATTATGGTATGAAAAGTCTACTATCTAGACCTATTGAGTTACTTGGAATGATTTTCTTATTATAGGATTAATAATATAGTTTCTATGATATAAATGTTTTAGATTTTGATAATGATATTGGTAAAATATTCTATAAAATATTTATACCATACACTATTTTTTAATTTTAAAAAATGGAGAAAATGATAACCATTATTTGGAGAAAACTAATTTATTTATTTTTATGAGATGTTTTATTTAAAAAAGAGAATAATTGATTTTTTTCTATGTAGACTAGTTATTGAACTCATGGGTGGAACCCTATGGGGCATATTATCTCACACCATGTCTATATTTTCAGTGGTTCATAGAACATTATATGACTTTTTATGTAGGGAATGGAATGGTGTTGTGGTGAGGTGATGAGGTTTTGGTTAGCTGAGTCACTTTTGTTAGATGGTGAGATGGCGTATTCAATACCACACTATAACATATATTAGTTTATTTTCCCTTTTTATTAGTCCATTTTTGTTGTAAGATTACTTATAGTTTTATAGATACTTTGTGATTATTTTCTTTATACTATTTTCTTCAGTTATATAATAGATAATCATTTAACTTTTGTTCCTTTATCTAGATATGTTACATTTCATTACTTTAGGTTGGGTGAAATCATTTCCTCCTGTTGTTGTTTGATATATGGGTGGTAGTTGCAAGCCCATGTGGATTGGGAACACCCTTTAGTTATGTGAACTGTTGGGTTTGGTACTAGTTTAAGTGTGTATTTGGTTTTTTCATTGTTGATTGGTATTAGAGGTGGTATTCTATCAGGATTCCTTGTATTATAAGGTATCATATACTGGAGATAAGATTTTCAGGACTTGAGAGGAATTTTTTTAGTTTCTAGTTAGCTCTTTCTATGATGAGACACAAGTTACCATGGGATGTCAGAATGTGTCCATCCTAATTTTGAGTTCTTGATTATAAAATAGTATTTTATTATGATTTTTCTAGTGGTAACTGAGATTAATCTTCCATTTTATTTTTAATTTTGTTTTGGAGTAAAACATTATGCCACTGAGATGTGTTCTACGATATCCTCATGATGGTACAACTAATCCTCTTCGAGGGAATCCTTTGATGTAATATAATTCCTTTGAGGATAACCTGAGATTATTTAATTCTATTTAACATAATTATCTAAAATCATAGAATGTAGTTGTTGAAGTTTAACTAGGAGCTAATGGAAAAGGGATCGATCAAGGGAGTTCACGCGTGGAAGCCACGATACATTAAACTTATGAATGAAACTCAATAGGTATAGGACTAGCATGATAAATTGATTAGGTCCTAAAATTCATGTAAAAACTATATTATATAAAGGATAAGTGTGTAGAATTCATACATGATGGTACTAGTAAGTGTTGGTGAGATTCTATGGTATATGAAGATAAGAATGTTGTGTTGGACTGGATGGTTTTCATGACTCTCTTATCCCAACAGTTTTATCCTAATTCACTGATCATGGAAAGGAATCTAGAGTTCATATAATTATAGAAAGCATGGAGTAAAGTGTTATAAAACATCAAACTGTTGGATGAGATAGTTCATGTTTCACCAATGGTTGAATAGAATGACCAGATGAATTCTTGGAATTACCTATAGGGTTTGCGACCATATATCAGATCACATGAATTTATTGTGATCCCCTATACATTTTTTTTGAAAGTATATATATATATTATTGAAGATATTAATAGGGAAAGAATATATAGATATTCCTCTATATATCACTCACCTAGTGGAATATTCTATGGTACGCTAGATAAAAAGGGACAGTGGAAGGATCAACCTAGGGGTAGTGGTGGTGATTCTCTTTAGCTGTCCTTTTCAGTAACTATAGTAATAGGTAATGTTGTGACTCTAACTTGCTATCAGTGTGGAAAGGTTAGTGACAAGGAATTATTTCCCCTCACCTACAATTGTGTGTAATATTTGTGGAAAATATGAAAATCCACATTTTTTTCCAGACTATGTCTACTTCTCGTTATGGTCATGGATCATCAGATTCATAAGATATTTCAACACATTTAGATGCATCAAATATTATAGGGATTCCACCAAATTCCTCAGGAGTAAAGCTCCTTTATGTAGTAGATTATTATCTAGTGGAGGTAGATGCAGGTCCAGCGATAATGGAATGTACCTTATTTATTACATGCATAGTTTTGGTTTTATAATTTGATAATGGGGAATCCACTCATTTATATATAGTAGTTTTTTTGATATTCTGAAGATTCCAATGTAACTCCTGTCCTTTGTTATGGAGTTAGAAAAACCTCTTGGGTAGAGGAAATATCATAGTTTATGGTTTCCTTTTGCATTATTTATCAATAATTCAGAACTATTATAATATTTTATGGTTTCTGATATAGATATTTGAAATCTTTATCGGTAAGTTTTTTTTTGTTTTTAATTGAATTTAGGTTGATTTTTATAATCAAAATTTCTCGTTCACTATGGATGATGAGAGACCACATGTGTTTCAGGGAGAGTGGGATCTGAGTAATTTCACTACATGACCTTCTTTACAAAAGCTCAAGAGTTTTTTGTCTATTGTTGTAGTAGATCTCGATGATGTTTGTTATTTTATTTATATTCACATAATTTTACGGGATTTTCATGAAATTATCAAAGAAACATTCTCCAAGCATCCCCCCAAGAGAAAGTCAGAGTTTACAATTGATATGGTGTCATGTATGAAACCGATATTCATACATTTTAATCATACGCAACTATTTCATTTAAATGATATAAAGATATAGTTATATGATAAGGTTAAAAGGGTTATTTTCTCCCTAGTGTTTCATCTTGGGTAGCGCCAATTCCCATTTCCAAGAATTCATATGATTTCTTCCATTTTTATGCTCTATCAAATGTTGAACCATGTTACAGTTAAGAACAAGTATCCTTTTCCTTATGCAGTTATTTCTTCATTTCATTAATGGGGTAAAAGTGGTATTTTACGATTGATCTTTTCTTGGGTTATCATCAGCACATAGTTCAGGATTGTAATATACTGATGTTACCATTCATTTATAGGTATGTTCATTTAGAATATCATGAAATATCGTTTGGTATGACTAACACTCATATAGTTTTTAGGGAATTAATGGATATAATATTCCATCAATATCATGAATATTTTATAGTAGTGTGTGTATATGAAATACTAGGTTATTAAAGATATTAGTGGGAGAACGAGAACCATTTGAGTTTGGATTTTCAAAACCATAGAATTCAATGTTTATTTAGAAGGATTTTGAAATAAAACTTCTAGATATATGAATTTTATCTCAAGGGGAAAATGATTTGTTAGAATTGATTACCAGTTGATCCTAATAAGTTAAAGTCTGCTTTCTCATGGGTCTATCCACATAACGCCTTTTAGTTTTGGATATAACATGGTCTTACTAGATAATCTCGATAGTTTTTCAAGGATTTATCAATATTATAGTAACCATTGTCTTCTCTCACTAGTAAAGGTGTGAAATTCCCAATTGAAATTTTTTTTGTATTACTTCAATGAGATGAAAATCCATAAGACATAAGCCGCTATTTTGATCTTACCTAATCCTGATAAGGGGAATGTGGTTTTCTATAATGCATACAGAACTGGGTTGTGTTTTTTAAAATGCAGGATGATCATTTGCTAGCATAATCCTCTCTTCATCTTATACCGCATGTGAAAAAAATACCCCAATACAATCATATAGTGTACTTTAGTGATTCATGTAGTTAAATGATGGGGAATTATCTTTCATGGGAATGAATCATAGTATTTTCTAACCCTAATACTTGAGTTTTATTTTTTAAATGAAATACATGACTCTTAGATATAGTATAAATGTGGAATTCCCTCATAAGATTTAATATAAAATATCTTCTACCCTATGGAAGGGGAATGTCATTATAGATGCTCATATAAAGAAATTACCATCCAAAAATATTTAATCGCAGGAAGAGTGGAACCTTAGTGGTATTTTTGCTCAGTTTCATCTGGATGGTCAGTAGGATGTTTTAGATATGGTTCTGAACATTGTTCTATCATCATCATCTCTCTTATAGTCAATTCTATATAATTAGTAGTATGATGTCTAGTTCTGATGAATTTGAGAATCCCAAAATTTTTGGGGGACTATATTTGGTTGGTATCTATCTTTATATTTTATTCTCAGTTTTGGGGTTTATTTTGTCATCCTTGTATCTTTGAGGTGTTCACAAGTTCTTTTCCTGATTTTCATAGTTCTTCAGGGCCTATAAATATAATAACATATAATATGTATTATGACATGAGACCATGATTCTAGTTGTTGGGTATGAACCATTAAATTACATATTATATGTCATGCTGTTATACCTAACTACAGATAATGGTAGGGAATTTAAATTGTTATGGTTTTCTTCTGCATCTACTGTTTGTGGTTTTGAAGTGGGATGAGGTATATATGGATTTTTCATTCATTTTACCATGGAATTACCAATGGAGGAATTCTATATGATCTTTAATTGATTGGTTGAGAAAGGCATCTCGTTTTACTCTAATCTTATATATAAGAAAAGATGAAGACCTGAGTAAGATTTTTGTGCATCAAGTTGCAAGTTACATGGATTCCCTTCATCTATTATTTCATACAAGGATTCTAAATTTACATAATTTTTATGAAGATGTATCTAAGAGGATATAGGGACTATTTTCAGACTGGGTATATCTTATTTTCCTAAAATAAAAATTCAGACAAAGAATGTCATTCAGATTCTGGATGGTATACTCCATGAATGTGTCTTAAATATTGGTTGATATTGGCATAGATATTCGAGGTTGGTTAAGATAGATTATAAAAAATGTTTTCATTCAGAAATTAGAATGGATGCATTTGGGGATTTGAATAGTCACTCATGCAGATCACTACTTTATTGTGAATAGCTAGGTGAATTATGGTAAGGAGGACTGAGTTTTGTTTGGGAGACATTTGTGAGGATTCTAGATATAACTCAACATATAGTTATATAATAGAGTTAGAGAAAGTATTATGTTGAATGAAGAAATTTTACATTGGAGTTTCTCATAGGTGATCTGGTTTTCATGAATATTTCAACTCATTAGGGTCACTTTCATATTTGAAAATAGTGAAATATGGATCCATGATATGCAGTACCATTTGAGTTCATCATGATTCTAGGTATTGTTTCATATTAGTTGGAATTTCTGGTTTAGTTGACAAGATTTCAATTCATTTTCCACATATCTCTTCTCATGAATTGTAATCTAGATCCCAATCATGTTCTATGTTAGGAGGATAATGATTTAGAGATAGATGTTTTTTATTATGGAAAAACCAGTCGATTTCATTGAATCTGAAATAAAAGTACCATATTAGATGTCAACTTCATTGGTTAGAGATAAATGGATACATGTATTAGATTCTAATGATACAGTGGAGTGATAATTGCTGATGAGAGAGTAGTGGCCTCATCTATTTATAGGACATCATTCTTCCACAAGAATTTTCAAGTATAGAAAATTTTGTAACGGGGTTTTTTGTAACATTGACTTAACTGTTATTAGTTAATTCCATTCTATATTCTTATTTTCTTTTTAATATGGTCCATCTTGGGAAATTTGTGGATGGAGATAACTCTTTAGGGTAAATAAATTAAATTTTAGGGATGAATGCTTGCTGTAATTAATTGAATTTGGGTATAAATGTTTTAATTACATTGTGAGTTCTCCCTAATTTCGGAGGATATCTGAGTTTGTGTTTTAGTTTTATTAGTAACCTGGTTGATTTTAGGATGTGGAAAGGGGTTACACGACCATTACATGGTCTTTAAAAAACATATCTGAGATGTGTAAACAACATTAAAGGATTACACATTGTGTAGTGGTTAGATGATGTGTAATATTAAAAGGTAAATTTGAATTAAAAATGTGATAGTTATTTTGGAATAATTGATTTCCTTGGATTACATGATTGTAAAGGGATTCTACAACATGTAAACATATATGAATGCATTTTATGGTGCTGTGTGAATAAAATATTATTTTATTCTTCTACAAATCATTTTGAAGTAACATTGACGGCTTCTATGGTGATTTGGGGAGTCCTGATTCATTCTATATTTATTCGTTTTATATAGGATCACCATAGCAGCATGGTTTCGTCTCTTCGAGCAAGTAGACCATTCTTCTTATTCATTACATTGATGATACTAATTCCATGTCATTATGTTAATAGATCCACTAATCAATAATTATTTTCTCCTTTTTCCTATTCTATATTTGGGGTGTGATCTTATTGTGGGGGTCATTTCATTTGTTTATAGTTGTGTGGCAGGTGTGGGTTCTTATGGAATGTTTGGATTCCTCTTCTCCACTAAATCGTTTTAGAATTATACAAATTCAATGATCTGAATATATTTTTTAGGTAATACATCTTCATTATTGTGTAATTTTATTCATGGATATTTGTTGGGTGTGTGAAACTATGAGTTTTGAGGTAGGTGGTTCTATCTCTAGCCTCCTTTGGTGAGCTGTATTTCTCCTAAAATTTGTGGAAATTGAATTTTAAATAATTGGAATGATTGTTTTGCATGTGGAAATGGATTTGGGATAAATTTTTTGTTTACCTAATTTTCGGTAAATAGAATATGAAGTATTTTTTAAGAAGATAAATGATTAATGATATATATCACATGGTAAGCCTTGGGTATATATGTGGAAGGTTTGTATTAGGACAATAATTTGTGATAGTATTGAGGTATTTTCTCGAGGATATTTTCACTACTCTGTAGGCATGCTATTCTAGGGACTTTTTTGAAATTTTTACGAGGTTTACATATGGGGTGTTTCTATTCTCCATTTTCCTTTGTTCTAGGGACATATTGGTAACCTGTAATTGGTTGTGGAATGCACAGTCTACTAGAATGAACTATTCAGTTCACTATCACGATTTACTTGTTCTTGTATTTACTATTTATTAGATATGATATTCATGCTTTGTATTTTGATATATGACTACAGGAAAATATCTTTTTGGCTGATATACCTACCTTTACTTTGGAATTATAAAAAAATTGAAAAAAATTACCCAACTTTTGATAAAACCTCATTTTTTCTTATTTTTCATGTTTTATTTAAAAATTAAAATACAAGATTTTTTGTAAAGAGACATATTATAGAACACCTATGTGGGACACAACTGATCCTTTTTTCTCACACATGGTGAATTTGTTTATTAGTGTGATGACATTTTCATATATTTTGATGCAGGGATAGAAAATTAGCCATAGTGAGGAAGAGTGTCTTTGGTTAGCTATGTCTAGGTTGCAGGATGGGGAGTTGGTGTGTTCTTTCCAAAGTGATCACATGCAGTTTTTT
The DNA here is from genome assembly GCA_963277665.1 of Viscum album. Classification (NCBI taxonomy): domain Eukaryota; kingdom Viridiplantae; phylum Streptophyta; class Magnoliopsida; order Santalales; family Viscaceae; genus Viscum; species Viscum album. Next base: position 1,722,342,445 of record OY728141.1, read on the forward strand.
TCTTCTTATTTTTTCAGTTCATTGTGTTTAAACATGTACATAGATTTTTTTTCTACTTTTAGTTTCATTGGATTTTATTTTTTGTTTGGGTTATCAAATATAATATTATTTTTATCTTCTATATTTAATCTATATAAGTTCAATATAATTATTTAAGGTTGGGGGAAATCATTCCCTTGATGACCAGGTGCTTGTCTCTATCCCAAAGGGATAAGTAATTCCCTTAGGGTATGTGATTGGTCAGGTGAGGTACTAGATTGAGAGGGTATTCAGGTTGGTTCATTGTAATGCATCCGACATGGTACTGGGTGGTGTAATAATTCAAAATTAATATGTGATATCCTATATAACAGCCCCAAACCTACACTCCTGTATCGAACTATAAAATGAAATATATTACAATTATATATTTAATAACAATGAAGGTTGTTTAATTTTCACTATAATGAAAACAATACATCATGGAAACATTGGAACACTTATATACACAAGAACCATTTAGGTTGAGATTTTTATATAATTATAAAAAAAACTGTTACAAAAATTATATCCCAATTTTTAAATGAAAATTTCCCCACATAACCCAAATTTTCATGATTCACATTATGTAATCATCATCATTGAAATGAAACCATTATAGATATAATTTTTATAAATTCATTATTTATTACATACTGAAATATAAACATAAGAAGTGTGAGCTCAGATAATTAGTATGGGTAAACATAATCTTTAGAAACTAAATTTTATCAGTGAATAAATTAATAGAATAAGGGTATGTATTCATAATCAATGTCCATGAGTATTACATTATAATATTCATACCCATAAATTCCAAGATCATAAAACATGGAAACATGGAATAAATATTGCAAAAAGTCAATAGTCATATGAATCAATAATTATGATCCATGTGGTATCAATTAAGATCATATGACTCATTACAAACCAACATAAAGCCTCAATAATATGTGTTGGTATCTTAGGACACCACTTTCATAACACATTTACAAATTGAATAAACAATATAGTTGATTTCAATATCCATTGTACCAAATGAATTGGAGGGATATCATGGGCCCACACATCCATGGTTTTTTACATAACCAAACATCATTGGTATATCCTGGAACCACCCACCAATAGTTAATAACATAACCAAACATCCTTGTATTATAACAAAACCAATCATCTTAATTAATTATAATAGATATTTTCATGATTAAAGTGCATATATATTCCATTTCATAAAAAACTCTTATAAAAATACATAACTCATTTCAAAACCAGATAAAGTAATGAAAAAGAAATTTATTCCATGATAATCTCTTAGAAACATGGTTAACCTATATAAATAATATATGTTCCATGACAATCTCTTTGATAAGTTATTAAACAATGAAAAAGAAATGGGTTCCATGTAAATAAGTTTCCATTATTCATAAACCATCTATTGAATTAATGAGGATGGTATCATTAAAAAATATAAATATTGGATAAAAAGTAACAATAAGGGTTTTTGTCTTTTATGAATAGAAATAGCATAAAAATATAATTAAATACAATTTTATGAAAATATCTATTTAAATATGAAAAATACATAAAATTAATAATATGTTTTTAAAATATTTACCTTCTAAAAGAACATTTGTAAAAATATAATGGATACAATAAAGTAAAAAATTACATGATGAAGTGAAAATATATTTATTTCAAAAAATTTGAAAATGATATTTCCTTTATATTTTTTTTGAAAATTTGATTTAAAAGTGACCCATTAAGGAAAAGTAATAAATTTTAATTTTAAATACATTTAAAATAAGGTAAAATATCATATAAAATGTCATAGGAAATAATTTTTTTTTATTAATGTAAATTTTTTATCCATTTTATAAAACACAGATATTGAATATAAATATACTTATCAAAAAGAAAATACAAGATCTGTATCACTTAAAACATATTTAGTAATGATTCTGAAAATCAATAATAGAGGAAATGGAAATAAAATATGTTAATAAATTTCAACTAGTTGAGAATAATAGTATTTGGTTCACTAAAATAAGAGAATAAGATGTTCTCTAAAGTAACATTTATCATAAAAAATATCAAAATAAATGTTGTTGTATCATAAAGCCTCTTCCAGTTATATAACTATTATACCATATGACCAATCAAATATTAAATTCAAATGAATCATTAAATACCATGAGAATAATTATTTTCAAGATATAACTTGATAAAGGTAAGTAGATAGATCTCATAATAAAATATTACTGTATAATATAACATATTTCCCAAAGAATATAATCATTGATGAGAAACCATTATAAAGATCATAACATTAATGTGATAATTAGTCAAAGAATTGATTAAAATTATAAAATATAAATCCATAGAAAAAATGAAATATAATATAAGATAATAAAAATTGATTACATGCGTAATCTTAGAATATTGATGACAATGACGAAGTAAGATAACCTAATATAAAGAAATCGATTTATGAAATGCATTAGCACTTGGTAACATTCATGTAAAATCCAATTGGATAAATTAATTCAATTTGGAACATGATATTATAGTTTTTATGAATAATTCATGATATAACATGAAAAATGGAAGAATATATAGCAAAATAAAAAACCATTGGTCAATATCGTATCAAACTCAAAAAAATAAAATGTGAGATGATTAAAGCCTTATCTCTAGTCTAAAATTCAACAAATGTGTCCAAAAAATTAAATAATAAACAAACAATAATTCTATTATATATTCTTAAAATTTCAAAGTTTTAATAACCCCAAAATAAATCATTTATATTATATATTTCAATGTCGTATTTAACTACTAAATCAGTAATGTAAGTATTTGGTGTTTTGAGGACGTTTGGTTCAATACTTCCCAGCAGCATTGGTCTGCAGAAAACGGTAAAAGATATAATTATTTAAATATATATGAAATAATATCCATTAAATAAATATCATATTTAGAAATTAATTATATTTAAAAAACAATCATGAAATATGGTTATAAAAAATGATCTACGTTATGGCCATAGAGATGGTAGGTTATACGTATTCACGAGTAACAGATAAATTTTTTTCTGGTAATTATGGAAAGAATGTATATATTATTTTATATAAAAATAATGACCATAATTTAATAAATATCAAATTAATTAATTAATTCACTTAAATATGTAATCCATGTGATTTGAAGATGAAAAAATCACACTACTTTATGGAGGCGGTAGTCCACACGTACATACAAATGAGGTTATCATTTTTCAGTGAAAAAAATGATATAATATATATTAGGGATGATAAATAGGTATTTAATATTATAATTATATCATTTTTTCATATATAATTATTTACAATATCCTTACTACCGTCCATGTAATGTATAGTGAAAAACAAATCATATCACTTTCTGAGGTGGAAGTTTGTTTTACACACAAGTGATGTTATGGAACCCCCTTAATGAAAAGTAAGAATATATAATTTATATAATAACTAATAAAGTAAAAATATGTTACAAATATCATATATATACATTTAAATTTGTTATTATAACCAATAGTGGGGGGAAATGATAGAAAACGAATGACATTGGTTCGCATGGTGGTAGTATTTTGTAAATATGATTGAATATTTTCAGTCCCATTTAATTTATGATGATATGGAATTTGGATTTTTTCCATTTACATAATTAAATATCTTTGTATGGGATATATTTTTGTAATTTAATAATTGTAATTTTATAATGTTTTAATGAGGTTTATGAAGAAATAAAATAAAAAAGCTCACTTAATAAAAATACATCATATTCAGAGAACCTCCTCAGTTTTGCACCAAAATCCATAATAGGATGAATTTTAGATCAAAAATTGGATCTAGGTAGAGTATAATATTTTTTTAATTAATTTTAAAATGGTATTTTATGATCCACGGATATTTTATGGTGTGAAGTTGAGAGGATAGGATGTGGCCTCTTATTAGTGTGGTGAGTAGTACACTTGTATGTTTTAAAATGAAAAAGGTGTTCCCATGCTTTTCACATGAAAAAAGTATCAATATTTAAAAAATATTTATAATTATACATTATGATTTATTAATATGGCCATATAAAATATTTTACATATGTTTTCATGTCATTTTGACCCTAATATTTTTATTTTAACCCAAGATAAGCATGTTTTCACCATAACCATAGTCATTAAGTTTCACTATTTTTACAACTAATTATTTTAAAAAATATGTTATAAAATATTAGATAATATAAATTATTAATATTAATAATATTTAATCCATTAAAAAATTCATTTATATTTTTCAGAATAATTTAAATAAAAATTAAACCCACAGACATGATGAATAAGGAGGTTTCCAAGAAGTGTATTTTCCATTAAAAGAATGATTATATATTAAATCTATGAAAAATAATAATAATTGAATGACTAATATTTGATAATTATTGATATATAATATATAATTCTCAATTAAAAGCTCCTCATTAGGTGTTTTTTCTAATTAATTAAAAATAAGAAACACTATGCACATTAAAACATTTTCAGGAAAATAATGTTTTTGAACTCCAAAATAAACCTATAATAAAATCCAATATAAAGATGATTAAAATGTGATTACTTTTATTAAATGAAACTAAATAATAAAAAGGTATATTGAAACATTATTAAAAATAAGTTTTTCAGTAAAATTAAATATATTTTTGAAAATAAACTACCGTTTTAAAATAATCAGTATTTTCACTATTCACAGAAAAATCATTATATTTGAAAAAACAAAAATTTCACCATATGATAATTGTTATATGATTATTTAATTTTTTTTTGAGAATTTTGAAAAAAAAAATTGTTGAATTTTCAAAGAAATAATTATAAAATCATCCCATAAAAATAAATAAATAATGTTTTGAAGAATAAAATTATTTCACAAAATATTTATTGATTAATTAAAAATAATTTAAAATTAATTTTTATTGAGTAAGATGTGTGTATATATATATATGATAAAAAATTAAACATTTTTCAATTCATCTATTTTAACATTATTTTTAATAGAGTTTTATATTATTGTGGGATGTTTAGTGTTGGTGTTGCATGTTAAATTTTTAATTGAACATTAAAATATTATTCTTTTATCTCAGTGTCTAACAACCTCACAATATTAATAAATTTCATAAATTACATTTAAAAGTAATATCACTAGTAAAGGTCTTTTAATTTTAAACGAATAGAAATGTTGTAAATCCACATCTTCAAAATTTTAAAAAAATAACATCTTGATAAAAAAGAAATAGATATATGTGGGTCCCATAGAACACCGTATAATAGGTTTCAAAATTTGAGAGAACAGGTTGGATTTTATCATTTAGACATATAATAATAGTTTAATATACAAATAATTATGTATATTTTTAGTGATCATTGAGAATAATAAATGGAATCATAATGAGAGAATATATAACCGAAAAACATAAACCAACGAGGTGTGAAAAGGGTTATTAATATTATTAGAAATTATGGTAATATGATATTATTTTTTCCAAATATCCTTTACCAAATTATTAGGGAATAATTTTTAATCTAGGATTATTGAATATGTAAATATAATTACATGAAAACAATAATTTCATCATTTTATCAATTTCCACTACAATCTCATTAATTACTCCAAATGATGAGTGTTGAAGATGTTTTTTCATTCTTGAGGTAATAAAGTCATACTATAATAATTCACATGACCATAATATGGTTAAAAATATATTCATTAAATATTTAAACATTATCTAAAACCATAATGGTTAGCACAAGGTGGGGTAATTAAAAAATGATTAATCCTTCATATAATGAAATAATGCACTAATATTGAAAATTTAAGAGTAATAACCAATGCTAAAAATAAATCATTCCATAAATAAATAACCCTATATCCCCAAACACCTTAATAAACTCAAAATTAAATAGTTTCTTATCCTCAAATTTTATCTAATACTGGATTGATTATATTCCTAACAAAATATTTATATTCGTATGAAATAATATTTATCAACTATCACCAAATCACTTATCAATCATATGGATATCTATATGATAAAACATAGGATCTTATAGTTATCTCATTATCTGATAACATATAAAACCTAAAGAATAAAATCAAATGAAATCATATTTCCAAAAACATTGAAGGAATAATTGAAATTACATCGAAGAATTACATATAAATCTACCTTATAAAATGCCCCCAAAAAAATTCATTGATCATTTTAATATATCATCCCATAAAAACCCAAAAGGGGTGTCTAATAATTTTAACTTGTGGTCAAAATTAATGTATATATCTTTGATGGTATCTATAACCCTTAAAATAAACTATCATGAAATCATACTAATATGTAAATAAATCTAAACCGTACATTGAAAAAAATAACAACAGCCCAAATTCCACACACCCAGATATGGTGGTGGAATAAAATAATACATTTATAGATATTATACCAATGAAGATCATTAATTTTTCACAAAAAGAAAAAAAAAATTAAAATTAAATATTTGATAACTTAAAAGCCCACAATCCTTTTAGGTTTATTGTTTTTTATAACTATTTAAAACCCTTGAATTTTTTTTAAAATAAGATTTCTTATACTTAGTAAAGATTTAATTATTTCACAATAATTTATACAAATCGTCTATATGAAACCCTTATAAGAATAATTTTGCCAATGTAATTCATTATAACCTATGGAAAATGAAACATAAGACATGTGATCTCAAAATATTAGTAAGGGTAAACATATTCATTAAAAAACAAATGTAATCTATGAAAATAAGAAGACAAAAAGGGTTTGGTAAAAAAATTATTGTTCATGAGAATTACATAATAATATTACTACTCATCAATACCACGAGACTCAAACACTGAATAAGGATTTAGAAATAAAAAATTAATTATAATAAATAATAATGAACTATATGATATCAATTTTGATAAATGGAAAAATTAATAACACACATGACTCATAAATAAAACACTTTTGTTGCTTGGTACATCATATTCACATCACACGTACAAATGGAATAAAAAATATGGTTGAATCCCATATCTGGAGTGTGCACTGGATTGAATGGATATCATTGAACAAAACTTATTTGGATTATCATAGAACCACCCATCATTGGATTCTCATGGTAGCACACATCCATGATTAATATCATATCCCCCAGTCCTTTGTTTGCAATGTAACCAATTATCCTCATCAATGTCCATGAAACATTTCAGGAATAATGTGTAAATGAATTGCATTTCATCATAAAATCATAGTAATATCTTTTATTCCCTTTAAAACAATTTTATCATTTGTAAAACAAATAGGTTCCATGTAAATATCTATGAAACATGGTTAATCCATGGAAAATAAGCATGTTCTGTGACAATCTACTTGAAACATGATCAACCTATAGAAAATAAATAACATCCATTTAAATCAATTTGAATAATATTAATAAAATTATTGAAAAAATGTGGATGGATCTATTACAAAATATCCCCACTAGATAAAATTAAATAAAAAATATTTGATGTAATTTATGAATATCTATACCGTTAAAAAATCATTTAAAACATTTTAGAGTAAAATAACCATCTTAATATGAAAATCAATAAAAATTCATAAAATATTATGATAAAATTTTTATTTGAAAATAAAAATTGAATAATATAAATTAAAATTCAATGAAAATAATTCCCATGATGGTGGTAAAATCCATTCATGTCATAAATATTTAAAATTAACACTCTTTTCATGAAATTTTGAAAAATGGAGTAAACGGTGACCCATTTAGAACAATTAAGAAAATTGAATTTGAAAATTTTAAAAGATAGTAAATGGTCATGTAAAATATATTTATGAAGTCATATATTTTTAGAAATTAACTTTTTGGAAAATATTTTATAAAACATGGATATATGAGATAAAGATACCTTATCTAAAAGTAAATACAAGACCAGTATCACCTACAAATGATATTCATGATGTTTATTATAATAAATAATAGATAAAATGGATATTAAAAATCTTAATAACATTCATAAATTGTTTATAATATGGGTATTAAGAAAATAATATAAAACGAATTCTACTTAGGGTACCATGAACATAAACAATCATGAAGGAAATGAGATTGAAACCTAAATCATTTTCCACTTTAGTAACTCTTAAATTATAAACCCCATGAAATAATAACATCAAATGATATATTAAATAAAATTATCATAAGGATTTACATGATATAAAATTTAAATGGGTAGTATATACACCTAAAAAATGATGATAGGTGTATAACATAATATATCTCTCAAATAAGACAATATGATAATAGAAATCCTAAAAATGACTATAATATTGAAGTGAAAGTTAATCAATGAATAAATATATGTATAAAATTTAATGAAGAGAAAATATTTTTAAATACAAAAAATTTAATAAAATTTCATCACACTCATAATCATATAATATCAAATAGAATGAGAAAGTAACATAACCCAGTGAAAAGAAATTGTGTTATGAAACTCCTTACCACTTGGGAACAATCACGTCAAATCACCTGAGATAAATTAATTTCAATTTAAATATAAAATAACAATATTTATTATGTATTAATGAAATAATATGTCCCATAATCATTATATATTCCAAAAAATAAAAATAAGTCATGAATGTGGCATATGCCTCTTAGAAACAAAAAGTGAGACGACAAAACCATTACCTTGAGTTAGACATTATTCATATGTGTATAAAACTCATTCATAACGAACATATATTAATTATTTTATTTTTAAGAGTATTTTTAGGTTTAATAAATTATAATTAAATAAATTATTTTATTTATTTTAATGACATATTTAAATACTTATTAATTTTACTCAAGTCAAGTCGAATATGATTCATTTATTATTTCAAACTGACATTTGTGTATTGACCATTTCCAAAGAGGTAAACAAATAAACATATATAATATAATAATCAAGAAATATAATACATTTTATTAAAAAAGTATATATATTTATATATAATGTGTTGTGTTGATGAAAAAATAGTCACATCGCTTCGTTGTGGCAGTAATCCACAAGTATGCACGAACGACAATATCATTTCCCCGTGTAAGAAATAAAATAAAACATTTTTTTTAAAATATAATATTTACCTTAATATCATAATAATTTAATCAATAATATATATATATATTTATGGACATTATATTTATTACCTTCCATGTAAAACGTTAGTGAAAAATGAATCACATCACTTCGTAAGGTGGTAGTCCACTGTACACCCCTGAAATGATATTGTATCCCAAAAACATTTGATAGTAAGAAGTTATATATGATATAATAAATCCAAATATATTAAAAATATCATATATATATATATATTCAAATACCTCTTCATATTGATTTGATTCAAGCGATGATGGAAAATGAATGAAATAGGTACATGAGGTGGTAGTTCGTCATACAATTAAATGGTGATTTATAATCTCATTTGGTCAAAGATGATATGGATTTAGATAATTATATTAACATAAATACATATTAACATATAGTGTGTACTATTAATTTAATATCACAATAATTTAATAAAAATATCAATTAAGCACAATACGTCTTCGTCGGAAAACATCATTAGGTGATCACCAAAATCCTTCTGAGAAAGGATTTATGATTAAAGAGGATATAGTTGGTGGTTAGGGAAGCTATGAAATAATTTTTTGAATTTTTTGGACCATAAAATGTATTTGATGGTGTGGATAGAATTGGATATGGGGTGACATTTTATAAGTTAACCGAGTGATACAATTGTAATTTTTAAAAAGAAAAATGTGTACCCACATTTTTCACAAGCGAATAATATAACAAATGGCCTGTTATAGATAAATAGACATTATAAGGTATAAATATTTATATAAAATACACCTTTGATATGTTTCTGTGTCAATTTAACCATTATCATTATGGTTTAACCCTGTAGTAAATTAGATTTCACAATAACAACATTAATGTATTTTTAATGTAGTCACAATTAATAAGGAAAAAAATATGTTTTCATTATTAGATATTAAAAATTATTATTATTCCAAATATTTACTAAATTTTAACAAATTAAATTCATATATGTTGAAATGTTTTTTTAAAATTATATCTATAAATGAGGTGAAAAAGTGTGTTTTGAAGAAGCGTATTATTAAAGAAAAATAAGATTTTTTATTCATACTACACCTAATAATATTTATTCTAGGAATAGATATTAATATATATTTATTTATAAAAGAAAATTTTAATTTAAATCAATCCTTAAATGTGGTTATTTTAATTTATTACAAAGGATAAAAATTATACACTTTAAAATTGTTTTTTTAAATCATGTATTTAAACTAAAAAAATGAAATTATGATAAAATCATATATAAAGAATATTAAAAGAAATTCACGTCGATAAAATATAATTTTTTAACAATTATGTTACATGAAAACATATTCTAAATTAAATATTATTAATAAATTAATTAGATAATTGAAAATAAAATATTGTTTTACAAAAGTAGGTATTTGTCACTATTCGTAGATAAATCAATATATTACAAAAACCCCTAAAAATTTAACTATATATTTATTTTTATAATATTATGTTAAAAATTAATATAATATTATGAAATATATTTTTTAAATGCTCGGAAATATTTAAAAATATTTTCTCACCAAAATGAATAATAATCATTTTTGAAGAAAACATATTTTTCATGAATAAAATTACATCATTAAAAATCAATTCGTAATTTGTTTGGAATTTATCAATACATTATATTGAGTATAAAATTTTTATTTATATTAAATAAATTTGTAAATATTATTGATATAAAATAATTTAATTTATTGGTTATGACTATTATATATATCACTAGTCATTTAAGATCATTGTTGTGTGTTAAATACATTATCAAACATAAAAAAAATATTAAAATATGGGGAATTTATTTCTTTTTCCAAAATAATAAAAAGAATTTAAGATATAAACTATCTAAACACTAATAATTAATTTCCCATAGGTAAATTCACATTGAATATTGGGATATAATATCTCCATAGAGAGAAATGTGAAATAAATATAACTCATAAAATCCTAACGGACATATTTTTCATGAACAAACCAGGGTGAATCCTGATTAGGTCACTCGATTAATACCTATACGATGATCGAGAGGCATCCTTGATAATCCTAGTCTATAAACTAGTGTTTGGGAATTAACATTGAATTTAAGGGAATGATTTCGAAAAATATTAATTAATAAAACAACTAGAAAATTAGGGAAATCTAAAAAATAAATAAAATAACCAAGGTAAACATCATTTAAAAAACATAAAATATAATGAAATAAATAAAAAATCCATAAATGAACCTGACTATAAGAACGTCTCCATGTGACCATGAGGGCTACACTCATTTACCAAAACCAACCATCTACCATGACGATTGAAACCAAGTTGGAACTTGCACCAAAATCTAAAAACAAGAAATAAAAATAGGGGTGAGTATTAAAACTCCATTGGGGTGCCTAAAAAATCTATTCCCATTTCATTTCGTTTAAATAAACAAACATGAATTTTTTATTTTAAATGAAATATATGAAATTTAGTTTTTCACACATTTCATCGTTAAAAAACATGGTTCATTCCATTTTTTAGGTTCAAATCCAGATTCATTAAAAGGAAATGTAATTTTCATTTTAAAAAAGAATGATGAAATTCTTATTTATAGGGGGGAGTAAGTGAAAACACATTGAAATATTTTCTACAAACCTTTGAAAACCAACATGTCAATATTGTCAAAAAATTATACAACACATGAGAGCTGTAGAAATGATCAAAAAACAGGGAAAGAGAAAAATACCATGCACAAGTAATCAACAAACAATGTATCTCAATCATATAACAAAGATAACTAAGTTTCAAAGGACATGGGAGAACATAATAGCTCTGAGGAATAATATAAAACATATATATATCTGACTCGTTCTAAATGAATATGTCACCTAATGACATCAACTCACCCATATGATCGATCACACCCTACCCGGTCTGACTGAGGGGCACTATCTCAAAGAGAAGAAAAGTCCCTACTTAGGGCCACTATCAAGAATGAAATCATATTCTCATGTAATAAACATTCACTAAAAATTCACTCGATGTGTAAGGTTCCCATGTTAAGACTAAATTTGGGGTCATCCACGAATGCCATAATTGTATCCATTCACACTTACATACGTCATACACAAGAAAATCACACCACCAAGTCACCCCCAAGTCACCCTAAGGAATAAAATAATACATTTCAACCTATCAACCATAATATATTCTCTTAGTGTAGACCACCCACAACATTCCAAAGAACCGTGGTATGACAATTATCCTTGCATAGTTTATTTGGAAAACCAATTTCAAAATGTGCCAAATGGGCCTCTAAAATCCTTTTAGAAATAAATCTTTTCCGAAAGTAAACCATCATATATGATTCACATTTTCAAAATATTTTCAGAAAAACAAAATCATAAAACAATCAGTTCTAAACCCAATTACAAAAAAATTGATAAATCCAATGATCCTTTTTTGATATGAAAAAATACATTTAAAAATAAACCCAGTTATTCAAAAATCATAATGCACATAAAAAATCTAATAGGGAAATTTATCAAACTCATGGTGTGCATAAATCATTAAAAAAAATATATACATCAAGGAAATTTATAAAAAAAACATCAATTATCATCAAAATTTTTTATAGAAATTGTATATCATTAATTAATATCCCCAGATGGTGAGAAAAGTATGAAATCAATGATTATTGTGTTTAATGGACAGGTGAAATGGGAGACCTAACTCAAATTCACTTCACCTCAAATAATCCCACTTGAAATAACCTTCGATGTGTTCCAAGATTCATGATTAACCAAGAATAACCTTAACCAAACGAATCCACTATTTAAAATCCAAAGAAACTTGATCTCAAGAACTACACAACTAAGGATGAAAAATAACTCAAGAGAAAATGGATGAAGGAGAATGATGAAGAAGAGTGTATGAGACTAAATTAATGTTTCACCCCAAAAAACCTGAATAAATCTCTATATCCACACCTAGGGAGAGAAGAAGAGGATTTACGAGGATGGTAGGAGATCTCGTACGGTCATACAATCATGGAGAGGGAGAAAATTGGATTTTGGGGATATATCCTGAATAGAATAGAAGATAAATTTAGAAATTTTAATAACATAGAATGAAAAATGGTTCTCTTTCACAGTTTTCCAAATAGTGTAGAAACCTTGCGGTCTCCTCCATATAAGAGGAAACCAACTACACCCTTTCATGGGTGATGGAACATGATTTCCTCTAACCATGTGCCCACTATGCATCACACACTATCAAGACCAAAATCTCCTCTATTAACCCAAAAGAGAATGAAAAACTAAAGACCGAACAAGGGAAAAACAATAAAAATGGAAGACCTCAAAACAGAACCATAGATGTGAAAAATATCCACACCATTATGCTTTGTGCACCCGTAAAGCCAAAAAAATCCTAGTTGATCAATTAAAAGTACACAGTTAACATGATGACATGATACAAATTCTCAATTTAAATGACATGTTAACCATTGGAAAATAGTACTTAAAGTTACCACCCAAAACAATCCAATGATCCAATAAAATTCCTACAAAATGATGGAAAAAATGAGTTACAACTTCTACAATATTGTTCCAAATAAGGTCATTGAGTGTACTCTAAAATTCCAATGTTCAATAGAATAGAATGAATAAGATCCAACAACCCCTAATTAAACTATCCATCATCAAGATTCACTAGAGATGAAACCATATTTCCATTATAAGAGGCCGCAATGGACCTCCCAAAATTAGAAATAGATTAGAATGGACCAACTCTAGAAGATACCAAAATAAGTTTCACGGTGGGTCTCCTCACCATTAAGAATCGAGAAGAGTAAACCATAATAATAAACCCAATACATACCAACACGATAAATCTAGACATAGATGGACCTGGGAACTCCCCACATAGTTGAACCCCAACCAGAAGGGGGGGGGGGTTGAAAAATCCCAAACCAAGTGGTAACCAATCCCTGGTTCATCTTTTACCAGAGAACATCCATCTAAAAATGAGAACTTACCAAAACTAAATACTACTCAATATATCTAACCACACATGGAAAACCCATCAGTTATTCACATTTGAAATGGAACAACCATAAGTATCACACAAGGATAAGAACAACAGGGTTTTTGAAATAATAAGATACCTACAATGACTCGTAAAAATAAAACAGGAACATTTAAAGGGTCTATAACATAATGATGGAGAAAATATCTATGTAAATGTTCCCAAAAACCCTAGTGGTTCCAGACTACATGATGTGCTTGAATATGTTACCTATGGCTAGATCATTGATATCATGAATCATATACAACCCCAAATCCAGGAACTGAAAATCCACAATCATAACTCCTCCTTTAAGTGTTAAAAACCACCACATATCACCCTAGGGAGAACCAAAAGAACCAGATACACAAAACGACTTAATTTCTCCAACAATTAACTGTTACCATGTATAGATTTAGAACATGAACATGCATCATACCACTTCACCAGAACAATATTGAATATGAAAAATGTGTATGTGTAATATAAAACTATAGAGAATGGAAACAATCGTAATTTCCAAAGAAATACATTTTTTAGTTGAGGAATAAGTTCTAAAGAAGATCCACAACATCTACTTTTAGAGTTTAATGAAAATAAAACACCACAAAACACCACATGACAAAGAAATTTTAAAAAACAATAATTAAATTGATAAATTAATTAATATTCATTTAAAACAGCAACCTAATCATCCAAATGGGCTGGGGTATTTTTCGGAAGGATGTATCTGGATCCATATCACATCCATGAAACACTCTAATAGAACTATTGCAAGTGAACATGGATTCTATAAGTACATTAGGTCATTGGAACACATATAAATGACTACTTCTTATTATATGTATTGTTGCACTAATGGCATGCCATGATCCTGTGATTCGAAGAAGCTGATGAAAGATATAAAGGCTTTTTAACTCCCTAAGCATTACCAATGTCTTTGAGCGGATTCCCCATTTCATTACTAGATTACCCTCACCAATAATAGAATCTAGAGGAGGGTTTCCCACCCAATACACTCCAAAAAACACTACTTCATCCAAAAATATCATGCCTCTCCACATCGACAATATAGGTTAGGCTGAACTCTGACACCTTCAACAATAGATTTGGATAAATCCCATTATAAAAATTTCAAGACTTCCATGACGCATCCATATCCCACCCAATATGGTGTGGAACTAGTTCCACAAAATGAAAAAAATATCTCCAACCCCAATACTACACCTTTCCATATATATAAAATCTATATACCCTTCATCTACTTCAGTACATTAGATAAATACTTTTGGATGAATGAATCCCTCAAGAACACCTAGCAAAGATCATCCTGAGGCTTCGTTCAAGAGACCGACTTCCACCACATCTTGGTTAGACATTTGAGAAAAAAATGTATCTCTCATCACTTTTATAGAATAATTAAACTAAAGGAAGACAAATATTAATTCAATATTCTATATCCACTCTTCCACTTTAAGAGTGTCTTCTATACTATAAAGGAGAGTAGGGTTCAACATTAAAAACTCAGGAAGGAAGTCCATATATTGATCAACTGGATGATTAACTGATGGTGAACCAACCATAAATGGACCATGAATATCCATCAACTAATTTTTGGGGCATACCATTAACAACATAAAAAAACCAAAAACATAATCCAGATTAATCCATCGACTAAAAATCAAAAAAATTATCCATAAAACCAAAAATGAAACCAAATCAAAAGCTTCCAAAAATAATTTTCTAAAAACCCACTAACCATAACATCTAAACCAATTAACCAACATGAACTCAAAATTGACTCCACACTTAAAAAATATTTCCAAAATCACAAGAAAACACAATACATAACCATCAGTTTCCGAAATGTCACGATTTTCCTCAAAAAAAATTTGAAATGGAAAAAAACATAATGGGATGCACGCTCACCAATGGTACTAATTGGATCCTCACAAATGAAAATTATCAAGAGAAATCAAAAACCCATTAACTAATTCCATCAATCTTCAATATCAAACACACATCCATTCTTGTTAGCACTCATAAAAATTTTAATGGTCAAAAAAGGCTTTTCATATCTTAAAAACAAATCGTTCAACCCATGTTTCATGTTCTCAATCAACTGCCCATTCTGTAATTAAAAAAGATTAAAAAATTACATTAAATATATCCAAAAATAAAATTAATCTATTTAAAATAGTTTCCATAAATTGATAAAATATTCATCCCTCAAAAAACATTTTCTGAACACTCATTTTATCAAAAATTCATTCTCATTCTAAAAATATTTCCAAAACCATCCTTAAAATATATTTTCATCACCCAAACACCCATTTTTAATAAACCCCACATTTCTATTATAAAAATAAAATATCTTTAAACTCATCCCCATTTTATCCAAAGACCATTTCATAAAAAACAATTTGTATATGTATTTATTCCAAAAGAATAAGGAAATCCATTTTTATATTCAAAAAATAAAAACCACTACCAATAAAAAGAATATTATAAAAATTTCAAAATGAGGGCTTTCAAAATAGTTTTAGAATTAAGAGGTTCTGAAAAAAAAACATAGAAGGGGAAATAGGTGTAGATGGGTTATTTGACTATGAAATTTGTGGCCGTATCAAAATTTGGCCACCACTATTGATAGTCATTCAGAACCATGTACTGGGATCCAAATGGAATTCTAGGACCTATGACGTCTACGTGGGAACTGGACCTACTCCTATTTGGTATCATGGAAATCAAACAACCAACTAGAACTAGACAAAAATATAATACCTGACATCCAATGGAAACAAGAAGTTTGATAGTGAACTTGTTTTCTAGAAATTCTTTCATACCTAATCCACAAGTATTGATAGTCTTACTTTATCTAGCTTGAAATACCAAAGAAAAAAAGGTAACTCTGAAAGTTGGGTCACCAAAAGAACCACAATCTCCATTGATATCATTTTGTTATGAACCAAACCAGGTCAAACCCGAACTAGTCACTCGAGTTGGCCCTGGATAAGGCCGAAGTGGCGTTACTGATTCTCATAGGAGGAGAAATAGTTCCATGGAATTAACAGTTAATTTAAGTGGATGATTTGACCTAATATAAAGAAATAAAACAAAAAAAATAATAGAGTATCCTATTAAATAAATAAAACATTCAAACTAAACATCATTAAGAATTAAATTAAAAGTACAATAAACGAAACAAAAAAACCCTAAATAAACCCACAGATGAAAAAATGTCAATGTGGCCCAAAGAATCACTATCTAATACCAAAACAATCCATCACCCACAACGATCGACAAAAATATAGAACCTCCACAAAAATCTAAAAATTAGAATGAAAAAAAGGTGTGAGTATTAAAACCCATCATACATATCCAGAAAATCTATTCCAAATTAATTCACTCTAAATAAGTAAACATCAATTACATGATTGAAATACAATATAGAAAAGATGATTTTTTCACACATTTCCACTTTTATAGAATACACCATCCATTCCCCATTTTCCATTCAAATCTAGTTTATTTCCCAAGGAGTAGTCGGTAGCATTTTAAGGATGAATGATTTTGTTTTCATTTCAAATGGTGGGAAGGAATGTTTAAAATGATTTCCAATCATTTTTCCTTGAACAAATTAAAACAATATCATAAAACCGATCAAAATGGTATACCAATCTGGAGATTATAAGAAATGAACCAACAATAAGTGAAATAAAAAATAGAAATCAAATGTAATGAACATAAAATGCATCTCAATCATCCACCACAGATAACTAATGGTTGAATGAAATTGGAAAAACGTTTATCTCAGTAGAATAATATTGAACATAATTATATCTAAATCATCATAAAGGCATGCCACACCAGATTAAATCAACTAAAAAATATGCTCTATTACACCCTACCCATCCTAAACAAGGGGAACTATCCCAAGGACAATAAATTTCAATGTTAAGGCCCACTATCCAGAAGAAAATATTAAAGCAGTACAACAACTATTAAAGCAATATACACTATCTATGTCAGTTTCCCATGATAATAGTAATGTGGGAGTGAGGAAGTAATGCCAAAAAGTACCCAATCACATGCACATACATAATACGCCACCAATTAACACCATAATGTCACCCTCGAGTCATCCCAAGAACCAATATCTATAATTTCAACAATTTAATAACAAGGGAATCTCTTAGCATGGGCCTACCACAACATTCAACATCACCATGGAAAGAAAATTATCCATGATGAGTTTTTCAAGACAACCAATTCCAAAAAGTGACAAATGGGACTCAATCACCATTTCAGAAACCACCCATTTCCATAAGGAAACCATCACATTTCCTTTATATATTCAAACAATTAACAAAGAACCATACATATATCAGTTTCATTTCCAAAACCATTTATAAATCCATTTGTGAAATTTAAACATCAATTTTTGAGGACATAAATATGTTTTTAATGGAGAAACATGATTCAATAATCATAATCTACTATAAGAAGCAGAGAAAAAATTTATCAAACACATGGTGTAAATAACCCAACATAATAATTCCATATAATTCAATAAAATTATGAAAAAACCCCTCTTTTATAAAAAAAATATTCAAAAAATCATAAATCACTAATTAATATCTATGGTATGTATAAAATGACATAAATATATGATTCTTGAATTCTAAGGCCAATTTCAATGGGAAAACTACAACAAACTAACTTTTCTTCAATAACTCTCACAAGAAATGGACATAAAAGGTTTCCAATACGTAAGGAAAACTAAGAGGAAACATAAAAAAACAAAACCCATAATTAAAACACAATGAAACATAAACCCTAATTCCATAAAACCACAAACGAAGAAAAACAAAAGAAAAATGGAAGAAAGGTTAAGAGGAATAATGTAGGAGAATATTACCATGGATATTCTCCCCCAAAATGTGGAGACAACACTAGATACACTCCTTGGGAGAGAACATAAGGATTTAAGAGGAAGGTAGGGGCTCGCCTAGGGCTATACGACCCTTAAGAGGGAGGAAATGGGCATTTTGGGGTAAAATCCTTAATAGGTTAGAAGAGTAATTTCACAATTCTAATGACTAAGGTAGATCGTATGATTTTCATGCAAAGTTTTCCTAATAATGTAGAAACTTTGAATCTCTCAAATTCCAAGAGGAACATGCCAAATAGTCATCCCACGTAGTTTTGGAAACCATGCAGAAACTATGTGGTATCTCTATCTAGAAGAAAAATGATTACATTCCTTCACAGGGGAGGGATAAAAGTTTATTGTAACCATGAGAAAATCATTTTTAACCTACTATAATTCTCCAAATCCCCACATTTCACCAAAATCACATGGGGAAACTAAAGAATAAACATGGGACCAAAAATAAACAAAGTAATTCCTAAAAAGAATAATGGATGTTATAATGTTCATACAAATTAGGTCCAACATGTTCTAATAAAGGTGGTTACAATTGATGAAATGTTATTAATGTTCAATTTATTACCATCCTATCAAGCTGAATAAAGTTGAAGATGCTTTGAGTATAAATGATCCTACAACCCTATCCATGATGAGGATTTATGGGGATGAAATTTTCATTTGAATGAAAGGGAATTTTATTAGAATCATTAAAGGTAAATCGGCATACCATAATCAAATAACTAATTAATAATTAATTGATAATAGGATCAGGAAGACCATAAAATTTTGCATGGTTCTAAAAATAATTGTAGGGAATATTGTATAGTTCAAATTTTATAATTATGGAACTATAATGTATGGATATTTAACATGTTTCCAATCAAAACCAAAATTGAAGATAAATATTCTAGTATATTTTAATAGCTCACCCTTCTAGATAAATCTAGTAAGCACATATATGTATATATATCTAAAAAATATTCATTTTGGATAATATAAATACCAATAATGATAATATTTATGGACAATGCAATGTATTCCAAACCTAAAATGATTAATTGAAGATATTTAATGGTGTAATGAAATTATTTCTCAAACTAGTATGGATATGGTGAAACATAACAATAGATATTATTATAGGAATTCATAGAATATATAGAGACTATGACACTATTTTATGGTAATCGATTATCTTAAAAGTTAACAAATTTCATTGGTGTCAATGATGATTTCACTCCTAGAAAAATCGATATGATATTCATAAGTGATGTTCAAAAAAAGCATTGAGTTAAACTACCATTTTTATCTAATTGATATCAATGGTTTACCTCAATATTCAAGAGATGAATTCAAAAAAATGTGATACTGGGAAAAGTTTTAGTATAGCTTTTCACCCACATAATTTCAGTCTGTTTCAGAGAACCATAATATATATGGATTATTTTTGTATATCATGTTCGATGGATTATCAAGGACATTAGGATCACCACCTTACCCTTAATGGAGTTCAATTTTTTTTAAATTTTAATTCTATCATTTTAATGGAACATTATGAGGAAAACTATGGGATGTAGGTTCTAAATTGGAGTAAATGGGATGATGTTTGAGAGAGGAATTTATATGTAAATGATTATATACATAAGTCGAAAGAGGGGGTATAAATAATTCAACATCATATGAAATATATAGTGTTGATAAAAAATATATGCATATCATCATTGATGATACCTAGGGATTGAGGTCAAAGATTAGGTGTTCCTTCCAATATGACCATGGAAAAATTTCTTGAGGGTTGGGAAGAAAATAATGATTAGTAATGGGTACATTATCCTCTTTTAGATCCATAATGTCATCAGATATGTGGAAAATCAAATATCACTCCATCCTATAATATATCAAGTACGTGATGTGTTCCATATATCCCTAAAAAATACATATTTGACCCTTCATAGACACTAAATATGAAGGTGGTACCATTGGAGGATTATCATTCATACTAGGAGTATCTAGTGATGAATGCATGACATAAATTTATAATATCATTATATTGGAAAAATTACAATGATAAATTGTTTAAGTAATAAAATGTTTTAAAATAAAGCAAAAGGAACTAGATATGGAAATGAAATAGAAGTAACATTTTATTCTTTAGTGTATGAAATGAAATTTCAATGGTTAAATTTATTATGGGGAAGAATTTATAACTGAATAATTTATAAATAAAATTTCATTCCCAATGAATAAATTCTTTATTATATAATTTTTTATATAAAAAACATGCACCATATATCATTTGTTATTTTAGACCATTATAAAATATATCCTTAATCCTCTATCGATGAAAAATTAGTATTAAGAATCATTACAATTGTTTATATATAATTTCTATAGTATCTTTTAGGATAATCTTATGTTAAGGATTATAGTAAAATCTAATTGGCACCAATGAAAGAAGTAATGTACTCAATAAGTGGGATCATACCATATAAGGGCCATGTATCAGTGTTTCTAATGTATGTACAATATATTTTATTTTCCCCTAACATAGGCTAATGTGAGGTTCAACATAAGGGAGATGAGAAAAACTAATTAATATAAATGATCAATTTTATTGAGATCACCACCCAAAATATATTTGTAGAACCACCCAAAGAAAATCCCACCATTGGAAAACATATCTTTAAGTCTTATTATTTGTAAATATAGTTTACTAATCTAGTATAAAATAGTATGAATATTTTAATATTTTTTAAAAATTGTAATGATTATATTGATATATTTTTTATATTAAATTATATATATACTTGAATTTAATAATAATATTATTGAAATTAGATATTTATACGAAGAAAGAAATATTGTAATTTTGAAAATATAAATTTTCACTTAAATCCTAATTTTTTATAAATTAGGGAGTTTTGAAATATATTTTATTTTAATAAAATATGATTATTAAATAATATTTATTTTAGTGAAATTGATAATATAATTTAATGATGTCGCATCTAAATTTTTTAAGTGTTAGAATGTTTTTTGTGTTGTAGAAACAATTATTTTTCAATAAATTAGTATATTATCTTCATTGTTGAAATTAAAATATTTAAAAATATATTTGTGGAATTTAAATATAATTTTAAACTTATCATTTCCTAATTAAAAAATGGATACTTTTTCAATGTTTTCTTTGAGATTCAAATTTTATGATAAAATTTTATTTTTATATAAATATTTGATATGTATTCTGAAATCATGATACGAATTAATTTATTTTATAAATATATAGAAGTCGTCAAAGATAAAAATATATTTTATTTTTCATTGTATTTTTTTTATGTTTTATGAATTATTTTATTATCATATAATAAAACCTTGTTAACCTGAATTCTATTTTATTATTTAAAAATAATGTTTTTATGAACATGACTCACTTCCCATTATAGAATAAATTATTTAAATGAGGTGAGTTTATAAGTAAATAAAATATTGTAAAAAACTCCATGTTTGATACCACATAGGTAAAATCAATGACAGGTCATTTAGTTGTGATTTTTTATTAGCGAGCCCAAAAACGTAGTTTAGAAATTAATAAATAATTCCAATCAATTTAATTATATATGACAACCCGAACTACCAATATATTTCACTAAAACCTAATTAGGAATTAATTGTTTTCTCCCTATCCTTCTCAAAATCCATCACATAGGTTTCCAAGTACCTTAAGAAGTTCCTTCAGAGATTTTAGAAGAGGCATCTCAAGTAACAAATTATATTCTTATTCATTTATATTCAATTACATTGTATTAAGAATTTTTATTTCAAATATATCATTTTTTAATGTGTTTTACACATCCCATTACCTTTATTATTATTCCCATTTAATGTAGTAACACATTTCATTCTCATAAATCACATCAATTAACATTAATATACACATGTTATGTAGTATAGATTATTTTTTTATTTTCCATTCAAAACTTTTATGTTGTGAATACACATTCCACATTCAATAAGAAGGTATTCACCTTGTTATAATAATCTTTCCCGGATTACCTACATCTATGTATGTAACCCACACATCAAAATAATGGTATTAAATGTATATAAAAATTTTAATATGTTTTTTCTCTATATGAGAAAAATACATATACCATAAATAAATATGACACATGGGATTGAAATTATATTTCCCTCTAATGAATCCATTATTGTTTTTATTTCATGACATACTATTTTTGTGCATAAGAGTTTAGTCAAATCATTTTATATTAGGATATATTGGCATCTACCCCTTGTGTATGCTTATGATGTAATGTTTTATATCGTCAACACATTCTAATGATTCAATTATATTGTTATCTTATGTCATTATTTGACTATGATTCTTAACATTCTATATCATCATGTTATAACTCTTCACCCACATGTACTAATTTTAGTTATGTTATTCCATGATTGTTATCTTACTAAACATAATTAATTACTCCATTATAAAATATGTTTCTATGTTATACTACATAATATTTATGGTTCAATGGAATGTAAGATCACATTATGGTTTTATAAATAATGATGTTTTATCTTATTATCATGTTTAGTTTTTTAGTATATAATTTTTCTAAGAAACTAGGCCTAATGATTCTTCTAGGATTCATCATGTATATTTACTAAATCATAAAAAATTATATAAAATAAATAGTGACTTATAGTTTATTGTCAAGGATTCTAGGAGTCTTGTGGTATGTTTCCAAATGTTTCAAACAATTGAAAATATATGTTTAACGTAACAGAATCTATAAAAGGAAATTTAGTGGATGATATTTTTTATTTCTATAGACTAGATTTTAGGGGATAATTTTCATATTCTCAAAGGAATGAGTACAATATTTTTAGGTTGGACTCTAATTTTATGTTTTTAAGGTAGTGGTACATCCTTATAATCAAGATTCATTTGTAAAGAAATTCATCAAGGAAATACAATTTTCATGGTTTTTAGTTCCAAAATTTATAATTACTGACTAGTTAACCCTTTTAAATAATGTTGTATTTTAACTTTTATTGGAAAATAATGGGCTTGAACAAAATGATGAAATATCTTATCACCCATAGTAAGGTGGGGAAGAAAATATCTCAGATATAGAGAATATAAAAAGCTAGATAAAAAAGTCTGTAGTACTAGGAGTGACAAATCATTAAATCCTGATTGTAACAACATTTTTTTATAAATTTTTATTATGATTGAAATATTTTTTAACATGTAACACAAATATTTAATAAAATTATGTTATACTATAAAAATATTATTATTTAAATTTTACTATTATAACATAACAATTGATTTCGTGGGTACAACTTGGATTATCCAAATTAAAAAATACGAAAAAAATTATAATAAATTAAAATTTACTTATTATTGATAAAAAAATAATAACTCAGTTTTTTGTTAAGTAATTATATTCTTTCAAAATTTTTTTAAAAAAATGGTTTTTATTTGTTTTTTGTGAAAAAATATTATAATTAATTTATAGATGCATTGAATTTTTATGTGATTAAAAATATATAATTATGGAAATAATAATTTTAAAATTATTTTAAAGAGAATTTTTTGGGATTTATTCGGAATATATTGATTTTCTAATGAATAGTGATAAATATTGCCTTTTTTAAAAATCAAAAAAAAAATTTGAATTAAAAAATTTATATATTTTTAAATGAATTAAATGTAAAATTATTTATATTATATTATGAAATGTAAAATAATGATTAGAGGATTCAATTTAGATATTGAATTTGGTACAAATACATTTTTATATATGAGAAGGAATTTTTATGAAATATCTTTCTTCCATTATGTTTTCTTATTTTAATCACTTATTAATTACATAAACTACATGAAATTGAATCTCAAAATTTTGATTCTATATTTTATTCTAGAAGGTAAAAGCGGGGTTTATATGATCTTTTTTAGTTAATATGTTTAGAAATCATAGTAATTAAATTTCACAAATTTAAGATTAAATTAGGTAATTACGGTTATGAGAAAGATGATTCTAACTAATAAATGACACCAAAAGAATGTTTTATCTATTTTTATTAGTTTATTCTATCCATTTCTATCCAATTTTCTATTGCATATAATTTCTTTAATATTTTTTCATCTACATAATATTTAAGTAAACGATAATATCAATCATGTCACATTCTTTATTTTGATATCAATAATATTTTGTGATATGGAAACCATCCCCTTGTTTTGGATTTTAAATGGTCATTTGAATGTTAAAATATAATTTTTATCAATTTAATTTTTTATAATTATTATTAATGAAATTATTACTATTAATACTTATGGAGTACCGAAATTTCAGTTTTACAAATAATACCAAAATAAAATAGATATTTATAAAAATAATAAAAAGAATACATTAATTTTTCTATTGTCTTGTGTTTTTTATATAAATATAAGGTTTCTGATATTTTTTAATGGATTATTTTGCAATTCCACTTCATAAAAATATTAAAAAAAAGTGTTATCAACAAAATCATAAAAATGGGATAACATGGGTTAAAAAATGATAAGTGTGAAAAAATCACACAAACATTCCCAATTTTAATTAAATGAGATTATTTAGATGAATAATTATCATTTATTTTAATTAAATAAATTCTGAGTAATTTTATTCTTAAATAATATTTCTATCAATTTAATTGAAATTCCCAAATTGTCGCTACAGTCATTTAAAAAAGGGAACCTCCTCTCATCCTGTATTAGTAGTAAGAAAATTTATCCATAAAATAACATCAAAAATACATTATGAATATGCCTTACCACATTCTAGATACCTTATTTTGATAAAAAAACTAATGTAGGAAGGATTTTGGTATATTCACAAAGAAGATTTCAAAATAAGAGTTGTAGTTCTTAATCACATGACTTCATTTTTTTTCTTCTTCTACATAAAGAAAATATTATAAAAATAATAGATATAGAAAAAACATTATGTCCCATATTTATATATATACATATATATTTGACAATATAATAAATTATATCAATATTCTCTTCCATAAAATGGGAAATGGAACTTTTATTTGTGTGTGTGAAGAATTGAAACCTAACGAACCAATGTAATTCATTTGTTATCAACACCTATCAAGGATGGTTATAATGATGTATTTTAAATTTATATATCATATAAATAAAAAATTTATAATTATTAAAATTTAATATATCATATAATTTCTTACAATTGAATTCATAAAAAATTGATGATATCATTCACACATTTCTGTAGACTACAACCTCTATGAAGCGATGTGATTAGTTATTCTTAAGAATATCACATGGATGGATTGTGTAATAATTTAGATAAATAATATTATATCTGTCACAACCCGACCCAACGGGCTCGAGCCACGACTCCCCAAGACCACCTCCAATAGGCTAGGGGATAACGACTAGCAATGAGTAGGCTATCACACACATGGAAGGCATTAGCCTAATGTAACCGTACAAACACACCCATATACACATTCCTGAAATAGTGCATAGATATATAAAACTAGAAAGAAAATGCATTCATACAACTCTCCCAAACCAGAGTACAACAGTAGAAGAAAAAGGGAAAAACAGGGACCACCAATAGATAACTAAAAATGCATCCAACCTACTCGAAAGAAGTGGTACGCTGCCACAAGCACCACCGGAATGCTCCTTGGAATAGATCTGGTAAGAATCTACGGTCAGACCCACTTGCTTAGTTCTGCCTGCTCTGGGTCCTCCTATAACTCCGTCGAAGGACCTGTGGTCTGCCCGAGACACAAACATTTGCGGGCAAAGCCTGTGCAGGGGGTGAGTATAAAAATACTCATTGTGCACCCCAAAAATGCAAGAAAAAATGAGAGAAACTGAACGGAAATAGTTCGTTCATCCCAGCCAGAGGGAACCCATAGGAGAGGGAAACTCCATCTCGTGACCATTCTCAGCTAAACACAACTACTCAGCTCAATCCAGGTGTATTCCCATACATACACCATGAACATCTGCTCAGTTATACGCCCAAACATATATCTCGAACATCTACCCAAGTATACGCCCATACATATTCCATGAACATCTGATCAGATAAACGCTCTTATGTATACCAAAAACATCCAGATATACTCAGCTCACACACCAAGACACATGAGGTACCGACCTCATCACCAACAATGGATCACAACCAGGAGAGCACACTCTACGATCACTATCATCCCAGATGAAACTCATTTGAGAGACACACTATATCAGGTTCCACACAAACATCTCAGACGATCACCTGTGAGACCACACTCATCGGATATCTTCACTGAGAAAACCTCACTGAAACAACATAAACACAAAACTAAGCGGATAGGGGATCGCTCCTATGGTCTGATAGGGGATACCAGAACCCACACTGGTATAAAAAATATCATAGATAGGGGATCACTCCCAGGGTCTGCTGGGGGATACCAAAACCCGGTCTGGAATTCATAGATCTCACAAATAGGGGATCACTCCCAGGATCCACTAGGGGATACCACAACCCGATCCGGTGCTTGTCAGAAACACATCACTCCGATAGAGGATCGTCACCCATGTCATGATGGTCACGGAAATACTGAAACCATATATGGTACATCTCGCGCTATAGGGGATCGAACTGACGATGCCGCAACCCTACAGAAACCACACGCTGAGTAGGGGATCGTATAAACAACGATACCACAACCCTACTAAAATCCTAATGATGAGTAGGGGATCATATACCCGATGATTCCACAACCCTACTAAGCATGGCCTACTATATAGGGTATCATATTCCCAATGATGGCACAAACCCTACGGGGTTAACCTGCTGGATTGGGGATCACCGCCCATGGATAAGTGGTCACGATGATACCACGAACCTAATCTAGGGAAACGATTCTTGAGGATCAGGCTCTGGGCCCAAGGGAGGGATGCCACAACTCTAACAGATTAGTCATCCCATCAAGAGGATCCTAAACCAATACAAAAGTTGTGATGTCAATCTAACCCTCATAGAAATTTACCAAGGGAGTACCCTCAACCACTGTTTGTCCAAACTTCTCTAACCCGAGCGAACCACCACAATGCCACACCGTAGACATCCAAGGCCAATACCAGGGCCACCATCGCATTCCACGTGAAAAAACGCGCAAGATAGTCTATTTACTCACTGAAAATGGACAACTGGTGGAAAATTCACTATTCACCACATCTAGCCTGCACGAGGACCACACAACGATCCCAATACTCATCGAATGGATCATACCACTTTGATCCCCCTGGAAAAACACATGGGATCCACTACTCGTTCGTCCCAAAAGGACTCCCGGTGAAAAAGGTACTATTCAACTAAGCTTGCCCGAGTAGGACCCACACTGCGATCCCAAAACTCCTCAAGAGGATCACACCGCATCAATCCCCTCAGAAAAATAGACGGGATTGACAACTCGATCATCCAATATGGACAACCAGTGAAAAATTCATGTTTCTTTGTAAACACCGGATCCCGACCTCGTGGGGCCCACACCAAGTTCTAGGTCCCAACACCAGAAAATATTCTCGAATATTCGGTTGTACTATCAGGGTCTCAACGCCACTGATGGCATGTCATTTGGACACTCTGTACAGGAGTTATGGTTGGTCGAAGCTGAATAATAATAAAATATTTTTATTATTTCAACGCTTCATAGCCCCGGGCCACGATACCGACTCATAAAATTCCTAAAGTAAACCCAAATGGTCCGTCTAGATTCAATGAATGTGTCACCGCAAACAGCTCACTATTTGGACTCCCGCTAAGCATTTTACGAGGGTTTAAATAGCTCCCGGAATATTCTGGACGGACCACCGCGGGCTCGCCGGAAAACTGAACGGACCGCCGCGCCAACCATGCCGGACCACCGTGCCGCTTGCCGGATTCTGCTGCGCTGCCACACCGCCTGCCAGATTCTGCCACGCTGCCACTGTGCCACTGCCGCCCTCACCGGATTCCACAATGGCCACCACTGGAATCCGGGTTTTTTGCTAGAAAACATCCGGGACCCCCCGGGAGCACCCCTGTGCTCCAAAATCAGATCCGAAATATGTTTTGCAAACCTCGAGACCCGAACTATACATCCGTTATGACTATTCGAAGAAAAAACACACATAATCCGCATTCATGATTTTATAACTCAAACCGCCTACCTTTTGGTGGACCACTGAAGCTCCGCACGCTCTGCTCCTGCCATTGCACGGCCCAAGAGCGTCTGCCGTCAGAATTTGTGCTCGTGGGAACTTCGTTTGACCGATTTGGAAATCAGCGGTGAAGAACGAAGGAGGTTTACATGTTTCCTCCTACTTCTCACCAACATGAAATGGGAGTGGATTGATTGTATTTTTATATAATTTGTAATTAATTAATTAATCCATTAAACCAACGACCACGCCCCCGAAAAAACCTCCCAAAGCAGAAAAGATTATTTTTCTCCTAGGGTAAACGCGGTGTTCTGAACGCAATGTCACACTCAAAATTGCAATCTGAGACTCCATTCAGGAGTTATTTGAGCCGACGCTTATAAATAAAATTTTCAATTTATTTACGAAAATGCCCATAGTGGCTTTTCTCACAGCATCCCTGCACATTCGAAGATTACACCCTGCCTAGGATAAACGACATTCTATGGACAAAATTGTGTCCTCATATTCCCATTCTGAGCTACCGTTTAGGAGATAACACACCCCCTCCATGTGAATAATATAAAAATACTTAATATTTTTATAAAATTCATTCTGGGCGCACCGGGCCTCAGAATCGCATGTCGTCATCCCTCATAGCTTTGCAATTATTCATAGAAATATTCCAATGTCTGACAAAGCCAAACCCAAGATGTTACATTCTCCCCACAATAGATATTTATATCCCCTAAAAGCTATTATCACAAGCAGAGAAACTGGACCCTCAACTGGGTCTCCCACAGCAGTTAGTTTTCCAACAAACACCCAAGCCCGAACACATAAGTCAGAGGAACTCCTCCACCACACCTCAATAATATCCGCTTTGGGCAGCACTGACTCGCCCGTATAGTTTAGATCGCGTCACAAAGACGCGTCTCAGTCGGGGAAGTATCCATCTTCCTCATACATTTGAAGCACTACAAAAAACACCCACACAGGGTCTTACAAATTCCCTAAACAAAAAATCGAGCAAGCTATGGAAAAGGAAGAGTACCGCTAAACAGTGTCTATCAAACTACTGCAGAAAGTAGAAATGATAGAAGGAACACCTCTACCCATCCGCATAGCATCTGAGTCAACAGCCTACAGGGCATGTAACTATCCTCGCCCTCTCTGTCCATCTCCCTGAGCTCGGCATGGACCACCTCGGGGTGGTGGTGGTGGCATCTGATACTGTCTACCACCTCCTGCTGCTGCACCAAATCCATTTCCACGTCTACCGCCCTGTTGACCTCTGGGCTCAAGACGCTGCCTCTGCTAAGGTGGTATGTCGACTGACACCTTCTCCACAGCATGAAAGGTCGGAAAATCCCTAGAAGGATTTCTGTGACTATAGCAAACGTAACACCACCTCTCCTGCGGCTGACCAAAACTGGCATGCGAGCACTGTGAGCCCTGAGCCTCATATCCTCCATCCTGGGGTCTTATCCTAAAACGTCACCCATGTCCAGGCCCCTGATATTTTCATCAGCTACCAGAGGCTGATCCGACTGACAAAGTATCAGCTCTTGCATCCCCAGCACTAATAGGCGGGCTCTGCTTGGCCAGAAAGCTCTCCACCACTAGGGCCCGCTTCAGCACTCCAGTATAGGTGGGCAGACATAAGGAAACAATGTCGACCCAGATGTCCCTGCATAGGCCCGACTCAGTGATTTGATCCATAAATAACGGGTCTCGAACCATACCCCGGGATAGCATGACTAGTCTGTAAACCATGTTGGGTACTCCAACACGGTCATGCCCTCCTGTCGAAGCTGTAGAAGCTCCTAGATGCACACGGACCTCAGCATCACGGGATAGAACTCTTCCCTGAAGAGCCTCTCAAAATCAACCCACGTGAGTGTCTCATCGTCGTGGGACTGCATCACCAAACTCCACCATCACCCTGTCGAACCATGCAGATGGCTCACCGCTAGAACCACCATCTAATCTGGGGTTCCCCTCACTAGGCAGAAAACACATGTGACTACTTTGAGCTAGTCAGTAGTAGCTTGATGGTCTCGATCGCCCCGGAAACATAGAGGCCACTACCTCTAGAACTCGTGCAGCACACTCATCCTGCGCGCAACCTCATCCAGAACTGTTAGCATAACCAACTGCTCGACAGGTGGTAGCTCAACTGGCGGACCACCTGGAGGAGCAGCCTCCGAACATGTGCCCTGGTGCACAACCTCTAGACGGGGCGGATCCTCAGCACATCCCTACTTCAGAACCCTCGTGGGCTGTCGTCGTGGAGGCATCCTGAAATAAAAGCAAGATGCACCATAGGCAAAGAGTATATCTAGAGAGATGACTCAAGAAGAAAAAGGGAAACACAATATCCCAGTCCTATATGATGCATGTACCATTATGTTCCTACAACTAGTGTATAAATGTCTTGGGTCGAAAAGCAGGTTATCAGAGTCCTGGTGTATGGATATGTCAACTGTCGCACCAACACTGGAGTCTCTAGCCTGAATTCCGAGATCAAAACATCATAACTCTGCCGCTATGCAACCCAATCCAAATGCACTTCTGGACCAGCTATGCTCTGATATCCCAAAGGTGGAACCTCCTTTGATAACCCTCTGTCATGACCCAACCCAACGGGGTTCGAGCTTCGACTCCCCAAGCCCACCTCTAATCGGCCAGGGGATGATGCCTGGGGCTGAGTTAGCTATCACACACAAGGAAGGAATTATCCTAAGGTACCGATACACACACACACACCCACATACACCTCCATGAAACAGTGCAGCGATATATAAAAATGGAAAGAAAATCCATGCATACAACTATCCCAAACCAGAGTGAAATAGTAGTACAAAAAGGAAAAACAAGGCCCACCAAAAGAAAAATACAATGGTGTCCAACCTAGTCGGAAGAAGGGGTACGATGCCAAAAGAACCACCAGAATGCTCCTCAGCACTGCTCTGGTAAGACTCCATGGTCAGACCCTCTCACATAGCTCTGCCTGCTCTAGGTCCTCATGGGACTCTGTCGAAGGGCATGTGGTCCGCACAAGACACAAACATGTGTGGGCAAAGCCCATGCATGGGTTAGTATAACAATACTCAATAGGCACCCCAAAATCCCAAACCAAATGAGAGGAACTAAAATCCCACAGCCCACTCATCCCAGCTAGAGGGAACCCAGACAAGAGAGAAACTCCATCTCGTGACATTCCTCGCCTAAACACAACTAGTCTGCTCCATCCAGGTGTATGCCCATACATACACCGTGAACATCTGCGCAGGTATACGCCCCAACATATATCTCGAACATCTACCCAGGTATACACACATACATATACCATGAACATCTGCTCATATATACGCTCTTACGTATACCAAAAATATCAGGATATACTCAGCTCACACACCAAGACACATGAGGTATTGACCTAATCACTAGCAATGGTTCACAACCCGGAGAGCACACCCCACAATCACTATCATCCCTGATGACACTCGTCTGAGAGATACACTCCATCAGTTCCCACATAAACATCTCAGATGCTCACCTAAGAGATCACGCTCGTCGGATATCGCCACTGATGAATCTTCACTGAAACAACATAAACACCAAACTCCGCCAATAGGGGTTCGCTCATAGGGTCTTCTAGAAGATACTAGATCCCACACTGGTATTAAAAGATCTCATAGATAGGGGATCACTCCCAGGGTCTGCTAGGGGATACCACAACCCAATCTGGCATTCATAGATCTCACAGATTGGGGATGAATCCCAGGATCCGCTGGGGGATACCACAACCCGATCAGACGCTCGTCAGAAACATGTCACTCAGATAAAGGATCTAAACCCATGTCACGATGGTCATGACGATACCGAAACCCTATTTGATACATCTCTTACTATAGGGGATCGAACTGACACTGCCACAACCCTTCAGAAACCACGCGCTGAGTAGGGTATCGTATAACCAATGATACTACAACCCTACTATAATCCTCTTGTTGAGTAGGGGATCATATACACGATGATGCCACAACCCTAATGAGCACAACCCACTGTGTAGGGGATCATTTTACAAATGATGTCACAAACCTTATGGGGTTATCCTGCAAGTTAGGGGATCACCGCCTCTGGATAAGCTGTCACAACGATACCAAGAACCCGCTCTAGGTAAACGATGTTAGAGGATCCCGCTCCAGGCCAACCGGAGGGATGCCACAATTAAAAAAGGTTAAACATCCCATATTGAGGATAAAAAACCTATACTAAGGTTGTGTTGCCATGTGAACCCTCATAGGAATGAACCAAGGGAGTACCCTCAACCACTGCTGGTCAAAACGTCGCTAACCCAAGCGAACCGCCACAACGTCACATCGCGGAACTCCAAGGATGATTCCAAGGCCACCATCACTATACACATGGAAAAACATACATTATAGTCTGTATACTCACCCGAAATAGTAAAACCAGGGAAAAAGTCACTACTCACTGTAGCTGGCCCGCGTGGGGCCCACACAACGATCCCGAAACACATCGAACGGATCATACCACTGCAATCCCCTAGGAAAAACACAAGGGATCCCCTACTCGTTCTTCCGAAACGGACATCTGATGAAAAATGTAATAGTCACAGAAGCTAGCCCGTGTGGGGGTGACACTGCGATCCCGAAACTTCTCAAGAGGACCACACCATTGCGATCCCCTCAGAAAAACACACGGGATCGACTACTCGATCATCCAAAATGGACACCCGGTGAAAAAGTCATGTTTCTTCGTAAATGCTGGATCCCAGCCTCATGGGGCCCACACAAAGATCATGGTCCCAACTCCTATAAAAAATATCTAAAATTACACTGTACCATCTGGGTCTCAACACCACTGACAACACGTTATTTGGACACTCCGTGTAGGAGTTATGGTGGGTCAAAGCTGGATAATAATAAAATATTATTAAAATTTCAGTGATTCATTTCCCCGGGCCGTGAAATCAACTCCTAAAATTACAAAATTAAACCCAAAAACTCCGTCTCGATGCATGGAATGTGTCGCCACAAATGGCTCATGATTTGGACTCACGATAAGTATTTTATTGGGGTTTAAAGAGCTCCATGAATTTTCTAGCCAGACCACCACTGGCTCGCTGGAAAACTGACCGGACTACCGCGCCGACCTTGACAGATCGCTGCGCTGCCTTCCAGATTCTGCCATGCC
The DNA here is from genome assembly GCA_963277665.1 of Viscum album. Taxonomy (NCBI): domain Eukaryota; kingdom Viridiplantae; phylum Streptophyta; class Magnoliopsida; order Santalales; family Viscaceae; genus Viscum; species Viscum album. The sequence continues at coordinate 1,722,377,098 of OY728141.1, forward strand.
GCCATGCTACCTGTGAGATTCCACCGCGCCGCCACCCCCCTTTACAGATTCCTCCATGGCCGCCGCCGGAATCTGGGTATTCTATCGGAAATCTTCTGAGAAACCCCGTGGGCACCCTGGTGATCCAAAATCTGATCCGAAACATGTTTCAGAAACCTCGGGACCAAAACTATTCAACCCTTATGAAGAATGATGAAAAAAAACACATAATTGGGGTCCATGATTTTAAAACTCAAACTGCCTACCTTTTGGTGGACCCCTGAAGCTTCGCACGCTCCGCTGCTGCTGTTGCAAGGCCTAGGAGCGTCTGTCGTCAGAATCCGAGCTCATGGGAACTTTGTTTGCTCGATTTGGTGGATCAGTGGCGAAGAATAGAGTTGGTTTTTTTGTTTCCTACTTATGCGAACCAATGTGAAATGGTGGTGGATTGATTGTTTTTTATATACTTTTTAGTTAATTAATTCATCAATTAAACCAACGACCATGCACCAGACAAAACCACCCAACTGAGAAAAGATTAGGTTGCCTCTAGGGTAAAAATGACATTCTAAACGCAACGGTGCACTCAGAATTTCAATCTGAGTCTCCGTTCAGGATTCATTCGATCTGGAAATCATAAATAAAGTTTTCCATTTATTAACGTCAACGCCCCTGGTGGGTTTTCTCACCGTAGGCCCGCACCCGCAAAGATGACACGCCGGCTAGGGTAAACGGCATGCTTCAGATGCAATGTTGACTTCAAATTCCCAATCTAAGCTACCATTTATGAGATAACACACCCCTTCCACGTGCATAGTAGTCAAATAATTAATATTTTTATAAAATTTATTCTGGGCACACCAGGCCTTGGAATCGCTCGTCGTCTTCGCACTTAGATCTGGAATTATTCATATGAATATTTCAAAGTCTGATAGGGCCAACCCCGAGTCTCTACATACCCCCCACTATAAATATTTTCATTCCAAAAAATCCATAAGTACACAAAAAGAAACTGGACTCTCAACTGGGTCTCCCATGCCAGTGAGTTCGCCAACAAACACCTATTGTCGAACACAGAATTCAGAGGGACTCATCCACCACACCTCAATACTATCTTTTTTTGGCGGCACTGACTCGCCCACAAAGTTTTGATCGTTTAACAAAAACACATATATGTGGGGGAAGTATCCCTCTTCCACAAACATTCTATGCAAAACAAACAACACCCACACATGGTCTTACAAATTCCCTAAACAAAAACTCGATCAAGCAACGTAAAAGGAAGATTACTGCTAAACAGTGTCTATAAAACATCTATAGAATGTATAAATGACACAAGGCATACTTCTATCCATCCGCGTAGCCTCTGGGTAAATAGCCTACATGGCATGTAGGTGTCCTCGCCCTCACCCTCCAACTCTGTGAGCACGGCATAGACCACCTGGGTGTGGTGGTGGTGGAATCTGATACCACATACCACCTCCCGCAGCTGCACCAACTCCATTACCGTGTTCGCCACCCTGTAGTCCTCCTTGCCCGAGACGCTGCCTCTACCAAGGAGGTCTGTCAATCAGCTAACTCTCAGCCGCACGACGAGACAGACAATCCCTAATAAGATGTCCCCGACTGTTGCAAATGTAACAGCGCCTCTCCTGCTGCTGGCCAAAACTTTCCTGTGAGCCCTGTGAGCCCTGCGCCTCAGATCCTCTATCCAGGGGTCATCACCTGAAACTTTGCGCACATTCGGGCCCCTGTGTATATCGTCAGATACCAGATGTCGATCCGAGTGACGATGTCTCAACTCTCGGATGCCCATCACTAAATGGTGGGATCTTCTAGGCCAGAATTCTCTCCACCACTAGGGTCTGCTCTAGCACTCCAGTATAGGTGGGCAGACACAAAGAAAACCATGTCTGCCCGGATGTCCCTGCATAGGCCCTACTCGAAGGTCTGATCCCTAAATAACGGGTCTCAAACAATATCTAGGGAGTATCATGATTGGTATTTAAACCTTATTGAGCACTCTGACATGGTCATGCCCTCCTATTGAAGCTGTAGAGGCTCTTGGATCCACACTAACCTCAGCAACAACTGATATAACTCTTCCCTGAAGACCAGATCAAACTCTGCCCATGTGAGCGTCCCCAGTCGTGGGACTACATCACCAAAATCCACCATCCCTCGGACGAACCACACAGACGGCTCGCCGCGAGAACCACGATCTGATCTGGGGGTGTCCTCACCTGGCAAAAAACATGGGTGACTGCTTCGAGCCAGTAATCTACTGCCTAAGTGTCTGGATCACCCCAGAACCACAGAGGTCAATGTCTCTGGAACTCACGCAGCGCACTCAGCCTGTGCACAACCTCATCCTGCACTCCCGACCCAACCAGCTATTCGACAGGTTGTAGCTCAACTAGCGGACCACCTGGAGGTCCAGCCTCAGAACCTGCGCCGTGGTCCACATCCTCTAGACGGGTCGGATCATCAGCACAACCCTGCTGCGGAACCCTTGCAGGTTGTCGTCGTAGAGGCATCCTGAAATACAATTATGGCGCACCATGGGCAATGAGTATATCTGGAGAGATGACTCAAGAAGAACATGGGAAACCCAAAAAGGCTGTCCTATATGATGCATGTACCATTATGTCCCTGCAACCAGTGTACGAATGTCACCAGTCGAAATTCATGTTATCAGAGTCCTGGTGTATGGATACGTCGGCCTCCGCACCAACAATGGATTATCTGGCTTGAAAACCAAGCTCGAAACATCATAACACTACTAATATGCAACCCAATCCAAACTCACATCTAGACCATCTACGCTCTGAGATCCCAAAGGTGCAACCCCCTCTGATACCACTATATCATGACCCAACCCAATAAGGCTCGATCCGTGACTCCCCAAGCCCACCTCCAATAGGCCAGGGGCTGAAGACTAGCGCTGTGTAGGATATCACACACATGGGAGGCATTAGACTAAGGTACCTGTACACACACACCCACATACACCTACATGAAATAGTGAAAAGATATATAAAACTGGAAGGAAAATGCATTCATACAACTATCCCAAACCAGAGTGCAACACAAGTACAAAAAGGGAAAAATAGGACCCCCAAAAGAAATATACAAAAGCATCCAACAAAATTGGAAGAAGGGGTACGCTGCCAAAAGTTCCACTGGAAATCTCCTCGACACCGCTCCGGTAAGACTCCATGGTCAGAACCGCTCACTTAGCTCTGCCTGCTCCAGGTCCTCCTGGGACTCTGTCGAAGGGACTATGGTCTACACAAGACACAAACATGTGCGGGAAAAGTCTGTGCTGGTATGAGTATAACAATACTCATTAGGTACCCCAAAAACCCAAAAAAAAGAGAGAAAATGAAAGGCAACAGTCCTCTCATCCCATCCAGAGGGAACCCAGACGAGAGGGAAACTCCATCTAGTGACCATCCTCAGCTAAACACAACTAGTCAGCTCAATCCATGTGTATGCACATACATACACTGTGAACATCCACTCAGGTATACACCCAAACATATATCTCGAACATCTTCCTAGGTATACGCCCATATATATACCCTGAACATCCGCCCAGATATACACTCTTACGTATACAAAAAACATCCAGATATACTCACCTCACACACCTGGAAACATGAGGTACCGACCTCATCTCTAGCAACAGTTCACAACCCGGAGAGCACACTCCATGATCACTGTCAACCAGCTTTACACTCGTTCAAGAGATACACTCCATCGTGTCCCTCACAAAATTCTCAGACGCTCACCCGAGAGATCACACTTGTCGGATATCGTCACTGAGAAAACCTCGCTGAAACAACATAAACACCAAACTCCTCGGATAGGGGATCGCTCCTAGGGTCCACTAGGGGATACCAGGATCCACACCAGTATAAGAAGATCTCATAGATAGGGGATCACTACCAGGGTCTGTTGGGGGATACCACAACCCGATATGGCATTCGTAGATCTCAAAGATAGGGGATCACTCCTAGGATCCGCTGGGGGATACCACAACCTGATTTGACGCTCATCAGAAAAACGTCACTCAGATAGAGGATCATCACCCGTGTCATGAAGGTCATGACGATACCAAAACCTTATCTGGTATATCTCGCACTGTAGGGGATCAAAATGATGATGCCGCAACCATATAAAACCCATGAACCGAGTAGGGGATCATATAACCAACGATAATTCAACCCTACTATAATTGTAATGATGAGTAGGGGATCATATTCTTGATGATGCTACAACCCTACTGAGTATGGCCCACTATGAAGGGGATCATATTCCCAATGTTTTCAAAAACCCTACAGGGTTACCCTACTAGAGAGGGGATCACTGCCCGTGGATAAGCGGTCACAGCGATACCAAGAATCCGATCTAGGGAAATGATGCAAGAGGATCCCGCTCCGGGCCTACCGAAGGGATGCCACAACTCTAACAGATTAAAAATCCCATAGAGAGATTCAAAAACCTATACTAAGGTTGTGATGCCACGTGATCCCTCGTAGGAATGAACCAATAGAGTACCCTTAACCACTATTGGTCCAAACATCGCTAACTCGAGCGAACCACCACAACGCCACACTGTGGACCTCCAAGGCTAATACCATGTCCACCATCACGATACACGCTGAAAAACATACAGGATATACTATTTACTAGCCCAAAATGGACAACCAGTGAAAATGCACTATTCACAGCAGCTAGCCAATGCAGGGCCCACACAACGATCCTGAAACTCATCGAACAGATCATACCACTATGAACCCCTCAGAAAAACTCACGGGATCCACTACTCATTCGTCCGAAATGGACACAGGGTGAAAAAGGTACTATTCACCAAATCCACCCTGTGTGGGGCCCACACTGTGATCCTGAAACTCCTCAAGTTGATAACACTGTTGCGATCCCCACAGAAAAACACACGGGATCAACTACATGATCCTCCAAAATGGACACCCATTGAAAAAGTCATGTTTCTCCGTAAACGCTGGATCCCAACCTCATGGGGCCCACACCCTGTTCTCAGTCCCAACACCTGAAATCTATCTCTAATAGTTTGATGTACCATTAGGGTCTCAATGCCACTGACGGTACGTCATTTGGACACTTTGTGCAAGAGTTATAGTGGGTAGAAGCTGAATAATAATAAAATATTATTATTATTTCAATGTTTCATAGCCCCATGACATGAACCCGACACATAAAAATCCAAAAGAAAACCCAAAAGGTGGGTTTCGACACCAGGAACGCGTCGCCACAAACAGATCATGATTTGGACTCCAGATAAGCAATTTACGGGGGTTTAAAGAGCTTCCGTAATATTTTGGCCGGACCACCGCTGGCTCATCGAAAAACTGAATGGACCGCCACGCCGACCTTAACGGATTTCCGCACTGCCATGCTGCCAGACGGATTCCGCCGCGCTACCGCCGCCCTCACCGGATTTTACCATGGCCACCACCAGAATCCGGGTTTTCCGTCGGGGTACTTCCGGGAACCCCCGGAAGCACCCCGGTGCTCCAAAATCAGATCTGAAACATGTTTCGGTAACCTCGGGACCCGAAATATACAACCCTTATGAAGATTTGGAGAAAAAAATACACATAAACCGGGTCTGGGATTTTAAAACTCAAACTTCCTACCTTTTGCGGACCACCAAAACTTCGCATGCTCCGCTGCTGCTGTTGCACAGCACAGGAGTGCCCGCCGTCAGAATCCGAGCTCGTGGGCACTTCGTTTGCTTGATTCGGTGGATCGGTGAAGATGAATGGAGGAGGTTTCCGTGTTTCCTCCGGCTACACACAAACTTGAAATGGGTGTGGATTGATTGTTTTTTTATATAATTTTTAATTAATTAATCAATCAATTAATCCAATGACCACGCCCCCGACGAAACCTCCCGACACGGAAAATATTAGGATTCCCATAGGGTAAACGCGGCGTTCTGAATGCAAAGGAACACTGAGAATTGTGATCGGAGACTCCATTCAGGAGTTATTCGAGATGGCGCTAATAAATAAACATTTCCATTTATTTACGAAAATTCCCCTGGTGGCTTTTCTCACAGCAGGCCCGCGCCCGCAAAGTTGACAACCCGCTTAGGGTAAACGACATACTCCAAACACAACTGTGCCCTCCAATTCCCATTCCGAGCTACCTTTTAGAAGATAACACACACCCTCCACAAGCATATTATAAAAATACATAATATTTTTATAAAATATATTCTAGGCACACCGGGCCTTGTAATCTCATGCCGTCATCGCGCCTAGCTTTGGAATTATTCATAGGAATATTACAAAGTCTAACATGGCCAAAACAGAGTCTCTACAATATCAATGATATAATATTAAAGTATAAAATTTTGAAAAAATCAATCATTTACTTTCTTTTATAATCATTGAATAATCGATATAGTACTCTTGTGTATGTATAACCCACAGTTTCCAATATTATAAAGTTATTAATGTTTCATAACCATATTGGATAATTAGTTTTAAAATAATCTTTCTTTTATAAAAATGAAAATTATTTCATTATTACTATTCATGAGAGTATTTAATAATGAATTAATTTTCCATATTCAACCTATAAAATTCATTTTGGATATATGGACTGAATACCATCCCAACAATCAATATGAACATAAATGATTAATTAATTTAATATATCATTTTACTTGATAAAGTATAATGAATAGTAAATATGAAAAAGGTCTTATGAAACTAGATAATTATCATAATCTTATTATTTATGAATATTAATAATGAATATAATGTTCCAAACTAATGGTAAGGGGAAATATAATTTTAAAACATTCTTTTAAATTATTAAGGATTTATTTGATAAAATATATTTATTGCATTAATATATTCACAAAATTATTTTTTGTAACCATATATACGGTAATTAGATAATTATAAATCAAATTTTATATCCCTTTTTTATTCCATTATATGGTTTTCAATAATAATATTTTTTTGTATATTAATTAACGTTTTTACATTTTAAAAATGGAAAAGGGAATGTTTTATTTCAATATACGTGATGTCAATTGTTTTTTCCACCACCATAATAATAAATTTATTGTTGTATTCCTTTATATGATTCCACATTTTATTTAAATAATTTAAAATTTTCACTTTGAATATGGTATTTCTAGAATGGGTTTTAAGTCGTATGGATATTTTTACATTTGGAAATGTTTTCTTATGGGTGGAAAGTATATTTATATAATTAATAAATATTTAATGTGTAATTATTATGTTATGGTTATTCAAAAAAATTTATGATGATGTAATATTACGTTAAAATCCATGTACATGTGGTTCTCTTATAAATCAATGGCAGGTGGTGCTGTTTGAAACCAAGGATGGGTGGTATCTTTTTAAACCAAGGACAGTTGGGTTCATTATAACACTCAAATTAATTGGGTTCTCTTCATAATTTGATGTTAATAGTTTGGTAATTCCTTTTGTAAGATTAATATATAAAATTATTTTTAATGTTACTGACTTGATATATTTATTCAATCTAATTTTTTATATAAATGAAATTATTTCAAAATGTAATATAATGACTATTTTTTTAAAAGAGAGTATTTTCTACTCTTTCGACGTGAAATATAAATCTTTTTGAAACAATGCATGATTTTTCCATGATTTCAATGAAACTATGATGATTTTTATTTGGACATTAATATTTATTTGGAAATTAATAGGAGAACATTTGGGTATAGAATTTTATATCTTATTTCTAGAAAAAAAAATTCGGTGTCCATTTTTTATTTGGAAAAGGTAAAATTATTATGATTATTGTTGTCTAACAGGTTTCTTTAATTCCATTTATATGTCACTTATTGATCATTTCTTCACAACACATGTTAAAATTGTTTTTTCATAGGTTTTCAATGAGGACTGGTTCAAGGATGAGGTCATGATAAAATTTTTGAAGATGCTTCGTTAAATGAAAACATGTCATATCTTAAAAATTTTTTTTGGGGGGAAATATATACTAAATAGAATAATACACATTGTGATGTAATATATATTTATCTAATGGAGATGTCCTAAATAAAAAAAATTCTAATCTATAATAACCCTTAATTTCAGGAGAAATAATTATATACATAAAACTCAAAATTCTATAATTTTTGTTGTAGGGTCCATGTCGTAGATATCATTGAAATGTTTTAGATAAATTTTGAGATGAAGATATTATAATAATTGTATAATTAAATAATTTGTAACATGTAAAGGGTTAGTTTTTTTTGAATAATAAGTTAGTAGTCTAATTTAATTTTATTGGTAGGTCAGTTATAGAGAATATTTTTTATTTTTTGATATTTGATTTGGATTTATAATTAACTTAGATATAAAGTATTTTTAGGATAATATATTGACGAACATTTATGGGAATTTTATTTACAAATACCATTTTCATTTTAATATGAAATAATTAATTTAATTTATTATTGATGTTATTATCAACATATAAAACATTATTTATATGGATGAAAGTAAAATGACCTCACACAACATCCTTATCACGTCCATAAGATTTAATCCTCTATATGTTGGAAAATGATTAATAAAATATTTAAAAAATCTTTTTAACTACCAACTGATCAACTGTAAAATATTTGATATCTCCAAAAAAAGTTATTTCTCAAATAAATTTATTAGAATATTATTATTCTATTATTTCATTTCAAAATATCAAACCCTTAATCACATTCAAATAAGGAAATACCTCAATGAAATTTATTATTTATTTTTGTGATATATGGGAATCATACTGAATGTTGAAGGGGATTTCAATGACATCAAATAAGACCCTGATGTCTGGATTTAAGGTATTAATTATTTTCTTATGTTAAATGTATGAAATTTGTGAAATGTTGTATAGTTTATATATTATAATCAAAAGAACCTATTTCATATCATTGATTTATAGTAACAATGTGTTATGGAATAAAATAAAATTTCCTAGTTAACGTATTATGATGAAAGCATAATGAAGGATGTCTTTGTGTATCACATATTTATAATTATAATTTAGAGGAATTTTATCAATGATATTATGATATATTATTAATCTTATTATAATCTATTAAAACCTCGGTATTATTCGTCAATAGAGTTATTTTTTAAAATATAGAAATATATGTTAAATGGAATCAATGTCTTTGAAAAGTGGTGGATCTTAAAGGTGATAATTTTTGGAGACATTTATTTTAAGTCATATGATAAATTGATATGAAAACCATTGTGTTATTATATAAAATATGTTATTAAAATTTTATTAAAATATGATTGATTTATTTTGTGGGAAAAATAAATTATATAGGAGGACCTTATGTGATAAAAATCTATTTGATTGTTACGGATATTTTTGATGATTTTTATCTTTTGTTGGTAACTTCATAAGATCAAAGTGAATTATAAATATGTTTATCACATAATTATTTAAAATTATAATGGAACTATATTATTATTGTTATATAAAATGGAAAACCGATAGTCCTAGAGGGAACATTCCAAATCAATAAAGGCTACATGGCTTAAACACACAAACAATGTGTGGACATGTTAAATCAACAACCAATGGACTATGTGATGTAATGTTTACAGTAAAATTTATTTTATTCATAAAATATATTTCAAAGGAAATGATTATGTTGAATTTATAACATATTTTTTATCATATATATCACTATGGGATTGAATAGATATTTGGTGATTAAGAGGACAATATTATTTTGAATTAAGAAGACCATAATTTTATAAACCATAATATTATTATGGTTAAAAGAATATTATGTGATTTTATCTGAGGAATTATGGTTGAATTATCATCTTTAAAATATATTAATTCAATATGTCGTTATTGTTATTCATTTATCTTATTAAATGGTTTGGATATTTGGGATATTATTTGATTAGAGAATATAAATTTTTGGGTTTATAAATTTATAAGAGACTCATGATGGTTCTAGATAATTTTAAGAATAATATCAAATGAACATGAGACCAAATAAATCAGATATTTGGGATTCAAACACGACCATTTATATGTGAATGAATTTTATTATCTGTTATTTATAAAATGATCTATCTTGAAATGTTTGATTTATTACTGATTTTTTGGAGATTAATTTTGTTTCATGCTATGAGGGATTAATTTTTTTGAAACGATCATATCTTGTTATAAATATTTTTCTTTAGTTTAATGCATAGTTATAGACAGTAAATATGTTTTATTATATGATCCATTAGCTATAGATTTTAGTGTGTCAGGAAAGAAACCATTATCTGGAATACCTATTCTTTTGAGAGAAAACTATGATTATGGTGGAAATTGAACAATGACCAAAATTATACTTTTCAATTATGTTAATATATTTATGACCCTAATATAGATGATAAAATAAATACATATCTCTTAGAAAAGGATTTTAAAAAAATATTATTATATTAATTTTTTTCATGAATCGATGGTCTTTTTTACACATCATTGGTTTATTGTCATTTTTTCATTAACATTCTTATGATAATTGGAATTATTTATGATCAATTGTATTTTTCAATCCCTATAACTTTTTAGACATAAATCCTCCCTTAAATGTCAATATTTTCACTTCCCCTTAATTTTCTTATAATTTTAAACATGGTTATGTGTTTTTCTAGAAAAGAATTTATTTTGTTTTCCCACATTTCAAGAGGATTTTTTATTAACCATTTTTATAATGTATTTTATCAAAAATGATTTTTCAAATGATATACCCATGATTAAAAAGATCATGAAAAGAATATGAGGATGATATTTAATAATGTGGGAAGAATGTATAACCCAGAATATTTAACAGAATTCTATGCTTCATAACTTTCTTAATCTGAGACACTAAAATTAATGAGAATTAGAACACACTTGAAAACTATTACTATATAAATGTTCCCATGATAACCATGTAAAAGAATGGTAAAGTATGAAAAAGATTTTTTCAATTATAAAATGTAAATATATTTCATACACAATACAACATAATTTATTATTTTTTGTAAATAAGCACTCAATTTTTATTAATTTCAATTTATTATACAAAAATACATTTTTTTAGAAAATGATATTTATAGCCTTTTGTGAGAGAATGTTATAAATAATTTCAAGAATAGTTATAAATTTTATTTGATGAATAGATTATTATTTTTGAATTTGTCTTGTCAATATTATCATGGATGTAATTTCAGGGATTTTATGAGAAGATTGATTTTCCAGTGAACAGTGGAAATTCTGATTATTAATGCATAATGAATTTTTAAGAAATTAAGAGGATTATTTTTTAATTTTTTTATCACGTAATAATAGTTATCTTATATTATGTATAATACAATTATGTACATTGGAATCAAATCTATAGATAAATTTGGTATAGAAGTATTATTATACTTAAAATGTTATTTTTCAAAAAAATGTATCACAAATTGCATTTTGAGTTTTAATATTAAATTAATTAATACTATTTCATCTAACTGAATCTTGAAAAATAGAATACATATCTGAAATTAAGAGGTATGAATTTGGTAAATTACCACCTTTCTATTTTGGGCCAATATTAATAGTAATCATAGTAAATAATTTCCACCATAGTAATCTTTAATCAGATAATTATGGTTAAAAATAAAATATGAACTAAAAATGGAAATAAAAACTAGATTTATCATATTTAAAGAATTTAATTTGGAAAATTTCTTCCATTGTTCAAAAATACTAGATTTTGCTTCCATATTTTCTGTATTTTGAGCTTCATAATATTTAAGTAAAATATAAAGTCAAAATTGTCACATTATTTTTCAAGTATCTATAATATTTTATGATTATGATAAGAGAATTATTTTTTTTCTAAACTATAATATTAAATCTCTTATATTGTTATGGAAATTCATTTATAATTCTCATTGATGAAATAATTAACATTAATGCTTATGCAATGTTGATATAACAATTATTTAATTAATATACCAATAAAATAAATAATTCAATGAAATATTAGAAGTACTATAATTTTTATAACTTTTTTACACAAATTTATTTGTTTAAAATAATATTTAAGGAACCTTACAAAGGATTTAATTCAAATTAATTTTATAAAAAGTTTTTTTCAATGTAAAATTAAATGGGCATAACCAAATATGAATTTAGTAATATTTTTTAAAGATTAAAATTTCATTTATGATTTAAAATTACCAAAATTTAAATATTATTAATTTTGATAGGAATATTTTTTATCATATCAAACACGGTCCATTTATAAACCTATATTCCTTTTATTGTAACTACTATGATCCCTATAGCATAAAATTTTTTATTGTTGTAATAATCAAAATGGATTAAGAAGTGTTAGACAAATATAATGGTGAAAATATCACAAAAATGTATATGTTATTATTTTATTAGATCATTAATATACACACAGATATTATATTCTAAATATACAAATTTTGGGTTTTTTAAATTGAAAGTAAATTTATAGTAATTTAATTCATTATGAAAAGACAAGAGTGCCCATTCCCTCACAAATGAAATGGTACAAACTCTGCACTTTAATTCACACCTAAAACCCCTTTTGGTTTATAAAATCCATAAAATAAATTCAGAAATTCTTTAACAAAACATATAGGCTATGTTTTCATATGAAATACAACATTAGAAGGAATTATGCATAACTCAAAAGAGAGTGTCTGAAAAAGAGGTAGAGTTATCAACAAATCATTTTTGTTTTAAATATTATTATACCTTATATAAAAATTCCAAAAAAAATGATGAAATTATTTAATAATTATATTATATATATTGAAAACATATATATATCTCCTCTTCCATCAAATGGGAAATTATATAAGTGTTCGTGTGTATGGTGGACTACTTCTTATTGAACTAATTTAATTCATTTTCTATAACTTCCTCTCACGGTGTGTTATAATGTTGGAATATATATATATATATATTATATTCCCTTCATATTATTATTATTTAAAATATAATATATAATTTACATTCCTGCTTTTGTCTTCATTGAAAAGTTATAACGTCGTTTGTGTGTACGTGTGGATTACCTATTCCATGAAGCAAAGTGTTTTTTTCATAAACAAAGAACAGGTCAATGATATATAAATATATAAATATATTATATTATATTTATTATATAATTATCATTTTTAATTATTATTTATTACTTACCTTCTTCCCATCATGATCATTTGGAAATTGAAATGTTTCTCAGACGTATATATAACATACCATATCCAAGATTATAATATAGATCATTTCTAATAACAATCATTCCGGAATGATTTTAAAAGTATAATTGATGTCTAAAAATTATAATTACATCATTATTATTATTCAATATATGATGGAATCATTTCCTCAATGACCATTGTCAGCTTACTAAATTCATTTAGGTCACATGAGGTGAATATCGTCAAAACATCTGATACAAATAAAAATGATTATGTAATTGAATTTGACAAGGTAATAATTAAAATAACTGTAATAATTTAAAAAAATGTTATAAATGAATTAAATTATTAACATCTATTTATTGTTCAGGATGATAACGAAAAAATGTGATGAGTTGGACTCATGGTATGGGAAACGATATTATAAAACCAATAATTTAAATGATTTAAATATGTAATTTACAAATATTTTTTCATATATATAGGTTTTAAAAAATTTATTTTTTGGATGAATTTATATGGACATTAAAATATCATATATAAAATTTTACTTCAATTTTTTTTTCTTTTAGTAGTGTTAAAATGGACTCATATTCTTGTTTTTACTAAATTTTTTCACTATCCGTACAAAAGGGAAAAAAACTTATATTTTAAATTTTATGAAATTAAATGTTTTCCACCACTATAACCATTATTTAATGTTTCTATTAATTTATATTAATACATCATTAATTATAGAAAAACTCACCTTCCCTATGTTTTGGATACTTTAGAGAGGGTTTTAAATAGTAAGGATATTATGATATCGAGAAATGGTTTTTTATTGGTATAAGGAATGTTTTGTAAATATAAATGATTCCATATGTTATGATTATGTTATATTTATTTTAAAATTTTAATGAGGATTGGTGGTTCTATTATAAATAATGTATGTGTGGTTCTATTTTAAACAAGGGAGGGGTATTTTTGTTATAAAACATGGATGGGTAGTAATGTTATAGACATAGGGCCTAATGTTCCCATTATATCCTTCCAATGTATTAGGTTTTAATACTATTTTTTATTTAAGATGACATTTTTGGTTAGTCAATTTGAATGAGTGATATTGAAAATGATGTCCCAAGATAAAAATATAATTTATTTTCACTTTTATGGATTTTATAGAAATATCATTATGTCATAAGGTATAAAAATAAATTTCTTTATTAGGGAAATTATTTTAAACTTATTATCGGTCAAATTTATAAAATTTTGGAAAAGGTTTTTTCTGATTTTTCCTTCACTTCATGGAATATATTAGGAGTTGTATTTTTTATTTAATATCTAGAATGGAAACTTTTATGAAAATATTTGGACATAGAAACTAATTTCATTATTATAAAAATTTATATTTGGAACCAAAAACTTTTTCTTCAAAAGGCTATATATATATATATATATATTCATGAAAAATGTGTTTATTTCATTGATCATATATGTCCTTTAAAGAGTTTTATTCCTCATCCATTATATTTATTTTTTTTCATAGGCTTTTAAATATGTGTAGGGATTATGATGAGGTTAATGAGAAATTTTTTATGTTGTTTCATTAATTGAAAGAAATTTATATCTCGAACATTTATATTTGTCATGAAAAAATGTATACTAAGAGAAATTTTCAACTATGTGATATATTTTTTATTTGTGCATGTTCGAGGGAAAAATTATTTAAATAATAAATCGTAATGATCCTTAAATGTAAGAGAATGATTTATTGAATTCAAACTCAATATTATGTTATGTATAAGGGTTGTTAATTATATGGATGAGGCAATAAGAGACATTATAACCTATTTATTAAAAAATATTATTTTGAGATATGGGAATCATTTTCAGGACATCTGTTTTTTTCTATTAATTCATTTTTCTATTAACGGATCCTATAATGTGTTTTGTTTGAACAAAGTTTAAAGTAGGAATATCTCTCTCCAGAAAACCATGGTTGAACAGTAGTGATATAGTTTTAAAATATCATTTGTAAATAAATTATGCAGAGTGATTTGGGTGAATTAATTGAATTTGTTAAATGATTTTTCCATTATATTTGAGTATATGAAAAATTGGTACATTCAAATAATTATAAATGGTTCAAAAAATGGGTTTTACATATATGTTTTGATGGAATAATGGTTTGTGTAATTTCCAATGAAATGTGAACCCATTTGAAATGAATTGATAAATTTAGAACATTTTAATTCCTGGGAACAACGGTGGAAGGTGTATCCTAGAACCATCAAGGATTTTATTGGGAATATGTTCACTCTTGTTTTGTTCCACTTCTCCCTATGCATATTGTTCCTTTTTATTTATATTAAATTATTTATGGGTTTACTCATGGGTTGTTCATATTCTCTTTAGACTTGTATTCTAAGAACATTATTGTGCATTAGCTATTAATTATGGTATGAGTTTTTTTAAGCCGAAACTATTCTAAACCATGGCCAATATAACATTATTCCTTGTTCTACTAATATGTATTTGATATAAATCAATTTTTGATACATAGTTATGGAATTGTTTTTTCAACTATTTTAACATTATTATTTTAGAACTAATAAAAATGAAAAAAGAGATATTTTCCAAGCATTGATAAAATCTATATTACTTTTTATCATTCAATTTTTCTCATTCAAATGAGAATATTAGGTTTATTTTAAAAGGAACCTGTTATATAATGAAAGATATGGTCCCTAGTAATACTTTTTTTCTCATATCATGCACACCTCATTAGTGGTGTGTCGAACTAGTTATATTATTTGATGTACGGAAAGGCATGATTCCCCAGTGTAAATGAGAGGTTTTTATCATCCAAGATTGAGTAGCAAGTGGTGGGATGCTGTGAGAGTCCCCAAATACCAATGGAGTAGTTTCCATTGATTTTTTTCATCAGTTTGGTTAGACATGTACATTTTTTTTATTTTTAATGTTGTATCACTACCTCTATGTTCAATTAATAATGGAATAAATTTATTATCGTATTTTATTTCTCTAATATTTATTCTATGTATGCACTACATGTATATTTTTCCTGTTGGGTGAAATAATTTCATATAGTTTTTGTTTTATGTCTCAGTGCTATTCGCCAGACCATTTGTAATGGGAATGAATATATATTTGGTGGAGGATGGGTTAAGTTACCTATTTTTGGAGGTGAAAAATGGTTGATTCATTATAAATTGTTATCAAAGGTCAGTTTATCCTCAAGAGTACCTATCTTGGAATGTTTGGTATACTAGAGATTGGATTTTCAAAACATGATAGGATGGTTGCAGTGAGTTCCTATGAAGCTCTTGATGTGACAAGACTAATGTTATCATGGGATGTTTGGATGTGTATCAATTACATAAAGAAATATTATCTGGGTTCTATAATAGTGTTTATTGAGAGATGCACCAAAAGGGACCCCACATATGGATCATAATAATATTGAGGTTCTCATGAGAAAATTCATGCCATGGATGAAAATTCAAAAAAAATTCTTGAACCATGTTTTTGAGGTAATACCATGATCTATATAATATAGGAATTAATCTCATGATTTCTTATGTGTTATTTATCCATCATTAAAGGGTAAATTTGATCCCCAAGAGGAGTAGTATCTGGAAAATATTGATCAGGTCTTCAACCTCTTAGAGTCACATGAGATCATCTAGGTGAAGTGTGTAGAGTTCATGCTTGAGTTTCCCTGCAAGTGAATGTGGGATTATATAGAAATAAGGAATAGATTCTTAGTATTGGACTAATAGGGTATTTAGAAAATAATATTTGAGTAGTTTTATCTAGTGTCTTTGATGATGGAAATGTATATGCAGTTCCTCTAACTATAGAATATATGTCATTCGATTTCGGGGTACGCCAATAAGGGTATAGAGCTAGTTCATTTTACCTTGATGTAGTAATAAATTGTAATATCCCAACCCATTTAATTGGATTTAAATGTCTATGGCATGTTACAAGGAGATAAGCTACATCCCCATGATGCCAAAATCTAGAAATAAATTATAAAGGGCTTCAACACATGTGGGGGGGGGGGGGGGCGATATTCCATTTTGAAAAAAAAAATCAAACGTGCCATAAATAAATAACCCCTAATTAATGCATGAAAATATTGAAAGAAAACAGAAAAATTCATTTATAAAAATTAAAATAAATCCATGTACCATATCAGAAGACGAAAATATAAAATTACACAATGGAAGACCAAAACTCAATGACTAATGACAAACTTTAAAGCTCCAAACATTATCCAATCTCCAACTCAACAAATAGACAATGTATCATAATGTTTGACTAAATATTGTAATAATTTACCTTTTTCCATATCATAAGTGAAAACATCTTCAAAATCACAAATTTTAAAAAGAATGGGTGAGTAATGAAACATAGTATATTATACCGAATGAATTTCTCTACTCACACCCCTATGATAGAACATGTCAGACACATTCATATAAAGTATATTATATAAAAAAACAAATAAAGTAGTTTATTTCATAATATAAAATTTTTCCAATAAAACCCTTTATTATAAATAAATAAATATCCAAGGAATATAACTAAGAAATACATTAAAACTGATTCACAAATTCCATTTTGGACATAAAATTTCCATTCCACATTTCCACACATTCTACCATGAAAGATTTCATATGCCAGTTCCGTACTCATGAGATGTTTCTCATCGATATACCAAATCATCACAAAGTGATTAAATATTATTTTACATTACACCATTCTCACTGACCACTAATTCATATTTCAAACAGGAGTTATTTATAAAATATAAACTCACACCAATCGTTATGTTGAATAATTCCAAATCCACCATTTCAATAATTTCTATAAAACTATTAGTTTATTGAATACCTTTTAAAAAACCATTTCAATAAAACTACACATTCATTAAAATAACTTTTACATGCATCAAAAAAAATATTCATTAAAAATCACCATTTCAATATAATGTTACCAAATTTAGTTTTCAAAAAAAACACACCATTTCCATAATTCAACAAACCATTACTCAGTTGGGTAATCAAAAATCATTTCATAGAAAATACCTAATCAATTTCAATAAAAAAAATGAAACTAATAATTCTTTTTATAAATATAAGAGTCGAGGGAGAAGCCACCTACACCAGGTTTTATGGAGAAAATGAAGAAAGACACTCAAAAGACAACAAAACCATGTTAAATATAAAAAACATACCTCAGATCACTTCCCATGACATCAAAAAAACAAAATATAATTCTTTTTTGCATCAAATGTATTATTCCTATACACAACATATGTATATCTATGAAACCAAGGGAGATGGAGAAGTAAATGTATGAAAAACCACCAAAACCACAAATAACGAAGACATACAAAATGAATTGAGCTTCAACACAACAATAAATGCCTCATGATTTCTTCCGAATTGTTGGGGAGTGGTAATTCAACCATTTAGTGGGAAAATCCTGATTTACGGCCATTTTTGTGTAAAAAATCATTAAAACATAAAACTAACAGAAATCCATAGTTTTAGGACCTAGTTTTTTTCACGACCATGTATGGTTAGTCACACAATAAGAAAATTTGTGTGATAACAATGCACAAACAACTTTTTAAAGCAAAAGACTCACATGGTGCGTTTACACAATTTCTAAAATGTGCACTAATAGTGAAAAATCCCATGGTATCATGTGGAATGGTTTCTCCTAGGATGCTTTACAGTTTTAAAAATTGTGTGCAACCATTGAACCTACCCCATTAGCCATTTTTTCATTGTGCATGGATTTCTATAAGTATTTCATGGTTTTAAGAAATAGTTATCATATTATGAAACTGATGTAAAGCCTCTAAAACACAATAAACATCTCCCTGACCCTCAAAAACATCACCCAAAAACTTTATGAACATAAAAAAGAATAATATAAAAGTTAATTTTCTTGAAAATAGTGGTGCTACATTCTACATTCCATTACAATTTCTTTCCCCCAAAATATGAAAACAATTATCGATATTGAAGATGTGAGATTATTTTCCTTTCATTTTTTTCTTGTGTGCCCATGTTTCTTATTAAATTTTACTATGTTTACACAAAACCATCACTTGATCAATGCTTTTTCAATCCAAGGATTTCTATTTCCTATCAATAATCCGCTCTGGAATTTTCACTAATGAATCCTCAGACTCTAGGTCATCATAATCCCATATGATCACTTGGATATGACCAGATTGATACTTTTTAAACTGAGATATGTGAAACAAATTTTGTACATCACTAAACCGTGGTGGAAATTTAAACTCATAATCCACCTCACACACTATTTCTATAATCTCATGAAATCCTATGTATCAATGATGTAATATTCTCCACTTCTGAAAACATTGATGTCCCTGACATAAAGAGATCCTCAATAACACATGATCACTCAACTGAAATGAACGATACCATCCTATATTATCATTATATGATTTCGGACGACTAAATGTTATCTCATTTTTTATCATGATGAAATTAATCTTCTTCATTGTCTCTTAGGAAATTCTCAAGTCGACGAGTGATGTGTCACCTGTTTCTACCCAAACAAGTGAGGAATGAATAGGATTCATATAGAACGCTACAAACATAGCCACAACCATTGAGGTTTGATAGCTATTTTTATACAAGAACTCCACTAACTCCATGTGGTCTACCCATGATCTACAAAAATCCGTTACGAAAGCTCGAAACATGTCCTCCTACATTTGTAACATATTTTTAGTTTTCCCATCCATATAAGAAAGATATGTTGTACTCATAGTAAACTGAGCTCTATGGTACTTCGGTAAGTATTTCCAAAAATGAGATGGGAACCCCAGATCTCTATTTGATGCGATCAAAATTGGTATATCAATTATCTATACCACTATTAGATATAGTTTTTAATAATTTCTCCACTGTATTAGAATCACAAATAGGGAAAAATGAACTGACTTTTTTAAAAGATACAATATCATCCATATGTCGTCGTGTTTCTAAACCGTTCTTGGGATAACTATTACCAAATTAATATCTATATTCTCCCTTTTCAAAATAACGATATGTAAGGACTGCAACTTTCCTACTAGTTGCTGATGCTCTACCTTAATTTGTTGACATGTTAAGCATACAAAAACAATCTTATCCACAATACGATCCATGTCAATCCACAAAATAATTTATTTAATTATTTTTAAAAAAAAAATTATTACCAGAAAAGACACACATATTGAATGGTGGTAATCATGAGGAAGTTGTTCATGAGGAGGCATAGGTATGACCATCTGATTTCCAAACCACAATACGGAACTGTCATCCTTCTTCCATCCCTCAAATTCCACCCCACCATTGAGTTATGAACTCATAATAAGTCATTCTGAGTAGAAAATATTTTCTTCTTTAGCTACCATAATCAAATTAGTATCCATTTAAACAAGAATGAAAACCAAAAAATCACCTCGTTCCTCACATTACTCATTCATTTCGTCTTTGACCAACATCAACTGCCAGTAATCTGATGTTTATTTTTCCATGTGGGGGTAAAAATTTATACTTAATGTATCATCCACCAAATTTGCTTTACCTGGTGTATAAATTATGTCAAATTCAAACATTTAAAGATATTAAATCTATCATATTTTCTAATATTGATATTCCTTTGTGAGAAAATATTATTCATTCTCTTATGATCTTTGAACAAAATAAATTTCACACTAAAGGTAAAATAATGCCATGATTTTAACACATGGAATATGTTAGCTAACTCTAAATCACGTACTGGTTTGTTTTTACCTTGAACCCATAACGATCTTAACACATAAGAATCGACATTATCTCCATTCATGGGAATACATCCAAGCCCTAGACACAAAGCTTCACGACACACCATGTACCCTTATATTGATTCTGAAAAAAAATCAATATTGGTATAGATGTAAGGTGAAATTTAAACTCCTGAAATGTTTTTTGGGATACTTTATTCTATAGGAATAGAAAATTTTTCTCTATAAAAGCTATAATAGGTGAATTTAGTCACAAAAATCATGAACAAAGAATTGGAAATAAACTGCTAGACTATGAAATATTCATATCTCAATGAAATTCATTAGCAATTTCCAAGAGATGACATCTTCTATCATATATAGATCAAATGAAACAGTTATTTTAGAAATTACATGACCAAGAATGTTTACGTCGTTATCTAGAAATCTCCCTTTAAAAATTTGGAATAGAAATGGTGATCTCTCAGGATTCCCAACACTATCTCCAAGTGTTTCTCATACTAATCACTTATCCTTGAATACACCAATAGGTCATCTACAAACACAACTATAATAAAATCATTATATGTCTTAAATATTGATTCATCAATTACATAATTACCACTGATTAATTCACAATACTAAAACACATTACCACATATTAATAATTCCCTTATATACTTCTGAATTTAATTTTGGAATATCCTCCTTCCAAACTCGTAGTTAGTGATATCCTGAGTCGAATTCAATATAAAAAAATATATTAGCTCCCAAAAATCGATCAAATGGATCTGCGATGATAGGTATTGGATTTTGAAACATTATCGTAACTTTTTTATGCTTAAAATAATCTATACATAGTCTTAGAGTTCCAACCACCTTATTCACAAACAAGACCAGTGAAGCCCATGGGGATGTGCTCAGCTGAATGAAGCATTTTCTTTATAGCTAATCTAACTCGAAATTCAATATTCTTTATTATATTTGTTCTATTCGATGATTATTAATTGATATAGGATTGGTATTACGGAGGATATAAATTGTAAAATCCACTTTCCTTATAGGGGGATGCCATGAGAAAATTTCATGATACATTTTATGTAAATGATCAACCACAACTGAAAAACTAATATTCTAGATATATTATATTGATGAAAATGTAAACACCAGAAACTCATAAGATATTATTCCATCATATGGTTCAAACAAGACCATTTCATATAACATTACATTCTTTTCCCCTCTAAAGAGACTGTCGATGCCATCCTAAATCACGTGACAAACTATTCTGCTATAGTAGTGAATGGAATCATTTAACTATGCCATCTAATCCACAACCAATATTTAATCATTTAAACTCTTCTCCACCACAGGGAAATCCAATTTTTTCACATCCCCATTAGTATTTATAAAGCATTATCTACACACAAAATATCAACATTCTCTTTGACAAGGAGGCGTTTGAAATTTTATCATAGAAGTAATTATCTAATGTTTTGAAATAATAAGATCCATTTCATGATAAGAAATAATGAAATGGTCTAAAAATTATCAAATAATAGTTTCATAAGGTAAGAATTTTAAAAAAAATTGCACCACTAATAATCAATGGTCTAGGCTAATCATCCAAAATAACCTTCTCAGCTCCATATAATTTCTTACTCGCAAAACATTTCTCGTTATTTACCTAATAATATTGAAATACCTAAGGAGTCATGGTATTCATAAAATCACACTGAATAGAATTATGTGGTGAGATTAATTTTTCTTCCCTCACCCCATTGACACATATGATACCTATGATACCGGAGACGTGTTCCAATTTCCCACACATGGAGCACTACAACAATAGTGTTAAATATTCCCAATTTCAAAAGAATTTAAGAATTATCTTGGTGGTGGTGTAAAATATCACTTCATGTGGTCAAAATAACCACATTGGAAACATTTTGTTTTAGTTGTCTATCTTGGAGGAAGAGTCACTGATCCCGCCATCAGATTTTGATTCATGATCCCACCTGGGAAATAGGTGTCCCTCTTCTTATTGCTCTCAATAATAGATAAACCATTGTTTTAGGTGGGTATAAATATACTTCCTCCGCACATAACTCCTTATATGTCCCTTTCAACTAGTGTTTCTATATTCAATATCTTTGTACAATCCATAATACAAATAAAAAATATCATTATGTGAATCTCTTACCTTATCCCCAATTCAAATATGTGCTCTTTTAAGAAAACATTCACAGAAATCACAAGTTCATATAATTATAAACTAATTAATTTTGCAACATAATTGATGACATAATTATTTTCATATTTCAAGCTGATGAAGTCCATTAATATTTTATTTGCGAACAAGTGTGGAAATATTTATTTTTTGAAAAATTCATAAAAATTCACCCATGAAAATTCTTTTCTAATTTATATTTAAATGGTAAATCCCACAATTTACATGAATAATCCTCCAACATAAACATTTTATAGCATCCCACCTTTTTATTAGATAACATTTAATTACATTACAAAAAGAGTATCTTAAATGTTTAAAGTATTGGAAAAAAGGTACATAATACATGAAAACATATAAAATTATTTTAATCCTCTTGATAGACTTTGTGAAAATTTCATTCTATTTACAATTACTACATCTCAAAACATGGGGATATACATCAATGTATTGGGTGATCAGAATTCCCTGTAAGGAAAACAAATGAAACAGTTTTCATGTGAACTTGAGAGACATCAATAAGAAAATAGGAAATATCATAAAGGAATGATAAAGAGTCATATAATAATCATAACTTGAATCATAACTTGAAAATCTTGCTAAAAAATTTAATTTAAACTTTCATAAGAATATCCCCAAGGTGTATCACTCATGTGTTATAAAAATTACCAAGGTTATTCACTATGGTATCATAAAACATATTATCTCTAGAGATTAATTTCATTAACCAACACATTAGAGCGTTATCAAAGCACAATTTTAATATTTATTTATATTAAAGTAATACAAATAGATTATAATAAAACATTTATATATAACATATATTGAATAAAATAAATCTGTTTTATTACAAAATTATGATGTTTTAAAAAGTGCAAAAAAAAACATGTTCATTATGTCATTTACATCCCACGAAAAGGGAATGAGGGTTTTTTGTATATCAATTATAGAATAAAATATATATTATTTTTATGTTTTTATGAATACAACATGAAATTAAATACATTTGGGTATTCACATAATTAAGAAATATAATTTCTTGAGAAAAAAGAGGGGGTCTTGGAGGCCAAAATTCTACCGCAGAACAGGTATGAAAAATAGTTTTAAAAACATTAAAAAGAGAAGGGATATATGTCACATATTAATAAGAGATTCTTAATAAAGTATCAAGATATAATAATATGGATACAAGAAATGTAATGTAAATTGTCCAGACATACAACATAAAAGAGAAATTGAAGGAAAAAAGGGAAGTTATGAATTCCATTACGAATATTCGGCAGCCTAACAACGACACATAGAATTGCAAAAAATCAGTGTTGAGAGAAGAAAGGGTGTATCGTCATTTTGACATAAAATGGAAAGAAATAAAGATACATGATAAAATAACCCAACATATGAAAATTGAAATGAAATGACATAAACAAAATAAGGTATGACAGAAAGATAAGGGTGAAAGGTTCCCTTATCTTGAAGAGTAATTTAAAAAACATGATGGTTGGGACATTGGAAGATTTAAGGAACCATGGAAGGACTCCTTTGGTGGTAAAAATACTCGACATTAATTGAGGTTGAATTTTTAACGAATATATAGAAGGAATGGGTAGGTATTTATAGAAAAAGTGAGGGAATATTTTATTAATTTCCAAGGGACACCACATTAGTGGTATTGGAAAAACCATTGGAATGACCATGGTATTTTCCAATGGTTTCGGCCACATGGGACATCTCATTAAATATTAAAATAAAAATGAGTCTTTAAGAATTTTAAATTAAAAATTACATCATTATGACGTCTTAACACACCGAATACTCAAAAATTGTATTTTTAATATTCATCAAAAACCAAAACAATTAAAAAATATTACATAAATTCACCCTAACCTAATATCGATGCTCTGAATTCAATAAATAACTCCACTTTATGAAAATAATTTTATAAATATGATATATTTAATTTTTATGTAAAATCACTATTTACCCGAAAAAAGACTAATACTTAACTAATAATTTATGAAACTATTATTTTCATATACTATAATATCACATTATCATTAAAGATTGATAAATTATTTTTATACATTCTCATGTTGGGTTATTATTACATTTTCCACATCACTACTCTTATGGGAAATATTTTAATTTAGAAATTTCTATTCCCCAATAAATTATTTAGATCTGAGCAGACACTAAATTTATCACTGAAAAGAACTGTATATGTCCATTTTTTCGAAATATTGTAACATTATTAACTAGTTAGAGAATAAAAAATGTTTTAAAAAAAGATTTTTCAATATTCATTAATAATTAAAAAAATCTAAAATAAATTTACCATATTTTTGTTAAATAAACATAAACATTTTTATGAAAAACTATTCCTAATATAAGAATAAAAAAATAAGAATTTTATTTATACCAAGTGATTAAAAAAAGTAACTATGGTCTCGTAACATATCACCTTATAACACCTACATAGGACATAAGAGTATGGTGTGCAATGATGTTAGAATTGTGGGTTGCTGAAAGAAGATTTCCCAAGTGGTGATTTTTGTTATCTTGAACATCTCCAGAAGGTGTTTAGGTTATATCTAAAATTATTGAAGGTCATCTTGGGAATGGTCCGATGAAATGTGCAGTGATTCTACCTTTATCCCAAGTATTGAAATATAGGCATCATATGACCCATGTCCACTAGATGAGGCCATCGAATCTTCTTTGTTCATTAATTATCCATTATTATTTATATTTTATACCAAAATTATAACATTAAAATTTATTAATGTTTCATACTATCGTATTTACTAATGGTTATATAACGGTCAGTAACCATTTGTATATTTTTAGTTATACATACATTATTAATAAAAAGATATTTTTATGTTGTTTAAGAATCATATATCAGACATTTTTATGAAAAAAAAAATTTCAACCGTTCGGGTCCTTACATTATTCCACCATTAAGAAATCTTGTCACTAAAATTTCAACACATTCCCTCAGAAAAGAAAATGTTTCTATACTTCTTCCACATAGACTCATCTAGTTCACATGTGTCCTCTTCAAATTTATGGTTCCTCCACAAAACTTTAACAAGGTTGGTAGTCTGGTTGCATAGAACCTTATCGCAATGATCCAAGATCTCCACTGACTGCTCCTAATAAGATAAGTCATGATTCCGTTGTAACGGATCAGGATTTAGTACATGTTAAGGTTCAATTATTTACTTCTTCTTAATGGATATGTGGAATACATCATGAATTTGTGCTAGATTTGTAAGAAGTTAAATTCAATAATCGACTTCTCCAATGCGATCAATGATTTCTTAGTGGCCAATGTAAATAGGGTTGAGCTTCCCATTCTATCCAAAAACTTTTCACTCTCTTCCAGGTAAAATTGGAAGAAAGAATTTGTCACCAACATCAAACTTCATGTCCCTTCAAGGGTTGTCTCTATATCTCTATTGCTGAATCTGAACAGGCTTAATGTGTTGCTGGATGGAAAGAACCTTTTCAATCATCTCTAGCACAAGATCAGGCTCAATAAGATTTCCCTCAGCCACTTCATCCCAAAAAGTAGTATTTGTAAATTTCTTACCAAATAGATCTTCATAGGGTTCCATTTGAATACTCAAGTGGAAGTTGTTGTTGTAAGAGAACTCTACTAGTGGGAGATGTTGAGCCCATCGACCATTAAATTAAATTGAGCGTGTTATTAGCATGTCCTCGAGTGTTTGGATAGTCCATTTAGATTGGAAACTAGTTTGGTGGTGATATGCCAAACTGAAATTTAATTTGGTACTTAAAGCGTGTTGAGGACTTCTCCAGAATGTGGATGTGAACCTTTGATACTGATCAGATATTATAGAATATGGATCTCCATGCAGCCTCACCACTTTTTTCATGTAAATATTCGCATGTTGATCAAGAGAGAAATCTTCTTGAATATAGATAAAAGGGTAAGTATTAGAGATATGGTCAATTGTAACCCATATCTCATTGTTTCCTATGGATGTTATTGGGTGACAAGTGACAAAGTCCACAGTGATATTGTACCACATCCTTGCTGGTATGGGTAGTGGTTGTAATACCTCTTTAAAAAAATTTCACACTTCCTTCACTTACTGACATACCAAGGACCATGTATTGTAGTTGGAAATCACCTTTTTCATGTTATCCCACCAAAAATGATCATGAATGTCCCTATAAATTTTTGTTCTTTCAGGATATATATTGAAAGTAGAGGAATTAGATTCATTTATCATCTCCTTCTTTATTTCTATAATATGTAGAAAATATAGTCTTGAACAAAATTTTAGTACACCTTATTGATCAATATTGAACTCAGTAAACTTCCAATCAGTCATAGACTCAATCTTTTTATGTAACAGTGGATCTTCTTTCAAATCATTCTTGATATTCATTAGTAATGACAGTTGAAAATTCATTTTGGGTTTGGGTTGATGATTTCCCTTCCCATACAACACCCATGTCCAGCCGTACTAGGTCATTGATCAAAGGATCTCTATTATTCCTCATCATGGATTGAACAACTGGGTCACTCCTACTTAATGAATCAACAACTTTGTATTCTCTTCCTAGATGATAATGAATTGAATAGTCATAGACTTTACAAAGTTCCAACCATCTCTTCTGTCTCATGATCAATTAACTCTGTGTGAAAATATAGATCAAACATTGATGGTATGTGCATATATCATAGTTTCCCCATTAATATAGTTCCTCCATATTTTTAGAGAAAAAACAATCTCATCCAACACACGATCATGCGTTGGGTAGTTCTTATCATGAGTCTT
Organism: Viscum album; assembly: GCA_963277665.1. Lineage (NCBI taxonomy): Eukaryota > Viridiplantae > Streptophyta > Magnoliopsida > Santalales > Viscaceae > Viscum > Viscum album. The sequence goes on from OY728141.1 coordinate 1,722,405,205, forward strand.
CAACCATCGAGATGAATACGTACTGAATTTTCCATTTTTCAATAGGAAAAAACTAATCCCTTTCAAAGATGCATTTCTAAAAATAAAAAATATATCTCTGCATTAGGAAAAATTTATCATGGGTTCACTAACCAATCTGTTCTTCATCTCTAGGGAATATTCCTCACACTCCATTGTCCTGATGAACTTGAATGCCTTTTAAGTTAACTTGGTTAATGGATTAGAGAGTCGTGAAAAGTTTTTTCACAAACCTCTTATAATATCCCTATAATCCATGGAAACATTTAATTGTAGTTATTTTTGTAGGTTGATTCCACTCCTTTACAACCTTTGTCTTTGTAGGGTTAACTATGATTCTATTATTGGTTATAATGGTCCCCATGAAAAAACTTATTGCAACAAAAATTCACCTTTACTAAAATTTCCAAAAATCCTATCCTTCCATAGATATTGTAAAATAAATCTTAGATGATCTTCATGCTCCTCCCAACATTTATAATATATCATAATATCATAAACGAAAACTACCACAATGTTATCAAAGTGTCCCTTAAAGATTCTATTAATCAAGTCTATAAAAATAGTTGGTTCATCAGTCAATCTGAAGGGCATAACCACAAAATCATAATGCCCGTATCTTTATGAGAGGGAATTTTTTGGAATATATTCATTCTTCTCCATTAATTGATGATAAACAAATTGATTATCAATTTTATAGAATATTTGATCTAACGAAGTTGGTCAAATAATTCATTATTCTTTGAAGATTTTATTTTTTCTTCACTATGATCCAATTCTGTTCTCTGTAAACAATGAATAGCTACATTAATCTATACTTATTATTTAGAAAGAGAATAGGTTATCCATTAGGAGACACACATAGTCAGATGTAACCCTTCCCTAGAAGATATTGGAGTTGTTTGTTTAATTATAATAGCTCCACATTTTTCATCCTATACTGGGACTTTGATATTAGATGAGATCCTTGTATGAGTTTAGTAGTGAACTATACCTCTCTTTTTAGTGGAGTTCAAGGTAACTCCTCAGGAAATACGTCAATTTATTCCTGGAGATGGGGTATTTTATATCATTATACTCTAATTTCTTTCATCTTCTTCACCGATTAACTCCACAATTAATGATATAAGATGTTATTCGAGACAAAGATTAGGTCAAGAAATATATCCTCAGAAGATAACATTAGGTTCTATATTCAATATTACTATGATTTCCTTGCTTCTACAATTTATCTTAATAGTATACTTTGAGAGACAATCTTTTCCTAGTGTAATCAGGAAATCAATAAAGGGAATGACTACTAGATTTTCAATAAGATTGTGCCCACTAATGTAAATACTATAGTTTCTAAACAGTGACGTTTCTTGGATAATCCCACCTAGAGTCTAGACTGATAACTATACTTTTAGAAATTTAGGGTTGATTCTAAATTATTATTAAACATGGGAGATATTAATAAATGTGTAGATCTAGATTCCAAAAAGTGTTTGCTATCATGGAGAGAACAACAAGAGTACCTGACACCACATCATTTAGTTCTTCAACATTATCCATAGTGACGGAAAAAATAACTACCCTACTCCCTTAGCCTATGATGAGGGTGATTTTGATTCACCTCCACTATCATTGATTTGAACACTAATTTACAAACGTTCCATGATGTCTACACGTGAAGCATTAGACATTAGGTAGGTTCTGCACAGTCTTCCCCTTTTCCATAGTGTTCAGATGTTTTGGATTCACCTCACTATTATAATTTCGAGTGATATGGCTATTTCTTCCACACAAGTAGCACTTCCCGCTAACAAAAAGGCAGTTCCCCGAATGCTAGTTCCCACATTTATTACATGTGATATGTTTCAATTTCTTTCCTCTTATTCCATGATCAAAGCTACTCCATAAGCATGACTCCATTGAACTCTTCTTTTCATTTGATTTATGATACCACTATGTCTCACTGAACTCTATTTCGACTTTTTTGCTCTTACTTTGATCCCATCATATCTATCATAGTCTCGAATGTCTAGATTCATCCTTGATAAGGTCTTAGTACAAAAAATAATTGATCAACATTTCCATTAAGATCAATGAAAATTCTATAGGTATAATGTGAATGAATTGTGTCATCCATCTCATAGCTTCCCACTGATTCATTATCCTTCAGCTTCAACTTGAGAAATTCTTTATCCATTTCTGTTCTCATTGAATGAGGGATATAATTATTAATAAAGATCTATCGGAACTCTCACTACTCTATAGATTCAACCTACATTATTGAACTTGTACTTTTAATCAGTTCAAAAAATAGATCATCTTCTCCCTCTAGTTAGTAAATAGACAAGGTGAACTTCTCTTATTCTAAACAACAGAGCACATAAAAGATCTTCTCGATACACCAGATCCACTTTTCAGCAATCAATGGGTCAGATGATCCAATGAATGTTTGTGGTCGTTGAAAGATATAGGACTTAATTGAAAGTTGTTACCTTCACATGAAATTGTTTTTTCACCTTGATTAATGTTATTTCCCATAACATTATTTAATTGGATCATTATTCACATGAAATTTTACAATTTTTCTTCCATCGGAGGGTAGTCGGAGCATGGTCCATTGCGGTAACCATTTTCATCATTCCTTGTATAGCCATCTATTTTTAGAAAGTATAAAACCGTAATTAGAAACATAGATTAGTTTATAATATTTTATCTGTAAATGATTTTTTGTCTTAAAACTTCACGTTTAAACATATTATTCTTTAACAATAATTACATTTCTCTTTAAATCCTTTATAATTATTCCTAAAATCTTGAGATTAACCAATCATATCACCTAGAAGTGTTAACCTAGAAGTTTTGAAAGGCCCATTTTCATGCACCAATATTCATTCGAGTCTAGATAGAAGCAGTGTTTTTACGTTTTACCCCTAGAAACCTCTATTCCAAATCCACATCTATTTGTTCGTATCTAGAGAGGGATTTGTTTTTTGGAAACAACATACATAATATTATACCAAAATACTAGGGATTTTTTTATATTAAAACTTTTCTATAGGGTATTCCTATATATTTCATATAATAACTTCCAAATATAACTAAATTATCATTTCATACCGACTATGTAATCCAACCTTCATATTATATCAGTTTTCATTGCATTACAAATAGATAAACTTTAATGTTTAGTGTCTTGTAAAAAACGTAAATAATACATGATAACATATAACATTTTTTTAATCCTTTTGAAAGGATTCAATAAAATTTCATCTTAAATTCAATTACTTAATCTCTTAATCTGAGGACATACATTAATGTAATGGGTTATTAGAGAGCCCAGTAACAAAAAAAACGAAACATTTACATTTTAACTTGATCGATTTCAATAAGAACATGAGAAATAACATAAAAGAATAATAAAGAGGAATATCATAATAATAACATTGATCATAACATAAAAAATTGGCTAAAAAATTATTTTAGACATTCATAAAAATATCACCAAGGTCCATCAACAAGGTGTCATAAACATTACCATGGTTATTCACTAAGGTACCATAAAAATTTTCATCTCTAGATATTAATTTCGTTACCCAATGAATTGGTGCACTATCAAGGCACACCTTTAATATGTCATTGTTTTCATGTGAGGCACATAGATAATAATAAGACATTTCTTAAATAACCCAAATAATAGAAAAAAAATTCATATCAATATTATGACATTTTAAAAAGTGCATAAAATATGTTCATTATGTCATTTATAACCCACAGAAATGGATTGAGGGTTTTATATATGTCAATTCCAGAATAAAATATATATCATTTCTATGTCTTTATGAATACCCCTAGAAATGAAATAAATTTTGGTATTATAATAAATGATATACGATAATTTTGTGAGAAAAAAAGAGGGATCTTGAGATTAAAATGGTGGAGAATAACAGATACGCAAGATGGTTTTCAAAAACAATAAAAAGATAGGGGAAAGAGGTCACCCATAAATAAGAGACTCACAATAGAGAATATGTATATAATAATATGGAGATAATAACAAGTCCTATAAATTTTCAATACATACCACATAAAAGTTAATTTGAAATAAAAAAAAGGGAAGTTTGGAATTCCCATATGAAAATTTGTCAGCCTAACGACGTAGCATAAAAATTCATAAAATCAGTTGATGAGAGAGTAATAGGTGTCTAATAATATGGACATAAAATGGACTACAATAAATATATAGGTTATCATACCCCAACAAAATCAAATTGAAATCAAAATAAATAACATAAAACACTGCTTGACTAAAAGAGTAGGGTGAAAGGCTCCCTTACCATAAAGAGTAGCTTCAAAAATATGATGGCTGGGAACATGGAGGGAATGGGGGAATATTAAGAGGCCTTAGTGGGAGGTAAAAAATCAAGATCATAAATGATCAAGAATTTGGAATTTAAGTAATGAAGTAATGAGTTTGTGTTTATATTAAAAGTGAGGGAATATTTTTATAATTTATAAGGGACACCACATTAGTGGTATTTGAAAAACCATGGTCTTTCCCATTGGATTTTAGCATGGATTTTTCCACATGGGACACCTCATGTAATATTGTAATCCAGAATAGTTGACCATAATTTTAAATTACTTATTACATCATTATGATGTCATAAAATGAACCGAAAACTCAAAAAATGTATTAGTGTTATTCTTCAATTTGCTTTTAATAATATCATAAATTCACCAAAACATAATATTGATGTACTAAATTTCAAAATAAACACAATTTTATGAAAATTATTTTCTAAATATGATATATATAATTTGTCGGTAAAATAACTATTAACCCGAAAAAATAATAACTGGTATATAATAATTTCTGAAATAGTTATTTACCTTTTCTGTTATGTCACATTACCATTCCAGATGCCAAAATTATTTTTATACTTTCTTAATTGAGGTTACAATTCCATGGGTTATATTACAATTCATAAGGGTAATCGTACTAATAATAATTTATTATTCACAAAAATTTATGTTTATCTTCTCAGACTCTAAATTTCTTACTAAAGAAACTGTTTATGTTCATTTTCTGAAAATCATTTCACATTATTAATTATATAAATTAAAAAATATTATTCTAAAATTTATTTTTTTAAATATTCATTTATATTACGAAAAATCTAAACTAAATTTACCAAATTTTATTTAATTAAACATATATAGTATTAATAAAATTTATTACTAAAATTGGATCGATGAAATAAAATTTTTATTTATACCAATGGAATACAAAATGAAACTAATGTCTAGTTACATATGCCCTTATGAAACATGCATAGGACCAAAGAGTAAGGTTTGAAATGGTCATAAAATCTTGGGGTAGATCACACAGCATTCCCCAAGTGGTGATTTCTATCATTGTAAACTTCCCCCAAAGGCGATTAATTTTGAGCATAACATGTTGAATCTCAGCTTGGCCTTGGTCCAGAGTAAATCTCAGTGATACAACATCTTTCCTAAGCTCATACAGATGGGCTTTATACGTCCCCATTCTTCTAGATGAGATCATCGACTCTTCTTTCAGCAATAATTAACCATTATTATGTATATTTTATAGAAAAATTATAATCTTAAAATATATTATTGTTTCGAAAAGTCATATTGACCAATGGTCATATAACGCTCAAAACAAAACAGTCACATTTTATTTATACTTACTTTATTAATAAAATGATATTGTTTTGTTTTGAAAGAATTATATAGCACACATATTTAGGAAACCAAATATTTTTCAATTTTCTGGTCGTTACATGTTTTTGGTTTATTTTAATTTTTTTTATGTTCCACTGAAATTGAAGATAAAATATATCATATTCAACCACACCTCCTCTATTTCTAGTTTAGAATCTCCCCTAAATATGGGTTGATTGTGAATTTGTAATAGGATGTAATGATCAAATTTCCTTGGATCCCCCATCATATTCCCGCTATATACAACCTAAAATGCTTGGACAATACTATGAGGTAGTTCTTGGTTCACCTGTGTCTTAGGTGAAACCTTGTTCACTATAGAATCATCTTATTTGTTCCTACAATTCCTACCATGTTCCATTTATATTTTGAGAAAAAATGAAAAAGTCTCACTCACCATTAACTAATGTCATGATAATGATAAATTCTACATCATCATGTTATCACAATAATGCCCTACAGAATTGACCTAATACTATGTTCATAATTTTTTTTAAAAAAATTCCAATTTCTATCAAAAATCAAACCATTTTTTATGTACCACAACCTTTTTCTTTTCAATGAATTTCCCTTGGAAATAATTTCAACATTAAAAAAAACCATTTCAAAAAATCAAAAATCATCATTCAAATTAAAATATTCACCGATAGTTGAAAATCATTCCTCTAATATATCTCATGCCCATGTCATTGTATAAACCCATGAAAATGAGAGTCAACATATTATAAGTGACTCCAAAACACTAATGTACCAAAATAATTGGTAAATTAAAGTTCATCATATAATGTATAGCTACATATTTTAATTCTATACATTTCACAATCATGCCATTCTACTCATTTCTATTATCCTAATATCAAGGAATAGACAATAATGAATTTCAACTCTTTGACTTAAAAATAATTCCATTTCAAAGACAAACAATGACTAGGACTATTTTTTCAAAAAAACCCCCAAAGGAACAAGCCAATACAAATTTTAGAATTCCTCTCATCCTCATTATCCTAATAAGACATAGGAACAATACATGGACATAAGACATATTCCCATGATTTCAAAGGTAGGAAATAAATGCTGGAGCACATCAATAAATGTGGGGGAAGATTTTATCATTTGAAATTAAAAAATCCATCAAACATACCATGAAATAATAATCAACTATATTATGCCTGATAAAAATGAAATAAAATAAAACAATTAATTTATCAAAACCACACTAAAACCATATACCCCAATAGAATACAACAATATCACTATACTATGTGGAAGAAAAACATAATGTCTTAAATGAAAAACATAACAGTGAAAAACTTTCTCCACACTCCACAAAATATCCTTAATATCATAAAGTACTTTAAATCATGTGTGATACTTCATCATTTCCAACATCCTGATAAAAAACAAATGTAAATTCACCAATGTGCCAAATAAGGGATGAGTAATGAAACATAGTAGGTTTCTCCCCATTACATAACAAGTCATGCCAGTAGGATAGACTATGTTAGCAACATATATATAAAATATTTTATATAAAAAAATTTCTATGAAATTTTATATAAAAATCAAAACAAGTTCCAATAAAAATATTTTCTAAAAAAACATAATTTTCAAATGAAAACAAAAAAACATATGTTAAACCCATTTCAGAAATTCCATTTTGGGAATAACCTTTCTATTCCACATATGTACACATTAGTTCATTCATGCTTCATTATGTATGTTCTTTACTAATGGTAGATTTCTCATCTACCTATGAATTCCTCCCAAGGTAATTAAATTACATGGTCCATCTCACCATTGGCATTGATATCTAATTCATAATTCTAACCGGCCTTATATATTCAATATGAACTCACTCAAACCATGTCACAAACCACCCTATAGGTACCCATGTCATGACTACCCCAAGACAACCTCCAATAGTCTAGGGTCTAGTGACTAGCATCGAGTTGGCATATCCCACAAATGGGAGGTGTTAGCCTAATTACATATATATACACAAACATATCGAAGCCACAAATTGGAAAATTTAAAAACACTATGTAAATAATCAATGAAGAGAACTATGCCCACAACCAGATTACCACAGTGAAAGTACTAAAAAGATAATAGGTCAAAAACTATCCCACTAAAATAAATTATTTTGTATCAAAAATATTATCCTGTAAAGTAATAGGTACTGGGACTGTCATATGAAAGGTTTTCTAAACACACCTCAACCAGTCTGGTCTCACAAGGCGCTTCCTAGTCCTAGTCTAGCTAGAACATCATCAAAGGATCGATCATCTGCACAAGACAAGGCATGTGCGGGAAAAACCCGTGCAATCGTTAATAAAACAATATGTTGTAGGACACACTGAAACCACAAAGGAATACCAAAAATGAAATATGAAAATTGAAATATGGAGAATGAATACCACAATAGAATACCAAAAATGAAATAACACGAAGGAATACATAGTCAGGTCCACACAGATTTTTGTCAACAACAAATAAATCAAGAACATCTAGATATAATCAATCCAATAAGACACACATTCTCAAAAACCCAAAAAGGTTACATAAAACACACAGTCCCCAGAATATAGAAAGTCTAAATAAGAAAATTAGTCTCCATAAGAAACATAATCTTTATATGACACACAGTCTCTATGTCACATCCAACCACAATAATGTTTTCTGAAAGAGTTCTTGTTCCTAGAGAACTCACAAAAAAATCCATTATTTCATATGAACCCTCCCAAAAAAACCCACTTTTGATATTTATAAATGACGATGTCATTGTAAGGGTCCCAAAGCCACATATGACACATCAAATAGACTTCTGGTTTGAAAGTAAGGGCTGTTTGAAAATTTCAGAAGAGGTTTAGTAGGTCGTGGTGGACAATGGTCCTGCAACATCAAGATTGGTTACCGTGGTTGATCATGCCTCAATTTCCATGTAAACACAATAGCTTGGTTGATTGAGGCATGTTACTACTGCTCGGGTCCCACATGGGTAAGATCCACCCCTCTGGGTCTTACCCGACCCGCTTGGTCAACCCAGCCAACTGGGCCTAGTCCATTGAGGCCAGTCCACATTCCTGGTCAGTCCCACTCATTCAATTTCCATGGGAAACTGCCACCGGTCCACATGGACACCCCACCATATCAAGTGGCCCCCCAGCAGTGTCCAGTGACACTCCTCCCCATCCCATGCTGTGCTGGACGTGCCACGCCACATTGCTATTCTATCTTAACTAGTTGTCACTACCATTCCTTCAATAGTCATCCATTATTAATCTGGTAATCTGTCCTCTGAAACAAAAACACCTCTATGACCCTTGAGTCCCAAGATACACTGATACTACATATATTTAGTCTAATTTCCTATCTTAGGTTTCGATCATGTTTGGAGTCTCCAGGGATTTTGAGCCATGATCATGAGGATCGAACAATAAGAAATACCATGTTTGGGGATGAAATGTAAAAGAATGACTGGATAAAAAATCATATCCTATATCTGGGTCATCTTTAACTCATTCTTTTAAGAATGATAAACAAGAAGGATAAACTAATCTCCCAATAATCCTGCAATAATAAACGATTGAGAATGTACGATTAAACCATAGATCAATTTGTTTTTGGATGGGCCCATATTCATCATGGAAATAAATAATGGTAAAAATAAATTATAAATTAAATGACCTACATGGGAAATGTATCATTCACTATCGAGGATTTGTTTTTGTTGGAGATTCATGAAGAAAAATACCTGATCCAAGAATTTTTCATCATTGTATAGAAAATTATCATTGGATTCTAGTTGGAGACTCCAAGGAATTTTGAAGGTTTTGAGCCTAACCCTGGGTACTTTACTAGATATTCATTTAAATGATATAGTCTCACTACGTCAATTAATTTTTAAAATAAAATAAACTCAGAATCTGTTCTATTCAATAAAATGTCCAAATATTTTTTTCTCACATCCAACCCATGCCAGCCGATGTTAGGCACCACCTAGGGAAAACACCGAATTATGAACTCAATGATGCTCTTATATTTTCAATATAAGTCACTGTCTATAAGTAATTGTGATTTTAAAACAAAATAATTGTTTTTAATTGTTTTTTTACAGTTACATACATAGTACCTTTTTTTCCAGATGAACTGCACGAAACAATGTTAGCTCCCACCAAGGTTAATGCCACAATTCTGAGTTCAATGTTTGCCTTAGGATTATGATCAGGGATAGAATATAAATTATATTAAATGTTTTTAGGAATTCCACATGTGCTTGATATTGAAAAAATAATATTTTCCAATGAATCATTACTAACACATCATGCCTCCGAATCGAACACTGTCTCAGTGCCTAGTATATGAATTTTTGAAAATAATTTCTAAAAATAATATTTTGATAAAATTATATTCATTATATTCATCCATCCTTAGGGATTTATATCCTTAATGATCCCAAACAAGGTTTACTCAATCAAATGAGGGTAAATGGAATTAAATCTAAGCCTCATCATCCCATGTTCTCTCATGGTGATTCCCATGCTGCAACTGAATGTGAACTCGTGGAATCAACTGCCCACAAAAAACCTACCCTATCTGTCCTCTATCTCTCATATTCACTTATAAAAATTCACTCCATCATCGATGTTCATATCTCCCTAATAAATGATTTGTGATGGGTCATGCATGTCCCTTCTTTGATGAAACATGCGGATAATGTTATGGACCATCTCTAACTATGAAGGTAGATCAAAGTGGTACACCACCTCACCAAATCATTGTAGAATCAGGAATGGTCCAATTAAACATGGAGATTTTATGACTCCCCCACCAAATATATGTAATCTGCATCGAGGAGAGACTTGAGGAAATACATTGTATTCTTCTTTAAACCCCAAAGGCCCCCATTTTCTATCATCATAAGACTTATGATTTCTCTATGCAGTCAGCATCTACTCTTGGATGATTTGAAACTTATCTATAATCACTTGCACCAACCCTAGGACTATAAGTGATGACATTCTTTGGTCTTCCCCACAATGTGGAAACCTATAGGTTAACCTATACATGTCCTCGAATAGTTCCTTAACGATTGTGGAATAGTAGCTTTTGTTGTATGAAAAAATCCCCAGGGGAGGTGATCCTCCCAAATTCTGCCAAAATCAAACATTCTAGCCCATAAAATTTCCTATATAACCATTATGGTCTTCTCTATATAGTCCTACGTATGTGGGAGAAACACTATGATCAAGCGTAAAATGAGTACTAATCACCACATACAATCCTCTCCACAACCATGATATAAATCAATAATCATGATCTGAGACAATCGTCAATGGAACTACATAGAGTCAACTATCTCCTAAATGTAGAGGCATCCCAATCTATCTACAGAAAAATAATCCAGAATATCTAGGATGTGGGATGGCGTGGTGATGGGCATTCACCTGTTGACAAGTAAGGCATCAAGAAACAATCTCTATAACTCCCTTATTCATCACTCGCCACTACAACTGATGTTAGAGGTCCTTGTATTTCTTCGCCACACATGGACGTACCACCCAATGTGTTTTTTGTATTTCCTTCAAAACAACCTCATGTGATGCAAATGGTAATAATGTTTTCTCACTAAAATAAATGATGTGCTCCCTACATTTCGAATATATCACAAGAGCATTATCTATAGACATATGAGCATGTAAAGTCTCACAGTCCATATCCCAATGTTTGCCTACCTAGATCACTATAATAGTGAAGGGATAACAACTATAGACTAGAGGTACTCTGCTCCATCCCAATCCGTAATGAATATTTATAATGCGGCCAACTTCTCTGCTTCTTCATTTAGGAACTGTGAACTGGATCTCCTACTATGATCATCTTCCATCAGGTTCCCCTTCCTAGGATTATAGACAATCTCAATGTCATAGTCCCGGAGGAACTATAGCCATCACAATTGCCTAAATTTTATATCTTTCTGAGAGAATATATAATTGAGACTCTTGCGGTCAGAGTTGAAGATAAACCACATTCCCATTAGTTAGTGTCACCGTATCCTCAAAGCGAATACTACTACTACTATCTAAAGATCATGGGTCACATAGTGATGCTCATGTGGTCTAAAATGGAATGAACCACAAAGAATCATTTCTTTCCCCTTCGTTAGGAAACAAACTACACTTTTACCAGAAGCATCACAAAACACAATGTACTTGATTCCCTCATGTGGAAATATTATGACAGATCACTCGTCAGTCATTCCCTCAATGGCTGAAAAGTATCCTAGAACTTTTCCATCCATGTGGATGGATGTCCATTTCATGGAAATGCTTCCAAGGACGTCTCCACTCTAGAAAAGTCCTATACAAACCTCTGATATAACCCAAAAAATCAATAAAACTCCACACGTCTAACACCACATTGTCATGAACCATCCCAAAGGGTCACTATGTGTGACTACCCCATAATCGTCTCCAAATGGATAAGGGTTGGTGACTAGCATCGAGTTGTCATATCCCATAAATGGTAGGCATTGGACTATGTATCTATAAGCACACACAATTCTCGAAGACAAAAATGATGAAATTTAAAACACTATGTAATCAATGCATGGAAACTACATTTTCCGAAAAAAAGTGTGAAACAATGAAATTACTAAAAATTGAACATGAACCAATCAAGCTCACCATAAGAATATAGTTTTTTCCACAATTCCAACCTATAAGGCTATTGGTACTGGTACTGTCATCTGATATTCTTCCAAAAACTAGCTCGACATGTCTGGTCTTACAAGGCACTGCCTAGTCCGGGTCTACCTTGAACACTATCAAAGGGTTTATTGTCTATACAAGATGTGACACATACAGGAAAATCCCATGTGTGGGTGAGTAATACAATACATAATATTACACCATGAAACCTCAAAGTAATACCACAAAAGAAAATAGAAAGAAGTCAATAAAATGAAGGAATACCACATAGGGAATAACATGATGGGACATATAGTTAGTTCACATAAATATATGTCAACATCAAATATATGAATAATGTATAGATATACAAAATACAATAAGACGGAAAATCTCAACAAGACACATTGTCTCCATAAGACACACAATATTTATAAGACAAATAGTATCTCTAAGTCACCGAGTGTGCATAAGTCACAAAACCTCTATAAGTCACATATCCTCTAGGTCACAGCCTCACACAAAAATGTTTTCTCGAAGTGTGATCATTCCAGGACAACTCAAACCTCAGGCCAATAGGCCATATTCACACACTCAAAACAACCCACATATGATTTATCAAAAAGATCATATCATTTTATGGGTCCCAATGCCATAGATGCCTCATCAGATAGATGTTAGGTTTCAAGTTATGGCTATTTGAATATTTTTGAAGTGGGTTCATTAGGTCAAGAGACGACATTGCGGTTGATCTCCAGGGTTAACGGCCTGGTCCAATTATCTCCATGATCAACTAGCCCACGTATTCTTGAGATGCCATGGTGGTCGACCACAATGCAATGATCATGGATGCCCGGCTGCTCAGTCGCCCATGGATCAATTCAGCCTCCGGGGTCAGACCCAACCCATGGGGTCCGACCTGACCCACCAGGTAAACCCATCCACTAGGCCTGAAATGTTTCAGTGGTGCCCAAACCACCTTTCCAGCCTGGGCCATCACTCTGGCCCGACCTAATTGCCTGAAAAAATATGCATTCTGGCTTTTCTGGCTCAGGTGGTCACCCATTGTCACCTTTATCTGTCCTTTACACTTTTCATTATGCCACAAGACACCGGACGCACTACGCCACCGTACACATCCTCATACATCTTCTACCACCCCATTTCCTTCTATAGTACAATGTTATTCCATCGGTGATCCTATATCTAAAATTAAAAAAACTATATGATGCTTGGGTAATGAGATACACTAATATGACCTCTATTTTTTCTTTCATCCAATTTGGTAGTCTGATCATGTTCAGATCCTCCCTGTATGTTAAGCCACGATCATGAGGATCCAATGGAAAAGATCTTCATGAATTGGGGAGATAATGCACAAGAACAGGTAAAGAATGAACCATGGAATTAATTTATGTTTTCCTTGATTCATTCTTATTATATGGGTAAATGAAGAAGAAAAACTAATAAACTAATAATCCTATAATAATAAAACATCCCACAACAATGTTAATGCTATTGATCAATTTGTTTGTCGATTGACCCGTGTTCGTCATCGAAATAAAGAACAGGGAAAAGAAATCAGAAATAAAATTATCTTTCTAGGATATGGATAAATATTTGTCAAGGATTGATTAGCATTGGTATTCCATGTAGAAAAAGTTCTGATACTGATGTTTGTCATCGCTGGTGGGAGAATTCTCTAAGGATTCACTCTAGAGCCTCTAGGTAATTTCCAATGTTTTGAGCATAAACATGGGTCCATTCCTAGATATTCATTTATAAGAAATAGTGTCACATCATCGACGTAACATTAAAATAAAATGAACAAAAAGTTTATTTTATTCCAAAAAACATCCAAAAAATATTTTCAATGTGGACCCATGATGACTGACGTTAGGCCTTATGGAAATAAAACATTACGAATTGAATAGTGGTATTCTATTTCCAAAGAGAGTCACAGTTCATGGGTTATTAGGATTTTAAGATGAAATAAATTTATATAATTATTCTATTTACAGTTATGTACTTGGGGACTTTATCTTCAAATGACCCACAATGACAAATGTAAGGTCATTCATAGGTCAATGATGCAATTTTGAACTAAATGGTTCCCTCAGATTTATGATCAAGGATTCTGTTTAAAAGAAATTAAACAATATTTAGAAAAACCATGTGTGTGATATTAAAACAATGATATTTTTAGAAAAATATTCTAGGAACATTGGGTATCATGATCCCAAGACTTATTTATCAAGACCCGTCTACAGGGCCCGTGTCGTGACTACCTGAAGCCCGTCTTCCATAGGCTTGGGGCTAGCGACTAGCACCAAAGGCATAAATCCCGATAAAATGGAAGGCATTGCCTTTATGAAAGTAAACCAACACCACAGAGTACGCAACAGAAGTAAGCCCATGTAATACTGAATATAATGTAAGTGTTGAAAGGTAAATGAGCCAGAATACAAACCCAACTGAATGTACAGTACAACTAAAATAATAGTACCAATGTAAACATCAACCACTAAGTCGCCCTCCGGGAATCCCACCCGAAGGGTGGGTACAAATGGTCTCCTCAGCACCTCGGGTCCGTCCGTCTACTCCGAGTAAATCTCACCATGTTGTCCAACTCCTGGTACCATCCATCTCTACAAGCCTCATCCATGATCAGTACTGTCCATCGTCTACAACCAACACAACGTAGCGCAATCATTGCCGGTGCAGGGGTGAGTATAACAATACCTAGTAGGGACGTCGAGACCCCCGAAGGTCTTCCAGAATCCACAAAGGATAAAACACAAAGGAAATGTATAATCACAAATTTTCAACCATCTCTACTTAGGTATTTTCCCATACATATATCAAAGTCATCAATTCCAGATCGGATCCAACTCTCTAGTCCAAGAACAACCCAGTCCACACAAGAAAGAGGTCAATCACACCGATGGTATTGATTGAAAGTAATGAATTAGACCACACATGTATACATC
Organism: Viscum album; assembly: GCA_963277665.1. NCBI lineage: Eukaryota > Viridiplantae > Streptophyta > Magnoliopsida > Santalales > Viscaceae > Viscum > Viscum album. The sequence continues at coordinate 1,722,420,644 of OY728141.1, forward strand.
TTTTGTAAATTGATAAGGATGATCTGATGCAGTCACTAATTCATCTATGCTGGTGGACTCACGTAGGATACTAGTCTTGCAAAGTTATCGGACCAACGTAGGATACTCGACCAGCTACTCTATCAGACCCACATAGGATAGTAGAACATAAGTCAAACCGTTAGAGCCACAGAGGATTCAAGTAAAGTAGTCATCACTTTGGAACCCACAGAGGATTCCAGTATAGTTGTCGTCATTGCGGAACCCACGGAGGATTCCAGTACATATTCCCTCATCTTCGAACCCATAGATGATTCCAGTACGGTAGTCGTTGCAGTCGCATCTAGATCTTGGGTTCTTGCACACAACACGCTCGATTGTGGGAGGTTCCGCCCCTCGAGCCAATGGATTGATACATCATCTTTCACTAAGTCCAAAGTATATGTATCTCGATGTTCCGTCTTGTCAAAAGGAACTCAACGTGACAGACGGCGTGTCAATCAGACGCCCGTACTGAGAGTTATTAGCATTTTTTGCTCCAAGGGCCCGGTTGGAAATACACTCGTTCCAAACCTAGCCATTTTACAAAGATATCCAAAACTCGCTTAGAGTATTTCAAATGGACTGCCACATCATGAGGGTCCCAGTTCTGCATATGGCACATCTATCGGACGCGCGGTTTTCAAGTTATTCATCTTTAAGTGAAAACGCGCCCGGCCCGTTAAGTTGCGTGGGCTTGCGGGTCGGGTCAACCCAGTTTTGGTGGGTCCAAAATGGTAGGGGGTTGGACCAGCCCAATGAAACGTGCATCCCGACCCAAGGGGCACGTACCGGGCACGGTGCGGCCCGGTGGGGCCGAGCGGTCCGAAGGGGCACGGTCCCCCGGCCGCCCAAACAGGCGGCGCCAAGCGGCGCCGCCCTCCCTAACCGGCCGGCCGAAGTTAGCCGTACTTCATGGCACTTGCAGCCTGCTCAGGCAGGGCACTGGCTCTCCTGCATGGCACCCTCTTGGAACCATGGTTCTGCTCATCCCGACCGGCCACCGGCCGGCCGGTTCTCCCACCGAGCGACCCGCGGAATGCGGGTCGCGGTCTTCCGCAGCACGGCACCCCTTGTGGCGTCGCGGTCCTCCATTGTCCGGACGACTTTTAGCATGCCAGTTCTTCATCGACCAAGCAGCCCGTGGTTGTGGTAAGTGGTTCTTCTGCACACGGCCGGCACACAGTAGCCACTTCTGTTCATCACCACCTTCCTATCATTATCTCTATTGCAATCAAAAGAGACTACAACGGGTCGTCAGGCCATGTGCGTTCGGCCCGCACCCTCCGCGTTAGGAGGCAACAGTTGGCCAAAAATAAACAATGATTTCCAATAAAGAATGGGGTACGATATAAACACTTCAAAATGAACAAACCCCTACATGAGATAAGGTTTGTGGTAGTCGAGCATCATGGAAGACGACGTCGCGCGGAGACGGCGTCAACTCGATGACGTCAGGGAAGAAGATCCGAAGATGGCACATCATCAGCGTTCCTCATTGGTGGCTCCTTCTCCTTTGGTTTGGATGAAGATCGAAGTTGAATATTGGCGTTCCTCAGCAGTTCTTTATTGGAATGATTTTGTTCTTTGTTGAGAGAAGAACACCCTTCTCTATTTCTATGAAGCTCTCTTACTAATCCTCTCAACACAACTAATGCCCCAAAAATAAAATAACAGCTAAGATGTTATTTTTATTCACACATGTCATTCAAAATTCAAAAAACATTATTAATTAATTGAAGATGTTGAAATCATTAATTAAAATGTGTTGGAAAACATTTAAGAGAGGGAGAGGGAGGTGAAGAGATCTCTTAATTAAGTAGAGTTGTCAAAGAATAAAAAAGCTGAGTTGAAATGGGGGTTTAAGGGAGGTTATGGGGAGATGAAAGGTTGGGTCTCGTGTGGGCCCCACCTCACAAATATCCACACATGGGAAGTTATGTGGGTGTGTGCCCCACCAATAACATCCCCATGTAGGATTAAACTACCAAGATGAATAAAATTGTTCTCAACAAATATTATTTAACCTTTTCATTAAACCCCAAAAATTAACTTTCAACCCACATAAAACGCAACTGCGGTTAAGGACCCCTTACAAAATTACCAGCACTGTGAGTTCATCAGTGCCCTCAGATTTCAATTTTCAGCACCGGTTCAAATGATAGAAAAACTCGCTCGTACGTTTACTGAATATATTTGGAAAAACATTAGAAATTGATTCCGGGGACACCGGGCCATGGAATCAAGTGCTGTCAGAAGCCACAAACTCATAAAATTCCAAAAAATTATGAAAAAAAACTTCCTTGAAAATTCAAGGTCATTATATTACTACCACCTCAGGACATTACATCCTCGTAAATCTACAACACACACTAGGAAAACAAATGGGGATACTGAGCTCGCATTTGTGCCTCCTGATCCCAAGTGCTCCCCTGGAGGTTCCCGTGCTGCCAGCAATTGTGCACCAGAGGAATTGAACATTCACGTAGGACCCGATCTTATCAATCCTCAATCTCCACTGGGACCACCACAAAGGTCCCCCTGACATCAATGTCCTGCTCCCCGTGATTGATGATGTGAGTCGGGTAGTGCACGTATCTCCCCAGCTGAGATACATGGAAGACGTCATGCTCTCGGTGCATCTGAGGTAGAAGGGCCAGGCGGTAAGCCACCTTGCCTACTCTGATGAGGACATGGAATGGTCTAATGAAACTCGGAGATACCATTCCACCCAGGGCATGTCTCTGTATACCTCTTCGAGGTGAGAACCGTAAGAAAACGCAGTCGCCATCCTCAATCTCCAGTGGTCTCCGCCTCCTATAAGCATAGGACTTCTATCTGCTATGTGTAGTCTTCATCTACAACTGGATGATCTGCACCTTTTCCGTCATCGCTTGGACCAACTATGGTCTTATAAGTGCTGACTCCCCAGTTTCAGTCCAGCACAAAGGTGATCTATAAGGTCAGTCATACAGTGCCTCATATGGTGCCATCCCGATGGTGGATTTGTAACTATTGTTGTACAAAACTCCACCAAGGGTAGGTGATCCTCCCAACTGCGAGCAAAGTCAAGGACACTTTCACAGAGCACGTACTCGAGTGTATATATGGTTCTCTTAGTCTGTCCGTTCGTCTGAGGATGGAAGGAAGTGCTTAGACATAGTTGCATCCCAAAATCCTCTTCTAACCCCTTCCATAGCTGATAAGTGAAACTAGCATCTCGATCGAAAACGATAGTCGTTGGAACACCGTGAAGCCATACGATCTCTTGAATGTAGAGGCATCCCAATCCCTCTATTGAGACCTGCTCTATGATCAGTAGGAAGTGGGCCGACTTGGTGAGTCAGTATATGATAACCCAGATAGAGTCGTGACCTCTGGATGTATGTAGAAGCCCTGTCACTAAATCAATGGATATCCCATCCCACTTCCACTCTGGGACCTCTAATGGATGTACCAAGCCCGCAGGCACCTGGTGCTCCACCTTCACTTGCTGGCAAGTGAGGTATCAGGAAATGAACTCTACTACAACCTTCTTCATACCTGGCCACCAGTGCTGTCGTCTGAGGTCATGATACATTTTCTCCACTCTTGGAGGTACCGCTGTAGGGGAAGTGTGGAACTCCCTCAGCACCTCCTCTTGCCTTGAAACTCATACCATAGTACGTCCCCTTAGAAATATGACATGATCTCCTCTTTTAGAAAATCCATCAGGCTCCTTCCTTGTGGATATCTGAGCACATCGCGTCACACAGTCAACGTCCCCACGCTATGCCTCACTCACTCGATAAAGGAGTGGAGTGAATGTGAGTGATTGTAAAAAGGATTCTCCATCTCTATCCACAATGGATATCTACAACGTGGCTCGTTGCTCCGCCGCCTCTCCTATTACCTGAATGCCAGATCTACTGCTGAGAGAATCAACTACAATGTTCCCCTTTCTAGGAGTTTTGACTATCACAATGTCATAGTCCGAGAGGAACCTAAGCCATCGCCGATGTCTCAGGTTTAGGTTCTTTTGCGATAAGATGTACCAGACACTCTGGTGGTCATAGTAGACTGTAAAGCGCTCTATCATCAGATATTGCATCCACATCTTCAAGGCGAAGACCACTGCTGCTAAGTCCAGATCATGGGTAGCATAGTTCTGTTCATGCGGCCTCAACTTCCAAGAACCATATGTGATAACTTCTCACTCTTACATAAGGACACACCCAAGTCTAGTCCCTGCTGCGTCGAAGTAAACTACGTACCCTACGCCCTCCTCCGGTAGCCTCAAGATGGGTGGACTAGTCAATCTATTCATCATTTACTTAATGCTCTCCTGACATCTATCTAACCACACGAAGTGTTTCCCCTTTCTCTTCAAGGTTGAAAGAGGTGCTGCAAATCTAGAGAAGTCCAGAACAAATCTTTGATAGTATCTAGCCAGACCCATGATACTCCGCACCTCCGTCACACTCCCGGTGGATCCCATGTAATCACTGACTCGATCTTCACTGGATCCACTACAACTCCCGCCTTCGAGATGACGTGTCCTAATAAGTGAACCTCTCATATCTAGAACTGGATGTTCGAGATCTTACCATAAATATGGTTCTCTCAGAGTGTATCCAGTACAACCCGCAAGTGGTAGGCATGCTCCTCCTCAGTAGTCGAGTATGTCAGTATTTCATCAATGAAAACTATGAAAAAATGATCAAGGTAAGGCTGGAAGATCCTGTTCATGAGACTCATGAACACTACTGGAGCATCGGTTATGCCGAAAGGCCTAACCAAGAACTCTTAGTGGCCATACCGACACCTGAAGTCCGTCTTCTGCACATCCTCATCTCGAAATCTGAGTTGGTGATAGCCTGACCTGAGGTCTATCTTCAAGAACCAATTTCCTCCCTTGAGCTGATCAAAGAGATCCTCAATGCTCGGGAGAGGGTAATTGTTCTTCACGGTCCCCTGATTCAGGCGACGGTAGTCAGCACACAGTCGTAAGCTCCCATCTTCCTTCATGGAGAATCGAATAAAAGAATCCCATGGTGAAACACAAGGTCAGATGAATCCCTTTCCATTAAAGTCCTCCAGCTGTACCTACAGCTCACGAAGTGCAGCGGGAGCCATCCGATATTTTGGAGTAGATATCAGTGTTGCCTCGGGGTATAGGTCAATATAGAAGTCTACCTCTCTACGAGGAGGTATTCCTGGAACATTTTCAGGAAAAACGTCAGCATATAGATCCACCACAACAGGAAAAACCGGACTCCGCACATCAACTTTTCCAAAGATTAGACTAGACAACTGATTTTTGATTGGCTTCCCTCTCCTCTACGTAAGTCCATGTTGTGCTACTGAGGCTCCCTTCTCGCCAGTGAAGGTGAACCTGCTCCCATCCATGTGGATAAACCACACCTTGTTCCTAATGCAATCGATATGAGCAGTTACTGTAGACATCCATTCAATGCCCAAGATGACGTCGTAAGGCCTTGACGCCACTACAAGAAGATCCTAGCCTAAGCTCTCACCTCCTAGAGTAAGCTCACACTGTCGGCACCAATTTTAATCTTCGATTCTGCTTCTGTAGGAATCTCAAGCCTTAAAAATCTATCCAACGGCTCCATCGGAATCTTCGAGCTCCAAACAAGGGAAGCAGAAATAAAATAATGACTTGAACCTATGTCTATCAGTATCGTAGAAAGGTTGGAGTAGACACATTTAGTACCTCGAATCATCTCAGGAAAGCTATGGTTATAAGCCTCCACTGCTTGGAGCTGAGCCTGCCTCTTTCTGCCAGCTCCCTATGGTCGGGGTGGACCTTCTGGTGGTGGTGGTGGTAGAGCCTCAAAAGCATCATCCACCACCCACTACTCGACAAGTTCCTCTACCTCATCTGCCTGCTCCCTGTGGAACACCACGGTCGAACCACTCCCTCTGCCTAGGAGGCCCTCCACTAACTTCTGCTCATCTGCACGGCAGGTCGGGCAGTCTCGAGCCATGTGACCCTGCCCGCCGCATGCATAGCACTACTCTCTCCTCATATAAATGGATCTGTTTCGGGTTCCCCGCACAACCAAACCTGTATCCTGAGGTCTCTCTCTTGATGGCCTGGTTCGCTTGGACCTCTGCAACATTTGACTACTGTCGGCTCTATAATACTCCTCTACGTGTCGCCCTGCGGTGGGTCTCTCTTCTGGTGTCGGCTCCGCGAGAAAGCTCTCTACATGAAGTGTGCGCACCAATACTCCCTCCTGCATCATGATGTTAAGGGAGATCATCAAGGCCCTGATATTGTGTTTGAGTCCCTACTAAAAGGTCCAAGCCCTGAAGAATGGGTCATGTACGATGTCTGTGGAGTAGCGCGAGAGGTCATTTAACCTCGTTGAGTACTGAGCTACTATCACGCTCCCCTACCGTAGATGAAGTAACTCTTGTATGTGCACCACATGTAGGGTGGATGGAATACTCTGAGTGGAAGAGACTCTCGAAGTCTGTCCAATCTAGAGATACCTCATCATGCACATGGAGCATCAAGCTCCCCCATCTACCTGCTGCTGAGTGCAGGAGACTCGCGGCAAGGATCACCATAAGGTCAGCTGGTGTCCCTACAAATCTGAAGACTCAAACGACAGCCTCCAACCAATCCTCGGCTGCCTGAGGGTCCGTCTCTCTGCGGAACCAGGGTGGACTATATCGCTGAAACTTGTGGAACATACTCAGGTGGTGTTCACTCTCTAGTGCTAGGGATGGTGGTATTGGTGGCTTAGCGGGTAGTGGTACCACTGGTGACTTTGCTGTGATGAGGCCCTATACTGAGGCCTCGTCGCTCGGTGCTCCACGGTCAAAACAGTAAACCTAGTGAGCTGAAACAAAGCAATCACAAAGAAAACATTTGAAACACACATGCAATTAGTTTTTTTGTGCACTGAGTCGGAAATCAGGGGTCAGGGTCCTGGTGAATGGATACGTCAGCCGCCGCACCAACACTAGACTCCATGGACTGAAAACCACACTCAATACTCTTAACACTATTGTTTCATATAAAGGAAGGATCAGAGTCCTGAGTTCTGCGGTAGAACCGACTCCTATGATACCAATTTCTCATGACCCATCCTCAGGGCCCATGCGGTGACTACCCCAAGCCCACCATCCATAGGCTAGGGGCTGGCGACTAGCACCAAATGCATAAATCCCGATAAAAGTGAAAGCATTTCCTTTATATAAGTAAACCAACACCACAGAGTACGCAACAGAAGTAAGCACAGGGAATAATGAATACAAAGGAAGTGTTGAAAGGTAAAATGGCCAGAATACAAACCCAACTTAACATACAGTACAACTGAAAAACTAGTACAAAATAAACAGTAACCACTTAGTCGTCCTGTGGGAATCCCACATGAAGGGTGGGTAAATCTGGTCTCCTCATCACCTCGGGTCTATCTGTCTGCTCCGAGTACGTCTCACCATGTGGTCCACCTACTGGTACCATCCATCTCTACAATCCTCATCCATGAATAGTGTTTTCCATCGTCTACAACAAACACAATGTAGTACATGCATTTTCCATGCAGCGGTAAGTATAACGATACTCAGTAGGGACCCCGAGACCCCCGAAGGACTCCTAGAATCGACAAAGGATGAACCACAAAGGAAATATATAATCACGAAGTTTAAACAAACTCTACTTAGTTATGTTCCCATACATATACCTAAGTCATCAATACTAGTTAGGCTCAGACTCTTGAGTCCAAGCACAATACAATCCACACAGAAAAGAATTCAATCACACTGATGGTATTGATTGAAAGTTAAGACTCAGCTCACACAGGTATACATATTTTGTAAAATGATAAAGACGGTTAGATGCAGTCACTGATTCATCTATGATGGAAGACCCATGTAGGATACTAGTCCAGCTATGTTATCGAATCCACGTAAGATACTGGGCCTGCTACTCTGTCAGACCCACGTAGGATACTAGAGCAGAAGTCAAGCCATCGGACCCACTGAGGATTCAAGTACGGTAGTCATCACTATCAAACCAATTGAGGATTACAGTATAGTTTTCATAGTCGTCAAAACCACGGAGGATTCGAGTACATTTTCCATCTTCTTCGAACCCACGGAGGATTCCAGTAAGATAGTCATTGCCGTCGCAATCTGCTCTAGGGTTCCCGCACACAGCACACTCGATTCTGGGAGGGTCAGCTACTCGAGACAAGGGGTTGATACATAAAATGTCACAAACTCCAAATCTTTTGTATCCCGAAGTTCCTCCTCATCAAAAGGAACCCAACGCGATAGACATAGAGTCAATCGTACACCTGGTCTGAGAGTTATTAGCTTTTTTTACTCCGGGGGCCTAGTTGGAAATACACCCATTCCATACCCAACCATTTTTCAAAGTTATGAACAACTCAATTAGAGTATCACAAAAGGGCCTCCACCTCATGAGAGTCCCAGTTCCATAGACGGCACATCTATCAGACACACAGTGTTCAGGTTATTCACTCTTATGTGAAAAAGGGCCCGGCCCGTTAAGTCCATTGGGCTGGCAGGTCGGGTAAACCCAGTTTTGGCGGGTCCGACTCGGCAGGGGGTCAGACTAGCTCGATTAAACACGCGGCCCGACCCATGGGGCATGGCCCGACCCGGCAGGGCGTGGCTTGGCCCAAGGGGGCCAAGCGGTCCGAGGGGGGGTGTGGTCCCCCAGCTAACCGAACTGAGGGCGCCAAGCGGCGCCGCCCTCCCTAACCGGCTGGCCGATGCCGGGTGGCCTTCTTGGAATAAGCGGACCGCTCGGGAGGGCCGTGGTCTCTCCATCATGGCGCCCTCCTGGTGTTGTAGTTCTGCTCAGCCCAGCCGACCGCCTACCGGCTGGTTCACCCACCGACCGGCCCGCGGAATGCGGGCCGCGATCTTCCACAGCGTGGCGCCCCTTGTGGCGCTGCGGTCCTCCATAGGCCTAGCCGTCTTTTAGCCGGACGGTTCTTCATCTGCCGAGCATATCACGATTGTGGGTGGCGGTTCTTCAGCACACGGCTGACGTATGACCTCCTCTTCCATTCGTCGCTACCTTCCTATCATGAACTCCATTACAATCAAAAGAGACTATGAAGGGTCGTCGGGCCATGTGCGTTCAGCCCGCACCCTCCGCGTTAAGTGGTAGCCGTTGGCCGAAAATAAACAATGATTTCCAATGAAGAACGGGGTATGAGATAAACACTTCATAATGAAAAAAACCCTACTTGAGATAAGGTTTGCGGAAGTTGAGGGTCGCAGAATACAGCATCGCATGGAGACGGCGTCAACTCGATGACGTCGGGGAAGAAGGGCTGATGATGGGACGTCGTCGGCGTTTCTCGCGGGTGGCTCCTTCTCCTTTGGTTTGGCCGAAGATCGAAGGAGAAGATGGAAATTCCTCAGCGGTTCTTCATTGGGAGGATGGTGTTCTTCGTTGAGAGAAAAACACCCTTCTCTATTTCTCCAATGCTCTCTCACTAATCCTCTCAACACAATGAATTCCCCCCAAAAAATAAAAGCTCAGATATTATTTTTATTCTCACATGTCATTCAAAATTCAAAAAAATTAATTAATTAATTGAAGAGGATGAACACATTAATTTAAATGTGTTGGTAAAAATTTCGGAGAGGGAGAGGGAGGAGAAGAGATATCTTAATTAAGGTTAGTTGTCAAAGAATAAAAAAGGTGAGTTGAAATTGGGGTTTAAGGGAGGTTATGGGGTGATGAGAGGTTGGGGATCATGTGGGCCCCACCTCACAATTATCCACACATGGGAAGTTATATGGGTGTGGGAACCACCAACAACTTCCCTATGTAGGATTAAACTACCAAGATAAATAAAATAGTTCTCAACAAATTTTATTTAACCTTTTCATTAAACCCCAACAAATAACTTTCAACCCACATAAAATGCAACTGCGGTAAAGGTCCACTTAGGCAATTACCAGCGCTGCGAGTTTATCGGTTCCCTCAGATTTCAATTCCTTGCACCAGTTCAAATGATAGAAAAACTCGCTCATATGTTTACTAAGAATACCCGAATGAAACATTGGAAATTGATTCCGAGCACACCGAGCCTCAGAATCATGTTTCTTCAGAAGCCACAGATTCGTCAAATTACAAATAATTATGAAAAATATTTCCTCGAAAATTCCGGGTCTTTACATTATCACACCCGGTCTCTCAATTTACCATAATTAATTCTGAAAATAAAATTAGGAATAATCCTGGTCATTACAAACCATTATTCCAAACCAAGGAAAAACCGTCATTTCAACAATTTCAAAAAAACAAATATTTTATTAAAAAAATTTCAAACAACCATTTCAATAAAACCTATCATTTATTGAAAAAACATTTCTAGGCATCAAAACCAAATCATCATTTTAAAATCACGTTGACAATGTAACTTTAAAAAACACCTAATTTCCATAATTCTTGAAATTGTCACTCTAGAGGATACTATAAAATTATTGCATAGTGAATACACAATCAATTTCAAACAACAAAATCCACAATAAACTAATCCATCATGTTCTAGATAGAGGACTTGAATTTGATGCCAGCTACATTGGGATTTATGGGGATAATAATGAATGACAATCAAAATACCACAAAACATGGTTTAATATCCCAAAAACCTTCTTATATATCAGTCTCTAACTTCATCCAAAAAGAATATAATAATATATGGCCTCAAAAATATAAGATATAACCATAGTAGATGGGGATCTATGAATCTCTCAGAGGGAGAAGTAGATCTTATGAAAACCTCAAAAATAACAAAGAACAAATACTTTCCACAAGAATCCAACATCAACGCACCAAGAAATTCCATTGGGTTGATTCTGAATCAAAGGGGAGGGTTTCATCTCCTTTTTAGATGTAAAATCACGATTTTAAGCTATTTTGGGAAAATTGGCATTAAAACCTAAAATCGACCTAGATTCAAAATTTTGGGATATAGTTTTTTTGACCTTCAAAGTTTTTTTGCACAATAAATTAAATAATTCTCTCTCTATGCCACAACATATGTCGTACGTAAAAGCCTCACATGGTTGTTTTAGTAATTTTTCATTCCCTCCAAAAACTATGCAAAATCCCACCATCTCTTGCGAAATAGTTTCTCCTAGGATTCCACTCGGTTTGTAAAAATAGTTGCCCACCAGTGCGAGGTAACCTTTATTAGATTGTGCAATATGTTTTTTGGTGTTTCACGATTTTCACAAATAATGTTCCAATCGTGAACCTGAAGAGATGCCTCAACAAAAAATTAAACTTTGACTAAGCCCTAGAAAACATCACTTGCACAATTTATGCACTTAAAAATAATGAAATAATTGTTACTTGCTTGAAACCAATAGTAGTACAAGTATCATCACCAAAAATCTCAGAAGTACCTATAGAGTTTGTGACTCGATATTATATCATATGTACTTATGATGAACCATTAATACTATACTAAGATAATAGACAGACATTTGATTGTAGATATAAATATACAATACATGATTGGAAATTCTTTACCTTCCCTTCAACTGAGTGATAGATACAACAATGCACATTAAAAAAAGATGATGTGAGAATATTATCCTATGTTTAGTGAAGGTGGTACATTCAAATGATCCTCTTCTACACCATTAGTTGTTACCAGTGGTGTTCCCCTTTATTGCTATCAGTGTGGTATGTTTTATTACACCATATATTCTTGTCCCACCCCCACAAATATTTTTAGTTGACGTGGATTCAATGGATATCATTAAAGGTTCCTCTAGACTATTTCAATAACAATATATAGTTAGGGATCTACAAACCCAAAGGAAATTGTGGTTTAAAAAAATGATTCAAAGTCTACAGGGCTCCAACCATAGGCCTCATGAAAGATACACCTACACATAGTGGATGACTCTCTTGTATAGGTTATTGTGCATTCACCTACATTAAGAGGCTAAATTTCTCATATTATATAATAATTATACTTTTTTTAACTGTTCAACTAACTCATTCATGTCTATCATTTTTTTTATTTCATGAAACATACAATGGATATTGTCTCATTTTTTATGAAGTATGTAATACCTATTTGAAAGAAGAAATAGAAAGGGATTCAATTTCATTTTTACCTATTGATATTTGATGCATTGTTATTCATAGATTTAATTATTTTAATTATAAATTTTGATGAAGTCATTATAATGATGGAATGGGATATTTTACATCATGATGATATTGTTTTATCATTGTGGTGTAATATACAATGATACAGATAGAATCACACATGGGTTTCAAAGAGAGTGGTATTCGATGCCTAGGCGTGTAGGATCTTCCTATACAGTCCTCTAGAGATTATTGTCTTCTATTATGTTTCATCACATTGTGTTCAATTCGATTTTTAATATTCCCTTAGTTTTTTAGGTCATTGATTATGTTTTAACTTATGAATTATCTTGTCTTTACCTAAATAGAGATGGGGAATTCTCAATTAATATGTTATCAGTTATGAAGATGATACTGATACCCTTATATTTAATTGGAACTGAAAAATATAAAGGATCTCAAGACCTAGATGGATGATCTGATGATGAATGTTTTTGATCACCCATGTGTATTTTACTTGGTAACCCTAGTGATATTTTCAAACATCGAGGATGGTTCACATAGATTATGCATGGAAAATCACATGTTGAACAATGTGATGATTATGAATTTGTACCCTTTTCCAAATTTGGATGATACAATTGATCATGTAAATATAGTGTATTGGGTGTGAAAAACCAATCTTCTGTATTGTTATAATCATATCAGGGTTTTAGTGTCATATATTTTGAAGAAAATGTTGATAATAAGTTATGGAAATTATGAATATATCATGATTCATTTTTGTATGAAAAAAAATATTTTAGTATTTATGATTATAATGAGGTGAATATTCCATAAGTATCTCGACACATTATTTATAGTGTTTGTGGATGATATTCTTTCTTATTATTTGTCTGAGTGTGAATAAAAGAACCACATGAGATTTTGTTTTCAGAATTTTGAGTAGCCTCTATCTATATGGGAAACATTCAATATGATTTTTACAGATCAAATAATTGATTTTTATGGGGCATCTAATTTTTGATAATGGATTATCATTCGACACTGAGATGGTAAATACGATCTCTTCTTTGGAGGATTTGCTAAATATATCTAAGGTATATAGAGTTTATTTGGTCTAGTTTAACACAAGGAATGGTTCATAAAGTATTTTTCTATATTGGAATCAATATTGACTACTCCAACTTTGAATGTGGATAAATTCACATGGGATACAAAGTGATATAATTCTTTTGAGGATTATAATTATCTTATTACAGATGCACCTATTTTGATCTTACCTAATCATGGTATGGCGTATCTGGTGTACACTAATGCTTCTTATTATGATATGGGATATGTGGTTATTATTGATTAGAATTTTTTGTCCTATGTTTCTCATTATCTTAGGCTACATTAAAATAATTTACCCAATCATCATTTATACCATACCATAGTTATGCATGCATTTAAGTGTTGGTTTCATAATCTTCTTAGGAATAGATTCACATTCTTTTCTAACAGTATGCGTATAGGATGTATCCATTATTATAAGGAACATTAATCTCAGATGTTGATGGTTTGTGGGGTACCGTTAGATGTTTGATATTACAAATTTTGCATACCCGAGGAAGTGTAATATCATCACAAACCCTCCTAGTAAGAAACTAAAATCATATAATCTGTTAATATAAAATGATGACTGGAGAATAATGATGGTATTTTCTCTCATTCATTTAGATTCTCTGAAAAAGAAATTTGGTATGGTTATAGAAATTATATAATTAACACCATCTCTACATGAGCCTATTATATAATTTCAGTAGAAAGATGATGATCTTAGAGGATTAATAGAATGCTTATATAGTGATTTGACCATTTATTCTGGTTATCTCTCTTATAATGGTAATATATATTTTGGTGGTAATTTTTTCAACCCATCATAGGAATGGTGTTTTGATTTGTTTGAATGTCATTATTCGTCCTGGGTAGTTAATCCTAGTTATAAAATGATGTATTATTAAATGAGATTTTATTTATTGTGGATGGGTATTAAGTAAGACATTAAAGATTTGGCGTTCCACTCTTATAATTTCCAATAGATAATGGAAACTCATCTGAAAAATTATAGACTTCTATAGCCACAATTAGTGATTATTAGTAAATGGGACGTGGTGTTGGTAGAATTTTTTGTTGGACTACAATGGAAACTAAATGGAAAAATTATATTAAGGGAGTATATGATTGGACCAGGAAATAATTTTTTTCTTTTCAATTTGGGGTACATCTATATTTGATGATCTCGGAATGTTTTATGTCTAGAAGACAGTGAGGATATGTTAAATTCCCTATGACATCATCTTGAATTGGGATCCCATGTTAACCTCCTAATATTGTGTGAGTCTGTAAATTGAGATGGGGTATCAAGTCATGTTGGTTAAAATTTATCGTCTATAGATAAATGATCATATAGAGAATGATATTCAAATTTGGTAAGATATACTCATTAACTACCAATAAGTTTTAGTGGAGAATTAGATATACATATGGGAATGGATGAATTTGCATAAACCATTTTTTTACCATTCTTTGGTAAAAATGGGACCCTTTAAGACATTGTATGGTTTCCTGTGTAGATCACCTCTTTTTTGGGAGAATTCATCTGACACCTATCTTGTGTTATTATGCCTCATTCATGAGACCTCAATTATGATTTTTGATAACCATTAATTTCTGGTTACATCAATGTGTTGGAAAAAAATGAATTTTGATTTTTAAGACAAACCATTGTATTATTCCATTGGTGACCAATTTTTCTTGAATGTTACCCTAGATAGATAAATGTGTTCTTGGAAAACATTCAAAACTAGTTATCATAAATGTTATAGCATTTTAGGTCGTTGAGTGAAATGGAAAGGTTTCTTTTTAGTTAGTGTTTCTAGTTTAAATAATTAATATTCATGATGATTATATGTATATTAGATGTGAATGTACCATCTTGACACCTCTCACATTCTGAGTGGGGAAGAGATTTAGTTAGAGATAAATGTCTTAGTTGTTGAGAAACCAGTGTAAAACATGAATTATAATGTGAAATTGTTATTTGTGATGAAAACACCATTGTTTATATTTTTATGGAAATGAATGTCATTTTTTTAAGGACTTGGAAGTGTAAATATTCATTTGGGGAGCAGTGGCCTCAACTCCTTCTAGAGCACCATTTTTCTTCTAAACTTCCTCAGGATGGAATGACCTATTGTGGGGATAATGAAACATCATAGATTTTTAATTTATGCACATTTATAATTATAGCCTATACATTTGGAGTTCATTGATGTCTTGGGAGAATCAATTATTTCAAGGAATGGGTACAACTATTAAATGTTTTTACAAAGTAATATTTTAGCATATGGTATAAATTTCATGGGGTAGAAGCTATTAAACCATTTATGTAGTAAATATATTTAATGTTTTAAAATAATATTTGACATTGTTAAATAATGGATCATGAATTTTAACACATGTAAATGTTTTAGTCTCAATGGATATGCATCATGGTTGATTTTATTCCATCAATTTAGTGTTTATGATGAAAATCCATTCCACATAGTAGGTTTTATCTACCACATTCATTACTCCATCTCCTATCTCAATTTCTAGCTATTGGTCCTAAACCTAATGTAGTTATAGGTAGATTTTGGTTTTGTACTATTCATATAGATTTCTTTGTTTAGAATTAGATATCTAACTCGTTTGAATCACTTATCTTTAGTATGCAACCATTCTCCATATTTGTTTCTATATTTCAGTAATAGCATTGAACAAATTTTATGGATTTTCTGACCTTATTGGGATATATTTTTTATCCTCTAAAGATATTTTGAGTTATCTTCTCCCAAAGGACACCCCTCATATCTGTTGTGTGGAATTTTGTGTGTTTATCATGCTATTGGAAAATTATCATCTCCACAAGTGTTTGTTTGTTACAGAATGTGATTATGAGATTTGTGAATTATTGTTTGGTTTTTTTGTGGTCTTTGATTTTATTCCACTTTAGGTGGATATTTTATTTGGTAGTTTTCTACCAGAGTATAATATATGTTGTTTTATCTATAAAATATAATTAATGAACCATATTTCCCTCGTTTAATAAATTTCATTTAAAAATTAATTGGAATTATTGATTTTTGTTCATAAATAGATTGTTGTAAAATATGGGTTTTACCATGGTCTATAGTAAAGGAAAAGGGATACATTCAAATAATTGTAAATGGTTTTTGAAATGTGTGTTCAAAGAAAATTTTCGTGGAATATAGTGTAGTTTAATTGACAATGAAATTTTGAATCCATGGAAATAATTTGGGAAATGATACACATGGGTATACATGCATATATAGGTTAAAAGTGTACCTTAGTGAAATAATCCATTTTATTGTTAGGATATTAAATCATGTTGTGTTCCTATTCCCCTAGGAAATATTCTTTTATGGTCTTAATAAAATAGATTTTTCTAAGAGTTCACTTATATGATGTTCATCTTTTCCTGAAGCATGTGTCCTAATGATATGGGTGTCAACTAGTTGTTTTATTGTTCTATGGGTTATATGATTTCTTGATATGCTTTGTTCCTTGTCTTGATTAATATTATTTGTGGTTTATATTATTTTTTATTTGATAAATATTTTATGGTTTTAAATTAATAGATATGGATATTTATTCATTAAAACATTTTTACCAAGAAATCATTAGAACATGGGAGAAAGAAAAATTTAATTTACACCACACTTTATAATAAAACTGTATTACTACTTCTACGACCATGTTTTATTTAAAATGATAATACAATGCTTAATTTCATAGATAATTGATATTAAACACCTATGTGGGATCCTACTTAGCATCATTTTCTCACACCAGACACACATATCTGATACTGCATAAAACATGTTATGTCCATTGATACATGGGAAATTATGATATCTAAATAAGGAAGTAAGAATCATTTGAGCTGGTTTTGGGTAGTTATGAATGAGATGGTGTTGGATTTCCAACTTATTGATGGTTTATTTTTGTTTTGTTTTAATTTCCATAAGTATTTTTTTGAATTTTACCTTTTTTATTATTGTTATCCAATTATATCGCTTTTATTGTTTTCTATTCATCTATGAAAGATATTTAAGTTAGTTTTTCTTTGTCTATTATTTCTAGTAAACAATTTATTGAATTATTCTATATTGTTGTGGAATAATCATTCCCTCTGGTTGTTGTTTGATGAAAGGGAGCTAGTTTGAATCCCGTTGAGATCAAGAAAATACTCTAAGTAGTTAATGATCCAGGGTACCCATTTTTTTGGGTAAATAGGGTTGGTTCATAATATCTGGTTCCTTATCTTTTTTTTCTAATAAATATTAATATCTCTCTCTCTATCTCATAATATTGGTTAAAAGAATCATGGAGGTTCATAAATTTTTTTAGATACTTAGAGACTATTTTGTTATCACTACAATAATATCAACATTTTTGGTTTTTTTTAAAACCTCCAAAGTATAATTTTTTGAATTAGTATTAATTCTAGTAAATCATGATGATTCGTGCATTATTATAAATATATGTATATTTTTTATGTTATCTTCATACAATGATTTTTTTATAACTTAATAAATTTAAGTAATAAGATAAATCAAATAGAAATTTCATAGAAATTAAGAGGGGTTAATTATGAAAATTAAGAGGAATAGAAAACCATGATATTCTATATTTGTCGATCCTTATAATCCATAACTAATTTCTATCAAGTTTTCTCACTATTGTTTTTGATATCCTTGAATTTTTTTAATATTTATTTCAATTTGAATATAATTTTCTTATAGGAATAAATGATAGAATATATTTTCATTATTTTTTATAAATAAAATACCTAAATTAATGAATATTTTGGGTAACATTGATATTAAATTTTAATATAATGAATTAATCAAGTTGTAACAAAACTGTAAAGGTGATGGTTCTTAATAAAATTGAATTAAAGAATATTAAACTAAATAGTGGAATGGTATTTAAAAAATAATCACTATTAATATTTGGATGATTCAAAAAATAGGAAGAAATATGGTATACCTGAAAATTGTAGAGGATTCATTTTTTTCATATTCCTCATTCGATAATGCATAGAATATGAAATTGTGTGATATATAATATTATAGTATGATAATAAATAATTTATGATCAAGTAATAAATATAATCCAAATGCGATGATGAATATAAAAGTTTATAAATTATATTCTATGATGGATTATTAATTATATAAATGTTTATTTTCATTAGTGGTAATAATATTTCAAAAGATGAATAAATTTCTTATAAACGGATATACAAAAATTAATGGGTTTCCCATAAATCATAATATATATTTTTTGGTTGATTTAAATTTGTGTGTAGTGATAAAATCATTATTTTATGATTGCTTTTGAATGATACAAGGGATATTGATGATTCTTGAAAACATTTAGATTACATGAATGAATAATAAATCCAATTATGTATGGAATTATTAAAATATTGGGATGGATGTGGCGTGGGAATATGAAATTATTTTTTATATGGATTCTTTTCCAAAAAACATTGGTTGTTCTATTTGGTTTTTACCTTATTGGGATATATTTTACTTGTTATATTTTTTCTATGTTGTCGAAATTTCTATAAATTTGTTTATAGGGAGATTATGACCAATCATAGAGGTTTTATTTTATGGTATGGAAGTGGAAAATGTAGATGATTTAAAAATTCATGATACCATACTAGGATGGTTATGATATAGAGATAATGAAACTAAATGTTGTTATTTATAGTGGTGATAAAATACTAGAAGTGATATCTAGTAGGGATGATGAATATGTGGCAGATGTACACTAAAGGTGGATGGAACAAATTTTATTTACTTCATGGTTACAATACATTGTCGACTTATAGAGGGTATGTGATTATGTGATGACATAGTAATTATTATGGTGATTCTATTTTCACTGGTGGTGTAGTAAAAATCTATTGTCCAAGAATGTGTGTGGTGGTGGAGTATGCAGTAGGGGAATGGAGAATATGGATATAATATGTGATATGTTTTTATGATGTGATTATTTGGATAAGGTTATATGATATGGTATGATGATATGTGATTACGATGTATAGTGGATGAAAAAATAGTATCTCTTTCTAGATATGATATGAAGATATATCCCTACAATTTAGCTACATCAATGAAGGAAGATTACAATAATAATATATAAGAGTTATGAGAGAAATAAATGGGTCCAAGGTTTATTGTATTCTGGTGATGGTTTTGAAATTATGATTTTTCTGTTTTGGATGATGTATTGTGTTGGATCCCCTTAAAGTGGGGTATAGATTATTGATGTTATGGAAATGGACTAGGAATTGGGGATTATAATTTTATAAACATGTTGGTTCATCCCAATATTTTGTATGATTATTTATCATTTGCATTTATCTGTAGTTTTCACTCATGTATACTATTGTAAATTTTCTATACATTCATGTTGATTTATTTTAGGTCACTAACCTTATAGGACAGTCCTAATTTCTCTCTCACAATAGTTCTATATATGTTTATAGGAAGTACCAAATGGGACGTAGCCTCTTTAAATTGAGTATGCAATGTTTTAGTAGATGGAATAGATATTATATAATCAATTTTTTCTTTTTTACTTAATTTATATAATAGATATGTTAATATCATTTGGATTCTGAAAATTTATTTTTTTAATGGAAATTATTTAGGATAAATTATATGATCTTCTACTATCACTTATATATGTATAATTTTATTAATGTAATTGCCTCCCACTGTGATTGTTATACCCTTAGTGGAAGATGAAGCATTGTTCCCTATAGATGTAGTGTCCTGGGTTCACTCCATATCTTATTTTCAAGACCAAGAGTGGTACCAATTGAGTGGCTTAATGATATATTCATATAAAACCATAGTTTTGAGATAGATGTTAATTATAAAAGTTAATGACAATATAGATTGCATGGTATTGGTATGGATGTAGAGAAAATATATCATGACTTGTGATATAAACCATTGATATAGGTATAGAAATAGATATTTAGGCCCCATATAATTTGATTCATAGGCATGGAAAACACACTAAAATTATTATTCCAATGAATAACCATTCTATGGTAGAAAAACATTAGAGGTAAATTAACAATTGTTGTTCAAAGCATTGTAAATTTCATTTTAAATCATTAAACTATTTATATGATTTTACAAATATGATTTAGTCATTGATAGAATATTATTCAATTATAAATAATTTTAATCACTTTATAAAAATTTTAATTTATGGAATTAATGGGAATTTTATTTATTATCATAACCTTATTGAAATATTTATATATTCTTCTCATACTAGTTATAAATGTTTTTCCTCTACAGTTTACTTTATTTTGAAATATCATAATATTTTTTCCTGTTTACATGGTGTTGAATGTTTTTAGTAAATGATCCCATGGTTTCATTATATGATATAGGTAATAAATTTTCAATGAAAATCTAAAATATTTATTTTATATTATATACAAAATTTATAAATAAAAGTAAATATTCTTGATCCATGTTATATTGTTTTTTCATTCATTTTAAAATGAAATGTATTACCTTTTGATTTTTATTTGGTAATAATTTATTTCAGGGATTAATCTCATTCAATCATATCATTAATTAAACAATTATGGAATGAAATGTTAATGATAAACTTTTTGAGTATTCTTACATGAATAAAAAATATTTTCCAGTTTATATTTGGTGATATTTTAATGGTAAACAATTTATGTGTTAGAATGGAAAACCATGATTCATTGTGAATTATTTTCTATTTCTTAATTTTTAAACAAATAATTTTTTTACCTACACTAATGATATTTATAAATTTAAACAATTTTTTCTTCAGATATTCTTTTTTTCAAATTTTACTATCTTTTATGAGTAATCATAAAATGAATTTCAATTAAAATATACTCTATTTATATTCAAAAATAAATTATTTTCTTGAAATAATAAAGTGTATTTAAATTTATACATATGTTGTTTTACCATGTTTCAACTGCCATACAAGATATATTATATTCAATAAATGTGTGATTTCATTTATTTATCGTATAATATTTTATAACAAGGTAAGAATTAAATGTAAAATTTCATTATTTACAAGGAAAATTTTACTTAAAATAAACTATTTATTCATCAATAGATTAGATAATGATTTTTTTTGAGATATTGAGTGAAAATTTTTATTAATTGCAAGTGTAAATGTTGAAATTTAATTGGGAATGTTTATTGATAAGATAAAAATTTCTCATTTTGTAGAAATACTAATGTTTAGTAATTGTTTTTAAAATTTTAGGGACATATTTTGATTTTTTCCCCACGAAATATTTATTTCAAGAATGTTACCCATATATAATGAATTAAAAATCTTCCACCCTATTCATAAAAAGGAAAAAAAGATTCTTTAGGATTAATAATTTTAAAGATGAATTAATTTGAGAAAATCCTACAAGAATCATGAAAATTAATTATGTGGTAGATTTATTTTATGATTTGAAATCATTTTTACCACGATGGAGTGTTTAATGAGTTATAAATTTTAGAATGTGGTGAATAATTCATGAGGATAAAACTTGTATATATTTTCAATTTAATTAGGAAACATTTTTTAAGTGTTTGAATTCAGCAGAAAATAATAACAACTTCATTGAATTGAGAGTTTAGGAAGTTTGGTATCACTTATGATGTGTTATTTGATTATTGGTTGCTATGAAATATTTTTATTTTTTGAGTTAATTTTTTTTATAAATGGTAATTTTAAATTCTAAATTCAGGTTGAATTTATATGATTTCTATAATATAATTTATTCCTACAAATTCATTTATGATTTTTTAAAATCAATGTGATCAGAGTGTATTTCATAGAATTTCTTCAATTTTATTTGAATAAATTTTATTAATTTTATGAAATTTTTAAAATCAACTAAAATAGAGGATTGATAATTTTATGATGGTAATAAAATAATAATGTACTTAAATTATATTATTTTCAAAACAAGAACTTACTAGAATAAATAAATTTTTTATAAAATGAATGATAATTAATTGTTTATTGTTCTATTATATTGATTTTTTTTCTATTTTGATTTGTTTTTTTTTTTGGTATACTATGACTTGTGTGGGAGTTGAATTGAATTTTTGCTGATTGTCTTAAAATGATGGATTATTTGGGAAGTTGGGATGAGGATAAATTTTAAGGGATGACTTGGAGGATGTGATTTATGTCATAGAGGTGGTTTCATGTTGTTATTAGTGGGGATAGGTATACAAAGTTAAATAATTTTGTTCAGATGAGATTTACATGAAGATTTATATATATATATATTGTGTTTTATTTTAGGAAATGTTGATCTTCTCTATGATGTTGGTTTTCATTGTTAATAATATATATTCCATATTATATGGATGAATTTCATTGCAAATTTATATCATGTATATCTATTTTAATTAACATTTAGTAGTTTATTACATATGGTATGTGGTAAACATTATTATTATGTAAAACATGTGACTTATTGAGTTATTTTTCAATGGTTTGAAGGAAAATATTTCATATTTTAATATAGAAATATGAAATATTTTTCAGCATTTTTTATAATTATTTTTTTACTACCATTTTTAAATGAAATATATTAAACATTACTCTTAAAAATGGATTTTGGGAATAAATAATTTTCTATAAAAATGTTATGATTCATTAAAAAATTATTCATTAATGTATTTTTAAGAATGTTTTTCATAAAGTTTCATGAATAACATGAAATGATATATAATGTGTTTTATTTTTTGGTCTCTGATGTGTAGAATCACTTTTGTTTCTTATGATGTGAATTGAATTTATTATGAATTATTTTTACTAGATTTAAAATATTGGAATTGAAACATGTTGTAGTAACTATATATATTAATACATGGTTTGACATTAACAAACACATCAGTATGGTGTAATGGTTATGATATGAATTTTTAGAATAGGTAGCAATTATGTGTGCATTGAATATGTAATGTGATTTAACAACGTTCGATGAAATGTTTTCTTGAAATTAATATTAGTTGATACTCCTTGGATTGAAAGATTCCATGATTTTGTTCTATATTGTTTCATTAATCCATGATTTTGGATGTTAATGAAAATGCTTTCATAATGAGGGATCACTTTTAGTATATAATTATCCATTTATTATTAAACAATATTTTTTATATTTTATTTAATTTTTGGATATTTTTCTCTGATAAATTTATAGATATTATAATATATAAAAATTATAATATTTATATTAATGATATAATTTTTGAAATTTCTACTTTTATAGATTGTTATGTGGATTGATAAATTTCACTCAAAATATAATAGATAATATAAAAGAGAAATGAAAAGTTTATTATGATATTTACTCGTGGTGGATAACTACACTATGCCATTATTTCTTCAAAACCTTCATGCAAGTTTTCATAAATATTTATTGATTAAAAGATATTTTAATTTATAGATAAAAACATCTCTAGTGAATATAAGTTATTGTTTTTACTCATTTTAGTTGTATATTTAGCGGTATTATTATATTTTTATATGTTTTTCTTCTCAATGTTATTGTATTCTATACCATATGATGGTATTGGTTCTATGTCATTCTATTTTGAGATGATTTGTCTTATGGTCATCATATTTTGGTATTTATATCATCATTCATATTGTATTTCTCTCTGTGTGTCCTTTTTCTATGTTTAACATGATGGTATTTATCCTTTATTTATTTTTCTTGAAAGATATTTTACTATGTAGGTTTTATAAAAATTATTGGGGATACTAATTATTTGATTGGAATCTACTATAAAGGGACATATTTTTTGAATGAAAATTTTCCATTATCATCCATTTATGATGGGGTTATTTTGAATAATTTTCCTTGTAATAATTATGTTCTATTAGATATCTTCATTTTAATTTTTGGTTTAAATATATTATTAAATTAATTGTAGTAATATTTTAATTTTAATAAGTGAATATAATGTAACCAATATAAATATAAATTAGATCGATTTATTTATATTTAAAATGTAATATTGACAAGAATATTAATTTTCAAATGAAATATCAATTTAAACAAATTTTACAACCTAAGGGTCAATTTCGATTAACATTATCCAAAACACCATTCCTCGATTTTGTTATGGCTTATATGAGATTCATTTATGTAAGATGAATTATGATTTCTATGGGTAGAATGGATCTCATGTAAAGAATGAACTTGTCTCATAATATATCCAAGAAAATGTGTTTAGTTTTTCTCTAGGTTCAGGTTAAGTCCTTATTTATGATTTCAAATAATGCTATCACAATTTTATAAACATTCATGACGGAATTCAAGTCTCACTAGAAGGTCAATCATCATGAAATATGCTCATGTAAGGGTGATTCAAAAACTTTATAATGGATATTTTCATTTATTAAGGGTATTTTTGATAAACGTAATTTATAGAATTACTCTCCCATGTTGGTAAAAAGTTTACACAATATTTTTGTAATTTATTAATAAGTTCATTATGCAACATGGTTTTATAACATTTAATAAATATATTATTGAAAATAAAAAAAATTATATTTTCTATAAGTAAAATAAATTCATAAATTGATTTCATCGAATTTTTTTTACAATTTGATAAATTGATTTTTGAATGTAATCAATAATGGATTAATGAGAATAAAAATTTTATAACTTAAAACACATTGTGAAAATAAAAAAAAATATATCTTAGTAAATTTAAAACCATATTTTATCCCCAAACATGTAAAATCATTTCTGTTGATCCTAGATGACTAGATCCATTATAATAGAGTGTTGGGAGTCCCTACGAGTTATCCTAATCCCACCTCAAGAGTAGTTGTCCATGTTCGTCTCTCTCATATGGGCCATGTTCTAGAGCAGTAATCCTTGACAGTACACAGAAGGTAGTGAAATTATTATCAATCCTATAATATTTTTTATTAGTTAATGATTTAATTTTGTATGGACCCAGACCTGAACAGCCACCCGAACAGTGCTAAACGTGTCAGGTGTTACTACCTTAGGCGCACCTACCATAATGCCAAAGGCTGCTGACTAGCATCGAGGGTCTTATAGGTATGGTGGGGAGGCTATACCCTTTCGGATGATAATAATGGTACCTGTCCGAGTATAATAATAAAAATACAGTGGAATAAATGACTTGGCATACTCGATCCAGACCTTCAGAGTGGTATCACATTCAATATCAATAAATAGGGAATGAAATAAACAAACAAAATTAGTAGTGGAAAGTAAACAAAATAAAATGTTGAACACTTGTAAGTACCACTGGACATCAATACTTGCATCGAAAGCAGGTCATACATATCCATATATAAAAAGGACTCTAATGGATAACCAACTTTAAATACCAAACAAGTATGAATACACATATAATAAATAAAGAAAAATAAGGTAAACTCCATCTAGGCAGGACCTAAAGGTCCATTACATCTCCATGCAATACCTAATTCAGTCCAGCTCATGAAGCTGGACTCTTTCTGACACATAAATTCATAAAGTATGCACACATCATGTAGGGCCTGTGTGGGTTCTGATACAAATATCAAAAGGATACCACCCAAAGGTGCATACCTAATATAATTGTTTAACAAGACATGTAGTTATAAGGAAAATAGTAAACATTTCGATGCAAAAATAAACACAAACCCACTGGTGCTCACCAGTCACCCAAGAGTGTAACCTTCTTCAACCAACATCGGGATCTCTGTCATGTAACTCGGCACTATGTGCCTCTTGACACCGCGTGTCTCCTGTGCCGACGTCCCGAATGCATGCCCAGGAAATAGTAACCGAGAGGAACAGTGATACCTATCCTCAAATATGTAACCATAGGGACAGTAATGTCTTCCCTCAAATAATGTAACCGGAGGGACATCGATGTCTGCCCTCAAACTAACGATGAGCCAATCCCGCCAACCCGATTGCCACAACGCTATCCCTTGAAGTATCCTCACCTCCCACATGGCTTCCTACGACTTGCACCCCCAAACTAATAGTACATAAACTGAATCTAACAGGGGAATCTACCCACACGAGTGGTCAAAACCCCCTCATCACAGAGTCTTTCTATTTTCACAATACTCATAGTTCTGGGTGAGCGGTAATCACCAAAATAGTACCCATGCGACAAAACCTCTAACACCTCATATCCCTACGACCATGACACTCAATTATGATGGTCTTACCATCCTAGTAACCTAGCCCATGCCCAACCTGATAGTCATATTGCCTCAAACTGACACCCATAACTCCCAATCCCTTGGTGAAAACCACTGAATGTAACACGGGCCAAGCCCAACCTATGATCATCATCACTCAAGAATATCTAGGTCATGCCCATCACAACCCAAATGGTTCAAGAATATGCAATTCATAAATTAAATATATAACATACATAAACAGAACACATAAATAGGAAAAACAATGTAAACTGTTGGATTTAACTAAGCAAGTGTTGTCCGAAATCAGCACTGAGGTCTTTAAAGCCTCTAAAAATTCATATTAAGGTTTAATAAACTAAAATGAACATTTTAAAACAATACAACTCAATTATAACCATTTTGGAATCCCCTGAAAAATATTCCGGATGAGCAAAGTCCACTCGCACGACCCCACTCACAAAAAATAGGTAACATGGCATCCCCAAAGGCATCCCATAGGTCAAATAAACAATTAAACATGAAATAGTAGGTAAAACAAGGTCTTGCTAAAAAATACCTGAAAATGCGCCATAGGATGTGCCACCCAAATGTCTACAAAAACAAAAAATAATGTATGAACCACCTAAATGAGACTCGTTGATGTAGGAACGTCCGATATCGAGCTTTAATTCGATGAAAATTTTCGTAGATCAACATTTTTGTCAAATACCAGCAATTCCTCTCAGATGGAAACTGCAACGCATGAGGTAAGGGATCAAGAAGGAACCATGGTGCATGGGATTATCCTCGTTGTTTCCATCGCACATCCACCGACGGATTGAAGAATGGATGCCAGATGAAGAATCTAGGGAGGGAAACGTTTTTGGCATCCTAGAGAGCCAAACTCCGAAAAAGGGGAAGAAGAAGGTTTTTCTAGATAACAGATGTGATGATCTTTCATTTAAGTGAATAAACAATGTAAACAGAGTGTAGTTAAGGACTATACACCATGTAGTGTCATTTTTAGTACTCCGACTTAAACAGAGATAGCCACGTGACTTGGGAACTCCACATGGGTAGACACATGGCTTGGACCCAGCTAGTGCATAGAAAGGGAATACACGGCGTGTCGAATGACACTACATGCCGTATAGTAGGAAATTCCTACACACTAATCACATGACATGTACTCGAAGAGCAAAAGGTCAGTACTTTCCCAACCCATACACTGCGTGTACTTTTGAGTACATGGCGTGTAGTTAAAGAAATTTCCAGAACATCCTAGATTTTCCCAGTCCTCTCAGGAACAAGTCAAAAATTTAAACAGGTTTAGGATTTTGACCTGTTCTAAAAATTCAGGTTCTTATAATATCCCCACCATAACATATCTCATCCCCAAGATATCAAACGAATCCAAGATATGGCACTGAAAATACCACTCTAATCAAGGTAAATGAGCTTACCCCTGTCTCAACGTATATGGATAAATTCTTCAAGGGGCTCCCCACCATAAGAATTTCCTAACTCGGTCTCAACTCAACAAAACTCAACACAAGAAATGGTTCAATAACCTATATTCTAGACACATGGTCCTCTCATGATGCATCGTCTGTAACGCCCCGACCCTAGCTACCCAGAGTCAGTGCATTACTTCGTAACATTGGCATGATCACAAAAGATCAAGTCTCGAAAGACCGATTAGTTTAGTAGCTTTGGAAACACTAGATACATTCATAAATGTTACATTTCATCATAAAGTGAAAAACTACAATAAAAAAGTCTCCATATTCCACACTCATATCCTCTTCTGACTATCCCTGCAGGTCATTCATAAAATACTTCTTCACATCCTGGAAAAATTAAAACATTGAAAGGGGTGAGCTAAGATGCTCAGTAAGGATAACAATATTGCGGAAACTTTCATAAATAAACATTAACATTGAAGGCAATGTATAGCTAAAACAAAAGCCTTTTAAACTTGAACTCCAACATAATATGGAAAAAGTAAAATGAGATAATGACATTTACTTATTCAATGGATATTCTACTGATCGAATAATCACATGAAATATCAATAACCACTTTCATAATGATGGAATGCATAATGCCAGACTATCATAACCACATAGCCAAGGCCTCGTGCTAAGACCACAAATAAGATTTTGTCAAGGCCTCGTGCCAAGACACTAGTTTGTCTCATGAGACCTGCCGATGCATCGAGGAGCTATATCGGGCTCCACCCGTCACTTATTAAGTCCAATTCATTCCTCATATTAATAGGTTTAAACATATCATAAACTATAAAATAATCGTATCACATAAAACATGCATAAAGGAATCATAAAATTTCCACATTTCAGTCACAAGATTTCAATGCAACACATTGATATAATAAAAACGCTTTCAAAACAATTTTCAATACCAAAATAAATGAAAGTTAAAACTTTATATTTATTTTTCATTAAAAAACGTGATGGCTTGTAGAGGAAGCCGAAACTCAAATAATGGTCACGGTGGCTGAGAATTCGTTGTCGCAACATATGTATGGAAGGAAAACCGTTCCCTTTTTTTCATTTAGAAAAACGCTTCTTATAAAAAATATTCCTTTTGAATAAACGTAAAAGTCAAAGGGGTTTATACACCGTATAAATGAAAGTTGTGTATAAAACCAAATATGCCTCAATGAAAGGAGATTGAGACGAAGTCCTTAAAAAGATCATTTTTAAAATAAAATAGATCTATTATGTGTATTCACTACAGGTACACATAAAGAATACAAAATAAGACATAATAATATCATGACATAATTTGAAAGTAGGAGATTTACCAAATAATGGAAATTGGGTTAAGAAATTCCCTTACCTTGCGTCTTGTCCTGACTCGACCGTTCTTTAACCTCTTGAATAATAAACTAGAGTTAATTTATATTTACTTAAGAACCTTTTTCATGTTCATTATTCCTTTTATATCCCTTATCACCATGTTATGAACATTATGTAATTATTTAAGTTAACGACGTCGTTTTGTCGATCTTCAGTACTTGAGTCAAAAATATATTTCTTATAATTACAAGTTGTTCATGTGTTGAAATATCCATTATATCCAGAATTATGTTCATGATTTAGATATCATATATATCATATATATCCAGTATATAAATGAATTTATAATATTACATAACATTTAGAGGTAAGAAATGAAATGCACCGTTCATGGAGACAGTATGTCGTACATACGCATGAACGCTACTTTCATTTCTATTTCATATTTAATGGAATGAAATCATAATGATATAAATGTATAATAAAATTCCAATATAATATAGTGTATAATACCATTTACTCCATTCTTTATACATCCCACATATGTTATTAACGATTCAAATCACTTTGAGGGGGCGGTAGTCCGCACTTCCTAAAATGAAAATATCATGTTTACCCATAATGGAAATAATAAAGGTATGCAATAAATGAAAAATACAGAACCTTAAGTAAAACATAATCATATTATATATCATTTATAAATAGAGTGACATCTTAATGTCCACCATTGAAGGTGTTTTATGAGTGTTGAACAATCATCGTTTCATGAGGCAGAAATTCTCCATCCATAGAAACCGTATGTTCTTTAACCATTAGATGAAGGTGTGTGTAAGTGTATCTCAAATCCTTCTTATAACAACATCCTAGTATATTTAAGATACTTTTTTTGTTACAAATGAAATGAATAAAAAGAGTTTATGGGGTTGGAGAACAAAAATAAAACAAAACAACATTAGAGAAGACATTACCTCAAAATCACGTAACTCTTTTTGATTTGAGCCAAAGGCATCCTTGGGAAGAGTTCTGCCCAAAGGGAGGATTCTAGGAGTAAGGGGGGAATGTTGGGAGAGTGTTTGGGCAGAGGATGGCCGAGAAAAATGGCTTGAAGATGTGAATGAGGTGGTAGAGGTGGGGGCCTTTTATAAGAGGAGAGGAGGGCCACTCTTGGAAAGTAAGGAAATTTTACATTATTATACAATTATTTTCAGATTATAAGGGTCCCACACTTATATAATTCGTGGATAAGGTGATAAGGGTTCGAAATCTACCCATCCAATAGTAATTGGACAAGTGTAAGCCTTGTATTTTACATTATATTTTTATTTTATTAAAATTGTTAAATAATGAGGTCATCGCTGCATCATCATGATGTCATAGAAAATTTAATTTATTTAATGTCTAAAAATTATATAAAAAATAAAATGATGTAGGAAATCTTTTTATCTTTCCAATGACTCTTTATAGTCAAAAATTTGACTTGTATAACCCCATTTAAAAATTGTTTTAGTAAAACATTTCATGTTTGTGTCATTTTTTCACATTAACATTAAATAAAAGGTATTTATGTCATTTTCCTACTAAAGTGGCTCCATGGGGTCCCCAAGATGACCCATGTATTGTCTTGGTCGGCCATGGCACATCCAATGTGGGTAAGACATTTGTCATTCTCATCTCATATTATTAAAACATTATTTTTACCTTAAACTACACTAATTACCTCTAATCGCGATTAAGAACTTAAAAGTTACTATTCACCAAAAAATATTTTAATCTCATTGAACCACATTTTATTTCTTAATGACAACCATGTATGTTGGATTTTTTAAAATCAAATCACAGAAGTGGTAATATTTCATTTAAACGAAAAATCAGTTATTTAACTACCACTTAGTGGTTTCACTATTCATCAAAAATTGAAGTTTTTCAGAACAATGCCAAAATTTCACCCTAAGCTATAATTGATATTCCGAATTCAAAAATGATTTATATTTTATAAAATTACAAACATATAAGTTTCATTAATTAATTTTATTATTAATTCCCGTTGTCACAACAAATAGCGTGTTTTTAAGAAACAATTTATATTAAAAGATTAACAATTGTTCGTGCCAAATTTCAAAGTGAAATTAATTCTAATGAACACCATTGGATAAAATGGTAAAAATATATTCTAATTATACTTTAAAACCGCCCAATATTATAATTTATCACTATAAATTATTTT
The DNA here is from genome assembly GCA_963277665.1 of Viscum album. Lineage (NCBI taxonomy): Eukaryota > Viridiplantae > Streptophyta > Magnoliopsida > Santalales > Viscaceae > Viscum > Viscum album. The sequence goes on from OY728141.1 coordinate 1,722,452,139, forward strand.
TATTAAAAAAGATGTTTTAAGTATTTTTCACTATTCATAAAAATTTGGAAGTTCTCAGAAAATTACATAAAATTCAACATAGGATAATTTCAATATTAGGAATACAAAAATGAAGTTCATTTTGAAATATAAAATTTCTATAAATTTAAAAAGTGGGTATTACTATTCATAACAACTACTTTGATTAGTCGGAGTGTGTTAGAACTCGAAGTTGCGTACAATGCAAGCTATTGCATTATTGAATAAGAAGAGTATCGTGGAAGCTCGGGGTGTTACATTCTCCCATCCTTCAATAAATTGCGTCCCCACAGTTTGAAATTTTTCTTGGAAAATAAAAGGTTGAAAAGAGAAAATACCTTTGTGGAAAACCCACATCGGAAATAATATTAATAAAATTTTGCCTTAATAAGAGGGAAAGGGAAATTAAAACATCACCACCCAATTATGATCTCGATTAGGAGAACATTGGTTGCAATTAGAGACATATAATTGGAGGAAAAACGTAAATATTTGTAGGGAGTGATTGAGGTCATCAATCACAATCAACTGTCAAATTGAGGGCCTCAAAGCCTTTAATCTATGTTGATTTAAAATATCATCAGTTCAACAAGACATAAGGTATTAGGATAACACATTTTTTGTTTTAATATCCCTTTACTAAAGTTTAAGAATTAATTTATTCATTGAATAGGAGATAGGTATATATATATTTATGCTTGACAATTAGAGTTTCAACCTTCAACTCATCTTTCACTCAAAAAGATAATAGAACTAAAAAATATTATACTTATCCTAATTTTATAAGGTTCCAAATGTTAACACATTCCATTTAGATTATTAAAATTATTTTGTAATAACCAGGGACTTCCTGTAGGCTAGTGGTAGGAAATAAAGTCATGTCTCACTATGGTTGTGGGTTCGATTCCTGCAGCTTTGTCCGACGCGACGGGTTATGCCCCACCCTGCAGGTTGTCCTTTTCCTAAAACTATAGTATTATAATATTCCAAAAATAATCTTCAGAAATGTTTTAACCTTAAACAATACTATCCAAAGATCATCTTAATCCACTCCAACCTTTATAGTTATCCAAAATACCTCTATCCAGACTTTCTCTAAAAGGTATCTTAATTCAAAAATCAATTTATCAGATTCCCCAAACAATGTAAAGTTTCTCTTATTGTCACATACTAAAAATATGATTACCTTCATCATATTAAATTCTTAATGAAACAACATGTACTGCAGTACAATCCTTATATATATCACATTATTCTTATAACCACAGTATAATCCATGAGTCCAAAAGCACCAATACATTAGTTATTCTGCTTCAACTGTAGTAACATCATAAGATTGTCCTTGATCCCTTGTCCTTTTCTGAGGTAAGTTTCCCTGACGCTTAGGACATTCATTTTCATAATGCCCCATTTCCTTACAATTGTTGCATTCAACATTGATAGCCTCTTTCTTTCCCTTAAAATCACGTGCTTGGTGACCTTTTTCTCCACATTTATAACAAACTCCCATTCCTTTTAGTCAAGTACCAGGGTGATTCTTCCCACAATTATCATATAATGTAAAATCCTTCTTTCCCCTTTTCCCATTATCTGTCACTTGTTCCACTGTTCTCTTCTTCTCTTGATTTACTTTGTTGTCATAAGACTTATAGAATTCATTTTCCGTCATGATAGCACACAAGACTATATCTTCGTATGTTGAGAAAGATTGTACAACTAGAGCTCGACAGAGAAATGGTTTTAACACATCAATGAAACGATCAATCTTTCTTCTCGGGTTACGTATATAATCTACATAATTCCTCGCTACCCTTGTAATGTTAGCCTCATACATTGCGACATTCTCATCCTCCTTCTACCTCAGACTCAGAAATTGCCTTTCCATATCTGCTCGATGGTCATGTGGAAAGTATTTATCTAAGAAAAGCTCTTCGAACTATCTCCATTCCATACATGATACTTCTTCATCTTCCTTTTTATTTTGAATCAATGACCACCATTGATCAGCATCGTCAGTGAGGCGGTAAACTTCCATGATAAACTTCTCCCTTTCGCTGCTCCACAAGGCGTGGAATATTTTCTCTAAGGTTTTTATCCATTGCTCAGCTACTAATGGATCTGTACCCCCATTAAATGTTGGTGGTTGTTGCCTCATGAAGCGGTCTAACATTGATCCTCCACGTTGCAGATTAGGGTGCTCCATACGAGTAAGGTTATTATTCATAACCTGAGTGAGTTGTCCCAGTATGGTAATAAGTTGATCAGCACCAGTTGTATCTCCAGCCCCACAATAATTATCTTAAGCAGGAGGGAAATCCCTACATGGAGTGCGTGCATTGATACGGTTTCCATTCCTTCCACTAGGTTCCATTTCTAAACAATGGAATTAACTATATTAGTTTATGAATCAAAGTACATAATTCCATACTAGTAAGATACTTAACATAAATTGAACTATTTATGGATATAATCCATAAAAATGTTTTCTTTGAGGAAGTATATACTCATAACCCTTCATAGTGGTTTATAAAGAAAATGTGAATTATCCAAATCATATCCCCCAAGAGTGTCGTAACCAAGAGCGCAGCAATGCCCGTTGTCGTGCACCAGTTCCCGTTCGAGTCTAGCTCAAAGCGGTGTTTTCGGGTTTTACCCCTAGGTACATCTGTTCCAGAGCCGCCTCTACCTGCTCGTATCCAAACAGGGATGTATTGCTCGGAAAACTCACAACATCTCTACAATACCAAAATTCTAGGAAGTTCTTCTATACTAATCCTCAAAGTCTATCTTCGGGATATGTGCTCTAATCAGAGTTTATCTAAATATAGCTTCCATGGTTAGTACTAAACTGCCTCTAATACCAACTGTAACGCCCCGACCCCAGCTACCCAGAGTCAGTGCATTACTTCGTAACATTGGCATGATCACAAAAGATCATGTTTCGAAATACCGATTAGTTTAGTATCAATGGAAACACTAGATACATTCATAAATGTTACATTACATCATAAAGTGAAAAACTACAATAACAAAGTCTCTATAGTCCACACTCATATCCTCTTCTGACTATCCCTGCAGGTCATTCATAAAATACTTCTTCACATCTGGAAAAATTAAGACATTGAAAGGGGTGAGCTCAGATGCTCAGTAAGGATAACAATATTGCGGAAGCATTCATAAATAAACATTAACATTGAAGGGAATGTATAACTAAAAAAAAGCCTTTTAAACTTGAACTCCAACATAATATGGCAAAAGTAAAATGAGATAATGCCATTTACTTATTCACATTGATATTCTACTGGTCGAATAATCACATGCAATATCAATAACCACTTTCATAATGATGGAATGCATAATGCCAGACTATCATAACCACATATCCAAGGCCTCGTGCCAAGACCACAAATAAGATTTTGTCATGGCCTCGTGCCAAGACAGTAGTTTGTCTCATGAGACCTGCCGATGCATCGAGGAGCTATAGCGGGCTCCACCCGTCACTTATTAAGTCCAATGCATTCCTCATATGAATAGGTTTAAACATATCATAAACCATAACATAATCGTATCACATAAAACATGCATAAAGGAAACATTAAATTTCCACATTTCAATCACATGATTTCAATACAACACATTAACATAATAAAAATGCTTTCAAAACCATTTTCAATACCAAAATAAAAGAAATTTAAAACTTTGTATTTATTTTTCATTAAAAAGAAGTGATGGCTTGTAGAGGAAGCCGAAACTCAAATAATGGTCACGGCGGCAGAGAAGTCATTGTCGCCTCATATGTACAGAAAGAAAAAAATTCCCTTTTTTCGTTTAGTAAAATGGTTCATATAAAAAATATTCTTTTTGAATAAACGTAAATGTCAAAGGGGTTTATACACCGTATAAATGAAAGTTGTGTATAAAACCAAATATGCCTCAATGAATAGAGATTGAGACGAAGTCCTTAAAAAGATCATTTTTAAAATAAAATAGATCTATTATGTGTATTCAATATAGGTACACATAAATAATAAAAATTAAGACATAATAATATCATGACATAATTTGAATGTAGGAGATTAACCCAAAGAATGGAAATTGGGTTAAGAAATTCCCTTACCTTGCGTCTTGTCCTGACTCGACCGTTCTTTAACCTCCTAAATAATAAACTAGATTTAATTTCCATTTACATAAGAACCTTTTTCATGTTAATTATTCCTTTTATATCCCTTATTACCATGTTATGAACATTATGTAATTATTTAAGTTAACGACGGTCGTTTTGTCGATCTTTGGTACTTGAGTCAAAAATATATTTCTTATAATTACAAGTTGTTCATGTGTCGAAATATCCATTATATCGAGAATTATTTTCATGATGTAGATATAATATATATCATATATATCCACTATATACATGTATTTATAATATTACATAACATTTATAGGTAAGAAATGAAATGCACCGTTCATGGAGACCGTAAGCCGTACGTACACATGAACGCTACTTTCATTTCTATTTCGTATTTAATGGAATTAAATCATAATGATATAAATATATAATATAATTACAGGATAATATTGTGAATAATACCATTTACTCCATTCTTTATACATCCCACATATGGTATTAACGATTCAAATCACTTTGAGGGGGCGGTAGTCCGCACTTCGTAAAATGAAAATATCATGTTTACCCATAATTGAAATAATAAAGGTATGCAATAAATGAAAAATAAAGAACCTTAAGAAAAACGTAAACATATTATATATAATTTATAAATAGAGTGACATCGTAATGGCCAGCTTTGAAGGTGTTTTATGAGTGTGGAACAATCATTGTTTCGTGAGGTAGAAATTCGCCATCCACAGAAACTGTATGTTCTTTAACCATTAGATGTAGGTGTGTGTAAGTGCAGCTCGAATACTTATTATAAAAACATCCTAGTATATTGAGGATACTGGTGTTGTTACAAAAGAAATGAATAAAAAGTTTTTATGGGGTTGGGGGAGAAAAATAAAACAAAACAACATTAGAGAAGACATTACCTCAAAATCAGGTAACTCTTTTTTATTTGAGCCAAAGGCTTCCTTGGGAAGAGTTCTGCCCAAATTGAGGCTTCTAGGAGTAAGGGGGAAAAGTTGGGAGAGTATTTGGGCAGAGGTTGGCCGAGAAAAATGGCTTGAAAGTGTGAATGAGGTGGTAGAGGTGGGGGCCTTTTATAAGAGTAGAGGAGGGGCACTCTTGGAAAGTATGGAAATTTTACATTATTATACAATACTTTTCGGATTATAAAGGTTCCAAACTTATATAATTAGAGGATAAGGTGATAAGGGTTCGAAATATTCCCATAAAATAGTCTTTGGACATGTGTATGCCTTGGATTTTACATTATATTTTCATTATATTAAAATTGTTAAATAATGAGGTCATCGCTGCATCATCATGATGTCATAAATAATTTAATTTATTTAATTTCTAAAAATTATAAAAAAATACTATGATTTAGGAAATATTTTTATCTTTCCAATTACTATTTATAGTCAAAAATATGACTTGTATAACCCCATGTAAAAATTGTTTTAGTAAAACATTTCTTGTTTGTGTCATTTTTTCACTTTAACATTAAATAAAAGGTATTTATGTCATTTTCCAACTAAAGTGGCTCCATGGGGTCCCCAAGTTGACCCATGGATTGTCTTGGACGGCCATGGCACATCAAATGAGGGTAGGACATGTGTCAAGCTCATTTCATATTATGAAAACATTATTTTTACATTAAACTACACTAATTACCTCTAATCGTGATTAAGAACTTAAAAGTTACTATTCACGAAAAATTATTTTAATCTCATTGAACCACATTTTATTTCTTAATCACAACCATGTATGTAGGATTTTTGAAAATCAAATAACAAAAGTGGTAATATTTCATTTAAACGAAAAATCAGTTATTTAACTACCACTTAGTGGTTTCACTATTCATCAAAAATTGAAGTTTTTCAGAACAATGCCAAAATTTCACCCTAAACTCTAATTGATATTCCGAATTCAAAAATGATGCCTATTTTACAAAATTCAAAACATATAAGTTTAATTAATTAATTTTATGATTAATTCCCACTGTCACAACAAATAGCGTGTTTTTAAGAAACAATTTATATCAAAAGATTAACAATTGTTCATGCCCAATTTCAAAGTGAAATTAATTATAATGAACACCATTGGATAAAATGGTAAAAATATATTATAATTATACTTTAAAACCACTCAATATTATAATTTATAACTATAAATTATTTTGATTAAAAAAGTTGTTTTAAGTATTTTTCACTATTCATAAAAATTTGGAAGTTCTCAGAAAATTACAAAAAATTCAACATAGGCTAATTTCAATATTAGGAATACAAAAATGAAGTCCATTTTGAAATATAAAATTTCTATAAATTGAAAAAGTGGGTATTACTATTCATAACGGCTACTTTGATTAGTCGTGGTGTGTTAAAACTCGAAGTTGTGTACAATGCAAGAAATTGAATTATTGAATGAGAAGTGTATCGTGGAAGCTCGGGGTGTTACATAGTCACTCCTATATCTAATTGGTTCTCCTGTGTCTCTCCCGACACCCAATGTATCCAACACTGCATCAGTTCCTGCCTTTATGAGGTTCTACATCCCATGGATGCTCAAATAAAACCTGATGTCTTGCACCTTAATTAACCCACATCCTTAAAGCCCAAATGCCCATGACTACTCAAATAACATAAATCCATGTGGCCTCGATGCCCAAGGCACCTCAAGTAACATGCATCCTCAATGCCCCTGATTCTACGCATCTCATACATATATATAGATATATTACACACCCAATATGGCCCCAATCCCAGGGACCATCATCTAGACAGTCCACATATACCCTGTGCATCATGTTAACTAAAAGAGTACATGAATATACATGTCATGCCAAAAGGAAAAACATTGAAATCACAGCCGCACTCGCAGTGTACCTCTAACTGTTGTTGGTTCACCAGCTTTCTCAACCTCTAGAAACTCCATGACATTCACATGACCTGAGGTATGACTAACTGATGCCTGACCTCCCTATGGTGCAGCTCCAGCCACCAGCCACTAACCCCTCAACTAGATCCCACTGTCTCTATCACGTCCACTGCGTGTAGTTGAAACTTAGCTACCCTCTCTTGGTACGGAACATGAATTATCTCCAGATGTCATCATCTGTCCTGGTCACTCCCAACTGGCTGTCTGAGAAGGATTCCTGTAGAACCACTCTAGATGCCCAACATATCCACATGCCTGAAACTTCTTTGGAGGCATATCGCACTGAGTTTGAACATGTCCTGGTTGTCCACATTGAAAACAAAACACTAATGAACTCCTATGGGGGGGGGGTCTACTTGAGTCCATGGCCTGAGTGCCCTGCTAGAACTCATATCGTCCTCACTTCCTGCAGTCCGATCCATAACCTGAAGCCATCGCCTGACCAACCTAGGGCATATCCCTCTAGTTTCCCTCCACTATAAGCGCCTGATTCACTGCCTCTGAGAATGAACCCAGTCTGACGATATTTTCTTGGATTCGAATGGTTTGTTTTAATCCATCCTTGAAGCGCCACACCATTTCTGCATCATCACTTACCATAACAGGTGAAAAGAAAGACATCTCAATATAAGTAGATGCATAGTCCATGACAGACATGACTCCCTACTGAAGGTTCAAGAACTCCGGAGCACTCTCAGCACACAATATAACTGGGTAAAATTGATCAAATTACCTATCCTCAAAGTATTTCCATGCTAGTCCATCATGTATGCGAGCCTAGACCAGCACATCCCACCAGTGCTTTGTCGGTCCTAATATCATGTAAATTGCTAGATAGACCATCTGCCATGGAGGAATATCGAGCTGCTCGAAGATCATCTGCATGCTCTCTATCCCTTTCTCACCTGCTTGGGGACCACCCTCACCCAAAAAAAGAAGCGAGTGCTGTGATTAGAACTCCAACGACAGATATGACATAGATGGCTATGTACCTTACGCACCTCTGTCGATACACTACAAGACATGTACCAGGATAGCGTGGAGCTACTCGTCGAGCCATGGTCTGAACACTACCAAACTTAGATGTTATCCCGCCGGCACTAGATCTAGAACCTGATCATGTCCCTGTGCTTGTACATGCATCTCATGCTCTGCCTGCACTAGATTCTGAACCTGAACCTACTTCTACGACATTGCACCATCTCCCGCCTGACGCTCCATAGATTCATATAAAAAGAAACCCGCGGAATACCATAAATTATCATACAACCCACATACATAACAATATATATATATATAACATATAAGGAAAGCAGTAAAAGGTAGCACACAACTACCACCCTTACTCTCCCCCACCGCAACCATGCCCCATGGAATCCCAGCCTCATGGCCTCCCTACATTCCCTCAAAAGAACCATGTATCAAATGTACCTCAGGCCATGCCCATCCTGACAACTAACGTTGCCTCAAACAAACGACCGAGTCCCCCAATCCTGCTAATCAAAATCACCGAACCATAGTACATGCCTGCTCCCATAAGATCTATACCCAAATATCATGCCACAAGCAATTCTACTGATATACAGAGAATGGCATAACACATTACAATAATTAATCAATTCTATCAGGAATATCACCTATTCATATTCCAAATCATACAAAGCATGGAATTTGACATTATTCTCAGTGTAATATCACATCACAAATCATACATTCAATTATGAAATTGAAATAACCTAAAATGTGCCTATCAAAAGAAAATAAAACAAGCCTTTCCATACTGGGCCAAGGTCCAATAATCTCTTACCATACTGGTTCAAGGGTTACACATAAAAATCAATAACATCACACAACATGTGAGCCACCAAGGTGGAAGTATTATAAACTGTAATCTGAGAAAAAGAAAAAAGCAATTCCCACACATGTATACGAAGTCCATCCATAATACGTGGGGTTGTAGGCACCCAAGAAAAAGCTATAAATATAGTCCCAGTAACTACCTATCTCCATTCTACCACATCCCAAATATTTTGACCAATAGAAAATAAAAGAGAAGTCTCAATCTCAATATAAGCCAGCGAAACACTGCTACTAAATCCCTATCAAGAACTCCTCTAATACAACTTTGTAACGACCTGGACCCGAACATCCACAAAAATAGTGCCAAATGGTTTGTGTATTACTAACATAGGCACACCTCCCCAAATGCCAAAGGCTATCGACAAGCAGCATGGGTATTAAATGTATAGTGGGGAGGTTTTACCCTCTGGGATGAAAATAATGGTTCTAGTTTGAGTATAATAATAAAAATGCAACAGAATAAATGACTCGACAGACTCGGACCAGACCCACAGAGTGGTACCACATTAAATATTAATAAACAATGAAATAAAAAAATATAAAAAAAAAGAGGAAAGTAAACACAAAAATATGTTAAACAATTTTAACAATCACTAAACATCAAAAAAGACGTCCAAAGATGGTCATACATATCAGTATATAAAAAGGGATCCAATGGCTAACCAATTGTACCTACAAAATAATTAAGCATGCTGATATAGGAAATAAATCAAAACAAGGTAAACTATATATATTCACGACTTCATGGTCCATACAATCTACATGGAATAGATAATGCAGTCCGGCTCCTGAAGCTGGCCTCTTTCCTACACATAATTTCATAAAGTATTCACGTGTCCCAAAGGGCCCGTGCAGGGAGTAAGATGAATCTCAGCCGGATAACACCCAAAGGTGCGTACCAAATATAAGTGTTTATGTAGGAATTCTATTATAAGTAAAATAGTAAGCAGTATGATGCACAAATAAATGCAAACCCACTGCTGCTTAGCATCCACCATATAGTGTCACCTGCTTCGACCAAAATCAGAATCTTGGTCATGTAACCCGGAACCATGTTCCCCCTAACACCACGTGTCTCAAGTACTGATGCCCCGAAGGCACACCCAGGAAATAGTAACCTGGAGGAACATCTACACCTATCCTCAAATAAGTAACCGAAGGGACATCAATGTCCACCCTCAAATAAAGTAACCGAAGGGACATCAATGTCTGATTTCAAAATAACACTTAGCCTCTATCCCCAACCTGATAGCCTCAACGCTATCCCCTGAAGGCTCCTTACCTCCCATGTGGGTTCCTACAGAAAGCACTCCCAAACCAATAGTACCAAAACTGGAACTAATGGAGGCCTCTACGCACATGAGTGGTCAAAACCACCTCATCACAGAGTCTCTCTGTGTGCACAATACTCATAGTTTCAGGTGAGTAGTGATAAAAAAATAATACTCAAGCCACACCACCTCTGAAACCTCATGTCCCTGTGACCATGCCGCTCATGTGTAATGGTCTCGTCATCCATGTAATCTAGGATATGACAATCATGACAGTCATCCTAGATCAAACCGACGCCGATGATGCCCAATCCCTGTTCAAAACCACCCAACATAACCCGATCGAAGCCCAACCTGTGATTAACATCACTCAAGAATATCCAGTACAAGCCCAACACAACCCAAAGGTTTCATCATATGAAATTTAGTAATTACATATATAAAATTTTTAAATAGAACACATAAACAAGAAAAACAATTGAAACAGTTGGATTGCACTAACAAAGTGGTGTCCCATACTTGCTCTGATGTCTTTAAAACCTCTTACAATTCATATCAAGGTTTTATAAACTAAACTGAATAGTTTAAAATAATACAATTCAATTATTACCATTTTTTAATCCCTCGGCCAAAATTCCCATTGAGAAATTTCCACTCGCATGGTCCTGCTCTAGTAAAATAGGTAATAGGGCATACCCAAAGGCATCCCACAGGTTAAATAAACAAATAAACATGAAATAGCCAGTAAAATAGGGTCTCAATCAAAAATACCCAAAAACATGACATAGGTCGCACCACCCATAGGTCTTAGAAAACACAAAATAAGGTATTCACCACATACCTGAGACTCATAGATGTAGGGAAATCCAATTTTGAGCTCTAATTTGAAGCTGATCTTCGTAGATCTACATTTCCATTAAATCCCATCAATTACACTTGGATGGAAATTGTGACGCATGAGCAAGGGATCAAGAACAGAATAGAGTTCATTGGATTAGTCTCGCTATTGAGATCCCGCATCCAGTGACATATTGAATAACAGATGTTAGATGAAGAAACTAGGGAAGGAAACGTTTTCAGCCTCCCGGAGCACCAAGGTCTAAAAAAGGGGCGGAAGAAGGATTTTCTAGAAAATATACATGACACCCTTTAATTTATGTGAATATAAAAAGTACACATCATGTATTTAAGGACTACATGCCATGTACTGGTTTTTCCATACTCACACATAAGTGGAGATAGCCACACAGCTTTAGCGCTCTACACGGGTTGACACAGGGCTTAAACCCAGCCGGTACGCAAAAAGGGAATACACGGCATGCCAAATAACACTACACACCATGTAGTAAGAAATTTATACATGGTCATCACACATCATATACTCAGTGAGCACATGGCTGGTACTCACCCAACCCATAAACGACATGAACTCTAGAGTACAAGACATGTAGTTCCGGAAATTTCTAGAATATACCATATTTTCTTAGTCCTATCTAGAACAAGTAAAAAATTCAAACATAGTCGGGATTTTGACCCGTTCTAAAAACCCAGGTTCTTACAAATATATTTATATGAAATCACCTATTGGGGATAAATTAAATAATGTTTTTAATGGGATAAAAATGTATTGTGACATGTATTCTTAAAAATATTTGTATATTTATTTGGTTATATTATATCTCTGTTGTTTATACTACCATATTTTAATTATGTATAAAGATTAAAAAATAAATTTTAAAGTCAATGATATAGAAAATTATGGGCATAAATTATCATGAAAACCCTAAAATTTCAATATTTCTTATACCATTTAATTCAGTGATACATTTTATGGATTATTTTTATAGTTATTGAGAGCCCCATAATTTTTTTGATATTTCTTTCCCCCATGAATATAAATTATTTCAATAATTAAATATATGATTCAATTTTCATAGTTAATTAATATGTAAATTTTAGAACTAATGGGCCTTTTTAATAACATAGATATTATATTTGGTTGGTTGATTTAAATAGCTAGTAATAGATTGTAATGGAAATGAATTGGAATTAAAAAATAAATAATAAATATGATAATGGGTAGTGGGTGTATATTTAATTAGTTGTAACTATTTAATTGGTTAATTATGGAAAAATGGTATGGTTATGGGTAAAAATACAAAGTGAGAGCATGTGTCTCATCCATAATGCTTGATGAAATATGAAATGAATATGAATTGATGTTATATAGAGATAAATGGATTACCATAAATCTACTTATGATTACATAATTATTGGAACCCATATAGTATGATTAGTATAAATGATTAATGTAATGGTATTGGGTTAAATTTTCATGTTCTAAATATCGATTGTACATTGTTGTAATAAAATGTTGAAATGAAGAATAAATGACCTATAATAGGAAATTGATGGATTATTGGTATTCCAATAGTTATAGATTTAAATATTTTTTTGGTGGTGAATAGTTTGTGGATGGAAATTTACTACCAAAGGATATAAATTAAATGAGCTATTTGTTTTCAATGACTTCTCAATCAGTTTTACATGAATGATAAAGAGTAAATTATATGAGTATAGAGATTGGTAATATTATGGAGAAGGAAGTAATATAGAAATGAGAAACCACTAATTTGTGGTTTCACTTAAAAAATTTCTGTTGGGGTATTAGTTCCACTTTTTTAGTGAAAAATCATCTTTTTCTATAGTTTATTTATTGTCTATAGAATTATATATGTCTATCAGGATATATGGAGATAAAACAAGGTGGGTAGCACATGATAGTGGGATGGAATCAGTCAAATGCACTATTAAATAATAATACCCTACTATGATAGTTATTGTATATAGATAATAGAACAATTGTTGATGATTCATCGAGGTGATATATAATTAGATAATGAATATGATAGAGATAGTTCAGAGGTGGACGATGTACCTAAAAGTCGGAAGGAATGAGATTGACATCCTTTATGTGTAAATTACATTATATAATAATGTATGGATGAATATATTTGATGATGATATGTGAAAATGTGGTTATTATTATAGTTATGAATCATGTGTTGTTTATGTTGTGTAAATTTGATGGCTGAAATATGTTTTTATGGTGATATAGTATTTTGTGGTGGAATGTTGGATATTTATAGAATAAGTGGAATATTTTATGGTTCCAGTATGTGTATATAGTTATTATGCTATTGTATTTGTATATGTGATGATGTTGTGTAGCTCATGAGGATAAAATTAAGAATTACTCTATGTTAAGATATAACTCCATTCCATATAGTTGTCTCTTATAATGTAAATAAATATATATAAAGTTAAGAATGATGTGGGAAAATAATGTCTTATAAAAGGTTATATTGTAGTGTTCAATTCCATGAATTGATTTGGTTGGTTTGATGATGAGGGTTTTAGTTAGATTTCATTGATGTAGAGGTCTCGATTAAGGATATTTATGAATTGGAAGGGGAATTTTGTCTTCAAATTCCATTACTTTACTTTGTCAACTTTCTTTTTTAGGATTATGATTGATTTTCCTTACATGTTTGTTTTCATTAATGATCAATCATATATATTTATTTCACACAAATTTTTTTTTAAAAGGATGTTCCTACTGAATACACCAAAATTTTCACTACATAATAGTTTTCTATGATTTCATGGATAGATATGTGGAGTAGTAGCCACTACTCATGTTTCATGGATTTAGATGGAAAATGTTGTTTAGTTTATATCCCCCCTTGAATTTAATTTCTTAGTGTTTAGTATTTGACATGTTATTATCATTTGGATTAGGGATTTTTTTATGATGTTTAAATTCATTTTTTTGGGAGAAATGGATATCATTTTATTTATTAACCCAAGGTTCATTTATTTTTGTTTAATAACATTAATTGTGTGTTTTATACACTTGGTTGTATTATCCACACAATGGACATTTGGAGGGCAGTATAGTGGGAAGCTCCTCCTCATTAGAGGCCTATGAGTGGTACATATGGGGGTCATGAAAAATTACACTAGGAGGTTGAGTTGATATGGAAGGTTACCTTGTATCAATATCTACTATAATTATAAATTTCTATTATTTTCTAATTTTAGGATTATTGAGATGTAATAAGTTGTGTTGAGAGAGATTAAATTCTGGAAGACTAAAAAATTTATGAGACAAGACATTATTGGTCATAACAATGGATCCAATCATTGAAGAAGTATGTTAAATATTCTATTTATAGCTTCTGTTAAAATGAATATTTTTAAATGAGATATATTTATTATTTGATGATGAAGATAAGATAATTTTTATTTAGAGAGACATGATTTTTTTTAATTTTTTAATTACATCATTAAAATATATATTGTTGTTTATATGAATATTTTATTTAACGAACCCGTTAGAGAATATTTACGATTTCCTATCACATGTGGAAGTAATTTTTGAAACATTTATGATAATGATAGTCCATATTTTTTGAAAAAGTAAGAATAATTCACATAGACTTAGAGTAGATTATTTTCCCTATTAATGGTTTATGGAACATTTTCAATACTCATATCAAGTAATATTTTAACATTATATAAGAGGATAAGATGAAATTTTTTTAATTAATGGAACATGATATGAGTGTTAAATTACCGTTCTTCTGATTCATTTAGTTTTTTATCAGTTTTTGTGATATAAATACATGAGAATAAAATGATATCAATTACATTATACTATGTAAGGTATTTCCAATAATTAACGAGGGTATGATTGAAGATTCAAATGGTTTTTAATGTGTTTTCTATTTGTTTGGAATTGTTTATAATTTCAATAATTATTTAAAGATAATGATGAAGAGTTCTATAAACAAGAAATTTGAAAATTATATTTGTTGTAAATTAACTCTAAGAAGTACATGGGGAGTGTAGATGTATTTTTTGAAGATAACATTCTAGTACATCAGGTTTATAAATGAGTAACACTGATAATATAATAAATTTTGTTTCCATATGTTATACAGTCGATATTTTTTCTACGTATGGATAGATACTTATAATAGATGCTTTAATATTTCATGTTTTTTAGTCTTATCATAATGTAAAACCATGGAAATTTATGAAGGATGATTTTTGAAAACATTTTCTTATTTTAAAATTTGAGAATAAATCATGGTGTTTAAAAAGTATGGAAAGCTAATGGTGTATGATGGATTTCACATGGATGGTGTTAATAATTTAGGTTGAAGTAGGATTTATATCAAAATTAAACTATCCAAATTTTACACTATATTTATGATAAATATGAAAGGACAACTATAGATGCATGAATAAATGATGATAAAAAATAATAGAATTTAAGGAGTCTATCGATTTAATGATTAGATATTGATCTGAGTTAATAGATTAAATTATGAAATTAATGGTTGTTTTATTTTCACATAATATATTTTTCTTATGAATGATATTTTAAATTTCATAAAAACTTTTGTAAAATGGAAAAAATACCCAATATATAAGAGTTTTCCAACTATGAAAATAAAAAATGTATAAAAAATTATATGTAACGAAAAAGTCACATTATCACTTGAATGATTAAGGTTGAGTTACATTTAATGTTGATGCTATTATAATAGATGAAGATACAATGTTATGAATTCTATGTATGATATACATTTCAATCATATAATACAAAATTATTATGTTTGGATTTTAATATGGAATTAATCCAAATTATGTGATGGATATGAAACCGACAATGTAATTACTATATATATGTTTTCAAAGTAATGTTAGATTATTATATACTGAATTTTTCAAGTAAAAACATAATGGTTTTCTAAGAATATAATTTTATTCAAGATTAGTTAAAATGAAAATCGAAGAAGTAGTATAAGGCTAATCATGATTGAATCTAGATGATGAAACTAGCTAATAAAGACTGGAAATTGATGTAGTATATAATTTTGATTACATTAGTTTATGTAATTCAAAAGGTGTTAGTTTAATGTATATGAAATTGACTATTCTGTATGAATCTAAAGAAAAAAATTAATAGGCCTGATTTTTTATCAACAATTGAAAAATTGGACGTCAAATATAATATTTAGGATAATTGGTTTAATTCTGGAAAGAATTCTATTATTATTATTAGACTATGTATAGAGGCATATAGACTATGAAGAGTGGATGAACATGATGTAATGTAATCATAATAAGATATTATTTGAATTTAAGTGGAACAAATGTTGAGATGACAGGAGGATATAAACATATGAAGTTGAAGTTAATGGTGATATATCATAATTCATAGTCTCAATGATGATTCTCAAATATAAAAGTAGGAAATCATAATATTAGGTACTATTTAATTTTATATTCCATGTGATGAAGGTTATAAGAAGATTATGGAAAATACAGAACTAAAATTTGAAGTATTATTAACTTCACATTTGATTATTTTTATGTATTAGAAAACTAACTACTCTATTGATGAAAAAAATTACCTTTCATTATTCTATATTAAAATTTATGGTTCTGGTAATGATTTGGATCTCATGATATACACCTCCCTATTTAGAAGTCAATATTCATGATTAGTTTCACTGAATCCATGAATATTTATGATTCTAAATTTTTCAAAATCATTTACTAAATTTGACTTTTATGATTTCATTGCCATTGAAGGATTTCATCTAAGATTCAAGTTTGGTGGAAGATCATTATTTTGGAGCTCATATTCCCCATATTTATGGGTTAATGAATATTTACATAATGTAGAACATCATTAGGAGTAAAATTATACAAATATAATATAATAGATAAGATTAATGGATCCTCATTTGTAGATTCTGGATTCTGATTACATATTGAATAAGAAGTGATTTTGAACAATATATTCAAGAGGATCATCTATACTAATGAATAAGAGTATCATGTGGGTGTTATAAAAATTCAATGACCTAACTAGAATGTGTTTTATGATTCATAAAATTTAATGAGAGTATTATATATATAATTTAACATGTATATGGAGATAAAAACCAAGGATCCTATTAATAAATAAGATTCAGATATAAAACACTTTCTACAACAAGGCCGATATCCATGCATTAGTATTGGAAAAAAATTCCTAGTTGAATACCTATTTCTGAAGAATAGGATCAGAGTAGTTGATTTATTGATATAATGGAAACAACTATTTATCATTTTGAAATGATTATATAGAGTACATTGTAATACATGACTTATATAGTATAATTATATCAATACCACTCAACTGTACCATGTGATATTGTGATATAATATAATTTCAAATAAAATTGTATATTGAAATAAAAATAAGGATTCAATTGTAGTAAAAAATAAACATATATTGGTGTTGTGTTTTGGATGATAAAAATGACTCATTTTAATATCATTTCATTATTAGTTAGAAAATCTAATTATTTGACATTTCATGAAAGGAAAATAGATTATATTCCCATATTAGGATCAAATAATGTAAAAAACATCTATAATATGTTTTTGTTATATATTAACATCCTAAAATAAGGTTGAATATAATGGGGTGGTATAAGAAGTTCCATTAAGGTTAACTAAGACAGTGGTGAAATTACTCAATAGTTGGTACATTTTTATGTTGAATGAAATCATTAATATTGTTCCACACCATTTCCCGCTTCTTGTATATGCACAATCCACTATGAATTTCAATATTAAATAATTTTCAAAATTATATTGACTAAGGAAAAATATTCATCTAAAATTGTAATATTTATATTATAATGTCCTTTATTTTTTGTTCATGAGATCAATATAAGGAATTATATTACACTCTTATGTTATATTATGGGTTTTTTATAATAAAAAATAAAAAATGGTCAAATTAAAGACCTTATTGAAAAAAATTTAACTCTATTAAAATTAGTTTTGATAATTTACATGATAAATGTTTAAATGATATTAAATATGGGTTTATAAAATATTTTTATAATATGATAATAGTTTAAATATTGAATTTTTATATTCCTAGTATTATATATATTCAAAATCATATATAAGGATAAAATTTGGATATTATAAAAGAAGTAAATAATTTTTTTCATATTTGTTTAATTATTGAATTTCTATAATTGAGTATCTAATTTTGTTTTCATTATATTTACATGATTTTTTAATTGTTTGAAAATTATTTATCTCATATGTAAATATTTGTTTTTAAATTTATATAAGATTATTACCATATATATCATTCATGGATATATCTTTTATACTATGAATATGTTTCTGATTTACTTTAAAACATTTTAAATTACTTATTTTTAATTTAATACATTCATTTAAGTAGTTACCTATCATATATGATAATTTATTTAATTGTATCCTACAATAAGTCATTCTTATCCATTAGTTGTGTAAAGAGTAACACATCAATATGTTTTGAATATATTACATTACTGTATGGATTTTGGATTCCACAATAAATCCTTTAAAATATACGTTCATTTGAATGTGTTACATGAGATTATATATTGAGATTAAATAAAATTTTAAAATAATACTTGTAATGTTCCATCCAAAGTAAATGATTCTCAAAACCAAGATCAAGGAACTAGGTAATTCATGAAAAATATGGGTTCCTTGATATTATATTATGTTTGGTTGTATGGTAATTCATGTATAAAATATGAATAGTTTCCAATTTTTTTATAATTGTTTTTACATGAATCGTGTATGAACCAATATGATTAGGATACCAGAGGAATAATCTTTAGTTAATCAATATGATGGATTATGATAAAAAGATATCCACTGAACAATTCATTAGTCGTATCTGACATAATTGAAATTATTATCGACCCATATATATGATTGATGGGTGAAAGGATAAATTGATATAAAAAATAATGGTATCATGAAACACTAGTTGAATATTTGTAATTTATAAGGGATCATTATTTTAGGTGGAATATATTCAATAAAATTCATTATTAAATTATTTTAAAATATGTTACTTTATTAATAAAACATTTTGTTATAGAAAATGGAATTTCCTTCTTCAAGCAGGAAATTTATATTATGTTATGATAAATAAACGATTAATTGATGAAACGTTCTAGACGATTACATGAACATGAAACATTTTCTCAAAAATTAATAGTTGTTTATATATTATAAGGTCTTATATTATAAATTCATTAAAAAAAGCCATTCTAGAAGGGAAAATTGTTTTTGTAAAATTAAAATGGACTCTATAGAACCATATATATTAATTATTCTCCCAACAGAACACAAAATTTAAAAAATAAAAAAAACATGGATTATTATATAATTACATGTTATATGTGGGCATAGAAATTTCTATTTGTTCCCCACATTAGGTACTGTATTATATCTGATGAGATGAAATGTTAGTGACATACTAATAAACCCAATCTACCATGAGACTCCTTGAAATATTTTTTTGTATATGTAGTGATACATAACAAAATACTATGATGTAATGTTTTATGCTTTGTAAAAATTATTATGCTTCCTTGATGAAATGATAGTATATTCTAATATTCCAAATTCAGGTCTTAGATGACACATTATATATAAGGTTTTCAAATTACATTTTCTATTTCTCATGATTTAAATTTTATCTTGTACTAGTTAAGATTCTATTTCGGTATTTCATTTCATATTTATTATGATCTCAAATACATACTATAATCTTATTCAAAATTATGACCTTTGATTGTTATATATTATTCTTACCCTAAATGATTATTTTCAATCACACTTATAATGATTCCATTTTCATTGTTTATGAAGAATTGTATTACATAAGATATATCTATAATGGTTTAATATTTGGATAATTTTATAGGATATTTTAATATCTAATTCAATGATAAATTTATGCCTTTAATAAGGAATGAAATATTTTTATTTCATGTTGACTTTAATTTACTATCAGAAATATCATTTTGATATAAACTTTGTTATGAATGGATTTTTCCTACATCATTAAAATTGAAAACATAATTATTTGTGAGATATTTATATAATGAATCATGTATATATACTTTTTATTATGGGTGGTGTTTTTTCACTAAATTTGTGTCCAAGTAATCATGTAAATCAGGAATATTTATTACTAGATCTGGGATAATGGATGTGGGGTTTCTAAAAATAATTTGGTGAATAAATTTGATGTATTCATATGATCAATTAATACATAATCATAAAATATACTATATTTCTATAGATATATGGTATTGACATGCTATATGTATTATTTTCACTCAATGTCTTTATCAAAGGTTTCATTGAACAATGATTTCTTATATATGATAATACTATCAGAAACCAATATAGATACATATCCTCTTGATTGTGACCCTCAAAAATTCCATTATATATTGGGTATAATTACTGTTTTCTCTAGAGTATTCTCCATTAATATATATATATAAATTCATTATTTTAATTTTATTCAATAAAAATGTTACATCGGGATATAGATGTTGTAGAATTAATAGGGGTGGAATTTTACTAAAATCATAACACTAAAACAAAATTTGATATAATTTACCCAAACAGAGGTTTCGATGAATATGAAAAAGTAATTTCAAATGATTTGATATAAGATGAAGCTAATGATAAAATTAAAATAATATTTTATAATATATCAAAATTTATAATTAGATATTTTTTTTCAAAGGATTATACATATAATACAAATTTAGGGGAAATTCTTAAATGTTGATGTTGGTTTAGTGTGATTCAGGGATTGGTGGATTTTTTTCTAAAAAAATATATCAACATGTAAATTTCATAAATAGATATTACATCTATATTGAAAAATATTATTTAAAAAATATAAACTTTATTCCAATAATTTTATAGTTATTGTGTCCCTGTAATCATTGAAACATAACCATCTAGTTTATTAAATAGCTACATCATCTTCCAAACATTTACTCATAACTAGAACAACTGAAAGCCATGTCATATGTAATAAATACTTTCATAACCTAGGAAATAATCTTAAGAATGGGTGAGTTGTGATTCCCCATAAGGGTAAGTTAGGAATATAGAAATGATCATATAATGATAACATGAGAAAAAGGGTATGAAAACATGATATTAACATTTTAAAACCATAACAAGCATATCATAGATCATAAAATTGTGTCATGAAAAAAATATTGTTAGTTCATGAGACATGAATCGAAAAGGAATCAAATAAAATGAACCCTAAGATCATAACATTATCATATGATATGGAATTGTGGAATACACGTATGCATTGAAAATAATTTCCCTAATGGTTAATGATATATTCTATAACTAGGATAGTATTATGAGTTCACTCCCCACACCATCATAGTAATAAAGGCACACTCTCGAGAAAAACAATAATGGAAAAATCCCTTATTAAACTAGGTTTACTTTCCATTATATTCCTATTTATCTTGTTAAATATCAATCTTTACCCAATTGATAAATGGGATATATTGGTCTCCCATCCCATAATTTAAAGCATATATATTTATTCAAGAAGAACATTAATCAATCATAATATTAGAACCCATGAAAGGAAATTTGTATCATAATCATTTAACTGTTGCATAACCCATGGAAAGGTAAAATATTTATAAACATCATTCCGTTATAAACATAAACCATATTGAGAATGAAAAAGGATGGTATCCTTGGATCATTATACCATTAAATCAAAAGAAAAATTATAGGTTGGAATCAATGATGAATCAACATATCTTTCAAAAAATAAATGAAAATATAAACTTCTATTATAAAATCAATTAATTTATATCTATAATGTCCATGAAATTATATAAAATTCATTATTTGAAATTAAAAATTGTGATTTTTAATGTTTTCATAAAAAATATTAATATACTTGATGGTGGGATATTTAGTTTATGTTGTACAAGTTAAAAAACATTACATCAAATATTTTTTTAGAATAGACACAAATTACCTTATTTGGAGAATGATAAGAATAATTATTTCATTCCATTTTCAAAATTCAAATATTTTTGAAAATATATTTAAGAAACCGTAAGATAATAGTAATTTCCTTTTCTTATCAAACATGGATATGGAAGAAAGAAGTTTTTCACTTGAATATAGAAATGAAGAAAAAGTTATTTCCAAACATATTTTCAGTCTCTTGAGTTCATCGGAGGAGGATAATTATAGGAAAACATTTATTTTTAAGAAATAACATGAGGATAATATAAGTTCTTATTTTATTTTTATATATATCATAGGATTTTATAATTGGCTGAAAATTTAATTTTTTTTATTTTAAAATCACATTCAAGGAAAACGTGGGAAACCATACAAATCCAATTAGAAAAACACCAGACATGGAAGTTATTTTCCAAATACATCACCACTTTATTCCAGAAGAAATTTAACAATAAAGTGCCTTACATATAATATACAAGATCTTAGCTTTTTGGAATCTACTATTTTGGATTTGGTCTTAGTAAATAGTAAAGTTATCTATTCAATAAACCAATGTTTTTTCTCCTCATGTAAATAGATTTATTCTAATTCACATTAACCATATTTTTAGAATTTCCAATTAGGGAGAGGGGATGGAAATTATTGATATTCAGGTTATGGAGTCATAATGGATGTCAGGCCTCATGTCCTAAAATTGATTTCTAAGAAGTTAAACATCTATCCTTGTGTAAATGATATTTAAAGTTTCAATTCAAGGACACATTGAAGAACTATAAATTTTACAGCACTAATCCCCTTTCCCTAGGTTTTTTATGTGGGCCTAGTCGATGATGTGATTCTAATACCTTCCCTTCATTCCCCGCACTGAGGAAGACATGTTAGAGGACCTCATCCATCCCTAGAATGAATAATAAGTTCCTAGGATATTCTATCTTTTGCTTCCTCATTTAAAATGAATCCACTTACCAATATCTCATTTTCTTTATCACCATGAATAACAACCCCCAGTGCATGGGAGGTAAACATTATATTTACAATTCTAGGAATATTAGAATAATCCAATTGGGGTTGATATTTTTTATCCTAAAAAAATGTTAATCTATCTCCATTAATAATGGGTGGTTTTCATATATCAACAAAATATTATCTTAATTGAGAATCATTAGTCATGATGATTTAGTTATTTCAGGAATAGTGATGTGAATGAAATCCAATTGTCCCCCGAGTAAGATAAACATGATGTTCCATCACTAATGAAACATTAACATGGATGAGAGAAACCCCAATAAAATATCCTGAAAAATTTTATTCTCCATTATCTTGAAAATATTCACAAACCCCCGTATTTTGAATAAATAAATTATCTTTACCATGATCAGATCCATAGGATCCCAATCAACAAAGAGACTATAACATAAAACCTTTTACCCCAGGTCTGACATTCCACATACATTTTTAACATTCTATATAATTTATATTGGTTTATTATAAAATTTTTTATATAACTATAGTCATTTATATTAAAAATATATTATTATTTTTTACCATTGATTACCAAATTATTAAAAATTATGTATTAAAACAACAATTTAAGCTGATAATTTCATTGTTTTTAATGTATGTATTGGTTTGGTAGTTTTTTCCTTATACATTGAACATATATCCATCATATCCCGAATGATAATAACTTTAATAATATCATATATATTCATTACAAATTTATTTATTTTGATCCATTAAAATTGTGATAGAATAACGATTCAGATCATTCATGCAGATGGTATTGTGAATGTACCCATGAACCCTGCACTAATTTTTCAGTGGATGGTGTCAGAGAATGGTAAATATTAATTCACCATCCAGATATAATTATTATATCATATATGTAATATATATTCTTCTAATTAATCCTCATTACTATAGATTTAAAATCTAAATGATGAATTAATAACATCACTTTAGGGAGGGGTTATCTACATGTACGCACAAGGAACATTATCTTTTCCTAGAGGATTGGATGGTAAGAAGCAAGAAATTATATTATCATTATATAAGTATAATTGTTTAATTAATATCATTTAGATAAATATAAATCCCACAGTATTACCAATCTATAAAATATATTTATAAAAAATGAATATAATCAACTACATGGATACGATAAGTCATACATACTGAGGAGTGATATTTTAACTTCCCATTTTGTTGGTGAAGATGGTGTATAATGGGTATTATTAAACATAATTAAATTTCACTATATCTAGGATACAGAATTCATTATTTTTTAAATAATATAATATATTTTCAGTATGTAATTGTAAAATCTAAAAGGAATTCATCTATTAATGTGACTACCTCTTCTTTTAAATAAATCCCTTAGATCTCCTTTAAAGGGATAAGGGTTGGCATTTTTGGATTACCAAAGCTTCTATGATGTGGATATGTATGTTTATAAGATATTTTTTTTTATTTTTGAATTAAATAATAATCCTATTAGTGTAAATAACTGAGGGAGTAGGTTCCTTTTATAATTGAGGCTAGAGGCGGTTTAAGAATTTTTCAAAATATTATACTATAATAAATTTAATCATTATGAAATATAATTCCTATACAAGTTTACAAATTTGAAGAAAATGAATAATTTTTTTAACCCCATTAGAAAAGTTAATTTATACCTATTTTAGAATAATATTAAACCATATCATTTTGATTTAACCATATTTAACCAATTTCAATTTTAACGATAGATTTTTTTTTTAAACTAAAGGGTTGTAATTTTTTAATAATATGTTGAAAATTGGAACATAAATGACCAATGTGTGACATTTTAAACTATATAATATCTAATTTATCTTATAGGATCTTTATTATATGTTTTATATTATTAAATAAAATATATTTTGATAAAATATCATTATATTCAATTTTGAGATTATTAATTTATATTTACATCAAATACGTAAAAAAAAGAATTTGAATATTATATTTTAACACAACCATAATGGATAATATTCACCTATAAAATTATGTGAAAACTATAAAATAATAAAATTATATCACTTTTAATATCTTCAGAATCATTTATTTATTTTTCTATTATTTAAATAAATAATGTTTCAGTGTTTTAAAAGGATTTAAGGAAATTTTAAAAGGCTTAAAAAGTATAACTAAATTACAACCATGAATATAATTTCTTTATAGAAAAAATAACTATTATAATGTGTGTATGACTAGTTTGTGTACCAATACGATCACATAAAAGATAATTATAACTAATAGAGTGGAATTTTTTAACAATCTTTGATTTTAATAACACACACACACACACACACACACACATATATATATATCTTCCAGGGAAAAATGTCCATTTAACTAATAAATTTAAAGCCTATTATTATATGTGTTGGATTACCTTCATCCAATAAAAATTATAATGGGTAACTATTTACTAATCAGTTATTTTAATATATATATTAACGTGGTATACCCTTAACTGTGGTGATAAATTCTACAATGGCTACTATTGATATTGAACTAAAATTAAAGTGGACTATTTAAAAACAAATATGATAATACTAATTATAAATATTTAATTAATGTTATGTAATTAAATTCCAATAAATATGGAAATTAAATTTAATGTATGGGCACAAAATCTGAAAAAATGATTTCGAAAGAAACAATTTTATTCGTACACATGAAATTATTTTATTATATGCCTAGAAATGTATTTGATGAATGTTTAAAAAAAAATTATAAACTAAATAATAAAAAATTCACCATTTTTTTTAAAATAGTGGTTATTTCATATTATTAATATAAAATTACATTGCATGCATAAAAAACAAAATGTTATAAAAACATAAATTTTATTTATAAATATTTTCCAAAATTTTAATGATTCTATAACTAATCAAATAATTTTATAAATTCATAAAAATATATTTGTCCATATGTTTGTAAATATTATTAATTCCATCAAATACAATGGGTATGAGATAAAAATAATAAAATTTTCATGCAGTTCAACTGAATACACAGTTTCCCATAACATTGGCTATCAAAGAAACCAAATAATTTAAAGAGAAATTTTAAAAAGTTATTGGTGTTAAATTATACATTCTTAAAAATAATACCACTATTTAAATTCATCACTTTGATATAAACATATGAGGATACATATCCCTTATCGCATACTAAGATTCTTGTACAGCTTCCTCAATCTGATGGTATTTCCAAAAAAGATTGTCTAGTTGAGTGTTATTGTTTTATAGATCATTCTTTCTATATTGAATAACATTTATAGTGTGTTTCTGATAATAATATATTTCTCTACCAATATGAATTTTGAGTTTAGTACATGTGAAGGATTAGGTATTTACTACATCAATTGGGATATATAGAAGACATAATGAACATGGGAATGATTTGGTGGAAGTACCAATTAATAAGATACAATCACAATAAAATCAATAATTAAAAGATGACTGATATACCTATAGAAAATCCTTCCCTTCATTCAACGTATCATCACCCAAAACCACGAAGACATTTATAGGAATAACATGTCTCAATATTGAACTCTATATCTTTCCTATTATTATTGTTCTAATTTTTTTTTCAACACAATGAAGTTATTATGTGATATTCTGTTACTCTATTATAATTTCTCTTTTCCTCATCTTGTTCAAGTAATAATATATTTATTTATACAAATTTATTCTACCATTTTGGAGTTCATTACTTCCTAACATATAGGGCTTCATAAGGTTTTATCTAAATACTTTATTTAAAAATGTTTTTGTAAGAAAATTCCACCAAAAGAAAGGTTCAAATCCCAATAACCATTGAAATATATAGAATGGGATCTCAATATGTATTATAGAGTTAGAATTGACCTACTACTTTAAAACAAAATTCAGGGAGGGTAATAAATTTATAAATTAAACTATGTATCCATATATTTCTAAATACTTCTCCAAAACATCTTGATATACCACATATCCCATGAAAATACCCTGGGTAGTCATATACTATAAAATAATACCTCATCCTTAACGTATAACAATGTATGATGATAAATATAGAAATGTAATCTAATGAAAATAAATTGTTTATATTTTATAAGTTGATAAACTAAAATACATTTATAATTATACAATTACATTTTTTAGGGATTATGATGACAAAATAAATGATAATGTTTTCAAATTTCCATTATTGTATGAGTAATGGTTGTAACATCCTCTTAGACTTCTATATCCTAGATATAACATGCAGACACACCATGTAATAAGAATCATTCTCTATAATATTTATCTTCATGTTATCCCACTTCAAAATTTCTTTATATATATATATAATCATACTTCTAGGATTAATTGAAAATGATGAATAATGAGCTTCCTCCATCAACTCCACATTCAAATCTAGTACAAAAGGGACAAACACAAAGTTTCTATACCTTATTTTTCTAACACAATAATTTTTTATTTTAGGAACATTTCTCAGTATCATTTTTAGTTACATTTCTTTTTTTGGGCCTCTTTAGTCATAACATGGATATAAGGTAGACTAGTAATTTGAGAAAGACACTTTTTTCCACTTCCTTAATTATTTCAAGATCTATACATATTTTTCAAAAAATAATGGATATATTGGGATCATAATCATATATATTCTATCATGTATTGAATGAAAAATCATGGATACCCTAGTACCCTAATATCTAGACTTGTCTTGGATTATCCCGAAGGGATTTCCCTACTCCCATGGGATGGCAATAAGAACCTAGCATCATGAATTATGAATTTTGGAACCAATTTTCTGCAAAAACAATCGTAGAAATATATACAAGTTAAAATGCTCAAAATTAAATATTAGGGGAGAACTGTACATGAATTCAAAATAGTAAGAAACCTCAAAGAGTTACAAAAAAGTACCAGAAAAATGAATATCAACCCAAGTCCCAATGGAAAATACTCCATATACCCAAGGATCAGCTATAAGAACCTAATTTATGTGGAACATTGCTCTTACTCAAACCTATAAGAATATAATATATAAACACCTGAAGTCATAGTTATGGTGTGAGCTGAAATACCAGCTGGGAGTCACTAAGAATTTCATTACAAGACATTGTAATTAATTAACCAAATAATGCTTCTAATTTTAAATGAAATGAATCATTAAATATAAAATGAATATTTAAAATAAATATTGTTTAATATTTCATGTGATGGGAATATGTTTAAAAAATGGCTTAATAAAAATTTCATATAAATTGGTTTCAATAAATTTTAAAGGCATACGTGATATAGGTAAAAACAATGGAATATATAATGACAAGAGAGAAATTTGATCATATTCCAACAAGTATAACAGTTCTTGGATATTGAATCCTCATACGAATATATTGTGAAAACCAAAATTATTACACATGTCCCTTTTACACTGGTCAAATAGTACTGAGCAATATCCCACATGGGATAAAAGCTTCCAAATAGTTTATTTTATGGTTGTAAAGAGTAAACCCACGTCAAGGTTATTTCCATCCTAGCATGTTTACCCTAAGTAACTCACCAAATACCATGGAAATCAAATGCTCAAAAAATAATTTATATGTTTTTTTTAATATTCAAAATTACATTCAACCCATTTTTTCATTTTAATATATGAATTTAATTTTAAATTTTGTTTATTTAAATCAAATCATGGGTTTTTCTAGGATAAAACCACCATCAAAATGGGTTAAACAATTTTTCTAACATAAAAATTCGAAATCAATTCATAAATAAATTTAAAAATCCAATATCATAATTTAAATTCAATTATTTTAATCCCAAATTTAAATTTCCATCAATTAAAAAAACACCTAAATAGAATAAAATTTTTTGGGGTCATAATTTTAATTCCAAAAAAATAATGATCCCTAATTCACTGGTATTGTGTTTTTAATTAACCAATTCATTTAAATTATATTCAAAGAATGTAATTTAATTTAAATAAATAAATTTGGGTTTAAATAAATTTGAAAATCATAATTAGAACCACCTACCTTGTGACAGTGGGTTCACGAAGCATAAATCCCTAAATGGAAATGTCAACAAAGTTTGTTGGAAATGAGATATGATAATCAAACCTATATTTAATATCGATAATAAGGTGGATTATTTCCTACAATAACCAAGAAATCTAAAATACCCTATGGAAGATAGACTATAGATTATGATAGAAGGAACATGGGATAAATCTTACCATGATAGGAATTAACGACGATTTACATTCTTCAATCCTCCTTGGAAGGGGGTTTGAGGAACCAAAAAATTCTTATTGGGAGCCCCATATAACTCAAATTTCATTATATATATAGTCATATATAATGGGGTATAAAAAGAGGGTTCATTAATTTTTAATGAATTTATTAAATTAAAAAAGTCACAAACATGATTTTCTAGGTAGGGCTATAGGGTTAGACAAACTTTTCTCCCTAACTGTGTGCCGACTAATATAGGTTAAAAATATTTATACTAGGTCGGAACATAGTTTTTAAACCATTTTCAATCTATTCAATATCTCATTGTTTGTGATTTCATGACAAGAACTAGAAGGGAACACAGTGTGGAAAAAATGATCGCCAGCTATGTACAACCCAAAATCCTTTCCAAATTTCTAAAGTTTCACCCGATGAACCCATAAAAAAAACCAAACCAATGAATGTTCCATGTATGGGTTTAGGAATAAAAAAATAAACTAATATGATGTTATAACCTCTGCTCCATTTTAATTTTGTATCCCCATAAGTCCTATCACAATCCTTCAATATCAAAAATATGAGGCCACTAGTCCCTCATCTGTGCCTCCCTCTCCCAGGTCTCATGAGTATCAGAACCATAATGCCATGGAACTCAATAAAATAGTATATTCCTCTACTGTAGTACCTTGGTTATACAAAAAATATCATGAATTGATTTTTGGTCATGGATTAATCATGTTCAACATCAATATAACTCCATCATAGAAAACAAGATAGATTTGAATGATGTTTTCATAGATGAGACACATGAAACACATTATGTATTGACATCAGATGTGGAAGATATTAAAAATGGTAATCCCATTTCCAAACCACATCAACAATTTAGAATGGTCAAAAATAATTTGAGAGAGTTCCCTTTCCTCTCTAGCCATCGATGACCCAATCATGGTGAAACATTCATGAACACCTAGTCACCAACTAAATTTCCAATGGTCTATGGTGAAAATAAATATAAGACTTATATTGCCTATGTGCCATAATAACATGATAAAACATAAACCGAATCATTTATTCTATCTCATGAGCATAGATTATTCTATCCAAGGTACATTCACCAATCTTCAACCAACATAATGGATATTTTCTAGTCTTTCCATACAAGGACTCAAAAGGATCCATTCTGATCATTAACTAGTAAGTATTGTCATAAGAAAACATAACAAACCCAATATGGTCATCCAAAGCTCCACTAAGATCATTAACATAGGGATAAATTGTATCCTTAATAATTTATATAGCACATTATTTTTGGACACTTGAATGTGGACAGTATGTTGTGCTCAAACGGACCCGAGATCCCAGGACCACTTGAATGCCTTCCAAAAATGAGAAGTGAAAAGAGTATCCCTGTTAAAGACTATAGAAGATGTAGCTTTATGAAAATGAACAATATTTTTCACAATGCTATTTAAAATATCTTCATCATTGTTTTTATCATGAATGGTTATAATGTGAGGTGATTTGGCTAGCTTATCCCTCAGAACCTGTATAATATTTTACAATATATGGGTATGCGACCACTCAACCAAAAGTTCAAAAGAGATATCATCCCCCATGAAATTCGACAAAGGAAACAGTTGAAGTAATCAAAAAGGATTCAGGGGCTCAATCCTAAATTATTTCTCCATATATTGAATAATGGTAAAACGTGAAATTCCTTATCTCATACCTGACCAAAAGAATCTATGACACTTGTCTTATAATATCTCCAGGGTTCCGGTGTACTCAACACTTAGGAACTATGGAAATCCCCCATTACAGCTCTCTTGACCTATAATGTTACCGAAAAACAATTATTATAACATATAAATCCCTCCAGGGAGAATAACCACTCAACAATGGTCATCCCATAATAAAAAGAGTCTCTAATGCTACAACATTCATCAATAAGATGTTGTTCTTGATAGATCATTTTGAAAAGATCGAATGTCAACTAAAATCTAGAAAAATTAACCTCATCGCCTAATTAATGAAATAGTATATTTAAATATAAAAAATACACATCATGATATATACATTAAGTGATTATTTCATGGATTGGGAATGAATTTTTCTTTTCATGAAATCTACAACAATAATCCCTTTCCCTGAGGTATAACAGATGTCATAGTAAAGTGATTTCATGTACTCCACCCAAAACTAATGGTTTATATTAAAATATTTTTTAGAGAATATATAAATCATAATTTTTTACTAATATCAATGGTAAGCCATTCTATGAAAAGATAATTATACCAACTCGTAAGTGATTGAATCACTAATAAGAGTTAAAGGTCACGGGATAGAAATTTATTTTCATGTGGCATAAGCTAATGCGAGCCATAAGACATTCTATATTCAACCTATATTAAAAATAAAATGATCTAGAACATTTGAATCATAAAGGGCCACATAACACTTCCCCCGCCTCTGGAAGAGTCAACACCATATTAATATTCAAAATATTTTTTATACCTATAAAATAATTCGGAAATTTCTCATCCCATCCAATCAATATTCCCATTCATGTTAGAGTAGTCTTCAGAGAACCCAATATTTATAAGTCCATTAAAAACCAGAGATAATACCCCACAAATTCTAAGTATCTCAAATCTCAAAGACATTATATATTTGTTACTAAGCCAGAATAGAATTCACCTTTTCAAGATCGAATGAGATACCTTTTTCTGCCTCCACATGTTCCAAGAACCTGACATCATAATTCTAAAATTAACATTTCTAAATAATTTCTTAAAGTTAATGATTTCTCAACAATTCCAGAACTGTTCTAAAATGATTTACATGATCCTCCATGTATATAGAGTAGACATGGAGTTAATCTAAAAAGACATCAATGAAGGAATCAAGATACTCATTAATGATCATGTTCATAAAATCGATTAAGAATGTAAAAGCATTGGTTAGACCAAATGGAAAGAAAAATTACTCATAATTATCATACCTACTTCAAATAGATGGTTTTTGTATGTCATGTTGTTTTACCCATAACTAATGATAAATAGATCGAAGATGAATCTTTGAAAAAAACAATTAATTCCTTTCCGGAGGCCAAATAGATCATCAATCCACGACAATAGTTACTTTTTCTTTACAGAAACTATAATGAGTTTATGGTAATAAACAAACAGGAAATGAGACAGGCCATATTTATTATTATTTAGAATAGGCACCAGTAAAGGTTACAATCGTGTTCATGTAAATCATTTATGTAGAGGACCTTAGGCCAAGTATTCAACTCCTTTATTTCATTGGGTTCCATATAGTAAGGAGGAATAAATACAAATTGAGTAAAAGGCACTAAATCAATAGAAAATTCTACCTCCATTACTAGTGGATGATTAGAGAACATAATAGAAAAACCATCTGGAAATTCAACAAAAAGTGGTTGGAAATCACATCTCAAATATTATTTATCCAAATAAAATGAGAGCAATGAAATTACATTCCCAAAACCTCAACAAGAGGGTTTGAATCAACATGACCTTGGGTCTTATTTTCTTGAATGATATGGAACACTCAAACAAGTGTAGTGACAAAAATACATTGAAGATACAGATAAATTAGGGATTTATTACGAATGAGAAACTCCATTTTGAATATAATGTCAATTTCATTCATGTTAGAAACTAGAAAATCCTAAGAGAGATCAACATCGAATACTTAGAAAAATCCAGGACTACATAAACACTCATATATCTTCATTAGAAGGGATATATAAATATCCAAAACATATGATAAAATATCCATAAGATGATTATGAAAAATTACATTTCGCATTGGAAGAAATGAATGAAATGCCCCATTATCAAATAATTTGGTAACTAATGATGAAGCTATAGTGATTATACCTCTCACAGTTGCATAACCCATATTTTCTTTCTCTAGAGAATCATACACTATATGAACAAGCATCCTTACAAATGCATGTTTCTAGAAACCCCTCATACATGTTGATGTTATTTAACTATTATTTAAGAAGGTTATAACAACTCTATTTCACATCAAATAGTAGAATAGTCCTAGTAGAGATTCTTCAATTGAATTCAGCATCTACAAAAAGCTATATAACTTTGGTTCCTCAGTAAGAACATTCATTGTGATCCTTTGATTTCAATGCTAGTATAAAATTCAATGATCTCTTCCGGAAACTATAGGAGGTCAATAAAAATCGTACTATTAAGAAACACTGTTAGAATCATTATGATTCATCTTCCCTTTAGAGTAATTCATTGAACTACCACTAGGGAAAAAGGAACTCCCATTAACTATAAAATAAATTCTTGGCATATTTTTTCCATCAACTCCATGTCTAGAAGATCATCATAAGAAGGTAGCCTATACCAGAGAAATTGAGAATGAATATCATCTAAAACTACCATATCAAATTTTCAATTCATCATATTCTCATTCAATAAAATATCAGATTTGTAATACAAAAAATAATCAAGGCTATTTTCATATGATGTCCAGTCATGTTAGCCTGCTCAAGATTGAAAAACTAAATATCATTAAAAAAACACCATTTCCTATAGATCTAACTGGTTAGTAAAATGAACATTGAAGTATTTATACTATAATACCCAATTATTCTTCACCATATCTATCATGTCCCACCACCTCTTGATATGTCCCTCCAGTATGAAGGTGTCATTATTCATGATGATTTCATTAGGAGTATTCTAGAAATTAAAACAACTCTCTATCATTCTCAAATAATACATATCCTCTTGAGGATCATTGTAGCCATTGAAAGTTGAAGGTGTGTGGATTATAAAATTATGAAAATGATTTCATAAAATACCCTTATGTGGTTCCACTACTAATACCAAGATGAGAACTGATACAGGTGCCTCTCTCAGAGCATGGGCATCAAACATAATTATTAAATACAAATTATATCCCTTAAGAATATTTCATCACTAGGATCAACTTCGACATAATATTGGATTCAATTTTCTTCTCTTCATTGTGTAATTATGTTACAAATCATTGGTAGATGAAATTTAAGACATAAAATTTACACTCAAATAGAGAATCTTGTGAAATTAATCCCAAAAGACAGATATAATGTATTTGGATTCCAATCTACCCAAATCAAAAAATGGAAAACGCATGAACTAATCATTTAGAAAACCTTCCAAAACCACCCCCTGTGACATAATTTTCATTTCATTAATATATGGATAGGAAAATAATCACAAATACCTCCTACATCCTAACATGGTTACTCAAGATCAGACTGAAATCGAGGAAAGAAGTTTAACCTACGACTCTCATAACACATTTTCATGAACTAGACCTAATACCATGGTTCCATAATAACAAATCCAGTCCTAACATAGCCCTAATGTGATTCCAGATCTAAATGGGTTGGCCCCATAAACCTGGAATCATATAATATGGAAGTTTTAATGAATTTCCCAAAAAAAATGTAAGGAATAGATTCATGTCTTTAGGGACAGAGGAAAATTCCAATGGGAGAACTATACTATAACAGCCCAAATATTCTTTAATGAAAATTACACTTGGTCTATTTAAATGTCTTATTATGATTATGTAAAATGTATGAACTTATTTGGTTTTTTGTTTTTGGATTTTAAAATAATATTAATAATTATTATCATTGAAAATATAGTGGTTGAATTGTGATCATATGATTAGTATAAATATTGGGCTTTAACAAATCCAATTTACCCTAACAAGGGAAGTGATGGCCTCATCCAGTAGACTTGTCTCATAAGAATCGAATTTATCAGAGCTCGAAAAGGAGGTGGCATCATGGGACATTACTATTGACCAAGCACAATCTGATCTTGAATACGTAATGCTTGAGCGAAATTTTCTATGAGATAAGGGGAAGTTGATAGAGATTACCACTACAGCGATATTATCTGAGCCACCCCAAAAGGTATGTAACCATTTCACACCTTACCCTTATGTATTATGTGGGTTTTATAAGTTTTTACATAACAAAACCATAGTACTATAATTATGTAAATTATTTTTTTATAGAGAATATACATTCATTTTATTATTGTCACTTTGTAAATAGTTTTTAAAGTTTAAATATTATTTTTTGTTAATATTAAACTATGAAATCTATTTTAAGGAATTAATAGATTTTTAAACTAAATAATATTTTAATAAAATATTATTATTATTATTATTAAATTAATTTTTATTAAATATAAATGATCTTAAATTTTAATGAATGCAATTGTAATTTTAATTAAGGCCTAAAAGTGGTTTCTTTCAAAACCAATGAATTTTCAATAAATTTAATTTTACATTTTAAAAGTGAAAATTCACATATTTATAAAATTATTTAGATAAATTGAATATTATTTTTTGAATCAGGAAATAGAAATAATATAACGTTTAATTTTTCATAATTTTTTGAGACAGTCAAATTTTTGGGTAAACATTTAATACCGTTTAAATATATAATTTGTTTTTTTGACAAACTAATGACCCAATAGTGATGTAATAAAATTTTTTAAACATTATTTTATGACAATATATTTTATAACATTAAAATAATTTTATTTTATAATTTTTGGATTTATTTTACAATGCTTTAGTAGACCCTCAATGATTTATAAAACATTTTACATTTTTAAATTGTTTTCCATGAGAGTGTGACTCACCTCCACATATGTAACCCTATTATTTTAAAAATATCAGACATTAGCCTTAAAAAAAAATTTTTTCCACTCCCCTTTGGAGAAATCCTTGGGCATAAACCAGGGGCCGGTTTTTGGTTTTGGTTAGTTTAATGTGTCGTGTCCCAAACCAAAATGATAAACAATTCCCTCTTCTTTATTATATAATCGCACCCAAGCTCCCACATCCTCTTCACTCAATGACATTTGAGTTCATCCAACATCTTCACTCCTCTCTCTATAATCCTCCCATGGTTCCCTAATCTACCAGTAATCCTCTCTCATGCCTCTCCCAAGCCTTTGGGATTACACTTCCAAGTAAGGGATTCATTCCTTTCTCATTTTATCCATGTTTCTTAACATTGATATGCACTTTTATTTTCAATTATAAATTTGGGGGTATAATTTATCACCACACCTATACTGTTATCTTTATGTTTTAATGATGATATACCCCTTTCTCTCTAATCGTTTCCTTCCATATACCCCTGCTACCATGCCAAAATTTCGTAAGGAATTTCTCTCTTCTCAATTCTATTAAAGAAATTATTTTTTATTATAAATCTAAATTCCATTAAATATGTTTGGAAATGTATCCATATGACCCCCTTACAGTAAATTTCATTTTTATATGATGATACACCCCTTTATATCTCATAAACCATTTTTTGAATTCTTATGTCACGCTGTTACACTGCCGATATTACACCACAATTTTCCAATCCAATGTCATTTTGTTGTAAATACCATACCCATTTCTCTATATTGGGTATTCAACATTAAGCAAATTTTCATATTGATTATAAAGTTTGATGTATATATTCCACATCCCTTTATCATGGAACAGATAATGATGAATTATTCCAGGTTGTATGATCTATGTGGCACACTTATGAATGAAGAGAAATTATTATGAAGGGTGCACCCTGATAGCAATCCATTGCATTGGGAAAAGTATAGTGTCATGATACATCCTGTGAAATGAGTTTTGAATTATGCTAATTCAAATGCAATGATGGTTTACTCATGATTCATGAGCAACTAGGTTTTTCTCATGCTCCATGTGAAAAGTGCCTTGGCTCATGCAAATTCCATGTTAAGTGTAGTTGCCACATCTCCATGTTATGATTTTAATGCTTTATCATGCCTTTTTGTTCATGTTTCTATTGTGCTATATTGATGTTCCTATTTCCTTACATGTATTGTATTCCTCATGTTATTCAATTTTTATTCCCATAATGAGCTTTATAGCCCACCCTTTTCTTATGCATGTCCTCATGTTATCCCATGGATTGGTAAGTATGAGATAATTTAGTGGTCATGTAAAGGAT
Organism: Viscum album; assembly: GCA_963277665.1. Taxonomy (NCBI): domain Eukaryota; kingdom Viridiplantae; phylum Streptophyta; class Magnoliopsida; order Santalales; family Viscaceae; genus Viscum; species Viscum album. The sequence continues at coordinate 1,722,489,629 of OY728141.1, forward strand.
ATTTTCAAAAATATAATGTCTTTCATGTTTTAAGTTGTTGAGTAATGTTCATATGCCCCAAAGACAATATACCTCTCAATCTTCAATGTTGTATCAAGTGAGGAGTTTATGTAATAAATATTTTTTATGTGTGTAATAAAATAAGGGTTTTTATACATGGTATTAGAGGATAGGATTAGTTATTTTTGGGATTAGGATTAAAAAACCCAAGTGAATCCCTAGAGACAAGACTAAGTGTAATAAAAACATCCCATGTGAGGGAATTATCAAATGTGTTCCCCAAGAAATTTCCTGCTCTTTCTCCTAGAAGAGATGTAGAATTCTTAACTGACCATATACCTGGGGAGTTGCCAACATCAATGATTCCATATAGAATGAATATTGTGGAGCTTGAGGAGCTGATGAAAAAACTATAGGAGAATCTGTATAAAGTAATTATATGCCCAAGTGCTTCACCATGTTGTGCACCAGTCCTCTTTTTCATGAAGAAGGATGGGTCAACACACCTTTTCATCGATTATCGTGAGCTTAACAAAATCACGATAAATAAAAAGTATCCTCTCCCAAGAATTGATGACGTTTTCGATCAGCTACATGGAGCACAATACTTTGACAAGGTATATTTGCGGTCGAGATATTATCAAGTAAGGGTGAAGAATAAGTATATTTATCAAGACTGCTTCTCGTACAAGGTACAAGAACTATGAATTCATAGTAATGCCTTTTAGACTCACCAATGCTCTAGCAATCTTCATGGACTTGATGAATTGGGACTTTATAGATTACCTTGAAAAATTTGTGGTAGTCTTTATAGATGATATTCAAATATACTCCAAAACCATGGAGGATCATTTAGAGCATCTATGAACTATACTAGAGACCTTGCAAAAGAAGAAGCTCTATGGAAATTATAGCATGTATGAGGTCTGGTTTAAAGAGGTATCATTTTTGGGTCATATCATCATAAGTAATGGGATATCAGTGGACCCCTAAAAGAAAACTACCATAGAGGGATGGATGAGGACAACATCAAAAACAGATATTTGTAGCTTCACGGGGGTTAGATGGATATTATCGACGATTTGTGAGAAATTTATCATGATTTTTTAACCCTCTTACAAAGATAACTTCAAAGGGAGTAAAGTTTCCATGGAGTGATGAATGCGAAGAAAGCCTCAAGGAGTTCAAAATGAGGCTTATCACTACACTTGTGCTCAATTTACCAATAAGTGGATAACTTTTGTAGGTATTCAATGATGATTTAATGAAGGGTTGGGGCTGTGTGTTGATAAAAAATGACAACGTCATTTCCAATGCTTTATTGAAATTGAAATATCAAGAGAAAAAATATCCAACACATGATCTAGAGTTTGTTATAGTGATCAACACATTAACATTTTAGCAGCATTATCTATTTTTGGACAAGTGTGAAATATATACGGTCCATAAAATACCCAAGTATATATTCACATAGAAAGAGTTGTACATGTACCATCGAATATGGTTAGAGGTGATCAAATATTCTAACTGCTCAATCTAATACCACCCTAGGAAAGCGAACAAGGTGGAAGATGCTCTATGTAAAAAGGAAACAATGATTATATCATTGATGATAATTTAGAAGGATCCAATCTTCTTAGACTTGATGATGACGAACATGGGAATCTGAAGGATGGGATCATCATCAATCCTTTCACAAATGATTACACAATTGCCTATTTTTGGAAAAGTTAATGGATGCTCAAAAGGATGATATGGGAATTTAGAAGAAAGATGAAGCCATCAGAAAAGGAAAATCCTCATATTTCAATGTTAATGAAGAATGAATTGTGAGATTTGGGAAAAGACTATGCGTTCTATCATGTCCGTAGTTGAAGATGGAACTTTTGGATGATGCACATACATTAAATTTATCTATTCACCAAGGGAACACAATGATGTATCGGGATAATTGAGAGAATTATTCGTGGTATAATATGAGGAAGGATATTGCTGAGTATACATCAAAGTACCTGGTGTTTCATCAAGTGAAGATAGAGATGTATATGTCTAAGGGGATGGTGCAACCATTCCCCATACCAGCATGGAAATGAGAGAACATCACCTTGTACTTTGTCACTGGTCATCCAAAGACATCCAAAGGCAACTATGAATTTAGGTTGTTGCGGATCGTCTTAGAATGTATTCACACTTCTATGAAATTCGGAAGGATTTCTCATTGGATCAACTAGAACGGATATACATTAGAGAAGTGGTAAGGCTGCATGGGGTACCACTATCAATTGTATCTGATCAAGATCCAATATTTACCTCTATTTTTTGGAAGAGTCTTTAACATGCTCTGGATATTGAGCTGAAATTTAGTATTGATTATCATACTCAACCTGGTGGACAATCTGAGTGGACTATCCAAACAAACGAGGAAATTTTGAGTGTGTGCTCAATGGAATTCAAAGGAGAATGAGTTCAACATCTTCCTCTGTTTGAGTTCAAATGTAATAACAGTTTCCACTCGAGCATCCGAATGGAACCATATGCATCCATTTATGGGAAAAGGTGTAGAACACAATCATATTGGGATTAATTTAGTGAGCATAAGCTGCTAGGATCTGAAATAGTCGATGAAATGGTGGAGATAGTGAAAACCATTCTGCAGAATATCAAAGCAGCCCAACATCAACAAAAGATTTATGTGGATAACCCTTAAGAAACCATGAGTTTAAAGTTAGAGACATGGTATTTCTACGAATATCTCTATGTAATATGTTCATGAGGATTGGAATGAAAGGGATGTTAATTCCAATGTACATCTGACCCTTCAATATTCTTAATCATGTCAGGGATGTGTCCTACAGACTAGAACTTCCACCTACCATGGCAAAAGTACATGATGTCTTTCATGTATCCATATTAAATAATTGAATACCAGACCCTTCACATGCAATATCTTCAAAGTTAGTACAGTTAGAGGATGATATTTCTTGCGAGAAGCAACCAGTGAAGATCTTATATGGAAGAGAAAAATTTCTCCGAAATAAGAAAATTACCCTCATATTGGTGTTGTGGAGAAACCCCATGTTCGAAGGAGCGACATGGGAATCAGAATAACTGATGAATTAGAGTTAACAACATCAATTTTAGTGAGACAAAATTGAATTTTGAGGGTGAAATTTCTTATGGGGGGGAAGATTGTAACGACCCAAAGATTCATTAATGAAAACTCTTCTTGGTCTATTTAAATATATTCTTATGTTTATATTAAAAGTTTGAACTTATGTGGTTTTATGTATTTTATTTTCAAACACCGTTAATAATTGTGACCGTGGCTAATATAGCCCATGAATAGTGATATCATGATTATTATAAATATAGTGCTTTAATAAATCCAATTTACTCAGACAGAGGAAGCAATGTCCTCATCGAGTAGACCTGGCCCGTACGATTCCCATTTGTCTGAGCTCAGAAAAGAGGTGGCAACAATGTGATTTTCTCTTAACAAAGCCCAAGACATGCTTGAATACGTTAATCTAGAGTAGAACTGCCTACATGAGAAGTGGAAGTTGATAGAGATTACCACTGGAGTGATGTTATCTAACCCACCCCAAGATACACTCACCATCACACACATTACTCATCAGTCTTATAAGGGTGTTATAAGGGGTTATGAAACAAGATCCTAGTACTGTGATTATGTTAATTATTCTAGTATAGAGAATATACATTCATTTTCATATTGTCACTTCATTAACAGTTTTTAAATTGCAAATAGTATTTTTAGTTAATATTCAACTACGAAATCAATTTTGATGAATTAATAGATTTTTAAACTAAATAATCTTTTAAAAATGTATTATTATTATTATTAAATTAAATTTTATTATATATAATTGAAATTTAAATTTTATGAATGCAATTGTTATTTTTATTAAGGTCTGAAAGCTATTTCTGTCAAAACCGATGAATTTTCAATAAATGTGATTTTTTATTTTGAACATAAAAATTCACATATTTAGAAATTTTTTTACATAAAATGAATATTATTTTTAGAATTAGGACTTCTAAATTATCCAATGTTGAATTTCTCATAATTTTTTGAGACGGTTGAATTTTTGGGTAAAAATTTAATATGGTTTAAATATATAATATGTTTTATGACTTAATAATGACCCAATTGTGATGTTATAAAATATTATAAACATTATTTTAGGCCAATATTTGTTTTAAAATTAAAATAATATGGTTTTATAATTGTATTATTTATTTTATGAAGCATTAGTGGACCCTCCAATACTTATAAAACATTTTAGCATTGAAATTTTTTCCCTTCAGAGTGTAACTCATCTCCAAATATGCAACCCTATTATTTTAAAAATATCAACCATTGGCCATATACAATATTTTTTACACTCACCTTTAAAAAAACATGGGCATAAACCATGGTTTGGTTTGTGGTTTTTATTACTTTAATATGGGGTGTCCCAATCCTAAATAATAAAGAATTCCCTCTCCTTTCCTATATAACCCCACCCAAGAATCCACATCCTCTTCAATAAAATCATTTTTTGATCATCCACCCTCTACCCTACTCTCTTTATAATCCTCCCAAGGCACCCCAAGCTCCTAATAATCATCTCTGGAGCCCCTCCCAAGCCTTTGGGATCACACTTCCAATTAAGGGATTCCTTCCGTTCTCATTTTATCCATGTTTCTTAATATAGTTATGCTATTTTTTTCAATTATAAATTTTGTGGTATAATTTATAACAACCCCAATATTGTTCTCTTTATTTCTTAATGTATATATACCCCTTTCTCTCTCAGTGGTGCCTTCCACATATACCCGTTACCATACTGCGATTCTGTAAGAAATTTCTCTCTCCTCATTTACATTCAAGAATATTTTTGTATTATGAATGTAAATTCCATTACCTATGTTGGGAAATCTATCTATCTGAATCCCCTTAATGACCATTTCATGTATATATGATGAGACTCCCTTTTCTCTATCGTCAACCATATTTTTGAATTCTTATGTCACGCCATTATGCTGCCGAAATTGCACCACGATTTTCCAAACCAATGTCATTATTTAGTGAATACCATACCCATTTTGCTATCAAAGGTAATCACCTTTATGAAAATTTATTTATTGATTATAAAGCATCATGAATGTATTCCACATCAGTTCATTTTTTAATAAATTATGATGAATTATTCCATGTTGTATGATCCATGTGGCACACATATGTATGAAATGAAATGATTATGAAGGGTTCGCGCTGATAGTGCACCAACGCATTGGTTAAAGTATAGTATCATGATATGTCATGTTAAATGAGTGTTGACTCATGCTAATTAAATATAAAAGTGGGTTTACTCATAATTAATGTGCAATGAGGGTTTACTCATGATCCATGTGCAATGAGCATTGGCTCATGCTAATTCCATGTCAAGTGTTGTTACCACATCTCTATGTTATGATTTTCATGCTTTATCAAGACTTTACGTTCATGTTTCTATTATGATCCATTGATATACCTATTTCCTAACAAGTATTGTATTCCTCATGTTTTTCCATGTTTATTCCATTACTAAGCTTTATAGATCATCTTTTTCCTTATGCATGTCCTCAGGTTATCCCATCCAATGCTAATTACGACGGAATGTATTGTTGATGTAAAGGATGTTTTCAATAGTGATGTAGTGTTTCATGTTTTAAGTTGTAATGTAATATTCCTAAGCCCCAAAGACACTAGACCTCTCAATATTTTATGTTGTATCAAGGTAAGATTTTATGTAACAAATCATGTTTATGTGTGTAATAAAAATAGGGTAGTTATATATACTATAATTCGTATAGGAAAAAAATACAATGTACAAACATAATGTAAAAAAAGAAAAATACCAAAGTACTAATAGATGCAACTCTCAAATCCCAATGATTGGAAAATAACAACCACCGAAATGTGATACTTTATAATTTCTTGAACCATGATGTAGACATTCAAAAACAACGAGACTAAATAGGTGGTATGTGAACTAAAATCCCATTATATTCTCACCAAGAATTTCATAATAAGATGCCACAATTAACTAACTATCACGAACCAGATCTTGTTTCCTTCAAAACTGGAACCAGAATCAGTCTGTGGAAATCCCAAAAGAGAATTATTAGTCCCCACAAGCATTAAAATGTTCAATCGTGTCATAAAATGAAAATTTTTAATTATTTACTCGAGTTTATAAACATAAACTACTAAACCAATCTGATAAAACAAATTTGGATTTTTCAGACCAAATTATCTTTTAAAATATTTTAGAATTGAGTTACAAAATTTAAAACAATGTTTAAAGACTATTAAAAAGGAAAAAAATCATGAAATGGACATCCCATGAACCCCTTTAGGAAAAGGGGAAACTCCCACAAGCCATCTCTAAAACACTACTTCACAATGGACCGCTAGAAACCTAGACCATCAACACTAAAATCATTACCTAGACCAAGAAAAATTTATCCAAGTCTATTTACACCCAAATCTTTAATTAGTCTATGATAAAAATCCTAGTAGGATTCCACCACCAAAAATTCCATGTGATAATAATTATAAGAAAAAATAATGCATTTTTTTAAATAAAAAATGCTCATAAAAATCGTCAAAAGATGCAACTTCAAATAAAATTAGTTTTCAAGTGGTCTACTTTAAAAGAAATAAACACTTTTAAATAGATGAAAAATCAAATCAAATTTTCCAATCAATCATAAAATATTCCTACCATAATATTAAAAAGTCTAATGAGCCCAAGAAATTGGAAAACAACCATAGGCATTAGCTCGTTGAAGGTCCCGGGTACCTCATTCTTAATGAAAGTAACCATACCAATATTTGTCATCATTCACAAGATCCACTAGTTGGGATCATAATCATAACATATTGGTCCCCCAAAATCATCATCATCATAGTTTAATTAGCTTTTTCATCATCAAAATTTCTATGTGAAACAGGGGACAATCCCCACAGGATCCCTAGCATACTAGTACACGTCTACCCCCTAGATACCCAGGCTATCCATCTTATGCTCAAAAAACATCCACAACTCATGAAATAAAATTTGTACATGAAAATAAAACATTAAATTAACAAACACACACACTAAACATATCACATACATCTAACATGATCCAATTTTTCATTCAAATTTATTTTGAAAATCATACTCACACCAAACCTGCCCACATCACGTTTCGCCTCTCTTTCACACATCAACAAACCCCTTAAAAATTTTTACCAAACATTTCCACGATATTAAACATCACATAAAAACCCTTTATCATTAAACTAGACATTTTCAAAAAGTACACTCTCACCAAAACAGTTTGGTATCATTTTTTCACCTCTTACATAAATCAAGGAACCATTTGAAACCTTTACAACCTAATTCCAAGTAGTGTAATCATGTTTTGCACATAAAATACTTCTAAACCCAAATTTGAAAACCAAAATATTTCCAATATCACACCAATCCAGAATTGTCATCCATAAAATCTATTAATAAACCTATTCCAGGAATCATAAAACAACCCCAATGAACACAACATGGAATACACACGAAAAATATTCATTTTTTCAAAAAAGACAAACGATACTTAAAAACCAACTACGTAATAAATTATACCAAAAATAATTTTCAAACAAAACAAAATGGTAGAAAAAAATAATAAATATATAAATGATGAAAAACTAACACATCCAATATTTCTTACCCATGGAATCACCTACCATTTCTGCCAAATTAATCCATTTCGTTTTGTGAAAAATGAATCACAACACCGTTGATACACATGGAAGAAAAATAAAGACCGAATCCTCAATATTTCTCCAAAATTACACAAAATAAATCCCTAGGTATGATCCTTATAATTTTTACAATTTAGAACCTCAAAAAATTGGGTGAAACCCTACGCAAATGGGATGAACATTAGAGGAAACCCACTTACTTGCGATATCTTGAATAAAATGCCCCAAATACAGTAGGATATGAATTTAACAATTGATAAAATGCAAGTGAAGTTTGAATAATTCCTAGGAGGTCATGTAGGAATTGGTAAGTTGGAAAAAGATTAAAAAAATAAGGAGTTATAGTGGAAAAAAATTACCTCTTCAAATCTGGTTGATTTGAGAAAGATAGAGAAGTTTCACACTAATCATAATTATAAATGATCACAAAAGAGAAAGACAAAAATATGGGGGTGTTACTAGGACTATTGGATTTGAGTGGGAGGTCTAATAACTGAAAAAAGGGTTAAAAATTAATATGATATTAAATACTGAATTTAAAATAAAATAGAAAATGGGCTTATGGGATAGCCAAATTCCATAAATAAAAACCAAAATCAACCATGATTAAGGATTCCTAGAAGGTCCTAATCGATATGGTGGAGTTAATAGGCTAGGTTAAGACATGATGGAAGTATAATTCATACAAAATGTTAAAAAATTAATGCGGTATAAAATAATCAAAATTTGATTTTAAATATAGAAATGGGCTCACAGTTTTACCCAAATCATAAAAACTCACACATTCCTCCAAAAATGTATGGTAAACACCCACAATAAAAGAATGGAAATAAGATGAAAAATAAAATTAAAAGATGTTATGTATATAACAACTATACCCACAATAAAACATTCTTCCCCTATAAAGAAAAAACGATTCTAAAAGCAAAAACCAAACCTAACTGAAAGGCCAAAATGGAATCCATTTCCATGTTTCACCCACCCCAAAATGGAAAAAACACATCCAATTAATTAATAAAGTAATTAATAATCACAAAAATAAAAATATAAAACAATTCTTGAAATGATCATTCATATTCAAACAACATACCAAAACAAAACAACTCAGACACTACTTGAACAAGACTCAAGAAACATACCTAGAACGAACAACAAAAATGAATGAGGCCACTGTAGTCTTACATAAACAAAACTGTTCATTGCAAAACAATCCCAACATTTACTCAAGGAGGAAGTTGGATGTTAAATAACTTTGAATGAGACTACTTATTTTCATACCAAGACTAGGGAAAATACTAAGTTACTGATACGGGGAGACAAAAAAGACTCCCTACCATAAGGGGCAACTCAAGTTATCCCGAGATTGACTTGGGACACTAACCATGGGAGGCCCAAATAGAATACCAGACATAAGGGGTATACTTTCATTACATTTTTACAAAAGAACATAAATTAAACCATTAGTGGGTATCCCAACCATAAGAATCAACCATCATAACTGACTAGAATGGGCCAACATAAAAATACCCCAAAATTTAAAGAGTTGGCACTGCCGCACGGATAGTCCACATAGTTTGGGAGATTGTGGGACAACCATGCAGAGCATTCTGTCTAAAGTGGAAACATTTCATGGTTACATGGGCCAATTCTCATGAAAATGCATAGAATATACGGTATCTACTGTCTCTTATCGCACTATTTCCTAGGTTGTCGCATAGTTACTACTAACTGTAGGAAAACTGTGCGCTGCAATCTACCTAGCCCAGTTTTCATAATTTTCTCAAATAACTCATAGTAAACCAAAGGGTGGAAATCATGATCATAGGAAATAATGTAAGAACAAGATTCCCAAAACTTATTGTACCGAACATGAAAAAATAGAGAAGGACAACAATACCATAGTTTTAAACTATTCCCATATTTCATACCGAGGATGGGAATAAGACCAAAATATATTTAATTACCTTAGGATATTCATGTATATGCACCAGCTTCACTCCGGGTCCTATGGCTAGAGTTCAAATAGTTTTAGAATCTTCGGACCTATATTCAGGACTTGGGAAACCCCCGAATAGAACTTCTTCTTTCAGTTCCACAAACAACTACATTGTGATCCCAGATTGTTTCAAAGAGACACAAAGCACTCCAAACTCACTTTAACAGAACCTATCATTTTTCGGAAACAAGTTCTTAGTAGATGCACACACATGAACCCATGTTTCTTCTGATGAAAAAAATAAAGAAGAAAATACACATGAAAAATATTCCTATAAACAGAGGATTTCATGATTTTCCGAAGGGATAAAAACATTGGACAAAACTGTGACTCTCAGAGGATTGAACAACCGTCATTTTTTCTATCAAATGAGTACATGAAATCTCAAGATGTAACTAAATATGACCCTTGAGACTGATAGAAACAATATATTGATAGGGATCATATGATGAGTCCCAAACAGCAGATGATTACTTACAAATGGCTATATCAGCCTCTCTTGACCATATTCCACACACCGGTGGTTTAACATGATTCCTCATTTTTGAGAGACTGATGAAAGAACCAGAGGCCCTCTTAGACAACATTTTTCACTATCAACCCCATGAAGCTTCTATCATTGGAGACTCAGGTGACTTATAGAACTATGTTATCTTTAAACCTTATATGACCAATCTCTCGCTACAAGACTATCCTCAAAACTGTGAAAGAAAATTGTGTGGAATCAACCAACAATAATTGATAAAATGAATCCATGTGTTGACCAACTATAGGAAATTTCAATAGATATGAAATCTAGGCTACACTTCAGTCCTGAATTAAATATTTATGAGGGCATACCATAACTAATGAGAGAACCCATTGACCCAACAAAGCTGGTCCATTGGTTAAAAAACATCACTAGTTAGAACTAAACAGATGAGTGGTGCCACCACAAGGGAATCCCAATATTTTATTCAAGGAGAACACCAACCTTCCCTTCAACCCAACATACCGACCAAACCCATACCCAAAACATCATCCAAAACAGAGGGTTATTGAACTCAAAATATCAAACAACAACGAAATTTCAGAAAACACATAAAACACACAACCAAAATAGGTCATCAAGACATCATGTTTTTCATTAATTGAAGTCAATTCATTTATAATAAACAGGTTTGTGGTTATCATTCCCACCGATGGTATCCTATGGGCCTCACACATTCACGTTTTTATTCCACACTAAGAACCCTCCTCATATCCATTATGACACTCATCCATTCGTTCCATTAACCATCCATCATCCCATAAAACTCCATGAACGTGGTTTCTCACGGAAATAAAAAAGTATAAATGAAAAATTCCTTCCACTATTCAAAACCAAAACATTCAATTGACACTTCCTTTTTTCTCAAAAATGCAAAACACAAAATAAAAACCTAATTAACATCTTTAAAAAAAATTCATAAATCCACAATCATTCAAATGAAAAACCACTTTCATGCAATAAATTAATTTCAACACATTTTAAAACACTCAGTTTGTTTTGAATCAAACTCCAATTCATCAACACTCATCCATTTAAAACCCCATATATTATCATTTAAACAATATTAAAATGATTCATAAAATGTTTCTGTGATTAGTAGTTATCAAATAAAAATTTAACTTCAAAACATACAAAAAAATTATCAAACACTTTATTAAACTCAAAAAAAATGTCAGTAATTTGGCAATGTCTATTTGGAATAGATTTTCAAAACCCACACTAAAATAATTCTAACTTTTAAAATAGGCATAAACACACCATTTACCATTTCATAATAGTTTATAAAATTAATTTCCACCATTTTAGAAATCTACCCACATAAACATTACAGAAACATTATTTCATAAAAGTTTACATTTCTTATATAATGCCTATTTATATTTAAAAAACTAGGTTTCCATGTATCCAAAACAAGAGGATAGAAGACAATGATAGAATAAACTAGTTTTGGTGGGTGACTTGGAAATATGGTTGGTTTCCAAAATCCAATCACTTCACCATCACATAGAGTTTTCTAAGACAATATCCCCAGATCCACATGGCTTTCTAGGACCTGTGAGCTCACTGAGACCGTTGACCCAACTCTCTTTTCATTTCCATGATCATCGATGACCCATGAAATCAAATGGACTCAAATAAAACCTGACATCCCATGGTGACAGGAATCTTATCATGAGGTGTTCTAGGTAGGAACCTCACTCGTAATCTGAATGCCTTATCCTGAAAACCCTTGATCCACTCTATCTCGACTCTTCCCCAAATACCATGACCCAAGAGAGAAAACATTACCCTCTGATACCATTTTTTCATGAACCAAATCTAGTCACCTTCAAAACTGGCACCCAACCTGGTCCATAGAATGACTCGAAGGAAGTTAGTAAATTCCATGATCTGGAAGAAGTTCTCGGGTATCATAAAATGAATTTTGGGAATTATTTACCCGAGTTTATAAATATAAAACAACAAATGAATCCAACAGAAAAGATCAAAAAATTTCAAACCAAATTATCTTTAAAAAAACATAAGAATTGAGCTACACAATTTAAAACAATGTTCTAAAACTATAAAAAAGGAACAAAAAGAAAAAAGGACAACCCATTAACCACATAATGACAAGGGGAAACTCCCACAAGACATCTCCAAAACACCGCATCTAGAAGGACCACTAGAAACTTGGACCACATGCACTAAAAGAAATACCCAACCATCGAAAAATATAACCATCTATACATACACACAAATGTGTAAGTTGGGTGGGTGCCAATGCCTCGTAGTATTCCACTGTAAACAGAATCCATGATATAATCGTTGTTAGAAAACAATCTTGCTTGTTTTCTTAAACAAGAAATGCAAGTAAAAATAATCATTATATGCAATATTAAAAAAAATCTGTTTTAAAGTGGGCTAATTTAATGGAAATAAACAATTTTAAATACCTTGACAAAGCTAATGAATTTTCCTAGAAAAAACTATATGCCAACGGTAAGTATAAAATAGCTAATTATCACAAGCAATTGGAAAACAACTTTATGAACTAGCTCATTGTGGGTCATAGGTACCTCATACTCAGTGTAAGTGACCATACATATATATATTCTCATGAAAAAGTGCCAATAGTATGGATCATAACTATAAAATAGTGGTACCCCATCATCATCATCATCATAGTTTAGTTAGTGTCTTTATTTTCAAACAATCTACGTGGAATAAAGGCCGAACCCTAAGGGATAACTAGCATACTAGAACATGTCTCCCCACCAAGATACCTGGGTTTTCACTCTTGTCCTCAAAGAAATTCAACAAGATGTGAAATAAAATTTTCCCATGAAAATAACACTTCAATGTCACACACACACCAATAATTCCACACACATGTAACCTGATCCACTTTTTCATTGAAATTAATTTTGGAGATCATACACACTCCAATACAGCCCTAAACATGTTTCACATATCTTTCACACTTCAAAAAATCCTTTAAACAATTTCATAATAACATTACAAGATATTAAACATCACATAAAATCCTTTTCACATTAAAATATAACATTTTAAAATTAAACTTCTATAAAAACAGTTTGGAAACATAGTTCCACTAATTACAAAAATTAGGAAACCATTTAAAACCTTCACAAACCAATTCCAAGGAGTGTAACCATGTTTTGAACATAAAATCCATCTAAAACCCATATATGATGACCAAAATATTACCAATAACGCATAAAACAATAAATTTTATCCATAACTTCACTTAATAAAACTATTCCATGAATCATAAAAAAATCCCAATGACCACAATAAAGAATACCAACCAAAAATATTCATTTTTTCACACAAAAGATACTAAAAACCAATAGCTTAATAAATGATACCAAGTATAATTATAACACAAAACCAAATGGAATATAATCCTGATAAAATTATAAATTAAGAAAAACTAACTCGTCCAATAATTCTTACACATGGAACCCTTACCATCTATGCCAAAAAATCCAAATCGTTGTGTGAAACATCAATCACTCCATCGCTGCACCAAAAGGAAGTCAAATCAAGCCCTAATAAACATGATTTAACCAAAATTACACAAAATCAAACCATGGGCATGATCCTTATCATCTATACATTTTATAACCTCAAGACAAGTTGAGAAACCCAATGAAAATGGGAGGAACATGGGAGGAAACCAATATATTTAAGATATCTTAAATAAAACAACCCAAATATCCCAGTAACTGTAACGCCCCGACCCCAGTTACCCAGAGTCGGTGCATTATTACATAACATTGGCATGATCACAAGAAAGATCAAATCTCGAAAGACCGATTGGTTTAGTAGCCTTGGAAACACTAGATATATTCATAAGTTTTACATTACATCATAAAATGAAAAACTACTACAACAACATAATGTTTCCACAATCCACACTATTAACCCCTCATAAAATCCCTGAAGGTCATTCAGAACTTACTTCTTCACATCCTGGGAAAAATAAAACATAGAAAAGGGGTGAGCTCAAATGCCCAGTAAGGATAACAATATAGCGGAAACTTTCATAAATAAGAATAAACATTTAAGGCAATGTATAACTAAAACAAAAGCCTTTTAAATATGAACTTTCAACATGGTATGGCATAAATAAAATGAAATAATGCCATTTACTTATTCACATGGATATTCTACTAATCAAATAATCACATGCAAAAATCAATAACCACTTTCATAATGTTGGAATGCATAATGCCAGACTATCATAACCACATAGTCAAGGCCTCGTGCCAAGACTACAAATAAGATTTTGTCAAGGCCTTGTGCCAAGACACTAGTTTGTCTCATGAGACCTACCGATGCATCGAGGAGCTGTAGAGGGCTCCACCCGTCACATATTAAGTCCAATGCATTCCCATATGAAAAGGTTTAAACATAACATAAATATTCATATTAAAACTAGCATATGAAATGTCAATACTTTCACCATAAACTATGAATGGTATAAAAATAGCACATCCACAGTCAAACATATCACAAAACCTTCAATACAATATAGAAGTTTTGTATCATAATAAATCAACTTCAAATAATCTTAAAATCCATCAAAGGATGTTGACATAGATGAAATCAAAATTCTTTTTAAAGAAATATCTCCTTTTATTTTGAAATAATTTATGATCCATATAAAATAAAACATTTTCTTTGAAAATATTCTTATAATCTTGTATGGGAACCTTTGAAGATTTTATAACGGCGGAAAATAGCCGCACCCGCCGTATAAGTTAAAAAAACATTCTTACCTTAATTCTGTCGAAAAGGTTAAAAATGACCTTGTTTTTAAAACGACCGAAATATTCCTTTATAAACCACTTATAAAAGTCAAAAAGGGTATAAATGACTTGAACTCATATTCTAGTAAATAGTAAAAATGTTTTGAAATGAATTTTTAAGAAACATGGATGTGGATGATAAAGAGATCCCAGTAGATTATTACGTATAAACAACCTTGGATAATGAAGAGGTTGTAAAGTAAACCCTTACCTTGTACTTTTCCTTGGTTGGGGTAGGTTAACCTCCTGTATAATGGTGAAATAGTTTTTATTAAATTATACAATAATCATATATAATAATATGATATCATATATGATCTTTTAACATTGATTTGTTAATAATATCTTAGAATTATCGTCGTTTCGGGAGTTAACTTACTCATTTTCTTTTATATGTTTTGATACATAAGCCATAGTTGTTGTATCTTATTCATATCCAGAATGATATCTAGTCCTTAAACATCATTTTTAAATCATCAAATGATAATTATACTTGAATGGATACGATGGAGAATGAATCTCATCGCGTTCGTGGAGACGGTAGTCCGTAAGTACGCACGAGCGACAATATCATTCTTTTGATATTAAAATAATATATAAATGGATGGTATATCATATATACAGAATCATTAACATGTTATATTTATTATTTACATGAGTTACACATCATTATTATACCCATCCAAATAATATTATATTGAATAACAATTACACCACGACGTGGAGACGGTAGTCCGTACGTACGCACGTATGGTGACATGTTATTCAAAGGGTGGATAGAATACTGAATATGGTTGTACCATATTTATAATAACATCACAGTATATGTGAGATACTGGAGTTATTAATTTATAATTGTAAGAACAAAGGAAGAAGAAGTGGAAGAAGAAATGAACTTGGAGAAGGGTGGTGAAATCATTACCTCTTCTTCGGGTTCTTCCTTTTGATTTGATCAAAAGGGCTCCTTAAGTTGGATTTCTGATCAAACTAAGGCCTCTAGGTTGTAGTGAGGGATGATTGGAGAGTATTTGGGCAGAGTTTGGCCGAACCAAAAGGCTTTGAAGGTGTGAAGAAATGAGAAGGAGAAGTTCCCTTTTTATAAGAGGGGTGAGGGGCACCTTTGGAAAAGCTAGAAATATTAATTTATAATAAATTCATATTCGGTTTCTAAAGGCTCCAAAGCTTACTATTAAAAGGTTAAGGTGGGGATAGGTCGAAAACCACTCAACCAATAGAATTTAGACAGGTTTGGGTACTTATATTAACCTTATCTTTAAGTATTAACTCTAAGTTAATTAGTTTCACTTTTACAATGTCTCTTTGTATTTTTATATAATATGGTTAATAAACTTACTATATACATCCAAGCGACCCTAAAGTGGTACATTAATGATGAACCTATCATGATATATGTCTCTTGGCCGAACCTTATATTTTTAGGAATTTAATATCAATTAATAATATAATATTTGTTTTAAGAACTCTTTTATGTCAATTTTGACACTATTCAATAGTTGATTTTTGTGAAACTCATAACAGATTGATTACATCGAACAAAGTCAATTAAATCAATCCTAATATATAATATTATCCTAGAAAATTAGTTTAATTCATTTAAAGTTTCATATTATATTTATTTGGGTATTTATAATATCAATTATTTTAATTTTTCACTATTATAGTAATTACTGCATCATCATTGTGTCATAAATAAAATAAATTATTTAATGTCTAAAAATTATAAATAAAATATCATTATGTAGGAAATCTGTTTAGCTTTCTAATGAATATTTATAATCTAAAATACAACATATATAACCCTATGTAACAATTGTTTTTCTAAAAGATATATGCTTGTGTCATTTTTGTATTCATTTTAACTTAATTAAAATAAAGTGTCATTATCACTTACAAGTAGATCCATGGGGTCCCAAAATAGACCCAAAGATTCCCATGGTCGACCATGTATCAACCAATAGGGTTTAGACACGTTTTAGGGTAATTTAGTATTATTATAATATTATTTTTTTAACCCTTATTTACCGGATTTACCCTTAACCATGGTAAATAAAATATTTACCGCAGTAATTATTCAAAATGTCTAAAAATAAAAGTTACCTATTTACACAATTTGAACATCCTGATTCCAAATATGGAATCCATTTTCCTAAATTCAAAACACAGAAGTGGCAGAAATTAATTTAAAATTAATTCCCGCTGTCAAAACAAAAAGCGTGTTTTTAAGAGATAATAACTATCAAAAGATTGACACTCGTTTATGTTCGGTTTAATTGTAAAATTATGTCCAATGACCAAAATTATATTAAATGGTAAAAATATATTCTAAATATACTTTAAAACCACTCAAATTCATAATTTATCTCTATTAATTATTTTGATTAAAAAAGTTGTTTTTAATTAAAACTTAGTAATTTTCACTATTCATCAAAATATGAAAGTTATCCGAAATGTACCAAAATTTCACCTTAGGATAAATTCAATATTCCGAATCCAAAAATGAAGTCCATTTTCAAATATAAAATATATATAATTTCAAAAAGTAGGTATTACTATTCATAACGGCTAGTTTGATTAGTTATGGTGTGTTAGAACTCGGTGTTGCTTACAACACACACTATCACATTATTCAAAGAGAAGCGTACCGTAGATGCTTGGGGTGTTACATTATCCCCTCCTTAAAATAATTGCGTCCTCACGATTTCTAGGGTATTACTGCATAAAAAGACTCGGGTGGTTCTTCATCATAAGTTCCTTGGGTTCCCACGTTGCCTCTTCCATCTTATGGTTTCTCCACAAAACTTTTACCAGACGCGTCGTCCGGTTTCTCAGCACTTGTTCTCTCGTATCAAGAATCTTGACGGGCTCTTCACAATAAGACAGATCGGGTTCCAGTTCTAATTCCTCATAGGTGAGTACATGCGTTGGGTCAGGCATGTATTTTCTTAACAGAGATACGTGGAACACATCGTGAACTTTGGAGATACTTGGCGGCATTGCCAATCGGTAAGCTACAGCCCCAGTTCGTTCTAGAATTTCGAAAGGTCCGATGTACCTGGGACTCAATTTACCTTTCTTACCAAAACGTATGACTCCATTCCATGGAGATAACTTTAGGAAAACATGATCACCGACCTGAAATTCCAAATCCTTCCTTCGATTATCGGCATAGCTCTTCTGCCTACTTTGAGCTGCTTTGATGTGATTTTGGATTACCCTCACCTTTTCCACCGTTTCCTCCACCAGTTCGGGGCCTACAAGTTTTCTTTCACCAACTTCATCCCAACAGGTTGGTGTACGACATCTCTTTCCGTATAACGCTTCATATGGTGCCATCTGAATACTTGAATGGAAGCTATTGTTATAGGAAAATTCTACCAGAGGTAAATATTGATCCCACATACCCTGAAAGTCATGTGAGCAAGATCTCAACATGTCTTCTATGGTTTGAATAGTCCGTTCTGATTGTCCGTCTGTCTGAGGGTGGTAAGCAGTGCTCAAATGAAGTTCAGTATCCAGGGATTTCTGAAGACTTTTCCAGAATCTTGAAGTAAAACGGGGATCACGATCAGAAACAATCGATAGGGGTACTCCATGAAGTCTCACAACTTCATTAATATATAGTCTTGCTAGACGTTCCAGGGGTAGATCTTCTCTTATAGCAAGAAAATGTGCTGTCTTGGTAAGACGATCAACAATAACCCATATTGCATCGTTCCTTCTAGGAGTCTTTGGTAGCCCCATGACAAAGTCCATCGTAACATTGTCCCATTTCCACTCCGGTATGGGAAGAGGTTGCATGACTCCTCCAGGATGTTGCCTTCCAGCTTTCACTTGTTGACAAACCATACATCTTGACACAAAATCAGCAATCTCCCTCTTCATGTTGTCCCAACAAAAATGTTCCTTCAAATCTCTATACATTTTGGTGCTCCCATGGTGTATAGAGAAATTGGAACTATGAGCATCATCCAGCAATTCCCTTTTTAGATCAGGTATATTGGGAACACAAAGTCTCTTCCCGAATTTCAAAATTCCATCTTCATACACAAAGTCTCTCAATCTCCCATCATTCACAGTTTTAATCTTCTTTTGGAATTCTTCATCATCGGTCTGAGAACTCTTAATCCTTTCTTGTAAAGATGGTTTTGGAACCATTTGAAAAAGCATTGATGTTTCACCTTCCCTGGTTATTCCCATGTCCATCTTCACTAGATCCATGAAAATTGGATCCCTTTCAATTCTCATATTGTTCAAAACTCCATGGTATTTTCTACTCAAAGCATCTGCCACCTTGTTTTCATTCCCTGGGTGGTAGTGTATCATACAATCATAATCCTTGAGTAATTCAAGCCATCTCCTTTGCCTCATGTTGAGTTCTTTTTGTGAGAAAATATACTTCAAACTCTTGTGATCAGTATAAATCTCACATTTTTCACCATAGAGGTAGTGCCTCCATATCTTCAAAGCAATGATCACTGCTGCTAACTCGAGATCATGAGTAGGATAGTTTTGTTCATGAATTTTCAACCGTCGTGATGCATAGGCAATAACTCTATCATTCTGCATAAGGACACAGCCAAGTCCTTTCTTCGATGCATCACTATAAATAATGAACCCATCATTCCCCGATGGTAGAGTCAATATAGGAGCATTGACTAATCTTCTCTTTAGTTCTTCGAAACATTCTTCACACTCTTTTGTCCAAACAAATTTAACCCCTTTACGTGTGAGCTTCGTTAATGGGTTAGCCAATCGGGCAAAATTCTGGACGAAACGTCGATAATAACCTGCCAAACCAATAAAACTACGTACCTCAGTTATACTCGTAGGTGCTGGCCATTCTTTTATTGCCTTGGTCTTAGAAGGATCAACAGAGATTCCATCATTAGAGACAATATGGCCAAGAAAAGAAATCTCCTGAAGCCAGAATTCACACTTGCTAAACTTCCCATATAATTCATGCCTCCTCAGAGTCTTCAAGATAATGCGCAAGTGATTTTCATGATCTTCGTAGGTTTTGGAGTATACCAAGATATCATCAATAAATACCACCACAAATTCATCGAGATACTCCTTGAAAACTCTATTCATCAGATCCATGAATACAGAGGGTGCATTAGTCAATCCAAACGGCATTACAGTAAACTCGTAATGCCCATACCTGGTTCGAAATGCTGTCTTCGGAATGTCTTCCTTCTTCACACACAACTGGTGGTATCCAGATCGAAGGTCAATCTTTGAAAAGTATTGAGCTCCATGCAGTTGGTCAAATAAATCATCAATACGAGGTAGGGGATACTTGTTCTTTATCGTTATAGCATTGATCTCCCTGTAGTCGATACATAACCTCATAGATCCATATTTCTTTTAAACAAAAAGAACAGGGGCTCCCCATGGAGAAACACTAGGGCGAATAAATCCCTTATTACTCAATTCCTCTAGTTTTTTCTTTAGTTCGACTAACTCTACAGTGGCCATTCTATAAAGGGTCTTCGATATAGGCCTTGATCCAGGAATCAAATCAATGGAAAACTCAACTTCTCGTTCTGGAGGATGTCCAGGTAAATCTTCCGGAAATACATCTAAAAATTATTTCACAACAGGTACATCCTCTATTTGAACATTCCTTTCCTCACCGATAGTTACTTCATTCTCTTCCTCCCCAATAATTGAATTTAGTTGAGCTACTGGGGGTGGATCTAAATAAGAATTAGGTGGTGACGATTCTGCTATAAAAATAAGGTGTTCCTTATCATTATCATCAAGAATCGTAACCTCTTTCTTCTTACAATAAATCTTCGCATCATAGTCCGAAAGCCAGTCCATACCGAGGATTATATCAAACTCAATCATAGGTATGATGATGAGATCAGCAGATAAAGAAAATTTATGTGCTCTAATGGGGACTGATTCACAAAACTTTGTTGCAACGATATTTCCCTTAGGAGTTTTATCTGACAACTCCCTTATTAAATCAAATTGGAAATATCTAATTTTCTTAGCAAACTGGGAAGATATGAAACAATGTGATGATCCAGAATCAAATAATGCATTTTCTAAACTTGAGGAAACCATTAAATTACCTGCCACCACGTCTTTCGGAGCTTCTACCTCAGCAGTAGTGATAGCATAAGCCTGGCCTTGATCCCTTGGCCTTTTCTGAGGTAAGTTCTCCTGACGCTTAGGGAATGCATTTGCATAATGCCCCATCTCCCTGCAATTGTAGCACTGAACGTTGGTAGCTTCCTTATTCCCCTTGCAATCATGAGCTTGGTGGCCTTTTTCACCACACTTGTAACAGACTCCCATTCCCTTCAAGCAAGTACCAGGATGTTTCTTCCCACATTTACAACAAGATGGATATTCAAACTTTCCCTTCATCCCCTTATTTCCATTCCCAGATTGATCAGCAGGTCTCTTCTTCTCTTGCTTTGCTTTAAAGTCATAAGACTTAGAGAATTCCTTTTCGGTCTTGATAGCACATGAGACAATGTCTTCGTACGATGAAAAGGATTGTGAGACTAATGCTCGACGGAGAAATGGTTTTAACCCATCAAAGAAACGATCAATCTTACTTCTTGGGTTGCGAATATAATCTCCAGCATACCTCGCTATCCTTGTAAAGTTAGCCTCATACTTTGTGACATTTTCATCCTCATTTTGTCTCAGACTCAGAAATTGTCTTTCCATATCTGCTCGATGGTCGCGAGGAAAGTATTTTTCTAAAAACAGATCTTTGAACTCCCTCCACTCCATATTTGATACTTCATCATCTTCCTTCATGTTTTGAATCAATGACCACCATTGATCAGCATCTCCAGTGAGGCGGTAAACTGCCATGATAACTTTTTCCCTTCCACTGCTCCCCAAAGCCTGAAATATTTTCTCTAGGAAATTTATCCATTGCTCAGCTACTAAGGGATTTGTACTCCCATTGAAAGTTGGTGGTTGTTGCCTCATGAATCGATCTAACATTGATCCTCCAAGCTGCGGATTAGGGTGCTCCATATGGGTAAGGTTATTATTCATAACCTGAGTAAGTTGTCCCATTATGGTGATTAGCTGATCAGCACCAGTTGCATCACCAGCCCCACTATAATTATCTTGAGCAGGAGGGAAATCCCTACATGGAGTGCGTGCATTGATACGGTTTCCATTTCTTCCACTAGTAGCCATTTCTAAACAATGGCATAAACTAGATCAGTTTATGAATCAAAATACATAATCCCATACTTATAAAACACTTAACATAAATTGAACTATTTATGGATATAATCCATAATCATAAGAATGTTTTCTTTGAGGAAGTATATACTCATAATCCCTTCAAAATGATTTGTAAAGAAAATGAGAGTTATCCTAAGCATATCCCTCGGGAGTGTCGTAACCAAGAGTGCAGCAAGGCACATTGTCGTGCACCAGTTCCCGTTCGAGTCTAGCTCAATGCGGTGTTTTCGGGTTTTACCCCTAGGTACATCTGTGCCAGAGCCTCCTCTACCTGCTCATATCTAGACAGGGATGTATTGCTCGGAAAACTCACAAAATCTCTACAATACCAAAATTCTAGGAAGTTCTTCTATACTAATCCTTAAAGTTCATCTTAGGTCTACGTGCTCTAATCAGAGTTTATCTAAATCTAGTTTCCAAGGTTTGTACTAAACTTCCTCTGATACCAACTGTAACGCCCCGACCCCAGTTACCCAGAGTCGGTGCATTATTACATAACATTGGCATGATCACAAGAAAGATCAAATATCGAAAGACCGATTGGTTTAGTAGCCTTGGAAACACTAGATATATTCATAAGTTTTACATTACATCATAAAATGAAAAACTACTACAACAACATAATGTTTCCACAATCCACACTATTAACCCCTCATAAAATCCCTGCAGGTCATTCATAACTTACTTCTTCACATCCTGGGAAAAATAAAACATAGAAAAGGGGTGAGCTCAAATGCCCAGTAAGGATAACAATATAGCGGAAACTTTCATAAATAAGAATAAACATTTAAGGCAATGTATAACTAAAACAAAAGACTTTTAAATATGAACTTTCAACATGGTATGGCATAAATAAAATGAAATAATTCCATTTACTTATTCACATGGATATTCTACTAATCGATTAATCACATGAAAAAATCAATAACCACTTTCATAATGTTGGAATGCATAATGCCAGACTATCATAACCACATAGTCAAGGCCTCGTGCCAAGACTACAAATAAAATTTTTTCAAGGCCTTGTGCCAAGACACTAGTTTGTCTCATGAGACCTACCGATGCATCGAGGAGCTATAGCGGGCTCCACCCATCACATATTAAGTCCAATGCATTCCCATATGAAAAGGTTTAAACATAACATAAACATTCATATTAAAACTAGCATATGAAATGTCAATACTTTCACCATAAACTATGAATGGTATAAAAATAGCACATCCACAGTCAAACATATCAAAAAACCTTCAATACAATATAGAAGTTTTGTATCATAATAAATCAACTTCAAATAATCTTAAAATCCATCAAAGGATGTTGACATAGATGAAATCAAAATTCTTTTTAAAGAAATATCTCCTTTTATTTTGAAATAATTTAAGATCCATATAAAATAAAACATTTTCTTTGAAAATATTCTTATATGCTTGTAAGGTAAGATTTGAAGATTTTATAACGGCAGAAAATAGCCGCACCCGCCGTATAAGTTAAAAAAAACATTCTTACCTTAATTCTGTCGAAAAGGTTAAAAGGACCTTGTTTTGAAAACGACCGAAATATTCCTTTATAAACCACTTATAAAAGTCAAAAAGGGTATAAATGACTTTAACTCATATTCTAGTAAATAGTAAAAAAGTTTTGAAATTCATTTTTAAGAAACATGGATGTGGATGATAAAGAGATCCCAGTAGATTATTACGTATAAACAACCTTGGATAATGAAGAGGTTGTAAAGTAAACCCTTACCTTGTACTTTTCCTTGGTTGAGTTAGGTTAACCTCCTGTATAATGGTGAAATAGTTGTTATTAAATTATACAAGAATCATATATAATAATATGATATCATATATGATCTTTTAACATTGATTTGTTAAAAATATCTTAGAATTATCGTCGTTTCGGGAGTTAACTTACTCATTTTCTTTTATATGTTTTGTTACATAATCCATGGTTGTTGTATCTTATTCATATACAGAATGATATCTAGTCCTTAAGCATCATTTTTAAATCATCAAATGATAATTATACTTGAATGGATACGATGGAGAATGAATCTCATCGCGTTCGTGGAGGCGGTAGTCCGTACGTACGCACGAGCGACAATATCATTCTTTTGATATTAAAATAATATATAAATGGATGGTATATCATATATACAGAATCATTAACATGTTATATTTATTATTTACATGAGTTACACATCATTATTATACCCATCCAAATAATATTATATTGAATAACAATTACACCACGACGTGGAGACGGTAGTCCGTACGTACGCACGTATGGTGACATGTTATTCAAAGGGTGGATAGAATACTGAATATGGTTGTACCATATTTATTATAACATCACAGTATATGTGAGATACTGGAGTTATTATTTTAGAATGGTAAGAACAAAGTAAGAAGAAGTGGAAGAAGAAATGAACTTGGAGAAGGGTGGTGAAATCATTACCTCTTCTTCGGGTTCTTCCTTTTGATTTGATCAAAAGGGCTCCTTAGGTTGGCTTTCTGATCAAACTAAGGCCTCTAGGTTGTAGTGAGGGATGTTGGGAGAGTATTTGGGCAGAGTTTGGCCGAACCAAAAGGCTTTGAAGGTGTGAAGAAATGAGAAGGAGGAGTGCCCTTTTTATAAGAGGGGTGAGGGGCACCTTTGGAAAAGCTAGAAATATTAATTTATAATAAATTCATATTAGGTTTATAAAGGCTACAAAGCTTATTATTCAAAGGTTAAGGTGGGTATAGGGCGAAAACCACTCAACCAATAGAATTTAGACAGGTTTGGGTACTTATATTAAACTTATCTTTAAGTATTAACTCTAAGTTAATTAGTTTCACTTTTACAATGTCTCTTTGTATTTTTATATAATATGGTTAATAAACTTACTATATACATCCAAGCGACCCCCAAGTGGTACATTAATGATGAACCTATCATGATATAAGTCTCTTGGCCGATCCTTATATTTTTAGGAAATTAATATCAATTAATAATATAATATTTTTTTAAGAACTCTTTTACGTCAATTTTGACACTATTCAATAGTTGATTTTTTTGAAACTCATAACAGATTGATTACTTCAAAAAAAGTCAATTAAATCAATCCTAATATATCATATTATCCTAGAAAATTAGTTTAATTCATTAAAAGTTTCATATTATATTTATTTGGGTATTTATAATATCAATTATTTTAATTTTTCACTATTATAGTAATTACTGCATCATCATTGTGTCATAAATAAAATATATTATTTAATGTCTAAAAATTACAAATAAAATATAATTATTTAGGAAATCTTTTTATCTTTCTAATGAATATTTATAATCTAAAATCCAACATATATAACCCTATGTAACAATTGTTTTTCTAAAATATATATGCTTGTGTCATTTTTGTATTCATTTTAACTTAATTAAAATAAAGTGTCATTATCACATACAAGTGGATCCATGGGGTCCCAAAATAGACCCAAAGAATCCCATGGTCGACCATGTATCAACCAATATGGTTAAGACACGTTTTAGGGTAATTTTGTATTATTATAATATTATTTTTTTAACCCTTATTTACCGGATTTACCTTTAACCATGGTAAATAAAATATTTACCGCAATAATTATTCAAAATGTCTAAAAATAAAAGTTACCTATTTACACAATTTGAACATCCTGATTCCAAATATGGAATCCATTTTCCTAAATTCAAAACACATAATTGGCAGAAATTAATTTAAAATTAATTCCCGCTGTCAAAACAAAAAGCGTGTTTTTAAGAGATAATAACTATCAAAAGATTGACACTCGTTTATGTTCGGTTTAATTGTAAAATTATGTCCAATGACCAACATTATATTAAATGGTAAAAATATATTCTAAATATAATTTAAAAACACTCAAATTCATAATTTATCACTATTAATTATTTTGATTAAAAAAGTTGTTTTTAATTAAAACTTAGTAATTTTCACTATTCATCAAAATATGAAAGTTATCCGAAATGTACCAAAATTTCACCTTAGGCTAAATTCGATATTCTGAATCCAAAAATGAAGTCCATTTTCAAATATAAAATATATATAATTTCAAAAAGTAGGTATTACTATTCATAACGGCTAGTTTGATTAGTTATGGTGTGTTAGAACTCGGTGTTGCGTACAACACACGCTATCACATTATTCAAAGAGAAGCGTACCGTAGAAGCTTGGGGTGTTACAGTAACTGAATTTAAAAACATCAAATAAACAAAGTGAGGTTTTAATAAGTCTTATTAGGTCATTTAATAACAATAATTGGGGAAATAGTGTGAAAAATGAAGGATTTAAGAAGGAAAAATTACTCATTCAAATGTGGATGATTTGAGAAAGCTTAAGATGTTTTTCCCAAATCGGCGATGGAAATGAGAACTATAGAGGGATACAAAATTATGGGTGTGATCATAAATCTATTGGAATTTAGTGTGAGGAGATATTACTGAAAAATTGTAAAAAAATTAATCTGTTAAATAAATTTTTTTTTTGAAACTATAAATGGGGTTATGGGCTGACCCAATTCCTTAACTAAAAACCCAACTCCACCATGATTATAGATTCTTAGAGGGTCCAGATGGATACATAGGTGTTAATAGGTTATGGGAGGCCATGTTTGAATTTAATTTGGTTAACAATGTTGAAAAATGATCGATTTAAAGGAGAATCAAAATTGGGTTTTAAATCTAGAAATGGGCACACAGTTTGGTTGAAATCAACAAAACTCAACCTGTCCTCCAAAAATGTATGGGAAACCCCCAAAACAAAGAATGAATGTAAATTAAATTAAAAATGAAATTTAATTAATTCATTTATGTTACAATAAAAAAATTAATCTTTCAATTTCAAATATAAATACGCATGTAATTTCCAAATCATATTTAAAACAAATCATGATTTATATTTTAAATTATGGAAATACATTAAAAACTGCCTTAATAAAATTTCCATAAAGAAGTTTACATAAATTCAAATGAAATGTATGAAATAGGTTAAAAATAATGTAATAAATATCCACAAAATCATGTTGGAGTAAAATCATCATTTTCTAAGAGGTATTATAGTTCTAGTTTACAGGATTCGCACACACATATATATAATGAAAATGGAAATGTTCTCACACTCCCCTTTGACCCTTGTCAAAGGGTACTGACTTACATCCTATTATTGATAAGACCATTAAAAATGTTTATGTTAGAGTTTTAGAGCATCAATACCTTGATAGTTAACTCCTATCCAGGTGTGTTTATCCCTAATAACTCACTAACTATATAATATTGTTTGTTCTCAAACAACAATAAATAATGGGTAATTTATTGAAAACCCATTTAGAAAAAAATTCAACCCATTTTTCAAATTAAATATTCTGGTGTCCATTTAAATATGAATATATTTTTTAGTCAAATCATTAATTTTTTATTTGATAAAACCCCTAGGCTGACACAAAAATAATTTAATCCATTTGTATCTAGTATAAATTTTATTTCAATTCACAAATCAATATCACAATTCACTCTCAAAATATAAAATACAAAATTTATATCCCATAATTATATTTCACAAATTTCTACAAAATCCTCAAACACACCGTAATTAAATGAAATTGTGGGGAGGGGTTCTTAATTTTAACGCCAAAATAAATAAAAATTCCAATTTAATAGAATTGGATTTATAATAAACCAATTGAAATAAATTTAATTTTAATCAAGATATATTATTTAAATCAGAGAATTTAGTGTTAAATAAATTGGAAAATCATAAATGGAATGACCTACATTGGGATGACAGGATCACAAAATCCAAATTCCTAAAAGGGAAACTCTAATGAACAATGTTGTGAATGAAATACGAGGATCAATTATATATTCACGATATGAAACAATTAGGATTATATCCTATAAAAAACGAAGATCTAACAAATCCTATCGAAGATAGAGGAGATATAATGAGACAATAAATGGTGGGGAAATATTATCAGTAAGGGATCAAATAATTAATTACACATTTTATTCACCTTGTATGGTTCTTATAGGTGATGAAAATCCTTTTGGGGGCGCTGAAGAACTTGGATTTCATATTAGGGTGGGTTCGGCCCAAATATGGAATGCGGGTGGAGAATTATTAATAAATTTTTAGAATAAAAAATCACATTAATTGTTTCCTATGTATTTCCAGATATTTATACAAACCATGCACCCTAAACATGATCCATATAATGTAGGGATTCATGGATTCTCCTTGGTGGGGGTACAATTTTTCAAACTATGCACCAAAAATTCAAACCCTCACTCTATGGGTTTTCACGATATTCACTAATAGATCCCACCATTTGGAAAAACCATGTGCCAACCATGTGTAGCCCAAAATCCACTTACAATGTTCCAAAACTCCACCAGAATCCCCCATAAATTGAACCCACCAAAATCATGATTCAAATATGGATGTATGAATAATTGATAATAGTAATAGTATAATATAATTACCCTTTTTAAGTAGATCACATCCCAACATTCTCAATTTCACTGGGTTATAATTTATTAATCCCTATAAATCATAAATTATGTCCAACAATCATTTTTGGAACATGTTCAACTGTATTTGAGTGAATCATTACATAAATTTCTTTGTTCATTATATATATGAAAAACCTTTATTCAAAGGGATGATTACCATATGTTACTAATGGAATATTACCAAAATAAAATCCATATCATGATTTGGTAAATGTTTCACATGGACTGTAAATTTTCATGGGGTATAAGATATAACCATACCATTCTACAATAAGACTTATCTGAATCTCTTTAGTAATGCATCACTATAGATTACAATCACTTCTCCGCTACTAGGTTGTGTATGAAAATGTGAACTAACTATCATTATATGTAGTTTCATGGAAAATTCCTCACAATAATATATTGAATGTTAATTTACTCAAATGATAGTTATCTTGGTGAGTTGATTCGATATCAGAGAAATACTCCCTACAAGAACTAGTAATATTCAACCAAAATATGAAAAATATGGATATTAGTAATAATTATTGATATGGTAAAGTTGTCAATAAGTATTTTCTTTGAAGTGTCTATTAACATACACTCACTTGAGATTATGACTGAATAGTGAAACTTTTTATATCAAAAATTCTCACTTGGTAAATTTTTCATGAAACATAACCTTCGTTAGGGTCTATAGCACAATCCTAAAATTATCTTCACACCCTTAAATTATCTTCGAATAAATAAGAATATAATTTGTAGATACAACCAAAAAATGATCATTTTAACCTTTAAAGACTCTATTACATAAATACATAAAGCTGGTTGGGTAATTAATAAGACTAAACACATCACTATAAATTCATTGTGTCCTTACCTGATTCCAAATGCTATCATTGGAATATCCTCCGTCTTTACCGTTAATTGATAATATCCTGAATGAATATCGATCATAGGACTGTATTGTGATTGATAATATAGATCAATAT
This sequence comes from Viscum album, assembly GCA_963277665.1. Classification (NCBI taxonomy): domain Eukaryota; kingdom Viridiplantae; phylum Streptophyta; class Magnoliopsida; order Santalales; family Viscaceae; genus Viscum; species Viscum album. The sequence goes on from OY728141.1 coordinate 1,722,519,534, forward strand.
ATTCATCAATATTAGGTAGAGAATACATGTTATTGATAGTGATCTTTTCATAATCGTGATAATCAGTAGACATTCATATTAATCCATATTTATTCATAAGAAATAGGAAAGGTGTTCCCCAATGTTATGAACCAGAGAGAATAAATACCTCATCAAGATTTTCTAGTTTTTCCCCTTTAATTATCACAACATTATAAATTATATTGTACATAGATTCATTGAAATATTTTTATCACCATGTTTGAGTTCTATTGAAAACACAATATCGTGATTCAGGGAAAATATGGGAAATTATTCTAAAAATATATCAACCAAATCCCACAACATATGCATATCTTAGATGATGAGTTTATCCCTAGCTATATAAGATAACACCAACATTGGCTTTTGAATCATGACTCATAAGATCGATGTAATTTCAATAGAAATTTCATTTTTTTATCACACATATAAGTGATCACATGATGCATGAGAATATAAAATGTAATTTTCTATCATCAACATTTAATGTGGGATTTGTGTCAATAAATTCATTACATGAAAAAAATTAAAAAAAATTCAACTAGATGGAGATTGAAATTTTTTTCTATAATCACATTCTAAAAATATTCAATTAGATATGAATCTTAAACTTGGGATGAGATCATCATAACATTAATAGTTTTTTAGTTTTTACAGTACATCTAATTTTTTAGGTGGTATTGTGATACGCTTAGAAAATAATTTAGTTATAAAGGGGTGATTATATATATAATGAAATTAGACAATAAAAATTATAGTGTTTATTGTTTTTATACCATTAACCATGTCATTATATTAGCCCTTATGATAAATAGTGATCGAATTATATTTCCCTATGTCTCTTGGATTCTATAGTTAATGATTCTGATCATTATTATTAACCTTATAATATGGTCATTAGTTACTATAGTTCAAAAAATCTATTCAAATAAAAAACTAGTGTGTGGGTGGTGAAATATTTGGAGAATTATATCCATTAACATAATTAGATAACTCATTCCAATAAAATTAGTATTTTATTGTCTAATTAAAATCCATTCCAAACATGAATCATTTATTAGTTACCTTAATGAAATGTTCCCTATGATTTCATCCACATTTTTATAATAATGGAATGCACATATTTTTCCCTATATGGGTTTTATAATTTACATTGAATTACATTTTTTCCACTCATATTAAAACCCTAATATTCATAGGTAACTACAATCTCCATGTCTACCTTGAGAGTATATTGATGAATTTCCTCATTGAAATTAAATTCAGTTATGGATAATTCTATTTAGATACAGGGTTTCATTCAACAAATTATTCAATCATATTTAAATTTAGGATGGATTTCAATACTAGGATAATACGCCTGATGTAATGAAAAGGTTCTGCATATGTACCATCAAATTCAACATAATTTTTATTTTACTAAATGAACTTTTCCATCGTTTTTGTATGAAAAATTCATGGAAATTAATTATTGAATATTTCATTTTAAATTCACCACACTGTAGATTAAATTTTATTCCAACTCTCTTGTATTATTGATAAGATTATTTCATTAATATTCCATTCCTTTCTAATGATTAGTAGCCATAATAAATTTAACATGTTCAAACAGTAGAGAATAGAAAATATCATTTCAATGGAAATGGCCCATTTCTTATCGATTATTAGATAAGTGGATGTAGTAAAATTAGTTGGACATGGCCTTGTAATTGGCTAAACCAAATGTTGTTCCTCTCTTTTATCTTTTGGAAGCTCCATGTATTTTTTTCTTGAGAATTTTTTGAGAGCATACTAATAAGATATTTCATTCAAGTTAGAATAAAATTCATTCTCTTAGGTGGAAAATAATTACATAGTCCATAAAATTCAACATTATCAATATTACTTCGGTTTCAAGCCATTTAATAATACAAAAAAATCAGTGACAAAAAATATTCATGATTTAAATCAATAAAATCATCAAAAAATAATTTTATGACATCTTAATATTGACACCATATATAAAAAACATAGGTTTAACCTTGTTCATTAATTTTAATTACCAAAACTTTTGTGTTTTATCCTATTTTGAGACTTAACCCTAGGGTTATTAATAATTATTTCTCATCCTATTTTTCAACGAAAAACTCATCATTTCTCTAATACTAAATATGCTGACCCAGAATCATATAAGTATAGAATCTTTGGAAACATAAACAATTAGTTCATAAAATATCTAAATTGGCAAAAATTTACTTATTAAAAAATATCAATATTTTTAGAACTATAACACATAATATATTAAATAATATAATATGAATATATATATAAGAAATGGGGATATATGATGCCCTATCTGTGTAAAAAGGGAGATATCAGTTATTATATTAGAATAATATGATAAAATTGGTATGATTACATGATAATAATATTTAAAAACCATACCCTAACTATCATACATCTTAATCATGAGTCATGGAATAAATTCTTGGAAGATAATAAGACATAAATCATAATAAAATCACAGAGTATGATGTTTTAGAGAATAAAGTTGTAGTAAAACATGGAATTTAGTCAGAAAAAAATAATAGAAAAAAATTTCCAGTGTAGTTAATGAATAATGATGAGGCAATGATGGTGGAAATATATCATTCTCGAACCATATTAGTAGTTAATATTAAATATTAATACAATAAAATTTGTCAAAAGTCCCAAACTGGGCTGGGTACACTCACCAATGTAGTCTTCTTTATCTCATGAGATATTAATCATTACCCAATGAAATGACGAGAGATATAGGTACCACTCACAAATTAATTAAATTAATAAATATTTGTTCTATATGATCATAAATAATTCATCATATCATAACCTCTTAAAATAAAAGTGTTTTATAAACATTTAGTTATATAATAACTAATAGGAAATGAGTGATTTTTAAATTCATCACACCTTCATTTAAAACAACCATACAAAAATATATTAAGGATGATATCATTGGATGATATTATATGGAAATCATAATAAAAAATGTAGGTTGTTGTTTTGATTAATCGAAACAAAATAAAAAATTTCTTGAGAAAAATAACCATTCACATTTGAAATGACTTATTTAAAATAAAAATATTTTGGGAAGTATATTCCTATAAAATAATCATTAGAAAATGTAATGTAAACCTAAAATTTACTCATTCATAGTGGTTGCCAATTCATTTGAAGGTTTATATGTTATAAAACATTCCTTTAATAGTTTTTTAAAAAGTCTTCAATTACCACACATGGAAAATGAAAATAAGATTATGTTCAATCCACTATTCCGAATGTAATACATTGGTTGAAATAAACTTAAAGATTAAAATCAAAATCTCAAAAACCATCATTAAAATTGTTTTTAAAATAATTTATTTCGATAAAAAATGTTTTTTGACAAAAGAGAGAAGTGATGTAAATTTTATGTAAAAAATTTTCGTCATTATCTTGTGTACATTGTGTGGGAAAAATAAAATGAAATCACGTATTTTAAATTAATAACCAGAGGAAATGAAAAATAATGAGTATATTGAGATATATTAGATAACATTCCGTCATTTTAATATTAAGGAAAAATCATCTCAATGAAATACTAGATTGTAACGTGAATATTATTACCTCTGATCTGAGATCCATTATATATTATCAATCCACTTGTATAATATATAAAGGATTATTATAATTATTATTACAAAAATTATAATATATATTTAAAATATAAAATATTCATGTATCTTTTTATAACCACTTAATTAGAAATTATTTTTTAATACAACTATTCAAGGAGATGATTTATTTGTTTTCTAGACATGTTTGGGTTTGTTAGTTGTAGTAGTTTTAATTTGATCATAGTTATATCATCTCGAGAGTGTTAATGAATGTAGTAATATAATATTTATTTATTTAATATATATATATAAATATACGTTTTCATCCATAAATTCTACTCATAGAAAAATTAGTTACATTGTTTAGGGAGATGGAAAGTTATACATACCCCTGAACAAAGATTTAATTTTTCAATGAATTGAGTGAACAAAAGGTAAATATTAATTAACCATTAAAATATAATTATAATATCATATATTTAATATGTATTAATAAAATTAAACTTCCTTACCATCCATGTAAAATATAAATGAATAATTAATCACATCACAATTTGTAGGGGGGAGTCCATAGCTACACACAAGCGATGTTATTGTTTCCCAATGGATTGAATGGTATAGATTTATACATGATATTGTCATTAAATATGTATACATGGTTAATATATACAATTTATAGTTATTGAACCCATCATAATAAACATATATAAAATATGGTGATGAAAATTGAATTAAATCGCTATATGGACACAGTTAGCCGTATATACACAATAATGATACTTTTACATTCCATTTGAGGAGAATGAAGGTGAATAAAAGTTATTTAATACTCATAAAAAATATCATTAAATTAATGATATTGAATTAATTATATTATAAGGAACATAACATATTTATATTTTTTTAAAGGAAAATTTTAATGAAAGTTATCATTTAGAGAGATTACAACTTATTTGAAAGTACATCATTACTTTGCCTTTAAAGGTATCCATGGTTGGTGTTTGGTAAATACAAGAACACATAAAACGTGTATAGAAAAGTTAATAAGAGAATATTTTAATGTTTTTATGAGTTTTAAAGCTCAACGTGGTGAAAATAAGAGAGGGAGGTTGTGCTCTTTTTAAAATTGAAGTGAGGGTCATTTTGAAAAAATTTCAAAAGATTAAATAATAAAAAATTAAAATCACAATAAAAATTTCATAAAATGGATATGAAATTTATGATATGGTGTTAAATGGTTTTAAAACCAACATCCAAAAGAATTTATATATTTATTGTGGTTAATTTTAATCCTTACCATTGTGAATAACCCTCATTTATCAATTTATAAAATTAAAAATGGAAACAAACTTTTTATAAGAATGAGTTATATTTATTACTTATAAGGTGAAAATTGGGCCAAATATTTACAAGATATGAAATTTTATACCATATAATATTAATATTTTTTATTTAATGTCTTTTTATTTTTTATAGAAATAAGTATATTTTTTATAAAATATCATTTTTGAAAGTGTTGAAACTATTAAATTAATTTTTAAATGAGGACATAATACAAAAACATATAATTCCAATATAATATTTAAATGAATTACCAGTCATAATAACCTATAAAATTTGTTTAATTAATATTAATAAAAAAAATTTATCATTTTTAATGCTTTCACAGTCATTTATTTTATTTTTCTAAAAATTTAAAAAAATATTTTGATAATATTATTTCATTTATGGTAATTATGTAATACATAAAAATTATATCTAAATTAAAATGATGAATATATTTCTATTTCGAAAAAAATTACTATTATTATTCCTTCATAACTAATTTTTTCTAACTATGAACACATAAAGGACATTTGAAACTATGAAGTTGATATTTTGTAATATTAAATGATTTAAATAATAAAAGAATAATTTTAATGGGAGAGTGTATTTTAAACTAATAAATGTAGAGAATAAGGTGATATGGAAAAATTAACTTCATCAATTACAATTTATTATGAATAATAATGGCCATATCAATTTTTTTTCTTCTAGAATAACATTATTTTACATATACTGAGGTTATAAATTTTACTACAGTAAGTATTTCTATTGACCAAATATAAAAGGAACCTATTTAAAATTTTTCTACCTCCAAATCCTAAATTTTTAATTAATTTTTTATAATTTAGTTCTAATAAATGGAATGAATTATCAATATATTATTTGGGAAAATATGAAAAAATAGAAAAAATAATAGTTATAATAATTAAAAATAATTTATCCATATCCAATGTAATGGAAAATATTTTTTGAATGTTTAAAACCAATGAAAAAATAAAAATATGTAAATTTAATTAAAAAATGCACCAATAGTTCAGAGTTTAATTTATTTAAATAAAAAAATATTTTATTCAGGAAAAATAGTTTTCAAAAATAAACAATGATTTTATTTTCAAACAATTTTATTAAATATAATTATTTCAAAACTATTGAATTAATTTCATAAATTTACATACCATATTTTATTTTTAAAATATTTATTACTATTAAAACATTTCAATTTAATTATTATTCAGTAATAGAAACACAATATTTAAATAATGATACATCGTTCATCTAAACTCACTATTATGTATAATGAAATCAATCGATGAAATAAAAATATTTAAAAACCAAAATTTCATAAATACTTCAATATGTTAATATAGGTATATAAAATTTTCAATAGCATTATTTATGATATTTATTTTCCATAAAATATGAAGTGTAGAAATTAAGGCTTAAAATATTCCTTGGTTTTGGATATTTTATAGTTTGATAATTGAATATTGTATTAAAATTCTATTGGCCAATAACAGTATATAAAATAGTAAATTAATTATATAATGTATCACACTATATGATAACCATGAAACCTTATTATTTAAAATGTATTGAGACATTGAGAGTTATTTTCCTTGGGATTTTTGAAATTTATATCTTTAATATATTCAATGAATAGGATAATATTAATATATATATATATGTGTGTGTGATAAATACAACTTGTTAAAAGGATAAAAAATTGATCTAACAATTTGGTTATAAAAAATTTGTATCATATGGCTAAATTCAACAGTTTTTCAAGGATAATCCTTGACACCTATATAGGTTGGATTTATCTAATGAGATGGGGAATGATTTATACTCAAGTATACACTTATAAATTTACCTTGTATCACTCTTCTTTCCCCATCCTTATCTCTTATAAATAAATAACTTTTCATTATGGCATATAGTATCTATCCTAGTCATTAGGAGATTATGTTAATCAATTGATTAAATTACTAGAGATGTCCCATTTATCTAATGGTTAACGATTTTTTTATCAATGTGATTAAAAATTAGGAGTTGTTCTTATCAATGTCGATTGTTGTATGGTCTTTATTATCCATTTACTTGGTTTCAATATTTAATTCCATTTTGATTGTGGAATTTATTTTTTTATTGAAATATTCTTTAATGAAATTTTTTTTTTCAATCATTTAAAACCATTATATCCCATCCCCTCTAGCATCACTCATCATCCACATTAGGTAATATACGTCACAATAACAAAACAAATTTATCCACATCTCTATAACAAAAAAAACATCATACTCATTACCATGAACTAATTTTATAATTCACATCACCATATAGAATTATATAATAATGAATATTATATGAAATAGTAAATATATATAATAGTAGCTATAATAATATTAATTTTATATGAGGATTGTACAACTATATCAACATTAACTACATAGTGGATCGACAATGAAAACAACAATTACTTTTTTATACAAGGAATATAATAAACCTTGTTTTAGAATTATTATTATTTAATAAAATATATTTCAATAAAATATCAACCATAGTGAATAACAAATTCATTCATACCCCATCAACCTAACAACAAAGAATTAATATCATATATCACATTTATCATCTCAATAACAAATAATGAAATGATATTATTTAAATCGATATATAACACATCATTCAATTATAATAATACATAATTTAATAATTCATGATTGAACATTCATCTATATAATTAAATATGTAATTAAATATATTTATATTTTCTTATCTAATTCGAGTCTATTTATTTATCATACACATGTTCTTCTGAAACAAATATATATAATCTATATAATGAAATATAATTTTTCCACTATTCATACCTTCACAAGATGAGTATAATATCCAATTAATTCAAGGATTTTAAATCACATAAATGAATTATTATCTTATTAAATTTTAATATAGAATTATTATTAGATAAATATTTGTTTTGTTTCCCCATATCATTTATCTAATAATTGTGAAATTAGTCAAACGACTTATTTATTATTCATTAAAATAAACCCATTCTAATCTCTATTTCTTTTCTTATATTCATTTTCTATCGAATTTATCCAAGAAACACCCAACATATACTTAAATAAATCATATATTATATTTATTCATCAACTATCCTTAATTCACCTAGATTAAACCCATTGAAAAATTTTTGTAAATTTTTCCAAATATCTTTAAAGGATATAAATTTTCTTAGAAAAATATATATAATGATATAAAAACATTAATATTATATTCCATAAAATATATTTTTTTAATAAATTATATACTATTTGAATATTTTACACAAACATAGAACTAGAAAATTATAAAGTTCATATGAATTGAAATTAGTAGAGTTCAAATTAACTGTCATTTAATAATCATAGTTAACTTATAATTTTAATATTTATTCACTGTATATCAAAACAAATATAATAATAAATATCATGTTCCATTTATAAAACACATATTAAATGTAATTTTCAATGATATCGAGTGTTATAGAAGTAATTATCATTAAGGTATAAGAAATTATTTGATTATTGGGGGGGGGGGTTATTAAATCCCATGACATAAATATTTTTTATAAAGTTCGATTAAATGTCAATGAGTAATATGCCACAATTGTGTATCCCATTCAAGGATTCTTTGTTATACTAAATTTTCCTATTTCAAACCATGAATTCATATCAATATAAGAATAGACCCCACATAATCATGTTTAATTATTTTTATTGTTATTCTCCAAACCATATATTACTTTTTAACATAAAAATATTACTACATTGTTTCAAAAACTATATGATTTACTATGAATCAACTCTAAAATTAGAAAAACATTAGTCATCAACCCCAATTCCAAAAAACAAAGTTATTCTACTCCATATGATGTATTAATAAATTTAAATGAAAATTATACTTATTTGTTTTATAAACTGTGACTGTTAAAACATCAATCTAATATATATCCCATAATTGAGTTCTATACAAGAAATTCCATAGTATTCAACTTTAATTAGAATAAGTAAACACAAAAATTTTCATATATGTTCACCAATAACCCATATTTTTATAAAATAAGAATAATATTCTGTTTATTCAAAAATATTGGTTTTTTATTATCTAGTTAGTTTATAAATTGTGAGATTACCTAATATTGAATCAACTATATTATCTAATTGGAACTAAATTTTTTGATATTTTGACACCATATAATTAACATAAGAAACCATTTATCAACATTTACATCTCTACTACCTTGAATTATTTTATATATAGTCCTTATACAAAGAAAATATAATGTTTTTACATAAAAATTATTCCCAAAACCCCTTAAAATACTCATGCTTTTCACCCCTAATCCAAAAACATAATAAATCATTAATGATGAGTCATATACCATTAAATGGAACATAAAAAATATAATTAGAAAGGAAATAATTATCCATTAGTTTTTATAAGGGATTTTCTATAATAAAAACAAAAAACCATCGATGATGCGTAGTTAAGTAGCCATATAATTTATCTTCATGAATGTTACCCCTACCCTGGAATGATAACTAATTTAATATCATGAACCTAAAATATTTCTTCCAAAGAAAAGATAATTAGTGGAATTTCTTGAATAAATATTTTTTATAGCTCTAGATCATCCAAATCACACTTTATAAAATATAAGTTGTCTAATTTAGTACAATATTTAGTAAATGAAGAAGAAATTGTGAACAATGTTATAGGGTAGAGATATATAAATTAGTTATATTGTTTCTATGTTATATTAAAAACATTTAATTGTCTAAAATACATAATTTTTTAATTTTATATACCTACATATCTATTGGTGTTGCAACCAATGGACCCCCAATAGAAAAAATAACCACCAAAATTGAATTCTTATATTCATTGATATTTTTATACATATTATATCTAACATATATGTGAGCTATATATTATAATACATATCATTGAAATATTTTTCACAGTCTCAAATATCATACTCAACCATATGAAATATATTTCAATAATTGTATCAAAACATAGGAAATTCAATGAGGTATCAATTAAAATTCATCAAATGATTTCATGTATGTGATTATTGGATAACTATATTAATAATAAAATATGACCACGGATATGTAATTTCAATATCCTTAGATTCAAAGATCCAAATTATTTGTATAAAACTAAATCTATACATTTCTATATTTAATGTAAATTAATGTGACCCAATTTAAATAGTTTGAATCAAAGAACATAAATATTAATTATTTTCTCACTTACATGACTAAGGTCCTTTTATGTTTATAGTTTTATATAATTAAGAAAAAACATATATACCAACATTGATTCTTGAAAAACATATTCCTAAAAACCTAAATAATCATTCAATAAATTCTTAACATAAAAAACCATTATAAGAATAATATATTTAGAACCTTTCTTCACAACATCAATAGGGAGTGATAAAATTCATAGTAATGGTAAAAAAATTTACAATGGAATATAAACATTGAAAAAAAATGATGATTATGTCATGGGGACATAATCAAAGTTCATGAGAATAAAACAAGATAATTCATACCTACAAAACCCTAGATTATTAATCATATGGAGTAGAATAAATCATTAAATAATTCATGAGTCATAATAATGAATAATAATTAACCATGGTATGTCAATCATGATCCATAGTAACATTAAATACACACATAATGTATATATAAGACATTTTAATATCATGGAACAATATCTTCATTGAAACATATACAATAACCATTATATATTGGATAACTATTCCTTGTTAATAACCATATTCTCTAAGTAGTAAACTATTAATCGATGAACATTGTCATCTCTTAGGAGCTAATTATATTTTTCAAATATTTCATATTTATTATATGAATTAGACAGATATTTGTCTCTCAATCATCGTTGTGAGCTATAATGATCATACATGACACATTAAAATGTATAATAACAACAAAATTATCACAATATTAGATATAATTTATTTTTCAAAAATAAATATCCCTTTTTCTTTCATAGTTTGACTTTCCTATAGAACAGAAAATTGTCCCATAAAAATATTTGTGAAAATATATTAATTAATTTGAATAATGAATAAGGATAGTTTCAATAAAATATATCCCTGGTGGATCATATATAACAAGAAGGGTTTTAATTAGAGATTATAAATCAAATAAAAATAATATTAAATAATTGTATTTAAAATAATGTCGTATTAATATAGAATAAATCTCTTTAAAGATAAATGAAAACAAAATCCTTAAATACAAATTTCATTAAAGAATAAGAATATCCCAATGAATTGAAATTGAGTTAAAAATCCCCTTACCACTTTGATATGATCAAGTAAAATATCCTTATATGAAATAATTAGATTTTTAAATTACAAAACCTTGATGTATGAAATATAAATCTTATAGAGAGAAAAATTGGGTTGTATATAATCCATTTAAAATAAATTTGGTTCATATTAAAATAAGTTTCAATTACCGGATTCTGAAAGGATATACCTTATCTAAATTATTGAAATTTTAGGTATGTCTTTTAAATATTATATAATAAACCAATATAATATATTAAAATTTTCAGTAACATTTTCATCATTTTATACAAGATTAATAATCCATTTGTTTCATTTTTTTTAAATGAATAAAATTAATTACTAAAAAAGGTAATTCCATGTTTTTTTTAGTATGATCAGTTTATAACGTGTAAAATTACTTTAGATTATTGACGATGTTTAAATATACCATGTTTTTTCAGAAAAAATATATTACTTCATTATATATGAATATTCAATAAATTTCACAAATACACACACTTAGGTTGTAATTGATTAATGTATGTGGAGACTACACACAAAGTCCTCTTATTTCATGAGTGATCTTTAAAGTATGGCATAAATATAATCCTATTTAGCACACATTAATAAATACCATACATAAACCATCCATCATAAATAAAGAAAGGAATCATAAGAATGAGTGATCACAAATGCTTATTAAGGGTAAACATTGAATATATCAATCAATGAAAATGTGAATGAATAAGATAAAAATAATGGTATGATATTACAAAAAATATCTTAGAAATTTATTATATGATATATCATTCATTGTATTCATGATCCTATGTAAAAAACATTTCATTTTAAAAATAATTATCCATCATATTGAGAAATTATCATCAATCAATATTGAAACATTATTTAAAGTAATGTATCTGTGGAACTATCATAAGAATAGAATCAAATTCATATTTCAATTTTTACTAATGATATCATCAAATAAAAATGTATTAGGAGCCATAACATGTTTCCTAGAGGGGATTAAGAACACCAAAAAACATCTCATAGAGGGTAAAGAACATAAACTTGTTTCCCATAATTATATCTTGTGATAAAAAAATTAACCATTGAAATAAAGGGAGGTAGAGTCCACACCATTAACAGAATAAAAATAAGAAATATTTGTGCCATAAGATTATAAAACATTCACCATATCATATCCCATAAAAATAAAAGGGTTTCCTAACCATTTCATTATATCATAAATAATATATGGTTAATTAGTCTCACAATCATTTCATTAATTCATCATACCATAACCTATGAAATAAGACTGAGTTTCATAAAAATATTGTCATCATAATCCTAAAAAAACTAATTAAAGGATATGTATTATAAAATTTCATAATATAAATAGTAAATAATATGTAACATTAAATGATTCCATCTTAGATGGACTTTTGTTAAAGGTATCTTGGAACTTTTTATGTGGAAAATATCCCTATAACATTTAAAAATAAATTTTAAATAAGAAATTAAAAAAAATTAATTTAAAAATAATTTTCATTGAAAAGAAATTAAAACATAAAATGTAATATTTGAAATACTTAGTGCTTAGTATGGCATACAATTCCATTCATTCTGTGCATGATATAATAATGATTTATTTCGTATTATTGTAAAAATAAAGAACAAATTGTCTGGAAAATTTCATGAATATTTCTTAAAAAACTTTTTTGTAAAAAAATATATCATTGGTCAAAATGAATTTAAGACATTATATTGTAATCCTATAAACATTTCTGAAAGCATTGTTAGAAAACAAAGATATATGAAAAAGGGTCTTCGATCGGAGAGTAAAATAATGATATATTTTAATAAAATATATTTTTGTTAATATTAAGTACATAAAGAGAATAAACATAATGTAAAATATAAAAATTCAATATATAAATAGAGGATAATAAAACTTATAATTTTATTAAAATTTAGATCATATGTTTTCACCACTGAAAGCATATCATAATAAATCTCAATACACAATGAGATTGTATCATTAATCATTTAATGATTTGGTGTCATTTGAATTGTAGGTACCATGAAATAATGAACATTAGATGGATATTCATACCCAATAATTATCATGATAAGGATTTTAAAACATTTTCATGGGGTGTACATACACCACAAAAAATAAACAAGTGGTGTATAGAGCATGTGATCCTATGAAATAAATGTGAGCAAGAAATAAATTATTATATGTTATGTCTCCCATCATACAAATTTAGAAATCCAAAAATAAAAACATAAGTATATTGTAAATATATAAATGAAAAATAGCCATATTTTCCATACAATGTATTATTTAATTTTGAATTTTTAATACTCTTTTATTTATATTTCATTGTTTACATTACTTTTTATGTAATAATTGACTCGTTTTCCAAGTATATTATTATTTTTTATCTTAAATCATTATATTTTGATCATGGTTACATATTTTTTACAATTTAGAACATGAAATAAATATAAAAAAAATTCAATATATATTTATTTAGAGTTATCCATTAATTATATATATAGAAAATAATATATATCGTTCATAGAGATGGTTGGTCTTATGTACAAGTGATTGTTGTATCCATTTTCTCAATGGATGAAACAGAAAGTTAAATAAAATATTTCCATTGAATAATATTTTTTATGTAATATATATCACATATTTTCTTTTACAATATCCTTATATATGTCCATTTAATGATTATTTTAAGGATGAATTTCATCGCTTCACAAGAAGGCAGTCTGCCATACAAAAGAGTGACATTATTATATATTGATGAAATAGAATGAGAGATGATATATATAAAATTATTATTAAAAAGTCTAAATATTTAAAAAATATAATATATATATATATATATATATATATTATACGCCTCATTAATTCAATTTTTTAGAGGTAGTGATGGAAAACTAACTACACTGGTGTCCGAGGCGGTAGTCTGCTGTACACATGAACGAAGGTTTCATTTCCCACCTAGTGGAAGAAGATATAGAACTATGTCTTTAAATTAAAATATTAATATATATGTATAGGGAAGTTAATTATGTAATATTATAATAATGGATGAAGATGATTTTATGATTTTATATGAAGAATTAATATGATAATTCTTGGTAAAGAACTATACCACTTAATCGGAGAAATCATATAGGTTTAATCATAATACGTTTGTTGGATCATTTTTTTAAAAAAAATTGAATATATGATGTTACTTGGAAGGTATGAAATGTATTTGGTCTGAAATATTTTGAATGAAATGGTGTTGAAAGTGTGAATCAGAAAAAAATAGTTGTGTCCTTTTATATGTGTGGGAGCTGACACACATGGAATTTTTGAAAAGGAAAAGGTTTACCCTAGATTAATTAATGAATAATTCCATAAAATTGAGCATTATAAAATGTTATGTTATATAAGGTCACAATATGTCCAAAAAATGGTTTTGGATTGGTTTGATGATTAATTTACCCCCTATATTTTACGTTTTACCCCATAGTAAACTCTTCTTATCCTTAACCCTAATAATTAATTCACACTATTTGAATATTAATATACAAAAAATATTATGTTGAAAATTTTATGTAATATTTTTTATTAATCTTTTAAATATTTAATCCATTTTTATAAATTCCCTTCAATTAAGTGGGAAAATTTATTTTTAAATGAATCCCACCTACACGACAAAAAAGTGTCCTCCAAAGGCAAAAATTTCATATATAATTAATTTTTTAATATAAAACTTCCATATTAAATTAATTCCCATTCCGTAAATTGAATTAATAATTATATAATTAAACTAATGTTACCTTTTTATTAAATATTAATATACAATGGAGAATATGAATAATTTAAATTAAAAGGGAGTATTTTATTGAAATCATTATTTTTTGAATCCATTTAAACATTATTCATCTCATAAAATTCAAAAAAAATCAATAAAATTTAATGTAACACCAAATTTTTTTGAAACTATGTCATTATATTATATAGTTTATATGACACACAACATTGAGTACAAAAATCTATAAAATATATTTCTTTAAATTTAAAATCATTGATAGCTTGCTGAACACCCAACCCCAAGTCTAAAATATCTATAATATAATAAGATATTATATACTAACTAATAAATTGATAGTTTTGAATATTATTATCTAAATTATAAAATTATTGATATAAATTGATTATAAATAATATAATAATAATTAAGATGAAAACAAATATTTTTTTTAAAAATGGTATTTTTTAAAATACGTGTAAATAATAGTTTTCATGAAGAATTGAAAAATATTTTTTACAAAATTTATTATTATTTTTTATAAAATGATATAAATTTTTTAATTCATATCAGAAAAATTATCATCTGGTGAATTTTTGGGGTTTTTTGAAATGGTACATTTTTTCATGATTAGTGAAAAATACGGATTATCAATTGAACAGTCCATTTTCATTTGAATTACTTATAAAGAAAACTTCTATTATATATATTTTTTCAACGTATCATTCGATGAATTATATATATATATATTTATTAAACAAATTTATGTGGTTAACGTAATGTTAGGATTACCAATAGGGTTAAAATAAAAATAAAAAGGTTACAAATGACCGAAAATTTGTTATAATGTTATATTCAGGAAATATTTTCAACTTATCCTCCCAAATTTTAAATATATGTTCATTTGGAATATTTTATCATGTGTATAACGATATCATCTTTGATTCAATATGAAATTTCCATGTAATTTCCAAGGAGGTCCCCTTCGACGCTTATAAAAGGGAACTCTAGCCCCTCACTTATTTATAACTCCCAAAACCATTGGATTGATCGAAACATGAAATATTATCTCCCCAACATTATTAGTCACATTTTATGTTTATTTTACTCCCAAAATACCATCCCTATGGTCCATAAGTAGAGATCTAATGGAAGTTTCTCTTAGGGATGGTAGCTATCTGAACATAGCTCTTTAATTTTCATTCATATTATTCCACATTTAGATTTGTATCAAAAAATATATTATAATAAAAATATATATATCACATAATGAGATGTTTTTATGTTTATGGATTAGTTATTTTCCATCACCACCTGCATCAAATGTGACAAGAAATCATGGATCCTGTGTTTGGTAGAATACCCTATCGCAAACCGATTAAATTCGTTTTCTATCACCAATTATTAAGGACAACGATACTAATGGATTGAACACATGTATAAAATATTAATGATATTATTAATCTTTTTTAATTTTAATATCACCTATATGTATAAATTTCCTTCTGCTACATATCTGATAACAACGCTCATGTGTGTGGATGGAAACCACATCACGAAGTGTTGTGATTCGTTTTTAACTTATTTTTTATATAGAATGTAATATGGATAAAATTAATTAATATATGTGATATATATGGGATGGTATTGAATCTAGAAAATTCATATATCACCCATTTACATACCCTTTAAACTAATATTGTAATAATATCTACTCTTTATCATACGGGCGACCTACCATCTTAACGAAGAGATGTGGTTTGTCTTCCATTCCCAAATTTTAAAAGTGATTATAATAATTTTTATTCTGAGTAAAAAATATATAAAATTATTATCATTAATGATATGTTTCAACTATATCCTTTGTATAAGAACAATCTCTTTCCTCACAAAACACACATTTGATAACATAGAAGTTATAACACAAAATAATGAAAATATTGGAATATTATTAATAAACATGTTGTAAAATGATATTAGATTAAAATATATAATATTATAAATATTAATATGGTTCCAGAATAAATTTATATAATTCTTAAAACCATTATACATGTGGTTATGTGACATTTAACTAAAGTAAAAAAAGCATGTTAAGGGATTAATTAACTTAGTTTCCATTATTTGGATTAAACATCATCTTCATTGATTATGTGAAGATCAGATTATGTGTGTAATTACCATTGATAATTTTTTGTTATATTCCCACTTTTTATGTGTATTTACATTATATTGATACAAAAAATCATTTATCAATCCCTACTTCAATGATATGATCTTTGTAAGGGGATTTGTCTTAATTTCCCTTCATTGTAGTATATTATAATGTTATACTCCTAATATTTTATATATAGTGTATATAATTACCCATTGAGATGTATTATTATGAATAAATAATAATCCACGGTATTATATGTTTAAATTTAAAATATTCCATCCAAGGGAATTTAAATCAAATATCAATGTTTAAATGCATTTTATAACACAATTTACTTTCATTGTGTTATATTACTTATTTGATATATTTGATATTATTTTGATTATACATGAATTTAATTTTGAATATATTATGTTTTATATCAACTTATTTTATGATCATTTAATTATGAGATACATAATATATTCATTGTTTAATTATGACTTCAAATTTAGGATAATTATCACGGTTTATTCTTCAATTTCAAGAAAATGGAGTTTGTATATTATTAAAATGCCATTGAGGTTAACTATTTATCATTTTATTAAAAACACATTCCAATTTTTTCTCCTATACATATTAATGATATTATAATTTAATAATACATTTTTAACAATTTATTACTTAAAATGATTGAGAAACATTTTTACTGAAAATCTAAATCAACTACTCTCTTCGTTCAAAAATTTGTTGTCATCCAAAACCTTATTTACAAAATAAATTTAAAAAATATATTAACACTTTTAAAAATGATTTATTAAATACCTTAATACCCAATTTTACATTATACAAAATGTTGTGAATATAATAAAAAAATCATTTTCAAATAAGGCCCATTTTTTATTTAAAAAATGTTCATGTAATATTTATTTTAACGTACATAGAGTCTATGAAATTTATCATCATCATGACCACTCACTAAGGGAAAAAGATTTTTATTTTTGATGATATGTTTATGGTGGTCCCATTAGTCATCTCAAATACTTCCTACTGTGGCACTATTTTCTATAGTATTCAATTCTCATCACAAATAATCCTAAATAAAAACTTTTTTTGAAAGGAGAAACCATTTCCATCATAAACATCATTGGCAAACAATTACATAAAACCATGAAAAAGATATTTCCAATCAGTATTTACTACCATCTCTAATAAATTTATTTATTACAGTTTTCTATTGAAATTTATAACCCATTAGAAATAATGTGTTAGAATAAAATTATTTTTGACCAGACCCATAAAAAATAACCTTATTGTGACTGAAATACTTATTTAAGGAGTGTACAATTAATGATGGGAATTTTCAAAAATAAATCTATCTGTGAAAACATTCACATTGTAAATTGTCTATTCACTACTAATACAACCTATATATATTCAATCCCTTCCCGATTTTTTTACTATTCATTCCTCATTTTAGCATTTCCCTAATCCTCTCATCTCCTATCATCGCCTTAAGTTATTATTTAATATGCTTAAAATTCTAAATATGTATCTACCTTTCATATTTTCATATCATAAAAGATTCTATTTTGATGTATTTATTAAAATATTCTAATTTTTAAACCATTTCTATTATTTTATATTATATATTAGTATTATTAATTAATATAATGTTGTTTTATTTGATGTGAATATTTATAATTATCCTTAATTAGTTTTAAATACAAATAATTATTTATAATTAGAAATATTTAGTCTAATAAACATTAATTATTTTTTATTATAAGTAATTAGATGTAATTCTCTATAATTATATTTAATTATTTATAAGTAGTTTTCATTATTAATAATTACATAAAATTGACAAATAAATAGTATTATTTAATTGAACACAGTAATAACCTATATATATTATTAGTAAGTAAAAATAATTTATTGGAATTTCTAATAATTAACATTATCTAGTAATTATTACGAATTAACATTAATTTTTATTTATTTAAATTAAATATAAAATATTTTAAAAATAATTAGTAAAAATAAGTAGAAATGAGTACATATTTGTGTAATCAGTTAAATTTTTGGAAATTTATAGAAATTAGTTGTAGTTATTATTAATTACTTGTAATAAGTAGAAAATATCAGTAATTAGTAAAAATTAGCAGAAATGGAAAGTAGTTCTATAAAATTAGACGAAATGAGCGTGAAATATAGAAAATAGTAAAAATAAGATGTAATTATTAAAAATTAGCGGAAATGAGTTTCAATTATAATTGGTTTAGAAAATAAGTATTAATTTGTTAAAATATTGGAAATGAGTGTTAATGAGTAAAAAATACATTTACTAAGTGAAAATTTGTAAAACAATCAAGGCAATGAGTTGAAATATGTTAAAATTACATATATATAATAATAATTTAAATAATTTACTGGAAATGAGCATGAATTATTAAAAATCAGCAGTAATGATTGGTGTTTATTGAAAATTAATGAAAAGGAGCACTAATTAGATAAAATTATCCAAAATGAGTGTTAGTTAGTAAGAATTATCGGAAATGGGGGGAAATTACTAGAAATTAGTTGTAATTAGAATATATTATTAAAAATGGGATATTATACAAAGTTAGTTGAAATTAGCCGAAATGATTCTTAATTAATAATAAAATATCTGAAATGATCAGTAATGAGTAAAAAATACCTATAATGAGTGGTAATTATTAATAATTATTGGTGAAAAGTAGGTATTGTTAAAAATAACTATAAATGAGGGTTCATTACTTTAAAATTGTCAATATGGGTGTTAATTAAATTAAATTAGAGGAAATGGGCAATAATTAGTAAACATCTATTTTAATGAGTGGTAATTAATAAAAAATAATGGTAATGTGATAGAATTATTTAAAATTAACATAAATTAATATTAGTTATTTTAAATTAGTGAAAATGATCAATAATTTGTTAAAATTACCAGAAATGAGCATTAATTAAGTAAAAAAATGGAAATGAATGGTAACTAGAAAAAATAAAGTCAATGAGAACTAATGAGTAGAAAATACAAATAATTCGTGGTAATTATTAAAAATTATAATTAATGATGGGGAACTACAAACAATTATAGTAAATGAGCATTAATTAGTTAAAATTAGTGAATGTGAGCATTAATTATTTAAAATTTGATAAAATGAGTGTTAATTAGTAAAAATTAGCCGAAATGAGAAGTAATTAGTAAGAAATACTAGTCCTGAGTTGTAATTAGAAAAAATACTTTTAAGGAGTGGTATTTAGTAAAACAATATAGGCAGTGGGCCATATATAACAAACAATACCTACAATGATCAGTATTTAGTATCAAATACAATTAATGACTTGTAACTTGTAAAAAATACCACCAATGAGGGGTAATTAATAAAAAAAATAATAGTAATGAGTGGTAATTAGTAAATAATACATTCTATGGGAAGTAATTAGTAAACAAATACCATTAATGAGTGGTAGTTCTTTAAAAATACAGTTAGTGAGCAGTAATTATTAAAAAAAGACTGGTAATTAGTAGTGTTTAGTATAAATATTAGAAATGTATTATAATTAATATAAAATACAAATAATGAACGGTATCTAGATAAAAATACATACAATGAGAAGTATGATGTTTAAAATACCAATGATGGGAAGTATTTAGTAAAACATACTAGTAATGAGTGGTATTTAGTAAAAAATATTGGTCTTGATCAATAATTTGTAAAAAATACCAATAATGAGTGGTTATTGTGAAAAATAAAACTAATGGGAAATACTTAGTAGCATATATGAATAATGAGTGGTATTTAGTAAAAATACTAGTAATGAATGATATTTAATAAAAAATACTAGTTATGTTCATTTTTTATAAAAAACATTGTACTTGATACCTATTTAGTAAACAATACCAATAATAAGAAGTACTATTTATAAAATACGAGATATGAGTAGTTGTTAGTATAAATCTAGCATTAATGAGATATATTTAGTAAAAAAATGGTAATGATTTATATTTAGTATGGAACAATGATAATGAGTGGTAATTAGTAAAAAAATACCATAATTAACCATAATTTTCCCTGACTTGCAAAAATTAGTAATATAGTTGTCATCACATGTTGGATGTCATATATATTGAGAAGAAATATTTTGATAGTATACAATAAATTTTTTTGGACACACCATGTATGGAAAATGATAGTTTTTGTTAAAATAGTGTCTTTCTATATTCAGTGAAGATTCTAGGGTGTTCATTGGGTTCGGGACATGAAAGAGGAAGAAAAAGGGTGTTTCTAGGTATGTTTCATGGTTTGTACATGGTTAGCGCAAACTGTGTGGAAATCCTATGTAACTATGTGAGGGGGATTTTTTGGAGGGTAGTTTCCACATAGTTTTTTCATGGTAAGGGAAATCATGATTTCTAGTAACTTTGAGAAATTTACAAAAATTACTCTATGGGATTTCTAATACAAACCCATGATTTCAACTCCTTCATCCTCCTTTATCACTAGGAATGAACTAAATCTCCCTAGATCTCCCAAGGGTGATTCTCCCTCAACTCTTGGCATTTGGAGTGCCATCAGTTTTGAAGCAATGATCCAGGTATGGTTAATGCCACTATTGCTTCTCTTTCTTGGTTTATGATTTTCGTCTCAACCGTCTCTCCATAAAAAACTCTAAAACACTTCTTCTTCGATGAGATTTAGATTTAGGCATCGAAAGGTGGTTGAATTGGGATCTAAGACCTTGATTAAGTGTGTGTTCATTAAATGATTCATGGTGGGTAGTACAAATGTGATATCCTATAGTTTATACTTGGATTTTTGCATTTAGGGTTATTTTCATGATTTTCCCTTATGGTGTTCTGGGTTTCCCATGAATGGTTTAACATAGTGGGTGTCAAATCCACCAAATGTACCCCTCATGATCCCCACAGAAAGCATGCATGATGACTTGACTAAATTAGTTCCACCCATGGGGTGTGCCGACCCTCTTGATTTGAATAACGGAAATATGATCTTTAAAATTGACTCATAATGATGTAGAGAAATATAGAGTTGGTTAATTGGTTTAGGTAATGAGTTATAATGGATGGTGGATAGTTGTGTCTAATGTGGTTAAAGGCTAAGGGGTTGATTATTATATATTTAAATATAATAAATCAGATTAATGGGAATATGATAAGGAATTTTGATTACAATATAATATTCTTAGATAGATAGGGATGGGAATTTGGGGAAATGTGGAAAAATGGGTGAAGTGATATAAATGATGAATGTGTTAATGGATTGGGGCATAATGTTAACTTCCCATTTATTTATATTGTTATTATGTTGCAATGGATATTTTTTATGCTTTGTTGTGAAGTGTTTAATTATGTTGAATGATAAATAATCATGTGCACATGGCGTGGTAGAGTGGGGTATAGACGTGAGGTTATACACCCATGGATGTAGTTGGACCGAGGTTCTAGATCCACCCCTAAATGCACGTTTTCTTGAAATAGAACATGTTATATTCCCAATGAGTTTCATTCTACCCAAACTATGATTTGAGGTGAGGATACTGAGGTTATTATAATGTTATAACTAGTAAGATATGACTCAACTTTAATTCCTATATACTTGAGAATATTTAATGTGACCAATACATTGAACATGTGAAAGAGGTAGATTAAACTATGGGATTCCTAAGTAGTGAACTTGGATTTAATGGTAGTATAATTTAAAGGAGCATAGTCTATAATGTCATATTAAACTATTTTACTTTACATTCCTTTATTTATCACTTTCATGAACTATCTACTTTTACTTGTTTTTTTAGACACCATTGGCGGTGTCCAATTGAGTAATACTCAAACCGTGTTTGGGTCTCCATTGGGCACTGGAGTAGATAACATGCTTGTGGGTTAGGGCAAGGGATTGGGTCCTATGTTAGGGAGTTGAGTTGGAAATGGTATATGTATGGGTGGGGATCCAAACATCGATTCTGGACCAATTTTGGGGTTCTTTTTTTGATCTATTGGTGTTATGGTCACATGGAACTATATAATGGAATGATATATTTACTATTTTATATGTTTGTACCTAGTATTTGAGTTTGTTATTAATGCCTGTTATTAATTGTTTTTTATTTTTTTTTTCAATTAAATTGTGTTCTGCAATGGAAAACTCGAGTAAATTGGGAATTGTCTCCCCACATGACCTATAGGACCCTTTCATCTAGTCGGCAACCTCTGGCATATTGGGAGGTGAGATTGATATCATGTTTTCTCCTGACTCATGGATCAATTTAGCAGCTTCGAGGTCAGGGACGTTAATAAGTGGTATCAAAGGAGTTCTTTTCCCTTTCTTAATATTTGGGGGACGGAACACATGTGGTTATTATTGTGTTGGGACTTAGTAATGAGTACATTTTTGGGTGTTTTTAACCCGTATTTGAGGGAAAACCCAAGTCACCCTAAGAAGGGATTGTTGTTCTTATTGTGTGTTGTAACATTTGATGGTATTTCACCATTGAGTGATGCACTTGTTGCATGATTTAATGGTTTGGTGATATTTACATCATGGCCAGAAAGGTATGAGGTTGTGCATTCATGCATAATTCTAGGAACCTATATAGATAAGTGACATGCATCATGGTAGTCACACATAGAGGATGGGTGTGTGGGATATAAAGGTTGTGATGAAAATGATTTTTATCATAAATGTAATGAAATTGTGTCTAATGTGATGACATGAATGGGTAAATGGGATGTGAAAAGTGTAATTAGTAATTTTAAAATTGGTCTCAATAATGAAGTAAAACTGTATTATCATTCACTAAGAGTAAATTGGGATGAAGAAATTGTATTGAGTTGGGTAAAAGATAAGGCTTAAAACCATGTTAATTAGATACACATGTTTTCCTTTACCTTAAGAGATAGAGAAAAGGGATATGATTCGGTTGTGAGTGTGCACGTTTGGGTAGTGTTTTCTAAGTGGTTTTGTTATGGAATGTGATAAGTATACCATTATTTTTTTCTTTTCATAAAAGTTTTATGGTTGCATTCTAAAGATAATGATTGACATTATAGTAAAATGCCAACTCAAAGATGTGTGTCGTTTGGGTGATAGCAGGATGTTTCATATAATGCAACCCCAGTATTGGAGAAAGAGAACATGGATACCTTAGAGGATATAAAAGATATGTTCCTTGATAAAATTCCTCATTTTATGTAGATGATGGAAAGGGACCCAGACCACGCTTCATTGAGCATGTTTGAGTTGACTAGGGAGTTTCAGCTATAGCACCCTTTGACCTTTACAAGAGAGGGATAAATAGAGGTAGTAGTGTTCTGGATAGAGTCCATCCATACCATTCTTAAAGATCTAGTGACTCCTCTCGAGATGAAAGTCAAGTTTGTGGCCTATATGCTAAGAGGTCAAGCATGGCGTTGGTGGAACATCATGGTTCAAATGGTCCAGGATGATGGAATGATGTGTAAATATTTTCATTATAGGTTTATTGAATACATTTACCCAAAAACTATGAGGTAATAGAAGGATTTAGATTTTATGAGGTTGACCAAGAGTAAAATGTCAATAATGGACAATGCTAGTAGTTTTACTGATTTGAAATACGTTATTCCGATGTTGAAATTAGATGAGGTGGAAATGGAAAATTGTTTCCCGGAAAAATGAGACCTAGGATCGTGTCTCAAGTGAATATCCTCCATCTATTTTTTTCCTAAATTCGGTGACCAAGACCTTATCTATAAGGTGGAATTGTAGGGAGATTCGGCTAGTGAACATGTGGTTGTAGTTAGTTAGGAAAATGGTGCATATTCCTAGAGTAGGAAGAGCTTCTTTAGAATATTTCTGCAAGGTGGAAGCGCACATAGTAGTCACAAGAGGGGGTCAGCTTCACAGGGTGGTGACCAGGTCTTACATTATTAGTGTGGTAGCCTAGTGCACAAGAGTGACTTGTTTCCCCACCCACCAGCCAAGCACCGATCTTTCGGTAGGCTAGTCCATAATAAAAGGTTATGTAGTAACCCACAAAAGGTAGGGAAGGATGTAGATCCAAGGGAGATGTCAAGTGTATGTAGGGGGCCAGTTACCCCATATCATGTAGGGAATTAGAGCTCGACAAGTCGTACTGGTACAACCAGTGGATGTGGAACTCTATGGTGAGATCAACACCATCAACATGGTAGTGGAGGATAGAATTCTTAGGCCAAAGACTAGGGTAAAAGGGTAGGTCATCCCAATTTAGTTCAACCTACTCCTAATGTTGGTGAGGTAGGACCATATATTGTTTGAAGTACGATACTAGTATCTTCCATGCTCTCTTGTGCCTTATTTGATACAGATGCTACACATTCTTTAATTTTATCTCAGTTCTTAGTTGTTTTAGGATTATTTTTGCATAGATCTTATGGAGTAATGTATGTTTATACTGCATTAGGGATATGAGTTGAGGACATGATATATTTTATGGTTTATTCTTTGGAGGTTTTCAGATATCATTTTCTATGGGATCTTTTTTCCCTAGAGATTTTCAGTTTTTACCTAATATTGGTGATGGATTAGATGGTGTAATATTAATCCTATATCGACTATAACAGATGTGAAGTAATGTTTGAATCTCTTGATGTAATCACTTATGTATTTATTGGTTAGTGGGATATCGAGCGGTCCATGTAGGGCCGCTTTTCGAGATGATGGGAAACTCAGAGACCAAGTAGCATGCCTTATGTTGGATGATGTGGAGAAAGCGCAGCCATCCCTCCTTCTTATTGTGGACAAGTGTTAGGATGTGTTTTTTAAGGATCTCTCAGGGTTACCAACCGAGAGATATTTTTAGTTCACAATTTAATTGATCATAAGTGTGTGTCTATTTTCCATTTTACTATATCGAATGGTGCCAGTAGACCTCAATGAACATAAGGTCAAGATAAAGGAGTATTGGAGTAAGGGGTTTATTAATCCATTTACATTACCCTAGTAACGTTCTGTGTTGTTTTCTATGAAGGCTAATGGATCACTGTGGCTCTGTGTTGATTATAGAAAGCCAAACCAGATGAAGGTTAAGAACCAATATCCTCTTCAATGAATCAACGACCAGTTTTACCAGCTCAAAGGTCCTCCAATGTTATCTTCGATCAATTTGATATCGAGATACTATTAGTTTTGGGTAAGACCTTCGGACACACCATTAATATCCTTCTGAAGTAGGTATTGGTTGTACGATTTTGTGGTGATGTTTTTTATATTGACCAATGCACCATATTTTTTCATGGCTTTGACGAACCATATATTCCACCCAGACCTAGATCGGTTCGTAGTTGTAATTGTTAATAAAATCTTGTTGCACTAAAGAACCCATGATGATCATTCCAAGCATTTTAACATCATCTTGGGTAAAATAAGAGTGAATATAATTTACGTGATGCTATCAAAATTTCAATTTTGGATTGGCGAGGTTCACTTTCTGGGACACATCCATTCCAAATCAGGTGTGTTAGTGGATCTAGATAAGGTGTTGGTTGTTGTGTCTTGGGATCATGCTATAATTTTTTTTGTTCGATGATTTTTGGGTTTGTCCGGTAATTATTTGATGTTCATTAGGGATTTATCTCATTTGGAAGCACCACTCAATTGACTAACTAAGAAGGGGGTTAATTTTGAATGGTCAGAAAATTTTGAGAATTCTTTTCTGGAGATGATGAAGCAGATGACCACTGTACTAAGTTTCATCTTACCTAAGCTAGGTAAAAAGTGCACCTTGTTCTAGGATTCACACAGCATTGGACTTGGGGAAATGTTGATGTCCGATGACCGGGTTATAGCTTATGGGTTGAGGTAGATGAGCCCTTAGGAAATGAATTCTGCTACTCATTATCTTGAGCTATTTTTATGGTTCATGCCTTTATGTGTTGTAGGTATTACTAGTTTAGAGAAACCTTTATGGTGTATACCGACCATCAATGTCTCAAGTAGATATTCTCATTGTGTGATTTGAATCTTCGACATCGATGGTGGGTCGGGTGCCAACAATCCATCAATTTTTTATGGACTATACTCCATGGAAGTGGAATAATGTGATTGATTCTACGAGTTAGAAGATTATGAAATAGATGGTTCAGGATTCCAGGTTAGAGTAGAAGATGATGGAAATGTTTTTAGAGATGATGTTAAGGGTATAAGATAGTCAAAAATATATTACCATTGAATCTATAATAGTTGAATCCACACTTTTGAGCTTATTCAACACGATTCAACAAGTGCATCAGGAGTGTTTGGATTCAAATGAAATCCATAAGTTGGGGAGTCAACAACTTGTTGGGATTTCGGTTTAGATGGATTTTCATATGATCATAGCCATGTTGTGGTGTCAATAGGTGTATGGTGGGAGTTGATGTGCAAGTTTCACATTTCAAAGTGGTAAGTGCATCCTGGTAGGACTATGATATATCATGGTCTTTATAAGAAGTTTTGGTGGCCAGGAATGAAGAAATAAGTTGTGAGTTTTGTGGCACGATACCTTATTTGTCAACAGGTAAATGATTAACATCATCACCCATGTGGGTTTTTGCAGTCATTTCATATTCCGAAAAGGAGGTGGAATAACGTAAGAATGTATTTCCTACTGGGTCTTCCAATGATTCCAAAAAATAATGGGGAAATTCAGTTGGGGGTAGATTGGATGAACAAAGTGACTCATTTCATGCCAATCTAGGAGACATATAGAGTGGAAAAGATGGGATAATTATATGATTGGGAAATATTACAGTTTCATGGTGTTCCGAGAACCATTGTTTCATATCACGATTCAAATTTCACCTCACACTTCTAAAAGAGACTATATAATGCTCATAGTGCCTAGGTGTTTTTAAGTATGTCTTACCACCCATAGACTAAAGGGTAGTTATAGTGTCTAACTACAGTATTCGAAGACATGATGAGAACATGAGTTTTGGACATTAGTTTTTTCTAGGAAAGGAACATGTCACTTATGGTGATTTCCTTCACCAGTAGTTTTCAGCATACAAATCTTATGGCTAAATTTGATGCACTATATGGGAGACCATTTAGTTCTCCACTGTATTGGTTAAAATATGGGGCATCTGAACTGTTACAAACGATTCATGTATAGAAGATGTTTTAGATGGTTTGGTTGATTCAAAAGCATTTGAAACCCCTAATAGTAGATATAATTTATACGTTGATCGACATCATAAACCTCTTGGGTTTTTGGGGGGTGATTCTTCATTTCCCTGATGTCACCATGGTTGGGTTATCGTCATATCCAGAAATATGGAAATTTGGCACCTAGGTATGTGGGGGCATTTGAGAATGTGGAATGGATTAGACTGGCGGAATTTCATTAGCTCTTACACGATTGTATAGTGGGATGCATGTTGTTTTACATGTTTCAAAACACCAAAAGTTTCACCCCATTTCGTCCCTTGTGATCAATGCGGATGATATTGAGCATGATTTTGATGAGTCCTTTGAAGAGCATCCAGTTCATTTTTTGGACCATGGTGAGAAGGCCTTGAGGGGAATGGTTATGTCATTTTTTCATTTTCTATGGAATCATGGAATCATTCATGAGGAATCAAAGGAGCATGAATATGATATATGGGACTAGTAGCCCGAACTCTTTTCATTGGGGACTCAATGATGCTTAGAAAGAATGGGTTGAGGCTCAGTCATCATAAGTTCGGGAGGATGTATGTTCCCAGATCTCCTTCAAGTTATTTTTTTACATTACATTTAATGTTCTTTATTTTGGTTAGATAATTTTTTCCAATTTTTAGGTGAAATAAGAGGGTGTTCCAGGGGTTCAGGACATGAAAGATGATGAAAAAGGGGGTTTCTATGCAGGCTTCATAACTTGCGCATTGTTAGTGAAAACCTTGTGGAAATCCAATGTAACTATGTGAGGGATATGTTATGAGATAGTAGAATCCACGCTACATCATAGGGTTTGGAAAACTATGTGGGTAATATGTGTGGACAAATAACATTGAGAAATTTATAAAATACCCTTAAGAGATTTTTTATACCAACTCGGGATTTCTCCCCCTTGTTCCTCTTTCAATCATAGTAATTATCCAAATCTCCTTATAGCTCCCAATGGTGATTCTCCATCAACTCTAGGTCGTCTGGAGTTCCGTCGATTGCGAAACAAAGATTTGAGTATGTCTAATCCCAATGTTGAATCTCGTTTTTGTTAAGGGGTTTTATCTCTTCCTTCCCTCCATCCAAAACTATAAAACCCTTCTTTTGTGGTGATATTTAGTTAAAGGCTTCAAATTGTGATTGAATAGGGATCTATGTCCTCAACTAGAATTGTGTTTACGAATGAATTCAAGGTAGGTGGTCCATAAGTGATATCTCGTAGATTATACTTGGATTTTTGCATGTAGGGTTATATTATTTCATTTCCCTTGATGTGTTCCTTGTTTCCCGTGAATTTATTTACATAGATGGTGTCAAATAAACCAATTTAGCCCCTCATTATCCTAGTGGGATGCATGGTGTATGACTTGACCAAATTAGGGCCACCCATGTGGGGTTCCTGACATCCCGATTGGGAAAACATAAATGTAGGTCGTGAAATTGACTCATAATGGTGTAAAGACTTAGTGAATATGTTAATTGGTTTATGTAATGAGTTATAATTGATGATGTATAGTTGTTTCCAATGTGGTTAAAGTATAATGGATTTTATTTATGTCATTTAAATAGGTTAAATGAGATTAATAATAATATGATAGGTAATTAGTTTTAAACATGAATATGCATATTTAGATAGGAATAGGAAATGGGGAAATGGGGATAAAGGTGTTAAATGATATAAATAATGAATGTTTTAATGGATTGAGGCATAATGTTAACTTTCCATTTATTTAAGTTATTGTGATGTTGCAAATGATATTAGCTATGATTTTTGTGATGCGGTTAATTGTGGTGAATGATAAATAAGCATTAACACATGGCATGGTGGAAAGGGGTATAAACCTAAGGTTCTACAACAAGAGGTTGAGTTGGAACGAGTATTTAGATCCACCCCTAAATTTACTAATTAGGGAAGGAGATAGATTTTTAATCCCCTAAAAGTTGAGATCCACCTAGACTGAGGCTTCAATTTGATAATTATGGGGTTACTATAATGTGATGCCTAGTGAGATAAGACTCAATTTTGAATCCCATATACCTGAGAATATTGAACAATACTATTCCATTGAACACATGAAAAAGTTCAATTAATCAATCAGATGCATATGTAGTGAACCTAGATTAAATGGTAGTATAATTCTAAGGAACATAGTCTAGAATGGCCAATTAAACATGTCACGACCCGACCTCAGGGCACGTGCCGTGACTACCCCAAGCCCACCTTCCATAGGCCAGGGGCTGGCGACTAGCACCAAAGTTGAAAATCCCGATAACTGGGACGACATTTCCTTTATAAAGTAAACAATACACCACATAGTACAAGCGGAAGAAAAACACTAAGTACAAAAGAAAGTGCGGAAAAGTAAATGGGCTGGAATACATACCCAACTGAAAGTGCAGCTACAACTGAACGAAAGTACACCAGAAAAAGACAAACAACTGGAAGAAGGAAGCACCTCCTGGGTCGTCCTCCTCGGATCCTACCTGAAGGGTAGGTACAGATAGCGCAACTCCTGGATTGTCCGCCACGGATCCTACCTGAAGGGTAGGTACAGATATCCTCCTCAACGCTCTCGCCCGTCAACCTCCTCTGGATTCTGACTCGTCGTGTAGTCCACCTCCGGGTACTGACTCATCGTGTAGTCCAGCTCCGGGTACCGTCCAGTCCTCGAACACTCGGCCTCTATCAGCACTGCTCGTCGTCTACAACCAACACAACGAGGTGTGGGCATAGCCCGTGCAGGGGTGAGTATAACGATACTCAGTAGGGACCCCGATACCCTCAATGTCTCACAAAACCAACAAGGATAACCACAAAGAGGATCTCAACAGATAACCTCTACTTAGGTATATGCCCATAGATATACCTATGTTATTATGTAACCCATCTCAATCATGAGGAAACACAAGGATCATGAAATCAATGGATAACCACTACCCAGGTATATGCCCATACATATACCTAAGTTATCAAGTGACCCATCTCAATCAAGAGGTAAACAGAAGGGTCAAAAGTCTCAGCTCAAACCAAGATTTACATTATCGAAACCGTAACTGTTGAAGAGCTCCATCTCTGGAGTGCACAGTGGTCCTGTCACGACTCTGAGGTATTGCTCACTAACCTAAGACTGCTGAGGTACTCCTCCTGTCGAGTACCGCGGGTCAGCCACCCAAACACAGTAGTGCTTCCCGCCAAGGTATGTCACCCAAACACAGTAGTTCACACCCCCTAGTAGCCTGCTGAGGTACTCTCCAGACGAGTACCGCGGGTCTACACTGTCACACAGGTATTTCTCCATCCGCCATGGGTCTGCACCTCAAAAAGTAGTTCTCCGTCCATTGGGCTAGTCGACTCTTTCCAAGTCGAGTTGGTCAAGCAGTCATCCGGTCTCAGTCGGCTACACGGTCTCCGTACTCCGCATGCTCGTCTCTGGGAGGGTCTGATCCATGAGCTACAAGCCGATACTCCAAGTATCTAATAGTCCCATGAAGAAGTATCTCAAAGGACCGCCTCGTCATAGGGGTCTCAACACAATAGACGGCGCGTCAATCGGACGCCCGATCTGTGAGTTATTAGCCTTTTCGTTCCAGGGGCCCGGTTGGTTTTCTGGTACAATCAAACCCGGACACTAACCAATAGCAACCAAAACTCAGGCGAAGTATGCCAAAAGTTCTGTCTCATCAAGAGGAATTCAACAAAACATACGGCGTGTCAATCGGACGCCCGGTCTGTGAGTTATTGGCTTTTTCGTTCCAGGGGCCCGGTTGGTTTTGTGAGCGAACCAACCCGACCGCAATCCGAAGAAATCCAAACCTCGAGCGGAGTAAGCCAAAAGATCCATCTCACTTAGATAAAACCATCAAAGTCGATGTCACGTCAATCGGACGTCCGGTGCTAACGATATAAGCGTTTCCGCTCTGAGGGCCCGGTTGGTTTCGTGTACGAACCAACCCGGCCAAACTCAAAGTATTCTGAAACCTTGAGTGTGATATACCAAAACGACCGCCTCGATCCAAGGATCGCATCGCCGCTGATGGCACGTCGTTTGGAGGTCTGCAGCCCGGGTTATGAGCATTTGAACCCAAACAGTCAAATAATGGGGGTTTCGGGCCCGGACCGACCAGGCCCGAGAACCCCCGGTTGGCCCGAACCGGGCGACCCTCCCCGGACAGGGTCGGCCCAGCCCGACACGGCCCTGCCCGGTGGGACGCAGCCCGGACCGACCTAGCAGACTGGCCAGGCACCGGTCCGGCTGGGGGCAGCACGCCCAGCGCGCTGCCAACTCGGCTTCGGCCGAGCTGTTGGAAAAAAAGAGGGGGGCGCATGCCCCCCCTTGTGTAACCGAGGCCCCCCACAATTAAGGGGGGACATTTTGGCCAGCCGGCCGTGGGTTTGAAACCCCAGTTGCACACCAGTCTGGCTGGCCCGCCCTGGCCTGCCGGTTCCGGCCTCCACGGGACCGGCGACGGCCGGTCCCCTTCCTCGCCGGCACCGGCGGCCCGGTCCAGCCGCTAGTCTCCTTGCTCCGCCGCGGCCCCGCTCCAGCTGTGGCGTCTTCAGTTTTCTACGACGCGGCGCGACGGCGTCGCGTCCTTGAATTTCTTTCCACAGCGCGACACGACTGCGCCGCGCATATCTTCTGCATGAAACCGCGTGGTGCGACCGCACCATGCTTCCTCGTACCAACCACAAAGAAATCATTCATGAAAAAGGAGGAGGGTCGGCCATGTTTGTGCGGACCGAACCCCCTCGCGTTATTCGATAACAATTAGTCGAAAACCACGAAGATCGACAAACTAGAATCATGAACGGAATTAATTAAACGAAAACCCCTACCTCATAATTGTCGTTCGTTGACGATCTCGGAAAAAGGGCGGATATCGATTCCTCGATTGTCGTGTTCGTCACACACTCCCAATTCTCACGCTCATGCGTCGGAAAGGAAGAAGGGTACTCGTCGTTGGTGGACGAGCGTTCAGAGGTGACGTCGTCGTTGACGACGTTATTCACAGGCGATGTCTTCTCCTTTGATGCGAATGAAGGTAATTGGATACGTCTTTGGCGTCGATTCCCATTCCTTGCCTTGGTTGAAGAACGATGTAGAAGATGGCGTCGTCGTGCTTCAGTGGCGGAAGAGATGTTCTTCATGTTCTTCATCGTAGAGAAAGAAGAAACTCAGGATTTCCTAAGCTTTTTCTCCAAAGGCTCCCAAGCAACAAAGGTTCTCACCCATAAAATATGTTCCCAACTTATTTTATGAACACAACAAAACATTTGAATTTCAAGAGTTTAAAATTTGAATAACCACACTTAACTCACTCCATTAATAACTTAAGTTATCTTAATTTATGCTGAGTTGAGAGGAGACGAAGAGTTGAATAATATGAAGGGGTGGGGTTTTTGTGGGCCCCACCTCCATCATAACCTACAAAGGGAAGTTGGGTAGTTACCCAACATCCTCTCAAAGGATAAAAACACTTAGAGAAAAATAAAAATTGTTGTTAAATTTTTATTTTTAATTCCACAATTTGTATCAACTTCTCTCGTGTAAACGCAACTCCAGAACAGGAGTTTCAAAGCAATTATCGGCGCTACAGTTCCATCGGTGCCCTCAGAAATCGATTCTGGGCACCGGTTCAAAAGCTAGAAATTCCTGCTTGTTCGTTCACTGAACATACCCGAGCTAAACTTTGGAAATTAATTTCGGGCACACCGGGCCTCGGAATCAGGTGCCGTTAGAAACCGCGTTCTAGTAAAATTCGAAAGAAAATTAAGAAACAATTTTCTTTCAAATTTCCGGGCCTTTACATTACTCCCTCCTCATGGCTTTATGTCCCCGTAAAGCTTCAACACAAACTAGGGTCACAAAATCGGTACAGAGCACGCACTAAGCCTTCCGCTCCCACGTGCTCACCTGGAGGTTCCCGTACTGTCAAATAAAGTGCACCCGAGGAATCGATCGTCCTCATAGGATCTGCTCCTGTTGATTCTCGATCCCCACTGGAACCTCCGGGCATGTCACCCTATCATCGACGTCCAACTCCCTGAGGTCGATGATGTGTGAAGGATCAAGTACGTATCTACTTAGTTGAGATACTTGGAAACGTCGTGCACCAGGTGCAACTGAGGTGGAATGGTGAAGCGGTAAACCACCTCGCCTACCCTGCTGGGGACCTAGATAAGTCCGTTGAACCATGGAGATAACATGCCGCCTTGGCCACATCTCCGTAATCCTTGTCGTGGTGAGACCGTATAAGAACGTGGTCACCATCCTTAATCTCTAGAGGTCTACCCTTTTCAGATTGGAACTGAAACTAAAAACGACTACTGCCACGAGGGTAAGGTTGACCAACTCAAGAGTGAACGGTCGCACCCTCTCGTGCTTGAGTTTAACTTGTGCTGCCCAGGGTTCCTTTTCGCTGACCAAGGAAAACTCATCCCGACGTTGTAGTTAATCCAAAACCTCTGTGCCTAATACAGTCAATCCGTGTATGAACTGTGGATCCAATCTATACTCAGACCAACGTCGTAAGGCCTAGACACTGCTACCAAGAAATTCCAACCGAAACTCTCGCCTCGAGGGTCTGACCACACTGTCGGCGTAAGTGTGATTATCGAGTCTCCTCCCAAGGTATCTCCAGATGTGAGGGTCAAGTCCACGGCTTACCGGAAACTCTAGGTCTGGAACAAAATTTGTGAAAGCAAGGAATGATTCATATCGATGTCCGTTACTACAATAGCTAGTAGTGGACACAGACTGTCCCTTGAATCATTTATAGAGCCATTGGGTCACACTCTTTGACCGTATGTATCCGCACTCTTCCAACACCCACCAACTCCCTGAGCCTGGTGGGGATAACTAAGGCGGGTGGTTGTAGCATGTTAATATGTACACCACCTCATGCTGCTCTCCTAGCTCTGCCTCCACGTCTGCTGCTCCACAGACTCATCTCTCCTTAAAGCTTCCTCTTCATGAAACATTTAACATGCCCGAGTCTCTAAAACTGGCACCAGTTTCCTATTTCTTACTGCACTGTGCAGTCTTCATTCGCTCCTGGATGATCTTCTCCTTCTTTCCCTACGATCTGGAAGAGATGCTAAATTTTCTCCTTTGCCGAAAAAAAAGAGAAACCCGGTCTCACCCCCCTGGATGAACCACGCCCATTGCCTAATACAGTCTATCCTCACATGAATGATGCATTCATGCCATGGATGACGTCGTAAGGCCTCGAAGTAACTACTAAGAGATCCAAATGTCACTCTCGCCTCCAAGGGTCGAGTCACACTTTCGGCATCAGTGTGAGGTCTCTGGGTCTCCTCCAGTAGAAATCTTGAATGTGAGGGTCATGTCAACAGTTTAATCGGAACCACTCAGTATCTACCAAACAAAAGGACAGGAAAGAAAAAAAAGAAAAATGTCTTTTCATTATCGCAGCTCATAGTACAAGGACACAAATGTGACAACAACAAAACTAGAAGCAACATGATCAAAAGCCTCCAGGTCTAGAGCTAGTCCCGCTCCTGTCCATCTGCTCCCAGAGCTCTACTTCCTTGTCCACTGCTCGACTGTTTCTCAAGCACCCGCCACTGCTTCTGCCTCGGTGGTTTCTCCAAAGCCTGCGGATCAACTGTACGAGGAGTCGGACAGTCACGTGCCAAGTGACCCTTCCCGCCGCATGAGTAACACTGTCTGTTTCTGGCACGCCTGGCTCTGACCCCACCCCGGGTGACCCGCACCACCAGTCCTAAAACCCGAGATCGTCCAACTGCGGGTCCGGTCCTCCTGGACCTCTTCATCATCTGTCTACTACCCACAGATGACTCGGCTACTGATCGAAAAACATGCGGCAAAGGCAAAATCTCCTGTACATGCTTGGGGTGTGGAGCTACTAGCACAAACTCCACCCTGAAGAAGGTCTCGAAGTCTTCCCATGCGAAGGTCATTCCGTCGCAAAACTAAAACAAGTGGCTCCACCAACTGCCTGCTGCTGCCTAAAGGAGGCTCGCATCAAAGATCACCATGAAGTCTACATGCATCCCCACTAGCCTGAAGACTCCAACCACAGCCTCCAGCCAATCCTTAGCCGCATGTGGGTCCGTCTCTCCCCGAAACCTGGGTGGCATCTGGCGCTGGAACTCATGCAGCGCACTCAAGTGGTGTGCATCTCCTACTACTGGGGCTGGTGGCATCGGTGGCCCAATGTATGGTAGTACCGCTGGTGCCTCCGCTGGTGCCTCAACTGCAAGAGGGCCCTGTACCGAATCCTCATCGCTCAACAGGCTGTCAGTACGCACATCCCTCTGGGATGTAGCTGGTCGTCCGAGAAAAGGCATCCTGAAAGGAACAACGTGACATGGTCAAACGATTATACCTGGTGAGCTGACTTGATTTGAGCTGATATTTAAATAAAACTTCCGGAAACGCACATGCAATCAGTGTTTTCATGCACAAAGTCGAAAATCAGTTGTCAGGGTCCTGGTGTATGGATACATTGGCCACCCGCACCAACACTGGACTCCCTGAACTGAAAACCACACTCGGTACTCTTAACACTATTGCTTCACAGAAAGAAAATATCATAGTTATAAGTTCTGCGGTAGAACCGACTCTTCTGATACCAATTTGTCACGACCCGATCTCGGGGCCCGTGCCATGACTACCCCAAGCCCGCCTTCCATAGGCCAGGGGCTGGCGACTAGCACCAAAGGCGAAAATCCCGATAACTGGGAAGGAATTTCCTTTATAAAGTAAACAAAACACCACAGAGTACAAGCGGAAGCAAAACACTAAGTACAAAAGAATGTGCTAAAAAGTAAATGGTCCAAAATACAAACCCAACTGGAAGTGCAGATACAACTGAATGAATGTACAACAGAAAAAGACAAATAGCTGGAAGAAGGAAGCAGCTCCTGGGTCATCACCCTCTGATCCTACGTGAATGGTAGGTACAGATAGAGCAACTCCTGGATCGTCCGCCATGAATCCTACCTGAAAGGTAGGTACAGATAGCCTCCTCAATGCTCTCGCCCGTCAACCTCCTCTGTATTCTGACTCATCGTGTAGTCCAAGTTCGGTTACTGACTCGTCCCATAGTCCACCTCCGGGTACCATCCAGTCCTCGATCACTCGGCCTCTGTCAGCACTGCCCGTCGTCTGCAACCAACACAACGAGGTGCGGGCATAGCCCATGCAGGGGTGAGTATAATGATACTCAGTAGGGACCCCGAGACCCTCAAGGTCTCACTAAACCAACAAGGATAACCACAAAGAGTATCTCAACAGATAACCTCTACTTAGGTATATGCCCATACATATACCTAAGTTATTAAGTAACCCATCTCAATCATGAGGAAACAAAAGGATCATGAAATCAACGGATAACCACTACCCAGGTATATGCCAATACATATACCTAAGTTATCAAGTGACCCATCTCAATCAAGAGGTAAACACAAAGGTCAAAAGTCTCAGCTCAAACCAGGATTTACATTATCGAAACCGTAACTGCTGAAGAGCTCCGTGTCTAGAGTGTACAGTGGTACTGTCACAACTCCGAGGTACTGATCACTGACCTAATACTGCTGAGGTACTCCTCCTGTTAAGTATTGCGGGTCAGCCACCCAAACACATTAGTGCTTCCCGCCGAGGTATGTCACCCAAACACAATAGTGCACACCCCATAGTAGCCTGCTGAGGTACTCTCCGGACGAGTACCACGGGTCTGCACTATCACACAGGTATTACTCCATCCGCCATGGGACTGCACCTCACAATGTAGTGCTCCGTCCATTGGGCTAGTTGACTCACTCCAAGCTGAGTCGGTCAAGCAGTCGTCAGGTCTCAGTCGGCTACACGGTCTTCATACTCCGCACGCTCGTCTCTGGGAGGGTCCACTCCACGAGCTACAAGCCGATACTCCATGTATCTCAATGTCCCAAGAAGAAGTATCTCAAAGGACCACCTCGTCATAGGGGTCTCAATGCAACAGACGGCGCGTCAATCGGACGCCCGGTCTGTAAGTTATTAGCCTTTTCGTCCTAGGGGCCCGGCTGGTTTGCGGGTACAATCAAACCCGGACACTAACCAACAGCAACCAAAACATAGGAGAAGTATACCAAAAGTTCCGTCTCATCAAGAGGAATTCAACGAAATAGAGGGCGCATCAATCGGACGCCCGGTCTGTGAGTTATTGGATTTTTCGTTCCAGGGGCCCAGTTGGTTTGGTGAGCGAACCAACCCGACCACACTCCGCGGCAATCCAAACCTCGAGCGGAGTAAGCCAAAAGATCCATCTCACTTATAGAAAACCATCAAAGTTGACGTCACGTCAATCGGACATCCGGTGCTAAAGATATAAGCGTTTCCGCTCCGAGAGCCCGGTTGGTTTCGTGTACGAACCAACCCGGCCGAACTCAATGTATTTCGAAATCTGGAGTGTGATATACCGAAACGACCGCCTCGATCCAAGGATCACATCGCCGCTAATGGCACGTCGTTTGGAGGTCCGCATCCCGAGTTATGGGCATTTGAACCCAAACAGTTCGATAACAGGTGTTTCGGGCCCGGACCGACCCGGCCCTAGACCCCCCGGTGGGCCCGAACCGGGTCGACCCGCCATGGACAGGGTCGGCCCGGCCTGCCACGGCCCGGCCGGGCAGACCGGCCAGGCGCCAGTCCGGTTGGGGGCAGCGTGCCCAGTGCGCTGCCATCTCGTCTTCGGCCGAGCTCTTGGAAAAAAATAGGGGGGGGGGGGGCGCCTGCCCCCCCCCCCCTTGTGTAACTGCGGCCCCCCCAATTAAGGGGGTCCATTTTGGCCAGCCGACCGGGGGTTTGAACCACCAGTTGCACACCGGTCCGACCTGCCCGCCCTGGCCAGCCTGTTCCAGGCTCCACGGGACCAGCGACGGCTGGTCCCCTTCCTCACCGACACCGGCGGCCCGGTCCGGCCGCCAGTCTCCTTGCTCTGCCGCGGCCCGGAAACGGGCGCAGCCTTTGTCATCGGGCGCGGTGCGACGGCACTGCGCCCCCACTCTGACCGCGGCGTCGTCGGTTTTCTTCGATGCGGCGTGACGGCGTAGGGTCCTTGAATTTCTATCCACGGCGCGGCGCGACGGCACCGCGCATATCTTCCGCATGAAACCGCGTGGTGCGACGGCACCACGCTTCCTCATACCTACCACCAAGAAATCATTCATTAAAAAGGAGGAGGGTCAGCCATGTTTGTGTGGACTGGCCCCCCTCGCGTTATTCGATAAAAATTAGTCGAAAATCATGAAGATCGACAAACTAGAATCATGAACGGAATTAATTAAAAAAAACCCCTACCTCCTAATTGTCATTCGTTGAGGATCTTGGAAAAAGAGAGGATATCAATTCATCGATTGTCGTGTTCATCACACACTCCCAATTCTCACGCTCATGCGTCGGAAAGGAAGAAGGGTACTCGTCGTTGGTGGACGAGCGTTCGGAGGTGACGTCGTCGTTGACGACGTTCTTCGCAGGCGACATCTTCTCCTTTGACACGGATGAAGGTCGTTGGAGACGTCGTGGGCGTCGCTTCCCATTCCTTTCCTCGGTTGAAGAACGATGAAGAAGATGGCATCATCGTTCTTCAGTGGCGGAAGAGTCGTTCTTCGTGTTCCTCGTCGTAGAGAAAGAAGAAACTCAGGATTTCCTAAGCTTTTTCTCCAAAGGCTCCCAAGCAACAAAGGTTCTCAGCCATAAAATAAGTTCCCAACTTATTTTATTAACACAACAAAACCTTTGAATTTCAAGAGTATAAAATTTGAATAACCACACTTAACTCACTCCATTAATAACTTAAGTTATCTTAATTTATGGTGAGTTGAGAGGAGTTGAAGAGTTGAAGAATATGAAGGGGTGGGGTTCGTGTGGGCCCCACCTCCTTCATAACCTACAAAGGGAAGTTGGGTAGTTACCCAACTTCCTCCCAAAGGATAAAAACACTTAGAGAAAAATAAAAATTGTTGTTAAATTTTTATTTTTGGTGGTGGCCTACTAATTTATGCCCACACACTAATCTAGACACCGTTGGGTAATCGAGAAGATTTTATACTTGAAGGTGAGGATAGGGGAAAGGTCCGTATGTTAGGGAGTTGTGTTTGACATGGGACATGTAGGGGTGTGGTTTCAAAATTGGTGTCCGAGCCATTTTAGGGATTCTGATGTTTTTTAGTGTTTTCTTCACTTGACACTATGGCATGGAATGACATATTTACTATAGTATATGGTTATACCCAATTTGGGAGATTGATAGTCATGAATTCTATTAATTGATTCTTATTAAATCTTATATTTAATTTTTGTTCTGTTGTGTCTTTCTTTGGAAAAGAAGGTAAAGTATCCCAACATGACCTATTAGACCCTCATTGTTAGTTTGCAACTAGAGGCATATGGGCAGGGAAACTTGATTTCATGTGGTGACCTTACTTGGCGAACTAATATACTGGCTTCTAGGTCGCGCACATTACAATTTAGTGAAAAATATCACTAATGAGATATATTTAGTATAAAATAATGGTAATGATCAGTTGTTACTAAACGATATTATTGTGGAGACATATTTAGTAATCAATATAGATAATATGTATTACTTAGTAATAAATACCAGAAATGACTGACCTGGCTTTGATGTCATGTATATTGAGAACAGATACTTTGATACTATATTTTATTTATTTTAGGACATACCATGTATGAATAAATATAATTTAAATGAATGATTGGATATTGCACAAGTTTTCAGTTTAATAGAACATGAGTGGTTTGAAATTGTCATATCATATATGTTATGAATCGAATATTAGATTATTCAATATATAAAAATTTGTTTACCAATTTTTTTGTGGATTATATATTTGAGGGTTTCGAATGGATAGGATTCCAATTTAGTTGGGAAAAAATCCCTCTAGGTATCATTGAATCATTTTTGAGGTGATTGTGTTTGTTGACAAATTGGACAACTATGTGGTGATTGTTGAAAAAGTAAAACAATGACATACAATTTTGTTGACAAAGAGGATTCCATGGTGGAATGTCGAGTTCAATAGCTGTGGTTAACGGTCCATGTTTGATTCGAGAATGTCAATAAAGATATGGATGATTTGAAGGTGGTATAAAGAGAACAGATACAAGGTGGTCCAGTTTTCCAGTGTCTACCAAATTTTTGGGCCTGAAAATCGACATATGCAGAAAAGTGTTTTTGGAAAAGGGACTTGTGTACCGTACACTTGAAAGAGAGGAAACATGTGCGCCATATGTTTCTGAAGATCAGAACATCAAAATATGGAAAAGGGAAAAGGGTCGCGCATGTATTGAATTGGTCGCGCAAGTGACTTGCACGCCATGAAGAGACTTGCGTGCAGGTGGTTAGGAAGCTTGGGAACTTGCGCACCTGTTGTTTTTCAGGATAATAACTTCCAAATACAGAAAACGAAGGTGGGTCGCGCAAGTATTGGTTTGGTAATGCACGTGAGTTGCGTGACAGAGGCCAGGGTGGTTGAGCTGCGCACAGAGACTTGCACGCCAGAGGGGGACTTGTGCACCGTCGCGCAGGTAGTTCAAATACCTTTAAATACTGGACCACTCCTCATCATTTCTCAAGGAGTTCAGTACATATAAAAATCAGATCTCCTGTCATCCAGGTGTGGAAGTTGTGCATGTGGTGTGTGGTCGCGCAAGTAGGGACTTGCGCGCCAGTTTTGATGTTGTGCTCCATCTATTTGTTGTGCGCCTAATATGGTTTGGGTAACAAAGGAAGTGCGTCATGCATGTTTGGAGAAGTTTAAGCAAGTGTCGCGCAAGTGTTAAGAAATAATTTCTCACCAGTGTTGACTTGTGCACCGCGAATTGTGCGCCGCCTTAGAGAAGGGCACAAAGTAAGGTTGATTTTCCTACAATGTTTTTGAGCTATGTGGAAGCTGGAAGTTTACCCGATACCTTCAGTGCAAAGAGATATTCATCTATGGGTGAAAGTTGGACTTCAACAGAGCATCTACATACAGAGGAAGATGCATTCCATCATGGAAATTAAGGGACCTATAGGTCTATAAACTGTGAGTGGATCCTTTCCAGAGAAGTGAGAGAAGGAAGAGGAAGAAGGTGATCCTCTCCACTGGCTGTGAGTTTGAGAAAGAGAAATAGGGAGTGACCCTTGGGAAAGAAGTGAGCTGACCCTAAACATTGTAAAGGAAGTGAACCTGAGACAGAGTGACTGTGCCCAAATCATGTAATCCACAACTAGTGAATTTTAGTGGAATTTTCTATGACCGAAAACCTGTCGGTGTATGCTCCTTGGACGTAGCCCTTAGCGGTGAACCAAGTAAAATTAATGTGTCCTGTGCTTGCTTTACTTTCTGTTTATATCGTGAAACAGGAGAGAGAGAGAAGAGTGTTTTTCTTAACAGTGATACAATACCA
This sequence comes from Viscum album, assembly GCA_963277665.1. Lineage (NCBI taxonomy): Eukaryota > Viridiplantae > Streptophyta > Magnoliopsida > Santalales > Viscaceae > Viscum > Viscum album. The sequence continues at coordinate 1,722,562,450 of OY728141.1, forward strand.
AGACAGGCTTAATTTTAAATTAGTCATACCCTGATTCACCCCCCCTCTCAAGGTATTCAGCCTTGTGGACCTAACAAATCTGGATAGATGTGTTAGAAAATAACATATTACCTAATTAAAAAGTCATGATATTCAATTCATATAAGAAATAATTATAATATTTATATATAGTTTTTTATTTAATTATTTTATTTGGGATGATCTAATAGAAATATCAATGATTTTACGAGACATTAATTTGTTGAAAATATAATATGAGTCACATAGTAGATTTCAGGAAGACATTGTTTAATTTTTATGTAAATTATATTTTTTTCTAGTTTCTTTGATTCTATAGAAATTTTTAAATTAAATTTTCTTCATAATGAAAAATGTGGATGTTCAGTACAATTGTGAGGGAATAACCCTTATGGGATATGTATGATGAAACTAAATAAAAGGTTTGTATCAATAACTCAGTAGAATGGTAAATTGTAGAAACTTATTTATAGGAGGATTTTTCTCTTCTCCAATTTTTTCCAAACTGAATATCCCTAAAAAAACGAATGGCCAATAATGTGAGAAATATTCATGATGCACATAGGGTTCAATTATTGGGTTTTAATCAACATGATCTTGGATTTGGTGGAGTTCATGAATGATTAATTCAGATGATGAACATCCAAGGTATCATATATATAATCTCCTATACAATCATGAAATGACACTATTTCAATAGTGATTTATACTATCAAGAAATTCTTATTTTTTAAAAATTAATTTAATATTAATTTATTCTATGATTATATGATTATCATATCATGAAATAGTTTCCAAAATTACTCAAGATTCCCAAGAAAAACTTGAAGATGATAATTTTTTTATTCTGGATTCAATGAATGTTAATGTAAATTGTTTATTATTTAAAATATGCTATCTATTTTTTATTTTTTTTATTTTTTTTTCAAATTTTTAGCTGTCACAACATGCTGAAAATTTTATAATAGATTTTATGTAGTGATTATCCCACTAACCAAAATGATGATATATTATAATTTTTATGTGGTTAATGTATTTTTATTTCATACAAAAAAATATGGTTAATAGAAAAACAATTAATAGAGGTGTTTAATTGAGAGGTAACTATCACAGAGAAAATGAATTTGAATTTTATGACATGATGAATTAAATAATTAGATTTTGTTATCTGAGAAGGAATTATGCAATGATATTTAAATTCCATTGGTTTGATAATGATAAAGGATTGTATATACAACCATGGCATGGAATCCTCAAAATTAAAAATAAAATAATTCATCTCGTAAATGAATAATTTTAATGACTCATTATGAACATCAAATTTATTATTCACATTATTTTACTGCTTCAAGAAAGTTGATTTATTTGTGGAGAATTATAAAACTAAAATATCGTTGAATGTTATATAAGTAATGTGAATTTAATTCTATTACATTGAAATGAATTGAAATTTTAATGGAGAAATCTGAAAATACATATTTTCAACAAATAGACACAAATATCGATGATGAAACCCCATAGTTACAGGTTGATGGCGACAATGACGTTGATGATGTAATGAATGAATTTGAATTAAAATAGGATGATGAAGTTGAAAATCATATGGAAATTGATGATACATAGGAGGAAGATGATGATACTGACATCATCATATACTAAGATGATTTTGAAAATGAAGAATGAAAAATTTACATGTTGGTTATAGTCAAAATAATTCTATATATAACACACTATATTAATTATTTTATAAAATCATTATTTCTATTTTCCATATTGATGATTGGACATATGATGAAATGTTTTTCATCCTCATGAGGTTGTACATCATAGTGAACAACCTGATGATACATCATCTGACCCTCAGGTTTTAACTATCATATCAACATGGAGGGGTGGTATTGAGAGATTTATGATTCTCCACCCAATTATTTAGTGATGTCCAAATATTGATTTTTGATCCATGTGTTTGAAGGTTAGTTCAGTTTTGAAAATTTGTTAATTTTTAATATCATTAATTACTAATAAATTATCTATTTTATAATTGGTTTGTTGTTTGTTATATTTTCCCATATTTTTTCACATTTATCTATTGTAAATGGGATTTCTATTCTGTAGAATTATTTTCCAAGATTATGGATGATGTGGGATCATTTTACCATTGATGATCGGTAGTTTGTGTTTGATTATTGGATGGTATGTAAATATATAATATATATTTTGAAATTTATTTAATATATTTATATTTTAAATTATTTCTAGAGTTTATGTAATCCCATCGACGATATAATGATGATCTATATCTAGGGGTCCATGCAAGGCATGGATATATGAGAATTATCAACTGTTTTGGATGAATCTGTGAACGAGATACATAAAAAAATCTAGAGATGTTTTTTTTGATCAATTGTGGTAAATTCATAATCCGGATTACATATTCTCTATATTATGGGGTATATTATTCTAAAACTAGGTGTATGATTGTATTCAAAGGATATCATTAGTAGGTTGGAAGAACTAGGGAGATAGGATACCACACATAGATATAGTTTTTGTACGTTTAGAACTCTACAATGATATCTAGATTGTAAATTTATTCAATAATCTATATAAGTGTAAATATATATTTTTTATTATATCATTCATATAGTTATTTGAGAGGGATGATACTGAGGTGTTTGATGTATACAATAGGATGTACACTAACCCATTCACTATCAATTTTTTTCACGGTCAACAGCTTCAGATTGTGGACATTGTAATTTTTTGAGTTTCATTGTTAAGTAACTTATTTTTAATTATTTCAATTTAAAATTTTATTTGAAGAATTGATATGAGGTCATGAATATTTCTCACAAATTATGAGAGTAAGGATATGCCAAAGGCTTTAGACAGTAGTCTAGTTAGATTGGATTACTTAACATAGATGGGGGTGGGTATGTATTCATTCGAAAAAGGACGGGTTGTTTGTATCAGTTCATAATTGATTCCAAATATTTATTATGGAATTAATGTATTTTTATCATCTAACTCGAGGGAATATTGTGTTGTGTCACCATCAATATGTATAGTGTATGTGGGGAATCTGCAATATTGGTATGAGTTTATAGAGACCTTACATAGAGAAGAGAATGTGTTTCTTGCAAGCAAGGGTAACTTGAGGTGTAGCGTTGAGCCCATGACCAGCAACATCCTTAGGTGACAATGTACACTAACCCATTGTTAATGGGTATAGGAATAGAGTTCCACACACCACCTCTCCATGATGGACCTCAGCATCCTTTCTAATTATTTATTTTTAGATATATTTTATTTATAATAAAATTTTGATGAATATTTTCTGTAATATAGTTATTAAATTATAAATTAACTTTCTTATATTTTATACATTTTATTTTATTGTATTGGTTTTTTAATTATTTATTTTTATTTGTTATTTTTTATATGTTTATTTCATTTATTTTATATTTTATATTTTTTTAATTTTTTTAATTTTTTAATTTTTAAAATTTTTATTAATATTTTCAACAGGATTGATCTCGCATCATAAATAATTATTTGTTATTTTTTATTATATTATATGAGATTGATCTACCATTAAAATTATGTATTTATTTAGGTAAGAAATTCTCATCCAAAATACAAATATATATGTATATATAACCATTATTTTTTTGTGATTAGGGTTTCACCATTACAAAAAATGGGTTTATGACATTCCTTCCTATAAATTAATTTTGCGACACATTTTGCAGATATGGGACATTTTTTATTTAACCTGGTCCAAAATGGCCTATCATAAATATATCATAATCCAAAAGTGAATCAATTTTTTATATTTTTCATGATTTCTTGTTTTAATATTTGAAAAAAGTATTTTCAAAATACATTGTATACTTTTTGTTTTAAAAAGTTATTTTAAATACTAAAAATGATATTTTACCCAATAATATTTTAAATATCTAATAATGGTATTTATATTAATAAATGATGAAAAGAATTTATTTATTTTACTCTAGGAATTTGTTGTATTAATACCACTATTATACTTCCTCTATATTTTTTAGGATTTCTTTGACCAATGATAAAATTAATACTCACATGATTAGTTTTTGTAGTTATTATCATTCCATTCTATTACTCTCATTCCATGGAATTTAGGTTATATTCGTGGGCCACATGGACTTGGCTCTATTAGATATGCAATGGGTATCCCTATAGAAATACAAAATGAGGCTCCAATGTTAATATTAAAATGTGGCCTCAACACCAACATTTTTTTTAAAAATATAAGGCACATTGATTAATAATTAAATACAATATACATTGTATATGGGATGATTTATTTAAATGGCTATCTGGTCTATACCAACCCATAAGTGTTAAACTATCTTGAGGAATGATCATGACGATAAGTATATCATGATGCCATAGATCATGATGTATAGTAATTAATAATATGTATCATTTGTAATTATGTTATTTTTATCAAAGATAATTTTTAAATGGTATTACGAATGGATTAATTATTTTCTCTGATTACTGATTAAATTGAATGTGTTTTCAGTTATTTATTTTTCAATTTGAGTATTCCCTATCCAGCTTAGATACTCTTGTAATTGATTAAATAGAATTTGTAATTAGTTGTTTTACATTTAATATTGGCAATGTATTACCTAATAATTATAATCAATTAATTTTAATTTCATATCTATTCAGTTGGTTACCTTTCCATTTCATTTACGATGACTTATTCCTGATAGATTCTGTTGTACATAACGCAAACAAAGCATTTGAGTTCACCCTAATTTCCCTTTCCCATAATTTCATCAAGATTAATATGATTTTTTTAAATGATATAATTGATTGATTCATTCTATTATCAGGAAATCATGTTATATTTTTTTTCAATTGTAGTTTAGGAATCATGTGTGTATCTAGATTACCAAAACTATTTAATTATTCAGTCCTTCAGGATGTGATTCCATGTATATTTTGAAAACATAATAATGTATAAAGTGCTTCGATGATAATAGGGTTAGGGAAAATATAGTTGGTATCTGTGGATTTTTTGTAATAACCATTGGAAATACATTAAGGAAAATCTATATTATGGAATATAAATCAATGATAGACTTTGAGAATAAGTAAATAATTTCATTATAATGTTTTGATAGGTTATTGATTATAGACTTTTTCCTTACAATACTTCCATGTATGGATACTACATGTTGATTTGGTTCTAAGATTTATTATCCTATGGGTAATAACATAGAAAAATACACATTTTTCTTGACCAGATTTTCAAGAGGTGAATAAAAAAGGGCATTATTGTGCACATAGTTTTTCAAACCATGGTGATTTTCATTATAAAATTTACACATTATTTAATAAATATTTTAAATGATTTTAATAGATGATGTAATTAAATGTTCTAGGTTAATCCAAAGGAGTATTATATTGAAAATAATGTGTCTAAATTGAATATGAAAATGTATAATGTTTGGAAAATAAGTCCATAATGTAATGAATTTCTGAGGAAAATTATGGATTATGATAGAGAGAAATGAATATCAACAATGTGATAAATTTATAGTTCATTTGATTATAATTTGGGAATGTGGGAATTATCTGACTCAATTATGTCTTCTAAAAGTTAAATCTCATACCAAGTAAAGATTCATGTTGAAATTATAATGTTAAAGTATTTATTTGGATCATCAAATTATATTATAGTTTTTTAATGGTATTTTGGTTATAATAATCATGAAACATATAATTAATGGGTAAAATTATAGAATCATATGTGTATTGATTAACTAAAGTGTTATAGATACCTTTCTTGGATTATAAGTATAATATTGAGTATTTATTTAATGTCTTAAGAACTAAATAACAGGTTTTATGTGATGAGATTTTACCAATATTAAGGATATTTTGGGATAAATTTATGATAATAATAAAATTTGGGTAAGTATATGTTTTTATTAAAATTTTATTTCAGGATTAATACCTATACATTTAATAGGCATTAGTTTAAAGGTATGGGTAATCATTAGGGTTGATATGATCATTAATGAAATTATAATAATAATTAAATATGATTGTTAGACTTACAAACAATATTGGATTTAAAACCATTGTAAAAAGGATATTATCTAATTATTTTTTATTTCAAGGAAGTCCATTATATTTTTTTGCTATGATTATATTAATTATATTAACATGCATTCAAAAAAGGACCACACACATGATGGGTGACAACTCATCACATATAGAATGCATATAAAGATTGAACCCATGACCAAAAAAAGTTAAGGTTTTACTACCTACCAGTGGTCTATGTGATATCCTAGTTAATTTTTCATTCGATAAACTATTTGGAAAATAAATTTTAATGATGAATAAATGATGTTTTTACTGTGTTTTATGGATTAATGTATAATATTTGATATAATTTTCTAAAAAATATTTGTTTTGTAAAATAGATAAATATATATGGAAATTGATTTCACATATTTATTGTTCATATGATCATTTAAAAGTGAATTTTAGTGCTTCAGATATAAAATAATACAAATTTCTTAATTCCTTGGAGTAAGCAATGAATTGGATATTGATAGAGTCGAAAAATAGATGCAACTGTTTTTAATAAATAGAAACATATCATGCTATTATATTTCTTAAAATTCCTAGAATGTTAAATAAATACACAAATTATAAAAATGGATCATGTTTTTTCCTATTAAATTCATATATAATGAATTACATGGTCTATTATATCATAATAGATTAATGGTTTTGGGGTTGTTAACTTTCCATTGAACATTAAATTTCATACGTTCAATTACTACAGTTAACCTCTGTTATTATTTAATCTTTTAATCAATTTTCATATCTTCACTTTAGAAAATTTTTCCCTATATTATAATCCCATTTATGTTTCTTTTTTATACCCTTTAACTCTTATCCCAATTATTTTCTATTAACATGTATTATGATTTGAGTTTCCAGTAAATGAGTTTTCAAATATCAAAATCATATTTGCTGATGCCATTTTAAAATGCGAGGATGTAATTTATTTGATATTATGAGAATGTAACACCCTAAAATTATATTTTAATAACATTTATTTTTATATCATATGTAACATGCAACACTATGCTTAATTAACCCGAAAAATATATTTCTCCAAATTTAGTCTCATTGAGAGATTGCAGAACAGACAACCCCAAGACTAAATTAACCGTTTTATAATATACCATTATAATCTGAACATTGAATTTTTAGGTATGAATATTACTTACTAAATTATACAAATTATTGTTATCATTTTATTAGAAATAAAATAATAATAATTTAAATGAAAAATAAATGTTTTCTAAAAAATCTATTTTTTATAAAAGATTATATAGTCACACCTGATGTTAATAAATTAAAATTAATGTTGTCCAATTTTCGAAAATTTATTTGGTAAATATTTTTTTGAAATAATAACATCACAATTTTAGTAGTGTGAATTGTTTGAACTTTTATGATATGTTTTCTTTTTCCATGAATAGGAAAAAATACTTAATCTTGATTTAAAACTACCTTAATGATTAAAATAATTATACAGATAAATTATAAATTAATTTTATTTTAAAACCAAATGAGATCAATTAAATATATTTAAATCCAATTTATGTAATTGTAACCATTTTCATATTTAAGTTTTATTAAAAAAAATTGATAATTTTGGGACATTTTCTCTTTGAAAACCTACTTTCTTGTTACATCTATGGGATAAATTTTAACATAAATTTTTCCAATTTTGTGTAGAGATTTTGAAAAATATATTCATTGAATTTAATGAGAATTATTCATATTACTTAATAATATTAACGTAAGTTTTTATGACAACTAAAAGTGAATACAATATTAATTCATTAATATGGTTAATTTAAAAAAAAATGGGTTTCTGGTGGGGTTAATCTAAGATGATAAGGGCACAATTGAATAACCAAAATTTTAAAATCTTGGCTAATGACCATATTAAATAATTATAATTCAGAAATTAGAATATAGGGTCATTATTATTTTTTTACATGTGAATTACATTATCATTTTCAAATATTTTTGGAAATTACTAAAGAATTGGAAAGGTGGTCCCCTTTCCCCACTGATAAGAGTGAACAATAACCCCTAATATAATCAAACCCAGAAATATTTTTATATAAATTAAAATATTCCAAATTTTCTCCCCAACATTAATTGTCAAATTATATATCCACTTTTCCTCTAAAAGTTAATCCCTAGGTTTTTTAATAGGAGATCAAAAGGATGATTCTCTTAGAGAGGGTAATTATATTTACAAAGTGCTTTAATTTTATTTATTATTTATCCACATTATATTATGAATTAACATTTATAATATAACAATATCAATATATCCCATATAATTATATGGTATTATATTTGTGGAATAATAATTATATATCTCCACTTCCCATTAACTGGGAAATGAAATCATTGATTATATGTACGACAAAAATCGGATTCACGAATCAATGTAGATCATTTTCAATCACCTCCTTTTGAGGATGTATATAATTATAGATGTAAAAAAATTATATTATATTTATTATGTTAATATACTTTTGGATTTTTAATTTCATATATACATTTTTTTAATTTCCATTCCATTTCAAACATGATAACAATGCCGGTTCGTAAAGACGACTACCTCCACATGAAGCGATGTGATTTGTTTTTTTACATATGCATTAAATTTAATGTAAGAAGGATAAAATTAATTAATATATATTATACATATGATATTATATTGACTATATAAAATAAAAATATCACACATTTCATTAACCTTTCACCCATTAGGGGAATAATATCATCACCCATGAACATGTATAACCTACCATCTCCGCAAATCGATTTAATTAATTTTTCGTTCCCTTATTTTAGGAGTGGATATAATAATGTATATAATAATAAATTCTTAAATTTATAATGTTTTGTTAATCCTTAATATTTTGTAATTATATCCTTTGTATAATATAAATATCATTAATTACAAAACACGTATGACAAAACATAGAAATTAACATGCTATACAATGAAAATAATGAATATTTTTTTACAGATGTGTGGTAAAATTACATAAAAGGATCATATATGATATTATAAGTAATATAATGTTCTACTACATATTAATAAAATCATTATCATTATTATATAAGTGGATAAACATGTTCAACTAAAAGAAAATGTGAAGTAATGGATTTCATAACTCAATTGGCATTCGTTCTGAAAAAATTATACTTTTATTAAATAATAAGATCTTTTTTGTAAATAAATATTATTTTCTTATGATTTATTTTAACTTTTATATGTTTAATAAAATTTAATAAACATAATTAATTCATTGTTTAATCCCCACATCAATGATGTGATATTGGTAAGGTACTTTTTTGGAATTTACATTCATTGAGACATATTGCAATTCTTGGAACATAATTTATTTTATATGTTGTATATACATATTAATTTAAATCTTATATATTTTTCCCATAAAAATTCATTGAATTTTAAGATTAATTTTCAATTATTTCATCCATGGGAATTTTATACAAAAGTGAAAAAGATGTATGATATTTAGTAACTCAATTTATGTTCACTGGATTATATTATTTCTTTATAGTCATTATTATTATACAATTATATATGTGTTTTAATTTGACTATATTATATTTTATATCCACATTTTTTGTGATTAAATTTTTTCACATATAAGATATTATTTATTAAAATCTCACGTGAATTTTATAGTTATTGTATGGGTTTATTCCTTAATATCATTCTAATGAACATTGATTATTCTTAAAATTATATTGAAGGTAATTATTTTCATATAGGATAATAAAAACATTTTATTGAATTATTATATAATTCTTCATGATATTATCAATTTATATTAAAATTTTCCCACTCTATGGAACATTAAATCATTGAAAATTTGTTTTGAATTGAATCTGACTTCATTTCAATCATTGGTATGAAATCTCTTTTCATCCAAAACCAATTTGACTAAAAATTAATCCAATTTTTTTAACATTTAACATATTATTTATCATACCCATATTTACCAACTATAACATTTTAAAAAAAGTTGAATGAAATATTCATTTCAGTACCAAAACAAGGCTAATTGGTATTTTACAAAAAATGGAAATGGAATCCTTGTTTAACAGATATGAAATAAATGAAATTTAATTAATTCATTATCACTAAATGTTTTAAAACATATTTTAATATTTTAAAAGTTTAGTATAAAAATTTAAAATTTTAGTTTTAACAATTTATATTTAAAATGAAATTTATATTATCATCAATAATGATATAAAACTTCTTTTTTATGGAATTTATATACATTAACAATGAAAAAACTATATAATAAAGATACTATAATTGGGTAATATTTTTTTGATTCCATTATTACTCTTCCACTATATTGTTTATGATTAGTTTTTCCAAGGATTATATTGAAACAGATGTCCTTTATTTATTTTCTAGTCAATAAGCATACCTTGAATTAATCAGTTTCTATTGATCAGTGAAAATTAATTTCTCCATATATATCTGTATTATATGTCATGGATTTGAATATTTCATAAACTATATCCAATTTTTACATATAGTGATTTAATTTGAAATTTAATTGATTGTATACAAATATATTAATAATCTGTCTGCTTTTTTTGACAGATATTTAATTTTATGGAATAAAGCTCTTGAATTAAATCAATTATTTGATATATATGTGTATAATTAGACATGAATATATGGGTGGGGCCCATTTATAGTTCTCTTATCAATTTATCATTAGTCGCAAGAGATGAAATAGTTCTCTAGCCTTAGTTAAATGGGTTTGGCGGGTATATTTACTCATTAGTTTTAAACATTCTTGAGGAATGATATTTTCATTCGAGGTATCATGATCCCTAAGAACATGGGATTAAATATTTATTCATTTCATTTATTTAGAATTCATTAATTTTAATCCGGGTTATTTTCACAATGATATCATCTATGGATTCATTTAATTTCATTAAACTGATAAAATGTCATAAGTTTTCAGTTGTTTACCGTTACATATTGATTATACCGTATAAATTTAATATTTTCATATTATTGATTAATTGAAATTTGTAATCAGTTTTTTACCTTACCATATTAATTATTACTTATCCAATGATGATGGTAAAATTATTTAAATGGAATGTGTGTTGAGGTATTTACATTTACATGTTGATTATTATTATTGATTTGTTATAAATTCCTATATATATAACCCTTATTGATCATTTTAGGCATCTCATATTTATTTTCATTTCCCTCAGATTCAATGGAGGTTCCGATGATTGATGTGCTAGGCTATTATAGAGAGAATATTGTTAATCCCAGAAAATATTATCTTATCATTTTTATTTTCAAATTTAATGTAAGACTCAAGTTTGTATCTAGTTTACCAAAACTACTAATCTATTTTCTACATTAAGATGTGTTTCTATGTATCTTATGATAAATTAATAAATAATACATTGGATCATGTCTGTTGGGGTTATGATTGTTATAGATAATTTTAATATATTGATTTAATAAATTGAGTTTATGTTTACAATTTTTTTCTCTAAAAATGGAAAAGATTGCTTTATTATCTATTCTAAATAATAAATACAGCCAATTTTTAATAAAAAAATTAATTTTTAAAACATATAATGAACATTATAATGAATAAATACTTTTTATATATATTTTTTATTTATATAATAAAATTATTATTAATATATAAAATGTGTTTATTAACAATTATTATGCTATGTTTAACTAATATGTTATAATTTTCATGTTTAAATAATACTATTAATAGTATGTCATGGTCCTTCATAACTTGTTGTTTTGTGTAACGCATGATATCAATGGAATAAAATTTAATCAAAAAAATATTTCATATTATCTCAGGGTGTTAAATCCCACTCTCTTGAAATGAATTTCACCCTTGCAATTAAATAATTTTGGTACAATAATATTAGGATACTTTAACCTCATGAAACCCTCATGTTCCCACATAGATTCCTAAAAATGGAGGTTTCTAAAAAATACCTTTAGAGTGGTCTTATTTCATAGAACAAATAATATTTGATCTAAAATATCCACCAGTTTTTCGACATAATAAATATCATAATGCAATTTTATGACATTTATGTTTAGTACTTTTTTATGAATAGGTGTTTATTTACTGAATGGAGAAACATGGTACACATTTTATACTTGAGATACTTTTAGCAGAAGCACAAATGGATTTGATACCATCAAAATAAAATAAATATTTTCAAGGGAGACAATATATATAGGTATTAAATTTTCTTTCATTAAAAATAACTTTATTATCTTCTGTTGAAATATTCCTAGGAAAAATCTATTACCAACATCAAATTCCAAATCACATTGGTTATTTTCAACAGTAAAATTATTCTTACTTTGTAATTCCATTATGTGTTTCTAAATTGCATGATGTCTCTCTTACATTTTATCTTTTATGTTAGGTACCACATGATATATTTCTCCAACATCATTACAGAATTATCAATTCCTAAAATTAAATCCATATAAGTATTCATAAGGAGACATATGATTACATGAGTGAAATAAATGATTGTACGAAAAAATCAACAACAGGAAGGTGTTTATTTTAACAAAATTTTAAAACCACTTTAAAATATAATAACATATCCTTGAGAGTTTTAATTTTTATATTATACTCACAAAATATATAAGGATGATATAGAGTATAGAAATTCAATTCTATATCTGTTTGTTGGTGAAGAATTTTGTAAAATAGTAGGGTAAACATTGGATCCTGATCAGATGAAATGGAAAGTGGTATTCCATGAAACCATATATCTTCATTAATATATATCATATAATGATGATCCATAGATAAAAATTATTTCATAAAAATTGTGTTTTCCTAGTTTTTAATGAAATTGACTAAAACCAATATTGAATTATTCCATTTAGATGTTTTAGGTAGTCTGAAAAAAACATGGTGATGTTTCACCATTTTTATTCTAGTGCGGGTAATGGTTATAACGTCCCCTTAGAATTTCATGTCTCCACATTAACATTTGTACATAACAAACAGTTTGATACAAACTCTGTGATATCTCCCTTCATTCCATTAAACCATAAATTCCCTTTCCAGTAAATGTCCATCATTTTATTTCATGGTGAAAAGAGAATGATGATATACAATACTACTTTAATAGATATCTCATAAAAACATGTATGGATTTAAAAATTACACAGTTACTAAACCTAAACATCCCATCATAATACATTATAATATAAGAAAGATATATATCCTTCATCAATATCTCTACATAATCCTTCTACAACTATTATTCATTGATTTGTTTTGTGGTCGAACACTAATTTTGGGAGATAATATTTTTTCCTCCATCATTATTTATATATCAATTACGTAAAATTCCCAAAATAGAAAGGAATATTTTAAACCTATTCATAGATAATAATGAATTATTCTTTTGACTCAAAGAACCATCCACCATATTTTATTTCCCTAGGTGTTAAAATATCTCGAATTCACATCCTTTAAAACATTACATATATATAATTTTTCCCAAAATCATCTCATTTTATATGAATATATAATTTTAACATTATTTATTAGTATATATATCCCAAAATTCAATGAAAAAATTATTCTTGAAAAATTTATTATAGAAAACTCAAAATCATTTATTTTTAATAATTATTATAAACCATCAATATTTGTGTGGCATAAGAATTTTCCATGCAAATTAAAAATCCCATGGTTCCCGCTATGAGAACAAAATAGTTCTGAAATTACATAAAATCTCTATATTTCACATAATTTATACTGAACAAGAAATCACATTGGATATTGTTATGAATTTAACCCTTATCACCATTCAGTTGTGGGATTATGGCTTATGGATTTTCAGGATGTGACCTGAATCAATTTTTACTAAAACAATAATAACATTATTCTACACCATTTTACCAAAATATGCTAAATGTCCTTAAAAATCACCTTAATTTTCAATGGTCATATCAACAATGATGGTTGTCAATACCTATAATATTCTAAAGTGATTATTATTCCTTAAATAATACTTCATGTTCAAAATAATTGTTTCATATACCATATTCCATTAACATTTCTCCCAAAATGTCATAAATCACATCAAATACCATCACTTATAACCTAAATAGGGTTTTCAAAGACATTTATCATATCATAAATCTTATACTAATAATCCCATGATGGAATCTATAAAGTGAATTTAATATTATATGAAGACTATATGTTTCTATAATATAATATATCCTTATATAATTCATGATTTTTGTAACAAAAAAATAAACATTAAATATCTCTATTCCATAATCATTAAATAAAAATACAAAAGTAATACATAAATTTGGTATAACATAGGTCCTTCATTTTTATAGGTGATATCTCATCATCTAAGGGGTTGAATCCGATAATTCTCAAGTTACTCAAATATAATACATCAAATTCCATAAAAATATATTTCCCTATGGCATTCCATTCAACATTGAGAACATCTTCCCCATAATTCTAGAAATTATTCTAGGTTCTTCCCCCCAACTTATTGACTTTATGGAATTAAAAAAATCATTCCTCTAAACATCACTACAACATAAACTTTCATACAATATATCTTATTCTAATTGGGTGCATTAATATTCTCTACAAATTTCACATCATTATTCATATATTACAATATTAAACTAGGAATAATCATGATACCTTGATCTTTGATCACCATCTAATTTGGATTCATATAATCCTTCTGTATTATCTCACATTTAGTGTAAATTTTAGTTGTCATGTTTCTAGACATTTACAAAACCCAAGATGGGTAGTGTGAGCAATACTAATCTTAGTCAGAAACCCCACATAATCATGAAAATCATTTATATATATCTAAAACAATAATATTTTTTAAAATATATTAAATTGATATCTTATCCTATGTCATTAATGGTGATTATCTAATGAAATTCATTATTACGGTTGGTAACTGTAACAACTCAGACCCGAACATCCACCCGAACAGTGCTAAATTGGTCGGGAGTTACTACCTTAGGCGCACCTCCCCGAATGCCAAAGGCATCCGACATGCAGTGAGGGTCTTATAAGAATAGTGGAGAGGCTATACCCTATTAGAGGATAATAATGGTACTAGTATGAGTATAATAATAAAAATGTAGGGGAATAAATGACTTGGAATACTCAAACCAGACCCGCAGAGCAGAAGCACATTCAATATCAATAAACAGTAGAAGCCATAACTACAAAAAATAGCAGCTGAATATGAACACAATGACATTTTGAACACTTGTAACTACCACAAAACAAAAAAACATGCATCCAAAGAAAGTCATACATATCCATATATAAAAAGGGTGCTAATGAAAATTCAACTGTAGCTACAAAACAAGTAATCATGCTGATACAATAAATAATGAAAAACAAGGTACACTCTGGATAGGCTGGACCTCAAGGACCATAACATATCTATGCAATTGCTAATGCAGTTCAACTCCTAAATCTGGCCTCTTTCCTGCGTGTAAATCCATAATGTCTGGATGTGTCCTGAAGGGCCCGGGCATGGTTTGAGACGAATCGCAGTAGGACACCACCCAAAGGTGAAAAACTAATATAAGTGTTTTAGATGGAATTCAGTAATAATGAAAATAGTAAACAGTATGAGGAACAAATAAACACAAAACCACTAGTGCTCAGTAGCCACCATGGAGTGTCATCTGCTTTGACCAACATCAGAATCTCTGTCATGCAACCTGGCACCATATGCCCTCTGACACAACGTGTCTCAAGTACAGACGTCCCGAAGGCATGCTTAGAAAATAGTAACCCAGTTGAATATCTCTACCTATCCTCAAAATATGTAATTGGAGGGATAGTGATGTCTACCCTCAAAATAAGGGTAGCCACCTACGCTCAACCTGATAGCCTCAATGCTAACCTCTGAAGGCTCCTCACCTCCCACGTGGCTTCCTATGGGAAGCACCCCCAAATCAATAGTACCTAAAATGAAACTAATGAGGGCCCCTACCCACATGAGTGGTCAAAACCACCTCATCACGGAGTCTCTTTGTGTACACAATACTCAATGTTCTAGGTGAACGGTAATCCCCAAAATAGTACCCAAGCCACAACACCTCTGACACCTCGTGTCCCTATAACCATGCTGCTCAATTTAGACGGTCTGGCCATCCATGTAAACCAGACCATGACCATCCGGACCGTCACCCAGCCTCAATCCGACATCCATGACACCCAATCCCATGGTCAGAACCACCTAATGTAACCCAGGCCAAACCCAACCTATGATTAACATCACTCAAAAATACCCTGGCCATGCCTAGAACACCCCAATGCATCCAACATATGAAATATCACACATCACATATATATATACAATAAAAAGAAAAACATCAATCTAGAAAAACAAAATAAACAGTCTAATTGCATGTGTCCTCCAAAAACAATACCATGATTTTGGAAGCCTCTAACAAATCGTATCATGCCATAATCAATAACTTATATGCTTAGGCAAATAAATCAACTTATTCCATTTTTCACCCCATCCAAAATGCTCCAAATGAGCGACGACCCCTTGAACGGCCCCGCTTAAAAAAAATAGTAAAAGTAAATTCCAAGAGGCATCCCATAGGTCTAATAAGAAATTGAATATACAATAGACGATAAAACAGGGTCTCTCTCAAATTACCTGAATTCACGCATTAAGTCGTGCCACCCAAAGGACTGTGAAAATACAATATATTGTATGCACCACCTACCTATGACTCATAGACATAGGCATATATTATATCGAGCTCCAATTCCAATATGATCTTCGTATATCTATGTTCCCATCAAATCCCAACAATTCCACTTAGATGGAAACTATGACCCGTGAGGCAAGGGATCAAGAACAGAACAAGGTGAGTTTTTTTAGCCTCACTGGTCTGATCCCACATCCACCAAAATATTGAAGATCATATGTCAGATGAAGAATCTAGGGTAGGAAATGTTTTCAGCCTGTCAGAGTGCCATGGTCCAAAAAAGGGGAAGAATAAGGTTCTTCATGAAAAGATACATTCCACTCTTTCATTTACGTGAATAAAAAAAGTACACGAAATGTATTTAAGGACAACATGCCATGTAATGGCCTTTTCCGTACATTGATTTAAGCACAGATAACCACACAGATTGGGCGCTCCACATGGGTTGACACACTGCATGAACCCAGCATGTACGTAGAAAAGGATTACACAGTGTGTCTAATAACACTACATGCCATGTAGTAATAAATTCTTACATGGTCATCACACGACATGTACTCGGTGAGCAGACAACCGGTACTCACCCAACCCATACACGGCTTCTTCTATAGATTACACGACATGTAGTTTTGGAAATTTTCATAACATACAATATTTTTCCCAATTCTCTCAAGAACAAGTCAAAAAATCAAACAGGGATGCAATTTTGACCCATTCCAAAAACATGGATTATTACAGTATAGAGTTTGTGGAATTAAAAATAATATCCCTATATAGTGTCAAAAAAGGTTTGCATAAATTCCCATTTCATGCCTCAAGGGATGATCATGTCGATCTCAATGCACCCATTTTTTATTTATTACCCCGCGTTACAAAAATTCTAGATCCACATCCAAAATTTTTTATCAAAAAATGGTGTCAATATCATAGAAATAACATTCCATATCTTCTAACCATTTCTATGAGATTTTCATATGCTTTAACTTTTCCTTATAATTATCCTTAGACATATCCCTTGTCATATCCTTTTAAATTTCATCAGGGATATCAAAAAATCATTCTCATTATAGTTTTTAAAGTTTCATTTACATTAAAATGATTCAATCTATATATAGATAAGGTTTTTACATAAATATTACTTCTTTTTAAACTAAAAAGCAATATATTTCTCAAATACTTTCTTTATGAATGTAAATTATTAGTGTCATTAGATATTAGACGAAAAATTTATTTTTTCATGAAGGATCTCCAAAATATCCCATAAATATCTTCCCGTATAGTACTCTTAATTTGACATCCCTACATCAACCTTTCTCTGTAACATGGTCAAAGGAAACATAAGAACGGATGATATAATATTCTCACTAAACGTAAAAATTTATTATATCAATATATGTCCATATGAATTAATAAGATAAAAATAGGGGTATGGTAATATAAATACAACATAAAATGTTCATTCCCAATCAATCATGGTTTATAAGAACGATCAATGGCATAAAACATTACAATTTGAAAAAACATGAACTCTAAGAGTGAGAAATCATCATAAATAAATCATGAATAATAAGGTTGTGTCATATTACTATTTCACTATCATATATATATAAATAGTATCATAAGTCATGGATATCCTCCAAGTCCAAAAAATCATAATATATTTGGCATCAAAACCAATTTCCCATTACATAATGGATGATGAATCATCACCTGTTTCCCATAGTGTATCATCCACATCCTTTTATTTTATATAGAATATCACATGCATCAGATTTCTTCAAACCACTGAATCATGGGATATAAAACAATATCCAGTGAATTAGAGGGAGGTATATGTCCCACCCATCACTTAACGAAAATCATACATATTTTTTCCACATGGTAATAAAACATTTATAATATAATAACTCATGAAAAGGAAATGATTACATAAACATTTTATCACTGAAAACCCCATATAAGGGAAATGGGATTGATAAGCATATCATCAACTCATTCAATAATAACTCATGGAAAAGGAATGAGTTTCATTATCATAAATTCATCATATTTCTAAACCACTAAATGAATGAATAAGGATTCAAACATTGAATCATATACCTAATAAATATTATGCATCATCAAACAATGTCATCATTGGTGGAAAATGATTTGGAAATATCACATGGAAAATTTCCTTAGGAAAATTAAATTTTCAAGTTGAAAATTTTATTTTTAAAACATAATGATCTATAAAAATTATAATCAAAATTTTCATTGAATATAATGATTTAAATATATAATGGAATATATAAAAAAATTGGGTGGTCATAATGGTCATAAATTTTACTTAATTCATACTCCTTAAAAATGATTTTGTCATAGTTTTAGAAAAATGGTGAATAAACCATAATGGTTAAAAAATGATGATTTATTTAAGAAAATATTAACAAAATTAATTTTTTTAAAAATTCTCTTAAAAAATTATTTTATAATCATACAAAATGCATGAAAATATTATTTTAAATCATGGATATGGAATAAAAAGGGTTTTCTAATGAAGAGAGAAATAAAGTTAGTTCTATATAAAAAATTATTTTCGAATATTAAGTATATAGAAGGATGAAAATAAAAAATAAATTAATATCCTTAAATAACCATAGGATAAAAAATTTTATGTGATTTAGGAATGGTAGAACATAATATCAAATTTATGTAAGGATATTATAAACAATTCTGGTAAATAATTTGAATGTAACATTAAACTGTTACAACTTTTATATCATTTGAATCTTGAGTCCCATAAACTAAATAAAAATATAAAAATATTTATATCCCATTATTTTCATCATAATTATCCTAATATACATTCATGGGTAGTACATCTACTATATAAAATAAATAAGTGTTGTATAAGGAAAATGTCCTATAAAATTAAATGTGGGATGAAAATACCCTATCTTAGGTCATGAAATCATTCATACATGTGAAAGTATAGGGTGTATCACATATTTTTAGATTAAATATATTATTTAACCATAATAATATAAATAATTCCATATATGATTAATTGTGACAAATTAATACCCATTTATTAACAATTCATTGTTAATATAATTTTTTGGGTAATAACGACATCATTTTTCATGTTTGTTGTGGTTTGTATGTATCAGTCATGGTATTTTATATCCAAAAACATATAAGTGGTATTAATATAATATATAATCAATATATATGACTTTATAATATTTATTTAATGTTATAAATTTAAAATGAATTATGTCATTCATGGAGATGGTCGGTCGTCCGTACGAAAGAACATTGTACCCATTTGATTGATGAATGAAATGAAATAATTATATATAATATATTACATTTCAGGAATAATTTTAAGGTAATTTATATCATAAATTATCATTTATCATGTCCTTTATAACATCCATCTAAATCATATGTTAATAATGAATTAAATTGCTTTGCGAGGCAGTACTTTTCCGTACGCATGAGCAAATCATATGCCCGTAGAATAGAATGTTAGTAGTGATATGTGATATTATAATTAATTATTTATAATTATTTCATAAATATAATATATTTATGTTAAATAAATCATTAAATTTATTCATCATAGTTGGTGATAAAAAAATTTCTACACCTATTTTGAAGGTGGTAGTCTATCGTACACACGATCGAGGGTTTGACCTCCCTTTTCATAGAAGGGGAGTTAGATATAGGTTAGGAAACATGCATATTAAAACCATCATAAAATTTATATAATGATTTTATTATATCATAATGTTTTAAGATGATTTAAACAAGTTATAGGAAGAAATAAATTTAAAATGCATGGTTAAGGGTTGTACCTCTTCTTTGGAGAACCCATTTTGGTTTAAAACAAAATCCATCATCTGTAGGTCTACAAAAAAATTATTATATCTTATATCTGGGTATTTAAATAAGAATTGGATTTTGGTAGGGTTTGTATGAACCAATGGGTTATGTAAGTGTGAAGTGAACACTAGTGGGGGTGACCCTTTATAAGTAGGGGAGAGGAAACAGTTGGAATATTTGAGAATTTTTTTTCACTTGTTTAAATCATGTGACAAGGATCAATTATGGTCATTATACAACCAATAATCAGATAATTTCTATATATGGAAATGAAATGGGATTTGAAACTATTTATAGTTTATTATAACACTTATATTTTATGACATTAAATCCCAAATAAACCCTTTATTAAAATTACTTTAGTAATTAATTTTAATTTTTTCCTATTTATTTTGACCAATAAAATATGAAAATATTATATAATATTAATTATAATTTGGGTAAGTAAAACTACTACCTTAGAAAACGAAGATTGTTAATTTTTCCTTTACCACATCTCGTGGTGGACATTATGATGAAAAATATTTTTATATATGTTATATATAATATTTTTAATGTCTTCATAATTCTGTAATTTTTATTTATAACATACCTTTATTCTTTCCATCTTGTGCAAATACGATAATTTTGATTGTGGAAAAGTACTACCAACCCCTAAAAGCATACAACATGTTCATGCCACACATGGATCAGATAAAATATGGTATTGATAATCCTAATTAGAATATATAGAATAGATATGATAATGTAATTATAATATACATATTTATCATTTATTTTTCATTCATTTAATATAAGAATGAAATGAAAGTAGTGTTCATTCATACGTATGACCTACCAACTCCATGAATAGCGAACCTAATTTATAATATCCAAATATTATGGACTACTATATATTCTTATATACTTAATATATATGAGAATTTAGTCATGGTTTACATTATGAAATTTATTAAATCCTGATCTAATTAATTGTCACAACAAATCACATGTCAAAACATACTTCAGAAAACTATGCAATTAACACCCAAAATAGTTGAAATACTGAATGAGTGTTAACAAAATGGTAATAAAATATTGTAAGAAGTTAATATATGATATTATAAACATGTTAATGGTTTTATTATTAGTTAGTAACATATTTAAAATCACTATACAAGAGAATAAATACCACACAAACAAAAATATGTTAATGTAAGGGATTTCCTCTCAAACTACATTCCATTGAGACATAATTTTCTTATAAACCAATTAAATTTTATGAAGTGTATATATTCTCTGTTTATATGAATTTTAACAAATATAATGATTCTAATGATATTATATGTTTCATTTAATACATGGGTATTTTTTTAAAAGTGTCAAAGTGGTATGGGACAGTTAGGAATGTTCAAACATTATTTTTTCTGATGAATTTTTATTATCAATAACCCTTATTGTTAATTAGACTCATATGATGTATTATTGTTAAATATTTATTAACTATTCAGTATTAATATTTGATAATTAATATTATTTATTTTATATATGGGGAATTTTTTTTGTACTTGTATGAAATGGGTGGTCCATGATTAATGATATCCCCTCAATGCATCTGTAGTATCTTGAAATGATTCACACAGCGAAATTAGATGGTTTTTTCCCAATATGTTATAATTCATCTTGTGAAAGGTATTAATGGTAAAGGTACCATGTACCTATGAAACATGATGTCTAATAATTATGTATTTACCTCATTTTGATTATGTTATTATTTATTGATGAGATTTATGTCTCCATATCAGTGGACTCATTTCATTTTTATTTAGTTATTATTTATCCGTCAGATTATGGGTCCAAATATCTATGAATATAATTCATTCTTATATTATTAGTTTTATTGGAATTTTTTTTGAGTTATTTACCTTGACATGTAAATTTATTCCTATTGATTAATTATTTCATCCTCTTTACTTGCAATTATTTCACTTTTGAGATCACCCTTCTTAGGTTTCCTTTCTCCTGGTTATGAAGAAGAAGTATTTGAATAAGCATTAAAGAATGTTGTTTATTTATTTTTATTATGTATCATGTTTGTATTTCATATTTCTTAATGTATTATGGGTATCATGTATGTAATTTTTCTTGCCAAGACTACTAAACTAAATGGTCCTTTGGTATTTGATTCCTTCAAATCATGCTAATTTAACTAGCTTTGGGATTATGGGGTCAGAGAATTACCATTTTCATCAGTATAGGTCTATCAAAATCATTTGAAACAAGATTTAGAAAACATATATTAGGGATCATATTCCAAATATAGAATTACATGATGAGTATAGAAGAACACCCCAAAATATTGGAAAGGTATATATTTAGGGGGTATTGCTTTCAATATATCCTTGTCTAGATAATTCCAGTGGATGTTGTTCTATGACTGATGTACCTAGGAGTAATAACATTAACAAGGTATTTTGGTTCTGACTCGGGTAACTTGATATATTAAATCTAGCCTTATTATGCACCGAGTTTGGCACTCTTGGGGGATATGCTTTGTATAGTTCACATTTTATATACCAAACATTATTAATGATTTGAATGTAAATATTTACAAAAGTAATCAATGATTGTGATTCTTTAATTTCTGATGCATACATTAAGGTGATATAATATATTGGGAATTATAAATTATTTTATGATTTAATCCATGCTATTCTATTGTTTAGAATTGGAGAATATTAAAAGAAATGTGACCATCGCCAATGGATGTGATCCAAAGAGTTAGAAGGATAAAGTCATTTGTGGTCTTCAGACAATATATCAATGGGAAATAATCTCTCAAACATTATGATCACATAAGGATATTGATTTATATGGAAATGAGATGTGTAAAAAATTATCCAAAAATGGATGTATTTGAAGGAAACTTTAGCAAGTAGAGGCCATCTGGGCACCATATGAAAGGTAATGACTCAAAGAATATGAAGGGAAAGATGGATTTTTCAATATGCGATAATTATGGAATGAAAAAATTTGGTAATTTTTTGATGAGAATTGAATTTTGTTTTATGTGTGGAGAAATATGACAACAAGTTTCTAGTTTCAATGAAAAGAAATAGCTTTCCAATGAACAATTATTCAACTATAATGAGATGGGACACTATGAGTATAACTGTCCGAAGTGTAAAATAAATATGATCCAAATAATTCGATCATATTATGATCATGTTTTTATAATACCACAGATAATGTGGAATGATTAATATGATTATTCAATAATCATGTCATTTGAATATTTTATCAACAATGTGATGGTTATAAGTATTATGGAATATATGAGTATTGTAATGTAATAACAATTATTTAAGGACTCGAGAGTAAATACTGAATGTTACCAATAATAGTTAACAAGTATAAAGTAAAAAATTTTGGAAAAAAATATTGAAGGATAGAAAACATTTAATATGTTCCTGATGTTGAGATAATAGTGAAGAAATGATTAATTGGGATATGTGTTGACTACCATGGAGTTGATTAATTTCTTGTCAACATGTGGTTAAGATATAACTGATGGAGTTTGCAGCACCTTTTTATTTATGGAATATATAGAATAACATGTTTTATAAGGAATAATGCATGTTTCCAATAATGTTTTCTGGTGATTTGAGTTACTAATATATTATATTAGTATACATGATGATGTTATTAACATATTTGGAATAGGAAATTCATATTTTCTTAATGATTATTAAAGGATAATGGTATGGTCATTTAGTAATTTAGTAACCATCATTATAGAGTGTAGAATTATAATCATTTGGAAAGATTTACCATTCTTAAAATAATTTAAATTGACCATTGCATCTAGTTGGAAATATTAATATATTAAATCACTATATGGTTAAAATAATTATAAGAGAAGAAGTATAAATAGTTCAAATAATGACCAAATGATAAGATTATAGAAACATACAATGTAAATATATTTACATATATTCCCAATGAGTTAATGAATTTCACAACTATAGGGAAAACTATATTGAAACCTAAAATGTTTTCATAGTAACATTTTTTCTAATGAATCAAATATCTCTTAGATCATTTTTGATGTATAGAAACATGATTGTTCACATTTTCGGTAATGGCCCAGACCTCCCAGATCCATTAATTAATCAATATCTACTGTTTGGGGTGTTAGAGAAGGCAATGGTAGCTCATTTCAAGAGTTTTCCAAAATTTCTATTTTTTATAGGTAGATTGTGTCGGTAGCTCAATGTTAGTAGCGTAGCATTTGTGACACAACATCGGCTGGTCCCATTGGTAGGTGGTATAAATAGATTTCATTGGTAGGTGGTATTAGTAGCATGCATCTGTAGGTCGGGTATCAGTGACTCTCATTGGTGAGTTAGGTGATGGTGGGTCATATCAGTGACACGTTGTCGGTGGGTCATGTTAGTGACTCATTGTCAGTGACTCACCCATCAGTGATTCATTTCTAGTTTTTCTTATTTATTTTTTTCAAGTTTCAACTCTTTACATTTTATTTTACATAAATTGAGTTTAAAAAATTGTTTGACAGATTCTAAAGGTGTTGCAAAAGAAATTAATTATGTATTTAATATCCCAACACACTGGGGACATTAAAATAGTCGAATCATTTAATTTTGACCCTGATAAGACATTAATGGACCTTTAAATAGGGTCATTTCTATTGTTATAGGATCTTTGTTTCTATGCTAAATTCTTCACTTCCTCGCATGTTTCTATTTTTTCATTGTGCAAGCATATACATTCATACTAGAGGAGTCACATATGTTTGGTAGCCATAAATCCAGTTTTCTCTTAGAGTCTCTCCTAAAACTTGCATGAACCCCTATTTTTCCCCAAGGTGGATTTTTTGATCATCTCTTTCCTAAGGTAAGGGTTCCTTCGTCTCTCTTTATTTTTGATTCATGAATGTTGGATACACTAATGTTCCTTTGTTATTATGGCCATATACCATTGTTTAATTATGGCTATTATGAAGATATTTAGACTTGTTATGATAAATGATATTGTTACCATTGTAATAAATAATGGGAGGGGAATATGGTGTTGATATTTGAGATGTTTTATATGTTATATTTGATCCATGAAAAGAATAGTGTTGGTTGTATGCCTTCAGAAATTCAAGGTTGTTGGAGGTATTTTTTTACATTACTGGCTCATGAATACTTGTTGTTAACCATCTATTTGATGACTGTGAACATAAAAACATTATTAATCTAGAATAACGGCTAAAATAAAAGGTTGATCCATGATTTAACTTGTTTTTTTTACCCAAAAATACTGAATGTGTAATTAAAGAATGGGTTCTACTAAATAGGAATACACTTTCCATGTTTGTTGTGGATGTGAACTATGTGTGGTTCTGTTGGGCCTTCAGTCTTATGATGATCATGTTGTGTACTGGATGGGATGTTGGGCTAAAATTTCTAGATATGCTATGTTTATGTCACTAGGTGTGGTGTTTTAATGCATTTGGGATTCTAATTGTAGTTTTTATGAGGTGTTCTAATAGATTTTGTATTGAGAGGAATAACATAGAGACATTAATTTATATAATGTTTTTCATAGTGGTTGTATGAGTGTTTAAGAAAGGGGTGTGTGTAGTTGGTTGTTATAACTTGTTCCTACTTCCTAGTGTGTTACAGATGATAATGTGGGTGTTTCTTCTGCTACATTTAGATGATCCCTGAGTGGGGATTTAATAAACATAGTTTTGTTAAATAAACAATGATATCTGGTCAAATGAATTGGTTGGGGGTTATGAATCAGGTTTATGGTTGTCACGACCCATCTCGGGGCCCATGCCGTGACTAACCCAATCCCAACTTCCAGAGGCCAAAGGCTGGTGACTAGCAACAAAAGTGGATCTCTAATAAAAAGGGAAGGAATTGCCTTTAAACCTGTTATGCACATAGTCTGAACACAAACACTAGAAGCAACAAGTACTAATATAAAGAAGAATGGTGTGCAGAAAGTAAGTGGGCCAGTATACAAACCCAACTGAAAAACTTGTACAAGTACAAGTAAAAAGGGAAAACAACTCTTGGATCATCCACCGGGGAATCCTACATGAAGGGTTGGTACAGATCTTGAACAACTCGTCCCCGAGGTACTTCTCGTCTATTCTATCTCCAAGAAGCCTCTCGCCCATCACCCACAGCCTCGATCACTACTGATCGTCGTCTTCACAGAACACTACAAGGTACGTGCGAAGCCCGTGCAGGGGTGAGTATAAAAATACTCAATAGGGTACCTTGCGACCCCCAAAGGTCTCCCAGAATCCACTAAGGATAAACCACAGTATTAAGATAAAATCGCGAAGTATCAACCATCCCTACATTGGTATATTCCCATAGATATACCTAAGTTACCAATCACAGTCTGGATTCAACACTCGAGTCCAAGCACAACCCATTCCACAAAGGAAGCAAATTCAATCATCTTGATGATAACAACTGAAAGCCAAGACTCATCTAAAACAGTAATACATTTCATGTAGAGGGGTAGAGATAATTATATGTAGCCACGTAATCATCTCCTCTATCGAACCCGCGTAGGATCCTAGTATAGTATCAGCGCTGTCGAACCCACAGAGTATCCCGGTACAGAAGACATCACTGTCGAACCCACGGAGGATCTCGGTCATGTACTGTCGCGGTCAAACCCATAGAGGATCCTGGTATAGTATCATTGTTTTCTAACCCATGGAGGATCCTCGTACAGTAGTAGGTCCACGTAAGATTCTATCATCTCACTCATAGTCAGCCATTGGGTTCCTGCACACAACACGATCGATTCCGGGAGGGACCACTCCACGAGCCAAGTGTCGATACATCAAATAAAAAGAAGTCTCGAGTTGATGTATCCCATAGTTCCATCTCATTATAAGGAACCCAACGCGACAGATGGCTCGTCAATCGGACACCCAGTTTGTGAGTTATTGGCATTTCCGTTCCACGGGCCCGGTTGGTTTTTAGGTTCAAACCAACCCGACCATACATCAACTATGTCCAAACGTCATGTAGGTTATTCCAATATTAACATCTCGTTCTAAATTTTTTGTCGCCACAGATGGTTTGTCAATCGGACACCTGTAGACCTAGATATTGGTGAAAAGGTGTATTCGGCTAATCTGGTCCGGACAGGGGTTTGACCCGGTCCGCGCCTCAAACCCATTCTGTGGGGGCAGCCCGACCCAAGTGGTCGGCCCAGACCGAGTGGGCATGGCCCGGCCCGAAGGGGCTTCTCAGTCCAAAGGGGCGGCCCGACCCAATGGCGGCTCGGCGGCCCGGTTGGCACGGTGGCCCGGTATCCCGGTTGGCCCCACATCCTAGTGGCCTGACGGGGGATCCGCCTTAGCCATGGCCATGGGGGATGCCGTGCATCCCCTGACACATGAACGGCTTAGCCGTTTGGGTGGGGACCCTAACCGGTGCCAGGTGGCGCCAGTCCAGGGCACCCAGGACCCCGAGGGTCCCGCTACTCCCGGCTGGCCAAGCGGCAGCCATTCAGCTCCTCCACCACGCGCGACGGCGCCGTGATCCTTCTCCACCATAGGGCGCGATGGCGTCGTGCACCCTCCACTGCAGCCCGGCCTGGCCGCGGCCTCCAGCTCCTCCAAGCAGTGCGACAGCGCCGTGCCCCCTCCACCGCGGCCTGATATAGCCACGGCCCCCTGCTGCCCTACACGCGGCGTGACAGTGTCACGCGCCTCCATTGTGGTCCCACAAGGCCATGGCTCTCGTTTTCCTTTTGGTGATCTGGTGACCTTGCGTCATCGATATCTACACGGCCGGCCTGACGCCGGCCGCCGTTGCTCCGCCTTCGTCATCAACAATCGAGGATAATCAATGGAGTAGGGTCAGGCTGTGTTCATGCGGTCCTATCCCTCCTCGTTATGCTGTTAACAAATGGATTTTCTCAATACATAAATTGTATTATGTATAACGGGTACAAAAATCAACTCAAACCCCTACCTCGTATTTGTCGTTCGTTGATGATGTCAGTAAAAGGTCGGGCATTGATTCGTCATTCGCTGCGTTGGTCACACTCTCCCAATTCTCACGCTTATACATCAGAAAGTGTTCAGAGGCGACGAAGTCGAAGATGGAATTCTTCACGGTTGACACTTTCTATTTTGGAACGGTTGAAGATCGAAGACGATGTTTGTCATTCTTCAGTGGTAGGGGTGTTCTTCGTGGGAAGGTGTAGTTCTCCAAGAACTACTCCTCTCCTTAATTCTCCCAACAACAAATTAGGACAACCCCAAATAAAATAAAATCTTGTCTATTATTTAATCATTGGAATGAATTAAAAAGGTTACAATTAATTAAAATAAAGAGTTTAATTAATTAATGGTGAGGGTTGTCACATTAAATTAAATGGGGAAAGTGGAGAGTTTCATCCAACATAAACGGGGGGGGGGGGTTAGAGGGGGTTTAAAGCACGTGTGGGCCCCAAAAATAATATCCTCCCAAGGGAGGTTATGTGCCAGTGGGAAACAATACTAACCTCCTGTTGGAGTTTTTAACCACCAAGAACTAAAAATATGCTAACTCTTATTTTTATTTAACATAATTAGAAACCCCCAAAATCTAACTTCCATTCACGTTAGAACAAAACTGCAGTGAAGGTCTCACTAGGCAATCAGCGATGCTGCAAGTTCAACGGTGCCATCAGATTTCAGTTCTGAGAACCAGTTTAAAAGATATAATATCCCACTCGTACGTTTACTGAACGTACCCGAACAAAACATCAGAAAAAGATTCAGGGCACACCGGGCCTTGAAATCAAGCGCCGTAAATTTTCACAGACTCGTAAAATTCACATGTATTTAAGAAAAAAAATTTCCTCAGAAATTCCGGGTATTTACATTCTCCCCACCATAGGGATTTACATCCCCGTAAGCTACAACTCCAACTAAGGTAACAAATAGGGGTACTAAGCATGCATCTGAGCCTCCCAATCCCATGTGCTCTCCTGGAGGTTCCAGTGCTGCCCACGAACGCGTACTAGAGGTATCGACCGTCCACGTAGGATCTGATCCTGTCGATTTTCAATATCCACTGGAACCTCTATGAAAGTCGCCCATCGTTGATGTCCATCTCCCCATGGTCTATGATGTGGGAAGGGTCATGAATGTATCTTCTCAGCTGAGAAACATGGAAGACGTCGTGCACCCGGTGCAACTGAGCTGGAAGAGCTAAGCGGCAAGCCACCTCAACTAATCTGTTGAGGACCTGGAAAGCTCTGATGAATCATGTAGATAACTTTCTGCCTCAGCCAAATCTATATAGACTTCATCGAGGTGGGACCTGTAGAAAGACGCGGTCTCCATATTCGAACTCCAGAGGTCTCTGTCTCCTATCAGCATAGGACTTCTGCCTGCTCTGTGCAGTCTTCATCTTCTCCTGGAGGATCTGAACCTTCTTCGTCATATCATGCACCATATCTGGTCCCATAAGTGCTTACTCCCCTGGTTCATTCCAACACAGAGGCGACCTTCAAGGTAGGCCTTAATGTTCCTCGAAAGGTTCCATACCGATGGTGGAGTGGTAGCTGTTGTTGTAAGCAAACTCTACCAAGGGTAAGTGATCCTCCCAGCTGCGACTGAAGTCGAGCACACATGCACAGAGCTTGTCCTAGAGTGTCTGAATGGTTCTCTCAATCTGACCATCCGTCTGAGGATGGAAGGTGGTGCCCAAGAGAAGCTACATGCCAAAGGCCTCCTACAACCTCTTCCATAGCTGGGAAGTGAAACAAGCATCTCAATCGGAGACAATATTAGATGGAACACCATGAAGCCGTATGATCTATCATACATAGAGGAACCCCATGATCTATACTAAACCATGCTCTCTGATTTGTAGGAAGTGGGCCGACTTGGTGAGTTGGTCAATGATCACCCATATAGAGTCGTGTCCTTTGGATTTAAATGGAAGTCCATTCACGAAGTCCATGGATATCCCGTCCCACTTCCACTCTAGGACCTCTAAGGTATGAACTAAACATGTTGGAACCTTGTGCTCCATCTTCACTTGCTAACAAGTGAGGCATCATGAGACAAACAATACTACCACCTTCTTTATACCTAGACTCCAGGGTTGTTGTCGAAGATCCTGGTATATCTTCGCCACCCCGGGATGTACCTATAGAGGAGAAGTTTGTAACTCCATCAACACTTTCTCCTTAAGTGAAACTAGTACAATAGTATGTCCTCTGAAGAGAATGATGTCTCCCCACCTTTAGAAAAGCCATTAGGTGCCTGACCTGTGGATATCTGAGCACTATGCATCTCACAGTTATCATCTCAACTCTTTGCCTCCCTGACTCGCTGATGAAGTGGAGGATTGACTGTGAGAGACTGTAGAAAGGATTCTCCATCTTTGTCTACAAATGATAACTGAAATGCGTCCAGCTGGTCCATCACATCTCTTAGCAGCTGAATTCCTGATCTCCTATTGATAGAATATGATAAAATGTTCCCCCTACCATGATTATAAAATATCTCAAACTCATAGTCCTGGAGGGACTCACACCAACACTATTGTCTCAGGTTCAGGTCCTTTTGTAAGAAGATGTACCTGAGACTCTGGTGGTCAGAGTGGACTGTAATGTTCTTTCCAACATATAGTGCCACCACATTTTCAAGGAGAAGTCTACTACTGCTAATTCTATGTTACATCCCAAGTAAGTAATGAATAATATATATTTATATCTATGTCTATTAATGAACTAGATAGTGTTTTAGAGGCTTAAAATGAAAATAAATACAATCTTAAGCATGGAATACACTAATATTTTTTAAAAGATTGTTTTATTGCCTTTTGATGGCAAACCATTTTTAAATCTATCTTATGGCAATTATATATGCTATGTTCATCAAAATAAACATATTCTTTATGATTGGGATATCAAAATTTACTTTGTGGGAATTTTTGGTATTTTTCTGACAATGTTCATTTTTTTAATGAATAGTGAAAAATACTGCATTTTACATCAAAACTACTTTTTAATCTAATTTATTTATATTATTAGATTATATTTTGAATTGGTTTTAAAGTGAAATTAGAATATATCTTTACCATTTAATCCAATGGTGGTCGTTGGAATCAATTTCACTTTGAAATTGGACTTAAACTAGTGTCAATCTTTTGATACTTATTGTTTCATAAAAACACGCTATTTGTCATGACAGCGGGAATTATTTATTAAATTAATTAATGTAATTTATATGATTTGAATTTTGTAAAATAGAAACCATTTTTGAATTCGGAGTATCAAATATAGCTTAGGGTGATTTTTTGGTATTTTTCTGAAAAACATCAATTTTTGATTAATAGTGAAACCACAAAGTAGTACTTATAAAAACTGATTTTTCCATTTAAATGAAATTTTTCCATAATTGTGTTTTGAATTTCAAAAATCCGACATACATGGTTGTCATTAAGAAGTAAAATGTGGTTCAATGAGATTATAACAATTTTTTGGTGAATAGTAACTTATTATGTTTTTAATCGTGATTAGAGGTAATTAGTGTAGTTTAAGGTAAGAATAATGTTTTAATAAACTGAAATGACCTAGACACATGTCCTACCCTTATTGGGTCTGTCATGGCCGACCAAGAAAAGCCATGGGTCAACTTGGGGACCCCATGGAGCCAGTTTGGTTGGGAAATGACATAAATAACTTTTTATTTAATGTTAAAGTAAAAATGACACAATCATGAGATGTTTTACTAAAAAAAAATTTACATGGTGTTATACAAGTCAGATTTTTGATTATAAATTGTTATTGGAATGATAAAAATATTTCCTACATCATAGTAGTTTTTTATAATTTTTATACTTTAAATAAATTAAATTACTTATGACATCATAATGATGCAGCAATTACCTCATTATTTGAAGATTTAAATAAAATGGATAGATAATGTAAAATCTAAGACCTACACATGGAAAAAACCAATTGGATGAGTGGATTTTGAACCCTTCTCACATTATCCTAGAATTATATCAATGTGGGACCTTTAAAATCCGAAACCCATTTGAAAATAAAGTAACATTTCTTTACGTTCCAAGAGTGCTCCTCCTCTCCTCTTATAAAAGGCCCCCACCTCTAACTCCTTACCCACACTCCAAAAGCCTTTGGCTCAGCCAAACCCTTCCCATTTTGTCTATCCACTTCCCTCTCTTACTCCTTGAAGCCTCACATTTGGTAGATGACTTCCCAAGGAAGCCTTTGAGCTTAAACCAAAGGGAGTTACCCGATTTTAAGGTAATGTTTTCAGTTGAGTCCTTTTGTTTTATTTTGCTTCTCCAACCCCCTAAACGCTTTTTATTTATTTCTTTTGTAACAACTCCAGTATATTAATTATACTAGTATGTTGTTATAAGAAGTATTCAAGATACACTTACACATAACTACATATAATGGTTAAAGAACATACTGTTTCCGTGGATGGTGAATTTATGCCTCCCGAAACGATGATTGTTCAACATTCCTTTAACACATTCAAAGGTGGCCCTTAAGATGACACTATATTTATATATGATATATAATATGTTTATATTTTCCTTAAGCTTCTGTATTTTTCATTTTGGACATACCATTAAGGTTTCCATTATGGGTAAACGTGATATCTTCATTTAAGGAAATACGGACAACCTCCCCCTTCAAAGTGATTTGATTCGTTAAATACCATATGTGGGACGTATAAAGGATGGAAATGTGATATTATATATGATATTATACTAGAATTATAATATACCTTTATATAATTATGATTCCATTCTATAAAATACGAAATAGAAATGAAATTAGCGTCCATGCGTACGTACGACTTACCATCTCCATGAACGGTGCATTTCATTTCTTACCTATAAATGATTATGTAATATTATAAATGCACATATATACTGGATATATATGATATATATGATATATACATCATGATTATAATCCTGGATATAATGGATACATGAACAACTTGTAATTATAAAGGGTTTATTCTGACTTAGGTACCAATGATCGTTAAAACGACCGTTATTAACTTAAATAATTACATAGTGTTCATGAAATGGAAAAAAGTGATATAAAAGGAATAATGAACTTTAAAAAGGTTTTTAAGAAATTATAAATTAACTCCTGTTTATTATTCAGGACATTAAAGAACGATCGAGTCAAGTCGGACCCGAGGTATGGGACTTCGTCTCAATCTCCGTTCATTGAGGCATATTTTATTTTACACACAACTTTTTTTTATACGGTGTATAAACCCCTTTGAATTTTACATTTATCCAAAAGGAATCTTTTTTATATGAAGAATTTTACAAAACGAAAAAAAGCGAATGTTTTTGTCGTACGTATGCGGCGACAACGACTTCTCCACCGCCATGACCATTATTTGAGTTTCGGCTTCCTCTACATGCCATAACATTTTTTTAAAGAAAAATAAATACCATGTTTTACTTTTCTTTTATTTTGGTATTGAAAATGGTTCTCATAATGTTTTTATATCAATGTGTTGTATTGATATCTTGAGATTGAAAGGTGGAAATGTTATGTTTCCTTTATACATGTTTTATGTGATACGAATATGTTGAGGTTCTTGGGCATTATTATGAAGACGAGTGGTTCCATGATAAACTAAGGGCGGGTGAGCCCGATATAGCTCTCCAATGCATTGGGTAACACGAAAGAGTGAAACGTTAAGGTTTCTCTGAAGAGATTTAGGGAATATATTGTGATGGGCATTCCAAACGTAACCAAGAGGGTTACTCCATACGTAAGAATGTTATGAATGCCCCAAGTTACCTTTATGTCTTATGATTTCTATGATTTATTCAGGATATGATGAGGTATGTTAAAGTACATATGTTTTATGGGTAAAGTATGATTTCATTTTTATGTATATATGTACCCATGTCTCCTTTCCATGTTTTTATAACCCATACTGAGCTTTTTATGCTCATCCCAATTTTTTTTGAAATGTTTTTCACAGGACAAGGGAAAGGTACATGATATGATGATAGTGTCAAGGATGTGTCAATAATGAATCCATGTTTTATTTCAAATATGTTTCCATTGATGGGAAAAATGAATACTATCTTTATGTAACCACTTTGTTTATATGTGGAATGTAATGAAAGTTTTATGATATAATTCTCTAAAACTCTAAACCCGAAAAGATCCTCAATGTGTAATCTTGTAATAACTCAAGATTAAGTAAGGTTTAAGGCTGGGGCCTTATAGTTGGTATCAAAGGTCAGTTTATATAACTTTAGGAGTTATAATTCTATTAAATGATTATCCAAAAATAATTTTTTTAAATGATATAGCATTTGAAGAATACCATGTCTCTTCATCTAAGATATGTTTGGTCAGAATGGTTTTCCATAGAGGAAATAGGGATGCAATTCTAGGAAGGCATACAGAAGGAAATAACCTTCCGAATCAGCATCCCGAGATGGTCAGAATTGGAACTGAACAGTTTGTTGTAGTGATGGCACAGTTGACTTAGGCTATAAATGGTGGTGGTATCCATGCACGAGATCAGCCAGATCAACCGCAGAGGAACCTGTCAGTGGTGGAACATTTCATGAGGCAACATCCCCCATCATTCATAGGTTCATCTGACCCTGTGTTAGATAAAGGGTGGATTAAAGCACTGGAGAAGATTTTCTATTTCATGGGGTGTTCAGACAATCAAAAGGTTAGTCTTGCTATTTACCATTTGGAGGGTGAGGCAGATCAGTGGTGGTCGATGGTTAAAAATATCAGGGACGCTGATGAGATTGATGCTCTCGACTGGGATGAATTCAAAGGTATGTTTCTTGAGAAGTATTTTTCTAAGGCTGTTCAACATAGGATGTAAAAGAAATTCTTAGAATTGAGGCAAGAGGAAGACTCAATGGCTGTCTATGAAGAAAGGTTCACTCGATTGGCATGGTATGCTCCAAATTTTATCCGATAACTTGATAGTAAAATCAATCATTTTTACTCAGGATTAAAGCCAAAATATCAAAGGAAATTAGCTTCTCGTGAGTTTAAAAGTTATGAAAAGCTTGTTCGATGTGCTGAGAAGGTGGAAATGGAGTTTTCCGATGATCAAGTGTTCTATAACAACCAACAGAAGAAGAGACCGTGGTGGTAGGAGAAAGGTATGAATTCTTCAAAAAAGTCTGATGGTAAGAAAACTAAGTTTCCAGTTTGTGATAAATGTGACAAAAGGCATGCTGGGGAATGTCTTATGAATTATGGAAAGTGATATCTATGTGGTAATATGGGACATAAGGCTCTTGATTTCACTGAAAAATATCAGGGTGATGGTAAGACAAAATTTGATTTATATTTAGTGAAATGTTATAAGTGCAATGAGATGGGTCACTATGCAAACGAGTGTCCGAAAAAGAGCTTGAG
This sequence comes from Viscum album, assembly GCA_963277665.1. Lineage (NCBI taxonomy): Eukaryota > Viridiplantae > Streptophyta > Magnoliopsida > Santalales > Viscaceae > Viscum > Viscum album. Next base: position 1,722,598,723 of record OY728141.1, read on the forward strand.
TGATGGGAAGTAGTTAGACTACAAGCAAAAAGGGGTGGTGAAATCCTTTGCAACTACTTCAACAGATGTCGGGCCATCAAATGAAGTTGTATCAGGTACTTTGTTTGTTTTTTCAGATTATTATAGTGTGTTGTTTGATTTGGGGTCTACACATTATTTTATCTCGGAAACCTTTTCTAGTAAAATGGGAATAGCATCTCAAGAAATGACTCTTGAACTTGTGGTAAAAACACATGGGGGAAATGTTGAGGTAAAACGAATTTATAATAATCTCCCTATCCTTATCCGTGGAAAGAACCTACTTGCGAACCTTACTGTTTTACCTCTATTAGAGTTTGATGTTATCCTGGGTATGGATTGGCTCTCTATTTACCATGCTAAGATTGACTGTAGAGATAAAGATGTTTCTTTTCAGAAAGACTTTCAGTTTGTGTACAAGAATGAACCCTTACTGTTGATAACTTATCAAGAGTCCAAGAAACTTGTAAAAGATAGAAATGAATGTTACCTTGCACACATCATTAAAAATAAAGGAACTGTTCAGATTAATGATGTGCCAGTGGTTAATGAGTATCCTGATTTTTTCCTGATGAGTTGCCTGGAATAATACCAGATCAGGAAGTTGAGTTTACTGTTGACTTAGTTCCTGATGCTAACCCAATTTCAAGACCACCTTATCGAATGGCTCAAATTGAACTTTTAGAGTTGAAGGAGAAATTGGAATATTTATTAGAGAAAGGTTTCATTCGACCTAGCACATCACCATGGGGTGCTTCTATTTTATTTGTTAAAAAGAAAGATGGTTCTATGAGACTTTGCATTGATTATAGGGCCTTGAATAATATCACTGTTTAGAACAAATATCCTTTGCCTCATATCGATGATTTTTTTGATCAACTCCAGGGAGCTCATTTTCTTTCAAATATTGACCTGAGATCAGGGTACCATCAGCTGAAGGTAAAGGAGACAGATATTCCGAAGACCGCGTTCCGTACAGGATATGGCCATTATGAATTTGTAGTAATGCCTTTTGGGCTAACCAATGCACCTGCTGTATTCATGGACTTAATGAATAGAATTTTCCATTAGTTCTTGGATAAGTTTGTGGTGGTTTTCATTGATTATATTTTGGTGTTTTCTAAAATTAAAGAAGAGCATGAAAGACATTTAAGGGTTATCTTGCAAACCTTAAAAGAAAAGAAACTTTATAGAAAATTCAGCAAGTGTGAGTTTTGGTTGTAACAAATTTCATTACTTGGTCATATTGTTTCTAAAGATGGAATAACTATTGATCCTACAAAAAAACAGTTGTGGAAGAATGGCCAAGACCCACAAATGTTACCAAGATTCGTAGTTTCCTTGGTTTGGCAGGCTATTACCGAAGGTTTGTTAGAAATTTTTCACGATTATCTAGTCTAATGACTATGCTAACTCGGAAGTGTGTTAGGTTTATCTGGAAAAAAGAATGTGATAATTGTTTCCAGGAATTGAAAAGAAGATTGGTGAATGCTCCAGTTTTGGCACTACCTTCCAGGAATGGTGAGTTTGTTATATAGAGTGATGCTTCATTAAAAGGACTTGGTTGCACCCTAATGTAGAATGATCAGGTAATTGCTTATGCATCACGTCAGTTGAAAACTCATGAGGTAAATTACCCTACACATGATTTGGAATTAGCTGCTGTTGTTTTCGCTTTAAAGATTTGGAGGCATCATTTGTATGGAGTAAAGTGTGAAATATATACCGATCACAAAAGTTTAAAGTATATATTCACTCAGAAAGAATTGAACATGAGACAAAGGAGATGGCTACAATTAATTAAGGATTATAATTGTACAATTCATTACCATCCGAGAAAAGAAAATAAAGTGGCTGATACATTGAGTTGAAAAAGTAATGCTTCATTAGCAATGTTGCGTTTGGAATGTGATCCTTTGGTTAAGGATTTGATGATCTTTGGCATAGAAGTTGTTGGTGCAGGAAGTTATTCTATTTTTTTTCTGGTATCAGTGAGATCATCTCTATCAGATAGAATCAAGCAAGCACAGAAGCAAGATAGTGAGTTGCAGAAAAAGGTAGAGCTGGTTCAGAAAGGTAAGTTGCCTGAATTCAACATTGATAATGATTGTGTTTTGAGATTTGGGAAGAGATTGTGTGTGCCTTGTGGTTTACAGTTGAAGAGAGAGTTGTTATGTGAAACTCATAGTTCTCTGTTTTTAGTTCATCCTGGCAGTACTAAGATGTATAGAGATCTTCAGGAGTATTACTGATGGGATGGAATGAAAAGAGATATTGCTGATTTTACTGTGAAGTGTTTGACTTGTCAGCAGGTTAAAGCAGAGCGGCAGTTACCAAAAGGGATGCTTCAGCCTTTACCAGTGCTATAGCGGAAATGGGAGAATATATCCATGGACTTTTTTGTGGGATTACCAAAGACATCTCGAGTTAATAATGCAATATGGGTTATTGTTGATCGCTTGACCAAATCTGCTCATTTCCTTGCTATACGAGATACTTTTTCCCTCTATCAACTTTCCCGTTTGTATCTTAAAGAGATAATCAGGTTACATGGCGTTCCTCTCTGCATTGTATCTGATCGTGATCCCATGTTAACTTCTAACTTTTGGAAAGGCCTTCAGAAGTCGTTGGGTACTGAACTAAATTTTAGTACAACATTTCATCCTCAATCAGATGGGAATTTAGAATGAACAATTCAGACCTTGGAGGATATGCTATGAGTTTGTTCTATGGATTATCAGGGAAGTTGGGACCAACATCTTTCTTTTGTTGAATTTTCATATAATAATAGTTTTCATTCCAGTATACAGATGGAACCATTTCAGGCATTATATAGGAAGCGGTGTCGAACTCCAGCTTTCTGGGATGAAGTGGGTGAAAGGAAGTTGATGGGACCAGAATTGGTAGAAGAGATGGCAAAAAAAGTTCTACTGATTTAGAAGCACATGAGAACATCTCAGAGTAGGTAGAAGAGTTATGCGGATAACCGGAAGAAAGATCTATCTTTCGAGGTAGGTGATCATATTTTTCTCAAGGTTTCTCCTTGGAAAAGTGTGATGAGATTTGGTAATAATGGAAAGCTGAGTCCACGGTTTATTAGACTATATGAAATTCTAGAGAGATTTGGATCAGTTTCTTACCGAGTGGAATTACCTCCGAGTTTATCTCATGTACACAATGTTTTTCATGTTTCGATGTTGAGAAAGTACATGCCAGATCCATCTCATGTTTTGAGTCCAGAGGTGGTTCAACTGGAAGATAACCTATCTTATGAGGAACAACTGGTCCAGATTCTTGACCACAAGGAGCAGGTGTTATGGAATATGGTGATTCACCAGGAAAAGGTTTTGTGGAAAAACCACATGATTGAAGAGGCAACATGGGAATCTGAAAATGCAATGAGGGATAAGCACCCCCATTTATTCGATAAGAAAATAAATTGCGGGGACGCAATTTTCTAAAAGGGGGAAGGATGTATCATCCAATGTAAGTAAGGAATAATAGATATTTTTATCTATGTCTATTAATGATCTATATAGTGTTTTAGAGGCTTAAAATGAAAATAAATACAATATTATAGCATGGAATACACTAATATTTTTTAAAAGATTGTTTAACTGCCTTTTGATGGAAAACCATATTTAAATATATCTTTTGACAATTTTATAAGCTATGTTCATCAAAATAAACTTATTCTTTATGATTGGGACATCAAAATTTACTTTTTGTGAATTTTTGGTATTTTTCTGACAATGTACATTTTTTTTAATGAATAGTGAAAAATACTGCATTTTACAACAAAACTGCTTCTTAATCTAATTTATTTTTATGATTAGATTATATTTTTAATTGGTTTTAATGTTAAATTATAATATATTTATACCATTTAATCCAATGTTGGTCGTTGGAATCAATTTCACTTTGAAATTGGACTTAAACTAGTGTCAATCTTTTGATACTTATTGTTTCATAAAAACACGCTATTTGTCATGACAGCGGGATTTATTTATCAAATTAATTAATGTAATTTATATGATTTGAATTTTGTAAAATAGACAGCATTTTTGAATTCAAAGTATCAAATATAGCTTAGGGTGGATTTTTGGAAATTTTCTAAAAAACTTCAATTTTTGATGATTAGTGAAACCACTAAGTGGTACTTATAAAAACTGATTTTTCCGTTTAAATGAAATTTTTCCATCATTGTGTTTGGAATTTCAAAAATACGACATACATGGTTGTCATTAAGAAGTAAAATGTGGTTCAATGAGATTATAATAATTTTTTGGTGAATAGTTACTTATTAAGTTTTTAATCGCGATTAGAGGTAATTAGTGTAGTTTAAGGTAAAACTAATGTTTTAATAAAATGAAATGACCTAGACACATGTCCTACCCTTATTGGATGTGTCATGGACGACCAAGAAAAGCCATTGGTCAACTTGGGGACCCCATGGAGCCAGTTTGGTTGGGAAATGACATAAATAACTTTTTATTTAATGTTAAAGTAAAAATGACACAATCATGAGATGTTTTACTAAAACAAATTTTACATGGTGTTATACAAGTCAGATTTTTGATTATAAATTGTCATTGGAATGATAAAAATATTTCCTACATCATAGTATTTTTTTTTAATTTTTATACTTTAAATAAATTAAATTACTTATGACATCATAATGATGCAGCAATGACCTCATTATTTGACGATTTAAATAAAATGGAATGATAATGTAAAATCTAAGACCTACACATGTCCAAAACCAATTGGATGAGTGTATTTTGAACCCTTATCACCTTATAATCGAATTATATCAATGTGGGACCTTTAAAATCCGAAACCCATTTGAAAATAAAGTAACATTTCTTTACTTTCCTAGAGTGCCCCTCCTCTCCTCTTATAAAAGGACCCCACCTCTACCACCATACCCACACTCCAAAAGCGTTTGGCTCAGCCAAACCCTGCCCATTTTGTCTCTCCACTTCCCTCTCTTACACTTTGGAGCCTCACATTTGGTAGAAGACTTCCCAAGGAAGCCTTTGAGCTCAAACCAAAGGGAGTTACCCGATTTTAAGGTAATGTCTTCACTTGAGTCCTTTTGTTTTATTTTGATTCTCCAACCCCCTAAACTATTTTTATTTATTTCTTTTGTAACAACTCCAGTATCTTAAATATACTAGTATGTTGTTATAAGAATTATTCATGCTACATTTACACATTACTACATCTAATGGTTAAAGAACATACTGTTTCCGTGGATGTTGAATTTATGCCTCCCGAAACGATGATTGTTCAAAATTCCTTTAACACCTTCAAAGGTGGCCATTAAGATGACACTATATTTATATATGATATATAATATGTTTATTTTTTCCTTAGGCTTCTGTATTTTTCATTTTGTTCTTACCTTTATGGTTTCCATTATGGGTAAACGCGATATCTTCATTTAAGGAAGTGCGGTCTACTGCCCCCTCAAAGTGATTTGATTTGTTAAATAAAATATGTGGGACCTATAAAGGATGTAACTATGATATTATATATGATATTATACTGGAATTATAATATAACTTTATATAATTATGATTCCATTCTATAAAATAAGAAATAGAAATGAAAGTAGCGTTCATGCGTACGTACGGCTTACCGTCTCCATGAACGGTGCATTTCATTTATTACCTCTAAATGATTATGTAATATTATAAATTCATGTATATACTGGATATATATGATATTTATATATATACATCATGATTATAATCCTGGATATAATGGATACATTAAAAACATCTTATTATAAAGGGTTTATTCTGACTCAAGTACCAATGATCGTTAAAACGACCGTTATTAACATAAATAATTACATAGTATTAATGACATGGAAATAAGTGATATAAAAGGAATAATGAACTTGAAAAACGTTCTTAAGAAAGTATAAATTAACTAATGTTGATTATTCAGGACATTAAAGAACGATCGAGTCAAGTCGAACCCGAGGTATGGGACTTCGTCTCAATCTCCATTCATTGAGGCATATCTTATTTTATATACAAATTTCTTTTATACGGTGTATAAACCCCTTTGAATTTTACATTTATCCAAAAGGAATCTTTTTTATACGAAGCATTTTACAAAATGACAAAAAGGGAATGTTTTTGTCATACGTATGCGGCGACAACGACTTCTCCGCCGCCGTGACCATTATTTGAGTTTCAGCTTCCTCTACAAGCCATACCTTCTTTTTAAAAGAAAAATAAATACCATGTTTTACTTTCCTTTTATTTTGGTATTGAAAATGGTTCTCATAATGTATTTATATAAATGTGTTGTATTGATATCTTGAGATTGAAAGGTGTAAATGTTATGTTTCCTTTATACATGTTTTATGTGATACGATTATGTTGAGGTTCTTGGGCATTATTATGAAGACGGTTGGTTCCGTGATAAACTAAGGTCGGGTGAGCCCGATATAGCTCTCCAATGCATTGGGTAACGCGAAGGAGTGAAAAGTTAAGGTTTCTCCGAAGAGATTTAGGGAATTTACTATGATGGGTGTTCCAAACGTAACCAAGAGGGTTACTCCATACGTAAGAATGTTATGAATGCCTCAAGTTACCTTTATGTCTTATGATTTCTATGATTTATTCATGATATGATGAGGTATGTTAAAGTACATATGTTTTATGGGTAAAGTATGATTTCATTTTTATGTATATATGTACCCATGTCTCCTTTCCATGTTTTTATAACCCATACTGAGCTTTTTATGCTCATCCCAATTTTTTTGAAATGTTTTTCACAGGTCAATGGAAAGGTACATGATATGATGATAGTGTCAAGGATGTGTCAAGAATGAATCCATGTTTTATTTCAAATATGTTTCCATTGATGGGAAAAATGAATACTATCTTTATGTAACCACTTTGTTTATATGTGGAATGTAATGAAAGTTTTATGATATAATTCTCTAAAACTCTAAACCCGAAAAGATCCTCAATGTGTAATCTTGTAATAACTCAAGATTAAGTAAGGTTTAAGGATGGGGCCTTATAGTTGGTATCAAAGGTCAGTTTATATAACTTTAGGAGTTATAATTCTATTAAATGATTATCCAAAAATAATTTTTTTAAATGATATAGCATTTGAAGAATACCATGTTTCTTCATCTAAGATATGTTTGTTCAGAATGGTTTTCCATAAAGGAAATAGGGATGAAATTCTAGGAAGGCATACAGAAGGAAATAACCTTCCGAATCAGCATCCCGAGATGGTCAGAATTGGAACTGAACAGTTTGTTGTAGTGATGGCACAGTTGACTTAGGCTATAAATGGTGGTGGTATCCATGCACGAGATCAGCCAGATCAACCGCAGAGGAACCTGTCAGTGGTGGAACATTTCATGAGGCAACATCCCCCATCATTCATAGGTTCATCTGACCCTGTGTTAGATAAAGGGTGGATTAAAGCACTGGAGAAGATTTTCGATTTCATGGGGTGTTCAGACAATCAAAAGGTTAGTCTTGATATTTACCATTTGGAGGGTGAGGCAGATCAGTGGTGGTCGATGGTTAAAAATATCAGGGACGCTGATGAGATTGATGCTCTCGACTGGGATGAATTCAAAGGTATGTTTCTTGAGAAGTATTTTTCTAAGGCTGTTCGACATAGGATGGAAAAGAAATTCTTAGAATTGAGGCAAGAGGAAGACTCAATGGATGTCTATGAAGAAAGGTTCACTCGATTGGCATGGTATGCTCCAAATTTTATCCGATAACTTGATAGTAAAATCAATCATTTTTACTCTGGATTAAAGCCAAAATATCAAAGGAAATTAGCTTCTCGTGAGTTTAAAAGTTATGAAAAGCTTGTTCGATGTGCTGAGAAGGTGGAAATGGAGTTTGCCGATGATCAAGTGTTCTATAACAACCAACAGAAGAAGAGACCGTGGTGGTAAGAGAAAGGTATGAATTCTTCAAAAAAGTCTGATGGTAAGAAAACTAAGTTTCCAGTTTGTGATAAATGTGACAAAAGGCATGCTGGGGAATGTCTTATGAATTATGGAAAGTAATACCGATGTGGTAATATGGGACATAAGGCTCTTGATTTCACTAAAAAATATCAGGGTGATGGTAAGACAAAATTTGATTTATAGTTAGTGAAATGTTATAAGTGCAATGAGATGGGTCACTATGCAAACGAGTGTCCGAAAAAGAGCTTGAGTGATGGGAAGTAGTTAGACTACAAGCAAAAAGGGGTGGTGAAATCCTTTGCAACTACTTCAGCAGATGTCGGGCCATCAAATGAAGTTGTATCAGGTACTTTGTTTGTTTTTTCAGATTATTATAGTGTGTTGTTTGATTTGGGGTCTACACATTCTTTCATCTCTGAAACCTTTTCTAGTAAAATGGGAATAGCATCTCAAGAAATGACTCTTGAACTTGTGGTAAAAACACATGGGGGAAATGTTGAGGTAAAACGAATTTATAATAATCTCCCTATCCTTATCCGTGGAAAGAACCTACTTGCGAACCTTACTGTTTTACCTCTATTAGAGTTTGATGTTATCCTGGGTATGGATTGGCTCTCTATTTACCATGCTAAGATTGCCTGTAGAGATAAAGATGTTTCTTTTCAGAAAGACTTTCAGTTTGTGTACAAGAATGAACCCTTACTGTTGATAACTTATCAAGAGGCCAAGAAACTTGTAAAAGATAGAAATGAATGTTACCTTGCACACATCATTAAAAATAAAGGAACTGTTCAGATTAATGATGTGCCAGTGGTTAATGAGTATCCTGATTTTTTCCTGATGAGTTGCCTGGAATAATACCAGATCGGGAAGTTGAGTTTACTGTTGACTTAGTTCCTGATGCTAACCCAATTTCAAGACCACCTTATCGAATGGCTCAAATTGAACTTTTAGAGTTGAAGGAGAAATTGGAATATTTATTAGAGAAAGGTTTCATTCGACCTAGCACATCACCATGGGGTGCTTCTATTTTAATTGTTAAAAAGAAAGATGGTTCTATGAGACTTTGCATTGATTATAGGGCCTTGAATAATATCACTGTTTAGAACAAATATCCTTTGCCTCATATCGATGAATTGTTTGATCAACTCCAGGGAGCTCATTTTCTTTCAAAGATTGACCTGAGATCAGGGTACCATCAGCTGAAGGTAAAGGAGACAGATATTCCGAAGACCGCGTTCCGTACAGGATATGGACATTATGAATTTGTAGTAATGCCTTTTAGGCTAACCAATGCACCTGCTGTATTCATGGACTTAATGAATAGAATTTTCCATTAGTTTTTGGATAAGTTTGTGGTGGTTTTCATTGATGATATTTTGGTGTTTTCTAAAATTAAAGAAGAGCATGAAAGACATTTAAGGGTTATCTTGCAAACCTTAAAAGAAAAGAAACTTTATAGAAAATTCAGCAAGTGTGAGTTTTGGTTGTAACAAATTTCATTACTTGGTCATATTGTTTCTAAAGATGGAATAACTATTGATCCTACAAAAAAACAGTTGTGGAAGAATGGCCAAGACCCACAAATGTTACCAAGATTCGTAGTTTCCTTGGTTTGGCAGGCTATTACCGAAGGTTTGTTAGAAATTTTTCACGATTATCTAGTCTAATGACTATGCTAACTCGGAAGGGTGTTAGGATTATCTGGACAAAAGAATGTGATAATTGTTTCCAGGAATTGAAAAGAAGATTGGTGAATGCTCCAGTTTTGGCACTACCTTCCAGGAATGATGAGTTTGTTATACAGAGTGATGCTTCATTAAAAGGACTTGGTTGCACCCTAATGTAGAATGATCAGGTAATTGCTTATGCATCACGTCAGTTGAAAACTCATGAGGTAAATTACCCTACACATGATTTGGAATTAACTGCTGTTGTTTTCGCTTTAAAGATTTGGAGGCATCATTTGTATGGAGTAAAGTGTGAAATATATACCGATCACAAAATTTTAAAGTATATATTCACTCAGAAAGAATTGAACATGAGACAAAGGAGATGGCTACAATTAATTAAGGATTATAATTGTACAATTCATTACCATCTGAGAAAAGAAAATAAAGTGGCTGATGCATTGAGTTGAAAAAGTAATGCTTCATTAGCAATGTTGCATTTGGAATGTGATCCTTTGGTTAAGGATTTGATGATCTTTGGCATAGAAGTTGTTGGTGCAGGAAGTTATTCTATTTTTTTTCTGGTATCAGTGAGATCATCTCTATCAGATAGAATCAAGCAAGCACAGAAGCAAGATAGTGAGTTGCAGAAAAAGGTAGAGCTAGTTCAGAAAGGTAAGTTGCCTGAATTCAACATTGATAATGATTGTGTTTTGAGATTTGGGAAGAGATTGTGTGTGCCTTGTGGTTTACAGTTGAAGAGAGAGTTGTTATGTGAAACTCATAGTTCTCTGTTTTTAGTTCATCCTGGCAGTACTAAGATGTATAGAGATCTTCGGGAGTATTACTGATGGGATGGAATGAAAAAGAGATATTGCTGATTTTACTGTGAAGTGTTTGACTTGTCAGCAGGTTAAAGCAGAGCGGCAGTTACCAAAAGGGATGCTTCAGCCTTTACCAGTGCTAGAGCGGAAATGGGAGAATATATCCATGGACTTTGTTGTGGGATTACCAAAGACATCTCGAGGTAATAATGCAATATGGGTTATTGTTGATCGCTTGACCAAATCTGCTCATTTCCTTGCTATACGAGATACTTTTTCCCTCTATCAACTTTCCCGTTTGTATCTTAAAGAGATAATCAGGTTACATGGAGTTCCTCTCTGCATTGTATCTGATCGTGATCCCATGTTAACTTCTAACTTTTGGAAAGGCCTTCAGAAGTCGTTGGGTACTGAACTAAATTTTAGTACAACATTTCATCCTCAATCAGATGGGAATTTAGAATGAACAATTCAGACCTTAGAGGATATGCTATGAGCTTGTTCTATGGATTATCAGGGAAGTTGGGACCAACATCTTTCTTTTGTTGAATTTTCATATAATAATAGTTTTCATTCCAGTATACAGATGGAACCATTTCAGGCATTATATAGGAAGCGGTGTCGAACTCCAGCTTTCTGGGATGAAGTGGGTGAAAGGAAGTTGATGGGACCAGAATTGGTAGAAGAGATGGCAAAAAAAGTTCTACTGATTTAGAAGCACATGAGAACATCTCAGAGTAGGTAGAAGAGTTATGCGGATAACCGAATGAAAGATCTATCTTTCGAGGTAGGAGATCATATTTTTCTCAAGGTTTCTCCTTGGAAAAGTGTGATGAGATTTGGTAATAATGGAAAGCTGAGTCCACGGTTTATTAGACTATATGAAATTCTAGAGAGATTTGGATCAGTTTCTTACCGAGTGGAATTACCTCCGAGTTTATCTCATGTACACAATGTTTTTCATGTTTCGATGTTGAGAAAGTACATGCCAAATCCATCTCATGTTTTGAGTCCAGAGGTAGTTCAACTGGAAGATAACCTATCTTATGAGGAACAACTGGTCCAGATTCTTGACCACAGGGAGCAAGTGTTATGGAATATGGTGATTCACCAGGAAAAGGTTTTGTGGAAAAACCACATGATTGAAGAGGTAACATGGGAATCTGAAAATGCAATGAGGGATAAGCACCCCCATTTATTCGATAAGTAAATAAATTGCGGGGACGCAATTTTCTAAAAGGGGGAAGGATGTATCATCCAATGTAAGTAAGGAATAATATATATTTTTATCTATGTCTATTAATGATCTATATAGTGTTTTAGAGTCTTAAAATGAAAATAAATACAATCTTATAGCATGGAATACACTAATATTTTTTAAAAGATTGTTTTACTGCCTTTTGATGGCAAACCATATTTAAATATATCTTTTGAAAATTTTATAAGCTATGTTCATCAAAATAAACTTATTCTTTATGATTGGGACATCAAAATTTACTTTGTGTGAATTTTTGGTATTTTTCTAACAATGTACATTTTTTTAATGAATAGTGAAAAATACTGCATTTTACAACAAAACTGCTTCTTAATCTAATTTATTTTTATGATTATATTATATTTTTAATTGGTTTTAATGTTAAATTATAATATATTTATACCATTTAATCCAATGTTGGTCGTTGGAATCAATTTCACTTTGAAATTGGACTTAAACTAGGGTCAATCTTTTGATACTTATTGTTTCATAAAAACACGCTATTTGTCATGACAGTGGGATTTATTTATCAAATTAATTAATGTAATTTATATGATTTGAATTTTGTAAAATAGACATCATTTTTGAATTCAAAGTATCAAATATAGCTTAGGGTGGATTTTTGGAAATTTTCTAAAAAACTTCAATTTTTGATGATTAGTGAAACCACTAAGTGGTACTTATAAAAACTGATTTTTCCGTTTAAATGAAATTTTGCCATCATTGTGTTTGGAATTTCAAAAATATGACATACATGGTTGTCATTAAGAAGTAAAATGTGGTTCAATGAGATTATAATAATTTTTTGGTGAATAGTTACTTATTAAGTTTTTAATCGCGATTAGAGGTAATTAGTGTAGTTTAAGGTAAAACTAATGTTTTAATAAAATGAAATGACCTAGACACATGTCCTACCCTTATTGGATGTGTCATGGCCGACCAAGAAAAGCCATTGGTCAACTTGGGGACCCCATGGAGCCAGTTTGGTTGGGAAATGACATAAATAACTTTTTATTTAATGTTAAAGTAAAAATGACACAATCATGAGATGTTTTACTAAAACAAATTTTACATGGTGTTATACAAGTCAGATTTTTGATTATAAATTTTCATTGGAATGATAAAAATATTTCCTACATCATAGTATTTTTTTTTAATTTTTATACTTTAAATAAATTAAATTACTTATGACATCATAATGATGCAGCAATGACCTCATTATTTGACGATTTAAATAAAATGGAATGATAATGTAAAATCTAAGACCTACACATGGCCAAAACCAATTGGATGAGTGTATTTTGAACCCTTATCACCTTATAATCGAATTATATCAATGTGGGACCTTTAAAATCCGAAACCCATTTGAAAATAAAGTAACATTTCTTTACTTTCCTAGAGTGCCCCTCCTCTCCTCTTATAAAAGGACCCCACCTCTACCACCATACCCACACTCCAAAAGCGTTTGGCTCAGCCAAACCCTGCCCATTTTGTCTCTCCACTTCCCTCTCTTACTCTTTGGAGCCTCACATTTGGTAGAAGACTTCCCAAGGAAGCCTTTGAGCTCAAACCAAAGGGAGTTACCCGATTTTAAGGTAATGTCTTCACTTAAGTCCTTTTGTTTTATTTTGATTCTCCAACCCCCTAAACTCTTTTTATTTATTTCTTTTGTAACAACTCCAGTATCTTAAATATACTAGTACGTTGTTATAAGAATTATTCAAGCTACATTTACACATTACTACATCTAATGGTTAAATAACATACTGTTTCCGTGGATGTTGAATTTATGCCTCCCGAAACGATGATTGTTCAATATTCCTTTAACACCTTCAAAGGTGGCCATTAAGATGACACTATATTTATATATGATATATAATATGTTTATTTTTTCCTTAGGCTTCTGTATTTTTCATTTTTTTCTTACCTTTATGGTTTCCATTATGGGTAAACGCGATATCTTCATTTAAGGAAGTGCGGTCTAATGCCCCCTCAAAGTGATTTGATTTGTTAAATAAAATATGTGGGACCTATAAAGGATGGAACTATGATATTATATATGATATTATACTGGAATTATAATATAACTTTATATAATTATGATTCCATTCTATAAAATAAGAAATAGAAATGAAAGTAGCGTTCATGCGTACGTACGGCTTACCGTCTCCATGAACGGTGCATTTCATTTATTACCTCTAAATGATTATGTAATATTATAAATTCATGTATATACTGGATATATATGATATTTATATATATACATCATGATTATAATCCTGGATATAATGGATACATTAAAAACATCTAATTATAAAGGGTTTATTCTGACTCAAGTACCAATGATCGTTAAAACGACCGTTATTAACATAAATAATTACATAGTATTAATGACATGGAAATAAGTGATATAAAAGGAATAATGAACTTGAAAAACGTTCTTAAGAAAGTATAAATTAACTAATGTTGATTATTCAGGACATTAAAGAACGATCGAGTCAAGTCGAACCCGAGGTATGGGACTTCGTCTCAATCTCCATTCATTGAGGCATATCTTATTTTATATACAAATTTCTTTTATACGGTGTATAAACCCCTTTGAATTTTACATTTATCCAAAAGGAATCTTTTTTATACGAAGCATTTTACAAAATGACAAAAAGGGAATGTTTTTGTCATACGTATGCGGCGACAACGACTTCTCCGCCGCCGTGACCATTATTTGAGTTTCAGCTTCCTCTACAAGCCATACCTTCTTTTTAGAAGAAAAATAAATACCATTTTTTTACTTTCCTTTTATTTTGGTATTGAAAATTGTTCTCATAATGTATTTATATAAATGTGTTGTATTGATATCTTGAGATTGAAAGGTGTAAATGTTATGTTTCCTTTATACATGTTTTATGTGATACGATTATGTTGAGGTTCTTGGGCATTATTATGAAGACGGTTGGTTCTGTGATAAACTAAGGTCGGGTGAGCCCGATATAGCTCTCCAATGCATTGGGTAACGTGAAGGAGTGAAAAGTTAAGGTTTCTCCGAAGAGATTTAGGGAATTTTCTGTGATGGGTGTTCCAAACGTAACCAAGAGGGTTACTCCCTATGTAAGAATGTTATGAATTCCTCAAGTTACCTTTATGTCTTATGATTTCTATGATTTATTCATGATCTGATGAGGTATGTTAAAGTGCTTATGTTTTATGGATAAAGTATGATTTCATTCTTATGTATATATGTACCCATGTTTCCCTTCCATGTTTTTATAACCCATACTGAGCTTTTTATGCTCATCCCAAGTTTTTTTTGAAATGATTTTCACAGGTCAAGGGAAAGGTACATGATATGATAATAGAGTCAAGGAAGTTTCAAGAATAAATCCATGTTTTATTTCAAATATGTTTCCATTGATGGGAAAAATGAATACTATCTTTATTTAACCCCTTTGTTTATATGTGGAATGTAATGCAAGTTTTATGATCTAATTCTCTAAAACTATAAACCCGAAAAGATCCTCAATGTGTAATCTTATAATAACTCAAGATTAAGTAAGGTTTAAGGCTGGGCCTTATATTCTACTTCATGGGTATCGTAGTTCTTCTCATGTTGTCTCAGCTGACAAGAACCATAAGCCATCACTGGTTTCTCCTACATCAGGACGGATCTGAGCCCAGTCCCGGATGCATCACAATAGACTACGTACCCAACACCCTCCTCTAGTAGCCTCAAGATGGGTGCACTAGTCAACCTCTTCCTTATCTTCTGAAAACTCTTCTGGCATCTCTCTTACCACACGAAGGGTTTCCCCTTCTATGTTATTGATGAAAGTGGTGATACATCTCTAGTGAAATCTGGAAAAAATTTCCTATAGTACCTAGCTATTCCCAGAAAACTCCGTACCTCCGTCACACTCTTGGTTGGCTCCCAATAAAGTACTACCTCGATCATTTCTAGAACCACTACATCTCTAGACTCTGATATGACATTTCCTGGAAGGTGTTCCTCTTGGATCCAGAACTGGAACTTCGAGAGCATAAAATAAAACTGGGGATCTCGCAGTGTGTCCATTACTACCATCAAATGGTAGGCATGCTCTTCCTCAGTAGCTGAGTAGATCAGAATGTCATCAATTAATACTACCACAATGTGATCAAGGTATGACTGAAAGGTCATTTTCCGGAGTCCCATGAATACTACTGGTGCCTTGGTTACTCTTAATGGAATAACCAAGATCACTTAGTGGCCATACCAACATTTGAAGGTCGTCTTCTTCACATCCTCATCCCGTACTCTGAGCTGGTGATAACCCAACTAAATATCTATCTTCGATAACCCAGGTGCACCCTTTAGCTGATCAAAGGGGTCATCAATCCTTGGTATTGGGTAATTTTTCTTCACGGTCACTTTATTCAGGCGCTGATAATCTACACACAGATGCAAGCTCCCATACGCCTTCTTGGCGAACCAAATCCGGGATGCCCAGGGTGAAACACTGGGTCGGATAAATCTCTTCCCCTGTAAGTCCTCCAATTGTACACATAGATCACGAAGCCCTGCGGGAGCCATCCGATATACTGGAGTGGATATCGGTGTCATCCCAGAGTACAAGTCAATGTAAAAGTATACCAATCTGCGAGGAGGTAGTCCTGGAATGTCGTCAGGGAAGATATCCATGTACTAATCCACCACAACAAGAAAACTCGGAATTCGTACATCAACCGCTCAGAGAATGAGGCTAGCTAACTAACATGAGATCGGCGGCCCCCTCCTCTGGGTAAGTCCATAATGTGATAAAAAGGCTCCCTTCTCGCCAGTGAAGGTAAACCTCATCCCATCCCCGCGGACACACCACACTTTCCGCCTAATGAAGTAAATCTGAGCATGAAATGTGGATAACCAATACATACACAAAATGATGTCTTAAGGCCTCGACACTGCTACGAGGAGATCTCAGGAAAAACTCTCTCCTACTAGAGTATTCTCACACTGCTAGCACCAGTGTGTAATCGTCATGTCTTCTATCGTAGGAGTCTCTTGTCGTAATGATCTAGCCAACAACTCTGTCGGAATCTCCGAGCTCCGAATGAGGGTAGTAACAATAAAATAATGACTCACACCTTTGTTTATAAGTATTTAGGTAAGGGTGAATTATACACAGATAGTACCTCGAATCATCTCACGTGTTCCATTCATAAAGGCCTCGACTGCCTGCATCTGCCCCCGACCCTGTCAGCCAGCCCCCTGTGGTCGGGGTGGACCTCCTGGTGGTGGTGGTAGTAGGACTTCGAAATGTCATCCACCACATGCTGCATGGAAAGATCCTCTACCACGTCGGCCTATTATCAGTGGAACACTACAGTCAAACCTCTACCTGTGCTTGGAAGGTCCCTCTACTATCTGCTTCTCATCTGCATGGCGGGTTGGGCAGTCATGAGCCATGTGACCTTGCCCGCTGCATGCATAGCACTGACTGCTCCTCATCCACTGCGGAATCATACATGAAGTGTAGGTATAGATCTTTAACAACTTGTCCATGAGGTACGCCCCCTCTAGTCTAGGTCCGAGCAGCCTCCCATCCATCTACCTCAGCTTCGATCACTGCTAACATTTATCTACACAGAACACAACAAGGTGCGGGCCAAGCCCGTGTAGGGGTGGGTATAAAAATAATCCGTAGGGGACCCTGAGATCCCCGAAGGTCTCATAGAATCTACTAAGGATAAACCACAGAAGTAAGATACAGTCACAAAGTATCAACCATCCCTACTTAGGTATATGCCCATACATATACCTAAGTTACCAATCACAGTCCGGCTCCAACACGTGAGCCCAAGCACACCCCATTCCACAATGGATGTAAAGTCAATCATTTTGATGATAACAAATGAAATTCAAGACTCATCTCACGCAGGTATACATATCATGTAGAGGGGTAGAGATGATTAGATGCATCCACTGAATCAAATACTATGTCAAACCCACGTAGGATCCTGGAACAGTATAAGTGGTGTCGAACCCACAGAGGATCTCGGTACAGAAGTCATCACTATCGAACCCATGGAGAATCTCGGACCAGTACCATCACTGTCAAACCCATGGAGTATCCTGGTACAGTATCGTCGATGTCAAACCCATGTAGGATCCTTTTACAGTAGTAGGTCTACGTAGGATCCTATCATCTCAGTCATAGCCAGCCATAGGGTTCCCGCACACAGCACGCTCGATTCTGGGAGGGTCCTCTCCTTGAGCCACGTGTTGATGCATAAACTACCATAAAGTCTCGCGTTTTTGTATCCCAATGTTTCTTATCATCATAAGGAATCCAACATGACAGACGGCGCGTCAATCGGACGCCCGGTCTGTGAGTTATTGGCATTTATGTTCAAGGGTCCCTGTTGGTTTTTTGGTTCAAACCAACCCGACCATACCTCAACTGTTTCTAAACCTCATGTAAGGTTTTCCAATAGTACCTTGTAGTTATAAGATTTCATTCTCCATTGACGGTTCGTCAATCAGACACTCGTCACCCTAGATACGGGTGAAAAGGTATATTCGACTAATCAGGTCCAGACTGGGGTCTGACTCGGTCGGCGGGTCTGACCCGTTCTATGGGGAATTCTGGCCTGAGTGGGAGGATCGACACGAGTGGGCATCTCGGCCCGTGTGGGCTTGGCCTAGCCTGAAGGGGTGGCCCAGTCTGATGGAGTCCTGGCGGTCTGGCAGGGGGTCTGCCTTATCCGCGACCAGGGGGGATACCGCACGCCCCATGGCACCCGAATAGCTTAGCCACTCGGGTGGGGACCCTAACCGCCACCAGATGGTGCTGGTCTAGGTCACGTGGGACCCCAAGGCTCCTGCTCCTCCCGACTGGCCAAGCATCCAGCCGTTCGCCCCCTCCACCACTGCCCGACCTAGTCGCGACCTCCATCTCCTTCGTGCGGCGTGACAGCGCCACGCCACCTCGGCCATGGCCCGGCATGGCTGTGGCCCCTGCTTCCCTCCCCAAGGAGTGATGGTGTCGCGCACCTCCGCCGGGGCCCTTTAAGGCCATGACTCTACTTCTTCATAGCACTACGGTGCCGCGCCATTTTGGCAATCAGGCGACCTTGCTCTTTCGATCACTTCATGGCTGGCCCGACACCGACCGCCGTTGCTCTTCCTTCCTCATAAACAATCAGGGATAATCAAAGGGGGAGGGTCAGGTAGTGTTCATGATGTCCGATCTCCCCTCATTATGGTGGTAACCAACTTCATTTCTCAATCCATAAATTGTATGACATAGAACGGGTAAAAAATTCAACTCAAACCCCTACGTCATATTTTTCGTTCGTTGAAGATGTCAGAAAAAGGTCGGATGTCGATTCGTCATTCTATATATTCTTCACGCTCTCCCAATTCTCACGCTTATGTGTCATAAATTGTTTGGAGGTAATGAAGTCAAAGATGGCATTCTTCACGGTCGACTCCTTCTCTTTTCGCATAGTTGAAGATCGAAGACTGTGTTCGTTGTTCTTCGTTGGTAGGGGGTGTTCTTCGTTGGAAAGTGTATCTCTCCAAGAAATCCTCCTCTCCTTAATTCTCCCAATAAAATATTATGACAACCCCAAATAAAATAATATCTTGTCTATTATTTAATTGTTGGCATGAATTCAAAATATGCCAATTAATTAAAATAAAGAGTTTAATTAATTAATGGTGATGGTTGGCACATTAAATTAAAGGGGGAAGGTGGAGAGTTTCATCCCACATCAATGGGGGATTAGTGGGGGTTTAATGCTTGTTTTGGCCCCACCAAGAATATCTTCCAAAGGGAGGTTATGTACGGGTGGGCCCCACCAATAACCTCCTCTTGGAGGTTTTAACCACCAAGAAATAAAAATAAGCTAACTCTTATTTTTATTTAACTTAATTAAAAACTACCAAAATCTAACATCCATTCACTTTAGAATGAAACTATGGTGAAGGTCTCACTCAGCAATAACCAACGCTTCGAGTTCCGCAATGCCCTTGGATTTTTATTTCGAGCACCGGTTTAAAATATATAAAATCTTGCTCGTATGTTCATTGAAGGTACCCAAACAAAACGTTAGAAAATGATTTCAGGCACACCGTGCCTCAGAATAAAGAGCTCTAAATTTTCACAGACTTGTTAAATTCCCATGTATTTATGAAAAAAAATTCCACAGAAATTATGGGTCTTTATAATGGTAGTTTGTGTGGTTGTTCATTTAGATTAGCATAAATGTTATTATTGTGTGGTCTAGTTTTTATTTTGAAAACATTATGTTGTGATGAGTGTTTGGGACCTATATATACACTTTTAGTTCCTTAATATCTCTATGTGCCCCACCCATGTTGAGTAATACATTCCAAACATCCCCCTTTTTATGGGGGAGGTTATCTTTCCCAACATGCTGGTGGAAATATGGATGGTTGGTTATTTTCCATTATTTGTTTCCTATTTTTAGCATTGGTATCATAAGACTCTTCATGAAGGTTGTGGTGGGGCATTGAAGTCCAAATCTTTGTGGGAGATGTGTGTTTTTCGAGGTATTTTGGGGATGTGGACCATATTTCTGCGGTCAGGTCATGATGTTGTTGTGTGGACCATGGGTTTGAAGGCAATGTTTGTTTTCCCAGGTGTTTTCAAGATGAGTCCCAAAGATTTTTTTATATGTATGTGTTGTCTTTTGTGGACCAGGTGTACACAGGTGGAATGTGATGTGGTTAATGGAAAAGGTTTCTAAAGTATGGTTTGTGATATGGGGATTTTTGAGGATCGTGGTGGCATTAGGATGTTTTCCTTTAGGGAGGAGCAGCCATCCAGCTAAAAGTGATGATAGGTACCCTATCCTGGTTGTGTTTACCACTTTACATTACATGGAATGTATAATTTGGGGAGCGTTCATTGGTGATGTTGGGGTCTATATTATACATTGTTAGGTTCCTTTGAGTTTTTTCTGGTTTCTCACAGGTGAATTAGTATGTTTCACTCACTTGTGCATGGGTGACTTTGGCTTTTCATACTGTGTATACTTTTATTCATACCCAATGTATATAATAATGTTTTCATGTCTCTTTGGAGGTTTCACAAATCATGTTGGACCCTACTATCTCGGGCATCTATAGAGTTGTATTGTCGCTACATTATATTGTTCTTTAGGTATTTACTTTGTATTTTTTCATGTTATTTCATGCAGTTTTACTTCAAATGGCATATGGGATGGATTTTGGATTCTTATATATAAATATATTGGTGTTGTTTTGAGGTTGACACATTTTATCTACCAACCATGTTTACTATATAAAGGGAAATGCCTCCAATTTTATGAGATTTTTATACCTTTGTTGTGGGTCACAACTCTGGGTCATGCTAGAGGAATGACATATGGGTCATTATCATCATTTCATGTATTAAGAGTATGTTCATGACACCTTTTTATCCCATTCATCATACTCAGAAATGATGATCATGAAATAATGGTACCACAAGCTGATGGTTGAGTGATAGTATGGATTTTGGAGTTAGTCATAGTGAGGATTGTATGGGATGGTTGGGAAACAATGTAAGGTGATATTGTTTCCTGACACATTCAAAGGAAGATTGACTAGGAAATGGGATTTTAGGGGCCCTCATGATTCGATTCTAGGACACAGATCTTACCATTCAATCAGGTGGGGGTAAACTGTTATTGGGGTAGTGTCCCTTCGAAACGTATAAGAATTATGATGACTTATATTCTTGTTTGTTTTGTGATTTTTTTGGAAATTAAAATAATTTTTTTAAATTAATCATTGATAAATTACATACTACTTGGTCATGTTCCATGTTTAACTTTTCGACTATGGTGCCTAGTCATGTCCTTTTGTGGTATGGGAAGTGGATGCGTAGCAGGATGACCCGGTTGACCAATGGAGGGTTGAACTAGTTGGGGAGGATGATTAATGTAATAAAACATTAATGCCTTCCAGTCATAGAATCATGGACTGTATGAAGAAAAAAATTTAGATAGAGAGACGAAGAGAAGCCTTGTGGAGCTGGTGATCAATTTCATATTGATGCGGGCTCCGACAGAGTACTGGGTTCCTCTGGTAGTGAGATAGAAAAGGTGAGCTATGATTCAATTTTGTATGTTGTATCTAGGGGATATAAGGGAGGTAGATGTTATGTGGGTCGATTTCAATAAGTAGTTCAGGGAAGAAATCCTTTCTTCGACCATAACGGGTGAGAAGCGACAAGATATACTCTCCCTCTAGTAGGGGAGTTTGTAAGTATGAGAACTGGTGATCATGTTCAAGGATCTCCCTTTATTTTCTCCATATCAATTTCTAGATAAGGATCCTTTGGTGAAATTTTTAGGGGTCGCACATTGTAACTCTCTCCAAGAGTAAGTTACTCTCTTCACCTTGCCGACATACCTTGGGGTCTTGAAGAAGGATTAGGTATTTGAGAGAATGTGGTCATGGGGAGGTGTACCAAGAGTGTGGATCTAGAACGTTTATATTGATGGAAATGGTTCCAATATTAGGTCTCAGGCACCAAGGCCTTTGAGACTTCGGCCAGTGGGGAGTTGACCTCAGCAATTTCAGTTTTGACCTTCTGGTCCATGAGATTTTCCCATAAGATTGGAACTAAGGTGTTTCACATGTAGAGTCCAAAACCAACATCAGAGTCCGAGCCCAGTTTTAGTTCAGTATGGTAGAGGTGAGAAGTCTTATAAACCCCAACAACAGTAGTTTTTGTCCAGTCCATTTCAGCAGAGGGTATAGGAGGATCCTACATTACCGAGGCAAAATAGAGTTAGAAGGGGCCTACCTCAGTGCGTTCATCAGTGACCTCAACCAATACATGGTTGAGGATGAGGTCAACTATAGAGGGGACAGAGGAGATAGGTGTGGTTTGTTTCCCAATGTAGGGTCATCAGTTCAAGTGTGGACATAGATCATTTGTGGTGTGATCAGCTTGTTTAGTACTCTTATTTTTACATTGTTTGATTCAGGAGAATCACAATCCTTTTTTTCACCTGGTTTATCCCACGATGTGGCACTAGAAACAAAGAGGATTTTCGTTTTCCCTAGTGTTGAGTACCCCAGTCAGAGGTTAGACCATTTTGCTAGATTTTTTTCCTGGATATAGATATATGTTGGGGTGACATCAGTATATTAGGGATCTCTTCTTGCTACAGATGCAGCTATACAATTCCATCCCTTACATATATTGGTTGTTTTTCATTCAATATTTTATAGAATTATTCTATAGTATAGTTTTATTTTTAGATGTTGATGGACAATGTGTGGCTTGCATTGAGGATGGATTTCTTTGATGGGTAGTCAGCGTGTGGTTCCTCTTCATTACATGTTTGATGAGTTGTTTGTGGAATTAGTGAATACAGAGATACTGGGGGTTACCATATTTTTTCGGGTTCTCTTGAATGTTTTTCTTGAGGATGTTTTTACTGTAACCGCTCGAAGTGATATTGTGATTGGGATTGAATTTTAGCCCAGTGATTCTAAAATTTTGATAGATCCTTATCGGATCACACCTTCTGATTTGTAGGAGATCTGTATTCAGATTGATTATTAGATGAAGAAGGGATATATCCAATCATTTATTTCATCATGGGGAGACCCAATCATTTCCTCATTGATGGATGATCTTTTTTTGAGGTTGTTCATAGACTACCAGATTTTGAATCATGTGATTGTCAAGAACCATTACCCTCTCATAAGGATAGAAGATATTTTTGACCTCCTGAGGTGAGAAGGGTGGTTTTATATGATCAGTCTACAGTCTGAGTATCCCTAGTTGATGTTGAAGGAGGGTGACATCTTGTAGACTACTTTCATATATAGGTATGGGAACATTTATTTTGAGATTTTCTATTCTATTTTATAAACGCTTTGGATTTGTTCATGGGACTTATGAACTCTGTCTTTCATGTGTTTTTGGACTCGTTCATCTTCATATTCATTGATTAAATTTGGTTCTAATCAAATAAAGTGGAGGAGAATACCAAGAATATCTGAACAATCCTGGAGGTTCATCAATTCCATCATCTCTTTGGGATGTTGTTCAAGTGTCAGTTTTGGACATGAGTGCGGTAATTCCATGGAAATGTGGTGTCTTAGCAGGGGATAGAGGTGGACCCGTTGAAGGCCAAGGTAGTTTTTTCTTAGGTTGCACCCAAAATGTAGACGAAGATCACTACTTTCTTGGTGTTTAGGTCTATTACGAGAGATTTATTCTAGATTTCTCCCAACTCGAAACTCAATTGATGGATCTAACTAGAAAAGACCAGAAAAATATCTGGAGTGAGTAGTTTCATGCAGCTTTCAGCTACCTAAAGGGGAAGTTGGTCAGTTCCCTAGTTCATAGGTTTCCAAGGGAAGGGTTTTATTTGAGGTTTTTTTCTGTTGCTTCACATCAGGTATAGGTGTGTGTGTTGATGCATCAATAGGAAGTGACCAGTTATGGATCAAGGGAGTTACATCCCCATGAATGTAACTATTCCAACCATGATATAGATCAAGAAGAATCCATGTTTTCCCTAAAGTTGTGGACACATTACCTCTCTGGGGAGAACATTTTGGTCTTTACTGATATTAAGAGCTTGAGAAATATCTTTTCCCAATGAGACCAAATATTTTTTTAGCATAGGTGGATGGAGTTTGTCCAAGTTTATGACTTTGTGATCTCTTAGAAATTTGGAATGTAGAATGTCGTGGTCGATGCCTTGAAAATAAGATCATAGTGGGTGGTTGTTTGGGAATATATAGACACCTGGAGGGTGATGGAGGATTTTTCTACCTTGCACTAATATACAGGAATGGATGGAAATAGAGGTAATATATTTTAGATGAAATTACATTCGTCTCTAAGGCAGCATATTAAGGAGTCTAATTGGGGAACTCTAAGGTAGATGTAATATGTGATCAAATTGACTAGGGTGATTACCTAGAGGGTTGTTAATTAGATGGTCAAAATCAGATGTTGTTCCACGGGGAGTTGTTTATTTTAGTGGAAACGCATGACAGAGTTGTCCATGAGTTTAACAGATCTCCCCCAGTGGTAAACCTAGAAGAATAAATGATGTATCATCGCTATAGGAAATATTAAAGTAGCCCATGTTGTATAGGGTCATTTTGGATTTAGTGGAAAAGTTCCTAGAGTGCATGTAGGTGAAGGTTGAGCACCGTTTATCAGTTTTTTGTTTCTTCCCTTAGATGTCACAAAGATGATTTTGGATGAAATTTCATTGGATTTCATCACAAGATTACCTAGGGTTTTAGGAGGATGTGTTGAAATCTTTGTAGTAGTGTATCAGTTGATGAAATCATCTCACTTCATAGAAATTAAGGAGTCATGTATAATGGATACCTTGTCCAAGAGGAATGAAGATGAGATGATCCAACTATATAGTGTTATGAGATCCATCATCCCTTATTAAGACAAGTGTTTTACCTCACATGTTTTTAGGGGATTACAACATGTTTTGGGGACTTAGTTTCACCTCATCACATTCTTCCCCCCTTGACATATGGGTAGATAGAATAAAAAATCCAAACATTAGAGGACATGTTGTGGGAATGCGTCATGTATTTTGGTGGATCTTTGGTGTGCCATATTCCCTTGGTATAAATTTTATTCTATAATAGTTATCACTCTTTCATTGGTATGGATCCATTCAAATATTTTTATTGGAGGTTGTGTCGTTCAACATTATATAGGATCTGCATGTGGTGCAGAGTATGACTGAGAAGGTGGAGCTTGTCTGTGAGAGGAAAAAGGCAGCATATGATTGGTAGAAGTCGTGTGTCGATCGTAGGAGGATTACCTTGGTTTTTTATGTTAAAGACCACATGTAGTTTAAACTCTCCAATATATGTGGGATGTGGAGTTTTGATAAGGGTTGAAAACATTATCCCCATTTCATGATACCTTTTGAGGATTTTGGGAGAGTTGGAGAGGTTTCATGGAAGTTTTAATTTCCCAAATAGATCGAGAGGATACATGATTCCATTCATGTCTCCTAGAATCTTCAGTATCATCACAATGAATCCAATTTCATTGACTATAATGAGTTGGATATTAAGGATGACACAAAATTCATGGAGATACTAGTGGAGATCCAGGATCATCAAAAGAAGTTACTGATTTAACATAACATTCATTTGGTTTATGTGTTATAGTGGCATAGTGTCAAATAAGAGTGTTCTTGGGAACAAGAGACCGAAATGCGTACCTAGTACCTGGAGATTTTTTTAATTTTCTTGTGTGTTTTTCATTATAATGTAGGGATTAATCATTGTTTTCAATAATATGGTTTTCATCATTTTTCATAATGTGTGATGAATTCCAAACATGTTAATTTGTGGAGACCCGATTCCGCATCAATACACAGTAATTGAGATGCAATCAAACCCTTGTGGGGGATTCTATGCCGCCAAGAGCAGATATTATCTTAACATAGAAGAAATAATTCCATACTTCATGTGTCTATACAGTTGGTTGTTTTGTGGAGTATATTTTAGATGTGTGGGTTAGAATATGTGGTAGGAGGTGTTCTTGGACATTGGGGATTCACTCCAGCTTTTTAAAAACACATGACTGATTATCCATTAGATGTATCTTACTGGGTGGTTGTTTAGACGACTATTTATTCTAGGATTTGTTTTGAATTCTTGAGTGCAATAATAGTTTGTGAGGAATCTGATGTAATGTCATGGACCTCCCCAGTCCATTATATTATGAAATTCAATTGTTTGGGGTATTTTTGCAGGAAATATTATTTCATTTCTAGAGATTACCAAAATTTTAATTTATATATCAGTAGCTCACGTCAGTAGCTATGTTTTAGTTTCTAGAATCGTTGACTCACTGTTGGTAGGTCATGTTGGTAGGTGTTATTAGTAGATCACCTAATTAGGTCAGGTGTTAATGACTAACTTCATTGAGTCTGGTGTCAGTTGGTCCAATCAATGAATCACAATTGGTGGGTCAGTTCGATGACTCGCGGTCAGTGAGTCACAATCGGTGACTTGGGTCGGTGACTCATTTCTAGTTTTTCATAGTTTTTCTAGTTTCTCCACATTACATTTTATTTGAAATAAATCAAGTTTAAATCCTTTTTGAGAATTTATAAATCTATCTCAAAGTATACTAATTATGTCTTTAATATCCAAACACTCTGAGGACATTGAAATAGTAAAACTGCACAATCTTAACCATGATCCAACTTTAATGGACCTTGAAATCATTTCCCTTCCATTCATATTGGATCATTATCTTCTATGACGATATATTCTCTTCCGTGTGTGTTTATATTTTCTCTTCATTTGACCAGAACCATTCTTCCCAAAAGATTTACATCTATATAGTAACCATCCAACATGTTTTCCGTTTGCGTCTATCCGGATTCTTGCGCGACCCCCTATTTTTTGAGCAAGGAGGTGTTATTGATCATCTATTTCTAGAGGCAGTGGTTACTTCATCTCTCTATATTTTTATATAATGCAGAGTGGGTAAATTAATCTACCATTTTGATTATGGTTGACTCCAAATATTAATTAAGGAGGTTACAAATATTATCATACCTATTATAATAATTAGGTTTGTTACTTTATTAATAATTGATGGTACATGATGATGATGTTGATGCTTGTTCTGTTTTATCTATTATCTTTGATCCATGATGAAAATTTTGCTGTCCAAGTGCCTTATGAGCATCGTGGTCATTGGTGGTCTCTATTTTTAGACCCAATTCATGAATAGTTGATGTCAAACATCTATGGGATGACTATGAAAATAAAAACATGATTATTCTTCTATATCCACTAAATTAAATTGATTCCCCAAGATTTTACTTTTGATATTATCACCCATGAATAATAACAAATTAATTAAAAAATGGGTGCTACTAAATATGAATACACATTGAGTGATTGATGTCGATGTGTGTTGTGTCTGGTTTTTTTCAGCTTTATGTGTTGTGCAGATCATGTGATGTAGTGGTTGGGAAGTGGAGCAGCAGTTTCATTTTGTGCAATGTTTATGTCACTGGGTTTGTTTTTGTTATGGAGTTGGTGTGCCGAGAGTGGTTGTGATGAGGTGTTTTGGGTAATTTACTATTGAGAGTAAGGATAGGGATTCATTTAATTAAGTAATATTGGTGGTAGTGGTTCGATGTGTTTTTAGGAAAGGGGAGTGTGTAGTGGTTTGTTTTATGATGGTCATTATTCCTTGCATGTTATGTCTGACATGTGGTCGTTGCTTGTGATATGTTTTTTATTTTCCCATGTTGGGATGAATAAAATGGATCGTCATTAAATGAATAATGAAAATTGTTTAGTTGAATTGGCTGGGGGTTATGAATGGGGTTTATGTCTATTTGTGTGGTTGTGCATTTATAGGTAGCAATAAAGGTATTTTTTTGGGTTGGTTTTTATTTTCCAAAACCATAGGTTTGGATAATTTTTTGGTATATATATATATATATATAATTTTAGTTCTTTATGATTTATATGCGCACCCCACCCATGTCCTGCTCAACATTGAAAACACCCCCATTGTTATGGGGGAGGGTGTCTTTCCAAACATCCTAATGCAATGATGGATGGCATGTTATTGGGTCTTATCAGCACCATATTCAATACATTGGTAGCCAATGACTCTCCCAAAAATTCGTGGTGCAGTTGTGGGGACCACTTGTTTTTGGGTGAGGTGAGTTTTCCCAGGTGCCTTCAGGATGAGGCATAGGTGTCTATGGGATGGTTGTTGTGTGGATGTGATGCCCAAGTATTTTCAAGTTAGGTGTGTCTTCCCAGGTACTTTCAGGATGAGTTCCATGTTTCTGTGGGTTGGATGTTTTTTGGTTTGTGGACATGGTGTTTGTGGGAGGAATGTGATGTGTTTAGTGTTCTATGTGTGTGCGGGTGGGTTTGTGATGTAATGCTTGTGGAAGAATGTGGTTGTGTTAGGATTATCACCATCAGGGATGAGAAATTAACTTGTGGGATGTGGTGTGGGGTACCCTATCATTAATGTTCTTTCTACAATACTATACATTTCTTTTGTTATTTGGTGAGTTGGACTTAGTGAGGATGGGGTGAATAGTGTGCCTTTTTTGGTGGTTTTGAGTTTGTTCTATTTTTTCACTGGGGAATTAGTATGTTTCCCATAATTTTTCATGAGTGAATTTGGGTTTTCCTACTAATTATACTTGTATTGTCATCCTACATATATAACTTTTTTCTGGTTATCCGGGAGAATACATGGACTGTGTGTGACCCTACTATCATAGGCATCAAGATAGCTTTTGTGTCGCTCATTAGAATTTTTCTTTAAGTAGTTTCTTTGGGGATTATCATTGTATTTATAGAAATTTTATTTTATAAATTCATGTCGGTGTGATTTTGGCTTCTTTTATATATATATCTAGGATTTTTTGAGGTAGATACATCTTATCTCCCGATCTCAATTACTATAAAAAGGTAACACCTCCCATTTTGCATGATTTTTACTCCCTTGGTACTGGTGGCCACCCCAGGGACGACTGAAGGAAGGACACATGGCTCATTATCTCTTTTTAATCTTGATGAAGGAAGGTCATGACACTTTTCCATCTCTTACATCATCTTGACGACGGTGGGTCGTGACATTCTCCTAAACATTTTCCCCAGCTCTATATATCATAACACGATCTTTTGATTTTTCATCTATATCCATGATTCAATTTCCTATATATGTCCCCACACTTGGGAACCCAGTTATATGACCATTGTAAAAATATATTACACATTATTAATATATATATTATTAACATGTTTTACTATGTGGGTTTTTCCAAAATATTTCATTTTCAAATACCAATCCATTGATTACTAATATCATGTTTATATTTCAAGTGAACAATTTAAATAAGCTGGGGAGAATGTAAAATTATTTGGCATTAAAATATTTTAATGTTATCATAAATGTTATTTTTAATTACTTTATCAACAACACAATGTTAAAATTATGCTATACCACACACTGAATTATCTTGTGTTACACACAAGACCAATTTTAAAAGCTTCATAAAGGTGAACCTATATTAATTTTTTTTGAAACATTTATGAATATGTTATTTTTATAAATAAAAATCGTTTTAGAATTCATAATATCTAAATTATCTTTGGGAGAATTCTTGGTAATTTTAAGAGAATCATCAATTTTTGATGGGTAATGAAAATACAGAAATTTTGTTTAAAACAACCATTTTTTTAAATAAAGATTTGTGTTAAATTATATTTTATATTTGTTTTTATATTAATAATAGATCATTTATTTATATATTAATACATTTTTTTATTTAAATCATCATTATTTTTAAATTGGACACAGAAACGTATTGACCTTTTGATCATTTTTTCGTTATAAACTTGCATTCTCCCCACATCTACATGACTATAATTAATCATAATTTTTTACATATATTATTTTAAATTTAAAAAACGTACATAAAAATTTTTAATTAGTAAAATATATTTCATATATCAAATTAATTTTATACAAAAAATATTAGTGAACGTGAATAAAATAAATTACTGTGATTAGGGTAAAATGAAACATTACAACGGCCTAAACCATAAAATTAAGGAAAAATTGTCATTGACACTTGTCCTAAAGCCACTGGGTACCAATAATTTGACCATATACCCACCGTGTTCAAAATTTATGGGTTATTGATATATTAATTAATGGAAGTTACCAATACAAATGGCTACGAAAGGAAAATGAAAAAAGGGAAATGTTCATACCGTTAAAATTTAAAAAACATTTTAATATATAAAAACATCATATTTTAGGCTATACATATAATTTTGAAATATATATGGTTTATTTTTATAATAATAATTTATCAATAATATTTAGATGTTTTTTATTTAAATAAAATTCCTACGAAACTGTAGTGTAGTGAATATTGAGTTAAAAGTTTACTAAGAAAATGATATTATATATCTTAGATTTGAATGTAATGGATTTAATTTTCATCTTTATGTTTTTAAATGAATATACAATGTTACTAATATATAAACCTATAATATTTTTATTCCAAAAATAGATTGATAATATAATATTAACATTAAATAAAGAATGTCAAAATTGACAATATTGTTATTTTATAATAAATAATCTTTTATTAAATGAATTAAAATTAATAATAGTCTTATATTCTTCTAAGGGATTTTTAGGTGTAAAAAAATATTAAATATGATATATTATTGTATCTATTTATATTTTATTCTTACCATATTGACCCAAATAATGTAAAAACATAGTTTATAGGATTAGCGTTTATGTAGTGTTTTAGCGCACCACATGGGTTTATTTTAAAATTAATTTTCTAAAGAATGGTAGCATTATTTTATAAATTATATTTAAATATAGTGAAAATAGTATCTATATTTTCTAATTAATATATAATTATGTTATTCTTAATGGTTATATTAATTATATTAGAAAACCATATGCTTTAATAAACATTAAAATGATAACATTCAGGATTTTAAGAAGTCAATGAACCAAATAACTAAAATGCACATATTTTGGGGATGTGGAAGTCAAAATCGACCATTATTCCTATTTAATATATTAATTTTATATTATTTTTGACCTTTATATATGGTATACCACCCATTAATGAATAAATTTTCATATTTTCAAGTGTGTCACTCCCCCTTTGCTATAAAATGGAAACCACACTACTGTTTCCTCACACCAATAAAGCCACATAGTCTTGTCAAACCATTACAAAAATTGCATCCCTAATCCCTGTCCTCATCCTATAATCCTCCACTTAGGATGGAAGCAAACATAAGGAATCATTTTAGTTCAATCCAAAATTAGTTACCCAATCAAGAGTTAAACCTTATATAAACCCTTTATTTTAATTTTTTTCTTGAATTTGTAAAATCATTTTATTTAATTATTGAATTAAAATAGTATAAATAATATATTATTATGTTTTTTATTCTATGTTTTGTACCTATACATAAACAAACATCAGTCAAATGGGTATTGGGTATACTATTTTAGTGTATGATGAACTACTGCCTCACAAAACGAGGGTTGGTAATTTTTTCTATACCGCATCTCATGGTGGAATTTATGATGAAAAATATATTTAAATATTTTATATACGATATTTATAATTACATTATGATTCATTATATTATATTTATGACATATGTTTATTATTTTCATCTTGTGTACAAATTATAATTTCTTTTTAGAAGTGTGGACTACCACCACCTTAAAGAGATATGACTCGTTCATACCGTACATTGAACACATAAAGGATATATTTAATAAAACTAAGTAATATATATAAAAATGATCTTATACTATAATTATCATATAAATTTTTATTATTTATTTTTCCATATTTTATTACAACAATGAAATGAAATTAGTGTTAATGCATACATATGGCGTACCTTCTCTATGAACATCGTGCTTCATTTCTAATCTCCAAATAACATGTACTACTTGAAATACATATATAATGAATATATATGATAAATAATTCATTTTTAAAATTATTTATATGATGAAATCATGATCTAATTGACATGAACAATAAATCACATGTCAAAATATACTTGAGAAAACTAGGAAACTGACACTCGAAATAGTCAATATAATGAAAGTGTGTTCAGAAACGGGAAATAAAAAATTGTAAGAAGAAAATATATGATAATATAAACCTTAGTATGGTTCTTGTATAAGTTAGAAACGTATTTTTAACCACAATAAATGAGGATAAAGATGACACATTAGAGCCAAGGTTAAGGTAAGTGACTTCGTCTTAATCAACATTCCATTGAAACTTCTTTTTCTTATGAACCAATTCACATTAATCAATTATATATATTTCAATTTAATACGATATATAATGAATCTAAATATTCTAAGGATGTTATATTTTTCATTTAATTAATGGGGAATTCTGATTTAAATGTTTCAAACTGCTATGATACACTTTGGAATATTTAATCTTTATTTCTTATCATGAATATTTTAATGTCAACAACACTTGTTGTTAATTATTCTCCTATGATGTATTACAGATAAATAAAAATTATTTATTCAATGTGGATATTTTATAATTAATTCTATTTAATTTTTATAAAAGAAATTCATTGTATGAGTACGATTTTGGTGGGGCTCGATTATAGATATCCCCAAAAAGCATTAGTAGTCTCATGAGAAGACTCACATTGAAAAATAAGATTTTTCCATACCATATATGTTGTAAACCGTCCAGTGAAAGGTCATAAAGGTGATGGTACCTTGAACCTAAGAAAATTGTAGTCCAGTAATTAATAATTTACCTCATTTATATTCAGTTTTTATTTATCAATGGGATTTGTTGTCGACGTATATATGGATATATTAAATTATAACTCAGTTGTTATTTATCCATGAGATTTTGAATCAGCATATCTATAGACACATTTCATTATATGTTTATTGATTTTAATTGATATTGTTATCATATATTTAATTTTTCATTTTAATTTATTCCAATTGATTCATTATTTCTTCCACTTTACCTACCCTTACTAAGCATTTGAGCTCACCCTTGTTCTGTTTTCTATTAACTTGGTTATGAAGAAGAAATATTTGAATAATCCTACAATAATTTTGTTTAATTATATTTGTATTTCCTATTAATTTATGTATTGTGGGTATCTGCAATGAAATTTTTATTTTTAGGATTTCTAAATAGAAACACCGTTAGGGATTTTTTTCCATGAAATCATGCCAATGTAAAAAAAATTACACCAAAATCAGGCTTCTAGGTTAGGGGTTCCATATAGGTTATAATTGTAATATTTAAATATTAGTATTAATTATATTTTAATGTTTCTTAAAACTCAGTTTTTCATTAAATACATGCTATCAATCAAATTAAATTTATTTAAAAAATATTATATAAAATACTATGGTCTTATAGTGGGTTGTGATGTAATAGTTCCACCATATCTAGAATATTAATAATTAAATTTTTATTATTATTTTACCTAATTATACATTTAAATCCTTTTATTAATGATTTCTATGAAAAATGACCTACGTTATAATCATGAAGACCATAAGTCATATGTATACATGCGTAACGATTTCATTCTGCAACGACTGAGAGAGAAATATGGAAAGTATTAAATTATATTATTAGACTTATTAATATAAAATAAATATAATATTTTATCTATAATTTTTTTTAAATACCATCCACATGATGAAGTGATAAAAAAGGAATGATATTATTTCATGGAGGTTGTAATATACAGGTTTGTTGGAAGAAAGTTATAATTTTCGATAGATGGAAGTTTCTGAAAATGTTGATATATTGTTATTCAATGATTATATATAGATCGTTAATATCATATATAAAAATATACATTATTGTCATCATTATAACCTATAATTAAAGGTGGTGATGTAACATCCTAGTTAAATAAATAAATAATACATTTTCTTTTTCATTAATATTTTGTGAAATTAATATTAATTTTACCATAAAGTTGTTGCTATGTTAATTGGTGTACCCGATGCACAACAATGGAATTTTTGAAATCTTACATTGAACAATAATAATATAATATAATTATTTTAAATGGTAGTAAATGCCTCACCATTTTATTGGCGGGAATGAACATAAATAACTACAATATGATTATACATGTTTGTTAAAGTGTTAGGCATTTATCCAATAAATGTTAGAGGCTAAAAATGCGAATCAATCAAATTTTAAGCATAATTTACTTTAAAAGGTTTATTTAACACATTTTGACGGAAATCCCTCTTTAAATATAGTTTTGGTCACTTTTATTTGTTATATTTGACCAAAAAAATTTCTTCATCAGAATTGGGAGATCAAAATTTACTTTGGGTAACTTTTTGGTTCAATTTTTAATGAAAAGTTAAAAATATTGTATTTTAATTCAAAAATTCCATTTAATATAATTTATCTATATAGATATGTTATCTTATTAATTGGTTTTAAATTTTAATTATATCATATTTTTACTTTTTAATCTAATTTTGTCAATTGGAATTAATTTCACTTTGAAATTGCACCTAAACAAGTGTCAATATTTGGATAGTTATTATTTCTTAAAAACACAACTTTTTTTGACAGTGAATATTAAATTTACATTTAATTTTTCCACTTCTGTGTTTTGAATTTTGAAAATTGGATTTCATATTTGGAATCAGGAGGTCTAAATTTCGTAAATAGTTATCTTTTATTTTTAGACATTATGAATATTTATTTTAGAAAATATTTTATTTACCATGGTTGAAAGGTATATCTTGTAAATAAGGGTAATCAAATATTACTATAATAATATAAAATTACCATAATGTGTGTCATAACACTATTGGATGAAATAATTTCGACCATGATCATCCTTGGGTTTATTTTGAGGACCCCATGGTGCCAATTAAAATTGATAATGACACATTATATTAATTAACATAATGTAATGACAAAAATGACACAAAAAATTATCTTTTAGTAAATTAATTTTT
Source organism: Viscum album (assembly GCA_963277665.1). Classification (NCBI taxonomy): domain Eukaryota; kingdom Viridiplantae; phylum Streptophyta; class Magnoliopsida; order Santalales; family Viscaceae; genus Viscum; species Viscum album. The sequence continues at coordinate 1,722,634,035 of OY728141.1, forward strand.
ACATAGGGTTCCATAAGTTATCCTTTCAACTATAAATTTTATTTGTAAATATAAATATATTTCCTAAATCATTTAATTTTTTTATAATTTTTTGACATTATATAAATTAATTTTTTTATGACACAATAATGATGCAGTGTTTACCTCATTAATAAAATATTTAAATAAATAAGATTATAATGATTAAAATAATATCCCAAACCCATCCAATTATAATTGGATGATCTTATTAAGACCATGAGTCATCTTATATTTGACTTTAATAAGTTATGGGCCATTATAAACCTAAACTTATTATATAATAAAATAATATTTTCACACTTTTCCTATGGAGCCCCTCCTCCCCCTTATAAAAATCCCCAACCTCTTACCCATTCCTCAAACCTTTCAAGCCCCATGGATCATCGAAACTCTTCCCAATTAATCTTTTTGCATCCCTCTCCTCCTTCTATAATCCTTAATATAGGTAGATATCACTTCAATAACCTTTTTTGGTTCAAACCAATGGGAGTTACCCGATTTTAAGGTAATATCTTCTCTTAAGTTCTATTGCTTTATTTTACATCTATAACCCCGTAAAATATTTTCGTTAATATTTTTTAACAAGAAACATATAATAAATTAACTAGGATGTTGTTATGAGAATTATTAGAACTAAAAATACAAAACCCTCCATCTAATTGGTAATGAACATACTGTTTCTGTGGATGGCAAACTAACGCGTCACGAAATGTTGATTGTTCAATTATCTCATATCGTCTCTCATGGTGGCCATTATGATGACACTGTATTAATATATGATACATATTATGATAATTTTTTATTTATTATTGTGTATTATCCATTTACATAATACCTTTATGGTTTCCATTATGAGTAAATGTGATAATTTCATTTGAGGAGGTGCGGACTACCACCCCTTCAATGTGATTTGACTCTCTAATGGAATATGTGGGACATATAAATGATGGAGTTAATGATATTAAAAATGATATTATACTAGAAATAAAAATATACTTATGTATCATTATGTTTTAATTCCATTAAAATAAGAAATATAAATGAAAGTATCATTCTTGCATACGTATGACTTACCGTCTCCATGAACGATGCGTTTCATTTCTTATCTCTAAATATTATGTACTATTATAAATACATACATATACTAGATATATATGATATATATGATATCTAAATCATGAATATCATTGTTGATATAATAGATATATGATCACATGAACAAATTTTAATTATAAGAAGATCAGTTTTTACTCAAGCACCAAATATCGACAAATTGACCGTTATGAACATAAATAATTTAATAATGTTTATAACATTGTAATAATTGATATAAAAGGAATAATAAACATGAAAAAGGATATTATGAAAGTATAAATTATCTTTATTTTATTATTTAGTATATTAAATAATGAACAGGTCAAATCGAACACGAGGTAAGGGACTTCGTCTCAATCTCCATTCATTGAGGCATATTTTGTTTTACACCAAACGTTATTTTATAAGGTGTGTACAAACATTTTAATTATAATTTAATTTAAATTGAATCTTTGTCAATGAGGCATTTTACTAAATGAATAAAAGAATGTTTCTTTTAAATGTAAATGGTGAAAATGACCTTTTTTGCCGCCACGAGTATTATTTGATCTTTGGCATCCTTAACAAGCCATAATGTTTTTAAAATGAAAATAAATACCATATACTCTTTTACATATTTTAGTATTGAAAATATTTTATATAATGTATTTGTTATGTCAATATATTTAAATGGTATATTGTGATTTAAATTTGGAAATTTAATATATCATTTATAGTTGTTTTACTTGTTATGAATATGTTATGGTTCTTGGGAATTATTATGTATATGGGAGGTTACATGATAAACTGTGGGCGAGAGATCCCGATATAGATCTCCAATGAATTGGGAAACATGAAGGAGGTAAAATTGAATGTTTTTGCTAAGAGATTCAGATAATATACTGCTATGGTTATTACAAATTTAACGTCCTAAGTAGCTATTATAGCTACAATGTATGTATGATATGGATTACACAAGTTACCTTTATGATTTATGATTTCTATGTGTAATTTCTAAATCTTATAATTTCATGATATATGATAAAGAGCTTATGTTATGTATGTAATGATGAACTAATGTTTTCATTCTATTTTTATAACTATTACTGAGCTTTTTATGCTTATCCCATGTTTTTAATTTCTTTTCACATGGCTTAAAGATGAATAGGGTCATGGATGGGATCAATGAAAGGTCATGATATCTAAAACATGGTACTTGACATGAATCTTTTTTTCAAGAGTTTTTATTTTATGAAAAAAATGGAAATTGAGTAGAATTGTATACATTGTAATTTTTGTGAAGTAATGTAATAATTTTGGCCTAATTCCATAAAACTCTAAACCAGATAATAACATAAATGTAGATTATTCATTTAATACAGGATTATGTTGTTTTTAAGGCCGAGTCCTTATAATTTGTATCAAAGGTTATTTTAGATAACTTTAGAAGTTATGATATTGTTAAATTAATTTCTATAAATTAATTTATGGTACAATTCAAGTGATATAGAAATTAATGATTACCATGTTGCTTCAGCTAAGATATTTTTATGTTCAGAATGGTTTTCTGTAGTGGAATCATGGAAGCTATATTGGGATGACATTAGGTGAAAGACCAACTTCCAAATCAACAACCTGAGATGGCCAGAATTGGAGTTGATCAATTTGTTTTTTGTGATGGAACATTTGACTTAGGCTATAAATGGTGGGGGTATCCATGCTCGAGATCATCCAGGTCAACCACGGAGGATCATGTCAGTAGTGGAGAATTTCATGAGGCAACATCCCCCATCATTTAGAGGATCATCTAACCCTATGTTAACAGAAGGGTGGATTAAAGCACTGGAGATGATTTTTGATGTTATGGGGTGTTCATAACATCAAAAGGATAGTCTATCTATTTATCATTTTGAAGGTGAAGTTGATCAGTGGTGGTCGATGGTGATAAATATCAGGGATAATGATGAGGTTATTGATCTTTATTGGGATGAATTCAATGGAATGTTTCTTGAGAAATATTTTCCTAAGGTGGTTTTCTTGGGTTGGAAGAACAATTCATGTAATTGAGGCAAGAGGACGACGCAGTGGTTGCTTATGATGCAAAATTCACTCGACTAGAAAGGTATGCTCCAATTTTCATATGAGATCATGGTAGTTAAATGAACCATTTTTACTTATGATTAATGCCAAAGTATCGAAGGGGTTTAGCTTCTCATGAGTTCAAAAGTTATGAAAAACTTATTCGATGTGCGGAGAAGGTGGAAATGGATTTTTCTGATTCTCAGGGTTTCTTTGACAAAAAATAGACTAAGAGGTCAAGGTGGTAGGAAAAATGGAAAAATTCATCAAAAAATTCAGATGTTAAGAAACATATGTTTACAGTTGGAATAAATTATGGTAAAAATCATGTTGGGGAATGTCTTCTTAATTATAGTAAGGGCTACCAATGTGGTAAAATGGGACATAAGGCTCGTAATTCCACTAAACAATATCAAGGAAATGGTAGGACAAAATCTGGTCTACATTCAGTAAAATGTTTTAAGTGCAATGAAATGGGTAATTATGAGAATGAATGTCCAAAGGATAACTCTAATGTGGGAAAGTATCTAGTCTACAAGAAGAAAGAGGTGGTGAAATCCTTTCCAACTATTTCAGCAGATGTTGGGCCATCAAATGCTGTAATATCAGGTACAATGTTTGTTTGTTCAGATTATCCCAATGTATTGTTTGATTCGGGGTCTACACATTCATTCATTTCTGAGAAGTTTTCTAGTAAATTGGAAATTCCATCTCATGATATGAATCCTATACTTATGGTAAAAACACCTGGAAGAAATGTTGAATCCAACAAAATTATAGGAACCTTCATATCCTAATGTGCGGAAAGAATCTACCAACAATCCTTAGTGATTTTCCTCTAGAAGAGTTTGGTGTTATTTTGGGTATGTTTTGGATTTCTATTTATCATGCTAAGGTAGACTGCAGAGCGGAATGTGTTTCTTTTCATAAAGATATTTATTATTGTACAAGAATTAACCCTTACTTTTGATAACATTTTAGGTAGCTGATAAGCTAGTAAAAGATAGAAAGGAATGTAACCTTTCACATATTGTGAAAAAAATGGAACTGTTCATATTAATGATTTTCCATGGTAAATGATTACCTTAATTTTTTCATGGTGAGTTTCCTTGTATTATACCTGATCGGGGATTTGAATTTATTGTTTACATAGTTCTTAATTCTAATCCAATTTCAAAACCCCCTTATTGAATGGCTCAAATTGAACTTTTAGAGTTAAAGAAGCAATTACAGGAGTTATCAGATAAAGATATCATTCGACCTAGCACATCACCATGGTTTGGTCCTGTATTGTTTGTTAAAGAGAAAGATGGTTTAATGAGTATTTTCATTGATTATAGAGCATTGAATAACATCACTATTAATAGCATGTATCTTTTGCCTCTATCGATGATTTGTTTGATCATCTCTACGGAGATCAGTATTTTCGAAGATTGATTTGAGGTAGCTGTACCATCAGTTGAATGAAAAGGAAGTAGTCATTCCAAATACTATGTTTCATGCTTTATATGGACATTATGAATTTATAGTTATTCCGTTTGTTTTAACCAATGCACCTTCTGTATTCATGGAAGTTATGAATATAATTTTCTTCTGAGTTCTTGGATAAGTTTGTGGTTCTCTTCATTCATGGTTTTTAAATTTACTCTAAAAGTAAATAGGATCAATAAAGTCATTTAATGGTTGTCTTGGAAACCTTAAAAGAAAATAAACTGTATGGGAAATTTAGCAAGTGTGACTTTTGGTTACAGAAAATTTCTTTCCTTGGTCACATTATTTCAAAAAAATGCATAACTGTTGATCCTACTAAAAAAAAAGATGTTGAATAGTTTGCAAGACCCACAAATATGACTAATATCTATAATTTTATTGGTTTGGTAGGTTATTACTGGAGGTTTTTTGAATATTTTTTACGGTTATCTTGTCCAATGACTCTGTTAACTAGAAAAGGAGTTAAGTTCGTCTCGAAAAAAGTACGTGATGTTTTTTTTAGAAATTGAATAGATGATTAATGAATGCTCGAGTTTTGGCACAACCATCATGAAATGGTGAGTTTGTTATTTATATTGATTCTCAATCTAACGGACTTGGTTGTTTCCTTATGAAAAATGATCAGGTAATTGCATATGCTTCATGTCAGTTGAAACCTCATGAGTTAAATTACCCTACACGTGATTTGGAAATAGCTGCTATTTTTTTGGTTAAAATTTTTGGAGGCATCACTTTTATGGATAAAATGGCAAATATAAACTGGCCACAAATGTTTGAATTATATATTCAAACTGAAATAATTGAACCTTAGAAAGAGGAGATGGTTGGAATTAATCAAGGATCATGATTTCATGATCCTTTACCATCCAAGAAATAAAAATAATATGGCTGATGCTTTGAGTAGAGAATGTAATTTATTATTGACCATACTATGTTTGTAACGAGATCCTTTTGTTATTGATTTGATGAACTTTGGAAAAGATGTTGTTGGTGATAGAAATTCGTCTTTTTTGTATCAGGTGATAGTTAAATCGCCTCTATTAGATAGAATAATTAAAGGACAGAAGGATGATAATGAGTTGCAGGAAATGGTAGAGTTGGTTCAGAAGGGTATGTTTCCAGAATTTAATGTTGATAATGATTGTGTTTTGAGGTTTGGGAAAATAATATGTGTTCCTTGTGATTCACCATTGAAGAATGAGTTGTAATGTGAATTTTTTGGTTCCCCGTTTTCATTTCATCCTGGTAGTACTAATATGTACAAAGATATTTGGGTGTATTACTAGTGGGATGGAATGAAAAGAGATATTACTGATTTTACTATGATGTGTTTTACATGTCAACATGTTAATGTGAGTGAATGTTACCGAATGAGATTCTTTAGTTTTTATCGGTGCCAGAGTGGAAATGAGAAAATATATCCATGGACTTCGTTGTGGGATTACCAAATACATCTCGAGGTAATAATGAAATCTAGGTTATTGTTGATCGATTGACTAAATCTGCTCATTTTCTTCCTATTCAAGATACTTTTTCACTAGATCAATTTTATCAGTTGTTTGTTAATGTGATAGTCAATTTTCATAGGGTTCCCCTCTCTGTTGTATATAATTGTGATCCCAGGATTACATACAATTTTTGGAAAGGCATTCCAAAGTCTTTGGGTACAGAATTAAATTTTAGTACAGATTTTCATCCACAATCCGATGGGTAGTCAGATCGAAATATTCAGACGTTGGAGGATATTCTAGGTGCTTATTCACTGGATTACCAGGGATGTTTGTACCAACATCATTCTTTGGTTCAATTTTCTTATAATAACAGTTTTCATTCCAGTATACATTTGTATTCATTTTAGGTATTATATGGTAAGCGGTGTCAAAATCCATCTTTTTATGATAATGGTGGTGAAAGGAAGCTGATGGGACCAGAATTGGTTGAAGAGATGGTAGAAAAAGTTCAGTTGATTCAGAACCACATGAGAATAACTCAGATTAGGTAGAAATGTTTTGCAGATAACCAGAGGAAGGATATTTCCTTCAAGGTAGGTGATCATATCATTCTCAAAGTTTCTACATGGAAAAATGTGAACCATTTGGTAAGAAAGGAAAGATGCGTCTGAGGTTCATTGGACCTTATAAAATCCTGGAGAAAGTTTGATCAGTTGTGTAAAAAGTGGCTTTACCTCAATGGTTTTCCAAGGTAAACAATGTTTTTCGCGTTTGGATTTTGAGAAAGTATATGGATGATCCATCTCATGTTTTATGATCACATGTATTTCAGTTGGAAGGGAAACTCTTGTATGAGGAATAACCGGTCCAGATTCTTAACCATATAGAGCATGTGTTCCTAAATAGGTAAATTCAATAATTAATGGTTTTCTATAAAAACCATATGGTTTAATAGGAAAAATTGGAATATGAAAATGATATGAGGGATAAATACCCCCATTTATTTGATAAGTGAATAAAATTGTGAAGACACAATTTTCTAAAGGTGGGAAGGAAATAACATCCTAGGTAAATAGAGAAATAATGAATTTTCTTTTCAATTAATATTTTGTTAATTAAATATTAATTTTACCCTAAAGGGTTTCTATGTTCAATGGCGTACCTGACACGCAACAACGAGTTTCTTTGAAATCTTACGTTGCACAATAATAATATAATATTATTATTTTAAATGGTTGTAAAATCATAGTATTTTTATTGGTAGTAATGAATAGAACTAACTATAATATGATTATACATGTTTTTAATTATTTTTACATTTATCCAAGAAATGATAGAGTCTTAAAATGTGAATGAATCTAATTTTAAGCATAATTTACTTTAAAAGGTTGATTTTCTGCCTTTTGATGGAGAACCCTCTTGAAATACATTTTTGGACACTTTTATAGGTTCTATTTTACCAAATAATATTATTATTTAGAATCCGGACATCAAAATTTACATTGGGAAAATTATTTTTATTTTTCTGATACAATTCAATTTTTAATAAAAAGTGAAAAATGTTGTATTTTAATTCAAAAATGCCTTTTAATATAATATATTTATATAGTTAGATCATTATTTTATTTTATTTTAAAGTATAACTAGATTATATTTTTACCATTTAATCAAATGTTGGTTATTTGAATTAATTTCACTTTGAAATTGAACATAAACAAGTGTCAATCTTATGATAGTTATTATTTCATAAAAATATGCTCTTTGTTTTGACATCAAGAATTAATATTAAATTAATTTCTGCCACTTCTATGTTATGAATTTTAAAAAGTGAATTCCGTACATGGAACCAGGAGGACCAAATTGTGTATATTGGTAAATTTTATTTTTATACATTATGAATATTTACATAAGTAAATATTTTATTTACAAAGGTTAAAGAGTAATTCTGTTAAATAAGGGAAAAAAAATATTACAATAATAATATAATGTTACCCTAACATGTGTACTAATCATATTGGATGATACACTTCCGCCCCTAAGTATCCTTGGGTCAATTTTGGGGACCCCATGGATCCACTTAATAGTGATAATGAAACTTTATATTAATTAACTTTCTGTAAAGACAAAAATGACATAAAGAAATATCTCTTAGTAAATTAAATTTTACATAGTGTTATATATGTTATATTTTATACTATAAAATTTATGTTCAAATATAAAAATATTTCCTACATCATGGTATATTTTTATAATTTTTAGACGTCAAATAAATTAAATTATTTTTGACACAATAATGATGTAGTGTTTACCTCATTAGTAAAATATTTAAATGAATAAGATTATAAAGAATAAAATAATATCCAAAACCTATCCAATTTTAACTTGATGATTTTATTTCTACCATGAGTATTATTAAATTTTACTTTAATAAGTTTTGGTCCTTTATTAATTGAAAAATTACATAATAAAATAATAATTTCACACTTTCCTAAAGAGCCTCTCCTCCCACTTATAAAAATCCCTTCAACTCTAACCCATTCCTAACACCTCTCAAGTCCGTTGTCTATTCCATACTATACTCAATTAATCTTTCTATATCACTATACTCCCCCTAGATGATATAACATAGGAAGAAGGCACTTCAATAAACCCTTTTGGTTCAAACCAAAGAGAGTTTCCCGATTTAAAGGTAGCGTCTTCTCTTAAGTTCTTTTGTTTTATTTTACTTCTCCAACCCCCAAAACCCTTTTTATTGCTTTCTATTTATAAAAAAACCAGTATCCTTAATATACTATGATGTTTTTATGTTATTTATTTGAACTACACATACACAAACCATTATCTAGGGGGTAAAGAACATACTGCTTCAGTGGATGGCAAACTAACGCCTGACGAAACGATGATTGTTCAATTATCACTTAATGCCTTTCATGGTGTCCATTATGATAGAATTTTATTTATATATGATATATATTATGTTTATGTTTTCGTTATGCTTTGGTATTTTCCATTTATATCATACCTTTATGGTTTCTATTATTGTTAAACGTGATAATTTCATTTGAGGAAGTGCAGACTACCGCCCCCTCAAAGTGATATTACTTATTAATTCCATATGTGGGATGTATAAACAATGGAGATAATGATATAATATAAGATATTATACTGGATGTATAATATAACTAGGTATAATTATGTTTTAATTCCATTAAAATATGAAATAGAAATGAATATAGCGTTCATACGTTCGTACAACTTACCGTCTCCATGAATGGTGCATTTCATTTCGTATCTTTATATGTTATGTACTATTATAAACACATACATATAATGTATATATATGATATATATGATATCTACATCCTGAATATAATTCTTGGATATAATGGTTACTTTACCACATGAACTAATTGTAATTATAAGAAGACCATTTTTGAGTCAAGTACCAAATATTGACAAAATGACCGTTATTAACAGAAATGATTATATAATGATTATAACATTGTAATATGTGAAATTAAAGGAACAATAATCCTAAATAAGGATCTTAAGAAAGTATAAATTAACATTGGTTAATTATTTAAGAGAGTAAAGAACGGACGGGTCAAATCAGACATGAGGTGAGGGACTTCGTCTCAATCTCCTTTCATTGAGGCATATTTTGTCTTATACATGAAATTATGTTATATAGTGTATAAAATCATTTTACCTCCCATTTCATTAAAAATGATTCTTTTTCAATGAGGCGTTTTACTAAATAAAAAATTGAATAATTCTTATTAATGTACGTGGTGACAATGATATTTTCCGCTGCCGCGAGTATTATTTGATCTTTGGCTTCCTTAACAAGATGTAATGTTTTTTAAAGGAAAATAATTACCATATACTATTTTACATATTTTGGTACTAAAAACTGTCTTGATAATGTATTTGTTTTGTTAATATATTTAAATGTTATATTGTGATTGAAATTTGGAAATGTTATCTTTCATTTATATTTATTTTACATGTTATGAATATGTTATGGTTCATGGGAATTGTTACATATACGGGTGGTTTTGTGATAAAACTAGGTTGAATGATCCTGAGATAGATCTCTAATGCATTGGGTAATGTGACGGAGGTAAAATTGAATTTTTCTTATAAGAGATTTAGGGAATATACTGTGATGGGTATTCCAAATGTAACTCCCTACGTAGCTGTGATACCTATAATGTATGTATGATATGGATGCCACAATTTACATTTATGATTTATGATTTCTATATGTAATGCATAAATTTTATGATTTCATGAGGTATGTTAATGAGCTTATTTAATATATATAATGATGAACTACTGTTTTATCTCGTTGTTTTATAACCCTCACTGAGATTTTTATGCTCATCCCATATTTTGAAATGTCTTTCACATGACTAAAAGATGAATATAGTCAAGGATGGGATCAATGAAAATTCATGCTGTCTGAAACATGGGACTAGTCATGACTCTTTTTTTCAAGAGTTTTTATTATATGATCAAATGGAAACTGGGAAGAATTGTCTACCTTGTAATTTTTGATATGTAATGTAATAGCTATGGCATAATCGTAACACCCCGAGATTTTATGGAAAATATATTTTTTAATTTCATTGATGTCCTGTGTTGTAAACTATACCAAAAGGATATTGCACTACAAGCATCCATGTCTTGTCTTTCATTACACGCAATCAATACCATCTTCTATAGCGTGTGTAGTACGCAAAACTGAGTTTCACTATACGAGATATTATAATAATATTACTGTGAACTAGCTGTTATGAATAGTAATAACCACTTTTTGAAATTTTAAAAATTTTATCATTCTATATGGACTACATTTTTGGATTCAGAATATCAAAATTATCCTAGGGTGAATTTTTTGTATTTTTCTGAAAACATTCAATTTTTGATGAATAGGGAAAGCACTGGGTTACTATTCGAAAAACGACTTTTTATTTAAATAATTATCTATTTTATTTATATTTATTTTAGGATTAAATTTATACACAATACCTATATAAGTTTAATTTAATTCATTGGAGTCATTTTATAATAATTTTAGATATAAAAAAAGTTTATTGAACTTTTCACCGTCTTTTACCCACCTCCTAGGAAAAATTGCAAATTCACATAAAAATTAATTTTACCACTTCTGTGAGTGGAATTTCGAAAATCCAAGAGACACAGTTAATATCAAGGACTAAAATTTTGTTCAATGAGATGAAAATAATTTTTGGTGAGTAGTAAATTTTTACTTTTTTTACCACGGTTAAAAGTAAATAGGGTAATTGAGGGTAAAAAGATATTATTATTACCCTAACACATGTCCTAATTCTATAAGATAAGTGTAATGAGGCCAAAAAACCATAAGAATAAAATATGACCATTTATGCCCACATGGATTAGATTAGGACATTTAATATTATTTTATTTAAAGAATAGTTAAAATAGTTAAAATCAAAGTTTAATAAATAAAACATTTTTAATATAGGGTTATACATAAGATAAATTCGACTATATATATTCATTATAAAGATAAAAATATTTCCTACATAATGGTATTTTATTTATAATTTTTAAACTTTAAATGATTTAATTTAATTATGACACAATGATGATGCGATAATTATCTTATTAATTAAATATGAACATAATTGATGTTATAAATACCCAAATAAATGTAATTTTTACTTTTTATGAATTCCACTAATTTTATAAGTTAATATGACATGTTAGTATTTATTTATTTTACTTTTTTAGAAGTAATAATTATATTAGGATTTTCAGAAAAATAATGCACCAAATAGTGTCAAAATTGACATAAAATAGTTATTTAAAGAAATATTATATTCTTAAATGTTATTTTATTCTTAAAAATCTAAGGTTTGTCCATATGACTTAGAAAAGGATATATATATTAATAATAAGCCACTCTGTCTTTGTTTGGCTTGTTATATTAAGTTTATTAACCATATAGTGTAAGAAAACAAAAAAAGACATGGTAAAAGTTAAATTATTTAACTTAGAGTTAAATCTAAATGATTAGGTTAAAATAGTAACCAAAACTTGTCCAAAATCTATTTTATTTTAGTATTTCGACCCATCCCCACCTTATCTTCTAAATAAGTCAATTTGGAGCTACTAAAAACCGAATATGACTTTATAATAAAATAATATTTTTAGTTTTTCCAACGGTGCCCCTCTCCCCCTTCTAATAGGGCACCTCTTCCCTCTTCTCCTCATACCACTTTGAGCCTTCAATCTCGGAAAACCCCTAAAAATTTCTCTTCTCCACTTCCATTTTAATATTATAGAGGTCCTTGTCTTTTTCAAAGACCAATTTTAGTTCCCTAAGAGGAGGTTTCAAAGAGGCGTGTCGAAGAAGAGGTAATATCTGTTACCGAGTGTTTCAAATTTATTTATTTTTCTACTTACTCTTCTTTAGTTGTTTCATTTTGAAGTAATAACATCAGTATATCTAATATACTGGTATGTTATTATAAATATCAAACAACCCTATTTCACCTTCTATCCATCTTACGGAAAATGAAATCACTGCGCGTGCGTACGTACGGAATACCGTCTCCACGCCATGATGTAATCTGTTTTCGACCACCACCTTACATGGATCGGTATAATGGTGTAAATAAATAACTATATATGGTTATTGTAAATTGATATTGATTATGTAATATTATACATACACTTCAATACAATTCCACGATCATTGGAATGATATCATCGCTCGTGCGTACGTACGGACTACCGTCTCTATAAACGTGATGAGATTCATTTTCAATGATTAACAATTCAAGAATGATTATATATTATATATAATGAATAATAATGAAATATATGACATAATGAAGCTACTGGATTTATGTTTACACACACATATATATATTTCATCTACTTACTTCCATTCAAGTCAATAAGGAAAAGAAAATAGCGTTCATGCGTACGTTCGGCCTACTGTCTCCATGAACAATGTATTTCATTTGATTTATCTATATATTATATATAATAAATATATATGACATATATATCATGATTTACATTTTGTAATTAGTTAAATCATGATAGAAGTAGTAATAATATCAACAACAACATGTCCAAACACGTACGATAAATAAAACGTTTTACCCAAAACGCTACTTTGACATGAAATTTACAAAATAATGGGTAATATAAAGTCATAAGTGAACCATATATGATATCATAACAATGAAGATTATTCTGTAATATGACAATGAAATTTTTTAAATCATTATACATGAGGTTCGGGTACGTACGAAGCATATCCGACCTAATGTCAGGGATAACTTTTCCAATCAAATTTTTATCTGAGATTTTTTATTCGTAAGTATTCAATGGGGTTATATCTATCATCCATGTAAAAATTTTCTAAAAATTGTTTCATGTATGTTTAAAGTCCTTTTTATACATTTTTTACTTTTACTTCAAGGTATGTAATGAATCTTTCTTTTGTTTACATTATGAGGTAATTTTTTGACTATTCCGGAAAAAGTATGAGAAGAATGTTTTTTAACTTATAAGACATGAAAGGATTTTTACAGTTTTATACAGACTTATTTTCATGAATATTACTTCAAAATATTTCATGACTATTTTCAACAAAATCTCTTTCTTTTAAAATTGCATGCCGTTTTGTGAAAAGAAATTGACTTTGAAGAAGAAAGGATATTTTCCTCAAGAATTCATTTCAAGTGTTTTATCAAAACCATTTTTTCATCTAAGATGACACTATTTCATATGTGTATGTTTCAAGTATAATGTATATATGATTTATATGGTTTCACTTTTCTTATTATGAAATGATATACATTTCTTTTATATAGATTATGTGATGATGGGATGATGTTTATGAAACCCATCTTATTTGTTGGGTTATTATGAATGATGTATGTTTATTTTGTGGCACAAGTAATAAGTATTTCATTATGAGATGGGTGGGACCTATATCTCCCTCCAATGCATTAGGGAAAATAATTATATCTCATGAGATAGAAGTGGCTGGAATGTTAAGTTAATTCGGTTCAGTGTTACAGGACTGAAGCGAGGAGTGATCCCGATTAAGAAAGGGACTTTGTCCACTAAGACGGTCTTGGCAGAAATTCTTTGGCTTCCATGGAAATCATATCATGTTATTAATGATTTTACACAATTACATGTTTTATTCTCATGCTATTTTATCATGATTGATGTTTTAGTATGATCTATGCCTTTCGTACTGCCATGTTTTATGTCATTACTCAAGATTTTATTGTTTAAACATTATTTTCATGTTTTTATGGTAAAATGTATATGGTTTTTTTATTCTCTCCATGCTTACCCTTACTAATCATTTGAGCTCACCCTTTTTATGTTTTCTTTTCCCTAGGATTTAAAGAATGGTTTTAGGTAAAAAAACAAAAGGTGAAGATCTTTATGTGAGATGTTGAAGATCTTTCACCATGATTAGAAGATTATTTTCTGAGTTTCCATAGACACTAAATTATTATGGTCCTTTGGTGTTTGTTTTTTGTTATGTATTAAGCATTCTGCAAATGTATTGTAATGTCTATGTACGTCAGGATTTGGGTCACTACAGTTGGTATCAGAGGAAAGTTTTAGTTAACAGTTGGAAACTTGGATGCGAAAACATTAGTGAAATCCCTAGAGATATTTCTAAGGTATGTCTAGGGATGTCCCTAAAGTTAATTATATGTATAGGTTATAGTCATAGAATTATGTTAAAAATCTTAGAATTTAACCTAAGATGTTAGATATTGAAGGTTATCCCCATTGATTATGATTTTGGCCTCTCAAACTATTCTTTTTCGGTTTTAGAAAATGGATGGAAATAGGAAAATTGATGATAATGGAGGATATGATGGACAACAAAATTTTATTCTTCATGATCAACCTAATGAAATTGGATCTGTAAGTCCAAAAATCGTTATTATGAATAATCAGTAATCTCATAATATGATCAATAATCTCATCTTTGGTATGTATCCCAACTCAGCTAAGAAGAGAAAGATGGAGTTTCATGATGATAATAGAGGAAAGAAAGTTTAATTCCCCTAATGTAAGTCATGTGAGAAGAGGCATCAAGGAGAATGTTTCAAAGGAACTGGAAGATGCTTTGGGTGCGGAAAATAAGGACAAAACTCCAGTAAGTGCAAAGGAAAATGATCAGTTAACACCATTGATAATGATAATGGTTTTGCTACGACTTCCACAATTATTAGATGTTTTAAATGTGGAATGTTTGGGGATTATGCAAACCAATTCCCTAAGGGAAAATCTCATGAAGAGAATAAGCATAGTTATATGGGTAGTATTTATGTGGATGATGATGAGGAGACTACAAATGATATATGAGATGAAAGAAGTTTTAAAGCTCTGTCAGTTGTTTAAGAAGGTAGTGGAATGATTTTATGGTTATCAAGAGTTATGTTGTATATGGTACTATGGAATAAAGAATCATCTAAGGATTGTTACACTATTTTTTTTCCTAATGTATATGAAAGTATATGTTGAATGGTACTTGTAACCATGAATGGTTATTCAGATATTTCTGGAAGGAAGATGATATGTGGATAAGTAGAAAATAATATGTTTGATAGTATTCATGAGCTCATGATTGATATAAGGACTAAGTGATATCAGGGTTTGATTATATAGAACTTTTAGAATTTTTATGTGGAAAGTGTTAAAATTTGACAACATTCATGTTTTCAATATGATTCAATGGGTATTCATTATTCAAGAGAATACATGATTAAGGTATTCACATGTTTGGAATGTGGCCAAGAAGATATATCTTATATAGGGGATAAATGATGGTATTCATGTACTTGTTATGTGACCTCTCATGTAATCAATTTCTTTACACCATGAGATTGGACAAAAGTATTTTTGATAATCTTAAAGTTTATAATGAATTAAGTTGAACATCAGATATAAGTTTTTAAGGATATAATTTTTTAGATATTATGGATTGTTATAATAATGTAGTTTTAGAAAAAGGACAACCTGCATGACGAGCGACAACCCATCGTGTCAGAAAAGGCTGTGGGAATAGAATCCACAACTGAAGTGCGACTGGAATTTATCGCCTACCACTGGCCTATAGGAAGTCCATGTTTACTAGAAACTAGTTTTATTATATTAAGCAATATGATATATGAAGTATAAGTCCATTTTAGAAACCATATATGATTAATCTCATTATAGAAGGACTTATGTGTTTTTGATTACTTTTTCTACCCTTTTGTTTGAGATAGATGGAATGACCCATCATTCTATCACATGATCTACTAACACTTCATGAATGAAAAATTCAACTTCATTTCTTTAAGATATGAAGAGGTAATTGTCCAAGGAACGACCAACAGTGAGACTGTACCAAAATCACGAAAGTATTTCTTCTAATTCTGATATCTTCAACTTTAGGGAAATGATCTTGAAAACAAAAAATGTTGTCCCAGTGCCCTTATATCCAATGAATCAGATGGAACCATAGATCATAAAAAATCTATGACTTTGTGATTATTGGATTTTTCATAGCCATGTTCTCTACTACTCTCCATCAGAAAATGACGGTTAGATTTCTCTTCCATATCCATATTTTCACCTATGTTCTCCTACATGGAAACCTAGTGATTAGTTAATTTGGGTAACCGTTAAATTTCATATTTTAGTTTTTAAATGATATGTTTTGGAAATCCTTTTTACGAAGTGAGTTTTTATTAAAGAAACTTTCATATAGTAAACCATTTATAACCTCGACAAATTTAGAGGGAGAAATTTATTTTAAGGGGTGAAGAATGTAACACCCCTATATTTTATGAAAAATAATCCTTTTAATTTCATTGATTTCTTGTGTTGTACACTATACCAAAAAGAGATTTCTCTACAAGCATCCTTGACGTGGATTTCATTACACGCAATCAAGACATTTTTCGATAGCGTGTGTAGTACGCAATACTGAGTTTCACTAAACCAGATATTATAATAATATTACTGTGAACTAGATGTTATGAATAGTAATACCCACATTTTGAAATTTAATAAAATTTATATTTATAAATGGACTTCATTTTTGGAATCAGAATATCTAAATTAGCCTAGGGTGAATTATTTGTATTTTTCTGAAAACATTCAATTTTGGATGAATAGGGAAAGCACTGGGTTACTATTCAAAAACTGACTTTTTATTTAATTAATTATCTATATTAATTAAATTTATTTTAGGTCAAAATTGATACATAATACCTATATATGTTCAATATAATTCATTGGAGTCATTTTATAAAAATTTTAGATATATAAAAATTTTATTTAACTTTTCACCGTCTTTTAGCCACCTCCTAGGAAAATTTTCCAATTCGCATAAAACTTAATTTTACCGCTTTTGTGAGTGGAATTTCGAAAATCAGCGAGACACAGTTAATATCAAGGACTAAAATGTGGTTCAATGAGATGAAAATAATTTTTGGAGAGTAGTAACTTTTTACTTTTTTTTACCACGGTTAAAAGTAAATAGGGTAATCAAGGGTAAAAAAGATATTATTATTACCCTAACACATGTCCTAATTCTATTGGATAAGTGTAATGCGACCAAAAAAAACCTTACGAATAATATATGACCATTTATGCCCACTTGGATTATATTAGGATATTTAATATTATTTTATTTAATGAATAGTTAAAATAGTTAAAATCAATGTTTAATAACTAAAACATTTTTAATACAGGGTTATACATAAGATAAATTCGACTATAAATAATCATTATAAAGAAAAAAATATTTCATACATAATGGTAGTTTATTTATAATTTTTATACTTTAAATGATATAATTTATTTACGACACAATGATGATGCAGTAATTATCTTATTAATGAAATATTGACATAATTGATGTTATAAATACCCAAATAAATGTAATTTATACTTTTTATGAATTACACTAATTTTATAGGTTAATATGATATGTTATTATTGATTTAATTAACTATTTTTGAACTAATCATTTTGTTAGGATTTTCACAAAAATCAGGTAACAAATAGTATCAAAATTGACATAAAATAGTTTTTAAAACAAATATTATATTATTAATTTTTATTTTATTCCTAAAAATATAAGGTTCCTTCAAATGACTTATAAAGGGATATATTTATTAATAATTAACCACTTGGGGTTCGTTTGGCTTGTAATAGTATGTTTATTAACCATATAGTGTAAGAAAACGAAAAAAGACACGGTAAAAGTTAAATTATTTAGCTTAGAGTTAAATTTAAATGATATGGTTAAAATAGAAACCAAAGCTTGTCCAAATTCTATTGGATGAAATTATTTCGACCCATCCCCACCTTATCTTCGAACTAAATCAATTTCGAGCTATTAAAAACCTAATATGACTTTATAATAAAATAATATTTTTGGTTTTTCCAAAGGTGCCCCTCTCCTCCCTTATAAAAGGGCACATCTTCCCTCTTCTCCCCACACCACTTTGAGCCTTCAATATCGGCATACCCATTCCAATTTCTATTCTAAACTTCCCTATTAATATTCTATAGGTCCTTTTCTTCTTCATTGACCAATTTTAGTGCCCTAAGAGGAGGTTTCAAAAAGGCGTGTCGTAGAAGAGGTAATATCCGATACTGATTCTTTCAAATTTATTCCTTCTTCTACTTCCTCTTCTTTAGTTTTTTCATTATTAGGTAATAAAATAAGTATAAATCATATACTGGTATGTTATTAGACATATGAAACAACCCTATTTCACCTTTTATCCATCTTACCGAAAATGAAATCACCACGCGTGCAGACGTACGGAATACCGTCTCCACGCTGTGGTGTTATCTGTTTTCGACCACCACCTTACATGGATGGGTATAATGGTGTAAATAAATAACTATATTTTTTTATTGTGAAGTTATATTGATTATGTAATATTATACTTACACATCAATACAATTCCACGATCATGGGAATGATATCATCGCTCGTGCGTAAGTACGGACTACCATCTCCACGAATGCGAGGAGATCATTTTCAATGATTAACCATTCAAGAATGATTATAAAGTATATATAATGAATAATAATGAAATATATGACATAATTAAGCTACTGGATTAATGTATATATATATATATATATATATATATATATATATATTTCATCTACTTACTTCCATTCAAGTCAATAAGGAAAAGAAAACATCGTTCATGTGTACGTACAGCCTACCGTCTCCATGAATGTTTTATTTCATTTCATTTTCTATATATTATATATACTAAATATATATGACATATATATCATGGTTTACATTCTGTAATTAATTAAATCATGATATAATTATTAATAATATCAATAACCACAAGTCCAAACACGTACGATAAATAAAACATTTTACCAAAAACCCCGCTTTGACATGAAATGTACAAAAGAACGGGTAATATAAAGTAACAATTGAACCATATATGATATCATAAAAATGAATATGATTCTATAATAAGTCAATGACATTATTTAAATCATAATACAGGTGGTTTGGGTATGTATGAAGCATATCAGACCTAAGGTAAGGGATATCATTTCCAATCTCATTTTTATCTGAATTTGTTTATTCGTAAGTATTCAATGGGGTTATATCTATCATCCATTTACCTATTTTCTAAAAATGGTATCATGTATGTTTAAAGTCCTTTTTACACATTTTTGACTTTTACTATATGGTATGTAAAGAATCTTTCTTTTTTTTATGTTATGAGGTACTTTTTTGACTTTTCCAGAAAATGTATGAGAAGAATGTTTTTTTAACTTATACGGCATGAAACGATTTTTACGGTTTTATATTGACTTATTTTCATGAAGCTTACTTCAAAATATTTCATGACTATTTTGAAAAAAATATCTTTCTTTTCAAATTGAATGAAGTTTTGTGAAAAGAAATTGATTTTGAAGAAGAAATGATATTTTCCTCAAGAATTCATTTCATGTATTTTTATCAAAACCATTTTTTCATATAAGATGACATTATTTCATATTTTTATGTTTCATGTATAATATCTATATGATTTAAATGGTTTCACTTTTATTATTATGATATTATTCCATTTCTCTTATATGGATTATGTGATGATTGGATGATGTTTTTGAAACCCATTTTTTTCGTTGGGTTATTATGAATGATCTATGTTTATTTTGTGGCACAAGTAAAAATGATTTCATTATGAGATGGGTGGGTCTTATATCTCCTTACAATGCATTGGGTAAAGATTTATATCTCATGAGATAGACATGGATGGAATGGTAATTTAATCTGGTTCAGTGTTACAGGACTAAAACGAGGAGTGAACTCGATTGAGAAAGGGACTTTGTAAACATTGATGGTCTTGGCATCAATGCCTTGGCTACCATGGAGATCATATCATCTGGTTAATGTTTTTCCACAATTACAGGTTTTATTCCCATTCTATTTCATCATGATTGATGTTCTATTATGATCTATGCCATACGTACTACCATTTTTTATGTCATTGCTCAAGATTTCGATGTTTAAACATTGTGTTCATGTTTTTATGTTCAAATGTATATGGTTTGTTTTATTTTCTCCATGCTTACCCTTAATATGAATTTGAGATCACCCTTTATATGTTTTCTTTTCCCCAGTATTTAAAGAATGGTTTTAGGTAAGAAAACTAATGGGGAAGATCTTTATGGGAGATGTTTAAGATCTTTCACCATGATTAGAAGATTATTTTCCCAGTTTCCAAAGACACTAAACTATTACGGTCCTTTGGTGTCTGTTTTTGTTATATATTAAGAATTCTAAAAATGTATTGTAATGTCCATGTATGACAGGCTTCGGGTCTCTACAATAATTCTCTAAAACTATAAACTAGAAAATATCCTCAATGTGAGTTATTCCTTTAATTCATGAGTATGTAATGATTAAGGCCGTGTCCTTATAGATGACGAAAAATGAATTATATCTATTCATGAGGGGGTGGCCCACTATACAAATGGACAATGGAATGATTTTTAATTTTATGGAAAAATGATATGGATAAAGCTGAATTTAATAATGGTAAAAAAAATTTATTTATTATTTAGTTTATTTTATCAGATCTGAATATTTTTTTGGAATTCAGAAAATGAAATCAAAATAATACATTTGGTTAGAAGCTACATGTCTTCTTTGAAAACACCTATTTTCATTAGACCGTAATCCCTCCTCGGATATTATTATTCCCCAAATAATACCAATGCAATTGGGCTGGGTGGAAAAAATGTTATTTGGTATCTGATTGGTTGAGATAAATTTCTAAAATGGTGATTGGAAGGGAGAGAAGTATTACCCCTTTAATAAGTGTGGGGAGGAGCATTCATGGAATTTAAAATATTAGTAAATAAATAAATACTATTATTCATTGGAAAATGGAAATAATTTAAATACACCAAATATATGATGATTATTTTTTGAAATACCCTAATAAAAAATTTGTGTATATGTTTAGGTGAGTTTTCACCCTTATCAATATTTTAACCCCTCTTAACACTTTTGTCAATTTGAGTGAAATCAATCTTTTTTACTATTTATATTTCATCAAACATAATATAACTGGAGAAGATACCCATAAATGAAACATTGAAGATATTTCAACAATATATTATTGAATATAATGATGATAATTGTTATTAATTTAAAATAATTTAAAAATATAATATTTATTATAAAATGTTATTAATTTACATTTTTAAATTCATGAAATATTTTAATATTATATCTCTCAATGTAATGAAAAATGGTTCCAAAATGAAATTATAGTGATTATAAAGAGTCTATGTAATAAATATAATCATTAAATCACACACACATATATATATATAAAAGTTTATATATCCATTTAAACCTTATCTTTCAGTATAACTGCATGGTTAACCGATTATAAAATTAACCATGGTATTAGAATTTCCATAACTTTAGGATCTTAGTTTTTACTTATAAGTTGATAATTTCCTCATTAATGGTAATGGTATGAAATTTAAAACAATTTATAATCCTAATTGACCTCTTGAAATATATTTTTGTCTTTAAAATAAATTAATAAAATCTAAGTCAATTTTAATACCATGAATTTGATTTTTTTACGTCTATTCAAATAACAAAAAATGAAAAAAAACATTACGAAAATTTAATTAATTTATGAACATTTAAAACATATCTAATATGTTACATATATAATTTTAATCTGTTGGAAACATTATCTATTTGATGTACATTTCCTTCCCATCCTTATATATTTTCGGTTTTGGGTGTTGAATGTGTTTCAGAAGAGTCTTGTGGACGTTCTGTGGTTGTTCGAGGTGCAATAGAGCTACAATGGGAATATCACATCATGATAGGGGTACAAACCATTAATTTGTTGACAATGTTTTGTTTATCTAGCTATTTTTACCTCATGTATCTAGTAGTTCATAAATTAATGCAACTGATGCACGACATAAATTTAATTCTTGATGTACAATAAAATAATGTCTTAGGTGAGATGAATTTTTTTAGATGTTTGTTTCTTGGGGAATTCATGTGAAATTCAAAACGTGAATGGGTTACACGGTAATAGATTTTAATGTTCCAGTATTTTTATATTTATTTTCATAAAACCGCTCGTCATTCGGAAATTTATATTTTCTCTCTCGTATTTAGAAAATCTTAGAATTTCATCAGAGTTTGTTATCCCCCATTCAACCCAAATTGATCAATTGGTTTTAGTGGATATTTATTGGAAATCAGTGATAAATCCTTATTTTTTATCATGGTTATTTTTAATTTATTATTATCATTGGGATCCACTATGGTGGTCGGGTATTGGTTGGGGTCAGGGTTTAGGCTGAATTCTTTATAACCCTTAATGTACTATTGGGTTTTCTATTGTTTTTTTGTGAAGTCAAGGTTTTAGGACATTTCATAATCATAGTATATTTAACATCATGTTAGAAAATAAATTCTTTTTTTGATAATTAGTTTGATTATAATTTGTTTATATTATTTAGGAGGGGTTTTCATTTTTTCTTCAAGGGGACAGTTTTCGGAGATCAATTAAAGATAAATAGTTTACTAATTGAGCATGTAAATGGAAATGTCAATAATAAACATGAATTTTAAGCATTGATAATATTATGATATTTTGATTTTACGATATGATAGTTGATGTGAAAATTAAGGTACTTTGGGGTTTTTTGTAGTGGTTTGATATGTGTTTTCGAGCATATATTGGGTGGTTTCTGTGATATCACCGTAGAATAGAAATTTTATAACAAATTATTTTTTCCTATAGAAATATTATCACTTGAATTATGTATTTATTGATAATAAAACTAAAAAAAGATGTGTAATGCGATAAAATCCACTTTTTAAATAAGAAAAATTACTCTAATGTATTATAATGTGTGGCTATGATGTAGTGTGGGGTGATGCCACATTTAATTGGCCATGATTTTAGGTTGGAACAGTGCTGGATATTTGGAAATTATTTTGGGATAGTGAGGCGATGGTTTTTTTAGACATGCATTTGGGGTGATAAGGTGATGGTTTATTTGGATGTTCCTTTAAATAAGTGAGTTTATGGTTTTTTTAGACATTCCTATAGGATGGTGAGGAGATTGTTCAATGGGAATGATGTGCTTCTCTTGATGTATGTTTTAATTTTTCAAGATTCTTCGGTAGTGAAGTAATAAAAATTAAATAATTATTGAAATGGTTGGGTTTTGATATGGCTAATATGATGGAAATGAATAATGAAATATTAAAGTATGGGATGTGTGGTTAAATGTGGTTATTTTTAAATTATGAAGGAAATGTGTTCAATAATGGTATTGGGTTGTTGTGTGAGGTGTCTCCTATGGTCTGTGTGGTGTTATAAAATTATAGGTTTAAGTGAATGTGGCTATTTGGTGATTTGGATAGGATTTTTTGGGAACCCACAAGTTATGTTTTTGTGTGGAATATATATATGTATCTATACTTTTATATTTATTATTATCTCAATATTCCCCCATCCACGTTGACCACTATGTCTCGAAACTGATGTTTTCATATAGAGGTAGTTTTTACTAATATCTTAGTGATGGAGTTGGATGTATGACTGCCCACTCTTCCATGCTCTCAATTTTAGGAGAGTAGGTATGAACATGTTGTGATGGATGAAATTCTATTACAACACTGGGTGATGAACATGATATTTTTTTATTGATTTGATATTATCATTCTATGGGGTGGTTTATATTGGGGGTATTTCAGGGTTAGAAGAGGGTACAATGCTGATGTCCTTCATGATCATAATACCCTACTACTCTGGTTATGGCTGTGATGTGATGTACCATGGGTCTGTGGGTGAGATGATATGAGACCTTGTTGTGGGGAAGTGGACCAAGTTTCACTGGGAATGATATGATGTGATCATACTATGGGGATTTATAATATGTTATTCAAAAGAGATTAGAGAACTACGATATTTGGCATTAGGGGGGGATGATTTGTAAAAACTATTGTGATAGTGGTCTGGTATACCATTTAGTTATATACATTTTATTATGTCACTATATATTTATTATGCTATTTGGCGAGTTTTCCGTAGTCAGGTTGAGAAGGATATTGTACCTATTTAGGTGTTATTGGGTCGACTATTTACTCATGGGATGATTAGTATTTTTATTTTAGAAGTTCTTGGCAGACTTTTTTTATACAGAGCATTCTTTATGATCATACTACATATATAAATTGAGTTTTAGGTTTCCAGGAATACACCATGATTCTTGCTGAAAAGTACTAGATTAGAAAATTTTTAGATAACTGTTTTGTCCCTAGAATAGCATTGTTTTTTATTTACATTTGGGGACATTTATCAATATTTGGTTTATTTTTACATGTATTATTAGATGATATTGAAATATATTTATATTATTTAATGGAGTTACTTGTGGATTATTCATCTTATATCTGAATCCAATATGACTATAGAAGTTAATTCCTCCAATTTCATTAGAATATTATTCTCGTGGTGCTAGTTTCTATCACAGGGCCTATAGGAGGTGGGAATCAGGGGAAATTTGTCACACACATCACTGTGGTTTCATTTTCATGATGATGTTGTGACATAATGGAATTATGGATTATGTTTGATAGATATGAAGGATATTGGAGTTAGGGACAATGAAGATTGAAAGAGACTGAATGGAAATAGTTCCAGTTCAACATGATGCATGAAATAGTGTAGGGAGACATGATAAGACACATGATTTTAGGGCCCCAATGATCTAATGCATAAAATCTGATAAAATGAATATCTAATTGATCTGGACATGTTTATAAGGGATAAACATAAGAGAGGTACATGATTTATGATGAATTGTGTTCCTTTGTAACATGGGTTATTTTTGGAATTTAAAAATAAATAATTTTTATTAAAATTAATAAAAATTAAATTCAATACAATTAGGTTTAATAAATTATAATTTTTGATTTAGTTTTGACTTAAGGACATCTCCCGCATGCGGCACATGAAGTGTTGGTATAGTAAGAAGATTTGATAGACTGATGTAGGGTTAATCCAAAAGAGAAAGATAAGCACTGGTAGAGGGTGTTGAATAATTACTAGTATTAGGAATTGGGGATGCAAGAGGAAATTGTATTGTATGTAGAGACAAAGAAGTATTAGTAGGAACATTAGATCAATTTCAGATTGATTTAGGCATCACTGGGATACTGATTCCCCATGGAAGATATTTATATGTGGGGACCTGTGCATTAGAGGTCCATGTCGTATATTTGTGAGCATAATGAGGATGATTTTTTGTGGGTTTAAAATCAAAAATTGTATCATTAAATGTACATTTTTTCAATATTATGGATGTGATGAGGCATGATATTATTTCTCTTCATTAGGAGAGTATGTGGGTGTGGGAGTAAGTAATCATGTTTAATGATCTTATGTACATTTTCCCATATCATCTTATAGATATGTTGACTCATGAAAGTAATCATGAGGAGTCAATATATCATTATATTCTTTAGTAATTTACTTCTTTTACATTGATAACATATGATGAGGTTTAAAAGAAGGAGGAAGTGATCAAGTGGATGAAATCACATGGATGTTTACCCTAATAGGGGAGCCAGATGAGTTCATTATGGAGAAGGGTTTTTAGTGGCTTTTCTCAAGCAGTAGGATCATTGAGGATTAAAAAAATGTGGAGAATACCTTATATGTTTCCATTCAATACTTCTAGGGATATTGGTTTTCCTTCAATTAATGGGGATTTTAGGAGAGTGTTTTTTTCATTAATCTTACTATGAATATCTAGAATAAGTTTCCAATGGTTTTTATCATAGTTTGTTGGATGAAGATAGATTTGGAACCTTCCCCAATAGTAGTTTTTAGTGAGACCCTTCTAGAAGACGGCGTTATGGGATTATTAATCACCAAGGCCTGATTGATATGGTAGAAGCTAACATCTAGATGTTCTATATGTTCAAGGACCTTAACCTGAGCACAGATGAAAAGATAGTTATCAACAGATATGTGTTGGAGCTGGGTATGGTAAGATTCATGTATTTGCGGAAACCAATATAGAGGGTATAGTGATAGTTATAGGTATGTTCATTTTGTCATCTACCCTTCTTTATTATTATTTTTTGATTCAGGGGATTCTCAATCATTTTTGGAACCCAATATTGTTTATTCTTCAGGACTAGACATAGAGTTCATTCCCATGACAATGATGTGTACTATAATAGTTGGAGTATATAGTAGTACGTTTGTTATGATCCATGGGTGTAATCTTATAGTGGGGACATATTATTACCATGGGTATGTTTTCGTTCTATACATGAAACCATAAAATTTAATCCAAGACATTGATTTGTCGTATTTCATACATGATGTTATCAAATACTTCTATAGGGGACTCATGTTCTCAGATGTCGATGGTCAGCATGGTTTTTCATTACCAAAAGGGGTTATCATTTGGGTAGTTGATGTCTTGAGCCCATAATTTTCATGATTTTTTTAGTTTTCAGTAGATTTAGTAGAGATGAGGAATGTGGAGGTTCCCAAGTTCATTAAGATGTTCCAAGATTTATCCCCAAGGTAGTTGTGGTACTACACCCTTGATATGATATTGAGTATTTAATATCGTTTTAGCATGTTTCATCTTTGATTTCAATAGATAAAAGTTGGATGGATCCTTTTTCTTTGAGGTATATAGTTATTTACATTAATGATTGAATGATAAAGGTTTTTAAGACATCTAATGTGACCCTATTGGGGTTCAACAATATTGTTATTCTAGAAGGCGAATGGTACTCTAAAGTAGTGTATAGACTACAAAAAGTTGAATTTGGTAATGATCATGAACCATTGTATTATTTCAAGGATGTAGGATATTTTAGACCAGATGAGAGGACATAGTAGGTTTAATAATATCAATATGCTGTCAGGATATCTCCATTTGAGGCTACGGAATTCCGACATCCCAATTATTACCTTCAGATGCATGTATATGATTATTGAGATTATAATAATTTCATTCCATCTCACAAACACACATGTTTCATTTATAAGAGTCATGAATAAAAATATCCTTGAAATCATTGGCTAGTTCATAATCATTTTATTCCCTGGCATACTAATCCATTCAAAGATATTGGAAGAGTATTATGATTATCTAAAAAATTTATTATATGTTCTTCGACACCACCAACTAACTTGATTGTTATCCAGGTGTATATTTTGGACATTAGAGGATAATTCCTTACTCATGTGGTCTCTCAGTACGGTGTGGCATTATAACCATTGAATTTTGAGGTAGTTGTTTCTTTTAAGTCAAATGGAAATGTGGTTGAGGTTCTCATTTTTCATGGTCTCTCTGGATATTATTGGATTTTTTTCCTAACTTATGATGAGTTTAATCCCAATTTATAGCTTTATCCAAGAAGTTCTATGATATTATGTGAATTGATTAGTTATAGTTAGAATTTAGTTAGTTTAGTGGGATGTTGGTCATGAAAATAGTTCTCCAGTTTCATTATGAGGGTGTCATGATTAATGTGTTCTATGAATCTTCCCGTCTAGTATTCTGATTCGTTTTGATGCATTATAGAGAATTCATATATTATGAGTCTAGGAATTTGTCCCCCCTGAGTGTGAAAACTCCACACATGATCTGTGGCAGGTAATAGTTGTATGGGAATTGATGTTGTGGTGACATTACCTCATTGGGGAGAGCTAATTGTCTTCACTCATTATAAGAGTTTTAGGTATATCATTTATCACCATGATCAAAACTTTATATTACCTAGGTGGATGATGTTTATTATGGATTATTATTGTGGGATATCCCACAACTCTTGAAAAGGTGATATTGGGGTGGAATCCCTGATTATGGTGTCATGGGGAGATTTGATTTATGATCCCAGTGACATTTGGAAATGAATGGAGGGGTTGAAGGCCTTAAACATAGATGTAATGGTTGGTTTTTGTAAAGGATGGTTTTTAGGTGTTGGTGTAATATTATCTAATGTTTAAAGTGGAAGTGTCCTAGTTGGGAGACTATGAGGTAGAGGTTATGCACAATCATGTTGGTTATGGTGATTCTCTAGAGGGATAGTCAAAGGACGATCAGAATCAGATGTTGGTTAATGGGAGGCTGTTTTTTTTGATAGTGATGTGTGAGGATATACTTCAGATTTTTCATATCTCACTATCATAGGTACCCCAACGCGAATAAAAAATTTAATTTTTCTTGAGGATTTAGTAATGGTGGCTTGAGATGAAATGGGAAGCGAGAATGTTTTTGGTGAGTTGTTTGGTTTTATAGTAGTTAAAGGTAATGCCTCAATTTATTGATGGTTTTTTGATACCTTTAGATGGTACTAAGGATAAATTTGATTACATATAGATGGGTTTATCAATAGGGTCACCATGAGAATATGGTGGTCGTGATGCGACCTGAGGGATATTGGATCTGTTAATGAATTCTGAAAATAACATAGCGATCAAAGAGTCAGGCAGAATAGATTTTTTATCTATGAGGTATGTGTATGAGGTGTTTCAATTTAATTTTGTTTCAAGGTACATTTTCAAGGATGAGAATGGAAATTTTACATCACACGTATATAAGGTATTACACTATTCTTGAGCACTGAATTATGCTTCAACACTGTTTTAAACTATTTTATATATGAGAATAATGAGAAGACCATTTGGAAATTAGAGGATATTTTGATGGAGTGCATCATAGACATCTCCACGTCATGGGATCAACTCATTCTCTTAGTTGAGTTGGCTAATAATAAAATATATCACTCATATATTCCCAGGGATCTCTTTAATGATTTTATAGGGGACGATGTCATTCTCCATTGTTCCGAATGGAGGTTGGGGATGCTACTATACCATGAATTGATGTGTTGAAGATAAAAAAAATCTTTAGTTTGTTTGATCGAGGAAATATGTATCTAAGGACCATATAAAGTCTTATTCAATTTTCAGTAGAAGGCCCTTTGGTTTTGAGGATGGGGACCCCATATTTTGGATGGTTTTTCCACAACATAGTCAATGAATGTTTAGTAGTGGTTGTAAACATTCTCCCAGGTTGGTTGGGACCATTGAGGCCATTGTTCGTATTGGAAAGATGGATTATAAAATGGATTTTATACCTTGGTTGGTGAGGATTTGAGATATCTTCCATGTCCCACAACCTAAATGGTATCTTCAAAATGGATACCATTTCATTGACCATGGAGAGCTTCATATCGAGGATGAGATAATGTTCATTTAGCTGTAAGTGGAGATCTAGGATCTCAATGATAAAATTATATGAGAATTGAGAAATCCTTTGGTTTTCATTTTATAGTTAAACGGTTTCCTAAAATAGTGTTCGAAGTTGTGAGAGACATAGATGCAAGAAAAGTACCCAGAACTAATTTTAGTTTCCCATCACCCTTTTTAGGTTGAAATGTGATGGTTAGATATTGTTTTGTTAGGATATTTTTTGTTTTCTTGATATATAATGCGTGATAAAGATATAAAATATGAAAACGGGAAGAACAAAATCCTCTTTAAGGCACATTATTCTATAATGTAGTTAAACCCATGAAGGTGAGTTATTTCCACCTAGATTTTATATTATCTTTTCATTGAGAATTGAATTATTGATTCTTTTGTTCAGGGAGGTTAGTTATTGTTGGTTCCGTTTGTGTAGAGGATGGGATGGTTGTGTTATGATAGTGTAGAACTATGGTTGTATGAATGGAGAAAAATTATTAATGTATATTGTGTGTTCTTGGTTATTTGTATGACATGTTTGGATGGTGGTAGTGTTGAGGAGTAATTAGATCCTTTAGAGATATATTGAAAGGTGGTCTCTCATACCCCTTTTCATTTTATGTTTTTTTGGGTTCTTGATTGTTAGAGTCATTTGATAGGTATATAATGTAACAACATATACCTTCCCAGCTAATTACATTTTAATTTTCGGATGTTTGAGATGTTTTGGAGGATAATTGTGGAGTACATTTAATGGATGGAGGTTTAAAAGATATTTTGAGGGAAATTAGAGTCATAAAATGTGTACGTGATATGAATTTTTAGTCTATGGATTGTGTCGCTAATGAGTATCATGGATTATATATAGATGAGGGAGAACCCATGAATTTGATTCCCATTTTGAAATTAATTCATGATGAGTAATAAAATAATGGTTAATGAGACCAATTTTTTTATATAATTATTTTTCAAAATTCTTATGATATTCACATCATTATTGGGTTACACATCGTGAATGTGTCAACTTATAGGTTTTAGAAATTTCTTTCTCTCGAACCCCTATTCATTTGTATATACCTATCTTCTCATTATTTTGTAAAATCTCTACGTATTCCATGGAGGATTTTTACCCCTTCCTCATTATTTGATAGGGTGGTTTTTATGGATTCTCATTGGTGATTTTTGGAAAGCCATACTCTTTTTTCATTATTTTTATACATTTTGTCTCCCAAAGAACCACTATAGGGATATAGTTTGGGTGTTGGTTGCGAAATGGGATGGTTTTTTGGTAACCCTTGATATAGAGTATGTTGATCTAAGGGGTTTTTGTGAGGTTGTGTTTTTCACGAATCTCATATTCTATATATATTGTTTAGTGAGTTGGAAAAGATTATATAAGGTAAATAATTCTATAATTTCTCATTTTGTGTATCCAAAAGGACGGGTGTGATTTTGTTTATATATGAGGGAAGATTATTCCATAATTATTAAAAATGCTTATATTAAAATTCATAATGATGTGTAAAAATATAATGATTTATATTCATTTATAGCATTGAAATTATTGTGATATTTTTATAGTACTGGATTCATGCCCAGTAGAAAACTGTTGTCATTGGGGGAATTTTTTTCATATTTGAAATATTTTTTGATCCCTTATAGTTAATTTCATGCAATATCACCCACAAATATAAATTTATAAGAAATAATAGTTTTTTAACGATAGGATTTCCCTAGGATTATGGATTTAGTGATAGTGCCCATAAAATAATGTAGTGGAATGTTATAAAATCTCAATTGACATTTTTTAAATGATATTTAATGTATTGCATGCGTGACTATGATGTGGTGTGGTTTGATGTGTGTTTTTCCCTTACTTTTGGGTAGTGGGGTGATGGTTTTATGGTAATTATTTTGGGGAATTCTGGTTATTATTTGTTAGTGCGTGATGTTGGGGAAGAAAGGTCATGGTATGATTATCTTTGATTTTGGTGCAGTAATGTTATAGTTTGTTTATTAATGATTGTGGGTCATATAATTGATTATTTTATGAAAATGTTGATTTTCTAGTTATGTACAGTTGGATTGTCCGAGAATCCCAGGTAGTGATGGAATAATTATATAATAATGATTGAAATGTCTAGGGTTTGGATAAGATAATGGGTCGGAAATGACTAATGAAAAAATAAATGGTGGGTTGTGTGTTTACATGAGGTTTTTGGTAAATAATTAAATCAATGGTGTGGATAGTTATTTTTTAGTGTTTTGAGATTTTTATTATGGTTTGTGTGTTTTTTTGAATTTATAAGAGGTAGTGAAAGTGGCAGTGTAATGAGTTGGTATGTTTTTATTCTGAACATATTGTGAATGATTTTTTATGGGACATATATAAATTTTTATATTCTTTATGATTTCTCTAATCTCCCACTCATGTAAATCATTTTTTTTTATAATTGTGTCATTAAAAAATTCATTTCCCAAATATAATTGTAATGGTGATAGATGGATGGCTAGATGATCTTCCCTTATCTCACATCTAAGAGTGTAGATATGCATATGATGTTATGGGTGGATATTTTTAGTTAAATAGGTGATGGACACAGTTTATTCTTGAATTATTTGATATAACCATGTTGTGGGGAAGTTTATGGATGGGGTCATTCTTGTTAAAAAGTTTTCATAAGGATGAATTCTTTCAGGTTCACTACTACCATCTACTATTGGCATGATGGTGATGTGGTGGACCAGGTGTCTGCATGTTATATGAGATGTAAACATGTTGTAGGTTGGAGGCCCAAGGGTTAGTGGGGATCTTATGATGTGGTTGTGTCGTGTGAGGGGGAATATGTTCTTAGAAAGAGTTGAAAAAACCACGGAACATGATGCCGGGATTGAGAGAAAACAAATTCAGTGGGAAAGATGTGCGGGGTACCATTTAACAATATTTTTATTAGTATGTTACTATAACTGTATTACATTTATTTGTGAGCATTCCTTGGTGGGTTTGGGTTGGATAATTGAAATGATTAGGAAATTTTGTTTTAGTTGATTTCTTATGAGTTCAGATGTATGATTCCTTCACATGTGTATGAGATATATTGGGTTTCATACTGAGTATAATTCAATGGTAACCCTATCTAGATAATATTATTTTCTATTTTCTCATATGATTATGTGGGTTTTCCTTGAAAGTATTATCTTAGAATTTTTTGGATATTATGTGTGACTAATCTAGATTTTATTTTTGGTATTTAAATTTAGAGACTTTTATTTATCTGTATTTATATTATAGACTCGTTGTAGGATGGTTTCTGTTTTCTTGCATTACATCATGTAGTTTCTTTTGAATGATTCATCTTAAAGCCCAGTCTAATATTATTATTGAGGGAAAAGAATCCATTTTAATATGATTTTTATACCATCGATACTAGTCCCCAAACCAAACACTATTGTACATAGGAATTAGGGATCATTACCTCTCACCCCTCAGTGCGATATATTTCATAGGTGGGGAACATGAAAGACTACCAAAAAAATATTGCATTTAGTGTTTTTTAAAACCATTATCTTCATTTTTCTACAACTTATACAAGTAATTTTTTGATATTTCATATTCATTTAAAGTAATTATTTAATTGATAACATTTAAAAAAACATCACTATGATAAAAAAACAATTCATATATAAAATGTCAATTTATAATAAAAAATAATAATTTTCATCCTTATCCAAAAATAGTTTATAAAATAAAACAATAAAATTGAATTGTTTTCAATTATCATTTAATTAAATATTATAGATAAAAAAATCAATGATAAATAATATAAAAGATATATTTGTCATTTATATATGATTATGTATGTAATATATCATAAAATTTATTATTAGAATGTGTTTCAATGGATTTTAAGCTTTATTACATTAGTTTTACCCTCTGTTTTTCGGTTTATCAGCTACTTTGGAAACATGAAATTAAGATCATTAATTTTCATATATACCAAAAATTAAGTTGCATTTAATACTTTATATTAATTATAATGATTTATAATATTGAACAAAACGTATCATATTCATGTAAAAGATGATAAATAATGAAATTTAAAATTAAACTCACAAAACACAACGAAAAACTTTTTTTTGAAATTTTTTATGCCCAAAGAAAAATATATTACAAAATAAACTACACTTATAAGTTATATTTAATTATTTAGTCTAAATTTATATGAATAAGGACTATGTAACATTGATGAAAAAAATTATAATCATATTGTTAATTTGTAAGGAAATAAATCATAGTTAAAAAATCGTCTATTTCAAAATTAATGAAAAATAGAATCATTTCTGCAAAATCCAAAATTTCATGCTTAGTCAATTTTTATATGATGATTTTAAAAATTATATCATTTCTATTAAAAAAGTAATAAATTTTTTATAAATTACATATAATATTCTCTTAGAAAAATAAATTATTTTAAGAAACCATTTTTTGAAGCCTAAATGAAAATGCTATAAAATTGAGTGCTTATTTCAAAAAATTCTATCAAAAAAATTATTCAGAATGACATTTATAGATATAATTGTTTTATAATGTGTTTAATAATATTATTATATTAAAATTTATCATCTATGTTATATAAATATCATATACCAAATAATATTTCATTTTTCATTTATGCTCAATGTAGCATGTTTTATAAGCTATTGAACATAATGTTCATTCAAAATCCCAGGATATTATATTCATCTAAAATTTAATGATTTTTGTACTCTTGATATATAATTATTCTAAGTATTCATGGGTTTAAATTTAGTACATAATATTATTGAAACCCACAATATAAAAGGGTTAGTAAAACAACCCTTTGAATGGAGGAAAAGTTAAATAAGAATGTCATATACAATAACACATACTTGGTTTCCCAATATGAGACCATTACTTGGATTTGAAAACATGGACATGGAGGTAATTAATGTACCCAAATATTAATATAGATGTATAGATATCAGTAATAATAATAATGTGAATGATCATTACAATGTTAATTAGAAAAACCATAAATGAATGAATTTATAAAAAGATAGTGTATTTATTTGAAATTAAGGTAATAAGAAATTTTTTTTGTTTCATGATATTTTTCCTATTATAGAATAATTTTTTACCCACTTCACTATGAACAAATGGAGTTATCTTTACTAGATAAGTATAATTTAATCCATTATAGTATTTCAATAAAATATTAACCTTTTTTTTCAAAAGATGTTTATTCAAAATTAAATTTTCAATATTGAAACACTAAAATCAAATTCTATCAGTTCAAAAAATACACAAAAGAATACTCCTAACATAATTAAATATTATCCAAAACTAATATAATTTAGAAATGGTAATATAATATCTCAAATATATGAACATCCCTATAAAAAACATTTATCTCTAAAATTCACAAGTAATAACAAATTTTAAAATTACATCGTCCAATTAATATATACATTTAAATATTGAAATAAATTAATATATAAATAATTAAATAATGTTATTAACTCAAATGTTATATTATGACCTTTATCTTATATCCCAAAAATTGTATTATCATTCTTCCAAAATTATCCTTTACATTTAACATTATTGTTGTATATACCTCAACCGAATAAAACATCTCCCAAAATATCATAATTCACCTCTAAATGATATTACATAAATCATTGAAAGGGGTTTAAATTATATTTATCTAATGATCAAAAATTAACTCCAAAACCCATGATTGTGCCCATTATTATTTTTTTAAACTCACATAAAAATATTATAATGTCAAATGTTTTCTCACAACTACTCTAATACCAACCATAACTGCCAAATAAACACAATTATAGA
The DNA here is from genome assembly GCA_963277665.1 of Viscum album. Lineage (NCBI taxonomy): Eukaryota > Viridiplantae > Streptophyta > Magnoliopsida > Santalales > Viscaceae > Viscum > Viscum album. Next base: position 1,722,669,893 of record OY728141.1, read on the forward strand.
TATGATGGAAAAAAATATTTACATTTCCAACCATAATAAAAATAAATTTAACCCTATATAGATTGTCGAAAATAATAAAATAAAAATGATATATTGAATCACATACCTACCCAAAGACTATATTAGTTTATTATTTTAGTGAATTATGGAAATCTCTAACATAACACATTTGATTTGTGATAAACCTTTTTTAAAAAATAAACATCATCAAAAACTAATTCATTCACATCCATTTACCATATTATGCATAACATACGGGAAAACATTATTCATAACCTAGGGAAATAGAAAACATTTTAAGGATGATAATAAATGATCAATAATGGTAGATATAATAATTAGTTAAACACTATAAAAGAATATATGATGAAAATAATTGTATGATGAAAAATGTGCATGAGCATAATATTTTATAATTAATACTAATAAAATTTTAGATCAGTAAACATTTGACATGGAATAATACATTAACAAATGCACGAGTAACAAGATTTAATAATCATAATCTGTGTTTTTTCAATATTTATTAATTTAAACAATAGAATTACAACGAAATAATAATAGAAATGTTGTCTTATAATAATAAAAATTATACATATAACCCTTATAATAGAAACTATATATGGGTTAACTATTCTGGTGAATACATTATTCTTTCTATAGTAACATAAAAATTTTATAACTAAAATGTCTCTTGGTAATTACTTAAATTTAGTCTACCCCATCATTGTCACCCAATGAATTGGAGATCCATATCAGGATCACCGATCATTATTAGTTATATTAGGAATAAAATCATCATAAAAAATTTCTTCCAATAACAACATATTCCAACCAAATAAAATTTTTGTTTCTAATCATAAAAAAATATGTTTTTCTTTCACAGCATTATTTACACATGGAAAAGAAATTAGATTCCAGAAAATCTATTTGGAACATTCAAAATCCATCTTGATATTTAATCATAGTGTTATCATTTCAATGAATTTAAATTGTATAATTATTAACGTTAAGGGTTTTTTTTCATTGGTAAATAGAAATACCATTAAAATTCATTTACATTTTTTTGAGGAAAAGAAAATGTCAACTTTGAAAATAACCTTAAAAACTAAAAATTATAAAATATTAGGTAAGTCAATTTTATTAATAATCAAAATTTTTACTTATAAAGTAATATAGAATGAAAATAAATTTAATGATAGTGGGAAAATATATTCATAAACATTATTTATAAATTGTTCAAAGATAGTTAAAAGTGAGCTATATGGAAAATTGTATGAAGTAACATTTTAAAATATTTTAAATGAAGGTCAATGAACATATTAAATAAATTAATAAAATATTTTATTTTTATAAATTTAAATGATTGAAATCATTTAATAATTCATTTTTTGATAGTGAATAATTCTTAATCCAAGAGTGTAGACAATGTCTATATCACATACTTCCAAATTTCCTTATGTTTCATTAATAAATATTGGAAGAAATGAAGAAAAAATATTTAAACCAAATGTATACCAAGATGTGAAGAAATGTTATGTGGGTTGAAAAAATATGTTCATATGTCTTATCCAAAAGAAACTTTGATCATCGACAGACCAACAATGAAATGATACTTCAATATATTTTTATGTACATTTGTTACATTAGAAATAATAATTCATCAAAATAAGAAATATTATATGTTTCTATAAACCCAAATAATTTCAGGATGTAATATAAAAAAATTTAATCATGTGGAATTATGTACACAATTCATGGAAATAATGTTGCCTAACATGAATCATGTATCATTAACGTGAGATGGAGACAATGAGAACCCTTCCAAAGATCAAAAAATATGTTGTGACAACTAATAAATGTGAGGATTATATTAAAAAATGCAAATCTATATTAAAAATTTTGAAATATAGGAAAAAAAAAATTATTCTTCAATTTATACATATTTAGGGAATATTAATATCAATGAATTATAAGTATAACCTATGGAATTTTAATTTAGTAAATGAACCCTTAACCAGTTAGAAAATTTTATGTCAAGTACCATGAAATGAAATAATATTGTTTTAAATTAAAAAACCATGAATTTTGAATTTTTCTGGATATTAATTTTTATAATAGGAATATATTGACCATAAAAAGTAATTGTGGTGAATATTAAAATATTCCTCAATAATTAAGAATTGAGATGAAATATCTTACCATGAGTCAAGACATTCTATGAATGTCCTCTAACACCTGCATTATGAAATTATAAAAATAATTTAAATTTTTAAAAAAAATTTGATTAAATTATCATTAAAAAATATTCTTAATTTTTTCTAATGACTTATTTAATTAATTATTCTTATAAATTTACATCATTTGTTTTGAGGATGTTTGGTTCATAATTGAAAACTAACTTCGATTTGACGACCATTAAAAAACTGGTAAATGTTACATATTATCTAGAATAAAAATAATTGAATAATTATAAATTATTTTTATGTTATAATATTTAAACCAACCAAGAATTATTGTTAATATAAATGAACTACATTACAATCCTAGAGACAGTATGTCATATATATGCATCAGTAACATTTCAAATTTTTATCAATCTAGATAGAAAGAAGGTAATTATAAATTTATATTTATAGAATTACTATTTTATAATACATATCATTTTATATCTTTAAATACGTTATATATACCATCCATGTTACGAGGTGATGATAATTTAATCCTATCACTTCACTGAAGTGGTAATCCATACATGTGAAAGAAAGTCATTATATTTTTTCAATGGATGTAATAGTAAAAAATGGTAAGGGATATTTTTCATGAATGATAATTATATCATTAATAATATATATATATATAAATTTAATATATAATTATAACCGTCCTTGGTATGTGGAGATAGAAAATGAATTACATCCTTATGTGATGTGTTAATACACTATACACACAAATGGTGGATTCATTTACCATTTGAAGGATGAATGACAAGAATATTGGTTATTACATTACAATAAAAAAATATAAGTTTATGGAATATAACAAATTTACCATTTCATCATGTTTTAATAATATTTTATGGAGGTAGAATAAGAAAAAAATGAATCATTTTATTTAAAAATATATTCTTCTACGAACTACCTTGTTTTCGTTATAACATAAGAACTATATTATATTTATTATTACAAAAATAATCCTTACATAAAATGTATAGGGGTATTAGTAAGATATTTTTTAGGTCTTGATTGAGATATAGTTGTCAAATGTTGTGGGGAATATTTAAGAATATGTGTCCACATATAATTTACTCGAGGGTCATTTATAGAATTTCATTATGTTGTATTTTTATGTAAAAATTATTTTCATTTAAATATTATATAAATTATATATAATTTAAATATATTATAATATAACTTATATAATATTAAATAATACAAAATGAAAATATTTTTGGCGATGTTTTAAGACTAATGTCTTTTTTAACAACATATTAACCCTTTAAACAATTACAATGAAATAAATGTTTTTTACTCTTTAGGTGTGAATAATTTTATTATAAAATTAAAAGAGAACCATTTATGGAAAATGAGTTATATTTTCAATGATATATCATTAAATGGGATGCAAATTTTATATTTATTAATTTTTACTCATTAAATTAATATTACCACAAAATAGTACAAATTTTATTTTTTGAATCGCATAAAATCCTACAATATAATTTCTATTTGACTCATGGATAATGGTTATAATAAAAAATTAATGACAATATATGGGGTATATGGTTTTAATTTAAAAATTCAATCAAATATATTATGGTTTATATATAATGTTAATAATTATATTTTTGTGTAACCTCTTGGTTAACTAATTTCAACCATGAACATGGTAATGACTATCTAAACAATAAAAGATAATAATTTTATATATAAGACAAAAATTGGATAAAATGGAAAAGGGATGAAATTTTAGAACATTTATCATCTCGACATTCCTATTTAAAATTTTAAAATAATTATTATAAATTAATGAAATATAATAAACATAAAATACTACTGATATATTTTTAGAAATTATTCACATAATTTGACATTGAAAACAACATCAATGATATTTAATTTGAATAAGAACCACTAAAACATCTCTAATATGCTATAATATTCTTTAAATTTAGTGGGATACTTTAAATCATTCATACAAAAATAATTTTAGAGTTTCTAAAATCATTTATCTCACTTTTATACTTCATACAGGAACACTCTATCAAGGTCACATTATCATTTTCGGTAATTAGATCTTCGTTATAAATTAGAGATTAATTTATTTAATTAAAATATTAATTAATATTTATAATAAAAATTTATATAAAATATATTATAGTTGTTATCCTTGTCCAAAAAAATTTATATTTATTAAAAGAAATAATATGTAATTTTTGACATTACTTTTTAGAAAATTTTATAAATTTAAAAATAAAACATAAGTGGAAAAAATTAAATTTTTAATAATATAGGATGATTGGTGAATTAATATTATCCTAAAACTATGATATACAGTGTTTGTTAACAACTTTTAAGCCTTATAACATTTGTTTTAACTATAAATTACTCACCTTACCTTTAACATGAAATAAAAAATATACTACGGTTACTATTCATATTCACTAAATATTTACATGATCATAAAAAATAATATTAAATATTCTTATTCCAAATATTGTACCCATTTAATCAAATTCAAATAATAAAATTTTAATAATTAAAAATAAACTAAACCTACACGGAGGAATTTAAATCATATGTTTATATAAAATATGTTTTAAAGAAAATAATGAACATTTACCAAAATAAATTATAATACTAATTCAAATATAAATAAATAAATTATATATAATTAAATAAGGAATATTAAACTTTTTTATAAATTTCAAATAAAAATAGGACATTCAAAGGAAATAAAATTACTCTTTTACCAATGTCTGTATTCATCACTATCCAGTCAAAAATCAGTTATTTCATAAAAAATCCAAAATGTTATCATAATTAATAATTATTTTTATTTATAAAATTAATTATAACATAATAAATATATTTTATAAATTTCATAAAAGTTGACAATAAAATCAACTCATAGAAAAAAAAACATTTCTATGTCATAGTTTTGAATCCTAAAATGACTTTACTAAACAAATTAGTGTTTATTTATTAAGCATTAATAAATATATTTTTATTGATGGTGAAATTTATATGTATATATATATACATCATAAAGATATTAATTTTATTTATACCATCTAATGTAAAAAATATCCTATAATTTAATATTTTCAAGATAATATATCATTGTTCATTTACACATCATGTTGCATGTTGTATATGATATCAAACCTACTATTATTTTGAAATCTTGGGATATTATTATAAAAAAACTCTTAATAAATTGAATCCTTTTAAATTAAACTTGATGTTGATAATCAATAGTATTCCATATGAAAATTCCTTTTTTAAATCAGATATCATAAAATGGATAATAAAAAATCCTTTTGAAAAGAGGGAAAATAAAATTCAAAGGTCATCTAGAAATAGATATACTCTCTCCAAAATACGAGAATTTTTTTTAAATGTGGAAATGTGGAATTAATGACATAGTTATTTATAAATAATGATTGAGAATGATAGAGTATTTTGATCCTATGAACGATAATGATAATGATAATGTTGTTTACTAAAAAATAAAAAAAATGGGGTGTGAAACAACAATCGATTTATTAGAAAGGAAGTTATAGGGTAACATTTTTTTCTCAATCCTTTTTCCGAAGATAAGAAATGTTTTTACATTTTACACTACGAAAAAAATATACTAACATGAAAATAATAATCCCAACCCATTACGAATTTCCACCATAATCTCAAATTTTCATCAAGATGATTATTATACAAGATGAATTTTTAATGATTGGTGCACTATATTGGATATCACTCAGATCACAATATACATAAAAACAAAACTAAATATTCATCATGAATTAAATATTAACATGAAGAGAAATAGTTACACAACATAAGAGAAAATAAATAAATTAACATCCATATAAATAAATAATAGTTTATACGCAAATAATTTAATAGTAAAACCCATAGATCGATATAAACTATTACATAAATAAATAACCGTACATCAAAAATTAATTTCTTAACCTAAAAAGTAAATAATTTATTTTCCATAATGGATATACCATATCACTCGGGCAAAATATCCTAAAATGGAATTACATTATTTTAAAATAATCCTTCAAGTTATATATAAGGATTACATATATCCCAAAAAAATAAATTTTTTCCCTATATAAAATTAATCAAAAAAAATAACACCGGGTAAAAATGGAAAATGGGATTCTATTTCATTGATCTTATGATAAAAAATAATCTAATAATTCTATTATTGTATTCATAGCTCCTATATTATTCTCTAATGATAATTTTCTAATATATAAAGTTCCCTAAAATAGGATTTGATTCCAACTATAATAGTCCCAAACACACACATCCAGATCCAGTTCATAAAATATAATATTCACATGTATGGATTTGATTCCAATAAATTTTACCCAATTTAAACCATCATAAACAAAAATGATCAGAATTATTATTTTAGCCACATACATAACCAATTACCTTTTAGGATTAGCGTTTTTTTATTATTGTGATGAAATATTACATAAAATTGGATAAATAAAAAACTATGTCATAAACAAACATCATCATCTCTGACATAGTTCATCACAAGTTGTAAATTTTTTCACATAACATACTAAATACCTTTCTTCAATTTTTGGGGTAACCGATAACATAAGAATGGTGGGATCAAATACACAATATTCATAATCATAAGCATTATAATGTTATTTTCATCAATTAACATAAGATGGTCATATGGGTTTGATGATAAATTCAAAGTGAGTGAGCATAATATATGAGAATCCATAAAATTAAAATCAGGATCATTAAACATGTGACATGGAATAAAACATTAAAAAAGTCAAGAGTTATTTTAATCAATAATCACTAGCCATGTCATATCATTCTTGAAAAAATAAATTTTAAAATTTCCATAGAAAAAATTAAGAAAATGTGTTGGTATCAAGGAATATTATTAATACAGAAACATTATATAAACACAATTAGATGGGATAACTAGTCTTGGTTAATTCCTATAATCTCTTATTGAGTATCCTTTTAACGGGATAACTCTATCTCCTTTTAGGGGTAATATGTATTTAGTAAAATAATTCACTATAAAAAAATTCATTTGAGTGATATATCAGGCTCACCAAGAATCATGGGCGATATCTAGATAAAAAATAAAATAAAAATTTCATTGAACCAACACATATTCATAATTAATGAAATATTTAATTTTTCAACAGAACAATTTTTTTCTTTCATAGAAATAATTAACCACATAAATAAAAATGGTTCCATGAAATTATATTTGAAACCATATTTAAATATCTATAGAAATATTATCTATGGTATTGTTAAAATATATTCCATGTTTATTATAATTAAAATCTAGGCACTCTATTGTTTGGAAATAAATATACCTTTACTAGAATCACTATAATCATTTTTGAGGAGAATATACTTTCCACATTGTAAATTATGTATAAAAACTAGAAATTAATAAAATATTATAGAAATGAATTTAATTTATAATAAAAAATTAAATATAGAAAGGTATCCTATAAAAAATAATCTTCATGGAAGTTGGAAATACATATATAAAAATTCTTCTCGAACCATTCTAAAGATTGGCAAAAGTAACCCATGTGAAAATTTTTATGAATATTCCTTTTGAAACCATTTATCATAATTTAAATGATAATATTTCATGTATTTTATAATTAATTTATGTTTCTAAATTTATATTTTTGTATTATTTTTAAAAAACATGTAATTGGATGTGAAATATTACTCATATAAAAGGTGATACAATATTAGTATCACATAGAATTTACATTTATGATTATTAATTAACAAATAATTGATGAAATGGAAACTAACCAAGTATGGCACATTCAAAACTATAAGAGATGAAAATAAGATTCCATATAGAGAATAATAATATATGATTTACACCGAATGGAATATAAATATAATTAACCCCAATAAGAAATTATGTTGTAACATTAAAGGTTTATTTATTTGAAATTTTTTAAATAAAATATTACTTAAAGAAATAATATGAAACTGATCTATAAATTATAATAATTACGTGAAGAAATATTTCAACATAAATCTTTGTGGATGTTTGTAATAAAATCAATGAAATAAAATTTCATGAAATTAGTCTTGTGTCAAAAAAATTACGTTAAGAGAAACAAAATATTTCTAATAATTTTATAATTTGAATCGATAAATAATACATGATCTCATAATGTGAACATATGTAAATCGACATAAAAAATTTAGATACATAATAAATTAATTGGGTGGTCAATTAAAAATATTTCCGAATAATAAATCATGTGAACCACATGTATAACATGAATAATGGAAATTGAGTTAAGAAAACCCTTTCAACTTGAAATCATTTTGGTAAATTCCCATTAGATCAAATAATTTGATTTATATATTAAAATGCCACACTATATGAAATATTCTTGACTAAAATGTCATCAATGAAAACATAAACACCATTTAAAATTATTTAAGTTCACATTAATATATGTTTCAGTGAGATATAATTTAGAAAAATTCCATTACATGGACTCCAAACATTCCATGTTTTCCCTTGAATCATGTATAATAAAATTATATAGATTATTGAAATTATTAAATTCCATTTATAGGTATATAAAATTTAAATTAAACCATTTTATATAATTTATTATAATGTAATATTTTTTAATTAATATGTTATATCAATTTCATGTGTTTTGAGAATGCTCACTTCACAGTTGTAAAATGAATTCGATGTGTTGACAAAGGTCTGAAATGAAAATTTTCAATTATCTTTAAAATAATATGATCAAAACAATAATCATTTTTTTATTAAATTATAATTTTAAAACCAAATATAAATTTTTTTATGAGATATGATCTGTGTTGGAATCCAAGGGACGGTTTGTCATATATATCAAAGGGTAACATTTCCATTTTTCAATTAAAATTAGAGAAAGATGGTAAATAAAATGATGTATTTATAGAATTATTATTATATCATAAACATAAATCTATATATTTTTATTTTTTATAAATAATATCCACATAACGTAGTGAGGAAAAAAGAATCATGTCTCGACATGGATGTGGTAATCCATTGGTACACATAATTGTGATTATATCTTATCAATAGATGTAATGTTATGAAATAATATGATATATTTTCTTTCACAAATTATAATTTTTTCAAAATAATCATATATATAAATTTAATCCTTCATTATAACCATCCATGATAGGTTGTTATGAAAAATAAATTACATTGGTTTTCAATGTTTTAGTCCACCGTACACACGAACAATGGATTTATTTACCTTTCAACAGATCAAGGAGATAAATATAGGTTATTACAACAAAAAATTGAAATATATGTATATTTATTATTTTATGGTTATTATATTATCATGATTAAATAAAAATTGATGGATTTTGATGATGAATTGAAACTAAAACATTCGGTTAAAATAAACATCCCTTCAAAGAATGACCTCCTTTTTAATACATCATAATCAATTTATGGATGATATTCACAAAAATATAAAATCTATAAAATGAGGGAAGAGGTGTTAAATTGTTATATAGGTAGAAAATACCGAGTTAGTGTAATCAAAAGGTGTAAGGAATACGGAATATTAGATACTCATTTATATGTGAGGGTAGGGGCACTTATGGTATTTATAAAATTACTAAACTCAAATTATTTAATTTCCTTTTTAAAATATATCGATATAGTTTTTATTTATATATGACAAGATTATAGTTTCAAATAATATCATCCATAAAATTTGTACAATGTTACTTGATTTTTTCACTCATATTTTTTTAACTCCGCATTAACCATTTTTTCGATTATAATGATTCCAATGATTTTACACTTTAGGGTTCAAAGAAATTATAATAATTCTAAATGAGATATTAAAATTGAAATTGGTTGATATTTACAATCACATCTCATTATATTGGAAAATTATAATATTTTTATGAATATTAAATAATTAATGATAATTTTAATTATTATAAAATAATAAAAATGTCATTTTTGTAAGTATGTCAATTTTTACAATACAATATATGTAAAACTCATGGATAATGGATCCAAAATAACATGAATTAGAATATAAAAGTTATATGGTTTTAATATTACTATTAAAACAATTTTTTATATGTTTAAATATCTTTTTAGACCTTATCTCTTGGTTTAACCCCTTCATTGTCCAATTTTACCCTTAATTGGGATAATAACCATTAATATATAAAGGGATATAATATTATTTATATGTTTAAAATTTTATCAAAAAAGGATGATATATCCAAATTTAGATCACTAATCATAATAATATCACAATTTAAATATTCATATGAATTTTAAACAAATTTGAAAAAATAAATTTACACTATGAAACTATTAATGTCATTTTAAGTAATATTAATTCTATTTTGCATTCAAAACAAAATGACAACAATTTATTTGAATATATGATTTTAAAAAAATTATAACATTTATTGATTATATTTAAAATTCATTGGAAACATTATGTCACTTATAATACATTACATATAGATTATTTAAAATCCTTTACTGTCACGACCCGACCCCTCGGGCCCGTGCCGTGACTACCCCAAGCCCGCCTTCCATAGGCCAGGGGCTGGCGACTAGCACCAACGCGTAAAATCCCGGTAAACAGGGAAGGCATTGCCTTTATAAGTAACAACCACCACAGAGTCAGCAAGCGGAAAGTAACTACAAGTGCAGAAAAGTAAAGGGGGCCGGAATACAAGCCCAACTGAAAGTACAACTGAAAAAGTAAAGAACAGCAACTGAAGAAAAGATGGCGGCCTCGTGTCGTCCACTGGCAATCCCACCTGAAGGGTGGGTACAGATAGCCTCCAGGCTCCTCGGGTCCCACGTCCGCTCCGAGCACGTCCCGCCCAGTGGTCCACCTCCAGGTACCGTCCTGCTCCACGCCCCAACCGAGATCAGCGCTGTCCGTCGTCTGCATCCCACACAACAAGGTGCAGGCATAGCCCGTGCAGGGGTGAGTATAAGCTACTCAGTAAGGACCCCGAGACCCCCGAAGGTCTCCCGAAATCCACAAAGGATATAGCACAAAAGAAAGATGCAATCACGAAGTAACATCTGACTCGACTTAGGTAAATGCCCATACATATACCTAAGTCCCCAATTCTAGCTCTGCTCACGAGCTCAAGAACAACTCAATCCACGCAGGAAAGCAAGACTCAAATCCACAAGGAGAGTAAACAGTAAATCCACAAAGGATAGTTCAACACAAACCACAAAGGAGAGTAACATAAGATTCAGCTCAACCAGGTATACTTTTTCAGATGACGTCAAAGATGATCACTGATCCATCTAAGTCGTCGGAACCATGAAGGATCGATAGGTACTAACCCCCGCAAAAGACCCACACAGGATCGGGCTCACACAGAACCTGTAGGTAGTGGCTCACACAGAACCAGTAGTAAGGACCCACATAGGATCGGGCTCACATAGAACATGTAGCACTGATCCACGTAGGATCGCTGAGTGCAGTAGTCGACGCAGTCCACTGAGGATCTCTGCGCAGTCGTCGCCGCAGTCCACGAAGGATCTCTGCTCTGCCGTCGTCGCAGTCCACTGAGAATCTCTGCTCTGCCGTCGAAGTCACAGCCAGCACTAGGGTTCCCGCACACAGTGAGCTCGTTTAGGAGGGTCCGCTCCACGAGCCGAGAGGCTGATACATCAACTGACACGTAGTCCGAAGTTGATGTATCCAAAAGTTCCGTATCGACAACAGGATCTCAACGCAACAGACGGCGCGTCAATCGGACGCCCGGTCTGAGAGTTATTGGCATTTTCGTCCCAGGGGGCCGGTTGGTTTTTAGGGAAAAACCAACCCGACCGTACTCCTCCTGTATCCGATCCTCGGGCGGAGTATGCCAAAAGTTTTGCCTCACTTAGAGGAAACTACCACAGCTGACGGTACGTCGATCGGACGTCCGTAGCTCAAGTTATGAGTGTTTCCGCTCCGAGGGCCCGGTTGGTTTCGTGTACGAACCACCCCGGCCGAACCCAAAGTCTTCCGAAACCTTGAGTATAATATACCGAAACGACCGTATCGATCCAAGGAACGCGTAGCCGCTGACGGTCCGTCATTCGGAGGTCCCAGGCCCAAGATATGGGCAAAAGACCGAAAAGGGCCCGAAAACGGGGGTTCTGGGCCCGGGGCGACCCGGCCCGAACCACCCCTGGGTCGGCCGAACCGGGTCGACCCAAACCGGGTCGGCCCGACCCGGCCCGACCCGGCTAGGCTGGGTCCGGTCCGGCCTGGGCGCGGCCCGGCTGACCGGACCGGCCGGCTCGGCTTCGGCCGAGCGGCCGAAGAAACCGCCGCGGGTTTGACCCGCGGCTTGGAGGAACGCGGCCCGCGTGCTGGGTGGCCGGACCGCGGACGCGGTCCGGCGGTTCGCCGCCGCCGCGGCTCGGCCGCGGCGGAGTTTCCGGCGGCGCGCTAGGCGCAGCCGCCTCCGGTCGCCGCCGCCGCCGCGCCGGCGACCCGCGCCGCCGCCGCCTTCCGCGGGCCGTCGGAGTTGCTCTGGTGGCCCGTTTTGCCTCCCGTCTGCGCCATTGCTCCTCCCGGGGGCCGATCTTCACTGTGGGATCAACGGATCACCCTTGCCACACGGTTCGTCGTCGTCCGCCAAATCCGCATAACAAAAGATTGGCGGAGGGTTGCCGGGTCTTGTTCGTTAGACCCGCACCCTCCGCGTTAGTCATAAACAACGGGAGGAAAAGAAAATAATCAACAACAATTTTAATTAAATTAAAATTGTTCGGAGATCAGGTTCTTTATTTTAAAAGAATAAACACAGGGAAATAAAATATTCCAACATCCCTTACCTTGTCGTCGTCGGACGTGAGGTCGTCGCGGAATCGCTCGTCGCGGAAGGAGGGGATCGTCGCGTCGTTGCGGAGGAGACGTTCGTTGCACCGCGGGAAAAACGTCGCGCCGACGATCTCCGGATCAAGATCAAACGGATTTAATTAATTTAAATCCATTGATATCGAATTATAAAAAGGGGAGAATTAGAAGATTCGATTCTCACCTTAGTTGCCGAACGAGGATCGGCCGCGGAAGAAGAGGCGTCGCCGAAGAACGTCGCGGGTAGAGTTCGTCGACGTCGCAGATCACGGTGTGCGTCGTCGAATTCCGGTTCCGGTGTTCTTCGCGTTCTTCGCGTTCTTCGCGTTTTTCGCGTTCTTCGCGGGGAGAGTGGAGGTTTAGAGGATCTCGCACAACAGGAGGATCCTCCAAAATAGACAAGTTTGTCTATTTTATTATTTTGCCAACGAACGCAAACGCGTAAGTAACGACCCATTAAATTCGTTGAATTAATTCAACGAATGTAACAGCCCATTTAATTCACGAAATAAACCGCCCAATTAAATGGTCTGTTAAGAAATTAAAGAAAACGCGTCGGTTGACTTTTCAGTTACTTTGACGGGTTTTCGCGGGTGCGTTACTTAGCGAAAGAAACGGCGGGGCTCGTGCGGGCCCTGCCTCACAAATATCCTACCAAGAGGGTATGATATTTCCGGATAGCACCCTATCCGCTTTAACTCAGTTCAAGTGGCTTCCAAGTGACTTCCAAGCAGCTTAAGTGAAATAAAATAAAGTTGCCGCACAACCTTTATTTTATTTCCGACTAAAAGCCCAAAATTTTAAAAACCACGGTTGAGCAAATGCAACTCCGGAAGAGGCGTTTCTAAGAAAATACTGGCGCTGCGATTTCATCGGTGCCCTCAGAATTTGATTCCGGGCACCGGTTCAAAAGATAGAAAAACCTGCTCGTCCGTTCACTGAACGTACCCGAGCCAAACTTCTGAAATTGATTCCGGGCACACCGGGCCTCGGAATCAGGTGCCGTCTGAAGCTGCGCTCTTGTAAAATTCCAAATAAAATTAAGAAAAAAAATTTCCTTGAAATTTGCGGGTCTTTACATTTACTTTCATTTTCAACTGATTGAAAATAAACTATTAGAACAATTGAAAATAATTTTTACTAATTAAATAATCTCTGAAACCTAAAATAATCAAAATGAGTAAAATAATTAATTCATAATTATAATAAATATTTATAAAAAATTATTTTATTTTATTCCTTTCATAAAATATTATTGTAATTAACAGAAAGAAGTTTTATTTATGACTTCAAAAATTACATAAATATTATAATGGTCAATATAAAATATTAATTGAAAGAATGGATATTTTTAGGATTTTCAATAATTATAGATGAAATATACTCATAATATAAAATTCTGGAATGTTTATTAATGAATTTAAATCCTTATCACATTATTTTTAAAACATATTGACACATTTTACCTTTAATGTGGTAGCAAAAAATATAATACAGTTACTCTTCATATTGACCAACAATTATGTTGAACTTATTACATAATATTAATTTTTTTGATTCTAAATATCGAATCTATTTTATCTATCTTAATTCACATAAGTTTTATAGTTTAATATAATATTAAAATTACATAACACAATAAAAAATTATTTGAAAATGCATTTAATGCCCAAAAATTAACAAATATGAAAATCAAGTCTAGTGAAAAGAAATAATAATAAATTATATAATATATAATTATCTATGTATTATGACACATTATTCACAAATTCATGTAATAATAAAACTTTTCAATGAAATGAAATAGTATTTTTCAAAAAATCTATATTTTTCACTTTTCATAGAAAAATAAATCTTTTTTGAAAAATAAAAAAAATAAACACTATGTTAATTTTGAAATTATTATTCAAAAAATGATATCATTTTTATGAAATTTTATTTATAAGTATTATATATATTAATTATAATATTATTTAACAAAAAGAAAACTGTAATTAATTGTGAAAATTCATATTTTTTAAGCATTAATTGAAATGATTTAAAAAATTTGTTCTTAATTCCTAAGAAGTAATCATTAATTTTTTTTTCATTATGATCATTAAATATAAATTTCATATAAAAACTAATAATATTAATAACCACCAATTTCATTACTACATCATATCTATAAGAGTTACATAATAATATTTCATTGTTTGTCTAAGCTCGGTGTCACGCGTTGTTTACGCTATCAAACATACTATTTTTTAAAATCTCATGAAATTAAAATATTAATACTATGATACCTTAAAATCAATTGAAAAGTGTATAATAATATCATATGAATCTAGTATAATATATTTTATCTTTCAATGTTTTGATGGATTCTATAATGTAGTAAACATTAAATATATTCTAAATAACAATTTTATTGATTTCAAATATCACAATATAAAAATTGATAATTATATTAAATAGTAGATATAAATAAATAATTTTCATTAACCACAACTTAGTTTTAGAGTTTTTACAATTCCTTGAAATAATCTTACTCCACTATTTGTATACACTGAACCAATGTTGGCATTGGGTCAGCAATCACCAAAATTTAAGGATGAGTTTAAGGTCCACAACAAGTTATTAAAAATGTTATGTAAATTGTATATCCTTTAATGATTGGTATATTAGAACTATTTAAACACTGAAAAATGATTTAAAATACTTGTAACAACCTATCCATTTTCATTTTATGAAATAAATGGAATCTTAGACTATAATAGAACATGATCAAGGGGTGAAACACAAAATTTTTTTATGAACATTAGAATTTTTTATGTATTTTTTATTATATATTACATCGATAGAGTTTAAAGAGATTATGGGTAGTTTGGAGTTATTTGGAATGGGTTTTAATGGTGTACATTTTGAGAATGTATTCTTGGAAACCATAAAACTCATCCATGAATCCATGAAATAGATTCCATAAGTTACTATGTTAGTCTATAATTTTTGAAATGATTGGAAAACATTGTTAAAGCTTTGAGAAACCATGCGAGTTGATAAAGGAAAACAGGTGG
The DNA here is from genome assembly GCA_963277665.1 of Viscum album. Lineage (NCBI taxonomy): Eukaryota > Viridiplantae > Streptophyta > Magnoliopsida > Santalales > Viscaceae > Viscum > Viscum album. The sequence continues at coordinate 1,722,686,093 of OY728141.1, forward strand.
TTGAAATATTGTTTAATAAATTTTAATGAGCATCCTTGGGAGGTATTTTTAAATATATTATCATGTACAAGATCAGAGCATTGTATTCCAATCCATAGGGCCTAACCTATATGCATGAATTGATTTTAAATTATTGGATTTGACTCAATTTTATTTCCAATAACATTATTTTTATAATCATATCCCATTCATTCAAACTGTTCTCATTCCATAAGAATTATTGGAATTTCTTTTGATTGGTAATATGGTATTGATGAATCAATGTTCATTTAATCTCAATAGTAAACAAAAAGTCTCTATTTTATAACTTTTTGTTTTCAGATCTCCTCATCTTCTTTTACACTACGGGACTTTAAAATTAGAACGTATTATTTAATAGCATATGGATCCTAAAAAACCAAAATTAGTATAAAATTTAACTCCCTATGAACTTATGATATATTTATTTTTAAATAAATCTTATTATTATCTTTTATTAAACCCAATAAAAAATTTATCCTACGTTATATGCAAACAGAGATTAAACAAAATGATAAAAATTATTATTATTTAATATAATATTTATTAACTTGGAATTAGAATGGAGTGTAAAATTATTAACAACTAAATTATGATAATTATTATTATCTTTAGATTATAAATTAAATAATAATCATTTTAAATATAAATAATTGATTTAAAAAAATTGACTTTTATCCAAAGGATGAATTAATTATGCTTTTCACACATAATTCAAAATAAAATATAAAAAAATTTTGAATGTTTATTATTAAAAATAAAATCTCGTTTTAACTAATAATTAAAAATTTAGATTTGGGTGATTTTTTGAATTTTTTCATTTTTGATGAATAGTGAAAAATATAAAAATTTAATTGAAAACTACCTTTGCATTTAAATAATTTTTAATCTTAAATTATATTATTTATTTTATTTAAGGAAAAATTATTTCAAATATATATCTGTGGAGGAAATTTAAGTGATTTTAATCACATCCAAATTTAGTGCTAACATAAACAATTTTTAAGCTATTGAACATTTTTTATTTAATAACCCAACATCTTGTCATGTCTATGAGATTAAGTTTCAATTATAAATTTTCACATATATGAAATAAATATTTAAAAAATGATTTAATATTTGGAATCATAATTAATTTAAATTTATAATAATTTCAATGTAATTTTTTTAAAAAATTAATATTGATAATATAAGAAATTAATTATCGAGGTTAAGGAAAAAATGGATTTACTATGGGCTAATCTAAAACGATAAGGGTTAAAAATGTCCATCAAAATTATAAAAAACTCTATTTTATAGAATTATTTAGACATTATCTCTTATATCATGGATAGTGGGATATTTATGAGGTTTTTCATGACAAAAACGTGGGTAAGATTGAATGTCATAAAAAACTTACAAGTGTGCCACTCACCTCATTTATAAAAGGCTAACACTCTCCCCTATTATTCACACTTTAAAACTATTTTTTGGGCATTGACTACCCAAATGGGTAATAGAGTGATCATTTATTTTATTATGTTATGTTGAAGACCTACAACCATATCCACTCCCATAAAATGGGTAATAAAGTTATCATTTATGTGTATGGAGGACAACCACCTCATGAACAAATGATATTTATATTTCCATTACCACACTCAATGATTGAGAGTGATGATGGATAAAAATTATATATATATTACATATGATAATTATAAAATAATAATATCTTTAATATTATTTTATCATATATACCTTTAACGTTCCATTCCATACAGTATACAATAACATCACTCGTGTGTACGATAGACTGCCACCTCACAAAGCAATGAAATTTCATTTCACAAATGCTCAACATGAAACATGATAAGGATAATTTTAATTTTTAAATGTAATGTAAATTAAACAATTATAATATTAATTAAATATTTATTTATCTTATGTTATACTATATATTTTTATTTGTTACACTGGAAAATGATAAAATCGCCCGTGTACACTTGGACCACCAACTTCATGAAGCGATGCGACTCTATTTTCAACCGCACACTACATGAATCATATATGTATATATGTATATTTAAATAAATAATATGATATTTGTGATATTATAATAATTACATAGATAAAAAAGGTATGTAACCTTTTTCAATAATGACTATTGAATAGTAAAAATGCTTCTTATCCATAACTATGAACCTACCATCTCCATGATCATAATGTAGATCATTTATCAAAAAAATTGTTCATGATTTTTATTAATAGAATAATATATGTATAAAAATGATTATTATTTCATGATTTTTATTATTTATTTAATTTAACTATTGAACATTAACATGAACTAGAACTTTCTATGAAAATAATGTATGAGAAAAAAGAAAATTGACATTAAAAAATGAATAATATGATTGGTTATTAACGAACCAAATCATAAGATGCGATGAAAGGACGATATTTGATATGATAAATAAAAATATGCTTATGGTATATGTTAATATAATGTTTGGAACAATTATAAATGATATAATATCATGTTCAACCAAAATAAATCATGAGGTGAGGGACCTCATCACAATATTCCTTTATTAGGGGATATTAAAATGATTTATACCTAATTTGTTTAATATTTTGAATATAAATACCATTAAAATTTAATATAATGACTCATTCACAATTATTCATATCATATGATTAAATCAAAATTATTTCATATAATGGGATTGGACATGAAAATTAAAAGTGTTAAAAATTCTTGTGTAATACCACATTCTTTTGTGATGATAACTTTATATCGAATGAATCAATTAATTTTGATCCGTTTCTATTATAAACTACATTTATATTAAATATAAATATTATTTTATAGTGAATATTATTATTTTCATATTCATCTACCATTTTGTCATATGATCTTTGCTTTGAATGTTATTTGACTAAAATAGAAAATTTTGACAAATTTGTATCCATTACGTAATATGGGAACATGGTGATAAGGCCCATTGTTTATGAATTATATATATATATATGAATTATTATTTTTATATGAAAGACACATGTGGGACATAATTATAGATATCCTCCAAATGCATCAATAGTCTCATGAGATGAATTAGTTTCAAAATCGGATGGATTTTCACCCTGTAATTTTAAACTATCTTGAAGATAGATCCTGATGGAAATGATATAATGTTCCTAGGAAACATGATATAAAATAATTAATAATTTATTTTAATGATAATTTATTTATTTATTATTAAATATTTTAGTTTAATTTTTATATTATCTATGGAATAATTTTATTCAATGAATATTGATTAAATGAAACGTGCTTTGATTAAATTAACTTTCCAATATAATTATTCCTTATATTACCATGATAGTAATTTAATTTACATTTCATATGTTTTCAGTTATTTTCCATTACATGTTGATTATTCTTATTAATTGATGATAGATTCTTCTATACTGAACTATTGATGAAAATTCTAGATCCCCATTTTTTTCATCCTTTACCCAATATATGATGAAGAGATATTTTAATGAGTTTTCAACAATGAAATTCATTTAATTGTGTTCTGTATTCTCTTTTAATTTTTAATCAGAATTGAAAATGGGTATTAGGAATGTCTAGTTCTCCAAAACTATAAAATTGGTCTGTCGTTTGAGATCAAAATCCATGTATCTATAAATATTTAATAAAGTAATATGTCAGATCATGGATACAAGTGTGGTGGCCCTGAAAATAGTTATTTGATGAAGTTTATTATAAATCATGGTAACTAGGTTAAAGAAAAATTATATATGGGAATATAATAGTATGATATAATATTAATATATAATAGAATATTGGATGAATTGTTGGGTAAAGAATACATTATATGGGTTTCAATAGAAATCTGTCTCTATCTAGATATTATAAGTAGCACTTGGTTCTAGTATAGTGGTATATAGGGGTAATAAATATGAAAATGGAGCATTGAGATTCACTATATCATTACCTAGTGTATGTAATTGGGCCATAATTCAATCAAGGTTTGAAACTCTTGGGGGATATTCTTATAATAATTAAAATCTTCATTACAAACACTTATGAAGGATTAGAAAATAATGATATCCCTAATGAAATAAATGTTAATAATTCTTAGATTAACAATATCTAAAATTTTAATGTATTTAATTTTATACATGTTTTTTATAATTTTAAATGATTATTTAGAATTCAAAATTGTATGATCCAATATAAAATAATCCATTGTTTACAAATGGAACCTGGAAGGAATAAGGATATTAGTACTCATGGAAATTTTAGTGATTTCCTTGAGGGGGAAGAAAATAATGTTGGAATAGGAATTGAAAAAATATAGCTATATGAGGGAAGAATAATTATTTTTTGGGCAGATAACTTTTCATAAAAGGTGCATCATATTACACAATATAATTCTCCTATTTTGGATCACATTTTTGGATATTAGCCTCCGTCATTTTTGGGTAAAAAAATCCAATGGAAATAAATAAATGGATTAAATCTCTAAATAATATTTTTATGTAATTTGGATGTGGTCAATTAGAAAAATTTTCAACTGGAATGTATGTTAAAAAAGGTGATAATGATCAATTATGGACACTGACCTAGAATACAAGGGAGGAAGAAACAATATTTCTCATTTAATGGTAAGCATTTAAGGTGAGATGATTCGAAAATAATTACCATCATGAGAAAATAGTTGAGTTGATGAAAATTTTACTTAGATTAAATATAATATATGTAGATAATGTTTTGGATTTTTAAAGTACCTTTACATCGTTAGAAAAGTAAGCTTCAAATTACACACACAATAAAAAATACCAAATTGAGCTTTTCTTTGAAGGTACTAAGCTATGTTTTTGAAGGGAACTTGTATATCAATTTTTTTATTCATATGATGAAAGAGATTTATTTGTAATCACGAAAGAGAATTTATTTTAAAATCCATATGGTTTTAATAGATGAAATATAAGAAGTGGATGAAAAATAAAATCAACGGTAAATAGTTAAATGTAATGTATGATTTTCTCATTGTGATAATTAGGAAAAGCAATAAACTAGTAAATTCATGTTGGGAATGTGAGTTTCATAAAATTTTGTAGATAATATATGAAAATATAATGATTCAAAATTAAAAAATGAAATTTACAATGTGAAATAATTTCACTATAAGGATATGGGTCACTATGAAAATGAATTCCCCAAGTCTCAAGGGAATAAACCTCGGAAGAAGCTATAAAATTAATATAAATGTTATTATATTGATACAAATGAAGTGGAATAATTTATTTTCATCTATATTTTGATCCAAGAATTTTTTTTCAAATGTCTTTTTTTTTAATATAATCTCTTTATAATAATCATGAAACATATAATTCTCGTACTGTAGTATTATTTCTTATAGTATTGGAAAGAATTTTTCAAATGGTGCTAAGATTTTTTTCAGATACCATATCTTGAAGAACATGTATAAGTACTTATATTGGACTATTTTAATTTTTTTTACTCTATATAAGTTTCTCATGGAGGTGTAAATAATAATTGGGAGATGGTTTCCTTTTGTAGTGGAGTTATGGACAAACATAGAATTACATAAAATTTTAAAAGATGACATTTTTTTTAAGTGAATGATTCAACAAATGGTCAAAATATAAAATATAATAAAATTTTTGTTTTAAATAATTCCAACTAGTAAATTTTTTAATGTTTTATGTTGCATTTTAATCCTTACCATTTGTTTTATCCCCTACATTAACCAATTTTAAACATTAATTTGGTAATACCTTTTACAATACAAATAGGGTATAAATTTACATCTAAGGTAAAAATTGACTCCAAAATTGTCCAGGGATGATTTTTATACTATATCACTCCCCAATTTTCTTTATCTAAATATTTGTATTGTTTAAAATCCTTTTATAATATAATATATTACTTAATATACTATTATTTAAATTTTTAGAACAATTCAAGTATTTTGACTATAGAAATATCAAATGATCTATCAAACTAAATTATTAAATCATTAGATATAATTTATTAATTATCCTTAGATGAAAATTTATTTTTACTCATAAATCATATAATAAAATTTCCTTTTACTTTTTAAATAATTTACTTTTTTATTTCTACTACCTACATAACCAAGGTATGGGAAATGCGTTATCATTTAAGTTAATTATTTCATCAATATAAAATAATAAATATTTATTAGGATTAAAAAAGAAGATATTATTTAAAATAAAAAATAATTAGATAATATAAACTACTTTTATAAATATAAATTAATATTATAGTTATTATAATAAAAATTGTATAATTTTTTATGAATTCAATAACCCAAATAATATTATAGTTGTTTTGAAGGAAAAAAGATACCATGTTGCTATATCATAGAATATTGGATTCTTATGGCTAATAAAATCATTCAAAAGAATAAAGAGTGGTTTTATATTTATTTTTCAGGCCTTTTCAATTTTCTAAACAAAATTAATTGATTTTCCCTTATTAGTGTGATAAATATTTACCACATTTACTACTTATAATGAAAAAAATTTCCAATTTAAAAAATATAGGAATGAGGATTCAAAATATGGGGTCTAATTTTAAAACATAATTCCATATAAATGGAATAAATTACTATTAAAAATTTCCTAAACAACCAGACAAGGAATTATTTTCATAAAAAATGCATTTTTATGTATAAAAATGTATCTATATCAAAATAAAGAAAGAAATTTAATTCCAACGACATTAATTTAATTACGTTTCATAAAAATGAACTAAATAATTTTAATATCAACCCAAAATTATAGGGTAAATTTAAAATTGTATAACGGAAATTTATTTTCAGTAAAACTTTTATGATTTAACTATTTATTGAAAAATTAATCTTTTTAGATTAATTAAAAAAATCAATCATAATAAAATTTTGATATCACGATATAAAAAGTGTAAGAACATATATAAAATAAAATTTTAAAAAGTCTAAGAAATTAATTATAATATTTTATTTCAAAAACAAATAGAAAACATTTTTAATGAGAATGTTTTTTTTGAAGCATAAAGTGACATCAATAAAAATAGAGTGCTTCTTTCATAAGAATTATAATATTTATTTTTACAATTTAGGATCATTTATTGTATTTTTATAATGAGGCTACTATAATTCACATGCACCAATTCAATGACTATGTTATAATGAACTTTTTTTAATTAGAATTAGTTTTTGGTTTGTTAAATTTCAATGTTGTGTGTCATATACAATATAGTTTTGTTTGAAAATAATGAGTAATCCCATACTACCCCACTAATATAATGTTCGTAGACACAATTTAATCTCAGGTATGGTAATTCAAGAGTTTGGTATTTAAAATTGCCTTTAAAGAAAACCTATATTATAAAATGGTCAGTAAAATTTCATTTAGAAAACATTGAATTTAAAATATGAGGGTAATCCTGATTGAAAGATAACTAGGATACCAAATTCATGAAAATTAGGGGGATGTTAAAATATATTCATTGAAAAAAATTATATCTAATTATTGATATAGATTGATAGAGAACATTGATCACCATAGAATTGAATGATAATGATAATGTAAGTGACCACCAAACTCTAATGAAGTGATGTGTCAAAAAGTCTAAAAATATAATATAAATATCGTTAAGAGGAGAACATTATTATTTTAGAATAATTTTCTTAGAGATGACAAATGATTTTACCATCTAAAAATGAATATAAGGAAATATACTAACTCTATTTTTATCAAACAAATTAATGAAATATTATCATATGGTTTCATGTGTCAATAAATTTCCATTTTTATATCATCATTTAATTAAAATGTTGATCAGGAGTATTTAATGGATAATGAACTATAATCAATATCTGATTGACCAAGTGCTGTTTAAAATTATGAAAATATAATCTTACGATCTATAAAAATGCACAAATTGTTTTCACATGATAATATAATACCAAAATATAATTTTTTATTAGGATATAAAACATTATAATATAGTACATCAATAACATATAAAAATATTTGTTGATCATTATAAAAATATATAAAATTTAAAACTTTTCAATATATTTATTTCCAAAAGAAATCCAATCACTACAAAAACATATAATTTGGTAAATTTCACCAAAATAACTTGATCCTACTTTTGATACAAACCTAAAAGGATATGCTTAGCTTCCTCATAAATATCTCCAATATCAAGTAGGGCATAATCAAAACAATGTGTTATGCTTTTTAAAGCCCAGTAAAAAGATCAAATCACCTAAAGGAATAATCACTATTGACCATAAAAACATAATTTTCTCAACCTAACATTTGATCAACCTTAAAATATGATCCCATGATATTATCTATAACTCTTATGTTATCCTCACTAGATAACATCATTATCGTCATTTTTATCTAAATCGTGGCATGATAGCAACTATGAAATTCAAGAACTCGCACTCTATGATCAAATGCTATGTTTTTCAAAATAAATTTAAAACGGTGTATGTTTCACCTCAAATATTTATAACGTAAATTATAAAATATTTCACATAACTTATTTTATAATTGGCAAGAAAATTATGAGGCATATTTTATAATAATTTTTTGTTAAATTATGAATTTTAAATTAAAATTTTTTCACATCAGTTATCATATAACTGACCTATAAATCATTTTCATTTTTTATAAATTTTGGAGATAAGTATCTTTGTATTCATTCATTCTCCTTGAATTAAACTATTTTCTATAATGTAGTAAACCCCCAACCTTTGTTCTTTAATTTGTGTTCATTAAATCACATTTAGATTTCATGTACCACCATCTTCCACCCACAATTTTCATCACCCACCACTATCAATCTCTCTTCATTTTCCTTATATCTTTTAACAATTTAATTCATCCCACATAAGATATCTATTTTCCAGTTTGGTTTTTTGTTTTGATTTTCCATTTATCTATAAGATGTTTTTATTTTCGGACAATGTTTTTGGATTTTTTCTTAAATTATTTCTACACCTAGTTCTATTTTAAATCTCTTTAATATTTATATTTTCAATATTGATTATTGACGCATCTATGTTATTTTTAAAATGATGACTATTTATTTATATCAATGGTTGATTAAATATATAATTGAATAATTTTTGTTTTAAATAATATTAATTTACTAATTAATGTTTGTTAAGTTATATTGTATTTCTTTGTTGTGGACATCAATTTTGATGTTATAATCAATTATGGAGATAGAACATAGTGTATTTATATCCTTCATTTAATTGATATTGTTGATTTCATGAATTTTATATAAAATAATTATAAATAAATAATTTAAATTGATTTTTTTATAAAATCTGTGTTTTTATTTAATAAATATTTAATTATAGTTTTTATACTTACTTATCTATGAAAATTCGAATTAAATTACAAAATTTAATAAATTATTTTTAATTATTTTTTTTTGTTAATGATAATAGAGAGTAAAATATGGGTCACAATACTTTGAGTAGGTGATGAGTATGATTTCAGTGTTGATGATTTTATTCAATTTTCTAAATTAAATTATCCCCCCAATTAAATGTTTATTTATTCATTCTTGAAATGTATAAATATAAAAATTTGAAAAGTAGAGAAGTAAATGATCATTTAATTTTCCAATGTTTTAATATGAGTTACAACCCTCATATTTTTTAATAGCAAAACTGTGAAGAATTTTTTATCTATTAATGATGATGATTTTCAAGTTGATCAATATGATATAATTGATGAAATGATTCATGATAATGAAGTACATACCATTGCAAAATTATTATAATTTATTTTATATATGGTGTTGTTTAAAAACAATTGTATATTGGTTGTATGAAATTTTCTGTTTTATCAATGGCGTTAAGGTTTATTAATATAATGGAGAAATATGGAGGGAGCGAAAATTGTTTTATTGAGATTATAAAACCATTAGATATATTATATTTAAATAAAATGATCTTCTAGATTAACATTAATATTTTGGGAAATGTTATTCATGATTGGATTGGGGTACAAGAAGATACATGTTGTCCAGAATGACTACGCACTATATAGAAAGGATCTATATGGTATCTCAAAGTGTCTAAAATGTGGGCAACATGGTATAAGTTGAAATAAAATTAAAAGGTTTATTTAGTAGTTACAAAGATTACATACAATAAAATTTGTTTTTTTTCATAAATCCTCCAATGATATTTTATTTAAAATTTAGAATAATTAAAAAAATATTAAGATTGAATATATATTGGAGGATATCTAATGGAAAATTACATCATTAATATGATTGTACATAGTGGATGAAAATTGATTAACTAATACATATATTTGGAAATGATGTTAGATATTATAGACTTGGACCATGTAGAGATGAAATGAATCCATATCAAAGCCTTCATTGAAAGCAACGTTCATGAAATATTTTCTTATTATTTTTCGATTTATCCAATGAATATTTTATGAAGAGGAAAAATAAAATTTTTACTTTAATGATTTTGAGAACAAAAAAACCTAGAAAGTATATTGATGTCTTATTATCCCCATTATTTGATACATTTAAACATTTATGGTAGGAGGGAAACAAAGTGTTCGATTTTTATTCAATGGATAATTTTAAAATTCATTTAACGATTATATTAAAAATAAATTTCTTCATAGAATATGAATATTTTTCTGCATACAATGTTAATGGTTATAAAGAATGTCTAATTAGGTAATAGTAATCATTTTAATATTAACTAAAACATGGGTAAAACAATATGAATGGGTCATCAACAGTTTAATTCTATGGATCAATATTATTTAAGTTCAAAAAAGAATTCAAATTCGTTGAATAATTATATATTTCTCCAAAATAATTGTCTATTAATATCTTATTTGAGAGTGTAAAAAATATTTAAGTAACATTTAAATTGAAAACAAATTCATCTTATGATTAAAATATTTGAGACAAATGATCATTTTTTGAACTTCCATATTAGTGATATCATGAGGATAAACAAAACATTAATTTATAATTTATGGAGAAACATGTCTATGATAGTTTGATGAGAAAGTTATTAGATAGTGAAAGAGTGAATAAAGTTGAGTAGAATGTAATATTGGACTTATACTCAAGGGAAATTAATTTGGATTTAGCTTTCACCCCTCAATGAATATGAAAATACATTTCTCTTTATTGTTATAAACTATACAGGAGGGATAAAAACAATTTTTTCACTGTCTAATTTGTGTCAACTCTCTACATCGTAATTCATTATATTTTTCGAAAAAATCATACTAAAATATTTGAATATTACATTTATGGATTCTCATGATTGCAAAATCAATATAAAATAACTCCTTTGAGTTAATTTGCATAGATCATAACTTATCCATGTTATAATTTCTATTCTAAAGCTGTTTTATTTTTTCAATTCAATTTTTAGAAATTTAATTTACTATAATTCATTGAAAGGTATAAATATTGAGGTAGATTATATACGCAATCATTAAGAAATGTATTTTACACTATAATTTATTTAATATCATGATAAAATTAATTGTTTATTTGGTGTGAGAAATAAATCTTTGCAAACATCTATATCAAATTTGGATGTATCATTTTAAAAGGTACTTAATTTTTTTAAGGGATATTTTATGAATCCATATCAACATGAACCCTCCATTCATGCGATGTTTATTTCTAATGACGTTACAATGTTTTTCACAATCTATTTTGTTACAGTGGAGAAAATGTTTTTTCTAATATCTCACTATCAATGAATTTATTATGGGGGAAGTGAGATCCATGGATTGAATGCAATATTATTGATAAGTGAATAGATAAATATTGTACATTTATAACTCATGAATAACATAGATATTTCTCACCCATATATATCATTTCATATTAGTGTTTTCAATAATGTAACATAAGGAAGAATAATATCTAGAAATTAAATAATATTATCAAGATATTTTTCAGTAGTTTATGAAGAACATACATGGTACCCATTTAGCTAACATAGTCACCTCTTATTCACACTTCGAACCCCTTTTCAGTAAATTAACTACCCAAATGGGTAATAGAGTTGTCATTTATGTTATTATGTTAGGTTGATGACCTATAACCATATCCACTTCCAGAAAATGGGTAATAGAGTCATCATTTATGTGTACAGAGGACTTTCACCTCATGAACCAAAGATATTATTTTTCCATTACATCATTCCATGATAGAGTATGATGATGGATAAAAACTATATATATATTAAATAGGATAATTATAAAATAATAATATATCTACAATTATTTTATCATATATTGTAACATACCAGGTAAATAAAGAAAAAAGCATTTTTATATTTATTAATAATTGAAAATTAAATATTAATTGTACTTTATAGGGGTTTCTATGTTCGATAGCGTACTCGATACGCAACAATGATTTCTTTGAAAACTTACGTTGCACTCTAGTAATATAATTATATTATTTTAAATGGAAGTTAAGACGTAGCCGTTGTATTGGCGGGAATGAATAGAAATAACTATAATATGATTATATATCTTTTATAAATGTTTTACTTTTGTCCAATAAAAGATAAAGGCTTAAAATAAGAAAATAATTCAATTTTAGGCATAGATACTCTAATATTCACTAAAGGTCCACTTATCACCTTTTGCTGGCGAACCTTCATTAAATATAGTTTTTGGTCACTATTATACATTCTATTAGACCAAATAAAATTATTCTTTAGAATCAGGACATCAGAATTTAATTTGTGGAAATTTTTGGTATTTTTCTGATAAAGTTCATTTTTAAATGAATAGTGAAAAGGTTGTATTTTAATTCAAAACCTATTTTTAATATAACATATTTATATGATTAGTTTATCATTTGAATTGGTTTTAATGCGAAGTTATAATATATTTTTACCATTTAATTCAATAGTGGTCATTGGAATTAATTTCAATTTTAAATTTGACATAAACAAGTGTCAATCTTTTGTTATTAATTGTTTCATAAATACACGCTATTTGTCATGACAACGGGAATTAATTATTAAATTAATTAAGGTAACTTATATGATTTTAATTTTGTAAAATAGACATCATTTTTGAGTTCATATTTTCAAATATAGCTTAGAGTGATGTTTTGGTATTTTTCTGAAAAACATCATTTTTTGATGAATAGTGAAACCACAAAGTGGTACTTAAAAAAATGATTTTTCATTTAAATGAATCTTTACCACTTCTATGTTTTGAATTTAAAAAATATGAAATACTTGGTTTTCATTAGGAAGTAAAATTTTGTTCAATGGGATTAAAATAATTTTTTTTGTTAATAGTAACTTTTAAGTTTTTATTCGCGATTAGAGGTAATTAGTGTAGTTTAAGGTAAAAATAATGTTTTAATAATATGAAATGAACTTGAAACATGTACTAAACTTATTGTATGTTTCATGGCAGACCAAAAAAATCCATTGGTCAACTTGGGGACCCCATGGATCCACTTTGGGAGGAAAATGACATTAATAACTTTTTATTTAAAGTTAAAATAAAAATGTCCCAAACATGATTTGTTTTACTAAAAAAATTATTAAATGGGGTTATACAAGTAATATTTGTGACTATAAATATTCATTATAAAGATCAAAAAATTTCCAATATCATGATATCTTTTCTATAATTTTTAGAAATTAAATAAATTAAATTATTTATGATACCATGATGATGCAATGATTACCTCATTATTTAACGATTTAAATAAAATGAAACGATACTTTAAAATCTAAGACCTACACATGTCAAAAACCTATTGTATGGGTGGATTTAGAACTCTTATCACCTTATCCTCTAAATATATTATTCTGGGACCCTTTTATCTGAAAATCATTTTATAATAAAGTATCAATTCTTAACTTTCCAAGAGTGCCCCTCCTCCTCTCTTATAAAAGGCCCCCACCTCTACCTCCTTACCCAAACATCTCAAGCCTTTGGCTCAGCCAACCCCTTCCCATTTTGTCTCTCCACATCCCTCTATTACTCTTATAAGCCTCAATTTGGGCCGAAGTCTTCCCAAGGAAGACTTTGAGCTCAAATAAAAAAGATTTACCCGATTTACAGGTAGTGTCTTCTCTTGTGTTCTTATGTTTTATTTTGCTTCTCCATCCATATAAACTATTTTTATTCCTTTATTTTGTAAAAAAACCAGCATCATAAATATTATAGGATGTTGTTATAAGAAGTATCCGAGCTACATTTACACACACCTACATCTAATGGTTAAAGAACACATTGTTTCTATGGATGGCGAATTTCTGCTTCACGAAATGATGATTGTTCAATATTCTTCAAACACCTTCAAAGGTGGCCATTAAGATGTCACTATTTTTATATATGATATATAATATTTTTATATTTTACTTAATCTTCTGTATTTTTCATTTATGGCATACCTTTATGGTTTCCATTATGGTTAAACACGATATCTTCATTTTTGGAAGTGCGGACTACCGCCCCCTCAAAGTGATTTGATTCGTTAATACCATATGTGGTACGTATAAAGGATAGATTTAATGATATTATATATGATAACATACTAAAATTATAATACTATTATGTATCATTATTTTTTAATTCCATTATAGTATGAGATAGAAATGAAAGTAGCGTTCATGTGTACATACGACTTACCGTCTCCATGAATGGTGCATTTCATTTCTTATCCCCAAATGTAATGTACTATTATAAGTACATATATATAATGTATATATATGATTTATGATACATATAAATGATGAATATAATTATGTAATTAAAATATACTTATCTCTCATTTATTTTTAATTCCAATAATATGACATAGAAATGAAAGTATCATTCATGTGTACGTACGGCTTACCGTCTCCATGAATGGTGCATTTCATTTATTACCTCTAAATGATTATATAATGTTATAAATGAATGTATATACTGTATATATATGATATATATGATATCTACATCATGAGTATAACTCTGGATATAATGGATACATGAACAACTTGTAATTATAAAGACTTTATTTTTGACTCAAGTACCAATGATCGTTAAAACGATCGTTATTAACATAAATAATTACATAGTGTTAATGACATGGTAATAAGTGATATAAAAGGAATAATGAACTTGAAAAAGGTTCTTAAGAAAGTAGAAATTAACACAAGTTTATTATTCAGGAGATTAAAGAACGATCAAGTCAAGTCGGATATTAGGTAAGGGAACTTCTTAACCCAATTTCCGTTCTTTGGGTTAAACTCCTACATTCAAATTACGTCATGATATTATTATGTCTTATCCTGTATTTGTACTTTATTTAGGTGTACTTATAGTTAATACTCATAATAGATCTATTTTATTTAAAAAATGATATTTGTATGGGACATTGTCTCAATCTCCTTTCTTTGAGGCATATTTTATTTTATACACAACCTTCATTTATACGATGTATAAACCCCTTTGACTTTTACGTTTATCCAAACGGAATATTTTTTATATGAAGAGGTTTACTAAATGAAAAAAGGGAATGTTTTTGTCATATGTATGTGGCGATAACGACATCTCCACTGCCATGACCATTATTTGAGTTTCGGCTTCCTCTACAAGCCATAAATTTTTTTAAAAAGAAAAATAAATACCATGTTTTATTTTTCTTTTATTTTGGTATTGAAAATGGTTTTCATAATTTTTTTATATGAATGTGTTTTATTGATATCTTGTGATTGAAAAGTGTAAATGTTATGTTTCCTTTATGCATGCTTTATGTGATATGATTATGTTATGGTTATTGGGAATTATTATGAAGACGGGTGGTTCCGTGATTAACTAAGGGCGGGTGAGCCTGATATAGCTCTCCAATGCATTGGGTAATGTGAAGGAGTTAAACATTAAGGTTTCTCCGTAGAGATTTAGGGAATATACTGTGATGGGTATTCCAAACGTAACCAAGATGGTTACTCCCTATGTAAGAATATTATGAATGCCTCAAGTTACCTTTATGTCTTATGATTTCTATGATTTATTCATGATTTGATGTGGTATGTTTATGTGCTTATGTTTTATGAGTAGAGTATGATTTCATTAATTCTTATGTATACATGTACTCATGTTTCCTTTCCATATTTTTATATCCCTTAATGAGGTTTTTATGCCTATCCCAAGTTTTGAAATGTTTTTCACAGGTCAAGGGAAGGGTACTTGATATGATGATAATGTCAAGGAAGTGTCAAGAATGAATCCATGTTTTATTTTAAATATGTTTCTGTTGATGGGAAAAAATGAATATTATCTTTTATTGTAACCACTTTCATTAAATGTGGGATGTAATGCACATTTTTATGGTCTAATTCTCCAAAACTCGAAACCTGATATGATCCTCAAGCTGTATTCTTGAAATATCTCAAGATTATGTAATGTATAAGGTTGGGGCCTTATAGTTGGTATCATAGGTCTTTTTAGAAAACTTTAGGAGTTAGAAAATTGTTAAATTATAAATTAATTTATGGTATGACTGAAATGATATAGCATTTAAATATTACTATGATTATTCGCCTAAAATATTTCTATGATAAGAATGGTTTCCCATAGAGGAAACAGAGAATCATTTCTAGGAAGGCATACAGAGTATAATGACCTTTCGAATCAGCAAACAGAGATGGTCGGAATTAAAATTGAGCAGTTTACTGCACTGATGGCTCAATTAAATCAGGTGATAAATGGTGTTTGTGTTTATTGATGATATTTTGGTGTTTTCTAAAAGTAAATAAGAGAATTAAAGTCATTTAAGGGTTATTTTGCAAACCATATAAGAAAAGAAATTTTATGTGAAATTCAGAAAATGTGAGTTTTTTTGCAAAAAATTTCATTCCTTGGTCACATTGTTTCTAAAGATGGGATAACTATTGATCCTGAAAAAACAAAGGTTTTTGAATAATGGAGAAGTCCCACAAATGTTACTGAGATTCGTAGTTTCCTTGGTTTGGCAGGCTATTACTGAAGGTATGTTAGAAATTTTTCATGGTTATCTAGTCCAATTACTAAGCTAACTCGGATGGGTGTTAAGTTTATCTAGACAAAAGAATGTGATGATTGTTTTCAGGAATTGAAAAGATGATTGGTGAATGCTCCAGTTTTGGAACTACCTTCCAGGAATGGTGAGTTTTTTATATACAGTGATGCTTTTTTGAAGGGACTTGGTTGTGTTTTTATGCAGAATGATCAGGTAATTGCATATGCTTCACGTCAGGTTAAAACTCATGAGGTAAATTTCCCTACACATGATTTGGAATTAGCTGTTGTTGTTTTCGCTTTAAAAATTTGGAGGCATTAATTGAATGGAGTAAAGTGTGAAATATAAACTGATCACAAAATTATAATGTATATATTCTCTCAGAAATAATTGAACATGAGACAGAGGAGATAGATATAATTAATCCCGGATTATGATTGTACAATTCATTACCATTCAGGAAAATAAAATAAAGTAGATGATTCTTTGAGTCAAAAAATTAATGCTTCATTAACAATGTTGTGTTTGGAACGTGATCCTTTGGTTAAGGATTTGATGAACATTGGCATAGAAGTTTTTGTTGTAGGATGTTCTTTTGTTTTGTTTCAGGTATCAGTGAAATCTTCTCTATCTGGCAGAATCCAGCAAGCACAAAAGCAAGACAATTAGATGCAGAAAAAGGTAGAGCTAGTTCAGAAGGGTAAGTTGTCTGAATTTAACATTGATAATGATTGTGTTTTGAGATTTGGGAAGAGATTCTTTGTGCCTCGTGATTCACAGTTGAATAGAGAGTTGTTATGAGAAGCTCATTGTTCTCCGTTTTTAGTTCATCCTGATAGTAGTAAGATGTACAGAGAACTGCGGGAGTATTACTGGTAGGTTGGAATGAAAAGAGATATTGCTCATTTTACTGTGAAGTGTTTGACTCTTCAGCAGGTTAAAGTAGAGTGGCAATTACTGAAAGGGATACTTCAGCCTCTACCAGTGCCAGAGTAGAAATGGGAAAATTTATCCATGGACTTTGTTATGGGATTAATGAAGACATCTAGAGGTAAAAATGCAATCTTGGTTATTGTTGATCTATTGACTAAATCTACTCATTTCCTTCCAATTCGAGATACTTTATCTCTATATAAACTTTCTCGGTTGTATCTTAAAGAGATAGTTAAGTTGCATGGAGTTCCCCTCTCCATTGTATCTGACTGTGATCCCAGGTTCACTTCTAACTTTTAGAAAGGCCTTCAGAAGTCATTGGGTACTGAATTATATTTTAGTACAACTTTTCATCCTCAATCAGATGGGAAGTCAGAACGAACAATTAAGACATTGGAAGATATGATATGTGCTTGTTCGATGGATTATCAGGGAAGTTAGGACCAACATATTTCTTTGGTTGAGTTTTCATATTACAACAGTTTTCATTCTTGTATACAGATGGCACCATTTGAGGCGTTATATGGGAAGCGGTGTCGAACTCCAGCTTTCTGGGATGAAGTGGGTGAAAGGAAGCTGATGGGACCATAATTGGAAGATGAGATGGAAAAAAAGGTTCAGTTGATACAGAAACAAATGAGAACAGCTCGGATAAGGCAGAAAAGTTATGCGGATAACCGGAGGAAGGATCTATCTTTTGAGGTAGGTGATCATGTTTTTCTCAATGTATTACCGTGGAAAATTGTGATGCGATTTGTTAAGAATGGAAAGCTGAGTCCAAGGTTCATTGGACCATATGCAATTCTGGGGAGAGTTGGATCAGTTGCATACCGAGTGGCTTTACCTATGTGATTATCGCAGGTACACACTGTTTTTCATGTTTCAATGATAAGGATGTACATGCCCGATCCATCTCATGTTTTTAGTCCAGAGGTAGTTCAGCTGGAAGAGAATCTCTCTGATGAAGAACAACCAGTCACGATTCATGACCGAAGAGAGAAAGTGTTGTGAAATAAGGTAATTCACCAGGTAAAGGATTTGTGGAAAAACCATATGGTTGATGAGGCAACATGGGAATCTGAAAATACTATAAGGGATAAATACCCCCACTTATTTTGATAAGTGAATAAAATTGCGAGGACGCAATTCCCAAAAGGGGGGAAGGATGTAACATCCCAGGTAAATAAAGAATAAAGCATTTTCATATATATTAATATTTGAAAATTAAATATTAATTTTACTTTATAGGGGTTTCTATGTTCGATAGCGTACTTGATACGCAACAATTAGTTTCTTTGAAAACATACATTGGACACTGGTAATATAATAATATTATTTTAAATGATAGTTAACATGTCGACGTTGTATTGGCGAGAATGAATAGAAATAACTATAATTTGATTATATATTTTTTTTAAATGTTTTTACATTTTTCCAATAAATGATAAAGTCTTAAAATAAGAAAAGAATTCAATTTTAGGCATAGATAATCTAATATTCACTAAAGGTCCACTTATCGCCTTTTGTTAGGGAACCTTCATTAAATATAGTTTTGGTCACTCTTATAAATTCTATTTGAACAAAGGAAATTCTTCTTTAGAATCGGGACATTATAATTTACTTTGTGAAAATTTATGGTATTTTTCTGATAATGTTTATTTTTTAATGAATAGTGAAAAATGGTGTATTTTAATTCAAAACCTCTTTTTAATCTAACTTATTTATATGATTAGATTATCATTTGAATTGGTTTTAAAGTGAAATTAGAATATATTTTTACCATTTAATCCAATAGTGGACGTTGGAATTAATTTCACTTTGAAATTGGACTTAAACTAGTGTCAATCTTTTGATATTGTTTCATAAAAACACATTATTTGTCATGACAACGGGAATTAATTATTAAATTAATTAATTTTACTTATATGATTTTAATTTTTTAAAATAGAAATAATTTTGGAATTCGGAATATCAAATATAGATTAGGGTGAAGTTTTTGTATTTTTCTGATAAACTTCAATTTTTGATGAATAGTGAAACCACTAAGTGGTACTTAAAAAACTGATTTTTTGATTAAATGAAACTTTACCACTTCTATGTTTTGAATTTCAAAAATCCGACATACATGGTTGTCCTTAGGAAGTATAATTGTGTTCAATTGTATTAAAATAATTTTTTTGGTGAATAGTAACTTTTAAGTTTTTATTCGCGATTAGAGGTAATTAGTATAGTTTAAGGTAAAAATAATGTTTTAATAATATGAAATGAACTTGACACATGTATTACCCTTATTGGATGTGTCATGGCCGACCATGAAAATCCATGGGTCAACTTGGGGACCCCATGGATCCACTTTGGTAGGAAAATGATATTTATAACTTTTTATTTAAAGTAAAAATAAAAATGTCACAAACGTTATTTGTTTTACTAAAAATATTATTAAATGGGGTTATACAAGTAAGATATTTGACTATAAATATTCAATAGAAATATAAATAGATTTCATACATCATGATATTTTTTTTATAATTTTTAGTTATTAAATAAATTAAATTATTTATGACACCATGATGATGCACCGATTTCCTCATTATTTAACGATTTAAATAAAATGAAAATATAATGTAAAATATAAGACCTACACATGTCAAAATCATATTGGATGGGTGGATTTAGAAATATTATAACCATATCCTCTAAATATATAATTGTGGGTCCCTTGTAATCCGTAAATCATTTTATAATAAAGTACCATTTCATAGATTTCCAAGAGTGCCCCTCCTCTCCTCTTATAAAAGGCCCCACCTCTACCTCCTTTCCCACACCTCTCAAGCCTTTGGCTCGGCCAAACACTATCCATTTTGACTCTACACATCACTCTCTTACTCTTATACACCTCACTATTGGCAGAAGTCTTCCCAAGGAAGCCTTTGAGCTCAAATCAAAAAGAGTTACCCGATTTAATGGTAGTGTCTTCTCTTGTGTTCTTATGTTTTATTTTGCATCTCCAACCCTCTAAAAACTTTTTATTCCTTTATTTTGTAACAAAACCAGAATATTCAATATACTATGATGTTTTTATAATAATTATTCGAGCTACACTTACACACACCTACATGTAATGGTTAAATAATATACTGTTTCTATGGATGGTGAATTTCTGCTTCACGAAACGATGATTGTTCAATATTCTTCAAACACCTTCAAAGGTGGCCATTAAGATGTCACTATTTTTATATATGATATATAATATGTTTATGTTTTTCTTAAGCTTATTTATTATTCATTTATGGCACACCTTTATGGTTTCCATTATGGGTAAACCCGATATCTTCATTTTAGGAAGTGTGGACTACCGCCCCCTCAAAGTGATTTGATTCGTTAATACCATATGTGGTATGTATAGAGGATATATTTAATGATATTATATATGATTACATACTGGAATTATAATACTATTATGTATCATTATATTTTAATTCTATTAAAGTATGAGATAGAAATTAGTGTAGCGTTTATCCGTACGTACGGCTTACCGTCTCCATGAACGGTGCATTTCATTTCTTATCCCCAAATGTAATGTACTATTATATGTACATATATATAATGGATATATATGATTTATGTTACATCTAAATGACGAATATAATTCTAGAATTAAAATATACATATATCTCATTTAGTTTTAATTCCGTTAATATGACATAGAAATGAAATTAGCATTCATGTGTACGTACGGCTTACCATCTCCATGAACGGTGCATTTCATTTCTTACCTATAAATGATTATGTAATATTATAAATGCATGTATATACTGGATATATATGATATAAATGATATCTACATCATGAGTATAACTCTGGATATAATGTATACATGAACAACTTGTAATTATAAAGAGTTTATTTTTGACTCAAGTACCAATGATCGTTAAAACGATCGTTATTAACATAAATAATTAAATAGTGTTCATGACATGGTAATAAGTGATATAAAAGGAATAATGAACGTGAAAAAGGTTCTTAAGCAAGTAAGAATTAACTCAAGTTTATTATTCAGGATATTAAAGAACGATCAAGTCAAGTCGGATAAAGGTAAGGGAACTTCTTAACCCAATTTCCATTCTTTGGGTTAATCTCATACTTTCAAATTACGTCATGATGTTATTATGTCCTATCTTGTATTTGTAGATTAATTATTTGTACTTATAGTGAATACACATAATAGATATATTTTATTTAAAAATTGATATTTTTATGGGACTTCATCTCAATCTCCTTTCATTGAGACATTTTTGGTTTATACACAACCTTCTTTTATACGGTGTATAATCCCCTTTTACTTTTACGTTTATCCAAAAGGAATATTTTTTTATATGAAGCATTTTAATAAATGAAAAAAGGGAATGTTTTTGTCGTACGTATGTGGAGACAACGAATTCTCCACCTCCGTGACCATTATTTGAGTTTCGGCTTCCTCTGCAAGCCATACATTTGTTTAAAGAAAAATAAATACCATGTTTTACTTTTCTTTTATTTTGGTATTGAAAATGGTTTTCATATTGTTTTTATATCAATTTGTTGTATTGATATCTTGTGATAGAAAAGTGGAAATGTTATGTTTCCTTTATACATGTTTTATGTGATACGATTATTTTATGGTTCTTGGGAATTATTAATAAGACGGGTGGTTGCATGATAATCTAAGGGAAGGTGTGCCCGATATAGCTCTCCAATGCAATGGGTAACGCGAAGAAGTTAAACATTATGGTTTCTCCGAAGAGATTTAGGGAATATACTGTGATGGGTATTCCAAACGTAACCAAGAGGGTTACTCCCTACATAATAATGTTATGAATTCCTCAAGATACATTTATGTCTTATGATTTCTATGATTTATTCATTATTTTGATGAGGTATATTTATGTTCTTATGTTTTATGAGTAGAGTATGATTTCATTGATTCTTATGTATACATGTACTCATGTTTCCTTTCTATATTTTTATATCCCTTACTGAGCTTTTTATGCTCATCCCATGTTTTTGAAATGTTTTTCACAGGTCAAGGGAAGGGTACTTATATGATGATAGTGTCAAGGAAGTTTCAAGATAGAATCCATGTTTTATTTTAAATATGTTTCCGTTGATGGGAAAAAATGAATACTATCTTTTATTGTAACAACTTTGTTTAAATGTGGGATGTAATGCAAGTTTTATGATCTAATTCTTTAAAACTCTAAACCTGAAAAGATCCTCAAGGTGTATTCTTGAAATATCTCAGGATTAAGTAATGTTTAAGGCTGGGGCCTTATATATATACCTTTATCCTTCTATTCCATAGGGAATATGATAACTTCAATAGTGTGTACGGCATACTACCACCTCACAAAGTAATGAAATTCCTTTTCACTAATACTCAACAAGAATGATGATAAAGATAATTTAAATTATTAAAAGTTAAATAAATGAATTAATTGTTATATTAATGACATTTTTTTCTTTTGTAAATGATAATACATCATTTTATTTCATACACTGATAAATTATTGCATTTCTCGTGTATATGTGGACCACCCCCTTCATAATGCGATGAGATTACCTTTTCATCACCACAATACATGAATTGTATATATATGTGTATTTAAAGAACTAAAATGGTATTTATAATATTATAATAATTACCTAGATAAACAATTACTGAACTCTTTTCGATAGTGATCAATAAATATTGGAAATGTTACAAATCCGTAAGTATGAACTACGATCTCCATGATCATAATGTACACAATTTATCCAAAACAACTTTCATGATTTGTATTAATAGAATTATTTATGTATAAAAATAATAATAATTTCATGATTATTATTATTTATATCATTTAAATATTTAATATTAACCTGATCAAGAACTTTCTATGAGAAAAATGAATGAGAGAAAACACAATTAACATTATAATATGAATAAAATTAATGATTATTAATGAACGAGCTGATAAGTTGCAATGAAAGTAAAATATATGATATTATAAATACAAAAATGGTTATTTTATACGTTAATATAATTACTAGACCTAATATAAATGAAATTAAATCATGATCCACCGAAGGGAAGCGCGAGGTAAGGGACTTCATCTCAATTTTCCTTTATTGAGGGATTTTAAAATGTTTTTACATATTTTTTTACATATTTTGTATATAAAGACCATTGAAATTTTATATAATGACGCATTCATAATAAATAATATTTTATTTTTAGATTATAATTATTTTTTTGAGGGCATTGAACATGAAAATTACCAGTGGTAAAAGTTTTTGTGTAATACCACTTTATTTTATGATGATTAACTTTATATTGAATTAATCAGTTTATTATGATCAGTTTTTATTGTCAAATGCATTTATATTAAACATAACTATTAATTTATAGTTAATAATATTATTTCCATTACCATATACCATTTTTTCATATGATATTTTATTTTAATGTTATTTGATTAACATTGATAATTTTGACAAAAATGCGTATCATTTATATAATATGTGTACATGATGATAAGGTTAATTGATTAAGAATTAAATAAATTTATAAATATATGAGGAATTATTTTGATATTAAAGACATATGTGGGACTTAGTTATAGATATCCTTGAAATGAATCAATAATCTCATGAGATTAATCAGTTTGCAAATCAGATGGATTTTTACCCAGTAATTTTAAACTAACATAAAGATAGATCTTGATGGAAATGATATCATGTTCCTAAGAAACATGATATCCAATAATTAAAAATTTCATTCAATGATAATTTATTTAATATTTTCAAATATTATATTTTACATTTGGAATTATCTATGGAGTAATTTTATTCTTTGTTTATTGATTAAATGGAATATGTTTTAGTTAATTAACATTCCATTCTGAATCTATTGTATCTTTCCAAGATAGTAGTGTTATTTAAATTTCATGTTTGATTATATATTTACAATTACAGTATTATTATTCTTATTGATTCATTATTTATTCTTCTATATTGAAAAATTGCTAAAAATTCTAGGTCACCATTGTTTTTTTTCATTTACCCAATATATGAAGAAGAAATATTTGAAAGAGTAACCAAGGATGTAGTTAATTTTGTTATATTATGTATTCTATTATAATTTATATTCATAATATAAAATGGATATCATTAATGTCTATTTCTAAAAAACTACTAAACTAATCAGTCATTTGATATTTGAATCCTTGTATCCATGACTATTTATGAAAGTAAAAATCTGATCAGGGATAATGATGTGGGGTCCATGACACTATTTTCCAGAGGAAGATTATTAAAAATCATGGAAACTAGATTAAGGGGAAATTATCTATAAAAACTAAAAATAATATTTAATTTCAATATATAATTGAATAACATAAAAATTATTTGATAAGGAAGACATTATGTGGGTTTTAATAGAAATATGTCTCTATCTATATATTATAAACTAGACAAGGTTCTGGTATAGAGGTATATAGGGGTAATAAATATGTAAATGTTGAATTTGGATTCACTATATAATTATGTAGTGTAATAAAATGGTCCTTAATGCAAACATGGGTTGAAACACCAAGAGGATATTCTTAGAATAATTCAATTTTTCCAAACAAACCATTATGAAGGAATTGAAAATAATGATATCCCTAATGAAACAAATGTTAATGACTCTCAGAGTAAACCATATAAAAAATATTAATCTATTTTATTTATTACAATTTAATTAATATTTTACTTGATTATTTAGAAATAACATTTTTATGATCAAATATAGAATATTTCATTGTTTACAAATAGAACCTGGAAAAATGAAGGTTATTTGTACTCATAAAAAATTTAGAGATTTCCTTAATGAGAAAGAAAATAATGTTGGTATTGGAATTGAAAAAATAATTTTTATATTAGAGAATATTAATCATTTTATGGCAGATAACTTTTCTGTGAAGGTGCATCATATTCCACAAGATGATTCTCCTATGTCGGATAACATTATTTGAATGAAGCCTCTATCATTTGGGGTAAAACAAATCCAATGGAAGGAAATAAATGGATTAAGTCTCTAAAGAATATACTGATGTAATTGGGATGTGGTTATATAGAAAAAAATTACACATGAAATGTATTTTATCAAAGGTGATGGTGATCAATTATGGTTGTTCAGCTATAATAAAAAGGATGAAGAGAAAATATTACTCATTGAATGGTAATCATTTAAGGTGTCATTATTTGAAAATAATTACCATCATAAAGAACTTATTGAGTGAAGAGAAAGTTTCTTAGATTAAATAAAAAAAATGAAGATATTTTTTTTATTTTGAAACAATATATACATTGTTAGAAAATTATGATATAGATTACACACACAACACATAATATAAAATTAAGCATTTCTTTGTTGGTCTTAAGCCATGTTTTTGAAGGGAACGGGCATATCAAAATTTTTTGTCATATTATGAAATATTTTTATGTATAATGAAGAAAGGAACTTAATTCTAAATGTCATATGGTTTTTAATAAATTAAATATAAAAACATAATGAAAATGAAAAACAAGTGTAAACAAATGAAGGTAATAAATGCTTTTCTCATTTTGATAATTGTGGAAAGAAAAACACTCATCCATTCATGTTGAGAATGTGAGTTTATTACATATGTGTAAAAAACGTCTTCAAATATCATGACTCCAAATTAAATAATGAAATTTACAATGTGAAATACATTCATTGAAACGATGTGGTTCACTATAAAAATGAATTTTCTGAGTGTCAAGGGAATCAAACTCAGAAGAAGCTAAAGAAATACGATTTTGATTAATTTATTGACACAACTGAAGAATAATAATTTATTTTCATAAGTATTTTGATCGAATAAATATATTTAAAATTATTTTATTTAAGTTAATATATTTAAAATAATTATTAATCATATAATTATTATACTTCAGTACTTTTTATTTTTGTATTTTAAAGAATTTTTCAAATGGTGTTATGAAAAGTGATTCATTTGAAAGTTGATATTTTTTTAAAACATATGATTAAGGGAATATAAGAATTAATTTGTTTTCTATGTTAATATAATGGAAAAAATTATATTCTTAGGTGATATAATTTTGGTACCAGAAATTAGTTAGTGATTTCATGTTTTATACTATATTTTATTTCGCTTACTACCTGTTTTTACCAATGAAAAAATATTTTACCATATGAGATATTATTTTTGGATGATAGTATGTTTTTTATTATGGGTTTATTATAGTAAATGTATTAAAATAATATTAATATGAATCTAATAAGAAAATTATAATATCTTTGTAATTTAATATTGATTTACTGACCTTTATTCTAAGGATCATAAGATATAATATGGCTTCCCATAAGCAGAAATATTTATGAAGGATATTTGATGACCATTGGATGTCTTCAGATAATGTTTTCTAGCCATTTTTATTTTATTAGTGATTTTTGGAATATGTTTTTCTATTTTATATATCATACAAACCATTAAAAGTTAATTTTAGTTCTTTAGACATTAAAAATCATTTTTGGGTACTCATTTTTAAGAGTTAGAGATTCATATAAAATTTTTCGAAGCACATCCATAGGATGATATTTTCTCTATGAAATTAAAATATATCAAGTAATTATATTTCATTATATTTATAGAGTAAAATAATACCTCAACTCTCGTAAAAGATTCTTAAAAAAATAGTCATCTAATTTAAATAATTTTTATGATATGAGTGACATTTTTCAAAAATCATTGGTTCATATCTTGTTGTTCACTATTATCTTCTTGAAGAAGTTCTCGATCACTCTCCATCAATATTTGGGTGTTATTTTTCTCTAATATGTCTATGTTTTACCATCCCAATTAGGATTTCCAATATGGAAACCTAGTATTTATTTTTTCATATGACTTTTCTACATCCATTTCTCTATAATTAAAAGGTTAATTTTTAACACTTATTAAGATGTCGGTTTCTCATCAATGGTAATTCAAAATACCCTAAATTTGATTACTAATATAGTTTTTTAATTATTATGATGAAATTTATTTATTTCAGGTATAACGTAACCCCATGAGATTTTAAAATAAGAACATTGTATTTGATACCTTATTTGATACACAAAAACAATAACAAAAGAAAATATTACTCCTTGATAAATTATGATATATTTAGTTTTAAATAAATCAAATCAATATTTTTCATTATTTTTAAAACATTGTTTAGATTGTGTTGCATGAAACAATGATATTATGTTGTGTTCCACGCAACACAAAGTATCAACGAAATGTGAAATATGAATATTATTTATTATAATAGTTAACACCAATATATTAGAATGGAGGGTATAAATTTGAATAAATGAATTATGAAAATTATGTTTATTTATTGATCATAAGTAAAATAAAACTCAATCAATAGAAAAAGTAATATTTTTTGAAAGACTAATTTTTTTTCTAAAGGGCAGTTTAGTCGCAATTTGCGACCACAATTTGAAATTAATTTTTAACACCGTTATAAAATATAATTGAATTAAAAAACATCATATTTTATATTATATTATCCAAATAATTTTATGCTGAGTTAATTTTTGGATTTTTCTAAAATATTTAATTTATTTCAGGAATAGAAATAAAATACTGAATTTCAATGGAAAACATCATTTTATTTTAAAAAAATTTAATGTTAAATTATTTTTTCAGTTTGTTTTAAAGTGATAAAAGTAAAATTTTATATCTATTAAATCATTCAAGGTCATTGGAATCATTTTTATATTGATTTATAATATAAAAACGTTATGAAATTCTGAACATTTTCTACTGAAAACATGTTTTCTCATATGGTTTATTGGAATAATTTTAGATTAAAATTGTCCACTTCTATAGATTTAATTTATAAAAATTAACTCAATATATGGAATTATATAATATAAAATTTTTAACATTGTTATCTTATTTTTGACCAATATGAATAGTGAAAATAGTAATAATAATATTCCACAGTTAAGGTAAAAATGGATTTACCTACGGTTTAATCTTAAATTTTAAGGGTTATAAATGTATGAAAAAAATTTCTAACACACATTGGATAGAAATATTTCGACCTTATATATTCATTTTTTTATAATATATCATTTTAGAGAATTTTTGAATGATAAACACATGTGTATTTTCCATCATCTCAAATTATTACAAGTGTGCCACCCACATCAGTTATAAAACAAAATTGAATATCATGTAATCTTTAAACCATTAATCTAATTTAGTTTGAAAAAACTATTCATATAACATATTAAAAACCTGTATTATCATCCTATAATCATTATTTATGGGATAAATCTATCCTAGGAAGGATTTGGTACAATCATATGGAAGATACCATAAGAATATGTAACATTATTCAATGAGGGAATTTATTTAATTTATTCTTTCAAAAAATTCAATTAATATTAAATTATTTTGTTATAATAAATTTGATATATCCTATAGAATATGATTTATTATGTTACTAAATGAAAAAAAACATGTCCACTTCAATCAAATTCTTTACAAAATCATCAATTGTGTGTACGGAGGACTGCTACCTCACAAACTGATGTACTTCATTTTTCCATTACCTTCTTTCATGGTTCAGTGTGTTGATATATAAAAATTATTTATAATATATTTATTAATTAAATGTTTATATTAATTAATTATATCATATATATCGTCTACCATTCATTCTGTATGGAATACAATTACATCTTTCATGTATATGGCGGACTACCGCCTTATTATGTGGTGTGATTCATTTTCTCCAATGCATTAAGTGAATGTATACAAGGTGAATGTTTAAAATTATATGTGATATACATTATATAATTATGATATTCATGAAATAAATAAAATTATTAAAAATAATATATCATATGATTTTTTTCACAAAAAATAATAATGTTCCTCATGTGCGTATGGACTACCACATTTATGAATAGATGTGGATCTATTTTCATTACAATGACACATGTATTGTATATATAAATATAATTAAAGAAATAAATATTTTATGTAGAATATTATTTTATTTTGGGAATGAAATATTATTACCCACATCTCTTCTATAATAATCATTGAAAAATGGAAATTTAACTCATGCATATGTACGGCCAATCATCTCACTAATCCTAACATACTTCATTTCTAAAATCCATCATTCATGATTGGTATTAATAGAAACTTTTATGTATAAATATAATAATTATGTCTAGATAATTATTATATTGATGTGGAGACTCTATAATTTCCAAATCAAAAATAACATTAATTGGAAAGAATGAATGTGAAAACAAGGTAATTAATACCCAAAACCATGATAATAATGAATGATTAATAATGAATCAGGTGATAAGATATCATAAATGAGGAATATATAAAATTATAAATATTATAACGTTTCTTTAATATATTAATAACATTACTAGAACCACAAATTTTTATTTTAAATCTTGTTTGACAAAAATTAAGTAAGAGGTATGTGAATTAATCTCAATTTATCTATAGTGTGGGATATAGTAATTTTTTGCACGCAATTTCATTTAATTGTTGTATATAATTCTATTTTACATTTAACATAAATATTCATTCCTAATTCAAATTATATTATTCTTGACTTTAAATTATTTCATCCAAGGGTATTTTACTCAAAATTTACAATTGGTAAAATTTATAGTGCGATCTCAGTTTCATTTGTGATTTGTAACATTTTCTTGAGAAAATCACATCCTTAGGATAAATTTTCATTGGATTTTAAATTTATCTAAAATAACCATATTCTTTTATAATGGATATGATTATTTCATAAACTACAAAAAAAATTTACATATAATTATAATTTTAAATATATTTGATTTATGTGGGAATTATTAATAAATATGTATGCTTAAATTAATTTTCATACATGAGGATAATGATAATTGGTTATCATTAAAAATTATTATTTGATATATGAGAAATTATTTGTATATTAAAGACATGTGTGGGTCCCAATTATATATATCTAATTGATAAATTGGTTCTCATGAGACCAATTAATTTTCCATGTCAGATGGGTTACTAACAAGAATATTTGATCTGGTTTTACGACATATATTAATGGTAATAGCATCATGGGCCTGTAAAATTTTTTTCTAACAATTAATAATTTCAATTCTTGAAAATTCATTTATTATTAATATCCTTTATAAATTTTCAATGATATTATCTATGTATAAATTTTAATCTTATATTATTAATCAAATATCATGTTTTTAAGTTATTTACCTTTCAATATTGCTAATACCTTATCCTATCATGGTGATGAGGTTAATTAAATGGAATGTGTGTTCAATTAATTACTTATCCGTGTTGATTATGATTATGGATTCATGATAAATTTCATTGTACTTAATCCTTACATAGAATTATAGCTCACCATTTTTTATTTCCTTTCCTCAAGATTTGATGAAGATATCATTAAACGAGTCATGAAGGATGTTGTTTTTTAATTTTATTAGTTATTATTTTTTTATTTTATATTCCAAATGTAAAATGGGAATCCTGTTTTATGTGGTTCTCCAAAATTGATGAATCGATTGGTGCTTCTGGATTTTATTCATTATTTCTGTGCTAATGTAATAAAATAAGACACCTTATCCAGGATATTGGAGTTAGAGTCATTATATAATCACATACTAGAAATTTTATATCTATTCAATTGTAGATAACTCTTTGATAAATTATGTGGTTTGATGAGATACTAATTGGACGAATTATTTTATGTATCAGACCCAATTTACTCTTAATTAACCAATCCTATTTGGAAACATGCCCTCAAGGGCACCTCCTTGTATGCCATAGGCTATCGAATAGTAGTGAGAGCCAAGGTTTTTTCCATGGGGAGAATATTACATAAAGTCGGAGTGGAGATCATCAATGATAATAGATAAATAAAAAATTAAATTCTAATAATAATGAATATTGTAGAGTAACCTAGGAAAATCATAAAAGTAATGAATAATAATAAAATCTATAAGGTGTGACATATTTAAATGATTTTGGCATGTCATTATAAAAAGGGAAAACATGGACTCAATGAATAAGTAATATAATACAATACATGATATAAAAAATAACCACAATGGGAAAAAAATCCAATAATCCAGAGCACTCTCCTAGTCATCTACTACCAAGCTCACATTACAAAGTAAGAAGTAGGTATCCAAAGATGGAAACTTTCTTTTTTACACACTGATAATCATATAATATTCTTAGGTACCAACATAGACCTTTATAGGGTTTTAATGAAACTCAGTTGGCCTCCACAAAAAACTTCTATAAAAATACAATCAATGAATGCAAACCATAGTAGTGTAAAGGTATATAAAATTACTGTAGTGTTAATAGTAATAAACTATACCAACTTCATCCTTAGACGGACTATAAAAATGAGTTAATTTCATTATTAGATAGTGGATTATAATTATAATGTAATATCAATCATTGAGTAATAATTATGATAATATAAAATAGTATCCAATGAGAACCAAAGCATACATAACCTCATGGGTCGAGCCAACACATATTGGTAACTCATGTAGCATGTCTATAGTGTTTTATTGTAATAAAAGGGGTACACTGTAGTAATTACACACCAAACGTGTCTAAATGAATCGATGAAGCTTGTCCACTATAATCCTAGGCTACGAATGATTGGGTACAATGGTGTAAATCACTAGATCCATGTGTTCAAAGGCACCAAGATGACTCCAATGAGAGGGTCCATGGAATTATAATATTAAGAAAAGTGTTTGAATCCTCATTACAAGACTGATGATTTCATATAATAAAATGAGAACTAGATTCTATAGTTTGTATCTCCTACGAGAATCCGATCAATGAATTGGAATGTTTTCTTTTGAGTGCTCTAGGCATTTTATTGGAACACTGAGGATAGATAATGTCTAACAATTATATTAATGTTTAAAAATTTCTATATGAAATAGGAAATATATACATTTATTATACAATAAATTATTTTAGGCCATGTAATACTAATTCATATTATATTTTCATTAGGTTCACTTCACTAAAATTCATCTTATATAAAAAATTATAATAAATCTAGGATTCCAACTATCAATTCAACATTTAAAGAATAGAGAAACATGATATCTGTACCCACAAACATTAATTTTTACACTTTCTAACACAATTATTTTTCATAAATTACATAGATTCTTAAAAATCTTTTAATTAACCACCAAATATTTTTCTAAATAATCTCAAAATAGGATTCCAAATGGATAGTAAGTAACAAAATCTACCAGTGGTTGTCAAAATAGATGTTATGAACCAAAATTTTGTCAAGTGGTGTCATTGGGGCCATAGAATACAATAATGACAAAATAAAATAATGTAGATTAATTTTATAGAGCAATTCCCTATGAAATTTGTCTTTAAACGATGGAAAAAAATATTAATTGGGGGGAACTAAATGTAAATATAATTATACACATACCATATGAATTTAGTATATGCCTCATGTAGAATCATCCGTTAGTTTGTCTAGTATCAGAAGAAAATTGATGGAAATATGTACTTTTTGAATATAAGGTGTATGAACTCACACTAAAATAGATTCATCAAAATGGTGAATAATTATGAAAGGAGCCTAATGAAAAGAGAAAAAATCATTGGATATCCAACATGATAAAAGTATAATGATTTTATGTTCATATAAATAAACCAAAAAAAATACTATATTTGTAATGATAATGGGATCTCAAGGACTATTAGAATAAGGACATGTTGTCCAATATATGATAAAAGAAACAGGGATGATCCCATTTAAATAAGTAAGTGAGAATAGTAAAAATGACCAATTTTTTAGAGGACCGTTGTTTTTACCCATGGCAGGAGAAAATATTAAATATCCATAAAGGAACTAATTTGGAGGTAATTTTACCTAAATGTATTAGGGATTATAGTTTTTTCTTCACACTCTGTCCAGGTAACACACCCTAAACAGGCTATAGGATATGGTTATAGAAACTGTGTGTGTGGCCCACATGCTACCCTCTATAAAGACATGTCACTCGGCATGGTTTGTCATAAAATTTAAATTGGGTGGAAAAGTTTATAGAATATGTTTTTCCTTGTTGTTTCCTCCAAAACTAGGGATCTAGGATTTAAATAATCCCCATAAAATCCTAAACTCATCCCTAGATTGTTTGTAATATTAATAATTATAAAATTATTTATGTATAATGATAAGAAACGTTTACATAATTTAATGAAAAATAATGATCATAATGTCTACCCACCTAAATGGATGTTTTCCCTGAATTTCACTTCCTATGGTGTTCGAACATCCTTTGTGAACAAATTCGGCCATTGATCATGTACATATGCCTCATGATCCCGTCACTTTTATTATAGATTTCCATTCTTCCATAGAAATAACAATTAAGTGAAAACCTACATTAGGGATCTATGATGCAATGTTCAACAATTTGAAAGGGATACTCCTCAAAAGAAGCATCAAAATCGAATTCAACATCCTTGGAATCCAATGTATGATATGGGTCATTATGGTAATGGAAAAGTTGTGAACCATGGAGGATGTCGTGCATTGAATAGTTGTTATAAGGTAAAAAATTTATAGGCTACTGGCCTGACTCTTTCTAGGATTGAAAAAATTCCCGACAAGATATGGTAATATCTTCCCTTTCCTTCATATCTATATTTTCCAAAGGCTGGGAGACACTCGAAACAAAACAGGATCCTAGATCTCAAACAACAGTGGCCATCAATGGAGATCATCATTTAATTTCTATCTTTAATGATATGTAGCCATCCACATTCTAATAAACTTGACAATCTTTAATGGACATTCATTAGATGAAGACCATGTATCACACCCTCCCATAACACTTTCCCACATAGAGTTGCACAATATAGATGACTATGTAAGTCCTCCTAAGGATCCATCTGAATTGTTTCCTAAAACACATTGTTATATAAAAATGAGACGATCATTGTTTGATTCTCCCAAAAAACATGGTATCGGGCTCAGATCATGTCACCTACCACATTTATTTTCCATTCATACTAGATATCAATATTAGGGTGAAATGATATGCTCTAAAGTAACTTTGTACCTGATTAATATTATAACCCTTTTGAGATCCTCAATGTCAAATGAGTATCACTATCAGAATAAATATTACAAGGAATCTCATAAAGGAATATATTTTCAAGAATATATAGTCTTCTTAACTCATCAACTCAAAAAAACCGTAGATCATAAATAAGTGGGATGCCTTTATTAATCAATCCATGACTACCAAAACCATTCCACTACCTCAAGACATCATTGATAAAACATTCAAAAAATCTAATGAAAATGTGTCATATTTCTATTTCGGGATTAGTAATGGTTGCAGCAATCTAGTGGGGAAATACTATTTTTACTTCACCCACTGATAGGTGTAACTCATAATGATAAATCCCCCAACATGACATTTCATACCTATATATAAATATTGATATCAAATATCATCATATTTCATGGAGATTCATGGGTGAATTTTCCATTGAGAATAATATTATTCAACATCAAATCCTCTCACATGTCTGTGTGATCCAAAATATTCCCATGAATAAATAGTATTTCATCTCCTATAACTGACCATTCTTATGGTGGGTCCAATCTAAAAATACATCATGAAGGACCAAACCAGCAGGGTATGAAAAATACCTCCACTTCACCCAATCTGGTAGTGAAGAGGTAAATCATTAGGTTACAATAAAAAGAATCTTTTATCTCTTTTAAACATTCGTGACTTTCAAAAAAGGTGCCATAAAATCCCATTTGACACTTGCTTATTGAACAACTAGTCTCTTAGTCTTCTAGCGCTATTCATCAAAAACCACATTTCCCTATATTGGATGATAGGCATGATCAAACAGAAAAATAATAATGGTATTAAAATTATATTTTCTATCTAACATTCAACTCACTCAATTTAAAGAAAGATTTTAGTATCTTGAGTTCCATAAACACCATGATGCACACTCTCTTAATTTAATTCCACTAGATATACAAGGAATGATCTTGTTTTGTAAGACCGAGGTTTTGATTTTCATAATTACTCTCATGGGGCCTCAGCTGGTGAGACCCGTATGCAAGGAATTGTCCCTCCTGTATCATCCCAACACCTAGCCCAATGCCTAATTCATCACAAAACATTGTATATCCTTTTCCATTAGTAGGCAGGATCAAGATATTTGTTGAAATATGTCTTAATTTCATATTCTAAAATGGATTGTTGCATCCATTAGAACATAAGAAATTTAAAACCATCTTTTTCTGAGCAGTAAGTGTTTTCTCATGATTTGATAATTACTCTACAAAATTCCAATAATAGTCAACTATCCCAAGTAATATCAATATATAAATAAAATTCTAGGGTTTCCCCTAAGAAAATAATCACTCACCTTTTATAGGTCAACTGATACTCTTGATTCTAAGATAATATGTCATTATAATTAAAAATTGTTGATCTAGAAATAGATGTTTGTTAGCTTGAAATTTATATAATTCCATCTTTGTGTACATAATATGATCTTAAGAAGTTTTGTAGGGTCACTCGGAGTTTGTCAATAAACCAAGATTTAATCCAAAAAAATTACCATGGAATGAAAATCGGGATGCAAAAACATATTTATCTGACCTATAAAAACATCAGTCACATTATAAAGACTGAACGATATTACCTGGAACTCACAAAATTGGTATAGATGTTATAAAACCATACATGGTATATATATTGTCCCGAGTCCCACATGATGACAACCTAATCTCTGGCCGATATTTGAGAACACTCTTTCCACTTAAATATGGAAAAAGATACCAACCATTCAAGGAAATTGATAATGGTTATTAACAAAAATATATTTCAACAACCAATAATCCAAAAATAGATAATGGTTTCCATCCACCTTCATAATGAAAAGGACATGAGAACACTTAGGTGAGTTACTAGGTTAGAAATTACCATTATATTCTAAATCCTCTAACTATCTATTGAGTCCCTGGAGCTTATTGGGTGACATATTGCATAGACCAATAGATACTGGAGATTACCCTTGTATGTGTATGATTGTATACTCCTCCTCAATATCATGAGGTTTTATAGAGTTGTAATCATGGAAAACCAGCCCAAAAAAACTAACCTCTGGAGGAAAATAATTCAGACATACCATCAAATCATCCAAGATGAGGGTGGAAATTTAGGATGTAAATCATCTTAAATGAGGATGATATGTTCCTGCCCTAATAACATGGACATTACAATCTCCGTTATGTACAAATTTTCCACTATTTGTTGAAATGAATGTTTCTATTGGGTGATAATAGTCAATGTGGGAGAGATAAGGCATACAGAAAATCCATAACATGTATTGAATAAAATCATTATATCTCCATGATAAATAAATTAAAAAATAATAGATAATAACCAACTTCAAGAAAAAAACACATGAATTGGTATATCTCATATGACCTTACAACCAATGGTGTGTCCAAAGTCACCACATAAAAATAGTACAAAATTTCAAGCCAATGACTATTAGAAATTGACAGATAGATAATAGAGTCTGAGGAACCTTTATAGAACATGGATGAAATTATTGTATAATATACAAGTATATTAACTCATATAGAATATGGTCTTTCAATATGCTCTTTGACTCTCTATTTTGATGCGTGAAACTAGCCTGATCTACAACCTTGAGTTACAACTAGACTACACTTAGTAGTTAAGCTATTCTAGCACTAAAAATACAATGTTTGGATACCTCTTCAATGACATTCTGCTAATCATATTCATCAAGTTTTAATCTCACTTCCTACCTGAAATAGAGTCAATAATCATAATCTAGAATGTAGATATGGTACAAGCCCACTTCTGTTTGGGAGTAGAGGATGGATCTAGAAAAACCTGTAGTGAATAACTATCCTTCCAAAAGAATGAGACTCCCAGAAGTCTCTAACAGACTACAACTTCATATTCCCCAACCACCTATAAGGATGGAATAAAACAGATCTACCATTCTGGATACTCTAGACACTAATATTCTGATGAGAAAAATCGAAGCTATGCATCTTATTGATGGAAAAACTAAATCCTTATCTCATCAGTAACCCAATCTTCAGTATACAGTCATATCCCCACATGTTGCGCCCATTGATAATAGATTGGTACATGATCTAAAAAAATTTATATTGGAGAAATAAATTCACATGAGTGTAGATGATATACATAATCCCATCCTCTAAACAACTCCCTCATTATTGAACATCACCAAAAAGATGTGGTGAAAAACATTTATGCACTTTGAAACTCACTGAATAGTCCATTACATACACAAATTCTATCTATAGATTCATGAACTCTATGGCTCAATCAGCTCTCAAAGACTCATGAAAAAAATCATAGAATATTTTGTAAAATTAAACCAAGAACCTTCCATAAGGATGTACAATAGAGTTAATCACATCCCACTTGTACTTGGAATATTAACGCAACATGTTTGTGGGGAGCTTGACCCTCTTCCCAAGACACATATATAGATGCTCAAATATAGGTAAATGGATTCTATACATGACTCAGTAGCATAAGGATCACCATCCCCTATTAATATGTGAGGATTCTACTATTGCAACTCATGAGTAGGATTAAACAACATAGGTGATGGTCGTGGATCTCCCCACATAGACTAAATCATGAAATTGATACTCTAAAAATGATGAGTGTTAGTTCCCAATTTATGAATGGGAGGTGGTTCCATATGTGGCATTTCAGGTGGTAACACTAGTGAATCAGGTCCAACCACCTTCAGAGCATGGTTATTTCTATTAGTCCCAAGTCTTAAACATTACAAAATCTTATATTATGTTAATAATTCTCATTTAGGATCATTTATGTTTTAGAGTTTCATAGAATTAAGTCATAATGTATACGTAACAACATGAATATTACATGTAGAGACTTCTACTCAATATCAATTGTTTTTCATAAAATAAAAACTATTTAAATAAAACAAGATTTATTTTCGTGATATAAATGATCACGAAATCTTCCTTTATTTTACCCTTCCTTATACCTTGTGAAAAAAATTTCAAAATGTGGGATGAGCATAAAACGCTCAGTAGGGGTTATAAATTAAAGAAAGAATTCATTAGTATATCAACACATAAAAAAATATATTTAAGATACCTCATGAAATATTAAAATTTATGAATAGAAAACAGAAATCACAAATCATAAAGGTAACTTGTGGCATCCATAACATACAAACATTGCTGCTTTTACAGCAACACATGGAGTTACATTTGAAATATCCATCATGGTATATTCCCAAAATCTATTAGGAGAAACATTAACATTTACCTTACTCAAATTACCCAATGCAAGAAGGATCTATCTTGGGCTCACCCACCAAATTTTTATCATGGAACCACCATTATACGAAAACAATGCCTCAGAACTAAAACATATTAATAACACATAATCCAAGCTTAAAGGAAAGATAACATTTCCACATTGCAATAACAATATAACATTTAATATATTGAAATAATAAATCCATTCTCAAAACAACTTTCAATAGCAATATACAAAAAAGAGTATTTGGTATTTATTTTCCATTTAAAAACATTATGCCTTGTTAAGAAATCCAAATATCAAATAATGTTCATGGTGGCAGAAAGGTTTTTATCATTGCTTATGTTTAAATAAGGCCTTAATTTTTCATTTAGTAAAACTATTCGTAAAAAATTCCTTTTTAATAAATTTCAAGCAAAAATGGGTTTATTACACATCTTATAAAATAATTTGGTGTATTAATCAAAGTACACCTTATTGAAAAGAGATTGAGAAGAAGTCCCTTACCTAGTGTTGGACTTGTCTTGTTCATTCCTTATCTCCCTGAATAATATACTTAAGTTAACTCTACATGATTCCGAATCGATTTTAATTTTATTATTCCTCTTATATCTCTTATTACTTTACGATAACCATCTTGTAATTATTCATGTTCATATCGGTATTTTTATCGATGTACGATACTTAAGCCAAAATGAACTTGTTATAATTACAAATTGTCCATGTGTCCAAACGTCCATAATCTCCAAATTGATATTAATTATTTATATATCATATATATATATATAGTATATATGTATTTAGAATATTCCATTTCATTTGGATATATGAAATTGAAATGCACCCTTCAGGGAGACAGTAAGCCGTACATACGCATGAAAACTACTTTCATTTTTTTATTTTTAATGGAATGAAAATATAATGATACATTGGTACATTATAATTACAGTAAAATATCATATATTAAATAAATTACACATGTTCAGTAACACCATCATTTATATGTTCCATGTATGGCAGGAAAAAGTCATATCACTTTGAGGTTGTGGTAGTCCGCACTTCCTCAGATAAATTATCATATTTACCCATTATAGAAACCATAATGGTATGAAATAAATGAGTAATAAAGAAACATAGAGACAATATAAATATAATATTTATCACATATAAATACAATTCCATCCTAATGGACACCATGATAGGTGGTTGGAGATAATTGAACAATCATTATTACGTGAGGAAGTAGTTCACTGTCCAAAAAATTAGTATGTTCTAA
This sequence comes from Viscum album, assembly GCA_963277665.1. Lineage (NCBI taxonomy): Eukaryota > Viridiplantae > Streptophyta > Magnoliopsida > Santalales > Viscaceae > Viscum > Viscum album. The sequence continues at coordinate 1,722,726,908 of OY728141.1, forward strand.
ATCCGTTAGATTGTGGTATGTGTAAGTGTAGTTTGAATCCCCATCATAAAAACAACCCATTATACTGTGTACCCTGGTGTTTTTTTGTAATCAATGAAAAATAATATAATAGAGAGTGAATAAGTAAAATAAAAGAAGATAACTTGAGAGAAGACTCCACCTCTAAATCGAGTAACTCCATTTGATTTGAACCAAAAGGATTCCTTGATGTGGATTCTTCCTAATTTAAGCCTTCTAAGAGTAAGATAGGGATGTTGGGAGATTATTTTGGTACATTATAGACAATCCAAGGGGTTTTAAAGGAGTGATTAATGTGCTGTAGTGATTCCTTTTTATAAGAGGAAGGATGTACTATTTTGAAGAGTCTAGAAATATTATTTTTTGGTAAATTTATTTTCTGTTTATAAAGGCTAAAAAGTTAGTTAAGACGAAGATAATATGAGGATGGATCAATATAATATACAGAGACAAGTTTTATACAAGTTTAGTAATAAAATTAACATTATATTTTAGCTTTAACCCTTTGTTAAATAATTTGACTTTTCCCATGTCTTCTTGTATATTAATATTATATGGTCAATATACATACTATAAAATTCCAAGAGAACCTAAAGTGGATAATTAATGATATTTTTATCATTATCTATGACATTTGGCTGAATCTTAGTTTTTTAGGATTATTATATCATTTAATAATATAATATTTGTTTTAAAAACTCATTTATGTAAATTTTGACATTATGTTGTAATTGATTTTTCATAAAGTGATAAAAACATTATTAATTATAATAATATTTTTATAAATAAAATATAATATCTCATAGTTACCCATAAAATTATTCGATGTCATTAATAGATAAAAAATTAATTTATTATAACATTTATAATATAATTTATTTTAATCTTTTATTAACATGCTCATCACAATATCACCATTGTGTCATAAATAAATTTATTTATTTAATGTGAAAAATTATAAATAAAATACCACGATATAGGAAATCGTTTCATCTTTCTAATGACAACATATATATGAAAATATCACTTATATAACACCATATAATTTTTTTAACTAAAAGATATTTGTTTATGTTACATTTTCTTTAACATTAAATTAATTTTTACAAAATGTCAGTTTTACTTAAAAGTGGATCCATGGGATTCCAAAATTGACCAAGGATGCCCTTGATAAGACAAGTATCTGCCAATAGGGTTAGGATATTTGTAAAAGAAATTTAATATTATTGTAATATTATTTTTTTACCCTTATTTACTAGATTTACCCATTAACCATAGAAAATAAAATATTTACTAAATATACGATTCATAATGTCGAAATATAAGAGTTTACTTTTTAAAAAATTTAGACCTCCTGATTCCAAATATGGAATTATATTAAAAAAACAGAGAATTTTTAGTAATTAATTTAAAATTAATTCTCATTGTTAAAACAAAAACCGTGTTTTTAAAAGGTAAAACTACCGAAAGATTGATATGTGTTTATGTCCAATTTAGGAATGAAATTACTTCCAATGACTATCATTAGATCAAATGGTCAAAATATAATTCAATTAATCTTTAAAATCATGTAAAATTATAAATTAACTACATAACTAAATTAAATCAAAATGTACTATTGAATTAAAATGAGGTATTTTTCACTATTCAATAAAATTGAACATTATTAGAAAAATACCAAATAAATTACCAAAGTAAAATTTGATGTACCGATTCCAAAGAAGATGTTTATTTTGTCAAATTTAATATATATATCTGAAAAAAACTATATTTAAAGATGGTTCGTCATCAAAATTCAGTAAAACATCCTTTAAAAAATATTTGAGTATTTCATGCTTAAAATCTGATTCTTTCTTATTTTAAGCCTCAAAAATTTATTAAGGAAATGTAAAAACATATAAAAAATATGTGAAATATTATTTTTGTTAGTTTTATTAATTCCCTCCAATGAAAATTATATGCGTTATCTACCATTTAAAATAATAATAATAAATTATAATTTTTCAGAATGAGTCAGCCTTGTGTGCAACATGAGATTTTTGAGAAACCCATTGTTGTGTGTTGGGTATTCTATTATAAATAGGATTAACCTTAATATAAAATTAATATTTAATTACCCAATATTAATAAATATGAAAATGAAATATTTATTTATTTACCTAGGATGTTACATCCTTCCTTCCTTTTTAGAATTGTGTCCCCACGATTCTATTCACTTATCAAATAAGTGGGGGTATTTATCCCCATATAATTATATGATTCCCAAGGTTCATGTTCAACTATATGGGGTTTTTCAAAAAACTTTTAACTGATTAATTACATTGTTTTGCAACACTTTCTCTCTTCGGTCATGAATCTGTACAACTTGTTTCTCATAAAAAAGATTATCCTCCAACTGAACTACCTTTGGACTAAAAACATGAGATGGATCCTGAATAAACATTCTAAAAATTGATACAAGAAAAGCATTATGCACCTGGAATAAACATGGAAGTAAAACCACTCTGTATGAAACTGATCCATCTATGTCGTGAATTTCACAGGTTTTAATAACCCTTAGACTCAGTTTTCCCTTATTACCAAAACACATCGCACTTTTCCATGGAGGATCATTGAGAAAGACGTGATCACATACCTTAAACGAAAGAACCTTCCAACAGTTATCATTATGAATTTTAAACCAACTCTAAGCTATTATCATGTGCTTAGGAATCAACTAAACTTTTTCTTCCATATCTTCTACTATTTCTACTACCATCGGTTTCCTTTCATCTACATTGTACCAAAAAGATATAGTTTGAAACTACTTTCCATATAATGCCTCAACTGGAGCCATTTTTATACTTGAATGGAAACTGTTATTATATAAAAACTCAACCAAAGAAATATTTCAGTCCCAACATCCATGGTAATCCATTAAAGAAGCATGTATCATATCTTATAAAGTTTGAATTGTTTGTTCTGACTACCCATCTGATTGTGGTTGAAAATCTATACGGAAATTTAATTCATTACCTAATGACTTATGAAGGCCATTGGATAAAGTTATAAGTAAACCTGGTATCACAATTAGATACAAGGGAGAGGAGAACACCTTGTAACATGAGTATTTATTTAATATAAATATAATAAATTTGTTCTAGAGGTAATGTATCTCGAATAGGATGTAAATGAGCAGATTGAGTCAATCGATCAATAATAACACAAAAATCATTGTTACCTTGAGATTTCTTCGGTAATCCCATAATGTACTCCAGGGATATATTTTCCCATTTCAATTCTGGCATCGGTAAAGGATAAAACATCCCTTTTGGTAATTTTCAATCTACATTAACTGGTAGAAATGAAAAACACTTCCAAATAATGTAGTAAATATACCTTTTCATTCCATCTAACAAGTAATACTCCTGAAGATCTTATTAAATTTTATTACTGTTGGGATGAACTGAATATCAAGAATTATGAGCTTCACTTGACTATTTTTTCTTCAACTTTGAATCACAATGCACACATAATCCCTTCCAAAATCTCAAAATACAATCATTATCAAGGTTAAATTATAGAAACACACTCTTCTGAGCCAACTCAACCTTTTTTGGAAACTGACTACCATCATCTTGTACATGCTCTATTCTATCTCCTTGGTAAAATTATAATGAAACCTAAAACAAAAAATAGGAATCTCATGCACCAAAAACTTCTATTCAAAAGTTCATCAAATCATTAGTAAAAGGAACATGTTCCAAAGATAACATGGTTAATATAGCATTACTATTTTGGCTCAAAGATTAATCCTCATTATCTAACATTCCTGTATGTTAATGAATTTTGAAATCACAATCCTTGATTAATTCTATCCATCTCCTCTATCTCATGTTCAATTCATTCTGAGTGAATATATAATTCAATCTTTTGTAATAACTATGTACTTCAAACTTTACACCATACAAATGATGCCTCAAAATTTTTGGAGAACGAAATATAGCATGAAATTATAAATCATGTGAAGGGTAATTTAAATCATGTGGTTTCAACTAACCTGAAGCATAAGTAATTACCTGATCATTCTACATAAGGACCCAACCATGTACTTTCAATGAAGAATCTCTATAGATAACATATTCATCATATCTAGAAGGTAATGAAAAAACTAGAGCATTCACCAATCCTCAATTCAATTCCTAAAAATATCATCACATTCTTTTTTTTATATGAACATAACATTTTTTTCAACTTAACATAGTTAGTGGGATAGATAACCATGAAAAATATTCAAAAATCCTTTAGTAACAGCCTACCAAACTGTGAATACTTGGAATCTCGGTTTTATTTTTGGGTATTTTCTATTCTTCGAAAACTCTTTCTTTAGTAGGATCAATTGTTTTTCCATCATTAGAAATAATGTGTCCACGGAATAAAATTAGATGTAACCAAAACTAACACTTCTTGACATTTCCATATAGATTAATTTTTATAGTTTTCATAAAAACACTTAAACGAATTTCATGATCCTCTTTAATTTTTGAAAAAATCATTATATCATCGATAATCACAACCACAATCTTATCAATGAAATCATAGAAAATTCTATTCATAAGTTTGATGAATACAATAGGTGAATTGATTAACCGAAAAGGCATAACTACAAATTCAAAATGACCATATCTTGAAAAAAACACTGTCCACGAAATTTATGATTCGTTTACTTTCAACTGATTGTACCCAAACCTCATGCCCAAAATTGAAAGATACTGATCTCCCTGGAGCTGATCAAACAAATCAAAAAAATGAGGAAAATGATACATGCTCTTAACAGTGATATTATTCAATTCTCTATAATCAATGAAAAGTCTCATTAAACTATCATTCTTTTTAACAAACAAGATAAGAGAACCCCATGGTGATTTCATGGGTCGAATGAAAACTTTACCTAATTAATCTTGTAATTTCTTCTTTAACTCAAAAGGTCAATATGTTCCATTCGATAAGGGGGTTTTGAGATTCGTTTAGCACAACGAACTAAGTCTATAGTAAATTCAACATCTCGATCAGGTATTATACAATGAAAAACACCAGAAAAATCATAGAGATACTCATTTACCAAAAGAACATCATTAATATGAATAGTTCCTTTGTTTACAACAATATGAGCAAGGTAACATTAATTTCTATCTTTATCTAGATTCTCAATTTCACGATATGTTATAAAAATTAAATTTCCATTCTTGTACACAAACTAAAATTATTTCTGATATGAAACCTCCTTACCTATGTATTCAAATTTATCATTACAAACGAATATCCAATCCATACCCAAAATAACATCAAAATATACTAAAACAAAAAAACAATAAGGTTTCCTAGTAGATTCAATCTGCACACAAGTACAAGAAGGTTCTTATTAATTTTTTTGTCTCAACATTTCCACCTGGTGTTTTTACCATATGTTTAGGATTCATATCTTGGGATAAAATTATCAATTTACTAGAAAATTTCTCAGATATAAAAAATGTGTAGACACTGAATAAAAAAACAATTTGGCATAATCTAAATAATAAAATAGTGTACCTTATACTACTTCATTTGAGGGCCCAACATCTATCAAAGTAGTTGCAAAAAATTTTACAACCCCTTTTAGCTTGTATATCAGCTTCTTTCCCTCAGTTTATTTCTTCATTGGACACTCATTTTCATATTGACCTATTTCATTGTAATTACGAAATATTACTAACCATAAATCAGAATTTATGTTAACATTGTCCTGATTTTTTTCAGTGCAATTACGAGCCTTATGTCACATTTAACCACATCAGTATCGCTTACTAGAATTCAAAAGGCATTCCCTAGTGTGATTTTACCACAATTTTTACAAACAGTAAACTTATGTTTCTCACCATAAGTATTTTTTGAATATTTCTTCCCTTTTATATGCCACCTCCAATTTTTATTCTGTTGTTTGTAAATGAGCACATGATTATCAGTAAACTCCATTTCCACCTTCTCTACACATTGAAAATGTTTTTATAACTTCTGAACTCATGTGAAGCTAAATATATTTCATACTTTGTCTTTAATACATAGTAAAAATGATTGATTTTACTATCAAGATATCATTTGAAATATAGATCATACCTTTCCAGTCATGTCAATGTTTCTTCATAAGAATCCACTGAGTCATCTTCCAACCTCAATTCCAGGAATTGTTTTCCATCCTATGTCGAACTACCTAAGGAAAATATTTCTCAAGAAACATTACTTTGAATTCATCCTAATCAAGAGCCTAAATCTCCTCACTATCCCTAATATTTTTAGCCATCGACCACCACTGATTAGCTTCACCTTCAAAATGGTAAATAGAGTGAATAATCATTGGATGTTTTGAACACCACATGACATCTAAAATCATTTCAAGGGCGTTATTCCACCTTTCATCTTGCACACTGTCAATTGATCCTCTGAATGATGAGGGATGTTGCCTCATTAAATGCTCCATTTTAGACATGTTTCTATGGAGTAGATCAGGTTGATCTGATGCTTGTATACCACCAACGTTTATTTCATGAGTCAATTGTTCTGTCACTACAAAAAACTATTTAGTTCTGATTCAGACCATATCAGGTTGTTGATTTGAAAGGTTGTTTTTCTCCTGAGTTCGTCTCATCAAAACTTCCATATTTCCTCTATGGAAAACCATTCTGAACACAGAAATATCATAGGAAAAGAGACATGGTAATATTCAAATTATATATTATTTAAATCTTACAATAAATTAATTTATTTTTTTATTTTACGAAATATTCTAACTCCTAATGTTTTGTAAACTGACCTCTGATACCAACTATTAGGACCAAGCCATAAACAATACATAATATTGAATTATGTTAATATTTCACATTGAGGATCGTTTCTGGTCTAGATTTTTATTGAATTAGGTCATGACTTATACCCAACAACATAAATATTATATGTATACACTTATACTCATTATCCATTATTTCATTAAATAAAAACACTTAAAAGAGAAAAATAGTTCTTTTTCATGATATAAATATACTTGAATTCTTCCTTTCTATTACTCATACTTATACCCTCCGAAAAACATTTCCAAAATATGGGATGGGAATAAAAATCTCAGTAATGGTTGTAAAATAATGAATGAAAACATTATCCAATAAATAGATAAAAACATAATCTATTTAACATACCTCATGAAATCATATGATTTATGAATAAAAAATAGTAATAAAAAATCATAAAGGTAAATTGGAGAATCCATACCATACTTACATTATAGATTTCACAGCTACATAGAGAGTTACATTTGCAATACCCATAGTGGTATATTACCAAAATATCATAGAAAAATTATTAATGATTACCTCTATCACATTACCCAATTCATTAGAGTGTAATCTAGGGATCACCCACTGCAGGTTTACCATGGAACCACTCGTATACGCAAACAATTACCAAGAACCATAACATATTCATAACACATAAAACAAGTATAAAAGAAATATAACATTTTCACATTGCAATCACAATATAAAATTTCAATATATTGATATAATTATTCCATTATCAAAACCATTTTCAATATAAAAATACGTAAATAGTGTATATGGTAATTATTTTTCTTTGAAAATCATTATGGCTTGTTAAGGAATCCAAATATAAAATAATGCTCACGGTAGCAGAAAGGTCATTTTCGTCACATTATTTTAAAAGAAACATAATTTTTATCATTTTTAAAAATTCTTCATAAAAAATAATCCTTTTGAATAAATGTAAAAGTCAAATACATTTATTATACATCGTATAAAATATCATTTTGTATATATCGAAGTATGCCTCAATGAAAATAGATTGAGATGAAGTCCCTTAAAATTTGTTTGACTAGTCTTATTTGTTATGTATATCCCGGAATAATAAACATAAGTAAATTATACATTCATGAGAACCTATTTAAATTTTATTTTTCATTTTAAATCACTTATTACCTTTTAATAAAAATCATGTAATTATTCAACTTCATATCGATTTTTCATTAACGTTCGATATATGAGTCAAAATGAACATGTTATAAATGAAAATTGTCTATGTGGTCAAAAGTAAATAACCTCAAGATTTATATTCATGACTTAGATAGCATATGATTAATATATATTCATTATATATGTATTTATAATACTCTATATCCTTTTGATACATGAAAATGAAATGCACTATTCATGGAGATGGTATGTCGTACGTAAGCCTGAATGCTAATTTCATTTTATCTTCAATTTTAAAGGAATGAAAACCAAATGATACATTGGTATATTAAAATTAATGTATAATATAATATTTTATATATGTTACATATGTTCATTAACACCATCCCTTATACGTTCCATGTATGTTATTAACGAGTTATATCACATTGAGGGGGAGGTAGTATGCACTTCCTCAAATGCAATTATGGTATTTACCCATTTGGGAAACCATAAAGGTATCCTATAATTGAAAAATACAGAAACATATATGCAATATAAATAAAATTTATATCCTATATGAATACATTACCATCATAATTGCCACCATGAGTGGCGGTAAGAGATAATTGAATAATCATCATTTTGTAAGGTAGTAGTTCGCCGTCCATGGAAACAATATGTTCTAAATCCATTAGATGGAGTTGTGTTATTTTAGTTTGAATACTTCCCATAACAAAAACCTAGTATATTTTGGATACTTTTTTTAATTTAAACAAAGAAAAAGAATATAATACGGATTTAAGAAGTAAAATAAATGAAGATAACAAGAGATATGATGTTACCTCTAAATCAGGGAGCTCCCTTTGGTTTGAACCAAAAGAATTTATTGTAGTGCCTTATGCATAAGGTGAGGATTATATGAAGAATTTATGGATGTTGTAATCCTATATAGTGAGAGTTTGTATGACCCAAGGGGCTTGAGAGGGGTGATTAAATGGGTTGGGGTGAAGCATTCTTATAAGAGAAAAGGAGTACTATTTAGAAGAGTCTGGAATATTATTTTATTATAAATTCATTTTCGGTTTCAAAAGGCATAAAAGATAGTTAATCCATAGATAATATGAGGATGGATTTAATTCCTTTCAGCCAATAGGTTTTATAAATGTTTACGATATAAAATTGACATTATCTTTTAGCTTTAACACATAGTTAATTAATTTACCTTTTATCATGTTATCTTGTATATTCATGTTATATGGTTAATATACTTACTATAAAATAAAAAAAGAACAAAAATTGATGAATTAATTATATTTTTATCATTATCTAAGTCATTTCTTTGAATCATTGATTATTATTATTTTTATATCATTTTATAAAATAATATTTTTTTTGAAAACTCATTTTTGTCAATTTTGACACAATTTAGTAATTGATTTTTCATAAAGAGATACAAATATGATTCATTTGAATAAAATGATTCAAATCCAATATAATATGTCATAATTACCCATATAATTAGTTATTCACATAAATCATTTCAAATTAAATTTATTTTATCATTTATATTATAATTTATTTAAATATTTCCTTAACAATGTAATCACCGCATCACCATTGTGTCATAAATAAATTTATTTATATAATGTCAAATAATTGAAAATAAAATGCCTTGATGTATGAATTTTTTTATCATTATAAGGAATATTTATAGTAAAAAATATCACTTATATAACACTATATATAAAATTTATTACTAGAAGATACATGTTTGTGTTACATTTTAATTACCTTTAAGTTAATTTCTATAAAATGTCATTTTCACTTACATGTGGCTCCATGGGGTCCCAAAATCGTCCCAAGGATTCCCATTGACGGAAATTTATCATCCAATAGGGATAAAACAAGTTTATTGGTAATTTAATGTTATTATAATTTAATTTGTTTGCCATTATTTACTTGATATACCCATTAACCATGGTAAATAAAATATTTACTCAAGTTACTATTCATAATGTCAAAAAATGAATGTTCCATATGTACACAATTTGGACCTCATGATTTCAATTATGTAATAAATTTTTTGAAATCCAAAATACATAAGTTACATAAATTAATTTAAAATTAATTTCCTTTGATAAAATAAAAGGATTGTTTTTAAAAGGTAAAAACTACCAAAATATTGACATGTTTTTATGTCCAATTTAAAAATAAAATTACTTCCAATTATAAAAAATAGATTAAATGGTAAAAATATAATTCAATTAGACTTTAAGACAAATTAAAATTACAATATAATGATATAAAAAATTTGATAAAAATTCAATTTTGAATTAAAATGTGGTACATTCACTATTCATTAAAAATAAATTTTATCCGAAAAAACACCAAAAATTTACCCAATGTAAATTTTGACATCCTTATTCTAAAGAAGAAGTTTATTTTGTAAAATTGAAAATATAAAAGTGACAGAATCTTGATTTAAAAAGGGTTCTCCATCAAAAGGCGATAAGATGACCTTTGAATAATATCGGAGTATCTCATGCTTAAAATCAAATAATTTTTTATTTTAAGCGTAAAACTTTTAATGGATAAATGAGAAAACCTTTAAAAATATGTATAATCATATAATATTTAGTTATATTCAATCCCTCTAATACAACGACTATGAGTTAACTACCATTTAACATAATAATATTATATTATTATTTTTCTGTATGACTTAGCCTTGTGTGCAACATTAGATTTCGGAGATACCAATTTTTGCATGTCAGTTACACTACTGGACATAATATTACCTTTAAAGTAAAATTAAATTTAAAATCACAAATATTTATTAATATGATAATGTCATATTCATTATTTACCTAGGATGTTACATCTTTCCCCCTTTTTGGAATTGCATCCCCACAATTTTATTCACTTATCAAATAAGTAGGGGTATTTATCCCTTATAGAATTTTTAGATTACCATGTTTCCCCTTTAACCATATTGTTTTTTAAAAATTAATTCACCTAATGAATTTCCATATTTTGCAACACCTTCCCTCATCAGTCAATAATCAAGACTGGTTGTTGCTCATCAAAAATATTGTCTTCCAACTGTACTACCTCCAGACTCAATACATGATAAATATATATCATATACATTATCAATATTGAATCCCAAAAAACATGGTGTACTTAGGATAAACAAAGAAGTAAATTTACTCTGTTTTAAACTAGGGTAAACATGGAAGTAAATACACTCTGTTGGCATCTGATCAATATTTTTCTACAATTTTAAAGGGTCCAATGAACATCAGACTCAACTTTCACTTTGTAACAAAAGGCATCACATTTTTCCATTGATAAAACACTGAGAAATACATGATCCCCTACCTTAAAAAAGATCCTTCCTGTGGTTATTTGAATAACTGTTATGCCAACTCTAAGCTTTTTTCATGTGATTCCAAATAAACTGAGCCTTTTCTACCATTTCATATACCAATTCTTGTCCCATTAGTTTTCTTTAACCTACATCATTCAAAAATTATGTAGTTCATCACTACTTTTCATATAATGATTCAAACGGAGCGATCTATATATAGGAATGAAAACTGTTATTTTAAGAAAAATCAACCAACGAAATATGTTGGTAGCAACGTATATATTAATACATTGAAGAAACACGTAGCATATCTTCAGAAGTATTAATTGTTCATTGTAACTACACATCTGATTATAGATGAGAAGCTATAATGATATTTATTTCTGTACCCAATGACTTTATAAGGTATTTCCAAAATTTAGAAGTAAAACTGGGATCATGATCAGATACAATGGAGAGGGTAACTCCATGTAATCAGACTATCTCTTTAATATACAAACGAGACTGTTGATCTAGAGGCTGAGTGTCTCAAAATGGAATAAAATGAGATGATTTAGTCAAACAATCATTAATAACCCAAATTTAATTATTAACTAGAGATGTCTTTGGTAATCCCTCAACAACGTCTATAGATATATTTTCCCACTTCCATTCTATCACTGGTAAATGCAGAAGCATTATTTCGTTAACTATCATTATTATTTAACTTGTTGAAAATTTAAACACATCCCAGTAAAGTAAGCAATATCTCTTTATATTCTATCAAACCAGTTAATCTCCTAAAGATCTCTATATATATTAATACTACCAAGATGATCTGAAAATAGAGGACTATGAGAATAATTTAACAACTCTTTCTTCAAATGTGAATCACAAGGCACACATTATCTCTTCCAAAATTTATAAATACAATAATTATCAATGTTATATTTGAGAATCTTTTGCTTTTAAACCAAATCTACATTTTTCTGTAACTCACAATCATCTTTTTGTGCTTTCTTTATTCTATCTTGAAGGGAATATTGTACTAAAACCTGAAACTGAACAGAGAAATATCTTTCACAAAAAAATTCTATGCCAAAGTTCATCAAGTCATTAATCAAAGGATATTGATACAAATATAACATGGTTAATGTATCATTACTCTTTGTTCTAAAATTTTCATCCACTTTATTTTCCATTCCCAAATGGTAATGAATTGTGCAATAATAATCCTTGATCAATTATATCCATCTCCTTTGTCTCATGTTCAATTCATTATGAGGGAATATATACTTCAATATTTTGTGATAATTATATATTTCACACTTTACAATATAAAAATGATGGCACAAAATTTTTAATGTGAAAAAAATAGTAGCAAATTCTAAATCATGTGTAGGGTAATTTAACTCATTAGGTTTCAACTAATGTGAAGCATAAGAAACTACCTGATCATTCTATATAAGGAGGAGACAATGGATTTTCAACGAAGCATCAAAATAGATAAAAATATTCTCCATCTCTAAAAGGTAATCCCAAAACTGAGGCATCCACCAATCTTCTTTTCAATTCCTAAAAAAAATCATCACAATTTTTTCTCTAGATACACTAAACACCTTTTTAGGTAACATAGCCTGTGGGCTAGATAACCATGTAAATGTTTCAAAAATCAATCTGTAATAGCCTATTAAACCAATAAAACTATGAATCTCAGTAATATTTTTGGGTCTTTGTTATTCTTTAAAAAAAATTGTAGGATCAACAGTTATGAAATTCATAGAAACAATGTGACAAAGGAATGAATTTGTTTTAACAGAAACTCACACATTCTAAATGTCCCCTACAGTTTATATTCGTTTAAGATTTGAAATACATCCTATAAATTATTTTCATACTCTTATTTACTTTTACAATAAATAAAAATATGCTAAATAAACACCACCAAAAACATATATAAGAACTAAGAGAAAACTCAATTTATAAGATCGATGGATAAAAAAGGTACACTTGATAACAGAAATGGCATAACTACAAATTTATTATGTTTATATCTAATATGAAATTCGGTCATTGAAATGTATTCTTCTTTTACCTTCAACTTATGGTACCCCAACCACTAGTCAATCATTGAAAAATATTGATCTCCCTAGAGCTGATGAAACAAATCATTGATATGAAGAAAAGGATGCTTGTTGTTAATAGTGATGTTATTAAAGGCTCTATAATCAATGAATATTCTCATTGAACCATCTTTATTTAAAAAAAACAAGACTAGAGCACCCGATCGTGATGCGCTAGATAAAATGAAACCCTTATCAAATAACTCCGATAATTGCGTCTTTAACACTAAAAGTTCAATTTGATCCATTCGATAAGGTGTTTGGGAAATTTTCCTAGCATCAGGAACTAATTCAATAGTAAATTCAACTTCCCAATCATGTATTATAATCATAAAATTAGTAGAAAAAACATAATGTTATGCATTTTCCACAAAAACATCATTAATCTGAACAATTCATTTTCTTTCAACAATACGTGCAAGGTATCATTCATTACCATCTTTTACCAGTTTCTCACCTTCATGAAATGGTATCAAAATGAAAGGTTAATTCTTGTAAACAAACTGAAATTATTTCTAAAAAGAATCCTCCTTGTCTTAGCAGTCAATCTTATCATGATACACTAAAAATCCAATCCATACCCCAAATAACATCAAAATCTACTAATGAAAAAATAATAAGGTTTGCAGGTTTATTCCTTCAACACATAGGTACATGAAAAATCTTATAATTTATTTTTGTATAATAATTTTCTCCTTGTGTTTTTACCTTATTATCAGGATTCATATCATGAGATAGAATTACCAATTTACTAAAACATTTCCAAGAGATGAAAGAATGTGTAGACCCTGAATCAAACAATACTTTGGCATAATATGAATTAATAAAGAGTGTACTGGATACAACTTCATTTTATGGTCCAATGTCTGCTGAAGTGGTTGTAAATAGTATCACCACCCCTTTCTTCTTGTAGTATAGCTTATTTCCTTTAGTAGAGTATTTCATTGAACACTTAGTTTCAAAATTACTAATTTCATTGCACTAAATTTTTTTACTGACTGTATATCCTAGTTTTTCTTAACATCACACTGATATTTTTCATTGTAATTATGAGCCTCATATACCATTTCACCACCTCAGTAGGACGTTCCCAAATTTAAAATTCATTCCCCACTGTGTTTTTTAGCACACTTTTTACAAACATTAAACTTATACTTATTACCATCAGACTTTTTTGAAGAGTTATTCCCCTATGTCTTCCACCTTAGCCACTTATTTAGTTTTATTAAGAACACTTGACCATATGAAAACTCCATTTCTACCTTCTCTTCATATTGAATAAGTTTTTAATAACTTTTTAACTCCCAAGAAGCTAAATCCCTTTGATGCATTTTCATTATCCCTAATTAAAAATGACTGATTTTACTATTAATATCTCGAATGAAATTTGGAGCATAACTTGCCAGTCAACTAAATTTATCCTCTTATGTATCCACTGAGTCATCCTTATGCCTCAATTCTAGGAATTTTTCCTATCCTAAGTCGAAAAAGATTAGGAAAATATTTCTTAAGGAGCATACCTATCAATTCGTACCAATCAAGAGAATCAATCTTCTCACTATCCTTAATATTTCTAACCATCGACAACCACTGATTAGCTTCTCCTTAAAAAATGGTAAACAACAACAATAACCTTTTGATGTTCTGAACACCACGTGACATAAAAAATCCTTTCTAGTACTTCAATCCACTCTACAAAAAGCACAGGGTTAGATGATCCACTGAATAATGGAGGGATGTTGCATCATGAAATGCTCTACTATTGAGATGTCCCTCTAGGGTTGATCTGGTTAATCTCATGCATTTATCCAACCACCATTTATATCATGAGTCCACTTTCACTTTATTAAAATATACGGTTCAGATCCGATTATAACCAAATTAGGTTTTTTATTTTGATTGTTGTTTTCCTTCTGATGTCATCCCATCATAACTGCCATGTTTCATCTGAAGAAAACAATTCTAAACACAAAAATATCTTCGGTGAAGTAACATGGTAATCAGTAAATTTGATATCATTATAATCATACCATAAAGTAAATTATGGATATTTATATAACATTTTCGTAACTCATAAAGTTGTCTAAATGAAACATTGATACCAACAATAGGGGCCCATCCTTAAACATTACATTATCATGATTCAAGTTAGTCATTCACAATGAGGATCTTTTTAGGTTTAGTGTCTTAGAGAATTAGGTCATAAAATATATATAACAACATGAATATTACATGTAGACACTTATAATTTTTATATATTTTTTCATAAAATAGAAATTCGTAAATGAAAATAATTTTTTTTTTCTTGATATAAATATTCTTGATTTCTTCCTTTCACTTACCCATCCTCATATCCTGTGAATTGCATTTCAAAAACAAGGTATGATCAAAAAAATCTCAATAAGTTTTATAAAATAAAGAATGAAAACATTATTCCATCAATACAAACAAAACATAAGCTATTTAGCATACCTTATGAAATCATAAGATTTATCAATAACACATAGTAATCACAAATCCTAAAAGTAATTTGTAGAATCCAACACATACATATATTGTAGCTTCCACATATACATAAGGAGTTACGTTTGGAATATCTATCATGGTATATTCCCTTAGTCTCATTGGAGAAACATTAAAATTTACCTTGGTTACGTTATCCAATGCATTGGAGAGCTATCTCAGGCTCCCCCGCCCTAGGTTTAACACAGAACCTCCCATACACATAATCAATTCCCAACAACCATAAAATATTCATAGCACATAAAAAAGAATAAAGGAAGGATAAAATTTCCACATTGAAATCATTATATAAAATTTCAATATATTGATATAATCATTCTATTATCAATCCATTTTCAATACCAAAATACATAAAAAGAGTATATGGTATTTATTTTCTTTTTGAATACATTACTTCCTGTTAAGGGAAGCAAATATCAAATAATCCTTTCAGTGGTGGAAATGACATTGTCGTAATGTAAGTTTAAAGGAAACCTTATTTTTGTCATTTAATAAAACAATTCATAATAAAATTCAATTTGAATAAAAGTAAAAGTCCAAGGGGTTTTATATAAATCATTTGAATAAATTTCATGAATTAAATGAAGTATTCCTCAATGAAATGAGATTGAGATGAAGTCCCTTACCTTGTGTTCGACTTGTTTTGTTCATTCATAATCTTCTTGAATAATAAAATAAATTTAATTATACATGAAATATAAGTTATTTAACGTTTATTCTTCCTTTTATATCACTTATTGCCTTTCTCTAATAATCATGTAATTATTTATGTTCATATGTGTCTTGTTGTCGATGTTCGGTACTTGAGTCAAAATGAACTAGTTATAATTACAAAATGTCCATGTTTTCAAAATAAAATTATCTCCAGAATGATATTAATTATTTATAAAACATATATATCATATATATCTAGTGTATATGTATTTATTATAGTCCATATAATTTGGATAAATGAAAATGAAATGCACCGTTCATTGAGAAGGTAAGCCCTACGTAAGCAAGAATGGTACTTTCGTTTATTTTTTTTAGATTTTAAAAAGGATGAAAACCTAATGATACATATGTGTATTATAATTATAGTATAATATCATATTTTATATAAATTTAATAATTTCATCTAATCAATCCTTTATATGTTCCATGCATGGAATGAACGAGTCGTATGACGTTGTGGGAGAGGTAGTCTGCACTTCCTCAAATGAAATTATCATATTTACCCATTATTGAAACCATAATGGTATGATATAAATGAAAAATATAGAAAAATATAGAAACAATAAATATAATATATATAACATATAAATAAATCTCCATTATAATGGCCCCCATGAGAGGTAGTAGGAGATAATTGAACAATCATTGTTTCGTGAGGCAGTAGTTTCCAGTCCATAGAAACAATATTTTATAAATAAATTAGATAGAGGTGTGATTATGTGTAGTTTGAATAAGTCTCATAACAACAACCTCTTATATTGAGGATATTTTTATTTTTAATCAATGAAAAATAATAGAAATTGTAGTGAAGAATTAAATTAAAATAAGAGAACTTGAGGGAAGATGTTACCTCAATATCAGGCAGCTCCCATTAGTTTCAACCAAAAGTCTATTGAAGTGTCATCTAAATAATATAAGGAAACTAAGAGGGATAGAGGCATGTTTTAATCATATATGGGATGAGTGTGGATGATCCAAGGGGATTTGAGAGGGGTGATTAAATGGGTTGGGGTGAAGCCTTTTTATAAGAGGGAGGAGGTACTATTTCGAAGAGTTTAGAAATATTATTTTATTATATTTTCATTTTATGTATCTAAAGGCTCCAAAGTTATTAAATAATAAGATAATATGAGGATGGATCAAAATAATCTCAACCAATTGGTTTTAGAAATGTTGAGGTCATACAATTAAACTTATAGTTTAGATTTAACCCTTAGTTAACTAATTTATCTTTTACCATGTATTCATGTATATTTATATTATATGGTTAATATAATTATATATAAATTCCAAAAGAAGTTGAAGTGGAGAATTAATAATATTGGTACCATTATCTAATTCATTTGGATGAATATTCAATTTTTCGGATTATTATATCATGTAATAAAATAATAATTGTTTCAAAAACACATTTATATCAATTCTGACACTATTTAGTTATTTATTTTTCATAATGTTATAAAAACTAGATTAATTTGTATACAATGATTTACACCCAATATAATCTGTTATATTTACTGATAAAATTATTTTATGGCATAGAAAGGTTCAAAATAAATTTATTTTAACATTTATAATATAATTTATTTAAATCTTCCATTAACAAGGTAATCACTTCATAAATATTTTGTCATAAATAAATTTATTTATTTAATGTCTAAAAATTATTAATAAAATACTATTTTTTAGTTAATCATTTTAAATTTCTAATAAATTTTTATAGTCGAAAATAATAATTATATTATAAAATATACTAATTGTTTTACTAAAATATGTATGTTTATGTTACATTTTCTTCAACATTAAATTAATTTTAATAAAATGACATTTTCACTTACAAGTGGCTCCATGAGGTCTCAAAATCGACCCAAGTATGACCATGGTTGGGATTTTATCATCAAATAGGGTTAAAACAATTGTAAGGGTAATTTAATATTATTATAATATTATTTTTCTATTCTTATTTAAAATATTTTCCAATTAACCATTGTAATTAAAAAATTTACAGAAGTTACAATTCATAATGTCTAAAAATAAATGTTTCTTATATAAATTTTTTTTCCTCATTGATTTCAAATATGGAATCCATTTTTACAAATTAAAATAACATTAGTATCAGAAATTAATTTAAAATTAATTCCCATTGTCAAATCAAGAGGCTTATTTTTAAGATTTAAGAACTTCTGAATGATTGAAATGTGATTATGTATAATTTTGGAATAAAATTATTTCCAATAACCACCATTCGATTAAATTGTAAAAATATTATCCAATTAAACTTTAAAACCAATTTAAAGTACAATATATCTATATAAATGAATTATATTAAAAATAATATTTTAATTAAAATGCGGTATTTTCAATATTCATTAAAAATGAACATTATCAGAAAACTACCCAAAATTTAACCTAGGTAGGTATTGAGGTCCCTCTTCTAAAGAAGATTAATTTATCAAATTGAACATATAAATTTTATGAAACCTATATTTAGTAATATTTCACCATCAAAAGGCTGTAAAATGACCTTTAAATAATATTAGACCATTTCAGGCTTAAAATAAGATTCATTCTTATTTTAAGCCTAAAAAATTTATTGGATAAATTTAAAAAGATTTACCTAATATGTATAATCATATTTTAGTCTGTTTTATTCATTCCCACCATTACAACAAGTATTTGTTAACTAACATTAAATATAATAATATTATATTATTATTTTTCAGTATGACTCAGCCTTTTGTGAAACATGAGATTTCGGAGAAACCCAGTGTTCAATTTTAGGTACACTATCGGACATATTAATACCCTTAATGAAAAATTAATATTTATTTATAAATTATTAATAAATAATAAAATTTCATATTATTTATTTACCTGGGATATTACATCCTTCCCCCCTTTTGGGAATTGTGTCCCCACAATTCTATTACATTATCAAATAAGCTGGGGGTATTTATCCCTCATAGAATTTTCAGATTCTCAAATTTCCACTTCAACCCTATGGGTTTTCCATATAACCATTATCTAATTAATTACATTAATCCACAACACTTTCTCTTTTTGGTCAAGAATATAGACTGGTTGTTGATCATAATAATGATTGAATTCCAACTGAACTACCTCTCGCACAAAACATGAAATAGATCTGGCATATACTTTATCAACATTGAAAATGAAAAACACTGGGTACCTGGGATAATCTAGTAGGTAAAGACACTCTATAAGAAACTGATCCAACATTCTCTAGAATTTAAAAGGGTCCAATGAACCTTAGACTCAGCTTTCCCTTTATAACAAAACACATCACACTTTTCCATCGATAAACATTGATAAAGGTGTGATCACCATCCTCGAAAGAATGATCCTTCCTCCATTTATCCACATAATGTTTCTGCCTGCTATGACCTATTCTTCTGTGATTCTGAATCAACTAAACATTTTATGCCATCTCTTCAACTAATTCTGGTCCCATCTGTTTTCTTTCACCTACATCATCCCAAAAAGAAGTAGTTCGAAACCGCTTTCCATATAATACCTCAAATTGAGCTATCTATATACTTGAATGAAAACTGTTATTATAAGAAAACTAAACCAAAGAGACTTTTTGGTCCCAACATCCTTGGTAATCCATTGAAGAAGCATGTATCATATATTATAATGTAAGAATTGTTCGTTCTGACTGCCCATCTGATTATGGATGAAAAGATATAATGAAATTTAATTTAGTACTTAATGAATTCTTAAGGCCATTCCAAAATGTAGAAATATACATTGGATCATGATTAGATACAATAGAGAGGGGAACTCCATGTATCCTGATTATTCCATTAATATACAATTGAGAAAGTTGATATTGAGTCCAGGTGCTCGAATAGGAATAAAATGAGAAGATTTAGTCAATCGATCAATAATAACCCAAATTGAATTATTACCTTGAGATGTATTCGGTAATCCAACAAAAAATTCCATGGATATATTATAAAAATTCCATTCTCACACTAGAAAATGTTGAATCATCTCTTTCGGTAAATTTTGATCTACTTTAACTTTTTAAAAAGTAAAAAACTTCTATGTAAATTCATTAATATCACTTTTCATTCAATCACACCATTAATAATCACAAAGATCTCTGTAAATCTTCGTTTTAACATGATTAATTGATAACGGAGAACTATGAGCATCAATTAACAACTCTTTCTTCAACTGTGAATCACATGGCACACATAATATCTTCCCAAATATCAAAATACAATCATTATCAATGTTAAATTCTAGAAACATACCCTTCTAAACCAAGTATACATTTTTATGAAACTCGTGATCATCTTTCGGAACATTCTTTATTCTCTCACCTATGAACAATTGTGCTGAAACCTGAAATATAATAGTGGAATCTCCTACACCAACAAATTCTATGCCAATGTTCATCATGTCGTTAATCAAATTATACTAATCCAAATGTAACACGGATAATGGAGCATTACTCTTTTGGATCAAAGGGTAAGACACTTTATTTTCTTTTCACTGATGGTAATGAATTATGTAATCATAATCCTTGATTAATTCTTTCCATCTCTTCCATCTCATGTTACATTCATTCTGAGTGAATATATACATCAAACTCTTTTGATCAGTATATATTTCACAGTTTACTCCATACAAATGATTCCTCCATATATTTAATGAAAAAACAATTTAAGCTAATTCCAAATCTTGTGCAGGGAAATTTAACTGATGAGGGTTCAACTAACAAGAAGCAGAAGAAATTACCAAATCATACTACATAAGGACACAAATAATTCTATTCAATGCTGAATCAATGTCGATAAAAAATTCCCCATCTCTAGAAGGTAATTCTAAAACTAGAGCATTCAACAATCCTCATTTCAATTCATAAAAAAAATCATTGCATTCTTGTTTTCAGATGAACATAACACTTTTCTAGTTAACTTAGTTAGTGGGCTTGATAACCCTACAAAATTTTTAACAAAATTTCGGTAATATCCATCCAAACTACGAAAACATTGAATCTCGATTATATATTTGGGTTTGGTAATTCATCAAAAACTTTTTTTGGCAGGATCAACAGTTATACCATCCATAGAAACAATGTGACCAAGGAAAGAATTTTTTTGTAACCAAAACTCACAATTTCTAAATTTACCATATAGTATATTTTCATTTATGGTTTTCAAAACAACCTTTAAATGAATTTCATTCTCCTCTTTATATTTAGAATAAACAATCAATATCATCAATAAACACAATCCCAACCTTATCCAATATGTCACAGAAAAATCTATTCATATGATCAAGGATTGCATATGGTGAATTGGTTAACGAAAAGGGAATTCCTAAAAATTGTTAATGGACAAATCTTGTATGAGATACGAGCGTCATAATGTATGATTCCATTACATTCAACTGATGGTTCCCTGACCTCAATTCTATCATTGAAAAATACTAATCTCCATGGAGCTGATCAGACAAATCATTGAAATTTGTAAAAGGATGCTTGTTGTTAACAGTGATGTTATTCAAGTCTATATAATCAATGCGTTGTCTAATTGAACCATATTTATTATTAACAAACTAGATAGGAGAACACCATGGTTATGTTCAAGGTCGAATGAATCCTTTATTTAATAACTCACACAATTTCTTCTTTAACTCTTGATGTTCTATTGGTTCCATTCGATAAGGGGGGTTTGAAATTGGATTACAATCAGGAACTAATCACTAGTAAATTCAACTTCATGATAATGTATTATACTGGGAAACTAATTATGAAAAACATCATGATACACATTTACCAATGGAAAATCATAAATCAGAACAGTTCCATTGTTTTCAACAATATGTGCATGGTAACATTCATTTCCATTTTTTACTCTTTCCTCAACTTCATGATATGTTATCAAAAGTAAAGGATCATTCTTGTAAATAGACTAGAATTATTTTATTTGTGAGACCTCTTTATCTCTACATTCAATCATACCATGATAAATGGAATTCCAATCCATACCCAAAATAACATCAAACACTAATAAAGGCAAAAAAAAATATGGTTTGTAGGTTGATTCCTTCCACGCATAAGTATAATAAGGTTATTATGATTTCTTTCCATCTCAACATTTCTTCTTGGTGTTTAACTGTATATTATGGATTCATATCATCAGGTGGTGTTCCAAATTTACTATAAAATATATCAGAGATGAAAGAATGTGTAGAACTTGAGTAGAACAACACATTAGAATAATCTGAATAAACAATAACTATACCTAATACTACTTCATATTAATGGCCCAACATCTGATGAAGTAGTTGAAAAGTATTTTACCACCACTTTCATGTTATACTCAGGCTGCTTTCCCTTAGTAGAGTTTATCGTTGGACAATTATTTTCATAATGACTCATTTAATTTCACTTAAAACATTTTACTGACAGTAAATAATATTTTTATAACCATTCCCCAGATCCTTTTCTAGGAAATTATGTTTCTTATATACCATTTTACCACCTCGGTAGCACTTACTGGAGTTCAAAAGGAGTTCCCTAGTGCACTTTTTACTACAATATTCATTAATAGTAAACTTATGTTTCTTACATTCATATTTTTTTGAATAGTTTTTCTCCATCGTCTACCACCTCAAACTCTTATTCTATTTTTTTCAAAGAACTCCAGATCATTAGAAAAATATATTTCGACCTTTTATGCACATCAAAAAAGTTTTTAATAACTTTTGAACTCACAAGATACTAAATTCCTCTGATAATTTTTCTTTAATCCTGAGTAAAAACAATTGACTTTACTATCATGATCTCATATGAAATTTGGAGAATACCATTCCATTCATGTGAATTTCTCTCCATAAGAATCCACGGAGTCATACTCCTACTTCAATTCCATGAATTGATTATCCATCCTAAGTCGACCAACCTACAAAAATATTTCTCAAGAAGAATACATTTGAATTCATCCTAATAAATAGAATCAATGTCTTCATTATCCCAGCAATTTTTAATTATAAACCACCACTGATCGACTCCACTTTCCAAATGGTATATAACAATACTAATCTTTGGATGTTCTAAACACCACATGAGATCAAAAATATTTTCCTGTTATTTAATCCACCCTTCAGCTAGCACATAGTTAGATGATCCTCTAAATGATGGGGGATGTTACATCATGAAATGAACACTATGACATGTTCCTATGGGGATTATTTTGTTTATCTCATGAAGGTATGCCACCCCCATTTATATCTTGGTTCAATTGTTCCATCACTGCAATAAACTGTTCAGTTCCAATTCTGACCATCTTAGGATTCTGATTTGGAAGGTTGTATTCATCCCGATGTCGTCCCATCATAGATTCCTGGCATCTTCTATGGAAAACAATTATGAACATATAAATATCTTAGGCAAAGAAAAATAGTAATCTATAAATCATATTTCATTTCAATAATACCATAAATTAATTTATGGATATTAATTTAACAATATCCGAACTTTTAAAGCTTTCTAAAATAACCATTGAAACCAAATATAGGGCCCCAACCTTAAACATTACATAGTCTTGAATTATGTTAATAATTCCTATTGAGAATCTTTTCAGGTTTAGATTTTTAGAGAATTATTTCATAACATATACATAACATCATAAATATTATATGTAGACACTTATACTAAGTATCCATTTTTTAATAAAAAAAAACCATAAATGAAAACAAGAGTTTTTTTTCTTGATATACATCTTCTTGAATTCTTCCTCTCTCTTACACTTCCTTATACCCAGTGAAAAACATTTCAAAAACATTGGATGGGCATAAAAATCAAAGTAAGGGTTATAAAATAAAGAAAGAAAACATTATTCCATAAATACATAAAAATCATAATCTATTTAACATACCACATGAAATCATAAGATTTATGAATAACAAATAGTAATCACAAATCTTAAAGGATACTTTTGTAATCCTTAACATACTTACATTGTAGCTTTCATAGATACATAGAGAGTTACAATTGGAATACACATCACAGTATATTAATTAAATCTCATAAGAGAAAAATTAATGTTTACCTCCATCATGTTACCCAATGCATTTTAAATCTATCTTAGGCTCAACCTCCCTAGGTTTATCATAGAACCATCCATATACATAAACAATTCCCAAGAAACATAACATATTCATAACACTTAAAATAGGAATAAACAAAAGATAAAATTTACTCATTTGAATCACAATAGAACATTTAAATATATTAACATAATAAATCTTTTATGAAAACCATTTTCAATACCAAAATATATAAAAAGAGTATATGGTATTTATTTTCCTTTTGAAAACATTATGGCTTGTTACGAAAGCCAAATATCAAATTATTCAAATAGTGTAAGAAAGGCGGTTGTCCTCGCGTATGTTTAAAATAAACATTATTTTTATTGTTAAGTAAAATAGTTCGTAAAAAATTTCCATTTCAAAAAAGTAAAAGTAAAACTAGTTTGTTACAGAGCGTATGAAAGAAAGTCATTTATAAATTGAATTATTCCTCAATGAATGGAGATTGAGATGAAGACCCTTACCATGTGATTTACTGGTCATGTTAATTCTTTATCTCACTAGATAATAAACATATGTTACCTATACTTGCATTAGAACCTTTTTCATGTTTATTATTCATTTAATATCATTTATTAATTTTATATAATAATTATGTAATTATTCAAGATTATATATATTTTTGTCAATCTTCTATACTTGAGTCAAAATGAATTTGTTATAATTACAAATTGTCTATGTGGTCAAAATTACAATATCTTAAGAATGATATTAATGATTTATATATCATATATATTATATATATAATATATATCTATTATATATGTATATAGAATAGTTTATATGATTTGGATATATGAAAATGAAATTCACCGTTAATGGAGACTGTAAGTCGTACGTATGCCTGAACGCAACATTCTTTTTTTTCATTTTTTAAGGAATGAAAACCAAATGATACATAGATATATAAAAATTCCATTATAATATAATATTTTATATATGTTATATAGGATCATTAACACCATCCTTTATATGTTCTTTGTATGACATGATGAGTCATATCACATTGAGGGGGGCGGTAGTCCGCATTTTCTCAAATGAAATTAATGTATTTACCCATTGTGGATACCATAAAGATATTCTATAAAAGAAACATAAATAAACGTAGTGAAAATTTTAATATAATATATATTACATATAAATATAGTGCCATATTTGTGGCCACCATTACTGGAAGTAGGAGATAATGGAATAGTTGTCATTTCGTGAGGCAGTAGTTCGTCGTGCACATAAACAGTAGGTTCTAAATCCATTAGATGGTGGCGTGTGTAAGTATTGATTGAATCCATCTTATGAAAACATCCTAGTATATTTATGATACTTTTTTTCATGTAATCAATGAAAAATAACATAATAGGTACTGAAGATGTAAAATTAAATAAAGGAACTTGAGGGAAGACGTTACCTCTAAATTGGGTAACTCCATTTAGTTTGAAACAAAAGGATTTCTTGAATTTCCTTCTACCTAATGTAAAGCTTATAGGTGGAAGCTTGGGATTTTAGGTGATTATTTGGGTAGAGGGTGGTCTTTAAATGGAGCTTGCGATGAGTGATTAAATGGGTTGGGGTGAATCCCTTTTATAAGAGGGATGAGGTACTTTTAAGAAGAGTCTAGAAATATTTTTTTATTATAATTTCTTTTTAGATTTATAAATGATGAAGAGTTAGATAAGAAAAATATAAGATTATTATGGATAAAATTAATCTCAAAAAATAGGTTTTAGGGAAGTTTAGGTCATAATATTTACCTTCACTTTTAACATTAACCCTTAGTTAACTAATTTATCATTTACCATGTTTTCTTGTATATTCATATTATATAGGTAATATACTTATGATAAAAATAAAAAAAAACCTAAATATGTTAATTAATGATATTTTTATCGTTATATAAATCATTTGGATGAATCATTGATTTTTATGATCATTATATCATTTAAAAAAATAATATTTGTTTTAAAAACACGTTTATGTCAATTTTGACTCTATTTTGTAATTGATTTCTCTTTTATTATTAACAACATGATTAATTAGATTAAAATTATTTAAATAAAATATAGTATGTCATAGTTACCCATAAAATTAGTTTATGGTATAACATTTTTCAAAATAAATTTACTTCAACATTTATAATATAATTTATTTAAATAGTTCATTAACAATGTAATCACTACATCACCATTGTGTCATAAATAAATTTATTTATTTAATGTATAAAAATTATAAATATAATTTCATGATGTAATAAATATTTTCATTTTTATAATTAATTAAATAGTTAAAAATATCATATATATAAATCCATATAATATTTTTTAGTATAAGATATATGATTATGTTACAGTTTTTATAACATTAAATTAATTTTTATAAAATGTCATTTTCACTTACAAGTGTCTCAATGGGGTCCCAAAATCGACCCATTTATTACCATTGTCATAAATGTATCATAAAATAGTGTAATGACATTTGTGAGGGTAATTAAATATTATTATAATATTATTTCTTTACCCTAATTACTAGATTTTCCCATTTACCAATGGTAAATAAAATATTTACTGAAGTTAATATTCATAATGTTTGAAAATAAAATTTCTATATTTAATCAATTTGGACATCCTGATTCCTAATATGGAATCCATTTTATCAAATTCATGACACATAACGTGGGAAAGTTATTTAAAATTTAATTCCCATTGTCAAAACAAAAAGTCTGTTTTTAAGAGGTAAAAACTATCAAAAGATTGACATGTGTTTATGTCCAATATAATAATAGAATTTCATTAAATGAACATAATTTGATTAAATGGTATAAAATATATTCCAATACACTTTAAAAAAATTATATTTTCAATAAAATTATATAAATATATTATACTAAAAAGTAGTTTTGAATTAAAATGCCGAATTTTTGACAATTCATTAATAATGAACATTATCAGAAAAATATTAAAAAATTACCCAAGGTAAATTTATATGTCATACTTATATATAAGAATTTTATTTTATAAAATTGATTATATAAAAGTAAAAAAATAGACTAAAAATAGTTCGCTATCAAAAGGCACTAAGACAACCTTGAAAGAATATCATAGATTTTCATGTTTAAAATAAGATTAATTATTCATTTAAGCCTCTAAAATTTATTTTATAAATGTAAAAACATTTAATAAAAATTTATTATAATATTTTAATTAGTTCTATTCATTCCTTCCAATACAACATCTATGCATTAACTACCATTTAAAATAATAATGTTATATTATTATTTTTCAGTATGACTCAGCCTTGTGTGAATCATGAGATTTCGGAGAAACCCATTGTAGCGTGTTGGGAACCCTATCTGTAACACCCCGAGATTTTATGAAAAATCTTCTTTTTAATTTCATTAATGTCGTCTGTTGTATGCTACACCAAGATTACCTTGCGCTATACGCAACACCGTATTAGCTAGCAGTATACGCAACACTATTCTTGGATCATGTTACACACAATTTTGATAATAGTTATTATATGCAACATTGAGTATATATATATATATATTCAATGTATAAATGAAATATGGTTGTATTATGTTATACTAATCAATGAAGGATTATTTCACATCATGTATCCCCGACTTGGATTGAATTACACGCAATCGCGACCTTCCTCGATAGAGTGTGTTGTACGCAATACCAGATTTTAATAAACAACGATATATTATTATAATATTATTATGAACTAGACATTATGGATATTATTAACTAAATTATAAATCTTATAACATTATTTTCTAAAACATTGTATAAGAACAAAATAAATTTTTCGGTTAAAATAAGTATTTTTCACAAAATGCAGTTTCGCCGCCTTTTAATGGCGCACCCACTTTAAATCTAATTTTTGACATGTTTATAAGTTCAATTTGACAAAATAAAATTCTTCTTTGGAATCAAGAAAAAAAACATTACTTTGGATAAATTTTCATATCGTTCTTGTAACTTTCATATTTTGATGAATAGTAAAAACACGCTATATTTTAATTAAAAACAACTTTTTCCATCACAATAATTTATATGGTTAAGTTATAATATTTAATGGTTTTAAAGTATAAATAGAATATATTTTTACCGTTTAATATAATGTATGTCATTAGCATTGATCCTACCTTGAATTCGTAGGATAAATCAATTCAATCTTTTGCAATGTTTTCAAGAAAAACCTATTTTTCTTTCGACAACGAGATTAATTTTAATTTAATTTCTGAAACTTTTGTGTATTGAATTTGGAAAAATGGATTCCATATTTGGTATCAGTGGATCCAAATTATGTTAATAAGATACTTTTTATTTTTGATATTTATGAATAGTAACTACGGTAAATTTTATTTACCATAGTTAAAGGTAAATCGGGTAATTAAGGGTCATTATAATATTATAAAATTACCCCAACACTTGTCAAAATCATATTGGATGACTAAAAGTCGACCCATATCACCTAAGGGTCGGATTAGATTCATTTAATAGACTTTTGTCTATAACAATAATTTAATTATTATTAAAACCAAAGAATGTGTCAACATGTCACTTTCATAAATCTTATAAGTATAATAATTTTAATTTTTTGATAAACTTCACGAAACATCGAACATGAATAATATCCAGAAATGTAATAAAATTTTAGACATCATAGGAATTTATTTAAAATTTTTAATGATTAAATAATTATCATTTATCATGACACAATGATGATGCAGGAATTGTCTTATTAATGAAATATTGAAATAATTGATATTATAAATACCCAAATAAATGAAATTTAAGACTTTTTATGAATTAAATTAATTTTATATTTTTATATGACATGTTATTATTGATTTAATTAACTTTTTTCCAACTAATAAATCTGTTATGAGTTTCACAAAAATCAATTACTAAATAGTGTCAAAATTGACATAAAATACTTTTTAAAACAAATATTATATTATTAATTGTTATTTTATTCCTAAATATATAAGGGTATTCCAAATGACTTAGAAAAGGTTATATATATTAATAATAAACAACTTGGGGTTTGTTTGGCTTGATATAGTATGTTTATTAACCTTATAGTGTAAGAAAACAAGAAGACACGGTAAAAGTAAAATTATTTAACTTAATGTTAAATCTAGATGATAAGGTTAAAATAGGAACCTAAACTTGTATAAATTCTATTGGATGAGAGGATTTCGACCCATACCCACCTTAGATTCTAAAAAAATTAATTTTGAGCTATTTAAAACCGAATTTGGCTTTATAATAAAATAATATTCTTAGTTATTCCAAAGGTGCCCCTCTCCTCCCTTACAAAAGGGCACCCCCTCCCTCTCTTCCTCACAACACATTGAGCCTTCAAGCTCGGCCAACCTCTGCCAACTTCACCTATCCACTTTCCTAGAATCATCATAGAGGTTCTGGTCTTCTTCAAAGACCTATTTTAGTACCCTGAACGATGTCTCAAAGAAGCACTTCAAAGAAAGGTAATGTCCGTTACCGATTCTTTCAACTTTATTTCTTCTTCCACTTCTTCTTCTTAGGTTGTTTCATTATGAAGTAATAACATCAGTATCACTAATATAATGATATGTTATTATAAGTATGAAACAACCATATTTCACCATATATCCATCCGACTAAAAAAGTAATCACTACGCGTGCGTACGTACGGAATACCGTCTCCACGCCGTGGTGAAATCTATTTTCCACCACCACCTTAATTGGATGGGTAAAATAGTGTAAATAATTACTATATATGATTATATTAAAGTGATATTGATTTTTAAATACTATACATACACTACAATATAGTCCCACGATCATGAGAACGAAATCATCGCTCTTGCGTACGTACGGACTACCGTCTCCACGACGCGATGAGATTCATTCTCCACTTTAACCATTCATGAATGATTATAAAGTATATATAATAAGTAATCCTGAAATATATGACATAATAATGATACTGGATTTATGTTTATATATATTTCTTTCATCTACTTAATTCCATTCAACTCAATAAGGAAACGAAAACAACGTTCATGCGTACATACAGCCTACCGTCATCATGAACGGTGTATTTCTACCCATTTACTTATTTATTATATATATTTATATTCTGAATATATATTATATATAAAACAGTTTTTATATTCTGTAATTATGTAATCATGATATAAGTAATCATATGAAAAATTACAAGTCAATACACAGACGACAAATGAAACAATTTTACCCAAAACGCTCTTTAACATGGAATTTACAAAAGAACGGGTAATATAAAGTCATAAGTGAACCATATATGATATAATAACAATTAATATTATTACAGGAGGTTCGGACCCTAATGAAGCAAATTGGACCTAAGGTAAGGGAAAAAATCACAATCTCATTTTTATCCGAGATTATTTATACTTTGGTATTTAATGGGGTGTATTTTATCATCCACATCCATGTTTCCTCAATATAAAATATTATTTCCATCCACCTACAATTTTTTTAAATCCAATTTTACCCTTCGGTGAGTTTTTAGTAAAAGAAATGAAAGGAATCTTTTGTCGTTTTTCGTACGATGTACTTTTTGACTTTTCCGAAGAAAGTACGAGAAGAATGTTTTTTTAACTTATACGACATAAATGGATTTTTAAAACAATATAACCAAGAATCTTCCTTTACAAGTTTTCATGTTTATTTTTAATCAACATATTTTAGTTTAAAATTCTATGACATGTTAAGAAAAGAAATAATGTTTTTTTTGAAGTAGAAAGGATATTTTCCTCAAGAATGGAGTTCAAGAGTTTTATCAAAATTATATTCCATCTAAGATAATATAGGGTTCTATTTATATCCCTATTATTACATGGATTTGATTATGTTGTGATGGAAATATTTTTATGAATTCCTTTATCTTATATGAATTGTTTTATGATATCACGATGTTTTTGATTCCCATTTTTATTACATGGGTTATGATATGATGTATAGTTTATGGTTTTGTGGCACACATAAGAATGGTATCATTATGAGATTGGTGGGACCTATATCTCCCTCCAAAGAATTGGGTAAAGATTTTATATATCATGATATAGACATGGCTGGAACGGTAGGTTATACCGGTTCAGAGAAACAGGACTGAAACGAGGAGTGAACTCAGTTCAGAAAGGGACTTTGTCCACTAATATAGTCTTGTAAATGAGTCTTGACTAATAAGAAATGATTATCTATGATTATGTGTGTATGCAATAATGTTTCATGTTTTATGTTATGATTATTGTGATTACATTTCACTACTATGATTTATCCCATGTTATGAAATTATGATCTCTTTTGCTTGTTAAGATTTACAAAAGATATGTTCTTATGAATATGACGTGATTGATATTTCTTTCCCTTACCCTTACTGAGCATTTGAGCTCATCCTTTTATGTTTTCATTTCCCCAGGACATAAAGAAAGGATTTAGGTTTTAAAAAAAGAATATCTTTATTGGAGATGTTGAAGATCTTTCACCACGATTAGAAGATTATATTCTGAGTTTCCAAAGACACTAAACTATTATGGTCCTTGTGTGTGTGTTTTTGTTATGTAATATGTATTCCGAAAAATTAATGTCATGTATATGTACGTTAAGCTTCAGTTCTCTACAGTTGGTATCAGAGGAATGGTTTAGTCAACCTTTGGAAACTAGGATGCGAAAACGTTAGTGAGATCCCTAGAGATATTTCTATGGTATGTCTTGGGATGTCTCTAAGGTTAAGTATACGTATAGGTTATAGACCTAGAATTGTGCTAAGGATCTTATAATTTAACCTAAGATGTTAGATATTGAGGGTACTTCCCCATTACTATGTTGTTTTCTCTAGCATGATTTTGCCTCTCACAGAATTCTTTTTGTGTTTTAGTTAATGGAGGGAACCAGAAAGAATTCAGTTAACATTGAATCCAATGGACAAATTGGTGACTATGGGCAAAAAAATTGTGTAATGCCTAGAGAGAAAGATATTGTGATTATGCCGAATCAGTCATCACGATATATGATTAATAAGGTGAAATTTATTGGTATGACTAATTCATCAAATAAGAGGAAAATAGACTATTATGCATGTTCGCATGTTGAGGAGCATAAAGAAAGGAAGATTGAGATTTCTAAAGAAGGGAAGAAGAACCTTGAGGAATACCTCAAATGGAGGGACCGATGTTATCTGTGTGGAGAAAAGGGTCATAGAGTGACAGATTATTATAGAGTTCAATGTCTTATTTGTGGATAACATGGGCATTACCCAACACAATGCCCTGTCCTAAAAAGTTACTTCTAAATCAAGGAAGGACTTATTCCAGGACAATCATTGAAGTGGATGGACTGAAGTGTTTATGTATTCGTATTCAAGAATAATGTTGTTGAGGTACTTTTATGGTGTATTGAAATATTTATGTATTGGTCTATTGTGGTTTTCAATAATTTTAAGGTACTGGTAACCATGAAAAGTGATTCAAATATTTTGTAAAGTAGATGATATGTGCATAATGAAGGGATAAGGAGAAAATGAAATGTTTGACAGTATTCATGAGCTCATGATTGATATAAGAACTAAGTGATATCATGGTTTGAGTATATAGAATTTTGAGGATTTTGGTATGTGGAATGTGTTAACTTTTAACTGCATTCATCTTTTCACTATGGTTCAATGGGTATTCAAGGGAATACATTATTAAGGCCTTTGAATGTTTGGAATGTGACCAACAAGACATATCTTATGATATATTGTGATCAACGATGGTATTAAATCTCTGGTAATCATTTTCACTATATTATAAGAGTGGACTGTAGTATTATGGATAAGCCTAAAGATTGGAATGGATTATGTTGGACATAAGTTTTTATTGTTTAAGGATAAAACTTTTTTTTGATATTGTTGATGGGATGTTATAGTAATATTGCTTTAGAAAGAGGACAACCTGCAGGACGGTCGACATCCCATCACATCGGACAAGGCTGTGGGAATCGAACCCACAACCGATGTGTGACTAGCCTTTATCGCCTACCACTGGCCTACAGTAAGTCCCTGTTTAGTAGAAACTAGTTTTATTATATTACGGAGTATGATATATGATGTATAAGTCCATTTTAGGAACCATATATGATTACTCTCACTATAGATGGACTTATGTATTTTTTTTTGATAACTTTTCTAACCTTTTGTTTGAGACAGATGGAATGGGCCCTCATTGTATCACATGATCTGCTAACACATCATGAATGACAAATTCAACTTCATTTCTTTAAGAGATGTAGTGGAAATTGTCCAAATAATTACTAACAGTGAGACTATACTAAAATCACAAAATTATTTATTCTAATTCCAATTTCATCAACTTTAGGTAAATGATCTTGAAATCCAAAAATGTTGTCCCAGTGCTCTTATATCTGATGAATCAGATGGTACCTTAGATCGTTACTAATTTATGGATTTGTGATTGCTGGATTTTCCATAGCCATGTTCTCTACCACTCTCCATCAGAACATGATGGCTAGATTTTTCTTCCATATCCATATTTTCACCTATGTTCTTTCTATTTGGAAACCCAGTGATGAGTTAATTTGGGTAACCGTTACATTTAATAGTTTAGTTTTTAAATCCAAGTTTGGGTATTCCTTTTTACGATGTGGGTTTCTATTAAACAAACTTTCGAGTAGTAAACCATTAATAACCCCGACGAATTTCAAGGGAGAAATTCATTTTAAGGGGGGTAGAATGTAACACCCCGAGATTTTATGGAAAATATTCTTTTTAATTTCATTAATTTCTTCTGTTGTATGCTACACCAAGATTACCTTGCGCTATACGCAACACTGTATTAGCTTGCAGTATACGCAACACTATTCTTGGATCGTGTTACACACAATTTTGATAATAGTTATTCTACACAACATTGAGTATATATATATATATATAAATTCAATGTATAAAAGAAATATGGTTGGATTATGTTATATGAAACAATGAAGGATTCTTGCCCAGCACGCAACCCTGACTTGACTTGCAGTACACGCAATCACGACCTTCCTTGATAGCGTGTGTTGTATGCAATACCCGATTTTACAAAACAACGATATATTATTATAACATTATTATGAACTAGACATTATGAATAGTATTAACTAAATTATGAATCTTATAACATTATTTTCTAAAACATGGTAGAAGAACAAAATAAATTTTTCGGGTAAAATATGTATTTTTAAAAAAAAGTAGTTTTGCCGCCTTTTAATAGCGCACCCACTTTAAATCTTGTTTTTGACTTGTTTATAAGTTCAATTTGACAAAATAAAATTATTATTTGGAATAATGAAATAAAAATTTACTTTGGATAAATTTTCATATCGTTCTGGTAACTTTAATATTTCGATGAATAGTAAAAACAAGCTATATTTTAATTAAAAACAACTTTTTTATCGCAATAATTTATATGGTTAAATTATAATAATGAATGATTTTAAAGTATAAATAGAATTTATTTTTACCATTTAATATAATTTATGTCATTAGCATTGATTCTATTTTGAATTCGTAAGATAAATCAATTCAATCTTTTGCAATGTTTTATAGAAAAACCTATTTTCTTTTGACAACGGGATTAATTTTAATTTAATTTCTGAAACTTTTGTGTATTGAATTTGTAAAAATTAATTCCATATTTGGAATAAGTTGATCTAAATTATGTTAATAAGCTACTTTTTATTTTTGAGAATTATGAATAGTAACTGCGGTAAATTTTATTTACCATAGTTAAAGGTAAATCGGGTAATTAAGGGTAAATATAATATTATAAAATTACCTAACACATGTCAAAATCCTATTGGATGACTAAAAGTCGACCCATATAACCTAAGGGTCGGATTATATTCAATTAATTGACTTTTTTCTATAAAAATAATTTAATTATTATTAAAACCAATGAATGTGTCAACATGTCACTTTCTTAAATCTTATAAGTATAATAATTTTAATTTAGAGATAAACTTCATGAAACTTCGAACATGAATAGTCTCCAGAAATATAATACAATTATAGACATCATAGGAATTTATTTATAATTTTTAGGGATTAAATAATTATCATTTATTATGACACAATGATGATGTAGTAATTGTCTTATTAATGAAATATTGACATAATTGATGTTATAAATACCCAAATAAATGAAATTTAAAACTTTTTCTGAATTTAAATAATTTCATATGTTAATATGACATTTTATTATTTATTTAATAAACTTTTTTCTAACTAATAAATCTGTTATGAGTTTCAAAAAAATCAATTACTAAATAGTGTCAAAATTGACATAAAATAGTTTTTAAAACAAATATTATATTATTAATTGTTATTTTATTCCTAAAAATGTATGGTTCTTCCTAATGATTTATATAAGGTTATATATATTAATAATAAACAACTTGGGGTTCATTTGTCTTGATATAGTATGTTTATTAACCTTATAGTGTAAGAAAACAAGAAGACACGGTAAAAGTAAAATTATTTAACTTAATGTTAAATCTAAATGATAAAGTTAAAATAGGAACCTAAAATTGTATAAATTATATTGGATGAGAGTATTTCGACCCATCCCCACCTTAGATTTGAAATAAATCAATTTGGAGCTATTTAAAACCGAATTTGGCTTTATAATAAAATAATATTTTTAGTTATTCAAAAGGTGCCCCTCTCCTCCCTTATAAAAGGGAACCCCCTCCCTCTCTTCCTCACAACACATTGAGCTTTAAAACTCTGCCAAAATCATCCAAATTCTCCTCTACACTTCCATAGAAACATACTAGAGGTTCTGTTCTTCTCCAAAGACCTATTTTAGTACCCCAAAAGGAGGTCTCAAAGAAGCACTTCAAAGAAGATGTAATGTCTGTTACCGATTTTTCAACTTTATTTCTTCTTCCACATCTTATTATTAGGTTGTTTCATTATGAAGTAATATAATCAGTATCACTAATATACTGATATTTTATAATAAGTATGAAACAACCCTATTTCACAATCTATCCACCGCACGGAAAAAGAAATCACCGCGCGTGCGTACGTACGGAATATTGTCTCCACGCTGTGGTGTAGTCAATTTTCCACCACCACCTTACTTGGATGGGTAAAATGGTGTAAATAATAACTATATATGATTATTTTAATGTGATATTGATTCTTAACTAGTATACATACACTCCAATACACTCCCGCGATCATGAGAATGATATCATCGCTCGTGCGTACGTACGGACTACCGTCTCCAAGACGCGATGAGATTCATTCTCCACTTTAACAATTCATGAATGGTTATAAAGTATATATAATAAGTAATCATGAAATATATGACATAATAATGATACTGGATTTATGTGTATATGTATTTATGTCATCTACTTAATTCCATTCAACTCAATAAGGAAAGCAAAACAGCGTTCATGCGTACGTACGACCTACCGTCTCCATGAACAGTGTATTTAATTCCATTTACTGATTTATTATATATATGTATATTTGGAATATATATTATATATAAACCATGTTTTATATTCTGGAATTATGTAATCATGATATATGTAATCATATGAATAATTACAAGTCAAAACACGGACGACAAATGAAACAATTTTACCCAAAACGCTCTTTAACATGGAATTTACAAAAGAACGGGTAATATAAAGTCATAAGTGAACCATATATGATATCATAACAATTAATATGACTCTTTAATAAGTCAATGACATTATTTAAATCATTTTATAGGAGGTTCGGACACTTACGAAGCAAATCGGACCTAAGGTTAGGGAAAATATCACAATCTCATTTTTATCCGAGATTGTTTACACTTTAGTATTTACTGGGGTGTATTTTATCATCCAAATCCATGTTTCCTCAATATGTAATATTATTTCCATCCACCTAAAATTTTTTTAAATCCAATTTTACCCTTCGGTGAGTTATTAGTAAAAGATATGAAAGGATTCTTTTGTCGTTTTTCATACGAGGTACTTTTTGACTTTTCCAACAAAAGTACGAGAAGATTGTTTTTTAACTTATACGACAAAAATGGATTTTTAAAACAATATTTCCAAGAATCATCCTTTAAAAGTTTTCAAGTTTATTTTTAATCATCATATTTTAGTTTAAAATTGTATGACATGTTAAGAAAAGAAAAAATTGTTTTTTTGATGTAGAAATGATATTTTCCTCAAGAATGGAGTTCAAGAGTTATATCAAAATTATATTCCATATAAGATAATATAGGGTTCTGTTTCTATCCCTATTATTACATGGATTTGATTATGTTGTGATGGAAATATTTTTATGAATTCCATTATCTTATATGAATTTTTTTATGATGTCACGATGTTTATGATTCCCATTTTTATTACATGGGTTATGCTATGATGTATAGTTTATGGTTTTGTGGATAACATAAGAATGGTATCATTATGAGATGGGTGGGACCTATATCTCCCTCCAATGCATTGGGTAAAGATTTTATACATCATGATATAGACATGGCTGGATTGTTAGGTTAAACTGGTTCAGAGAAACAGGACTGAAATGAGGAGTGAACTCGGTTCAGAAATGGACTTTGTCCACTAAGATAGTATTGGCAATGAGTCTTGAATAATAAGAAATAATTATCTATGATTATGTGTTTATTCCACAAAGTTTCATGTTTTAATTTATTATTATTGGGATTACATTTCACTACTATGATTTATCCCATGTTATGAAATTATGATCTCTTTTGCAGGTTATGATTTCCAAAAGATATGTTCTTATGAATATGACATGATTGATATTTATTTCATTTACCCTTACTGAGCATTTGAGCTAACCCTTTTATGTTTTTTTCCCCAGGACATAAAGAAAGGATTTAGGTTTAAAAAAAAGATCTTTATGGGAGATGTTGAAGATCATTCACCACGATCAGGAGATTATATTCAGAGTTTCCAAAGACACTAAACCATTATGGTCCTTGTGTGTGTGTTTTTATTATGTACTAAGTATTCCTCAAAAGTAATTTAATGTCTATGTACGTTATGCTTCGGGTCTCTACACTATCGGACATAGAATTCCATTTAAAGAAAAATTATTATTTGATTTAAAAATATTAATAAATATAAATAGTCAAATTCATTATTTACTTTGGATGTTACAGTTTCCACCCTCCTGAGGCACCCAAGTATACATCACTAGGGATAGCTCTATAAATGCTAAACAAAATCATAAGGACCTGATAAAAATAATATATGATCTATGATTGATGTGTAAAAATTAAAAATGTGTCACTACCCACTTAATTCCACAACTACCCACATAGATTTATAGGGTATTGATACAAATTATTATTTTAATTTACAAGGGATCAGGTTTATGGAGAGTGTAACTGTAATTTTAGGGGGGTCATTGAATTTTACTTTAAATAATCATATATAGGATACAATTTAATTTATAATCTAAAATATATATTTTTTATGTTCTTATGTGATATTAAACATAATAATTTATTTAATTAAATTGGTTTTCATTCCAAGATTATAAAAGCCCTTAATATTTTTAAATTTTAATCAAAGCCATTTAATTACTGCCATCCCCACTTACATTCGTTCTCATAATGTTGCAGAAAAAATAAAATGGTTAAATTATATAGATTAAAATTCCAATGTTATGAACCCCCAAGCACTTTAGAAATTGAAATTTGGGTCTATGGAATCAAACTCATTGTCCAGCTCATGTACCCTGTTGTAAATAGCTTACAAGGATTGAAATTGAATATTTAATATTTCATTGTCAATATATCTAGAAAA
Organism: Viscum album; assembly: GCA_963277665.1. Lineage (NCBI taxonomy): Eukaryota > Viridiplantae > Streptophyta > Magnoliopsida > Santalales > Viscaceae > Viscum > Viscum album. The sequence goes on from OY728141.1 coordinate 1,722,766,602, forward strand.
CACAATTCATGTTGATGTTGGAATTTTAAACAACCAATTTCCCCTCTAGGAAAAAAATTTAGTGGTATAAGAATATATCACAACCATGGAACAATTAAACATTATAGACAACATATGAAATGTGAGGAAAAAACCACATATATGGCTTGGAATGTGTATTATGTGTGAATCCTAGATAACTAATAGGTGCTTTAAGAAATCCAAATCTCCATACCATCTAAGCTTGAATATGTATAAAATATTACCATACAAATCCATGTTCATCATCATTCAATGAAATTATATCAACTATAATTACTTCAATAATGAAAAAAATATTTTGTATCCTCGAGGGACTAGTTGTTTACCTCGAAAATGAGATAGATACTCCTTGGCACAAATTTATGACAATGTTTCGATTGATTTATAATCTCCTTTCTACTATAAAAAAATAGTATAATAAAGAAAGAAACTTTGATAGCACATTGTAAAGTACTAGACCATTTCACTCCAATGTATCTACAACCAATTGGGCATATGGATTTATGCACCACTCCTCAAACACTAGAGGATACCGACTAGTAGTGAGTACCTTTGAAGCATTAATGGGGAGATCATTCCCTCGTGTCGGAGTAGATAATAACAATGAAGATATATTAATAAATTATAGAATCTTGATATAAATGAATAAGGTAGAAAAACCAAGAATAAAAATAAAATAAATTAATAAAAAACAGTAAACTATATCATATAAAAATAATGATGGCATGTCACTGAAAACTATAAAATTGGTTATATAGCAGTAGTATAATAGTAAAAATACTTAAATATAAAATATTCAAAATTGGAAAAACAATCCACGAATCCGAGGAGCTGTTAAATAATAGTCTATGAAGTTCCCTTTCTAAGTAAAGAAGTACGGTGTTGAATGCATGGTGCTTCCCTCTTTTCACACCAATGAGAAAATAATCTAATAGGGTACCAATGGTGGCCTAGGTCGAGTGTGAGATTAAATTAGTAGGACACCAAAAATAGTTTCTATAAAAAAATATATGAATAAAAATCATAATAGAGTCTACGTATATAGAAGCAAAGCAATGAAAAGATAAATAATCCAAACCAACATCCTCTATATTTGGTCTATAAACATGCATTCGTTAAATTGGAGTCGCGGGGAATATAATTATCTTATAATGGAATCCATGGAGTAATAATAGTTATAATGTAAAAGAGGATCCAATGATAAACATGGCATCCGTGACCTCAGGGGTTGATCCAACACACAATGGTCACTCGTGTAGTCTATATATAATGGTCTGAGTGTAATAAAAGGGGTACAACCAAGGAATTCCACTATAAAATAAACTAAAAGAGACAATGGATATTATTGAAAATAATCCTATTCAATGAATTACTATGCCCTATGAGGTGAATCCATGACACCATGTTTCCAAAGATATCATGTTTAATCCATGGAGTGTATCAAATGAATTCAAATATTTATTAAAGATTCACTTGAATCGTCGATTCAATTCCAACATATTTAGATGATAGGATATTACTATATTTATTAGTTGTTGTCTCCCATGACAATCAACTCAATGAATTCAAATGTCCTCCAAATAGTGATAAATGAAAACCCTTAAAATCGAAGGATTGATTATTTATAACCATTCCATTAAAGGTGAAATTTTCTATATGAAATAATAATGATTTATATAAATCACACCATAAATCATTTCTAGACATGTAATACTCATGAAAATTAAATTTTCATTAGGTTAATTATGTTACCTTCCGTTATACATGATAAGGTAAAAAAGGACATGAAAACCATTATCAATTAATTTTTAGGTAAGTACCAAGTGTCATATATTCGCATATAATTTTCATTGAACAATTTATAATACCATTATTTTACTTAATGAACTTACCTTGTTAATGGTTAAGTAGATCACACACAAACAGTGTCCGAAAAAATATCAATATTAGTCACAAAAGGCCTAATGATAATCACACCCTACATGGGGTGGTCAAACATAGAGGATACATTTCCAAATTATTTCATTTGGTTCCATTATAGACATAAAATATAATATTGACAAATTTAATTAAAAAAAGAAGAATTTTAATAAGAAACGCATAGTGAAACTAGTGTACTGACCATGGAAACACTTTATAAATGGAGATATGTTATGTGAAAAATCATAAACCACCTATCTTGTCCCTATTATAGATCACGTAACTAGAATGTTCTCTTATTGTATCATTGATTAGATGAAAATATACAAAAAGATGAATTCCCTAAAAAAGGAAATATTATCTCCAACCAAAATAGTTTCGTTGATAAAAATAGGACATAAAAAGGATCCTATGTAATGGAGAGGTTACCAGTGGATATCCAATTGGGCATTTGAATCATGATTCCTATTCTATATTAAGAATAAACAACAAAGCGAATCTTAGGATTGATAAGGAGCTATCATGGATGATGAGAGTAAAGAATTGTTATCGACTAGATGAGATAAAAAGGATTTAGGACATTTAAATATGTAATACAAAAATTGTTAAAATATACAACTTATAATTAGAACATAGTTTTTAAAAATTTATGGACAAACCTTGGTTCAATAGTGAATAAGGTAATATCTAAGGACAATAGATCATATAGATGGCAGATCAAGGTTTTTCTGGCAGTTCTCTACCCATGAGTCCTCGTCTACTTAGGGAATAAAACCTCTATTAGATGAATTTCATATTAATAGAAATTCATTTAAGCATACGTGTCCCCATTCATGTATTCTTATATCACCCTTCATGGGCTTTGTAACCAAGGAGTCTTGGTGGCATGATTGATACTAACCATGCATCCCAGTTGCTTCCTCCAAAATCTGGAGCTCCAGATGTTCCTGAACCCTTCCTTATTGCATATATAACATTAATAAGCATTAATTTATAAATAAAAACTGTCATTACATGGTTCTATAACAGGATTATAAACCAGGCTAATACATATTATTTTAATGTGGTTTTGTGTCCAAATCTATAAGATTAAATAGGAAATTATTCATTTCCATCACCAATTGAAACGTATGTTTCTACTCTACAATCTATACATCTAGAACATGGTGGATTGGTTTTTCAAAAATAAATCATATTATATTCTCATTAATTCAATGGTAATTATAAAATGAAAATCCATGATGTCGATTGATTTCAGGAATACCGTTGTGAAATATGTTGAAAAATATATTAACAAAAAATACCAAATTAAAATATGATTTCAATGATCAATTTAATATTTATTATGTAATATTTATGATTCGAATTTGTTCATTAGGACATATCTTGGTTAGGAATCACTAACATCAATGTGGGATAGTGTATGTTCCTAAAGTACCCATATCAATGAGGGAAACTATGTGACGACTACTGAAAAGAAGACTGAACACTCATGGGTATAGAGAGGATCCTAGGATTAATATGTGTGCCTATGTGAACATTGTCAACTTATTCCATGTGTTAATGGTTGGAAGTATTATTTTATATAATTTATATTTTATTGAACTTTTCTATTTCATTTTAAAAAACGTTTTATCCTATTATAATCTGTTTGAAGAAATATTTTACAACTTGTTCTTCTCATAGTGAAGAATGATGAGAAGTATCAAGGGGTTTCTTAATAAGTGTTATATTCACCAAAAAACATTGTCACTTTGGTGTGTTTATAGTTAATATACCAATTCCTAGTTATTTTAATGGTTTTGTAGTTATCTAGTGATGTATCATGATATAATTGATAAGGATTTCAGTGTTTGAGCTTAGTGGTAGATCAAGACATTGTTTTGATGATTCCACATTTATGGAAAATAGTTATGTTTTCATTCAATTTCTGTTGGGTTAGGTATCATGTTTCTCATTATACACTTATAAAAGTTTTAATATTAGTATTATGTTATAACAATTTAATTATAATTGATCATAAATATTCTATTTATCATGTCATTTTTGTGTCTTTTTATCTTTTTTTAAAATGATAAATCATCCCCTAATGTTAAAGAAAGTAATTTTCATTTATTTTCATTTTTCCTTGTATTAGAGAGGTCATCAATGGAATTTGTAACCTGAAACTCAACCCATGATAATGGGTTATGCATGGATGGTATAAATTTTATCAGTCTTGGTTGGTTTTTCATCTTGGAATGGTCGTATGGACATATGAATTTTAGAATTTTAAAATTATTTCATAGAAGAACATTGTTATCATATTTAAAAAAAAATCATGTTTCTTTGGTGGTTTGAGTATAAATGTCCTTAGAAACTTCTATGTGTGTTATCATATTTTATTGATGGGTATATCAAATGGCTGTAGAATATCATGAATTATTAGGAGGCATCACGTAGGACTAAATTATTATAATATATTTGATTAGTTTTGGAAATTATTTAGGATTATTGTTTCATTAGATGTTTTTTAATATTAAGGGACATTTATTTTTTATTTAGTGATTAATTGGATGGGTTTTTTTATTTATATATAGAGAATTGGGCCCAGTTAGGTGTTACAGAAACCTAGAAGAGGAGTTTAAAGAAAACAATGTATCACATGAACCATATTAATCCATCTTATTTTTCAAAGTATTTTTCATTATTTTGAATCTATTAATAGAGGAAATTAAAATGATGAACTATGATAAGTGGATCATTATATGAATTTTTAGAAGAAATATCCACCGATATTTTATGGGTACTTTGAAACTAAAAATGGTAGAAGTGTGTCATAACAGAATTAATCAAATAAACAATTTCATTAGAACATCATATGATATAATTAAAAATGTAGAATTATACAATCAATGGGATAATGCATGACAAGGTTAGTACTTAGTTGTCTGAGATAATGTAGGCCAACGCCTCACATGGGAGGACATTACTTAATTTTTAATACCTAATATCAATCCCAACCCATTTAGGATATCCAAAATTATATGTTTCATAATCATAAATAGTTTTATTCTATCATGAATGGAATATCCAACAATGATTATGAATTAGTATATTTTTTAGGAAGTATCTATTAGTGAAATAATGTAGGCACACAACATTGATTTGGGACATCCTCCAATGATTGGTTATAATATATTTATCATATGTATTACTTACTACATAGAGATGGTGGAAATTGAAATAGTGGAAAAATGGATATCACTAGAAATATTGATAGAGGATGTATGTCTGTATCTATTGGAATAGGATATAAGTATAATTTTTTTGGAATAAGCCAATGTGAAACCCATAATTCCATGTTGGAATAAAGCGAATGAATCAAACCACTAATTTTTTTCCATCCTCCATTAAAAAATATTATTTATCGATATTTATAATGTGGTTAACTTAAGAATATCAAGAGATGTTTTATGTCACCTAAAGAGTAAATAAAAACAATTATCAGATTAGAAATCTTCCATGAAAATGATCTGGCACTACCAAAACAGATACTCTCCATACATCTCAAATCTCTCAGAAGTAATTGGATTAGATAAGATGATCACATAATAAATGTTCACATAATTCAAATATAAAAAATGAGGTTTAATTTTTGAATACTGAAATATCTCAATAAAATCTATCCTAACATTGAATAATTGAAATAAGGTGACCAATTATAATTTTTGTGGTACTAAGAAGAAGATCATAGAATACCAAATTGGTCCTTTGACTATATGGGGTACTATTATTATTAATTGGACCTTTATGTATGTTTTTTAATACTATCACATATAATTATTTACCTATAACACATTTTTAGATGAAATGAGGTTTTATTTCAACATAATTCCTCACATCCTGAGGTTACATAATCCTCATGGGGAGATATATTATTGGTGAGTTAAATGTTTTGGTTGTTCTATACAAATCGATGTTGTCTAGTATGAGTTTCCATTTTCTTGTTTAGACAAGGATGTTTTTAAAATTATTATAAGAATAGATATTTTAGTATCTTTTAGGGACAATATTGACCTCTATGTGTGATAGGTAATGTATACATCAATTTTGGGGATAGTGTATCCCTTTAATAGAGCAGTCATATGTATTTTTCCAAAAAAAAATAACACCAATTGATTGAAAAATTTTATAGAAATAATTAATATCCACATTATGGAATAATGAAAAAAATTTGGACTCAAAATTTATTTACTATTGTAGATTTATATCAAGATGTGTCTCTAGAAAAGTATTCTTGATATCCACGAAAATGAAAAATGTGATTTTTAATTGATCTCCTTCTTAGGCCAAATCAAATTTTTCATCAATCATAAATAATGAAAATCAATGAAAAAATGGATTTAAATATCTAATTACAATAATTGTAATGTCAAGGGCTCATAAGACAAATTACATTATTGCGGGATACATAGGTTCTTTTTATCAAGATTCCATATTTTTTGTTAGTACATTCAATTAATAACCATAAATTGAATCAGGATATGGGGAATAATTGATATCCAATAACATGTATTTATAACCATTTTTATGAATGTGAAAGGGATCAATGTATTTATCAAATTTAACTACACTCGTAGTATCACTAACTATGGGTTTAGAAAGGGGTTGATAACAAGGATAAATTTTATAAAACATCACAATCAATATGAATACATGTTAATGTAATTTTCTTATATAAATACACACATATTTTTATGATAAGTAATCTATAATCTATTTTAGTGGCACATAAATACCTTTTTATGGTATTTGTGCATAATATTCTGCAGTCTGCTCGAACATAAAATATTTGTAATGAAAATTTACCGATTGTGTTTGGAATTTTGAGGGAGAATTATTGATATGAAAAAATATCTAAATATTATATTTTGATACTATAATTTTGTTTCCATGGACATAACATTTCTAATAGTTGAGTTTAGGTAGGCTGTTTAAAGATATAAGCCATTGTACCATTGAGACCACAAACAATTTTCATTGAGATACATTTATTTTTTGTAAGAACTTCTGGGAATCATATATTTTTATTAGATTTATAATGAATTTCATATCTGATAGAAGTGCTGATGATGAAATAAAATCATTTCCATTAGAATAATTATAGTCATAAACCCTATTTGGAGCATAAATCAAGGACTACGTGTACACTAATTATTGTTTTCCCAAATCTTAAGAAAACATATGTAGTTTATTATGATTCATCTAGATACAGAAATAATTGTTTCCTGATATAATGAGATCATGTGGTAGCCTATAGATCATGAAAATAGTTAATTCAGATAAATAATTATCCAAACCATTATTTGGATGTTTTTGAGGTAGTCCACTCCATTGAAACAATATTTAATTATCTCTTTGGAGAGAAGTTCACAATGTGCACTGACAAAATGAGTTTTTAAAACATAATTTCACAAATAGATTTATAAATGTGACAAAAATTATGGATTTAATATATACATATGTTATATATTTAAAGGTTTTATACATTTGGATAATAAAATACCATATAATATTTCTTAATATTAATGTCTTTTAATAAATTATAAAAAGAAGAGTATGATCAATGGAAATTGATGTATATGATGGTAGATATTTAAATGTATTTCATAGAGGAATATAATTTTTCAATATTATATATGGTAACTCATATATAAGAAATTATTGAATAAGTAAAGGATTATGAATGATTAGATCCCTATTTCTATTGCATTGATTAAAAAATGAATGGTGGGGAGACCATTGATGAATGATATCTAGATGGGAAATTTTTTTCTTTATCGTGATTATATTATCAATCAATAGTCTTCTTTAGAAAAAAATTATTTTCTATTGACTTTTGAAAATGGGTTATTCATATAAGACTGAAAAGATGTATATGTTTTTGAAAATAATTTTTGTGTGTTTCGGATTTAGAAAAGTAAATTATATGTATCTAGATTCCTCATATAACATATAATTGAGGATATATCCCATGATAGGAAATTATATTTAAATATTTACCTATTACAATATAGAAATGGGACTATATATCAATGTATATTTTTATATATACACAAATAATAGTTTAAAAACATGATTCCATATGGGCTATTGTGGATTGAATCTGATATCGAACTCCCATTATCACCATTCCTGAATCTGGTGTGATGGATGAATTGGAGGAAATATATATTTTCAATGTAATAATGATTCATAAAATAATTGTTTTTATCATCTCTAATTGAGATCGTTGTTTTATTTCTCATATTTGGTGATCTGTGCAGTAATATTTTGGTACACAATCATTCATGATCTCAAAATTTCATCCTAAAATGGATGGAAAATTACAATGAACAGTAAAAAATTTATATATAATGTTTTTATATTATGATATTGGATTTTACAGGCTCATTGGATGTTTATATTCAATTAATTTAGTTCACGTAAAATAATAGAAATCAGGTCTTGTTACAAATAGATTATTTTAATGAATTCCATGGGCTTCCTTATTAAACTACACATTGTTTAGTGGAAACCAAATAAGATCCATTGCCACAAAATAGTAATTTTTATATGATAAGTGAAAAATATTCACATGATTTTAAAAAATGATGATGATAGGAAGGACTCATAAAAAAAATTTGGATCATCATAATCATCTATTATCGTAAAATGTTGGGTGTCAAATGTTTACGAATTATATATAGGGATTCGACATCGATGTGATAGTAAGAAATGAAAATTTGATCATTTTGACAACATAAAATATGAGATTACATATTTGATTTGTGATTTTCACCATAGTTTGGATTTTTGACAGGGATTTAGATCAACACACAATATATTTTTGATATATCAATTGATGAAGTCCCATCATGATCCTTACATAATTATTTAATAGGAACACGTTGATCATGAATTTAATTCAACTTTTTTACATGTGACAAAACTAATTATCAATTGATATGAAATTTTTTTATGGTGTAATCTTATTGGTTTGGTGTGACTATTATGGAAGAGTAGTAAGATTCAGGATGAGACATGTGAGTTGAGTTAAGTAGGGCTACAATTGTATCTTAGTCATTTCTAAATCACAAAAATATTAATATTTCTAGTGATAAATAGTCTTATCATGGTTTTGGGATAGAAAAAAACTTATCTATAAAAGTTTACTATAGATTCTGCTGGTAACTTGAAAAGTTCATGGTCTAGAATAAACATATAGGTGTTTGGTCGAAATATATGAGTGGTGAATGTGGGAAGAGAAAGGTTGGTGCATAGATTTCAAAACCGTGTGATCTAATTATGAGAGAGGGTGTTTTGAGATAGTATAATTCAAAATGTTATGTCATTATTTTGGGAGACATATGGCCTAAAAATATTCTGTATATTTATATTTCTTAAAATAGAGTTTAACTCTTTTTTAGCCACAATACAATCATTCTTCTTCACCTCTACTAGGATCTAAAACTCCCATCACTCTGTAAGAGTTATTTATGTTTTATTATAATCCATAATATTGTTTTGATGAATCAAATTGTGCTTGATATCATTAATAAATAATATATCTATTCTTTTATCATTTTATTTAGATCTCTTCATCTTCTCTAAATATGAAAATTATATCTACTATATTACAACCATTCTATTTATTACATATCTTTCATGATTAATTAGGTAAAATTACACAATATATATCCCCAAATATTGATATCTATAGTGTATTTGGAAATTAGGTACATTAAAAAATAACATAAAACATGAAACACATAATCCTTATTGAAAAATTCCTTAACATTCTTGTTCTTATAATTGCACAGGATATCCTACAGACATACATACGAAAGGGGCGACATATAAATTTCAGTAGGGTAATAGACATGCAATATCATGAATAATGAAATATATGTTAGAAAATAGACATATCAATGGGTCTTAAAAGTGGTTATAATTATAATCATGAATAATAATGAATCATATAGCATGATTTTCATAATGGAATCATGTGAAATGTGGAAACAACATAATGCACTGCATCATTAATATAGGTCGAGGATAAATTCCATGAAATCATGATGATGTAAGTCTATTGATGTATTATATTCACACTATAATCCTTTTTATAAAATATATTTTGATAAAAACATTAAATAATTCATTGGAGTGCTATATAATTCTTGGCACACTCATTACATTCATTTCACTATCATTCTTAAGTGTTCCCCATAGACCAGTCAACACGGGTTCATTCATCATAAAATATTTTTACATGATAATCGAGTGTCGAATAAAAAAATATTTACCCCCAACCATGAAGTATATTTTATAAAGGTGAGCATACATGATATTAAATGTGTATGATATTCACTAAAAATCTATTTTCGTATGTAAAACGTAGTGAAATTTAGTAGCATACAAATGTCATATAAGGATTCATATAATTGTATTGTTTCTGAAAAAAGGGTATCTTGACATTTTGAAACCAAATATACAGTAATAGTTATATTGAAAGAAATATCCCAAATTAATGAATTAAATATATATAATGCATAAGATAATTAAGGAACATGAATAAAGAGGATAAGGAGAGGATCTCTTACATTGGTAGGAAGATTCCAAATTATTTGGAGGAGCTTCATGAAATATAGGCGATCCATTAGAAAACTCTATGGATGTGGGGTAATAGTAAGGAAATGCCACATGGTTTTTGAGTGATGAAAAATTGGATCTTTGGTGTGTTTCTATAGGAAATGGGTGGATATTTAATTCTTATTTCTCAATGTTGGGTTTTGGAATCTATAAGATAATACAATAAGAAAACAAATATTTCGATTTTTTGGTCCATGATTTATACCCAAGGTGAGTAATTCGCATTGTTTTATACGTTTTAGGGCCTAAATGAATAAAATAATATCCTTTATGATGTGCAAGTGAGTCATCATCATAATAATATTATTTTAAATCAGAATGTATAGTATAGGATTGCGAGGCTTCATAATAAAATTATATAATAAATCAATTAAATGTAAAATAAAATTATTTTAATGGATTAAAATATATTTGCTCATCGATACCATTCATAATATTTATTACAATATCTAGTACCCCAGGTTTCATGTATGTAACCTTTTTGTTGATGCTTGTAATGGTTATAAAGTTAAGGGTGATGTATGAGAGAGTTGGGAGAACTCAGATTGAAGTATTGTGGCAAATGGGAAGCCACACGGCTGGCGCACAGTTTGTCTAAACCGTGCGGCCAGACCGTGTAGAGTTGGTATTGGAGGCAGTAGCTTCCGCACATGCGACACACGTTTTGCCTAAACGTGTGGCCAAATTGTGTGTGAAGGGTGGTAAAGGCAGTTGCTAATGCACAGTTAGCGCATGGTTTGTCAAAATGTGTAAACTAATTGTGCAACCACTTAAACAAGATCTTATAAAAGTGTATCTCACACGTTTTATCTTCTAAGTGGCTAGATTTTCCTCATAAGTGGCCCTAACTCGATATTTTGGTTCTACTATGGTCAAAAAGGATTCTCCCATCATTTTGGAGGCAATCTGAAGGCTTCTATTGATGACTCGAAGACGGATTCTTGAGGTATGTGATCATTCTTGTTTGGTTTCATAGATCTACTTTGATCTACTTCTCCTCTTCTGTTGGTTTATTAGATCTATTCCCGTTATGGGTAGATCTAAGTATGTAGATGCCAAATATGATGTTTTTTGTTCTTGGTTGTGTTAGGAGAAGAGATCTAAAGAGGATCATTGGTGAATAATCCCTATTTTCTTGTGTGTTATCTGTTTCTTAGTGTTTTCATAAAAACCTTTGAGGTTGGAGCCTTCACTCTCGACTACTCTTGTTCGAATTGACTGTATTGGTTTCAAATTGGGTTATTTTAATGAAATTGATTGTTTAAAGCCTGAAATAAATATTCATTAGTGATGATTTATGGTTTTGATGAAATTTGGAAATCATGGTGAATTGTTGTGAAAAGAGATTTGGCTTCTTGAATTTAAGATGTTGATTTTAAATTATGGATTTTATGGAATGGTAAACGATTTTAATGAAAGATGGGTTTTCAAAAAAAATTGGTGTTTTATTGAAATTGTTTGGTATTAAAATGTATTGATGAACTTTTTTTCATTCATTGGTTTTCAATAAAATTACGGTTATATTGAAATGGTATGAATTTGATGAACACGCATGGTTTTGATGGAAATGGTTCAAAAAAGGGTATTTTATTAAATGGATGATTTTGGCATGAATTTTATGAATGTGTGGGATATGTTCATGTTGCATATACGAGGCTTGGTTGAAATAGGACATGGTTCTTGGTGCCAAACGTTTAATGGCACATGGGACATTTATGTACAAGGCTATGTTGAAATATGACCTTGTTCTCGGTGCCAAAGGTGTAATGGCACAAGGGAAACAATTTCCTTGTCACGACTTGGTAGATAGACGAGAAACCGCTCATGAGTATGGAACTGTCATATCGAAGCATGCATGGTTGGTAGCATGGGTTGGGAAAATGTTGGGTATGCCAAAGAGGAATGTTTGGGAAATGGTTCAAAATCATGTTTGGTTATTTTTCTGGAGAAATAGCTTTTTGAAAAAAAAAATTTAAATTTCTTTTGGAATGCCTTTGGCTATGAATGGTTTTGGAAACATGTTTATATTTAGTTATAAACTAATTTTGAGAATTTTTTTTATATAAACACTTTTTATATAAATGTGGCTAACTCTTATAACCTAATAGCGTGAGTAGGGAAGTCATTGGGTAAAATCTACGGATTTTTATACTCACCCATACCTTGGTATATTGGTGCTTTTGCAGATGTCATATTCTGGGACACAGGTAAAGGAAAATAATCTTATTGTTCGTGTCTCATGGCGTGGCTTTGGAGATGTTGTGGAGCTTGGAGCAAGTGGAGCATGGAGTTGTAATGTATTTTGAGAGTTTTGAGTAGTTTGGACTTCCACTGTTGTGTACTTTGATGTGGTTTGATATAAATGAAGTTGTTTGTTGGTCTTTCATTTGTTCATGCATCATATAGTGAATGTTTGGTTATGGTTGGATTATGTTTAATTTCTAAAAGGGTAAATCATCCCCCAACTTGTATATTAAACCCTTAGGCATTTATTGCCAGCCTTTGGCATCTTGGGGATGTCGCTTAAGGCATAGTAATGACTCATTGTACTCTCAAGACAATGAGAATTTGTGCGTCATTACAAATGGTATCAGTTCGTTCGGTCCCTGCCTAACAGGTGTTCATCGATATTCTTGGTATTGGAGTTGAAATTCATTCTTGTCTATTCCTTAGGTCGAAATCATAGATTGGAGTATGATTGTCGGAACTGAAAATGTATAGAATAAAAGGACATAGCTAACCTGTTAATGCTGAACATCATGTTACCAGGGTGTTGGGTATATAAGTGTTTTGGATACACTTATAGAATGATGGAAATCTCGTTGTCATGGGTTTATCCAATGAGAGGAGCATGACATGCATTGTAGAGGAATGGATTCCCACTAGGATTTCATATCTCATCGTGAGATGTGAGTAAAGATTTTGTGCATGGTTGTAATTTTTGAAAAATGGAGAAATTTATTTCAAGTGAAAGACTTTGAAAACAACGAATTTGGTGTATTTTAAAAATGGGTTGATTTTCAAAAAGTATGTTGAATTTTTTAAAAAATTGTTGAAAATGGAAAAAGATTTTTTTTGGGAAAAACAATTCTATGATAGATGATGTGATAGAATTTGAATTATAAAACATCGGTTGCTAGAGAGTGAGATCGACAGAGTTTGTTGTTGGTTTAGAAGATGGAACCCAATAGGCATCGTCGAAACCAACCCGAAGAAGCTGCGGAAAATGTGGTTGCACCAGAACCATGTGTGAACCGAGAGCTGGTTTAGAGTATTGTCAAGGAATTTCAGGTTGTGGATACGGGGAACAAGAGGAATGAACTAAGGCATGTGGCTTATACCATCCAGTTCATGATGCAAAATCCATCGAGCTTTCGGGGTGATGCTGAACCCAAAAAGGAGGAAGTGGGGCTAAGTAGGATGAATCGTATCTTTGATTTCATCGGCACACCACCATATCATAAGGACATGTTGGGTTCATATATTATTGATGATCTTGCATGTCAATGGTGGGATTTAGCGGTGCATGCAAAATTGGATGAAGGCCTTACATGGGAGGATTTTGATGAATTTTTCAACAAAAAATTCTATCCTCACACGTTCAATATCTTGATAATGACATACTTCTTCATCCTGAATCAAGAGAGTCTCTACTTTGTAGAGTATGTGGATAAATTCCTGAATTTAGTCTGTTTGGCACCAGATGTTTCGGTAAGTGCATTGTTGAAGGCACGCATCTTCGAATCAGGGCTAAGGCAGGAGATTCGATCGTAGTTTGCAGTGCTCTGTATTATAGATTAGATAGAGATTATGAACAGAGCGAATGTTGCTGAGCGTGATATCTCAGGATCAATGGGTGCAGGCATGATGATACCTATGGGAAACGGTGGAAACTCAAACACTAGGAACAAGATGAAAAGGGACACCTATTTCCATAGTGTGAGTGAAAATCAGAACTAGACGACTAGATCAGTAAACCTTCTTCCATGTCCCCAGAGCAAAGCAGGTTGTATTCAATGTTGTTCGACTGACCACATAAAGTGAGAGTGCACGGTGAAACCAATAGCATGTCACAATTGCAACATGATGGGGAATAATTATATATATTGTCGTAGTGCTCCTAGGTCAGGTGCTTGGGTCACTTCTCATGTATCTCAAGCATTATATGCTTCAACAGGAAGAGAACATTAGATTCAATATCTTCAGCATAACAGAGATAGACATGAAGATTCTCGAAATTCCATGAATCCTTAACCAAGGAAATATCATCAAGGCAGCAAGGAGAGTAGTGCATCAACGAAGCAATTGAGTGGAGCTAAGCATAAAATGGTTGATGAGCAGGATACACCATCTACGGTGAGAGGTACAATTTTTTTGAATTCTACCCTTGTGCAAGTGTTGTTTGACACTGGTGCATCACATTCCTTCATTTCTTCTCATGCTGTTGATATACTATGTTTAAAACTGGAAATGATGCCTTTTGTTTTGAAACAAAAATATCCTCTTGGTGAAAGGGAACGTCAAGCCTTTATATGTAGAGTTTGTACTATAACTATTGATGGAGCTAAGTTTGAATGGGACTTCTCGATGTTGGACCTGGATGTCTATGAATTAATCTTGGGTATGGATTGGTTGACAATGTTTATGGCTCACATAGACTATTGTAGGAGAATGACTAGTTTTACAAATGAGAACGACATCAACAATATCTTTAGATGAGAGAGGATGGTAAAGAAAGGTGTAAAGAGCTTTTTGGAACCAATGGTGGGAACGATATATTTCCGTTTGGCAGCGTTGAATTTGGAATAAAAGGACGAGATTGTGAAAAATAGTTTTCCAACTATTGTGGATCAATTTTCATATGTCTTTCCCAATAAAATCTTAGGCTTACCACATCTAAGGGAAGTGAATTTTATGATTGATCTCCTTCCGGGTATCAGTCCTATTTCCCTTCAATCTTATAGGATGGCACCAATGGAGTTATGAGAATTGAATGTGTAGTTAGAGGAGCTAGAAAGAAAGGGTTTCATTTGACCAAGTACTTCTCCATGGGTAGCACCTGTGTTGTTTGTGAAAAAGGCAGATGGAACTCTTCTGCTATGTGTTTATTATCGTAAACTTAACCAAATTACGATTTTGAATAGATATCCACTTCCATGCATTGATGATCTATTCGATCAATTAAGGGGAGCACAGTGGTTCTCCAAGATTGACTTGCGATCAGGATATCAACAATTGCGAGTTCGGAAGGAGGATATTCTAAAGAGAGATTTCAGAAACAGATATGGACACTACGAATATGTAGTCATGCATCTTGGTCTAACGAATGCAGTAGTGGTCTTCATGGCTTTGATAAATCAGATATTTCAGTGATATTTGGAATCTTTCGTTGTGTTGTTTCTAGATGATATATTGGTGTATTCAAAGACAAGGGCTGATCATGAGGAGCACCTGGAAATAGTGTTAAAAATCTTGAGAGATCGTTAGTTTTATTCCAAATTAACAAAGTGTGATTTTTTGATACAGGAATTACATTTACTTGGCCATGTCATTTCCATGAAAGGCGTTTCAGTTGATCCTCAAAATATAAATGTCATTATCTCTTGGATACCACTGAAGAATGTATTAGAGATATGCAGTTTTCTTGGTCTAGATGGTTACTATTGATGCATTGTTCATGATTTCTCATGATTAGAATCAACAATAAAAACCTTGAAAAAGAATAATGCTCCATTCCAATGGACAGAATAATGTCAGAAGTCTTTCCATGAACCGACGGTTCGCCTTATATCAGCACCTATCTTGATATTTCCTGAATCAGGAAAGGGGTATGTAGTGTATTGTGATGCTCTGAGAATAGGGTTGGGTTGTGTTCTTATGAAAGGAGACCATGTAGTTGCTTATGGCTCAAGGAAATTGAGGGTGCATGAGAAACATTACCCAACACATGATTTGGAGTTGGCCGCAGACGTCCATGTTTTGAAAACATGGAGACATTATCTCGTTGGTGATAAATTTGCCGTGTTTACGGAACACAAAATCTTGAAACACATTTTCTCACAGAGGGATTTGAATTTGTGGCAAAGGATTTGGATGGAGTATCTTCAAATGTTTGACTATTACTTAATGTATACACCGGGAAAAGAATATTCAGTGGTGGATGAATTGAGTAGAAAGACATATGCTCAGTTAGCGAAAGTAGCTTTAGATGAATGGCAGTTGGTTTTGGTATTAGTCGAAATGCATGTGGAATGTGAAGACCGGGATGATGTTGCTATTTTATTTTCAGATACACTTATTCCTAATTTAGTAAAGACGGTCAAAGAAGCAGAAACATCTGATGCAGAATGTCTGGTTTTAAGTTAAAAACTCAATGGTGGGGAGACCATTGATGGATGGAAACTTGATGGGGGTTCAGTTTTGTGTTTCAAAGATCATATAGTTGTACATATGGTTTTTCAAGAACAAATCCTTCATGATTATCAAAATTCATGATGGTCTGTACATCCAGGTACTCAAAAGATGTATAAGGCGTTGAAGGCACATTTTTGGTGGAGCGGCATGAAAAGGAAAGTTAAAGAGTTCATCTCGTAGTGATTAACTTGTCAGTAGGATAAAGAAGAGTATCAGAGACCAGATGGTATGCTACAATATTTTTCTATCCCACTATTGAAATGGGATGATATGGAATTGGATATTGTTATAGGTCTTCCAAGAATGGTTTGGAAACATGATGCCATTTGGGTGATACTAGATCGTCTGACCATGTCGGCCCATTTCATCCCTATTCGTGAAAATCATATGGTGGAAGATCACTAAAATATAAATATCTGAGAAGTGGTAAAGAGTCATGGTGTACAAGTGTCTATAGTCTCAGTTAGGGTTTTGAGATTCACATGTCGTTTCTGGAAATCATTACAACAATCCCTTGGAACTCAGTTGACTACGAGCATGGCGTATCATCCTTAGACAGATGGGCAATCTGAGTAGATGATACAAACTTTGGAAAACCTGATTCGGTCTTGTGAAATAGATTTTGGTAGCTCATGAATAGAACATATACCCATAGTGGAGTTCTCATACAATAACAATTATCAAGACTCGATATGCATGGCTCCATTTGAAGCATTGTATGGGCATCCATGTCGTTCTCCACTATACTGGGTGGAAATAGGTGAAACTTATTTAGTTGGGCCGAGCCTTTTCCATGAAACAATAGGGAAGATTCAGTTGATTAGAAAGAGGATGGAGACGGCTCAGAGTCTTCAGAAATCTTTTGCATATCACCATCGAAGAACATTGTCGTTCGTTGTGGGTGATCATGTTTTCTTTAGGATCTCTCCAAGACTTGGACATCGTCATTTCAGAAAGCATGGCAAGTTATCTCCAGGATAAATTGTCCCTTTTGATATACTATAATGGGTTGTAGAGGTGGAATATCGATTAGAATTACCACCACGGTTCATTTTGGTGCATAATGTGTTCAATG
Organism: Viscum album; assembly: GCA_963277665.1. Taxonomy (NCBI): domain Eukaryota; kingdom Viridiplantae; phylum Streptophyta; class Magnoliopsida; order Santalales; family Viscaceae; genus Viscum; species Viscum album. The sequence goes on from OY728141.1 coordinate 1,722,784,705, forward strand.
TATCTCAGTTGAAAAAGTATCAGTCTGATCCTTACCATGTGATTAGATGGGATCACGTTGACCTAGAGCAGGATGATCCGTTGATACATATCCCGATATGGATTTTGGATAGGCAAGAGAAGTTCTTTTATGAAAAAATCATCGGTCTAGTGTGGGTTTTATGGTAGCATGGTCAAAATCAGGAAGATACTTGGGAATGCGAGAAAGAAATGAAAGATTAGTGGCCAGAACTCTTTCTGGAAAGCGATGGTTTTCTACTTTCTAGGGATGGAAAGTCCAATGGTGGGGAGAATGTAGTACCCCCAGTTTCTTGTATGTAACCCTTTCTTGATGATTTTATTTCTTATAATGATAATGGAGACTTATTGGAGTGTCAGGAGAACTCAGATTGATGTTTTGGGGAAAAAGAGAAGTCGCATAGGCGACACACGGTTTTTCTAAACTGTTCATCCAAACCGTGCGAAGTTGGTATCGGAGTTAGTAGCTACTGCACGGTTGGTGTAACAGCCCAAGCTTCCATGGTACGTTTCCCTTTGAATAATGCAATGACGTGCATTGTACACAACTTCGAGATTCTAACACACCACATCCAATCAAACTAGTCGTTATGAATAGTAATACCTACTTTTTGAAATTTTATAAATTTTATCTTTTGAAATGGACTTCAGTTTTGGATTAGTAATATTGAAATTAGCTTAGGGTGATATTTTGGTACTTTCCGGATAACTTTCATATTTTGATGAATAGTGAAAATTACTAAATTTTAATTAAAAACAACTATTTTAATCGAAATAATTAATAGTGATAAATTATTAATTTGAGTGGTTTTAAAGTATATTTTGAGTATATTTTTACCATTTAATACAATTTTGGTCATTGGATTAGATTTCACATTTAAACCAGACTTAAACAAGTGCCAATCTTTTGATAGTTATTATCTCTTAAAAACAGGCTATTTATTTTGACGATGGGAATTAATTTTTAAATTAATTAATTCAACTGATATTTTTTGAATATGGTAAAATAGGCATCATATTTCAATTCATAATAATAAATATAGCTTAGGCCTAATTTTTGGTATTTTTCTGGAAACTTTCATTTTTTGATGAATAGTGAAACCACTAAATGGTAGTTAAAAAACTGAATTTTTTAGAAAACATAGTTTTACCGCTTCTGTGAGTGGAATTTTGAAAATCTGAGAGATTTGGTTAATATCACGAAGTAAAATTTGGTTCATTGAGATGAAAATAATTTTTGGTGAATAGTAACTTTTTACTTTTATTTACCACGGTTAAAAGTAAATAGGGTAATTAAGGATAAAAATGAAATTAATATTACCCTAACACAAGTCCTAATTCAATTGGACAACACTATCTTGACCAAAAACAACCTTAGGGATAAAATATTATCATTTAGGTCCACTTGGATTAGATTAGGACATTTATTATTATTTAATTCAATGAAGAGTTAAAAGAGTTAAAATCAAAGATTATTTACTAAAACATTTTTAATATTTGATTACACATAAGATAAAATCGATTATAAATATTAATTAGAAAGATAAAGAAAATTTATGCATAAATATATTTTATTTAAAATTTTTAGAAATTAAATAATTTAATTTATTAATGACACAATGATGATGCAGTAATTACCATAATAGTGACAAATTAAAATAATTTATATTATAAATTCAAAAATAAATATAATTGGAGACTTTTATTGAATTAAATTAATTTTATAGGTTAATATGACATATTATTATTGATTTAATTCACTTTTTTATAAGTAATAATTCATTTATGAGTTTCACAAAAATAAATTATTGAATAGTGTTAAAATTGACATAAAAGGGTTTTTAAAACAAATATTATATTATTAATTGATATTAAATTCCTAAATATCTAATTTTCGGTCAAGAGACTTATATCATGATAGTTTTATTATTAATGGACCACTTGGGGGTCTCTTGGATGTATACAGTATGTCTATTAACCATATAATATATAAATACAAAGAGACATTGTAAAAGTGAAACTAATTAACAAAGAGTTAATACTTAAAGATAATGTTAATATAATGACCCAAACCTGTCTAAATTCTATTGGTTGAGTGGTTTTAGACATATCCCCACCTTAACCTTTAAATAATCCACTTTGGAGCCATTATAAACCGAATAATAATTTATTATAAAATAATATTTCTAGCTTTTCCGAAGGTGCCCCTCACCCCTCTTATAAAAGGGCACTCCCCCTTATCATTACATAACGCCTTAAAAGCCTTTTGGTTCGGCCAACCCCTGCCCAAATACTCTATAAACGTCCATCAATACAACCTAGAGGCCTTAGTTTGATCAGAAAGCCAAGCTACGGAGCCCTTTTGATCAAATCAAAAGGAAGAACCCGAAGAAGAGGTAATGTTTTTACCACCCTTTTTCAAATTCTTTTCTTCTTCAACTTCTTCTTTATTTGTTTTTCCAATTATTAAATAATTAATCCATTATCTCCTATATACAATAATATTATTATAAATATTGTACACCCATATTCAGTATTCTATCCATCCTTTTAATGACATGTCACCATACGTGTGTACGTACCGCTTAATGTCTCCACGTCGTGGTGTAAATGTCATTCAATAAATTATTATCTGGATGGGTATAATAATGATGTTTAACTCATGTAAATAATGAATATAACATTATAATTATTCTGTCTATATGATATACCATCCAATTATATATTATGTTAAAATCAAAAGAATGATATTGTCGCTCGTGCATATATACGGACTACCGTCTCCACGAAAGCGATGAGATTCATTCTCCATCGTATCCATTCAAGTATAATTATCCTTTTATTATTTAAAAATAATTTTTAAGGAAATGATATAATTCTGGATATGAATAAGATACAACCTATCCATAACAAACATGACTTGCGTAACAATGAATATAAAGGTAAATGAGTAAGTTAACACCCGAAATGACGATAATACTAAGATTTTATTATCAAATCAATGTTATAAGATCATATATGATATTATATTAATGTAAATGATTATTTTATAATTCAATAATAATTATTTCACCATTATATAGGAGTTTAACCTACCGTTGACCAAGGAAAATGTACAAAGTAATGGGTTTCATATCTCACTTTTAATTCTGTGGGATTTCCAATTTTCACCACTTATTTATTGCATGTGGTGTGTGTACTGCCCATGATTATATTCATTGTGTATTATACTATAATTTATGTATAATTACATCATCATTTTATGATCCTTTTTTTCATGGGTGTATGTTTCGTAAGTTACCAAATTGATAAGGGAATTTGAAATTTCAATTTCCACTCATCCGGCTTTACGCATACTTCATTGATTATTTTACTCCATGATTATGTGTGGAATCACTATTAATTTGTTTATTTCATAATTTACACTCCCCTTTCTATGGATATACTTTTGATACACACAATCACTCCATTGATAAATTCTCAAGTCATCGGTATGAACTTGATAAGAGTAATTTTTACTCAGTCTCGATTTGTTGAGTTAAACATCCAATTCATTGGTGTTGCTTTTAAAAGAATATGTGTGAATGTCCATTGATTGTTTTACACTGAATATCCAATTATATTGAGTGTATTTATATTTTTCACACATAATTATTTCATTGATTTATCCTTTACATAATGATACGGCCTTTATGAGAGATTTCATCTCAATTTACATACCATTGAGACTTATTTGTTGTTATACACCAAATCACTTTTATGTGGTGTATATAACGTACTTTGACATAGTATATCACGAATCCTTTTATTTTCATGATATTAAAATGTTTTTATTACCTCAACTATTTGTATTCACGTGTCTCTCTTTTGGTTAGAAACTCTGACTAAAATACATTTTTAAGTGTTTTAAAGATTTATTATTATCAATATTTCTCATTAATGTCCATGTTTTAAAAATGGTATTAATAATTTATTTATATGGACATTAATGTTTTAAAATTATAATTACTTTTAAATGTTTCAATGTGGTATGGGACACTTTGATTCAAAAATCTATTTTAAATGGCTTCTTGACAGTCAATTTTACTTTTAAATGTTTTCAAGAAAAAGGGGGATATTTCTCTCAATATTTTTGATGAATATTTTCATATATGTCAATATCCATCATCATTATCAATTTAGGTTAATCTGATACAATAAAATCATCCATATTTTATCGAATGAGTTATGTTTGGATGTGTATGTGCTATTTTTATACCATTCATGGTTTGTGGTTAAAGTATTGACATTTCGTATGCTAGTTTTAATACGAATGTTTATGTTTTGCTTAAACCTGTTCATATAAGGAATGCATTGGACTTAGTAAATGACGGGTGGAGCCCAAAATAACTCCTCGATGCATCGGTAGGTCTCATGAGACAAACTAGTGTCTTGTCATAAGGCCTTGGCAAAATGTTATTTGTAATCATGGCACGAGGCCTTGGCTATGTGGTTATGATAGTCTGGCATTATGTATTCCATCATTATGAAAGTGGTTATTGATATTTCATTCAATTGTTCGACTAGTAGAATATCCATGTGAATAAGTAAATGGAATTATTTCATTTTATCTTTTCCATATTATGCTGAAGTTCATGTTTAAAATTCATTTGTTTTAGTTATAAGTAACTTTAAGTGTTTATGCTTATCTATGAAAGCTTCTGCTATATTGTTATCTTTACTGAGCATCTGAGCTCACCCCTTCAATGTTTTATTTTTCCCAGGATGTGAAGAAGTAATTTATGAATGGCCTGCAGGGATAGTATGAGGGGATATGAAGACAAGATGTTGGTGTAGTTTTTTTACCTTAGGATGTAATTTAAAACTTATGAATATATCTTGTGTTTCCAAGACTACTAAACTAATCTTTCTTTCGAGACTTGATCCTTTGTGATCATGCCAATGTTATGAAATAATGCACCAACTCTGGGTATCTAGGGTCAGGGCGTTATAGTTGGTATCAGAGGAAGTTTAGTTCAATCCTTGGAAGATATATTTAGATAAACTCTGATTAGAGCACGTAGACCTAAGATGAACTTTGATGATTAGTATAGTAGAAATTCCTAGAATTTTTGTATTGTAGATATTTTTTGAGTTTTCCGACAATGAATCCCTGTCTAGATACGATCAGGTAGAGGCGGCTCTGGCACATATGTACATAGGGGTAAAACCTGAAAACACCTCTATGAGCTAGACTCGAACGGGAACTGGTGCACGACAATGGGCCTTGCTGCACTCTTGGTTACGACACTCCTGGGGGACATGCTTAGGACAATTTACATTTTATTTACTAACCAATTTGAAGTATTAAATATATAAGATGAGAGTAAATTAACATAGTTAATCCTAATGTGTTTAAAATTGAGAATATGTTGACATGTTAATATCTTAATGATTTTATTACTACTGTTACTCACACAATTCTTTCTAGTTTTAGTCAATGGCTGGATTCCAAGGAAGTCATAGTGACTTTGAGAATGATGCACAAGGTGGGAACTATGGTGGAAATGAGAAAAAAATGGAATGTTGATAGGCGTAAAAGATATTGTCTTTATGCCAAATCAATTTTCCAAAAATATGATCAACAATATATATAATAACCAATTCCCGGACTCTACAAAGAAGAGAAAGGTGATGAATGATAAGAGCACCATCAGTGGTGACCATGGAGAAAGGAATACTCAATTTCCATCATACATGAAATGTGGAAGGAGACGCCCAAGAAAGTGTCTCAATGGGACAACGAAATGCTTTACATACGGGAAGGAAGGATATAAAGTGATGAATTGCCAACGAAAAATGATGAGTACTATGGAAGAAGATAAAAATGGTCCCAAGAGTCCATTTATAGTCATTTTCCGTAAATGTAGGGGACCTGGCCATTACCCGAGTAAATTCCCTATTCTATAGGATATTTTCGTGGTCAAAGAAGAAGCTATGTTGAAATAAATGGTTAGAGAAATGATTAAAAATTATTAGTGCTCCTTGTTGATGGGTTTACATTGGAATAATTTTCTCTTGTATTTTTAACCCTGCAGTTTTCCATGTGAGAATGATATTTGAGGAAGAATTATATTTTTACTTGTGAATATAGTTATAAATAACCATTTAGTTTGATATGATCATTGGGTTTGAGGAAATTATAAGTTATTATAATTTGGGATGAAAAGGCAAGGTATGAGATAATATTTGTGGTTAAATTATGTTTTGGTTGTTTTGAGGAATTTATATCATTTTGGTAATGTTATAAAATATAGTTTTTGAAAAAGGGAAACACGCAGACCGTGTGACAACCCGTCGCGTCGGACAAAGCGGTGGGAATCAAACCCAAAACCAAAGTGCGATTGGGATTTATCGCCTACCACTTCACTACGTGAAGTCCCTGGTTAATGTGACTATTAATTTTAGTTAAATGATTTTATTGAGCATTAATAATTTGATTTGGGATCTTATATATTATCAAATGAATTCCCTTAGTATAGGAAAATGATTTGGTAATTAAGTGATAAATGTTATTTTAGAAGTTGTTCACTTTGTTGTATGTAAAATAGAATATTATGGGAATTCATTTGAGGAGTAATGGTGGATTTTTATCTATGATTTTATTGTGGATTTATAGTGATTTGTGTTGTTTATGGAAATGATTAGGTTAATTACTTTTAAGTATGTGACTTTAAGAGTAATTAATGTCATTTGGAGATACAATTTAATGTGGAAGACTACATTATTACAAGTTTTGAGTTTTAATATTAGTTTGGATAATATTGAATGATTTTAAGGAGAATTAATTATTGATTGGTATTTATTTAACTTTGGGGTATTGATGGTTTAATTTTAGAAATTAAGATTAGTGTTTTTTTTCTCTATTGGAATATCCATTTTGGGGGTCATCAGATATTATACTAACCATTTTGGTTTTGATTAATCTCTAATGACAAGGTAAATATATAGTTTATCCTACGTGGATCATGTATATCTATATAAGTTTATTCTAGCTCTTCCATTGTGGCCAAGTCTTCTTGAATACTCATTGTTCAAAATAATGAGTTAGTGGTAAAAAGATATTAAAGAATGAAACTCTACTTAAAAAGTAAGTATATCTCTTTATGTTCTTATTCAATATCATAAAGTAATTCCCCATCATTATGTAATGTAATATAAACAAAATGTTGTCCGTTTAGTTTCCTACTGGGAGACTAAGGACCGTTTGTCCAAACACAAGTTTGTGATTTTATTATTGTTAACTTTCTCCGGATCATATTTTCTATCCCTCTCCATCATAACTGAACACTTAGTTTATCGTCCATATCCATGTTTTCCTACATGGAATCCTAGTATGGGTTATCTTGGGTAACCTTTATACCTCTCTTCCATTCATTTAAAGTGATAGATTTATTGACACTTTTTCTGATGTGGGACATTCCATTATATTCTCAAGCCCAATATTAAAAAATTTGTGACGACACAATTTATTGAAGGAGGGGATAATGTAACACCCCACATTTCCAAGGTATGTTTCCCTTTGAATAATGCAATGACGTGCATTGTACGCAACTTCGAGATTCTAACACACCACAACCAATCAAACTAGCCGTTATAAATAGTAATACCTACATTTTAATATTTTATAAATTTTATCTTTTGAAATGGAATTTGGTTTTGGATTCGTAATATTGAAATTATCTTAGGGTGAAATTTTGGTACTTTTCAGATAACTTTCATATTTTGATGAATAGTGAAAATTACTAAATTTTAATTAAAATATTTTTTTTAATAAAAATAATTAATATTGATAAATTATTAATTTGAGTGGTTTTAAACTATATTTAGAATATATTTTTACCATTTAATACAATGATGGTCATTGGATGAGATTTCACATTTAAACCTGACATAAAAAAGTGCAAATCTTTTGATATTTATTATCTCTTAAAATCACGTTATTTGTTTTGACGACGAGAAATAATTTTTAAATTAATTAATGCTACTTATATGTTTTGAATTAGCTAAAATAGACATAATTTTTGAATTCATAATATCAAAGATAGGTTAGGCCTAATTTTTTGTTTTTTTGGAAACATTCATTTTTTGAAGATCAGTGAAACCACTAAATGGTAGTTAAAAAACGGAATTTTTCATAAAACATAATTTTACCGCTTCTGTGAGTGGAATTTCAAAAATCTGAGACACACGGTTAATATCAAGGAGTAAAATGTGGTTCATTGAGATGAAAATAATTTTTGGTGAATAGTAACGTTTTACTTTTATTTACCACGGTTAAAATTAAATAGGGTAATTAAGGGTAAAAATGATATTAATATTACCCTAACACGTGTCGTAATTATATTTTACAAGTTTATCTCGACCACCAAAAACCTTAGGAATAAAATATTGTCATTTACGTCCAAATGGATTAGATTAGGACTTTTATTATTATTTAATTCAAAGAAGAGTTAAAAGAGTTAAAATCAAAGTTTATTTACTAAAACATTTTTAATATAGGGTTACACATAAGATAAATTCGATTATAAATATTCATTAGTATGATAAAAATATTTCCTACATAATTATATTTTATTTAAAATTTTTAGACATTATACAATTTAATTTATTTATGACACAACGATGATGTAGTAATTACACTAATAGTAAAACATTAAAATAATTGATATTATAAATACCCATATAAATATAATTGAAGACTTTTATTTAATTAAACTAATTTTATAGGTTAATATGACATATTATAATTGATTTAATTGACTTTTTTCGAAGTAATAATTCTGTTATGAGTTTCACAAAAATCAATTATTGAATAGTGTTAAAATTGACATAAAAGAGTTTTTAAAAACAAATATTATATTATTAATTGATATTATATTCTAATAATCTAAGGTTCGGCCAAGAGAATTATATCATTATAGGTGTATCATTAATGGACCACTAGGGGGTCTCTTTGATGTATATAGTATGTTTATTAACCAAATAATATAAAAATAAAAAGAGACATTGTAAAAGTGAAACTAATTAACTAAGAGTTAATACTTAAAGATAAGGTTAATATAATGACCCAAACCTGTATAAATTATATTGTTTGATTGGTTTTGGACCTATCCACACCTTAACCTTTTTATAATCCACTTTGGATCCATTAGAAACTGAATATGAATTTATTATAAAATAATATTTCTAGCTTTTCCAAAGGTGCACCTCACCCCTCTTATAAAAGGGCACTCTCCCTTCTCATTACATCACACCTTCAAAGCCTTTTTGTTGGGACAATCGTTGCCCAAATACTCTCTAAACATCCCTCACTACAACCTATAGGCCTTAGTTTTATCAGAAAGCCAACCTAAGGAGACCTTTTGATCAAATCAAGAGGAAGAACCCGAAGAAGAGGTAATGTTTTTACCACCCTTTTACAAATTCTTTTCTTCTTCAACTTATTTTTTCTTTGTTTTTACCATTCTAAAATAATTAATCCAGTATCTCCTATATACTATAATATTATTATAAATATGTTACTACCATATTCAGTATTCTATCATTCCTTTGAATGACATGTCACCATATGTGCGTACGTACGACTTACCGTCTCCACGTCGTGGTGTAATTGTCATTCAATAAATTATTTTTTGGATGGGTTTAATAATGCTCTGTAATTCATTTAAATTATAAATATAACATGATAATTATTCTGTATATATGATATACTATCCAATTATATATTATTTTAACATCGAAATAATGATATTGTCGCACGTGCGTACATACGGACTACCGTCTCCATGAAAGCGATGAGATTCATTCTCCATCGTATCCATTCAAGTATAATTATCATTTTATGATTTAAAAATAATGTTTAAGGACATGATATAATTCTGGATATTAATAAGATAGAACCTATCCATAACAAACAGGGATTACATAACAAAGAATATAAAGGAAAATGAGTAAGTTAACACCAGAAATGATGATAATACTAAGATATTATTAACAAATCAATGATAAAAGGTCATATATGATATAATATAAATGTAAATGATTCATGTATAATTCAATAACAATTATTTCACCATTATACAGGAGGTTAACCTACCGTTGACCAAGGAAAAAGTACAAAGTAAGGGGTTTCTAATCTCACTTTTAATTCCGTGGGAGTTCCATTTTTCACCACTTATTTATTGTATGTGGTGTGTGTACTGCCCAGGATTATATTAATTGTGTATTATAAATTAATTTATGGATAATTACATCATCATTGTATGATCCTTTTTTTCATGGCTGTATGTTTCATAAGTTACCAAATTGATAAGGGAATTTGAAATTTCAATTTCCACTCATTTGACTTTATGCATTCTTCATTGATTATTTAACTCCAAGATTATGTGTGGAATCACTATTCATTTGATTATGTCATAATATAAACTCACCTTTCTATGGATATACTTTTGATACATATAATCACTCCATTGATAAATTCTCAAGTCATCGGTATGAACTTGATAAGAGTAATTATTACTCAATATCGATTTGTTGAGTTAAACATCCAATTCATTGGTGTTTCTTTTACAAGAATATGTGTGAATGTCCTTTGATTGTTTTAAAATGAATATAAAATCATATTGAGTGTTTTTATATTTTCCACACATAATTATTTCGTTGATTTATCCTTAACCTAAGGATATGACCTTTATGAGAGATTTCATCTCAATTTACATTCCATTGAGACTTCTTTGTTGTTATACACCAAATCACTTTTATGTGGTGTATATAATGTACTTTGACATAGTATATCAAGAATCCATTTTTTCTCAAGATATTAAAAAGATTTTATTACCTCAATTATTTCTATTCAAGTGTCTCTCTTTTGGTTAAAAACACTGACTAAAATACTTTTTTAAGTGTTTTAATGATTTATTATTCTAAATATTTCTCATTAATGTCCATGTTTTAGAAACGGTTTTAAGAATATATTTATATGTACATTAATGTTTTAAAATTAAAATTTATTTTAAACGTTTTAATGTGGTATGGGACACATTGATTAAAAATCTTTTTTAAATGGCTTCTTGACAGATAGAGTTACTTTTAAATGTTTTCAAGAAAAAGGGGGATATTTCTCTCAATAGTTTTGATTATTATTTTCATCTATGTCAATATCCTTCATCATTATCAATTGGGGTTAATCTGATACAATACAATCTTCCATATTGTATCAAATTAGTTATGTTTGGTTGTGGTTTTGTTATTTTTATACCATTCATGGTTTGTGGTTAAAGTATTGACATTTCGTATGATAGTTTTAAAATGAATGTTTATGTTATGTTTAAACCTGTTCATATGAGGAATGCATTGGACTTAGTAACTGATTGGTGGAGCCTGCTATAGCTCTTCGATGCATCGGTAGGTCTCATTAGACAAACTAGTGTCTTGGAACAAGGCCTTGCCAAAATCTTATTTGTAGTCTTTGCACGAGGCCTTGGCTATGTGGTTACGATAGTATGTCATTATGAATTCCATCATTATGAAAGTGGTTATTGATATTGCATGTGATTGTTTGACTAGTAGAATATCCATGTTAATAAGTAAATGGAATTATTTCATTTTATCTTTTCCATATTATGCAGAAGTTCAAGTATAAAAGGCTTATTTTTTTGTTATAAATTGCTTTAAGTGTTTATGCTTATCTATGAAAGATTCTGCTATATTGTTATCCTTACTGAGAATCTGAGCTCACCCCTTTCAATGTTTTATTTTTCCTAGGATGTGAAGAAGTAATTTATGAATGACCCGCATGGATAGTATGAGGGGATATTAAGACAAGATGTCGTTGTATTGTTTTTACCTTATGATGAAATGTAAGAATTATGAATATATCTAGTGTTTCCAAGACTACTAAACTAATTGTTCTTTCAATAATTGATCCTTTGTGATCATTCCAATGTTATGTAATAATGCATCCACTCTGGGTATCTAGGGTCGGGGCATTACATTAGGTGGATGGTTTGTCTAACCGTGTGGCCAAATCATGCGTGAAGGGTGGTTGAGGCAGTAGCTAACACACGGTTAGTGCACGGTTTGTCAAACCGTTTGAACTAAATGTGCGACCACTTAAACGAGATCCTATAAAAGTGGATCTCACGCATTTTGACTCTATGTGGCTCATTTTTCCTCCTAAGCGGTCCTAACTTGGGATTTTGGTTCACCTAAGGTCACGGAGGGTTCTCCCATCGTTCTGGAGGTGATATGAAGGATTTTTGTGACGATTCAAAGATGAATTCTTGAGGTATGTGATCGTTCTTTTTTGGTTTCTTAGATATACTTAGATATACTTATCCTCATGACTAGATTTTTAATATGTATGCTCGTTATGGGTAGATCTATGTGTGAGGATGCCAAATATGATGAGTTTTGGTTTTGGTTGTGTTAGGAGAAGATATCTAAGGAGGATCCTTAGTGAATCGGCCTGGTTTTCTTGTGCATTCTCCGTTTGATAGGGTTTTCATCAAAACCTTTGAGGTAGGAGGCTTCACTCACAACTCCTCTTGTTCGAATTGATTTTATTGGTTTCAAATTGGGTTATTTTAATGAAATTGATTGTGCAATGCATGGAATAAATCTTCTTTAGTGATGATTTATGGTTTTAATGAAATTGTGAAATCTTGGTGAATTGCTGTGCGAAGTAATTTGGCTTCTTGAATTTAAAATTTTGATTTAAAATTATGTATTTTCTGGAATTGTAAATGGTTTGTTGAAAAATGGGTTTTCAATAAACAGGGGTGTTTTATTGAAATGGTTTGGTATTGAAATTCCATGATGAAATTGGATCATTCTTTGGTTTTCAATAAAAGGATGATTTTATTGACATGGTTTGAATTGGTTAAAAAAACATGGTTTTGATGGAAATGGTTTTCAATAAAATGGTGTTTTATTGAAAGATGGTTTTGGAATGAATGTTGTGAATGTGTGGGGTGTGTTCATGTTTCATAAATGAGGCTTGGTTGAAATAAGAACTGCTGCTCGGTGCCAAACGATTAATGGAACATGGGACTTTTATGTTCGAGGCTTGGTTGAAATATGACCTTGTGCTCGGTGCCAAAGGTGTAATGGAACATGTTAAACAATTACGTTGTGACGAATTTGTAGATAACTGAGAAACCACTCATGAGTAAGGAACTTTTATAACAAAGAATGCATGGTTGGTAGCATGGGTTGGGAAATGGTTGGGTATGCCAATGTGGAATGTTTGAGAAATGGTTCTAAAGCATGTTTGGTTAGTTTTCTGGAAAAATAACTTCCAAGAAAAATTGGTTTAAATAGATTTTGGAATGCCTTTGGTTCTGAATGGTTTTGGAAACATGTTTATATTTAGTTACAAACTTCTTTTCATAAAATGTTTTATATAAACTGTTTTTATATAAATGTGGCTAATCTTCTATCCTAGGGGTGTGAGTAGGGAAGTCATTGGGGAAAACAAAATGTGTTTTATACTCACCACTACCTTATCACGTTGGTGCTTTTTCAGATATCTTATTCCGGACATAGGTAAAGGCAAATCATCTTATTTTTAGTGGCTTGTGGCGATGCTTGGGAGATTTTGTCGAGCTTGGACCTTGTAGAGCATGGAGTTGTAGTGTTTTTTGAGAGTCTTGAGTAGTTGGGTATTCCTATGTGGTGTACTTTGATTTGGTTTGATATAAATGAGTTTTTTTGTTGGTCTTTCCTTTGTTTATGCTTCATATAGTGAATGTTTGGTTATGGATAGTTTATGGGTTATTTCTAAAAGGGTAAATCGTCCCCCAACATGTATTTGAAACCCTTATGCATTTATTACTAGCCTTTGGCATCATAGGGATGTCGCTTAAGGCCAAGTAATGACTCTTTTTACTTTCAAGCCAATGAGAATTGGAGGGTCATTACACAATACCATTGGGACATTATGATTTCATAATATACATTGTATATTTATACCAGATTTCAATTTTACATCAAACATCAAATCTCGTAAAAAACTTTGAAAAATTCACCATTGGGTAATTATTTACATTTTCATTCTGAAAATAATAATGAATGTACCAAAATAATTTTTTTAATATTATTATTTTCTCTATTAAAATAATAATCAATATTCATTTATAAATGCATGTTTTTTTTGTTAATAATAGTTTCTGAAACCTTATAGAAATTACATTTCATTTCATAAAAATTTTATGATAATTTTTATATAATTTAAATATTTTTAAAAAATATTTTTTAAAAATATTATTTCATTCAAAAATCCATTAATTCATAAAAATTAATTCTATAATTAATTCTAATATTACCCAAAAAATACAATTTATGTTGTATTACAACAAAATCAATATTGATTTATAATGTAATGGTAACAAGTAAATATAAACATTATTATGTTAATAGTAAAATATTCATATTCATATTATTATGGTCTTGATACATATCTCCTTGATAAACATGAAAACATCATAAGGACAATATGCACAATGGAGGTATTTTCATGGGAAGGTTCTATGTATATTAAATGGGCCATAATCTCAATGAGATTAAAAGTTTCCCGTAAAATGTATTTGATCATGCTTAAATTGTTGGATCTCATCTTGGTCATAATTGAAGGAAAATCCTAGTGAATCTGTCACCCTTGGATTCTCAATTAAATGGGATTCAAATGGTTTGATCATACTAGTTGAGTCTATCACATCCTTTGAATGTATCAATATGATTTTCTTAACCATGTACTAATACTAATAATATTATCACAATTAGAAAGATATATTTTAAGTGGTTATGATGCTTATGATTATTTTAAATATGATAGGATATAATAAAACCAAATTAGTGGATGTATTTCTTTAACAACATTATATAATAGGATATTTGTTTAAAACATAAGATGAATTGTATTTATAATCATCCAGGCTAATACATAAAATGTTTTGGATAGATTTTTGATCAATGATACAGTTTTTTGAGAACATGATTGGGTCAATTTATGTAATGTGGTATTAATCCTTAATGTGTAACATTCATTTTTTCATTCATTTTTTTCACCACCTACTGAGAGGTAGGTGGGATGTCACCCACTATGCTATTCTGAAACATGATAGATTTTTATAAATTAAGCATGTTTTACTCTTGAAATTTTCATGAAAAACTATTATAGAAATCCTAGTTATTGGATAAATGAAAATGATAGTTTGAAAACAAGGGAAAAAAGATTGTTAATTTTTATTGCAGAAATTATCATTTCATTAAGTGATTTTATTAGTATATTAGCATAATTTTGTGTTTTTATATTCATTGGAATATTGGATGCTCAAAAATTACCATTTTAAATTAAGGATGGAGAATGGTTTGTGATGCACCACCATCAATAAATGTCAAAAAATATGTTCTTGGTAAGTTTATTAGTCACAACTCTTAATTGTAGATATATCTACTTCATTAATGTGTATTTGTGAGTTAAAATGGGATAGTCATTCCAAGTGGTAAGGAATAAAAATATTCATTCATTAGTGATTAGTAACATGGAAATCATATATGAATTTATTAAAACAATTAATCGTCTAATCATCATTTTTATATAAAATTTGATAACATGTACATGTCTTAGTGATATGTTTTGGGAAATATCTAGGGTTTTCCAACGAGGTGTTATAATCACTCCAAGCATGGTATTTTTTTTGTTTTTTTGATGTTGTTTACCCAGACATAAGAAAGGGAATGGTTTCATATTTCCCATTCAGTTATATTAATACATTGGGTAATGTACGTGGAGTAATAGATTAGAAATATTTCCAGTGATTCTAGGTAGGTTATCTCATTTTTTCATAGAATAACATTGTATTTCTATCTTTTTTGGTTTATGTAAATTATTTATTTTTATTAACTAATTTTTTATTTAAAGTCTCATGTTACATAAGTTTTATTATCCTAAATCAAATATCAATTATTAATCATTTTATTGGTTTTATTTGTTTTATTTTAAAATATAAATTTCCCCCCAATGTATAGTTTCTACATTTCAATTTCTATCCTGCCATTCGAGTCATGGGGAAGTCACTTAAGGTTAGTGGACCCTCTAATAGAGTCTATAAGAATAGATTCGGTGGAGATGTTACCTAGGGGTTTTCATTTTTAATTATAGTAATGGGAATGAATATTTTTGATTTTTTAGGTGTTAAAATAATGTTTATATATTTTCTATAGTTTTTAAATATCTAGAAAAGTGAAATATTGAAAAGGATGAACTATTTCTAGTGGGTGATAACAAATTCCCAGTAGATTCATGTTTGAAGACGATTTTGAGTTAATTCAATGGGGATGGGAATATATGGACTTAACTATAAGCATTATATAATCCTGATTTTAATGACTTGAAATCATTCTCTTAAATTTGGGGATATTTTATGGTTTATATTTTTGATATTTTATCTTAAATCATAGATATAAAACCATGTATTAAAAAGTTGAAACTTTTTATTAATATCTATTTCACTAATATATAAAACATTTAAAATAAAACATAAGTTATTTTCATGATAAAACATCATGATTTTTAACATAACATATTTTTTGCTTCTACCCATCATTAAACCACGTATTTTTTAAAATATGTAATGAGAATAAAAATCATAAAATTTGGAGTAAATAATAGAAATATATAATTCTAATAAAAAAATAAAATACCCTGAAATGACTCTCTTTATCTCAATTTTATCTGAGAAAATTATATAAATAAATTATTTAATAAAATAACATTCATTTAATGATTAATTAAAACCATTAAAAAACATATAAATATAATAAAAATATTTTTTAAAAAAATTATAAAATATTAATCAGAACCTATTTTATATCCCATCACATAAATAAGCTGTTCATATTTAAATTTAGAGGGAAACCCCTCCATTAACTCCCTCCCTATATCCTCAAAAGAAAATGAACATTTCCCAATTAATTGGACAACAATAACTAGGATCAACCATTATATATGATGTTTTGGGATCACATGTTTATCCTATATAATTGTAAGATAAAATATCATGAATAAATCAATTTTTATTTAATACTTTCATTATAAATCTTTTAAAAACTCTTTTAAACACTAATAAAATATGATATTTAGATATCAAAATACACATTCTTTTTAAATCACATTTTAAAAACAAAAATGTAGAGAATAATTTGAAAAATGGTGTTTCTTTTAAAAAAATATTGTACTGGAATCAAATCATGAAATAAAATTTTTGGGGGTGTGAATAATAGTTTTGGTCTAATATGATAAAATATAAAATTCTTTTTTCTATCATTTTATAAATAATGTAAAAACATTATGTAAAAATATTTATATTGAAAAACTCAAAATAAAATTGATATTTGATAAAAAAATTATCTATTATAATTATAATATTTCCATTTAAATATGATAATATGATATTTTTAATAATATTGATACATACTTATAGTTTTTAGAATGTAAATAATTAAATAATTTTAAAATACGAATTTAAAGTAAATTAACCCATTCCTGGAAGATGACTTGTCACATGTATTCCTTATAAACCTAATTAATTAAATTATTATAATTATTTAATTACTTTGAATTTTTATTTTTATTATTCCTTTTATTTCACTTATTTTCATGTTTTCTATAATTAAAAATTTAATTATGATAATGTCAAAATCCTTGATGATATTCAACAAATATGTCCAATATGACTTTGGATATCTATTATGGTCTATGAGTCATTATTTCAAATCTATATAATAAAAATCATGACATAATTATAATATTTATATATAAATTATACTTTTAATACCAATCATAAATTTTTTTTATGAAAAATGAAATATATTACAATTATAGAGACGGTAGGCCAAATGTAGCATGGTAACATCTCAAATTTTAAATGAAAATTTAGAAATAATTGATTATTTTATATTTAAATAATTATAATAATATCGATAACAACATAATAATTTTTAATATATATATATATAATCCATGTGATGTGGTGATGAAAAAATCATCACATATATTATTGGAGAAGGTAGTCCATAGGTATGACGAAGTAATATTATCATTTTTACGAGAATGAAGAAGATAAGAAGATATGTTTTTTTCATAAAATAACTATAAATATATCATGAATATAATATAAATTCTTTGAATCTACCGTTGTAACCATTTGTGATATTTGGTGAGGGAAACATAATTGTATTTGTTCGTGAGGCGATAGTCCTCCGTACACACGGATGATGAATTACATCCTATTTGATAAGGGTTTGTGATGGATATATGTTATTCTAATAAGATAATAAAATATTAAGATATTAGATATATTAGTTTCATTATTTAACCATGGTTTTTGATGATTTAATTTTTGTTTAAAAACAAATAAAACAGAAATTTTCAATTAAGAACTATAACACTTCTTCGGAAACCATCTTTTTGCGACCACCATAATCTAATTGAGCCTGGTATTACTCCATAAATAAGGATTGACCTAGATATGGAATTTTTGAAGGTATTTTAGTAGGTGTTTTAAAAAATAATAGTATATTTATGTTTGATGGAATTTGATTAATATTCTTTTTTTATAAGATATAAGACGTCGAGTGTTTGAATTTAAAAAAATATATATTAATACAAATTTTTTTTCAATTTTAAGTAGTTCAAATTACGTAATACATGAATATAATAAGAATATAAGTCAATATAATCTAATATAATCAAATTATATCAATTTTAGATAATTTTACAATACTTATATTTTGTTTTTATTCCACATTGACACTCATCGACTGTTAGAGTGATAAACAAGTCTTCTTGATTTAGGGGCCTTGATAGTTAGTATAAATGGTAAAAAGACTATAAATATACTAAGATTGGAATTTTGAACCATATCACGATCAATTGTTAGAACACATTATTTCTGTGGTGTTTTTAATCATTTATTGATATATAATTTATTTTAAAATATTATTAACATTAATGAGATGAAGAAAAAATTGAATTTGGCTATATTCCTTAAAAAAAGAATATGTTATATTATTCAATATAATTTAACATAATAATTATTTAATAATATGATAATGTTAATATTTTAGAATTTTTTTATTTTATTTTTATATGAATTATATTTATTACTACGATAGGGGTGTGTTAGAATTTATGGTGTTTATGTCATTAGTAAACCCTATAAATAAATTACCATTGAAAAAAAATTATTTTTTATTTTAAATATCTATTTTAACCTATTAGATCATTTTTTATCCATATTTACAAAATATAATATTTACTAACTGAAAGAGTGTGTCATTTAAGGATATATATTCACAGAACTATTATATTATAAATATTCATAAACAAATTGAACTAGAAGTCCATATATTTGAAATTTGGATGTTTATAATTATGATATGATCATCTAATAACATTACATAACATTTTATGTCAAATTTTTATCCCTTATCATTTTATTTATTTACAGTAATTACCAAATTTTCCCTCAACATTTGTCACAAAAACTAACAAGGTTACAAATAATAATGTCGAAAATTAAAAGGGATATATGTAAAAAATTTGGACCCACAAATTGTAAATATAGAATCCAATTTTTATTCAAAAAACATATGTTGAGGAATATCATTTATAAAATAACTACAAAAAAATTATTAAAACAATAATTTAGGAAAAAAATAACTTATCAAGTATAAAATATATTTATAAAAAATTAAAGGTTAAAAATAATTTTAAAAAATTATTTGGATTATTTTGAATAAATACTAACTGCTAAAATTTTAATACTAATAGAAATTGAATTTTACCATGTCAATAATCACAGAAATAAAATGTTCAATAAAGAATATTACTTTTTTATATTCAGTAAAAAATAAAAAATTTCATAAAATATAATAAATTTTTATTTAGATTATTTAGACATGAAAAATTTTGAAATTGAAAAATAAAATTTCAAATTAAAAATATATAATATGAAAATTAATCTTTTATATAATTCATATAAGAAATATTTCAAAAAACAATAATTTTGCCATAAAAATCACATATTATTTGTTGAATGAACATAAATATCTAACGTATGAATATTAATAAATAATAAAATTATTTATTATTTAATTACATTGGTTGTAACATGCTACCCCCATTTGGAAATTGAATCCTAACAATTTTATATAATTAATAAAAATTGGGGATAATTTTCCATCATAGCATATCCAGAGTTTAATGTTGGATCATCACCCATAAGGTTTTCATATAAAACCATCTCTTCATATGTTACCTTAATCGACAAAACATTCTCTCTAAAACTATGAATCTAAAAAGGATATTCTTAATAAAATATGTTATCTTCCAACTGAACCACTATAGGTCATAAAACATGAGATTAATTTGGGGCATATATACTAAACATCAAAACATGAAATAAGTTGTGAAACTAGGATAAACTTTGATGCCATGAAACTAAGTAGGAAACTGCTCCCACATTATCCATTGTTTCACATGGTGTATCATAATGTGGACATAATTTAATTTTTTTAACAAAATAGAAAACACTATTCAATGGATATACTTTAACAAAAACATAATGAAAGAGTCAGACACTGCATTCTCGATAATGCCTCAAAGAGCATGATTTGTATTCTAGAATTTAATCTACTATGAAAATAAAACTCATAAATTAATAGTGTCAATACCAAATTCCTTGGTAATCTATTGTTAAATAATTTATCATGTATCTGAAGGTCCGAAGAATTTATTTGGTTCATCCATAAAATTGAGAATGAAAATATATAATAAAATTTAATTTAGTACAAAATTATTTTTAATTTCCTTTCTAAAAATTTGAATTGATCCAAAGATAATGATCAGATATAATTGATGGAGGAATACTTTTAACCTAAATATCTCTCTAAGTTATAGACCGGAAAGGTATTATAAAGACATAGTATATAGATTTGGAAGGAAATAAAAATATTTTGTTATTCAATCAATAATATACTACAACACATTTATATTTTAGGGAAGTATTTGTAAATACCCCCATAATATTCATAGATACCCTTTTCCACATAAAAATTGGCACTAGAAAATTATTATGAATCCCCTTTGGTAATTACAATTCCATTTTATCGTGATGTCAATACTATAATTTCATAATTTCATGATAAAGGTATAAAATTGAATCATCATTCCATACAACTAGTAATACTCCTAATGTTGTATATATATATATATATCTAATTGTAGCTAGGATGAAAAAATAGGAAACTATATGCTTTAATAAATATTTATCACTTCATGTGAGAGTCACAGTACACACATTTTCAGAATAAAAATTTCTAAACACGTTCTTTTTAAATAATAAATACAATATTCTTATCCATTGTAATGTATCCAGCCATTTCCTATAACACATTGGCTTCCTTATGAGATTTCTTAATTATTTCTAAAAAATATGACAATACCGATACCAAAAAAAATACAGGAAGTTCTAACATGAAAACTTCTATATCGAAATTTATTCAATAAATAATATTGTAGAAATGTTTTAAACATTACTTGGAAAATTTATCATTATTATTTCAACATAATATAAAGGGTAAATTTTCTAATTTTCTACGAAAGTAATTAATAGAGTAGTCACAATTTGTAATCACTTCCAACAATCATATTTTACTCATTGTGATCTCATTCAGAGTAAATATAAACAAAAATATTTTATCATTAGTATAAAATTAAAATTTTACTATATATAAATGCTACCATAAAATTTTTAAAGAAAAAACTATGACCTCTAATTGCATATCAAATCTATTATAATTTAACTTATGAGATTTTGGGGTTTATGAAAAGTTCAAAATTACCTAAAATTGGAAAAAACCAAGTCCCTTCATTGAAGAAACACAATTGATGAACAATCCACCTTATAGTGAGGGAAATTATGAAACTTCAGAATTCACCAATCTAATTTTTAGTTCTCGAAATCAATCAGAAAATTATTTCCTCCATATGAATTCAAATCTATTTCAAATTAACATCGTTGTTAGACTATATGACTCTGAAAACGTTTTATCAATCATCTGGTAGTAACAATATTATCCAAGAAAAATATGATTCCCTATGAAATTTTAAATCCATGGAATTTATTTAATAACTTTTTTGTAGTGTTAATAGTTATTCTATATTTAGAAGGAATATTTCCATGGATAGATAAAAAATTCAACCAAAAATCACACATTGGAAATCATCAAAACAATTTATTTTCCTTTATATATTGAAATAAATTATTAGGTTTATATCATCATCCTCATTTCTTTATATAATATTGAAATATTTCATAAAATAAACAAACATAAAAATATCAATGAACAAATCTAACTCACTATTCATATGGTTCAAAAACACATCAAGTTAATTAGACAACACAAAGAGTATAACTAGAAATTCATAATTCATATATATAGTCAGAAACACTATCATTGGAATATCTAACTCCTTAAAACATAACTAATTGAACCAATTAGTATGTTCAATATTTAAAAATTACTATGGTCTCTATAGTAGATCAAATAAATCATCGATATTCGTAATTGATACCTATTTTTAAATTTTATTTTATTAAAAATAGATAATAAATTCAACGTCCTCCTAAACCAACATAAATTTTAACATATAATGAAGGATCACCCCATTGTTAAGTTCTAAGGTGAGTCAATCCTTTATAATGAAACTCCTAAAATTAAGTTTTATATTATAAAATTTCTACTTGAGATAATCATTTAGGGGTTTTGAAATTGGCGTAGCATTAGGGACTAATTCATTTGTAAACAAAACCGTATGAACAATAATAAATCAATAAAAAACATTAAAATTATATATAAAATCATTCACTAATGATAAGTATAAAATTTATATAGTCTATTTCATTTGAATAACTGTAGATAGGTAACATTCATTGCCACATCTAACTAATTTATCCTATTCTTAGTAATCTATCAATGGTGTGACATAATTGAAAAAAATATTTATAGAGTTTTTTCAATCATATTAGGATAACATAAAGATAATACTTACTGAAAATAATATCAAAATCAAACAAGGGTAGTTCAAAAATATATTTAGGTAATAATGCCCACTAATAATAATTGGATGATTCCCACAAATCATTAATTATTCAATATTATGACGCAAAGTTTTCAATAAAATCTATATCTTGTTTTAATGTGGTGATATTTTCTATTTACATGAAAATTTCACAAAAGTTATAGAATAGAATTATATAGATTAAAATAGTGTTTTTTATTATTCAAATCAAAATTTATATTACCTCTAACCACTTTATTCTATATATCAATATAAAATATTGTTATAGAAATTAATTTTCCCACACCATTTTATTTTTCAATCATGATGATTTCCATACAGTGTAACTATATTTGGATAGACATTAGAATAATCACCCTACTCATTAAAACTAAAACATCTCACCATTGGATTTCAATCTATTGCCATATTATTTGGTTTTTAGGAATATTCTATATATTATCATGAATCATATGCCCTAACTGACAACACAAGACAAATATTCCATGTCCCATAAAAGAATCATTGAAATTTCAATAAATTTATTTGGAAAATGTTGAGGGTCTAACTATAATATTTTCAGATGTATACCTCTCTATTTCCTGCCAACTTGACCATTTGTAATAATTGTTATCTATAGGACCATATGTTTTTTAATACTAAATGTAAACATTATCATCAAAAGAAAAAATTTCCGCATAACAGTTAATTTCAAAGGTATATGAGGCACCTCATAAACATAGTTTCAATCCATAGTATCATATATAAATATTATTATTAATATAGTAAATAAAATCGTTTTCATACTTGTAAAATATTGTGATATATTCATCATATCCTCAAGAAAAGTAATCTTTTTCTAACCAATTATACTAATTTTTTCTCCATCCTAAGTCAAACAGTTATTGGGAAATATTTATATATAAAAACATTCTTGTATGTTTCACATTCTATGGAATCTTGATCATCAATTTCCCTGATATTCTGAAAAAAACATCACCATCGATCAGCCTCACCTTCAAATGATAATGAATAAGAGTTACATTTTTATATATTAGACATCTCATATCAAATAATATATTTTTCATCACATTGATACATCATTCATCAATCATTTCATTTGAGAATCCACTAAATGATGGAGGGTGTAATTTAAATAAATTCTCATCTATCAATATTTTTTATTTTGGTAAATCTCTCTTCCCTCTAACATGGAATCCACTACCATTTATATAATGAATTAACTAATCCATTACAAAAAAACATTATCGGTCCCAATTCAAATATTTTTCTACCTGTTATTAGTAATAATATTTTATATTTGTTGCTTTCATACCATAACATACATATTTCTTATATGAAAAACCATTATGAGAAAACATAGTTTGTCTAAATAAATATGGAATTCTTCCATGGATTTATAATTTCAATATAACCAATATGTATGATATTTTATGTGTATTCTATTAAAATTTTCATAAACTGTAAATTTTTTATTAACCATTCATATCATTCAATCTATTATAAGGAAACCATAAACATTACATAATATACATTTTTATGTTAAGAATTATTTCTCTATAATTTGATGATAATTTCACCTTTATTGTTTTAGATAGTTATGTTATAACTAAAAAACTAATTTTTTTATAAAGTGGGAACGTATGATTATTATAGATTTTTACATTAATAAATAATATTTAAAATTAAACATTATTTATTTTTTCTGAAAAAACATCATGAAAGAGAAATTCACATCCACATTATTAATGTTTATG
Source organism: Viscum album (assembly GCA_963277665.1). NCBI lineage: Eukaryota > Viridiplantae > Streptophyta > Magnoliopsida > Santalales > Viscaceae > Viscum > Viscum album. Next base: position 1,722,809,667 of record OY728141.1, read on the forward strand.
AATAAGCCCTATGAAAATCATTATAATAATGTGGTATAAGAAAACAAAATTCCATTTTAGAAATACAGAATAATAAATATGTTAGTCTAGTGAAAAATATTAAAACCCATGAGGAGTTTTACTTTATCAAAATATTCATTGATTAAATACAATAAATTATTTCCACATGAAACACGCAAACATTATGATTACAAAAAAACAATTAAAATTCAATGGATGAAAATGAAAACCCCTTTTGAATGTATAGAGAGTCATTTTAATTATTTGCTTTAAACCCTTATTGGAAATTAATTAAGCACAAATAATTCCTTAGGAGAATCAATCTGGTAGCTCGCTCCATCATTCATCTGAAGATATGGATCCTTACCTATGAATTAGAAATATATAATATGTCCCATCCTTAATATATGATATATTGGGATCCCTTATTTCTCATGTATAATTCATAGTACCACATCCAGAATAAGAAAATTTTCTAATAGAATTTGTCATCATAGAAAATATGAAAAACTATTTTAAACATCTATAAAAATTAAAATTGGATATCATTGTCCCCCTTACATTCACAATGAATTTTCAAAAATAAAATAATCATTATAAAATTAAATAGATATTATCTTTGATGAAAACTTGACATCATCTAATGGAATAATAACTTCAAAAAAATATTTTTGAATTCAAAGAAATATTTGTCATTATATATACTATAATAAAACATTCCCTTCTATATTTTTATATGTAATTTCAAAACAATTTGTAAAATGATTTTTTTAAAAACCACTGATAGAATGTTAAAATAGGAATATAATTTCCTTTATAATAACATTTTATTATTAAAAAAATTTAAATATTAATTTTAAAAAATAGGGACACTAAATAAAATTATTTTTAAAATAAACCATTACTAAATTTTAATACAAGGGTTTAAGATAATGTGTCCCTTACCACGTGGCCAATTCAACAAATGCATTCCTAATGTTCCTGAATAATAATCATATGTAAATGATATGATTTATTTTGAAACATTTTAATTTTTATTATCCTTTTTATTTCACTTAATACCTTGATATCTATACTTAATCAATTTTGGTCATGTCACATGATTTGACACTATTCGGATCATATATGTAAAATGACTGCATATGATGTCAATGGTCAAGGTGTTCAATATTACATCACCTAAAGAACAATAATCATGAAATTATTACCTATTTTATAAATCAATTTTACTCCCAGACCAAATCATTATATGTTTTTTTGAATAGGGAACTACATTTTAATCAAGGGGATGTCAGGTTGTATGTATGCATGTATAACATTTTTAGTTTTCAATGATCATTATATAAATAAGGAAAGTGTTATTTTATCATTATATAAGTATAATAATATAATAAATACTATATTATTTGTTTAAACAAACATATACATATACATATACATATATATGTATATATAATCGAGATGATTTGGTGATAAAAAACGAATCCCATCCATTCATAGAGGTGGTAGTCCACACCTACAGACAAATAATGTAAAAATATTTTAGTGTATAAATTTTAACAAAAATGGGTTATTTATTAACCTTACATAATGATATATATCTCATATTCTCTCACACACACACAGATATATATACATATTAAATATATAATAAAAACAAAATTTGTGAGGTGGGATGTAAAATGAATTACATTGGTTCGCATTAATGTAGTCTACCATAAAACCGAATGATGGATTCCTTCCCATATAACTGGGGTTGGAATTAGATATAACTGTTAAAATTAAAAATATTGGCACCCTGTATATGAGAGATATTGATGTTATTTTTTACCATGGATGAATAATATTCAACGGATTTGTAATAATAAATGAAACAAAAACACTCAGTTAAGAACAATACAACTTCATCAGAAAACCTCCATCTCATTACACATTATGTACTAAATGGTTTGACTTTTTCCGGATATATGGCCTCTAGTATGTTTAGAGCTATTTATGGAATGTATTTGGGTATTTATTTTCCAAACCAAATTTATTTTGATGTGTTATGAATTTAGAAGAGGTCGTTTCCTTTTATAAGTGAGGGGATGAGTTCTTATAGAATGTTAAAATTTATCATATTAATAAAAATTAATTTTAATAATATTTTGATCCAAATTGATATGATTTGATTCTATTATGAGTATTAATTTGAAGCATACTCACCTAATTAAATATAAAAAATTTATACATTTTCATCATCATCATCCTTTTTTATCCCAGTTTAACCATTATTTTCTCTTAAAATGATAATAACATTTCTATTCCTTAGGGGTCAGGATAATTAATATAAAAAGAAAAAAAATAAATGGACCATAGATTATGTTTTAAACCTTATCCCAATAACTTGGGAAAACATAGTATTTAATTTTAGATTAAAATCATTTAACAAAATAATAATGACTACAAAATATCATTAAGGTAAATTTTGAACTATTCATTTACGTTGACATTGACAAAATAAAGTAAAAAATGAAATTTGAATAAAATACATTACAATGACCATATCATGTTATATGGATTTCACATCTGCAGAAAGTGTAATTATTTCAAATTATATTAGTTTTCAAATTTTCATATATTATTATTTTCTATTTCAATTATTTCGTTACTAACGAATTAAAATTTTTCAATATTTAAGGTAATTATTTTTCACTAAAAATTTGAAATATATTATCATGGGTAAAAATAATTTACCTTTCGAATGAATATTTATAATTGAACATATCATATGTTTATCCCCATATTAATAATGTTATTGTTATTAAAGGAAGGAGTGTGATAATTTTGGCTTTATATTCCCATAAGTATTATAATGATCAAAATCATGTAAATTTGATAAAAGACCATATATTTGAATTTTTGATAATTATGGATGAGATATAGGTTTGCAATTAAAATAAAGAAATTTTTAGTGTTATTTTTAGCCCTTATCATCTCATTTTTATCCTTATTTACAAGATTTTCAATAGACCATTGTAACAAAATAATGATGGTTACCATATATAATGTCTTAAATTAGAATGATCGTATTTCAAAAATGTGTACCCCCTAATTCAAAAATATATTTCATTTTTAATGAGTTTAACAACATTAGGGTATAGTTTAATTTAAAATTCATCTGGGAAAATTCGATGAAAACATTTTTTCAAAAAAATATCCATTTTAGTATATAGTTTTATAATAATAAATTAGATTCTAAATTTAATTTTTAAAACCAATATTATAATATTTTAATTCAAAAGAATGAAATTAAATTTTAAATCAAATCCAAAATAAAAACATGTTATTTAAAATGTTGAAAAGAGAATACAATTTTCAACAAAAATCAACATATTTTACTATTTAATGAAAATATCAATATTTTAGGAAAATATTAAATAATTCATCATAAGATAATTTTGATATGATATTTTAAAAAATTAATTTTTTCAATTAAAAATTTTATAATTTGGAAATTACACTATTATATAAATCCTAATATGAAAATTCCTTAAAAAACAATTTCATTTTAAAAAAATTACATATTGTATTTACAGTTAAACAAGGATTATATTTAATGGTTAATAACAAATATGAAAATGATTAATTCTATTATTAAAGGGGTTATTATATTGTACATATCCACTCACCTAACCACTATGATTTTAGTTGTACACTAGACATTAGTTGTGGGTTCATCGAGAATATGGTCCAGGGACTTAGCAGTGACACTTATAATGCCATCTATTATAGACCATTAAGAATACATTTTAAATGAATTTGGGTTCCTTCATTAGTAATATTCTATTTTCAGGGTATTCTCCAAAAAACCTCTTATACCATCCTCAACAATACAATTACTCATTGATACTGTATCATGTTTTTTTACCATGTTTTGTTAGTTATCCATTATGTTTCTCTAATTTTCATCATATGATTATATTCCTTGATTTTGGAAATTTTAATCTTGGTTTATAATCACATATTACTAAAAAAAGGTGAATCAATTTTATAGTAATGTGGATTTCACTTTCAAGTACTCACGAATGATAAATGTGGATAATGTCCCTTGGATAATCAAATGTTCATAAAAAAATAAGCATCTTAGTAATTTTCTATATTTCTTCTACTTCATACTCCTTAAACTATGTTTCATATAAATATTTATAAATTATGGTATTTATGTTTTCAGGTTGTTCTAGGAAATAAAATTTCCCGCACATTTTTATATACAGTTATTGTATATGGTTTAAAGTAATCATGTTCCAAATATTTATCCTTGTGGTCATGAATGAATGGTTTAGGTCCCATTTTTTATTAACCCGTTTAGATAATTAATTTGAATAATTTTGTGATAGAAATGATCAATTTCATCAAATTTGACATGAACAAAATTTTCAAAAATCCTTAAACATTTATTGTTAACTCAATATGATTTTGAAGATGTTGTGTATCTTATGAATATAAATTCATAATCCATTGGATTTAACATACCGAGATTATCGTTTGTGTTCAAAATGTAAACATAACATCCAAATACATTGACTTATCCTACATTGGGATTTATATTGTTTGAAAACTCATAGCTTCTTTTCACTAAAATATGACTTATCATTATTATGTTTATAATATAACATTTTTTGTTAACTTGTTTTGCCCAAAATTTATTGTGCATGTTATAATCAGATTACATCATCGTGAAAATTTCATGCCAAGTCAATTTTCCCATATCGAAAATAACAATATGTAGAGGTGTCATAGGCGTATAGAATGTATGTTTAATTCCTTTCATAGGGAAATAAAAATCAAATTCATGATTTTTGCATTATTCTCCACAATAAAATTTCAAGGATAGAACTTTGACATATTTTTCATTTCTCACATGTCTGGAAAAATCAATAAATGTTGAGTAGTAATCACTCTTAATATATAAAAATTTATACCATGTAAATCTTGATAAATTATTAGCCAACAAAAAACAAATGAATTAGGAGAAATAATTTTGTTCTAGTTGGTCTGAATAAATCCACATGTATAATATCAATAGTTCAAGTAGTAGACAATTCATTATATAGTTTGAATGTTGACTTAGGTTGGTCTCCCATTGGGCATGCATCACATAGATTCATTCTATCTAATTTATGAACCACCATTTCATTAATGTAATTCTTCTTAGACAATTATCTCTTATAAGAAACATTATAATGTCCATGTCATTTATGTGAAGTCCATCATTCACCAATTTCAACATTTCAAAAAAAAATTTATTTCTACACAGTGACTGAAGATCCAATGTGTAAAAATTAATATTTTTGATTCATTAAATATAATACATTCATGTTTAGTAACTAGAAATGAATTATTTGAAAAATTAAAAAAATTAAAAATCATCACAGTGTTGGGAAATACTTATCAGATAATTTTTCATTCCTCCAACATAAACATCATTGTTGATATTGATAAATTGTGGATTTCTAACTGAACTAATTCAAACTATGGTTCCATTTTCAATCTCAGCGAACATGAAATATCCTTCATCTAATTTGGATATAGATTAAAAATTGGAGCAATCTACACTCATATTTATTGAACAACCACTATCCATGACACATTTTTCATTATTGTTCACAATTAAATTTTCTTTCAATGAAAAATCATACAACATATTTTTTTTGTACCAAATTTTATTCCTAGATATGTTACCTATAAGAGATCATAGAATAAATTTATTCTTCTGTTTTCTAGAAAACAATACGGTTTGTTGTGGAAAATTATTTAAACCAAATAAATGTTTTATTCCACAAACATGACTATTCTCTAAATAAAAAATATTATAAATATAATAGCTTTAACCCAAATGAAAATAAGTATCATTAGGAAGATATTTATTTTTTATGGAGGGAAAAAAATATTTTATGTAACGAATAGATATTATACGTTGGCCTCCAATTCCAAATTTTTATTTTCATTTTTGATTTTGGAAAATAATTTTTTTTAAATATTCTCCAATTTTTTTAAAGAAACTCTTGGAATATTCTACATTTTTAAATTCTTTCCATAGGTTCTCAATTATTTTTACTTGAACATCATTATATACAGTTGAATTTTCTTGATGATATTTCTCGACTAAAATCTAATTTTTCATATTTCATTCCTCACTAATGATTTTACTATAACGGTTTTGGAGGGATTTATTATTAGTATTATGAATTACTTTATATCTATCATGATACATTAATAATTTAGTTTATTTTTATAAAAAATCATCATTTTATGATTTCTGTTCATTCTCATAAGAGTAACAAGAATGTACATCATCTAAATGTTCCATAAAAAATATATTGTCCTTCTGATTTGTTGATTCAAATTCATATTCCAATAAAATAATTTTTTTTTCAATCTTCATAAGCACAACATATGGACTTCAAATCATTCTTCTATTTCATATATCTTGTATTTTAAAAAAAATAATTTATATCTTCTATACATCATTGATTTTTAGACAGCCAAGCTTGATGTGTCATATCTTTCTGAAATTATTTAATTTGAACTCTTTAGAGTTGTGACCATTCTTTATTCACATATAAAATGCTCTTCCTAATATTTATCACGTTTTTTGGAATGTTTTAATCATTTTCAAGTATTTAGTAAGGTCATCCTTTGATATTTTGTTTTTCTTGAGAGGACATCATAAAGAGATGATTTTGATATTTTTACACTTTTTCTTTTTCTCTTATCTTATTTAGATGTAGAGACTTTCAGGGTAGTATATTACTTTTTGATCATTTTTTCCACTTCATTTTCTCTCTCCATTACATCTGCATCAGTATGGACAGTTATGATGAGTTTTTTTATATTGAAATATGTCACCTTATTAGATTGTCTTACAGCTGATGAGATTACACGCCAATTTTGTGGCAATACACTAAGAACATTTAGATCAAGTTCAGGCTCAATTATAGGTGTTCCTATAGAATTGAATTTATTCATGGTCTCAATATATATTTCATTACCATGACAAATGCTTTATCTATCAGCCAGTTTGACAATATCATTATTGGTCTTGGTTGTATCATATCAATGGTATTTAATGTTGTTAGTACAGTCAAATGTTACTTCTATTATAGTCAAAATTTCATTTTTTGTGTAATAATGACAGATTTGGTTAAACTAATTTGTTCATAACCCATATATAATAGAATTCATATTCTATGAGTTGAGATCAAAATTTTCTTTTGCAACAAAATAATAGGTTTTAGGTTCTGACTTTTTAATTTCATAGGACTTAACTACTTTGAGATAGACATTCATACCATGGTTCTTTTGATACATAATGATGTTAACTTTCAAGAAATAATAGATTTAACATTGAAATATGATGCTTTAACCATTAAAATACCTTCATGATTATAATCCATAACATCCTTTTTAAGTTATATGTTTGTAATTTTTCTTTTGATAGTTATAATCTAGATATTCACAAGATATGATTATAATTATCATCTGAGATATTAATATTCAAAATAATTCAAGAGGGAGGGTGAATTGGGTTCTTAAAAGTTTCTTTAAAAAATATATTCTCCCTCTGTAATGTTTCAATGTTCAATTTTCTCCATTAAGAAAATATGTAGAGGAATTATAATGAATGGAAAAATAAAAATGAACTTATAGATTTATAGTGTTTTGGGGAATGGAAATACCAATTTCCATTTCTGAAATGCTCCACTCCTCAATGTTGGTGATTTTTACTAGATAACCCCTTTTTGGGGGTTACCATTAGTGAATAAGAAGATATCACTTAGTAAAAAGGCCCATGAGACATTAATTAATATCTCCCATTAAAAATATATATGAAGTCTAAAAAATGCTGTTACATGTAGTGAATACATGTTGTAATGATACACATGTTTTAAGAAACACCTGTAGCACATAGTTGCATGTAGAGATAGACAGTTGATAATTATTCATCATAAGAAAATGATAGACTTAACAAATAGATTAAGATGATCTTATATTCAATTTTTAAAATGATAATACTATAAATTTAATTAGCAATCCTCAATATGTATAGATCTATAGTGTTATATAATAAATACAATTTTACTCTCTCAAATATTTTCGTATGTTTTCCCTTGTTTGGTTGCTAAGTGTATTATTTGTAGTCTGTTTGAATAAGAGATATTTTATATACACCTTGAAAATATATAATTTCTTTTAAAATAATTACTTTATATATTTTTCATCCTCTGATTTTTTATGGAATGTCTTGTATTGTACGATGCTTCCTCAAATGGATAGTCTTCTTTAAGTGTACTAAAAATTTCATAAGTGAGTTTTCATGAGATTAGAAAAGTAATCATGATGTTATATAAATTTTGATCTTTATAGGAAATTAGTTGAAAAAAATTTCCATCATAGGAAATATTTTGTAAAATAAGATGACTTGTCTTCAAAAGATAACCAGTCTTCAACATATTGTATGATAACATTCCAGTATATGATAAAATCTTAATATGATGTATTATTTTCCATTCTATAACATCTTAGGGGTTTGAATATTATTCATACAACAATAAATTCCATTCATATTCTAATTATAATTAAGAGAACTTTCTTGAGTAGCACAATCATTAATCGTATGGTAATGTATTATATGATACATTATGATTCCAAACAACTGAATATGTTCATTTTATTTCATAAGATAAGGTACTTTCATAGTGGGATATATTAATTTTATCAAACAATTATATATATTTATCATTTTAAATAATCAACATTATTTTTAGAGTATAAATTGGGATTTTTTAAATCAACACATAATGAATATATATAATGGGAAAATATAGTATTTAAAAAACATTATTGATGTTATTTTAATATTAATAAAATTTAGATTCATTTTTATACCCCTCTATTTTCTAGGATAAACAAGTTTCTAATTTAATTTTTATCACAAATAAAAATATTTCTCAAAAAAATATTCTTTCCAAAACACTTATGGACTCCCCTTGATTTATTTTTTCCTCTATCAAGAATAACGAATAAAATATGAAACATGTTTCTAAATTTCTTTTTTTAGAACCCAAAATACTATCCCTGACTGCATAATGAATGAAATGAAACCAATCCTTTACATAGTATATTTTAATACTGTATTTTTTATATTTTCTAATTATCATGCATGATTATGTAAATGTTATAATGTGATAGGTTCCTCTAGAATTATATATCAGTCTAATTCATAGGCTAACGTTATGTACCTCATGATATAATGTGAAATCTATGTGTACATGTTGAAATATTTTCCACAATGATGTTGTAATGATTATGATCATATTTTATGAATGAACATGATGCTAACATTGATCACAACAATGTGTTGTATTTGACCACTATGGCATGATGTTTAATTTTATGGCATTTCGATATTCCTTGTCTTTATCTAATGATTTCTCTCATGATTATGATGATGATCACATAATTATGTTATCATGACGATGATTATGCTCACCAGTGTTATAATGATTCTTATTATCTATCATCTTACTTGGATTTTAGATCACCCCTTTCTTTAATGTATATTCTGTTGTGGCTACTTATTCTAAGTAGTACATGAGGACCACTAATAATCAATAGAAGAAGGTATTAAATAATTATTATTTTTTGTTATTAATTTTATTATGGACATATTTTTCCAAAGACACAAAACATTAGATCTGGGCTTGCAATGTTTTTGTGTTGTTTATCTCAAGTATGACATAATAGTCAGGTACAAAAAGGGGAGTATCTATAGTTAATATTCGAGAAGAATTTAGTCAATTTGTTAACTATGAATAGAGAACATGAATGAGAACCCTTATTATAAGTTTAAGTAAATTTAATTACCCAAGAATGTTTGGTTTAGAAAAATAATAATCATATGTATACAAAAAGATATTCCTTTAGAGTAAAATTTAAAGGGAATTTATTATTTATTCATGGCATGTGGACTTATGTTTTCTTCAAACCATATCTATTTTATAAAACGGTTGGAACTAAGAGAATTCAGGCCATAAAATCATTTAAGGGAAGATGAATAAATTTATATAAAGACACTACCAATGACTTAGATGGTGGAGTTCAAAAATTTAGGTAGATTAATACCTTTTTGTCTCATTCAATGAATAATAAGTTGAATAATTTTGGACATCCACCATACCCTAAGAGCGAGACAGTAGCTATTAAATATTTTATGGGGAAAAATAAATGAAATTTAGTGGATATCCTGATCCAATATTTTTAGAGTAGTGGGTTATCTCTATTTTGAAAATCATTTTGGTGCTTCACTGTTCTTAGATAAAGAAGATGACTATGGGAGTTTATCATTTCGATGGATAGACCAATAAATATTGTGTATTGATTAATAACAAAAAACCTAAGGATTTACTTGATTTGATGGAGTGTGAATACTTAAATAATTTGTTTTCCAAATAAGTATTTCCCTCAAAATATTCATACATATATGGATTGAGATTTCATAGAGCCAAAGAAAAAAATAAAGTAAATTATTCAAGGTTTATGATGAAAATTTCACAATGATTTCAAGGTGGCCCTTAGGTTTTGAATTAAATGATGATTTTAAAATAGATAGGTTCTTTATTTTTATAAAATAAAACCTTCTATTGTATCTATAAATATGTGACTTTGGAGGTTATGATGAAGTGGGACTATGTGGCATCAAAGTAGAGTTGGATTTTGAGAATCATCTCATGGCAATGACAATACAAAATGAATGATGGGATTTCAAGATAGAGGATCCTTTGAAAATGGTGTAATGAAATATCAAAAATTCACATGTAATAAATATTGGAATAATTATCATGGAAATTTCTTCAAATGGGTGGGGAAATGCGTCATGTGTGGGATAGAAGGCCACTAACCTCATTAATGTCATAGAGACATGATGAATCTAGCAGATGTGTTGGATGAAATGAGAGAACCACAAATGGTTAGATGCTTCAACATTTGGGAGAATGGGAAATAATAAATCTTATGCACTAGACCATAATTCCTCAATAGTAATTAGTGTCAGCAACCACTAAATCTAGATAGGAAATATAATGCTTATGCCATCCATATTTCTGGAGTGGATCAAGAAAATGATGTCATATAAGGTGAACATCCTATTAAAACAATATAGAAGAAATTATTATTTTATTTTTGCTCAACACATTCTATTATACCATGAATTTTTTCTATAACTATTGAATTTATTTCCAAATACCTTAATATAGTAATATCCTTAAACACACATAGTAGTGCAATTATTGAAACCGATGTGTTGTAATCCTCTCTTAATGGCATATTTGGGATGATTCTTCTAGAAAATCTCATGATAAATCCATGGGAGTAATTTCATGCAATATTAGGGGCATATTTCTCCCCTTATATAGAGCACAAATCAACTATTAGAAGAAGGAAATATATTTTCAAATAAACAATTATCCCAATATCTAATAAAAATTCAAGGAGGATCATGGATCCCCATTGGGAAATCCTTCAATGTTGTGGGTGTTTATTCCCTATTATGATTCATACCTTAGTCAAATGGTTGGTTTAATTGATGGTATCAACCTGGAGTAATGTTCCATCATTAGGGAATATTGCTATCTATTTCAAGAAGTTTTCCTTGGACTCCACTATATCATTAGGTAGAGTAATCAATATAACTCATACCCAATAACACTCCAATATCAAAATTATCCAACATGATTTCCCCTATCAATCATGACAAGTTAAATAAGATGCAACAAAAGAAATTGGATGAAGGGATCATATACTCAATTTCATAATCTTGCGGTGTGCTAGTTCTCTTTTTCAAGAAGACAGATGGATCAATGTTCCTATGTATCAATTATCTAAAATTCAACAAGATCACCATAAAGAACAATAATTGAAACACCCCAAGTTTCCATGGTACTTTTCCCTTTTCATAATACAGTAGTGTGTGTCATACACAACTTTGAGTTCTAACACACACCACAACCAATCAAACTAGCCGTTATGAATAGTAATTCCCAGTTTTTGAAATTTTATACATTTTATCCTTCAAAGTGGAAATAATTTTTCGATTTTTAGTATAGAAATTATCTTAGGGTGAATATTAGGTACATTTTTGATAACTTTCATATTTTGATGAATAGTGAAGATTACTAAATTTTAATTAAAAACAAATTTTTTAATCAAAATAATTAATAGTGATAAATTATGAATTTTAGTGGTTTTAAACTATATTTAGAATATATTTTTACCATTTAATACATTTTTTTTCGTTGGACACAATTTCACATTTAATCTAGACATAAGGAAGTGTCAATCATTTGATTGTTATTATTTCTTAAAAACCGTTTTTTGTTTTGACAACAGGAATTAATTTTAAATTAATTTCCTCCATTTCTGTGTTTTGAATTTTGAAAAATGGATTCCATATTTAGAATTAGGAGGTCCAAATTGTGTAAATAGGTAACTATAATTTTTATAAATTTTGAATAATTACGTTAGTAAATATTTTATTTACCATGGTTAAAGGGTAAATCCGATAAATAAGTGTAAAAAAATATTATTATAATAAAAGTAAATTACCCTAAAACGTGTCCTAAACCTCTTTATTGATACATTTCCGACCATGGGAATATTTGAGTCTATTTTGGAACCCCATGGATCCACTTATAAGAGATAATGACACATTATATTAATTATGTTATAGTAAATACAAAAATGACATAAGAATATATCTTCTAGAAAAACAATTATTACATAGGGTTATATATGTTATATTTTAGACTATAAATATATATTAGAAAGATAAGACTATTTCCAAGATAATGGTATTTTATTTATAATTTTTAGACATTGAATAATTTAATTTATTTATTACACAATAATGATACAATATTTTCATTATTAATGAAATAATCAAATAATTGGTACTATAAATGTTAAAATAAATATAATTTGAATGTTTTTATGACATATAAAACTTTTATAGGTTAATATGACATTTCAGTATTTCTTAAATAAATTTGGATCGAATTAATAAATTTGTTAAGACTTTAAAAAAAAAGTCAATTATTAAATAGTGTCAAAATTGACATAAAGGCGTTTTTTAAAAACATATTATATTATTAATTGATATTATATTCATAAAAATATAATGATCGGCAAAAAGAGTTATATATTGATAGTTTTATTATTACTGGACCATATTTAGGTCTCTAGTAAGTATATAGTATGTTTATTGACTATATAATATAAAAATACAAAGACACATGGTAAATGTCAAACTATTTAACTAAGAGTTAAATCAAAATGATGAAGTTAATATAGTGACCCAAACCAGTCTAAAACCTATTGGTTGAGTGGTTATCTACCTATACCCACCTTAACCTTTTAATAACCCACTTTAGAGAAATTATAAACCGAATATAAATTTATTATAAAATAATATTTATAGCTTTTCCTAAGGTGCCCCTCACCCCTCTTATAAACGGGCACTCCCCCTCTCACTAATTCACTCCTTCAAATCATTTTGGTTCGGCCAAAACCTGCCCAAATATCCTCTAAAATTCCCTAAATTCATCCTATAGGCCCTCCTTTGGTCCGAAATCCATTTTATGTGGCCCTTTTGATCGAATCAAAAGGAAGAACCCGATGAAGAGGTAATGATTTCACCACCCTCTTTCAAGTTCTTTTCTTCTTACACGTCTTCATTTTTTGTTATTTATGTTATAAAATAATAACTCTAGTATCTTATATATAATGTGATGATATTATAAATATGGTACAACCGTATTCAGTATTTTACCAATCCTTTGAATGACATGTCACCATACATGCGTAAGTACGGCCTACTATCTCCACATCGTGGTGTAATTCTTTATTCAATATATTATTATTTGAATGGGTATAATAATGATGTGTAATTCATATAGGTAATAAATATAACAGTATAATTATTATTTATATATGATATAACATCCAATTATATTTTATTTTAATATCAAAAGAATGATATTGTCGCTCGTGCATACGTACAGATTACCGTCTCCACGAACGTGATGAGATTCATTCCCCATCAAATCCATTCAAGATTAAATTTCTTTTGATGATTAAAAATAATTTTTAGAGACATGATATCATTATTTATATGAATAAGAAATATCCAATCCATAAAAAATATGCCTCACATAACAAATAATATAAAGTAAAATGTATCATTTAACACCCAAAACGAAGATAATACTAAGATATTATCAATAAATCAATGATATAAGATCATATATGATATCATATTAATGTATATGATTATTTTATAAATCAATAAAAATTATTTCACCATTATACAGGAGGTTAACCTACCCTAGACCAAGGAAAAATTACAATGTAAGGGATTTATTATCTCACTTTTAATTTCGTGAGATTTCCATTGTTCACCACTTATTTATTGCATGTGGTGTGTACATCCCATGATTTTCTTCATTATGTAATATACATTAATTTATGGACATTTACATCATAAATTTATGATCCTTCTTTCATGGTTTTATGTTTTGTAAGTTACCAAATCGAAAAGTGAATTTGAAATTTCAATTTCCACTCATTCGGCTTTACGCATATTTAATTGATTATTTTACTCCAAGGTTATGTGTGGAATCACTATTCATTTACTTATGTAATAATTTACACTCCCCATTTGTGGATATACTTTTTAATACACATAATCACTCGATTGATAAATTCTCAAGTCATCTATATGAACTTTATAAGAGTAATTTTAAATCAATCATCATTTGTTGAGTTAAATATCCAATTCATTGGTGTTGTTTTTACAAGAATCTGTGTGAATTTCCTCTGATTTATTTTCACTGAATATCCAATCATATTGAGTGTATTTATATTTTTCACACATAATTATTTTGTTGATTTATCCTTAACCTAAGGATACGGGCTTTATAAGAAATTTCATCACAATTTACACTGAATTGAGACTTCATTGTTGATATATGCCAATTCACTTTTATATTTTGTATATAATGTAATTGGACATAGTATATCATGAATCCCTTTATTCTCATGATATTAAAAAGTTTTGATTACCTCAATTATTTGTATTCAAGTTTCTTTATTTTGGTTAGGAACTCTAAATAAAATATCATTTTAAATGTTTTAAAGATTTATTATTCCAAATATTTCTCATTAATGACCATGTTTCAAAAATAGTTTTAAAGATTTATTTATATAGACATTAATGTTTTCAAATCAAAATTCCTTTTAAATGTCTCCAAGTATTATGGGACACTTTGAATAAAAAATATATTTTTAAATGGCTACTTGACAAATAGTGTGACCTTTAAGTGATTTCATGAAAAGGGGGATGTTTCTCTCTAATTGTTTTGATGATTATTTTAATCTATGTAAATATACTTAATTATTCTCAATTTAGGCTAATCTGATAAAATACAATCTTCCGTATTGTATTTAATTTTTTATGTTTGACTATTGATGCATTATTCTTTTACCATTCATGGTTTGTGGTTAATGTATTGACATTTAGTATGCTAGTTTTAATACGAATATTTATGTTATGTTGAAACCTGTTCATATAAGGAATGAATTTGACTTAGTATGTGATGGGTGGAGCCTACTATAGATCCTCGATGCATCGATAGGCCTCATGAGACAAATATTTTCTTGGAACAAGGCCTTGAAAAAATCATATTAGTAGTCTTGGCACGAGGCCTTGACTATCTGGATATGATAGTCTGGAATTACGCATTCCATCATTATGAAAGTGGTTATTGATATTACATGTGATTATTCGACTAGTAGAATATCCATGTGAATAAGTAAATGGTATTATATCATTTTATTTTTTCCAAATTATGTTGAAGTTCAAGTTTAAAAGGCTTTTGTTTTAGTTATACATTGCCTTTAATGTTTATGCTTATTTATGAAAGTTTCTTCTATAATGTTATCCTTACTGAGCATCTAAGATCAACTCTTTCTATGTTTTATTTTTCCTAGGATGAAAAGAAGTATATTATCACTGACCTCCAAGGATAGTCTATGGGATCTCACTGTTGTCTATGGAGACAATGTTGTTGTAGTTTTCCATTTTATGATGTAATGTTAACCTTATGAATGTATCTAGTACTTATAATGCTACTAAACTAATCGGTCTTTCGAGACATAATATTTTTTTATCATGCCAATGTTATGTAATAATGCACCGACTATGGGTAACTGGGGTCGGGGTGTTACAGTTGGTATCAGAGGATGTTTAGTACAAACCATGGAAGCTAGATTTAGATAAACTCTGATTAGAGCACATAGACATAAGATTGAATTTGAGGATTAGTTTCGAAGAACTTTCTAGAATTTTGGTATTGTATATTTTTTGTGTGTTTTCCTAGAAATACATCCATGTCTGGATATGAGCAGGTAGAGGCGGATCTGGCACATATGTACCTAGGGGTAAAATAATAAAACACCGCTTTGAGCTAGACAAGAACGGGAACTGGTGCACAACAACGGGCCTTGCTGCACTCTTGGTTACGACACTTCCAAGGGATATTCCTATGATAATTTACATTTTCTATACAAAATGATTTGAACTATTTTAATATAAGATGAGTATAAATGACCTTGGTTAATCCTAAGTTGTTTCAAATTAAGAATATGGTTTCATGGTATTTTCTAAAGGATTTTATGACTACTGTTACTCACATAATGCTTTCTGGTTTTAGTCAATGGCTAGATTCCAAGGAAGTCATAGTAACATTGATAATGATGTAGAATGTGATAACAGTGGTGGAAATGAGAAAAAAATGGAATATTGATTTGTGAAAATGATATTGTGTTCAGGCCAAAGCAGTTTTCCAAAAATATGATCAACAACATATATATTAACCAACTCCCAAACTCAAAAAAGAAGAGAAATGTGATTAATGATAAGAGCTCCAGTAGTGGAGACCATGGAGAGAAGAATCCTCAATTTCTATCATGCAGGAAATGTGGAGGGAGACACCTAATAAAATGTCTCAATGGAAAAAAGAAATGATTTACGTGCGAGAAAGAAGGACATAAAGTAAAGAATTGCCGAAGAAAAAAGAAGAGTACTATGGAAGAAAATAAAAATGGTCCCAAGAATCCATTTATTATCATTTTCCGTAAATTTTTGGGACATGTCCATTACCCAAGTGAATGCCCTATTATATAGGATATTTTCTTGGTCAAAGACGAATCTATGTAGAAATAAATGGTTGCAGAAATGTTTAAAAGTATTAGTGATCCTTATTGATGGGATTACATTGGAATAATTTTCTCTTGTATTTCTAACCCTGCAGTTTTCTGTGTGAGAATGATATTCGAGGAAGACGTATATTTTCTCTTGTGGATATAGTTATAAATAACCATTTGGTTTTATATGATCATTGGGTTTGAGGAGAATACATGTTATTATATTTTGGGATGGAAATTCAGGGAATGAGATAAAATTTGTGGTTAAATTATGTTATGGTAACTTTGAGAAATTTATCTCATTTTGGTAATGTTATAAAATTAAATTTTTGAAAAATGAAACCTTCATACCTTATGACAACACATCATACCGAAAAAAGCTATAGGAATCAAACCCACAACCAAAGTGTGATTGGAATTTATTGCCAACCACTGGACTACATGAAGTCCCTGGTTACGGTGACTAATTATCTTTAGTTAAATGATTTTATAGATCAATAATAAGTTGATTCAGGATCTTATGTCTTAACATGTGAATACCCTTAGTATATAAAAATGATTTGTTGATTAAGTGATAAATGTTATTTTGGAAGATGTTCTCTATTTTGGGAACACTATACTCCCAATTAAAATAGAATACTATGGGATTTCATTTCAGGAGTAATGGTGGATTTTTATCTATGTTTTTATTGTTGATTTATATTGATTTGTGTTATTTATGGAAATTATTATCCTATAATAGATAATATGTGATTAGGTTAATTACATTTATGTATGTGAATTTCAGAGTAGTTGATGTCTTTTGGAGATACAATATAATGTGGAAGACTACATAACCAAATTCATCAATGTTTTGTGTTTCAGTATTAGTTTGGATTATATTGATATATTTTAATGACAATTGATTATTGAATGGTATTAATTTAACTTTGGGGTATTGTTGGTTTAATTTTGGAAATTAAGATTAGTGTCTGATTCTGTAATGGAATATCCTTTTGGGGGATCATCAGATCTTATACTAACCATTTTGGTTTTAATTAATCTATAATTACTAGGAAAATATATTGTTTATCCTTCGTGGATCATTTGATTCTATATAAGTTTATTCTAGCTCTTCCAGTGTGACCATGTCTTTTGGAAAACTCATTGTTTAAAAAAATGAGTTAGTGGATGAAATTTTTTAAAGATTGAAACTCTACATAAAAAGTAAGTATATCTATTTATTTTCTTAGTCAATCTCATAAATGAATTCCACATCTTTATGTAATGTAACTCAAAACAAAAATAAATGTTGACCATTTACTTTTCCTAATGGGAGACTAATGACCGTTTGTCCCATCACAAGTTTGTGGTTTTCTTGTTTTTAACGTTCTCCTGATCATGTTTTTCATCCCTCTCCATCAGAACATGACACTTATTTTATAATCCATATCAATTTATTTCTACATGGAAACAAAGTATAGGTTATCTCAGTTGACCTTTTTACTTTTCTTTCTTTCTTTTAATGTGATAGTTTTATTGACTCTTATTCCGATGTGGAACTTTCCACTATATTCTCAAGCCCAATTTTAAAAATTGTGAGGATGAAATTTATTGAAGGAGGGGAGAATGTAACACACCAATCTTCCATGGTACATTTCCCTTTGAATAATATAGTAGCGTGTGTTGTACGCATCTTCGAGTTCAAACACACACCACAACCAATCAAACTAGCCATTATGAATAGTAATTCCAACTTTTTGAAATTTTATACATTTAATCATTTAAAATGGACATCATTTTTGGATTTGGAATTTCAAAATTATCTAAGGGTGAATATTTTGTACATTTCTGAAAACTTTAATATTTTGATGATTAGTTAAAATTACTAAATATTAATTAAAAACAAGATTTTTAATCGAAATAATTAATAGTGATAAATTATAAATTTGATTTTTTTTAAATAATATTTAGAATATATTTTTTACCATTTAATATAATTTTGGTTATTGGACGTAATTTCACATTTAAACTAGACATATGGAAGTGAAAATCTTTTGATAGTTATTATTTCTTAAAAACACGGTTTTTGTTTTGACATCAGAAATTAATTTTAAATTAATTTCTTTCACTTCTGTGTTTTGAATTTATAAAAATGGATTCCATATTTAGAATCAATAGTTCCAAATTGTCTAAATAAGAGACTTTTTTTATACATTTAGAATAATTACTTCGATAAATATTTTATTTAACATGGTTTAAGTGTAAATCCGGGAAATAAGGGTAAACAAATTATATAATAATAATACTAAATTACCCTAAAACGTGTCCTAACCCTATTTTTTCAAACATTTCTGACCATGGTCATATTTGGGTCGATTTTGGGACCCCATAGATCCACTTTTAAGTGATAATAACACTTTATGTTAATTAAGTTAAATTAAATACAAAAATGACATAAGCTTATATCTTTTAGAAAAACAATTTTTACATAGGGTTATATATGTTATTTTTTAGGCTATAAATATTCATTATAAAGATAAATATAATTACTAAATAATCGAATTTTGTTAATAATTCTTAGACATTGAATAATTAAATTTATTTATGACACATTAATGATGTAGTATTTTCTTTATTAATGAATGAATCAAATAATTGGTATTATAAATGTAAAAATAAATAAAATTTAATGTTTTGATGAGAAAAAAAATTTAATTGGTTAATATAACATGTTAGTATTTATTAGATAAATTTGTTTTTAATTAATAAAGTTGTTAAGACTTTATCAAAAATCAATTAATAAATAGTGTCAAAATTTACTTAAAGGAGTTTGTAAACAAAATATCATATTATTAATTGATATTCTATTCCTAAAAATCTATGATTCGGTGAAAGGACTTAAATAATGATATTTGTATTATTAATGGACTACATGGAGGTCTCTTAGAAGTTTATAGTATGTTTATTGACTATAGAATATTAAAATTCAAAGAGACATGGAAAATATCAAACTATTTAACTAAGAGTTAAATAAAAAAGATAAAGTTAATATAGTGACAAAAACCAGTCTGAAACCTATTGGTTGAGTGGTTTTCGACCTATTACCACCTTAAACTTTAAATAATTGACTTTTGAGCCATTAGAAACCGAATATGAAATTATTATAAAATAATATTTCTAGCTTTTCCTAAGGTGCCCCTCACCCCTCTTATAAAAGGGCACTCACCCTTATCACTAATTCACACCTTCAAAGCCTTTTGGATCAGCCCAACCCAGCCCAAATATCCTCTAAACATACCTAACTTCATCCTATAGGCCCTCCTTTGGTCAGAAATCCACCTTAAGGGGCCCTTTTGATCAAATCAAAAGGAAGGACCTGAAGAAGAGGTAATTATTTCACCACCCTCTTTCAAATTCCTTTCTTCTTCCACTTCTTCTTTATTTGTTATTTCCATTCTAAAATAATAAATTACGAATTTTCTATATACTGTGATGTTATTATAAATATTGTACATCCATATTCAGTATTTTATCTATCCATTTAATGACATGTCACCATACATGCGTACGTACGGCCTTCCGTCTCCACGTCATGGTGTAATTGTTATACACTATGTTATTATTTGAATGGTTATAATAATGATAAGTAATTCATATAATTAATAAATATGATATGAAAATTATTCTGTATATATGATATAACATCAAATTATATATTATTTTAATATTAAAATAATGATATTGTCGCTCGTGCGTACGTATGGATTACCATCTCCACGAACGCGATGAGATTCATTCTCCATAATATCCATTCATAACTAAATTTCATTTGATTCTTACAAATAATCTTTAGAGACATTATATCATTCTGGATATGAATAATAAATATCATATCCATAACAAATATGGCTCACATAACAATGAATATAAAGGAAAATGAATTTGTTAACACTCGAAACGACGATAATACTAAGATATTATCAAGAAATAAATGTTAAAAGATCATATATGATATCATATTAATGTATATGATTATTTTATAATTCAATAACAATTATTTCACCATTATAAAGGAAGTTAAACTACCATATACCAAGGAAAAATTACAAATTAAGGGATTTCTTATCTAACTTTTAATTTCGTTAGATTTCCATTGATCACCATTTATTTATTACATGCGGTGTGTGTACTGCCCATGATTGTATTCATTGAGTAATATACATTAATTTATGGAAATTTACATCATCATTGTATGATCCTTCTTTCATGGGTGTATGTTTTGTATGTTACCAAATCGATAAGGGAATTTTAATTTTCAATTTCCACTCATTCGGCTTTATGCATACTTCATTGATTTTTTTACTCCAAGATTATGTGAGGAATAACTATTCATTTTCTTATGTCATAATTTACACTACCCTTTTGTGGATATACATTTTGTAAACATAATCACTCCATTGATAAATTCTCGAGTCATCTATATGAACATGATAATGGTAATTTTAACTCAATCTTCATTTGTTGAGTTAAATATCCAATTCATTGGTGTTGTTTTTACAAGAATATGTGTCAGTGTACTATGATTTATTTACGCTGAATATCCAATCATATTGAGTGTATTTATATTTTTCACTCATAATTATTTTGTTGATTTATCCTTAACCTAAGGATATGGTCTTTATAATATTTTTCATCTCAATTTATATTCCATTGAGACTTCTTTGTTGTTGTACGCCAATTCACTCTTATATGGTGTATATAATATACCTTGACATATTATATCATGAATCACTTTATTCTCATGATATTAAATAAAATTTATTACATCAATTATTTGTATTCAAGTGTCTCTATTTTGGTTAGGAACTCTAAATAAAATATCATTTTAAATGTTTTAAAGATTTATTATTCCAAATCATTCTCTTTAATGTCCAGGTTTTAAAAATAGTTTTAAGGATTTATTTATATAAACATTAAAGATTTAAAATCAAAATTCCTTTTAAAATTTTCCGAGTGGTATGAGAGACTTTGATTCAAAAATCTATTTTTAAATGGATACTTGACAAATAGTGTGACCTTCAAATGATTTCATGAAAAGGTGGATATTTCTCTCTAATAGTTTTGATGATTATTTTCATATTTTTCAATATCCTTCATTATTATTGATTGAGGTTAATCTGATACAATACAATCTTCCATATTGTATCAAATGTGTTATGTTTGACTGTGGATGTGCTATTTTTTACCATTCATGGTTTGTGGTTAAAGTATTGACATTTCGTATGCTATTTTTAATACAAATGATTATGTTATATTTAATCCCGTTCATATGAGGAATGCATTGGACTGAGTAAGTGATAGGTGGAGCCCGTTATAGATCCTCAATGCATCTGTAGGCCTCATTAGACAAACTAGGGTCTTGTCACAGGGCCTTGAGAAAATCTTATTTGTAGTCTTGGCACGAGGACATGACTATGTGGTTATGATAGTATGGAATTATGAATTCCATCATTATGAAAGTGGTTATTAATATTGAATGTGATTATTCGACTAGTAGAATATCCATGTGAATAAGTAAATGGAATTATTTCATTTTATTTTTTCCATATTATTCTGAAGTTCAAATTCAAAAGGCTTTTGTTTTAGTTATACCTTGCATTAAATGTTTATGCTTATTTAGGAAAGTTTCTGATAAAATGTTATCATTACAAAGCATCTGAGCTCACCCCTTTCTATGTTTTATTTTTTCCAGGATGCAATGAAGTATATTATGACTGACCTCTAGGGATAGTCTATGGGATCTCAGTGTTGTCTATCGAGACAATGTCGTGGTAGTTTACAATTTTATGATGTAATGTAAACCTTATGAATGTATCTAGTACTTCCAAGGCTAATAAACTAATCAGTCTTTTGAGACATGATCTTTTGTTATCATGCCAATTTTTGTAATAATGCACCGACCTTGGGTAACTGGGGTCGGGGCATTACAAGAATATGCATCCAAGGATTCATGACTTGTTTGATCAACTATGAAGAGTGTTGTACATCTCAACGGTGGATATTTATTCTGGATATCATCAAATAAAGGTGAATAATAAATATATTAAAAAAGTAAATTCCGTATATGGTATGAGAACTATGATATTCTAGAGATGCCATTTGGAATTAAAAATTCCCCAACCATCTCCATGGATTTGATAAATAGGGTCATTAATATCTACCATGAAATATATGTGGTAGTGTTTATCAATGATAATTTCAACTACAAAAAGACCAAGAAGGAACATGAAGAACATATAAGGATTATACATAAGATATTAAGGATGTATAATTGAATGCCATTTAAATCTAGTGTACCATTTTTATTCAGCGAGTCACATTCTTCGGGATTGTTATCACAAGTGAAGGAATTTTTGTAGAACCATAGAAAAAGGAAGGATAGAAATTTATAGGACCCGAGAGTGAAAAAGAAACCCCTAGATTTCATTGATTAATAGGGTAT
This sequence comes from Viscum album, assembly GCA_963277665.1. NCBI lineage: Eukaryota > Viridiplantae > Streptophyta > Magnoliopsida > Santalales > Viscaceae > Viscum > Viscum album. The sequence goes on from OY728141.1 coordinate 1,722,833,452, forward strand.
TTCCATATTATTTTATTAATTTCTCACAATCGACTTCCCACAAAATATCCTAATGAGGAATGGGGTACATTATGTCTATATGGATGAATGTGAGGAAAGCACTGAGGATCTAATGAATAAGATTATCACTACACCAATACTCAAATTTCAATTAAAGGTGATGTTTTTGCGATATACAAGGATGATTAAATGAATGGAATAGTTCGTGTACTAATGTCAATTGATAATGTGATATCATATTCCTCATAATATTTCATGATCCATTAGAATAACTACCTCAAACATGATCTAGAGATATCATGTGGGTTATTTCCTTGAAAATATAGCGGAACAACCACTATGGAGATAAGGGTGGAAAATTTTTGGATTAGAAGAGTATAATGTATGTATTAAGAAAGAATAAAGTCAACATGCATCAAAGGAGATGGTTATAGCTAACCAATAAAATTTACTTCTCTATTTACTATCATACTGGGAAGGCAAAAAGGGTAGCTGATCCTCCTAAAAGAAATAAAACTCAAATTGTGTCCATGATGTGGATTGATAAAGACAGTATCTTCATGGATATTAAATGGATGGATTTGGAAATCATAATGGTAGGGAATAAATCAAACCTTTCCCAAATTAGTTTCCAACCATCTATAAAATATATGATTAAAGAGCCACAAAGGGATAATTTAGAGCATCAATAGAATATAAAAAAATTAATGAATGGGAAGCCACACGAGTTACACATCAATGATGAGGGTGTGAGTCAATTTGTAACAAGGTTTTTTCTGACATCAATACCAAATATAAAGAAGAATATATTGGATAATTTAAATAGCTAAGCATTACCTATCCATCCTGGAAGCCACAAGATGTACTATAATCATAGTTAACACTTCTAGTGGAGAAACATGTAGAAGTATATTGCAGAATATATATCAAGGTTCTTAATATGTTATCTTATTATAGTATAGTGACAGAATTCTGATGGGATGATACAACTATTACCTATACCCACATGGAAATGGGATAATTTCACCGTATAAGTTATCATTAGAATCTTGAAGATATCCATAGGAAATAATGTGATATGAGTTGTGGTGGATCGATTCACCAATAATTTCTAATTTGTCTCTATTAAGAATGACTTATCACATTAACAAAAATCCATGTTATATGTGCTAGAAGAGGTGAGGATGCATGATTTTCAACTTTTGATTATCTCTGATCGTGATCAAACATTCACATAAAAATTCTGAATAATTATTCAACACAATTTTAATATTGAATTGTATTTCAGCATGGAATATCATCCAAAAACTTAAAGACAAAATGAAAGGAAAATTTAGACTCATTAATAGATAATAGTTCATTCCCAATGGATGTCAATGGGGGAGGTATCTACATCTAAAATTGGTTGACTTCTCATTCAAATACTGCATCAACTAAAGTATTTTTATGGCATTGTATGAATCTCTACATGGAATGTGTTGCAGAACACCAACTTATTGGGATGAATTTGAAGAAAAAAAGTCAATTAGACCTAAAAATGTGAAAGAAAAGAGAAAAAATGTTCAATCCATCATGAAACATATCAAAACTTCTCAGAGTAAATAATATAGTTCTTCTGACAACCATCTATGTGACTTGGAGTTCAATTTTGGAGATAATGTCTCCCTCGGAATATTACCATTGAAGAGAGTCATGAAATTATTCAAGAAAGGGATGATAATCCCTATTTACATTATCCCATTTGAGATCCTTTATCTTATATGATAAGTGGTCTATCATCATGAACCACCACCATGTAGGGATAAAATTCATGATGTGTTCAATGTATCACTCTTGAGGAAATAAATTCTAGATCTCTCATATATATTGAACCTATATGTGGTATATCTCGATGATGATCTCTCTTATGGGTACCAGTTAGTAAATATTATGGACCGAAGAGATAAGGTTCCATGAATCCATAAAACCCACATACTAAAAGTGTGGTAGATGAGCCATTGGTATTATGAAGATACATGGGAAATCGAGGAAGAAATGATGGATAAATACCCAAACTAGTTTATATAAAATAAAATTTTAAGGGAGATATTTAAAAGGTGGTATAATTTAATCACCCAAAATTTAATCAATAGATATTTCCTTCATAAAATTATTTTATAAGATATAAAATGGACATATATCATATAAATACCAATAGAACCATTTTTCTCATAAATGAAGAATGAGATAAGTGATATTCATATAAATTAATGAACTTATACCGATGGAATTGTAACTTCAACCTTAGAACAGTAACATGGATATTAGGAATTATAATAATGAATATAGAATAGTAACCTCACATATTTAATTATAAATAAAATACAGGAGTATTATGAATTATAATATGAAAGTATTATATCATAGAATAAGTAAATAATTGTTTAAATAATGATATATTAAGTGTTGTTATTTTGGTAAAAGATAAATTTCTATTTAAAATTTAACTATTGATATAATTATTTTAATGACAAATTAATTTTCTAAAGGATATTTATAATTTAATAATTTTATGTCTTATTACTGTAATATAATTTTATGAATACTTGTAATATTTAGAAGTGTTATAAATCGTTTTTAATTTTAAAATCGGAATTTATTGAATAAATGATGATTTTAATTAAAATTAAAATTTATCATATTTATAAAATTAAATTTTCAATACTGGGGTTCAATTTTTAAATCGACACACTAAAAAATTATTAGTGTAATTTTTTTGAAAAATTATAATATATTTGAATTTTTGGGAATAGTAAAATATGTTCATTTATTATATTTATAAAATACATGAAATATTGATTCGTAGTTGTTTTATGATTGATGTAAGACCATAATCTAGACTCCTTTTATTCATTTAACATATTTTGAGATAAGTTTATAAATATTGAAGTTTTCAGCAAAAATAAAAAATAATGAATAAAATAATAAAAAAAACACCATTCTCCTCCCCTATACATAACACCCCTCACCACCGCTTCTCCTCACACCATCCATGATTCAAACATATAAAAATCAATCCCAATCCTCTTCTCTACAAAGGGGATTCATTGGCCACTATAAAAGGCCAATCTCAATATCCCTAGAATAGATCTTGACGAGGAAAATTGAAGAGGAAAATCCTCCTTCATTTACTTTTAATTTCATTTCAATTTCTTTTCATTTTATTTAATATTCTATATGAAAATCCCATTATACATGTTTTATGAAAACTATATATTCTTAAATATACTATATTTTTTATTTTTATAGAATCTTCCATAAAAAACCTCTTTCCCCTCGGTTTTATTTGAATAAATAAAAATCATTATTGATGTGTTGATTTGTTACCCTTAATGATGATATAATTTCATTTTCATTTTCCACATTTGTAGAAGGTCATAAAAACATATTAATGGTTTAATGATATTTTAAAATGAATTTTATTACATATTTTATGTTCTGTATCTAATAGATGTATATTATTAAATAATAATAAAAAACTAGCTCGTGATGATGAAAAACACAACAACTTAGTCTAAATAATTATCATTAAGATTTTATCTAATGAATCATACACCTATATGTAATGATAATTACTTATAAGATCATTTGAACATTTTGATATTGATTAATATCATATAATTTCAATTTTTTATAATATTTCTCATTTCAGAAGAACTTATATACATATGTACAAATGAATTGATCATGAAGCCCAAGAAAATGAATACTTTTGAACGATGGAATTGAAATATATAACTCATAAAAATGAACATCATGTAAATTATATAAATTATAATGAATAAAATACATGTATAAATGAAAATTTATTTAGTAATTAATGAATATAATTTTATTATAGATGATATCAATGTTAATAAATCATTTAGACATAAGGTGAGGGGAATCTTCAACACAATTTACATTATTTGGGCAATTCATCTTTCCTAACAAATTTCATTTTGGATGTCATTTTAATATTAAAAAAATATACTCTTATTGTATTAAAATTATATTTTCAAATATATACATGTAATAATCTGGTTTTAAGAGAAATAAAAAAAATTCCAAAAGAAATCTTCATTTTAAAACACTTTTTGACTCAAATTATGTTTTTTCTTCTTCGATCAAGAATGTCGAATCTTAAACAAAATATGTATTTATCATTATAATTAGGGAACCATAATTATTAATCATTAATTTAAATATTATTAAATGTAATCCATTCCTTTTAATGGGTTATTTTATTTGTAACATTGATGTATATCCATTGTGGCATTCATTATTTAGTAAATTTTATTATGTGATAGGTGTACATGAAATTATATAACACTCAAATGAATGAGTTAATGTGATGTATCTCATGTGGAAATATGTAATATGAATTAACAATATTCTATCTCTTTTTATAATGATGATATTGTTATTATTAGCCTATGATACGATTGAAATTACTGCTAGCTCTATTCTAAACAATGAGTTATATTTTACAATTAAGACACCATGTTTCATTTTTATACATTACAATATTCCATTCATTAATCTAATTATTCCTATCATGATTAATAATATGAGACAATAATTATGTAATGAAGATGTTTATTATGTTCACACATATTAAGGGGATTCATGTTCCAATATATCCTCTTAATAATATTTTATCTCACCTCTTAATTTGATTTATATACTCAGGTGACTTATTTACAAAATTTTACATGAGATCCAATAAAAAATTGGAGAAAGAATTACTTTAAGACTTTTTATGTTCTAACATGTAAATTCTATGTATGGTTTTATTTTTTTCAATACACTAATACATTAATCCTACATTTGTAATTGTTTAATATTGTTTAGCTCCACAATGTTGTAATATTATTGAGATAGAAGTAGGGTTTCTATAGGATGGGTGTGTGTCCCGCCAAAGAGTTATAGCCATAAAGAAATAAGGGTATACATGTGGTCATCACATGCCCAAAATCTAGTACACAAGATACCATCCCCTGGATAATGTTGGTTTATGGTTTTTTAGCCCAAGACTAACATGGTACGTATGTTTGGGTGGGTAGCCTTAACATAACATTTTCTAAGAATATTTCAATACCAAAAATATATGTTTTAAAATAATGTAATTCTATAATTGATACTTTTATTTTACTCTATTATTATAAATGTCATATGAACTAAAAATATTTATTTTATCAATCATTTTTTAGATCTATGATAGGTTTAGTATGAACAATGTATGTAATGATAATTACAATATATCCTTATTTTTATCTGATGTGTTCATTTGATCATAGATTTATATCTCTTTTATTTATAATTAATGAGAATATAAGCTCACTATTTCGTACGTTTTGATTCCCAAGATTATAATGAATGGTTTTATATAGCACATGTCTATGAAGAGTACTATATGAGATGATATATGTGCGAAATATAGAAAATATTTCACATGATTAAAAGATTATGTTCCATGACTCCATTGAAATTAAACTATTTTACTCATCTGGAGTGTTCCTATGGAATATAAATAATTTTTTATCTAAAAATGTCTAATATCCATTTAAGATAATATCGAGTCTCTATATTTTGATTCAAAGTGAGGGATAACCAAGCGTTTTGAGATATGGATTTGAAATCATTAGTGATATCTCTAGGGACATATCAATGAAAATATTTTGGGATATCTCCAAAATATGTATAAGGATTAGATAATGTTTATTAAAATGTAATATCATTTTTGTAATATATATATTTAGTGAGTTCCATGTGATTAAATTTCTATCATGAAACAACAAGTTGATGAGGCTATAACAAAAATGCATGTTGGGGGTAAAAATTTAAAAACACTATATATAGCTAGAATCGATCTAGAACTCATTCATGACAATGAAACCTACTAATTAAATGGTTTGACACACCAATGGGATATGACTTGAAAATTCACAAACAATTTATGAACCATCATGAAGGATTTAAATAGAAGATGAAAGAGAATCTCCTAGGATAAACATAAGGTGTCTTCAATTGAATAAGGATGATCCATGATTTTGACAATCTATTAGTGATTTTTAATTATTATGTGGTTTTCTGAACTGATTATTGATTCTCACACAATGTTTTTTATTTTTGTCCATTGAGTTAACAAGTTGAGATGGGATAATATTTAAATTTATAGATGATTTGAGTATAATTAACCAAATGGGATGGAGAATATAGTAATCGATGATGTGAATTTGCATAATCAGTTTTCAAGGTACATGATTAAAAATATGATCCTTAACTAGCTCTCAAACTCACCAAATACTAAAATAAAAGATATTTCAGAGATTTGGGGTAATAGAAAAAATGGAAGAAAAAAAATTAGTTTCCTTTCTGTTGAGTGTATAGAAATAATGGGCAATTAAAAAACTGATACCCTAAGGGGAAGAAATGTGAATTTAATCATCAAATTTTTAGGAGTAATGATTTTTCTATTTATTATTAAGAGACAACATGTAAATTATGAACAGAAAGATAGTTTTATGCTAAAAATGATAAATCCCAGATTTTGTCTTAAGGATAAGGGGGAATAATAGATGTGTATATGTATCGTAATTCGAGAATTCCTTTATGTGATATTATATAAAGATTTTTTGTAGAGGGGATTCAATATTTATTATAATGAATATGTTAAATGGAACTAATGAACTATAAAATTGATTTAATACAAAGTTTTTTTATTAAGAGAGGATAAGTATTATTATGTTATGAATTTATATATAATTTTACTTGTAAGAAGAGATTTGGGATATTAATATGTAAATTGGATAGCATTGAATTCCATGGAAAATATTAATAAAATGCTGAAAAAGTAGTACATGATATCATTAATGGATTATATAACATTGTTGGATTTATAGAACAAATCCAATAATATGTATTTTATTTAAGGTATAAATAATACATTATTATTCATATTTTTAATAAGATTTCATGGAAATTTAGGATGTTACCATATTTCAAAATAGTAAATTATGATGGGTTTCACATGTTTAACATGTGACAATGAAAATCAACTTGATTGTATAATGTAATTGATGATAAGTTGATTTTTGAAATTTAGTGACCATATTTATAATATTTAGAATTTTAATATTTCATATGGGTTATAATTATAACCATTTAGTAAAGGGGTTATGTTGATATTTGAGTGAGGGTTTATACATTAATGTATTATTTCTTCACAAATAGATTAATAATTATCGAAAAATGTGTTCTAAATATTTTTGTGATTATAAAAAAAGTCAAACATAATGAAATATAATTCAATTTATGTATATTATGATCCAATTGTGATTTAGAGTCAAAAAATTCAACATTACTTATTTGATTATGATATGAAGTTGGAATTTATTAATGAAAAATAGATGGATGGTATTTTACTTATGAAATTGAATGAAATCAAGAAACTATATCTTCTTATAAAAATTATTATACATTATGAAATGAATCTCAGAATAAAAATGTTACCTATAAAATTAATTTTTTATGAATCAAATGGTTATTTAGATCATAATCAATTTATTGCATTATGATTTTTAACATTTTTAGGGCAAAAAAATTTCTTATTATCATTGAAATTTTCCACTCCCTATATTTATTTTTCCATTTCTTCAATTTACAAATATTCATCTTCCACCTATGTTATCTTATATGGAAACAATGTTATGATTTTAATTAGGTAACCATTATGTATCCATATTTAAATTTTTTATGATGTTTTATTATTCATTTGTATGATATGGTTTTCTATGATGAAAATTTCAAATGATATTCCATTGATAACTGAGATGAATTTAATAGGGGAAATTCATTTTAATGGGTATTGTGTATAACACCCATAGAATCTCTAAAATATATATTTTCAATTATATTAAATATTTTTGGTATTATAGATTACATTAAACATTTAGTGTTTATTTTACTATACACAATATTAAGTGTGTCTTGTGTTTCACAAAATTATGGGATTAGCTTATGTTACACACATCACTGAGTTTAAAATAAACACGACATACTATTTGAATATTATTATCTAATATGATATTTTCCAAATAGCCACTGGATGCTAGGGTATGAAAATGAGTAAGTAAATTATGAAATTTTTTTCACATTTTCAAATAATAAATTATTTTTTGATTGATAAATATAAATTAAATGTAATCCAATTTTAAAATAAAAGGATATATTTTTTAGAATTTTTTATGCATAAAATTTTGTTTATATCAATAAAATTACCAAATAATTTCTTGTTGATTATTTTAATGAAATTTATATATAATATATTCAACCAAAGGTTTAACACTCATCTTCTTTGTTATATGGATGAGAGATTAGAAATAATCTAATTTTATTCTCAAAAACTATATTTTTCATAAAAGTACTTTTTTCCATTTGATGGAAAATATATTTTAAAAGTAGTTATTTAAAAATATAGAAATTTTTTTTATAAATTAAAAATATTTTTTTCAATTGGAATATGAAAATTAGCATACTGTGAAATTTTTTATGTTTTTTTAAAAAAATCACCTTTTGAATAATAGTGGAGAATACTAAAAATTAATTGTGATATTTTTTCTGCCCAAAATTATTTTAAAAGTTAAAATATATTTAATTTGATTAGTGAATTATTGGTTCAGTTATACATATATTAGATTTTTTTTTATTTTAATCAATTTCATATAGAAATTATATATAAAATATTTGTAACCTTTTGGACATTTTAATTTTAAAAACCAGCTTTAAAATCATATCTATGGTATTAATTTTAATTTAAATTATTTAAAAATGTAGCTTTATTTTGGAAAAATGTATTTAATATTTCTAATTTTAATAAATTATACATACAATAATTCTATCATAATTTTTGACATAATAGGTTTTTTGAAATAGTTAACATGCATTAATTTAATTAAGGTAAAATGGGGTTTTGCGCATTTTATGTGCTTGTAATAAAATTAATTTTATAAACACATGTGATTTTAAATTAATAAAATGTATTAATAATTATAAATATTGTATATAAATTATATAATTGATATATTTTTTTCATTTTCTGATAAGATATATTACAATTTTGAATAAAAAGATAGAAGTTATTTTTTGTAAAAACTATAAGGATAAAATTGAGTAAACATAAGGACTAAGAAATATCATTAAAAAATATTACATTATTTTTTGTGGTTGACATTAATATTTTCCAATTAATACCTTATCATCATTATTAATCAATTTTGGAGCCACACGTGTTAAGGGAGACCACCTAACAATGAACACTTTTGGGTATTTAAAAAAATCCCACCCCTCCTCACCTATTAAAAGGTACTCACTCTCCAAACATATTAAAAACTATGAAACCATATTTATAGACTTTGATACACCTAAATCACTTTACCACATACATAAGATCATAATACAGTCATTTTGGAGATAAAGTCAACAAATAAAATCATTTTTTAAAACATAAAGAGAATACCCAAAGAAGAGGTAACATTCCTCAACAAGCATTATCATTTTATTTCTTCTAATACCCACATAAAATATTTTTATACCATGATTTTATAGTAAATTTAGTATAAAATATTTAAAGATATCTGTTATGTTTGTGTTAGTTATACAAACATGCCCAATTCTATCAAAATGGTTATGAAATCATTGTTCTTGTGTATGGTTGACTACCACCTCACGAACCGATGTTGTTCTTTTCTCTGTTACCACCACTCATATTTTGGTATATTGATGGATTATTAGATTATATATGAAATATAATACATTCATGGTGTTATTTAATTATGATAATATTTATATCATAGATACCATTTTGAATACCATTTTTGGCAATATAATAACATCATTCGTGTGTTCGTCGAACCACTACCACATGAGGTCAAGTTTTTAGTTGATACATTTAATGGAATATATTATGATAGGGTCTAATAAAAATGTATTATATTTATTAAATAATGACAATTTAATGATAATATATATACATATATTTCATTTAATTTTCTTTCATTCAATATGATACTAAAATTGAAACAATGTTCATGCTTATGTACGACCTATCATCTCCATGACTAATTTATTTCGTTTCCTGTAACTGAATATAATGGATTAATATAAATAAATTAATATGGAGGATATTTGATATTTATATTGTGGATTAAATTCTATATATGATGAAAATAGGATTGAATATGAGGATCAAAAATAATAAGTCAAAACATACATGAAAAACAATGCTTTTAAGGCCCAAGAGATAACATTAATAGGGAATTATTAAAGGAGAAACAAAATGTATTAAGAAAACAATATATGGTAATATATATATATATATAACTTTTACTATTTAATAAATAAAAAATAAACTTAAATTTATTATATAGGAGGGTTGATCGAGTGTGATGGATGTCAAGAATAAGTTTAAGGGGATTTCAGGTCTCATTTTTATTTATGAGAGACATATTCCAGATTCACCATTGATTTATTTTATGTGGTGTCCATAATAAAATATGAAATTATATATCATTTATCTAAATCATTTCAGTATAATTAATATTTCTTTTTATGTTATCCAATCATGAAGACTATGATTCAAAATTTACTCAAGCAGAAAGGTATTCTTGTCTCAATTTTCTATTATTGATATTTCTCTTAGGTTATGCACCAATATTCCTTCAAGTGTAGTCTATTCGGACCATTTCTCATGTAATATAGTTAATTTTTTCATCCTCATGATATTTAATGTTTCATTTTTTTTTTCATTCGTGGGTATTATTGTTCAATGTTACAAATGTGGTTAAAATTTTATACTACAATATCATTAGTTATTATGATTGTTTATGATTAAGTCTAAAATGATTAAATATCATCATCTACCTCACAATATTTGTAATGAATTTTATTACCGTATTTTTATTCATGATATATTCACGTAATGATAAAAATTGTATAATCATTGGTATATAAAATACTTATATAATTTTTTTAAGATAATCTAAATTTATTTACCCTTTTAACCAAAATCGTATTTCATCAACAAATTTTTTTCTAAAAATGTTTCCAAATGTATCATTAAATTATATTTTAATATCATTTTCCAGGAAAATAATTTTTATAATTTGTTATATTTTAATAAAATTAATAGATTTCCAATGTTTCTTTTATACATTTCTGTGCTTATTTTTAATGAATAGGATTTTAAAAATATTTCATAGTTTAAAAAGTGTTCTAAATGATTTAATATATTAAATTATATTTTACCACGATTATTTTCAATGAAATTAACCTTAAAAACAATATCTATTGTTAAAAAGCGTTTAATTTTTTTAAAGCTTCTATTATTAGTTTTGATGTTATTATCATAATAAAGGATATTGGAAAGGTTTTATGTTTTAAAAATTATATCCAATGATTTCCAAAGATTCACAAATATTTTATCAAGGTTATTTTCAATGAAAAGGTATTTCAAAAGACTATATATATTAAAAAGTGTTTAAAATGATTATCAAATTCATCCTTTATATGTTTTCAAGGCAATATTCAATGATAACGGTTTCCAATAGGATATATGGTTTAAATAGAGTTTTTTTCAAATTAGAATGGATATTTTCCTCACACACTTCTTTCATTGATTGGTCAAAATATTTCTCCACATAATATTAAATACATTGATGTTACATATGAATTACTATGGTTATGATCCAAGTGTACAATTATTTTTATTTCCCAAAATGGATTATGTTTAGGATGAGAATAAATTTATGAAACCAGATTTTTTCCACATTTTATAAAATGAAAAATGGTTATAAAACACTCTTATTTTCATAGGAAATTTGATTATTAAATTATTATTAATCCTATCACAATTCTATTGTTAATTATATGATTAAATTTTAATGAAACCCATTTAATTTTAGTAGTTATGAATTGATTTATGTTCTATAATTTTTCGGTACAGTTAAATATTATATTCATTATGATATCGGTGGGGCCTAAATCTTCTTATAAAATATTGTATAATTATTTATATATCTAATGAGATTAACATGGATGGATTGAGGTGTGATACCAGTACAATAAGACATGGTAAGAATGAGGATAAATCTTGTCTACTAATAGACTTCTTGCACTATGCTGGTTTGGGGAGTGGACACATTTCACTATGATGAAAAGAGATCTAATGAAGATGGCGGTCTATCATTCCCATGAGTTGTATCATCCTAAAATAAAGTTACTATAATGGTCATAGGAAGACCAAAATAGGTTATATAGGATTCCATCCCAATCCCAAAGTAGGTATATGTGTGTTTAGTGAAATCCAAACATGTTATGAAGGACTTGGTGGCTATCCTTGAAAAAATATTTTCAATAATTATACATATTCTAAAAAACCATGTTTTATTCCATATTTATACTCTCATGCATCTTGTTCACTCATTCAATTATGATTCATCCCTTTTTACATACAAATATTTATTTAATGAATCTTGTTTCTGATATATGATAGGTTGAGTATGAACATAGAATTGTATGATCGTTATAATATACCCTTTTTATTAAATTATTATTTTATATTATATTATATTTACATCACTGTTGGATTCCCTAACGGATAATATAATCTCATCGTTTCCTATGATTCCTTTACATATGTTCTGACGAAACGTTTTATGTCTATTATTTCTATTAAAAGTAATAAATGAGATGATTTTTTTTGGGAATCATTGAAGATCTTTCACCAGATTAGAAAATTGTGTTTCATATATCAAATGTCACTAAACTATTACACTCATCAGGTGTGAGTTTGTAAAATCATATGAATAGTCAAAGAAAAATATGTAGTATCCATGTTTTAGATATTATAATCACTATACATACAAGGGCTCAAAATTTTATATTCCAATAATGTCGTGACATCTATTGTTATAAGAAAACTCCACCATGAGTAATTGATCGTCTTAGCTCAATCCAATCTCTAACAAAAAACATCTCATCGTATACACCATCACATAGATAATGTTCTTTCTATTTGAATCTATATGGGGGGAAGGATTTATTCTTCCTCAAATAGGTCTCTAATACCTCACATATGCCTAGTAAAAAAATATGATGTGAATATCACATCATGGCCATATATAACCATCAAGGGAACCCCATGAAGTAAAATGTTCTCTCGTATATACACCTTCCAAAACACTCTACTGAACTCTACTCCCTGATAGCAAGGTGTTATGACAACTGTTGGAACCATGGTTTTATTTTCCTGAACTGGAGTATGTTTTTTGTTTATTGTCAATCCTCATTGGATGTTCAAAATATGTATGAGAAATGTGATCTTATAGTTCATGTAGATAACAGTATGGACGGTGGCACCATTTTCACGTGTTTGCAAAAACTTTCTAGACCTCAAAATTGACAAATGGATAACAGTGTTTTTGGAAAAGGGACTTGCGTGCTGATTACGTAGAGGCTTGGAAACTTTCACGCAATATGTTTTTCATGATCATAAAATCAAAATGTGTCATATGAAGAATGTGTGCCCATGTTTTGGTTTTGTTCGGGCAAGTGACTAACGCGACATAGACTAGGGATAGTGGACTTGCACGCTGAGACGAGACTTGCATGATGTCGCGCAGGGTGTCCATATTTCCATTAAATAGAGGACCATCCCTCCTCTTTTCTAACGAAGTTCAAGACATAGAGAAATTCAGACCTCCTGTCGCACAGGTGTAGTGGTCGCACAAGTGGTTGGGTGGTCGCGCAGGTAGAAGTTGTACGAATGTTGTTTGCTACACGTCCAAGGAGGTTTGGGCAAGAAAGGGTTTGAGTCGCCCATGTTTGGAGTTGGTGAAGGAGGTCTCATGCTGGTGGTTTGGGAACCATTGTGCGCCAGGGTTGGAAGAAGCTCGAAATTTTATAGTTGCATGCCAAACCCAGTTTGGGCAGAAAAGAGTGTGAGTAGTGCAAGTTTGAGGTTGAAAAAGAAAGTGTCGTGCAAGTGGTAGAGGTGAACTTGCGCGCCATCTTAAGACATGTGTGTCGGCTTAGATAAGTGTTCTAGGTGTGGTTGAAGAATGCCGATATTTTTGGGGCTGCGAGAAAGCTGGAAGATTTCCCGATACCTTTGGTGCAAAGTGAGATTCGTGTATGGGTAGAATTTGGACTTCAGTAGAGAATCTACATACAACAGATGATGTATTCATTAGCGATGATGAAGAGACCATCACGTCTACAAACTGAATTGTACTTCACCAAAGGCAGTGAGCTAGGGGGTGTCAGTGGGAGTGACCCGAGGGACACATTGAGATATCACTAAACTTTTGTAAAGGCGGTGAGCCTGGGATAGAGTGATTGTGACCGAACCTTTGTAATCCATAGCTAGTTTTGTTTAGTGGAATTATGTATAACCGACAACCTGTCGGCTTATGCTCCTTAGACGTATCCCTTAATGGTGAACTAAGTAAAATGTGATGTGTCATCTCTCTGCATGTTAATGTTTTCTTTCTGATCATATCCATCATACATTTTTAACATGTTCCTACCAACATGGGAACAAGATCCGTCACATTAAAAGAAAAAGTTGTAACCCTGATTCACCCCTCCCCTCTCAGGGTGTCCCGGGGTCCTACAACAACTTCGTAAGTCGATAAAAAAACATGAAAATGATGTCATAACCTCTAAGTATATGTGCAATCACTATTACAATTTCCATGGATAGTTTATCCCATTTCAACTATTGTATCTCAAGGTGTTGCAAAAAACCTATTGGATCCTGGTCTTCGGCCTTCACCTACAAAAATGTGAGACAATGAGAGATGAAATAAAACCTACTCCACCGTAACTAATTCTATAGAGACTACAACTTAATATCCCCAATAAAGTTTCCTTACATATGGATGTCCAAAAAATTGAGAAGTGTGAAACTACCTTACCACCTCCTCTTGTATCTTGATTGGGACCATCGTTCCACCCATGAAATGGATGATGTGATTATTTCCATTAAATAATATAACTTTTGAATCTTATAAGGACATATGTTCATGTAGAACCTCATTTTTGATGTCTCCCAACTAACCATTCATTAATAACTAAATAAGAGGAGTGGTCAACACCATCATTTTATGAAAAGGTGATCCCTACTCCTCATTTGAGTTTAGCTGTATGAAATCCAACTACTCATATGCCTCCTTTACCAAGAATGAATATGACATCCTACAAAGGGAATATACCACCATTTTTCCTATTCTAGGATGATAGAATATCTCAAATTCTTATTCAAACAAGAACTCTATCCACTCCCTTTCTCTCACGTTCAAGTGACACTTTTTGAAGACATATTTGTGACATTGTTGGTATTAAAAAAATAATTTTCTCTCTGAAAACATAGGGCCTCATCATCTGTAAATTGATGACAACCACTTCCAACTATAGGTCATGAGTAACATATTTAATCCTTTGGGGCCACAAATTCCTCGATCTATATGTGATCATTTCCTTCCTATACACCAACATGATATTATGACCAGATCTAGAAGAATCACAATATACTATTTACTCCACACCAACTTCTGGTAGTCTCAAAATATGAGAATTTACCATCTTCATCGTCAAATCCTTAAAGGACATCTAGAATTAATGATTCCTAGTAAAATAAACCTTTTCCCACAACATGGATTTCAAGGAGTTTATAATATTGGAGGACACCATAATCGTCTTATTTTCCCCACTAATAAAAGAAAACACCAAACCTATACCACATTCATGGGTGGATGCCAAGAAAATAATTACATCAATGTTCACTAGAACCATGGATGTTAAATAATTATATTTCAGATTGTATATTAAGTGGATACTATGGATCCATAATGGGAAATTTTAGATATTATCATAAATATGGTTCTCACGAAGCAATCCTAGGATAATCCATATGTAATCATAATCTCCTACTCTAAGGTAGAGTATATGAGAAATTCATCAATGATGGAAAAAATAGTAAAAGTATGGATTGAAGATCTAGTTTATCACTTCCATAAAATTAGAGGGGTAATTTTTTATAATGAAATTAATCAATAGGGACTCATAGTGTCAGTAGTGACATTAGAATCTATTATTCATAATATCAGCCTCTTAAACTATCAAATGGTGTTTTTTGAACTAGATATTGATCTTTGATTACTATATTGAATCTCATAACAAATAAAATAGGTTTTAAATTCTCTGTATGGTGGTAGTTTTTTTTATCCTTTAATGGTTTAGGTAATGATAATCAAAAAACAAACCCATTCCACTGTCCAAATTTTTTCGCATAAAATGGGGGATTCATAGGTGGGCACACCTAGTCTAATGAAACACTTCTCTTAAAGTACATATTACTACATTAATAGCTCCCAAATCACGGTATCAGATATTAAATATGTTTTAGAATATATTAGAGTGGTTACTAGGTGAAAGTCAATGCCAAATGCCATCTCCTTCCTTAAAGGACGTCCAGAAACATCCGCATGTAATTTTTCCCTATAATCCACTAAAACTGAACGAATATATTTTCATAAATAGCCATTTATTTAAAGGTATTGAATCTCTAATTTACGAGTGATTTATTTGAGATTACTATTTTCAGGAACCACTTTTTCCACCACAAGATCTCTCTCATCCACAAAGGATAATGTCATTCCATTATATCAAAGGAATCTGAATCATCTGTGGCGCCAATCAATATAGACTAAGACCATGGAAAACCTTTCCACAACCAAGATTATGTCATATGGCCCCATAAATGAATAATACAAGGTTCAAAAATAAACTCTCACTACAATGTGTGAACTCAATGTACTAGAATGTAAACGATATTAACGAAGCATTCTTCATAATAAGATCATGTAATTGATGTTGGGGTAATTTATAAACTATGAGAGATTTACCTTGAACCAAGATTACATTTATGATGTAATTACATAACACATGTATTTATTAGTATTGAGGAAATTGTAGAACAAACATAGAACAAACATCTAATCATCTTGTGAGCTACTAGGTCATAAGCCTCCATAGCTTGAAACTATCAACAACCCTAACCTATATCTATCTACGAATTACCTTGTAACATGGTGGTAGTGGTTTAAAGGACTCACAATGTGTTGAGCTAGAAACAAATCCTCCCCGTAGTGCCCCAATTTCTCCACTTATAGAACACCCTCCCTATGGGTCGCCCTCCCCTCGCATGGTAGATTAGAGATCATGAATATTCTTGTACCATGGAAGTCCATCAATTATTTTCTATCCCTACACAATAGATCATGATATGAAATAATGTGTTATGTGACATATCCCATCACATTCATCGAATAACACCTCTCTATACTTCTATGGTCCACTTCATGATCTTTGTTCCACCAGAACATGTGACTGAGTTGGATCATAATAAGATCTATAATATGGATATCCTAATGACTAGAACCCTCTATCTACTAAAAATGGAATATCCATATGATATCCACCATCGTCTCTTACTATATAGGATCCCTCATAAACAATTCTCTCCTCCACTGGTTCATTCACTAAAACTGTAGTATATATGAGAATTCATATGGGTACCATACTAGTAGATATTCCTATGCCGAGACAGTACTTATGATTCCACACCTAAGATTATAATTCTTTAAATATGTTGAGGGATTTCTATATAAGTTAATGGAATCACATAATGTACATAAAAAATTTCATAACTTCATATCGTAGAACAAGAAGCTCTGGAATCCAAACTGAGTATAGGAATGATTTGTAATACTTCTGATGAAATAGCTAATGGGTTTCAGAAAATGATAGTTTTGACTCATCATGCATCGTCCTGACTAACATCCACCAGTTGAAAATTTTTCTATATAAAAGGATCAATACTAGAACAACAATATGATACATAAGTTTATATACATGCATGAAAACATGGATCACTTGATCTAGAAAATCCTCTTCCACCTGGGGATCTAGATTACCAGAAGAACATAATAGCCTCGAGATACAAAACTCATTAATTCTATTATTAATTTTAAAATCCTTAGGATCATTTATTGGTATAATATACTACCTAATTGCGGGGGGTTTCCACAATTACATGACTTTAGGAAATATCTTGCGTGATTTCCTCTGAATTGAGGCCTCATCACTCATTGGACCGTCATCACGATCATAAATTGGTAACATGAATGGTTGTCTTGAGAGTGGTATCTCAAAAATAATTAGGATGTGACTTTTTCAAATGAGAATATATATATGGAGGTTAGTAAAGAAATAAAGTAAATATAATCAATCCTATATGATTTATTTAGCAATGTTTCCTAAAACAATTGTCTTGGTATGTTGAATTGACAAGCATAGAGTCAGTGCCATGATCTATGAATACATCTAATAACCCAAAAACACTGGGTTCCCTATCCTAAAATCCACACATGAGATAAATTTACACTATATACCTAAGTCTGAAAAATTATTATTGATGGAAAATTCTAAAAATAATCCCATGTAATGAACCACCTTTAATACCAATATTTCTTTACATGACCCACTAGGACCCACCTAACCAGAAGAAGATAAATCTAGAACTCCCATAAACATGTATACTTAGGGAAGGGGGTGTCTCCAATCCTTTAAAATAATATCTAATTTGGAAACAATTTTCATTTTATATCTCTATGAAAACCCACCCATATCCATGAAAGTGTGTAACAGAATCAATATTAATGACAGTAAAATCTAGAGTAATACTTAGGCATATCACAATCTCTAGGGAATACAAAACTGAATTACGATGTAATATGAAATGTTTACGGGAAAATACACACCCAACAGAAAATATGTATGAACATGATAATAACTAGAAAAATAAGTTTTTTGGGAACTGATATATAAATATCCAATCTCTAACCATATTACATTTTCAAATGCAACTGGGTATCTGAAGTAATCTTCTTTAATTGACATTGATCTATCTATCATCTATTTTTGACACGAAACGTGTTGGAAAATCCCATTCACGGGTGAGTATATGAATCCTCAGTATGACACCTAGATTAGTTTACAATGATTAAAAGGAAACATGATAGAAGTATGCAACTGAACCCACTGAAGAAGAGAAATTAAATCCAACAATAAGGATATATGTATGCTAAAAAAATTATCCCACAATATATAGAAATTGGATCTCCAACTCAAATCGAAGCTGATGAAAAAGAGTCAGTCAATAGTTCCAAATAGATCCTCCAATGTTGACCAACATCTCTTGTGGCAATCTGAATGAGTATCATTGTGGTTACACAAACCTCCAATATGATTCATAGTTTAGGGGACACAATCTCTATACATGGGACTCATAAACTTGTATAACATAGGGATTCCACACATTAAGAAGGTATATGAACCATTACCTAGTCTATCAGGATGGGGTCAGGGTTCCAATTTATTGGTACAGGACTCATGCCTGGTCCCAACAGGAGGGTTCAAAAATGTCTATCTATTACCCATTCCCTATCTCAGTATGAGAGTTCCACTTTATAGATATACAAATGACCCATGCCCTAATTCATTAGTAGTGTTCTAATATGTAGGTAGAGGACTCATTACCTTACCTAGATGGATGTATCCACTCTATAGATGTATTAATAACACATGACCTAGTCCTCAAGGGGGGGGGGGGGGTCCACTATTTATATAGTGGACCCATTCCTTATTCGAGTAGGATGGTTACACTCTAGTGATTCGATTTGATCACTACCATCCTCAGGAATCTTCTAAATAAGAATTATTATCAAAATATATCACATCATATCCAATATTATCAATTATTTCCACCATCACATTCATCATGGAAATAAATTTGGATATTATACTCACAAGACAAAATAAAAGTCCAAAAGAATGAGATATGATCGGAAGAAGATTAATCAAAAGGAAGACACAACATGTATGGGGGCCCAAATGACATGTGGACCCACTCCTTTTAACAATTAATCCTTTTCAAGTATATGAATTACTATACATAGGACCCCACACAACTTTTATTACATCAACAAAGTGTGTCTTGTCCCCCATGGGTCAAGTCGTGTCCTCCTAGTCGTGACCATGTACACTGTCCATGTGCCAGTACATGCCATGCTCATTTCTATTTCCATGACTTGGTAATCCCTGAGTACATGTTGGGTTTCCTGTAGATATTCAAAAATGTGTGGGGGTCCCACATGACATTTTATATTTAACTCACCCAAAAATTCCCACTTTCACATTTCAGTCATTACATGATATGTGTTCATCGGACTACATGCCATGTAGTATGGGTTTTCAATGAAAATTAGATCTACATAGATTATCCTTTAATTTCTTTTCTATCAACTAAATCAATCATTTTTTCATCTGAAATGATAGGATATGGCCTTAATTCAATTATTTTTTCCCTTCGGATGGTGGAAATCATATTTCTGTCAGTCTGTTCAAATTCTACACATTCTTCATTCACCTCCCATGCTGCTACATACTCTTCCTTGATTCCCAGATCTGTGAAGACATAAAAACTACCAATATTCAACTAAAATTTATCCAAAATCTCTAATACTTTCATTATTGGTACATCAACCATGAATTTGGGGGTTGAGTCACCCTTGAATCCACTCTGAAAGAGTTGAATCGTGACCCCATTGTCGAATGATTAATAACACGAATAACAAATGGGGGAATAGAACATTAACAATGATGATATCAGCATTGGAAAAGAGTTATTATCCAATGATAATGATACTAGTGATTTTTAGGTGTGATTTCATGTAATAATAAATAGTTCAATTGAAAGAAAATAAATTCTATATTCAGGTTCATGAAAAGGATTTAATTAAACTTAGATCAATGAAATTGTATTCTAATCATGATCAATATTTTAGTAATAATGGTGGAATCCACAAAAAATTATCCCTAACTCAAGATTGGATCCTTTTTCTGTGGATTACATAGTTTCTAATGACATGGACGGTCTGTTGTTTTTTCCGCACCTTGCTTCACCATCATTCAGATGTTCTTTGTCGTTCAATCTCAATCCAACAACAAATAATAATGGATTATACTATAACTGTCTTAGGGTTTTCTATATATCCTTGTAGATTCTCCATAATAGCATATTTATATAGTATATGTGGTTTAGTTAATTAAATTATTTAATTAATTAATCAACTAAACATAACTATAAATGACATATTTATCAATATTTCTTATATAGAAAATCATTAGCTGACACCTAGGGTAATGTTCACTCTTTATATTCAATACTGGGATTATATTTCTATTTTAATACATCATTTAGAAGATATTCCATAATTCCTAAAAAGTAATGTTTATGTGATATAAATTATATTTAATATTTTTCTAAAATTATATTCACAAGCATTATGCATCCAAATAACATTTCATCTCTACACCTAGCTCTAAAAATGTTCCTTGATATATTTGACAATACTATAATTAAAAAACACGATCTCTAAAAAATGATTAGAATATGAATCATATGTGGAAAAGTAAACATATTATTCATTCAAGAACATTAAATATCTTATTTTTATATGGTCATATTGGCTGGTGTGAATTTTTTGAATTTTTTATGAGTATCACATCACCACTTCAATGGTTTGATATTAAATTATTGATTAGAACACTCAATTTTAAGATTATTTGATCTCATATACATATCTCCTATATAGTTCAATATTATAGGAATATTCATTCTACAAATCATGTTATTATCAATTAAGAAAAACATGATGTGAATTTTATCATGTATTTCCTCACTCAATAAATGGTTCCCATATCAAAAAACTTTTCCTCTAATAATGGGTATTAATACTTTTTGATGATGTGTTTTCATCAAAATTGGTTTTGAAGAATAAGAAAACATTCAATAGAATTTTTATCTAGTAATTGTGTATTACAAATTATTCATGTTAAGAATTTATTTATATATTTTTGAGAAATTGACATTATTTATATTCTTATTTTATGGAATATGTTAATGAATTTTTGATGATTTACTTAGATATCCCATGAATACTGAAAATTGAATTTTAAATAGAACAATGATGTAGTTATATTCATATATGAAATTATTATTATCTCATTACATCGATTGAGTTGTAAGAATAAAATAAGAAACTCCCATTGAATCTTGAAAAGATACTCCAACAACCAAGTGCATTAGTATGTGGTGAACATATCTTCTTTTCTTATGAATAGTTAAGGGTCAATTTGAATTCCCCTAAATTACCGATAACATAGTAAGTTCATGATAAATAATAATTATCCACTACATCATATTGTAGACATTTTTGACCAACTACGTAGACATCAGTACTTTTCAAAGATTCACCGTCGATAAGGATAAAATTATAAAATAGATAAAATTATTGATATTATCTTGAAATCCTAAGGGAAGAGTTATCACCACCATAAATTTACAATGATTCTCATTTTACATACCTCTGAACCAACTATATTCTTTGATCTAATGAATATAATATTTATATATTACATTGACATTTTTATTAATGTATTTATATATAAAATTATCATATATATTTAGAACAGTTAAGAGATTAATGATAATTTGATAATTTTTCTAAAGACTATTTGGAAGGGAAAGATGTCTGATAAAATAATAATGTGTGGATTCCTCTTATTTAATGATTAATAAATGTATCATGTAATTATAATAGAGGGAAAATTATTATATCCCTCGATGATGAATTTATCGATTAATGTCCCATACCATTCAATGTTACAATGAACTATAATTTTCTTTGAATGGATGATTATTATTGATGATTTTTTTCAAATTTTTCCATTTATGAAATCTTCTATCAAAGATAACTCAAAAGGGAGATATGATCCTTTGGATAGATTAATGTGAAGGGAGTTTCAATTTGTTTAATTAATTTCCAGTTAGTGCACATATTCTTATACTACTATACAGTGGAAAATGGATTTTGAAATACCAATATGTATTAAAGAGGGGATAGGCTGTGTGATCATGTGGAGTGTAATTGTATTTTCATACTCCTCACTCCAACTAATTAATCATCATAGAAATTAAACTCTCATGATTTAGTGTCAGTAGTGATAATTTTATCATCCAAAATATGGGTGAATAATCTCAATAGTGAATAGTGTGATAAATATAGCAATACTAAAATCATAAAATATATATTAAAAAAAGATTAGATTAATCATTAATAGAGATAGTTTATGATGATTATTCATTATGATATATCAATGTATTACCACATTTTAATGGTGAACACGGAGAGTATATATCAATGAAAGAAGGATCACACATACATATCTATGATAAATAAGGGAAATGATTTTATACTCATAAATTAATATAAGACATACCTTTAAATCGTTATATATGTGAATTAATCATTTCATGGATGATTAAAGTTTCCTCCTACCAACTAAGTGAATATTAAATATGTTCATATGTAGGATGTGGATCCATAAAATATGGTAAGGATTCATCAATTGTTCAATCATGACCATGAAGGAATCATAAAAATCAGGAACATGTTAACTATTAATTAAATACTAGAATTAAAAAATTATCTATTTTATGAATGACATAGCTTATCATTCTCTACCAATCATTGAAACACAATAATGTATAGATTCATTGTCTTTTTAGTGGGAAAGTATGATGAAGGTTTCTGTGTAATATGTTGCTTAGTGATTGGAATGTCAACTATAATTATTAATGGTAAATGTATATGAGTATGATTATATAATTAAAAAATTAAAAATGTAAATGATAAAACAACACCATTGATTTCAGCATAGGACCACCCAACCAATGTAATGGCTATAATTCCATTTCGGTTATAGGCAATCACCTTTTGAAATCAACACAATTCGTTTCAATCAAATAATTTTTTTTACTTGATCCAAATTCAATGATAAAAATTAATCAATTAGTAAAAATGAATGGAGTATAAATCCTAGTTGTATGTGTGGGAAAAATAAGGTTTATACAGATGCTATGGAGAAGTATTTATCAAGATCAGAATTTGTATCTGAACATTGGAAAAACATGTTATTGTCAAATTGTTTTTCAAACTAAGATGACCACTAAAACACAATAATATAATCAATGTGAATTATGTTTTCATTTATAAAGTGATTATAATTAAAAAATTCTATCTCTATTTTTATACAATAATAGCTATTGCACCAGCATTTAGATGGCTCATTATGAATCACTCTATGGAAAAAACTGTATCACACCATAAAAATGGGATAATGATGGAAAATTAAAAATATTAGGACCAATGATAAATAAAAATATGGAATTTATGGTATTATATATTTAGTATCACATCTAATCAATAATTTATGGTGTTAAACATTGGTTTCATGTAGAGTTCAATAATGGTGACATGGTATTCTGATGAATATCTATATGTAATAATGTTTTGATATTCTGTATTATTGGGACACATACCCATGGTTAATCGGTACATATGAAATTATTCATCATATCATGTTGGTATATAATCCCTCAGGGATTCAAATGATACTTTTAAAACACCATGATTTGTTCCATGTATCACTTTTATGGAATTATATATCTTGTCCATAAAATATATTGAACTCATAGGTTATACTGATAGAATATGTTCTTTCATTTAAAGATCAACTGGACGAGATTAAACAATGATCATATAATGTGTTTCTGAATAAGTCCACTCACACTTCATTGTTCTATTATGAACCCATAATTTTGGAAGAAAATTTTGATATCAGGGATGTAATGGGGAATATTAATCCTCATATGTTTATAATAAAATATTTTCGGATAAACTATATGTGAGGGTAGAATGTAACACAATGTTATTTTAGAAAATATTTATAATTAATGAATATGATGTACATTATATCATGGTATAGAATAAAATATATAAAAAATTGAATAATAGTATATTATTATTTAAAAAGAGGTGACATTATTAAATAGTTAAAAGAAAATTTTGAAATAATTTCCATTCTAAAATGTTTCAAATCTAGATTACCATATTCGATTCATTCTAAAATGACCATATTGAAATGTTTTATTGATTTGTGAATTTGGAATTAATTTCATATTTATGAGGAATAATATAAATAGATACATTAATAAATATGAATAAATATGTAATTAAATATATTATGTTAATCCATTTATTTTTTACGAAATGATAAGGAATGATATTCTGATAGTTCTTAGTTAGAAAAAAATGTTTTTCTACATAAAATTGTTTATGAATATACTATTTTATTTAAAACTATACTTCTCTTACATAGTGTTAATATTAAGGAAAAATATTGTTTTTAATGTTTTAAAAATTAATACCCAATCCTATAATGATTATAAATTGGATTGAAATGAAAATAAAATCATATGAATGTAAGATGTCATTATTTTCCAAAAACAATTTCATAGTTCACATTTTATTTTTATCATAATAATATAAAATAATAAATAAGTATTAATTATTTTAATGAAATTTTTAGATAATATACTAAATAAAAGTATTCACCGGTAATAATTTAGTATCATGTAGTATACAAATCATGAATGAAATCTTGTTTATTCATACTAATATTGGTTTTCAAAAATTTGGTTTTACATGTTTTATGGGTGGATATTAGAATTATTTTATTCCATAAATAGTAATTAAATATGATAGAAATTATTAAATTTTTTTATAATAATTTTAAGAAATATATATTTATATATATATATTACATTTTGTTTTTATTCATAATTAATATTTACCATGGTAAATGTTATGCCATTATTCTAAAAGATAAAAGTTGTTATTATTATAGATATATATTTAAATATCACAAAAATTATTACTATATTTTTTTTAATTATATTGTCCTACCCATCAATTTTAATATTAATTGGGAATATTTTTTTTAAAATTCCAATGAAAAATGATATCTTATCATTTGAATGAAAAATGTATATA
Source organism: Viscum album (assembly GCA_963277665.1). NCBI lineage: Eukaryota > Viridiplantae > Streptophyta > Magnoliopsida > Santalales > Viscaceae > Viscum > Viscum album. Next base: position 1,722,859,551 of record OY728141.1, read on the forward strand.
ATGGGGATCCACTCCACTCACTTACAAAGGCCACCACCTCTCTGTAGTTTTCTATAATTATTAATCACTGTTTCTTAATAATGGTCTAGAACAATCACATCCCAAATCCCCCTAACACCATATAGGTTATGGTCCCATCTTAACAACCAACAAAGGAGAGATCTAAATCAAAATAAAAAATTTAGAGGTTAATGACATAGCCAAGATACTTCAATAATATTTATTATTATACCTCTTATAAATATATTATATATACCAATATGAATAAATAATTATCATAAATATATACAATTATTGTTATTATGATATTACAATCACCATCTACCACCATTCTATTTAATGGAAAATTAAAACATAGCTTTTTCATAAGTACATACAACATCCTTCATGATGCATTGTATTTTAATTTTTATCACAAGATCAAATTTAAGGTTATATAAATAAAGAAAATTTAATTATAAAATATTTAAAAATTAATTATTATTCTATGGAGAAATATTATTATTTTCATTCCTTTAATTATATATAATTAAAATGGAAAAATCCACCATCTATAAGTGTAAACTACCACCATTATGGAACGATGTATCTTATTATTCGTAAGTTATTTATATGGATGTTTCATAAATAAATTATAATTCATTAATCATGACCCAAAACCAATGGCCCATCCTAAAATATAGTATACAATGATTTTAACCTAATTCCTACATATAGTTTTCCATGGGTTGGTGACTAACATTGATGAAGAATATTACACACATGGGAGGAATGGGCCTGAAGTGCTTATGCACATGTACACATGTCTATACAAAATACTTACTCTATATGTAAATAATTGATTATTTAAAGAAATAGAGAAAATATAATCCCATATCATAGTAAGGTAAATTTTATTGAAAAATTATTATGTTCTAAATACATGCCCACTAATACTCTAAATTATATTATCACCAATAAACAAAATCAGACATCAATAAAAAAGAAACATTATACCCATATGAGTTCCTTATAACTATAGTTTTCTCAACTATATATTTGTCTATTTAGAACACTCTAAAAATTCAAACAATCTATAAAATTCATGTCTTGTTCAGGTAGATACCATGTAAGCTTGAGAATAAACATACCAATTTGGACGTCCTAAAATCACCATACACAATGTATCAATTTGATATTTTTATCTATATCAAAAAGAATGGAGGATAAATAAGGGAACATGGAGATCATAAAAGGTATTATCAACTTATCAAGGTGAATTTATTCATATACTATGTCCATGGGATCACCCTCAAGGCCCCATGGAAATATTCATGTAAGGGAACTCAATCATTGAGTCTCGCTATTCAGATGACACTCTTCTAAGAAGTCATAATCATTAAAAATTGTTATAATGAATCCTAAAATAGATAAGAAATGATGTATATAAATAGGTTGGGGACCAAAACAATGCTGAATGGGGGACGTATATCATCATCTAATGTAACCTACTAAGAAGCCGACTACAAACCCTAAATGTAAGATGTGGGATAACAAACCGTACTTAGGGTAGAATGTGATAGAGGATGATTTCCCAATCCCTGAGGAGTGATAACATAATATATCTAGAACATTCCACAATATAGGATTTATCATATAATTCGTAGGATTTGAAAATTCACTATACCCTTTTAATGAGGTTCAAGATGAACATACATATAAAAATTCTTTACTGATGAATCAGGGCTCTAACCTTCCGTGGAAAGAGTACATTGGGTGCTCACGAGAGTAATTTGATGTGTATCACAACCTATAGTTATAATAGTGTCCTACGAACTCAAAAGGAATGTATATTTCTCGAAACATAGATTGTCTCAATGATACATGACATTTAGTTCTCATCTTTGTAATTGTCCATGAATCAACAAACCATGACGATGTATTCTCTAATGTAAATGGGGTATTCGAAGAAAATGAAATGTGTGGTGTCACCTGGATCGATTGGAATATAATCATCAATATGTTGAGATATATAGATACAGTAACATGGATTTTAGATCAAAAAATTGATTGACTTAAATGAAAACCCTTACCACCATAGATATGAGTTGAACATAGATTGTGATCTTCAAAACTACACACGTTGTAAATTATAATTTTCCAAAAAATAGAGATTCATGTCCATGTTTACCCCCATTGAAAAATACCGTTCAATTATTCTATGAATAATGCAACAATTTCTAATAACTAATTTTACCATCACTGATCCCAACATAGATTTCAGATTATGGCAATTCATTTTTGGAAAAATCAATCATTATTTCCTCTCATAATCATTCTCACATATAGTCTAGAAACTCATTATCCTTATTCCATCCTTATATTTCTATACTCAATTGTATTCCTCCATAATTTTATAATTCTTAAATCCAAGTTTGTTACTATAGTCCATGGTACCCCTGATTTTCCTAAAATGAATATGGTGCCCTAAATCAGACAAATCATTTGTAAAATGAACACTAATGATGAACACACATATAATATTGGGAGAAATATAGGACCGAAGATATTGAAAAATAAATGATGGCTTTGTTAGGCTAGGCTAACATCATCAACTACATATTTATGATTTATTGGAATTTTATTTAAACAATAAATAAAAATTCATGGCAAACAATGGAAACAATAAATAAATAAGGATCTAGTAAATATTTCACAAATTATTTTCTTCATTTTAATTACCATAATTATGAATCGGTGATTAACCAAAAATAATCAAAACCAACAATGCCGAATGGATTAATAACTGATTATGAATTAATCCCATAACTTTACGTTGAAGATGGTTAATGATCCTGTCACTCAATCCTTATCGATCATCATTCATTCATACTCTTTATTCATCATAATTGATTTACTCTACCATAATTAGTCTCCATATTAAATCATGGACTATATATATAGCCATCATATATAGCCATAAAAATTATAAAAAGTGGAAGAATTTTATTTAAAAATTAAATAGAAAATAATTTATGTATATAATATTTTCATGTGTTATTTTACATGTTACAACACATATATAAACCATAATTCAAATACAAATTTTATTTCATGACTGGTGAAAATACATTATTATTTAATAATTGGTGGTTTTGGTTTTCCTTTATAAGACACCATAATGATGATATTTTATTATTTTTGGAATACATCTTGTGGGTGATATATTATATTTAATTATATATATATATTAGGTTCCATAAGGAATAAAATTTAGTTTCAAATCCCTTCCATAAATTAAAATAATTATTTAAAATCTTCTTTGGTGTCATATAGTAATAATGGAAGTGTTACATTCACCCCACATATATGGATTTTCATCCCAATGAGAAGTAACCTACAAAAACAAGTGAATTCACTGAGCCTACATCTGAATTTAATGCTCCTAGGTCCTCTCTTTAACATTTCGTGATTCCAACGAACACAAACCATTGAAATCACAAGACCATTAATGGACATCTCTTTATTATCCTCAATGGACACGAGGTCTTCTAGAATCCGCCAAATATTTATAGCTCATCCTAGTCAATAATATGGGAAGGATCATTCATGTATCTTCTTTGAAACGAAAAATAAAAAATTACATGAACCTTGTTAAATTGGTTTGTATGTCTTAGCACTTTTCGACCTTTCATACTCTACATTGTAATTGTAAAGGGAAGATTTACCTGATAGATATCATTCTATCATTAAAAAATAAATATAGTTAAATCTATGGCGATACCATTAGTGAAACATGTTCCCCATAATCAAAATATTAATCCCTTCATCATCAATTAACATTCTATTTCTAAAGAATGCAGGTAGTTTTCATCTTCCCTTGGATAGTTTACACCTTCTCATTCATTATTTTCACCAATTCTAGGACCAAAATAATAGATTCTCCATTATTAATCCAATATAAAAGTGACCTATAATTTATCTCATATATATCCTAAAATTGTTCGATAATAATGTTTGAATGGTAACTATTTTTAAATTAAATAAATATAAATGGAAGATGATCCTCCTAGAAATGCGAAAAATGTAAGACGCAAGGCTAAATCATGTGCTCTAAAACCTAAATAGTTTTCATGGTCTACTCCACTATCAATTGGTTAAATTTTAGTTATTATACTCAATTTACTCTAGAATCCTCTTAAAATCCTATCAATATTCAATAAATAATGAATATCAAATTCTTATAAAATCATTAATTTTGTTATTTTTTTAAAAGGTGGTGTTCTGGTCCAAGAAAAAAATACATTATTATAAATGTAATGACAAGAAAGGATTACATGAGTATAATATAATGCATTTTTTGAACATCCCTAACATAAATAGGAAGAAACTCAGGAGGAAGGTCATCCCCACAGGAGACCATGTGGTTAAACATACAAAAACCTACTCTAAACTCTTCTCTTTTATAGATGTGAAGGGAGAAAACATGGTGATTTATTATACAATTACCCAAACAACATCATGGAAACTCATTGATAACATATTAATCATCACAAAATCATTGTAAATAACATCCCAAATCCACTATAAAACATCATGGTGTTGTGTTAAATCCATTTCTACATGATCCTCAGCATTCACCTACCTAAAATTGATTCATTGATAAATGAACTCATCAACAATTTGCTTCATCCCTAGGAAACCTAATTGATGGGGATGTTTATAGAATATTTTCACCACTATTGGATGTCCCAAAACGATTATGTATAAATATCACCCAGTACCACCTTAAGAAACGTTACTGGTATAATCACCTATCCATGAAAATGGGTAGAATTCTCCCTACCAACAGAAAATTTATAATAACTATATTTTATAGACATTTCTATATAGAATTAATCATAGTATATCTGTAAAATAATAACATCTGTTAATTTATACAGCATTGTTGGCTGTCACAAACATTGATTCTATATATTCACATTCACCTTCATCCTTGTGGGTCAAATATAATGTGGTAAAATGATCAGTTTCTTCAGTCAATATATGTTTTATGATTTACTATTGAGAGTTGATACCACCTAATTACATTTAAAAATATTATAGACTCTCTATAAATCATTTCATGAAACTAAATCAATCCATCACATCTACCATATTATATGATCATTCTATGAGATGATATACTAGAGAATTTCTCTCTCAAAATAGATGATGAATCACTCACGAAAAAGTGAGTGATGCTGAGGATTCCTATAGAAATATAATATGAATAGCTCTAATTAATTGGATTTTTAATTACCTTAATGATATTTAGTAATAGATATAAATACGAAAAAACTAAATTACTCAACATAATAGATTATCATTGCCCAAATTTTTAGGTATCAATGAACATCATATATTGAACACCCCTTTCTCGAATTATCAATATAAGGATCCCTATGAGCATCAATGGATACTCACAAAAAAATGATGCATATAGGTCTTTTTCATCATGAATAAATACCAATTACAATTAATGATAGTCAGAGATATCATGACTATTAAGAAATGTAGTACTAAAAAATAAAATCATTCTAACATAAAGAATATATGGCCAATAATCATGCTATTTGTTGGATAAGATGACATGTATACCAAAATAATTACATGAACTACATCCAATCTATCATCTAATAATAAATTTCCCATGTAGTGGAAGAATAAAATATAAAAATGACTCTTAAATATATTCTATAAATCTAGTAATCTCATTGTACACTTAGGGCTATCCTCAATTTGCATGAATGGTCATCCTTTGCCGTTTAGTACATGAGGATTTCATAGATTAAGACCACCCTAAAATGGTCAATGTTGGTATGGATTCTCTAGTTCATGAGCCCAATAAACAAGACTATGAAATTATTCACATGAAGGTAATCACTATGGTTTATAATTACCACTATGGTACTATAACACCATCATCAAAATGAGCAGATAGTGATAATCCACCATAGGTTTGGTCACATAAGACCAATTTTACCATTTTTACCAGATAAATAGATCATTAATTAATATAAGTGGATACATATTAATGATTAGAACCAGATTTAGATGATGATAATCTATATTTGAACAAAATCTCTCCTCTACCATTTTGGAGAACAATACTATGGCTACACAAGGGGACACATTGGGTCTAATGAATCCATTCATTACAATATCATCCAATTATAACATTAGATAATCCATCTATATAGGATCTATATGATATGTTTTTTAAAATATCGTAGTATTCTATATGGGAAGATCCTTATGTTTTACAATCTCTCAATGGGGAGGTAAGACATTAATATTATCACAATACTCTACTACTATTGAAATCAAATTATTCAAATCCTATGATTATATCTAGTTTATAAAATTAATTTTCTGTTTATATGGTAGTATTTTAGTTCATATAATCCCATCCTAGAATTCCTTGAATTAAATCTCACTTATAAAGAAAAAATCATCCCTAATTTCTGGATACACTACATCCACAAATTAAAATAGTAAATATGTGAATTAACTGTTGAGAGCCAGTCTATATTTGGAATGACATCATATATACTCCTCATTAATACAAAGAGATACCATATGATTATATGTCCTTTAGGATTTAGTCCCCAGTATTTAAGAAAATTTTATTAATGAAACTCCCTCCATACGAGTCTCTATTTTGAACAACATTGGAGAACGATCAACTAGATTCTCGAGGATTTTTGAAAGGGATTTTGTACGGAAATAATGGCTCATAGATATGACTATAAAAAATTCTTCTAATGTATTAATGACATAAATCATACCTCATATCACTCATGGAGCCTACAGTCCATAATAATCCACTACCTATAGTTATCCATGACCTAGATCCCAATCTCCCTACTCAATGCATTGAGATTTTCTGATTTTTTTCTACTAAAATTAATTTCTTCTATAGCTTGTGTTAAAAACAACAATGAGTTAAAAAATGAATGATATTGTTTTAAAATATTTTTCTATGATCATCTTATCAAAGAAATAGTTTTTAAATTATGTATAAGTATAACTTAATTAAAAAATATATATGGTTTACACATGAATATAATAAATTTATTACTAATAATATTATTACAAATTTAAATAAAAATCATTTGGAAGTAGAAGAAATATATTTTTCTGAAAAAATGATTTAGGTAAGAAATGTATCTTTATAAAAATATATGAAATTAGGAACAATTATTAAATTATTATAACGAAAATTATTTATTATATGTTAAATAATTTTTTATCATTAATTTAATATTTATTTCTAAGTACGGGATAAGAATAAATACTATATGCTAAAAACTATATGTGTCTAAAATGATTTTCCAACAAACACTTACAATAAAATATAATTTTACCAATTTAAGAAAAACTATATTAATTTATTAAATAGTAATTTCAATATCATATTCAAAAGAAATTTTTATAATTTTCTAAATATATAACGGTTTTATGAATAGTTTAAAATATACACTTTGTTACCAAAATCGTTCTTTTGATCGAATATACTAAAAAATTTAAATATTATGGTAATGTTTTTAAATATTAAAACAAGTTAAATTATATTATTAGTATTCCAATTTAATTGATTACAATAATTTATATAATTATATTTTGTATAAATATTTTTTAAATTTATGGATTATTTTTCCCACAAAAACAATTCTTTCAATGCCTCCAGGTTAAATTTATAATAAAAAATATCCACTTATGTGTGATTTATTTAATTAAATCGACTCATGATAAAGAATTATTATAATAAATATTTGGTAATTACGTGAAATTTAATTTTTTTTTAATTAATAATACAGATATTAAAAATTGATTTCTCTGACTAATGTTAAATCAGGGATATCAAATTACATGTGTCTATGTTAAAATAAAATTTCCTTAGACAAAAAAATATATTTCATTAACGGAAAAATTAATTATTATCATTATGTAAATATTTTATATTATGTCTCTTTTAATTTTTAGGATTATATGGAAACTCAACTGGGTAAATAAAAAAACATGCAAACTAGGGGAAAACAAAAATCATATAAGTAAGTAAACATAATGGATATGGAATAAAATGATTAAATCATTTTTTGTAGAGTAAGTGATTTTAAAAGAAATATTCTATAAAATGATCAATTTATTCATTTTTTGTCACTGGGGTTGATAGGAAATACCATTATTTAATTGTTTATCACATTAAAAAATACCTCTCATCCTCAATTATAAATATGTAATTTATCCCCTCCCATTTTGAAACATATAATTTCATTAAACACAACAATTGACTTCTAAAATAGCTCCCCAAAAACCATATACACATTATAGATATGTTTTTCATCTCAAAAGAGATGTCCTAGGTCTTCAATAAGATATCATAAAGAGGATTTTTTATTAGAAGATAATTGTCTTAAAATAGCACTTTATTTTTTCTTATACTATAAAAACCATAATTCATGTCCTAATAATTCAAATATAATATAAAAATATATTCCAGACACTAATATTTTATTTTTCATGTAAAATATATATTCATAATCACTTCCAATAAAAGAAAAATGTAATCTGTGAACTTATGGACAACAAAATATAGCCTCACGAACCAATGTAATTTGTTTTTGATAACCACATATAAAAAAGGATTTAATGATCGATTTAATTTTTAAAAATTATATTAATAAAATAATTATTTTTTTTGAATAAAATATCACATATTTTTTTAATTACATTCTATTGGAATATGATAACATTGCACTGGAGTACAACGAACTACTGACTCATTTGGTTATGTGATTAATTTTTCACTTATGGCTTACATGGAAGAAAATAAGGACAAATTTAATAAATATATGAGATATATATAATATATCAAAAAAATTATTGAATCGTTAAATAATATTTACATTCCCTTCATTTTGATCATTGATAAAATGGATACAACATTTATGTATAGAGATGACCTATCATCTCAATGAATGGTGTAAATTAGTTTCTGTGTATATAATATATATATTACTCTAAATTAATATTTAATTAATATATATTATATTTATATATTTTGTAACATTATATATTTTATGGAATAGTGATCAATGTAATAGAAAAAAAACCAAACCAAAACATACATGAAAAAAAATGAATTTATTACCCAAAATGCGATTTCAACATGGAATTGTTAATAAATCAATAATAAAATGTAATAAGTAAATAATATAAGGATATATATATATAAATATTATTTTATAAGTAATAATTTTATAATTAAACAATATTTACTATATAAGAGTGTTGAATGTTAATGAAGGATGTGGAGACATATGGCATTGGATTTCTATTCTCACTTTTCATTCTAGGAGACATATAATAAATTCACAACTCCATTGTTTTTTATTGTTAATTTACTACCCATTTGAAATATTGTATCATTAATATTATTATTTTTATTTTATTTTTATTTTTATTAATCTTATTATTTAGTGGAGATTATTATTTAAAAACCTAAAATCGTGATAAGGGATTATTTCCTCACAATTTTTTTTGTGGAAAATGCTTTAGAAACCACTTATCTTTTCGTGGTATATATAATGAATATGATAACCATTTACGATTATTATTATATACATATCAATATAAGTTCCTCTCTTGAATCGGGCTTCTGATTCAAAATTTACCAGAGTAGTATGGATTTTATGTTTCAATCTTATTTCTAATCTAGATTTTTTTTATTCATTGATTGATGAAATATTATGATCTATATTTCATGAATCTATTTAATATTATTCTATTGTGGTTGTTTTTTGAAATTAAAATTTTCCCTCCCATTATAGTATCTTCATGTACTAAAGAGTCCAAAATAATGTTTTTAAGGAAAGCCAGAATTATGTCACGACCCATCTTTATCAAGATGAGGGAAGGGATAGAAAGATACTGAGACCTTCCATCCAAAAAATGAGATTCATTACGATTTATTTATGTTAACCAATATTGATAGATAAGAATTATCATCCACAAACAACTGTAATCCAAATATCTATATTGAATCCAAAATCCATTCCACAGGTAGTTTAAAGTACTACTTGAAATGGAATCTGAAATCCAAGGAATGTAACAATATATAACATTGAAGTGACATAGCAACCATCCCCAACGTTCGAGCTAGTAATGTCCAAAACGATTCACATAATCTTCAAGGAATCCTAAAAACAATTTTATTTAAATTGGGTGAGAATAAAAGTACACCGAGTCACCCATGTACAAGTGGGAGAGGCATACAAATGACCCTCTGAGAAAATAGTAGAATCACAAAAGCACATAACATGATTTACTATCCAACCCCAAAATCACAAAGTAATACTCACTAATTAACACAAGTCATGTAATATAATGTAATATGAACATCAATATCTGGTTACCTCGTACCACTTCACACTAGTTAACTGCTCATACCTAATGTCGAACATCTTGATTCTACCATGATCTTCCACATGCCCCAAAATCACAACCTACCCACATACATCTGAGCCAAACACCACATCACATCCTACCCAAAGAATCCTAGGCCAAATCCACCACACATCACACTTGAAACAACTTTTCCTCATTTTAAAGACAATTGGGGAAAATTATACCTATCACACAACCAATAAAATATTTTTTATTAAATATCAATACATTTACCACTTTCCCAAAGAGTCTAGGGATATCAATACGTAGAATAGGGAGCACGGTAAATTCAGTTACCAAAATTCCATCCTCCCACTGGGATGTTGAGAAAGACAAAATCCCCTATAATAATGGGCGTTCTCAGCACAATGTTCTCAACATAGGTGGGTGCATATAGAAAACATAAGGAACTATAAGTTTATATTTATATAGGTATCATACAATCATCCCATCCTACTGGATTACAAACATAAAACCAACCAACTCATAACATACCCCCATTCAATTCATTTAACCGATTATCTATCATTATTATAGAAAAATTAATTAATTTATTTCCATCCCCACATGAGAAACTGCAAAACACAATAGAAAATATATGGTGAGGAAAAATACCTATCACAACCATGTCAAAAAATGAAATAAACTTCCAACAACATTCTTCAATGATATTCCACCCAATTCATCCTCTCAGAACAATACCTAGAAGCTCCACTGCATAGTAACACCACATCCATCACACACATAATCATGAAATCCTGACATAATGCAGTATTGTTGCAACATTGCCCAACCACATCACATATAAAGTCACACTACATAACAAGTCAATCTATTCAATAATCCATCAAACTCTTAGCCTAGGCTACCATCACACCGCCCATACCTCCCAATAGACACAATCAAACCCCCATCCATATTACAACAATACAAAACAGATGCAAGGCCCTACATAACCACACATAACACACAAACACACCAATAAAAACAATATATTCAGATTTTTCACAACTTATTCTTTAATTAAACCTGATAAAATAGGGGTGATTGCAAAATAGATTCAAACCAAGGGAATCCATTATTTTAATCGATTATACTTGATTAACCAAATTTCAATTGTTATGGTGGTTATTATAAAATCATTTAGGTATGCAAACAGAAATGACCAAACACCATGATTTTCAAAAGAACACAAACCACATGATTCATGGCCTGAAACAAGGATAACCTATAAAACAATGTGATCTTCATCATCTTCTGAACCCGTCATTTATTACTTCTAATTATCATCATTAAATTTGGATCTACTTTTCATAAAGGGAGTAATCATTACACCTATGCCACAAGATACAAAATTAAAATTTAGATGATGGAAATCCTTACCTAAAAAACATGTTACCAATGATTCTTCCTTGAGCCAAAACCAGGGGTGTATGAGTAGTAGGAAAACTCAAAGAAAAAAAGATTGATAACTATTATACAACACATGAATCTATAGGATAATATTCTCTAGGAGTACCATGAGAAAATAGAAACACCCTAGAAAGATAAGGTCTCATATTATAAAATAAAGATTATATATCAATGGATGTGGAAATGGTTTCAAGGGCCACTAATGTAGGATCGTGGCCATGACCATACAGTTCGACTATTTCAATGTCCTGTGATAATCATGATATTAAAGATATAATTAATATACTTTAAAAATATATTTTAAATGTCCAAAAATGGATTTAAACATGATTAATGTCAAATAAAACATAAGTGTTGCGAAACATGAAAAATTGGAAAAAGTAGAAATGAGTCACTGATGGGTGAGTCACCAACAGAAAGCAACTGACAGTGAGACTGTGACATTGAGTTATCGATACTGATGTACTTACACTAATCTAATAACATTATCAACTGACACCTCACTCACTGATTCATGGAATCACTGACACCCTTACCCACTGATGCCCTGACTCACTGACACCGTGAATCATCGACACCAGGACTCACTTATGCCTCGATGGACAAACACTCTCAACCTATCGATTCCCTGACCTACAGATGTCTTTTACCTGCCAATACCATCGACCTACTGATTCCCTCACCTGACGATGCCTCAACCTACCATCACCTCATCCTACCATTTCCCTCAACCTACCGATGTCTCAACCTACCAAGGCGCTCAACCTACAGACACCTCAACTTACCAACACCTCATCCTAAAGACTCCACGAACTACCCATGCCTCATTGTACAAATAACCTCACCATATTTATGTCTAAACCTACATTCTTTTTGTCCTACTAACTCTTGACCTACTAGTGCCTTGACCTATTGAGGGAAAACCATGAAATGTGGAAAACTCTTGAATTGATCTATCAATACCTCCTTGATCACCCCAAACACTGTGTTTTGAAAAGGTAAGGGATCACATAGGTTATGTCCATTACATAAGAAACCTCAAAAACTATTCTCATCCATGAAAATTAAAAACCTACCCCAGAAGAAAGAGGGGTGTGAACAACCAACCCGTATGACACATGTCAAGGATAAAACACCTCGTTGGAGTGAATCCTCAACATCCAAGAACACCTCCTCCAATATTTTCCAACCTAACCAAAAAAACATATGCCACAAAAGAAAAAAAAATTCCCACCTCTTGAAAAAAGGAATCAGGAAATTCCTTCCCCCATGTCGAGATACTATTTTCATTGGGTGGCACTGGTCCTCTTGAACATGTTTAATCACATCCAAATTAATGACTATTGATTAAAGATCAAGTAATCCCATCCGCATAAGTCAAGAATTTATTATACGTCATGTAACATGGAAAGAAATAATCTCATAGAAAACAATAATCGAGCATTAAATAAAAAAAATCATAAAAACTCACAACAACATTGGGTATTGGGCACCCATCAACGTCTCTCTCCACCAAGTACTCTCATCTAGGCCCCCAAGCCTCCACAACATGCAAACCAAGGGAATGTTAATTTCATGAAGAACCCTTTACCGATGATACTTGATCTCATCTAGTCACTACATGAACATTTCTTCATCCTCCATATCAAAATATCCCCAGTCAATGACATGGGAGTCAACATGAAGATTCTGATGAAGGTAGGAGACATGAAAGACATTGTTGACCCTCCTCAACTAGAATGGAAATGTCAACTGATATGAGACCTCACCAACTCGTCCCAACACCTCATGATGCCTTATGAACATGAGAGAAAGAATAATCCCTCTTCCAAACCTCTACATACAAGATTGAGGGGAAACAATCAAGAATACTTCTTCCCCAAACTCAAATTCCCAAGGCCTTCTTCTGCGATAGGAATATGACATCGGTCAGCCCTGTGATTCCATATTCCTATCACATACAAGATACACATTCTCTATCATAATCTGCACCATTTTTGGACAATGTGTAGCTTCCTCCCCTACATCAATCAAGCAAAACGGTGAACGATACAACCTCCAGTAAAGAGCATATAAGAGAGACATATAAATGGAAGAACAATAATGGTTTTTGTAAGAAAAATATATCAAGAGAAAATGTCGCACCCTAGTCTCACTAATGTCCATAAAACATGATTATAACATGTCCTCTAATGTCTAGATACTACTCTCTATTTTTTCATCCGTCTTAGGTTGTAAAGTAGTGTTGAAGTGTAACTAGGTGAGAAAATCATGTTGTAATCTCCCCCATACATGTGATGTGAATCATGTATCTAGATATGTGATGATGGATCTTGAAAATATTTGTATACACACCATGTCAACCATGTACCTACATGATAAAGAACCCCTTACGCTCGACTCCTTGATCATTAAAATGTGAGATTATTTTGCCAACTGATCCACTACTACCCTAATAACATCACATATTATCTTACCCATGTGTATCCCTATGAAAAAATCCATCAATATTTCATCCCACATCCACTTGGGGTCAACTAGGGGATGAAAAAAACCATCACGATCATGGTGGCCATCCTTAACATTGTAGAACACTAATCCCATTTCCACAAAATTCGCCACTTATTTATTCATCCCAGGCTACCAGAACTATTCCCTCAAGCCCTGGTACATCATGGAATCTCCTTGGTTCACTGATAGGGGTGATCTGTCAAACTCATAGAGAAATTACTTATACATTTATAATAAATCAAATAGCTTCCCATTGGACAACATCCAATTCCAACTATCATCTAACCATCCCTATAGAGAATTATCCTAGTCAAATCAATCATGAATCACCTCAATATTTGAGTTTGACAACTGAGACTCCTCCACCATTAACCTCAGAGATGACAATACCATCTTCTAAAATAGGCGACCTCTTATTCAATCCATTCATGCATTTATGTTCTAGGGAGCCTATTCCTCCATCGTGCTTTTTTTAATGATTTCTAAACCACTTCCTTATCTAACTTCAAACTCCAAGCATCATCCAAAAAAATTACCATTCTTGAGGTGCACGAGATCTCAAAATCGTAATCCTAGAGAAACACAATCCACCTCTAATACTTCTAGTTCAGGTATCACTGGGAAAAGATGTACATCAACTTCTTGTGATCTGTGAATACCACAAAGGGTACCCAATGAGGTAATGTGGACACAATATTTGTGAAAACAAGACCAATAATAATTGAAGATACTTAGTTGAATATTTAGATTCAGGGCGGAGTAACTACCTAGACCCAGAGGTGATCACTCACCATTACTACATCAGCACACACCCTAGGACTAGACACAAATCATTGCAAACCTCCTCAAGCATCACCCCTTACTTTGGAATATTGAGAAATAGATTAATGAATAAATTCCTTATTATATAGTCAAAAAACACCTTGAACTACTCTTTCAACACAAAAGCATTTTCTTTTCTATTCCCATCCATCAAAAGAGCTGCGACCCAAGATAAATTCGGTATGAATCCCCGGTTATGGCTTATTACACTGATAATTATACAAACCACTTCCACATTCAAGGGATATTAAATATAAATTAATGCATTTAACCTCAATAGTTTTACATATACTCTCTACTAAGATACAAAATGTCCATGGAAGTGGACCTCTTATTTCCAAAACATGCAGTTTGACATCATTCCATATAGTTGGTGGTGTCGAAGGACCAATAGGACAGTCGTGAGATTCTTGGTATTCTTCTCCTATGACTTCGATTAAATTAGGATATCATCGATGAATATGAAGATGAACTGGTAAATGAACTCATGAAATATGGATATCATAAGCCCAATGAACATGGTCGATTCATTTTTATCACCGAACGATAAAAAACACGAAATTAAAATTCCCATACCTACACCTAAAAGTAGTCTTCAGAATGTCACCATCTTTAACCCATAACTCGTGATATGAAAACCATAGGTCACTCATATAGGACCATGATTCTCCCCTTAGCTATTTGAAAAGATTATATTTTTTTGAGACAAGGAAAAAGGTAATGACTTTTTCATGATTCAGTCCCCAGTAGTCTATAAAGAGCCTCATAGCACAATAATCCTTCATTCCAAACATGAGTGGAGCACCCCACGATGACAAACTGGGTCAGATGAAACCCTTATACCATATATCATCAATTTGAAGTCAATAATCCCACAACCTAGAGGGCACAAATCGATAAAGATCCCTCGAGATGAGATGAGAACTAGGATGTAAGTCTGTCCCGAACTCAATGTCACTTCAAGGGGGTAGAGTCATCGCCATCATGGGGAAAACATCCTGAAACTATCCAACAACTATTGGAACCTCCACCATATATGCATCCATCAGTCTCATTGCTAGCTTCTCTATCAAGGAAAAAATAGGATTCATTCACCGATTTCCCATCTGACAGCTCCGCTCGCTAATGACAGCTACACGCTGTCATATCGCATTTGTATACATGACTCTTCTCCAAAACAAATCGAATATAGGATGCAAGGAGTACAAATAGTCAATGAAATGGATAAACCTATATGGTTGCATCTATATCAGATCAATATAATTATTTTAATGATGCAACTAAAACATCATTCTACCACCCCAAAAATATCAAACAAGTAGGTATGACCTCCGACTAGTGTATATAACACTAAGGGAACATAATGTCTCTCTATGTAAAATCCTAGAGAATATAATAGACCAGTTGAAAAAAATGAGTAAAAATATCTTGAAACAAACATGGCACAAGCATGTGTACTAAAAAAATAGATGGTACCTCGAACGATCTCCGACCCTGCAGGAAGAGAAGCCTTTATAGTGGGCAACAACCCATTCCCAACACCTCTTCCCTGCAACTATTGGAATCCTCCCAAACCATGTACTGGTCATGGTCCATAAGGAGCACCGTGAGGTTAGCCTCCTCCTACACCATCCACCATTAAGTGATCGTGATTCAGCGGCCCTTACTACTAGAAATACCTGGCTGGAAACTGGTGCAAGGGAAGTTGATAAACCTACCCACCTCAACTATACTAATATCGACTTTGGAACATTAAATAGAGGTTCACATAACCACCTTATGAAAAACAAATTGACACTATGATAGTGTGAAAGAGAATAGACTAGAAGACTGGAACTAAAAATATTGAGTTTGGTTCTCTAATGGTCGAAACCTAGAAGGCCTTAACACTATAGAATTGTTTCTGACAACATTACCCCTTGATGAGTTACGGGTGACTTCCCTCCCACTATAGACCACCTCATGAGTTCATCCTTCCCAAAACCAGATCCTTCTTTTGAACCCATATGTTTGTTGGTAGGCTGATGGGAGTAACCACATGCTGAAGGTAAGGATTGAGTGCCTCCTCTAAGCACCTAACCTAAGACTCCTCTTCCTGAAAAACATCTAGAGAAAAACATATGAGATCAATGAACTTGCTCCCTAATTCACTCAATGAATTACTCCCATTCTGTAGGGACAATAGATTCTAAATATTCTCATCTTTAATTGTGGAATAATGGAATTCCTACTTGATATGCTTCTCAAAGTCAGACCGTGATACATCAGCCACTATCCTCTCTTTGAGGTAAAGTGTGGACCACTGATGTGCTCCTCCACTCATCTGGATCACACCTAGAAGAACCCAATAATCTGTCGTAGCCCGGATCAAGATGAAAGTGATCACCAGATCCTCGATCCAACTATCCTTCTCCATATCCAAGACAGTTTCATTATTATTTCTTAGAATATACCACTAGAAGGAATGAATAGTATTTTGCCTCTAATCCTCCTCCTCTATTAGGTGGACCCTTCATCGCTCAACCAAGTCAGCCTGATGAAACTCCAATACTCATACCACACAAGTGAGACATCCATTATCTATAGATGGAATGGAAACGAAGAACTCATAAGCTTGGGAATTATAAATTTCTTTCATAAGATTTATTTTAACTATTTATTTATTTTTATTTTCATAAAACTCCAAAGAAAAAAAGATCATAATTCATCATGATGCGTGTACCATTCCAATGGCCTCTACCCCACAAATGGTGTATCCAAAAATTGTTATTTGGTTGTCTTAAAGTCATTGCATTGGATCATGGGTGGCCCTAAAATACAATGTCTTAGTCGGTCTTCGCCAGCCCATGTCACGGACCAAGATCACCTTACAATGTTTCCATACCTTCCAATTCAATCCTCACAGTTCCTAAATTCATATGTTATCCTACCTCTAAATCTCCCACTAATACAATTTTTTCATGACCTACCGTTATCATTATTTCAGAAGTGATAAAAAGATCTTCAGACCTTCTTTGTTTATGTTGGATGAGTGATAATGACCCCTGAGTCCCATCTGCGATAGTCTATAGGGTGGAAAACAACACTAAAAGTATAGAAATCTCTTGGTAATAAGAGACATTACCATTTTTATAGTAACAAAGATTGGGATATAAGATGTATCAACCTCAAATTGATCCTATATATATTTATATAAAGAAAAAAAAATCTAGTTTACATGAATGATTAATGTAAAACTAAATGGAATACAAGGAAAAATCCAAAGTATATACCAAAATAAAAATAAGCAGTGACACGAAAAACATCCCCAACATCCGAGATAGTACGGTCCAATATAGTCATTATAATCTCTATAGAAACCTTAAAATAAGGTTATATATGCAGGGTTAGAATAAAAGTTTACTCAATAAGAAAAAACCTAAGTCACCCAGGCCCAAGTGGTTGAATCATACCGATCCCCATGTGAGAAAACATCAGAAACATAAAATAACATAGAATGGTTCACTATCCAACACAACATCACCAAGGAATGCTCACCAAATAATACAGGTCAAGTAATGTAGTAAAAAAAATCTGTATTTTGGTACCCCATACCTCATACAACTAGTTAACTTCTCATCCCTATCAACGAACATTCTTACGCTTACATGCTCTTCCACAAGCCCCACTGTCACCCGCCTGACCATGTAAACCTAATCCGCACACCACATCACATCTTACCCATAGACACCCGGGCCACAACCACAAAACAGCTCACCAAAAAACATTTGGTCATAATCTAAGAGACATTAGGGAAACAAACGACCTCTCACACATCCATACCATTTGTCTTGTATCAATCCTTAATCCATTACAGCATGCCCGAAGAGTTTTAAGAAATCAATTCCTAGAAGAGGGATAAGGTTAATGTTAGTAACCATCCATTCATCCTCCAACTGATATTTTTGGAAAGAAACCATCCCCAAAAATAATTAGGATGTTCGAAACATAAAGCTCACCATGGGTGGGGTGCATTTAGAAAACATACGGAATTACAATTATATATATATATATATATGAAACAAACACTCATAACATCCAATGGGATTCCAAACCTAAATCTACCGCACTCAAAACCACATTTTCCAATACCTCTACATGAACATACCACTATGAACGATAGTCACATGAATGCCACTTCACTGTATGCCTCAACATGAACTATACCCCTAGCCAAATCATTTAACCATTTGTCCTTCTGTATTATCAAACCATTCTTTCATTTATTTCCATCCTTACCTGTGAAAGTAAAAAAAATCAAAAATTATATGGTGAAGAAACCCTACCACCACTACCATGTTAAACCATAAAAGAAACTTTCAACAACACTATTTAGTGTTTTCTTTTCCAATTCATCCTCTCACAAGTAAACCCAACAACCCCGCCGTACAACAACACCACACCCAGCACACCCATATATATGAAATCATGACACAACATAGTTGTGAAGCCCCTACAGCCCAACCACTACCCAGATGTTATCCCACTACATAACAATTCCATCCATTCTAAAATCAATAAACCACTCAACTAGTGATACCATCACACCAAAAGTACCACCCTTTACACACAATAACACCCCCATTTTCAACAACATAATAACAACATAGATAGAAGAACAAACATAACTACATAAAGTAAACATCAACACCAACAAGGAAAAGTTTATTAATATTTTTCATCAATAGTTCTTTAATTAAACATGATAAAAATGTAGATGATAGAATATGTTCGATCTCTGGAAATCCATTTATTTAACCAAATATTTATGATTAACTAGATTCCAATTCTTACAGTAGTGATTCACAAATGTTATTGGTAAAAAAATAAAGACCACTAATAGCCAGGATTTTCTGAAGAACACAACCCACATGATTCATGACATGGATCAATGATAACATATAAAATAAACCTATCATCATCGTATTCGTAGCACCTCATTTATACCTTATTTTTTTTATTTAAATTTTGATTCATCCATTATAAAAAAGGTATTCATTATAACAACCCAACATGATACACTATTAAAAAATATATGAAGCGCATCCCTACAAAATAAAACAAGTGACCAATGATTCATCCTTGCATTAAAACACGGGGAAGGTGAGTAGAAGGTAAACTCCCATCAAATTGGAGTGGTGGATACTGTACAACACACGACTCCATAGTAAGGGAAGGCTCTAGGAACCCCAATATAAAATTGAAACACACGGGGAAGAGAATAGATCAGATTAGAAAATATAGATCCTATTTCAACGGAAGAGGAAACATTCTCAAGGGATATTAAAGTCAGATCATGACTTAGACCACACAATTTTACTATTTCGAATTCCCCATACAAATAGGAAATAAAAGAAATAATTAATATCCTTTATAATGATCATGTAAATTTACAAAACATGTAATAAATATTGTCTACATCAAATAAGAAGTAAGAGTCGTGAAACTAGAAAATATTGGAAAAACTATAAATGAGTCACCAATGGGTGAGTCCCCGACAATAAGCCACCGACAGCGAGCCACCAATAGCAAGTCACTTACGCTAAGCTACCGACACCAAGGTTCTGAAACTGATCCACTAACATGGTCGATCAGTCCCTCACTCACCAATGACCATACTCTTTGACATATTGACTCACCGATGACCTCCCTCACTGACACCATAACTCACCAACACCCTGAATCACCCACTACTCGACCTAAAGACACATTGACTTACCAACACCCTTGACCTACCAACTCCCTGACCTACTAAGGAATCGACCTACATACATTCTCAACATATCGATTACCAAGAACTACTAATGCCCTTGACCTACCAACAACATCGAACTAATGACACCCTCAAACTACATATGCTTTGATCTACCAAGCCCTCATCCTGCAAATTCCTTGAACTACTGACGCCTCGACCTACCGATTCCCTCATCCTACCAACACCTCAACCTACAGATACCTCATCCTATCAATTCCAAGACATACTAACACCTTATCCTTCCGATATAAAAGCTTTTTATTTGAAGAACACTAAAATAGAGCTATTGTTTCCTTATAGAAGACACCAAAAACCAGATTTGTACAAATTAGTGGACCACAATGGTCCGGGACATTATAAATTATTTCTTTTTTGGGTCTAAAAACTGTTTCCTTCCACTTCTATGTTCTATAAATCTTCTACTGAATTATTATAAAATTATAAAATTAGTTTTTAATGAAAACATTACCCATTATTGAAATTTCACATGTTTTTAAATGAAGAATCTACAATTAATTTTTTAAAAAAAATCAATTTTTACTTTTTAACAAAATTGTGAAAGGAATCATTATTTTATAATTTACAACATGACCATTATATTATGGTATAATGACTGGTTAGTGATTAAAATAATACCTTAAATAATTCAATTTAATTTTTTATAATAATTAGTTATTATATTTTTAAATTTATTGTATTTTAATTAGTGGATTTTAAAACAGAATTATTTTCCTCATGACTGTTTTAATGATATTTTAAATAGAATATCAATTAATCAATGAAAATAATATTTGGTGTATCTTATGTTTTAATTGGTAAATTATCCACAGATATAATAATTATTATTCTTTGGGATTATTGATGATTATGATAACATGATGTTTATGAAACCCATTTTTTCCATGGGTTAATTAAGTATGAAATGATAAAATTCTTATAAAACCCATTCAATTTTTCATTGATTATTCTATGATGAAATGATGAAATTTTTATATACCCAATTAATTTTATAAGAGTTATGCTATAATTATCTATGCACAAATCCTAATAATCAAAGTAATTTATAATATGTTATTTTTTTACAATCTTAGGGTATAAAAATTTATGAACAATGTAATGGGTAATACTGATATCTCACATTAATGTTTTGAGTAATGAATGATATATCATGAGATAAATAGAGTTGTAATTGGTGTAAAAGTATCTTAGTAATGGAATCTAACATCATTAATGACTTCGGTGTGAAACATTACTACATTAATGGTATGGGGAGTGATCCAAATCTAATATATTATTCATGGAAGTGAAAATTGACTTCTATGATAGTTTAGGGAGGTATCCTGGCCTACCATGATAGTATTAAAAAAGTGTCTTTACCACTAAGGAAATTATTTTTTATTCTATTTTTTATTCTAAAATTCTTTGTCTTGTTCCATTTTTATTATCTCAAGGATTACATTTATTTATTCATGTATAATTCATGTGTAGTGAATAACTGTGCATTATCCAATGACACATGGTTATGATATTTTATTTTTAGGGAATGGTATTCAATTTATATTATCGTTTACTTATACCTTATATTAATTTTATTCTTATGTGATCATTGTTACTTCCCTTATTTAGCTCTATAGAGCATCTGAACTAACATATTATTACATTTCATTTCCCCTGGCCATGAAGATTAGAATTCGGTATGAAATTTTATATAGTGTTATAGTTATGAATAACATAGTGGGAGATGACGTATTTCACTAATGAACCATCTGTATATGTGTCAAAATTTAGAAATACATTAATCCTTTATAGTCTACATACCCATTTTTAATAATGTAAAATGAAGCTTCATTTATTAATATGTAATATATATAAATATTATAAAATTCTAGGATGGCATATATGGTATTAGAAGATTGATATATTTTATAATTAGGAACTATGATGTTAAAACATTAGTGATAACCATAAGGACAACACTATGTACAAGAAAATACATTGGAGTTTTGGTGAAGGATAGAATGAGTGGATTCAAAAACAATTATGTCCCAATCTATATTATACAACTGAGTGTTGATATGGAATATTTTTAAAAATCTCTAATAACTCCAAAATGGATGAGTTGATGTAGAATCAATCATCACATAGAGCATGAAAACACGACTTCCTCCACAACTGCTTTAACACTTTGGGGGTATATGATTTGGAAAATCACTAACTCATTATGAAACATCATAAATGATTTTGAATGATTATAACCATTATTATAATAAATTAAATCTTTTTTTCAATCATTGAAAATATATTCTCATGATTTAAACATATTAAATGTAATTTTTTGATATTATTTGGTTCCCATAATGACTTTTTTTGCTCACAAAAATGATTTTTTTGAGACAATGGACTGAACCAAAATGAAATGAGTTAGCATTAAATAGGAATTAAAATGTGTTGATGAGAACCCATATAGAGTGATTACTAAAGATAAGGATATTTTTATTATGCCTAATTAGTTATAATGATATTTTATTTACAACATTCACCTCAACAAATACCTGGAATAAATAAATGTTAGTTATTGATTTATGAAAACTCTGGTGGTGGAGACCACAAAGAAAAGAATATTCAATTTAATATATTTGAAAAATGTGGGACTAAATAAACAAGTTAATATATCAATTAGATGCTGAGATATTTTTTGTGTGGAGAATAAGAAATCAATTTTCATAAACGAAATCGGAATATAAAACATCTATTTTACATAATGAATGTGAAAAATGGTTCAACAATGTGATCATCAAAAGTTAAATATTTTAAACATGGAATGTATGAGAATTATAAAAATATTGATCTAGGGGGAATGATAAAACAGGGGATTATTATGGTTTCAAGGCTATAATTTAATTTTTGACAATTATGCGAATAAAAATAGAATATGAAATAAAGGAGGTATTGTTGAATAATATGATGAATTATGTTTAGTAGTTTAATAATTAAGTGGAATGATTTACGAATTTATGAATTAAAATTCAATAATTATAAATTATTATATTTATAAGAATTGGTCTATTGAATTTGTTCATTAATGATTTTAAACAATATGTTTAATTCAACTGATGTACTATAACTGTGATTTAATGTAAGGTTCTTTTTTAGGAAAAAAACCTGATTTGGGGATGATGACCCTTAATATGTTACACATTTCTAGAAAATAGTGTTTAATCTCAATAAAAATTTTATTGATATGGATAAATTAAAATTGATTCAATTGATGTTGTCATAACAGAATAATGATTTGTTGTAAAAGTTGAATATGTTATTATTGATGATGTTTTCAACATTTATGTATTTAAAGAATATATTAAATAATCCATTACCTTATTTATATAATGATTGGGAATGTTTGTTTTTATTGAGTTATTATGGTAATTTTAGTTACTACCATTATTCTTGATAATATAATACCAAGGTTCTCGAATATTTTGTGTATTTCTATTAGGAGGTTCCTTTATTAATTTTTGGATTAATGTTAAATTGATTTGAAAAAACATAGTGACTTTATTAATTCCGTTTTTTACATTTGGAAGGTTATTAAGGGTATGAATATGTGGAATATAATATGATAAAATTTGGATGTGTTTTTATAGATTAACATAATATTTAGCTACATAATTAATTATAAATATTGGATAACCCATTGAAACCATTTTAAATTTGATAAATGGTAGAGATAATATGAATTGATTTTTATTTCTTTATAAACCTTATTATCCATTACTCCTTGAGTCATAAAAATAATTTTCATTTCTTATTGTAAGAGATTAAGTGTAAATTTATTAATGAACAATATAAGGATGCGACTGTGCATAAAAAATGAATAAAATTTAGGAAGATTATATTTTTTGTGGAAATTTCATCAACATTACGCAGAAGATATTTAAATAAAATGTTATACATTTACATTCAATTTTAATGAATGAATATTCATTTAACCATTAATAGGTTTATTTTTTTTAAGTGGTTAAATTTATCACGACCATTTTATCTATCACTATATAATAGAATATGTGTTTTAGTTTTTTCATAATTATCCATACTTTATCTTCACACCAATTTTATCTTATTTGAAATCCTATTTATTTTTTTCCCTTGTGAAATTCATAATTTCATTTATATTTTTTGAAGATACCTTCTAATTAACACTTTTTAAAATGTAGTTTTCTTATCAAATTTTCAAAATTAAAAAATTTTAATATTGAGATAATGTAAAAATAATTAGACTAATATTTTATTTATGGTGTAGAATGTAAAAATAAATTCAATTATGAAAAAAAATAAATCAAATTAATTTTCATCAGTAGATTTCATTATACAAGAAATCGAGTTTAAACGAACCATGACATAAAATTTAAATATTTAAA
Source organism: Viscum album (assembly GCA_963277665.1). Classification (NCBI taxonomy): domain Eukaryota; kingdom Viridiplantae; phylum Streptophyta; class Magnoliopsida; order Santalales; family Viscaceae; genus Viscum; species Viscum album. The sequence continues at coordinate 1,722,884,979 of OY728141.1, forward strand.
CATTATAGTTTTAATCGATCCTTTATATTATTAGATATTAACAAAATGAACTATGTTATGGAAATTATTTGGTGTACATATTTTAAAAATAAATTTATTTTCTGTTAATTGAATTGAAAAGAAAAGAAAATTCATTTTAAAGAAAAATATATATTATTTATAAAAAATATTTTAAGTACATGTTATGTTTTTAACTTTATAATTTAATTTATCTTCGATTAGTGATTTTTTTAAATATATTTATATATTATATTTTTTTAAGAAATGTATTCATATAATAGTTTTGGTGTTTTGGTTTAATAATAATTCTAATTTCATGCTTAAAATCTATATTTTTCTAAAAAGTTATTCCTCTCTGCACATATAACAAAAATATTTTATTCCACATTTATAAAATGTATTAACAAAATTGATCATAACTTTTGAAATAAATATACAATAATTATGTTATAGTGACTTGGTGATAATTTTTTAAATTGATCGATTTTTTGATAAATAGTGAAATATATAACTTCTTTTATTAAAAAATACCTTTTTGATGAATGTATTTAAAAAGGTAAATATAGTATTAAATTTTTTAATTTTTTTTAAAATAACATTATAGTTAATAAAATTTTGTCCATTGAAATAAATATAATATTTCATTTGGATATATAAATATTATATACATTTGAAAGAATTTTTCCTTTGAAAGCCATATTTCATCTTTTCATTGGGATTATTTTTAAATTATATTACTCTAATTCTAGTAGATAAAATTGAAGATATGGATTCCATATTTGTAAAAAAAAATAATTAATTTTAGTGAATATATTCAACCAATTATTTGGATATAATGAGAACTAAATTTAATAGTTATTAATTACATTGATTACTGTTAAAAAGTGTTTTTTGAGTATTACAAGTGCCTAAGTTAACGTTAATTATCCTGAATATAATTATATTATTTGAAAAATTGGAAATATTATATCAGTTATTTGGGTTCATATTATCAAATAATGATATCTTCTTAGGATATTTTAAAAAATAAATTTTGAAAAATATTAAAAGAACTTGTTATCATTGTGAAAACTAAAATGGTAAAGTTATTCAAACATAAAGGTTATAGAATGAAAAGTACAAAACTATATCTTATGTGTGTTTGAGATGTGTATTAACAAAAAAAATTATACAAAATAGTATATATCAATAGTGGATTCACCTATGGTGAGAGTGACAACCCATTATCTGATACTTTTTGGTATTTAAAACAATTCGAATCCTCCAAAAATTACAAAATGGAACTCACGCCACCCACATAATTACATCTCAAAACACCATTAGTTGAAAAATAAATGAAAAAATATATCCCCAAAAATGAAATTATTATTATCATTCTGATGTTATTACCAAACTAAATATCCCATGGTCATCAGTAAAGATCGAATATATGGTCTTCTAAGCTAATGTAATTGTATTCAATAAACACATTATTATTTTATTTATTATATTTCCAACAAAATTCATTTTCTTAATAATTTCAATATAACAAAACCATTTTAAATAAAATATTGATAACTAATTATATTTATTTTATAACCTATGTTCATCTCTATTTCTATAAAATAGGAAACCAAATCATCCATCATGTCTGAAGTGGACTACCACCTCATGAACCATTATGATTGGTTTTCCTTTATAGCCTCTAATAAAAGGATACAATGATGGATTTAAATTATATATATGATATTATAAAACTAGATATACTTAAAAAATTGTAATTTAACTTATTCGTTCTAACTCTCTATTCAATTGGAATAAAATAAAATCGCCCATGTGTATGGATGACTACCATATCACGAAATGAGGTGATTGATTTTTCAAAAACTCTATACACAGAAGACAATAGTAATAAATTAAATTAATATATGTTAAATATATATATATTTAAATTAAATAATAATTATTTTGTTAATATTGAATAATATTTATCTTTATTTCCTTCAATCCATCACGATAATGGAAACAATATTCAAGTGTACATATGGATTTTAATCTCCTAGAATAGTGTAATTCAATTTCCATGTCGAACATTTTTTATTACTAAAAATACATATATAGTGAATAAATGATATTTTTATATCAGTGTTATTATTATGGACACAAAGTGGAAATTATTAAAATAACTATATAGAATATACCAAACCAAAAAAACATTAAAAACGAAGCAGTTATTACCTAAAACATGATTTTAACTAGGAATTATTAATTAAATGGTACTTAAATAGAGTAATTGAATAATATGTTTTATGATATATATATATATATGGTTATGTAATATATGTATAATATACATATATTTATTACACATTTGGATTGAATTTGTACTATGTAAGTCGACACTTATGGTAAAGTATTTCTAGTTTCACTTTTTTCATTTAGAGACATTAAAAAAATTCAAAACTCATTTATTTTGTGACAAACATATATTAACCCTTTTATATGGAATATCATTATTGTCTTGATATAAAGGATATTTAAATTTTCATTTTATTTTATTCTTTAATCCTTTATATGATTATAAATATTACCAAACAATTAAGGGACTTTCATCGAATATTTATTTATATGGGAAACATGTGTTATACCCAACTTGATTGTTTTGAATGTTTTATATTATAAACATGAATGTATTTTATTATTAATGTAACAAAAATTATTATATATACATATTCTTTAATATTTGTCTATTTAACAGATGTTATGATTAAAAATATATAAACGTGGAAAGGGTCTGATGTTACAATCTATTTATTTAATAGGTTTATTTATTATTATTCTTTAAATGATGAAATAATATCATATATCTCTCATTAAAATCAAGTATTTTTTTCCCTTTTTTACATATTGAAATTTTATTTCATCATATGATTTTACACTCTTTAGAGACTCATTTTTAAAAAATAATTTTTTAGGATAAATTAATTTCTCTATAGAGACACAAGACTATCATACAAATATAATAAAAGATTTCAAATTATTATTAATTAAATTAAAAAACACATAGATAATGAAGAAAATAGTTTAGTCAATTTGGAATCTTTGAATCATAAAAAGTCATAAATAATTGAGATACATCATCTCCCACTATGATCATCATAACTTGAACCCTTTATAAAACTACAATAAATAATAAAAATCATCATAACCCTGAGGAAGGAATCATAAGAAAGAGTAATGATTGATTATTATTAAGGGTTAACAGGGTAGAAACGTAGTCATAACATGAAAATAGGGTATGTGAAAATGATCATAACATTAGAAAACAATTCCCTACATAACAAATATATTAATATTGAGTCAGTCTATAAATACTGGTCGTTCATAATACATGAATCATAATGAAATCAATGAATATTAACAATGAGGGAATAATATTGGCATAAGACATGTAATTTATTGCATAATAATATGCATAAAAATCATTTATATTTTACTCATAGATCATTGACATGGTTATCCAATTGAAATATTTCTTTTAATGAACAGGGTTCACACCTCATTGCACTACTATCTTACCAAACTAGGTTCTCTCTCTATTCCATCCATGTAATACAAAACTAGGTTCTCTCCCCATTATATTCATATCTATTTCATTCGATATAATTATTCATCCAATTAATTTGATTTAGATATAAGTCCCAACCATGACATAATTAAATCATACATATTTCTTCAAGAAGATACTAAACACTAACTATATCACAACGCATTAAATAAAATGGGTATTATAAATTTTTCATCATACCATAAAATATGGAATTGGGACACATTTAAAATTTATTTCATTAAATAATAACCCACAAAAGAATATGGTTTTATAATAATTTTCTCATCATATAAGCCATGGATGAGAAAAGGGTTTCATTAAAATAATAATATCCAAATATAAACCATTCAGAGAAATATTATTAATGGTATCCCTTGATTTCATCACTATGAAGTTAAAAGTAACCATGACAGATGTCATCATTGAAGGAATTATTTTTGAAATATCATATTAAAAACTCTTATAGAAAAATATGCATTCATATTTGTGAAATTATTTTCAATATATAATATTAAAAAAATTAAATTTTTTTGAGTCATATAAATTAATCTTTGACGAAATGACTAGTCCTGACGTCAGAAATTTATATCCATCCTATACACATTTAAATGTTTATTCCATTCACATTTTTTCTAAAATATAAATAGGAATTGTTTGGAAAATAACATGAATATTTCATTATTTTTCTTTTAAATTCATCCTTGTGTGAAATTTTCATTAGAAAATCATAACATTGTAATACAATATTTGTTTTATTTTTTTGAAACATTGGTTTTGGAAGGAATGTGATTACTGATTAAAGAGGGAATTATAGTATAATTTTCATAAAAAATTATAAGTAGAATTAATGATAAAAAGTATGTAATAATGAAACAATTACATTAATCTATCATTAGTAATAAAAGGATAATATATTTCATGATATATTTGGGAAGTTAGATCATTGGATTTAATCATTCATGACTTAATAATAACAAATCCTGATAAATGGGGAGATTTCAACATTAAATCCTTACCACTTTGGTAATATTTAAAACTTATCCCCATGATGGAAGAACATATAATGGAATATAAAATACCATGTGGATAAATAAATTCAATATATTACATGTCAAGTGGGTTTATATACTCCTCATGAAGGAAAATAGTTGCATGACATAATATATGTCTCATAGAGGAATAATTGGGACAAAATTAACATACCTGAAGCCTTAAATACAACTACACTTGTTAAAATATTCCAAATAAAAATTATATGTTATTATTAATCTATTTAATGAAAATATTATTATATATGATACCAAATAGTATTTCCTTATGATCTTTTATTACCAAATCATGATTAATGACATGTTAAAGTTACGTTTCGGGTAATAAAAACCATGTTTTTCATTTATGTTTTGACTGGAAATATTTTTCGATATATTAATTTAATAATATTTCAATAAAACACATAATTATAACCAATATATAAATATCATATATATTCAATATGTATGTATTTATTTTAAACTATAAAATATAGAGAAAGAAAATGAAAAACATCACTCATGGGGATGGTAGACCGTATATTTGCATGGACATTAGAAAACATTAAATGTTAGATTGAAATGAATAATTATAAATGAAATGTTATCAATAACGAATAATTTTTATTTCATATAAAAAATATATTTCTATTAAACCCTTAATTAATACATTCAATTAAATGTGTGAATGAATCACATCGCTTCACAAGGCGGTAGTTCGCTATACCCATGAGTGATGTAATATTATTTCATAAAAATGGAAATAATGAAATTATGTGAGATATAAAAATTAAATAATCCTAAAAAATAATATATAAAAATTAAATCCATCAATACATCAATCTTTGAAAGGCAGTAATGGTAAAACGAATGAAACTGAGTTGCGAGGTAGTAGTTTTCCATACACATGAGCAACGAATTCAATAAACATTTGACAGAAGTGGAGATGGTAATATGTCATGGGAATTGAATAATAACATCTCTATATATTGGATATATTATGGTTATTATATCAAAATATTATAAAAATATTTTAAAGTGGTTTAGGAATAAATAATAAATTATTTTTGGATGATCATTACATCTTTTTCAGATATCCTCTACGTATGCACTAAAAGAATTCCAAGAATCTTCTACTTTATAAAATAATGATTCCAAGAAGAGATTTTGGATGTATCTAAGTGAATTGGTATAAACATGGTAGAACAAAAATATATTGATGGATTAAAGAAGAGAGGACATGGGGTGGCCTTTTATATACTGGGAAGAGGACACACTTGGTATTTTTTAAAACAATTGAGTACTCCCATGATTTATATAATTTACATGGGTCAAAAGTATACTATTATAGATCCTTAGAGATTATATAGTCTAAATATCTAATTAAATTGTTTTTATTCATTTTTTAGGTTATTTCAACCCCTATCATAATAATTTAACTCTTGATAAACCCTTGTTATCCTTATCCGAGATAATTAATTTTTACTATATTCAATGATCCTTTATTACAAATATTATGTCGAATATATGAGAAATTATTAATTATTATTATTGGAATTATAGAATATATTATTCAAAATAACATTCATTGAAGTGAAAAAATCTTATTTAAAATTAATCACACAAATGTGATTAGAATGTGATTTTCTAAAAAGAAAAATATAAAATGTATTTATTGTTTTTATATGAAAATGTTATGTTAAATTGATGAAAATGAAATAAATTGGATTAATTGGTGCATTATAGAACCAATTTTTTAATTTGATATAAATTTAGAATATAATTTAAATATATAAATGAATTTATCTAAATGTTTGATTTTAATTAAAATTTGGTTTTTCCCCTATTCATCAATACTCGAATTATTTCAAAATTTTGAAAAACATTAACCTAAAAAATTATATTATTTTTAATTTAAAAGTGATGTTTATTTTATTAAATTAAATTTATAAATTTAGAAAATAATATAATTATTATAGTGAGAAAATGGCGTAAAAACTTTTTATGAGAAAATAGTATTTTTTGGAACATAAAATGAATATACCAAAATAATGTATTTTATTTTCATGTTTCTTAATTTATATAATACCTTTATAAATTATACTTCAAATTTTTTTTATTAAAATTCATATCAATAATTTAAATATATATCTTATAACTATCATGTTTAAATAAAATAAATAACATATCATCTTTTGTTAAAATTTATTATCGTGTGTAACACAAGAGAATATAGTGTTTTGTGTATCACAAGATTAAATTTTTGTTATTTGTAATGGATGATATCAAAGAAATTTATTTTATTTTAAATATAATTAATTAAAACTAAGGATGTTACATTATACCCCCATAAAATTAATTTCTCGCTCCAAATTCATCGCACTCATACATACAAATGTTGTTACCTGTACCTCATCATATCTTCAAGATCAATATATAATCCTAAAACTAGAAGAATTATGAAAAAACATTGATAAGGTGAGGGATTGTTTTGTGGATTATTTACTATATGGTCCTCGATCTCCATCAATTTTTCCTTATATAAAAGATATTTCTTAACTGGTATGACCTTTGAGTTCATTACATTTTAAGGTTAATGTATGTAATTTCTCAAGATAGGAATATTTATCACATCATTTATAAGAGATATGATTAGTATAATTACCAAGTGATATGTTATGATTCTGATACAATCAATGATTTAAAGGGGACCAATATACCAAGAACTCGGTTTCCCATTCCTACAAAATCTCATAACATTCTTCAATGTAGATATTTATAGAAACACCTTGCATCATATTTCAAATTATATATTATACTGGTGATTGAAAATATTCAATTTATACAATATTTTATCTTCCTTTATGTTTTTTTGAATTATTTTACCTTCACATCATTTTCTAGTGTTATCTCAAATCACAATTATGTTTTTTTCTAACATCATTCCATAGCCTTGGAATACTAAATTTATTTTCATTTAGAGATTATTAAAGAGAATTCGAATTGATTATTGAATTATATTGTTTTATGAATAGTCAATTAGAGGAAGGTGTTGATCCCAACAACCATTGAAATCAAAATAACAATATCTCAACATATCCATTGTGTATTAAATGGTTCATTCATATCGACCATCAATTTGAAGATAATACTATATGAGAAAACTCAAATTCGTATCAAGAGTTTTCTGAACTATAAATTCCTAACATTTTTCATGATATGTATCAATCCCATTTTAGGTACTATTTTTTTTATTTTAGGTATATCATATTGGGGATTACATCTAGTATTTTTTGGGTGAAATAGAAGATTTTTTTAGGGGGTTTGGGTAGTTCTTTCATGGAGTTCGTCATTCCAAAATCGTTCACCCCGCCCACAAAAAATGTACAACCCCATGTAGTGGTAGATTTCATAGTTTGCATACAATTTGAAAATCATCAAATATTAGTAGTAATCATGGGATCATAATGAGAGGTGTTCTGTTAAAGTGAATAGTTTTGAAAACTATGTATCTAACCCTAGAAAAACTTGCATGTGGAAATTAATCACCTGAAAAATAATATGAGAAATACTAAAACCTCTGGTTTTAATCACTATTTTACCCCCACTAGACCAAATAATTTTTATATAGATTTTCTATCCTCCCAGATAAATTATAATTCCTAAAAAACTCCATTCATGATGAATCTATGACCAGATTGGAGTATATGAAGATATCCTAGTAAAATATTCAAATCCCAATTGTTTTCCTCCATCTCTCCAATACTTCTCTCTTCTTCTCAATGGGTGATTTCCTATTTTAGTGATGGGTTAGAGATATTTTTTCGTGGATCTAATATGTTTTATATTAGATATAGGTTCTTGTCCAGGATATTCTTATCAATGTGAAAACCAAATATTCAACATGAATTTAGGGATTTCTATTGGAGAGCATCAATACACAATATTGTGGAAGGTGGCCTAAACTAAAAATTAACCAATCATGATTTAATTACATGAATTTAATTATGAAAATTATATTTCAATTATTGTGTAATTGAATCAGAGAATGAATATCCTAAATTTAATTTCCATGTGATAACTAATTTGTTTAAACATGGATAAACTGATATTGGTTGAATTAGGATCACAAAATGAATAGTATAATGGGATTGTGTAATTGGTTAGTTGATAGAATATTAAATTGAATGATAATGGAAATTGAGGTATGTTGAAAATATCTTTTAAGAGTTAATGGGTTTAGATAAAATGTTTACAAATCAGTTAATACTGAATGGTTCATATTATTCCATGTCATTGATTTAAAAAATTATGATTGATTTAATAGTTTATATGGTATACCATGATGTGAATTGTTCTTAAGAGGTTTAATGTTTACTATACTTATTGAATTTTATATAAGTGATTAATGTGAATGATTGAGAAATGGGGTGTCAGACACATATTGATGCTCCAAATACCCATCGGTCCTTATCTAAGAAGTTCATGGACTAAATGAATTAATGTAACTTTTTTGGTATGGGACAACGAATAATTCTCAAAATACCCATTAGGTGTGGGACATGGATTGATTCTCCAAATAACCATGGGGTTCTAGACAAATGATTATACCAATGATATTTCCATTGGAATATGGTTCCATATTTCCCCAATATGAATTTAAATAAAATGATAAATTAAAAAATGGTATTGTGATATGTGATATCCCATGGTGATCATTCCAACACCCGTATTGGGCGAATTAGGTACCGGTTGGATGGGTTTATTCATGAACCAAAGAAAATATGTGGCTAATTAAAGAATAATTAAATTTGATTAAAAATTACATTATGAAATCTATATTATTATTTATACATATATATGAATTTTTTTTTGATGGATATTTTTGTTAATTTAGATGGTTGTGGATTACAGATTTCATCTCACACCTTACCCAGGTTTCCTGATCAGTATCTTAATAAGATTCATGTATTAAATAATGGAAAATGGAAATAGCCTTATGTTAGGTGGATGATTTAGGATGGAGAATTTATGATGGAACCATACATTTTTTTATGAAATTTATTACGGAGTTTTCAATGTGTCTTTATTTTTTAATTTTTTTTTATAATTGACAAATATATGGCTTGATTTATCTACTATATGGTTTTTAATAATGTTTTAGGTTTTGGTACTCTTTTGATACTGGAATTATTGTATTTATGTGTATTTTCATTTGGCAATTATTCAATTATTTCTTATATTGTGATGCTTTGATAAATACGGTATATTGTGTACATATTATGTTTTAGACCCTCAATGTTTTTTGAAAGAAACTAGCTTGAGAGGAGGCATGCCATTAGGCTATATAACGAACCAGGCCAGGTTACCAGTATATGGAAGCCAGACTATGAAATCAAAAATTTGTATGAAAGGGGGTTTACTTCCACATATTTGGCATTACTATTTGGGAATATTATATACGATATTAGGATGATTCATTCCCTAGTTAAGAGAACATTTATTAGAGTAGATAACCCAAAGACAGGGGTAAAGTCCAATTATTTAGGGTGACATGTTCTTATTGTTGTTTTTTATAGTTGGGGGTTATTTCACCTTGATTAAAGCACTTGTTTTGTGATATGAGTATTGTTTATAGGATTTTATGAAATTTGAGAATTGGTCCCATATCGAACTAGAGTTTAGTATACATTCGTCATTTTAGTAAATTATTAATTATTATGACATGTAAAATATTTTTAATTCATTAAAATGAATGTTTTGGGATAAATAGTTTAAATGAATACTGCTTTTCGTATTTGAAAAATGTAAATAAAAAATTTCTTAATATGAAATTATAAATCTTGAATGGTGAAAATCAATTTTTATTTGAAATGCATAAATGGGTGTATAATGAAAAATTTAAATTTATGAAATTTTATTACCCCTTTCTAACCATTACCTAGAAGTATAATGGTTAAGGTTAGTGATAGAACTTCAGTGTTGAACATGTGTCATGATTATAGGGGATGCATTGTTATAAAATAATTTCAATACCTCTCATATAAAAATGTTAATGTTTTGTTAGGTGTCATAAGATGTGTGTTTGGAAATGTAGATATAATTATCCATGATGATTCTTGTTGATAGAGATACATGAGGACATGGATGGAAAAGTTATTATTGTGGTGGAAATTTAGGCGTCAAAAGTTCTAGGTGGGGGAGATGGAATGGATATCCATTATAACATTTCTCACCATTTGATTATATTTAAAGAGACCTAGATAGCATTGTGAAATATACATCTATTGAACATGATCGTTTTAGTTGCATCACCCTATTAATTTCATTAGAGAGGGCGGAAATAAGGAATCATAGTTATGGATTGTGTCTATCCAGATGATTCTTGACCACTTTAAAAATTCTGCAAATAGAAGAGTCATACTATCATCATATATATATTTAGGATCAGTGATGCGGTGGAGGAATATATCGACATCGGTTGTATGATTATAGAAATGTTTAATTCAAGGACATAAAAATAGTTTATACAGAAAAATAATATGGGGACAATAATACAGGGGAGGGAAAGATTGTTTCTGAGACTGACCCATGGAATTATGTTAGTGATGGACTATGTTGGACACTTTAAAAACATGCAATGCATTTATCTAGCAATAGAAGGGGACTATACAACTATAGAAAGTCATTTTTAGGATGGGATTAAAGCCAAGATTATGTAACATGTTAAAAAATTTCAATCAAAATTTTTTATATGTTAGAGGATCAGAATCTCATATCAGAGGGGAACCTGAAGAAGGCATCCAATGGATGAAAGTTGTCATCTAAAAGATGTTCATGAGTTTTGAATTCCCAGATCTGTAATTATCACAATTATATTGTCTAAAAGAGTAGAAGAATGAAATGTGGTAATGAGGATGGATTAGTTACATAGGATCTTACCCAAGTTCATTACCATAAGGGAGTTGGGAAAGGACACATTCATAAAAATTTCCACAACCATAGGTTGAGAATAGATATTATGGTAGAATGTGACATCTACAAATGTTGTATAAGGTCACATGATAGATGGGTAATGATGGAGTATGAAGTCATAACTTGAGTAAGGGAAGGGGGTCTTCTACCCCATATTAGTGGACTAGTATGTCTTCTACTAGAAATGGTGGTAGAGGTAGTTGAGATGGTTCTTCTTGGAATGAGAGACAAAATCCTCTGAGTTGTACAACTCAGTCAACATAAAATGCATCATAGGGATTTGGGGAAGCAATGTTCCCTGTATTCCTACCTACACTGGTGGAGAGAGTAACTCGACCATCGACAATCAGAGGTACTATTATTGTATCTTCAATTATTTTTAGCTCCTTATTTCATATTCATGGGTCACATTCATTTATATCTATTCAATTATTGGATGGGTTGACAACGGTATAGGAGTTTGTGAGTGGGGTTATGGTGATCACTTCCCCATTTGTATTACGATCTAAGGGCACATATTTTTTTTCATGGGGGTATTCTCTCAAGGCTGGGGAGAGTAAAATCAATTGGGATCTCTAAATATAGTTTTGGAGAGGATTTGAAATGATTTTTGGTATGGACTGATTAGTAGCATACCAAGCCCACATTGATTATTACTAATGGATAATGAGTTTTCCATATCATGAGGGTGACAATAATATTCACCATACGATGTGGGATATCAAGGCAGGTAGTGTAGGGCCAGTTAATCATCAACTGTGGGCCTTGGGGTTAAGGTATCTGGTCTGTTGTTGGATGATGGGGATGTAAATATTGATCTATTCCCACAAATTGTGGATTGTTTCTAAGATTTTTGTCCTATGGATTTATGAGGGCTTACACAATGGAGAGATGTGAAATTTAAGTTTATATCATGTTTGGGAGACATTCTTGTTTTTATTCCATCATATAAAATGGAACCAATAGCGCTTCATGATATTTAGACTTGGCTGGAAGTGTTTATGGATAAGGGGTTTATTCATCAGAGTATGTCTCAATGGGATTCTCTCATTTTTTTTCAATGATAGATGAATGGAATTTGTTCTTATGTATAGATTACTAAGAGATGAAATAGTTAATTGTGAAGAAGTGCTATCCTCTTTCGCATATTTGTGATCACATTGACTAGTTAATAGGATCCTCTGTATTCTCTATGATTAAATTTATATTTGGGTACCATTAATTGAGATTTCATATTTCTTGATACACCATAGAATGAATTTAGATATAGGTATGTCCTTTAAGAGTTATTTTTGATGTTGTTCAGGCTGACCAATGAACTGGAAGTGTGTATGGACATAATAAAATGAATATTCCATATGTATCTTGATCAATATGTGTAAGTATTTGAGGATGGAATCTTGGTATACTCAATGAAACTTGAATATCATGGATACCATCCTAACATTGTACAATGTATGGTGATATAGGATATTCTACATTCCAATCTAACTAATTGAAAATTATGTATTGATTAGTTACATTTCCTTAGTCACTTCATCTCATCATAAGGTTTTAAGTGGACCCAAAGGAGGTGAATGTAGTTTTTTCTTTGCATAACCCCATGAATGATTTCAATATACTCAGTTTTATAGGGGTTGCAGTGTCATTATCCAAACAACATTTGGGAATTTTTCCAATTAGAAACACAAAATTTATCCTATAAATAGAAGGGTCTTTTGTTTGAATGTACTATTGAATGTGAGAATTATTTCAAGGAGTTGAATAAGTTGTTAAAAATGAAACTAATCTTGATCCTACCAGAGCTAGGTGAGGATTATAAGATCTTTTGTGATACTTCATTTATAGGACGTGGATCACTGTTGATATTGGGTGATTTAGTTAATGAATATGGGTCACAAAAGATGAGGCCACAAGAATAGAATACCCTATGCACAACCACGAGTCAAATAAAGTTGATTATTATTTGATGTGTTTCGGAACTGCTTAAAAGGGATAGAAAAATACATCATGTTTGGGAAATAAGGCCACCATTCTCAAGAGTTTCAAAAATATATGAGACAAAAGAGAATGTGGTGGACGGAAGGAGATAACCTCCCATGGAACAATGCTACAACTATAGGGAACAAGGGCACCATCAAATCCAGTGCACTAAACAACGATTTCCTGAGGGTAATCAGTGTCAGCAGCCACTATTTCCAAAAGGAAAAAATGGAAGGTTGAGGATATCACTATTATGGATGATGATCAAAATAATGAAGTTGTAAAATTTACACTTTCAATTCACTCAAAAATGGAAAGTGTCTTATTTGATTTGGGGTCTATGTATTCTTTTATATCATGAATGTTTGATAGGACTATACAATGAAATCCCTAAAACCTTGAAGTGGAGATAACTATAGAAACACCAAGTGGTGGAATAATTGAAACCCAATTTTTTGACTCTTCTCCGAAAAGAGTATGTCATAAGATTCTTCCAATGAATTTCCAAAAACTTCCCACGTTGGAATTCGATAAAATAATGGGAACAGATTGGTTCTTGTTATATTGACCACATATCAACTATCAGGAATAGGAAATTTCTTTTCATATTCTGAACTATCCCATGATACATTAAAAATTAAAATAATATCATGAATCTCTCTTGAAAATTCAATCACTGTTGTTGGTGTTGATTCCCTCAAAAGATGAATTCCACTCTCAAATGGTTGAGTCAAAAGAAAGTGACAACCTTGTAGAAACACTCATCATGAGGGATTATTGGGATGTATATCCCAAATATTTACATGCAATTCCCCTAGATCATAAGGTAGATTAATCAATAGAACTCATATATGTAGATACTCCTATCTAAAATAGTATATATAGGATGGCTCCTATTGAACTGGAGGAGTTACTGAAGTTACTATAAGAGCATTTGATCAAAGGGTTCATATACCATAGTGCATCATCATGGGGTGTTCCATAGCTCTTTTTGAAGTATAAGGATGAAAAATGTGGTTGTGTATCAATTATCGAGAATTCAACAAGATCACCACAAAGAACAAGCATCCTCTTCCAAGGATTGATTACTTGTCCAATTGGTAAGAGGGGATCAATACGTCTCAAAGGTGGATCTTCAATCTGGATATCACCAGCAATAGGTGAATAAGGAAGATATTCAGAAGAATTGGTTCCACACAAGGTATGTGGACTATGAGTTTCTGGTGATTGCCTTTGGACTTTCTATTTCCCCCTAATTATTAATGGATTTTTTGAATATAGTATTTAGAAATTACTTTGACTAATTTATGTAAGTGATTATTGATGATATTCTCGTTTAATCCAAAAAAAGGAGTAACCTGAAGAACATCTATGACTTGTCATGGAGACATTGTGAAAGGAAAATTTTTCCCTAATTTCGGAAACTATGACTTTTGGATGAATCGTGTAACATTTTTTGGAAATCTGATCACAAGTGAGGGAATTTATGTGGACCCTTCAAAAAATTAGGCGATTGAGGAATGTCTTAGGACCTATAATTTTACAGAAATATATAGTTTCCTGGGATTATCTGGTTACTACTGACGTTTTGTGATAAATTTTTCATAAATTTCAATCCCAAAAACTATGTTAACAATGAATGGGGTAATGTATTTTTACATGGAAGAATGTGAGGGTGGACTTAAAGAGCTAACGAGAAGGCTGCTCACTTAAACTGTACTCACATTAATGAAAATTGGAGAATGTTTTGTGATATAAAGTGATGTTTCAATGAATTTTGTGGATTGTGTAACCTTGAAAAATGATATTGTGATTGCCTATGTCTCTGGACAATTAAAAATCCATGAGCAGAACTACCCGATGCATGATCTAGAGTTGGCCACTTTGATTTTTTCCATGAAAATATGGCAGCACAATCAGTATGGTAAGATGTGTGAAATTAATACTTATTAAGAAATACTAAATCATATATTCACACAAAAGTAGCTCAACATGAATAGAAGGAGATAGTTAGATCTAGTCAGGGACTACGATTTCTCCATTCAAATTCATCTAGGAAGGGTGAACAATGTAGTTGATGTTGTAAGTAGAAAAAACATGCTAATCTATCCATGCTATTGATTAAGAATGAAAATATCATCTTGGATATGAAATGTATATATTTGGAAAACATATGGGAAGGGGGACACATAATACCTTTCCCAAATTATTGAAAAACAATAAATCCAGGACATGATTAAGGAGGTATAAAGGGGTAATGTGGATTCAAAAAATAAGGATAATTAAGTAAATAAATGGCTGTTTCCAGAGTTCCATATTGAAGATGATTATGTGATTCAGTTTGGAACGCGGATTTTTAGGCATTCATCACCCATGATAAAGAAGGAGCTATTGATCAGTTCACATAGATCAACATTCTCTATCCATCCTAGTTGTACCCAGATGTACCAAGATCTCCACGAACACTTCTGGGGGGTTCACATGAAGAATGAGATTGTGGAATATATCTCATGGTTCATGGTATGACATCAAGTTTAAGAAGAGTAGAAAATTTGAAAAGGGATGATACAACAATTTCAAATACCCATGTTGAATTGGCTTAATTTCTAAATAGATATTTTCATGGGTCTCATGAAGACATCGAAAGAAAATAATGCGATATGGGTGGTGGTTGACTGACTCACCAAGACTTCCCATTTTATTGCTATTCGAGAAGATCAATAACTTGAACATAATGAAAAGATATATATTAAGGATGTAGTGAGACTACGTGGTGATCCACTATCAATTGTGGCTTAACATGATCCTAGTTTCACATATAAATTTAGGAGTCTTCAACATGTCTCAAGTACAGAATTGAATTTCCGCATGGACTATCACCACTAAAGTGATGACCAATATGAAAACACTATTGATATTCTTGGTGAAATGATAATATCATGATCTTTAGAATTCAAAGTTGGATGGGATTATCATCTCCCATTAGTTGAGATCGCATACAACAATAGCATCCACTCGAGTATTTAGATGGATCCATATGTTGCTCTATATGGAAAGAAATTTAGAACTACAACTTGTTCGGAAATTTTTTCAGATAGAAAACTAATTGGACCTAATATTATGTCAGATATGAAATAAGAGGTTCAATTCATCCAAAAACATATAAAATATGCTTAGAGTCAGAAAAAGTGTTATGCTGGCATCCGTCGAAGGGACATGGAGTTCGACATTAGAGATAATGTCTTCCTTAGAATATCACCATGGTAGAGAGTCATGCATATTGGGAAGAAAGAGAAGCTAAGCCCAAGGTACACTGGCACTATAATGAACTAGGTATGTATAAAATAATATGTTTTTTACATCAATTAAAACTTATTTATAATATATTAATATTACATTAAAGGGAACGATTTTTCTGATATAATACTTTATACGCAACAATGGGTGTCGCCAAAATCATACATTTCACACAACATTGAGTTATACTAAAAGAAATATAATTATATAATTATCATTTTAAATTGTAGTTAACTCCAATCCAATGAAATCATTAAGAATTAATAGTGTCAAATGAATTATGAAATATGGTTTATAAATGTTTAAATAATGATTCATTGATTAACATATTTATTAGAAATGGAAATAAAATCCATTTGTATATAAAGGATGTGTTTTTATGAAAACCTATATAAAAGAGAATAATAGTGTTTATAAAATCATATCATAATTTAGGGATTTTTTGAATGAAAAATATATGTTATATATTAAATTTAATGATTTAAATTCATCTTATATGTTTTCTAAATGTGATATAAGAACCAATTTGATTTTCGAGATAAAAGAAGATTTTTCCTAAAAATGTAGTTTTACCGCCTTTTGATGGAATACCCTTTTTAAAACAATTTTTTCACTTTTATATATTATATTTGACAATATATAATTATTCTCAAGATTATGGGCTTCAAAATTTTATTTGGATGAAAATTTGGTATTTTTTTGATAAAGATCATTTTTAATGAATAGGGAAAAATACTACATTTTAATTCTAAACTGCATTTTCTTATAATTTATTTATATTGTTAGATTATAATATGAATTGGTTTTAAAGTATAATTGGATTATATTTTTATAATTTAATCCAATTATGGTCATTTTAAGGAATTTTACATTTAAATTGGACATAATCACATGTCAAACTTTGGATAGTTATTTCTTCTTAAAACCCCATTTTTTTCAATTGATAGTGGGAATTAATATTAAATTAATTACAGAAAATTAAATGTTTTGAATTTCAAAAAATTGATTCCATATTTGTAATCAGGGTGTACAAATTGTGAAAATAGGTTCCTTTTATTTTTAAACATTATGAATAGTAACTTTAGTAATTATTTTATTTACCTTGGTAATAAGGTAAATCGTGTAAATAAGGGTAAAAAATAATATTATAATAATATTAAACTACCCAAACACATTTAATAATCCTATATGATGATATATTTATGATCATGGGCATTCTTGGGTTGATTTGGGAATCCCATGGATCATCTCTTGAATGATAGTGACATGTTATATTAATTAATTTATTGTTTACAGAAATATAACATAAATATGTATCCTTTAGTAAAAACAATATTTGGGGATATATATATATGATATATTTAACAATAAATTTTCATTATAAAACTAAAATTATTTCCTATATTAATATATTTTATTTATAATTTTTACAAATCAAATAAATAAATTTATTTATGACACAATAATGATGTAGTGATTACCTTATTAATGAATAATTAAAATAAATGAGATTATAAAAATAAGAATAAATTTATTTTGATTATTTAGGCCCTACAAGAATATTAGGGATGTTTATAAATTTTTATATTATAATTAGATAATTTTGTTAGAAATAATCTTGTTGCGCTGTATTTTAAAAAATCCTTTATATGGATAGTATAAAAATTGACATAAATTAGATTTAAATTGAATACTCATTTATTAAATTAAATAATAGTACAATAAATATAAGCTTCAGCCAGATTTCATAGATAATGTTGAACATGTCATTAATTAACTACTTTTGATTATATTATCATTTTATAGTAACTATATTAACCATATAGTGTGAATATACAAGAAGACATGGTAAAGTTAAATTAGTCAATTAAGGGTTAAAGCTAGAAGATAAGGTTACATTTGTGATGTATACATTCCTAAAACATATTAGTTGAGATGTTTTCGACCAAAAATCACATTATATTTTAAATAAATGACTTTAGGACAATTTTAAACTGAATAACATTTTATAATAAAATAATATTTCAATACCTTCTAAAAGATCCCCCCTCCCTCTTACAAAATGGAATCCCCTCTACACAATTAATCACACCTATCAAGCACTCTTGGATCATCCCAATTCATCCCAAATAATCTCTTAACATCCATCCTTTCCACCTACAGTCCATAACATGGTCAGAAGTGAATATAATAAAACCTTTTGGCTTCATTCGAAGGGAGTTACAAGTTTTAGAGGTAGCATCTTCGCGAAAGTTCCCTTAGATTATTTAAAATCTTCAATCTATATTCAATTATTAATATATTATTACATGAAAAAACCATTATCCTTAATAAAATAGGATGCTTTTATGATATGTATTCTAACTTCACATATAGACAACTGCATCCAATGGATATGAACATACTATTTATTCGTACGATTAACAGTTGCTTCAAGAATCGATGATTGTTCGATTTACCCCTACCACCTATCATAGTGGCCATTATGACAGAACTATATTTTTATATTATTTAAATTATATTTATATTTTCACTATGATATTGTAATTTTTATTTACAAAAATTTCATTATGGTTTTCTTGAAGTGTAAATACGATAATTCCATTTGAGAATGTGCGAACTACAACCCCTCAAAGTTATATGACTCATTCATGCCATACATGGAATTTATAAAGGATGGATTTAATGAAAATATAAAATGTATATATCGTATGATAACATAAATTATTTATAATATACCAATGTATCATTTAGTTATCTCTTCTTTTATATGACAAATGAATAAAAGAAGTGTTCATCCATACATACGACTTACCGTCTCCATGAATGATACATTTCATTTCTTATATCCAAATACCAGTGAATATACTAAATAAATATATAATGTATCTAAATAAGTATATACCTTATATATATGATATTCAAATCATGAATACAATTTTGAGATAATGGGATTTTTACCACATGGGAAATTTGTGATTATAACAAGTTCTTTTTTGACTCAAGTACCGAACATCGCCAAACAATTGATATGAAATTTAATAAATATATGAATTTTATAGAAATTTAATAAGTGATTTAAATGTAATTATGAACTTAAAATAGGTTCAGATGAAATTATAAATTAACTTCAGTTTATTATTCAATAATATAATGAATGAACGAGAAAAGTCGGACTCGAGGTAAGGGAACTTTTCCCCCTCTTCTTTTAAACAAAGGACTATTTTATGTTATGTCCTTTAATTTACATTTTATAATCATGGGATTTGTTTTTTATAACGTTATTTCTGTATATTTTTTGTCCATGTGATGAGAGACCCTTTTATCTCCCATAAACTTATTTATTGAATTTTAATGTGATGTCGATAGGCGGCTGAATTTTCATAAGGGACTTTATCTCAATCTCCTTTCATTGAGGAATTTTTTATAAATATACAACCCAATAATTTATTTTGTGTATAAAAACCCCATTTACTTATAATTTCATTCAAATGTGATGTTTTTCTATGAATTTTGTTACTAAAAAACAAAAGAAATAATTTTTACATATGCGACGACAACAACCTTTCTGCCCCCATGGGCATTATTTGATATATAGGTTCCATTACAAGATGTTATTTTTTTAAAAGGAAAATAAATAAAATATATCCTTTTATGTTTTGTTATTGAAAATGTGTTTTAAAATATATTGAGTATTTTAATATCTTGTAATTATTTCTTTTTATTGAAAATGAAATATTATTAGTGAAGTGTTGTTATTTGAAATATATTATGTGTTATGATTATATAATAGTACAAGGGAATTTGACAGGTGGTTACATGATAATACAATGAGATGTGGTTACATGATATACCAAATGATGGGTGGTTCTATGATAAACCATTAATGGGTGGTTATGTAATAATCTCTAATGCTTTTGGTATGAAAGTTAGTCATAAGGATATTCCATTGAGTGATATGTGTGGAAGTTAACTGTATCGTTGTTCAATTTATGTATGTTTATGTCCAATGTTACCGTTATATGTTATATGTTGATTTCAATGGGCATTGTGGTAATCATTTGGTTAGGAAAGTGTAAGAAATGAACTTATATTTAGTGAAGTGTTTTTTCTAGTTCAAAAAGGTGAAAGTTATTTGTTTATGGTAATGTTTTCATGGTTTACATGTTTTTTCAAGATGAATAGTTATAATTCATTATGTATCCCTTACGAAGATTTGTATTATAATCTCGTGCTTTGGAAAAACTTTCACTGGACATAGTAAAGAACAGAGTCATGGATAAGATCATAGAAAATTTATTCTTTTAAAACATAAAATAATGTCATATTTATTTTTAATGAGTTTTTGTTTTATAAAAAAGGTCTAGTGAGTAGAAGATTATACTTGTAATATTCATGATGTTATGTATAAAATGTAAACTAATTCCCTAATTCTATAAAATTGAAAATATCCTTGATTTTAATTAAAGTTAAATTATCAACTTATCTCAAGATTATGTAATGTTTTAAGGATGGGGCAATATAGTTGGAATTTGAGGAATTGTTTAGACAACTTTAGGGATTAAGTGTTTGCATTAAACACATGGTTAGTACCTATGACTATTATTTCAGTTAAATTCTAGTTTTATAAATATTTTAGATTATGTAATGTGGGTTATAAATGGATGGAGGAGGATCTCAAACAATATTTTTTTCTATTCCAGATAACATGCTTGCAATAATTATTGCAAAGTCATGTTCGGATGATTGTGAATATTTTTCTATCATACAACTGATGTTAATATAGATGGTTAAGATATCAAACACATCAATTATACATCTATAACATTATGGATCATGAATTGTATTTAATCAAATACTATTTTCTAAATATACTCATATTTTCTAGAAAGGTAAATATTACCAAGGAATTTTCAATTAGTTTACCTTATCACAAGATTTTGAAGCATATTTTGATTTTGAAAAGGTATTGTAGAAGGAGACTATTAGGAAACCTATTTATATATGATTTAAAGATATAGACTCTCTAAACATGCTTATGGTATTTCAAAAGAACGATCGATTGAATGATTTAACTCAATCTCGGTCTGACTATTTTATAAAAATTGTTTTTTTTCAGATGTTTTGAAATTATTTTTCATACATGATTATTTTTCAAAACTATTTTTCTACGAAAACTGATATGATACAACATTTAAAAGGTGATTTTGGAAAAAGTAAGTAAATGATTTTAAAGGATATATAGATCATTTTATCAATGTAGGGACCTTCTACCTTTGTGAAAAAAATGACGATGAAACCATGTAGACCCGATGATTAAGGTATGATGATCTTTCTATTGGAAATAGTTATATTTTCTTATATGGAGGAGAAATTAAAAAAAATGAAAATATATATAGGACTTAATGAATTATGATACAGATATATTAATGATTTGGGATGGAAATGATCAGTATAAGATAGAATTTGATGCTAAAATTTGATAGCGTCATTTTTTGAGTTTTATAAAAAGGAAAACCCATAAGATGGGTGACAACCCATCGTGTCAATAAAGGATTCAAGAATCGAACCCAGAACTGAAGTGCTACTGGGATTTATCACATACCACTGGCCTATGTGATGTACCTTGTTAGTATGACATATTATTTTTAGTTAAAATATTTTATCGATCAATAATAGGATGACTTTTGGATCTTATATTTCATCAAATAGATATTTATAGTATAGGAAAATGATTTATTTACTAAGTGATACATGTTATTTTGGAAGATGTTTTATCATTTGCAAAACTAAATACCTATGGATGAAAGAATAAAATGATATTTTATTTTTATGAATAATGGATTTATTTTATTTTGTAAGAATATATTTTTTTATTTTTTACATAAAACAATTTTTGTTATTTATGTAAAAGACTGAACTATATTTGAGAATATCTGATTAAGTTAATTACTTTTCAGTATAAGGCATTAAGAGTAGTCAATTTTATTTGGAGATAAATGTTATCATTTATCCTGTAAGACTATGTGATAAAACATTACTATGTTTTGTGTTCCAATCATAGTTTGGATTTTTTTGATAAATAATAAGGTCGATTGTGTATTCAATAGTCTTTGTTGAACATCAGGTACTATTTGTTAAATTTTAGAGATTAAGAGTAGTTTTTCTTCTAAAAATGATTAACCTTTTTGGGGGTTTTCTGATCTCGTACTAACAATATTTGTTTTGGTTAATTTATAATAATAGGGGAAATATATATTTTATATTTTTTGGATTATGTGATTATCAATATGTATATTCAAGGACATCAGGTGTGACCATGTCATCATGAATACTTGTCGCTTAGAGATAAGATGAGTTTGTGGTAGAAATTTATTAAAGGACATACTCTACTTGAAGGGTACATATATTTTCTTATGCTCTTAGTCAATTTCATTTATAAATTCCTCATATTTATGTAAAAGAATATAAAAAAATGGTTTCTATTCTCTTATCCTACTAGTGAATCAAAATCCTTTTAACACATCATAGTTTTATGGGTTTCTGGTGGTTAATTATCACTCTCCATCAAAACATGACACTTATTTTCTCTTCCATATCCATGTTTTCCACCATTAGTTCATAGTATTTTGTTATGTTTAGTGAAAATTATGCTTATCTTTATTTCTTTTGAAATGAAATTTTTATTTACTCATTTTCTGGTGTGGGACATTCAATGATGTTTCCAAGACAAATTTTAAAATTGCGAGGATGTAATTTTAAAAAGTGGGGAAATATGTAACCACCTATGTATTTATATAATAATTCTATTTTTTTATTTCTGGTAATTCTTATGATTGAGATATTAATTTTATGTTAATAAGGGCTCTTTTTTAGATAGTGTACTCAACATGCAACAACGGGTTTCTCTGAAATCTAACGTTGCACAAAACATTGTGTTATACTGAAATATTATAAAATAACAATATAATTATTTTAAATTATAGTTAACGCCCAACTGTTGGAATAATAGTAATTAATATAATCAATTAATTTATGAAATATTTCTTCAACCTTTTTAAATAATGATTCATTGGTAAACAAATTTATTATAAATAAAAATAAAAATGAATTAAATATAAAGGATGTGTTTTTATGAATACTAATTTCAAAAAGTATAATTATGTTTATAAAATCATATCAATATTTATGGATTTTTTTAATGAAAAATATATATTATATATTCAATGTAATTTTTTAAATTCATCTTACATGTTTTCTTTATATGGTATAGATTAAAGAAGTATTTTTCAAAAAATGTTGTCCTACCGCTTATTGATGGAGAACCCTTTTTAATTATTTTTTTCCCGCTTTAATATATTATATTATTAAAAATATAATTTTTATTTATAAGAAGGACATGAAAATTTACATTGGATGAATTTATGGTGTTTTTTTGATAAAATAAAATTTTTAATTAATAGAGAAAAATACATCATTTTAAATACAAACAAGATTTTCATTTAATTTATTTAAATATTTAGTTAATTATTTTATTTTTTTTGAAAGTTCAATTTGATTTTATTTTTATTACTTAATATAATTATGGTTTTCTATGTAACTTTACATATAAATTGGACACAAAAACATTTCAATCTTTTGATAGTTAATATATCTTAATAACCCACTTTTTAGTTTGACAACATTAATTGATTTTTAATTAATTACAGCATCTTTTGAGTTTTGAATTTGAAAAAATGGATTCCATATTTGGAATCAGTTCGTCCAAATTGTGTAAATAGTTACCTTTTATTTTTAGACATTATGAATTGTAACATCAATAATTATTTTATTTACCATGGTAAATGGGTAAATTTTGTAAATAAGGGTAAAAAAATTATGTTATAATAATATTTGACTACCCTAACACATGTATTAATCCTAATGTATGATGTATTTTTGACCATGGTCATATTTGGACCGATTTTTGTACCCCATAGATCAACGTTGGATGGATAATGGCATGTTATATTAATTAATTTAAGGTAAAGTGAAATATGACATTAACTTGTATATTTTGGTAAAAATATTTTATATGGGGTTATATAAGTGATAGTTTCAACATTAAATCTTCATTAGATAAAGAAAAATATTTCATATATCATGGTATTTTATTTAAAAAATTTATACATCAAATAAATAAATATATTTATGACATAATGATGATATAGTCGTTGCCTTAATAATAAATGATTCAAATGAATGAGATTATAATTAATTAAAATAATTTTTTTAGAAAATATATGTTATCCTTGAATTTTAGGTTGTCCAAAAATACTCATAGATCAAATGAATTTCATTGATGTCTCCTACACTATCTCAAACCTGACAGGAGATGCCTCCCCAATATCATTCGAGCAGATGTCTGACCTATAATGTATCCTAGAAAACGCCTCAAAATATTCTATGATAATCATTGAGTGATAAATGTCATTATAAAAACACTAAAAATTTCCTCTGATCCTCCTAGTTCGGGTTAAATATCAAAACATGTGCCTGTAGAAAATCATCTATTGCATTTATAGTGTGATCATGATACCCATTCCTCTATCTGTGAAGTAATAAATTAAACATCAACTAGGTCCTTAGTGTCTCCTATAGGTCTCCCCAAATTTGTGACGTAAACCACACATCAATTTTTGGAAAAATCATAGAGTTTAACAAATGAAGTTAGATTGAATCCTACATATAGAATTATCCCTGGACCTATACAAAATACAAATCCCTGAAGAAAAAGATGTGTGGAAACTTCATATGATGGTAAACAATAAATTTGTTGGCATTGTTCCCTACCACATTCTCTAAAATATATTTCACAAAATCCACTGTTATTCCACCCCCTTCAACTATAGGCTCTCAAGAATCTTTGTCAAACCTAACAGAACATGATGTTCATCCTTCACGTGCATACATGTGAGACCCATAGAGATGAACATTGAAACAATTTTCCCCATTCTACCCAAACATAATTACTGATGTAATCCCCATAACAACATCCCACGAATGGTATTCACAATAAAAGAAGATGTGATTAATTCAATCATCACCCACTGTCACATCATGATTGAAAACAATATATACACCTAAAAAATGATAATGTGTTATCATTGTTTTGAAAATACCTATGGTGATTCAAATGAAGATATATCATCAAAATTAACCACACTGCTGATGTATCCCAATTGATCATCCCTTACACACATGAGATGTGAAGGAATCATCCAGATAGGAAAAATATAAAAAAACACCCCACTCCTTTCCTAGGGTCAGCTGTAAAGAATAAAACTACCCAAATGCCTCCTCTTCCAAAGAGGAATGTGACTTCATCATATGAAATTCAACCACCATATTTAACTTCCCATAATATTAACTATATTGAATTCATAGTCTTATAGAAACTCTAACCATTCCTCTGTTTTATGTTAAAATTTCTCAATTTAAATATTTATTTGAAAATATAATGGTTTGAGTAAATAATAATCCTCTCTCCTATAAGATTGTGCCTCCACAACCTTATATAAATGACTACCTTGAGAAACTATATTTTGGGATTCAGGTAGTTATGATCATGGTTTCTCTAATGTATTGACCAATTTTTGATCACTCCATTTCTCTACGTCAATATGCATCTTATCCCATCTCTAGAATAATTGGGAGACATACATAATCTATTCTTTTATCTTATAGTGTCCTAATAGTTATAGTAGTTATCCTAAATCTAAAATACTAAAAGTCTCTCTAAAATTTTTCATTCCAGGTATAAAAGTTTACTTTCTATGTCGTAGTGGTTAAAGAGTATGAAATACTAGTGAATCCAACCCCAAACATCCTTTAGTACCCATCCCAGAAAGAAAAATCTATATCTCTTACATGCCCTTTGGTGGCTCCTAAGAAACCACTTCATCGATCTTCATTGGTTCCATATCTAATACTTTATTTGAAATAAAATTCCCTATGAAGTGATCCTCACAGATCCAGAACAAATTCTTTAAAAGCATACCATCAACCCTATAATTCTACAAAATGTATAGAACAATACTAAAGTGCTCAATATTCACCTCTTTTGAATAAGATTTGTTGAATATTTCTTCAATTAACAAAACTAAAATTCATTACATGTATAAAAGGATGTTCTGGTTTATCAAATCTGAAAACATAATAGGGGAGTTCATCACACTAAGATGAATCACTAGGATCTCATAGTGTCCATAAAGACTTCAAAATAACATCCATAAAAACTCTCAACTGGTGGAAGCTAGACAAGAGATAGATCTGTGGGTACAAACTCACACATCACAAATGATCAAATAATTCATCAATTGATAATAATTGGTACATTTTCGCTATCATTTTCTTGTTCCAGAAATGATAATCTACACAATGTTGAAATCTTCCTACAAACTTTCACATGAACAATACCACAGCTTATCGAGGTGACATTATTTCAGATTAAAACCATCTTTCAAAGGTCCTCTATGTACACCTGAAAATTATAACGATTAGTAGGTGATATTTTATTTGACACAAAATATATCGATACATTTTTTGGGTGTATGTAAATGCATAATTTCATCTCTATATTTAATGTTAGTTCTAGAAACTAATCCTAGAAAAAATATATAACGTCATCCAATACTAGAGAAATCCATATTCTGAAATATTTTTCTTCTCTAAGGACTAAAATTTCCAACTAATGGGTTATTGGGTGATGTCTCCTCCACACATGGCCTACTATTTCTGGAAAAATATATCTATTACCCATGAATTAGTAGGTCATTCAATACAATCATAGGAATCATACATGCCTCTGATGACTATCAATTTGTGTTCAAACTAGGTAAAACTTGTCCACACTGAAGATGGAACCATAAAAAGTTCTTATGATGACCAATAGGCCACATGAAAATCTAGACTCCAAGAAAGAACTCACACTATCAATAGATGAGTGATATCAAAGAATGTCACACTATTTGGAAATCTAACCAATTATTTTAGGCTAAATTTCCAATTGGAAGCTTTATCATTCGCACCATGAAAAAAGATATGAAAGAATTAACAACACTTTTGTATACTTATTCAAATTAAAAAGTACAATAAATAAATATTGTACCTCAAATGATCTCATGTTATTCCTGGTCATAGCCCTCCATGAACTTTAGATTTCTATGTCCCCAACGACAAAATCATAGTGCCCAACATGGGTCCTTTGGTGGTCAAGGTTATAGAAGACTGTAGCATCATCTCCCACCAACAAATCCTTGTTTGGGAGTTTCACATTCTCTTATACCATCACTACCTCTATGAGGGCTATTGTGGACAACTTTATGATAACCCTGATCATGGTTCTGCCTTTACAATGGAGGTACATCCACTTTCATCCAATCGTATAATGCATAATGGGTCTTGAAATCAAGATCCATGCAACCAATCCCTTTGAAAAAAATAACATATCCTTTCAATAGTCCAGTTTCATATTATATGCGATTAATGTTACAATGACCATGGTGTAAATTTCTGGGAATGTATCCTCTTTTAAGAACTTGACACTGGATATTTGCTACCAACTATAGTCAACTGCACCACATGCTTCCCACTGTCTATTAAAACTATTTAATATCCCTCATCCAGGAATCTATCAGTCACTAAATCCCACTATAACACTATATCATAAGTGGGAATACCTACTGAGGTAACAATGGATTGATTGTGTCTATAAAAACCATGATCGAATGTCATTACCTATATGAGTACATATCGTACCATGGTGATGGAAAACTGTATTTGTTCGGTAATCATTCAGACATACTCATCTACTCTCATGTTACCATGATTTGGATCGATAATATCGTAGATTCTACTATGTTATATAATAATGGGTAATAATCCTCATACAAAAGCTGAAGATAGCCATACCATGAGAGAATCATGACTTTATGGGACTTTATTACCATACATGACTTGTTCCTAGTTTTTCCATTTAATGAAATAACTTGAAACACAACCATATGATCTTTTGGAGTTTAAAACATCCTAAAGAATCAAACCAAAAACATAAGGAAATCCTCTAATTTTTCAGGATCACTCTCTCAATGGATCCTTAGTAATCTCAGATTCTGTAACTCACATATTGTGCTAATAATACTCTATTTCAGGGCCGGAAATAGATGTACTAACTACTACATGATTGAAATAAGTGTTCCTACATTACCACATAGAAGCAAAACATCATGGGATATCCCATATATCAAGGAATCATCACTCATTAGATCATCATCAGGATCTGGAATTAGTACCATCCAATAAGTCTTTGTATAACCATCCTGAAAGTAATCCATAAGTAATATAGTAATATGGTAATATATATATATGGGGAGATTAATGATGATGGACAATAAATATACTCAATCTGATGTGAATCATGACCCATTTTTTCCTATAACATATTTCTTTTACTACTAATTAAATATGTAATAATATATAGTCCTAGAGTATGGATATATCATCCACCACACAAACAATAGGTTTTTATACATGAAATCTACACTTGATACAATTTGAAAAAAAATTCCTTAATGAAAACCAATCCAGATAATTGAAAATATAAAAGCACTACTGGAAATGGGGTCTATCCCCACGCACCTATTCCCACGGTTCTTTAAACCGTGGGGATAGTATGTTTTTTTGATGTTTATACCCACGGTTTTATTAAAACCGTGGGTATTAATTTTTTTTTCGAGCCCTTCTATCGGGCTCCTCCTCATTCTCTCCTCAAATCCGCGACGCATCGCTCTACCCTACCTCCCCAAGCCGCGACGCCGCTCCCCGACCACTGACTCCCGACCCTCCCCTCTCCTCTCCGACTCCCCTCCCCGGCCTCCGACTCCCCTCCCCGGCCTCCAACCCCGGGCTCCGACTCCCGGCTCCGCCTCCCGGCTCCCGACTCGCGGCTCCCGACTCGCGGCTCCCGACTCGCGGCTCCCGACTCGCGGCTCCCGACTCGCGGCTCCCGACTCGCGGCTCCCGATTCGCGGCTCCCGGCTCCCGACTCCTGGCTCCCGACTCCCGGCTCGGCCTCCCGGCTCACGACCTGGACCTCCCGGCCTTCTCAGTAGTGATTTTTTTTATGCTGGAGTCCCAGATTTCCTGGTAATTTCTTAGTCTTGGCTGATTTCCCATAATTTCATCATATTACCTCTTGATAATCAATTAGTGTTGTAGTCAAAGGTAGCAGTTGATGCATTCATAGGTTAATGGAGTGGTTTGATTCTAAATTTTTTTAAGCAATTTCATTTTTTTATGATGGAATACTAAAAGATGAATGATATAAATATCCTGATTATCAAACCCAGTGAGAATATTTCCCCAAATTAATTTAGCATTGATAATCCTAAGATGCACTATTTTGGCCTTAAAATAGTATATATGAAGGTATGTACATACACATGTTGAGCAGTTCCGGGTGGTTGTTTATAAATCTATCAAGTTTCAGGTGTTGGCTTGGTTCCTCTTTGAGGAAGGGTACCCTTCCAATTCCTCAAATTTATTAATGCATTAATTAGTTTCTTACTACACGTTTTCTTTGTTTTTAGTTAATGCAGTGAATACATTAGATTAAATTCCTCTTAATCTTGATTTTAGTATGTTTCATGATTTAAGAGTTAAAGGTAATAAATGATTGTTTCATAAGAAATATCATGTTTATATATTAAAACCCCTCCAACGGAGGTGCGCTGTCTTCAAGTTAAAAAACAATTATTAGACTTTTAGGATTTATTGTCTTGTTGTACTGATATTTCTTTATGAATTGATGTTATGTTTGAATTATGTCATATATGACCCCTAATGGAATTAAAAAAACTAAGTTTTCCTTTTTAAATGATTAAATAACCAAGGAACCGTTTAAGTTCTTTGACCGGTTTTTATATTGGAATTACCCATGTAGAATTGTTTCCCATAATTTTCATTTTAGTATGTTGACATGTTTGAGCCACCATTCGGTGAGCCTTAGATTTAAATTTCTAAAGGTATGATTTTCTATATTAAATGGCTTGAATTATCTTTTGAATTTCAGAATGGAAATTACCCTGTATGCACAACATTTAACCCGCCTAATGTAAGTGCTTCAATGTAATAATAAACTGTGAAATAGAAATTGTAAAGTATACTAAGTACATGAATTAGCCGTATTAGATGTAATTGAAAAATATGTTGCGTATTCATAGAACCCCTTACCATGTTAATGGAAGGTACCAGAGTGAACCTTGATTATTGAAAATGCCTTAAATGGATTAAATGAGTGGTTTCAAGCTACATGGCCTTGTCACACTAATGAAAGGCTAGGGTTGAACAAAATTGACTTATTGATTAATTATTACTTGATTAAAGGGTTTCATGCTACTTGGCCTTGTCACACTAATCAAAGGAAAGGCTTGAACCAAATGGAATATTATATGAATTCAATATCAAAGTAGGTGTGGCCTGACTCAAGCTCACCTTGGATACTTGAGAGAAAGCCTTGAGCACTCAAGGACCCTATTCCGAATTCAAGGATACAACTTTCTTAGGTTGAGACCTACATAGAACCTGATCCTTGTCTAACTTTAGATGCCTGGTATGACACCATATAATCCCTCATGTATTACAACAAGATTCCTTAGATACACTCCTTGGTTCCAGAATTGACAAGTAGGTGCCATGGTTAAATCCTAGCCCAATCTTTTCTTAGACCCATTTTACCTTGGATGAACTTCTTAGACTAGATAGTCCTCTTATTGTGGAATTAGTTGGACGGTTATCCTTGGATTACACTCTTACCCCATGTGAGGCTATAGTTATTACTAAGTTGTTGACACTTGAGGTCTATGTTTCCTTGGTTATAACCTTGGAACTTCATTATTAAATATCATTACATGTTTTCTTCTCACATCTTAGAACCTCAATATCTTTCTCATATAAATTATATTTAAACTGGATAAAATTGATTAATGAAATGGTTACACATTCTGACACCAGTCAAAGGCTAAAGAAGGTATAACTGCTATGTGTCCCATAGGAACCTGTACGGGTGATGTTTATTTATCTCTCTATTATTATTCTATATACTAGTGAACTATATATTTTATACTGCACTATCTAGATTGGGCTGGACATCAGTGGTTCCATCCTATTATTATTTATATCTCACACCCTACTCAGGCCGCTATTACATTGGGATACTCGAGTATACTTTCATTTTCTCAGGACCTTGGACCTTGCTTTTCAATGTATGCTTGTAACTAGAGTTAGGAGAAAAGGACTGAGTTGGATCTCGGGATGCTCAAGGAGATCGCCCATGGGGTTTTGATGTGACTTTATTATTTTTTTATTTTATTGAAAATAATGATGTAATGTTTACTACTTTTAGATATGTATCATTACCATGTCATGCATTCATCTGTTGTTTAAACTACCATTGACCACTTTAATTCAGTTATAATAATATTTATCTTATGCTGCTTTGTCATTTATTTACTACCTCTTTCATTGTTGATTGTTATTTATTCAATTTTACCACTGTGTATATGTGATAAGAGGGTATAGTCCCCACTATCACCTCTCGAGACCCTCACTACAAGTCAAAAACCTCTAACGTATGGGGAGACTCACCAGCCCCCCTGCCCTACACAACCTCTCCCCCTCCCTCTACTGCACCAGTCCCTCCCCCTCCCCCTTCCCTTGCACCAGCCCCTCCCTTAACCCCCTGCTGCAACATCCCCTCCCCCTGCACCAGCCCCTCCCCCTCCCCCCTCTTGCACCAGCCCCTCCCCCTACCATGCACCAGCCCATCCCCCCCACCAGCCCCTACCCCCCCCCCCCCACTACACCAGCCAGCCCCTCCCCCTCCCCCCTTCCCTTACATCAGCCCCTCCCCCCCCACACTGCACCCCCACCAGCCCCTTACCCCATGCTTCCCCAGCCCCACCACCAGCCCCTCCCCCTCCCACTTTCCCTGCTGCACTGGCCCCTCCCCCTTTCCCTGCTGCACCAACCAACCCTCTCCCTCCCCCCTGCACTACTTTCCATGTGGAGTGTCTTTTTTAACTTTTTTCTTTAGTTTACATCTCAAGGAAGACCTTTTTCTCTTTTTCCCTACTTATTCAATCATGAACTCTTGTCATTAAATACTTGTCATTAAATATGTTTTGCTAGCTACTAATATGCTTTGATTGATTTAATAATAAAATTGATTGTAATGATTTTTTTAAATATGATTTACATTTTTGATTGAATGATAATTTTTTTTCTTGTTATAGAATGGATAGAAGCTGGATGTATCGTACCGATCGGATTTCAACCGAGTTTCAAAATAATTTGGAGAATTTTTTAGATTTTGCATTTAGCAATGCGTCAGATGGAGGTTGTATACAGTGTCCCTGCTATAATTGTGTTGGAAGACCATGGTTAAGACGAGAAGAAGTTAGTTACCATTTAACGAAATTTGGATTTCAAGCAAACTATAATGTTTGGTTTCACCATGGAGAGACGAGTCAATCTTCGACTGTTCATAAACGAAATGAACGAAGTGACATGGAGAATTTGATATTTGATCGGTTTCCATATGTGCATCATTACGAGAGAGATAGCATGCCGGTGCAAGAAGACAATGATATCAGTACACATGAGGAAAATGCTGAAAATGATGATGTTGACATAGTGAAAAATTTATTGGATGATGCCAGAACTCCAGTATATCAAGAATGTACTAGAATGACCAAGTTGGAATTTTTAATGCGGTTATATCATGGGAAAACTATGTATGGGATTTCTAATACTGCCATTGATTATATTCTTACATTTTTGAAGGACTTGCTTCCTGATGGTGCAGATATTCCCTCAAATCATTACATGGCATGGAAGTTAATTAAGCAGCTTGGATTTGCTACTAATAAAGTCCATGCTTGTCCAAAAGATTGCAGTTTATTTTTGGAGGAAACAGCTGACCGTAATGACTGTAAAGACTGTGGTACATCTCGATGGAAGACAAATGCAGATGGAACACCGTCTCGTGTGCCACAGAAAGTCATGTGGCACTTTCCATTGATTCCCAGACTTCAAAATCTATTCATGTCTCCAGAAATCTCAGCCAATATGCGATGGCACGATGTTGAGAGAATTAAAGGAAATGATGAGCTGGTCCATCCAGCAGATGGATTAGCATGGCGGACATTTGACGCACAACATCCTGATTTTGCAGCTGAGGTGCGTAATGTCAGATTGGGCCTATCATGTGATGGTTTTAATCCGTTTGGTCAGATGCTTACTGCTCATAGCACGTGGCCGGTTTTTATTCATGTTTATAATCTTCCTCCGTGGATGTGTATGAAAAAACCTTTCACTTTCATGAGTATACTGATATCTGGACCTTCGGATCCTGGTAATGACATAGATGTATACTTGCAGCCTTTAATAAAAGAGTTGAAACAACTTTGGGATTTAGGTGTGCAGACATTTGATGCATCTTCAAAGAATACGTTTCAGATGCGTGCTGCCCTTCTATGGACCATAAATGATTTCCCTGCCTATGCAATGATGTCTGGGTGGAGCACGAAGGGAAAACTTTCATGTCCCGTTTGTATGAAGAATACACGATCGAGAAGGCTTAAATATCGTCGTAGTTTCAGTTTCATGGGGCATCGCCGATTCTTGCCAATGGATCATCAATACAGGAAGAATCGTCGGAGGTTTGATAATAATGTTGACACTGAAGAACCACCTCAACGTATGTCAGGAAGTGATGTGCTTGATGAATTGAAAGATTTCAGCTTTTCATTAGGAAAAGGTCATTTGACATCTCGAAAGAGGAAGAATGCTGATACTGATGTCATTTACAATTGGAAAAAGAGAAGTATTTTTTTTGTGTTGCCATATTGGTCTACTAATTTGTTACGTCATTGTTTAGACGTAATGCATATTGAGAAAAATATATGTGAAATGTTGCTTGCAATTCTTTTGAATATTAAGGGGAAGACCAAAGACGACTTCCGATCTCGTCGGGATTTATTGGATTGGGGTATTCGACCAGAACTACATCCTGTTTGTATCGGTGAAAACAAATGGAAACTTCCCTGTGCTTCTTATGTGATGACACAGGCAGAGAAAGATCAATTTCTGGCAGTATTGGAGAATATTAAGGTTCCAGATAGCTATTCCAGCAACATATCTAAACGAGTCAACAGAAGACATTTGAAATTGAAATCCCTAAAAACTCATGATTACCACATCCTTCTTCATGAATTGATTCCAATAGCAATTCGACATTTGCTATCCAATAATGTAAGGGTGGCAGTGATTCGGTTGTGTCATTTTTTTAGAGACCTTTGTGCTAAAAGGTTATCCAAATCATTGTTGATAAAAATGCAGCAAGAGGCACCATTAATTCTGTGTGAGTTGGAAAAATTTTTTCCTCCATCCTTTTTCACTTGCATGCTGCATTTAACAGTTCATCTTCCAACTGAGACACTTCTTGGGGGACCATTTGCTTTTCGGTGGATGTATCCCACTGAAAGAAATATGTGCACAATGAAATCATATGTCCGAAATAAAAATTATCCTGAAGGTTCCATTGTGAGGAGTTATCTGGCCCAAGAATGTATGGATTTTTGTTCAATGTATTTGTCTGATGTGAGCACAAGACATAATCGACCAATGAGAAATGAAGATGAGCAGTATGAGGAAATTCAACCCTCGTTTCCATCTCTTCCCCAAACAGGTGGAATTGTCGGGTCATATACATTGGTTACATTGAGCTCTGAAGAGCGGAATATGGCACATCGTACAGTCTTGTTTAATTGTGGTTTGTTCGATGCCTATATCAAGTAAGTAATTTGAATATATATATGTTATCTCATATGATATCATATCACATATACCTTATACTTTTATTGTCATTTTCTGTAGAGAACATAAACAAATTATAAGTAGAGTTCATCGGTCTTTGCCGTTGAGAAGGAGAGAGGCTATGCATAGCCAAGAGTTCCCAGCTTGGTTGAAATCTAAGGTATGACCATTACATTAAATACCTTAAAATATAGATATATATTTAATTATATTACTCATGTATTCCAGGTATTGAGTTTACCTGCTGACTTTATTTCTCAAGAATTAAGAGCGTTGGCTTTTGGTCCCAATTCTTTGGTTCGTGACTGCAAATCTTTAATAATAAATGGATACAAATTTGTTACAACTGATAAAGCGGTGAAAATGAGAACACAGCATGATGGCGT
Organism: Viscum album; assembly: GCA_963277665.1. NCBI lineage: Eukaryota > Viridiplantae > Streptophyta > Magnoliopsida > Santalales > Viscaceae > Viscum > Viscum album. The sequence goes on from OY728141.1 coordinate 1,722,921,152, forward strand.
TATGTTAATTGCTAGAACGGATTGTTATGCCAGTGCATCTGATAGTCGACCTCGATATGAAGATGTGTATTATTATGGACTGGTTGAGAAAATATTGTTATTGGATTACTACTCTCGAGGTCGAGTCACTATGATGCAATGTAAATGGTTTGATTCAATGACGCGCCATGGTACATTTATTGATGATTGCGGATTTAGAGTTATTGACATGAGTCGATTCCTGCATACCGATGAACCATACATTTTGGCATCAATGGCAAAACAAGTGTTTTATGTGAAAGATCATCTGAACCCTGATTACGGTGTCATTAATGAAGTAATCCCAAGACATATTTTTCATGATGCTGGGGATGAAATTGTCACCATTGACGCCCCCATCGGTGATAGCCAAAATATTGCATTTGATGACACAAATTGTCCCATTGTGAGGGATGATGTTGAACCTGAGGTAGTGGAGGGTAATATATAAAAGCAACCATATATATTCAGAGTTCATTCAGTTTACCTTGACGTGAGTTTCTCAGGTTGGTACTAATTTAATTACTTTAATTTACTTTTAGTTTGAAATGATATGTCTGTTTTAGTAATGTTTGGTTTCGTTTCATTTAATTCTATTTCTTTCAATTCAGAAAAGTGGTTTTAAAATGTGGTTTTAAAAATTGTATAACTTGGTTGTAAATTATCATTACTGAAAGATGTTATGACATTTTTTAAGTAGTATCTATGATTTGTAAAAATTGTTGCTAAAAAATATTTATTTCATTCTTATGCAGATTATGAAGAAAACTACAGAAGCTCGCAGGAAGAGATTATTTGATGCTGATCCTGTTAGACGTGAGCGCGAGTTGTCTTCAGTGAGTATATTAATTTAAATATTTATCTTCTGCATTACAAATAATATTAAGTTCATATTTTTGATCCAATTATTTAGGGACATGTAACTCCAGAGAATCCTCTTCCCAGTATGGGACCGAGTAGGGATCCTCCTAGACCTAGGCGGAGCTCCCGTCTTACCACTCCCCACACTGACCCATTAGTGGACATCCCATCTACCACACATGTCCGCCCTCCGCTTGAGACCCCTGGTATGTTCCCATACATGCCGCCATCATCATCCCGTTTACCCTCTTTTTCCCATTCCATGTCCACGCCGACTCGACCGATGTTCTCACCTGCACAGTTTTCATATCCATTCATGTATCCCCAGACCTACTATGCATATTCTGACATGTCTACGCCACATCCTTTTCCTACCATCCATCCTACACATATTGAGTCTGTTCCTTCAGTTTCCACTCCTGTTCATGAAGATCAGCCGGAGCATGCTGTGGAACAGATACTTCCTTCGGAGGATGCTGATCCAGCACAGTCTACGGATGCCTCACAGCCTATTCAGGAGCCTGCATCAGGTTTTTTTAATATAAATGTTTCAAATTATAGCATTTCACTTTTTTTCTATTGTATTGTCACCTAACTCTTCTCTTGTCACCTCTTATCTTATTTAGTGGGATCTTCTAGTAGGCGACGTGGGCGCACTCGAATGAGGGATGCTTGGAATCGTGAAACTCAGATTATGGTGGATTACAATTCTCAAAATCAAATGGTAGGTAAAAATGCTAAGGAGTGTAGAAGTTTCATGGCTACTTTAGCCAAATATCATGATATCGTTCCGGTGGAACCGGTCTCATGGAGACATATCAGTGCCGACATCAAGGATAGGGCATGGGCGCAGATATGGGTACGAAAATTTTATAAATTTATATTGATATTAGTAATGTATTTATATGACTTAACATGTTTGTTGCAGAGTCGATTTAACTTTCCTAACGGTGAAGCTGCCAAAGCTGCTAGGTTGAGTGATCTTGGAGAGTATTGGCGGTCATACAAGTATGATTTACATATTGGTTGGAGGAGCAGAGTGGGTACTGAGTTAGAGGGTGTACCCACAAACCCTGACTGTCCAAAAAGTCAATATCAAAAAATGACCGCACATTGGAATACTGAACAGTATAAGGTACTACCCATCTTTACTGTTTTTTATATAAAATTAAATTTTTATTACTTGTATTGTTTTTTTGTTTCTTAGGAAGTGTCAGCGAAAAACAAAAAAAACAAAGATGAAATGACATATCTACACACATTGGGGCGCACTACAATGCCCGATAAAGAGAAGCGGCTGGTACGTTCATCTGAATTAAAATAATGTCCTTATTTATAACATGTCATCATAACTTATTCATGCTTTCCCTTGGTTAGTCCATGTCTTTACCTCAATGTTTGTGGGTCTTTGTTGCAACTCACTTCAATCCAATATTTTGCATTTATCATATATGGTTGTAATTCAAATTTGTTCACTTCTTATATGCAGCAAGCTGATTTGGGCATTGAAGGTCCTGTACCTCGTGCCAAATTATTCTGCTTCAGTAGGAAAAAAAAAGATGGAACTGCAGTTAATTCACAAACACAAGATAAAATTGTAAGTTTGTTTATTTATATTTCAAACATTTATACGAAATTCATAATTTAATATGTTTATAATTTCAACAGTCTGCCTTGGAGGCCATGGATGAGAAGGAAGCTGACAACTTAGGGCCAAATGATCATTTCAGTCAGGTGTTAGGTGTGGAGCATCCAGGAAGAGTCCGTTGTAGACCAGGCAAAAACATTGTCCCCTCTAGGTATTGGTCATCATCAGACTCCTCTAAGGCCTCTGAGTTGGAAAGTGCGCGTGCTGAATTAGCTGCGACAAAGAAAATAGTATTAGAGGAGCGTGAAAAAAGTAAGCTGATGAATGAACATTTCATGAAAGCTCTGTCAGTTTTGAGTCAGTCACTACCATCAGAGGTTGCTGCCACTTTTCATTCATGTATGACATCAATGCGCTCTTTAAATAATGCCTCGGGTGATTCCCATGAGGGTCCTAGTGGCGATAACGGTGGTGGCGATAGAGCTGACGAGGATGTTGCTGATGATGTTGTTGGTGATGAGATTGCTGATGATGATGCTGACGGTGCGGTTGGTGATGATGTTGCTGTCGATGTTGCTGCTGATGATGATGATGCTGGACATGAGGATGACAGTGATGGCGATGGGGGGGATATTAATCCCCTCCATTTTTGACTTAGCAGAGAGACGTGTGTTGGAGTTTAATGTTTTTTTTTGTATTGGTGGACTGCTTGTATGTGAATTTCTTTATGCAATGAAATGCATTTAGGATTAAGTTTTCATCAGGGGTGTTATTTGTCAGTTATTTAGGTAATTTTCACATGCCATTCTGTTTACTCCTTGTTTTTTCATGAACTTTCTGCAGGGGGAGGTGGGGGGGGGTGGGCAGGGGGGGAGGGGGAGGGGGGCTGGGCAGTGGGAGGGCTGGGCAGGGGGGGAGGGGAGGGGGAGGGGGAGGGGGGAGGGGCAGTGGGGGGCTGGGCAGTGGGGGGCTGGGCAATGGGGGGGAGGGCTGGGCAGGAGGGGGAGGGGGAGGGGGAGGGGGGAGGGGGTGGCTGGGCAGGGTGGGGGAGAGGGGGGGTGCTGGGCAGTGGGGAGGGGAGGGGGGTGGCTGGGCAAGGGGGGAGGGGGGGGGGCTGGGCAGGGGGGGGAGGGGGTGGCTGGGCAGTGGGGGGGGGGTGGCTGGGCAGTGGGGGGGGGGTGGCTGGGCAGTGGGGGGGGGGGCTGGTAGGGTGCTGGGCAGTGGGGAGGGGGGGTGCTGGCAGGGGGACAAGTAGGACGACACCTTGCGGCGGTCACGCCGCGGTCACGCCGCGGTCACGCCGCGGTCACGCCGCGGTCACGCCGCGGTCACGCCGCGGTCACGCCGCGATTTGGCCCTGCTCCAGGACGACACCCTGCGGCGGTTACTCCTCCTTAGAGAAACATTGAATGGTTAGCTCTATAATTTTTCGTATTTCCTCATTCCTAAACTATATCTCCTCTCAGCGCTGCCTCTCATCCATCTTTCCACAAAACGTGCATAGCAGGTGGTACAAAAGCTCAATTCAACTGAAAACATTGGTTTGGAATTGTCTGGCATATTTTATTCTTCTAGGTATTCCTACACATTTCTAGATCTCCAAACCTCACCGAATTAGGTATATCAGGGGTCATCCAATCCTCTATTCATCACAGATTACCATTCATTTCTTTAAATCTTCTGAGAAAACATCCTCTCATGTTGTCCATATCATCCTATTTGAAACTAAGTGGAAGATGTTGCCCCGCGGATGTCGCTGGACCGGGCCAACACGCTGCGGTCACACTGCGGTCACGCCGCGGTCACGCCGCGGTCACGCCGCGGTCACGCCGCGGTCACGCCGCGGTCACGCCGCGGTCACGCCGCGGTCACGCCGCGGTCACGCCGCGGTCACACCGCGGTCACGCCGCGGTCACGCCGCGGTCACGCCGCGATTTGGCCCTGCTCCAGGACGACACCCTGCGGGGGTTACTCCTCCTTAGAGAAACATTGAATGGTTAGCTCTATAATTTTTCGTATTTCCTCATTCCTAAAATATATCTCCTCTCAGCGCTGCCTCTCATCCATCTTTCCACAAAACGTGCATAGCAGGTGGTACAAAAGCTCAATTCAACTGAAAACATTGGTTTGGAATTGTCTGGCATATTTTATTCCTCTAGGTATTCCTACACATTTTTAGATCTCCAAACCTCACCGAATTAGGTATATCAGGGGTCATCCAATCCTCTATTCATCACAGATTACCATTCATTTCTTTAAATCTTCTGAGAAAACATCCTTTCATGTTGTCCGAACCAGATCATCCTCATCCTCTGCACATGTCGTCTGAACCGGATCAGCCTGTTGTGATAGAAATTCAATGTCTGCTTTTGACTGAATTTCACACCAAACCAAGAGATAATAAATGAGTCAAACAATCAGACAAATGGTTTAGGTTCTTTTTCCTCTGCTCACTACACCTATGACTCTAAAACTCTGGATGCCACTGGCACTGCAATAAAAACCAGAAAACTCTCCACTAATCTAAACGTCATTCATACCACTGGTTGTCCTATAAAAAATAGGAATCCTCATATTAGTCTAAAGTCTCTTTAGGCTAAGGCACAAACAAAACACACTAACATCGATAAACAAGGTACCTTGACACTGGAACCTATAAAACATACAAAAGGAAGCAGGGGGAAGGGGGGGGGGCTGGCAGGGGCAGGGGCAGGGGGGGGCTGGTAGGGGGCTGGCAGGGGGACAAGCAGGGGGAAGGGGGGGGGGGGGCTGGCAGGGGCAGGGGCAGGGGGGGGCTGGTAGGGGGCTGGCAGGGGGACAAGCAGGGGGAAGGGGGGGGGGGCTGGCAGGGGCAGGGGCAGGGGGGGGCTGGTAGGGGGCTGGCAGGGGGACAAGCAGGGGGAAGGGGGGGGGCTGGCAGGGGCAGGGGGGACAAGCAGGACGACACCTTGCGGCGGTCAGGGGGGGCTGGCAGGGGGGGCAGGGGGGGGGGGCTGGTAGGGTGCTGGGCAGTGGGGAGGGGGGGTGCTGGCAGGGGGACAAGCCGGACGACACCTTGCGGCGGTCACGCCGCGGTCACGCCGCGGTCACGCCGCGGTCACGCCGCGGTCACGCCGCAGGGGGGGGGCTGGCAGGGGGGGCAGGGGGGGGGCTGGTAGGGTGCTGGGCAGTGGGGGGGGGGGGGTGCTGGCAGGGGGACAAGCAGGACGACACCTTGCGGCGGTCACGCCGCGGTCACGCCGCGGTCACGCCGCGGTCACGCCGCGGTCACGCCGCGGTCACGCCGCGGTCACGCCGCGGTCACGCCGCGGTCACGCCGCGATTTGGCCCTGCTTTAGGACGACACCCTGCGGCGGTTACTCCTCCTTAGAGAAACATTGAATGGTTAGCTCTATAATTTTTCGTATTTCCTCATTCCTAAAATATATCTCCTCTCAGCGCTGCCTCTCATCCATCTTTCCACAAAACGTGCATAGCAGGTGGTACAAAAGCTCAATTCAACTGAAAACATTGGTTTGGAATTGTCTGGCATATTTTATTCCTCTAGGTATTCCTACACATTTCTAGATCTCCAAACCTCACCGAATTAGGTATATCAGGGGTCATCCAATCCTCTATTCATCACAGATTACCATTCATTTCTTTAAATCTTCTGAGAAAACATCCTTTCATGTTGTCCGAACCAGATCATCCTCATCCTCTGCACATGTCGTCTGAACCGGATCAGCCTGTTGTGATATAAATTCAATGTCTGCTTTTGACTGAATTTCACACCAAACCAAGAGATAATAAATGAGTCAAACAATCAGACAAATGGTTTAGGTTCTTTTTCCTCTGCTCACTACACCTATGACTCTAAAACTCTGGATGCCACTGGCACTGCTATAAAAACCAGAAAACTCTCCACTAATCTAAACGTCATTCATACCACTGGTTGTCCTATAAAAAATAGGAATCCTCATATTAGTCTGAAGTCTCTTTAGGCTAAGGCACAAACAAAACACACTAACATGGATAAACAAGGTACCTTGACACTGGAACCTATAAAACATACAAAAGGAAGCAGGGGGAAGGGGGGGGGGGCTGGCAGGGGCAGGGGCAGGGGGGGGGCTGGTAGGGGGCTGGCAGGGGGACAAGCAGGGGGAAGGGGGGGGGGCTGGCAGGGGCAGGGGCAGGGGGGGGGGGCTGGTAGGGGGCTGGCAGGGTGACAGGCAGGGGGACAAGCAGGGGGAAGGGGGGGGGGGGGGGGGCTGGCAGGGGCAGGGGCAGGGGGGGGGGCTGGTAGGGGGCTGGCAGGGTGACAGGCAGGGGGAAGGGGGGGGGGGGGGGCTGGGAGGGGGACAAGCAGGGGGAAGGGGGGGGGGGGGGCTGGCAGGGGGACAAGCAGGGGGAGGGGGGGGGGCTGGCAGGGGTGGGGGGGGGGGGGGCTGGTAGGGGGACAAGCAGGGGGAAGGGGGGGGGCTGGCAGGGGGACAAGCAGGGGGGAGTGGGGGGGCTGGCAGGGGGACAAGCAGGGGGGAGGGGGGGGGGGGCTGGCAGGGGGAAGGGGGGGCTGGCAGGGGGGGCTGGCAGGGGCAGGGGGGGGGGCTGGCAGGGGCAGGGGGGGGGGGGCTGGCAGGGGCAGGGGGGGCTGGCAGGGGCTGGCAGGGGCAGGGGGGGGCTGGCAGGGGCTGGCAGGGGCTGGCAGGGGCAGGGGGACAGGCAGGGGGGGTGGCAGGGGGACAAGCGGGGGGGGGGGGGGGGCTGGCAGGGGGACAAGCAAGGGGCAGGGGGGGGGGCTGGCAGGGGGACAAGCAAGGGGTAGGGGGGGATGGCAGGGGGACAAGCAAGGGGCAGGGGGGGGATGGCAGGGGGACAAGCAGGTGGCAGGGGGGGGGGGGCTGGTAGGGGGACAAGCAGGGGGGCTGGCAGGGGGGGGGCTGGCACAAATTTTTGCTAGATGTTTTTATTTCCATGGCTTTTATTGATGTTTTAATGCATTTTAATTTATGTTGTGCAGCTTGAAAGTTTCTTTTATTATTAAATTCCTGTCTCCAAATCACTATTCTTGTTGAACATCTTTAATGCAATATCCATTATTCCCATTGTGCTGGTAGTATCTGTATTGCTTCATTTTTTCCCTGCGGTTTCAAGCTATAGCCATGTAATGTTTTCAATGCCTATAATTAGACTTATTTTTAACTTGCACATTGTTCCATGTAGGATGATCAGAAATTTTTTAAGCGGAAAACAGAACTTGGCGGAACTTTCTCAATTGCAAGCTGCATACTTTTTGTTCTTATATTTTGTTCTTATATTTTGTCTTCAGGTAGAATTGTAGAGCCTGCTGCCAGGCCTGTGTTGATGCTGCCAGGCCTGTGTTGATGCAGGGGACATTGCAAATACCCACGGTTCATTTGAACCGTGGAAATATCCTGGCGCTGGAAACATCTGTACCCACGGTTCACTTGAACCGTGGGTATATTCTGCAGCTGCAAAACAGTATACCCACGGTTATAAAACCGTGGGAATACATATATACCCACGGTTCAAGTAAACCGTGGGTATATTCTGGAGCTGCAAAAACTATACCCACGGTTTTATAACCGTGGGTATACATATATACCGGAGCTGCAAACTATACCCACGGTTATAAAACCGTGGGTATACATATATACCTACGGTTTAATGAACCGTAGGTAATATAAAAATTTCTGGGTCTATACCCATGGTTTTTTAAAAACCGTGGGTATAGGGCTATTGCGACGGCATTCCAGCCCGCGGTTGGCGAAACCGTGGGTATACCCTATACCCACGGTTTCAAGGGCTATACCCACGTTTTCAAACCGTGGGTATAGGTGCAATTTCCAGTAGTGAAGATCTGTCAAAAGGAAATATATTTTTTTTTCAACCACTCTATAATGCCCCAACCCTTTGGGGCCCACATTCCTTGCAAATGACCAGGATTCCATAACCCCATGCCCACCTCCTTATGTTATGTTCTAGGGACAAGCATAGAGAATTCATAACTATAATTGCAGGAAATTTCCAAAATTACCTATATTTATGCACCGAAAAAGCACATTGAAATAGTAATATGGAATATAAATTAATTATTTTAATATCTAAAAATAAACCATGTGTGAAATAACTCCAGTGTATAAAATAGTATAAAAACAAATAAACCCACACTTTAATGGGGAAAGTACACTCCCAACAAAAAATAAAGTCATAACATGACAACAATTAGAAATAATGAAATATGAGGTATTCTGTTTCCTTTTGTCTATGACTAAAAATTGTTTGGGTTCCATGAACCAAGTCCACATTATTATCATACGTATTAGCCAATCATCTATCTTTCATCTATATACAAGGTGACACATGCGGGGAAAGCCCATGTAGGGTTGACTATATACATAATTAGTAGGATCATCTAAATCTAAAACGGTGTTATAGAGATATACGAAAATAGTTAGCTCAACATAAATCAAGACGGAAATAAAAACATATCAGAATCAAAATTAAATTATTATAGTTAAACCCAATTGAGAAGAAAATGTGATATATTTATCACAATCAAGCCAAAGTATATGAGTGTTTATGAAACTCTATAACATTATCACTATTGCCAATCCTAGAAAACAAACCCACCAAATTATGTGTAGAGGGACCCACATATTGCAATTGAGCTCTACCGTTGAGGGAGGACACATATCTTATAGTGGGAGTGCACCCCTCTAGAGGTTGAAGGTAATAGAGTACCTCTACTTGGGCTGAGAACATATTCCCTAGTGTAAGGGAGTTCTGAGCCTACATAGGCAATGAAATAGGGATCTGACACCCTAGATATATAGTGGTGTACAGACCCCTATATTTCTCTGATACGCTAATGAATATACTCACTAATGTAATAGTGATGTACTGACCATGAAATATCTCAAATAGAAATGAGAACTGACTCCCTAGTGTAATAGGGGTGTATGACACCAACATATATCTAATGATAATTCATGATTACTATCATCATAATGGGTCACCATAACAATAATTAACCTTGTAAAATGTCACATCAGATATCAATAGAATATATGAAGGAGAAAATCATCTTCTACATTGAATTACACTCAAGATACACAATGAGTGGAAAAAACATTGTACAAAAGGAAGCATATATGAGAACATAAGGATTCATACCAGATTACAAGATGTTTATGGGGTCTGCATGCCACATGTCTCCACTAAACTACACTGTTTTGTTCATTTTATGAATGGATCGTGAATCAATATCATTTTATAAAATATATATCATCCTTGAAATGCGGTGTGTATGACCACCTTGGGCTCTCACTATTCATCTCAACTTGTTCCCATGAATTAGTTACCCATACCATGTGATTCGGTACATGGTCTATCTATCCACGTAGTGTGCATATGTAAAATGGGTTGGCCAACTGGGGAGTGCACATAGTGTATTCGAACACATACACATATTGTCATATTTAACATACAAAAAAAACCCTATCACCATATCTATCAGTATATGACACTTGTGTTCTTGGGACTATATGGTATGTAATATGGGTTTACATAGATTTATAAGATGATTTCATTCATCCTCTAAATTCAACATCACTATCATTAATCATTCCTTTTGTAACAAATAATTCTTCTAAATCGTGTATAAAAATAAATTCTGTTTATTTATTTGTAGTAAATCATAATTTCATGATCAACTTATATTCCACATTTCTTTATATTTCCCTCAGTTCTCTATCCATCATCGATTCATATCCAAGATCTAATTATTTTTCACACACATCCTGCAACTTATCAAGATCAGTTTATATATAATTCTCTCAATAATCATTCATTAATAAAAAATTAATCTAAGGTTTCAAACATGATCCTACCCATCCTAGAAAATATAAAAAGTCACCTCATAGTATGATAAAAAAGAATGTAAAAAATGGTGGGGAAAGTTACACATGATTTTAGTAATACTTAATTGTGAAATCATTCTTATCCAAATATTTCATAATAGATATGTCTAGGGGAGGTACAATGACCCTTAAATTATAAATTTATTCAAACAATATATGTTTTTGGAACTAGACCATGTGGGGATGAAACTCTCATATATAAATAATTATATATAATATCATTTCACATTCTTCAAATCAAGGCAGGAATATGAAATTGGTTGGACCTATGTAAATCATTGATAGATTATTGGTGAGTAACACATTCATTATTGATGTGTGGATATATCTTCATCTATTTCCTCCAAAACCACCTCAAACAGATTATCATTCCTTAACTGATTTTTCTTTTTAAAGTAGAATGCTCTTAACAACTTATCAATTCTCCAAATGTTAAGCATCAAACCTTGGTTAAATAATATAATACTGTTTAAATAGAGTATATTATGTTTTTTTGGATTTTGATAATAAAATTAATTAATGGATTTGTTTATTTCAATTTTGAATACCGCCAATGAACACCACACCCAAATGTTTAAAACCAAAAAAATTTGTTTGCGCCTTTGGAAAACCACACATTCATGAATCGACTATGGTCTCAGATTTATATCAAACAGGTTATTTGGATTTTTTTATTTAACCCAAAAAAATTTATGTTGTGTGTTATAAATATATTCAATATTAAAATTATATCTATTCTCGGATCATTGAGCAAAAAAATTCTTGTCATCTTAGTGCTTAGATCCAAAACTATTTCTTTAATGTATTTTAACGTCTTATAAGGAAATACAGCTCCCTAAATAAATATTTACATTTAAGAAAATGAGAATTACCATGTTAATATAAAATTATTAATTATAATAACACGATTAAACTAGGATCATTGTTTGTTAATTTCAATTTTTCTTATTTTTAGCTGAATAATTAAAACATACTGATTTCAATAAGATCATAAATTTTATGAAATTAAAACAATACATGAAAGAATTAGACATTATAGAAAAAATTCATTTATAAAAAACATTCATTATAATATGAAATAAATAATTTAAAAATACATAGATGAATTTATAAAAACACATTTTTAACATTTTTGAATACCATGGGTTACATTAATCAATGTTTTTATTCAAAAATAATAAAAATTGGATTCCATTACGTGTATAAATTAAATATAACAACCATTATTTAATGTAATTCCATTAAATGTTTTATTATATAGTGAGAGAAATATTTTTATTAATAAAGATAATACTATTTCGACTAAAGATAATTACTTTGATAATTATAAAAGGTTTTACAAAGAAGTATTTTGTAAACATTTTATAATATTTATTACACCAATTAAAATAATCGCCCCTAAAAAATTAATATAATTTAATTTTTTAGAAAAATTATATATATTAATACTAATTAAAATTTTAAATGATTCAATAATGTATTTAGAACAAAATAATTTTATAAATATTATTTCTGAAAAAAACAATTTTCCTATATTTTTTATATTTTTTATTATTTATGAAAATTGATTCATTTTATAAATTTATTTGGATAAAATAGAAGATAAAATTAGGTTCATTAAAATTATGAGGAGTTATATTATATGGTTATAAAAACATAAATTACATATTTGAAAACTATTTACTAAGGTGGAATCATAAAATAGTAATGTGTTTAAATATAATGGAAAAATACTTGAAAAATGATTAAAACATGTATGAAAACGAATTATTTTGGATTTGTCATCCCAAAATTCCCTATAAAAATTATTTAAACAAAGTTAAATCCATTTAACAATGAATATATTCATTTAATCTTTTAAATGTAATAGAAATTTTAAAAAATACTAATTTCCTCTAGAAAAATGGGATTTCATTTCCACCCTTACAATTATACACAACCACTTCAAAATATTTGTGAAATACGATTCATGTTATTTCTTTAATAAGTATTATAGATTTAAATAAAACCCTAGTCACTTGAAGTTATACTAATGCCTCAATTATCATGATAAATTTTAAGAGAGGGTTTATGATCTCCAGGAAATCCAGGACAAAAGTGAAATGAATCATGTCCTAAGGTATGTGTTTTTATTAGAGAATTTTCCTTCATTGAGAAATGAATCGTAATCTCTATTTGATTTCATTATTTCATTTTTATATTAAAAATCTATTTCTTTTTTGATAGAAGTATAATGGAATCTTGTTTATATAGAAATCTATCACATGTTCTATATTTCATGGATTTCCAATTTTGAACGATTATGATGTTGTAAGTGTTTTGTTTAAGTCAAACACAAATTTATTCCTTTAATTTAATTCATCATAAAATTCATACATGACTGATGAATAATTCCATGTTAATATTTTATTTAATGGAATTTTATATTCCACATTATGGAAAATTACATTTTAATTTGAAATATTTCCCCACAATGAGTATAATCTTAGAATGTATACCAATTTTTATAATATTTCACAGTTATCGAGCTACACTAAATAGACCGAAGGCCTTATTTTTAAAAATTTCAGGATAATACCCCATTTACGTGTTGATGGGGAACCCTTACATGATGCATAGTACAGAGGCACAAGGCCTATACACGACCCAATACATGACCTTAAAGGCCCAAGACCTAAGACACTTGAAATAGCCCCTCCCTACCATTTGCATCTGGAAATTTTCTAACTGTCCACCTCAAATAGATGATCAAGTTGAATTTTCTAATGCCTAGCTTCCTGGATCAAGGTCCCAATAGATGTTTTCATACCTTCTCATCCTTCCAATCTAGTTTTATCTGCTTCTGGTGGTTGTTATTTATCTCTGATTCTAAATCTGGGCTTGCTTCTATGTGGTATTCCTAGGGCTTCTTGGCATTTTCTGTGGCTAAAAAGCCCTACAGCCTGATGTCCATTAGTGTACTGATGGCACATACAGCCATAAGGATTTATGGGATGACGTAATATTGTGTAACAAATTCCCTACTACCTGTATTCTCAAACCGATGGCCTGACATCCCAAATCAGATGAATAGTGTTTTCTAATATAGTACTGAATAGTACCCACTATAATATTGCTACAATACTGCTATAGTAATGCTACTATAAAAAAATAGTATCCCAAAAATTCACACCAACTCATATTTGAACATGGGTCTCTTAAATGCCAATCCGGAGCCTTTATAACTCGGTTGTAGTCTTGTTGGCTCTTATCTAGCTACCATTTCCCATCCTTGTCCATGTTTTCCTATAAAAACTAACTTTATATTTTATATTTGTGACCATAATTTTATTTTATATCATGGTACCATCAAATTTCAATTATCATAAACTAATAATAATTACTTGTTATCTATTTTTACAATGTGAGAGTTCAAAAAAAAATTGTTTTAGAACATAACAATGTATATTCCCAAAGACCCTCATAACGATTGAATTTAAAATTCTCCACCATTTTCACCACTTTACATCACATTTTTCCTAATGTTTCTTCTATACAGTGTATATATATTCTATAAAAATATTCGGAGTATAAAATACATTTCATTTTTGGAATAATATGTAGATTATATTCCATTCACGATTCCCCCTTTAAAAAAATTTAGATTTAAGGGAATTTAACAACTTGTTTTTTATGTCATTTTCCACCTACATAAAATGTTTTTAACCAACATATATTTTTAAAACATTTTGAATTTATTATTAAACCATCCCAGTTTAATTATGTTCTGTCAAAAAATAATAATCCATATCTATATTTTAAATTATATTTTCTATTGTCAAAAAGATTCACCGATGTTGCTCATTGTTTTTTTTACATGGGCAAGAAGTCTCATCGTGTCATTCATACTATAACTCAATATTAAATACATAATTTTATTTATTAAAAAATGAACATTAATAAAGTATTAGATTTCTTATTTTCCTAGGAATTCAATTGTTATAGTCTTCATAAATTCATTGGTATGTGATTATAATACAATCATTTTCATCACTAGTTTTATTATTCTTATACATTATATATGGGTTGCATTCCCATTGTGAAACATTTCTTCAGGTATATATTATTATTTTCTTTAGATTATTGGTGGAAACATAAATATATATCTCTTTAATTAATTGAGAAAATATTTACATGTCATGAGATAATATTAAATAGAATGGGGAGTGATCCAAGTCCTCCAAGAGACATTATCCACTATGTTCATGTGAACATTTAGTGAATCTAGTTGATCATGGGACTCAGTATAATAAGATTATTTGAATGAGGGCTGAACAAAATAAATTGTAGGAATCTTTACACTATGATATGAAAATATTGGATATGATCATTGACTTATTCTTATAATGTTGTGTAATACATTTTTTTCCACATCATTATGCATCCATAAAATTATAATATCATTCAATAATTTGGTTTTTCAATGATTATTTCCATTTTATTTTTTATATAATAATTTTCCTCTAAACATATATGTGGTGTATCAACTTTTTGATTTAGTATAATTATTTGAGTAATGAGAATTATTTCCTACCCAATGAATATTTTCCAATTCCATAGGTTATGAAATTTTGTTCAACATGTGCGAAGTCTAGATCATTTGTAAAATTCATCTATTATAGGGAAATTATTATAATTATTTTCAAATAAATATTTCATATTAAATTTCTTAAAATACAATAAACCATGTATTCATGGGTTTTAGAGTCTATATTATTAAATATAATGTTTATCTTTTTGGAATGTTATAAAATTATAATATATTTGTCATGGTTCATTAGAAAAAATATGTTCAATGCGAGGGGATATGGATCAATGATATATTTTACACACACACACAAGAAAAGAATAATATATATTGGTATTAAAAATCTATTTGATTAATTGATAAAGTTGGCAAGTATATGGATTAATATAAATTTTTTGTGATCTCAACTTACTCATGTATCACTGTTGGACATTAATTTCTAATACAACCGATCTGCTAATATGGTATAGTCTGGAAATGATGAGAACTATATAATAAAAGTGTAAATACTACAATAAAACCATCGTCTATCCTATATCAATACATTAAATGACATATACATTGAAGGAATATTTGTATATTATTTTCAAAGTGTTTCTCCCAACATAAAGAATTAAATTTCATGCTCCATATCTGTTCTGTTCAATATTTTCTTGATAAATGAAAATAAATCAAATTTTGTGGATTTCAATTAATTTGGACTTAAATCTAGTAGTGTAATGGTTTTCTTGAAATAATTGACCATTTTTTCTACATAGAGGTCTATATTTCATTGATCTCTTTCATGTCATCACACATAAATAGGTTAAAACCCCAACAATTCCTGATAATGAATTCAATATTTCATTTTTCAAGTTTATACAATGTTTTGGATTAATTAAAAGATTAATTATATTTAGAATCATATCTATGTAGGTTGTGACGATGTTTTAGTTAATATAATAAATTTTCCGTCAATTTTCACACTTAATACTGTTGTGGGATCAATTTTTAATTTAGATTAAATATTCATGAAATTTTTATTAAACAGTAACTCAGTGTCACCATTCATGTTTAGGTAGTCTATATGTATCTTGGGGAAAAGTATATTACTACAATGAAAACATGGTATTATTCATTTTTTTTAGTGTAACCCTTTAACAATTTGATTAAATATAAAAAACAATAATTTCTTGGGAGATGAGTATAATTATCAAGACAACTCGTTTTATTTTTCCATATTCCTTAAATATTTATATTAGACATCTATAATCAACATAAAAATACATTTATCATGATTTTGGGGTTTTGTTGTTAGAGAAAAATACATATTTAGTATGTATGTTAATGATGAGTTTTCATTTATTGTGCAGTATGTGCTACAATAAATTCAATAAATTCATTCCCTTTATACTCATTTTATGAAATGATGTTAGTTTTATATTTCTATTTGGTGAAATTCCCTTATATCAGATATTATTTTAGAATTAGGTGATTAATGAAATTCATGAGTGGGTAAACATAGGAGACCACATCAGTTGAATGACTCTTTGGGTTTGTTTCATTTTCTAAAAAATTAAAATTAATAAAAGGAATTCTATTCTATTTAAATATATTGAGCCTCAATGCCCATAATTATTATTTGATGGTAGTAGATATTATATCCATTATTGAAAAAATGTCTCTAAGGGATATGTGTGACCACTCCATGGATTCCAAAAATTAAATGGAAAACATTACATCAATTTGAGACATTAATGGTGACTAGATGAAGGGGTATATTTTTTTATTGTTGAATTATTCATGAAAATATTCATCCAATTAATATTTTACTAAATTATTAATCATCCTTGTAAAGGATGAAATTTTACCGTCGGGTTATCTATGAAACACCAGATATAGATAAGGTGTTAGTAAATCTATCTCAACTCATTTAATTTTCATACAGTTAAAATTTCAATGATAATATTATAAAAATTTAAAGTTTGAGACATTGATTGTGTGATGGAATAAAAACATTTCCAGAATCAACGTTGATTTAACAATAAAAGAACATTTAAATGGATTCATATTTAGTTAGTGTTACAATATTTTGTTAAAAACAATTTTATTATTGAAAAAATGATCCCTGTATTTTGTGTAATTGACTATAAGATAAAAATATATCATTATATATTTTTCCCATTGATTAGTGTTGTGACATGGTTCCTATCCTATTGAAATGTATCATCATTATTATTCAAGATGATATTCATTACTCGATTATGGTATACATAGTTATGGTTCCAAAAAAGTGCGGTTCTTTTCATTTTTATGGGCCATCATGATTTAATTGAATCAATATAAACATCTATAAAATAAATATATTTGGAATCATGTATTTAACGAACCATCTGTTATTTGAAAATTACATATAAATCATATTTTGTTAGTTAAAAATAATATCATTTAAATAATGGAAATTCATGATCTCCCAATATTGATTTGGAATCAAAATATATTGGTTTATCTTTTCAGATTTTTTACATTGCATATGAAATTTGCTTTCGTAGTCATATAAAATTCAATATCCAGGATAAAAATATGGGTTGGGTGTATTTTTTTAATACTAAATTTATAAAATATGATCACATAGAATGCCCAAAACATGGTTTCCCACATCATAAATCAGTTTCTGAATATGTTTATAAATATATTTAAATATGTCAATTTGAATCTCAAAGAACCATATATATGTGTCATGCTCTTCGATGGACAATCCAGAAATGATAAACGTGGTGCAACAGTCTATCTTTGTACGAAGATTATAATTTATGAGCTTATTAACTATATTACATATTACTTTCTCAAATTTTTTAAGGGAACCTATTAGATTGAATTCTATATCCACCTCCTCATAAATGATTTTTGGAATTTAATAATTAATGTGTTTTTTTATCCAAAATATATTTTAGGGGAATATTTTTCTCTTATAAATGATGAATCTATTTCCAAAAATACATAGGGAAATAATGAAAGGGAATTGTTATCAATAGAATACTATAAACGTTATCCTTACTATAAGTTAAAATTGAAGAAAAATATTAATAACATCTAGAGATTTTGTAGATGATTTTGGGGTAACATACACTCCTTCTAATGACGAGGGAGCATCATTGGGTATTAAAAATGATAATGTTGGGGTATCATTTTTAACAAAATACGAGTAGAGAAATGATCTATTAGGGTTATAACTATATAAAAAATAATTACAACACAATTATATATTTTATTCCAATGTTTAAAAGGCCGATTTAATTAAGTTTTGTGAGATCATGAATGAATATGGACTTATAACATCGATTCAACTAATTTTAATTATATAATCATAACTGAGATTGTTAAATATATTAAAAATATACATTTCTAGAAAATTCGTGAGAGTGATCTCAATAACTCTATCTATCATCAGATGATATTTATACTTTGGAAGAATCATACATTAAGGTAACGAGACACAAAAGGCTCAAAAAGTTCATTGTCACCATATGAAAAACATACCTATCAATTGATGCAAATATTTCAGACAATGAAGTAATGATGAAGGAACATACAAATTAAAATTTATAAAAAAATATTCCCAATAGATTGTTTAGAGTTCTTTCCTTATAAGAAACCATTTACCCATATGCAGAGATATAATAATCAAATTTGTCTCAATGAAAGATTTTTTTTTGAATTTTTTATTCCTCATATGTAGCTAATAAATTTTCATATTAAATGGAGAAAAAATTTAGTCCATGAAACCAAAACATATGTCTTCCAGAATCACATGATATTGACTAAATATATCTTATTATTTAGTTCTTGGAAAATATCAAAATAATTATTTTTTCTATAGATGGGTTTTATGGGACTCTATATAATGTAATTATATAGTTTCCCTATGAATGAGATGTTGATTTGGGATTTAATTGTAAAAATGTATTCATGATATATATTCACTAATGTAAATTTATCCTCATCCCATTATGGTTATAAAAGGACCTAAAAATATATTTTCAATGTTACTTTGAGAGATAGAGGGATTCGAGGATTGAAATCATGGCCAGAGCACCAAAAATCTCGCTTAAGTGGTCATATTTTTTGATAAGGGATAAACAATATAATCACAAGGCTATTTCTTGATATTTGAAAATCAAGTAAATTATGATTTTGAATGAGGATTCATTTGAGGAAATGAATTTTTAATCATTTTTTATATCCATTTATGGGTTTAATTAACCTTCTTAATTTCTAATTCTAACAAGAAATTTTTTTTTATTTTAATATAATTTGATTTCAATGAGAAGTAGAATACTCAATATTGTAACAGGGATCCTATTGATAATGATGGACCATCTTCCCCTATATTTCTTTCGAATATAGGTATTTTTAAATAAATAAAATCAATTATATGAGATTTTCATAACATCTTATTTGACCACTTAGTCTTTTGTGCCCCTTACCCCTACCCCAAAATTATGGTTGTAAAAATGTAAGTATGCATCATCCTCATTAAATAAGAAATATTTCACGGTAATAATATCTAAGAAAACATATTTTCATTATTTTATTGATGAGGATTAATTTTAGTTGGGTGACTACCATATGGGATTTTGGTGGGATAGTACTCATAAGGACTTATTATGGGATGATTCACATCATCATATTAACGAATGATATATGTTTTGTAGATTATGAACAAAATTTTTATTTTAATGGATTCCATTATGATCGGAATAAATATTATATTGAAATAAAGTTTATAAAATAAATTTGTCATACCGAACAAATTCCAATAGACTACTCATAACATTAGATAAAATAATTATTATTATTTTAATTTTCTCTCACATAAAATCTATTCATCTATATATATATGGATTTAATTAAGTGAATGAAAATATATTTTTCCTATATTTCTTGCTAAAACCTCATCTCCATGAAACACTACTTCATGAGATATTATTGCTAATGATAATCTTTTCTTCATAAGCTACATCAAAATATTCTTAATATATAATGATATTATAGAATTTATAATGAATAGATAATTTGATATTCTATTTCCAGTTTCATATTACTTATCATATCAACAATTTAATATAAGATGATCATTATAGAGACCAATTTTTTCTTTTATCCCCAAATTGTTTCATATCATATCAATATAACACGGGATTTTATAAATCATTATAACTAGCCTGATACTCTCAATAAACCCTCATCATCAAAAATATAATACCCTCACACATTATCCATCCTTCTAAACATTCAATAATTATTCCAACCATCAACTATAAATATAAATAAATTTGAAATAGTTGAATCAAATAAATATAATAATTTAGAGTTTTATTAACTTTAATAAAAGATCATCCTAAGCATTAAATCTAATCTTTTAGGCCATAAATTACCCTTTTTAACTATTATTTGTTACTCAAATTGGAAATTTTCATAAACCTACCACATTATTATGTGATGGGACTCACCAGGCATAACCAAACACCATCCAACTAGGAAATCGTTACATAAAAAATTCAGGAATAAATATTGTATTCAAATTACACCCTTGAATAAAATTCTACCTCTTCCCATAGAATAGGATTGCTTGATACATTTCCAAATAATTTCACTCATAAAAACCCACTAAGGTGACAATCAAATAAATATAAACACACCTTTCCACCTAAATACAATATGAATAATACAAATGGTCTAACTCATCCACATAGAATAATATTGGAATATAAAACCACGTATAAACTTAATAACATTTTATGAAATGTATGACATGAATGAAACAATGTATTTTCACAATGTTTTTATATATGATTCAATTAGGATCCACTTAAACCAAAAACTCATCCTAAAAATCATAATTAAAAAATTATAGTGAAAAATACAACCATAATGAGATTGAATCAACTAGGGAATGAATCATTATTGATTTACCAAATAAACCCATGTGATGAATGATTCTTCATATAAAGGAAAAAATTCATTGAGGATCCTATAATTCACTGAAAGAGACCAAATACATGAGGGATGTGATTTAGTGTTATGGGGTTGGAGAAGAGAATTAATGTTAGTCTAATTGTAGATGTAAAATATCACCCTTATAAAAAAATTTATAGGAAAGCCAATAATTTATTTAGTACACCATTCAAAATTTAATGTTTCATATTGTTTTCATTATATAGTGTGACCTTACCTATCATGATGCAACATTGGTCTGAAATATATAGGGCTCTTTATTCAAACAATTGTATGATCCTGGGTATCAAACTATCATTTCCCACATCATTGTTGCATCAGGACATATATACCATAATTATGGCATGATCGTTTAGAAAGAAAAATTAAATCATTTGAGTACCATAAAATGTCAACACAAAAATAATTTTTCATGATAACCAAAGAAAACATAAACATTTATAAATATGTAGGGTCATAAAATTATGGTTTATACAATGTTTCACCGCGATCCCCCATATGATATAAGATTTCATCCATGAACCACTATGAACACTATGTTTCATATCGTAATCCATTACTTATTACACAAATAGATTGAACTCATTATGATACGAAATATTCTATATAATGTCGAAAAACCAGACAAAAAAACATTAGGTATGTTATAAACACATACTAATGTATTTTCATACTCACTTATAGAATCCAACGGTTCTTTATATATAAAACAACCCATCAGGTTTTAAAATTTGACTCCTTATACACATTATCCTCTACACTATGATTATTGTACCCCAAAATTTGGAAATGATACATATTTTACATAACAAAATATTTTTAATTTAGAAGTGATATTCATCACGAACACTATAAGTAATGGATATGACCCATCATTGATATCACCACAGTTGATCATGTGTATAGAGTCCTATTTATACATCAAGAGGATTGAAATATGGAAGACATAAAGAATTTGTATTTGAAATAAATAAAAATTTAAGACACTTCTCCCACCCATTCCATTATCACAAATGGAATTAAATTTAAATATGAGTGAATCCCCTATTTTTAATAAAAAAATTAAAACTAAGGTGATAACTGCATAAAAACCTAGTCACCCAAGACCAAATAAATCAATCATTACCTCATGTAAACAAATACCCATTTCACAATATGTATGGAATGAAAAAACATACATACATACTATTACTTCTCAATAATATAACACAACAATATAAAACTAATTATTACCTACTCGCCTACCTAAAACCCACAGTGTATTTCAAGACACATCCTAAAATAAAGAAACTAATAGTGTATATAATATGATCCATTCAATACAGTTAATATTATAATAAAAAATTTCAAAATCCATGTATTTATAAGAAACTAAACTCATATTTCTCACACAAAAAGTTTCTAAATCCACATATATGACTCCCCATATGTCTAGTAGATTCATTTATTGAAATGTTTCAGTTGATACCCCATTCCCTTCTCCAATCACAACAATAATCATGAAATAATTCACATGTACTAAGAATTTCTATTCTCTTAGGTGCCCTATAAAATGAACACTCGGATATATATATATATATATATGGTCTAGGTAATAAGTTTTGTATATCTTCTAGATAATAGAATTGTTTCAATTTTTTGATAAATGATCCCCCACAACCCACACTACTTTATAACTACATGGGTCTTTACTAAAACCATAATAATTTAAATTTTCTCCTCAACCCACATCTATAATGAATCATAAAGGGGATAGTGTAATTGGATTAGTTATAAGGGATTGACATGAATATACTGACATGCAAGAAATTGTGTGAAAAACACCATGATATATTTATTATTACATGGACTCTCAAAAAAAACCTTATTTCAGGATTTATCTTATTCAACAATGAATACCCAACCTTTCATGATGCATGAATTACCCAGACCAACTCCTCCCATTTTAAATAGAGGGGTACCACCATACCATGGATGTTCAAAATGGCATTATTATCCATTTACCATCTAAAAAATGGAACACATTAAAAAATCCATTTATCCATCAAAGAAAATTATAATAAGTATCCTTTTTAAACATTACATATTACACCCAAGAAGTGGTAACAACCAAATGTGAATAGATTATATAACCTCAACCATTTGTCACATAAATCTACTAATAATCAGGAAATATCAACATATTCCACCCCTCCTCAAATGTTTTAACAACATAAAATAGATTATTATAGATAAGATCATATGATATTAAATTCATCCTTTCTTGGGAATTTGGAATCTCAATATTGATTATAATGACCAATATATTTATAGAATAAAACATTTTCATATATATTAACATTTATGAGTAACATATTAATTTGAATTTTAAGAGGAATCTTTTTCTGATAGCACACTTGACACACAACAATGGGTTTCTCAAAAATTTTACGTTGCAGATAATATTTAGTCATAAAGAAAAATAATACAATAATATTATTATTAATTTAAATTGTTCTTAACACTGAGACATCGAAATGGAGGGAATGAAGTGTATCAATGAATTTTGAAAACAAAATACACTAGTTTAAATAATGATTCATTGGTAACCATATTTATGATAAATTGAAATTAAACCCAATTGAATATAAGGGATGTGTTTTAAAAAACCTATTTTAAAGAGAATAATTGCTTTTAGAAAATCATATAACTCATTATAGATTTATTTTTCACGAAAAATATATGTTATATATTTAAATTAATTATTTAAATCCATCTTATATGTTTCTTAGACATTATATAAGAACAAAATAATTTTTTGGATGACAGATTTATTTTTCTAAAAATGTTTTTTCCCTCTTTTGATGGGGAAACGTTTATAAATATAGTTTTGTAACTTATACATATTATATTTGAAGAATTAAACTTTTTATTTAGAATAGGGATATCAAAATTTACTTTGGATGAAATTATGGAATTTTTCTGATAAAAATCATATTTTTATGAATAGTGAAAAAAATACAACATTTTAATTCAAAACTATATTTTCATCTAATATATTTATATAGTTAGGTTTTAATTTTAATTGGTATTAAATTTTAATTTATTATTTTTTTATCATTTAATCCCATTATTTTCATTGGAAGTAATTTAACTTTTAAATTGGAAAAAAACATATATCATTCTTTTGATAGTTTTTACTTTTTTAAAACCATCTTTTCGGTTCTGACAATGAGAATTAATTTTTAATTAATTTCTGAAAATTATATATTTTGAATTTGGAAAAATGGATACCATATTTGGATTCATAATGATCAAATTATGAATATATTGATGTTTTATTTATGGAAATTAGAAATAGTAACATCATTAATTATTTTTATTTACCATGGTTAAAGGGTAAAATAGGTAAATAAGGGTATGAAAATTATATTAAACTACCCAGACACGTGTCCTAATCCTAATTTAGGAGATATTTCCAACAATGGCCATCTATAGGTAAATTTTGGTTCCTTATGGAGCTAATTGAATGTGATAATGAAATGTTATACGAATTAATTTAAAGGAAAGAGAAATATGACATAGACATGTATCATTTACTTAAACCATTTTAATATAAGGTTATATAACATATATATATGACTGAGAATAGTCATTATATATCTAAAAATATTTCTAACAACTGGTTATTTTGTTTTTAATTTTTATACATTAAATAAATAAATTTAATTTTAACATAGTGATGATGCAGTGATTACATTATTAATAATGGATTCAAAAAATGATATTTTAAAAATTAAACTAAATATTTCATGACATAATATTTTTCTTCTAAAAATTTATTGATTAATATGACATTATAGTATTTATTAAATGATTTCATGGAAGGAATCATGTTTTTATGAATTGGTAAAAACGAAAAGTATTATTAGTGACAAAAATTGACATAATTCATATCATAAAATAAACATTACTTTATTAAACATTATTTAATTCCTAAAATAAGATATTCAGATAAATGTTTGAGGAAACCTAAAATATGTCATAAATGTCTTTTTTGACTATTTTACGTGATATGGTAATTACATTAACCAATAATGTGTAAATAACATTATATCACTATAAAATTAAGAACGGTAAATAATGGTTCAACCAAAAATATACGCATAATTTTTTTTGAATACTTGTATAAAATTAATTGGATGATGTTTATGGGAGCCAAAATAATATTCTATTTGAATTAAATTAGTTTTGGTTCATTTTTAATATAAATTTTATTTATAATAAATTAATATTTCAAGACTTTCCTAAAGTTCCCCTAACCACTTCAATAAAAGGTATCTTCTTCTTATCTTTATATCATATTTACAAAGCAATTTATTTTGGAAATTATATATCCAATAATATTTCTTGAATACCTCCATTACGCATATAATCCTTACCTTGGAAAAAAGTCAATTAAAGAATGAATTTTGGTTCAAGTCAAATGAAGTTGCCTGATTTAGAGATAATGTCTTCTCTCAAGATCCTTTTGTTTATTTTCATTATTCACAACCAATACTCTAATTATTATTTAATTACATAAAAAAATTATTATAATAAATAAATTAGTTTTTTATGATAAGTATTAGAACTTTACTTACACAAACCTCTATATATTTTATATTAACATATTGTTTCTATGTAAAAGGAACCACTGCCTCACGAAACGATAATTGTTTAATTTTCTCCTAAGACATATCATGGATGTATTTAGGATGGAAGTTTATTTATATATTATGATTATTATATCTATATTGTCTCTATTATTCTGTATCTTTTATTTAAAACATACTTTTATGCTTTCCCTAATGTGTAAATGCGATAATTTCATTCGAGGAAGTGTGGAGTACCGCCCCCTCAAAGTGATAAGAATCGTTCATGCTATACAAGAAACATATAAAAATGGTTTTATTAAAAATATTCTATATAAATGACATAAATATAATTAATTTATTATAATATAAATTTATTTCATTTTATTATTATACTTTTTATATGACAAAAATTTCTGTAGCATTCTTGTGTATGTACAGCCTACTGTCTACATGTAGTTTTAATTTCAAATCATATCTCAAAATGTTATAGACTATAATAAAAACATATATACTGGATATATATGATATTTAAATCAATAATATATTTCTGGATACGATTTAATTTTCACTACATGGGAAATTTATATCAAGAAACGTTCATTTTATACTCAAGTAGTGAATATTGACAAAACGTCTGATATGAACACAAATAATTAACTCATTTCTATAACATGGTAACAAATGATATAAAATGAATAATAAACATAAAAATTGTTATAATTAAATTATAAATTAATATATGTTCATTATTACAGAAATTGAATAATCAACAGGACAAGTCAGATTCAAGTTAAGGGAATTTCTAAATTCAATTTCATCTCATTGGGTTTTATGCAGACATTGTTGATTTTATTAGGACACGATTATGCATGGAATCACTATATATTTTTTTAATTCTATAATTTAATCTTCCCTTTTTAGTGGATATACTACTTCTACACATAATCACCCTAATTGATAAATTCTTACGTCATTTATGAAAACATAGTAGGGATCTTCTTAACCAAATTTCCATTCTTTGGATTAATATTCTACTTCTTCTTTATGTCAGGCTTTGATTATGTGATAAATAAATATTGGTATAAAATATTTTATTTATAAATTATTTATATTTTTTAATACTGAATACACAAGATAAAAATATTTTATTAACAAAATCATATTTGTAAAAGAATTTGTAAAATCAATTTCCACTCATTGGGTTTTATGTATAATTAAATGATTATATTATGATGAGATTATTTGTTGAATCACTATTTATTTATTCTTGATTTAATTCCCACTTCTCTTTTGGTAGATATATAATTTTTACAAATAATCACCCCCATTAATAAATTCTTATGTCTTTTATATGATCTTTTTAACAGATTTTCTCTCAATTTATGTTCCATTGAGACTTATTTGTTGTTATGCACCAATTCACATTTATAGGTAGTATATAATTCCTTTTCATTTATTATATCGTGAATCTCTTAATTATCATGATATTATATGTTTTTAAATTTTATTATATATTTATTTTTATTGAATAATTCTCACGTCGTAAGGGACTCTTTAACAAAAACATCATTTTAAATGTTTTAATGATTTATTTTTATAATTTTTTTATTAATGTACATTTTTCATGATCATTTTAAGGATTTATTTATATGGAAATATATTATATAGAATTATAATTCTCAAATTTCTTTTCAATGTTTCAATGTGTTATGGAACACTTATATAAAAAAACACTTTGTTAAATGTTTTAAATGGTTTTGAAAATGAATTGAATGTTTCAGTATCATGAAATGATTTATTGTTGTTGTTGAGTGAAATGTTGATAATTTCAATCTTTTATGTGTTATTATTATGTAATGGTTCTTGGATATTTGATGGGTAGTAATGTGATAAACAAATAAGGGTGGTTCCATGATAATCCTTGGGAGGGTGATCAAGGGATAACTCTCTAATGCATTGGGTAACATGATTGTGGTAAAGGATAATGTTTCTCCTAAGAGATTTATGGAATACATTGTGATGGATATTTTCAACCTAACCATGAAGGTTACTCTAAATGTGACATGGTTAGCTACAATTTCAGTATGATATAGATTCCAAACGTTACATTTTTTATGATTATTATAATGTTTTTTATGAATCATATGATCACATGATGTAAGCTTGTTAGTATATGTTTTATATGTGAAAAGTATGATTTTCTGAAAAAGGTTTTCTTGAGTTTTAATTATTAATTTACTAACAATTTTATTCCTTATTTTATATTCCTTAATGACATTTTTATGCTCATCCTAATATTTTAAATGTTTTTCTTAGGACTTAAATAACAATAGAGTCAAGTATGGGATCAATGGAAGGTTATGTTGTTCAAAAAAGAAATGATATCGTGTTTCATATTAAAGAGTTTTTCAAGAAAAAAATGCTAGTGAGTAGAAGTGAATAATTTTAATATTTATGTTTATTTTTGTATTAGTTATGAACTAATTCTCTATGTCCTTAAACCTGAAAATATCCTCAATGTGAATTGTCAAATTATTTCAAGATTATGAAATGTTTCCGGATGGGACCCTATAGTTTGTATTGGAGGAACATTTTAGACAACATTAGAGATTGGGTTGTTTTCATAAGGGTTTGGGATATGATAATGGGTTTATAATTTTATGGATTATTATAAGTTCAATTACATAGAAACACCTTTTATGATTATGTTATTTCAAGGTGATTAGCAGTATTTTTGGAGACATTCACCTTTGAGGTAATAATGGGTTATTGGTTTTTGGGATGAAAAATGTGAGGTATGAAATATCATTTGAGGTTAATGCATGTTATGGTTGTTTTTGAATATTTTATCTCATATTTTTAATGTTATTAGAAATATACAGTTTTTGAAAAAGGATAACACACAAACCGTGTGAAAACCTGTCATATCAGAAAAAGTTGCTGGAATTGAACCCACAACCAATGTGTGACTAGGATTTATCACAAACAATTGGACTACATGATTTATGTTGTTAGTATGACTTATTATTTGGATTATTTTTATGACTTTTGAAGAATTTTATGGACATTTTTTTGATGGTCTATGTTGAACATGGGTATTACAAATGAATATTGGATATTAAATTTAGTTCTTCTCCTTTAAAAGGATTATTATTTTTGGATAATTGTCTTATGTTGAAATAAATAATTAGGTTTTGGGTCATTTCTATAGATGGGGGAAATATATAGACCATCGTTTTGGTATTTTGTGATTCTCTAGAGGAAATATTATTCTTTGGTAGAAATTTCATAAAGGGTAACACTCTACTTGGAATGTAAGTATATTTCATTATGTTTTTATAATAAGTAGTAAAATAATTCCTAAACATTGTGAAATGTTTTAAAACAACTTATGTATACTTTTCCTAATGTGAAATCAATGAACTTTTAACCCATCACATGTTTATGGTATTCAGGTTGTTATCTTTATCTTGATCATGATTTCTATCAATCTCCATATGAACATGATGGTTAGTTTTTCATCTATATCCATGTATTAATACATTGAATACAATTATGTTTTATCTTTGGTGACCTTTTTTACTTCTAATTATTTCATTAAATCTATCATTTTTATTTACTTATTTTCGGATGTGGGATTTTCATTGATGTTTCCAATCCTAGTTTTAAAATTGAGAGGACACAATTTCCAAATGGTTGGAATGATGTAACAACCCAAGTATTTATTGAATATTACATTTTCATATATAATAATATTTATTAATAATATTTTAATTTTAAATTAATGAACACACTTTTCCCTATAGTGTACTCAACATGCAACAATGGGTTTATCAAAAATATTACATTTCACACAATATTGAGTTTTACTGAAAAATAATACAATATTAATATTATTATTTTAAATGGTATTTAACACCTAGACATTAAAATTGAGGGACAAAATATTATTAATTTAATTGTTCAATATGTTTCACACATGTGCATATAATTATGAATTGGTTACAAAATTTAATAAAAATGGAAATAAAAACCGATTGAATATAAAATATGTATATTTATGAAAACCTATTTAAGAGAAAATAATTGTGTTTATAAAATCATATCACCCTTTATGTATTTTCATTTTATGATAAATATATGTCATATAATCAATGTAATCTTTTAAATACATCTTATATGTTATCTATATATGGTATAAGAACAAAGTATCATTTTTGGATAAAACACATATTTTTTGAAAAATCCAAATTTTCCACAATTTAATGGAGAAACCTTTTTAATTTTTTTTTCAATTTCATATATTATATTTGAAAAAACAAACTTCTTCTTTATCATTGGGACACCAAAATTTATTTTTATGAAATTATGCTATTTTTTTGATAAAAAACACATTTTTATGAATAGTGAAAAATACTACATTTTTATTAAAAACTGTATTTCCTTCTATTTTATTTATATAGTTTGATTGTAATTTTTATTTATTTTAATGTATAATTTCACGGTTATTTTTATAATTTAATATAATTTTTTTCATTGGTAGAAAATTTACATTCAAATTGGATATAAACACATTCAATATTTTTATAGTTTTTACCTCTAAAAACCCGCCTTTTTGGTTTTGGCAATGAGAATTAATTTTAAATTAATATTTTAAAATTCTTGGTTTTGAATTAGGTAAAACATATTCCATAATTTTGATTCATAATGTACATGTTTTTTAAATAAGTGTGTTTTTTTGGACTTATGAATAGTATGTTCAGTAATTTTTTTAATTTACCTTGGTTAAAAGGAAAATCTGGAAAATAAGGGTAAAAATTATATTATACTAATATTAAACTGAAATAACACAAATCATAATACTATTGGATGGGATATTTATGACCATGGTTATCAATATGTTTATTTTGGGACCCCATGCACTGACATGTGTGTGATAAGGAGATGCTATTAGAATTAATTTAGAGGAAAGAGAAATGTAACATAATCATGTATCTTTCACTAAAAAAATTTTAATATAGGGTTATAATGCTGACCACTTCAACTATAAATTTTAATTATAAAGATAAAAAATTTCTATTATATCATGAAATTTTATTTATAATTTTTAGGCATTAAATAAATAGATTTAATTATTACACAATGTTGATGCAGTGATTGCTACATTAATAAAGGATTGAAATAACTAATAATATAAATATTAAAATAAAGATTATTTCTAATAATTTATTTCATCCATGAATTCTATGGCTGACTATGACATGATAGGATTTATTCAAAAAAAAATTGAATGAATCATGTTGTTATGAATTTGGAAAAATGTCATGTATGAATAGTGACCAAAATTGATAGAATTCATAAATAAAAATTTATTATCATTTATTAAAAGTAATAAACACCTAGAAATATTATATTCGTCGAAATGGTTAATAAAAATCTGAATATTTCATAAATTTCATTTTTTGGGAATTTTGACATGACATTGTAATTACATTAACCCACAATGTGGAAATAACATGATATCTTTATAAGATTAAAACGGGTAAAATAAGGGTTAAACCAAAAATATAAGGATACAAAAAATTCAAAATATGTCTAAAAATTGTTTTATTATTTATATACGAACCAAAATCATTTAATCATTCAATTAAATGAGTTTTGGTTCCTTTTTATTGAAATTTAATTTCTAATAAATTAACATTTCAAGACATTCATAATTTGACCCACACCTCTTCTATAAAAGGAAACTTATTATTCTCCATCTGTCAAACACCAAAAGTGTTTTATTTTAGAAAATATGTATCCAATAATATTTCTATAATCATTACCTTCATCCTATTATTCTTTCTATGGGGTGACAACAATTCAAGAAAAATGTTAGGCTCATATCATAATATGTTAACTAATTTAGAGGTAACATCATCTCCCAACATCATTTCCTTTATTTTCCTTCTACACTCCATATGATCTCTTTCTTCTTTGATTTAATAACAACACCGAAATCATCAACATACTAGGATGTTGTTATGAGATGTATTATAACTACACATATAAACACCTCAATCTAATGGATACGAACATAATATTTATGTGTCTGGAAAACAACTACCTCACCAAATGATGATTGTTAAATTTTCTCCTACCACCTCTCATAGTGGCCAGTATTATATAACTATATTTATTTATGATATATATTTATATTTATAATTTATCTATTATTAAATAATTTTTTCAATATGAAATACCATTATACTTTCTAGGATGTGTAAATATGATAATTTTATAAGAGGAAGTTTGGACTTCCACCCCCTCATTTTATTATTATTCTTCTAATATGAAAAATACTTGAAAGTAGCATTCATGCCTACACTTGGATTACTGTTCCATGAATGGTTCATTTCATTTCATATCTCTAAATGTTATGAACTATTATAAATACATATATACTGGATATATATTATATTTAAATCACTAATATAATTCTATAGATAATTTAATTATGACTACATGGACAATTGTTATCAAAACATTTTCATTTTCAACTCAAGTACCAAATATTTACAAAACGACTGATATGAACTCAAATAATAAACTAATTTCTATATCATTATAATAAGTGATATAAAATGAATAGCAGAAATTTAAAATGTTCTAATGAAATTATAAATTAACTTATGCTTATTATACATAATACTCATGAATGAACAAGGTAATTCGGAATCAAGGTAAGGGAATTTCAAAACTCAATTTCCACTCATTGTGTATTACACATACATCATTGATTTTATTATTCCTTGATTTTGTGTGGAATCAAAATTTATTTATTATTTTTTTAATTTCCACATCCCTTTCTGTGGATATACTATTTCTACTCATAATCATCCCATTGATAAATTCTTATGTCATTTACACAAACTTTTTTAGGGAACTTCTTAACCCACATTCCATTAATTGTGTTAGTCATCTACTTCTTGATCATGTCGTGCTATGAATATGAGCGAAATTAATATTGATATAATATATTGTATTTATACTTTATTTTTTTATTTATAGTGAATACACATAATAATTATATTTTAATAACAGAATTACATTTCTAAAGGAATATCTAAACTCATTTTCCACTCATTGAGTTTTACACAAACTTCGTTGATTATATTATTGCCAAATTATGTGTGGAATCACTTTTTATTTAATTATGAATTAACATACCCATCTCTTTGTGTGGATTTACTGGTCATACATGTGATCACCCTATTGATAAATTCTTATGATAATTACATGATCGTTGTAAGGGATTTTGTCTCAATTTACATTCCATTGAGACATGTCTATTGTTATGAACCAACTCACATTTATATGCTGTATATAGCTCCCTTTGAAATATTATATCATGAATCTCCTTAATCTATTGATGGTATAAGTTTTTATAATGTTATTATTTAATTGTTTTAATTCAATTATTTTTCATTTGGTAAGGGACTCTTAAACTAAAACATAATTTTAAATGTTTTAATGATTTATTCTTATAAATAATTATAATTAATTACCATGTTTTCAAAATGGTAAAAATAATTTATATATATACTCATATATTTTGTAAAATTACAACTCTCTAATTTCTGTTAAAAGTTTCAGTGTTGTATGGGACACTTTGTTTCAAAAATATCTTTATTAAGTGTTTTAAATGGTTTTGGAAATGGAATGAATATTTCAATATCATGAATTGATTTCAAGTGATTTATGAGTGAAATGTTGATAATTTCAAGATTTTATGATTTATTATTTTCTAATGGTACTTGTAAATTTGATGAGTGGTTATGTTATAATCCAAATATGGGTGGTTCTGTGGTAATCCTAGGGTGACTAAACCTATGATATCTATTTAATTCATTGGGTAATGTAAAAGAGGTAGACAATAATGTTTCTCCTAAGGGATTTAGGGAATATACTATGACTGGTTTTCCAAATGTATCCCTGAAGGTAACTCCATATGTATCTATAAAATCTATAGTATATGTATGATATGGATTCCAAAATGTACAATTATTCATTATTTTCACGTTGATGTTTGGTAGGAGTCTTATGATTAAATGATGTAAGCTAAATTGGTTACATTTTATGTGTGAAAAGAATGAATTTTTGAGAAAAAATTCATGTGTATTAAATATTATTGGACTAAAATTTTTATTCCTTGTTTTATATTCCATACTAATCTTTTTATTCTCATCACAAGTTTTGAAAATTTTTTATGGGACATAAATAATAATAGAATCAGGGATGGGATCAAGGGAAAGTTATTCTATTTAATCATGAAAGGATACCATGATTCTATTTAATGAGATCCTATTTATATAAAAATGGGAACTGAGGAAAAGTGTATTAATGTTAAATTTAACTAATTTTTTATGAGTTTTGTCCCAATTATCTGATACTCTAAACCTATAATGATCAACAAATTGAATTGATGACTTATCTCAATACAGTGTAACGTTTAAGGTTGGGGCCATATATAGTTGGTATGAAAATACTCAAACCAATGTCTATATTGTTGTTTTATTTCTTGTGGTAAAATTATATGCCACCAATTATTCTTATCTTTTTAGAAAAAACATCTATCATTCCATATGTAATTACTCAAACACTATAAGTATTGATCTAAAATATCAAGGTCTAATTCAGGGGTTCACTAATTCCTTATATCTGGTCATAGAAATGGTATTCAATTTTTTTTACCTAATCCCCTAACATCACACTGTAACCCTTAAATCCCTTATGAGTAATGATATATTGATTATTTATTATAAATATCTAAAGGAATGGGAATTATAAAGATAATTATACGCCTCTCCCACAATTGGTAATCTTTTTTTTCGATGATAAGGACACTAAATCAATACTCTATACATAGAAATCACTATAATGGTTCTTAATATGTGATATATGTAGAGAAGGAACTTCTAATGATAACCATATATGTCAATAAAACATAGTATATGGAATATATACTGTGGACATGCACAAGATATCATTTCTGACA
Source organism: Viscum album (assembly GCA_963277665.1). Classification (NCBI taxonomy): domain Eukaryota; kingdom Viridiplantae; phylum Streptophyta; class Magnoliopsida; order Santalales; family Viscaceae; genus Viscum; species Viscum album. The sequence continues at coordinate 1,722,955,761 of OY728141.1, forward strand.
CCATCAATTGATCAAACGAGTTCCACCCCAGTAAATTTACAAGCCCATGGAAGTGCACCTCCGGAATCCAAAAGCTTCCCATGGATTAAATTTCATAATGTAAATATCCATGAGGCATTCATGATAAAATCTTTACATTTTTGGAATGTAACTATTGTGTCAATCAATATACCAATATATCATATAAAAAACCTTAATGAATTAATAGAGATCATGTTAATAGATAAGGTTCATGAGATAAATGAACATCATTGATGCATTAATTAAGAAGAATGGAATAACTGAGTACTCATACAAACATAAAATATTTCATGAAAAAACTATCATCAATATACATTCTTCCCAAAACCATAAAAATGGTGTCGTAATTGTAGATATATCCTTGAGAAAATTTAGTCTCAAATTAACTACTCCAATAGGTCATAAATCCTTGGAAACCAATACAATTTTTTATATATAACCATATTAATCTCCTCGTAATTCCTGAAAAATATAAAACAACCATATACTATATAATGTAATAAAATAATGGAATCCTATAGGGTTTTATATTTGAAAGTATATCCATTCACCTTGAGGTCTGTCGGATATACCTCCACCTCTCATGACATGATATGATCCATTTAACAGAAAGGTATCAATACAGGCATTGAAAATATTTGGATCTAATGGGGTAATCAATCAGCCACTTTGGGTAGATTATCTATAATTCATCTGGCAATACTTCCAAAAAATATCCCATCATTGATTGAAAACTATCTTTAGATGTTAGATATTCACACTACGAACCATACCCCATCCACTTATTTTATAATGTATCCAATCAATGAGAATACATTTACCACTATATCATACAATCCATCTCACTACCAAATTATAATTTAATCATCCAATAACTGAGTTAAATACACCTACATCATTTAAAAATTTATGTGAGGCAATATGTATTTCAACCAGTCAATCCCAAAGTTATTTTAAAGACTCATAATGTAACTATAAGGGAAATCCCACAGAATCCTATAGACCCGAATAGTATGGAACAATCTTAAAACCTAAAAATATTATATATACTCTACCATTGAAAGATTTAATGGCAGAAACAAAAAAGAAAAACAACTCTAGTATTGATAATGTAATAATGTTTCCACTTATTGAATAACCTAAATAACAGTGTCTAATAAATAATTATTATAAATATAATGACATGAGGACAATAAAATACATAAAATTGAACCAAGTAAGAATTATATACAAAGTTTTTATAATATAAATTGACATATAATTGTGTGTATTTACCCAATATTTACTTATATGGACATTTAATTACTTTTTCAGAATACTTAATACATAAAAAAATAGACACTCTAAGACCATATTATTTTAGTTTCTTTGGATGATGAGAACATAATCTTCTAATCCTGGTGAAAGATTATAAACATATCCCATAAAGATCTTCCCCATTTTATTTCCTACAAAAACATTTATTTATATTGTGGGGAAAATAAAACATAAATGGGTGGCTCAAATTCTCAGTAAGGGTAAACATGGAGAAAAAAAAACATACGCTATACATTTGAACATAAAATCATGAACATAGTGTATAAACATAAAAATCATGAGTCATGAAATAAATCATGGAATTACGCAAGTCATAAATCATAAATGAACATTAACCATGATAGAATATAATTGGAATAAAACATGTAATTGTGGAAAACTAATATGCACATAATATGATATCCATAGTAGCCAATGAATTGTTGCCAAGACCATCCTTGTGGATGAAGTCCATCATGGAACTAGGTTTACATGTGATTCTATCCCTTTATTACTGAACCATATTTACTTGTCGTTCTAGAAATGTCAATCTCATGAGATATAAATCAGTACACAAGGCATTGGAGGGAGATATAAGTCCCACCAATCTAATGTTGAAATCATTTATACATGTTCCACAAAAAAATTAATCATTCATAATAGCATAACCAATGAAATAAATTGGGTTTCTTAAACATCATTCCATTATATAATAATCCATATAAAATATCATTTCATCATTAAAAATATCAAATAAGACTAATAATAGGGATATAAACATAACTCTATTTAAATACATACATCTTAGAAGAAAAATAATTTTGATATACGACATGAACTTAGTTCCTGAGGAAAATATCATCTATTCTTCAAAAACAGTTTTTTTTCTTAAAATGCCTCGGAATTTTAAAAGGAAATAAAATTTATTAGAAAATAAACACCAAATAGTTTAGAGGAAGCTTCATGGAAATAATGCATTCTAATGACATTAAAATCAGTTCACGTAGTAAAAGATAATAAAACTCTACTCATACTTTTACCAGAAATGTTAAGAATTAACTCATACAACAAAAAAGAAATATTCTTTACATACCATGTAGTAAAAATAAAAAATGGGTATAAATAACATTAAAAATAGATATAATATTATTACAAATTTTATGAAAATATTTTTATAAAACATAGACATGGATGATTAATATTTCTCCAAAAAATACTTACGTATAAACAATCTCAGATAAAAATGAGATATCAAAATTAGCCCTTACCATAGGTCTGATTACATCTATATGTGTTCGAAACTCTTTTATAGTGTGTTTAAACGTATTATTAAATTTTAACAGACCCATAATAATTTTTTTGATATCATTTATGATTCACATATTACTTTATATTACATGTTCATTTCTCATTCCCATGTAAATGAAGAGTTTTGGGTAATAATAGTTTCATTTGTCGTACGTGTTTGGACTTTGTTATTTTTATATAATTACTTATATCATGATTTAATTACATGAAAAATTAAAAAATGACTAATTTATCATATATATTCCTTATATAAACAAATATAATAGCCCAATAAATGGAATGAAATACACCGTTTTGGGAGACGGTAGGTCGTACGTATGCATGAACATTGTTTTCATTTCCTTATTAAATTGAATGGAAGTAAGTGAATTACATATATATATATATATATCTAGTAGAATTATTATATCATATATTTCATGATTATTTATTATATATAGTTTATATTCATTCTGGAATGGTTTACGTGGAAAATTAATCTCATTGCGTTAGGGATATAGGAAGTCGTACGTACGCACATGCAATGATATCATTCCCATAGTTGTCGAATGGTATTGAAGTGGATGATGTATAATATTTCATAATTAGTATTAGGTTATAATAAAAATATATATTTATTATTTGTACCATTATACCCATCCATGTATGGTGGTTGTGAAAACAAATTAAACCACGATGTGGAGATGACAATCCATACATACGCATGCACAACGATTTCATTTTTCATAGAATGGATAAAAGGTGAAATAGTCTAGTTTCATATTTATAATAATATATCATTATATTAGTGAAACTTGTTTTATTAATTTATAATGAAAAAACTAAAAAATATGACGTACAAGAACAAATTTTTTTGAAATAATCGGTATAAGAGATTACCTCTTCCTCGACGTTCCTCCTTTAAATTTCTTCATAGGGAAATGGAAATGGTCTTTTGAGAGGACCACAAAATATAAAATGTAACTATGGAAGTTTCTAAGAGAAACGGGCAAGGGTTGGTAATGCTTTAATGATCAAAATGGAGTAAAGAGGAGAGGGAGGAAGTTCCATTTTATAAGAGAGAAAATGGGCACTTTAGGAAACTTTCCAAAAATATTAATTTATAATAAAATAAAACACTACTAAAAGACATCAAAAGCGTCCCAAATTTAAATATTAGATAGGATATGGTTGTAATGTAATCAACCAATAAATTATGGAAAAATTATTTTGTAAATTTAAACCATATATTTTTAATTGGCACTTAGTTATTCAATTAATTTATAATTTTTGTAATAACATTCAAAATATTTAATTGTAATGAATTTTTACTAATGGGTGTTAATTGATCAGAAATGAATAATTTATGATATTTTGGACATTATAATTATCACTTTGTAATTTTTAATTTTTTTTATTTTTAAATAATATAACAAAATGTTATTTTCAAAAAATATCAACTGGGAAAATTTTGACATTATTAATTTATTTGACATTAAATGAAATCCTCTAAAAAATATTTAAAAACAATATTAAGTAAACTACTAAATTTTTATTTTCACATATAAAATTCACGGATCACTTCAATTAGTTCATCTGATATTTCTTTTAATATTTTTAAAACTATTTATATGATATTTCTTTTGATAAAATAATTTTTACATCAATATTGTGTCATCATTAATGATATATAATTAATCTCTAAAAATTTTAAATACATTAAAATGATGTATATCATTTAATTATATTCTTATTGTCTATTTACTTTTGTATTTTTAAAATGTTTATCACTAAATTAAAATTATAATACCTATAGGATACAAGAGAGTTACATGTTGTCACATTCTTTTGTTTTAATAATAATTCCATCATTTTTGTGGGAAAAAGTCCATTAAAGGAATCTATTCCGACCCTTAGATAATATGGGTCGATTTCATTCATCCAATAGAATTTTTTAAGGTGTTATAGTAATTTTACAATATTATTTTTACCCTTAATTACCATATTTACCTTTAACTATGGTAAAAATAATAATTACAAAAGTCACTGTTCATAATGTCCAAAAAATCAAAGTAGTCCATTAAAATAATTTGGAAATAATGATTCCAAATATGGAATCCATTTTTTCAAATTTTAAAACAGATAAGTTTTACATTTTAATATATAATTAATCACATTGTCTAAAAAACAGGTTTCTTTAAAACATTGCAAAAGATTGAAATGTTTCTACATATGAATTCAATGTAAAATTAATGACAATGAGTTACATTGTCTTAAACTAAAGAATATTTATTCATTTTATACATTAAACCCATTAAATAATATATTTTAACCAATTATATAATTTCAATGAATAATGTTTCTTTCAATTAAAATTTAGTGTATTTTAACTATTCATCAAAATCAGAAAGTTATCAGAAAAATATCAAAAATTTATCCAAAGTAAATTTTTATATCTCTCTTCCAAATAAGAAGTTTATATTCACAAATATAACTTATAAATGTGTAAAAACTATATTTAAAATGATTCTTCCATCAAAATGTGTTAAAACTAGATTTTATTTTGAAAAAACTGATTTTATCTAAAAAATAATTTTGATCCAATATCCCATAAAAGATTAATGATAATGTTATATAAAATAAAAAATGTGGTTCATAATTTTCATAACGTCCAATTTATATAATATTTTAATAATATATCATTTTTTATGCACCATGCAAGCTATCAAGGAAGATCTCTCTTGCGTGTAACACAATCTATGTAAGTGTTTTGTGTAGTGAAAGCATTCCTTGGTGTTGTGTATGCATAATAAATAATTTTCTTGTTTTTACATTAAAAAAAATCTATTATCAATGATTTTTGAAATAAATTATATTAAAAGAATGTGAAATTGAGTTCCACACAAGAAAATAATAATGTTGTGAGTACTGAAAGATAGCATTGTGTTGACTATAGAACAAGCTAATATGGTTGTAGTGTAAAACACAAGACATCGAATACATTGAGAGAATATATCTAAAAAATCATTGGGTGTTACATTGTGATGCCTAGATCACTCATGGATAATAACATTAAGGCATATAATTCTACTACATCACATGAGACTCTCTTCCATCTTTAAGGATTGACCTCCCATACAAGGCCTTACTTAGAGATTAAGAGCCCATTGAACATGTTTAAAATGGATTAGTCTACCATAAATATATTCCTAAACCCAACTAAGATATACTCATACCGAGGAAATGAAGGAAACTAATATTTCAATGAAAATAGAATATATTGGACAATAACACCTTATTTTTTGTAACAAATAAATTTATATAATAATTAATACCAAATTTTGTTTTTAATTATGAATTAAGATTGGTTGAAATATAATAATTATTGACATGATTTTTACCCATACAAATGGAATAGGGAATGCCTAATGGTATGCTCCTTCTAAATTTATGTATTGTTGTTTTTGGGAGTTTCATAAGGGTAACAACTCATTTGTATAATCATTATAATGTTGGGGAGAGTCTAATATGTGGTGGGTTCCTGTAAAAATTTAATTCATAATCATACAAAAATGTTAATAAATTTTTATATACATTGTGTACGTATATGGTATGAAATTCCCAAAGGTAAGGTGAATTCGCTTAATGTTGTGTAAATATAACCACGTTGTCTACATGTATCCCTAAAATTATGTAAAAAGTTAACATAAATTACCTAAAGGATAAATATTAGTAAAAAACTTTATAATGGTCTATATGAGTTTATATAACTTTTTTTTTGTATCATGTAAGCTATATATTAGAAAATGTCATGGTTCTTTTGTTGTGTATGTCACGACCCCTCCTCGGGGCTCGTGCCATGACAACCCCATTCCTGCCTTCCAAAGGCCAGGGGCTGGGGACTAGCACCAAATGAGTAAATCACGATAAAAAGTGAAGGAATTGCCATCATATAGTAAAAAAACACAACAGAGTACGCAGCAGAAGTAAGCACACTGTAAAAATGTATACAAAAGTATGTGCTGAAAAAAGGGGCTGAAAATACAAGCCCAATAGTAAGTAAATTACAACTAATTGTCTAGAACAACAGCTTTAATGTAAAGCAGTAACCACAGAGTCATCCTCCAGGAACCCCACATGATTGGTGGGTTCGGATGGTCTCCTCAGTACCTCGGGTCCATTCGTTCGCTCCATGTACATCCCGTCAAGTGGTCCACCTCCACTTACCGTCTTTCTCTACATGTATCTACCATGATAAGTGATGTTCACCGTCTTCATCAAACACAACATTGTACAGTAATTGCTCATGTAGGGATGAGAATAACGATACTCAGTAGGGCCCCAATACCTCCGAAGGTCTCCCAGAATCCATGAAGGATAAACCAAAAAGAAAATATAGATTCTTGAAGTATCAACCAACTCTACTTATGTATATGCCCATAAATATACCTAAGTCATCAATTACAATTCGTCTCGAACTCTAGAGCCCAAGAATAGCCCAGTCCACAAAGGAAAGAATTCAATAACACTGATGGTAATGATTGAAAGTCAAGCTCGTCTCACACAGCTATACAACTCACGAAGAGGGGTGGTGATGATTAAATGTAGCCACTGAATCATCTCCGCTTACAAACCCACGTATAATCCTAGTACAGAAGTCGTCGCTGCTAAACCCACAGAGGATCCAAGTACAGTAATCCTCGTTGCCAAACCCACGGAGGATCCAAGTAGAGTAGTCATCGCTGCCAAACCCATAGAGTATCCAAGTACAATAGTCATCCTTACCGAACCCACGGAGGATCCAAGAACAGTAGTCATCCCTTCCGAACCCACGGAAGATCCAAGTACAGTAGTCATCTCTACTAAACCCATGGAGGATCCATGTACAGTAGTCATAGTCTTCAAACCCACGAAGGATCCCTGCACGGTAGTCGTCGCAGTCACAGCCAGCTCTAAGGTTCCCGCACACAACACGCTCGATTCCAGGAGGGTCCTATCATCGTGAAAATGGGTCATCACATCAACTATCATGATGTCTGGAGTTGTTGTACCCCAAAGTTCATTCTCATCAAAAGGTACCCAATGCGATAGACGACACATCAATTGGATTCGCTGTCTGAGAGATGTTGGCTTTTCCGTTCTAGGGGCCCAGTTGGAAATACACTCATTCCAAAACCCGACCATTTTCCAAATTTGTCCAAAACATAGTTAGAGTATAACAAAAGGACTATTTCGTCGCAAGGGTCCTGATGTCGTAGAAGGCCCGTCCCGGCCTGGTGGGGTGCATCCCGACCTGAGAGGGTGCGGCCGTGCCCAAGAGGGTGTGGCCCGACCCAGCTGAGCGCTGCACGTCACAGCCCGGTGCAGTGCAGCCTTGCCTGCCTGGCTGCGGCTCGGCTCGTCCCCCCGAGAAAAGGTGGGGGTCTCTCGAACTGGCGATACCAAGTGGTGCCTCGCTCATGTCCGTCCAGCCGAATTCGGCCGGTCTTCCTGGCACGAGCGTCCCGCACGGACGGGCTTCAGTTCCCCCAGCGCGGCGCCCTCCTGGCGCCGCAGGTCTTTTTAGCTCGTTCGGCCTGTTGTAGGCCGGTTTGTCCGCTGAGCAGGCCACAGAACGCAGGCCGTGTTCCTCCACAGCGTGGCACCCTCATGTCGACGATGTCTCTTCAGTCCGGCCAGCTAAGCCGGCCGGTTCTTCGTCGGCCGAGCAGCACATGGTTGCGGGCCGCGGTTCTTCTGCATGCAGCCAGCGTGCGGCCGTCGACTTCAATCTTCGCCACCTCTTCCGACACGCCTCTATCACGAATAAATTCTGGAAAACATCGGAGGGTCATCGTGCCGTGTTCATTCGGCCTGCTCCCTCCACATAAGGTGGTAACAATTGGCCGAAGTGATTCCAAAGAAATCATCACAAACTAGATAATTTATTCACTTATAAATTATACGAAACTCCTACCTCAAAATATGGTCCGCGGTAGTCAGGCGTCGTGGAAAACAACATCGTGGGGAGACGACATCAACTCATTGAAGTCTGGGAAGAACGAGTCGAGGATGGCATGTCGTTGGTGTTCCTTGCAGGTGGCTCCTTCTCCTTTGGCTTGGCTGAATATCTAAAAGTACGATTGTCATTATTGGGGGGTTCCTCATTGGATGGATGGTTTTTTTAGTTGAAGAGAGGAACTCCTTCAAATTATCATGAGCTCTCCCCAAAAATCCTCTCATACACAACAACTACCCCAAACTAAAATAATACCTAAGGATATTATTTTAGTCAAAAATGAATTTTTAAAATTCATACACTTTAATTAACAAATTGGATGATTCAACTCAATAATTAAAAGTGTTGGGAAAAATTAATGGGAGAGAGGGAGGTGGAAAGTTTATATAAATAAGTGGAGAGTTGTCAAATTAATTAAGTGGGGTTTAATGGGGGTTTAAGGGAGTTGAAATGATAGAGGATCATGTGCGCCCAACCTCACAAATATCCTCTCATGGGAGGTTATGTGGGTGTGGGCCCCACATCTTACTCCCCTTGGGAGAAAATAGCCACCAAACATAAATAAAATTGTGTATTACAAATTTTATTTATTTTTTTCTAAATCTCCAAAAAATTAACTCTCAACTCACATAAATCGCAACTGCGGTAAAGGTCCTCTTAAGCGAATACTGGTGCTTCACGTTTATTGGTGCCCTCAGATTTAAATTTCGAACACTGGTTCAAAATATAGAAAATAATAAACGAACCTTTACTGAATGTACCCAAAAAAAAGTTCGGAAATTTATTAATAGCCACACTATACCCACTGAAGTCAAGGTTAGGCTCTGACTAGGTGAATCATGGCCCAAAGAATACAATGGTACCCTCGGATTTCCAATCCGATTTACCGTTTAAATGTTATGAATTTTACAATAAAATAATTTTCACTTAGTTATTTTATTTACGTATGAAAACTAACTTTTTCTGGTGGCCCGCGCCGGCCAAAGTTTGTTTCTGCTTAAAAAAATATTACCCTCACATGTTAAGTGGTGGTCTCAGATTTTTAATCCGAGTTACCAATTTTGAGTTATAAGAATTTGAAAAATAAAATAACTTTATTTAATTATTTTATTTACGGTTAGGCCATTTTCATGTTTTCTCATTGGAGGCTCGCGTCGACTAAACTTAAGTTATGCCTAGGGTAATCCCACTATCATGAGCACAATGGTGGCCTCATATTTCTGATCTGAGTAATCTTTTCAGAGTTACTCCACTTTTTTCAGCAAAACTGCATAGGCGCATGTTAAATTATGCTTAACAAAACTTCGACGGATCATTCCAGCACTCTGGTCCTCGGAATCGTGCGCCGTTAGAAACTACAGACTCGTAAAATTGAAAATAATTTAGGAAAAAAATTTAAATGAAATTTCCGGGTCATTACATTACCCCCATCTCAGGGCTTTACATCCTTGTAAAGCAACAACGTACACTAGGAAAACCAAAGTGGGTATTGTGCATGCATTTGAGCCTCTCGCTCCCATGTACCCTCATAGAGGCTCCTATTCTCCCAGCGAATGCGCCCCAGAGGAATCGACCATCCACATAGGACCCACACATGTCAATCCTAGATCTCCATCGGGACATCCATTAATGTAGCCCCATTATTGATGTCCAGCTCCCCATGGTCGATGATGTGGGACGGGTCGTGCACGTATCTCATTAGTTGAGATACGTGAAAGATGTCATGCACTAGGTTCAGCTGAGGTGGAAGGGCCAGACCGTAAGCCACCTCTCTTACTCTTCTGAGGACATGGAATGGCCCGATAAGGCGCAGTGATAACTTGCCGCCTCAGAAAAATCTCTGTAGACCCCGTCGAGGTAAGACCCGTATGAAGATGTCGTCGCCATCCTCGAACTCCAGTGGTCTCCGTCTCCTATCGGCCTAGGACTTCTGTATGCTTTGTGCAGTTTTCATCCTCTCCTGGATGATTTTCACCTTCTTCATTGTAGCCTGAAGATGGTCATAGTAGTCAACCTCAGCCTCAGCTCCTGAAAGCTCTGTTGCAATCTCTCTGACCACACAAAAGGATTTCCCTTCTTCTTCAATGCTGAAAGCGGTGCACTAAATCTGGAGAAGTTTGGAACAAATATAATTATGTCCGACTCATGAGTGATCGACTGCACCCACTTATGCATGGTCCCATCTTGTGCTGTCTGGGGTTTCCTTTTCACCGACCAAGGAAAACACATCCGAACGTTGTAGGTAAACCAAAACCTTTTTTTCTAATACAGTTAATATGTGTTTGAACTGTGGTTGCCCAGTCCATACCAAAACTAATGTCGTAAGGGCTCGATGCTTCCACCAAGAGGATCCAACCAAAACTATCACCTGAAGGGTCAGATCAAACCGTCGGCGTAAGCATGATTATCAAGTATCCTCCCAAAGGTAGCTCCAGACGTGAGGGTCAAGTCAACAGATTAACCAGAAACTCTATGTCTGGGACAACATTCGTGGAAGGAAGGAATGATTCATAAAAATATCTGTTGATGGAGAAGCTAGTAGTAGACACAGATAGTACCTCAAATAATTCCTAGATCCCATGGGTCACACTCTTTGACCGCATGCAGCTATTCTCTTCCCATGCCCTCCAGATCCCTGAGCCTAGCAGGGATTACAAAGGCAGGTGGTTGTAAATTGGGGAAATGTTCACCACCTCATGTTGCTCTCTTAGCTCTGCTTCCGTGTTTTCTACCCAGTAGATTCATCTTTCCATAACACTACCTCTTCTCGAAACATTTTACACACTCATGTCTCTGAGATTTGCCCGAGTTTCATGCTTCTCACTGTTAACATTAACTAGCTGTATCCGCTCATCCAAAGATCATTCAACCACAGAGGTTCTCTCTAGCACCCTAACATATGTATAAATGATTTAGAGGAAAAAGTTTTGGATCAGATATACTTAAAAACACCTCGCTCAGTGGTTCGAGCTCTAAAGCACTGATCATATAAAATTCATCAAGTACCAGGAATGATCGATATGCCTCAATGAATACATAGCTACCATCACGTTGTCCTGCCGAAGATGTATAAGCTTTAGAAAACTCTCAGCCACCTCCTCAAGCAAGTCCTTAGACGCTAGTGGGCCGGGCTCGCCTTGGAACATGAGGGATATATAGTGTTGAAACATGTGTAAGGCACTAAGCCTACAAGTGTCCTCTATCGGTACCGCCAGTATTGTCTATTGACCAATGGGCAGTGATATAGTTGGCACACTGCCTGAAGATACAATCTCAAAAAATGGTCCATGCACCGAAACTTCATCATTATGCAGACCATCCACATGGTCACTCCCTAAAAAAGTCTAGTAGCTAAGATTAACATATGCTCTACTAGTGTCTCAACTAGGTGGAAAACTCCAATAATCACCTCCATCTAGTCCTCTTCTGCCTTGGAATATGTCTCACCTCGAACCTCGGAGGCCACTGCTGCTGGAACTCGTGCAACGTGCTCTGTCGGCGTGCACCGTATTCTAGTACGGATGGTGGCATCTGCTGCCCAAGGGTGGTGGCGCTACTGGTACACCACCCAAAGGTGAAAACATAGTAAGAGGGCCATGTACTAGAGCCTCATCGCTCGGTGGGATGTCATCATGTACTCTCTCTCGGGAACCCTAGCAGGCTTCCTTTGCAGCATTATCCCGATAAAGAACAGGTGAGCCACAGTCAATAAGTTATAACTGGTGAGCTGACTCAAAGATACCACAAAGAAAACACTTAAAACACACGTGCAATCATTATTTTCCTGCACTGCGTCGGAAATCAGAGGTCATGGTCCTGGTGTATGGATGCGTCAGCCGCAGCACCAACATTGGACTCCCTGGACTGAAAACCACACTCAAAACTCTTAACATTTCTGCTTCACAGTAAGACAAATCAGAGTATTAAGTTCTGCAGTAGAACCGACTCGTCTGATACCAATTTGTTATGACTCTTTATCAGGGATCATGTCCTGTATACCCCATGCCCGCCTTCCATAGGCAAGGGGCTGGTGACTTGCACCAAAGGCATTAATCTCGATAGAAAGGGAGGGAATTACCTTTTTACAGTAAACAAACACAACAGGGTACACAACAAAATTAAGAACAATGTAAAACTATATACAAAAGTAAGTGTTGAAATGAAAGGGGTCAGAAATACAAGCCCAACAGTAAGTACAGTACAACTTAAAGTCTAGGACAACAAAATTAAAGTAATGTAGCAACCACAAAGTCATCCTCTAGGTATCACACCTGAAGGGTGGGTACAGATGTCCTCCTCGGCACATCGGGTTCGTCCGTCTGCTCCGTGTACATCCTGCCAAGTGGTCCACCTCCAGGTATCATCTAGCTCTACAAGTCTCTACCACGATCAACGTTGTCTGTCGTCTTCTTCCAACACAACATTGTGCGGGCATTTCCCGTGGATGGGTGAGTATAACAATACTCAGTAGGAACCCCGAGACCCTTTATGTTCACCCAGAATCCATGAAGGATAAACCACAAAAAACATAGATTCATGAAGTATCAACCAACTCTACATAGGTATATGCCCATACATATACCTATGTCATCAATTCCAGTTCAGCTCCAATCTTGGGCCCAAGAACAACCTAGTCCACACAGGAAATAAGTCAATCACATTGATGGTAATAATTGAAAGTCAAGACTAATCTCACACATGTATACAACTCACAAAGATGGCTGGAGATGATTAGATGTAGCCTCTAAATCATCTCATCCGCCGAACCCATGTAGGATCCTAGTACAACCGTCATCATTGTCGATTCCACTGAGGATCCCAGTACAGTATTCATCGCAATCGCAGGCAGCCCGCACACAGCACACTCGATTCCTGTAGGGTCTACTCTTTGCGCAAAGGGGTCATCACATCAACTATCACGAAGTCTAGTGTTGATGTACCCTGAAGTTCCGTCTCATCAAACGGAACCCAATGCGACAGATGGTGCATCAATTGGACGCCTGGTCTGAGAGATATTGGCTTTTCCGTTGCAGGGGCCCGGTTGAAAATACGCTCATTCCAAAAACTGTCCGTTTTCCAGATTTTTCCAAAACTCACATAGAGTATTGGAAAAGGACCGTTCCGTCACGAGGGTCCCAATTCTGCAGATGGTGCATCGATCGAGCACGCGATATTTAAGTTGTTCATATTTAAGCGTAATGGGCCCGACCCATCTAATCTAGTGTGCTGGCGAGTCGGCCCAACCTGGTTCGTAGGGTCCGACCCGACAGACGGTCAGACCATCCTGGTGAAGCGCATAGCCTAGCCCGAGAGGGAGCGTCCTGGCCCGACCATGCGTGGTGTGGTGTTGCGCGGCAGGCTGCAGCTCAGCCCGTCTGGCCGACAGGCTCGGCCCATGTTGTCGAGCTCCACGAGGGGGGGGGGGCACGTCCCCCTTGGTCGCCCAAACTAGTGGGGCCACCCTCCTGATTGGTCGGCCTAAACCAGACAGACTTCCTGGGGCAAGCAGTCCGCATGGGCGGGCTACTGTTCCTCAAGCGTGGATCCCTCCGGGCACCGCGAGTCTTCCTAGCCCCGTCGCCTGGCTTCCGGCTGGTTTGAACACCGAGCAAGCCACGGAACGTGGGCTGCAGTCCTCCGTAGCGCGACACCCTCATGGTGTCGCGGTCTCTTTAGTCTGGCCGGCTTCTCTGGCCGGTTCTTCGTCGCCCAAGAGGCCCGCAGTTGGGGGACGTGGTTCTTCCACAAGCGGCTGGCGGGCGGCCGCTGCCTTCACTCATCGCCGCCTCTTCCAATACATCTCTATTATGAAAAAATTCAGGAAAACATCGGAGGGTCATTGCGCCATGTTCGTTTGGCCCATGCCCTATGTGTTAGATGGTTACAATTGGCCTAAGTTATTCCAAATAAATCAACACAAACGAGATTATATATGCACTTATAAATTATACAAAACGCCCACCTAGAAATAATGTTCGCGGTAGTCAGGCGTCATGGAAAACGGCATCGCGGGGAGACGGTGTCAACTCGTTGACGTCGGGGAAGAAGGATCCGAAAATGTCACATCATCGACATTCCTTACGGGTGGTTCCTTCTCCTTTACCCTGGCCGACGATCGAAAGATACGATCATTGTTATTTAGTGGTTCTTCATTTGAAGGACGGTGTTCTTCGTTGAAGAGAGGAACTCCTTCTTCAAATTCTCAACAGCTCTACCCAAAAATCCTCTCAACAAAACAAGTTCCCCAAACTAAAGTAATAGCTAAGGCTAATATTTTATTCACACATGAATTTTTAAAAATAAATAACTATAATTAATTAATTGAAGGATTCAACTCATTAATTAAAAGTGTTTGCAAAAATTAATCAGAGGGAGGGAGGTGGAAAGTTCACATAAATAAGGGAAGAGTTTCCAAATTAAATAAGGGGGGGTTTTAATGGGGGTTTAAGAGAGTTTAATGGTTATAGGGAATGTGGGCCCCACCACACTAATATCTTATCATGGTTGGTGAGGTGGGTGTGGGCCCCACCTCTAACTCCCCTTGGGAGGAAATAACCACCAAAAATATATAAGATTATGTACTACACATTTTATTTATTTTATTCCATATCACCAAAAATTAACTCTCAACCCGCATAAAATGAAAATTCAGTAATGGTCCCCTTAAGTGAATACCGGCGCTGTGAGTTAATCGATGCCCTTAGATTTCGATTCCGAGGACCGGTTCAAAAGATAGAAAATCCCAAACATACGTTTAATGAATGTACCTGAAAAAAGGTTTGGAAAATTATTAATAGCCACCCTAGACCCACTACGGTCATGGTTAGGCTCTTCCTAGGTCAAAAACGGCCCAAAGAACCCAACCATACCCTTGGATTTTAAATCTGAGTTATTGTTTAAAATTTATGAATTTTACAATAAAATAATTGTCACTTATTTATTTTTTTTGTCCCCAAAAACTAAATTTTTTTGGTGGCCTGCGCCAGCCAAAGTTAGTAAATGTTTAAAGAAATCATATCCTCACGAGTTCAGCAATGGTCTCGAATTTTTAATCCAAGTTCATTTATGCGTTATAAGTATTTGAAAAATAAATTAACTTTATTTAATTATTTTATTTACGGTTATGCCATATTTGGGTTTTCTCATAGGAGACTCGTTCCGACTAAACATAAGTCACTCCTAGGGAAAAACTTCCATCCTGAGCGCAACGGTGGCCTTGGATTTCTGATCCGAGAAACCATTTTAGAGTTATTCCACGTTTTCAGTAAAACTACATACGCACACATTTTTTAAGCTTAACAAAACTACGATGGATTATTCCGGGCACTCCGGGCCTCAGAATCGCGCGCCGTCAGAAGCTGCGGACTCATAAAATTCCAAGGAATTTAACAAAAAAATTTCTGTGAAATTTCATGGTCTTTATATTTTAAGGGTATGTAGGATGATGTGTTAGAGAAATGTTTCATTTTCAAAGGTTTTGTAAGGGTACTGGGAGTATAAAATAAATGTTGGGGGAGACGTTTAAGGTTAACACCGGCTTTCCAAGGGTTACATATAGATATCATACTACCCATACTTTAAAAAATAAAAATGATTAAGGTTAAATCCATGATACCATTATATAATAATATTTTTTTGCGAAAAATAAATAAAAATGTGTTTTCTCATTTATTAATCTCTAGAACATAACGACATCAAAATTATAGAATTTAAAATGATATAAATAATGGAAATAACTGAAATTTATAACAATAAATTTATTCCACTCGTGAACATTATGTTTTAAAAGATTTTAATTGAAGAGATGATATATGAAAAAGAAAATTAAATTCTATTTTTTACCAAGGTATTTTACTATTCAAACAAATATATATTAATATTATTATAAAATAACTAAAAAAAATATTTCTTTTAACCATTGGAATATATTTTTATGTGTTTTACTACTATTAATGAGTTTTTGATTCCTAATATTATTTTCTTGATCCTCCTCAATTAGAGAGTAACATAATGGTGTTGTAGGATATTTTTCCATCGACATTGTGAATAAAACATTTATTTTTTATTCTATATTATTACATTCATCAGTAGTTTGTTGGTTTCATTCTATGAGATTATTGATAATTTATGAGGTTGGTGGCTTTATATATTGGATCATAACCATGAAATTTGGGGTTTTCATTTGAAATCATTTTGTGTGTATATTATTTCAACTGAGGATAATTTATAGGATCCTATATTAGGTTATTGAAAAATGTTTCAAAGGGTTTTATATTCATAATTACTTCTTGAACATTTTTATCTTGATTAAAACATAAAAAATTGTATTATTTCTAGAATTAATTTTCAAATCAATGGAGTGGTGATTTTTCATTTGTAAAAAATGTAATTATAAATAGATTTTCCTAAGATGGTTTTTCCAAGCATGGGTTTGGGGATGATTCAAATTTGATTATTATATTGGTAAATTTTCCTTTTCTAAAAGAATATATTCAATGAATATGAGTAGTGATGGCTAAATTTTGGTATTATTTTATAATTTATGAGAATGACTTAAGAATTATTTTGAGAAAACAAATCACTTGGGATCCTTTGGGAATATTGGGCATGGACAAAATAATGGATTATGTTGGTAACTTGACTAAGTATGTTTAATTTGTTCACAAGAAGTTGTTGAATAGACTCTGGTATCATGATTTCAACAGAATGTTGTAGGCCTTGATATTGAAGGATTAACATACAACATTTTTAGTCATTTCACTCTAACATATTTCTTCCCATAGGATGGATTCCAATAGGTTCGGTTCATAATGGTTTCATATTTTTATAATGTAATATACAATCACATTTTTATCTAATGGATTATAAGTAATTTATATGTCATTCTCAAACTATATTGTATTATCTTGGATAATTTTTCAGATAATTCTTTATTAGGATCATCATTTTATATTATGGGATATAGTTATTGTGGTAATTTCCTTATGTTTATCCTTATTATTTACTCATAATCTTCCTGGTCTACATGTAAAGGAACGGTTTTTATGTGGAACTGAATTTCCCTTGGTTTTTTTATAT
Organism: Viscum album; assembly: GCA_963277665.1. Classification (NCBI taxonomy): domain Eukaryota; kingdom Viridiplantae; phylum Streptophyta; class Magnoliopsida; order Santalales; family Viscaceae; genus Viscum; species Viscum album. The sequence goes on from OY728141.1 coordinate 1,722,973,441, forward strand.
TGGTTTTGTATGGGGGTGATGTCTGGCTAAATATATACTCAAATTTTCTTTTTCCTATATCACTTTAAAGATTTGACTTTTTGAGTTGATGTTTTATATCTCACGGATGTATATTTAGCATAACATTTTTACCCTATTTGGTTTTGTATATTATGTTATTTATAAGTATTTTCTGTATTTTTTTATTATATCCACCAAGTGGTTGTCCATCATAGGGGAAGTTTCATATTTAACTAGGTTGGTTCATTTCAAAATGAAATCAAGAATATTCAAATTCATAAGAAATCAAATACTTACTAAGGTTGGATCAAGGTATATGTTTGGAAAAATCATGGAATTTTGGGACCATAATATGTATATAGAGACTAAGATAATCATCATCCCATTTCATGATTCCATTTGAGTTAAAATGTGGATTCATAATTTTTTTTAGGTTTTTCATGAAATTTGGTATTGTGTTACTATTTATGCTCCTCCTAGAAATGTGTTGTTTTCATAGGGTTATCCTGGATTAAATGTGTAAAGTGAATGAGGAATCATGTTTTAATGTCAACTAATATGGCCTTAAAACCATTCAATGACAATGACATTGTGATTGAAATCAATTAAGGGGTTATAGAATACATAGAACATGGCCATCGATGATGTGGCTCTGTCAACAATTACTTAAAACCCCCTTTTATTAGTTATATAAGTCCCATAATGATTATATTAATTTAGTGAATCTCATTGAAATGAATAGAAAAATTGGGTTTTTTTGGATAGGTAGATTTCATGAATTAGATCGAATTATAATCATATAATAATTTTGTAATTAAGAAGTTGTAACACAACATTATTTTGTCAAAATTATTTCGATGAAAAAACTATTAGTTTGAAAAGTGATTCAATACTAATTATCATTGATGTTATTTGTGGGTTGTATATTATATTTTAATAATCATGATTTTATTCATTACAATATGGAAAAAATTCAAACTAGAATTTTTTTTTTCATCAAATAATCTCATGCATTGTTAAAATTTGTGAATATTCCTTAATTTTTTTGGGGGAAATTTTCTTTTACTATGAATTTTTGAATTTTATGTTTTAGTTTATATTAAAATTTAGGGACCTTTTCAACTCGTAATTAGGAATAGTTAATAGATACTAATATTGTAATGATATATAAATTGTATATTCCATATTTTATGGAAAAAATATTTTATTACCTTTTTCCCCTCTTTAATGAGTATGAAACTATTATATTGAGATTCAAGATAAAAACGAATATTATTTTCTATTTTCTCTTGCAATGATAGTAAGGTATTATAGCATATTATGAAAATTAATAAATTATTCTTTTTTTGATTCGTTTTTTAGGTAATGAGGTTTGTTTATTTATGAAATATTTTTGAAACACATTTTCTTGTGATGGTTGGAGGTTTTAGAAAAAATTATATTTTTAATAATATTTCATAAATTTAGTGGGATTGTCTTGAAACCTAATTTAACATGAAATCATTCTCAATGACTAACATTTTTTTCTTAACCTTGTGTTGTGTGTATGTATTAATTGATGTGCTCCCAAAACATGACTAAAATTAGTTATCAAAATATAGGGCATGACTGAGACCATTAAGGATTTATTGACATAGAGTGTGATTATTTCTTCAATAGTATTCATTTTCCTCATTTAATTAGTCTTTATGGGACCACAAAACGAGTGGGTAAAGTTATATTCCCTCTCAATGTTCTTATAATAGATGGTATTTATGTATATCAATATCATGTTCCTCTTTACCATCGGTGTGGAACATATAAATTCAATTGGGTTGATGGATCTTTAAGTACTAGTATTCCTAGTTGTATATCTCATGTGTATGTTGATATTTTTTTCCACTTCAGTTTGCAATTTACAATTTATTAGTTGTTTTAGTTTTTGAATTACCTTGTTAATGTTTTATCATTGTTTTATTTAATGTGTTACTAGATTGAGAGAAGTTTCCATCCTATTTTTATTCATGCCTCATTATTTCATTACAAACAATTAACATTATTATATGGGTAATCATTTTGGCCAAATCTCTTCGATGATTTTTTTTCATAGTGTTCCAGACTATGTGAAACATTAGAATTTTAGTAGGTAATAGGATTTAGTTTCATGACCAACAATGAAATGTGATCCTATGGATATATGTTATTTTCATTTTGATAGTGGGGACCACATGTTTCGGATTAAAAAAGTTGAGTTACAATAGATTCATTACATAATCCAAAATTCTAGCCATGTCATTTATTATTGAGGCATGTCATTGATGGAACAGTCTATTGGTTAAACGAGATATGGTGGATCCTGTTTTATAGATGCTTCTTTAATAATGATACTTGAGGTTAATCTTTAACATGTTTCTTAGGGATGGATCCTTTTTATAGGCATGAACTAGTTATTACATTTTTTGGTTACACACAATGAGATTATTATTATTTCCAATGGTTATATGAGTAAATGATGAAGGTATCCATTTATTTGGAATGTGAAACCATAGATTTATTTTTGATTGTTTTCTTGTGTTATTTTAATCTCTTTTTATTTTTCCTTTTAGATTAAATAAAAATTGAGGGGAGGCTTATGTTCCTTATCTACTTTACATAGAGCCTCATTTGGGAAAATATAGAAGCTATAAATTTTTTGAAAACATGGATGTGATGTTAATTTCAGATAAATTAAAATTTCATGTTAATCCAAAATGGGTATTTAACACATGACAATGAATCATCAAGGACAGAGTTGTGACATGTATTCATGTTATAAAATGGGTAATCCTCTAATTATTTATCAAGATATTACATAATGGAATGAATCTGTCTCACTATGATATTGAGTTGACAATAGTTTCAAATTACGTCAGTGAATTAATACCCAAATCCCTCATATATATGTTTAGAATATATTCAGATAAAATGTTTTTGAAATTTAATTTTTCCAAGTAGAATCTCTAAATGAATGGTTTCTTAATATTATATATTTAATTTCTATATTAGGAAAACTCTCAATGATATAGTCGTGGTTACAAACACCTATAATAGGGTTCCAATGATTTCTTAACAAATGATTCAAAGGTGTACATATATTTTGTTCCTATACTTATAGAAATGAACATTTTTTTGTTTTATGCTCTAATGTTCTTTTGTACTCACCAAATGAGAATGTTGGAACTTATGTACATAATATGATTCTATTGGAGAATGTATTATAGTATGTGTTGTATAATTTTAAATTTTTTGTTTTATGGTGGAATGACCTATGGTTTCTAATTATAGTTCATTTATAGTTTCTTCTTTCTTTGGAGGAAGTTGGTTGCTATGGATAATCTGAAATTGGTGTTTACTTATTGTGAATTTTAATATAGTTGTTCCATGAACTACTAGGTTAAAATGATGTTTTATGATTTGGTAATTAATTATAACTATCCTAACTGAGACACTAAATTATGGGATATATATCATGATGCCCCCACATGATATAAAAGTAAATTAAAAATCAATAGACCTACCAGTTCAAAATAAGCATGTCCATTCCATTATGGATGTTTGGTAAATAATAATTACTCTTATTTATTAGACAACAAATTACACATAGAGGAAAATGATATACAATATTCATAATAATAAATTTAATATTCAAATTGGATCATCACATTATTTGTAGGAAGATTATTTTTGTTTACTAAAATTAATGTTTTGGTCCAGGTTTTGTGAGGATCCGTATTAAAATATTATTTCATTGTATTTTTTGGTATGGTATATTACCTTATCTATAATTAAATATATTCACAATGATTTTTAATATGGGTTTCTGAGTATGTCTTATTGATTTTTAATGAGTATAACTGAAAGGGAATCAGTAGGAATGTGACATGTTCATGGGTTATGGGGATCGTTTGGTTTGGTCGATAAAGGATGATCATAAAACTAATCCTCTAGATATGTTACATATTATACCATAATTCTCTATTGGAGTATAATGATAATTATCAGGTTTCTCTCATTGAATCCGGAATCTTTTGATATATTTATTTTTTTATAATAGAGGTTTGTTGGGACTAAGGATGTTTTTCCCTCTGGAATCGTTTAACATCAATAAAAATGTGGAAAATCTATGGGAATTTATATACCAAATTTAATCTATAGTAACCCTAACTCAAGAATCTAGAATGAATTTTTTATATTATTAAATTTGAATACATATAAAACAAATGCTCTGATGTTCCAATCAATATTATAGTTTTTCCGAGAAAGATACATACATGGTACCTACTATAAAATGTAAATAAAATTATAAACATAATAATAGTAAATGTTCTACATCCATGAATGTAATTAAAATATTTATATCTCAAAAAAATTAAAATGGGAAAACACAATTGTGATATAAAATAATCAATACAGTTTATATAAAGTAGAATTTACAATGAGTAAATCTGGAAAAATAAATGTGAAAATGATGATATCTTAAAAGACATTACATTTAATCGATAACCTGTGAATGAAATGAATAAATGGGTAATATAAATATAATAATAACATATATAAAAATAATTTAATTATTTATAATGGAAATGAATAATATTAGATGTCATGATCTCAATATTAATGATATATATAAAATATAAATCACTCTAAAAGATATATTAATTGATGGTTATGTACACATAGAAAACCAAATTCATGTGGCCAAATACATTACCTCATGAGACTTTTCAATTATTCGAGCGTCTATCTATAGTAATTATAGACCCATCAATATATGAAAAATTCCACACACATATATTTAATGATAATTACAATTAATAGAGAATATTCCCCATCATGAAATATTATTATAATATAGAGAATACAGATTTATGGTGATTTCCCCTATCAATCTAATAAATTTTATACAAAATCACTATATTTAAATATGATATATTGTTTATGATATAAAATATCTAGGGTAAAGTGAATATTTTTATTTAATAAAATTCTAATATCCAATGATCCCCAGAATTGTAATTCTCCAATAAAATTTCAATGACTGAAAATTTAATAATACCAAAGAGAAGAAAAATATTTTCATACAAAATATATGTTTTCAATAAAAATAATATACATTGGATATATAAAAAACTCAATTTATATATAAAAAAAATTAATTAATAATTTATTATTGTAAATTAATTGAATTTTTTGAAAAGATTATAAATAATATACAATGGTTATTGTAATAGGTGAGTTCAATTATATCATATATAAAAAAACATTACTTCAGACATTTTACAAATAATATTGAATATTAAGATTTCATAAAAAACCATAAATATTTATTTACTAACTATTAAAAATCCAATAAGAACATAAAATATATTTAATAAATCATTTTTTACTAAATATTACATTTGTAAAAAAAATTAATATTATGGACATGAAGAAAAATATCACATTAAAAGATATATATAATAGGATTTTGTTTTAAATTTTATTGTCTTGACTCAAATATAAAATATTTTAAAAATGGAAGAAAATGCTAATAATCCTTCATTGTCTCTATCATAAAGAAATATATGGATTTATGATGGATGTATATAATATTCATTAAATAAAAAACAAGGAAATCCCCAAAATATAGATTGTAAATAAATCCTTAACTATTTGGGAACTTTAAAATTTTTACCCCATGAAGGAATAAAATTAATTTGAACAATAATCATTATAAGTAAATAATTAATCAACTCAATTATATTTAAAGGTTAGAATATAATCCAGATAAAATAAAATAGGTTCATAATATCAAATATTTTAGAATAGAGATGAAATTTAGATGAAGTCCCTTAAGTTATACTTCATCTATATTTATATATATTAACCCAAAATTTGATGTTCTCTAAAATTTATCTAATTTATATCATTTATATATTAATATTTATAATCTAAAATATTCTCCTCTTATAATACATTTTATCCAATTTATAAATAATATATCATTATTACCTTTTTATGATGATATCATCTTTTTTTAGGATTATTTTGTAACATAGGTGTTGATTCATTTTTAAATAAAATATTCACAAAATCACTATAGTGAAATTAATGGTATATATAAATATTATTTATTTTATTCCTTATTGAATAATTAATTTAATTTTATCCTTGGAACATTATCGCAAAACATCAAGGAAATGATAGGTAGTACGTAAGCATGCGGGCTGTAATAATTTTCATAAAGGGTGAAAGGGTAACGAAGTGGATGATATGTTTTAAAAAAATCCAAATTAAGTATCGAGTATCATAAATATTTAATATTTCAATAATTACATCTATCTATTGGAGTTGGTGAGAGGATGAATTTCACATTGGTTTGTGAGGTGTAAGTCCACTGTACACATGTGAAATGATTATATTTCCAATAATATAGAGAATAAGATGGATAAATAATATTTCATGAACAAAAAAACTTATTAGAATATGTTAGAAAATATTTTATTTTATATTTTAATTATAATATATAATTTAATTTAGTAATAGAAGATGTAAAACAAGATCTTGTGGAATATTATTTGTGTTTCCTAAAATGACCACCCTTGTTTCCTTTATTAAGAACCATTGGTATTTTTATTTTGGAATACTAGGAAAATTATAAAGTTATGAAAATTTTTGGGGAGTTCTTTAGGTAGGTTTTGGTTGAGTTAAATGGATCATGGGGTGTGAATAAGTGAAGGGAGGTGGTGCTATTTTAAAATTGATCTAAGTGGGACACTAAAATTATTTCAATGTTTTAAAATAATTACTATTATAAATCATTGAAAAACATCACCAAATAGATCATATTTTAAGGTGATAAGTGTATGATAAAAATATTTCCAACCAATGGGTTTTCATTAAGTGTTTAGGTAATTATAACACTTAACTTCTAGGTTACTGTCTCCCCAAGCCAGTTTTATCCTTAACTATTGTGATTGTATTTGTATTCTTTTACTATTAATCAGGAATAAATTAAGTTTTAATTATTTAATTTTATTAATCAGTCTAATTAAAAAATATTGTGCTCAGTTTATGAAATTTAATTCAAAAAAGTGAACAAATTTAACATAAAAATAAACTGGAAAAAGATTTTTTAAAAATGGTATTTCATGAAATGAAATATTCAAGAAATATTAATAACCATATGACTGGTGATAACCATTATTATGACTTAAATAAATATATATATATATATATATAATAAAATTTTTCATATAAATCACTTATAATTAATGATTTTTTTAATTAAATAAATTAAAAATCATTTTTCATTAAAAACACTATTTTATGGAATGTATCCATTTTTATAACAAAGTTATAATATTATTATTTATAAAAAATTGATAGTTAATACATGTTTAATTATTTTTGTTAATAAATATAAGTAAATAAAATGTATAAATAAAAAATTACTAAATTTTCAATTATTCAAAAAATCTATTCTCGGGTGATAATTTTAGAAAAATAATTCTAGGCTCATTCTGACCTGGTGGAAAATCATTATTCATCCCAAAAATTAATAATTCCCATTCATCGAAAAATAAAAAATTTACATTTTCTTATAAATTTTTTTAAAATTTATTATTGACTTACTCTAAATAAATTAATAGTGTTAAATTATTCCATGTAATAAATTTTTATATTAATATTTTATTGAATGTTATTTAACAAACATATAAGGGTCATTCATTATCATAAAATCCTCTAGTCTTACATAGAACCACCATTTTTATGATATCCCTGGTGTACAATTACAAGTGAAGTCATATCATCGCATAAAAAATATCTCTATTGTCAATAATCTATATTTTCTCTTTACATTAAGATAAACAAGGTTATAATTATATTTCATTAGATTTGAGTAACTATATTTGGTCTGGCTTTTAATACATTTACAATGATATTTGGAACACATCATGTTAATAAGAGAGGATTTCATTAATATGAAAATTATTAGCTACCATTACTATTCATTATATATTTGAAAATAGTTTAATGTACAAAAGAATCAAATTCCATTTTTTACCAATCCTTATACCACCCATCCCTGGAGATACACTCAAGAAAACATGATGTCTCACATGAAATTCCAATGTGTTCTCCTGGTACTTATCATCGCTCTTTTTCTAATTTGATCAACTTTAATATTACTATAAATAGTCATTACCTTTTTTTGTCTTGTCATATTGTCCAACGATTAAAATCACCCTTCCATGAATTTCATCTACTCATGTTGGAGCATGAATACTCTTCTCATATTATTCTCCATATAGAACCATTTGAACCCTTGAATGGAAGATATTATTATAAGAAAATGCTACCAAAGGTAAATATTGATCCCAAAAACCCTTTAGGTAATGTGATAATGAAATAATCATGTTTTATAAGGTTTGAAAACTATTTCAATAATATCCATTAGTATGAGGAGAATAATTAGTACTCAAATTAATCATATTATCCAGATCCATGTGAAGTCTTTTCATGAATTTTGATGTAAATCATGGATAATGGTCAACATAAAGTGAAATAGGTTCACCATTATTTATTAAAGAGTCATTAACGTATATCAATGCAAGGTTCTGAAGAGGTATATCATTTATTATATAATTGAAACATGATTATTTAGTAAATTAATTAATAAAAACCTGTATTGAGTCATTAATTCTTAGAGAATTTGGAAATAAATTGATAAATTCTAAAATATTGTAATCCAATTTCCACATATGAATGGTTTAAGGATTCATTATTCATCTTGGATGATTTATCTCATCCATTATTCCTTCAGAAACTAAGAATTATATTACAAACTAAGAATTTCCATCTTAATATTATACCACAAAAAATGACCCCACAAATAACCATACATCATGGTGAATCCAGGGTGTATATATAAATTCGTGATATTATCATCAACCAATAATTCAATTCCCATTAAATATCATGATGGTCAAAATATTCTATTTCCTTATTTCATAACACCGTGTTGATATATGAAATCTACCAACATCCCATTATCCATGGAATAAATTTTCTTTTGAAAAAGTTTATCATTAAGCTAAGAACATTTTATTGTTTCATACAATGATTTTTTGGAAATCATTTTATAATGTAGTAATTTTTTCAATCCCTAATAATTACGATATCTATATTTAAAATATTATTGAACACCTGATCCTTGCAAATACACATTTTGGTTAGAATGACATGATCAATCATATTTATTGAATAAATGACTTCATTTTTCATCACTAAGGGATGTGTTTTCAGAAATAATAATCATTGAGTAGTCTCAACCATCCACATTTCCTCATGTTATGTTATTTCAATGAAAAAATTATATGGTGATCTAATGGTATGAATATAGCCCATGTGATTTACCATAATGTAAATTTATCAATATCTTTAATGAAATGATTACGGGTTCCAACATAGGATCATAAGATGGAAAGTAATGTTACTGGGTTATTAAATACCTTGAGGCATGGAAAATAACAATATCAATCATCATAAGGACACACCTTAAAACCTTCATAGATGTGCCACTATATATCATTAAATCCATAATTTATTTTATGGTAGATACATGTTAAAATAATTACCCAACCTCTTATTTAATTATTCAAATCATTCTTGACATTCCATTTACAATGTGATCATATCCCATTTATGTGTTTTCTTAGACGATGCGTTTCCAATTCAAGAAAAATGATGAAAAATCACAGATTTCTATATATGAATCCAATAAAACTACATAAAAAGGTTATGTTTAAAGGTATAGTTTACCATCATGACCCAATGTAATGGGTCCATGGTGAAAGGTCACATGATCCCCTGTGAACCACCCCATATGCAAGATGTGTTTGACTAAAGTGATGGCATAGGTATATTAGTGTAGAGTTGATACCCACTATATCATTTCATGTGATGAGTAATAATAACACTAAATAATATAATGATCAATATAAATAAATAATCATAGCAATTTTTCGAAACATAGAGGATGGAATTTTATTCATACATTAATAAATAACTCCTAATGTGTAAATCCTATCAACTATATAATATTTTGGGCAAATAAATAAAATAATCTTTAGGTCCTATTGTGTTAATCCTATCGTTGAAGTACACCACATGGACCTTGTACTTAACCCAATTTCATGTCCGGACTTTAACTAGGGAACTAAAATTAACATGGTAGTTGTGTGTATACAATTGAGTAGGAAACCACCAACGATTCCTTGACTATGTGTTCTCAAGGAAAGAAGTCTTATTCGATGTATATAATAAATTCATAACAACATGAATACCATAAAAAAATAGAACGGTCATGTGATATAAATTATTACACAAACCCTTAGATAAACCATCATGGGCTCCATAAAGAAAAATATAAAGTATGTCTATAAGTGATTATAATCATCATAAAGGATATTGGAATGTTTATAATAGATTACAATTCTTTGAGTGAGTAACCAAGATTGAATCCAATAGTAATTAGGTCATTGCCAACATCAAAAACTTATTGATTATCACTAACCTAATAGAATCCCATAATTTATAGATTAATGCTCGGCATCCATATGGAATTGAATATGAATAAAATAATTGGAATCCAAAAATCATGGAGGAATAATCAGAATTATCAAGTTACATATTATCTACCATCTACATCTAATAGACATTGTATCACGTATGAGGCTGGTAACAAAGCTATCATGAATCATTGTCATCATCCTCACACATCATGCACACTCCCACACTATGGGATAATCATTACATGAGAGTCACCTACCACATAAAAAACATTCCAATAATCCAAGGGAATACTTTCCAAGATATAACAAGATAAATAGTGTACGTTAAAATTATGTGAATTAATAATTTCTTCATATATCCACATGTTAATAAAAATCAACATGAAATCAATATTTATTGCAGTACTCATGGAAACAACTTCACAGTAGTCTCACATTTTACATACACTAAAATGTGATCCATATTCAATCACGGTTATCAATTATTACAACACAAATACTTTATCAAGGAAACATGTGTATAAAATTCCTGAAAAAGTAAATAACTTTGTACCTCAAATTATTCAATGTAAATTGCAATAAAAAACCACCATATGTTGTTCAAAAGAATGACTGGAAACCAAAATTGTCAATAAGACTACCTCACAGGCATTACAATAATAGTTTTCAACACATGAATGATCATGGTTCAACAAAGACTCTTAGAAAAAAAAACAAATATTTTATTTTATAATGAAATACAATGTTAAAAGAGAGGACACATTCTATATCCTAGATAATTTATAAATTATAATTTTATGCCAACACATGCATTATCAATTTTATCCCCAATAAAAATTACAAAACCTTAGGTGATAATGTTAATCTCTCATTATTAGTTAGAGATAATACATGGTCATTCCTTATAAAAATTGTTCGATAAAATAATAAAATTTTCCTTGATAATTTGTATAGTTTTCCATTGATAATTTGATATCCTTTCTACAAGATAATTCAATTAAAATTGTCCTTCGATAATTTAATGACTACATTTTTATAATTTAACATATAAATTCTATTTCATAATTTAATAATGAATTTTGGGTAATTAATTATATTATACATTAATAAAATGAGGAAATCATCAGTTGATAATTATATACAATTATCATTAATAATCTCACTCATTTATATTTTGATAAATTGATAAAATTATCAATTGATAATTAATAATTGTTATACATTGATAATTATTATAAAATTTACTTTAAATATTTAATAGAATTAACATTTAATATTTTCATTTTTATTTTTAAGATTATATTGTAATTTTGATGAATTTTTATAATGAAGGATAAATTATGAATATTAAATTAAAAATAAAGGAAATACATAAACCCCATATGCACATGGAACAAAAAAATGATGATGAATGAGATTAGTAATTTTACATATAAACGAGGCCTAATTATTGCACAAAATGTATAATTGGTTCCACTAAAACACAATATAATTAGGAAGTGAAAAAAACCAAACCGTTCATCTATTTGAACTAAAAAATCACATTAATGAAGAATACAAAATATAAAAAAAATTAATAAATGATTTCACTAAAACATTATTGTAGTGTCATGAAAATCATACCATTATAGTGTTGTTTATTTTAATTGGTAACAAAAATTTAAATTCAATGGTTTTAGATTCCACTCAAAAATATTGATGAAGTTTATTTATTTGGTCATTTTCATTTGGAGGAGAAATAAGTAGGAAAATTAAATAAAAATTCAAAAATAAAAAATTAAATAAGAGTATATAACTTAACCTTACATATGAATGAATTTAAACCCCGATTTCAGTGAAGTAATTTTATCCCTAGGGTAAAACCTATATTTCAACCTGATGCTGGTTTCATATTTTTTATAAGAAATACTATTTGGGATATCTTATATTATATTGGAAAAATTGATATCTTGTAGTGTAATATATTTATCCTCATATATATTATTCTTAAACACTCAAATTGTATAATTAATATATCAGTCATAAGATAAAAACCACATTTTGGATTTTTTTTATTCACATATTTACCATTTGAGAAAACATTTATTATATATTTCATCATTTCATCAATAAATATGTGTGTATTATATAACATATTTAATATTTATGTATTTTTAACATCGATGATCCAAATGACTCAGAATATTACTCCAACATAGTTCCTAACCACAAGTAACACCATATAATATTATACAGTGTTATGATGAAATTTACCCATATGTGATTTAACATCAAATGAAATAATTTATAAGGTTATTTTGGTTGACAATTTAAATTTTTCACATAGAAAGAAAAAGTATTATATTTGTATATTTCATTGTTATCCAACGTAATTTAGCATATTAAAATTTTACCTTGCTACTGACTTTTTATCCCCAAGAAGTATCTCTGGCAATCTTGGTCGAACAACATAGTATACTAATACTGAACATGAAACTCACACTCTCATTTCTCCTACTAGATCCATCCATGGAAAGAAAAAAATTGGTAAAATTTTATTGTATTCCCTTATAGGACATTCTCACTCTAGTATATAATCTGCCTTGAATGCTCCTCAGAAGATGCATTAGGCTCCAGATCAATATCTTCACTATCAAAGACATGAACATGATCAAATACAAAACCCCATAGCTAAGAAATATGAAAAAATAATAATCCTCACCATGATCATGCTATAGAATGAAAAAAGTCACACCACTATCCCAATTCATTTGGCGATAATTAATGTAACTCCCAAGATTTAATAGTACGTTATTTTCACTATTGTAATTCAATAGCTTCTGTTACACGCAACAATGAGTTTTAGCACATCACGACTTACCAAACATGCCGTTCAAAAAGAATTTATGAATAGTATTAACTGAATTTTGAATTTTATATATTCCATATAATTTTAGAATCTATATTTTCTATTTCGTAGACATAATATAAGAACAAATTTATTTATTCAGTTAAAAGATGTATTTTTCCAAAAAATGCAATTTTACCACATTTTAATGGAAAATCATTTTAGAAACATTATTTGAATCTTTTATATATTCAATATAATGAAATTAAATTCTTATTTATAATCGAGACATAAAAAATTATTTTGGATAAATTTTTGGTTCTTTTTTGATAACATTCATATTTTGATGAGTACTGAAAAATACTAAATTTTAATTGAAAAAATATTTTTAATCGTAATAAATTATAGAGAGAAATTATGCATTTTAAGGGTTTGGACGTATAATTAGATTATATTTTTATAATTTATTAATATTTAGGTCATTATAAATAATTTCACATTTATATTTGACATAAACACATTTCAATCTTTCGATAGTTTTTACATTTTAAAAACCCTCTATTCTGTTTTGAAAAAAGTAGTTATTTTTAAATAAATTAATGTACCTTATATATGTTTAATATGGTAAAATATAATTCATTTTTTAATTCAGAATAAAAATATTAGTTTAGGGACAATTTTTGGTATTTTTCTAAAAACATTCAATTTATGATGAATAGTGAAAAACACTATGTTATAGTTTAAAATGTAATTTTTATTTAGATAATAATATATCTTATTTTAATTTATCTTAAGTGAATATATATATATAAGACCTATATATGAACAATTTAATTTATTAGAGTCAATTTATAATAAAATTAGATGTATAAATTTTAATAGAACTTTTTACCGTATTTTATCCACCTTGTAGGAGCATTTGCAAATTTGAATAAAAACATAATTTTACAGATTCTGTGAATTGAATTTAAATAATCAATGATTCATGATAAATATAAGTAAGTACAATTTTGTTCAATAAGATTAAAATATTTTTTTTGAATAGTAACGTTGGACTTTTATTTACCACAATTAAAAGTAAACAGGGTAATTAAAGTTACAACTGATATTATAATTACCATAAAAAATGTCCAAATTCTATTGTATAACTGCAATTCGACCAAAAACATAAATAGGAATAAAATATGACCCTTTAGGTCCACTTGGATTAGATTAGGACATTTATTATTATTTTACTTAATGAAGTGTTAAAAGTGTTAAATTCAATTTTTAATATCTAATCCATTTTTAATATAAGGTTATAAATAAGATAAATTTGACTATAAATATTAATTATAAAGTTAAAAATATTTCCTAGATAATGGTATTTTATTTATTATTTTTAGATATTAAATAATTAAATGTATTTATGACACAATGATGATGCAATAATTAGATTCTTAATAAAATATTAAAATAGTTTATATTATAAATATTAAATTAAATATATATTAACAGTTTTGATGCAATACCTAAATTTTCTTGGATAATATGTCTATTTATAGTTTATTATATATATTTTTCTAAGTGAAAGGGTTGTTATGACTTTCAAAAAAAGAAAAAATCAAATAATGTCAAAATTGACATAAATTATTTTTTAAAACAAATTCAATATTATTGGTTGATATAATATTCCTAAAGTTCTATGTTCTCCCAAAGGGAATGAATAATATTATATATGTCATTAATGAATCACTTGTGGTTCTCTTGGATGTTTGGAGTATGTTTATTAACCATCTAGTATAAGGATACAAGAAGACACAGTAAAAGTAAACTATTTAACTAAGAGTTAAATCTAAAAGATATATTTAAAATGGTAACCTAAACTTGTATAAAACCTATTGTTCGAGAGTTTTTTCACCCATCCTAAACTTTTCTTCTAAATAAATCATTTCTGAGCCATTATAAACTTAAAATTATTTTATTATAAAATAATATATCAAGCTTTTCCTAAAGTGACCATCACCCCTCATATAAAAGGGCACTTTCCCTTCTTTAAAAATCACACCTAAAAATCCATTTGGCTCAAACAAACCATTCCAAAATATACTATCAAATTCCCAAAAAGCAACCAAGAGTCCTTAATTTGATCATAAAAACAACCTATGTATCCATTTTGATCATCTCAAAAGGAAACACCCGAAAAGAGGCAATAATTTCACCACCCTCATTCATGTTCTTCCCTTCTTCCACTTCCTATTTCTTTGTTGTTTCCATACCAAAATAATAAATCTAGTAACTTATAAATACTGTGATGTTATTATAAATATGGAACAACCATATTCGTTATAATATCTATCCTATAAATGACAAAGAACCCATAGGTGCGTACGTACGGTTTACCATCTCCACATCGTGGAGTAGTTTGTTATTCAAAAACATATTTATTTTTAAGGGTATAATAATGAGTATAACTGATGTAAATAATAAATATATCATTTTAATGATTATTTATATATAATATACCATGAAATTACAAATTATTTCACCATCAATATATTGATATTGCTGCTCGTGCATATGTACGACTTACTACGTCCACGAATGTGATGAGAATCATTCCCCATTGTAAACATTGAAGAATAATTTTCATTTTATGATTAAAAATAATGTTTAATAACATAATATAATTCTTTATTTGAATAAAATACATCCTATACATAACTAATATAAATTACATAGAAAAACATATAACGGAAAACGAATCAGTTAACAACAAAAACAATGGTACAACTGAAATATCATTAACAGTGCCATATTAGAAGATCATATATGAAATCATAGTTTTGTATTTGGTTCTTTTATATTTTAATAACAATTATTTCACCATTATACAGGCGGTTAACATTACATCGACTAAAGAAATGTATAATGTAAGGGGTTTCTAATCTCACCATTAATTCCGTGAGATTTCCATTGTTTTCCACTAAGTTATTGCATGTGGTGTATTTTGTACATACATTTAGTATATATTATCCTTATTATAATTATATTAATGGTATTGTGTGACTCATTTGGTGGTTATTAACTTTCGTTCATACTAGTTGATTGATTTTAATGTGTTAAGGGGGTTTTATCTCACTTTTAATTCTGTGATATTTCAATTGTTCACCACTTAATTGTTGCTTGTGGTGTATTATGAACATCCATTTGATATATGTTTTATAATTATTATCTTTATATTCATGGTATTTGGTGATTAATTTGGTGGTTATTAACATTCGGTCTTATTACACGATTGATTACAACGTGGTAAGGGGTTTTCGTCCTAATTCTTATTCCTATGAGATTCACGCTATATTGCCACTATTTCCGTTTGTGTTGTGTATGTTCAGAACATGATTGTATTATTTTCATAATATACATTAATTTATGGGAATTTAAATATTAATTTTATGATAATTCTTTCATGGGTTGTATTTTTCGTAAGTTACCAAATCAGTAAGGGGATTTCATATTTCAATTTCCACACATAGGGCTTTATGCATACTACATCGTTTATTTTACTCCAAGATTATGTGTGGAATCACAATTTATTATTTATTAAGTAATTTCCACACCCTTTATTTGAATATACCTTTGATACATATAATCACTCTATTGATAAATTCACATTCCATATATATAAACTTTTTAAGGTAAATCTTAACTCAAATTCCATTCATTATGTTAAACATCCAAGTCATTGGTTTTGTTTTTACATGAATATGTGTGAATGTAATATGATTTATATACACTTAATATCCAATTTTATTCAGTGTATTTATATTTTTCAAACATATTTATTTCATTGATTTAATCTTAATATAAGGATATGGTCTATATAAGGTATTTCATCTCAATTTACATTCCTTTGAGACATCTTTGTTGTTATGCACCAATTAAATTTTATATGATGTATATAATTTCCTTGGACATATTATATCAAGACTACATTTATTCTCATGATATTATAATTTTTTCATTTAGTTTATTCTTCAATTACTTGTATTCAAGAGTTTGTTATTTGGTTAAGAACTCTTTAACTAAAATATTGTTTTAAATGTTTTAAATGTATTAAATATTTATTCCCATAAATATTTATTATTAATGACCATGTTTTGAAATTGTTTTAAAGATTTATTTATTTGGGAATAAATATTATAAAATTAAATTTCCTTTTAAAGGTTTCAAAGTGGTAGGGGACACTTTGATTCAAAATTCTCTTCTAAATGTCTTCTTTAAGAAATAGTGTGACATTTAAATGTTTTCAAGAAAAAGATGATATTTCACTCAAATTGTATTAAAGACTATTTTAATCTATATCAATATCCTTCAGTGTATTTTATTCATGATTGAGGTTTATTGATCATAAAACAATCATCCATTCTGTATTGAATGAGTTATTTTTGACTGCGGATGTGCTATTTTTATGCCATTCATGGTTTGTTGTTAAAATACTGTCATTTTGTATGCTAATTTTAATAACAATGTTTAAATTATGTCTCACCCTTTCATATTAGGAATTATTTGGACAATGTAAGGGACGCGTAGAGCCCGATATAACTCCTCGGTGCATCGGTAGGTCTCATGAGACAAACTCAGGTCTTGGCACAAGGCCTTGACAAAATCTTATTTGTAATCTTGGCACAAGGCCTCAACTATTTGGTTATGATGTTTGCCTTTATGCATTCAATCATTATAAAATTCCCTATTTATATTAAATGTGATTATTTGACTACTATAATATCCATGTGAATAAGTAAATTTCATTATTTGATTTTTCTTTTCCATATTAGGCTAAAGATTATGTTTCAATGGCTTCTGTTCTAGTCTTATACATTTCCTTAAATGTTTTTTCTTATTTAAGAAAGTTTCCTTTATATTGTTATCCTTACTGAGAATATGAACTCACCGCTTTCATATGATTTGTTTTTTACAGGATGTAAAGATGTAAATTATGATGAACCTGCAGGAACAGACTAAGCGATATAAGAGTGTTAAAAGGGGACACATTGTTTCTATTCTTATTTCATGGTGTTATGTAGAACTTAAGTATGTATCTAGAGCTTCCAAGGATACTAAACTGATTGGTCTTTCAAGACATGATTCCTTGTATTGTTCCAATGTTAAGTAATAATACACCAGCTCTGGGCTTCTGGATTTGGGTTGTTACAGCTGGTATTAAAGGAAGTTTAGTACAAAACTTGGAAGCTAGATTTAGAAAAAAATCTGATTAAGAAACAATACCCTACGATAGACATTGAGGATTATAATATATGAACATCCAAATTTTTTGGTAATGTAAATATTATGTGTGTTTTCCAAGCAATACATCCATGTCTAGATAGGTGCTGGTAGAGGAGGCTCTGGAACAGATGTACCTATGAGTGAATACTCCAACAAGGTGTATCAGACATGACCAGGGATATCCAGGTACACGACAACGGGTTTTGCTGTACTCTTGGTTATGACACTCCCACGGGTTATGCTTAAGATAATTCACATTTTCATTACAAACTGATTTGAAGGATTTTAATATATTATGAGAATAAATAACATTGGTTAATCCAAAGGTGTTTTATATTAAAAAAAAGGTGTTATGATATTCTCTAAATGATTTTATGATTCGCACTATGCTTTCTTGTGTCTGTCAATGGCTGGATTATAAGGAAGATATAGGGTATGGTGGCGGAAATGAGTGATGAAATGGAATGTTGATAGGTGTAAAAGATATCATGTTCATGTCTAATTAAATTTCCAAATAAAGGGTCAACAACTTATATATTAAACTACTCCCAGACTCAACATGGAAGAGAAATGTAGTGAATGGTAAGATCTCCAACAGTGGAGACTACGGTGAAATGAAATCTCAATTTCCATCATGCAAAAAATGTGGAAGGAGAAACCTAGGAATGTTTCTAAATGGAAAAAATAAATGATTTTGTGTGAGAACAAAGGACATAAAGTAAAGAATACCCAAGGAAAAATGAAGAATACTACGGAAGAAAATAAAAATGATCCCATGAATCCATTTACAATAATTTTTAGTAAATGTAGCAGACCAGGACATTACCTGAGTGAATTCCCTATTCTATAAGATAACCAATGGTTCAAAGAATAAACTATGTGGAAATAAATGGATGGAGATATATTTTAAAGTATTAGTTCTATTTGTTGATGTAATTTGGTAGGAATTCTTTTATCTTGTATGAGTAACCCTGTAGTTTGTTATGTGAAAATGATATTTTAGGAAAAATTATCCTTTCTGTTGTTAATATAGATATAAATAACCATTTGGGTTATTTGATCCTTGAATTTGAGGCAATTACAATTCATTAATTTTTCATGTGAAAATGCATGAAATGAGATAACCATTTTGGTGAAATTATGTTTTTGGAATTGTGAGGAATTTATCTCATTTTTGGAATGTTATAAAATATATTTTTTTTAAAAATGACAACACATAGACCATGTGACAACCCGTCGCGTCGGACAAAGATGTGGGAATCAAACCCACAACCAGAGTGCGATTAGGATTTATTTCCTACCACTGGACTACGTGATGTCCCTGGTTAGTGTGAGCAATTATTATTATTTAAATGATATTATTGATCAATAATATGTTGATTTGGGATTTTATGTCTTATCAAATGTGTATCCTTAGTATAGGAAAATGATTTGGTGATTAAGTGATAGATTTTATTCTGGAAGACGTTCTCTCTGTTGGGAACTCTGTATGACTAAGGAAAATAGAATACAATGGGATTTCATTTAATGGTTAGTGGTGGTTTTTTATCTATGTCTTGATTGTTTATTTATAGTGATTTGGGTTATTTATGGAAATGATTAAGCTTTCATAGAGAATACCTGATTTGGATAATTAATTTTAAGTTTGTTACCTTAAGAGTAGTCTAGGTTATTTGGAGATACAATTTATGGTGGAAGACTATGTAATCAAATTCCACTATTTATTTTGATTCAATATTAGTTTGAATTAAATTGAAGGATTTTAAGGATACCTATTTATTGAATTTTTTTTAGTGATCTTTGGTTATTGTTTGTTTTATTTTATAAATTACGATTGGTATTTACTTCTCTAATGTATTATCATTTTTGGGGATCATCTGATCTTGTACTAACCATTTCCATTTTTCTTAATCTATAAAGGAATGGTAAATATATAGTTTATCTTTTGTGGATCTTGTGATTCTCTATAGGATGATTCTAGCGCTTCAGGTGTGACCATGTCACCTTGAATACTCATCATTTTAAAAAATACGAGATAGTGGTAGAAATTTATTAAAGGATGAAACTCTACTTAAAAATATAGTATATATTTTTTTATTATTAGTCAATATCAAAAATAAATTCCTCATCTTTATGAAATGGAACTTAAAACAAAAAAAAATTTCCCGTTTACTTTTCATACAGGGAAACTAATAACTATTTATCCCATCAAAACTTTGTGGTTTTCTTATTGTTAACATTCTCCTGATCACATTTTCTATCACTCCCCATCAGAACTTGACACTTATTTTATATTTGATATACATGTCTTCCTACACAGAATCCTAGTAAGGGTTATCTAAGTTGTCCTTTTTTACTTCTCTATATTTCTTTTAAGGTGACATTTTTATTAACTCCTCTTCCGAAGTAGGACTTTCAATGAAACTCCCAATCCCAATTTTAAAAATTATGAGGATTCAATTTTCCAAAGGAGGAAAGAATTTAACACCCCAAGTATTCATTTTCAGTTATTTTTTTAATTTAATTCAATAGCTTGGGCTATATGCAACACCGAGATTGTGCACACCACGACTTACAAAACTAGCCGTTCAAAAAGAAGTTATGAATAGTATTAATTAAATATTGACTTTTATATACTTAATATAATTTTAGAATCCATATTATGTGTCTCTTAAACATAATATAAGAAAAAATTCATTTTTTCTAATGAAAGAAGTATTTCTCAGAAAAATGTTATTTTACAACATTTTAATGGAAAACCATTTTTTAACCAATACTTTACAATTTTATATGTTCAATTTTATTAAATTAAATTATTATTTAGAATTGGTACATAAAAATTAATTTTTGGATAAATCTTAGGTACTTTTTTTGTAACATTCATATTTGGATGAATACTGAAAAATACTAAATAATTATTGTAAAGATATTTTTTAATAGAAATAATATATTGCATTAAATTAGGAATTTTAATGGATTGTAAATTTAATTAGATTATATTTTTATCATTTACTACAGTTTAAGACATTATAAGTAATTTCATTCTTAAATTTGCCTTAAACACATGTCAATCTTTTGATAGATTTTACTTTCTAAAAACCCACTATTGGGTTTGGACAATAGTAATTAATTATAAATTAATTAATGAAACAAATATGTTTTTAATTTTCTAAAATAGAATTAATTTTAGAAATAATAATATCAAAAGTAGCTTAGGGAAATTTTGTGGTATTTTTATAAAAGCATTCAATTTTTTATGAATAGTGAAAAACACTACGTTATAGTTTAAAACCGACTTTTGATTTAAATAATTATTAATTTTATATAAATTTATTTTAAGTAAAAATAGATATATAACACCTATATAAGTTCAATTTAATTAATTGGATTCATTTTATAATAAAATTAGATGTATAAAATTTTATTGAACTTCTTACTGTATTTTACCCACCTTCTATGAGCATTTGCAAATTTGCATAAAAATTAATTTTACCACTTTTGTAAATGGAATTTAAAAAATAATAGATACATGGTTAATATCAACATGTAAAATTTGGTTCAACAAGATGAATATAATTTTTGGTGAATAGTAACTTTTGACTTGTATTAACCAATGTTAAAATTAAATAGGGTAATTAGAGATAAAAATGATATTATAGTTAACCTAACACATGTCTTAATTCTATTAGATATGATTAATTAGACCAAATACAACCTTAGGAATAATATATGATCCTTTAAATCCACTTGGATTATATTATGACATATATTATTATTTTATTTAAAGAAGTGTTAAAAGTGACAAATTCAACGTTTATTAACGCATTCATTTTTTATATTGGGGTATACATACTATAAATTCCACTATAAATATTCACTATAAATATAAAGAGATATCCTACATAATTTTTTTTAATTATAATTTTTAGATATTAAATTATAAAATTTATTTATGACACACCGATGATGCAATAATTACCTTTTTAATGAAATATTTAAATAGTTTATAATATAAATATTAAAATAAATAGAATTTAAAATTTTTGATGCCATCGACGGATTTTTTTGGTTAATATGGCATGTTATTGTGGATTGGATAATTTTTTAAGTGATATAGTTGTTATGGAATCCACAAAAACAAAATACCAAATAGTGTAAAAATTGACATAAATTAGTTTTTAAAAAATATACTAAATTATTCGTTGATATAATTTTCTTAAAAAAATATGGTTCTGCCAAATGAATTAAATAATATAATATATGTCATTAATCAACAAATATATGTTCTCTTGAAAGTTTATACTATGTTTATTAACCAAATAGTGTAAGAATACAAGAAGACAAGGTAAAAGATAAACTATTTAACTAAGAGTTGTATCTAAAAGATAAGGTTAAAATGGTAACCTAAACTTGTCTAAAACCTATTGATTGAAAGGATAACAAACAATACCAACTTTATCTTCAAAATAAATCATTTTGGAGCCATTATAAACCGAATATAATTTTATTATTAAATAATATTTCAATCTTTTCCTAAAGTGACCATCACCCCTCCTATAAAAGGGCATTTCCCCTTCTGTCAAAATCACACCTCCAAATCCATTTGGCTGCACCAAACCCTACCCAAATATCCAGAAAACATCCCTCAAATCATCTTATATTCCTTAATTTAATCCTAAAGACAACCTATGGAGCCCTTTTGATCAACTCAAAAGGAAACAACCGAGGAAGAGGTAATAATTTCACCACCCTCATTCAAGTTCTTTTTTCTTCCACTGCCTCTTTTGTTGTTGTTTCTATAAAAAAATAATAATTATAGGGCCATATAAATATAGTTATGTTATTATAAATATGGAAAAACCATATTTTTTATTTTATCCATTCTATAAATGACCAGGTCACCATATGTGCGTATATACGGTTTGTGATCTTCACGTGATGGGGTATTTTGTTATTCAAATACCTCATTATTTGGATGGGTATAATAATGAGTATAAAAAATGAAAATAGTAAATATAACATGTTAATTATTCTTTATATATAATATTCGTTCCAATCATAGACAATTTCACCATCATTATAATGATATTATCTCTCTAGTGTACGTACGACTTACTGTCTCCACAACCACGATGAGCTTCATTCCCCATCATAATCATTCAAGAATTTTTTTTTATGATTAAAAATAATTTTTAAGAACTTAATATAATTATTGATATGAATAAAATATATCCTATACATAACAAACATGACATACAAACAAAACATGTAATGGAAAACAAATTATTTAACAACCAAAGTAATGATACTACTGAAACATCATTAACAGAGAAATATTAGAAGATCATATATGATAACATATTTATGTATTTCAGTCTTTTATAATTTAATATCAATTATTTCACCATTATACATGAGGTTAACATACCATCGACTAAGGAAAAGTACAAGGTAAGGGGTTTCTTATCTCACCTTTAATTTCGTGAGATTTTCACTGTTCGCCACTTATTTATTGCATATGGTGTATTGTGTACTTCCATTTGTAGTATATTATCATGATTATTTTTATATTCATGGTAGTTTTCGATTCATTTAGTGGTTATTAACTTTTAATCATATGATTCAATTGATTACAATGAGTTAAGGGGTTTCTTACCTCGCTTTTAATTCCGTGAGATTTCAATTGTTCGCCACTTATTTCATGTATGTGGTGTATTGTGTACATCCATTTGATATATATATTATCATGATTATATTTATATTAATGGTATATTGTGATTCATTTTGTGGTTATTATCGTTTTGTCTTACGACCTAAATGACAACAACGTGGTAAGGGGTTTTCGTCTCACTTCATATTCCCATGAGATTCATGCTATATTGTCACTATTTCCTTCTGTGTGTGATATATACTGCCCATGATTGAATTATTTGTGTAATATAATTTAATTTCTGTTTATTTACATCTTCATTTATTGATAATTATTTCATGGTCTATATGTTTCTTTTGTTTCCAAATCGTTATGGAATTTTGAAATTTCAATTTCCAGTCATTCGGATTTACACATACTTCATTGATTACATTACTCCAAGATTATGCGTGTAATCACTATTTATTATTTATGTAGTAATTTAAACTCCCCTTTCTATTGATATATCTTTTATTCACATAATATATCCATTGAGAAAATCACATTTGATTGATATGAACTATTCAAGGGAAATCATAACACAATTTCCATTCATTGAGTTAAACATCCATGTCATTGGTTTTGTTTTTATAAGAATATGTGTGAATTTAATCTGATTTATTTACACTGAATTTACAATTATATTGAGTGTATTTATAATTTTTACACATATTTAATTCATTTATTCATCCTTAATCTAATTATACGGCCTTTATAAGGTATTCCGTCTCAATTTTCATTGTTTTGAAACCTCTTTGTCGTTATACACCAATTCATTTTATATGGTTTATATACTATCCTATGACATATTATATCATTAATCCAATTGTTCACATGATATAATATTGTTTTTATTAATGTTATTACTCAATTACAAGTATTCAAGAGTCTCTTATTAGTTAAGGAACTCTGTAACTAAAATAGTTTTCTAAATGTTTTAAATATTTATTCTTCTAAGTCATTCTCATTAATTCCCTTGTTTTAAAAATGTTTTTTGGGATTTATTCATATGGGAATAAATTTGTCGAAATTAAAATTCTTTTTTATATTTTCAAAGTAGTATGGGAAACTTTTATTCAAAAATCTCTTTAAAATTACTTGTTTGATATATAGTGTGACATTTAAATGTTTTCACAAAAAGGGGGCATTTCTCTCAAAGAATTTTAAAAACTATTTTCATCTATTTCAATATCCATTAGTCTTTTTTAATAATTATTGGGGTTGACTAATCATAATACAATCATCCATATTGTATTTCATGAGATATGTTTTACTGAAGATGTGCTATTTTTATCCTATTCAAGGTTTGTGTTTAAAATATTTACATTTTGAATTCTAGTTTTAACTTGAATGTTTAGATTAAGTTTCACCCTTATATATGAGGAATGTATTGGACTTAGTAAGTGATGGGTGGAGTTCTCTATATCTCCTCGATGCATCAGTAGGTCTCATGAGACAATCTAATATCTTGGCACAAGGCCTTGATAGAATCTTATTTGTAGTCTTGGAACAAGGCCTTTAATATGTGGTTATGAAGTCTGACATTATTCATTCCATCATTATGAAATTGGATATCCATATTACATGTGACTCTTAAACTACTAGAATTTCTATGTGAATATGTTAATGGAATTATTTGATTTATCTTTTCCATATTATGCTGATATTTATGTTTAAAAGGCTTGTGTTCTAGTCTTATAAATTCCCTTAAATGTTTATTCTTATTTATGACAGTATTTGCTATATTGTGATACTTTCTAATCATTTTATCTCTCCCCTTTCTTATGTTTTATTTTACCTAGGATGCAAATAATTATATTGAGATTAACCTGCAGGAATAGGATATGGGAGATAAGAGTGTTCAAAGGGCACACAATGTTGTTTTTTTTATTCCATGATGTAATGTAAAACTTATGTATGTATCTAGTACTTCCAAGCCTACTAAACTGATCTGTATTTTAAGACATGCTTCTTTGTATCATTCCAATGTTAAGTAATAATGCAATGGCTCTAGGATTCTGGATTCGGGGAGTTACAATTAAAGGGATGGTAATCCATGGTGCTAGCTTTCGTTACTTTCTTAGGAATTTGTGCCATAATTGTGGAGTCACAATCATGAAAACATGATATCCTGAAAAAAATACAGTGGTCCCCTTCTACATTAAACATATGATATCATTTTACTATGATCATTATTCATGATATTCAGAATTAGATTAACTCTATCATAGGTCACCTAAACTAAACCAATCCACACAATAACCTCCTCACTAAAAATATGAAAATAAAGTTGCAATCAAAATTTTCCCCCATAATGACCTTTATTAAAAATGTCTCATATGAATCTGATTCAAGTAATCACCGTTTTATGTGATATAAACATACTAAACATGATCATTCTATGCTCCACTAATTTCCAAATTGCCAGATCAAGGAATATCCAACAATATACATATCATCTACTAGGCTAGTGCATCTGCTTGGGGGTAAAATGGTAAGGAAAATCTGAAATGCATCTCGAGAGATTTCAATATGTCCTATATAAATTTAGACATGTAGAAAGCATATATTTTTCTTATAAATTTAAATGTAACTCCATTTAAGAATATAATTTCATAGAAAATAAATTTAACATTTTGATATACTAAGTGAGTATCTTAGATCAATAAACGTATGTACAACATTTCTTAGTTGATTGATAAAAAACCCATATAGTTTCGTGAATCCACTTGGTTATAGGAAACCTCATTAAAAAGTTGAACATGATTTCTTTACACATAAACATATTAAATGATTATGGATAATGTATCTTTTGTTGATGTTGGTTCTCAAAATTTACACATTTGTTGTATTGAAATATCTCATATTCACCCTTATATTTGAAACATGGACTACTACTCTCTCATATAACATAATAAACATGTAGTCTATAATTGACCACATAAGTATTAGGTAACATCAACATAGATAAAACTACATGGCATCACAATCTGAGGTCTAACTCAAGTCCATCCTTTAACTAATATATGAAAAAGAATGTGACTATGAATGTAACTTATTTAAATGATATTTAATCCTCTAAAGCATCATTCATCTAGTTATCCACCATTCCCATAAACTACAACAAAACCTTTTACAACCTCTCAATAATCTAATTCTCTTACTGCGTCTTATAGAAAATAGAATCTTCAATGACAATAACATTCCCTAGTGCAGAAGAAATATCAAATTTAATGTTTTCATATACTCATCCCAATTACCACGTCTCATATTCTATCCATACCATTAGAAGATCAACCAAAAGATCTTATAGTCCAATTAAAAAAAATTAACACACCAAAGAGATAGTGTTTCCAATACATTAGTGTTTTATTAACAACAATGAGCTCCAAGTCATGAATAGGGTTGATCTATTTTGGGGTTGTGGCTGACATAACTTATAAAAATGTACCCACTCTTGGTTTATCAGTACTTCTCTAAATAGAACACCAGATGCATCATGTTTTATATTGTATCATAACACTAGATTATAATATATCTATATTGGTTAAATAATAAATGTTCTAGTAAGCTCACCTAATTCATATTCAGATTGGTCCAATAACTGGAGAAATTTACCATTCTATGTCATCATTGTGAATGGTGATGAATGTGGAGAGAATTATAGACAAACTGATGGTAAAATCCTGATAAATCAAGAAATCTCCTAATCTAGAAAAAATTCTATGTATTTTCCCTAGATATGACTACCTCGTTTTGTTCGATTTATAATAGAATCTCCCTTATTCCAATTATATTAGTTAGATTTTAAAAATATATGGGAATCTAAAAGTGTTATGAACTTGGAACGAAATCAATCTCATCATATATTTCTAATTAAGATGAGTCTCAAATAGGTTAATGGTTCCCACAATGATTTCAATCCATCCATCAAAATCATATATTCATCTAGTTCCCTATAATGATGAATAAATTTTGATTTGACATCAAGGAATATTTTAACTAAATTTTTATACTCCAGTTATAAAGAAAGGCACTATGTGTAAGTATTCCTATTGAATTTGACATGATGGCAACACCATGTAGAATCTAGATGATCATGGCCACTTGTATTAAACTATATGTCTAGTGTTAATGAATAAAACTCATACCTTGAATAAGTATTTTGGATTGATTCAGAAATATTCTCAATAGAATATGTTAAGGAGAAATATACTATATTTTTTGAGAAAAAATTTAGAAAAATGTAGAGTTGTTAATATTAATCCAATTCAATCTATGTTACCATAGATGGTTATCCTATGTTTCTACCCATATCCTAAGGTATACCCTAACTAGAACTGACCATTGTCCGTATCCCATTAATGTAGTCAAAATAATCATTTAAAAAATCACACAACATTATTCTCAATTTAACTAATTAATTCTAATAATTATATATCCCAATAGCGTGTCAATATAGATATATCACAAAATTTATCCTAATTAGTTATAATAAATCAATGAATTTTATAAAATAATTACTATTTAAGAAAACAGTACGTATTTACTATGATTGTAAACCTATTTTCCTAGCTATTTTGCATGAATGAACCCATTATATCATTAATTACTAGTCCACATCATGTGTGTCACCTATGGAGAATTTATGAAATTATATCAACAAAATATATTTTCCCCACTTTTGGAAACATATTGGTCCACTATATATTGTTTACCAAAATATTCATTATTCATTATCCTTTATTGAAACATTTTTATCTTTGGTCTACCCTATCTCAAATAAATTAAAATATAAGAAACATGTTTTTAAATCCTAAAGACAAGATTCCATAGTGTAAAAAAATAACTAGAACAATTGTATCTGATCCGATAGCTTACATTCCATCACGTGTGTCTCTGTGTTAGCAAGAAACTTCTAACTAGTTGTAAGGGTATATTTCAATCATGGGGGATAGTACACTATCGATATCATTTCATGGGATAATTAACAAAAACAATGATCAATAAAATAAGGTGTAAAAATAATCAATCATTGAAAATATGTGGAAACTAAGAGGATAAAATATAAGATATACAATAATAAACAAACCCTAATGATTCAAAAATATTTAGGTTATAATGTAGTAGATAAATAAAAAAATGTCATGGGTTTATTAATATCCATAAGAACATATATTTTCACCATATGTCCTTTTTCTTTCTCTGCATTTCTAGTAATGAAATATATAAGCTCAC
Organism: Viscum album; assembly: GCA_963277665.1. Classification (NCBI taxonomy): domain Eukaryota; kingdom Viridiplantae; phylum Streptophyta; class Magnoliopsida; order Santalales; family Viscaceae; genus Viscum; species Viscum album. The sequence goes on from OY728141.1 coordinate 1,723,003,037, forward strand.
TAACATTTCAGAGTGAGGTGCGAGTACGTCACTCATTAGGGCACACCGAATGTGTCCTAAACATAATGGGGGAAATGTAACATACATTTTTTCCATGAAGATAATAATTTTTTAACAATAATAATGACATATTATCCAATACTAAGGGGGTTTTTAATAAACAAGTCACTATAAACCCTATCATGTATATACTTCTTCTATAAGAGAAAAAATATATAGTATGTTGTTCAGATATTAGATCTAGCCATAATTTTTTCAACATGTCACATGGAATACTAAATACATCTTGTGATAAATCTACATGTAATCCACAAGGAATCATATAATACTTGGAATTCATTAAATATTGATAACTTAATCATATAATGAGTAATACTAAAAATTTACAAGGTCTGAACTATCAAGAATCTACTCAGAATACTTAAGGAATTGAGTATAAGACATGTCACTGGGATTTTGTTGTCCAGCTTCATTATCATTGCATATCATTTCTACTCCACCACAAAGAGATAATCCTTCGATGACGTTCAACTATCACAAATACAATATATAAATCCATCAATGATATAAATGACATTGTCAATAATGATAAATATTATAACATAACATCATTATAATATATAATTTCATCATATTTAAGAATGAAAATTAAACATGATCTTAGAATAGAGCTACCTTCAAGATCCTGTGGATATGACATCACAGTGGAGACATTAGCTACACACACCAAAATTTTATAACATGTAAATCATGGTTATCAATTATGCTAACATATAGATCATATCAAGTATAATTTCTATCATTAGAATCAATATTTAATAAATTTATAATGTAAATGTGATCAATTTTGACAATAAGGGTATACCAAACATTATTGTTCGAAAGCTACAGTGTAATCCATAACTATTACAAAAACCTCCTGAAAATCCTAATTAGCATATATTATGATATTTCAATTATCATGGATCGTAAATGGGTCATATTACCAATACTTTAAATTTTATATCCTGAAGAAATTAAATAGTAAATGTGGTGATACTTTTTCTCCCAGATAATTCCAAAATTATATTTATGCCAAAATATGTGTTGTTAGTTTTTTGGTCAAAATTAATTATTAGACTATAGAAGATAATATAATAATATCTCCATATTAATATGATATCATACATGGATATTCCTTCAAATTATTCAAAAATAAATAATATGTGTATCTTCGATAATATTCCAAAATATCTTATGCAAATTTTATATCATCACCACAAGATAATTCACATTTAAATATCCTTAATTAATTTCAATAATTAACTTTAATTAATTTTCCATCTAAATTCTCCTATAATAATTTAACAATTATAATTTCATAGTTTAATATTATATAATTTAATAAAATTTTATAATAATCACTTGATAATTATTTGCAACTATAATAGATAATTTCATGGAATTGTCTTTTAATAATTTGGTGAAATTATCATTAGAAAATTCATCCCAATAATATTTTAAAATTTCATAAAATTAATTTTTTTTTCAAAAGTACCATGTGATAATTTTACATAATTATCCTCTGAACGACGTTAATAAATTTAATATTTATAATTTAATTAAATTTATAATTTATTAGTCAAAATTTTGTTATTTTATTTAATGTTCTACTTTATCCAGAATTTTGGAAAGAAGGACAAAAAACTAAAAATAAATCAAAAATAAAAGAATACTAAGAAGAACATGTTCATCTATGAAAACCATGAAGTTTTTGTGGATGAATGAGATTGGTCATAATGTTAAGAACAGAGTCCTCCCAATCATATGTAACAATGATATGGGGTAATATAGACTCCATAGGTTCCCAAAATAAATAAAACCAACCCATATATATTTTAGAAACAAATAATAATGGAAAATAAAAACCCTGATTTTTTGAATTGGTATAATCAATGATTTCGCTGAGACATAACTATAGTTCAACTAAATTCATCCGATTATGGTGTTCAAAAATTAAAATGGTAAAAATTGAATAGATTCAGTGGTATTGGATTCAATGCATGGAGTAGAATGGAGTTTTTCTTTCTTTGATGTCAAGAGGAAGATCGTAAAAAAAGAAAGAAAAAAATAAAATAAAAAAAAATAAAATAAATAATAATAAAAGAAAAAAGTGAAAGTATATTACCCTTATATTTGATAGATTTAAACACTCTATGAATACATATTTTATAACAACATTGTTAAAATTCATATTTTAGACCGAATGGTGTCCTCAGATATTCCACATAAAATACCCTTTCGGAAATATTCAATTAATATGGAAAAAACGTTATTGTGTAATATAATATATTTACACTTATGTGGAATCTTACTAAACCCTCAATGCACTCAATATTTATTTTGTTACTAGGGTAAAGCCCATGCTTCATATCTAATGGAATTCAAAAATATTCCATCTAAGACACTATTCAAATGATATTACATTATTTCAATAAAAAACATTTTTGTGTGATTTAACATAATATAAATTTTTATTATATAAATATATATTGTCTATTGACAATATAATCATTCAATAATTAATTTAATATCTCTACAAGTATTCCTTATAGTATTAATTTTTTTTAATAAGGATTTTACCCTTATGGGAATTCACCTGAAATGAAATAATTGATAAAGTTATTTTTATTTAAAATTATATACTTCAAGTAAAATGGAATAGAAATTATTAAATTATAGGGTTTTGTTATCAATAAAAATTTCTTATATAACTTGGAGTCAATTCCTCGGTATCCTTTCTCCTCACTGGATCAACAAAGATAACTTCCTTAGAGAAACAATCCCCACAAAATTAATCATTATGAAGGTAGAAGTAAGACGTCCAAAATTTTCCATCCATCAAATTTCATTAACTTGTGTCCAGGATGATCTAAAAGTGAATCTCACAGTCTCCAAAAATTTTATATTACACCAAAATATCATCTCTATGTACACCAATGAAATAATAAATATATTCATTTGATAATTTTTCCAACATATCCATAAAAAAATGTTCATTGTTAAACCAAATAGAAATGTTTTAAGCTCATAAGGTATATTTTTTATTAAAAATGATTTCTTAAGAATATCTTCCTTATTATATCAATATTAATGACACCTAGAAAATGTTAGGACAACCTTCTATTGTATTTTTTATCAACTTGGGTCAATAATGGTCAAAATAAAGAAGTAACATCAATGATAATAGAGATTTATTGATGTGAACATGTCTGGAGAATTGTTATAAATTCATAGTATTGGATGCCACACATGAGAAATTATAAATGTTTTTGCAAATCAGATGATTGATGCACCGATCCTGAAATGTTTGAAGAACTTTTATCTTGTGGAATACAATGTTCACAACATTAAATTAGTATTTCTTTTAGGATGAATTAATTACATTGGATTTGATAATCCAAAATGAATTGAAGAGGAGAAAAATATTATAGAATAAGATTGGACTCTAAGGTGGCCATGAATGAGGTTGATTTGGGTTTAATGATTGCCTTGAATTTTTTTTCATTTTTCCAAGTACCATTTTTATAAGGCCTTACTAAAAAAATGGGTCCATCCCATGAGCTAGCTACCCCAGCCTCATCTCGAGGCACATTCGGGACCACTGGGGGTCTACCGCACCCATGGGGATTCCTAGGAAGAGATAGATCACAAGAGCCATGTATGGTCCATGTATAATCCCACAAGAGTGCAGACACGATGATCATCCCGTGCGTAGAGAGGCATAGGGTGGTGCAGAAGCATGCATGTAGAGAACCGTTGTGGGGTGGCCCCAGAGGGGGGAGAGGATAATTCTGAGTGGTCTTTCTTAGGAGTTGATTGATAAATTATGAGAAAACTGTGGCACATTTTGATGTGGGACGCATTCTAAAAAAGAGGAGGAAATCTTAGCCGCTAATATAATCTTGCAAGATATCTCAAACGCACGCCTCATCATGTGTCTTGCATTATAATCATGTCTGTCTGAGATCAATATGAGATGATCCAATGGTTTCGGCCTCGTCTTCAACCACTGATCGCATGGAGAGTAACCCAACATTGCTTCTCTCCATCGCCACTGCCAATCCACCATGATCATTCTCCCGGTCAGTATTGATGATGAAAACTCCTACATGGTGATCATTTGATCGAATCGAGACCATGCATGAAATCTATATTGTACAAGCTTGTGATATCTTGAGGTTGGAGGTTTGGATGAGGAGAACGATGTTGCCGAGGGCAAGCGGATTGTAGTTTGGATTTGAAAGTGACTCATGACCAAGATTTTTTCACGTTTTCTTTATCTCATTCCCAAATAATGGATCCCATGATCAAAAATGAAACATCAAAAAATCCTGGTGTATCTCAAACACGGTTTGAATGTTTTAAATAATGAAATATGTTAGGTATTCAAAAGAATGAATCTCAACCAATTATGAGGATAGATTTTAATGTGGATGAAGAAGTGATCCTCACCAATAAAAGGAGAGGAACCAAGATGAGAGAGGTGCTGCTCAAAAATACCTAAAATGATTCTGTTCAAAAAATAGAGAACACTATTTGAATAAGAAATTTGTGTCCTGTGGACCATCAAAATGTGACCTTCACTCTTGAAGAGCCTCACAATGAATATGAGGATCTGCACTCCCTTTTTTATTGAAGAAACCCTAAAACCCCTGATATGTTTACCCAAACCCTCACAGTCATTTTTTGAAGGAAATCTCACGGCTACATAGTTGGTGCAATCACACCTTTGTTGTACTTTGCGAAGACAGTGCCACACTCTACCCTCTCTATTCCCTGTTTAATATTCATGAACACTCTATAAGAAACATGTTGGAAATCATGGTATCATGAAGAATGGTATGAACACCCCCATGTTTTCATTTTAGTATTCTATTATGTGCATGTTTTCATTGTTGAGGAAGAAAAAGATCACAAGTGGTGAATTGCATATAAGTGTCTGTTTTATTTGATGAAACCTGGGGGATTGGGTGTTTGGAAGAGAAGAAGAAGAATACATGCATGTATGCATGTGATCCGGTTGAAGGAGCCCAAGGCTGTCTACACTTGTGTGAAGAATAATCTCTCACAAAGAAAGGGCTTCACAAATTCGGCTATGAAGATAAATAATACACCTAAAGAAACACCCTAACTACGTCCAAGTGGAAGAATGAAAAGCAAGAGTAGTAAGAGGCTGAGGTTGTGTTTTTTGTTTAAAGAACCAACATTCATTAAGGGGTTTTCACACAAGAAGAAGAGGAGGAGAATGCATGAACATGCACCCGTAAAGTAACATAAATAAATAAAAAAAATTTGTGAACATATATAAATAAGATGAATTATGAAATTGAAGAAAATGTTCAATGCATGATCACATGCATACATGAATAAGACGAAAATAATTAATTCAGATGATTCCAAGTAAACCGCTCTTCATTACCGGAATAATCACATTAGTGTACGTGATTCTAGACAAGAAGAGTGAATAATTTTTAGTGCAGTTGGTTGTTGTACTAAGAAGAATAAGGTAGAAGTCTAGTGCAGTTGGTGTTGAATTATAATAGAAGAGAAAGAAAATAAAGATTAATTTTTTCCCTACTACTTTTCAAGTAATAAAGTGAAGAGCACTAAAAAAGGCAAAGAGCAGAACTAACCATTTGATGAAGGAAGAAAATTGTCTCAATATGTAGTATAAAGAACCAGCTAGAGGCTAGTCTATCACTTTTCATGGTAGGATGATTGTTTCCCACCCCCTATAAAATTTATGGTCTCTCACTGGCAAGATGAATGCTTTCCTAGCCACTCTACTGTAATAACATATCACATCCTAGTGGAGAATCCATGCACTGGTCATATCCATGCATGGAAAGAACGTATCTACTATTATTGACTGATGTACTTTGTAAAAATATCATGTGCATATTTTTTACTGATATCTATTATTTCATGTGACAGGGAAAAAAGAATAAAAGGATCAATATCTTAACATGTTGGAGGATCAATACCTTCCTCTGATACCAAATGAGTGGACCGGTTTGGGATATACATAACACTGAGAGGGGGTGTGCATATTTTATTACTGCTTTCTATTATTGAATGCGACATGGAAAAAAGAATAGGAGAATCAAGATCATAACAGGTCAATAGGTACATGTTTAAAAGGTGGAATTGTTTTAAAAAGTCCCCAACACTAATTCACCCCCTCCCCGCTCAATGATAGATATATCCCAAACCAGTCCTCACAATTGTTATAAGAGGTACATGTTCACCTCTATTGGATTCCATAGAGTGAATTTTTTTTCTTTTAAAGAACTGAGTTTCATTATTGAGTTATCAATGAAGTTCAATTTCAGGGAATATTATTTTATCTTTGAGAGGAAGACTGTATCTACCAAGACCACGATGAAAAGGAAAACGAAGGAGAAGATAAAGATGAATAATAAGTCCCTCTTATCTAAAGAAGTGGAAGGATCATATTCTATATATCTGGATAACATTAAAGACACATAATACTTAAGAGTTTTTGAGAAGGTGGCTCATGTTTCCACCAAAAATATGGATAAGCCTCCAACCTCAAATTATAAAGAGGTATGTGTAAATACATTGGGAAATTATTCTCATGATTAAAAAGTTGGCACGAGTTTTGATGATAAATCTACAACATCACAAGAAATTCCTATTTATAGATCAAGAATGATTCTATGAGGTATTCCTGAAGAAATCACATCCCTAGTTTTTGGAATATTTCAGTGCATATTGGAAAATAACTCTCAGTTGGAAGAAGAAATAGATTTTTTCGAGAAAGGCTTACAAGTAAAAAATTTTGAGTGTTTAAATCTCTCCAGACAAGTTGGAGCATTTCATGTAAAAAAGGGTGAATTTGAATTATGTTCTTCAAAGTTTCACAAAGATGTTGAAGAAAGAGAGGGAGTCAACAAAACAATAGAAGAGAATATCCATTCACTTGAATATGAGTCGAAATGAAGCAACGATGTCAAAGAGGTATATTTGGAAGAAGAAACTAATAAGATCAATGAACATGATTCATTGTTACAAAACAATGTAAAGATGCATGAATATGAAGTTGAAATATTGAAGAAGGCTTGTGAAGATATGATGACTATAATTGAATAACAAAAAGTAATCCTCAATATAATATGTCTACAATTGGATGATCAGTATCCCAATCTTGAGAAGACAAATATTTAGTCTCCACAAAAAATGGATACAATTATTTCTATTACTCAATTCTCACGGGAGGATACTACTATCAAAACTCCTCCAACATGTGATTATATGATCATGACATCACTCATTGACCTATCACAAGCAACTGAGAATGTAAAGGTATCATCCATGCCAACATGTACTAAAGTTTCTAAAATTGCATCTAAAAAATTGATGGTTGGAGGAAAATGTCTTATTATGTATGGATGAAAAAAAACTGAGAATAAACCGACCACCAAGGCTAGGGTGGATAGGGGAAAAGTGTGGAAGATTGATCCCCAAAGAAATCACAACATATCAAGAAGAAGACTCACCAGCTTTATCAAGAAGATAAGAATAAATCATGGTTTGTTGGTCAGTGCTGGTGCTGCAACAGATTTTGGAATTTTGCAATGGATTGTTGGTACAGCCCATTAAATGTAAAAGAACAGAGAATGCCCATTTCAAGGGTGAGAAATCTAGACAAGGAGAAGAAACATCCAAAGATCCAAATGAATATGTATACTGCAAAGATATTTTGAATGTTAGATAACATCAGTGATGTGTGCAACATTAGTGGTCATATGAATTTTGCATGTTCATAAAAGAAAATAAGACCACATAAGATAGGTAAGAATGAAGAAGAATCCTTGGGAAGAAATTGGATGAATAATGTGAATACAAATTCTCCCATAAGGATTTCTAGAATAAATGATGATAAGTCCTTGGATTATAAATACATGAAATTGAAGGGTGGTGCATCCAAAAGAACTACTAATAATGATGTCACTCAGTGGAATCCATGTAGAAGATCCAAATATGATGCCTCTGTCCATAATGATATATTAGTGGTTTGGCCAGAATATTTTGAAAAATTGAGAGTGTAGGAAGTTCAAAATTTGATGACTTGTGCTAAAAACAAAAATAAGATTCTACTTGTAGTCAAATAAGTTCTATGGGTGCGGTGAAACAAAGTTGGTCATACTATTAGAAGATACATTGATTTTACACCATCCCAACAATAATTCCTTAAAAAGAGGAATGTGTCACCATGTGATTCTAGTGCTCGGAAATCCCTAGAATTAAGGAAATTCACACACAAAGAGATGGAATAAATACTAAGGTCCACACAATCCCAGTCAACAATGATGAACAGTGGTGAAATTTTCAATAATGGAACATGTATGATGGGAAGATCATATCAACTTTGTTGTACACATTCTCGATGCAATGAGGATCCACCTTATTCCCTTAATTTTTTTGTATTTTTTCTTATCATACAAGGAAGAGAAGGTGAGGAAAGATATTAGGGGAGAACCTGAGATTCAGGGATGAGAAGTGTTCCCATGAAGAGGAGACACATGAATAAGCTACCAATTCCATTCTCTCAATCAGTATTAACATCTATTGGTATAAAATTCAATTAATCTGAAGATTTGCTGAAGATCATATCACTGGAAAAGGAATTTCATTTCTCAATCCCTCATCCTTGGTTACTCAAAATAAATATTATTTTTCAAAGTGGGAGTAACTAAAAATAACCCAGTGACATAAGAATAATGTAATTGTACTATGGTCACATTACCATCCTTTTTCACCTGAATGTTTTTGATCAATTTGCTAATGTTGGTGAAGGAGTTTCAGGTTGATTATTTCATATCAAACATATTGTCCTAACCCTGGAATGAATGTGGAAACCCCTTGAAGTAATTTTCATGATTTATCATATCATGATTCTGCCGATAATGAATATCTCTTTTGTCAAAATCAAATCCTATTGTTTCCTACACCGAGCATTTCTCAAGTAGACATAGAGTGAAATGATTTTTGGAACATTGATTAATAATGGACTTATACCCTCTCTACCAAGAACATTGTATTTCTTGTCAATAAAGAGGCAATAAGTGAAATGAAAAAAGTATGGGAAGAGAAAAGATCATTTTGAAATCGACACATTCATTTGAGGATAAGTCTTAAGGAATTGACAACAAAATACAAAAGGGCATATTTTTGGGACCACCTTGTGTATAAGTTGTATTTATTGTTAATTAGTGTCAATAATGGTGAAAATGAAGAAGGAATATCCAAGTGAATGGAGATTGATTGAATTGAAGATGTCTTGAAAATTGTTATAGATTCATAGAATTGGATGCCAAACTTGGGAAATTAACTATATTGATTCCAATCAGATGATTGATTCACTGATCTTGAAAAGTTTGAAGAACATGAATCATGTGTGATACAATGTTTACTACATTAATGTAGAATTTATTTTAGGATGAATAAATTGTTTTATATTTTACAATACAAAAATAAATGAAGACAAGAATAATGTTAATGAAAAGTCTTTGACTTTAAGGTGTCCATGCATGAGGTTGATTTGTGTTTAATGATTGTGTTTCATTTTTGTGCATTATTCCAAGTACATTTTTTATAAGGCCTTACTAAAAAATGGGGCCATCCCATGAGTTATCTACCCCATCCTCAACTTAAGGCACATACAGGACCACATGGGGTCGACCACGCCCATGGGGAAGCCTAGGCAGATCTAGCTTGCAAGAGGAATGTGCATGCCATGTATAAAACCAAAGGAGTGTGTGCACTGTGACAAACCCATGCATAGGGACGCATTGGTGGGCACCAAAGTGTTCTCACATAGAACCAGTGTTGGATGACACTAGAAGGGGAGAGGATAATTATGAGCAGTTTTTAGGAGGGGTAAATTGATAAACCACGAGAAAACTGTGGAACTTTTTAATGTGGGATACATTTTAAACACACGGAGAAAATCCTGGCCTATCATCTAATCTTGCGAGAGATCTCGGCCACACGCCTCATCCCACATCCTGCATTATGATTGTGGTCGTCCATGATCAATATGAGCCGATCTGATGGCTACTACCTCATTTCATCTTCCAATCACATGGAGATTAACCTGGCGTCGATGCTCGCCATCACCACTTCCGATAAACCATTATCGAGCTCCCAGGTCAGCGTTGATGATGAAATCTCTTACATGGTGATCATCTGATCGAACCGAGACCTTTCATGTAATATACATCCTACATGCATGTGATATCTTGAGGATGGAGGTTCTTTCAAGGAAAACAATGTTGTTGGGGCCATGTGGATAAGAGTGTGGATTTCAAAGTGACTCATGACTATTATTTTTTCACGTGTTCCCGAAAACATTTACAAACAAATGAGCCCTTGTTCAAAAAGGAAACATCCAAAAATCTCATCGTATATCATACACAGATTGAATGTTTTAATGAACTAAATTTCTCAGTTATTCCAAATAATAAATCTTGGCCAATTAGTAGGATAGATTTGAAGGTGGATAAAGAAGTGATCTTCTCTTATAAAAAGAGAGGAACCAAGCTGAGAGAGGTGTTGCTCTCGAATAATAAAAATGGTTCTGTTCCAAATGTAGAGCATGCTCTTTGAAGAATAATGTCATTTCCCGTGGACCATCAACAAGTATCATGCACTATAGAAGAGCCTCTCGTAGAATAAGAGAATCCGCACCATATTGTGTGAATCAGAAACCACAAAACACGCGATAGGTTTACCCAACCCCTCACAGTGTTTTTGTGAAGGAAATACTACAGCTACACAATTGGTCCAATCACACCATTTCTGTGCTTTTCAAAGACTGTTCCTTGCTCTACCCTCTCGATTATTTGAATGAGATTCACGCAAACTCTATAGGATACCGGTTGGACATCTTTGTTTCACGAACAAAGGTAAGAACACCCTCATGTTTACATGTTTGTATTCCACTGTGTGTAGGGGTTCATTTTTGAATAATAATGATATATCACGTTGTTAATTACATATATGTGTATGTTCGATTTGATGAAACCTAAGGGCTCACATGTTTTCAAGAGGAGAAGGGGAATACATTCATATATTCATGTGCTCCACTTAAAGGAGCTCGATGACTTGTACACTTTTGTGAAGAAGAAGCCCTCACAATGAAAGGGAATCACACATTCAGGTTTTAAGAGAAATAATACACCTAAATAAACACCCTAACTATGTTAATGTGGAAGAAAGAAATAAAAGTGAATGAAGAGGCTGAGTGTGTGTATGTATTTAAAGAACCATTATTCATAGAGGGTTTTTCATACAAGAAGAAGAAGACGAGAATACATTTTTTCATTCATGCACATGCACATGTTACGTGACATAAATAAAGAATAAAAAACCAGTCTGTACACGTGTATAAAGAAGAAGAAGGAAGAAAGGAAAGAAAATGTTCAATGCATGATCTCTTGCATAAATGAACAAGAAGAAAAGAATTGATTCAGATGATGCCAATTGATCCCATCTTCACTACCTGAGTAATAACATTAGTGTATGTGATTCTAGAAAAGAACATAGATGATGTTTTAGTGTAGTTGGTTGTTGCACTAAGGAGAAGAAAGAGGTAGTCTAGTGTAGTTGGTGTAACAGAAGATGAAAATATAAATAAAGAAGGAACAATTTCTTTCTTACTGCGTTGATAGTTATCGAGTGAAAAGCACTAAATAACGCCAAGAGGAGAACCAAAATTTTGAAGATGGGAGAATAATGTCTCCATATGCAGTATAAAGAACGAGCTAGAGGTTGCAAGTTGGACTAGGCTATCACTAGTCCATGGAAAAGGATTCCAACCCCCGCTATCTAAAGTGTTGGGACTCACATTTGCTAAAGGATTGATTTCCTAGCCACTCAACTGTAATAGCTTATCACATCATAGAGAATAATCCATGCCCTGGTCATATCCAATGATGGAAAGGACATAGCTATTCATATTGAGTGGTGAAACTTATAAAAATATTATGTCAATATTTTTCACTTCATTCTATTATTGGATGGGCCTGGGAAAAGTGAATAAGAGAAGTAAGATCTTAACAGGTCAAGAGGTATAAGGATAAAAGTTGGAGTTGGTTCAAAATGTCCCCAACACTGACTCACCCCCTCTTAATTTTAGGTATATCCAAAACTAGTCCTCTTAGAAAAAAGGTCAATATAAGAAAAATAATGATCTTCGTGAAGTAAATTGAATAATTAATCATTTTGATGGAGATGATAGTTATTCGTTATAATAATATAATTAATATATGTAACCAAAATTATAAAATTCATATATAATTTTTTATTCATAAAAATGACATATTATTCTCAAATGATAAACGGAAGGGAATGTAAATTGCATATTACACAACTCCGCTAGTCTATTATTCAATTCTACTCATCCCATAATGGTAATTCAATAAAAATTATTTCATATAGGTATTTAATATATAATTTTGTAAGTTTTAAACTCATCATTACACTATATTGGAATTCTATTCAATTACTCAATAAATACATCAACTTATTTTTTAGAATATGTACATCCTAAATTTTATGATCACATTTTCTATATATAGGTTGATTCTTCTACTCTTCACCAAGACTCTCTTCCACAAGATATATAATAGGATGATATAAATATTAATAGAATTATTGTGTATCCTCACTAGTGATATGAAATTCAACATATTAATCCAAAATCACAATTTCGTTATCCTGAGAATTAAACTTTTCATCATATTTTGAAAGCCCATCCATACTAAGGAATGTATAAAAGTCAAAAATATGTATAATATAAAATCATGGAAATAGACAATATTTCTGTTTCGCAATGTGATCTTCTAGACAAATAATTGTTGCAGTGATATTTCTACAAAAATATTCTATTAAAAACTCCTTTTATAAGGTGCCAAGGATATGAATAACATACATAGAAAATATAGAATATATAAATGTTTATAAATATCCATCATAAAATGATTCATTTGTTAAATATTATGATATGATTAATTTATCATCTACAACATATTTTGAAAAATTATATTATGATATAGTGATCACATACACATAGAATTCTACCCATATATTCTTATTTGGTATTTTACCTTTATTATAATGTTATTAGTTTGAATAATAAACCATTAATTTATAGTTTAATTACTTGATTATAGTATTCTCTTACATTCCATTTTTTTAATTGGATACATGAACTATATCTCCTCACATATAAAAACTTTAATTCCCCTCATGATTTCTCTAGGATGTTTATTTATTAAATTTTTACATTATTCCAATTAAATCATAATTTAATTTTTAATTATGGGAGTCTATTTTTATTGGTTTTCATCATACCTCTTCATTTATTGACTTACCATCTATATATGGGATCTATAATATATATTCTATGTTTTCACAACATATAAAATTATTTTTGTATATTATGAATATGTTTAAGAGATAAATTCCCTTTATAAGCTTTTCATAAGACGTTCAATGAAAATTATTATCTTAATTTTCATATTTTATATGTATTCCTTATAATATTTTGGTAGACTTTGAAAGGTGTACTCATACTAAACTACTGATTCTTCTTCCATTTAACTTATGATGAAGAACATTCACTTTATTTCAGTTTCTTTCTTAAAAAGTATTATCCCAATAATTCTATATGAAATTTTATCCATTCCATTTTTTATATTTATTCTTACTCTCTAATATTTTTTAATCAATGAAAACCAAGTATCATCATATACTTTGAGACAATATATTATATATACAGCCAATTCCATTTCATTTCCTCCGACAACTATAAATACATTTTAATAGAATATAATCCATTGAAAATATAATACTATACATATATTTCCACTAAAATATAGAGGCATAAATATCATTAAATAGCTCAATAAAGGTGTATCTTCTTGTCGAACATCATACTAATCCATATGTTGTATGTTATGATTGGTTTTCTAGGTTGCCTGCCTTATATATAAATATGATCACATCAACTCCAAAACCACTTATGTCATTAACCCCTCCCTCCAAATATACCAATATTATATTGATAACAATGAAAGGGAGATTATGATACTTGAGCCCCACCTTTAGTAGGACCTAGGTTGGTGTCTATCACCTAGGGTATACAAATAACATGATATGGGAAGAAATACCCTCTATAAGAAAAATAAATCCTATGATATGAAGAATCAACCACAATAAGATCCATGACATATTATTGATAAACCAAAAACCATACAACAATGAATTATTTAAAAAAAATTACATATAAATGTTTCAAAAGACATGTTTGAAAATAAATGTTATGATTGTGATATAGAAAATTTCTTAGGGTCAAATATTGAAATGTCCAACATGATCTATGAAATCCTCAATGATTCCAACAAAATCTATTCATATACATTGGGTGAGATTAAAAATATATTCAATATGGGAATCCAATGTCACCAATATACATGTGAAGGAATAATACTAATTAAGCCATATAAATATAAATTAACCAAAAACGGCTAAAAAGGCATACTATCCATCCTAATCTCCTGAAGTTCCTCTCACCCAATACGTATATCCAATAATAATAATATAATATGATTGATATCAATATCTGTTACCGTAGACCAAGTTATAATTGATTTTATGCACTCACACCCTAATGTCATACATAATTTAACTCCCATATATTCTGTATAAAAAAACCCAACACCAAATCCCCATAATGTAAAAATATGAAACAACACATCGCTCGTAATCACCTAGGGTATAACGCCCTAACCCTAGTTATCCAAATTAGGTGCATTATTACAAAACATTGGCATTATCATAAGGGTTCAAGTCCAAAAATAGGGATCAGTTTAGTAGACTTGGAAGTACTAGACACATTAAAAAGTTTTGAATTACGTTATAAAATGAAAAAAACAACAACATTCTCCCCATTGACCACATTCATATCCCTTAGATAATCCCTTTTGGTCATACATTATATAATTATTCTTATCCTGGAAAAAGTAAAACATAGAAAGGGGTGAGCTCAGATGCTATGTAATGATACAAATATAGCGAAAACATTCTTAAATAAGAATAAACATTTAATGCAATGTATATGACTAAAACACAATCCTTTTAAACATAAAAATCATTATAATATGCGATAGATAAATCAAATAATTCCATATACTTATTCACATGGATATTCTATTAGCCGAATAATCACATGTAATATCAAATGCCAATTTCATAATGATGGAATGCATAATGCCACATTTTTTAACCACATAGTCAAGAACTTATGCCAAGACTACAAATAAGATTTTTTCAAGGCCTTGTTTCAAGACACCAGTTTTTCTCATGAGACCTACCGATGCATCGAGGAGCTATAGTGGGCTCCACCTGTCACTTACTATGTCTAATGTGTTCCTCGTATGAGAAGGTTTAAACATAACATAAACCTTCCATTTAAAAATGGCATACAAAATGTCAATACATTATCCATAAACCGTTGATGGTATAAAAATAACACATCCATGGTCAAATATATCACAAATGCTTCTATATAATATGGACGATTTGTATCATAATGAATTAACATCAAACATGTTTAAAATCCATCAAAAGATGTTGACATAGGTGAAATGAAAACATTTTGAGAGAAATATCTATTTATATTTTTAAATCATTTATAAGTTATGTAATAATAAAAATCATTTATTTTGAAATTATTTTTATAGTCTTGTAAGGGAATCTTTAAAGGTGTTATAACGGCTGAAAATTGCCGCACCCACCGTATAAGTTAAAAAACAATCCTTCCTTTATTTTGTCAAAAAGGTCGTAAAGGGCCTTGTTTAGAAAATGACATAAATATTCATTTATAATTTTTTATAAAAATTAAAAAAAGGGTGTAAATTACTTTATCCCATAGACTGGTACATATAAAAAATGTTTTGAATTTAATTCATAAGAAAACACGGATGTTGATGATAATGAGGTCCCAGTAGATACTTATTTATTAACAACCTCGGATAGGAATAGAGATAGAACAATTAACCCTTACCTTATAATTTTCCTTGGATAAGGATACATTAATCACATATATAATAGTTAAAAAATTGTTATTAAATTATACAAGAATCATATACTTATATATGATATCATATATGATATTCTAATATTGAAATGTTAATAATATTTTAGTAGTGTCATTAACTGGAGTGTTAACTGATTAATTTTCCTTTATATGCTTGTTTACGTAAGCCATGTATGTTAAGAATATGATTTATTTTATTTATATCCAGAATGAAATTAATTTATTAAAAATTGTTTTTAATCATAAATTGGAAATTATTTTTGAGTGATTGAGATTGGGAATGAATCTCATCATGTTCGGGGAGACGGTAATCCGTACGTATGCACGAGTGAAAATATCATTATATTGATGGTTAAATATTATATAATTGGATGTTATATCATATATAAAGAATAATTATCATGATATATTTATTATTTACATCAATTATACTCATTATTATACCCATCTAAATAATGGAGTGTTTGAATAACAAACTACACCACGACGTGGATATGATAAGCCATACGTACGCTCGTATAGTGACTTTGTCATTTATAGGATGGTTAAAATAATGAATATAGTTGTAAAATATTTATAATGACATTCCATTATGTATATGGTACTAGAGTTATTATTTTGGTATAGAAACAACAAATAAAGAGGAAGTGGCAGAAGAAAATAACATGAAAGAGAGTGGTGAAATTATTACCTCTTCTTCAAGTGTTTCCTTTAGAGTTGTTCAAAAGTGCTCCATGGGTAGGATTTATGATCAATTTAAGGACTCTAGGACTAATTTTGGGATGTTTAGAAGATATTTGGGAAGGGTTCGGTCGAGCTAAATGGCTTTGGAGGTGTGAAATTAAGAGAAGGGGGTGTAACCTTTTATAAGATATGTGAGGGACACTTTCTGAAAAGCAAGAAATATTATTTTTTAATAATATCATTTTCAGTTTCTAATAGATACAAAATGATATAATTAGAGGATAAGGTTTTTATGGGTCAAAAAACTCTCAAACAATAGGTTTTAGATAGATTTAGGTCACTATATTAAACTTATCTTTTACATTTAACTCTTAGTTAAATAGTTTGACATTTACCATGTCTCTTTGTAATTTTATAATTTATGGGTAATAAACATACAATAAACTGCCTATAGAACCCCAAGTGGTTCATTATTGATATAATTAACCTAATATATTTAATTTTACCTAACCATATATTTTCTAGGAATATTATATCAATTAAGAATTTAATTTTTTTTTAAAAAATCCATTATGTCATTTTTGACACTATTTAGTATTTGATTTTTTTGAAAGCCATCAAACATTATAACATCGAAAAAAATTTATTTAATCAACCCTAAAATGCCATATTAACCTATAAAGTTAGTGGATTTAATCAGAAGACTCAATTTACATTTATTTGGATATTTATAATTTCAATTATTTTAGTCATTCATTAATAAGGTAATTACTGTATATCATTGTGTCATAAATAAATTAAATTATTAAATTTGTAAAAATTATAAATAAAATATCATTATGTATAAAATATTTTCATATTTCTTATGAATATATATTGTCAAGTTTATATTGTTTGTAACCCTATGTTAATAATGGTTTAGTTATTAATCTTTGAATTTAACTCTTTCAACTCTTCATTAAATTAAATAATAATAAATGTCCAAATCAAATAAAAATAAACCAAAAGGATCATATATTATTCCTATGTTTGTTATGGTTCAAATTAGACTTATCCAATTGAATTAGGACATGTCTTTGGGGTAACTATAATATCATTTTTACCTTTAATTACCCTATTTACTTTTAACATGGTAAATACAAGTCCAAAGTTACTATTAATAAAAAATAGTTTTCATCTTATTGAACCACGTTTTAATTTCGGATATTAACTATGTCTCTCATATTTTGGAAATTCGAATCACAGAAGTGGTAAAATTATGTTTTATTCAAAATTTCAAATGCTCCTAGAAAGTTTGTAAAAGATGGTAAAATGTTTTATAAAATTTTATATATCTAAACTTATTATAAAATGACTTCAATGATTTAAATTAATCGTAAATAAGTATTTTGTATCTATTTTGAAATAAAATAAATTAATATAAAATAACTAATTTTTTAAATAAAAATTCAGTTTTAAACAATAACATAGTGTTTTTCACTAATCATAAAAAAATCATCAAAAATTAAATGTTTTTTAAAAAATAAACAAAATTCACCCTAAGATACTTTTTACATTCCGATTCCAAATACAAAATCCATTTGGAAAAATATAATTTATAAAATTTCTGAAAGTTGGTATTACTATTCATAATTGCAAGTTTGATTGGTCGTGATGTGTTAAAACTCCATGTTGCGTACAACACAAACTACTACATTATTCAAAGGGAAACGTATTGTGGATGCTTGGGGTTTTACAGTCTCCCCACCTTAAAATAATTTGGTACAATTTCTAGAATACTACTACATTAAAATATTCGGGTGGTTCTTCATCATAACATCCTCGGTTTCCCACATTGCCTCTTCTATATTATGGTTTCTCCAACGAAAATTCACTAGACGAGTCATTCGGTTTCTCAACACATGTTCTTTGGTATCAAGAATTCTCATAGGCTCATCACAATTAGATAGATCGTGTTCCAGTACTATTTCTTCATAGGTGAGTACACGTGTTGGGCCACGCCAGTATTTCCTCAATAGTGATATGTGGAACATATCATAATCTTTGGAGAGATTTGGATGCATTACCAAATGATAAGCTATAAATCCGATTCATTCTAGAATTTTGAAAGGTCTGATGTACCAGTGACTCAATTTACACTTCTCATTGACTTTTATAACGCCCTTCCATGGAGAAACCCTCAAGAAAACATGATCTTCTACTTGAAATTTAGAATCCTTCCTCTGATAATCAACATATCCTTTTTGCCTACATTTAGCTGATTTGATGTGACTTTGGATAATCTTACCCTTTTATATTGTTTCCTAAACATGTTCTAGGACTACGATTTTTCGTTCACCAACACCATCCCAAAAAGTTGGTGTGAGACATCTCTTTCCATATAATTCTTCATATGGTGCCATCTGAATACTTGAATGGAAGCTATTGTTATAGAAAAATTCTTCCAGAGGTAAATAATGATCCCATATACCTAGAAAGTCAAGTGATCTAGATCTTAACATGTCTTCTAAGGATTTAATAGTCTGTCGTAATTGTCCATCAGTTTAAGGGTGGTAGGTAGTGCTCAAACGAAGATTAATATCCAAGGCCTTCAAAAGGTTTTTCATAAAATTTAATGTAAAATGGGGATCATGATCAGAAACAATTGATAGGGGTACTCCTTGATGTTTTTAACTTCATTAATATAAATACTTTCAAGATGTTCAAGTGGTAAATCATCTCATATAGAACAAAAATGTGATGACTTGATAAGACGATTAACAATGACCCATATTGCACAATTCCTTCTAGGAGTCTCTGGGAGCCCCATGACAAATTCAATCATTATATTATCCCATTTTAACTCAGGTATGGGAAGAGGTTGCATGACTCCTCTAGGTTGTTGCCTTCCAGCTTTCACTTGCTGACAATCCATACATCATGACAAAAAATCAACAATCTCTCTCTTCATGTTGTCCCACCAAAAATGTTCCTTCAAATATTTGTACGTTAAGGTGCTCCCATGTTGTATAGAGAAATTGGAGCAATTAATATCATCCTACAATTCCATTTTTAGATCAGATATATCTGGAACACAATATCTCTTCCAAAATTTCAAAATTCCATCTTCATATACTGATTCACTCAATCTCCCATCATTCACAGCTTTAATCTTTTTTTAAGCTCATCCACATCATTTTGAGTTCTTTTTATCCTTTCTAGTAAATATGGATTGGAAACCATTTGAAAAATTATTGTTTTTTCATCTTCTATGATTATTCATATATACATCTTACTAGATCCAAGAAAATATGATCTCTTTCAACTCTCATCTTGTTGAAAACTCCCCGATCCTTTTTGCTCAAATCATTTGCCACCTTATTTTCCTTCTCTAGGTGGAAGTGTATAATGAAATCATAATCTTTGAGTAGTTCAATCCATCGTATTTTCCTCATGTTGTGTTCTTTTTGTGAGAAAATATACTTCAAAATCTAGTGATCATTATATTTTTCAAATTTTTCAACATAGAGATATTGTCACCATGTATTCATAACAATGATTATAGCTACTAACTGAAGATCATTAGTGGGATAGGTTTCTTTACAAATTATTAGATATCGTGATGCATAGGAAATAACTCTATCATTCTTCATAAGAATACAACCTAGTCCTTTCTTTGATGAATCACTATAAATAACTAATTAATAATTCTATAATGGTAGAGTAAACATAAGATAATTGACGAATATTCTCTTTAGTTTTTTGAAACATTCTTCACACACGTTTTTCCAAACAAATTTAACCCCTTTTTGAGTGATCTTGGTTAATGGGTTTTCCAATCGGGAAAAATTCTGAATGAAGTGCTGATAATAACCTGTTAAACTAGTTAAACTACGTACCTTAGTTATACTCATCGTTACCGGCCATTTTTGTATTGATCTTTCCTTAGAAGGGTCATCATAGATTCCATCCATAGATAAAATATTTCCATGAAAAGAAATATCCTAAAGCTAGAATTCACTGTTTCTAATCATCCCATATAATTCCTTTCATCTAAGAGTATTTAGAATAATGTGCAAGTGATATTCCTGATCTTCGAAGCATTTGAAGTATACAAAGATATCAATAAATAATTACCACTACGTAGTCATCATGATATTCCATGAAAACTCTCTTCATTAGATCCATAAATACAGATGGTGCATTAGTCCATCGAAAAATCATTACTATAAACTCATAATGCTCGTACATGGTTCAGAATGCTATTTTCAGAATTTCTTCCTTCTTTACACAAAATAGATTATATCGAGATCGAAGGTCAATCATGGATAAATATTGATCTCCAAGAATTTGGTCGAATAAATCATCAATGCGAGGTACGTGATACATGTCCTTTATTGTTATAGCATTAATCCCCCTGTAGTCAATGCACAACTTCATAGATACATCTTTCTTCTGCACAAAAAGGACAGTGGATCCCCATAAGGAAACACTAAGAAGAATAAATCCCTTATTACTCAATTTCTCAAGCTGTTTCTTTAGTTCCACTAAATCTATAGTGTCCATTCTTTATGGGTTCCTCGACATGGTCCTTGAACCAGGAATTATTTCAATGGAAAACTCAATTTCTCATTTTAGAGGATGTCCTGGTAAATCCTATATAAAAGCATCAAAATATTATTTCACAATAGGTACCTCCTCTATTTGAATATTCTTTTCCTCACCCATAATAATTTCATTGTCTTCCTCTCTAATAATTGAATTTAGTAGAGCTTTTGGGGGTGTATCTAGATAAGAATTAGATGGTGACGTTTCCACTCTAATAATAAGGTACTCTTTATCATCATCAGAATTTGTATCCTCCATTTTCTTACAATAAATAATTGCATCATGGTTTGTAATCCAATCCATACCGAGGATTATATCAAATTCAATCATGGTTATGATAATGATATCAGAAGATAAAGAACATTTTTATTCCCTAATGGGAACTAATTTACAGGACACTTTTACTATGATACTTCCCTTAAGAGTTCTGACTGACATCACCCTTGTTAAGTCAAATTGAAAATATCAAATTTTCATAGAAAACTGGTAAGATAAGATATAATGCGATGACCCAAAATCAAATAAAGCATTGGATAAACTTGAAGAAACCATTAACATACCTTCCACCACATTATTCAGAGCTTCAACCCCAGTAGTAGTGATCACATAATCTTGGCCATGCACCCTTGGCCTTTTCCGAGGTAAGTTTCCTTGGTGCTTAGTACATTCATTTGCATAATTTCCCAATTATCAACAATTGTATCATTAAACATTGAAAACCTATTTCATTACCCTCCAATCAAGTTCTTGGTGGCCTTTTTTACCATACTTGTAACCGTCTCTCATTCCCTTCATGGAAGTACCGAGGTGTTTCTTCCCACATTTACCACATATTGGATATTCAACTTCTCTTTTATTCCCCTTATTTCCATTTCAAGAGTGTTTAGTAGATCTATTCTTCTCTTGATTTTCATTAATGTTGTATGACTTAAGGAATTTCTTTTATATATTGATAGCGCATGGGAAAATATCTTCATACGATGAGAAGAATTGTGAGACAAATGCTCGACATAGAAATGATTTTAACCCATAAAATAATCAATCAATATTAATCCTTGATTTACTTATATAATCTACTTAATCCCATGATAAACTTGTAATGTTAGACTCATAATTTGCGACATTATCATCTTTCTTTTTCCTCAGACTTAGAAATTTCCTTTCCATATCCGCTCGATGGTCACGAAGAAATCATTTTTCTAAAAAAATCTCTTTAAACTCCATCAATTCCATACATGATACTTCTTCATCCTCCTTTGGGTTTTGAATTAATTACCACCATTGATTTGTATCTTCCGTGAGGTGATAAACTCTCATGACAACCTTTTCCCTTTCGCTACTCCCCAATGCATGAAATATTTTCTCTAAGGAACTTATCCATTGCTCAGCTACAGATGGATTTGTAGTCCCATTGAATGTTGGTGATTGTTTCCTCATGAATCGGTCTAATATTGATCATCCAAATTATGGATCAGGGTTCTCCATATGGATAAGGTTATTATTCATTACCTGAGTGAGTTGTTCGAGTATGGTGATAAGATGATCATCACCAGTTGCATCACCAACACCACAATAATTATCTTGTTTTTGAAGGAAGTCTCTACATGGATTATGTGCATTGATACGGTTTCCATTCCATCCTATATGTTCTATTTCTAAACAATGGCATTCAATATGTTAGATTATGAGTCGCCATACATAATTCCAAACATGTAAAACTCTTAACCTAAATTCCACACTGTATGGACATAATCATTACAAAAAAATTTCTTTGAGGAGGTATATACTCATAAATCCTTTATAATTGTTTTTAATTAAAATGTGAATTATCCTAAGCTTATCACCCATTAGTGTCATCACCAAGAGTGTAGTAAGTACCGTTTTCGTGTATTAGGATACCCAGGGTTAAGCCCGAATGTCTTTTTTAGAGTTTTCACCACTAGGTACATCTGTGCCAGAGAGGTCTCTACCTACTCGAATCCAGATAGGGTTGTATTGATTGGAAAATACACAAAAGCTCTACATTACCAAAATTCTAGAAAGTTCTTCTATAATAATCTTCAAATTCTATGTTAGGTAATTGTTCTATAATATGTGTTTATCTAAATATAGTATCCATGGATTGTACTAAACATCCTCTGATCCAAATTGTAATGCCTCAATCCGAGTTTCCTAGAGTTGTTGAATTATTACAAAACATTGCCCTGATCACAAGGGTTCAATTATTTTAAGAGTGATCTGTTGAGTTGCCTTGGAGGTACAAGATACATTTATAAGTTTAAAATTACATTATAAAATGAAAAACAACAACAACATTTCCTTCATTGACCACAGTCATATCCCTTAGACTATCCCTATAGGTCAGTCATAATATACTTCTTCACATCTTAGGAAAAATAAAACCTAGAAAGACGTGACCTCAGTTACTAAGTATGGATACAAATATAGTGGAAACATTCATAAATAAGCATAAATGTTTAATGTATTGTTTAAGAATAAAATACAATCCTTTCAAACCTAAACATCATCGTAATATGACAAAGATAAAAAAATAACGCCATTTACATATTCACTAGGATATTATACTATTCAAATAACCACATGTAATATCAATAGCCAATTCCATAATGATGGAATGTATAATGCCAAATTTTATAACCACATAGTCATGTACTTTTTCCAAGACTACAAATTATATTTTTTCAAGGTCATGTTCCAAGACACTGGTTTGTCACATGAGACCTACCTATGCTTCCAGGACCTTTACAAGGCAACACCCATCACTTACTATGTACAATGCATTCCACATATGAAAATATTTAAACGTAACATAAACATTTGTATTAAAAATAGCATTCGAAATGTCAATAAAATATCTTTAAACCATGAATGGTTTAAAAATAACACATCCAAAGTCAAATATATCAAAACACATTCAATACAATACAAACTATTTCTATCATAATAAATCAACTTCAAACATGTTTAAAATCCATCAAAGGATGTTGACATATTTGTAATAAAAACATTATAATAGAAATATCTATTTCTATTTTGAATTCATTTAGAAGTCATGTAATTATAAAAAAATTTACTTTGAAAATATTTGTATAATCTTTTATGGGAAGATTTTAAGGTCTTATAACGGCGGAAAATATTCGCACCTGCCATATAAGATAAAAAAACATTCTTTCGTTAATTTTGTCAAAAAGTTCGTAAAAACATTATTTGAAAAATTATTGATTGAGTCCATTTAAAAAATCTAATAAAAATTCAAACAAATATATAAATTACTTTAACAAATATTCTAGTGAATAGAATTTTTTTTAATTACATATTTATGAAAACACATATGTGGATGATAATGAGTTTTAGTTGATACTTACGTATTAACTACCTCGAATAAGTAAAGAGATTGTAGAATTAACCTTTACCATGTACATTTTCTTGGTCGAGGGTATGATAAACTCCTTTATAATAGTTAAATCATTGTTAATAAATTATACAATAATCATATAAATAAATATGATATCATATATGATCTTCTAATATTTTTTGTTAATAATATTTTAGTAGTGTCATTACATTGGTTATTAACTAATTCGTTTTCTTTTATATTCATGGTTATGTAATCCATGTTTTTTATGAATATGTTGTATTTGATTCATAAGCAGAATTATATTAAGATATAAAACATTATTTTTGATCATAAAATAAGAATTATTCTAGAATGATTATGATGGAGAATGAATATCATCGCGTTCGTGGAGACCGTAATCCATATGTACGCACGAGTGAAAATATAATTATATTGATGAGAAAATCATATGTTACTGGATGGTATATAATATTTAAAAAATAATTACTATGTTATATTTATTTTTTATATCAGTTATAATCCTTATTTTACCCATCCAAATAATGAAGTGTTTCGATAACAAACTAAACCACGACGTAGAAATGGTTAGTCATATGTACATACGTATTATGACTTTTTCATTTATTGGATGGGTAGAATAACAAATATGGGTGTACCATATTTATAATAACATCATAGTATATAGAAGGTACTTTAGTTATTATTTTGGTATGTAGACAATAAAGAAAGATGAAGTGGAAGAAGAAATGAACGTGAATGAGGGTGGTGATATTATAACCTCATCATCAGGTGTTTTCATTTGATTTGATCAAAAGGTCTCATTAGATAGGCTTTTGGATCAATGTAAGGAATCTATGTTGACTTTACGAATGATTCAATGTTAATTTGGTAGGGTTTTTCTGAGCAAAATGGCTTTGGAGGTGTGAAATTAAGAGAAGGGGAAGTACCCTTTTATAAAGAGAGGTGAGGGTCACTTTTGGAAAAGCATGAAATATTATTTTATAAAAAAATTACTTTTGGTTTCTAATCGCTCAAAAAGGATTTCATTCTAGTATAAGGTGATGATGGATCAAAAAACTCTCAACCAAAAGGTTTTAGGTAGACTTTGGTCACCATATTAATCTTATCTCTTATATTTAACTCTTAGATAAATAGTTTGACATTTACCATGTCACTTTGTATTTTAATAATATATGGTTAATGAAATTACTATAAACTAACAAGAGAACCCCAAGTGATTCATTATTGATATATATAACCTTATCTATGTCCTTCAGCTGAACCTTATATTTTTATGAATATTATATCAATTAATAATATAGTATTTGTTTTAAAAAATCTATTATGTCTATGTTGGAATTATTTAGTATTTGATTTATATTAAAGCCATAAAAATAGTATCACTTCGAATAATATATATTTAATCAACCATAACATGTATTATTAACATATAAAATTAGTGGAATTCATCAGTTGTCTCAATTTACATTTATTTAGATATTTATAATATCAATTATTTTAATCTTTTTTTATAAGGTAATTACTGCACCATCATTTTTGTCAAAAATAAATTATATTATTTAATGTATAAAAATTATAAATAAAATATAATTATGTAATTAATATTATTATATTTCTAAATAATATTTATAATAGAATTTATATTGTGTGTAACACTATATTAATAATGGTTTACTTATTAAACATTGAATTTAACTCTTTGAACTCTTTTTAAAATAAAATAATCATAAATGTCCTAATCTAATCCAACTGGATCAAAAGAATAATATTTTATTCCTCAGGATATTTATGTTAGAATTACAGTTTTCAAATAGAATTAAGACATGTGTTATTGTAATTATAATATCATTTTTAACTTTACTTGCACTATTTACTTTTAATCGTGGTAAATAAAAGTCAGAAGTTAATATTCACCCAAAAAATAATAATCTTATTAAACCACATTTTAATTAATGATACTAACTGTTTCTCTTGGATTTTTGAAATTCAAAACATAGAAGTGGTAAAATTATGTTTTATGAAAATTTTCAAATTCTCCTAGAAGGTGGTTAAAAGATGGTAAAAAGTCCAATAAAATTTTATATATCTAAACATATTATAAAATGACTCCAATGAATTAAAATGAACAAATATAGGTATTATGTATCTATTTTGAACTAAAATAAATTTATCTAAAATAACTAATTATTAAAATATAATGTCGGTTTTAAAAAATAACATAGTGTTTTTCGCTATTCATAAAAAATTGAATGTTTTCAGAAAAATACAAAAAAATCACCCTAAGTTAATTTTGATATTTCAAATCAAAAAATGAAGTCCATTTTGAAAAAAGAAATTTATAAAAATTTAAAAAGTGGGTATTTGTATTCATAATGGATAGTTTGATAGGTCGTGGTGTGTTAAAACTCCATGTTGCGTACAACACAAACGATTCACTGGGAAATGTTCCGTGGATGCTTGGGGTGTTACATGGGGAATCACTTGACACCTCACCTAAAAACACCTAGGCCATCACATCACACCTCACCCAATGACCCACATTCCATCACATCATATATCATCCACAACAATAACATCATAATTATGATATTAGGAACTTCATGGACGTCCAACTCACTCCCTCCTCCAATAATGTATGACCCCCACCATAAGCCATCTCATTCTCTAACATTGCACTCGTTGACACATAGTGCACTACATCACATCACCAATACATAACTATTGACTTATAGACATTACAACCCATGAATATAATCTTCGCATCGACTAGAGATAGAGAAAAATAGGGGATAGTCCATCATTAATCTACACCACCATGAATTTCGAGAAATCACCCCATATATATATGGGTGTTTTTGTGCATGATTATGGGTTATCACATGTAGTGCTCAATGTGGGATGGTTGTATCTAGAAATGAAATTGAATATAAAAATTTATATAATATCCACACATGTATACTAACCTTTTGGTTCACAACCAATAATTAACCAACTAATAACAACCCCACTTTAGTTGTCACCTCTAAGTGGAGAAAACTATGTAAAAAAACACAATACACTATAACCAACCAAATAATAATTAAAATCTAAACCGAAATGCATTATCCATTCCCATTTATATTATATTTTTATGTATCTATTATGATAGACAAAACGTTCCATATAATTAAAATAAATATTTTCCAATTCCAATTCTATCGAAGCAAGTGTTATAATTCTCACAACACAACAAAAAAATCAACTCATCAAACTAATCATGGAATGATACCCTATAACACCACCATTTCTCATCAACATTACATAACACCTTCCATCATTACCACCCCTCTCAGGAAAAATAAAACCCACCACACCGCTACCTAACATTGCGACCAGAAAAACACATCACAATACATCAGAAGACTTTTTAAATATATATCAATGAAATTTTATCTGTTTCACATCTTCTTTATAGGGGAATTATCACACAATCCATGATCTTGGGGAAACAATTTCATTTTACATGTATAAGTGGTTAAAAATTTCCCATTTAGGGTGATAATACCAAAATTCAAACACACACAATAGTTATTACACGTATCATCTAGTGTAGAAAATCATATAACAACCATAATTGTCAACATGGCATCAGTCCTACACTATCCAAAATATCATCACAATAACATAGATATGAAATCATGTGACTCATTCCCATTCCCCAAAATATTTAATTATATAAGTAATTTATATTAATTAGTCATGTGTAACCATAACCTATAGATAAAATAGGGAATACCTACAACATGATACATAAATGTTATAAAAGACGGATTCACTTCCCCACGGAAGAATTCCTACACCATGGTGCACCACATGTTGAAGAATAAATGACATCAAACAACAATATGAAGAAAATCCATAGATTATCCTACACTATATAATGGGTTATCAAAAAATTTATCCTATATCACACCCAAAACAAATACCGCACAACCCAAATTGATAAATGCGTTGAAAAAATGGAAAACCAAGGAAAAGAGAGGACAAAACACTACAGATCAACAATGGGGATCTAATAGTACCCAATATAATGATTTATGAGGGAGTTGGATGAAGATCCACTATAATACAACTATTATCATACAAAAATATTAGAGGACAACTGCAGAATATTGAATGAAAAATGAATGAGAAAAATCCAAATCTCATTGTTTAGTTGAAATTTATGTCTCCTTAGTTCGAATTAATTACATGCTGTCAGTTATTTTAGAGATGCAAATATACTCTATGAATTCCCCTTTAGACACCACACATTCCTTGTATCAAAATATCATTATATGAATCTGATACACATTGTGAACTACCACATGAAATAATCCAATTTCTCATGCTCAACTGAACCCCATTTTCCTTCTTCTAAAGCACCACTGACACTCTCCAACCACCAGAATTAGAGGTGTCACTAGCCAAGAATGCACATGTCATTACATTAGATTCCTCTTAAATGATTATCATCATTTTGAATCAAAACTGAACCACTGAAACGAAAGGGGTCCATGCTAAATCTCGTGAGATACCCAAAAGGATATCATCAATCCTCACATGGTACCACCATCTAAATTAACCGAACGGAAATTCCCAAAAAAAACACTATACAGAAACGAATCACTACACTTCCACATACACAACCATTTAACATCCAAAAATTCCAAACCAAAAACTGACACAACCAACAATAGGCATTACCCTGGATATATGAATTATGAAATTTCAAATTCCATGTTATGATACTATCTAATCTGACGTGCATTGACTCACTCACAAACAACTAATTGAATGAGAGTATAATTTGTATAAACAAAGAATCTGATAATCTCCTTTTCAATAGTTGTTTCTTTATCATCGGTCATAGGTCAAACATTTTGGAAATAAAATCATCTGATAAAAAACAAGGGTTGAACCATCAAATTATCTAGGAAAAAGAAAAATACCTATGTTAACTCAAAAATGGTTTACTTAATGGGAACAAGTATTCTTATCTCTCTCCCATGTATGCTTCCCTAGGATTCCATACATCCACAATTGGCTATAATGTAATGGGTCATCGATGTAGAAACATATCATGTTAACCATAGAACTCCACAAGATGCTCGATGAACATCGAATTTTAATATATATATCCAAATAAACCTAGTAAATGGAGTAAGATTAATCATGAAGATACCGAATAAAATGAGACATATGAACGATATCATGGATTATTTACAATGGTGATGGACATCAAAACTAATAATCCACCTTCCCAACTCATACCAACACCATAATGAGACCATTAAACCATAGAGATCCCTTAATCCTCTTACCAAAACACTCCTACTTGTAAGAACCTATATATTATTTTCAGATACAGATCTTGTTTTTGGGTGTTTTTTAGAAAAAGTGGGAGTTTTTGAAAACATTATAAATATATTTCATTTACATAGAAGACCACATCGTGTACCAGGCTGTCGAATGTAGTCGTGCTCTAGATGTGTAATGGCCAAGACATAGCTGTGTTGGGTGACCTGGAGACCACCTAATGAAGGGGTCGGTTGAGGAATGTACATGGTGTGTACATTAAATGAAAACAACATGAACTTTTATTTTATTTGATAAATTGGACTAGGGTCCCATATGATCCCCAGAACCATCTTCTCATGGCCTTGGTTCGACCAGGAGTGACCGTGAGTGACAGATATTCTTTGATCCACTTTTCATCAATTCGAGGTCCAATCTGAAATCTGGAGGATTCATTGGAATTTCCCATGTTTTTCCTTCCATGCCTTTGAATCTCTCCTCTAGACTTCTCCTCATTCTGGAGTAATACAATGTTTAATGTTTTAACCTTTTTGTAGATCTATAACAATCTAGGCAGATCTAGGGGCTGAGGTTTAGGAGTGTTCTTCTTACAATGTTGAGGAAAGAGGTTTGTTGCCTTTAATTGGTATTCTTTGATTTTTATATGGCTATGTGTCGATTACCCATGTTTCATGTATTTTGGGATAAAGAAATTGAACAATGTTTTATCTTCCTTACATTTATTATAGAATTAAGGGTTTAATGATGTGAGGTTATGAGGAATTTTTTGTTTTAGGAACACACCATAGGATCATTTCCATTCTTGGATGCTTAGGGATATTTATTCTGGGATTCTATGAGGCAGACCTTGTTTTTGTTTCCTTTCTTGATATGATTTAACTATATATATTTTCCATCATGGTAAATTCTAGTGATATGCAATGGATTTGTTTAGCCATGTAGTAGTTAAGATTAATTTGGGCTATGTGATATCATTTATGCAAGATTGAATTAAACAAGGATGTGAGAACCCGGTGTAGTTAGACCGCAGGTGGAATTGACGCTGAGTGCTTCCATAGAGTCTGTTTTATTTCACACTACAAGACCACAAGGGGAATTGATGGCGAATGCAACCTCATAGTGTCCGTAATTAATTGTACGAGACCACATTGGAAATTTACATTTATTGCTTCCCGAGAGAGTCAATAGTTATTCATAAAAAACTATAGGGGGGAATTGATGGTGATTGCATTTTCGGAGTTTCTTTTCCTTTTTATAGAATTATTTATCCAAAGGGGTTAGACTGTGTGAGTTACACAGAGGGTTAACGTAAATATTGACTGTTTTTGATGTGTCTCCAAACCCAAAGAACAAGGATGTATTCTGTCATATTAGGTAGTCTTTTGAGATACCTATGGTGATACTTGGTCAAATGATGAACATTAAATGCTAATGAATGTAAATGGAAACTGTAGGATTTGGTTACTTTTGTGTAATCCAATTCTCTTTTCTTCATTTCTATTATTACCTTCTA
The DNA here is from genome assembly GCA_963277665.1 of Viscum album. Classification (NCBI taxonomy): domain Eukaryota; kingdom Viridiplantae; phylum Streptophyta; class Magnoliopsida; order Santalales; family Viscaceae; genus Viscum; species Viscum album. The sequence continues at coordinate 1,723,034,726 of OY728141.1, forward strand.
TATATACTGACTGACATATAGGCACATATCTTATGGTGTTTGACCATCTGGATTCATCTCACACCCTATTTGGGACATGCTTTTGGACCGAAAGAGATTATACAGATTCATGTATAGATAAGGGAAATATCCCTTCATCAATAGGTACTTGATTGTTTTGGTGCTTGAAATCATGGGACCAAGCTGTGTCTTGCGATGTTGCTAGTGTTTAATTTTATTATTTTGTACTTTGGTTTAGTACAGTGTTTCCATAGTTGTGACTTGTTTGGATTCAATCCTAGACTTATGTGGCATGAATCATTTATATATTTTCTCATGTTGTTATTTACTTTAGTCATCCACTGTTTACTTGTTGTATGGTATTACAGATTCCACTGATATTTATTATTTGTTATTCCATTGTACATACTCTCCCAATGAGGGCATAGTTTCCCCACTATCACACCCAAGGCCCTCGGTGCTGGTCGGCAGCCTCTAGCATTCGAGGAAATGTGCTGGTGTCAATATGACCAACAGTGTATGGGGAACCATGTGGAAGCTCCTGGAAATAGGACGTTACAATGTTGTATTAGAGGGGGGGTTTTCTTTTTTGCTTTGCCTTACTGTTTAGAGCCTATAGACAGGGATACGAAGGAATATGTAGTTTGTAATAAGTTGTGCCCCAGATTAGAAAACTCATATATAGGGAAAGGCCATGTTACTCAAAATTTACAAAAAAATAGTTTAGGTTTTACAATTGATATAGTTGATTTGATTTATTCGTTGGGAGATTCACATGTTTTTTGTTGTTATGGTTCGTATCATTAAGGTTCTATTTCATTTTGAACCCAATGAGATTATGGAATTCCATCACATTCTTCATATAGCCACTTGATAGGGATAACATATCATACATTCTTTTCATTCCATTAAGGGTGCATTACTGATTGTATACTCTTGTGATAGATGTTGTTATAGATATTCATGTTTTTGGGATAGATTCCTTGATAGAATACATGCTATTTTGATAAGGTATTGAAATATGTAGTTTTTTAAATGGATGAATGCAAAACTGTGGTCCTTGAGGTGTCATGGGACCTCATGGATAGAAATTTGATGGATAATGTGATTGATTTCACAACTATACATTGTTATATACAATAATATGATGCTGAGATTTGATTAACGGTGAGTATGGTACCCAAAAAATCTATATTTGGAACTTTAATTCTTATTTCTGTACCGCCCCGACCCCAGTTACCTAGATTCGGTGCATTATTACATAAAATTGGCATGATCACAATGGATCAAGTCTTGAATGACTAATCTGTATATTATTCTTGGAAACAGTAGATATATTCATAAGTCTTACATTACATCATAAGGTTAAAAAAACTACAACAACATCTTGTCTTCATATCCCCTCATACTATCCCAGCAGGTCATTCATAAATTACTTCATCACATCCTGGTATAAATAAAACATTGAAAGGGGTGAGCTCAGATGCTCAGTATGGATAACAGTACAACAAAATCTTTCATAGATAAGCATAAAAACTTAAGGAAATGTATAACAAAAACAGAAGCCTTTTAAACATGAACTTCATCATAATATAGAAAAGATAAAATGAAATAATTACATTTACTTATTCACATGGATATTATTCTAGTTGTATAATCACATTAAATATCAATAACAACATTAATAATGATGGAATGCATAATGCCAGACTATCATAACCACGTAGCCAAGGCCTCGTGCCAAGACTACAAATAAGATTTTGTCAAGGCCTCGTGCTAAGACACTAGTTTGTCTCATGAGACAAAATGATGCATCGAGGAGCTATAGTGGTCTCCACCCATCACGTACTAAGTCCAATGCATTTCTCATATGAAATGTTTGAAACATAACATAAACATTTGTATTAAAAATAGCATATGAAATGACAATACTTTAACCAGAAAACATGAATGGTATAAAAATAGCACATCCAGAGTCAAACATAACTCATTCGATACAATATGGAAGATTTTATTGTATAATATTAACCTCAATCAAGAATAATGAAGGATATTGACATAGATTAAAATAATCATTAAACTATTGGGAGAAATATCCCCCTTTTTTCTTGAAAACATTTAAAAGTCACACTATCTGTCAAGAAGCCATTTAAAATAGATTTTTGAATCAAAGTGTCCCATACCACTTTGAAACTTTTAAAATGAATTTTGATTTTAAAACATTAATGTCCATATAAATTAATCCTTAAAACCATTTTTAAAACGTGGACATTAATGAGAGAGATTTAGAAAAATATACCTTTAAAACATTTTAAAATGATTTTTTAGTTAGAGTTCCTAACCAAAATAGAGACAATTGAATTCAAATAATTGTGGTAATAAGAACTTTTTAATGTCATGAGAATAAAGGGATTCATGATATACTATGTCAATGTACATTATATACACCATATAAAAGTGATTTGGTGTATAAGAACAAACGAGACTCAATGGAATGTAAATTGAGATGAAATCTCTCATAAAGGCTATATACTTATGTTAAGGATAAATCAACGACATATTTATGTGTGAAAAATATAAATACACTCAATATGATTGGATATTCAGTGTAAAAAAATCAATGTACATTCACACATATTCTTGTAAAAACAACACCAATGAATTGAATGTTTAACACAACAAAATGAGATTGAGTAAAAAGTACTCTTATCAAGTTCATACCGATGACGTGAGAATTTATCAATGTAGATATTATGTGTATTAAAAGTATATCCACGGAATGGGGAGTGGAATTATGACATAATCAAATTAATAGTGATTCCATACATAATCTTGTAGTAAAATAATCAATGATGTATGTGTAAAGCCGAATGAATGGAAATTGAAATTTAAAAATTCCATTTTGATTTGGAAACTTACGAAACATACACCCATGAAAGAAGGATAATACAATGAATATATAAATATCTATAAATTAATTTATATTACACAATGAATAAAATCAAGGGCAGTACACACACCACATGGAATAAATAAGTGGCGAACAATGGAAATCTCACGAAATTATAAGTGAGATAAGAAACCCCTTACTTTGTACTTTTTCCATGGTCGAGGGTAGGTTAACATGCTTTATAATGGTGAAATAATTGTTATTTAATTATAAAAGAATAATTTACATTAATATGATATCATATATGATCTTGTAACATTGATTTGTTAAAAATATCTAAGTATTTCCGTCGTTTCGGGTGTTAACGGATTCATTTTCCTTTATATTATTTGTTATGAGAACTGTATTTGTTATGGATCGGATGTATCCTATTCATATCCAGAATGATATCTTGTCTCTAAAAATTATTTTTATTCATCAAATTAAATTTATTCTTGTATGGATATGATGGGAAATGAATCTCATTGCGTTCGTGGAGACGGTAATCTGTACGTACGCATGAGCGACAATATCATTATTTTTATATTAAAATAATATGTAATTGGATGGAATGTCACATATAAAGAATCATTATCATGTTATATTTATTATTTAAATGAATTAAACATCATTATTATTCCAATCCAAATAATAATATATTGAATAACAATCACACCACGATGTGGAGACGGTAGGCCATACGTATGCACGTATGGTGACATGTCATTCAAAGGATGGATAGAATACTGAATATGGTTGTACCATTTTTATAATAACATCACATTATATAGAATATACTGGAGTTATTATTTTAGAATGGAAATAACAAAGAAAGAAGAAGTGCAAGAAGAATGGAAGTTGAAAGAGGGTGGTGAAATCATTACCTCTTCTTCAGGTTCTTCCTTTTGATTTGATCAAAAGGGCTATTTAGGTTGGATTTCTGATCAAACCAAGGCCTCTAGGATGAATTTATGGAAGTTTAATGAATATTTGGGCAGGTTTTGGCCGAGGAAAAAAGCTTTTAAGGTGTGAATAATTGGTTATAAGTGGTGTCCTTTTATAAGGGGGGGAAGGGGCTCTTTAGGAAAACCGTAATGTATTATTTTATAATAAATTAATATTCTGATTATAAAGGCTAAAAAGAGGATTAATAAAATTATAAGGTGGGTATGGGTCTAAATTATTTCAACCAAAATATTTTACACAGGTTTGTGTCATTATATTAACTATATCTTTTAGTTTTAACTCGTAGTTAATTAGTTTTACATTTACCATGTCACTTTGTATTTTATATTATATAGTTAATAAACATACTATATACATCCAAGAGACCCAAAAGTGGTCCATTAATGATAAAAATATCATGATATATGTCCTTTTTCAGAAACATAGATTTTTAGAAATAGAATGACAATTAAAAATTTAATATTTGTTTTAAAAACTCATTAATGTCAATTTACACACTATTCAATAATTTATTTTTGTTAAAGTTATAAAAACTTTATTAATTCAAACCAAATTCATTTAACCAATACTAAATGTCATATTAACAAATAAAATTCGTCGATGGAATCTAAACATTAAAATTATTTTTATTTTAACATTTATAATACCTATTATTTGATTTATTCATTAATAAGGAAAAAACCTCATCATTATTGTGTCATAAATAAATTTAATTATTCAATGTCTAAAAATTATAATTAAAATACCATTATGTAGAAAAGGTTTTTTTCTTTCTAATGAATATTTATAGTCTGAAATCTAATATATATAACCCATTGTAAAAATTGTTTTTCTAAAAGATATATTCTTATGTTATTTTTGTATTTACTTAAACTTAATTAATATAAAGTGTCATTATCACATAAAAGTGGATCCATGGGGTTCCAAAATAGACCCAAAGATGTGCATGGTAATACATGTATTAACTAATATGGTTAGGACACTTTTTAGGGTAAATTAACATTATTATAATATTATTTTTACCCTTATTTACCGGATTTACCCTTTAACAATGGTAAATAAATTATTTACCGAAATAATTATTCAAAATGTCTAAAAATAAGGGTTACCTATTTACATAATTTGTACATCCTGATTCAAAATTTTTAATCCATTTTTCCAAATTCAAAACACAGAATTGGGAGAAATTATTTAAAATTAATTCCTGCTGTCAAAACATAAAGCGTGTTTTTAAGAAATAATAACTTTCAAAAGTTTGACACTTGTTTATGTCTGGTTGAAATGTGAAATTATGTCCAATAAACAAAATTATATTAAATGGTAATAATATATTCTAAATATTATTTAAAACCACTAAAATTCATAATTTATCACTCTTAATTATTTCAAATAAAAAATATATTTTAAATTAAAATTTAGTAATTTTCACTATTAATAAAAATATGAATGTTATCTGAAAAGTACCAAAATTCCCCCCCCCCCTAGGATAATTTCAATATTCTGAATCCAAAAATGAAGAACATTTAAATGATTAAATGTATAAAATTTCAATAGATGGGTATTACTATTCATAACGGCTAGTTTTATTAGTTGTGGTGTGTGTTAGAACTTGAAGTTTCGTACAACACACACTACTATATTATTCATTGAGAAGTGTACCGCGGATGCTGGGGGTGTTACATTCTCCCCTCCGTCAATAAATTTCATCCTAGAAATTTTTAATATTGGGCTTGGGAATATAATGGAAAGTCCCACATTGGAAAAATATTCAATAAAACTATCACATTAAATGAAAGAATGATAAGTACAAAGTTCACCCGAGATAACCTATACTAGGATTCCAAGTAGAAAAACGTGGATATGGATGATAAACTAAGTGTCAAGTTCTGATGGAGAGGGATAGAAAACATGACTAGTAGAATGTTAACAACAAGAAAACCACAATCTTGTGATGGGACAAACGGACATTAGATTCCCCGTAGGAAAAGTAAAAAAGACAACATTATTATTATTATTATTTTTAAGTTACATTACATGAAGATGAGGAAATAATTTCTAGTATCGACTAAGAACATAAAGAGATATACTTAATTTTTAAGTAATGTTTCATTATTTAATAAATTTCTACTACTAAATAATTTTTAAACGATGTGTATTCTAGAAGACTTGGTCACACTAGAAGAGCTACAATAAAATTCTTACAGAATCACATGATCCACGAAGAATAAACTGTACATTTATCTTGTCTTTCGAAATTAATCAAAACCAAAATGGTTAGTATAAGATCTAATGATCCCCCAAAAGGATATTTCATTAGAGAAAGAAACAAAAATCATAATTTCTAAAATTAAACCAACAATAACCCAAAGTTAAATAAATAGCATTCAATAAAGAATTGTCCTTAAAATCCTTTAATAAAATCCAAAATAATATTGAAACTCAAGACATAGAAGAATTTGGTTATGTAGTCTTCCACGTTAAATGGTATCTCTAAATGACATCAATTACTCTCAATGTCACTTAAATAAAAGTAATTAACCTACTCACATATTCTCTATTATAGGTTAATAATTTTCATAAATAACCGAAATCACTATAAATCCATAATAAAAACTTATATAAAAATACACCATTACTCCTCAAATGAAATCTCATACTATTTTATTTTCCTTGGGCATATAGTGTTCCCAACAAAGAAAACATCATCCAAAATAACATTTATCACTTAATCACCAAATCATTTTCCTATACTAAGGGTATTCATTTGATAAGACATAAGCTCCCAAATCAAATTATTATTGATCAATAAAATCATTTAACTAAAAATAATAGTCACACTAACCAGGTACTTCACGCTGTCTAGTTGTAGATGATAAATCCCAATCGCACTTTGGTTGTGGGTTTGATTCCAATAGCATTGTCTGACGCGACGGGTTGTCACACGGTGTGCATGTTTTCCTTTATCAAAAACTATATTTCATAACATTACCAAAATGAGATAAATTCCACAAAATAACCATAACATAATTTAACCACATATTTTGTCTCATACCTTTCATTTTCATACCAAATTATAAGAACATGTAATTGCCTAAAAACCAATGATCATATAAAACCAAATGGTTATTTATAACTATATCCTCAAGAGAAAAGATAATTCTTCCTCAAATATCATTCTCACATTAAAAAATGCAGGGTGAAAAATACAAGTGAAAATTATACCAATGTAAACCCATCATCAAGGAGAACTAATACTTTTTAAACATTTCTCCAACCATTTATTTCCACATAGCTTCTTCTTTGACCAAGAAAATATCCTACAGAAAGGGCATTCACACGGGTAATGGCCAGGTCCCCTAAATTTACGTCAAATGACTGTAAATGGATTCTTGGGACCATTTATATCTTCTTCCAGAGTACCCTTCATTTTTCTTCGGAAGTTATTCACTTAATGTCCTTACATCCCACACGTAAAGCATTTCTTTGTCCCGTTGAGACACTTTCTTGGGTGTCTCCTTCCACATTTCCTGCATGATGGAAATTGAGGATTCCTTTCTCCATGGTATCCACTATTGGAGATCTTATCTTTCACCACCTCTATCTTCTTTATTGAGTCCAAGAATTGGTTAATATATATATTACTGATAATATTTTTAGAAAATTGATTTGGCATGAAGATGATATCTTTTATGCCTATCATCATTCCATTTTCTTGATCATTTCCACCACGTTTCTCTCCATGTACATCATTATCTATGTCACTATGAAAGGATATCATGTCACCCTATTATCAATTTGAAATACATTAGGATTAACCAAGGTCATTTACTCTCATCTTATATATAATAATTCAAATTGGTTTGTGAAGAAAATGTAAATTATCCTAACCATATCCCCCCGGAGTATCGTAACCAAGTGTGCAACAAGGACCGTTGTCATGCACCAGTTCTCATTCGAGTCAAGCTCAAAGCGGTGTTTTCGAGTTTTACCCCTAGGAACATCTGTGCCAAAGCCGCCTCAACCAGCTCGTATCCGGATAGGGATATATTTCTCGAAAAACTCACAAAATCTCTACAATTCCAAAATTCTAGGAAGTTATTCTATAGTAATCCTCAATGTCTATCTTAGGGCTATGTGCTATAATCAGAGTTTATCTAAATCTAGATCCCATGGTTTATACTAAATTCCTCTAATACCAACTATTACGCCACAACCGCAGTTACCCAGAGTTGGTGCATTATTACATAACATTGGCATGATCACAAAGGATCAAGTCTCAAATTTCTTATTGGTTTAGTAGTCTTGGAAACACTAGATATATTCACAAGTCTTACATTATAGCATAAGGTGTAAATAACTACAACAACATCTTGTCTTTATATCCCCTCCTACAATCCCTGCAGGTCATTCATAAATTACTTCTTCACATACTGGTATAAATAAAACATTGAAAGGGGTGAGCTCATATGCTCAGTAAGGATAACAATATTGTAGAAGCTTTCATAGATAAGCATAAACACTTAATGCAATGTATAACAAAAACAAAATAATTTTAAACTTGAGCTTAAAAATAATATGGAAAAGATAAAATAAAATAATTACATTTACTTATTCAAATGGATATTATACTAGTCAGATAATCACATTCAATATCAATAACAACTTTCATAATGATGGAATGCATAATGCCAGACTATCATAACCACGTAGCCAAGGCCTCATGCCAAGACTACAAATAAGATTTTTTCAAGGCCTCGTGCTAAGACACTAGTTTGTCTCATGAGACCAACTGATGCATCGAGGGGCTATAGCGGTCTCCACCAATCACTTACTAAGTCCAATTCATTTCTCATATGAAATTTTTGAAACATAACATAAAAATTTAAATAAAAACTAGCATATGAAATTACAATAAATTAACCAGAAAACATGAATGGTATAAAAATAGCACATCCAGAGTCAAACATAACTCATTCGATACAATATGGAAGATTTTATTGTATCATATTAACCTCAATCGAGAATAAAGAAGTATATTGTCATAGATTAAAATAATCATAAAACTATTGGGAGAAATATCCCCCTTTTTCATGAAAACATTTAAAAGTCAAACTATCTGTCAAGAATCCATTTAAAATAGATTTTTGAATCAAAGTGTTCCATACCACATTGAAAATTTTAAAATGAATTTTGTTTTTAAAACTTTAATGTCCGTATTAATAAATCCCTAAAATCATTTTTAAAACATGGAAATTAATGAGAAAGATTTAGAATAATAAATCATTAAAACATTTTAAAATGATATTTTAGTTAGAGTTCCTAACCAAAAGAGAGACAATTGAATAAAAATAATTGAGTTAATAAGAACTTTTTAATATCATAAGAATAAAGGGATTAATGATATACTATGTTAAAGTACATTATATACACCATGTAAAAGTGATTTGGTGTATAACAACAAAGGAGTCCCAATGGAATGTAAATTGAGATGAAATATCTCATAAAGGCCATATCCATAGGTTAAGGATAAATCAACGACATAATTATGTGTGAAAAATAAAAATGAAATCAATATGATTGGATATTCAGTGTAAAACAATCAATGGACATTCACACATATTCTTGTAAAAACAACACCAATTAATTGGATGTTTAACTCAACAAATCATGATTGAGTAAAAATTACTCTTATCAAGTTCATGCCGATGACTTGAGAATTTATCAATGGAGTGATTATTTTTATCAAAATTATATCCACAGAAAGGGGAGTGGAAATTTTTACTTAATAAAATGAATAGTGACTCCACACTTAATCTTGGAGTAAAATAATCAATGAAGTATGCATCAAGCTGAATGAATGGAAATTGAAAATTGAAATTCCCTTATCGATTTGGTATCTTATGAAACATATAACCATGAATGAAGGATAAAAAAATGATGATGTAAATATACATAAATTAACTTATATTACACAATTAATACAATCATGGTCAGTACACACACCACATGCAATAAATAAGTGATGAACAATGGAAATCTCAAGAAATAAAAAGTGAGATAAGAAACCCCTTACATTGTAATTTTTCCTTGGTTGATCGTAGGTTAACCTCTCGTATAATGGTGAAATAAATGTTATTGAATTATACAAGAATTATTTACACTAATATGATATCATATATGATTTGTTAACATAGATTTGTTAATAATATCTTAGTATTATTGTCGTTTCGGGTGTTAATGGATTCGTTTTCCTTAATATTATTTGTTATGCGAGCCGTAATTGTTATGGATGGGATGTATCCAATTCATATCCAGAACTATATCGCATCTCTAAAAACTATTTTTATTCATCAAATGAAATTTATTCTTGAATGGATATGATGGGGAATGAATCTCATCGCGTTCGTAGATACGGTAATCCGTATGTACGCACGAGCGGCAATATAATTATTTTTATATAAAAATAATATATAATTGTATGGTATATCATATATAAAGAATCATTATCATTTTATATTTATTATTTAAATTAATTAAACATCATTATTATACCCATCCAAATAATAATATATTTAATAACAATTACACCACGATGTGGAGATGGTAGGTCGTACGTACGCACGTATGGTGACATGTCATTAAAAGGATGGATAGAATAATGAATATGGTTTTACCATATTTATAAAAACATCACAGTATATAGAATATACTGGAGTTATTTTTTTTAGAATGTAAATAAAAAAGAATGAAGAAGTGGAAGAAGAAAGAAACTTTAAAGAAGGTGGTGAAATCATTACCTCTTCTTCGGGTTCTTCCTTTTGATTTGATCAAAATGGCTCCTTAGGTTGTATTTATGATCAAACAAAGGCCTCTAGGATGAATTGAGGTATTTTGAGAGAATATTTTGTCTGGTTTTGGCCAAGCCAAAAGTCTTTGATGGTGTGAATAATTGTTTATAAGTGGTGTCCTTTTATAGGGGGGGATCTTTAGAAAGAACTTAAATTATTATTTTATAATAAATTTATATTCGATTTCTAAAGGCTCCAAAGTGGATTATTAAAATTATAAGGTGGGTATGGGTCGAAATTATTTCAACCAATATATTTTAGACAGGTTTGGGTCATTATATTAATCTTATCTTTTAGTTTTAACTCTTAGTTAATTAGTTTGACATTTACCATGTCACATAGTATTTTATATTATATAGTTAATAAACATAAAATATACATACAAGAGACCCCGAAGTGGTCCATTAATGACACACATATAATTATATATGTCCTTGGGTTGTACCTTATATTTTGAGGAATACTATATCAATTAATAATATAATATATTTTTAAAACTCATTTATGTCAATTTTGACACTATTCAATAAATGATTTTTGTTAAAGTCATAACAACTTTATTAATTAGAACCAAATTCATTTAAAAAATAATAACATGTCATATTAACCAATAAAATTCTTGAATGGCATCAAACCTTTCAAATTATATTTATTTTAACATTTATCATACCAATTATTTGATTCATTCATCAATAAGGAAAATACTGCATCATTATTGTGTCATAATGAAATTTAATTATTCAATGTCTAAAAATTATAAATAATATACCATTATGTAGGAAATATTCTTATATTTCTAATTAATATTTATTGTCTAAAATATAACATATATATCCTATTATAAAAATTATTTTTCTCAACGATATATGCTTATGTCGTTTTGGTATTTACTTTAACTTAATTAATATAAATTGTCATTATCACATTAAAGTGGATCCATGGGGTCCCAAAATCGTCCCAAATATTCTCATGGTCAGACATGTATCAACCAATAGGTTTAGAACCAGTTTTATGGTAAATTAATATTAGTATAATATTATTTGTGTACACTTATTTACCAGATTTACCCTTTATGCATGGCGAATACAATATTTACCGAAGTAATTATTCAAAATGTCTAAAAATAAGAGTTACCTATTTACATTATTTGGACATCCTGATTACAAATGTGGAATAAAATTTTCAAAATTCAAAACACAGAAGTGCCAGAAATTAATTGAAAATTAATTCCCGTTGTCAAAACAAAAAGCGTGTTTTTAAGAAATAATAACTATCAAAAGATTGACACTTGTTTAGGTCTGGTTTAAATGTGAAATTATGTCTACTGAAAAAAATTGTATTAATTTGTAAAAATATATTCTAAATATACTTTAAAACCAATCATATTCATAATTTATCACTATTAATTATTTCGATTAAAAAAGATGTTTTTAATTAAAATTTAGTAATATTCATTATTCATCAAAATATGAAAGTTGTCAGAAAAGTACCAAAATTACACCCTAGGTTAATTTCGATATTATGAATGTAGAAATGAAGTCCATTTTGAATGATAAAATGTATAAAATTTCAAAAAGTGGGTATTACTATTCATAAAGGATAGTTTTATTAGTTGTGGTGTGTGTTAGAACTTTAAGTTGCGTACAACACATGCTACTGTATTATTCAATGAGAAGCACACCATGAAAGCTTAGGGTGTTACAATTTCAATGTTTTTATGGTTTTATGGAGTAGTTTTTGAGGCATACACTCTAGAAAACCCCCGAAAGGATGACGTGTGATGATAAATATACACCATGGATCCTTTTGTTTTCGAAGAAAATGGTTTTCATAAGTACATGAATGTACTATATGTACATGCCATGTATTCCTTATCCATGTGACTGAATGTGTGAGAAGTGACATGTGGTTTTGAAATTGTGGGTGTCACATGCCATGTACATGAATTACATACAATGTTGTAGGAGCCGTGTATCCATCCATGTGACCAATGACACAGGTGGATGAAACAAAGGTTGTACATGTCATGTTCTGTTATTACACATAGTGTATAGTCAACCATATCACCGATTGTGTGACTAACATCATGGTTGGTTATAACATAAGATGTACTTGTTGTGTCTAAGGTGAACATGCCATATAATGTCACTCAAGAAAGATCATTGTGTTTGGACATGTGGAGGAACTCAGGTAGTGGAGAATGATTCAAGTATGTCCTACATCTAAAGGAGGAAACATCGTGTGTATGGGTGTTTCACATCACGAGTTGGTAGAGGTACGCACCCATGTTGTAACCCAAGCGACCACGCCATGTGGAGGGTATAAACACCATGTACATCTATTTTTTTAAACACATTTTTTAGATTATTCTTCTCTTCTCTTTCACATCCTCATTTTAGTCCTTGATTATAATAAACTACAGTGTGCACATGACTGGGAAGAGTCATTCCAACAACACATCCTCTAGTTGTATGCTTGATACATGGCAACGATAAGACAAAAATAATGGTAGACCAGGGACTACCATCTGATTCTCCCATTGTTCCCATTGTGGCACTAACAGATTTACAAAACATTGGTGTTGATGCAAATTTATAAGATGGATTAATGATAATATTGTAGACCTTCTAGAGAGTATTGGATTAGGCCATGTATATGGTAGAGTTGACGCAGGTTTTTTAGAAGCAGTATCCTCCCCCCATTTCAGGGAATAGAGGACCTCAAGCTACAGAGTCATGGTTATACTCCTTTTTGCTTATCTTTGAGCATCTCGAGATGCCTCCAGAGAGGAGGTTGAAGCACGCTACATAAATGAAATGTGATTCTACCATGAGATTATTTAATTTTATCTCATAGGTTGGAAGCTAGTGAGTTATGGATTGGGATGAGTTCCAGTGTACCTTCAATGATTACTTCTATAGGGAGACCATGAGGGCCGACTGAGCCCGATAGTTCATGAGTTTGGGGTAGGGTTTTCTTTATCTCAATGAGTATTCTTCTCACATCACAGAGCTACTGCACTTCACACCCATTCTGGGGGGGCAATGAGTAATTACTGGCAAGGATGTTCGAGTATGGTTTTATGAATGACATCCGATCCTAGGTGAATATCATTATATTGACATCAATATATTCTATAGTCGACCAGGATGTGATCACCGAGCGAAACCTGAGGGATTTTGGAGTTGTGGGAAAGGGAGGATCTACCGCCAGAATTGGTACTCTTTTGAGGGATAGTAGGAAGAACCACATTGAGTCTACGGACAGGAGATCAGAGTATGTGGGATTTTCTTATAGGTGTCTAGGTGGTGTGCTACTGCTGTGGGATGGGAAGACATAAGAAACCATAGTGCCTAAGAGACCCAGTTGAGTTCCAATCTTATGGAAATATGGGATAACTTTATCATTTTTGAAATGTCTCCTTCCAGTAGCGGGTAATGGTGGATCTATTTCGACTCCTCATACCGGAGGAAGACCACCAGTTCTACATATGACTAGGGGCTGGAGATCTTTAGGCCATCCAGGCTAAGTTGGTGGTTATTCCCATAGTGGTTAGACACTGGGTTTTCGATATCCATAGGTTGTATCAGATTCGGGATCACATACAACTTCATAGGGCCATGTCCCAGGTCACGATTTTGCACTAGAGAAGATCAATTAGGAGTATGATCCTGGACCGAGTACATTTAGAGCTACTATTTTTGTTGCCTTAGTTTTATCTTCATATTTTATGGATATAGGGGATTCACACAGCTTTATATATTTCCCTATTGTGGAGATCCTTGGGCTCTATATCATTATTTATGAGGATGTTTTGATTCTTGAAAATTTGTTAGGGATTAGAATGGCTAGTGTGTGTTAGTTCTAGGAGTGCCCTCTTGAGGTTGGTGGGTGGCACGTCTTATGGGACATTTTTGTCTTAGATATGACAGTCAATGACTTCATTCATGGAATGTAATGGTTAGTTCCCATCCATGAAGTCATCACATTCTATCACTATAGAGTGAGTTTCACGTCCCTAGAGGGCATATTTTTTCCACATAAGGGTGAATGGGATGTCTAGGTGAGCAGAGATGGACTCGAAGATCATGGGTTGAGAGGTGTTACAACCCAGATTATTACTCTATATCTTGATGACCAGGGGACTTCACAGATGAAATTTCTTCTAGTGTTTGATCATTTCAGGGATGTCTTTGCAAAAAACTATTCAGGTTTTCCTCTGTAGTGAGAGGTATAATTTTCTGTGGAACTTGTTCCAGTGGAAACACCATTGCCTTTTCCTCCTTATTGGATGGATAAACATGAATTTCACGAATCATGAGGTAGATGGTGGAGTTATAGGAAAATTGAATCATATTACTCGTTTTTGATCCTTGGGATTCACCGGTCCTATTTTCTATGAAGGCAAATAGTTCCCTTAAACATTGTGTGTATTATTGGAAGTTGAACTAGTTTTTGGCCAAAACATGATATCCCAGGCTAAGGATTGATGATCTCTTTGATCATATTTGAGGATCCTAGGTGTTCTATAAGATTGAATTGAGGTCTGGTTATCATCTGTTGTGCATTAGGCCATCAGATGTATCTATTATAGCCTTTTAGAGCATGTATGGACTATACAAGTTTGTGGTTATGTTGTTGGGTCTCATGAATGTGCATGATTGTTTTCATGGCACTGATGAACTGATTGTTCCATTCTAAAATGGATTATTTTTGTATTCTTCCTAAATGATATGTTGGTGTACTCTCACACTCAACACGACCATGCCACCCATCTTGAGTTCGTTTTTAGAACACTGATGGAGCATTTGTTGTAATCTAAGGTCAAAAATGACAATTTTGGATGGGCGAGATACACTTCTTGTGTAATGAAATCTCAATGAATGAAGTATCAATAGTCCCAAAAAAAATTTAGAGTAGTAGTTTCCTCAAATTATTCAAATAACGTCTTTGAGATATGATGTTTTATGGGGCTGGTTGGTTACTAAAGGAATTTTATATAGGAAATTTCATGCTTTGTAGAACCACTAATGGACATGACTAAGAAGTGTGTGAAGTACATGTGGACAGATTCTGGCGATTCATCCTTTCAGGAGCTGAAAGGGTGGTTGATTTCCGCACAAACACTAATTTTTCCATAGTCAGGAAAGAGTAACACTGTTTACTTGGATTCATTAGGTATTGGACTAGAAGTAGGGCATATTCTGGGGGAAGGAGTTGTTGCATACTCATATTTTTATTTGGGGCCAAATGAGAGGTATTACTCGACGCATGATGTCGATTTGGATGTAGTGGTTCGTGCCATGCACTGTTGGAGACATTACCCTCAAGGAAATTCTTTTGTGGTGTACCATGACCACAAAAGTCTCAAGAATATCTTTACTCAGTGTGATCTGAATTTGAGACATCGATGGTTGGTTGAGTACCATCAGTCCTTTGAATTTTATTATTCCTACATGCCTTGGAAGGGAAACACAATGTATGATGCGTTGAGAAGGAGGAATCAGATGTAGGAAGTTTGGGATTCCAGTAGTGGGTGGTAGCTTCTGGATCAATTATCTGACATTCATTTAGAGGTGCACGAAAGATAGAGGGATACAATTATTTTTTATGTATATGTTACCTCTACTCTACATGATCGAGAGAGAATGTGGAAGATATCTGATTTTGAAGGCCTAGTCCTATGAGAGATTCTGTTAAGATAGGACCCTACTATTAGGTGGACTGTACATGAGGATGAGGTATTTTGTTTTAAGGAATGTGTACTGGTGTCAGTATACATACAAGAGTAAATGATTCAATATTATCATTCCATGGTTTGTTGAGTTCATTATGGTTTAACCAAGATGTATCAAAATTAACACCATCAGTATTGGTGGCTATGTATGAAGAGGGATGTTGTAAAAATGGTTATTAAATGTTCCCCTTATAACCAGGAGAAGGTGGAACATCAGCAACCAATGGGGGTTTTTACAATAAATACTCATTCCCAAGTGGAAGTGGAATGATGTCTGTGGGGATTTCATGACATGGTTTCTGATATCACCTCGAAGGAGTGATGTGATTTGGGTTATTATTGATAGGATATCAAAAGTGGAAAACTTCTTACCGATCAAAGATACCTTTAGTGTTGATAATATTTGAAGGTTGTACATATGATACATTGTACTTTTTCATGGGGTTTCTCACTCTATCATTTCAGACAAGGACCCCCATTTTACAAGGCATTCTTTTCATGTGCTACAGAAGGCTTTGGTTTCACATGTATTTCTGAGTATAGCTTACCATCCCTAGACAGATCGCCAGTTCGAGTGCTAAGTTCACAAGCGGGAGGGATTTATTTGAGCATGCATCCTAGATTTTGGAGGTTCTTATAGGCACTACATACCCTATGTAGAGGTTTTCTACAATAACAGTTTTCAGGTGATGTATCAGATTGAACCGTATGAGGCTTCTTATTTTAGGACATTCCGATCACCCCTATGATGGCCAGTGGTTGGAGAGGTAGCTATACTGGGACCTCATCTTGTCCAAGAGACCACTGAGTAAGTGGAGTTGATTTGGAAGAGTATGGATACTACACAGTCTAGACAAAAATATTATTCTAATTGACAGGGATGACATCTGGGGTTCGAGGTCAGAGATCATGTTTTCTTACATGTCACACTGACATTGGGACATAGGATGATTATGATACAGGGGAAGCTTTCATTGAGATACATTGTGTCGTTTGAGGTTTTGGAGAGATTCAAGCCAGTTTCCTATCAGGTGTAGTTACCTTAGAGGTACCAGGATATGCACAACGTCTTCCACATTTATCAAATATGGTGTTACTTCTTAGTCTTGTCCCATGTATTTCAACAAGAGGAGGTTGAGTTGAAGGTGGAAGCATCAATCTAGGAGCATCCTATCTTTAGTATTGATTGAAGCGTGATGGTTCCCTTTTGCGGGTCTGTTCCTCCAGTATGGGTGTTATGGCATCATGGCTGAGTGCAAGACGATACATGGGAGATAGAGACTGATGATCAATCATAGTGGCCAGACTTGTTCGAGCACTCCTCTTCACCAACATTTTAGGGAATTTCGGGGTATATTTTCTTTAAGGAGGGATGTTTGTAATAACCCATGTCTTCTTTTCAGTTATGGATCTTATTGAAGGTTGTTTTTCAGAAAATGGAGAGTTTAAGAAATTTAATAAGTAAACGCAATGAAATTTGAAGTACATGTTGTGTACAATCTTGTTACGGGTAGCCATGTGCTGGCCATGTAATGTCCAAGACATAGTCATGTGGGGTGACCTAATGGCCACCTAAATAAGGGTATGTTTGAGGCACATACAGGGCATGATCATTAAATGAACATTCTATGTACTTTTTATTTTATTTGATAAATCGGTCCGAGGTCACCTCTAATCCCCAGAAACATATTCTTATAGATGTAGTTTTTACAGGAGTGACCAAGAGTGAGAAATCTTTTCTAAGCCACTGTTCCCCTATCTGAGGTCCGATCCGAACTCTGGTTTTTGTGTTGGAATCACACTAGTGAGTCTTTCCTTCTTCTTGAACATCCCACCCGGATTTCTAGACTTTATCATGTTATTAAAGGTTGAATTGTTTTTACCTTTTTGTATATCTAAAACTTTTGGGATGATTCAATTGATGGTGTTCAAGATTTTCTTCATATAAAGTCGTTGTATGTGGTTTGTTGCATTTTTGTTGGTTTTCATTGAGTTTCATATGCCAAAATGCGGATTACCAATGTTTCAGGTATTTTGTTTTTAGGAAATTGAACCATGTTTTATCTACCATTGATTATATAATTATGGGTTTATTGACATGGGATAAAGTGGAATTTCATGTTTTAGGAACACCCCAAGGGTTCCTTTCTTGGTTTGGATATTATAGCCGTTTGGTCCAGGTTTCCTATGAGAAAGACTTCGTTTCATTTCCTTTCTTGATATAATGGAACATTTTGACTTCTGATACTTGTTAAATGCTTGTGATATTCATTTTAATTTTTTATCCATGTCGTAGTTGGGATTACTTTGGGATGACTGATATCATTTATTAATGATTGAATTACATAGGGCTGTGAGAACCTGGTGTAGTTAGACCATAGGGGGAATTGACGTTGAGTGATTCCTTGAAGTGTCTGTTAGATTTCACGCTACAAGACAACATGGGGGATAGACAGTGAGTACTCACTAAGAGCGTATATAGTTAATGTTATGAGACCACAGGCGGAATTTCTATTGAGTTCATTCTCATAGATTCTACAGTTATTTTGGATTTACCATAAGGTGAATTGATTGTTAGTGCTTCTTCTACGTGTCTTCGCCTTTTTACTACATTATTTAGCTAGAGGGGTTAGACTGTGGGAGCTACCAATAGGTTTAACATAAATATTGAATGATTGTGACACATCTTCCAAGAAAAAGAAAAATATGGGATTTGGTCATGTTAGACAGTGTCTTGAGATACCTGTGGTGATACTGGGTTAAATGATGAACATTAAATGCTAATGAATGTAAATGGATACTGTGTGATTTTGTTACTTCTGTGTACTCATAGTTTCATTGCTGAATTTTAATTGTTACCTTATATATATATATATTTTCACTGATATAAACGCTCATATCTTCTGGTGGTTTCCAACTAGTATTATTCTCACACCCTGTTTGGGTCAGGATTTTGGACTCATATAGATTATATAATGATAGGTATAGATATGGGAAATCTCCCTTCATCATTAAGTACATGAATGATGTGGACTTATAGAGAATGGGTCAAAGATAAGGCTTTATATGTGGCTAGATTATACTTATTTTCTATTATACATTAGATTACTACTGTATTTTCAGTATTGTCACATGTTAGGATACTATAATAGACATATGTGACATTCATCATTTATATATGTGCACCAGTTGTTTATTTACTTGATTCATCCACTGTTTACTTATTGTGTGGTATTACTAATTCATCTAATGTTTATTATTTGTTATCCCACGTTGCATATTCCCCCATAGAGGGAATAGTTTCCCCACTATCACACTCATGGCCCTCACTTTTAGTTGGAACCCTCTGGATTTTGGGGAAATGAGTTTGAGGCCATGTGACCAATCGGGTAAGGGGCACCTTTGGGTGGCAACTAGAACAGAGATGATACACACCCCACATCGAGGGGAGAAATTAATGAACACATGGTCTCTAATACCAAACATTAATGGCCTATTATTAGGATCATTGTAACATTATAGTTGTAATACACATATTTCATTCTCTCATGAACAAGTTGAATATTCTCTATTGTGATATGCACCCCATTGTGAATAAGGACTTCTACCTCTCCAATATCGATCCTCCATAATAGATAATTGAATGTCATCCTATCAAAGGACTCAAATCGTATCATGAAAAAGTATATCTGACTAATATTATTATAATAAAACACATACTATAGAAAATATCATTCCCACAATCATATGAAGTATTTGATTCATTCCATCAACATATTCCATAATGTCTGGATGGTCCGCACTATTTATAAATCATTTTGAAGGTGGAAACAAGTGATAAGTACAAACTAAGTGTCAAATGTATGACGAATACCCTATAGAATAAAGAAGAAGAACCAATTTATTGATTCATGAAAATGGACCTTTAAACTCCATAAAATCGCACCACCTCATCAACATACCTCTTATATAATTTATGCACTATGGAAATCTTCTTGATCCCTAATAAGAGTGATGATTTCATCATCCGAACGATGATTAAAAAGATAAAATCATACTATCCCATGATTGTAGATTCACATTGAATAAATCCATAAATATTTCTTACAATTTCCACTAGTAAATATCTAAAAGCTATAATAAACCATTAAGAACATAGTTCACAAAATTATTTTCTAGAAAAACAAACCCCATGCTATAACTCGAAAAATTCCTATTTCATTATAGACATGAAAAAAATATTTCTCATTGAATGGTACATCATGGATACTCATTAGTGTTTCACCAAGAGGTATCTTTCAAATTCTCACAGTGCACCCTCACACATCACTACCAAAATAATCATCCTCCATTGAATCGATATCCTGTTCTTACCATCCTATAAATATCCAGTTGGAGAATCTCCATATCCATCATGATTTTCCATCATCTCTTCCATTGAGTATCCCAATTGAGAATTCACGACCTCCTGCATAATGTAATAATGACCTATAACATGAAATAAGAAAACAACATAACCAAAAAACATTTCATCAATGTAGTAGGATGAAAAATATTACATTCCTTTTAATGAGTCATCATACTGACGAACAACATCCTCTCATGAATTTCTAGTCAATGCATCATCCATGAAATTACACATTATTTTGGTTAATTTGATCGAAAAATCCAAATCATGATGAAACTCCATCCACCTACACTATCCCATATTCAAAACAAGATGATTTATAACCATCCTCGAACTATAGTTATCCATGAAGACCACAAGGTACTCTATATAGAGTTAATGTCACCTCAACATTAGTGAAAACGATACCTCTATTAGATCTAGATTTTTTGTGGATTAATTGAATTCCTGGGGACATAACATCCTTGGCCCATGTAAGCCCACTAATTTCAACCACAACAATTCACATCCTATTACAAGATATTAAGGCTCATAATAAATTTTAAATATCACTCCCTCTTACGACATCAATAGCATTGAACACATAAAAACATTCTCATTAAGTCATAAAATATAGAATATAACTACTATTAAAACATAAAAAACATGTTCTTGTTTATATAAGATGTAATCGTAGATATAATTCAATAGAAATCGAACATAAACCTTAGATAACATCAAAAATGACACATGAAGAGATGGCCATCTTCGACATTATTCAATGCTACCTATGAAACAAATACAATAAAATTTGATGGGTCCAATAAAAAAATTGATTTTGATTCACACACCTATCGTAGGTCTACATACTATAAAAAGTTCCACTTAACATTTTCATTCAATAAGGATGTATTCCATGCAATGGATCATGGGGGGAAAAATCCCACGTCTTATATTAATTCCCTATCCTATTCCATGCACAACGATAAAATAACATTGTTTCCATACCAACCAATTAAATCTACTATCATAAAAACTCGAAACTCTATATAATCTTTCAAACATAACATTTTTAACCACTATTTCATTCCCCCTCCTTGCAAGGGAAACCCTATTTTTTTTGAAAATGAGGAATTGGAGATGACGGCCCCCAACTACCACCACTAGTAGTCCCCGGGATGGAGACTTCTACCAAGGTCACATATATATCATGATATATAATGTATTACCATATATAATAAAAAAATGATTAGCATACAAGGTAAATTACCCAAAAAAACACCTTAACATATTATATATTATCCGAAAATAATCCAAAAACTACTTGTTAAAATAAAACATATACATAAAAATGTTCCCAAAAACACCAACCAAAATAAAATCATAAGAAGTGATAGTGAAAACATAGTGAGATCAATGCTAGTAATGTCCAACATTGATCACATAGTCCTCATGGAAACCTACAAAATTAGTTTCACTATGTAGGGTTAAAATTAAAATATATATAGTAATAAAATACAACATAACTAATGATCATGTGAATGATTCATAATAATGCTTCTGTAAGAAAAAATGAACCTACAACACCTATACATGTCAATTATATAACCCAATATCACCATGACCCACTCATAAAATAATTCAATCCACTTAAAAGAACATTAATTGAATGATAATGATTTAGGGTACCCCACACTGATTTTCCACCTCTATTCATCTCTTCCACCCCAATGTCATATGTCATAGAGCCCCCATATCATTCATATATCACAACACTACACCACTTGCCCACAGTAAAACAATGGATCAAAACCAATCTCCCATAGAAATCATTGACCTCATATCACTTGTTGCCTAAATATTCCTTGGAGATCACATCACACCTCACTCAATGAAACCTCATCCAACACGTCACATCTCATTCAAAATATTAACCAGGGTTATAGGGTATCATAGAGATGATCAACATAAAACATCATTCCATCCTACAACCATGAAAAAAACCCCATAAAATATCACATGATATCACATACCACACATAGACACCTGGGCTTCCATATCCCATAAACACTATTTCATTTTTGTCTTCAGGTAATCATATCATGTGCATATGAACATATAATGGAATAGATAGTGGGAATGAGTGGGTAGCCATCCCTTCGAACTCACCACTGATATGTTGGAAAAATACCCCCATATATATAAGGGTTTCCTCACATAGTGTTCAATGTTTGTGGGAGTGAATATAGAAATCACTATGAATACACAAAAAATATATAATAGCTATAAAAATAAGCCCAAAAAAACGTGTTCATGACCAAGAACTCATCATATATAAACATCCCAAATTTCATTGTCACGTCTAAATGCATAACACCATGTAACAACCACATTCCATAATAAACAACTCTCATTTTGTTAAAAAAACACATATCCCATTATCCATCCCTAGTTATTTTATTTATTAATTATTTCCATTTCATTAACCGATCCATAACCAACTGAATAAAATCTAAATTTTCCAATTCCATTATGACCCAGTAATCTATCACAAGAAATTATAAAACATCACAAATAACCCCCACATCACACTCATTAAGACAAACAACCCCATTACACCACCATCTTTCACAGAAACCACATTACACCTACATTTATTTCCACCACACAACATGACTAAACAAACCAATAACTTTTCCACCACACAACATGGCCAAAGAAACCCATAGTAAAACATTTCAAACCATTTTATAAATTTGTAAAAGGGTATGTTGTCCATTTAAATTCATTATTGTAGGATAATTATCACATGCACTCTAATATTGGTGAAAAAATTTAATTAAATTTTTTTTACGTGGTTAAGAAATTTTATTTTTTAGGGTGATATAACAATAACCACAAAAATCACAATAGTCAAAACACATATCCCTTAATGAAAAAAAGCACCCAACTACCCTAATTTTATATGGAAAATGAACCCCATATATCCACAATATAACAATTTCAATTGATCATATAAATAATTCCATTAAACTATAATTTTAATTAAAAAATTATTTCATTCTGTTAAGTCCATCACAACCATTACCAATATGTAAAAGTTTAAAAATCCTTCTAGCATGATACAAAATAGTAATAAATGAGGGAATCCCTACCTCAAGGAATATGATACACTTTATTTTCACTGTATTGTTTATACGAAATTCCTAAAAACCATAATTTCAAGGAAACCCTATGGGTCATCCACCACTGCATATATGTTTATAAAAAACTACTCCCAAATCACAAGATAAAAAAATACAGAACCATAGTGGATATCTACAAGAACTACAACAGAAAACCATCCAAACATTATGATAACTAACTAAAAAAACCCATTAGGTTCCACCAAAACCAACAGATTAATGTATAAGGAACGGGGTGAGGATCTGTTGACATCCACCTAGGGTTCCTCAAAAAAGAGGGAGGAAATTTGTTTCCAAATGAATGAAAAACTATAAAAAACCTCATTAATTATTATAACCCACACATTTCACATCATATAACACATCCATGGTGTGTAATTTATGGGTATCATTGTTTGAATTCCATGATAGACATAAAAGGAATGAAAATCTCAAATCTTAGGGTTCATCTGAATGTCATGTCACACTACTGGAAATTCGGGCTATAACCACTGTTCTAAACCGTGGTTATAGGCCCTCAAACCGTCGCTATAGGTAATAGCCACGGTTCCTTGAACCATGGCTAAGACTGGCATGGCTATAGGCCTAGAACTATAGAAACTGTTTCAAACCGTGGCATTAAATCTATATCCAGGGTTTCAACCGTGGCTATACTAAAGGCCGGAAAAAATATATTTCCACAGTTTAAAACCGTGGAATTATGTCTATAGCCACGGTTAAAAACCATGGCAATAAACCAATTGCCACGGTTTAGAACCGTGGCTATAGGGTGTCCAAATCCATAAAAAAATACCCCCTGGACACCCCCCTGGACACCCCCTGGACAACCCCTGGACACGCCCCTAGACACCCCCCTGGACACGCCCCTCAACACCCCCTAGACACACCCGAGACACCCCATGGACACACCCTGGATAGACCCTGGACACCCCCTGGACACCTCCTGGACACACCCTGGACACCCCCCAAACACCCCCCTAGACACCTCCTACAGACCCCCCCTTCCCTCCTCCCAACAGCCTTGCAGACCCCCCCCCCCCCCCCCCGCACCAGCCCCCCCTGCCCCAGTACGCCCCCTACCCCCCCCCCCCCCACCTGCACACCCCATCCCTACCCCCACAAAATTTAATTCAGTTAGCATGCTTGATATACAAATGAAACCTACTAAATTAACTTTAAAAGTAGTTTAATTCATAAATTTTTCTTATGCTGAATTCATGATTACAATAAATCATTATTTTTATAGTAATCCAACTAAAATATACAGATTGATTTTAACTTCTTAAATATTCAGTTCATGAGGAAATATAAACTCATAATTATACTACATGATATTGAACTAAAATTTAAG
This sequence comes from Viscum album, assembly GCA_963277665.1. Lineage (NCBI taxonomy): Eukaryota > Viridiplantae > Streptophyta > Magnoliopsida > Santalales > Viscaceae > Viscum > Viscum album. The sequence continues at coordinate 1,723,060,129 of OY728141.1, forward strand.
AATGATATGTAAGTAAGTTAGTCTAAACCCCAGGACACCCCCCACCAGCACACACCCCTTGGACACCCCCTAAACCCCTTGGACACCCCCTAGACACCCCCTGGAACCCACCCCAGGACGTACCCCCCCCCCAGAACCTGCCCCCCCAGAACCTGGACACCTCCCCAGACCATGGACACCCCCCAGAACCTGCCCCCCCAAACACAGACCCCCTCCAGAAACTGCCCACCCACCTGCACACCCCCTCACTAGACATACCCCTTATAGCGCCTCCCTTCCCCCTTGGACATACCCCCCTTTGCACATCGCCCACCCCTTTACACACCACCACTCTCCCCTATGGATAGAACCCCCCTTGACACCCCTGGACACCCCCTTGACACCCCCCTGCACCCCCAGTACCACATGCACCCAGCCCCCCCCCACCCCCCATCTCCCCTGCACCCCCAGTACCACCTGCACCCCCCCCATCCCCCCCTGCACCCAGCCCTATATCCAGCCCCTACCCCCCTACACCCAACCCCCTCACTACCCCTTGCACCTAGGTCCCCCTCCCCCCATTGCACCCCCACTTCCCCCCTACACCCCCCCACCCCCCCTGCACCCAGCCCTATATCCAGCCCCCACCCCCCTACACCCCACCCCCTCACTACCCCTAGCACCCAAGTCCCCATCCCCCCAATACACCCCCACTATCCACCCCCACCCGCACCCCCACTGCCCCCTGATCCCAGGCCCCGAACCCCACCCCCATCCCCCCTGCACCCAGCCCTATATCCACCCCCACCTCCTACACCCAGGCCCCTCACTACCCCTTGCACCCAGGTCCCCCTCCCCCCCACTTCACCCCCACTATCCACCCCCACTGGCACCCCCATTGCCCCCTGCACCCAGGCCCCCAACACACCCCCTGCACCAGTCCCCCCTCCCCCAGCACCCCCTACCCCCCACCTTCACACCCCTCCTTGCCCCCTGCCCCCCACCTTCCCCCCCCCCCACCTGCACACACCCCTCCCCCTTCCCTAGTACACCCCTACCCCCCCTGACCCCCACATGCACACCCCTCCCTGCCCCCCCCCCCCCCATCTACACCCCCCCCCACTGGACCCCCTAGACACCCCATGGACAGACCCCCCCATTGGACCCCCTAGACACCCCTGCCACTTTATATTTGAATGTTGATTGATTATTGATTTTTGTGGAATATATTTGAAGAATAATGGGAGACTTGGAGGTGCATTGATAATCACAAAATATCATTTTTTTATACAGAGCATAAGCACAAACATATGTTATGTCATAAATTTCAGTTCACAGAACCTATGTTTGCATACCACTGAGAAAAACATAGAACATACATTTCATGGAACATATTATTTGTGAAATAGGTGGAAGGAATACAAGTTGAATATGTATAGAAGGTGTGCTGAAGGTTGATAGAAACAGAGGACACACATTTTGTTAGGAATAAAATTGAGAGAGGAGAAAAACAAGAAGGTACAATGGTAAATTTCTGTATTGAGAGAAAGCAGTATAGAGAGAGAGAGAGTTACAGTTTGGGGGAGAAGAGGAAGAAGTGGAAGAACCATTCACCGAGTCCTTGCATAATTTGTTGAAGTCCAAAAAAGAATACCAGCAATAGACACCACTGCTAGACACCCCTACCCCTAGACCACCACCCCTGGACACCCCTGGACCACCCCCATGGACACCCCTCCCCCATGCTGGGCACCCCTCCGCCCTACCTGGATAGCCCCTCCCCCTACTGGACACCCCTCCCACTGCTGGACACCCCAGCCCCCCTGCCCCCTGACCCTAGACACCCCAGGATAGACCCCACCCCAGGACATACCCCACCCCCCAGACCCTGGACACCCTTGCCAGTCCTTCCCCCCCAGACCCTGGACACCCCAGGACAGACCCCCCCCCCAGAACCGGGACAGCCCCCAGACCATAGACACTACCAGAACCTACCCCCTAACCCAGAACCACCAGGATGGACCCCCCAAACCTAGACCCCCCATACCCAGACCCCCCAGACCCTGGACACCCCAGGACAGATCCCCCCCACTGGACCCCCTAGACACCCCTTGGACAGACCCCCTAGGACAGCCCCCACCAGACCCTGGACACCATAGGACAACCCCCCCACTGGACCCCCCCACTGGCCCTCTAGACAACCGATGGATGTCATGGGTTATTGCTAAAAGACCGAATCCGGCTACTGAAATCAGCAGTAAGTAAGAAGAGTTAAATGAAGAAAAATTAAAAAAAAATGCCAATATACTTGGGGAATTTTATTCATTAGAAGGAAGAAGAGAAGAAGAACGGTAGCTGAGAGTTCCTTCCCCGGAGGTGGAGAATGATTTTTTTACATAGGATCTATCTAATATTTAATGGAAGAAAGAGGGAGAGGAAATTAAGTACCTCATTACAAGTGGTAGCATCCAACAAATTATCTTCCAATGGAATAAAATATTACAAAATATATATATAAACATTCTCTCTCCTCTTGTGGCTTCCAGGTGTCAAGGTGGTTAATAATTTGGTTGAGGTGAGGCTGTGGACTCATGGGGGAAAGCATGAAGGAAACTATGTTGGACTGGATTTTTAGTAGGCTTCTCTTGTTTTTATGAAGTGGTAGGGCTGATTGGGTCTAAAATAAGTGTGTTGGAACTGGAATTTAGATGAGGGAATCAAATGTTAAGGGGTATGGTTTAATTGGATAGAATTTGGGGAGGTTTTGAATGGTTTTAAAGTGGGATGCCTGGAGGAAAATGTGGGGTTGGTGGCTTAGAAGTTGAAGGGTGGGTAGGCCTGATTGGTGGTCAAGTTGTGGATGGGTTTCCTAGGTGGATTGAAAAATGGTGGGGGACTGGGAAGGAATTCATAGTGGCTAAATTGAAGTGGGGGCTTGGAATTGTAGAAAGACTTGAGTTTGGATTTTTTAGTGAGAGTGGAAATGGCCCTGGAATAGAAGGTGTGATTTTGGTGGGTTGTCCATGGGATTTTTATAGCGTATCGAAAAATAGTCACTAGTTGGGCTTGGTTTGGTGTGAAATTTAGTCAAACGGTTGTGGGAACCATCATGGAATCAACTACCAAATACAGACCAGAGCTAGTCTCCTCTACAGTGAAGACCATTCATGGAAACTCTTAAAGCAAACCAGGTCTCCAGTTGCATCTTTGTCCATAACAAACAAGCCCTGTTTTCATAGGCCCAAACAGACCTCCCTTTGCCAGCTTGTGGGGGAAATGTGGGAACTCCAGCATGAAATAGGCCCTCAGAATAGAACAAACTCTTTGCAATTTCATCAAACAGATTGTGTGCAACATTTAAATCTCAACTTGGAAGTGATCATCCTCCTACAGTGAGTGCTACATGAGATAAGGGAATTATGGAAGGAATTTCATCTAAAACAGCCAAAAGAAGACATTAAATTTCCATCACAACAGGCTGATCCGGTTCCGACGAAATGTGAAGAGGATGAGGATGGTCTAGTTCGGACAACATGTGAAGAGGATGTGGAAAAAGAAGAATTACCGAAAAAATATTCTGTGATACATGTACAATAAATTATGCCAGAGAATTCCAAACCAATGTTTTTAGTTGAATTGAGCCTTTTTACCACCTGCTATGCAGGTTTTGTGGAATTATGGATGAGAGGCAATGCTGAGAGGAGATATAGATTAGGAATGAGGAAATACAAAAAATTATAGAGCTAACCATTCAATGTTTCTCTATAGAGGAGTAACCGCCACAGGGTGTTGTCCTGGAGCAGATCCAAATCACGGTGTGACTACGGTGTGGCCGCGGCGTGACCACCGCAGGGTGTCGTCCTGGAGGAGTAACCACCGCAGGGTGTCATCTTGGAGCAGGGCCAAATCACGGCGTGACCGCAGCGTGACCGCGGCGTGACCACGGCGTGACCGCCGCAGGGTGTCGTCTTGGAGGAGTTACCACCGTAAGGTGTCGTCCTGGAGCAGGGCCAAATCACGGCGTGACTGGGGTGTGACCGCGGCGTGACCGCGGCGTGACCGCGGCGTGACCACGGCATGACCGCGGCGTGACCGCGGCGTGACCGCGGCGTGACCGCGGCGTGACCGCGGCGTGACCGCAGAATTACCGCAGCGTGACCGCGGCGTGACCGCAGCGTGACAGCGGCGTGACCACAACGTGTTGGCCCGGTCCAGCGACATCTGCGGGGCAACATCTTCCACTTAGTTTCAAATAGGATGATATGGATGGAATGAGAGGATGTTTTCTCAGAAGATTTAAAGAAATGAATGCTAATCTGTGATGACTAGAGGATTGGATGACCCCTGATATACCAAATTCGGTGGGGTTTGGAGATCTAGAATTGTGTAGGAATACCTAGAGGAATACCCCATGGTATCAGGAAAATCATAGGTCACATAACATGTAATCTGACATTACTGGTATTGTGGGACCCCTGGGCTGTGGAACTGGGCTTTTGGTTGGATTTAAATATCACATGCCATGTGACATGGTCACACAACATGGGACCCATCTTAACTAACACTTATTCAATAATTTCAATTTAATAAAAAAATGAAAAATTAAGAAGGCAACTTAATGCAATTTAAAATATTCTCGAATTAAATGGTCTAGGAGAGGGACCCTACCTCAACCTCAAGGGGTGTTTTATTTTGACGACGACAACTAGAATCTTCCTTTTTTCCGCTTGCACACATATGCAACTTAACATATATGTAAGGACACCTAGCCCCTATGTACATATTTTCATGGAAAAATATGCACAAGGGGGGCCTTAGATATAGGTTTATACTTGAATGTAACCGTTTATACATACAGGCGTATGCATTTTTCATATCTATATATAATCACATCTAGCCCCAATATATATATTCATACTTCCATGAGTGAATATATATAAAGGGGGAACTTATATATGCATATGCCTACCTATGCATACACATTTAATCCTTCGTCAACGGCGACTCGAATCCACCTCAATGAAATCCAAAACACACAACAAAAATATAAAGAACCCAAGCCCTGGACACCCCTGCCAGTCACCCCCCAGACCCTGGACACCCCTGCCATTCCCCCCCCCCCCCAGACCCTGGACACCCCTCCCCCTATTGGACACCACTCCCCATACTGGACACCCTTGCCCCCTGCCCCCTGCCCCCTGCCCCCTACCCCCTGCCCTGTGCCCCCTGCCCCCTGCCCCTACCCCCTACCCCCTGCACCCCACTGGATAGCCCCCATGCCCCAACTGGATAGCCCCATTGGACACCCCCTGCACCCCTTGGACACCCCTCCCCCCTGCTGGACACCACCCTGCCGGACACCCCTCCCCCTGCTGGACACCCCCCCTTGCCACTGATAAGTGCATAATTGTACAGAAATTCTGCAAGCCATCCTCTTTTAAAACTTCGTTGAAAGATTCTCTGAAAGGGAAAATTTTTAATACCAAACACTATGTTATAAAAAAAATACAAAGAAGCTTAAAAAGAGGTCACCTGGGGTACCAACAACCAACATACAAGAATCAAGAAATCGAAAATAGAGTGTTCCCAACATTTTTTACACAACCAGAAAATGTCTAGGACCATCATTACAGACCTCACCCTATAGGTTACACATGACATATACTAATAGTGCTGCCACATTTTAATCTACCTGTTGTTACACCAATTCATGCTCCTTCTCAGCTAGACATTCCTCAAGGACAGCCCCTCCCCCTACTTGACAACCCCTCCCCCGGCCTAGACACCCCTCCCCCCTACTGGACACCCCTCCCCCCTGGTGGACAGCCCTCCCCCCTACGGTACACCCCTCCCCCCCTGCGGGACAGCCCCTCCCCCCTGCTGGACAGCCCCGCCCCCTACCTGGACAGCCCCTCCCCCTGCCTAGAAAGCCCCTCCCCCTTGTTGGACAGCCCTGCCCCCTGCCTGGACAGCCCCTCCCCTGCCTGGACAACCCCTCCCCGTGCTGGACGGCCCTCCCCCCCTGCTGGACACCCCTCCCCCCTACTGGACAGTCCTCCCCCCTGCTGGACAACCCTCCCCTGCTGGACATCCCTCCCCCCTTGCTGGACAGCCCTCCCCAATACTAGACAGCCCCCCCTGCTGGACAGCCCTCCCCCCTGCCTAACATCCCCTCCCCCTTCCGGACACCCCTCCCCCTACTGGACATCCCTCCCCCTGCCGGACACCCCTCCCCCCTGCCAGATAGCCCGCCCCCCTGCCTGACAGCACGTCCCCCTACCGGACAGCCCGCCCCCCTATTGGACAGCCCACCGCCCTGCCTGGACACCCCTCCCCCCTTCTGGACACCCCTCCCCCCTGCTGGACACCCCTCCACCCATCCCCTTAGCCTGCACAACAACCCCTGCACCCCCCCTGCAGCCTCCCCTGCCCCTTCCCCCTCCACCGTCCCCCCTACCCCTGCCCCCTGCCCCCTACCCCCTGCCACCCTGCCCCCTACCCCACTCCACCCTGCCCCCCCTGCACCCTTCCACCCTGCCCCCTACCCCCCCTCCACCCAGCCCCCTATCATACTTCAATACATCTCGAAGATATTATCAAAAACACTTCAAGACATAAAATGACTATTTTCAACAAATATAACAAAAGACCAAAATATATGATGCAAGAACCACAAATCAAAGACCCCTCTCAACATACATGATGTAGTATGGTAAAAAGTAATAAATGAACTTACCAAAATGTTACCATCATAAAAAATGGTGCCTTAAGAGTACTTTGGGTGCATATTTCTTTTTCCCCCTAAGCCTATATTTTACCTACAAGAAATAAAGAAAAAAAGATCAAAATAAATCAGATGTAATTATGTAGAGAATAAATAATTTATAAGAAATATATTTTTGTTTATGTTCCTGAATAAAAACATGTATCCTGAAAAAAATAGTTGATGCAAGAACCACAAATCAAAGCTTAATTGAGAGGAAAATTTTTTGTTTTGAAGAGTTAAACTATTAGAAATTAGAGATTCAAGAATTTCATCACCAATTGCACCCTATCTTCATCAAACTGTAAAAGGATTATGGAAGAAAGTAGGTGATACAATCATATCGAGCACAACAATTGAGTACCGTAGAATTCAGCTCATAAAAAAGAATTTATAATTGGAACCATAAAACTATGAGTAAATTTTTATTTTATGTTTGTAAAACTACATGGAAAAAAATTAATATGTTAATATCACTCTAATCAAAACCAATAACTGAGAAGTGAAGTTCACATAGATGCCCATTACCAAGAATGGATGTTCTCCCTTGCTTGTCGGTTGCATGCCAACGTTCCCGCATTTGAACCAACACCAACCACCTCATCCTATGGTAGAAATTATTAATTAGATATATGCATCAATTTGTAACAATAAAGAATTTTTTTATCTAATTACAAACAAAGAATATAACTAATATATTAAAAAAAGAAATGAAGAACATAGAGTTCAAAAAATCACACAAAATGCATGAATGATACCCACTAGTTACTATATTAACAACTTCAACACATATTCATGGATTTTAATGTAGATGCATGTTAACATTTGAAGTTCAAAAATGATTTTTATTAAAACATTAAAATAAGAATACACACCAGAATTTCAATACAAAAAGGTATGAAAAAAGGAAGCAACAACCAACAGATTTAACAAGATGATTTCAGCATACAAAATTTATTAAGAGTCAACTTCAAACCATTTATTTCAACTAAAAATAGAAGTGAATTTTCAAGTCTAAGTAGAAAAATCACAGAATTTAAACTATTACTCCCATTGTGTAGATGCTCTATTCATTTTAGATCATTGGAAAAAATTTCCCTTCTTTTCTTGTTGAATAAATACCTTTGGTTTCCAAAATTTCACCTCCTATAAGTGTAAACATATACATTAATTTATAAAATTTAATGTTCAAAACAAAACAAAACTAGACTAAAAACTAAGGTAGATTGGTTCAAAGTTACTATAAAATATAACTTCTCTAGATCTATAAAAATCGTCGAATCTATACTTCAATAGGATGTGAAATTATGCTCAACAAAGTAATAAAAAAATAGAAATTATAACGTACATTAACTTATTCTATGTGAATAACATAATGTTTTTTAATAAAAATCAATAAAAAGTAATGTTTAAACAATGATTTAGAATTATAAAATTTAGGATTAGATATAAATTGTGTACCCTTACCTCACACATAATTTGATGTATATAATAAGAATGTAAACTCTTAAAAATTTAAGGGTGGAAGGAAACAACCTGAAAATTTTCTTAGAGTGAAAGAAGTAACTCAAAATGGGCTGCCATGTGAAGTGACCCACCTAACATCCTACAAAAAAAGACCTCAATCAAAAAAACCTTATTAAAGAAGGTAAAATAAAACAACTAAAAAAAGTAACAAGATAATCTTGGGTTTATCCCCTAAGGGGTTGTATATTTAGATTGCTCAATGTTGAAAAATCAATGATTCAACCCCAATTAGATGGAGGATGTGTCTTCTTACTTAAGAACTAGCATAAAATCTTATTTCTAGCTATAGTAATCAACTCAAATAGTTTTTTAACACCCAATATTCACATAATTTTAATTTCACCACTTTGAAACTATAACTTCCTAGGAGTAGTGGAAAGGGGCGAAAAGGGGGTATATTCCCTCTTCTTCAACTTGAGGAGTGTTGTGCATAAATAGTAAAAATTCAATTCTTGGATGTGATTTTTTATCTGATTAAATATCCTAAATAAATTCATTATTAAAAACCACATATCTATCAATATCCACTCATTCATTCATGCGCAACTTCAAAATATCCTCTTGTTCTTCGACCACTTCCAAACATTGAATTACAATTAGATTTTTTTGAGTTTCAAAAGTTTCTCATCAGGTGTATTAATAACCTTCTCATGTACATCTAGTAAATCATGAAGTTCACTTGAATCTACACAACATACATAGGGAGAAGAGAAATAAAAATAATATACAAAAAATCACAATAATATAAAAAGAATTCGTGTTCAATTAAATAAAAAACTTCATTAATTTGGTCATCTTGCTCTTTTTCTTTTAAAACAGTGATCCTGGGAGTGTTTATAAGTTAGAAGGGATTTATTCAACCTCCTCCAACCACATATCAAAACAAAAATCCTCAATTTTATAATTTTTCAAAGTAAAGGAAAGCGTATCTTAAATTGGTTCCACATCTTATGACTTCACAGGAATATTGAAAGGATTATCAGGAATATCTGACTACTAAAATACCACCTTGGGGAGGTGGGTTAAATTCCTTCTATTTTTCCTTTGACATATTCATTGACCTAGTCCCCATTGGTAGAGAAAAATATGAGTAATACCTTTTATCTTTCTAGTTGACCCTCCCTATCATAATCTTCTCATACATGGATAAATTTAATCCTGAACCTCTTCCTCTAAATCACCTAAAAAGTGGAAAGAAAATTCATCACATGACCAATTTTCAGTGACCTACTCCTCTACAACGGTTCTGACCAAGTATTGTTCAAAATTCTGGACTAGTTCATCATATGTCTAAAGATCAAAATGGTTATCCATCACAATACCTACCACTTCTGTAGAACTCTTCATTAATATTCTGATACATTGACGCATGTTGAAAATGAGAAAACGGAGGGATTCTTGGGACCACCCTCATCCATATTCTTCAGTTCTATAACCGAGTAATGCACACTGACACCATGGAGAGGAGGGCGTGGCATGGAGGGCGTGGTGAGGAGGGCGCGGGGAGGAGGGCACGGCACAGAGGAGGAGTCGGCGAGGAGGCGTCGGGGAGGAGGGCGTGGCGAGGAGGCGTTGGGGAGGAGGGCACGGCGAGGAGGAGGGCGCGGCAAGGAGGGTGCGGCGAGAAGGGCACGACGAGGAGGGCGCGGCGTGGAGGAGGCGTCGGCGTGGAGGCATCGGGGAGGGGGGAGGGCGTGGTGAGGAGGAGGAATCGCGAGGGGGGGGGGGAGAAGGAGCCCGATGGGTTTGGGAAAAAAACGGGGCTGCTGGATATAGCCACGGAAGAAATAATTAACTGTGGCAGTATAAAAGATTTAGCCACGGACATATAAAATAGTGGCTATAGGTTAGTGGCTAGAATTCATAGGAAAATGTGTACATTAAAGATTGAAATAAGAAACAATCTATTATCCTATAGAAAACACTAGGTTATAAAAAATAAGAGTTGGCCTGATAATCTCTTGAATTTCCTCTATACGTATTGGATGATGACTCTTAATTCCACCCCAGTGACCTAATATCCCTAGTATGTGAAACCAAGTAAGTCATTCCCATCGAGGATTAGATAAAATAGATTTAAATAGATTTATACAACAACAATAGTCTATAAAGTATGAAATAATATCACTTGGATGATTTGAAATCCCTCATAGAGAACAAATTCCAAGCATTTCCTAATCTAGAGAGAAACCAAAACTAGATTAAAATATAATTCAAAAATATGGTTTCCACTATTCCATACAATACGGTGACATGATACTGGATTTCAGAACAAGGATGATACCCAAATAAATAAGCCGAAGTTGGTGCCCAAGTAGGAATGACATTACCTAATTCATAAGGTCTATTCCAATGGGGTATACTATTTTATCACCATATATAGAGATCGTATCACACCTCCCACCAATGTGATGTTTCTGAAGTAGTACTTCACATGAGGATACCCATGGTCTAAGAAAGAAAAACTAAAAATATTTTCATGGTTCCATGAATTATGAATATAAAATATTCACAAATGTTCCAAAATTTCTGACCCTAAACTACCAGAAACCCCATGGTCGAGCTAGTATGACCTTAAAATATTCATAACTTGTCAAAGAAACAAGACCTTAAAAATATCCTTAATCTAAAATCATTGAACATAAACAAGGAGTCATATTCCATGAATTATGAAAATAACTATTTTTCTACCAATATTGTTTGAGTTTAATGACTTTAAACTATAGATATTGACATCCTAGGCACACAAAATTAAATATTGATCTTACTCGATATAAAATTAAGATGACTCATATGATAACTACGGGATGATATGACAGGTATTACAATTTTTATAACCATGGTGCCTCATAATATATGTATGATATTGTCTAAAAAATCACCCCACATGGAATCAATATGAATCATATGATATGATACGAACTAAACCATCATCCATATAACATGATGCTAAACTCTAGAATTACCCATGTCATAAATTTGGGATTCCCACACGAGAGAGGATTTCCCCCAATTTTGGAATTGGAATCCTACTATTACATAATTTTGAACCATGTGTGGATTGACTACCATTTTCATGGGAAACATTTTAATTCCTATACCTCTTATTTATATGTCTAGATAAATATATTTCATCCCTACATCCCCTTATTCCCATTTATACACACAACATTATGACTTTAACTTGTGTGTAGTCCATCTCAAGGTGTGAACATGGTATAAAAGACTATTTGGGTCCATTTACAGTAGGTTTTACCACTTCTGTGACACATATATTACTGTGAAACAAAATTACACATATTCCAAGCATCATGAATTTAAAATATAATCTACATTCATCTCGGTCTGATCATTATAACATTATACGATATGGAATTTTTTTTCTGAGGTATTTGTGTGGTACATTGGATTTCATGCCCTCAATTCAAATCAAATTCAACCTCATTCATGAATTGAATATTTTTTCAAAATATACCTGTTTCAGTAGCCCATGAATCATGAATGTAAATTGTTTTCTGTCATCCAAGTGGTATGACATTAAACATTGATCAACCGTCTTCAGGATCACTTCATTTGTTATAGGACATCCTAGTATCCGTTCACATGGGTTTTAAGCATTTTTCACTGCATTATCATCCTTAAAGATCCTCTGTATACTCAAATCATCAAGAATATAAACTATTTTCATTTTCACTAAGCTCTATGAACTCAAAGAAGAAGACTAGATCAAGGCATTGTGAACCTAAACTATATGCATGCACCCATTATTCACATGGTTTTCACCATCTCTGGTGTTGCATAAATCTAACAGCTCTACCATACAAAACTATATAATATTTGATTCTTATCCTTATCGGATGTGAAATGAAGGATATACACTCTATCTCCAGGAACAACCATAGATTAATTGTAAAATCATATGTTACATATGGTTATATCACCATGATATTCTCATATTTTCCTCCTTTTTTGGAATAAGCCCCATGAATTTCGCTTGAACAACATGAAATCTAGTAATCCCTCAAAAATAGATATATATGGTAGAAAATAATTGGAAGATGAAGGCATATGCTACACTAATGTTCCTAGTTCTTGTTGTTAATCTACAGTATTACCCTATACAAAACCGCGATGCCTCATACGACATTTAAGGGATAGAAATAAAACCAAAATCCATGGAACACAATTCTAAAATGTTGAAATACCATATATTATTTATGGATGCCTCAGATTCGAAAATGGTATGATTTAGTATCCTTATTCATGAGGATCGACCCGAGTAGTAGAAATATCTTACATAAAAGAGTAGAAATATTCTTGAGAAGGATCTAATTACTACTGATATGGATTTTGAAAAAACTATTGTTAAAGATAAAGATACTGGAAATGATTAAAAATGGAATGATAATGATACCAACAATGAGGTTGTCCGGAGGAGGCCGTCGGGAGGAGGAGAGTTCGTCAGAGGAGGATATTTCGTCGGGAGCAGGGGAGTTGCGGTCATCTAGAGGAGGGGAGTCCATCGGGAGGAGGGGAGTCCGTTGGGGGGGGGGGAGGGAAGTCCGTCGGGGGAGGAGGGGAGTTCGTCGGGGTCGTCCGAAGGAGGGGAGTCCGTCGAGGGAGGTGCGGTCGTCCGGGGAGGAGAGGTCGTCAGGAGGATGGGAGTGCGTCGGGGGAGGAGGGGAGTTCGTCAGCGTTGGGGGAGGCGCTGTCATCCGGGGATGGGGGAGGGGCAGTCGTCCGGGGAGGGGAGTGCGTCAGGGGAGGGGAGTGAGTTGGGGAGGGTTCCGTAGGAGGAGCCCGAGAGAATATTGGCCAAATCACACATATAACCACGGATGAATTTTCATCCGTTTGTATAACTATGCTATAGCCATGGACTTATAAAACCGTGGCTATAGGTCCGTGGCTATATCTTCAATTTGTAGTAGTGTCAAATCATGTCGAATTAATTACATGACATAAATCATTTTAATCATTTGATTTCATTTCATAGATTTTTATTTAGCCTGCACACAATCCATGGACATCCATTTCATTATGTGACTTTGATTCAGGTTGTGAACTAACACCTATAGTACCCTTTCTGCTCCAGGTCCACCAAACGATTTAGGGAATCCTGCAAATAACACCAAAACTATCTAACAATAAAAATTATAAATGTAACGGGCCATGAAGGCATATTTCATTTCAACTTATATTGGGTTTTTAGCTTATAAATTTCCACATTAGAGACAATTATTTATTCAAATCATTTTTCTAGGCTCCATTCGTAATTAATATAATAGAATGGATTATCTCATAAAATAATCAATTTTAAATAAGATTATATCATTCTAAATCCCTTGTAATGAATATCATAATTTTCATATTTATTCATTATTTATATTAGAATCATAACCATAGTTTCTTTGAGTATATCCTTTAATCATAAAACTAACAATATTTAATAATGGTTTCTAATGAACATTTTTCTTGTCTAATGACATTAAAATGAGACAATCAGACTTGGTGTTAAGTAATGGAACACTTAACATGAAATAGAATTGTGGTTGATACATACTAAACCAAATATTCTATAAGTTATTACCCCTAAATGTATCTACTGAAAAACCATTTTGAATTGTTGTATCTAGATTGGGATGTATTTATTAATGATCCATAATATCTCAACCATAACAAAATAATATTTTTATATTTTTCTAAAATTAGACATATCATAAATTTTAGTTAGAGGGATATTTTCCCTAATATATGTTATACAAAATATACTTACAATGATTTGTACTAAACATCCTATAATACCAACATAAACAACCCTAAATTTAGTGACCATTATTTGGTATCTTCTTTATTTCATTGGCATATATAAAATGTATCCCGTCACAATGAAATAATCAAATTAGTTTCCATATACTTATAAGATAAGAATTTTACATTGGAAATAAAATAAAAACATTAAAAATCTATTGTTATTATTCCTTGAAATCCATTAAAATATTTCCACTTCATATACTAGGGAATGTAGAAACCAATAGTTTTAAAAAAACAACTAGTGTGGTATATATAAATCATAATAATCTATGATTAAATACGAAATAATCAACACAGCATGGTAGAAAACTAGAAATGCATTCCATATAATATGTAAGTAGACACAAAAATAAATATGTGGATAATATAATTATAATCCTATAATATATGAATACAATTGAATTATCAATGAGTAAAAGGAATAATATCAAATTTCATGACATTATATGTAATGATATTTATACTATAAATACCTTGAACCAATTTCTATAATTAATGAAATGATATACACCAAAAACCAAATTGATTTGGATATAAAATTTGTCTAATGATATATGTCGATTCATCGACATGTTATCTATTATTGGGACCCACCCATAACTTCATATTTAATATTTTTTTTTTATTTTGAATGATAAATTATATTCATAATATTATTGAATTGTCAATTAATAACCATATTCAATTGTAATTATGAATTTATCAAGATGTTCCATATTCTATCTAATAAAATACATGTTAGAACACCAAATATAAAAATGGTATATATTTTTGTTAATAATAATATAAATGATACAAAGAATATCTAAATTTTTTAAAAAAAATTACAATGATCATATGAGTCTGAGTGTTTCAATAGAATGTTAATGACAAAAAAATTAATAATAAACAAGATATAAATGTATATTGATTAATTATATAGCTTCTTTAAAAAACATAATGTCTATTGTATAAATTTATAAATAAAAAATTCAATATTTAAATAATATTTCATAACAGGGGTTTCTTTAAAAATCAATTAAATTCATGTATAATAATTTAAATATAATAAAATTGTTACAATATTTGGGATGTCTATGAAAAATGTATATATTAAGAACATTCCTTTCCAATTGTTTTTACGAATTTTGAAAACAAACTTTATTTTATTAATAAAATTCATTAAAACCATTTAAATAGGTATTGTTAAAATAAATTTTCATTAATAAATAATTTGATAAATGAAAATATCTTTTTAATTTTTTTGAATAATCTTCATATAGAAGAAATATATATTTGATTCAAAGAGAAATTAATTTTTTTTTAATTTTTATAAAAATCTATTATGTATTTTAGTGAAAAATAGAGGAAATTTTGCAATAATATATGTTATTTTTTCAAATATCTAAATGAAAATAAAATAGATATATTTTTTGACTGATGGATTATAATATTCGTCGAAGAAAAATTAATGAAATCCAAAAAAATTAAATAGTAAAATAAATTGATACCTATATGGTATCTTTTAAATTATAAAACAATGAAAAATAAATACGATCTGAAAATTTAAAAATCCTGAATAAATAGGTATTAATTATATATATATATATATATATCAATATCAAATATATATTATATGAAAGTCATAAATATAAATATGTTCATTATATCATATATATCTCAATGTAATGGAAATTATAACAAAAAAATAAAAACCTTATGAATACCTTTAGATATATGCGATATAACCCCATTAATAATGGATTTAGACCTATTACTAATTTTTTACTAAACTAATAATATTTTAATTATCATATATGGTACTCCTAAAACATTATATCACCCATTATTTAATAATATTTCATCAGTATCACTGTATTATGTGTAAACATCTTCAATACTTTCAGTCATATTTTTTCATAGAATATTAGATATATATGAGTATATTTTTATTACACCATCCCCATGTTGGTATTACAATTTTTAAAATCACATTATATTATTGTATTATTTTTTAGTGTCATTCCTGAAATCTAGATTACAAAAATCAATCACATCACATTGTGGAGATGACAGGTCAAACATACACATTGGAAACATCATTAATAAGTGAAAAGGTAATTATGTTGATGATAAATTAATTTTATAGAATAAAAATTATTTCATCTATATTATATATATATATTAATATTCTCCATCATTATGTCTATCCACTATGGACTAATACTATATCAGTTCGTGTAGCGGTAGTTCACTGTAAACACAATCGATTTTTTTGAATCATATTTGACGAAAAAATGATAGATAAATAATAATCCATAAACCTAAATAACTTATTTTGTATGGAATATACTTTTTTTGTATTTTAATTATCTAATCATTATTTAATTTGGTAAAAAAGATGTAAAAATGAGCATGGCAAAAATGATTAATTTGGCATTGAAAAAACTTTTTTGTGTATATTAATAAGATCCTTAGGGACGATCTATTGGGTTAAACAGAACATATTTAATGTGTCAAAATACTATGGGATGATATTTTGGTAGGGTTGTATCATGTTAAATTTCTCTATAAATATGAATTAAATAGGTTGATGTTCCCTTTAAAATATGTTTTGAGGGGAAGAATTAAAAATTTTAAATGATAAAAAATTACATCAATTCACTTTTTTGGAAACATTTATCTATAATAGATTAATCACAATGGTTATAAGTTTATTTGTGAAATAAAATCAACCCTTGGTGTTTTAAAATTTTTTATGGTTATTTTAACACTTGAACTTTGAGGTTAACACCCGGTAAACTCTTTTTAACCATAACAATAGTAATTATATTTTATTGTGTTAAATATTAATTAAGACCAAATATATTGTTAAACATCCTAAAATATATTAATTATTCTATTTATAAATATGAAATCCCCTTTATCAAATTCATTCCATAGAGGAGGTGTAATTAAAGTTTAAAATAATCCCACATAACCTGTTGGAATGTAAATTTTCAATAAATGTATATTTCAATATTATGATGACCTTACATTAACCATAAAACTTGTAATATTCTTTATATTGAGATAAATTAATATTGCCTCTAATAAAGTCAATACATTTTATTTATTTCATTCATTATTAAATATTATTTTAAATAATTATAGTGGAATGAAATATTGATTTATCAGTTATGAAAAATAGTTTCTGGGGAAAAATAACTTTTTTACCTCCAAATAATCTTACGTTTATTTGTATCCCATTAACAGTAAATAAATTGTTAATTATACCTTTATAAATTATTTCTATCAATAATTATAGGACTGTTTAAATACTTCAATTTCAATTATTTAAAAAATATTATTTTTAAGGGATCAATTTCAAAATCCATTCATGGAATATGTTTTCCAAGTATGTTAAAATATGAATTATTTGTATAAAATTATAAACTATGATCAATGAAATATTAAAATTCTATTTTTATTATATATTTATTTACATTTAATGTCCACTTACAATAATTTAATCTTAGTTTCTATAACTTTGATTCATACAAAGTGGAATGATTCCTAATTGTGAAGGTATCTACCAAACACACACTACATATTTAAATGGGAAGATGTTAATCTAAAACAAAAAACATCAATGTTATTATAGATGGTCCAGATTATAAATCACCAAGATAATATAAAAAATGGTTATACAATGTCTAGAGTATGGGTATTGTGTTAGTGATGAAAATATAACCATTTGATATGGGAAATGAAGTCACTGTTTATGTGGTAGTGGTATTTTCCATTATGGGAATTTAGAATCAGGACAACAATATAGTGAAAAAATTATTTATGGAGTGGTGAATATAAATAACATCTTTTTATAGTAATACATTTTTAAAAATTATTAAAACCTCCCCATTTTAAATTTTTTGAATTTTATGTGGGAATAAAATTATTTTTAAAATTATTTTCACCTATATGTATAAAATAGAGAACGAGTAATGATAATTTGTATTATACCCTTATGTTAGGATGATTTTGGTTTTTTAGTTATGGTAACTCCCCCTTTAAATATTTTTTTCTATGTTTGGGGAGTGCCTTCAATGAATTTCAAAGGGTTAAAAATTTATTTCATATGGTTACATATAGGTAACCCCATATTTATATCTATTTTTTAATGTTACGGTA
This sequence comes from Viscum album, assembly GCA_963277665.1. Classification (NCBI taxonomy): domain Eukaryota; kingdom Viridiplantae; phylum Streptophyta; class Magnoliopsida; order Santalales; family Viscaceae; genus Viscum; species Viscum album. The sequence continues at coordinate 1,723,078,361 of OY728141.1, forward strand.
TGAGATTAATAATGTTAATGTGAGTTATATACAAACAACATAGAGATAATATGGTTGTTTGAATGTTTAGTTGGACCACTATGTAAAGGTTACTGAGAGATTTTAAATGATACTCATAGGTAATCCCATAATGATAAATAGTAACTTGAGTATATTATATTTTTGTATTGGTAAAATTATGGCTCTATATATATAAGGGAGCAGGTTCATGTTCTATGTAATGTTATATATAACATAGAGTATGGGTATTCTATTATTGACAATGTTTCAGTAAGGGCTCTAGGGGAGTTATGTCATGTTTTCTGGGTACTCATAAAGATAAATCGTGATGTATAAGGTTTATGGAAGGGTATGCTAGTATCCTCACTTGACACGTGAATGGTATGCTTGGGTAATCCCATGATACATATAAATAGTTCAAGTTTTGGGAGGAAAATAAATATAGTTTTTTTTATTTCTTCATATTTATATTGTCACTATAACACCTTTAGAAGTATTAAAAAATTTAAATCCTTGGAACCTAATTATAATATCTCTATTAATGTTCATAACTCATTCATGAAATTTCGGAAATACTCAATATTCATGATCTATTTAAAAGACTGAAATTATATTGGTTTTTAATTGGGAATTTTTATTCCATTTAAACTAAACCACATTAATGTGTATTAACAAATATATAAATCCTTTATGTTTCATATCATCTAAATGATATGTTTGGGTGTTTTTCTATTGTTTAATGGGAACACGCTCCTTTTCTCATTTCCATGTTCTTCCTAGTTAGTATCTTAAATTATGGATATTGACAGTTTATCTTCCCAGGATATTATGCATCTAACATCCCTTCTTTTTCTATTTTCTATGACTATCCGGTTGGTGGGTTTCATTCCAGACTAATTTTGATCAATTTCTTGACAATTGACTCTAAAAATTGGTGTTATACTACAAAATAATGATTCTTACTATAAAATCCTTATGGTATATTTGTTAGTTTAGATAATCATACATTGAAAATGCATATTTTTTCTTCGATAAAAATATTTTCAACGGGTTTATTTTTTAAATATAGTTTACCCAGTATTTCAATTTGATTAGAACCCAAAATATTATAATTTTTTATGAATGTATTTTAATATATTGGTTATGTGGATTCTACAAGTTTAAAAAATTATAATTATAATTTTTTATTATATTATGTATTTTAAATTATTGGGAGTGTTTATTAATAAATTTTTCAAATTTATGTCAATATATTATATTTTTTTAAGTCTATTTTCATTGAAATGTTTCAGAGGGGATTTACATGTAAACTTATATTATAAATTATGAGAATGAAATATGATTTATTTTATTAAAAAATGTCACAATATGAAAATTTTGAAACCTTGGGAATTGAAACGATAAACCTTGGTGTGTGTAAAACCACTAGGGATCCTCTATAGGTTCTTAGGAGGTTGTGTAAAAAATTAGTGTTCCTTGATATTGATGTACTATAGAATTAAATGATATCATATGATTTAATTTCCATCATAGTGTACCTTATTGTAGTAGTTTTTATTACTAGATTGTAGACCCAACATGTATTTTCAGGGTGGTATCACTTGTGTACTATGTTTTACTTTGTAAGTTTTTAATATCACATTTTTTTATGGTGGACATAGTTCTCAGAAAAGAAATTTTATTATAAAGGTTACTTTTATGTTAAAAGATATATTATTCCTACAATTTTAATTTTTTGGTATTATTTTTATTGTTATAACAATATGTAATTCATTCTTGGTTTTTCATATTCTCAGGGCTTTGAATATTAAATATATTAAAAAAATGATATTTCATAATATGGTTTTCACTGTGAAATTTATTAACAAACTAGTTATGTTTTATTCCATTATTTAGTTGTTTATTGATGAATTAAATTGTTATGATTTATTGGTAGAATCTCAATGGGTTTAGTTTTAACATCATACATATTCCTTTGGTTGTTTATATCGTTTTTTCTTTAAGATACAGGTAATAGAATGTTTGTCATGTGGCATGGAGGTAGAAAATGGTAGTATTTTTCCTTTAGAGTGGTTTGGGAAGGTGGTGAAATATTGTAACATGTAGACTCATATTTTTATTAATTTTTTTTCATTCAAGATTAAATTTTTATTTATTGTTTATATCATGTATTTTAATCATCTCATTCATTATCATATACTATTTTATGCTATTTGTTTATTCAGGATAGTTTTTTATAATTTAGGTTGATATTATCCTTTTGGATGGCCATGTAGGGTGTCATATAATGTTGGCCTGAGTTAGTTTTTTATATTTACATATTCACATATTTTTAGGGGAACCCCTCCCTCCATAATGATATAATATAAGGGGAAATAATTATTTTAAAATAGATAATATCCCCTTTTCCACAAAGTTAATATATAACCTACATAATTAATATTATAAAAAATCCACTTTTTATATAGGTAGAGGCCCTAAGAGGTATAATAAAGTGCCATACACCTTATGCGCTAAAGGGATGATGAGAGAAAATGTAAATATCCTCTTCCTGAAACTTCTCAATAGTGTCTATCCTATAATGAAAATATATATATTAAATCATATTTGACATCCAAATATTTCACATCACATTTAATAAATGTGAAATCTATAATAATCATGCAATCTAGGCTATTCTCCCTATAAAAAAATGTTCCATGTTTCAAAAATCAATGAATCTAGTTGCATTGTGAGTGAGAGCCATAATCCATTCTTATATCCCCATAAACATCCTTGATCATTATAGATTTATTGAGTTATGGATGAAGTTATGATGAAGTTTTTCCTTGAATTCCTCACATAATATGGACTCTTTATTCCTATCATTTACAGAAACAACCTACAATCTTCTAGGATGTCCCTAAGGTATATTGCTACCGGATCCACTCATAATTCATCATAGGTTTCTTCCAGTTATACGACACACTTAATAATACAATCATTCCAAAGAATCCATATAAGACCCTTACCATATAAATCTATACGATGATACATATGCATGTCCCTAAAAAATCTCCCATTGATGGTCTAGCCTGAGTTGAAATGTCACCATCCACTAGTACTATAAAAATCACCCCAGATGGATGTGTTTGTATTTTATAAACCACTGAAATAGAATTTAGATCAATAATATCTCACCAAATACATATTATATCTATGTATATATTATGTTTTACCCTACATAGTATTATCTGGAATAAAAGTCATCAGGGGAATTCGAAATACATCATTTTGGGGGAACATTCCAATATGCCCAAAAAAAGACTTTTAAGTTCCTCTAATAATGAAAAACTTATTAAATTTCAGGCAATTAAAATTTGATCACTAATAAAATACCAAGAAGAAACTAAAAAAGTTTCCACCCACAAACCATTAACATAAACACAATTACTCATCAATGGAATAAGTTTATACCACATAAAACTACATGTTAGTGATCTTAGTATAAAATAGAATTATTTCATATTTTGGTAAATTTATTTATATGTCTTCAATAGAGTTTTGGGTAAAACATTAAATGTATTATTAGTGGAAATTAATTTATATTAACATTATTAATAATTTTAAATCATGTCAATTACATGATAATCTACTTACATATAAATGATTCATGCTTTCACCCACACATTCCATACTAGGAAAGTGGAAAATTCTCAAAACTATAAGTATATTAAAAAACACAAAACAAGAATATGTAATATCAAACAAAATAAAAGTGATATCTCTTCTATAAGAACATGTACATAAAATTTAAAAGTACAAATAAAAAAATTTAAATACTTCCACCTAATATCAGAGCATCTTATATTTTCAATAATATTCCATAGATAATAAAAAATGGAAGGGGATTATGATAAAATATTAAAATGGTCTAAAATCAGCACTATGTATAATATAGTGTGCTATATGTATTCATTCCTACAATCTATATACAGTAGGATGTTGAACATTGGAAAGGGTATATGTTATATTGTTGGGATGTTATGATTTTGAAATCATGTAAAAATACATTATAATAAATATTAAATGTATTATTATATAGATGAATAAAAAATCGAAAAATGTAAAATTAAATATGTATATATCATTTAACGTGGTAAAAATGATGCATAACAACTAATTAAACTATATGAAAAGGATCCATGCATGCATTACCGGAATAACTGTAATGTAAAATTAATATAAAAAACTATAGCAAAATCTAAAAAAGGTTAAAGAGTACGACTAATAATCAAACAAGAATACCAACTAACACTACACACTCAACTACTAAAAAAAGATAAAATGATAGGTCATGATATATGTGACCATTTAGTGTTCGGGTAGAAATAATATTTTTAATTTTATGTATTTCATCGTTAAGACTACCATAACTTCCAGTTATAGAGAATTTAATATACTAAATAATATTTCTCATTAATCCCCATATGAAACTATGAATATAAAATGGTCACAGCATTATAATAGTATATTTCCCTTAGAATGATCCCAAATAAAAATTTGACTACAAATCAACTATAAAAAATCATTTTGGATTAGATCTAATAGGATATATGTATCACATTCATATCACTATAATCATTTAAAACTGAATTTGATTATATGATTGATATTAGGATAAATAAAATTTTTCCTAAATGAATTGAACATTCTTCAATAGGCTTTATCACTTCATTATTATCATACATTTATTATTCACACATTTATTTGTGTAATTTCATCTTTGCCTATTTCATGCACATCATCTTCAAAGACATTTTTAGGGGTTCCTTATCTTATATTATTCGTCAATAACATATATATCTTATACATATTATATCAGAAACTATATATCATGTTTCTCTATTTATAATACCATTTCATATATTATTAATTTATCATGAACCTTATTTTATGGAACGACTTTTGATGGTGAATTAAAAAATGCATCTCTCAAGAGTCATGGTTAAAACATCACATCGTTGAAAATAACCCCATAAATAAAATTCCTCAATTTATGATTGTATAGTTTCTTTATGAAAACAATTTTGGAGCCGAAATAACAAATTTAAAATTTTCACTTCTATATTTTATGTTTCTAATCAACACTTTATTGAGATAAAAGTCATCAAATCATATAAGAAAATCATATACAACAAAATTAGAACTATTATTCCTGAAATATTATCACCAATATTATAGAAAGTGTCCTAAAATATTTTCTCTAATGAAAATGTTTCCATCCAGATTAACGAGGTGTAGAATTTTCTTTTAAACATCAACATAATATATAACATTAAAAATACATTTTAATGATCCTAAAACCACCATTAATTTTATTCCATATGAACTTATCTATCAAGTATGTTTATTCACATTAATCCTTTTGTCAAATATTTTTTATTTGAATATATCTATCTAGTAATGCTCCATAATATATGTAATACATGATTCCTTGATCCAATTTCTTTTGAGATACTCTATATAAGGACTATTTCTATAAAATAGTTTTTTTGTGGATTGAAAATAAATCATATATCTCTTAATTCCTCAAATAAAAGTACATCTGGTGGACTCCTATATTTATTATGAATTATAAACCTATATATTCACTCCAATACGGAATATATATACAAGAAACTATGTTTAAAATGTATGTCAATACATTATTAGTTACTATATATAATGCAACCAAAATTTTCATGAGGTATACATAATATTTATCTATCTTTGAGTCTGTTCTACTAATATTGGTATGGTATCAGGAAGAAATTATACATCAGGCATGAAAACATATAGAAATAATGATTATTATTACATTTAATAACATCAATGAATATCTTTATTTATATTTTATAACAAATTTAGTCTTATGTATCTATGATTATTTTCAAACTAACACATTTTCAGGTATTCCATATCTCTGCCTAAGTTAACTAGACACATATTTTTTATCTAGAACACATTATGATTAATGTTTATAATGTTTGTTAAAAATTTTCAATTGATTTATGTATACTTAACAAAAGAAAACAGCAAAATGAATCCATATTTAGGTAAACCATCAAATTTACATGTTCAACAATAGCAACAACATAACACCTATTTTTCTCAACAATCTAATCTATTTATTTTTTTCATCAAAGGATGAAAAATTGGGTAATTTCGTAAAATCATGTTATGGATCACTTTCCAAAAATTATAATCCTATGTGAGAGAGATCCATATTAGAGAAAATTATTATTTTACAAAAATATAATGATATCTATAATGAAATGATAAAAACCCTTTCTAAATATGTTTTTATCATATATTAATAATCAAAATGGATGCTAACCTATATGAAATAGTTCACACATGGAGACACCATAATATTCCATTATTAACAAAACTACCTGAAACAAATTCACAGCTATGATTGTTTAATAAAATATTAATCCTTTGAATATTGCTACATATTTTATACAACTTTGAGAACATAATACGAATTCTATAAGATATTATGGATATAGATCACATACATTTTGAATACAGAGAGTGAAGAATTATGTCCGTTATTAACATCAAATTTTAATATGTTTCCATTTTTATATTATTAATGATCTTGTATTCATTATCTATTTTGGAATATACAACATATTCAGTTTATTTGTTTCCAAGCATTATTTGGTAATGCGATATTTAATACCCTCATCTTTATATTATGATGCTTCAAAAGTTTAATAGTGAGAATGAGAGAATTATGATTATCACTTCCATGAATAAGTTGAAACTTTACTCTAAATTTCAATTATTATTTCCACAACTTCTTCCATAATAAATGAATTGTAAACTATGATAAATAAATATATTCTAACCCAATAGTGGTTATATTCACAAAAATATACTTCTTAAGGTTCCAACACACACACCATTATCTTTGAATGAAAACTCCACCTTCTATGGAGCATCTAAATTTTATAAAATCTATCAGTTATGAATCAAAATATTCTCATAGATCAATCATTCTTATGAAATTATATTTCAATCGGAAATTAGTTATACCATTTTATATAAAATTGAATACTTATTCATTCATCCTAATGGTTCATTCTTGAAAAAATTTATACCTTACATAGTGTTTATCCAAATGATGAAAATTTAGACATTAATATGTTTAATATAGTAATCTTGAAATAAATCCAATAAATTAATTAAGATCAGTATATATTCATCGATCATTAAAAAAATTATCCCAATGAAATGTGCGTGGAAACAGATTGTTTATATTTCATGAAAAATTTATTATATAATTACATTGTATAATTTTTTTTACGAAAAATATATATTTCTATATATATAGAATCATTATAATAATTTATTTAATTAATCCTGTAATATATATTCAATAAAACATCATCAATTTTTAGGAATATAATTTATAACATTAATCATTATTAGATGTAATTATAATATAATCAATATAATTGATAACATTGAGGGAATAATATTTATTTTATTTAATTTAATTTTTTTGGTATACTATTCCTCTTTTAAAATAAATATTCTTCATGTATCCATCATTTAATTTCATGATTATTTTTTTATAATAGTTGATAGAATTTTTTACTCATAAGCATTGTTTTCACCTTGAAAAAGCATGAATATAAAAGGTCTCTAATTATATATATACTCATACAGTTCAAAATTTTTATAATTAGACTTCACATCTATTTATAAATTCTTATATATTTTTTTGTATAATTTAAAAAAATAATTATGATTGTATTATTTCATGCCAATAGGGAAATTGTATCACAAAAACCAATTCCATCAACCTATTAGAACCCTAACAAAACTAGTGTGTCCTTATTTTTTATCACATCAGTTATTTTATTTGGCATATTATAATCATATTTTAATTAGTAGGATCGTGTACTAGTTCCCCTATCACATTTTTCATTATTATATTCAATTATCCATTCATTAATTGAACATAATATGGATTGTCCATATATTATGAAAAAATTATCTAATTCGATGAAAGAAAAGATGTTTGTTAAATTTTCTCCTCTGTTTATATTTTTTTAGTATATTGACCATCATATACAATGATATTTTGACCCTCATATAACTCCCTTTTTTATGGACGTGATTAACACATATTTTACTTATCACATGAAATGGATGAATCAGTATCATTGTTATGATAATATTTTATGTGCTAACTAATGTGATAAACATTTTCAGGTTGTTTAAGAGAAGTAGCTTCATCATTAGTTCCTCCTAGATCAGAAATTGACTCTAAACTGTTCCTTTGTAATATTCTTTCATGGTCAAATCTGTATAGTGAATTTTGTTTCCATATAACATATTATAGAACCAGCATCCAATACCTTTAAGAGATCATCTTAGGAAGATACAACAAATAAATATTTTATTAGACTTCTGAAGATTCTCACCTAAGGGCTTTATAATAAGGGGGATTCCAAACACCTGTACAAACATGAAAGGTTTCTTAAAATTGTAATCCATACAATATGGACTTATATCATAGATTAGAAAGTAGAAACAACGATTCTAAATGGGTACATCTGCTTAATTATCGTACCCCCAAAATAACTGATAATTATCTTATTTAATCCACATGGTCTAGGCTATCACAAACAAATATCTATTCACTCATTTAATTTAACCATTCTATTATGTGTTGTATAGTTCACTGGGTTCATGATTAATTTCATAATTTTCAAGATATCCATAAAACATTTCATTTTATTACTTATCACCATTATATATTAAGATATTCTTAATAGAGTTTTACTATTCCTGTAACATCCCAGGTAATTAAAGAATAAATAATTTTCATATTTATTAATATTTGAGAATTAAATATGAATTTTAATTAAAAGGGGTTGCTATGTTCGATAGCGTACCCGATACACAACGATGAGTTTCTTTGAAACTTACGTAGCACACTAGTAATATAATAATATTATTTTAAATGTTAGTTAACAAGTAGCCGTTGTACTGGCGGGAATGAATAGAAATAACTAAAATATGAATAGATATGTTTTTAGATGATTTTACATTTACCCAATAAAAGATAAAGGCTTAAAATACGGAAAGAGTTCAATTTTAGGCTTTTATACTCTAATTTTCACTAAAGGTTCACTTATCACCTTTTAATGGTGAACCGTCATTAAATATAGTTTTGATCACTCTTATACATTCTTTTGGACCAAATAAAACTCTTATTAAGAATCGGGACATCAAATCTTACTTTGTGTAATTTTTGGTACCTTTCTGATAAAGTTCATTTTTTTATGAATAGTGTAAAATGTTGTATTTTACATCAAAACTACTTTTTAATCTAATTTATTTATATGATTAGATTATCTTTTGAATTGGTCTTAATGTGTAATATGAATATATTTTTACCATTTTATCCAATGGTGGTCATTGGAATCAATTTCAATTTGAAATTAGACTTAAACTGGTGTCAATCTTTTGATACTTATTGTTTTGTAAAAACACACTATTTGCTCTGGCAGCGGGAATTAATTATTAAATTAATTAATGTGACTTATATGATTTGAATTTTGTAAAATAGACTTCATTTTTGAATTCGTAATATCAAATATAGCTTAGAGTGAATTTTTGGTAATTTTCTGAAAAACTTCAATTTTGATGAATAGTGAAACCACTAAGTGGTAATCAAGCAAACTGTTTTTTTCAGTTAAATTAAAGTTTACCACTAATGTGTATTGAATTTTGAAAATCCGACATACATGGTTGTCATTAAGAAGTAAAATGTGGTTCAATGAGATTAAAATAATTTTTTGGTGAATAGTAACTTATTAAGTTCTTAATCGCGATTAGTGGTAATTAGGGTAGTTTAATGTATAAATAATGCTTTAATAATATAAAATGACCTAGACACATGTCCCAACCTCATTGGTTGTGTCATGGCCGACCAATACAAGTCATGGCCTAACTTGGGGACCCCATGTATCCACTTTTGTTGGGAAATAACATAAATTACTTTTTATTAAATGTTAAAGTGAAAATGACACAAACATAATATGTTTTGCGAAAACAATTTTTAAGTGGGGTTATACAAGCCCAAATTTTGATTATAAATAGTCATTGGAAAGCTAAAAAGATTTCCTATATCATAGTATTTTTTTTTTTTATAATTTTTAGACATTAAATAAATTAAATTATTTACGACATAATAATGATGCAGTGATGACATCATTATTTAACGATTAAAATAAAATGGAAAGATAATGTAAAATCTAAAACCTACACATGGCCAAAACCAATTGGATGAGTGGATTTCGAAGCCTTATCACCTTATCCACGAATTATATCAATGTGGGACCTTTTAAAACCGAAACACATTTTCAAATTAAGTTATATTTCTTAACTTTCCAAAAGTGCCCCTCCTCTCCTCTTATAAAAGGCCCCCACCTCCACCTTATTTCACACACCTCTTCAAGCCTTTGTCTCGGCCAACCCCTGCCCATTTGCTCTCTCCACATCCCTCTCCTCATCCTAGAGGATTCCCTTTGGGCAGAATCCTTTCAAAGGAAGCCTTTAGGCTCAAACCAAAAGAAGTTACACTTTTTAAGGTATTTCATTCTCTCATGTTCATTTGTTTTATTTTGCTTCTCCGACCCCCTAAACTCTTTTTATTTACTTCTTTTGTAACAACACCAGTATCTTCAATATACTAGGATGTTGTTATAAGATATATTTGAGCTACACTCTCACACAACTACATCAAATGGTTAAAGAACATATGGTTTCCGTGGATGGCGAAATTCTGCCTCCCGAAACGATGATTGTTCAATACTCATTTAACACCTTCAAAGGTGTCCATTATGATGTCACTATTTTTATATATGATATATTATATGTTTATTTTTTCCTTAAGCTTCTGTTTTTTTTCATTTTGGGCATACCTTTATGGTTTCCATTATGGGTAAAACACGATATCTTCATTTTAGGAAGTGCGGACTACCGCCCCCTAAAAGTGATTTGATTCGTTAATACCATATGTGGGATGTGTAAAGGATAAAGTTAATGATATTATATATGTTGTTATACTGGAATTATAATATACCTATATATATCATTATCATTTATTTCCATTAAAGTATGAGATAGAAATGAAAGTAGCGTTCATGCGTACGTACGGACTACCGTCTCCATGAACGGTGCATTTCATTTCTTATCCCCAAATGTAATTTATTATTAAAAGTACATGTATATAATGGATATATATAATTAATGATATATCTAAATGATGAATATAATTCTGGAATTAAAATATACATACCTCTCATTTAGTTTTAATTCCATTAATATGACAAAGAAATGAAAGTAGCGTTCATGCGTACGTACGGCTTACCGTCTCCATGAACGGTGCATTTCATTTCTTACCTCTAAATGTGATGTAATATTATAAATGAATGCAGGTACTGGATATATATGACATATATGATATCTACATCATGAATATCATTCTGGTATAATGAAACATTGACCAAATTAACAACATGTAAGTGTAAGAAGTCTATTTTTGACTTAAGAACCAAATACCGACAAAATGAACATTATTAACTTAAATGATTACATGATGTTCATAACATGGTATAAAATGAATAATGAACTTGAAAAAGATTCATAAGCAAGTAGAGATTAACTCAAGTTTATTATTCAGGAGTTTAAAGAACGGTCGGGTCAAGTCAGATACGAGGTATGGGAACTTCTTAACCCAATTTCCATTCTTTGGGTTAATCTCCTACTTTCAAATTATGTCATTATATTATTATGTCGTATCTTGTATTTGTACTTTATTAATGTGTACTTATAGTGAATACACATAATGTATCTATTTTATTTTAAAAATTATCTTTGTATGGGACTTCGTCTCAATCTCCTTTCGTTGAGGCATATTTTATTTTATACACAACTTTCTTTTATACGGTGTATAAACCCCTTTGACTTTTACGTTTACTCAAAAGGAATCTTTTTTATACGAAGCGTTTACTAAACGACAAAAGGGAATGTTTTTGTCGTACGTATGCGGCGACAACGACTTCTCCGCCGTCGTAACCGTTATTTGAGTTTTGGCTTCCTCTACAAGCCATACCTTTTTTTTAAAAGAAAAATAAATACCATGTTTTACTTTGGTATTGAAAATGGTTTTCATAATGTTTTTATTATATCAATGTGTTGTATTGATATCTCGTGATTGAAATGTGGAAATGTTATGTTTCCTTTATGCATGTTTTATGTGATATGATTATGTTATGGTTCTTGGGCATTATTATGAAGACGGGTGGTTCCGTGATAAACTAAGGGCGGGTGAGCCCGTTATAGCTCTCCAATGCATTGGGTAACGCGAAGGAGTGAAACGTTAAGGTTTCTCCGAAGAGATTTTAGGGAATATACTGTGATGGGTATTCCAAACGTAACCAAGAGGGTTACCCCCTACGTAAGAATGTTATGAATGCCTCAAGTTACCTTTACGTATTATGATTTATATGATTTATTCATGTTTTTATGAGGTATGTTAAAGTGCCTATGTTTTATGGGTAAAGTATGATTTCATTCTTATGTATATATGAACTCATGTTTCCTTTCCATGTTTTTATAACCCATACTGAGTTTTTACGCTCATCCCAAGTTTTTGAAATGTTTTTCACAGGTCAAGGGAAAGGTACATGATAAGATGATAGAGTCAAGGATGTGTCAAGAAATAATCCATGTTTTATTTTAAATGTGTTTCCATTGATGGGAATGAAGAATACTATCTTTATGTAACCTCTTTGTTTATATGTGGAATGTAATGCAAGTTTTATGATCTAATTCTCTAAAACTCTAAACCTGAAAAGATCCTCAATGTGTAATCTTGTAATAACACAAGATTAAGTAAGGTTTAAGGCTGGGGCTTTATAGTTGGTATCAGAGGTCGGTTTAGACAACTTTAGGAGTTAGAAAAGTGTTAAATTATAATATGATTGAAATGATATAGCATTTACGGATTACCATGTTGCTTCGCCTAAGATATTTCCATGTTCAGAATGGTTTTCCGCAGAGGAAACAGGGAAGCAGTGCTAGGAAGGCATACAGAAGGAAATAACCTTCCGAATCAGCATCCAGAAATGGTCGGAATTGGAACTGAACAGTTTGTTGCAGTAATGGCGCAGTTGACTCAGGCTATAAATGGTGGTGGTATCCATGCACGAGATCAGCCAGATCAACCGCAGAGGAACATGTCAGTGGTGGAACATTTCATGAGGCAACATCCCCCATCATTCAGAGGATCATCTGACCCTGTGCAAGCTGAAGGGTGGATTAAAGCACTGGAGAAGATTTTTGATGTCATGGGGTGTTCAGACAATCAAAAGGTTAGTCTTTCTATTTACCGTTTGGAGGGTGAAGCATATCAGTGGTGGTCTATGGTTAAAAATATCAGGGATGCCGATGAGATTGATTCTCTTGACTGGTATGAATTCAAAGGTATGTTTCTTGAGAAGTATTTTCCTAAGGCTGTTCGACTTAGGATGGAAAAGCAATTCTTGGAATTGAGGCAAGAGGAAGACTCAGTGGCTGCCTATGAAGAAAGGTTCACTCGATTGGCAAGGTATGCTCCCAATTTTATCCGGGACCTTGATAGTAAAATCAATCGTTTTTACTCAGGATTAAAGACAAAGTATCGAAGGGCATTAGCTTCTCGAGAGTTTAAAAGTTATGAAAAGCTTGTTCGATGTGCTGAGAAGGTGGAAATGGAGTTTGCCGATGACCAAGTGTTCTATAACAACCAGCAGAAGAAGAGACCGAGGTGGCAGGAGAAAGGTAAGAATTCTTCAAAAAAGTCTGATGGTAAGAGAACTAAGTTTCCAGTTTGTGATAAATGTGGAAAAAGGCATGCTGGGGAATGTCTTCTGAATTCTGGAAAGTGCTACCGATGTGGTAAGATGGGACATAAGGCTCGTGATTGCACTGAAAAGGATCAAGGTGAAGGTAATAATAAATTTGATTTACAGTTAGTGAAATGTTATAAGTGCAATGAGATGGGTCACTATGCAAACGAGTGTTCGACAAGGAGCTTGAGTGATGGGAAGCAGTTAGACTACAAGCAGAAAGGGGTGGTGAAATCCTTTGCAACTACTTCAGCAGATGTTGGGCCATCGAATGAAGTGGTATCAGCTCCAGGGAGCTCAGTATTTTTCGAAGATTGACTAGAGGTCAGGGTACCATCAGTTGAATGTAAAAGAAGCAGACGTTCCGAAGACTGCGTTCCGTACTAGATATGGCCATTATGAATTTGTAGTTATGCCTTTTGGGTTAACCAATGCACCTGCTGTATTCATGGACCTTATGAATAAAATTTTCCATGAGTTCTTGGATAAGTTTGTGTTTGTGTTTTGAGGTTTGTGAAGAGGTTATGTGTGCCTTGTGATTCACAGTTGAAGAGAGAGTTGTTATGTGAAGCTCATAGTTCTCCGTTTTCAGTTCATCCGGGCAGTACTAAGATGTATAGAGATCTGCGGGAGTATTACTGGTGGGATGGAATGAAAAGAGATATTGCTGATTTTACTGTGAAGTGTTTGACTTGTCAGCAGGTTAAAGCAGAGCGGCAGTTACCGAAAGGGATGCTTCAGCCTTTACCAGTGCCAGAGTGGAAATGGGAGAATATATCCATGGACTTTGTTGTTGGATTACCAAAGACATCTCGAGGTAATAATGCAATCTGGGTTATTGTTGATCGCTTGACCAAATCTGCTCATTTCCTTGCTATACGAGATACTTTCTCTCTTGATCAACTTTCCCGTTTGTATCTTAAAGAGATAGTCAGGTTACATGGAGTTCCTCTCTCCATTGTATCAGATCGTGATCCCGGGTTTACTTCCAACTTTTGGAAAGGCCTTCAGAAGTCGTTGGGTACTGAATTAAATTTTAGTACAGCCTTTCATCCTCAATCAGATGGGAAGTCAGAACGAACAATTCAGACATTGGAGGATATGCTACGAGCTTGTTCTATGGATTATCAGGGAAGTTGGGACCAACATCTTTCTTTGGTTGAGTTTTCATATAATAAAAGTTTTCATTCCAGTATACAGATGGCACCATTTCAGGCATTATATGGGAAGCGGTGTCGAACTCTAGTTTTCTGGGATGAAGTGGGTGAAAGGAAGTTGATGGGACCAGAATTGGTAGAAGAGATGGCAGAAAAAGTTCAGCTGATTCAGAAACACATGAGAACAGCTCAGAGCAGGCAGAAGAGTTATGCGGATAACCGAAGGAAGGATCTATCCTTCGAGGTAGGTGATCATGTTTTTCTCAAGGTTTCTCCTTGGAAAAGTGTGATGAGATTTGGTAAGAAAGGAAAGTTGAGTCCAAGGTTCATTGGACCATACGAAATTCTGGAGAGAGTTGGATCAGTTGCATACCGAGTGGCTTTACCTCCGAGTTTATCTCAGGTACACAATGTTTTTCACGTATCGATGTTGAGAAAGTATATGCCAGATCCATCTCATGTTTTGAGTCCAGAGGTAGTTCAGCTGGAAGAGAACCTATCTTATGAGGAACAACCGGTCCAGATTCTTGACCACAGGGAGCAAGTGTTACGGAATAAGGTGATTCACCAGGTAAAGGTTTTGTGGAAAAACCACATGATTGAAGAGGCAACATGGGAATCAGAAAATGCTATGAGGGATAAATACCCCCACTTATTTTGATAAGTGAATAAAATTGCGAGGACGCAATTCCCAAAAGGGGGGAAGGATGTAACATCCCAGGTAATTAAAGAATAAATAATTTTCATATTTATTAATATTTGAGAATTAAATATGAATTTTAATTAAAAGGGGTTTCTATGTTCGATAGCGTACCCGATACACAACGATGAGTTTCTTTGAAACTTACGTAGCACACTAGTAATATAATAATATTATTTTAAATGTTAGTTAACAAGTAGCCGTTGTACTGGCGGGAATGAATAGAAATAACTAAAATATGAATAGATATGTTTTTAGATGATTTTACATTTACCCAATAAAAGATAAAGGCTTAAAATACGGAAAGAGTTCAATTTTAGGCTTTTATACTCTAATTTTCACTAAAGGTTCACTTATCACCTTTTAATGGTGAACCGTCATTAAATATAGTTTTGATCACTCTTATACATTCTTTTGGACCAAATAAAACTCTTATTAAGAATCGGGACATCAAATCTTACTTTGTGTAATTTTTGGTACCTTTCTGATAAAGTTCATTTTTTTATGAATAGTGTAAAATGTTGTATTTTACATCAAAACTACTTTTTAATCTAATTTATTTATATTATTAGATTATCTTTTGAATTGGTCTTAATGTGTAATATGAATATATTTTTACCATTTTATCCAATGGTGGTCATTGGAATCAATTTCAATTTGAAATTATACTTAAACTGGTGTCAATCTTTTGATACTTATTGTTTTGTAAAAACACACTATTTGCTCTGGCAGCGGGAATTAATTATTAAACTTATTAATGTGACTTATATGATTTGAATTTTGTAAAATAGACTTCATTTTTGAATTCGTAATATCAAATATAGCTTAGAGTGAATTTTTGGTAATTTTCTGAAAAACTTCAATTTTGATGAATAGTGAAACCACTAAGTGGTAATCAAGCAAACTGTTTTTTTCAGTTAAATTAAAGTTTACCACTAATGTGTATTGAATTTTGAAAATCCGACATACATGGTTGTCATTAAGAAGTAAAATGTGGTTCAATGAGATTAAAATAATTTTTTGGTGAATAGTAACTTATTAAGTTCTTAATCGCGATTAGTGGTAATTAGGGTAGTTTAATGTATAAATAATGCTTTAATAATATAAAATGACCAAGACACATGTCCCAACCTCATTGGTTGTGTCATGGCCGACCAAGACAAGTCATGGCCTAACTTGGGGACCCCATGTATCCACTTTTGTTGGGAAATAACATAAATTACTTTTTATTAAATGTTAAAGTGAAAATGACACAAACATAATATGTTTTGCGAAAACAATTTTTAAGTAGGGTTATACAAGCCCAAATTTTGATTATAAATAGTCATTGGAAAGCTAAAAAGATTTCCTATATCATAGTATTTTTTTTTTATAATTTTTAGACATTAAATAAATTAAATTATTTACGACATAATAATGATGCAGTGATGACATCATTATTTAACGATTAAAATAAAATGGAAAGATAATGTAAAATCTAAAACCTACACATGGCCAAAACCAATTGGATGAGTGGATTTAGAAGCCTTATCACCTTATCCACGAATTATATCAATGTGGGACCTTTTAAAACCGAAACACATTTTCAAATTAAGTTATATTTCTTAACTTTCCAAAAGTGCCCCTCCTCTCCTCTTATAAAAGGCCCCCACCTCCACCTTATTTCACACACCTCTTCAAGCCTTTGGCTCGGCCAACCCCTGCCCATTTGCTCTCTCCACATCCCTCTCCTCATCCTAGAGGATTCCCTTTGGGCAGAATCCTTTCAAAGGAAGCCTTTAGGCTCAAACCAAAAGAAGTTACACTTTTTAAGGTATTTCATTCTCTCATGTTCATTTGTTTTATTTTGCTTCTCCGACCCCCTAAACTCTTTTTATTTACTTCTTTTGTAACAACACCAGTATCTTCAATATACTAGGATGTTGTTATAAGATATATTTGAGCTAAACTCTCACACAACTACATCAAATGGTTAAAGAACATACGGTTTCCGTGGATGGCGAAATTCTGCCTCCCGAAACGATGATTGTTCAATACTCATTTAACACCTTCAAAGGTGGCCATTATGATGTCACTATTTTTATATATGATATATTATATGTTTATGTTTTCCTTAAGCTTCTGTTTTTTTTCATTTTGGGCATACCTTTATGGTTTCCATTATGGGTAAAACACGATATCTTCATTTTAGGAAGTGCGGACTACCGCCCCCTAAAAGTGATTTGATTCGTTAATACCATATGTGGGATGTGTAAAGGATAAAGTTAATGATATTATATATGTTGTTATACTGGAATTATAATATACCTATATATATCATTATCATTTATTTCCATTAAAGTATGAGATAGAAATGAAAGTAGCGTTCATGCGTACGTACGGACTACCGTCTCCATGAACGGTGCATTTCATTTCTTATCCCCAAATGTAATTTATTATTAAAAGTACATGTATATAATGGATATATATAATTAATGATATATCTAAATGATGAATATAATTCTGGAATTAAAATATACATACCTCTCATTTAGTTTTAATTCCATTAATATGACAAAGAAATGAAAGTAGCGTTCATGCGTACGTACGGCTTACCGTCTCCATGAACGGTGCATTTCATTTCTTACCTCTAAATGTGATGTAATATTATAAATGAATGCAGGTACTGGATATATATGACATATATGATATCTACATCATGAATATCATTCTGGTATAATGAAACATTGACCAAATTAACAACATGTAAGTGTAAGAAGTCTATTTTTGACTTAAGAACCAAATACCGACAAAATGAACATTATTAACTTAAATGATTACATGATGTTCATAACATGGTATAAAATGAATAATGAACTTGAAAAAGATTCATAAGCAAGTAGAGATTAACTCAAGTTTATTATTCAGGAGTTTAAAGAACGGTCGGGTCAAGTCAGATACGAGGTATGGGAACTTCTTAACCCAATTTCCATTCTTTGGGTTAATCTCCTACTTTCAAATTATGTCATTATATTATTATGTCGTATCTTGTATTTGTACTTTATTAATGTGTACTTATAGTGAATACACATAATGTATCTATTTTATTTTAAAAATTATCTTTGTATGGGACTTCGTCTCAATCTCCTTTCGTTGAGGCATATTTTATTTTATACACAACTTTCTTTTATACGGTGTATAAACCCCTTTGACTTTTACGTTTACTCAAAAGGAATCTTTTTTATACGAAGCGTTTACTAAACGACAAAAGGGAATGTTTTTGTCGTACGTATGCGGCGACAACGACTTCTCCGCCGTCGTAACCGTTATTTGAGTTTTGGCTTCCTCTACAAGCCATACCTTTTTTTTTAAAAGAAAAATAAATACCATGTTTTACTTTGGTATTGAAAATGGTTTTCATAATGTTTTTATTATATCAATGTGTTGTATTGATATCTCGTGATTGAAATGTGGAAATGTTATGTTTCCTTTATGCATGTTTTATGTGATATGATTATGTTATGGTTCTTGGGCATTATTATGAAGACGGGTGGTTCCGTGATAAACTAAGGGCGGGTGAGCCCGTTATAGCTCTCCAATGCATTGGGTAACGCGAAGGAGTGAAACGTTAAGGTTTCTCCGAAGAGATTTTAGGGAATATACTGTGATGGGTATTCCAAACGTAACCAAGAGGGTTACCCCCTACGTAAGAATGTTATGAATGCCTCAAGTTACCTTTACGTATTATGATTTATATGATTTATTCATGTTTTTATGAGGTATGTTAAAGTGCCTATGTTTTATGGGTAAAGTATGATTTCATTCTTATGTATATATGAACTCATGTTTCCTTTCCATGTTTTTATAACCCATACTGAGTTTTTACGCTCATCCCAAGTTTTTGAAATGTTTTTCACAGGTCAAGGGAAAGGTACATGATAAGATGATAGAGTCAAGGATGTGTCAAGAAATAATCCATGTTTTATTTTAAATGTGTTTCCATTGATGGGAATGAAGAATACTATCTTTATGTAACCTCTTTGTTTATATGTGGAATGTAATGCAAGTTTTATGATCTAATTCTCTAAAACTCTAAACCTGAAAAGATCCTCAATGTGTAATCTTGTAATAACACAAGATTAAGTAAGGTTTAAGGCTGGGGCTTTATAATTCCTTTTTGAAATTTATCCTAAAACTCATAAGAATTATGAGATCCAATGATATTGGACTCCAAAACATAATACTTATATTACAAGTGAAATCATCAATTAAATAAATAATATTCCTATCTTGATTTCATGATTTATACTCATGTTCCACATATTCAGTAAAGTATAATATCTTGTGGATTATTTTTTATTTCTCATATACCATTAATTTTTAAGTTTAAAATCTTTCCATTATATAATATCATAAAACATTAATCTATTTTTAGTATAATGTGAGGAATATTATGAATAATTCCTCAGATTTTACTATTTTTACATTTTCCTCTAGAAAATATCTCCATGAATTTTTGTCCCCAACTTATTTCCCACCATTTTGATAAGATAATATGAGTCCTATGGATCTCTAACATGAATAATATTTGATTAGCTTATTGTCTATATCTTATAAATTTTCCATCATCAAAAATTTTAAAAATATAAAAATATCAACTGAAAGATACTTAATTTGTTTCAATAAATTGTAACAAACCACAAATATGGTTATGTCTTAGTCTAACCAAAAAATTAGAATGTTTGTATATTAATATTTATTTTCTTATTACTGAAGATCCAAATCAATTAACTATAAGTGAATCTCAATTTAACAAAATTATGGACCTCTCTTTTTTGTTTTTGTCATTTTTGAATAATTTAAAATGTATATAAAATTGTGATAAACATTGAATAACTAATATCTATGGTCATTATCCTTTTATGGTCTTGAGAGAAATTTAAAAAACTATGGCTTTGACTCCGCCATTTTATCCATCCCTGGGGAATTTTGGTTTTTTTTTTATATTAACATTCATGAATATTTATCATTTCATGACATCATTTAATAATATTTATGAAGGATTAACTATTTTATGAATAATTTATAGTGGTTGAAATATAATTTTTTATTTCAAATAAGGGTTTCCATGTACATTCAATTGACTAGTTTTACTCCATATTAATTACTACCCCCTAAAATGTACTTGATTTTTTGTTGTCTGGTTGATTGAACTGGATGGTTTTTATATATATTCCCAAAGCCTCTTTTGTACAACAAATATATATAGATAGAATATATTTTATTATATACTAATTTGTGTATATATCATTTTTTCTATTTTAAAAAAATTTCTCGACCTTCAACCAATTATCTTTCATATTAATTATTCTGGAAGACTAATCACATACCAAACATAAAAATACATTTCTTCTCATACTTAATTGTCTTTAGTTTTATTTGTTTTTTATTCCAATATTGATTACATATAATTAAATATTTTTGGGAATTAACATGATTAATCTATAAAAATGGTAATCTCAAATTTATTATTCAATTTAAAATCGTTATCCTTATTTATATATCGTATGGATAATCATTCTTGATCCATATTGGATTTTCACATCAGGGAAATTTCAATAAATTCTAGAGTGTAATTTTGGAAGTCTGATAATATTGTTATTTTTTAAATAATTTATATTTTTCATGGTCAAATAACTTCTTCGTTACACATATAATTTCATCAATCTTGATGATTAGGGCTTTCTATTCATCTAATAATTTATTTTAAAAAAAATAATTTTCATTATCATTAATTGTTACTAGATTCAACAAAGGTTATTCATCCTTATTTATCTAGTTCATTTATATTACATGTTTTTTAATTTGTAAAAGACATTATATATAATTAGTTTTTGTGAATAAACTCTACATAAGTTTATTATATGTATTGTCCATAATATCTACATTAATCCCTCGTAAAAACAATACCATACGACTTTTCAATATTGAACTTCTATGCACAATAATCACAATAATTTTCATCATACACATAACAATCATTATATTTCTTACATGTTCATAAAATTACCTGTTTAAATTTAGATACATTTTTCCAATAATTTTATAAACGACACTAATTATTCTTTATTCATGTTCATCAGACTTCTTGATATTACATATTATTTATCAGTATCTTTTTCTTCATTTATCTTTTGAATATTTTCTTGGAAGTTTCTAAAGGTTATATAGTTATATAATATCAAATGTAAATTTCTTTTATAATTCATTTTTCTTATCACACAATTCTAAAAATTAACATCATGAAATCCTCAAACATTTTAAAGACATTGTATTTATTGTCATAGTTATTGACTTATTCCTAAGAGGAATTCATAGATATTCACTATAAATAATCATTGAAATAATTTTATCATTCAAAAACATTTATTCTTAATAAAAATATTTCAACTATGTTCAAATACGATGAAGATACTATGAAAGTTTTTATGAGATATTTTAAGGAGTGTTATATTTTAATGATGATTATATTGAATCACTTTTATCTGGAAGAATACATAGAATATACAACACTATTGGTGACTCTTTTAATATATCATGGAAAAATATTATAGTGATTACAATATCAATTATACTTTTAAATAATTCATTAGTGTATTCATGACCACTTATTTAGAGATTATTATATAACAAATATTGATATCTATTACTCATATTTTTTCAGTTTATATTTACAAAAAAATTGCAAATTATTATAATGAATTTAACTACTCATATTCATTTAACCTAATTAATTTATCATTTATGGCGATAAAAAAGCATATAATTTTAGTTTTAAACATAATTCCATTGAGTCTTATTATATATTTTAATTAATGGAACACCTTAAAATGATGAACTGAAACCATCTATAATATCATAAATAACAACAGAAACAAATGTTAATATATATGTGAATTTCATATATTTCCATATATTAATGTTCTCCTAATTAAATATAGGAATCCCCTTACTAGTACTATTATTTATGAATATCCATATATATATTACCCTTCTTTTTTGTTTCAAAATACATAGAATCAATAAATGAATCTATTTTAGTACAATATAAATGGAAAACTATGATTTATGTGACTATATAGAAGGGTGAGGGGGTGATGTAGTGGTCTTCCCTTTCTATTCTACCTATTTAAAAAAATATTTCTCCAGTAATGGAGAATTGATTTAATTAAATCACATCATATAAACATACACATAGGAAGAAAAGATTTTTCATGGTTCGCTACATAATAAGTGTAACTAGAACCTGTAATGATAACGAAACAATCCGAAAAAAAATCCCATTTAATAGAATATTGTATGGTTTGAAACAAGAATGTATAATCTATCACATTAAAAACAATAAATTCCAATAATACTATATGTTTTATTAAAATAAATTGTTAAAAAATAATGAAAAGGAAATGGGCCTTCTCCATGAGGATTCAAAACATCACAATTTTTATTCTAAAATAATTCATAATGTTATTATACTTGTATTTATTATAAAATATCTTGATGGAAATTTCATATAACACATCTATTTGATCATTTACATCTATTAATTTTCAATCCAGTAAATGTTCATCTTTAACCACTCCATCATGTTTCTCTATGTCTGGTTCTTCTCTGTCTGGAAACAATATTTCTAGTTACTCTTGGTATTTTTATTCAACAAAATGATATCTATGTATTATTATTCCAAAAATAAAAGCATAAAAAACCAATTCACTTGTCGAATTATCCTTTATATATACTCATAGATTATCTACAAGGAAATGATGAAGAATAAACATAAAATTTGAATTTACATATATTTATTTAAATTTACCAAAAAAAAATTTTCCATATTACACGTTTATAAATCCTCATATTAAATTAGTGTTTATAAATAACATATAGTTATTCATATAAAGTTAATGTTAATGATCATTAAATATTCTTCAATAACCAACTAGAATAATAAATTTCCCGTCATTATTATTATGGAATTTAATGTATAAGTCATCATTATCATAATGTATAACATTAAAAACACATTATGAAAATCATAAATCATCCATTTGGTTACACATCATAATACGTTCTATGTCCAATATTTCATTATTCATAAATTCATTATGAGATTATTATTCATACGAACCACTATAAAAATATATTATTAATATGATAATCCTTATATTTTTCTAATGTCTTTGAATTTTTATGCAATAATATCTATTTTTTATATCTAGAAAAATTTTATAGTTTAATTGAAAATATTTCATGATCTGGTCTATCATTAATGAATCTAATTCATCTGGATTTTAGGAAATCCCATTTTGGTAAACATAAAAAAAAATCTCAGTCTAAAAAACACAATCCTAAGACCTATTTTGGAAAAAAAAAATAAGTTTATTATATTTAGAATTACAATATACAATGATCTTATGTTTTTATAATAAAAGAGTAGATATATCTTTATATTCGACACAACCTCATCTAAACAGATCAATCTACTTAACTATGTCTGCAAACATCATGAATAAATATAACATGAACCACATGAAAAACGTGTAATCGTGATGTATTTTACTTTTATTAGCAACAATACATATCCTAATTTAAACTTTCTGACACAATCAGATTAATATCCCCTGAAAATACATTTATAATCTATCCTTTTACCATATTCCATTCAATCATCTCATTCTAGTGAACTTATATTTCAATGAATGTCACACACATCCCAAAATGCCTAACAAAGAATAGAATATATTTTTAAGTGATTCATGAATTAAAATAAGGAAATAGTGTAATGGAATCATCATTATATAAACAATATTATTTCCAATCACACATAAAATAATACAAAACCTCTTATTCTTGATTACACAACCCTTTCCCAAGACCATATTGGAGATAACAATGCCTTTTCACACACTAGAAGTAATGTGTAGTGTAACACCATAAGTTTTTATGGTATATTTTTATATAAATAAATATTATTTCATTGATTTCATGATATACATAGAATATTGAGATTATATCAACTAAATTATATTAAAATTATTTTATTAATTAATATTACAATAATCTCATATCAATTAGATTGAATGGAATGAATACGGATAATTAAATTATGAAAAAAATATCATTTACTTTTTTAAGAACATAAAATTATTTGTTAATGAATGGTTTTCAATAAAATGTAAGATCACATTAAATTAAATAGAATGGGTTTTATAGAAAATATATTTTATTTTTTCAATTTATTTTTAGTTAAATTAATTTTTTTAATAACGGTGGATGAATGATTTTACTATAATTAGAAGATAAGGTATTCATTCAAATGTTTTGATATTACTGTATTGGTATTTATAGGGGAAGTAATCTGAACAAATCCTTTTTATGTTTTAATACAAATTTTCCTTAAAAAAATTATGTTTCATTATATGAATTTATAATAATATAAATTTATTACAAATAAAGGAATGAATTATGAAAAAAAATTATTATATATTTGTAATCATGAGGTTTTAATTTTCTTTACAGGCCCCTTTATTTAATTCCTTTCTAAATAGTTACCTATTTAAATAATTTTTATCTCAAGAAAGTTAAAATGAGAACATGTGGGTTAAATCATTGTTACACAACATTATAATTTCACTAACAATTACATTTATCATATTTTATGATAGGAGATTCAAAAAATTTATCCATGTTTTAAAAATACGTTCTCATGGTATTATTTTATATCCATTATATTATTTTATGAAAATGATATAAAAGGAATCACTCTAATTGAAATAATATATAGGATTCTTTCTCATAAGTAAGAGAAGATGTCATGTTAGGTTATAAATGTTTATTTTAAATTTTTATTTTAAAAAAGTAACTAATTAATTTTTATTTATTTCATAGTTACCATGTAGTCATATGTAATGTCAATGTAATATTTCTTAGAGAAATAGAAAAATAAATGTTATTAAAAATAATAAACATAATATAATGTTCATAAATTCTTATGTTCTTAGAATTTTGTAGTTAAACATAACATTATATTTATTTTTTATATGTTTAAATTAAAATTTTATTATTAATAATTATATAAATTTTAAATAAAACTAATTCTTCCACAAAATAAATTAAAGATAATTAAAAAATTCAATAATATTTAAAAATATAATTATATTTGTTAATGGGAGATGGTTGAAAATGTCATCCATCGACAATTTGTTGTCCACTTTTTATTATTGTACTATTCATTTCAATTAAGGGGTAAAAACATTCATAGTTTGGTTAAGGTAATATGGGTTAATGATGATTAAAATAAATTGATATGGGTAAATCATCACCTATAGATGACTTTTTGTTACGCCCCGACCCCATAATCTAGGAGCCAATGCATTATTTTAATACATTGGCATGATTTAAAGGAATCATGTCCCAAAGGACCGATAAGTTTATTAGTCATGGAAACAAGATACATACATATGTTTGACACTACAACTTGAAAAGAAGACAACAATAATAAATTCCATTTGAATCATCCAAGCTTCCAAGATTATTTCGGCAAGTCACTAATAACTAACATCTTCATATCCTAGGAAAATGAAACGTGAGAAAGGGGTGAGCTCAAATGCTCAGTAAGAGTAAGAAATACAGCAGAATAAAGCATAAACATTCAGCATGGTGAATAATAGAGAATACATGACTTTAAAAATAATAAACAAGAACTCTTTATGGAAGGAATATGAGATGAGTAAATAATGCCATAATAAAACATAGTCATCGGTAATCTACTAGTCGAATAAAAACCTGAAATATCAATATCTAACCTCATAATGATGGAATTCCTAAATCTAGACATCATAACCACATAGTCAAAGCCTTATGCTAGGACTACAAATATGATTTTTTGAAGGCCTTGTTCCAAGAAACTCGTTTGTCTCATGAGACCAACCGATGCATCGATGAGCTATAGCGGGTCCAACCATCACTTTCTATGTCCAATGCATTCCTCATATAAAAATTTTGAAACATAACATAATCATTCTTAATAAAAATATCATATGAAATTTAAATAATTTATCCACAAACCACGAATGGTATAAAAATAGCACATTAACAATCAAACATAACACATTCAATAAAATATAGAAGATTTTATTGTAATAGATTAACCTCTATCAAGAATAATGAAGGATATTGAAATAGATGAAAATAATAATCAAAACTATTTGAGATAAATATCCCCTTTTCTTGAAAACATTAAAAAGTCTCACTATTTTTCAAGAAGCCGATTAAAATAGATTTTTTGAATCCAAGTGTCCCATACCACTTTGAAACTTTTATGAATAATTTTAATTTTAAAACTTTATTGTCAATATAAAATAATCCTTAAAACCATTTATAAACCATGGACATTAATGAGAAATATTTAGAATAATAAATCTTTTAAACATTTAACATGATATGTTAGTTAGAGTTCCTAACCAAAATAGAGACACTTGAATACAAATAATTGTGGTAATAAAAACATTATAATATCTTGAGAATAAAGGGATTCATGATGTACTATGTCAAAGTACATTGTATACACTATAAAAATGTGAATTGTTGTATAACAACAACTAAGTCTCAATGGAATGTAAATTGAGATGAAAATTCTTATAAAGACTATATCCTTAGGTTAAGTATAAATCAATGAAATAATTATGTGTGAAAAATATAAATACACTCAATATGATTGGATATTCAGTGTAAATCAATCATTGTATATTCACATATATTATTTTAAAAACAACACCAATGAATTGGATGTTTGACTCAATAAATGGAGATTGAGATAAAATTACTCTTATCAAGTTCATATCGCTGACTTGAGAATTTATCAATGGAGTTATTATCTGTATCAAAAGTATATACACAGAAAGAGGAGTCTAAATTACTACACAAATAATAAATAGTGATTCCATAGATAATCAGGGAGTAAAATATTCAATGATGTTTGTGTAAAGCCCAATAAGTGGAAACTGAAATTTGAAATTCCCTTACCGATTTGATACCTTATGAAACATACACCCCATGGACAGTCTTTTCACTATTGTTTGCAACTGTGATTTTAGTTGCATATTTAACGATCTTAAATTTATGTTAGTTATAAATTTTATCTCTTTAATATATTTTCTAAAATCTAGTTATGGGCAATAGACTAGAAGGTGCTACTACTAACATGCCACCTTTCATTAATGGTACAAAATATGCCCAGTGGAATCTTAAGATGAAAATTCAATTGGAGAGTATGGGTTTTGATATTTGGACTGCTATAAAGACTCAATATAAAATTCCAGAAAATGATAGAACTACTTGGGATGAACCTACAAAGACTGATACAATAATAATTATAAAGCTATAAATTCCCTGTATTGTGCTTTAGGAGATGAAGAGTTTAATAGAATTTGTTCTTGTTAAACTGCTTAGGAAATATGGGACACTTTGGCTATTTACCATGAAGGAAAAACCATTGTTAAAGAAATGAGATTGAATACCTAAACTATTAAATATGATAATTTTAAGATGAGACATGACGAACTCATTTCTGACATGTATCTCAGGTTCAATGATATTTTCAATACAATTAGCTATCATGGAATGTCTATTCCTGCAAAGGAAAAAATTATGAGAATATTAAGATGTCTACCAGAAAGATGGAGAGGCGCATCTGTTTCCATTAGAGAATCATGCGACGTTATCAAACTGGATATTAAAGAATTAATAGGTAAGCTTATGATGTATGAGGAAGAACATAAAGTAATTAAGAAAGAAGATGTTGAACCCAGGAGAAAATCTGTGGCATTAATGTCTACTACTTCAAAGAGAAAAGACAATGTGAGAATGCATGTACCTTCTGAATGTTTAAAAAGTGAAAGTTCTGAATCTAATAGTGATGCTGAAATGGATCAAATAGCTAGGATATTTAAGAAGTTCTACCGGAAGAAGAAATTTATCATAAAATCAAACTATAAAGGTAAGTATGATAATAAAGTTATGTGGAATAAGGATTGGAAGAAATATGATAATGAAGATGATATAGTCTGCTGTGAATGTAAGGTGAAATTATACATCAAGGCTGACTGTCCAAAATTAAAATTCAAAAAGAAATATGATCATAAGGACAGTATGTATAAGAGATCTATGAAAGCTACTTGGAGTGCTTCAGAAGATAGCACAAGTGAATCTAAAGTTTCTGACTCTAAAAAGAATCATACCGACATGTGCTTCATGACTAACATATCTGAGGTACCTGTATTCCCTATTCCAAATGAATATTATCATGGAAATAATATTGATTTAGATAATGGTGAAAATATATATAAGGACGAACTATTTGAATACTGTAACATTCTAGAAGAAACATGTAATGAACTTAAGGACAAATATAAGTCATTAAAGAAACATCATGCTCTCACTGCTAATGTTAAATTTGCCTTTGATATAGAAAAGGAAGAGAATGCTCAACTATTGAAGGAAAATACTGAACTG
Organism: Viscum album; assembly: GCA_963277665.1. NCBI lineage: Eukaryota > Viridiplantae > Streptophyta > Magnoliopsida > Santalales > Viscaceae > Viscum > Viscum album. The sequence goes on from OY728141.1 coordinate 1,723,107,703, forward strand.
AAAATTTCTAATGAGAAACTTAGAAAGGACATAGAAAAGTTGAAAAATGGAAAATATACACTTACTCAAATGTTAGGTAACAAATTTTCACCAAAATATTCTACTAGTTTGGGATACCAACCTATATGGAGACAACTTACCAAAAATTGATTTATTCCTAAATCTAGACAAAATTCTGCTTGTTCCAATTTTGGAAATTTGTATGCTTCAACTAGTAATTCATATGGTTATAGATCAAATAATGTTTATCTTTCAAAATATATTGAATTTGTAAATTATATGTGGCCCATATGACAAATCTGGGTACCTAAAGCTTTGATTGCTAATCCTTCTGGACCCAAGAAGATATGGGTACCAAAGACATTTTTTATCTAAACATGTTTTGTAGGAGACCTGCTTGAAGTTTTCCCCCAAGAAGTTATAGAACTTGGACTGTGGATGTTAAAGGCACATGTCTGGAGTTTACTCATGCTTAAAAAGCATAATAACGGTTGATTGAGGATATGTAACCTTTGGTGATAATTCTAATGGAAAAATCATCCGCCTAGGCCAGATTGGTAACATTAATTCAGTTTTAATTTCTAAATTTTTATTTGTTGATGGACTTAAATATAATCTGTTGATTATTTCTCAGTTATGTGATGATGTCTTTAATGTTATGATTGAAAATGATTCTTCAAATGTTTTTAATTATAAGATTGTTTTAGTATTTTGTGCCTTGAGAAATGAAAATGTTTATGCTTTTGATCTGAATTCTTTAGTTAAGAAAAATGTTACCTGTTTAAATGCTTTTCATAAATATTCTTGGCTTTGGAACAGAATATTAGGACACTAAAACTTCCATTCACTTAGAAAATTACTAGGAAGAACTTGGTTAGAGACCTACCCAGACTTGAATTCACAAATGACAATGTTTGTAATCCCTGTCAAAAGGGAAGGCAACATAAAGTTTCTTTTAAATCAAAGAAAAATGTTTCAACTTCTCAACCTCCTGAGTTAGATCACATGGAAATGTTTGGACCTTCTAGAGTTTTTAGTATAAATGGGAAGAATTATGTCTATGTATTAGTGGGTGACTTTTCTAGATATACTTGGGTATACTTTTTAGCTTTCAAAAGCGAAGCTTGTTCTTACTTTGTAAAATAGTCTATGTCTATAGAAAACCTTAGTGGACTTAAGATTAAGGCCCTGAGAAGTGATCATGGCCTCGAGTTTGAAAATCAAGAGTTTGAATCTTATTTCTCACGAAGTTGATGTAGTCATAATTTCTATGCCCCTAGGACACCTCAACATAATGGTCTAGTAGAAAGAAGAAATAGAACCCTTCAAGAAATTGCAAGAACCATGATTAATGAGTATGACCTGCCAATTTATTTTAGGCCTGAAGCTGTGAATACAGATTTTTATATTATCAATTGAGTCTTAATTAGTCCTGTTCTCAAGAATACCCCATATGAACTATGGAATAATAGAAAACCAAATGTCAGTTACTTTAGAGTCTTTGGATGAAAAGCCTTTATCCTCAATACAAAGGATAATTTTGACACGTTTTCTTATAAAAGTGATGAGGGAATCTATCTAGGTTATTCCATGTCTAGAAAATCCTATAAAGTCTTTAGCAAAAGAACCAAATGTGTGGAAGAATCAGTTCACATCATGTTTGATGAAACTAATCCACATGAGCCTAAAACATCTCTTGAAAATCTTGAAGAAGATTTGACTGTTCTAGACCTTAATGATAAAAATAAAGAACCTGTTGTAAAAATATCATGTTCTGGACATACTTCTGAATCTACTTCTATAGAACCCGAACATAGAGATGAACCATAGATTTCTAGTTCTACCTTTACTAGATCAACTAGGATTCTAAAGAATCATCCTTTGGATTCTATTGGTGGTAATCATGATAGAGGGACAGAGACTAGAGATTCTCTAAGAAACCAGGATGAACATCAAGCCTTTCCTTCACAGTTAGAACCTAAAAATGTCAATGATGCAATCATTGATAAATTTTGGGTAATGACTATGCAAGATGAGTTAAATCAATTTGAAAGAAACAATGTCTGGGAATTAGTTGACAGACCCAAGGACACTTTAACAATAGGCACTAAATGGGTTTTTGGAAACAAAGTTGATGAATCTATAAATATAGTTAGAAACAAAGCTAGGTTATTTGCACAAGGATATAGTCAAGAGGAAGGTATAGACTATGAGTAAACCTTCTCCCCTGTATCTAGATTAGAAGCTATTAGGATCTTACTTTCCAATGATTCTCATCTAAATTTCAAGTTATATCAAATGGATATCAAAAGTGCTTTTCTAAATGTTTTTATAATTAAAATGTTTTTGTTGAACAACCACCAAGATTTACACATCCTCATTTTCCAAATCTAGTTTTTAAACATTCTAAAGCCTTCTATGGTTTAAAATAAGCTCCAAGAGCATGGTATGATAGACTTAGTAATTTTCTTATTTAAAAAAGTTTTACTAAAGGGATTTCAGATAGAACTTTTTTTATTAAAATAATTTCTAAAGATGTTTTGATAATACAAATCTATGTTGATGGTATTATTTTTGGATCTTCTAAAAATGATTTATTTACTGAATTGTCAAAATGAATGAAAAATGAATTTGAAATGAGTTTAATGGGAGAAGTCCAATATTTTCTTTGATTTCAAGTTTTACAAAATGAAAATGGTATTATCTTGAATCAAAGTAAATATACAAAGGATATTTTAAAATGTTTTGGTTTGGATAGTATTAAGGAATGTGATACTCCTATGAGTATAGTCTGTAAATTGGACGCAGATGAAACTGGGAAACAAGTGGATCAAACCAATTTGAGAGGTATGATTGGAAGACTACTTTACCTTACATCTAGTCGACCAGATATTATGATTAGTGTGTGTTTGTGTGAAATATTTCAAGCTAATCCAAAATAATCTCATTTAGTTACTATTAAAAGAAATTTTAAGTACCTTAATCATTCTGTAAATTTCGGTTTGTTTTACCCAAAAGGACAATATTTTGAGCTAATGAGTTATTCAGATGCTGACATTGCTGGTTTCAAGTTGGATAGAAAAAGAAAATCTGGAACATGTCATTTATTTGGGATATCCTTAGTATCTTGGTGTAGTAAAAAGCAGAATTATTTAGCTTTTTCCACTGACAAAGAAAAGTATATTGCTGCTGGTAGTTGTTGTGCAAAAATTTTGTGGATGAAACACACTCTTTTGAACTATGGATATGATTTTAAGCATGTTTCTATCAACTGTGATAACACTAGTGTAATAAACATTTCAATGAACCTTGTATCTCACTCTAGGACCAGAACAATTGATTTAAGGCCCCATTGTTTGAGAGATCATTACCAAAAGGGTGATATTACTCCTGAATTTATAGGTAATCAACATCAATTAGCTAACATTTTCACCAAACCATTAAGTTCGGATAGGTTAAGTTACATTATGAATGAGTTGGGAATGATTATCCTTGATCGGTATGTAGCCTCACCTATGTAACCTCACCTATGTAACCTCACTGATGAAACATCACCGATGTAACCTCACCGATGTAACCTCGCCGATGTAACCTCACTGATGGACCTCATTGATAGGAATTCTCACTGATAAACCCTACCGATGAGTGCATTGTTTTGACTTCTTTCTGCCACCAGAATTTGAATCGTTTTTACTTTATTTCATTTTATTTATTTATTTCATGATTACTAAATGATAAAAACAAAGTCCTAGTTACTTCTCAATACACCGAGCCTCAAAACCTTTACCCTCAATCCTTATCTCCTGAATCTATCGAAAACCCTAAATCCCTCAAACTAGAGATGGAAAAAACCAAACTTCATACCATCAGAGATGACACTGATGAGCCGAATGCAAAGAACCAGAAGTCCGAGCCAGAAGAAAGTGGTATTGTTGGTAGAACAAGGTCAGGGAGGTGACCAGTGAACCCACATTTGTAGAATAGAGATATTGTGTTTGAAAAAGAGCTGATCATGGAATGGTTGTTGCCTAGAAAATCGTTAGTGCTCGAAGTGCTGGAAGATCAAAAGTGGGTAGATTTCTTTTCGAAAAACAATGGCCCCTACTATCCAAATCTAGTGAATCAATTTTATGATTTTTTAAGCTTTGAGAAATCTGATGATGAGAACCGAGTGATTTCTTTTGTGAATGTAAAGGATATATATTTTTCATCTATTGAGTGGGATGAATTCCTAATGGTTACACATGAAGGTGTATCTTGGTATGTCTCGAAAGCTATACCACCGGCAAGTCCTTCATAATATACTTCTTCACAACATATTAAAATAAAACAAAAGAAATGGGTGGTCTTAGATTATTTTTATATATAATAAATAAAACTTAAGCATAAATATTTTTCTTTGTTAATAACTAAAAGTACACAAGCCATCAAAACATAATATTGAACATAATATGGAAGACATATAATATGATTAAATAATGAAATTATAAAACACAACGCAGTTATTATAATAGTCTAATAACCTCATGGACTATCAATTACTTGTGTCATAATGATTGAATCCAAAATTCAGGATATCTGGACAATATCATCAAGGCCTCATCCAAGACAACAAGAAATGATTAAGGCCTCATCAATAACCTTAACTAAACATGGGAACGACCTCGACCATGACCATATCGCTTATGTATCATGTGAAAAACTAATTTATTGAGGGAATACAGTAGACCCCCAAATAATCATACTATGTCCAATTCATTCCATATATGAATGTGGACTAAAATAAAGAACATATAAATATGAAATCTGAATTACATTCCAAAATATGTAGACATATTCACTAACAATTCTGAGTAATATGGTGAATTTTATAAAAATAGCACATCGATAGTCAAACATATCGTAAAAAATTTAATAAAATGTTTTTCATTGTATAATTTAATACTAGTACCAATTAAACATAATAATCAAAATTAGTGTTGACATAAATGAAAATACATATAAAATCATCGAATAATTCTATGGAGACATACACTTTTACTATGAAAAGTATACGTGTTTTGTAATAATATTTGATTTAATCAAGTAGTAAACCTAAGTAGTGTTTTCATAATAAAATTTTATATTTTAAAAAAACAATGGCGGCATAAAATATATTATATACTATACATTAAAAGACTAAATAATTTGAGAAATTCCATTTAAATGTGCTATTTATCGTGAAGAGTTTTTTAATGATCATTTTAAAGAATGTAACTTCCCATAAATGATATAAGAATTCATATTGATAAATAAATATATATAATTCATGTAGAATTTATTTTTATTATATAAGAATAATAAATAATTTCATTAAGGTATTAATAGAATAAGAGTAACCCAAATGAAAATGGAGGTTCTGGTAGAAAGCCTCTCATTATGTCAAAATGAGTTCTTCACATGTCCTTGACATCCAGGATAATCAAAATTGATACATTAATGAATTAATTTATAACCTTTTATAAATTTATTTTATTTATTAAAATTTTATTTATTTAAATTATGGCCTTTTTTATGAGTTAGAAGATACACTTTTATCACTCAGAAGCGTTCATTTCTTGGTTTTCATAATCACTATAGATGTATATAAGTATAGATGTTCATGTAGAATTGGAATAATTATCAAAAATTGAATTTATATGATATTAATTAACATTATTAAGGAAAAATTTTATATAATTCAATATATTATATAGTATAAATATGAGATATTAAATAATGCATTATTGATAAACGTTTAGATTATTACGTGAGTATTTCGATCATCTCGAACTAGTTTTGTCATATGAAATTGTATTATGTATATAAACTAGTTATATAACATTAAATACGTTATAATAAAAATTTTATATTATTGTTACACCCTGCAAATTGTTACATGACCATTATTTATGGAAAAAATGATAAATGAAAGTTCATTATCCATGAAGGTTGTAAATCGGCACCTCATATACAATGATTTCATTTTATAAATAAAAGAGAGTGTGTAAGCATATTGATGATGATTCTCACATTAACATGATATAATTATAGTATATATTTGGTAGAGGAGTTATAATGATACTTTGGAAAAATTTGGTGAGGAGAAGATAAGAATTTAACGTAATTCTAACATGAAAGAAAAAGGAAGATGATTAAAATATTGATTTAACCTCCTTGAGAACCACTTTAGGGAAAACTATTTTTCAACTCATGAAAGACCAGGAGCGTATAGTCGTTCCATGGGACTAGGTAATAGGATTTAGGTTGAAATTTTACAATCCTTAGGGCTTAGATAAGTGAATAGAAGTTGGTGTGAGGGTTGTTTTATAGTGGTAGAGAGTGGTGATTTCTTATTATTCTATTCATTATTTTATTATTTTTTCAAAGAGAACCAATTGTATTGTGCTTGTAAATAAATACATAAATAAGTTTAAGATTGTTATAACCAATGGGTCTCATATCATCCACATTTCAAGGAATAGTTTGTTTAGCATATAATGTGTGTATATTGTAAATTTACATATACTAATATTTAGTAAAAAATCATGTATTTTAGAAAAAACTAAAAAATTCACCATAACCATTATTTGACGCATAAAATTACAAAATATACTCAATTTTATCAAAATAATTTTCTAAATATCTAAAAAAAAATTATAGGAAAAAATTATAATTTAATACTGGGTTTATAAGACATTCTATAAATTAACTAAGGCCTCATGAAATTATCGTAAAATAATAACACCTAAAATATTGATTTATGAATCCATTTTATTAAAATTAATTTTCTTACAAACTTTTTATTTAATTATAAATATTTAATTAAATATTTATGAAATATAAAATTAAATACACTTAAATATTAATTTAATAAAATATTCACTCTCTTTTACTATGATATAATTATATCACACTCTCACATATGAGATGTGTAAATTTTATTTATACTTACATGGATGATTTTACTATTCATTAGGTTGATTGAAAATTTATGAAGATCAGAATACCTTTCCTAATGTCACATTAATATATCATCTGTATATGATACAAAACATCTATAAATACCTCTTATTTATTTTATTCATAATTTTTATAGATTATATTGTGTTCTATATTTTGACCTATACGATCTATACTATATAAAATTAACATATGAATAAAAATTTCATGAGAATAATTCTTGGATATTACATTACCCCCAAAAAAATTCATCCTAAAAAATTTCCCCACGAAAATAAAATTTGGGTTGATATTCATCATAAGTTACTAAATCCCCCACATCATCTCTTCAATTCTATGATTTTTTAATGTACCATTAACATAAGAGTCATCTAATTCCTCAACACATGTTATATAGAGCCCAAAATCCTGATAGGCTCTTCATATTAAGATAATCCAAATTCCAATTCAATGACTTCAAAAGTGTCTACAAGTGTTGGTTATGGAATGTAAATTATTAATAATGAGATTTGTAACACACTTAGTATTTTAGAAAGACTAGGTGGAATCTTAAACAATAAGATACAACTCCATATCACTCCATAATTTAAAAAGGACCAATGTACATGGGGCGTAGTCTCCCTTTCATTCCAAATATTATAACACTATTCCATGGATATACTTTCGAAAAAATTTGATCTGCTACTTGAAATTAAAAATGATTCTTTTTATTATCAACATAGCTCTTTTGCTTGCAATGAGATGATTTGATATGTGTTTGAAGAGTATTTACTTTAACTTTTGTTTCCTACATAAGATCTAGGCCAACAAGATTCCTTTCAACAAATTCATCCTTGCATGATGGTGTACGATATCTCTTTCCTTACAATGATTCATATTGATCCATTTGAATACTAGATTGGAATATATTGTTGTAGGGAAACAATAACAATGGTGATTAATACTCCTAGAAAACACCAAAATCACGGTATCATGAAAATAACATGTCTCATAATTTCTGGATAATCCTTTCTGAATTCCGATCTGTTTGAGGGTGATAAGCAGTACTCAAATAAAGCTCAGTATCCAATGTTTTATAGATAATTCTCTAGAATAACAATGTAAACTGTGTATCACAACCAGACACAATTGAGATGGGTTCTTCAAAAAGACTACTAATTACATTGATACAGATCCTTGCAAGGAAATATAGTGGAAATTACTTTCTTATAGAGAGTAAATGTGTTGATTGGTATGTTGATCAACATTTACACATATTGTATCATTATTTCATGAATATTTTGGTAATACCTAGACAAAATACACAGTGTTGTTATCCCGTTTCCATGAGGAAACAAGAAGTGTTTATAAGACACCTATTGGATGTTATCTTTCAAACATAACCCTTTGACAAAATAAACATCTTGACATATTCTCATCAATTTCCCTCTTCTTGTTACCTCGCGAGAAATGTTCCTTCAAATATCTAAATATATTAGTGCTAAAAGGGTGTATAGAGAAATATGAACTATGAAAATCATCCAATAACTCATTTTTTAGCATAATTATAGTGGGAACCCAGTCCATCTTCCCAAATCATAGAGTTACATCCTCCCCCACAAAGTCATAAAAATTCAAATCATTCAAACCATTAATTTTCAATTTTCGATTATCATCTTGAGACTGATAAATTTTAATCCTTTCTAATAATGATGGTTGGGGACCTTATTGATAAGGTAAGGATGTTTCACCTTAATTGAAAATTTCCCATAATGATATTTTCTATATCCATGTACACATGGTCTTTGTAAATACATAATATTTTTATAACATCGTTATTCCTATTGATCAATGCATCAACTCCCTTATTTTCCAATCTAAGGTGATATTGTTTTGAATGATCATTTACCTTGAGTATCTTGACCAATAAACATTGATTAATGTTGTGTTATTTCTTTGAGAAAATATATTTCAAGAACTTTATTTCCATATATTTTTCATATCATTCTCTATAGAGATAATATCTCCATATCTTCCTAGAAATGATTCTAGCTGCTAACTCAAGACCAAGAGCTGGATAATTATGTTCTTGAATTTTTAACTTCTTTGATGCATTGTCTAAAACTCTCTAATTCTACACTAGTACACAACCATGTTAATTATTTTAAACATTTCTATAAATAAAAATTCCTCCATTTCCCTTTAGTATAGTTAGGATTTGATCATTCAATAATATCCTATTCGATTCATCAAAAAAATCTTCACAATCATTTTTCCATACAAACATAACCACTTTGCGCATATGCTTGGATAATGGTCTATCTAATTATGTGATGTTCTAAACAAAACGCTAAAATAAAATACTAAAAGAAAAAAACTACATAACATGGTTATTTTAATTGGTGTCTTGGATTCCTGAACTACCTTTTTCTTCACCTAATCAACAATGATTACATCCTTAGAAACAATATAAGAATGAAAATATACTATTTGAAGAAAAAATTCATACATTATAAACTCCTAATATCCCACCATTCATCTATGAGTTTAAAGAATAACATAGAAGTGATCCTCATGATCTTTATAGGTATTAGAGTATTCCAAGATAACATAAAATAAAAAAATTATCATGATATTCCTTGAAAACTCTATTAATTAGATCCTTGAAAACATTGTGTAAATTTGGTAGTCTAGAAGGCATTAATGTAAAATCATAATAACCATTATAGGTCCAAATTCTATCTTTATAATATCTTCTATCCTCCCATGCAATTAATGATATCTAGAATGAATGTCAATCTTTAATAACATTTGTGCTCTATAAATTTTATCAAATATATAATCAATCCTCAGAATAGGATACATGTTCATTATAAAAATAAAACAAATTTCCCTATACTAAATGCATATCCCCATAGATCTATATTTCTTCTAGACAAAAGGAAAATAATCTCCCCATACATAACCATTACATTGAATGAACCTTTTAATACTAAAGTCTTATAGTTGTTTGTTTCGATAAAATTATTCCACTATGAACATTCTATAACGATTCTTTAATATAGACCTTTCACTTTGAATTAAATCAATAAAATATCAATTTTCAGCTCTAGCTGATTTCTAAGAAAACACTCAAGAAACACATCAATATATTCCTGCGTAATAGTTACATTCTCAATTTTAATATTTTATTAATTTCCAATAGATATTTCATTCTCTTAAACCCAAATAATTTCATTTTTTTGATCTACTGGGATAGATCTAGATAACAATTAGATGATGTTGTTTTTTCTCTTAAAATAAGGGATTCTACATTGTTCAAAAAATTGAAACTTCATTCTTCTTTCAATATATATTCACATCTTATTATTAAATCCAATTCATTCCTTATAATATATCAAAATAATTCATAGTTATGATGATATGTTTCGTGCCTAAATCATGTCTATGTATCATTAAGGGGACTAATCGACACATCTATTTTACAATGATATTTCCTATAAGGGTTTTCATAGATAACTCCATTATTATATCAAAATTTATATGTCAAATTTTCATTGAAAAATATTATGAAATAAAAGAATGTGATGTTCCACAATGAAATAAATAATTTTCTATGTTTGAGGAGGTGATTAATGTTCCCTCTACGACATCATTTGGAATTTCTACACATACTTTTGTGATAAAAAATTCTTCTCTATACCCTCTTGTGCTTTTTGAAGGCACATTTCTTTACCAATTTTGAATAAAATAGCATAGTGTCTCATATCTGTAAATTTAATACATTAAACTGTGATATCTTATTTTTTTCCCATGAAATTACTATAATGATGTCCTTTTTCCACCCATTTAGCACACTCTAGGTTTTTATGGTGGCCCCATGGTTTTTCCTTCTACAAGTTTCACATGTAGACAAATTCCCCATTTTACTCTTCCATTTATCTAGTCTATCCTACTCCACCATATTCTTCTCATTCTACCATTAAGCTGAAAGACATAGTGAATTATATATCTATCTTGATCACACATGATAGAATATCTTTTTTATGATGATATTTAGGTGGCTAGATCTTTTTAGAAGAATGTTTCGAAACCATTAATGAACCAATCAATATTTATCCATGAATTACATATGTAGTGCACAACATTAATTTTTATCCTTGTAATGTTTTCTTCATAGGTTACAATATTTTTCCTATTTAATTAAAAAACAAATGAATTAACTATCCATATTTTTTCATTATTAACGAGGAAAATATTTTTTCATGGAATTTTTTTTTAAATCCTTCAATTCCATAACATATTTTCCTCTCCCTTTGTGTTTTGAATTAATGTCCACCACTAATCTGTATCTCCTAAAAGATAGTAAAAATACATGATATCCAAATCTTTTTTTCTGCATCCAATATTGATAAATATGTTTTCTATAGAAGAAATCCACTACTCTAATACAAAAGGGTTAATAGTCCCATTGAATGATGGAGGCTATTATCACATAAAGTTGTCTATGTTTTCTCCTTTACATTGTGGATCAGGATGCTCCGTATGCATAAGGATATTATTCATAACCTAAGTCATCTATATCAGTATAGTTATATGTTGCTCCAAACCAGTCTCATCTCTATCATAGGATATCATAATCTTTAATAAAAGGGAAATTCTTACATGCTATGAAAGAATTCATCCTATTTTTATTCCATCTACTATGAGACATTACTAAATAATTTCACACACAAAATAATGTTATGGACCGTAATGTATAATGTAGACTAGTAAAATACATGAAACAAATTGAAATCATTTTCATGTCTAATCCCATAATCCTAAGAATTGTTTCTTTAAGAATATATTTATAATTAAATCCTTCATAATTGTTTGTAAAGAAAATGTTAATTATCATGAGAATATTCCCTCGGAGGGTCCAAATAGGTTCCCAATAAGGTGCGTTGTCCATACCAGGTTAACCCTAGTCACGCTTGGAACACTTTTCCAAATCTTTTACCCATAGATACATATGATCAAGAACCATGTACACTTTTTTTATCTATTCATGTGTGTATTTCTTGGATGGTCTGCATAATCATTACCACACCAAAGTCATATATTCTTGTTCACAAATTATATATTAGGGGGTTTTCCCTAATCGAGACTAGATTACAAGGATTCTACTAAACTTCCTATGTTAAAAATATTAATGACCCTTACCCATGATGCCTAGATTTTGTGTCTTCTTTCAGGAATTTTAGAATATAAATAGAGATTATGTATTCAGAAGGACAAAATAGTTTATTATCATTGGAAAACAAGATATATACATGAGTTCAACATTATAACTTAATATGGAATAACATAATGAAATTCCTTTTGAAGAATAAACAAATCCTATATTATCCATGCAATTCATTCATAATATAAATCATCACTTCTGGGGAATATAGATAATAAGAAAGGGGTGAGAGCAGGGTCTCAGTAATGGTACGCAATATATTTTGAGCATAAATAATATGGATTTGTGAGTCAATACATGTACTCATTCCATTTATACATAAACATGAACATTATATCATATGAATAAAATCTGATTACATAATTCCATAATAAAATATAACAATGAAATTTTACTATAAAAATAACCTTATGGACTATCAATTACTAGTTTCATAATGAGTGAATGTATAACTAATGTTGTGGGTGAAAAACCTTCTAATAACACTCCCCATACCAATATAATAAAATATTTACTAATTGAGTGATAAATCATTCTAAACCCATGAATCAACACACATTAAAGAAAGAGAGTCCTTTCGAAATTTCACCCTCATACTAATGGGGACAACCACCCAGAAAGGTATTTAAATATTTTTTTCATTATGTCGAGGACATGATGGAACTGGATCATCTCCCATGATAAATTAACACATAAAAAAATTATAATTATACATAGGGATAAACATTACTCTATAAACCAATGCTGAGTTAATGAATATGTGTTTATATTTACAAATTCTCTATGATCTAACACATAAATCAGTAAATCAATGAGTAATTTCATTAGCATTAATTCCCCCATAATACGTAAGAATCCCTACAAATGTTTGATAATTATTATATCATTAGAGATAGAATTACCATTTTATAAGGAATATTCCATCTTAATATATATTGGCTATAAATACTAGAACTGGTGACTATTTTATTTTTTAATGTATTATTTTGAAAATAAGCATCAAAATATATTATGATTCATAATTATTCATACATTTATATAATTATATCTATTTTCATCACCAATTTTAGTTCCCATTCTCTATTGTTCATATAATTGTCCCCTATTATATTCATGGGTTTACTATATAGCCATTATAATATAAAATTGACATTTCAATAAATCATTAGTAATTTATATAATAATAATCAGGCTTCAGCATATATGTTCTCAAGGAAATCGTGGAAACTTAATCTAATGATATTGAACAATTTTTATCAAGAGATACTCTATTATGTGATTTTATTTATATATTTTATTCAAAAATAAGGTGAAAATGACGGTAAAAATGATTTATGTAATCGGTAATTTTAACCATGGTGTGTTAAGGGGTTGAAAATTTGTTTTTTTCCACCCATTTCATTGTGTTTGAAGGACATACTTCACACAATTTATAGTTTCCCCTATAATGAAAAAAATGAAGAATTAGGTTTACTAATTTTAAATGATTTATAAACGATTTATTGACCTATAGAATGAGTTATGGACTCATGTCCGTGGGAAAATTTTTGTTGTTTTGGGATAGATGTTGAGAATGGGTTAAAGAGGGTATAAGTGTAATAATGGTATGTGTTTAAAAATAACTGCCTGAAGTTATAGAATCCTAAATGAAATAAATGGTTTTTAAATATGTGTTATATTTATCATAATTAATTTAAGGAGTGTAATATCACTTTTTAATTTAGGAAGTACCCGTTATTGGTGATTGAAGTGTATTTTCAAATATTAGAACCTTTATTTGGTGAACAATGTTTGGGGTTCACATGGACGATATACCTTGGTAAATGAGAAGAGATGTTTTTTATAATCATGTTGTTATTTAGGGTAGTGATATATTTAGTTCATCAGCAGGGTTTGAAATTATCCATAATCAATGAATATCAAGTTGTATTATGATATATAGTTATATTGATGGTAGATAGGTTGTTTTTTGGTTGAGAATAGTACCAAAATAGTTATCCATGTATAAGGTTGGTTTTTAAGGACCATAATGAGTTCCCCCTATGATGACATTTATTCATGGAAATTATAATATACATTAAAACATATTATTTAAATAAAAACTTGGTTGTGGGATTTTGAAATGCATTTAAACTAAAATAGGTATTTCACCATTAAATGATTAGTATATTAATGATATAATATACTATAATTTTTAACTTTAGTTATACAAGCCTCAATCCAGGTATACTTGCATGGAAATTACTATAGTGGTGGTTTTCTAATGAGGATGTTTGGTGCAATGGAATAATTTTTTTGAAGCCCATTTTTTGGTAAAATTTATTAAATAGAAATTCACTTACCATGAGATATGATCCTTGGAATTTAATTGACAAAGTTATAAAAAATATTTATGAAATTAATTTTAACATAATTGACATATTATTTTCATTTCAGGTTAATAAATATGTACCATTATATTTATTAATTATTGTCTTGATACATCAAATTAATGATCATTGTATATGTATCCACACATTCTTTATGAAAAATAATTTTACTGATCTATGGAGTGATAATGGAATATAAGAAAGGGAGTTACACAATTTTTCAATTATTCCATTGTGAAATCTATTATTTTATTACATTATAACATGATATAGAAGGAAATATTCTATAGTATTCTATTTATATAATACATTAGGAAACTTTGCTAGATTAAATTTTTAAATGATCTTAATACCAACGAGTTATATAAATTAATCCATCATTGAATGAATTGAAATAAATCATATTTACCAAATTTAATCCTGACCAATATTTTATATCAAAATTTCATTAAATACTAATTTATTTTTTTTCATTATTATATTAAATGAAATATAAAGCAACATCACCTATAAGTTAAATCAAAATAAAAAGAAATTCTAATTTTGTGTGATATGTTATACATAAATATAATTTAATATTATAATAAATAATTATTTAAATAATACTACGAAATCATTACACATGCCTACATGCTAAAATAATAATTTATATTATTTTTTTGATAATTAATGATCTATTATTTTTTCCATTAAAATTTTAATTTAAATTATATAAAAATTTATTTATTCAACAAGACCCTATATTCGAATCGTCCTAAAAAATCATAGAATAGGGAATACGAAATATTCATTTTATAAAATTTAATAAATATTTCAAAAAATACAATTAAATGTTTACATATATAAATATATATTCACATAACTAGAATAAAAATTTATTTTCATTCTATTTGGTAAACATATAACTTATTTAATTTCAAAATTATTATCAGGTAGTGACATAAACATAAAATGAAATAAGCATAAAATAATAATCTCTAATATATTTTTAGGTAATTTTAATGTCAACATAAATTCAATTAATATTTTTCCTTATTTGTGGAATTAGTATATTATTTAAAAATATTCAATAAAATTTATATTTCATAGGGATACATATAGTGTATAACCCTTTCATTCTCTTTTAGTGTAGTATTAGGTAAAACATTATGATTTTCAACTACTGGTGTACATATATAAGTATATGTAAAAAAATCTAGTTATTAAGAAATAAATGTTGAAACTAGAAAACATTCCAATGATCAACACAACATAATATAATGGATTTTTCAATATGTTCAATTTCATGTATTAATAATAATGTTATCATCGCAATATGTAATTCATTTAAGTTAATTTAAAATGTAAAATGAAAATATTTTTAACTACCATTAACATATATTTAAATCAAATAATTTACCCAAATTATATATCATGATATATCACCTTACATTGATTCTAAATAGATAAATATAGTGTTGAACTTTCATTTAAATAAAAAATATTTTTGATTCACAAATGGAATGATGACACACAATGATCATATATTATCATGATTTTCATCCATACATAAAATTATGTGATTCATGCTACACATTAAAAAGGATATAAAGATAAAATTCAAATAACATCTATTATATATAAGAATATCGCATGAAATATAATACTTGTGGAACTCTAAATTGATGGTTTTTAATGAACCCTTCATATCTTTGACATCACCAAATGTTAACTTATTTATAAGAGTTATAAATTCTTATAATAAAAATACAATTGATATTCATACAAAATATGCATCTAACCATATTTATATATCTAAACTATAACAATAATAATATTTATGAAATTTTTTATCGAATAACTATGTTTTAATTGTTGGGTGGAATTGTTATAACAACATAATGATAAAAATATTGTAAAAAACTTTTAAAATTGAATATATATATATATATATATTAATAATCAAATTGACATTAGAATATAAAATATCGAGTAATTTTTTGAAATCAATTTGTTAAAGAGGATATAGCCCCATTAAATCCAATAGACAATAGATAAAAATATAGAAATATTAACTCACTAGACCCCATATAAGTGTAATGAAACTCATGATGTATGGATTTAGACAGTTGGAATACCAAATATAATCATATAGATATATTTCTCACTACATCCACAACATAGGGATGGATGTATTAATAGGATATGATATTTCCAAAAAAAACTATATTATGCTTTCATTTCGTTATAATTAAAAAATTGATTTTTTTTTAATGGAAACAATGATTCAATTTAATCTTATTGGTATAATTACATTTTAATTTTCATATATAAGATCTCATATTAAACTAATAAATATAAAATACATCCTTGTAGTATTTGCATACTAGTTTCTTTCCATCTTTATGTACTATAAACATATTCAATGCTGTGATATGATATAATACGATAGTTTTTATCTCTATTCAAAATAAATTTATCCAATATTTTCTATTAACTAACTTGTTGGAAATGATATAAATGATCATTGATTAATAAAATAGATCTCATTCATTATGTCCTTTTATATTGGAAATGAACTATTCATAGTTTTCACTCTTGGATCATTCAAAATGTTTCCAACATGTAAATAATGAAATAGATTAAAATTTATTAGATAGATATATATATTCCTATATATAGATCCCTAAAATATAATATTGATTAGAAGTCATTAAAAGGGAACCATATATGTAACAGTTTTTAACTATATGTTTTTAAGTATCTTATATGCTAATAATAATATACCATAAATATATATAATTTTAAAAATAATGGCACCCCCATGAACTTTATTAAATATACATGAGTCAATTTGTTTTGAATATTATTATTATTTACCTATAAAATAAATATTCTATGATCTCAGTGATTTATTTATTATAGAAAACAGTCTATGAAACATAAAATGTTTATGGTATTCCTTTTAGAGTGAAAACGCCTTTTGTCATATTTCGTAGACATTATCAACATTTTCTCAATATATGAAACAATTCATGATATTAATCTATAAAAATGCATATGTATTGGAAAAAATTATAGAATGAATGATTCTATTGGATTTATAAATAATAATCATGGAAAATAATTCATAATAATAAATATATAGATTTCTCAAGCAACCATTAAATACTTGTTATTATTTACTAGTACTAAGCACACCAATGAATCATATTTTATTTATGAATACACATTTATTAAAAATAAGTTTTACATCCACTAGAAGATCAACCAAAATAGGAACATGATCTTTTATATGGAATCAATTATAGAAATATATGATTCGTAAATGTTATTAACCTATGATCTAGTAATAGCTTCTTTTTATGATATAACTTCATCATTAATATTTAAAATTTCCCATATTCATTTTATATTTGAAAAATAGATATTATTGGAACTATAACATTCAAAAATGAAATTAATTTTATTTTTTATTTAGAATAACTTCTCCAATATGATCATTCCAAATTTTTTCTTCATTAATATTTTTTCATCTTTATTGTTAGATTCATTTAAGACAACCCTTATAAAATTTTTTAAAATTTAACCCACCATACATTATAGTAACAAGACCAATGTTCCAATACATTTTAGGACCACCTCCTATAAATCTAATGACTTATGAATTTTAGCAAGAGCATACATGGTGATAGTAGAGATCCAATACACTTATATGAAGAATATAAATATAAATTCAATTTTTAAAATAAAATATTAAATTATTGAAAAATAAAGATTGAATATTGATAAATTAGTAAGAATGATCTGATTTAATTTTTTTAAAACGAAAAATATGCCACCTAGTTATAAAATATAAATCCAAATTTTATACAATGTAACCTAAATTACCCACCAATCTAGAATTGACAAACCTATTATCCCATTTGTGAGATAAAAATGATTAGTCCAATAAAATATTAATCTCATATATTCTAATATCCTAATAGAGAATCCATACCATTAAAATATTATAAAATTTATTGTTTTCAAGAAACTTGTAGGGAACTTGTATGGTCTGAGAATGAACTTTGTAGGAAACCACAAACAGTTTCCCTTGGTAATAACCCTGAATTTACCTAATTATTAAAAAATGAAATAAAAATAATCCAATACACATCACCCAACAATTTCATCACATTCCAAAATAGTTTCAAGTGAGTGTTTACCTACCAATCCTAGTATATAATTGGAACAATGCACCAATATCCTAGTATCTGTGATATTCACTAAGACATCAAAAACATTATTTTTTTAATTTCACAACCATTCCAAAAAAACATTAATTTCCTATTGAAATGTTCATGTAACATATCAGAAGATCCATTTTCATCCAAACCCTTTCTCAATGGATGTTCTAACACCCAAAACACCTATATATGACCAAACCATTCATATTACGAGTATATCTCATTATCCCCATCACATAACATATATAATGGCTACAAAAATTATCACTTATTCCAGTCATACAAATAACAAATGAGTATCCTATACTCATACTGTCAGATCTAGTGAAACTAAGAACATTTTTTTCACAATACCTTCAGCAAAAAAAGATACAAACCAAGAATAATGAAAGTACATATCAAAACATTTACATAATTTAACATCATGTTTACAAATTTACATATTACAAAAACACAAATGTTTCATGTATGTAGAGATTAACCACGGTAATGTAGTATTTCACAACATTTGTAAGACATCTGACACATGTATTCTTCTTATATTCTACCCCTCTAGATATTATAATTAATGCCCCTCATAATCAAATGATATGTAGAAACATATGTATGGGTGAGTATACAAAAATTGTGATGATAATATTAAGAGATAGAAATTTTATGTCATAAGTGAGAAAAATAAAAAAATATATATAAATTATGGAATAATAAATTTTATGGAAATAACATAAGAGAATCATAACCATAAAACACAGTTCACAAAACATGAGTCATGAAATAATGTAGTTGGCATAAATAGACGTTATATGTGTTTGAAAATAGGTGTTCCAAATATAGAATAATAAATATGTAATATATTAATAATAATATGAAATTCCATATTGAATAATTGTTCTAAATAAGAATGATCATCAAAATCATACTTATTTGAAGGAAAACTGTAGTGATTTTCACATCATAGTTCACACTTTTGGCCAATTATCCATAACATTAGGGGTATTGTCTTACAAAATACATTATATAAACATTTGGGCTTGTCTTATGAAATCAAGACCATAAAAATATTTGAGTTATTCTATAAACCTATATACCAAAACAATTCAAGAATCATAAAACTACCAGTGTGACACAACATCATGTACTTAGGATAGTTAACATTCTAGAAAAACTTCTTTTCTATGGGAAAAACAAACATTTACCCCTTTGATCCCATGAGATATGAAATACTAAAAAACTAATTGGATGGATATTATTTAATATAACAATCGATCAAGATAAACAATAAATATATATTCCATAATAATATATGAGTATTCATCATTCCCTACAATTTAATTAATAAATGAGATGTAAATGTGATTAGTGAATATTAACATAAAATTTCATCATAATCCATTTACATATTTAAGGAGGATGATAACATTATAAAATAAATGTAGTGATGAATAACCATGATTAATGAATTTTATCACATATTTAAAAAACGATTATAAAATAATTAGGAATGTACTTTGAAATACATGAAGAAATATCATTTTATATGGGTAATACTATAAAAATTTAAAATTAAAAATTTAATGGATATTATAATTTCTTATAAAGATATCATTAAAATGTAATCATATTCAGATATTTAAGAATTATAATTATTGGAGGGAAATAGTTAATATTTTTAATGAAATTATTTTAATTAAAAATACATACATCTTTTAAAATTAATACCCCATAGAGTAAAATAACAAGATAAAGAACATTAAATAACATTATTATGATTTTTTTATGATAATATGTTTCAAAAAAATGCATATACACAATTTTATAGAATTCATGTGCGTAATATGAACCAGGATTCCATAATGTGAAAATGAGAAGAAAAAAGTGTGAATTTATTAATCATTGAATATGAACGTAAAGAAAGATTGAATTTTTTTTAAAAAAAATCCCTCAAATTCAAAGAAAATTATAGTAACTAAAAATCTTGAGATTTTTTGAGACAATAGTAGTGAAAATTAATTGTTTAAAAATAAACATGTATCAATGCAGGGAAATTGAGTTTAGAGATACCATAAAACTTTTATAACATTTAACTCACAATATTTTTAATGATATATCAGGAAATAGAACATTAAATATGTTTAATTATTGAATGTTGATATATTATTTCAATTATATTTTTTATTCACCATATAATATTAAATAAGTTAATAACATGAAATATGTATCATGGTATGAAAAATTGTGACAAATAATCCCTTACCATAGTCTTTTTCCTTTTCATAAATTCTATTACTACCTATATAATAAATATATATTTACAATGAATAAATATCATTAAAAATTTTATATTAATACTAATAGATATAATTTAATTTTAATTTATCACTACACTTCCTATAATATATATTTTTAAAAAATCATTGTTTTTGAGTTTTCTTTTTAGTTTCTTATGGATATTTTGATTCAACACTTCCAATCAATTATTCATTATCATGGATTCATAGTCTCCAATATTTTAATGATGTTGAATTTATTTTTTACATTTATATATATTTACATGTCCATTACATGGAATTGGTGATGATCCTTTTGACTGAATACATAAAAATCATTATATGTGAAATATGTACCCCCTAAAATAAATCATTTTATAAGTGAATATAAATTCGTACATAATCATTAATGAGTAGTTAAAAAATAATATTCAATATTTTTATATAATATTAAAAGTATCTAAAATTACATTATCATTCATGGTATAAATTGTAGAACATCATTCATTTAGGTGGTAAAACAGTCCCAAACACTAGTATGATATAGTAAAATAATGTCTGTGAACATGTTTTTTCAAAATGAAATTATAAAATTTAATGAATATTTATGATTTTCGAAACATAATTTGAATGTGATAAATGATTTTTCTGAAAATTAAAATAATGAATAAATTGAATAAAAACATGAATAATAAGATTATTGAATTGATTGATAGAATTTCTTCTTCAACGACCGCATTGAAATCATTTATTTTGGACATCTTCACATAACCACGTGTCCAAAAAAGTGACCGTGTATTATGAATTATTTTATTTTTGAATTGGTTTTTCATTCATTTGTTATAATGGTGTTCCTTTATGTGAGAAGTGTCTTCGTCCTTTTATATATAAGAGGGTCGGCACTTTTGTAAATACTTATAACATGATAAACAATATATTTCATTTTCATTGGAATGTAGTGACAAATTCTCCAAACATCTGTGATATGATATATAATTCTTTAATTAACTCATATAATTAAATATAGGTAATGGTTATTGTGATATTTTTTTGTTTTATATTGTTTAATCTCCTAGAAACTATTTAAATAGTAAATATAGTGACTATACTCAACCATGGAAAAATATATTTTATGAGAAAAAAAATAGAACATAGCATATAATTTATATATTAAAATACCAAATATGAAAATAAAATTAAAATATTCAATTTATAGAGGTCATAAAAATTAGTTTCTATGTAATCACCAATAACATAATAATAATTGTTTTTATAAAAAATATATTTTATACTTAATGTGTACATAAAAAATAATAATGAATTATAATGACTTCAAAATCATATATTGTTCGATTAGTACTAGAATAAATTTCATAAAACATTTACCGAAAACATAATCTCCGTTGATCATTTTTAATAATTAATTATATTTGAAATAATCTAGTTAATCATTTAGATAAATACAACATCAGTTCAAAAAATTGAAGCATGGGTTTATAAATTAAAAATAGTATATGAGAAGTTATTATTTTACATAAAAATACAAATTTTTTATAAAAATTTCCTTTATTTTAATTTTCAATTTTAGTTTATATCTTCTTAACATTATAAATTTTAATCAATTTGAAAAAAATTGTAGTTTTAAATATTCATAACAAAATCATAAATGTAATGAATATTATAAAAAATTAATCTAAATTAATTTTTATATTATGAATTTAATAATGAGGTTTAACTCACCCAAAAAAATATATACATTTATAAATTTATCATTTAAATGATAAAATAATATTTAGTGAATAATTATTTTTTACACATATAAACAAATTTAAACATTAAATATTCTTAATAAATTTTATATAAATATCAAATTGAATGGCTAATAATATATTTTTTAAGTTTAAATATTAAAAATTATATTAAAAATAATTTAAAAGTTATCAATTTAATTTATTAGGATAAAATAAATTTCACATTAAAAATTCCCATTGAAAAAAATTACTTTTCTTGTTATATAGTGTTATAAGATTACATTAATTATATATTTTATAACCATTAAATATAATAAATTTAATTTTATTAAAACACTTAAATTATAATTTTATATAGTCCTACATATAATATAAATTGAATGAAAAAATATGAATTTATAAAACACCATTTTATTATCTATAAATTTACATGTGGTTTTACCATTTCTTAAATTTTCATATTGTTGTTTCAAAACATAATTATTTATTTTAATATGGAATATTGTGACTCATTTTATTTTGGTGTTTTCTATGATACATGATATTTGTCATTGTATTCATTTATATTAAAATATATACTGATATTTTATTTTCTTTATATTTGTCTCATTTAATAAAGTGTTTCGTAACAATTTTTATTTATTGAATATTGATGAAAATAGTTTATGGTATTCATATAATGGACATGGATTAATATATAGTTTAGAATGAAATACCAAATTTTATATAAGTTATAATATGAAACTACAATTTTCCCATTATAATATAAATCTCCCCATTTTTGAGTTTGTCCCTCAACCACTGATCTAAAAACTAATCCTAATTGGTTTTTAGAATAATGAATTTTTCACGATAACTTGTCAAATTATAAATTGTGTTATGATTAAATTCCCCATGAATACATTTTAGAAAAAAAAAGACGGGGTAATCCATAAATAAAATAGAACACTTATAATTCCTTAGTGGAGGATTTGTGAACATTACAAGAATTTATTTTTACTTCCAAAATCAGAATTTTTTTATGAGACAATAAATCCATTTATGACTTGTATTAGAGATTTGTTGAAATTTATCATCATCATTAAACTTTGGTGTGATTAACATGGTAGAAAAATACCATACACATTATAAATACATAATTATATTGTGGTTGGTGCATTAGTGTAACAACACTCATCCTGCACTACTAGATCCGGTACTCAAAACATTAACAATACATTTAAATCCTTGATATTGCTACATATAACCTAATCATTCTATAAAAAACATAAAAAATAAAAATTAATTATTGGATAACATAACCATAAAAGAACATTTCAGTTTTATAGGTTTATATAATTAAGACACTATTAACAACTGGGATTTATAAACTCATGTCTAATAAAGTACATCAATATCTCCCAATATACACCTCTTGTCACATTATTTATTATTTCTTCAATGTATCCATAAAATCATATCTCATTTTAAACCATTCTTGAATCAAATTATTTTACATATTTACTCAAACTCGAGATAAGGTAATCAAAACAAGGATGGGAACACAGAACCTATATGGGTAAATATAATCAGTAACAATTAAATATCATTAGTGAGATAAGATTATCATAATAGTATGATAACATAAAAAAGTCCATGATATTAAAATATTAAAAATCGTACAAATAAATACATATATAATCAGGAATAAGAAATTCCATAAACATTATCATATAAAAATAGTCATAAGTGTCAATAGTTATGAAAATTGTGATGTGATCATTGATAAAAGTAATCATTTATAATCCACAAAATGCATAAAGAATATGTCTTTATATCTTGTAAAATATTATTTTTTATTCTTATATATGATTTAACCTTGTGGGATATACATGAAATAACCATCATAGTTAGACTTGGAATAACCATAGTAGTATATTCCAATATTCTCTTATAAGAAGCATAATCTGTTAACACCCTCCCAGATTTGGAATAACCATATGGTCAATATCCATACCCATAACATTGGAGGTATTTCATGGGCCCATCCATTCATGGAATAACATATAACCAAGAATTTACATAAACTATTTATAGGATTCATAACATCAATAAAGTACATTGTGATTCCAGCTTGTCATAAAAATCATTGAAACATCTATTATTCCTCTAACCTATAATAACCAAATGGATTCACACAAAAAATAATAAAAAATAATAATCCATCCTGAGAAAAATAAAGATTGTATAAATAAAAATTTACCCCAATGGAGTACATGTAACATCAATTATTATTGATGTTGATGAATGGAAAAACCTGTAAAAGGAAATTATAATCATTTTTCAGTAAAATAGCCTTTTTCAGTATGTAAAGATATTTTAAATACTAAATACATTATTAAATTTATTAAAACCATCATTTTTAAATCAATCATGTAATTGATGAATCATAATGGTGATAAAATCCATTCTTGTCAAAAATTATAACAATAAACCTTATTTTTTATAATATTTTAAAAGGGAGTAAAAAGTGACCCATTTGATAATTGTTGAAATTTCATCTTAACAACACTTTTAAAAAACATAAAAGATAATGTAAAATAGCTTCATGAAATCATTTATGTGTCAAGAAGTAAAATTTTGGAATGATATTTAGAAAAAAAGGATATATAATATAGGGATCCCCGATCTAAAGGATGATGCAATATCTATATCACTTACAAAAAACCTTCATAATGTTTTATTCAACAAATAAGGGTTGAAATGCAAATAATATTTTTTTAAAACACTCATAACTATAGGAGAATAATGTATATTTGGTTCATGAAATTAATATAATATTATTTCAAAAAATTATCTTTGAATATAAACTTTCTCAAATGGAAACATGATAGAAACACAAATCATTTTCAACTTTTGTAACTTTTCAATCATATAACACAAAAAACCATAAAACAAAATAACATAGTAAATATCATAAAAGTTAAGAAATTATTTATATAAAACTAAAAAGACCTGTATATTCAACTAAAAAAATATTTTACATGGATAAAAATAATATGTGTTCCAGTTAAAGAGAAACTGAGAGGAATAACCATTAAAACTATATTATAATTTAAATGAGAATAAATCAAGGGAAATATTATATGTAACAAATATACATATAGTAAAATAATAGTGGAAATTTATAAAGAAAAAATTTATAGATAAATTCTCACATAATCCTAAAAAAATAATGTCAATGAAAATATTTTATAACTTTATAAATTTAAATTGAGTTGACAAACATTTTTCCACACAGAAACATTTTCATAAAATCCCATTGGATTTAATAATTTAAGTTAAATTTTAAATTATAATTATGTATTAAGTATTTAATATATAATATGTTAAAGGGTATGCATATAAAAATTATAAAATAAATTATGTTCATAATAATAAAAGATACTTAAATGAAATTAAATTGAGAAAAAACTCCTTACATCGAGCCCATAATTTTCTGGAATATAATTTAGGTCCTATAAAATAAACTCTTGTTAAATATTTTTCTTATTAAGAAAATTTCGAGGTCAAATACTTTATCCTTGAAAAAAATATTTCATTAATCATAATGATATTAGTAATTTCAAAATACATTAATTACATATATGGTTTTTTGAGGACATCCATTCCATTAGTTCAAAATAAATTCTATATGTTGAAAGATATCCTAGATTAAAATTCTAAATCATATAAATAATAAGAATAATTATATAACTATAAATTTTATTCATCAATACTAAGATTAAATATAACCATTAAATATGGATACAAAAAATTATTTATGTAATAATCATGGAGACGGTTCAATTTACCTATGCATGAGTAACATTTCCATTTT
This sequence comes from Viscum album, assembly GCA_963277665.1. Classification (NCBI taxonomy): domain Eukaryota; kingdom Viridiplantae; phylum Streptophyta; class Magnoliopsida; order Santalales; family Viscaceae; genus Viscum; species Viscum album. Next base: position 1,723,134,344 of record OY728141.1, read on the forward strand.
ATAGTTATTATAAGATAAAGAATGAATATATTATTTAATCACTTAATATTTACCATAACATCCTAAATATAGTATTTGATATTTATATATGATAATATAGATTATCTTTCGGATGTTGAACATAAAAATGAATCAAATCACTTTGTAGAGGTGGGTGTACACATGTTTGAATAAACATTGTTAACATTTAATAGTGGATGAAACAATAATAAGGCAATTGATATATTTTTTTTATAAGGAAAAAGTAATTATTTATGTATATAATCATCAATTCAATCATTGTAAATAGTATTTATAGTTGTTAATGTGAAATGAAGTATATCATACCATAAGTCGGTAGTCTCCTATAGCCACGAATCGATAGTTTTGATTCCCATTGGATGGAAGTGGAGATGGATTTTTTTATTATATTAACATAATAACATCAGAATAAATTTTTCATGCCTATATTATATTTTAATAATGTATTAATAATACTATAAGGTTGTTGGAGATGATATAAAAAACATTCTGATAAATGAAATACATATTATTTGAAATCCTATAAGACTTCCCACCATAAGAACCATATGTTTTGTAATCTAACCAAACTATTTCCTCCTGAATTTCAGGTGGATGTTTAGGAATTTGTTTTGTTGTGTTTTTGATGATCCAAATGGCTCTTCTAGTGTGTAGATATGTGGAATTTTTGTTCAATTTTGTAAATTTATGGGTTGTAAATTTTGGGATCACAAAGGGATTTAAAATAATATAAGTTAACTTTTTCATCCAAATTGATAAAAATGGATTTAGTTATAAAATATGATGAAAATGGGTATAAAACCATTTACAATATTTAAAATTATGAAATTTTTTTCACAATTTTTATGGTGACCCAACCCCAGATTGTCCAAGAATGATTTCAATGACCATTAAATTGGTATGATCAAACTGAATTAAATCATGACGGACCATATAATATTTTATTACCGGTAAAATATAGATATATATATATATATATCTTATTATTTGTTTTAAAAATTAATAAAAAAATAGAAAATTATTTTTTAAGGGTAAAATAAACATTCCACCTGGGGTAACCATACATATCAATATTATTACAATTTAGGGAAATATTTAAAAAATAAAAATTACAAAGATGATCCAAATAATTAGTAAGGTAAAGTACAATGGAATGGTATATAATTGAACACACATTCCAGGTAATAAATAATCATTGAGGGAAGTGAAACGTTTTTATCGAATGTAAATAACAAAAAAAATATTTAAATAACGTCATAATAAATAATAAATATCTAAAGGTATGAACCTTTAAACACAATAAAATTATTCTATAAATATAGAATGAAATACATCTATAGACATTTTCATAGTTAAAATATTATAGAAAATAAAGACTAAATCAAATTGAAGACACCAATTATTTATTAGACATCATCTATCAAGATCATGAAAACCTATATTGTCAACACCATTCCCATGAATATTTAATACCAAAAATGTTAGTCATAGGTAGGCCCCTGACTATTTGTCAAAGAAAAAGAAAAGAACAACAAGAACATAACAAATGTCTGAAGACAGATTACATATCATAAACACCATACCCATCACAACCCCCATGAGGGCCTCCTTCGGCAGTGTCCATCTTCCATTCCAAGATTTCATAATGTTTTAGGATCATTTCATAATTCCTTCTAAGGTTTAATTTATCCAAAGAGATCAAGTCCTACGGATATTGTTTGAAAGAGGACCTAGTGGACAACAGCTTCAAAAAATCTGAGTAGTCTTTCCTCATCCTTCTACTTGTTGTGGTGGAAACATCCCTTCCAGACTTCCTCTTCCCATCCTTGATAACCTCACAATAGGAAGGCCTAACCATCACACTATGGTTTTCCATGTCACTGTCCGAGACGTCCCACCCAATTTCAACTTACCAGGTCATCATGAAAACCATCATCCACCCCACAGACAAATTCATTTCACCTGTTACAGTCAATCACAACCAATCATTGCGGCTTCCCTTCAATAACTTGTCTAGCTTCAACCACCATAACTGCATTAACTGAAATAAGCTGTATAGAGTTACCTTTCTTCATTGAAGCACCCACCTCCACTTGATATACCTCTTCAGACTCCCATTCAATCTCATAGCTAGCATCTTCCTCCTTCGCTGAATCAACTAAAACAAACTGTATAATGTTACCTTCTTTCATTTAATCACCCACCTCCACATGGCATACATCTTTAGGATCCAATTCTTGGAACCGATTAGAAGTATGAACAGTACACTCCAAAGAAGTAGGTTATGGCAGCACCTTATACCCCATACTAGTCAGACATGGAGTGGCATCTATGATTTTCCCATGACCATCCGAATTCGAAAGAATCCCCCCTCCTTCACACCAGCAAAGTTATACCCAGCAGCAGAAACACACAACTTGAGTCCACTATCCCAATGCCCAGTATTAGCAACACACCCACCATCGAGATGTGCCACTATAATATCCTGCCTAGTGCCACCTCTAAAAAAAGAAACATTTACATGACTCACACCAACCCTGAGGTCATGCTTGAGTCTCTCAAACACCACAACAACAGATGGGTTTCTCAAGGTCAAGCCACCCACACCATTTATATTCATTGCAGCATCAAAAATCTTTTATACCTGACCAGTATATTTACCATTTATTTTCACTGGAACTGATATGGTTATAATTTGACATTGATCATATCGGTGACCTAGATGATAACACCCCGGACAGTAATCAACCCAAGATTAAAAGACCGTCACTTACTTCCAGCGAAACTCCTCCCCAACTGTAACCCATGTCCATTCAACTGGAGACTTCGAAGCATCAACCTCAACGCAGATTCGCGGTTTAACAGGGTGACTAACTGAAAAAGTGTGGTCATTATAGATGAGATAACGGCCCGATAGATTCCCTAATATACGGATAATCTCTGGATTCTGAAAGGGAAAAGGTAGGTGGGGGAAAGCATACACAGGTAGCGATAGAGGGTGAGACTCGGTTCATGCAAAGATCAAAAGTCCACTGGAAGAGAAAGAACTGGAATCCACTACATTATCAAGGAGCTATAGACCAAGAATAAATTAAATCTTCTTCCAAGGAAAATCATATTATCATATGAAACTTATCAATAAAACCCACCAATGTGTGATCCTACATTTCCCAATTACAAAACACAAATCTGTTGAAATCATCAACTGAAGGACTTCTGTTATTGAAGCGAGCCACCGGGGTAAAATTCTGGAGACTCAAAGCCTCAAAGAACTCCGATAATGAGATCGTAAGTTGAGGGTCCCCAAGATGCAAATCTAGAACCTTTGGACTCAATGAAATCAATGGAAAGTTAGGAAAATATATAAGGTTAGAGAAAGGTACAAAAGCTTCCCATGGAGTCAAAGGTCAAGGGAGAACCTTCACCCCCTCCAAACTCTAGGAAGAGGGGGGGGGAATCCATCCGTAATCATGAACTAGGTCTTGTCGACAGGAGCTGTTGCCGAGCACCATCGCTGGATCCATCGCCGAGCGCCGTCCAGAATATTCCAGATCTTCACATGACTATTTAATAATATAGGTAGAAACTTGTATAATTTTAGTAACTAATTTAAATAATGATAACCTATAATTACATTTAGGGGATATTGATATTTTGGGTCACAAATGTCCCAAAATATCCAAATCATTCCTTATATCGAGCAATCTATTATATTATTATGCACTATGCCTTATCAAATATCGATATTGAATGAAAGATGAATTTTTTTCATTATTTCCCAAAAAAATAATATAATTTTCAATGTAACCTCATATGTCATGATGGTATATGGATTTGGAGATATTACTTTCCATGAATAATCATATAGACAATTAAGGTAAATTTAATGTCAATTGATCATCAGAAATTGAATATTTCAAGGGGATTAATAATGGAATCAAGGAAGTGAATGTGAGTATTATCCTTGAAAAAATTAATTAAAACCCATTTAGAGGAATAATATGGAAGTTATCAAAACAAAATATTCCATGTGGTATAAAATAAAGGATTGTTGTCATTAATGAATGAAATTAATATAAAAAGGTCCTCTAAAAACATTCTAATGGAAAATGGACTATTCATCTTGAAAAAAAATGAATACTATTTTCATTGAAAATAACTTTTAAAATAATATTAATTAAAAATTACCCTTTTATACATTAAAATTAATCATTTAATAAACAATGATAGATAAATATATACTAGTCATACATGTTAAAAACATTCCGTTTTCATTGTAAAAAAGAAAACAATTTCCTTCTCAGAAAGAGAAAATATAATTTCATTAAACAAAAATTCTAAGAAAAAAAGGTAAAAATTGATTTATAAAATAATTTTTGAATGGATAAAAATATAAACAATATAATTTTCAGAAAACTGTATTTTTAGAAAAAAAATGTTTCTCCGACATGAGTGTAAAATAAAGTCATGGTTTCATAAAAACATATTGAATACGAAATAGTTACTAATTGTACTATTAATTGGAAATGGGTATGAAAACCTATGTGAGATTAAAATAAAAGGGTTTATTTAACATTTTTCAACTTAATTACTCTAATTGGATTTCAAGAATGAGTAATCTCAATTGGAACGATATTTTGAATTAACCCTTAAAATAGCATAATATTGAAGGAAAAAAATTGAATGAATAAATTATGTGTATCGACTATAAATAAACAAAAAACAAGTTCAAATATATATATATATATATGTATAATTTTTTATGCATATAATCGTTGAGTATTAACGAAAATAAATAATTAATATAACCCAAAGAAAATAAATTGGGTTAGGAAATTATTTTCCACTTGGTAACTCTCGATTAAAAAAATATTTAGTGAATTAATTAAAATATAAACACAAAATATTAATTTTACAAAATGAATCCTGATATTAAATTTCATTGTGGCTGTATGAACCACTTTTAAAAAATTATGTGCACAATAATACAGATTCTCTCGAAGAGTGGAAATTTATATGAAGTCACATAGTAATTGGTAATTTTTGAATTATATTCCCCAAGAATGAAATAATATAAAAAAAACAATAAATACACTAAAAATAAAATTATTGATGAAATAAAATACAATATGGTCAGTATATATAACACACAATATAAATATGTTGTGAAAATGATGTATTCCTCATGAAGAAAAAGTGAAATAAAAATTTCATAACTTGTAATTCATATCATAGGAACATCTTTAATCCTCATATATATAGGTTTTAGGAATGTAAATAACTTATACTAGAACCATAATCATATAAATAATTTCATTTTTTAAATTCTAAATATATCTTTTTAAGAATTTTATAATAATCTTTTTTTATTTTAACATTTTTTGGGTATTGATTTCCATGTTTTTGATATATGTTTTAAAATTTTATTTTTTATCCTTTCAGTTAGATCATGATTTCATCATCTACAGAAAGTAAAACCTGATTTAAATTTCATATATATTCAATATAAATTTATTTTGGTTAATCCATTTAATTTGGATATATCAAATTATATTCACCACTCATGGAGATGGTAGTTCGTATATATATAGTAATTTTACTTCCATTTACATCTCATGCTATAAAAATGAAAAGTAATTGATATATATATGTATATTATAATTGCAATATCATATATATGAATCATATGTCAAATATGTTTATTAAAATAATTCTTAATACATTCTATTTATAGCATGAACATGTCACATCACTTTGAAGAGGTGGTAATCCACATGACCACGATTGATGTCATCGTATTTAAAAAAATGGAAAACATGAAGATATGTATAATATAAATATTTCATATGTATGAATAAAACATAAAAATAATAACTATAATATAATAATAAATTACCATAATAACTCCCAAACATGAATAGGGGTAAAGGAATATTAATTACATCATTTAATGAGATGAGGTGGTAGTTCACCAAACATAAATGGTATGTTTGTTACCCATTTTATAGAAGTGTGTGTTGGTATAGGTCTAAAACATAACATAAATAACAATTGGATTATTTAGGATAATATTTTAATTGTAGAGGAATGTAATAATGAAAAATTATTAAGTGTAAAAAGAAATAAAAAATAAATTCACAATGATGAATGTCATATCATTTTCAAATAAATCCTTTTGGTTTGAACAAAATGACGTCCTGCTTGGATTTATGCCCATTTTGGGGCATCAAGGTTGGTGGGAGTGATGTTGGGAAATTATTTTTTCAGGGTATTGATAAGATATATTGATTTATATGGGTCAATAGGTGGGATGGGAGGGTGAATTTTCATATTTGATGAGTAGTTGTATTATTGTCAACTTTTGGAACAGAAAACTCCAACTACATTTTCCCCGTGTAATGTGGACCCAACAATGAAAAAAACTGGATCCAATTTAGGATAGGGGTGAAATATGTATATTAAATGTATTTTGGAAGAGTTTTTAGCTCATGGATTCAATTATGATTTTGTTTATTACCTTATAAGGATACTTCTTCCAAATTACTATCATTTAAGTGGAATAAATTAATATAAACTTGATCTGATAGATCGGATGATAAAGCATGCTTTAAATATTAAAATGTTTAAAAGTGTGAGATGTGTCTATATCCAATTTTATCGAAAAAATTGATTTTACTGACCAATTTTGGATAAATTGATATTCATTAACTCTAATTAAATCTTAAATACTGTAATTAATAAAATTTATACTTATAATTAAATTAGATGAAAAATCAATTTTAAAATAAAATTCTGTGTTTTTTACTGTTCATAAAAAAATGAAAAAATTTAGAAATTATAAAAATTTCCCCTTAATATAATTTTTATGTCCAATATTATAAAATTCAGATTTTTTACTTTTATTATTTATAAAATATTCTAAAATGGAATTAGAATAGATCACCATTATAATGTGGTAAAATATCCATTTTTGAACAATACAAAATTTTAGCATAAAACTGAATTTATTATTATATTTTTCTTCAGAATCTAACTTGATTAAAACAAATACAATTTCATTCAATAATATATATATATATATATATATTTCATTAAAATAATTCCCCAAAAGTTAATAATTTATGTTATTAACAAAAAAATCCAATTATAATTATTAAATCATTTCTATTATAATTAAATGGTTGTTATATTCATTTTAATAAATTGATTACAAATTATTTAATTTTTTATTTGTGTAACCCATATATTTTAATAAATTATTTAATACAATTCACTAATACTGATTTTTGGACTATGTTATATCTTATTATATTATAAAATATTGGTAGTATTCGGTAAAACTTAATTTGTAGTGTAAAAGAATATTTCAAAGAAAATCATTATTGCATATTATTCAAGCTAACCAAGTATCATGTGCATTGAATGATATAAAATATATTTAATTTCATAAATATTAAATATATAATGAAGTACAGGGATCTTATACTACCTTACATGATTGGTGTCGCATGTTATACACACTATGTAATACAATGTCCTTAATTTAGAATTTCAGGGCATTACATTGTCCACGTCTTAGTTAAATTGTGTCCTCACAATTTTAATACAATATCTTATGTCTAGTTTATGATATTTGAAAATAACATTATAGAGATTTTATATCATGATATGCATTTCTAAAATATCATCTTTAAAATAGCGAGTGTGAATTAGCAAGTTCATACAGAATGTCATATAACTAGGTTTCTATGTAGGCGAACATTAGTGGAATTTGGAGATATATAAACATTGTGAAATCATAAACATTTATAGGGTGTGGTTGAGGTCTTTAATAACAAACAATTGAATGATTAATAGAATGTTGAGGTCCTCAACGTCATAAATCAATGATTATTTAGTAAAATAATAGTTCAATATAAAATAAGGTATTAAGATTACATTTTCCGTTCAAGATACATTTTATAATGTTGAAGACTCATTATATTTCTCACAGATTTACTTACATGATATAAATATTTAAATAAAATATCATCCATATGATGTATATCAATCCATTTACAACACATCCATTTCATTAGATATGGATATCCAAAAGATGACATTCATTCCTAAAGTACTAAAATAAACTTTTAATAGGACTGTAGGCCCATAAAAGATTGACATGTATGGCAACTTTTTTATAACTAGTTTCTGAATTATATATGATTATAAATTAAACTATAAAAAATAAAAATAAAAATACAAGTTCCTTATTAATATTTATTCATCAAGTTATTTAACAAAAAACCATTTTTACATTAACATAGAAATTGTTTATATCAGTGGTTGGAATTAACCCTTCATTATCCCTCAGTCATGGGTTCATGTACCGCAATGTTACATGATATGAAGTGTTTTCACCCAATATATAGTTTTTCTTTTCCTAAAACAATATTTATAGAATTAAAAAAATAAATATGATGTAATTCATTAAAATTTAGTCATTAAATATAATTTTAACTAAGGTTTTCAATACCACCCCAATAAATGAATACATCAACCATTTATTTCCAAATAGATATTTCCTTATTCTATGGTTTATTTGGGGTTATTCATTAAAATGATCTATTCAAATCAATTATAATGGTTTGTAATGAAAATGTTAATTTTCTTAATAATATCCCCAAGGTTTTCCAAAAGTTGAGTATAGTAAGGCCCATTCTCATTTCCTGATTACGTTCGAGTCTATCCTGAATTATCATTTCAAATTTATTACCCCAAGTACCTATGTACCAGGAACATTTCAACAAGTAATATCCAAAGAGGGTTTATTTCTATTAATTCCCACATAATATTCACCTTACCAAAATTCTAGGATGTTATTCGATTCTTATCCCCAATCTCTACCTAAGGTTTATGATCTCTAATATATGTTTTCTTATAAATAATATCCAATGCTCCTAATAAACATCTTATGATACTGAATGTTATAAACCAAACCCAAAAATCCCAATGTTGGTGTATACAACTATTACATTGAAATGATTATAAGGAATAAAATTGTGTAGAAACAAAGTGTTTAAAAGTCTTGGTAAACTGGATACATACTTCAATTTTATATTAAAAATTAATACATAACATACAATGTGATTTTTTAGGATAATAACATTATTCCATCTACTATATCTTTTTATATAATTCTTATTATACTTCTGGGAATCATGGGGAATGCTATCAGAATAAAGGTGGGATAAAATAATAATTAAGGGTAGTTAAAATAGAAGTAATAATGAATCAATGAGAATAATTGCTATCGAAATGTAAATAAATAAAAATAGATTCCATGTAATCAATAAACTCATAATGAAGTGTATAAAGTTTATGGAAAGGTAAATAAATTAAAACACTTTCCATTTAGGTAAATGTATAAGGAAAAATTAATATGGGATGGTATGGAATAGAAAACACATTCCATTTAATAAATAAACTAAGAGTGAAATTAATCTATACACAATGTCACAATAAAATAACCCTATATAATAATTACTAAATCAAAATTATAGTAATGTTTAATGATACAATATATGTTATAATGAAAATAAAAGCATATAAAATCATCACATTTCACGGGAAATTTTAAAACAAAATATAGAAACCTATTTATGTTTCATAAAAAAAATTCCATGAGAACCCATCATTGTATAATGGGGATATATAAATATCAGGACCCAAAATCACTAACATTCCAAATCATTCAACATATTTAGTAATTTTTTGATTTAATAAAAATTGACTTATCAAATATATGTATTGAATAAATGATACATATTTTTCAATATTTCTTTAGAAAATAAAATAACCATAAAAATGAAAACTAAATTTTAAAATGTTATATTGGTATTGAAATAATAATATCAATATTAGTGATATATATTATTAGAGGACTTTCAATTTCTAATGATCATAGGAAATTTAATATTTCAAGGAGACAAACTAGAGAATCAAGATAGTGAATGTCTATAAAATCATTGGCCAAAAGAATCACATACCATACAGAGGAATAATAAGGATGATATCTATATAGTTACCCTATGTGTATTAAAATAATGTTTTATTCTCATTGATGAATAGAAATAGTATAAATAATTTATTCAAATACATTTTTTTAAGAAAACAATATCTTCATTTTTATGTTTTTTAACAATAATTTTTTTGAAAGTATTTTTCAATAAAATTTTCATTGAAATGAATGATTTTAAAAATTCAATGGAGTATTTTTTGAATAAATGATGGGTAAATTCATATAGTACATATAAGGTAAGAAGAACATTCCATTTTCATGGTAAAAATAAAAAAATAACCTTTTTTCATAAATAAATTAAAAAATTCCACTTAAAATTTTTGTAAATGAAAAAATAGTTAAATTTTCATTACAAAATATGTTAGAAAATGATAAAAATGATTCAAAAAAGATTTTCATAAAAGATTTTTTTGGAAGAAAATAGGTTTTCCAACTATATAGAGTAGTAAACTGAGTTATTCATGAAAATAATCTTAAAATTATTGAGTAAAATAAAGTAAAAATGATACTATTATTTTGAAAACATCATGATTAACTAGATGAGAAGAAAATTAAAGGTTTTATTTAACAATTATCATATAAATTTCTCTAATGGAATATCAAAAATTATCCCTCTTTATTATAATTTGATTGTGAAATGAACCCTTAAAATACCATAATGTTGTAGAAAAAAAGTATAGATTATATGTATCAACATTATATACACATAAATATTGTTTTATAAAAAGTAAATATAGTAAAAATTTATTATACATGTAATCATAGAATATTAATGACAGTGTGGGAGTAATATAACCTAGCAAAAAAAAATTGGGTTATGAATTTCTGTTTGACTTGGTAACATTGAATTTAAATAACCTAAGATGAAATAATTCAAACTGAATCTAAAATTGTCATGAATATTGAAAGATATATTATATTATATGTAAATGTTGAAGTATTTACACTACATATAAAACATTAGGTTCACTATAATAAATTATGTCACAACAAATATATATTGAGAAGATGTCCCTTACAACTTGATAACTTATGAATTATAATCCTCAGGAAAGAAATAATTTCAAATGAAACTAAAAATTAAATGAATAAAAATGTATATATTATATACAATAAATCAATTATATATATAATAGAATGAAATGAAATAATATTTAAAAATTGTGTATGGCTCATAGAAGAAAAAGTGAGAGAAAAATCCATTTCCATTCATATCGTTTCATGTGAACGTCCTTTATATGCATTTATAATGGTTTTAAAAATGTCATTAAATTTTTATAGAACCATAATCATATTAAAAATAAGTTATATTAACTTATTATAAGAAATTATTACATTTTAGTTAATAATCCTTCTATATTTTCACTATTTCAGTTGTTAGTTTTTCTTATATGATTTAATGTGTTATTTTTCCCGATTTCCTAGATCCTAATTTAAGCATCTGAAGAATGTAATATATTATTTAAATGTTATATATATTCAGTTTCATAACATTTCCCACGGGGCCTATGGTGTGACTACCCCAATCCTTTTTTCTATATGCCAGGGGTAGGTGACTGGCACCAAAAATACATATCCCTAAAATGGGAGTTCATTGCCTCAAGAACCTGTACACACATAGACAGGGCACACTAAACACAAGTAAACACAACCGAAGAAGAAAGGTACAACCACAACTATAAACCACCACAATGTTTAAAAGTGAGTACTTAAAGTAAATGGGACATAATATATTACAAAATAAAATGGAATTATAAAAAAAATACAAACAATTACTAAGGTCATTCTCCATGGTTCCTACCTGAAGGGTGGGTTCTGCTCGTCACCGCATCTCTCCACATCTATCGGTCTCCTCTAAGCACATTCATGCTTTGACACCTCAACATTCAGTCTACCTATCTGTTGTCTGTACAAGACATAATAAGGTGTTAGAGAACCCCGTGTCGTGGTGGGTATGAAAATACCTAGTAGGGAACCTGAGAACATCAATGTTCTCCTTGAATTCGTCAATGGAAAATCCACTTATCCTTATCTCAATCACAAAGGAAAAAAATATCTCACACTATGTATAACATAAGTACGGAAGAACAAATGATTACTCATAAATATAAATCATCTTTTTCTATCAAGAGACTCTGCTACTAACCCACTCAGGATCGCTATGCGCTAACCCACACAGGATCACTGAGCGCAACCCCATACATGATATATCCTACACATGATCAATATGTGCTGAACCACACAGGATCGTTAAGGATTGACCCAAAAAGGATCTTACCCACAGAGGATCGTTCTAGATTGACCCACACAGGATCTGAACCACACAGGATCAGTATACGCTGACCTCTATAGGATCTTTGAGTGTTGTCCCACACAATATCTGAACCATACATGATCGGTAGGTACTCACCCTAATAGGATCACCCTTCGTTCTCCACATCACAACCAGCCACTAGATTCCCACATTTAGCACACCTAAAAATGGGAGTATCATCTCCTCAATCAATAATTTGTATTTCAATAGGAAAAAATCCCTATGAAGAAGTAACCAAATGAACCATATGTACATATTGGTTCCAACGCAACAGAAGGCGCGTCAACCGGATGCCTAGTCTGCAAGTTATAGGAATTTTAGTGAAGAGGGCCCAGTTGGATTCGGGTTTGATCCAACCCAACTATTCTCAAACATTCTATAAAACTCATCATGAATATCTCAAAAGGACCTCATTGTCCTAATGGTTTTATCACCATAGACGGTTTGTCAAACAAACATCCAGTTTAAGAGATATACCCATTTAAGCGTAACTGAGTTGAAGGGGGTTCAGGTCTGGTCCGACATGGTAGGAATGACCAGACCCGGCCCATTGGGACTGGACCGAAGGGGTTGGGCTTGGACTAGTTTGGATAGTCCTAGTCCATCCCTTTGGGCACTGGTCTCAGCCATCAGGACTTAGGCTACGCCTGCTGGGCTGTAGGTTCAGCCCGACCCACCCGGTTGGGTGCGGCCATATGGGACGCGGAACTGCCGCGAACCGCATTTCCTCCCTCTGTTGTGGCTCGTAGCCACAACCATCCTCTATGGAGCGCCGATGATGTGCTCCGCCTGAGTCCAATGTGGAAAAAAAAGTGTATCCAACCCTTTGTTCATCGCAGCACCTTCAGGCGTCATCATTCCATCACCGTCAGCAAGTGTCGGCCGACGCCTCCCTCCGTTGCTTATGTCACCGCGTCGGTGGTGCATTTTCAGGCCACTAGTGAAGCTATTGTGGTATGATTTTATTCTTATCTGTGACTATGGGCTTCCATAGATGATACCTACATAGTAGAGTTCTTGTTCTTTTGGCTTTCTCCCTCCACATCAGTATAATTACAAGGGAAGCATTTCATGAATGAAAAAATCGTAGATAAAAAATGACACTCCTAACTCAAGTTCGTTAGAAGTCACTACGGATGAAGAAGTATCATCCTTGTTCAAAGTTATTACAGACTAAGGAGAAGGTTCACGTTATCTGGTGATCATTGTCGAATCCTCCAACATTTGTCAAAGCTGCATTCTACGTTGGTGGAAGTATTTGATGGCACTTCATCAAAGGTTCCTCTCTTCAATGAAAAAAACATCTCCCTGAGCATCGTTTTAATAGAAGACAAGATAATATCATGCCACTGCACTATTAATTAGGTTCATTAATAAATTTAATTAATGGAAATATTAATTCTCCCCATAGTGCAGTTACAAAACCATGTGTAACTGGCCATTAAATGTATTGACAACCCAATGGTCCCACCACCACCTCTCAACAACTACAAATAAACCAATTAAATAGATCATAGGGTTATTGTTTTTTGTAATGTCCAATAAATAACTTTTTTTTCTAACACATTAGATCGATGTTACGCTTCCCTTATGTGATTCCTGGCACATCAAATTCAGTAGTGCCCTCAGATTTTTAGTCCAATTAACATTTCAAAATATAGAGATTGTCTCCCTCGCATTTACTGAACGTACAATAAAAAAGAATTATATTCTATTATGGTCTCTCCGGGCCTCAGAATCTCATGCCACAAATTTTCACAAACTCCTATTAATACCAAATTATTTAAAACAATTATATGGAAAAATATTGGTCTTTACATTTTCCCACCTTAGGGATTTTATCCTCAAAATACATAACATACTAGGGAAACAAATGGGGGTAATGAGCACATATCTGAGTACCCCACTCCCATGTGCTCTCTTAGAGGTGCCCGTCCTACCACCAAACATGCACCAGAGGAATCGACTGCCCACGAAGGAACAACTTCAATCAATCCACTATCTCTATTGGGAACATTTCAAACATCACCCCTTCATTGATGTACAGCTTTACCCAGTCAATAAAGTGTGATGGATAATGCACGTACCTCCACAACTGTGACACAAGGTAAACATTATGCACTTGGTGCATCTATGGGGGGAAGAGCTTGATGGTAGTCCACCTCAACTACTATATTAAGGATCTATAAAGGTTAGAGTATCCTTAGAGAATGATTTCTTCCCTGTCCATATCTCTGCAATCCTCATCAGGGTCAGACTCGTAGGAAGACATGTTCTCCCTCCTCGAACTCCAAGGGTATTAATCTGCTCTCAACATAAGATTTCTACTGGCTCTGTCCAGTCTTCATTCGGAATTGGATGATCAGGACCTTTTTAGTGGTTGCATGTACCAACTTTGGAACCATATGTATTGAATACCATGGGTCTATCCAATATAGAGGTGATCAAAATGGTTACCCATACAAGGTCTCAAACAGATCCATGTCGATTGTGGAGTGATAACTATTCTTTTATGTGAACTCAACCGGTGGAATGTTTTCCTCCCAACTGAAGAAAAAATCTAGGATACAATCACAAGGCATTTCCTCGAGTGACTGTATGTTCCACTTTGTCTAACCATCTGTCTGAGGATGAATGGTGGTGCTAAAATGCAGGTGAGTCTGAAACACCTCCTTCAATCACTTCTATAACTGGGAGGTAAAATAAGTGTCGTGATCTGAGACGATCATCGATTTCACCCCATGAAGCCTTACAATCTATTGTACATAGGGGATTCTCAAGCCCTCAACTAATCCATACAAATGGATGCGTAGAAAGTGGGTCGACATTGAGAGTTAGTCAATGATCACCCAGATGGAATCGTGGCCCCTGGATGTGTGTGGTATCCCTATCATGATGTCCATGGAGATTCTATCCCACTTCCATTCCGGCACCTCAAGTGGGTGAGCCAAGCTTGTTGTAACATGGTGCTCTGCCCTCACATAATGACCTATGTGGCATCATGAAACATAGTCCACTACTCCTTTATTCATCCCTAGCCACCAATAATAATGACTGAGGTCCTAGTAAATCATAGACCCACCAGGATATACCTCTAAAGGTGATGTGTGGAACTCCATCAACACATCCTCTCAGAGCATCAATGGTTCCATGATGTGTCCTTTGAAAAGTAAGATATGATCCCTACATTTAGAAAATCCTTCAAGATCCCATCATTTGGATATCTGAGGAAATCCAGCCTCGTAGTAAACATCCCCAAGGTGTGACTCCATGACTCACAGATGAAGTGGGGGAGTAACTACCATATAATTGAGTTATGTCGATACATCACTATCCACAAAGAATATATGAAATGCGGAAAGTTGTTAAGTCACCTCACTCAGCAACAATAGGCCAGAACACCTACTGAGTGTGTCTGCTATTACATTCCTCTTCCCATGACTGTATGCTATCTCAATGTTATAGTCCCAGAAAAACATCATCCATTTCAGTTGTTTGAG
Organism: Viscum album; assembly: GCA_963277665.1. Taxonomy (NCBI): domain Eukaryota; kingdom Viridiplantae; phylum Streptophyta; class Magnoliopsida; order Santalales; family Viscaceae; genus Viscum; species Viscum album. The sequence goes on from OY728141.1 coordinate 1,723,150,239, forward strand.
GTTCATGTCATTCTGTGAGAAGATATACCTGAGACTCTTGTGATTTGACTGGACAATAAATTGTTCTCCCATCTGGTAGTGTTGCCGCAAATTCAAGTCAAATACCACTGATGATAACTCCAGGTCTTGGATAGCATAGTTCTTCTTGTTATGTGTCAAATGTTGTTATCCATACATGATCACCACTACATCCTACAATAGGACACATCCTAGTCTGGTCCATAATGGATAATAGTATACTACATACCGAACTACCTCTTCTAGTATCCTCAAGATGGGATAACTCATCCGTCTCTACCTCAGCTCTGAGAATCACTACTGGAATTTATCCTTCCACAAGAATGGTTTTTTCCTTCTAAATCAAAGCTGAAAGGGGTGCTGCTACACTCGAAAAGTTAGGTATAAATCTCTAGAAGTACCCATCATTCCCCAAGAAACTATGCACCTCATTCACTCTTTGAGGTTGCTCACAAGAAAGCATTACCTCTATCATTGTCATATTCACTAAAAATCCAGCCTTTGAGATAACATGCCCTTGGAAGTGGACCTCCCATATCCATAACTATCAATTAAAGAGAGTTCTATAAAGATAGATTTCTCGTGGTGTATCTAAAACTATCTATAGCTCTATGGAATGACCTGCTCTTTCACTGAGTACACCAAGATGTCTTCAATAAAGACCACCATGAAGCAATTGAGGTAAAGATGGAAAATCATGTTTATGAGTCCCATGAACACTTCTTGGAGGGTTGTTCATGCCGAAAAGAATTAACATGAAGTTATAATGGCCATACCAAAACCTGAAGTGTGACATTGGTACGTCCATATCCATTACCGTGAGCTGATGAAAGGATGATATAAGGTCTATCATCGAAAAAGAATGTGCTCCCTTAAACTGGTTGAAGTGATCATAAATACTTGGAAAAAAATTATTGTTCTTCATGATCACCTGATTCAGGAGACAATAATACACAGGAAGACTTAGCCTCTTATTTTCCGTCTTGCAAATCAAAATCGGGGCTGTACATAGAGAAACATTAGGACCTATAAACCTCTTACCCTGCATTTCTCCCACCTATATCCTCAAATCATGAATCTCCATGGGATCCATCTGATATAATAGTGTAGATATAAATGCCTTCCTGGGGTACAGGTTGTTGTAGAAGTCTACCACTCTATGAGGAGGTATTCCTATAACATCATCAGGAAGGACAACAGGATACTGGTCCACCACTAAAGGATAAATCGAGATCCTCTCATCATCTGTTCTAGGGGTGAGGTTATACAAACGATGAGGGATCTACTGCATCCTCCAATGATAATTTCCATCCAAGGATACAAAGGTTACCTTCTCTCCAGTGAAGCAAAACCTAGTCCCATACTAGAGGTTACACTGCACATTGCACCTAAACAGTCAATTTGAGAATGGATTGTGGTTAACCAATCTGTACCCATGATGACATCGTAAGGACTCGATGATACTACTAGGAGATCCCAGGCGAAGATCTTTCCACCTAGAGTAAGAACACACTACCGATAGTAGTGTGTAATCATCGAATCCTCTCCCATAGGATTCTCTAATCTTAAGGTTCAATCCAACGACTCCATCTGAATCTACAATATCAAAACGAGAGCCCTTGAAATAATAGAGTGACTAGATCCTAGGTATAAAACTATTGAAAACTAGGGTGGAATAGACACATATCGTACCTCAAATCATATCTAGAGCATCAGGATCATAGGCCTCAGCTTCCTGATGATGAGCTCGACCCAGTCCACCTACTCCATGATGTCGGGTTGGACCTCCTAGAGGAAGTAGTGGAAGAAACTTAAATCGCTGCTAATTCCTGCTGTGTGGCCAACACTTATGCTTTGTCTTCCTCCCTATGAACCTCCTCTCTTGAATCTATGACACTTCCTTGGCTGTCCCTCGACCATCTGCTGATCATCACTATAGCGAGTCAAGAAGTCATGATCCATGTGACCATGCCCGCCAAATGTGAAGCATAGTCTATACCTCTACTGACCTCCACTATCTTGTGAGTTCTGAATCTAGGACCCTATATCTTGGGGTCTCCCTCCAGAAGGTCTATCCCACATGGACATCTACGTCATATTCCAACTACCAGCTGTAGATGACTCGGCTACCCGTCATTTGGTTGGGCTCTCACCATCAAAGCCTGCTCAGCAATGATTATCTCCACAAATAGTTCTCTCTCAAGAACCCCGTACCATGTCAAGATATTGAGTGATATCATCGATGCACTGATCTATTGTTAATGACCATTCTCAATGTTCTGGGCCATAAAGAAAGGGTATTGTACCATGTCTGTGGAGTTGTGAGAATGGTCAGTCAATCTCGCCGAGTACTAGGCCACTATCCGGCTGCCATGTTGTATGTGAAATAGCTCTTGGCAATGCACTGTGTGTAATTTCACAAATACGAACTATGCCCTGAAGAGGGTCTCAATGTCCTAAAAGGATAGTTTTTCCTCCACATGTGTCTGGATTGTCAAACTCCACCATCTCCTTGATATTCCATTGAAGAGGCTTGCATCTAGGATCACCATCTGATCTCATTGCTTCTCAACTACTGAAAATCATGTGCCATAACCTCTATCCCATCCTCAGATTCCTAGGGATATATCTCACCTCGAATCCTCATATACCTATATCTCTAGAACTCATGAAATGATCTAAGTCGGCATGCACGGTCTCCTTGAGGGGCTGGTGGAAACTGCTACACTATGAGTAGTGGTGTTGCAGGTACACCACCTGAAGGTGCCATCACCATAAGATGGCCCTACACTGACGCCTAATCACTTTGTGGGTTTTCATCATGATCACTCTCTAGATTCTTGGATGGATGCCTATAAGAAATAATCCTGAATGAAATTTAGTGTTCCCTAGTAAATAAGTTATACCTGATGAGCTGACTCAAATAAATCAAAAGAAAAACAGTATTTTTAAAACATCTAGAAATAATGTTTTCATATACCGAGTCGGAAATCAGAATTCCATGTCCTAATGTATGGATAGGTTTTCCGCCACACTAACACTGGACTCTAAAAATTGAAAACAGAACTCCAGACACATAACACAATTTATCCATTGAAAACATAGATTCTTAGTTCTTCAAGTAGAATCGAACCCCTTTGATACCACTTTTTCGTGACCTGTAACTCGGGGCTTGTGTCATGACTACCCCATGCCCGCCATACACATGCCAAGGGTTTTCCACTATAACTAAAAGGGCACATCAAAAAAAATGGGATGTCATTGCCTTAAGAAACTGTACAAACAAAGAAAGGGCACACTGCACACAAGTAAACACAATGGAAGAAAAAAGGCATTACCACAACTAAAAAACACCACTGAGTGTAAAAGCGAGTACTAAATGTAATAAGGACAAAATAAAATCCCAACTAAAATGGAAGTACACAAAAAAGGGAAAACAACACCCGAGGTCATTCGCCAATGTTCCCACCTGAAGGGTATGTAAATATAATCAATACAGCTCTCAATGATTATCGATCACCTCCGAGCACCATCATGGCCTGACTCCTCAAGACAATGTCTAGATATTTGTCATATGCACAAGACACAATAAGGTGCAGGGAAGCTCGTGTTAGGTTTAGTATAACAATATCCTATCAGGACACTGATACCCTTGATGGTCTCCAAGAATTCCACTAAGGAAATGCCACAAAGCATGATATTAATCATAATGCATAAATCAAAAGGTTACTCACACCAGATATAAATACAGAACAAAAGTAAAAATGATTAGTTGTAAATCAATTTCATCTTATTTTTTCAAGAGGATATGATGTTGACCCACATATGATCTACATGTGTTGTCCAACAAAAGATCACTGAAAACTGACCCACATAAAATCTGACCCACAGAGGATTTATATGAGATGACCCACGTAGGATCGCTGAGCACTGACCCACACAAGATCTGACCCACATAAGATCATTATATGCTGACCCACAAAGGATCATTGAGTTCTGACCCACAAAATATTTTACCCACACATTATTTTTTAGGTATTAATCACCATAATATCACCATATAATATCTAAGTCACATCAAGTCACTGGATTCCCGCACATAGCACGCTGGATTCTGGGAGGATCCGATCCTCAATCCATCGGTCATATTTAACCCGTCACGAAGTCTCATGAACAATTAACCCTATGAACCATAATGGAATGAGGTTTCCAATGAAATAGATTTCACGTCAACTGGATGCCCGATCTCTAATTTATTGGCATTTCAGTGTCAAGGCCCAGGTTGGATTCGGGTTCGACCCAACCCGATCCTTCCACAATTTTCTAAAAAACTCATGTGGAGTAACGCAAAAGGACCTCCTTTATTAAGGAATCTTATTCAACATATGATTCATCAAACGAATGTCCTGTTTAGGTGATATGCCCATTTATGCGTAACTATGTCGAAAGGTGTCCAGGTCCTATCTGACCCAATCAGACTGACCAAACCTGTCCCAGTTCGATTGGGCCTGGGCTGGCCTGTTGTGCCGTAGGCATGACCTGGACCACCCAGTTGGGTGTCGACCACCAAGCCGCTGAACCCTCTAGTCTGTTGGCTGGGTGCGGGGGTGTGCTCCCCTCCCGAACGATTGATTCAATCAGGTATTCAATGTGGTCGTTCCAGTTGGCACTACACCACCTGGCCCGTCAGTGTGGACTGACTTTTTATAGAACCTATAGACTACGGGTCCCACACCCTCCCATGATACGAATATGCGGCCTTCCACAGTGTCATACCACCACAGCATGCGGCCCCACTCCAGCGTGGCCTACAATGGTCGGCCGCACCATTTTTTGCCGAGGTGCCTTCGGGTGCCGCTATCCCTTCAAGAACAGTGGGTTCTGGGCACCACCTCCCTCAGTTTCCTGTGTCGCCGTAATGATGGAGCTACCTCAGGCCACTTGTGATTCTATGGTGGTTCTATTTTATTCTTGTCTGCGCCAACAGACTCCTTGGGATAGTGCCTACACTATGTAGCCCTTGGATCCACATTGCTGTCTTATTTTATGGTTTACCATGAAGAACACAACCAAATCCGAGAACGGAAGAGGGTCTCATGCCTTGTTATTTTATCCCTCACCCTTCTCTTTAGCATAATAACAACGGAAGAATTTACATAATGATGAAATCTTAGTTAAACAAAAGTTTAAAGACCCGTAAAATTCAAGGGAATGTTTTTATACATTTTTTTTGGGATTTTACAAGAATGCAGTTTCTGACGGTGCCTGATTCCGAGGCCCGGTGTGCCCGAAATCATTTTCCGAAGTTTGGCTTGGGTACGTTCAGTGAACGAACGAGCGGAAATTCCTATCTTTTGAACCGGTTCTTGGAATTGAATTCTGAGGGCATCGATGGAACTGTAGCACCAGTAATTGCTTAGGAACTCCATTTCGGGAGTTGCGTTTTCACGAGAGTAGATGACAAAAATTGTGGAAGTTTAATTTAAAAATTAGCTAAAATTTTTATTTTCTTTTAGTGGTATAAAGCTTTGGGTAGAAGTTGGGTAACTACCCAACTTCCCAAGGGAGGTTATGAGGGTAGTGGGGCCCATACTAACCCCACCCCTTCACATTCCTTAACTCCCTCAACTCTTGTTTAAATTTGATAACATAAGAATTAATAACTTATGTTATTAATGAGGTGAGTTTATTGTGTGTGTGGGTTTGAAATTCAAACTTATGTCTAGTTAATAAATTAAGTGAGAGATTAATTTATATTGGGTTAATTTTTTGTGGTGGAGTCTTGGGGAGAAAAAGGATAAGTATTGAGAAACTTATTCATCTTCGAAGAAGAACATGAAGAACACATCGGTCTCCGATGAAGAATACTGTGTTCTCGGAAACCGAATACGCGACGCCATATACCGCGATGGTTCTTCCACGATGTCTCCTTCTGCGACATCTCTACCCACGACGAATCCTCGTTCGATGAACCTCTGTTCAATCTCGCTATAGGTAGGGGAATTTATTTGGTGTTCTATTATCTTTTGAGAAAAGAACGATGAGCACGTACCAACCAATTCAAGGTTGATCCGCGGATCATTCGTTCATGTGGTATGATGTTGAGAATTATTGTTTTTTTTTCGTGAATTATTTCTTTTCCGTACGTCGACTACTATTAGATGGTCTCTTTCTATCATTATAACGGGAGGACGTCGGACCGCACGAACACGGCCGACCCTCCTCCCCCTTGTCGTTTGAATTTGTTGCAGCATGTGAAAGGTGGCGCGATGTCGTTGCGCCGTGCGGAAATTATAAGGAAGGGCTATGAAGTACAGCGCTGTCGCGCCGCGACGGAAAATAAAAAACGAAGCCGCGAAGGCATCTTGAAGGCTTTGCAGCGAAAGTTGGGTCCCGAGATGACCTCTGTCGAAGACCGCAGTCGAATCGGACCACTGGAGCGATTGGAAAATGGTTTAGCCAGTTGGGAAAAATTGTTGATGAAATGTCGATTATAACCTGGTAAACCAATAAAACTACATAACTCGGTTATACTCGTCGATGTTGGACTTTCATATATTTCCTTGGTCTATGAAGGATCAATATATTTTTCATCCTTAGAGACAATATGGCCAATAAAATAAATCTATTGAAGCCAAAATTCACACTCGATAAACTTCGCATATAATTCATTTCATATACGAGACTTCAGGATAATGTTCATGTTTTTTTATCTTCCTAGCTTATGGAGTATAACAAGATATCATCAATAATACCACTAAAAATTCATCAAGATATTTCTTGAAAACCCTATTTATTAGAATTATGAAGACAGAGGGTGCATTAGACCGTCTAAAAGAAATTACTGTAAACTCGTAATGAACGTACTTGGATCGAAATGTTGTTTCCAGAATGTCTTCCTTCTTCACACAAAACTGATGATATCCAGATCAGAGTTCAATCATTGAAAATTATTATGCTTCATGAAGTTGGTAAAATAAATCATCAATGTGAGGTAGGGTATTATTGTTATTTGTTGTTATAGCACTGATATCCCTATAGTTAATTCACAACCTCATAGATCCATCTTCCTTCTTAACAAAAAGGAAAGGGGATCCCCATGGAGAAACACTAGGGTGAATAAATCCCTTATTACACAGTTTCTCTAGTTGACTCTTTAGTTCCACTAATACCATAGTGGAAATTATATAAGGGGTGTTTGTTATGGGCCTTGAACTATGAATTAAATCAATGGATAACTCAATTTCTCGTTCAGGAGGATGTCCAGGTAAATCTTCTGGAAACACATCAACATATTCTTTCACAATAGGTACATCCTCTATCTGAACATTCCTTTCCTCACTAACAATTATTTCCTTCTCTTCCTCCCCAATAATTGAATTTAGTTGAGCTACTTGAGGTGGATCTATATAAGAATTTGGTGGTGAAATTTCTACACTAAATATAAGGTACACTTTATCATCATCAAAAATTGTAACCTTGTTCTTAATACAATAAATTTTCTCATCATGGTCTGAAATCCAATCCATACTGAGGATTATATCAAATTCAATCATGTGTATGATGATGATATCAACAGATAAAGAGAATTTATATGCCCTATTGGGGACTGATTCACAAAACTTTGCTGGAATGATACTTCCCTTAAAAGTGATGACTAACAATTCCATTGTTAAATAAAATTTGAAATATATAAATTTCATCACAAACTGGAAAGATATGAAACAATGCGATGATCCAAAATCAAATAACTCATTTTATAAACTTGTGGAAACCATTAAATTACCTTCCACCATGTCCTCCAGAGTTTCAACCTCACCAGTAGTGATGGCATAACTTTTCCTTTTTCCCATTTCCTTTTATGATGTAAGTTCCTCTGATGCTTAAGACATTCATTCACATAATTCCCCCTTTCTCTACAATTGTTACAATCGATATCAACAACCTCTTTCATCCCCATGCAATCACGAGTTTGGTGGCATTTTTCACCACACTTGTAACAGAATCCCATTCCCATCAGGCATGTACCTGGGTGTTTCTTCCCACGTTTACTGCTGGATTGATATTCATCTTTTTCCTTCTTCAAATTATTTCCATTTCCAGAGTGTTTATTAGATCTCTTCTTCACTTTTTTTCCTTTAATTTCATAAGACTTAGAGGATTCATTTTCTCTCTTGATAGCTCATGAGACAATATATTTGAACTACATGAAGGATTAGGAGACTAATGATCGATTGGGAAATGGTTTTAACCCATCAATGAAACGATCAATCTTACTTATTGGGTTACGTATATAATCTGCAGCATGACTCGTTAACCTTGTAAAGATAGATTCATAGTTTCTGACATTCTCATCCTCCTTTTTCCTAAGACATAGAAATTTTCATTCCATATCCACTCGATGGCCATGAGGAAAGTATTTTTCTATGAAAATTTCTTTAAAATCCCTCCATTCCATATTTGATACTTTATCATCTTCCTTTGTGTTTTGAATCATTGACCACCACTGATCAGCATCTCCAGTGAGGTGGTAAACTACCATGACAACTTTTTCCATTTTGCGACTCTCCAGAATGTGGAATATTTTCTCTAAGGAATATTTCCATTGCACAGCTAATGGTGGATTTGTACCCCCATTGAATGTTGGTGGTTGTTGACTCATGGGGAAATCTAACAATGATCCTCCACGCTGCGGATCAGTGTGCTCCATATGGTTAAGGTTATTATTCATAACCTGAATGAGTTTTCCTAGTATGGTGATTACCTGATTAGCAATAGTTTCATCACCAACTCCACAATAATTATGTTGAGTAGGAGGGAAATCCCTACATGGAGTTCGTGCATTGATACAGTTTCCATTCCTTCCACTGGGCACCATTTCTAAATAATCTCATAAACTAGATTATTTTACGAATCGAAATACTTAATTCGAAACTTATAAAACACATAAAATAAATTGAACATTTTATGGATATAATACATAATCATATAAAACTCTTTGAGGAATTATATAATCATACATACTTTATAATGGTTTTTAAAGAAATGAGAATTATCCTAAGTATATCCCCTGAGAGTGTGGTAACCAAGAGTGCTACAAGGCCCATAGCCATGCACGAGTTCCCGTTTGAGTCTATCTCAAAGGAGTTTTTTCATGTTTTACCCCTAGGTACATCTGTGCCAGAGTTGCCTCTACCTACTCATATACAGAAATCGATGTATTGCTAGGAATACACACAAAATCTGTAAAATATAAAAATTCTAGGAATTTCATCTATACTAATCCTCAACGTCTATCATAGGTCTATGTGATCTAATCAATGTTTATCTAAATATAGTTTCCATGGAGTGTACTAAACTTCCTCTGATACCTACTATAACGCCCCAACCCTGGTTACCCAGGGTCGGTTCCTTGTTACATATTATTACCATGATCACAAAAGAACATGCCTCAAATGACCGATTATTTTAGTATCGTTGCAAGTACTAGATACATATATATGGTTTACATTATCTCATAAAATGGAAAACTACAACAACATTGTTTCCATGGAAATAACTGTGATCCCATAGACTATCCCTGCAATTCAGTCATAATATAATTTTTTTATCCTGGGAAAAATAAAACAATGAAAGGGGTGAGCTCAAATGCTCAGTAAGGATAAAAATATTGCAGAAACATTAAAAAATAAGCATAAACATTTATGGTAATGTATAAAACTAAAATAAAAGTATTTTCAACATATTCTTCATCAAAATATTGAAAATAAAAATAAAAATAATATCATTTACTTACTCACATGGATATTCTACTAGTGGAATAATCACATGAAATATAAATAACCACTTTTCATAATGATGGAATTCATAATTCCAGACTTTTATAACCACATAGTCATGGCCTTGTGTCAAGATAACAAATAAGATTTTGTCAAGGTCTTGGTCCAAGATAGTAGTTTGTCTCATGAGACCTATCGACGCATCTATGAGCTATAGAGGGCTCCACCCATCACTTACTAAGTCCAATGCATTATTCATAGAAAAAGGTTCAAACATAATTAACATTTGTATTAAAACTGGCATACAAAATGTCAATATTTTATCCATAAACCGTGAATGGTATGAATATAATACATCCACAGTCAAACATATTACAAAACCATAAATACGATGTGAATGTTTTGTATCATTATAAAACAACTTCAAAAAATATTAAAATCCATCAATGGATGCTGGGATAGATGAAATCAACACCTTTTTTTTAGAGAAATATCACTTTCTATTTTGAAATCATTTAAAATTCAAATAATTATAAAAGAAAACATTTATTCCTAAAATAGTCTTATAATATTTTAAAGGAATATTTTATGATGTTATAACGGAGGAAAATAGCAACACCCGTGGTTTAAATTAAAAAACAATCAAACCATAATTCATTTGAAAATGTCATAAAGTACCCAGTTGGAAGAAGAAAGAAAGATTCCTTTCAAACGATTTTATAAAAAGTCAAACAAGGGTATAAATAAAATTAAACTGAAGTCTAGTAAATATAATATATGTTTTCGAATAAATTTTTAATAAATATGGTTGTTCATGATAAAGAGGTCCGAGTAGATACGTACATAAAAACAACCTCGGATAATAAAGAGATTGTGAAATTAACGCTTACATTGTACTTTTACTTGGTAGGGGGTAGGTTAACCTCCTGTATAATGGTTAAATAATTTTTATGAAATTATAAAAGTAACATATCCATTAATATTATATCATATATGATCTTTTAACATTGCTCTGTTAATAATATCTTAGTATTATCGTCATTTTGGGTGTTAACTGATTCGTTTTCCTTTATATGATTTGTTACGTAAGTGATATTTTTATATGTAGGATGTATCTTATGCATATTTAGAATGATATTAAGTCTTTAAACATTATTTTTAATCATATAGTGAAATTTAATCGTGAATGGATACGACAGGGAATGAATTTCATCACATTTGTGGAGACGGTAATCCATACGTACACAAGAGAGACAATATCATTCTTTTGATATTAAAATAATACATAATTGGATGTTATATAATATATAGAGAATTATTATAATGTTATATTTTTTATTTACATCGATTAAACATCATTATTATACCCATCCAAATAATAATGTATTGAATAACAATTACACCATGACGTGGAGATGGTAAGCCGTACGTACACACATATGGTGACATTTCATTTAAAGGATGGACAGAATAATGAATATGGTTGTACCATATTTATAATAACATTACAATATATAGAATATACTAGAGTTATTAATTTATAATGGAAACAACAAAAAATGAGGAAGTGGACGAAGCAGGGAACTTGAAAGAGGTGATGAAATATTTACCTCTTCTTCGGGTTCTTTCTTTTGATTAGATAAAAAGGGCTCCATAAGATGGCTTTCTATCTAATGGAAGGCCTCTAGGATGAAGGTAATACAATTTATAGGTTATTTAGGAAGGGTTTGGGTGATTCAAAAGGCTTTGAAGGTGTTAATTAGAGATAAGGGGAAGTACCCTTTTATAAGAGGGGTGAAGGGAACCTTAGGAAAAGTTAGAAAATATTATTTTATAAAAAAATCATTTTCGGTTTATAATGGATCCAAAATGAATTATTTAAAGGATAATGTGGGTATGGGTAAAAAAACACAACCAAAAGGTTTTAGACAGGTTTGGGTCACCATATTAACTTTGTCTTTTAGATTTAACTATTAGATAAATTTTTTGACATTTACTATGTCTCTTTGTATTTTAATATTATATGGTTATTAAAAATAATATAAACTACTAATTGAACCCCAATTAGATCATTAATGATACAACTATCATTATATAAGTCATTTGGACAATACTTATATATTTATGAATATAATATCAATTAATAATATAATATTTATTGTAAAAACACTATTATGTCAATTTTGACACTTTTTGGTATTTTGTTTCCTATAAATTTATAACAACATTATTACGTAAAAATAAATACATATAATGAACCGTAATATGTCATATTAACCTATAAAATTAGTGTAATTCATAAAAAATCCCAAATTACATTTATTTGGATATTTATACTTTCAATTATTTTAATATTTCATTAATTACATAATTACTACATCATTATTGTGTCATAAATAAATATACTTATTTAATGTCTAAACATTATAAATAAAAATCCATAATGTAGGAAATAATTTTATCTTTCTAATTAATATTTATAGTCGAATTTATCTTATGTGTAACACCATATTAAAAATGATTTAGTTATTAATCATTGAATATAACACTTTAAACTATTCTTTGAATTAAATAATAATAAATGTCCTAATCTAAACCACGTGTACCTAAAAGATCATATTTTATTCCTAAGTTTGTTTTTGGTCGAATTACACTTATCCAATAGAATTAGGACATGTTTTAGGGTAAAAATAATATCAGTTTTACCCTTAATTATCCTATTTACTTTTAACCGTGGTAAATAAAAGTAAAAAGATACTATTCACCAATAATTATTTTCATCTTATTGAACCACATTTTACGTTCTAATATCAACCATGTCTCTCAGGTTTATTAAATTCAACTCACAGAAGTTGTCAAATTATGTTTTAAATAAATTTTCAAAAGCTCTTTGGAGGATGGTAAAAGATGGTAAAAAATTCTATAAAATTTTTATATATCTAAAATTATTATAAATTGAGTCCAATGATTTAAATTGAACATATAAAGTTATTATGTATCTATTTTTACCTAAAATAAAATTAAATAAAATAAATAATTATTTAAATAAAAATTTGGTATTAAATTATAACTCAGTGTTTTTCACTATTTATCAAAAAGTGAATGTTTTCAGAAAAATACAAAAAATTCACACTAAGCTTATTTAGATATTCTAAATCCCAAAATGATGTCCAGTTTGAATGATAAAATTTAAAAAATTTCAAAATGTTGGAATTAAAATTCATTACAGCTAGTTTTATTGGTTGTGTTGTGTTAGAACTCGAAGTTGCGTACAACACACACTATTGTATTATTAAAAGAGAAGCGTACCATATAAGTTTGGGGTGTTTCCCATTCAAAATGAAAAATGGCCTTGAAAAACTATTCATCATCCATGTACTAGAGAATTCAATGTATCACTTCTATTTTTCTTATCATTTATCAAAATATAGAGGATCACAAGACCCTATTATGGTTTGTGGTTGTTGATGAATAAAATATTCAATATCATTTTACCCATTATTTGGTTCATTCAAGAGATCAACATTTTTTAGGTTATGCATTTAAACCTAGAATATAATACTGAGAAATTTTATTAATATATCAATCCCACAATGGGTTTCAAATTGGGTGAGTTATTATGCTACCCATCATACTCCTTTTATAATCAATTTGACATACTTGTAGTAATTTATGAAAACAAAAATGGATACTATGAGTATCAAAAAAAGAATAATAAAATTATTATGTTATATAATAAATAAAATATTCCCTATAATGTTTTTTAATTATGATAACATCAACCTATTTTATTTTCGGCTCATCATAAATCATGTTTGGTTCATCGTGGATTTTTTTATGTCATATAATTTTTTATTCATAAACTAGTGCCGAAATATAATTAAACCCTTTTACAATTCAATCTAAAGAACTCCAAACCCATAATCTCAGATATCATTCTAAAATCACACTCATTACACCATTTATGTGATTCCAAAAGATTATCCTATAGAATAAAACCAAAATATTTTACATCATTTGAAGTACTTAACATCATGTTTCATTACTCATAAATCCCAAAACCTAGAGGTTTATTATCTTGGAAGATTAAAAATATAATTTTCATATTCTTAAATAGTGTCCCAAAGAATCTATGGAATCCCTGATTTGGTAACACATTCCGTCCTAGGGGTGTGATTTACGAGGAATTATAAATCTACTATATATATTAAACTACTATTAGGGAATCAAACATAATGTGTGGTGATTAATTTTAATATTAATGTGAAATAAAACAATGTAATTTTCATTAAAAATCCATAATAATATCTCTATATATCATAGGTCCCTTCTCTATAGGATAGTGGATATTTAACAATAAAAAAAATTAAATGGATAAAATATATGAATAAGATAATCTACTGAATATAACACATAAAAATGATAATATAATTTGATGATGAATTTGTTGAATAGGATAAAATTATATTAATACCAAATAAAATATAATAGTCAAATTGATATTTACCTAACTCCATAACTTCCCTTCGAACCACATTATCATAATGATCCAAGATAGAACCAATGATATATTGAAAACAAGAATAAGTAAATGTGTCCTCACAAAGCATTAACAAAATTCCAATAACAACACAATATGCTAAATATTTAATCTAAAGATTTGTATCAAAATGTATTGAACTAAAACAATGAACCATTGCTTTTTATTTAATTTATATTCTATACCACATACCTATTTATTTCACCCATCTTAAATACATTCATTATATCCACGAAACGTAATTTTGTAGAATTATTTCTTAAAAACTATATTATAATTTTTTTCCAAAATAATTCCCTTAATGGAAACACATGTATAAAAGAAAGTATTATAGTTATATCGTATATATTAAAAAAAACTAAATACTTTGGTTTTTTAATTAAAAGTTTGAAATTCTAGCATGGAGAAAATAATATTAAAAATAGTAATATTATTAATAATATTAAAATTTCCATTATTAATTTATTATCTGCATAAACTATGTACTATTGGATAAAATTATGAAAAGAATAGTCTATCAATTTGGAAATAGATAAAATTTAACGATATTATTTAATTAAGTACCAAATGCCCGAAAAAAACTAGAGGGTGAGGGGACGTTCTAGAACCTAATAAAACACAATTAATCATATTGGATCACATAATACAATCATTCCTCTAGAATTATATTTAAATCCCTATGTGGCCTAATAAAGTAGTAAAATCCTTGGAATCAAATAATACATACTAAGGGTCACTATAGAGAGTGAGATCCCCAACAATTAAAACATGTTCTATTAGAAATTTTACTAGAAAATTTTATTTTCCTATGATTTACAAAATGAGGGTTATTCCATAAATTTTAATAAGCATTGATGGAAATTCATATAAACATAAATTTATAACTACAAGAAGCATAAACCAAAAAAAATGACTCACCCTTTTTCACCTATCATTGAAACAAATCCTTATTAAAAAATAATAGACATAGAAATTAAATGTCATTTAAAAAGGGAAATTTCATTCCATTAAAAGAATAATTGAAAAGGGGAATGACATTAGGGTTTGATTTTATCATTAAGTCCCCTTTGAATCATCCAACTAGACCTCCAAAGCAACATATTAATTATTATTTTACAAAATAAAATTCAAACCCACTTATATGGCATTTAATAATATGGAAATAGATTAGTTGTTTAGAAAAAAACATTATAAATAACATATAACACCTACTAAATCTTGAGAAAAAAATTAAAATCGTTTAAATCCAAAAAAACATATTTTTAACACATAATTTTCTTAGAATATGCATATATGAATTTAATACAACATCATTTGTGAATTTTATTATAATACTGCTATAAATTATAAAATTTTAATGTATTATATAATTAAATTCAAATAAAATCAATTCAAATCCATGTTTCATTATTATAAAATTAAATTTCATATTTGAATACACCAAAATGTTGTTAAAATATGAATTGAAAATGTTGGTAATCATATTTTCAATAATTTAATATAAATATATGGGGAAGAATTACCCCAAAATTCCTTATTTATAATGAAATGAGGTATTCTATGAACACCTAGACTCCAGTAACCTGTATATGGTGGTTACTTTATTATATCGGATTTTGATATTTAAAACATCACACAAAATTATAATTTTTTTAGTATTCATGTTAAATGGGGTTCATACTAAAAATTCACATTTAATTTTAGAAAATAAAATAAAGAATAGTTTTTTTAGAATCTCATTATTCCCCTAAGCATGTCCTTTAATATTAATTATAAAACACTTATTGATTTTTTGGGGAAAATAAAACAAAAGAAAGGGGTGGGATTAGATGTTCCATAATGGTACACATGTGGTAGATGATATCATAAAATAAAAAAGAAAACCTTATACATAATGGTTAATAATTTATACACATTACAATTAAATAATATCCCAACAATAATATGGAAAGAATCTATTATAATCAAATCAATCCGTATAAATAATCACATGTTCCTGAAATATATTAATGGATTTTATAAATAATAAAATAATAAAATGGACATCAATAAATAATATCTTAATGGGGTAATAAATTAATATAGACATATGAAACATTCTATCTAGACCATTAACACGATAGTTTGAATATATGGGTAGAAACCCTTTCAATTTGGCTAACTGACTTATCTCACAAGACTGGTCGATCAATAAAGGGTAAGTCATCAACTGGGACCCACCCATCACCTAATTATTCAACTATATTACTCATATAAATGTAGTTAAATAGAATCATCATAACTATTATTATTTAATAAATGGAGTATAAAATAATATTACTTATGCAAATATAAAATTAAAACCATCTTGAGTAATATAATAAATGGTAATGAAATTGAACATCCTATCCAAAAATAACCATAAAACCTAAATAAAAATAATAAGAATGATAAACTTTTATCATGTCCCTAGTGTATTGTGGTTTCAATAAAATATTTTATATTGTCCATGGACAAGAATACCATAATGATATCATCAAAAATATTCTTGAGGAAATACATTTTGATTTTAGAAATAATATATTCAAAAATAAAGGTTCCAAAAATATTTTTAAAATATATTTATATAAATATGATATTTTTATTTTTTTTAAATAATATCTAAAACAATTTTTTTTGATGTCGGTAAATTGTGTTCATATTTTACATGTTACTATAGTGACTCTTTAAACATTTTAAATAAAATCCAAATGAGACATTCTTGAAAAATGAAATGAAGATTATTTTTAAAAAACTTCCTAAAAATTAAAACGCATTTAATTATTTAATAAAAGAAATCAATATTGATAAAATATTTCATGAAATTTTTTTTAGAAAGACATTTTTTTAAGAAAAAATGAATTTTGACCGATAAGATAAAAAAATTTAGGATTTTCAAAAACAATTATCAATAAATATAAGTACCAAAGAATAGAAAATGGTATTATTATTTTAAAATATCATTAAAAAATGTTTATAAGGATATTTATTGTTTATTTATATAAAAACAAAATAATTCCCCCAATGTATACTAAAAAATAAAAAATCTCGAATAATGATGAGACTGTTATATACTCTGTTTCGACATTAGTATCATTTGAATCATAGGACCAATGAAAGGGATAACATGAAATAGAAATTTTAATACCATGAAGATTGATATATTTAGGTTATGTAACCTCAATTTAGATGTATATACATGATATAAAAAAATAGGTGTCGAATGTGTAATATGTCTCATATAGGTTAATGTTGGACATGAAACCTTTACATCAAGTCCAATTTCTTTTATAAATGTTCAAATATTCTATGTCATAAATATAGGTTTTTATAAATATTTTGAAAAAAAATATTAATCTATTTAATGTAATATATTATTAACATATAGGA
The DNA here is from genome assembly GCA_963277665.1 of Viscum album. Taxonomy (NCBI): domain Eukaryota; kingdom Viridiplantae; phylum Streptophyta; class Magnoliopsida; order Santalales; family Viscaceae; genus Viscum; species Viscum album. The sequence continues at coordinate 1,723,167,984 of OY728141.1, forward strand.
TTTTATCACTCTTTTATTATAAATTAGTTTTTAAAATCAACATTTCAGGTGATACATGCTTTATCATTCATGGAAGTTTTGTTTCTGTAATTTTTGGCCTATTTAAATTGATCATGGTTCACTAGTGTCAATAATTTAATCCATGAAGTTAATATAAAACATATTCATTATAAATGTATATATAGTAATAAATAAATCTATTATATTGAAAATTGATTAGACCATTTACAAAGATGGTAATCAATACAAATGCATGAATTTTTTTCCATTTTTCTTGATAGATATGAAGAAATGAAGGTAAATAATATTTCAAAATTTTATAGCCATTATTTCATTTATATATAACATATATTAATTAAAATGGGCCATATAACCTTCCACATAATGTATTAGTTAAAACTAGGTCACATCACTTCATGATGAAGTAGGTCAACATACACATGTACACTGTTATCATATTCCCCACATAATAAAAATAAAATATCTATATGATATAATTATTATATGGGTATAAATATTTTAAAAAACATTATATAGTTTCATTTAATCTTTCCTCGTTACCATCCATGAAAAATGGTATTGGAAAAAAACAAATCACTTTGGTTCGTGAGATAGTAGTCTTGTATAAAAAAGGGTGATGTTTTTGTTTTCTAATATATTATATGGTAAAAAACTAAATGTGACATTATAATTAATGATGAAAATTTATTTAATAAATAATATAGCTGGATGTAATATCTATCTTTATATCTAACCGTGTGAGGTGGTAGAAGAAAATGAATCACAATGGTTTATGAGGCAGTAGTCTTCTATATATACAATCTATGGTTTTGTTTTATTTTTGATGATATAATAGATATATATAAGTAATCCACATTAAATAATAAAATACAAATATTTTTTATATAAATAGGTTATTATATAATAATGGTTTAATAATATTTTAATAATTTTGAAGATGAAATTAAATAAAACAATCTATTAGGAAAATTAAATCCTCTTCTAATGGATTATTTAGGTTAGCACAATAACAATACTAAAGATGGATTTAATAAAAAAATCTATATTATGTTTGTATAGGAAGTTCTGATTTTTTTGTGTAGGGAGAATTCACAAATAATCATCCTTTAATGACTGAATAGGATAATAGAGGGGGTTTCCTTTTATAAGTATGAAAGATGACATAAAAGGATGTTTTGGATATTATAATGTGTAACCTCTATTTTAACATTAAATATATAGTTACCCAAATATAACATATATGGATATTACTTAAATTTATATTAATATTCAGTACATTACAAAAGTACATTCCTGAGGGCCACACTGGTTTTGTTTCATTCGAATCATTGATCTCATTCTTCTACATTTGTAAAAGACAATTAACAAATCCCTTAAATATTTTACCCATTACCACTCCTACTGAAAACCATTATTTATAACCTGGGAATGATAAAAAAAAGAATGAGTTGTACTGAGAGGATTATCAATGGAAAATAAAATAAATTAGTAGGAATAACATGAACATTAGGGTAATATAATATTATCCTAACATTTTAATATCATACCATATATATCAATGCCAAAAAATATTGAGACATGGAATAATGATTGGATTCTCATAAGACTTGTATCACAATATAATCAATTATAAGAACAATGTGCACATATTGTAGTTATAAGACATTGAATTTATAGAAAACACATTAACCTAGAAAAACTTATGTCTAGACATCCGAACAAAACCATCATAACATGTTCATCTTGGGCTAACCATTCATGTACATACTTTAGTATTGGGATTAAACCACATGTACCCTCATATTTTCTGTCTCAGGCTATAACCTATGTACCCTATAACTTTCATTATTGGGATAGAACCCATATACCTTATTATTTTCATGCTCGTGATACAACACATATACATTTTGTTTTGAGGCATGGGATACAACCCGTGTAACCTTTGAGATCATATAACATATATCAATACCTAGTGAATTTGAGGAAGATATAGGTCACACCCATCAAATAATATAATCATAAATACATGTTGCATAATATAATAGAACTTTCATCAGATAATGACCCATAAAAAGTTATGGGTTTCATAACCATCGTATCATAACCCATGAAATGGGATATGTATCATAAACATTTTATAATACCATTACCTATGGTCAATATATAGGTCTCATAGTCATTTCATGAAAGTATTAAAAATGAAAAGATGAGTTTTTCAAGAGAATATAAGTCCTGGAAGATAAATGGGTGTCAAAAACACCATTCCATCAAAACATAAATCGTTCAAGATATAATATGAGGAGTGTACGTAGTTTATACCACTATTGGGACATAAATTATAACAATTTTTGTCATCTTATATGGAAATTTCTTTAGTAATATAACATGAATGTTTTCTTAATGAAAATATCATTTCATTGAATTTTTATGTAAAACCATTTCAACATCATTTTTTATAAATAATAGATTAAAATATAATTTAAAACAACTCTTGGAAAATTATTTTTTAGATTTTATTTAAATATAAAACCATTAGAAAATAATTTTTTCGTAAAAATAACATCAAAATCGTATGATGATTATTTAGAACACTATAAAAAAAATTTTACATAAAGACATATATCATAATCTTGATTTTTTTTTAAAATAATTGTATTTGAAAAAAATTAAAATAATCTTGAAAGTTCATGAAATCCTTTTTCTTCCATTATGTTTGGAAAAAGTTTAAGTAAATCTTAAAATTATTCAAATAATTTTCTTGTAAAAATAAACATTTGAAAACATATAAAAGTTGGTTTGAAAATTATTTAACAATATTTTTAAATAGAAATAATACTTTTTAATACATTTTATTTGTAAATAACGTTAAATTCAAAAAAAATTACAAAATATCAGGATTCTTTTTATAATTAACATGGATAACATATAAATTAATCTTAGAAAAAAAAAAGATGGTCTCAATGGAGGGTATATTCAATCATATCGAACTCTCCTTTTACACCATCAATTTTTTAAAAAATTCTTAAATAAAATCGTTCAAAGAAGATTCTTGTTTATGACGATATTGTACAAAATATAAAACATTTTTAATAATGAAATTTATGTATCACTCAATAATAGTAAAACGTTTTGGAAATAGTTTAATAAAACTATGTTTTGAAAAAACATATTGTTCATTTCCAAAGGATAAATAAAGTCAAATTTTCATAAAAATATTTTCTGAATTATCCAAATTTTATTAATAGTGAAAAAATTGAACAAATACATGAATATTTCATGGATAAATAGAAAATAATAAAATTATTTAATTTTCATAAAATAACAATCATAATATTTCATCAATGGAAGCATAATGATGAAAAATCCTTCTAAGGATGATATTCTAACAATAGACTATTACCACTTTGTTAAAATTGAATAATAATTCCTAGGAAATTAAAAAAATAAATTAAGCATAAAATTTCATTAAAACAATGAAATTAATGATATAACCAACTAATTCCCATTATATACACCCTATAGAAAAATATGTCTTCATAACATCTTTTGTATCTCAGACAGAGGGAATTGAGAGAAAATTACATTAATTATTTGGTAACACTTGAACCAAAAAAACCATTGAAATAAAGATAGTAAAGTGTATATGTAAATATCCATAAATATAAGAATATTAATAATAGGGTAGATTAATCTTCCATATATACACCACATATATGCAATAGGTGTTGAACAAGGATTGATTCTCATGGAAAATAAAAGTGAGACTAGAAAAACATTACCAATTGAGTAACATTAGAATCATGATCACCATGAAAGAATATAAGTAATTAAATATTTGAATATTATTAGAAAACTAATATTAACTATATAAAAATTCATAGATAATTATATAAACCACAGAAAATATGAAAGTTGTGAATATGGCACGAATATCACAAATATAATTTTTTTTGAAATTCCCTTACATTAATTTTTGTCATAATTTGTACACATTAAAAACACTTATATAATAAATATTTGTTTATTATAAACATAAAACAGAACAATATTCTTAAAATTAATACCATATATCATTTTAATTCCATTATATTACATTTTTATTATTAACTCCATGTTAATGTAATGTTTCGAGTAATATAAGCTTCCTTTTTTGTATATGTTTTAAATTTTTATTACTCATCTTCATATGTAGATTATGATTTTCTTATTTACTTATTTTTTAAATGATATAAATTACACATTTATTTAATATTAATTTTTTATTACAAATCTATAAAATATAGAGATATAAATTGGAATCCCACAATCACGGAGAAAGTCGGTCGTACATAGCCATAGACATTGTTTCTATTTTATTGGCATATTGAATGAAAATAAAGTAATATATATATATATATATTATTTATGTAGAATTATTATTTCATCTATAACATAATGTTTCACTAAACCCATCAATAATACAGCCCATGTAGTGTATGAAGGAATCACATCGCTTTTAGGAGGCGGTAGTCTATACTTTCCCAAACAAAATTTTCATATTTACAAAACAGGGAAGGAAAGACCATATGTGTTGTATAATAATAATAAAAGCTTAAATATACCTTAAATATCATAAATTTCATATAAAAATTTAGATTCCATCAAAATTCAAAACCTTGAGTGGTGTTAAAGGGAAAAAAATAACATCGTATTGTAAGGAAATAGTTCTCCGTAAAAAATGACAGTAAGTTTGTTACCCATTAGACTAATGTGTGTGTATTATCATTATAAAAGATATAATAAAAACATATCAGTATATTGATTATATTTATGTTATTATATAATAATGTAATAATAAGTGTATAAGATGTGTAGAAATAAAGTAAAACAAAGGATCTTGAGGATGAATATTGCATCCTCTTTGGGTATCTCATCATGGTTTGAACAAAAGAGAAACCTTATTTGGATTTATAAACAGTGGGAGGTTTATAATATGAAGGGGTTGGTTATGGTAAATTATTATATTATATTTTGGTAATGAAATGGGTCATGATAGTTTTGAATAAGTGGCAAGGGTGAGTAACTTTTAATAATGTAAGAGGAGCAGCATTCATGTAAATTTTGTAAAAGAAAATTTGGCCATCATTTTCCAATGTAAATTACAACAAATAATATAAAATAAAATAAACGGTAGTATATATTCCATATATGAATATATATTGGATTTTGGAATACATTCTAGGTCATTTATGCCCCTAAGAATTAGTTTTAATCGACTTTTAAGCTAATTTTTCCTCTTAATCATTTTAAATGATTTCAATTAAATTCAAATAATCTTTTCTGTCAAATACTATTTTGAAAATATTATAGACTATAAATTATGATAATACCAAATATTCCATGCATTTTTCCAAATTCCAAAAATTGAGTTGGAGGAAATTAATTAAAAGTATTCTCACCGTTGGGATGACAATTTGGGGATTTAACTTAAGAAAATTCAAATGTTTGATATGTTTTTATATATTATTTCATAGGTAAATTTATCCAAATGACTAAAATAAGTTAAAATCATATATTATAGAAACAAATTATATTTTAAACCAATAATAAATAATAAATTTCTATATTAGTATATTAGATGAAAAAGAAACTCCGAATTAAAATTTAGTATATTTCAACATTAATAAAAAATAATACTACACAGAAATATACAAAAAATGCACCTTAACATAATTTTTATGTATCACATTCAAAAATAAATTTTTTTAATATAAAATTTTAATAATTTAGAATATTTAAATTTAAAATTTGATCTCCATTAAATTGTAGTGATACAACTATTAAAAAATACATGTTTTTTGTGTAATATTGTGTTCGTTCCTATCTTATTCTTTGAAAATACATTTTATGAATTTAAAATAATTTATTGAATATATAAAATATATATTTAATTAATATCAATAAAAAATAGTAATTAATTTAATTTATTAGGATAAAATTTCCTTGTGATTAGGAAAATTTTTTTATAAAAACATTCCATTAATATTAAATTGACTATTATAATTATTATTAATTTAATTATAACTAATGAATTCAACCACATATTCTCAGTATTTTTTAAATCATATTAATAACCTGAAAATTAGTCACTATGTTATATCTCATCATATTAAATAATAACATTTTTAATTGTATATTTTTTTAAAACTCAATGTTGAATTTTACACAAGTTTTCATGGAAAGCCAGTATTTCATGTAACATTATCTATCCTTTGTGTTTCATGTAGAAAAATATAAAAATTATGTTGTGTGTAGTGCATGATTAACATTTTTTTATTATACAAGTAAATTATATTAGTTTCCTATAAATAAACTCATTTAGTGTTGTGAGAATTGAAAAACATCAGAATGAATAAATTAATTCGAAAGAATATTTCTCAAAATCTGAAGGTGTTACTTTCTATGATCATTAATATAAAGTTAACCTTTAAAATTCATCTTGTTTATCAATGGTTTAACAATTTAATGTTCCTTTCATATAAACCCACATAATTAAAATTAATACTAAAATTTTCATTATAAATTTAATGTTTGAAACAAAATTGTTCTAAAAAGTAACTTATAACTCGGTTAACATAGAGAAGAAAACAGTCGGGAACTGAGAACAAGGGCATAGAAGAGAAATAAAATTATTATATTCTGATAGGGAGTAATAGAGGACAAGTTCATGATAAGGTTTACAATAAAAAATCCAAAAATCGTTGATGACCATATAGCCCATTTTATTCACCGAAAACAATGGTACTTAGATGAATTTTTTTCTTTCAAGATATGTTTTTCCGAAAGATGATGATTTTTCTTGAGACATTATAAATAGATTATTTATTACAATATCACCTTTTTTGTGTCTTTATCACTTTCCACCTCACATCTATCTCTCAATAAGAAGGTGACATTTTTATTCATATATTATTTACAGCTCATTAGATCCATGATAAGTCATTCCATCTATCATGAGTTACCATTGACATAAATATGATCGAACATATTATCCAACATGCATATATCCTCACATTGTGATATAATAATTTAATATCACAAACATTATCTGATGTTTAAAATTAAATTTTCCAAAATAGTTAACCTTATAAACCTTCATAAAGATGAAAAAAGATTTCATTAGAAATAATTTTACTAAATTGTATTAATATTTCCCTCCCATATATCATAAGATTTATCTATGTTTTCAAATTAAAAAATCTGAATACACTCATTGTACATTATCTTGAAATAAGGTAATAATTATAATTACCATAAATAATTTTTAAAAAAATTAATGTTTCCTTATTCTAATTATTACTGGACATATTTCATTAATCCATGATGTTTTGAACTTTATACATGATAACACAGTCCACTTTTTTAAAAAAAACCCTTAATCAGATCTTGTGTCATATATATAATCCAATTTACATTATCTAGGTTGTCATCTATTTATCTGTATAAAATACTATTATCTCATCCTCAATAATGTGTTAAGGTTTACTTTCCATTAATGTAACCATTCAACTAAATCGATTTTCTAGATCATTAGTGTCATCTAACAGATTATTGAATATACTTAAATAAAATCGAATACACTAAATCATTTTAATCCTTTTGATAAATATAATATAATATTTGAATTCCGAAATATATTGTAGAGACCTGAAGCTTGACGTACATTGAAATTACATTAATTTTTCGGAATACTTAATATATAACAAACACAGACACACAAGGACCGTAATTGTTTTGTGTCTCTGGAAACTCGGAATTTTATCTTCTAATCTTGGTGAAAGATCATCAACTTCTCCCCTAAAGATCTTCCCATTTGGTTTTCTTACCTAAAACCATTCTCTGTGTCCTGGGGAAAAGAAAACATGAATAGGGTGAGCTCAAACGCTCAGTAAGGGTAATCATAGAGAACATAAAACAATCCTTAGACATTTGAATGTAAAAAAAACATGAGCATAAAATCTAAACATCAAAATCTTGAGCAATGAAATAAAACATGGTAGTACGTAAGGCATAGATCATGAAGAAACATTAATCATGATAAACTAGCATGGGAATAAAACATGTAATTTTGGAAACCATTAAGAACAAGATATGATTTCCATAGTATCCAAGGAATTGCTTTCAAGACCATCTTAGTGGACAAAGTCCCTTTCTGGATCGAGTTCACACATCATTCCGGTCCTGTATTACTGAACTGGTTTAACATTCCGTTCCAGCCATGTCTATCTCATTAGATATAAATCATTACCCAATGCATTGGAGGGAGATATAGGTCCCACCCATCTCATAATGAATTCATTCTTACTTGTGCGGCAAAATAAAAATGCATCAATCATAATAACCCAACAAATAAAAATGGGTTTCATAAACATCATACCATCATCACATAATCCATATAAAAGAAATTTATATCATTTCATAATAAGAAAAATGAAATCTTGTAAATCATATAGACATGATAATTGAAATATACACATATGAAATAATTTTATCTTAGATGAAAATGGTTTTGATAAAACACTTGAAATGAATTCTTGAGGGAAATACCCTTTTTTCTTCAAAATAATTTTCATTTCACAAAATGTCATGCAATTTTAAAAGAAAAGTATTTTGTTGAAAATATTCATGAAATATTTTGGAGGAATCTTCATGAAAATAGTGCTTTATAAAACCCTAAAAATCCTTCCATTCCGTACACATTAAAAAAATATTCTTCACATACTTTTTTCGGAAATGTCAAAAAGTACCTCGTAACGTAAATAAAAGAAAGATTCATTACATACCACGTAGTAAAAGTAAAAATGGGTAAAGATGACATTAAACATACATAAAAACACTTTTATAAAACATTTACATGGATGATAACAACAACCACAGTAAATACTTAAGTATAAGCAATCTCGGATAAAAATGAGATTTGAAAAATTATCCCCTACCTTAGGTCCGATATGCTTCGTACGTATCCAAAACTCTTGTATAATGATTTAAATAATGTCATTGACTTATTACATAATAATATTGATTGTTATTATATCATATATGGTTCACTTATTGCTTTATATTACCCTCTCTTTTGTAAATTAATGTTAAAGTAGAGTTTTGGGTAAAATCGTTTCATTTGTCGTTCGTGTTTTAAATTGCAATTATTCATATGATTACTTAGATCATGATTACTTACATAAATAATGTAAAACATGATTTATATATAATATATATTCAGAATATAAATATATATAATAGATCGATAAATGGAACGAAATACACCGTTCATGGATACGGTAGTCCATGCGTACGCATGAACGCTGTTTTCGTTTCCTTATTGAATTGAATAGAATTAAGTAGATTTCATAAATATATATATACTTAAATCCAGTAGCATTTTGATGTAATATATTTCATGATTACTTATTATATATATTTTATAATCATTCTTGAATGGTTAACATGGAGAGTGAATCTCATCGCGTCGTGGAGACGGTAGTCCGTACGTACGCACGAGCGATGATATCATTCCCATGATCATGGAATTTTATTAAAATGTATGTATAATATTTCGTAATCAATATAACATTAAAATGATCATATATATTCATTACATTCACCATTATACCCATCCAACTAAGGTGGTGGTGGAAAATAGATTACACCATGGCATGGAGACAGTATTCTGTACGTACGCACGCGCGGTGATTTAGTTTTCCATGGGATGGATAGATGGTGAAATATGGTTGTTTCATACTTATAATGACATATCAGTATATGAGTGATACTTATGTTATTACTTAATAATTAAACAACTAAAGAATAATAAGTGTAAGAAGAAATAAAGTTGAAAGAATCGGTAACGGACATGACATCTTCTTTGAAGCGACTCTTTGAGACCTCCTATTAGGGCAATAAAATTGGTCTTTGATGAAGACCAGGACGTCTAATATGTTTCAATGGAAGTGTAGAAGTGAATTTTTTTGGGTTTGGCTGAGATTGAAGGCTCAATTAGGTGTTAGGAAGAGAGGGAGGAGGTGCCCTTTTATAACGGATGAGAGGGGCACCTTTGGAAATATAAGAAATATTAGTTCATATTAAATCCCAAACCCACTTAAAAACTTACCAAATCACTCATATCCTAAGATTAGATGAGATGGGGTAGTAATATCCTCAAACAATAAAATTTATACATGTTAGGAATTTATTTTAATCATTATCAACTTGATTTATCCTTATTTAATCTATTTATTTTTATTTGTGGTAATAAGATTATAAATATTAAATTATAACAAATAATTACTTATTTGTTGTGAGTTTCCCTGAATTAAATAATTTATAAAATTTTAGACCATATAAATGTAAATTTATAATTTTTAAATATTTTTTTTGATTTTTAAAAATTTTTATAATATGTTATTTTTATAAAATAACAATAGTGTCAATTTTAACACTATTCATTTATTTGAATTTAAATAAAATATATACAGAAGATATCTTCTAAATAAAAGCTTTAATAGATTTATAAAAGGTTATATATATCTAGAAAAGTAGTGGAGCACATTAAATAGTTCATATAATATTTATTTTATTAGTTTTAAAAACATTTATTTGGTTTATCTCTTAAAAAAATAATTACTACATAATTTTTGTATAATTATTTAATATACTTATTTGTTGCATAAAAATTAAAAATAAAATCCTATAATGAATAAAATCAATTCACTATCACAAAAATACTTTTACTCGAATTTATCATCTTAAAATCACAATATTTAAATTGTTATATTTATTAAATTATGAAGGTGACAACTTTGACATCTTTTAATATAAAATAATATAAGTTTCATAATCGCCTTAATAAAAATGAAAATGGTCAAGAATTCATCCAGTGGATGATTTGGGTTTATATAAACACTAATAATCTGTTTTGTGTAGATTTTTGGGCCTTTTTATATGTATTAATATTTTAATATAAACTATATTATTGATTTTTCACTAAATAAATAATTTATGCATCATTAATGAATAAGATAATAAGGTAATTAAATGACTCTTAAAAATTACAAATAAATTACCATGACAAAAAAAATATCTTTAAAATGATTATTTATAACCGAGTATGTATTCTGTATAAACTAATATTAAAAATACTTTAATTATTAAAGTAGAGTGAGACATATTTCACTTTCCTTTAAATAAAATAAACTAAAGGTCATAATCACCTCCAAGTGGGTTCTAATGGAATCCATTTTGACCCAAATATGACTTAGGACAAATTATAATCATCCAATTGTATTAAGACAAGTATTATGATAATTTTATAATATTATTTTTACCTTTAATTACCCAATTAAACTTCTACTATGGGAAATAAAATTTATCGTTGTTACTATTCATAAAGCCCACAAATAAAAAGTAGTCTATTAATATAATTTGGTCCCAATGATTACAAATATGGAATCAATTTTTCCAAATTCAATACACAGATGTTGCAGAAACTAAATTAAAATTAATCTCGTTGTCGAAAGAAAACAAGTTTTTGTTTAAAACATTGCCAAAGATTATATTTATTTAACCTACGAATTCAATGTAAAATAAAGTATAATGACATAAATTATATTAAATGGTAAAAATATATTAAATTTATACTTTAAAACCATACAATATTATAATTTAACCACATAAGTTATTATGATGAAAAAAGTTGTTTTTAATTAAAATATAGCGTGTTTTTACTATTTATTAAAATATGAAAGTTATCAGAATAATATGAATAATTTATCCAAAGTAAAATTTTATATCCTGATCACAAATAATAATTCTATTTTGTAAAATTGAACTTATAAACATGTCAAAAACTAGATTTAATATGGGTGCGCCATCAAAAGGCGGCAAAACTGCATTTTTTTTAAAATACTAATTTTACCCGAAAAATTTATTTTGTTCTTATAAAATGTTCTAGAAAATGTGTAAGATGAATAATAATGTTATAAAATGAAAAATTTAGTTAATAATATTCATAATGGTCTGTTCATTATAATATTATAATAATATATCGTTGATTAGTAAAACCCGGTATTGTGTACAACACACGCTATCGAGGAAGGTCACGATTGCGTGTAATGCAAGCCAAGTCAGGGTTGTGTCTTGTGGAAGAATCCTTTATTATTTAGTATAACAGAATCCAACCATATTTAATTTATACATTGAATATATATATATACACTCAATGTTTCATAGAATTACTATTATAAAACGAACTTGAAATTGTGTGTAACACAATCTAAGAATAGTGTTGCATATACTTCAAGATAAAACTGTGTGGCGTATAGCACGAGATAATCTTGTTCTAGCATAAAACACATTACATCAAATAAATTAAAATGAATATGTATCATAAAATATCGGGTTGTTACATTCTACCCCCCTTAAAATGAATTTCTCCCTCGAAATTCGTCGGGGTTATACATGGTTTTCCACTTGAATGTTTCTTTAATTGCAAAAAACATCGTAAAATGAAATACCAAAACTTAACATTAAAAACTAAAGTATGAAACATAACGATTACCCAAATTAACTAATCATTGGGTTTACAAATAGAAGAACATAGGTGAAAATATGGATATTGAAGAAAAATCTAACCATCATGTTCTGATAGAGAGTGGTAGAGGACATGGGAATGAAAAATCCAACAATCACAAAGCCATAAATTTGTGATGATCTAAGATTCCATCTGATTCATCAGATATAAGAGCACTAGGAAAACATTTTTTGTTTTCAATATCATTTCCCTAAAGTTGATAATTTTGAATTAGAAGAAATACTTGCTTGATTTTGGTACAATCTCACTGTGGTTCGTGATTTGATCAATTTTACATTTCATCTCTTAAATAAATGAAGTTTAATTTGTTATTCGTGAAGTGTTAACAGATCATGTGATATAATGATGGGTCATTCCATCTGTTTCAAACAAAATGCTAGCAAAAGTTATCAAGTATACATAAGTCCATCTATGGTGAGGTTAATCATATACGATTCCAAAATTGAACTTATACTTCATATATCATAACGTTTAATAAAATAAATCTAGTTTCTACTAACCAGGGACTTCATATAAGCCTATGGTATGCAATAAAGGCCAGTAGCACTTTAGTTGTGGGTTCAATTCCCACAGCCTTATCTGACGCGATGGGTTGTCGCCCATCCTGCAGGTTGTCCATTTTCTAAAACTACATTACTATAACATCCAATCAATAATATCAGAAAATATTTTTATCCTTAAACAATACTAACTTATTTCCAACATAATCCATTCCAATCTCTAAGATTATCTTAAATTCTTTAGTCCATGCTCATAGTATAATGAAAATGATTACTTGAAATGTCACATGACAATCACGTGAATGCCATCATTTATCCCCTAATATATCATAAGATATATCTTGTTGGTCAAATTACAAACATGTGAATACCTTAATCAAGTATTCTCTTGAAGAATGAATACCCATTTAACTTTAGTGAAAACAGGAATGTTGTTAAATTTTAACACATTCCACATACTAAAATCCCAAAAATTCTATATACTCAAAAAATTATTTCACATAGTCCTTATATTAGTCATGAGCTCATGAATACAATCGAACATCTCATTATCTATTTATCCTTTTGTTATGCAGATATCATATACTTTCCAAATATATCTGAATAACCTTTCATGGGTACAAGTACTATTCAACAGATACTTTAAAATACTTTAGGAAAAACAATAGTGTAACAATCCTTAGATGATTCTTTATGCCATAGTACCATACGTTATTCTTTATAAATATACAATCATTACACTATCTTATTACACCACTAATTGAGCTTCAACATTTCCTCCATCTCATATTTCATTTGTAGTCTCTTCATCATCATCTACATAAATACTACTCATATGACCATGCTGATTCTATTCATTATATTTTCCCTTAGGGCATTGGTTTTCATAATGCCCATACATTCCACATTTAAAACATCTAAATATTGTTGATGTCGTAACAATCCCATTATCCTTGTCCATTGTGTTAACTAAACCTTTTCTTTTTCACTTAATAGATTTGTGTCCTTATTTTCCAAACCCAAAGCATCTTCCAGTTCCTTTGAAACATTCTCCCTAATGCCTCTTCACACATGATTTACATGAGGAAAATTGAACTTTATTTCCTCTATGATCATCATGAAACACCATATTTCTTTTATTATCTGAGTCCGGAAACTTACCAAAGTTGAGATTAGTTATCATATTATGAGATTTATGATTACACATAATAACAATGTTTGGACTTCCAAATCCCATTTCATTTGGTTGCTCAAGAAGAATATCATTCCATTTCCCATCATATCCTCCATTATCGTGAATCTTCCTATTTCCAGCCATTTTCTAATACCCAAAAAGAATAGTGTGAGAGGAAAAAATCATGCTAGGGAAAACAACATAGTAAAGGAGGAGTACCCTCAATATCTAACATCTGAGGTTAAATTCTAAGATCATTACTGTAGTTCAAGGACTATATCATATACATATACTAATCCTTTGGGACATCCCTAGACATACCATAAAAATATCTCTATGGATCTCACTAACGTTTTTGCATCCAAGTTTCCAAATTCTAACTAAAACATTCCTCTAATACCAACTGCAGAGACCCGAAGCATGACATACATTGACATTACATTATATTTGCAGAATACATAATACATAATTAACACAGACACACAAGGACTGTAATAGTTTACTGTCTCTGGAAACTCATAATTTAATCTTCTAATTGTGTTGAAAGATCTTCAACTTATCCCCTAAAGATCTTCCCCTTTTGTTTTCTTACATAAAACCTTTCTTTATATCTTGGGGAAAAGAAAACATAAAAATGGTGAGCTCAAATTCTTAGTAAGGGTAATCATAGATAACATAAAACAATCGTTAGACATTTGAATGTAAAAAAAACATTAGCATAGAATATAAACATCAAAATCTTGAGCAATGACATAAAACATGGTAGTACGTAAGGCATAGATCATGAAGAAACATTAATCATGATAAATTATCATGGGAATAAAACATGTAATTGTGGAAACAATTAAGCACATGATATTATTTCCATAGTCTCCAAGGCATTGCTAGCAAGACCATCTTAGTAGACAAAGTCTCTTTCCGAATCGAGTTCACTCCTCGTTCCATTCCTATATTACTGAACCAGTTTAACTTGCCATTCCAGCCATGTCAATCTCATGAGATATAAATCTTTAACAAATGAATTGGAGGGAGATATAGGTCCCACCCATCTCAAAATCAAATCCTTCTTACTTGAGCCACGAAATAAACACACATCATTCATAATAACCCAACGAATAAAAATGGGTTTCATAAACATCATACCATCATCACATAATCCATATAAAAGAAATGGATATCATTTAATAATAAGAAAAGTGATACCATGTAAATCATATATACATAACACTTGAAACGTACACATATGAAATAATGTTATCTTAGATGAATATGGTTTTGATAAAACACTTGAAATGAATTCTTGAGGAAAATATTCTTTTTTCTTCAAAATAATTTTCTTTTCACAAAATGTCATCCAATTTTAAAAGAAAAGGATTTTGTAGAAAATAGTCATGAAATCTTTTGGAGTAAGCTTAATGAAAATAAGGATTTATAAAACTCTAAAAATCTTTTCACTCCGTATACGTTAAAAAAACATTCTTCTCGTACTTTTGTTAGAAAAGTACAAAAGTACCACATAATGTAAAAAAAAGAAATATTACGTAAATACCATGTTGTAAAAGAAAAAATGGTTAAAAAGGACATTAATATTACATAAAAACACTTTTATAAAATATGTTCATGGATGATAAAAATAACCCCAGTAAATACCTACGTATAAGGAATCTCAGAGAAAAATGAGATTTGCAAAATTATCCCTTACCTTAGGTCTGATATGCTTCGTACGTATCCAAACATCCTGTATAATTATTTAAATAATTTCATTGACTTATTACAGAATCATATTCATTGTTATTATATCATATATGGTTCACTTATGACTTTATATTACCCGTTCTTTTGTAAATTCATGTTAATGTAGCGTTTTGGGTAAAATCGTTTCATTTGTCATTCGTGTTTTAACTTATAATTATTCATATGATTACTTATATCATGATTAAATACATCCATAATGTAAAACATGATTTATATATAATATATATTCAGAATATACATATATATAAAATAGATCAATAAATGGAATGAAATACACCGTTCATGGAGACGGTAGGCCGTACGTACGCATGAACGATGTTTTCGTTTCGTTATTGAACTGAATGGAATTAAGTAGATGAAATAAATATATATATACATAAATCCAGTAGCATTTTTATGTCATATATTTAATTATTACTTATTATATATACTTTATCATCATTCTTGAATGGTTAACATGGACAGTGAATCTCATCGCATCATGGAGATGGTACTTCGTACGTACGCACGAGCGATGATATCATTCACATGATCGTGGAATTGTATTAAAGTGTATGTATAATATTTCAGAATAAATATCACTTTACAATAATCATATATATTCCTTACTTTCACCATTATACCCATCCAAGTAAGGTGGTGGTGGAAAATAGATTACACAGTGGCGTGGAGACGGTATTCCGTACATACGCACGCACGGTGATTTTGTTTTCCGTAGGATGGATAGATGGTGAAACATGGTTGTTTCTTACTTATAATAACATATCAGTATATTATTGATACTGATTTGATTACTTCATAATGAAACAACTAAAGAAGAAGAAGTGGAAGAAGAAATAAAGTTGAAAGAATCGGTAACGGACATTACCTCTTCATTGAAGCGCCTCTTTGAGATCTCCTCTTTGGCACTAAAATTGGTCTTTAAAGATGAACATGACCTCTAGGATGTTTCTTGGGAAGCGGAGAAAAGAATTTGACAGTGTTTGGCCAAGCGTGAAGGCTCAATGTGGTGTGAGTAAGAGAGGGAGGAGGTGCCCTTTTATATGGGAGGATAGGAGAACCTTTGGAAATATAAGAAATATTAGGTTATATTAAATCCCAAACCCACATAAAAACATAAAAAATGACTCATACCCGAAGATTATATGAGACAGGGTTGTAATCGCATCAACCAATAAAATTTATACATGTTAGGAATTTATTTTAAACATTATCAACTTGATTTATCCTTATTTAATCAATTTAATTTTATTTGAGGTAATAACATTATAAAATTTAAATTATAACAAATAACTATTTATTTGTTGTTAATTTTCCATAATTGGATAATTTATAACATTTTAGACCATATAAATTTCAATTTATAAATTTTAAATATTTTTGTGATTTTTAATCAATTTTATGATATGTTATTTTTATAAAATAACAATAGTGTCAATTTTGACTCTATTCATTTATTTGAATTTAAATAATCTATATTAAGAAGATATGTTCAAAATAAAAGCTTTAATAGAATCAGAAAAGGTTATATGTATATAAATCATTAATATAGAACATTAAATATTTCATATAATATTTATTTTATTGTTTTTAATACCATTTATTTGGATTATATCTTAATAAAATAATTACTACAACATTTTTGTATAATTATTTAATATACTTATTTGTTGCATAAAAATTAAAAATAAAATCTTATGATGAATAAATATCTATTAACTTTCACAATAATACTTTTACATGAATTTATCATCTTAAAATCAGAATATTTAAAATATTATATTTATTAAATTATGAAGGTGACAACTTTGACATCATTTAAAATAAAATAATAGTAGTGTCAAAATCACCTTAATAAGGATGAAAATGGTCAAATAATATTCCAGTGGATGATTTGTGTTTATATATATACTAATAATATGTTTTGTGAGTATTTTTGGGACTTTTATATGTATTAATATTTCAATAAAAACTATATTATTGATTATTCACTAAATAAATAATTTCTGCATCATTAATATATAAGATAATTAGGTAATTAAATAACTCTATAAAATTGCAAATAAATTACCATGACAAATCAAACCATTTTATCTTTCAAATAAATTTTTATAAATGAATTTATATTATGTATAAACTAATATTAAAAATACCTAAATTATTAAAGTTGAGTGAGACATATTTCACATTCCTTTAAATAAAATAAACTAACGGTCTTAATCACCTCCAAGTGGGTTCTAATGGATTCCATTTAGACCAAAATATGAGTGAGGAAAAATTATAATCATCCAAATTTATTATGACAAGTATTAGGATAATTTTATAATATTATATTTACCCTTAATTACCCAATATACCTTTTACTATGGTAAAAAAAATTTACCGTTGTTACTATTCATAAATCCCAAATGTAAAAAGTAGTCTATTAATATAATTTGGACCCATTATTTCCAAATATGGAATCCATTTTTCCAAATTCAATACACAGAAGTTGCAGAAATTAAATTAATATTAATCCCATTGTCGAAAGAAAACATGTTTTTGTTTAAAAAACTGCAAAAGACTGAATTTATTTAACCTACGAATTCAATGTAAAATCAAGTATAATTACATAAATTATATTAAATGGTAAAACTATATTCTATTTATACATTAAAACAATTCAATATTATAATTTTACCACATAAGTTATTACAATGAAGAAAATTGTTTTTAATTAAAATATACAGTGTTTTTACTATTCATTAAAATAAAAAAGTTATCAGAATAATATGAAAAATTTATCCAAGGTAAAATTTTACATCCTGATTGCAAATAATAATTTTATTTTGTAAATTTCAACTTATAAACATGTCAAAAACTAGATTTAATGTGGGTGCGCCATCAAAAGGTGGCAAAACTAAATTTTTTTAAAAATAGTTATTTTACCCGAAAAATTTATTTTGTTCATATAACAATTTATAGAAAATGTGTAAGATGAATAATAATGTAATAAAATTCAAAATTTATTTAATACTATTCATAATGTCTAGTTCATAATAATATTATAATAATATATTGTTGTTTAGTAAAACCAGGTATTTCGTACAACACACGCTATCGAGGAAGGAAACGATTGTGTGTAATGCAAGCCAAGTCAGGTTTGTGTGTTGTGCAAGAATACTTTATTATTTCGTATAACAGAATCCAACCATATTTTATTTATACACTGAATATATATATATATACACTCAATGTTGAGTAGAATGACTATTATAAAACGAACTTGAAATTGTGTGAAACACAATCTAAGAATAGTGTTGTGTATACTTCAAGCTAATACAGTGTGGATTATAGCACAAGATAATATTTTTTGTAGCATAAAACATATGACATAAAATAAATTAAAAGGAATACTTATCATAAAATTTTGGGTTTTTACATATATACACATTCATTCATCATTATTCTTAAACCATTACCAATAATTTATCAACTTGTTCCTTAATAACTCATTCCTAGTATATGAAATGGGAATAATGACTTCAGGTTCCTAAAAATCAATATAGTGATTCATCTCATTCTTAATTTACATAATACTAGAAGAAAATCACATACCATTCAAATGTAGTTTAATATCTCTTAATCTTCAATAGTATAACAAATACTTATTCCACCTTCTTGATTCTCTTCATGAGACTCCATCATAGGACATCAATTTGTATAATTCACATAGTTTACATATATGAATCAATTAATGTAATCCTAGTTCATTCAAGTTCATAATATTGTATAACACCACAAATCATAGTTTCATAATCATATATCATATAGGAAAACATAATAATCATTAAAAACAACATATGTGATTTCTAAATCAATACCCCTACATATTTAATCTATGAAGCTTCATGTTTAGGAAATGTAATTAATAGTCATATTTCATTTAAATCCATTTTGATGGATTATAAATAGTTTTTGAATTCCCCAGGCATGTCCCTGGGAAGATTCAAACTAGGTGCATAGTAAAGAGCATTGTCATTTACTAGGTAACACTTGAGTTTGGATTGACGCACCTTATCATAGTTTTTACTCCTTCATATATGTATTATAGAACCATATCCAATATTAGTACCCATACATGGATTTATTAATAGGAAACCACTCACTCTATCCTTTACAAAAATTCTAGGTTATTTTCATATAATATTACTTATTCTTATATTTCACTATAGATACTTTCCTATAAATATCCTTATAAACATCCCCAAGTATTTCACTAATATTTTTTCTTCCTAGTTTTTATAGGTTAATGTAACCTTACATTTGATACCAACTATAGGGAAATAGGATTATTTTACGTTGATATTATATTAATTAATATGAATACTCAACACATTAAAAAAAATCATACTGAAACTATTTGGTTTTTATATTTTTAATCATGAAATACATTCTTCTAGTTAGGTGAAATACCTTCTACATCTCTGCTAATGGTCTTCAACATTATTTGTTGTACATAAAACCATTATTGATAACATATGGAAGGGAAACATTAGACACGGTGGATATTAAATTCTCATAAATTGTAAATAAAGGAAATATTTTGGCATAACATCAACACAAGTGTACATGGATATGATCATAATATTTTAGGATCATACCCTTGAATATTAAAGATAAAAAATAGTAGTCATTGAATAATGTATTGCAGTTCATTATAAATTTATCATAATATAATCAAGAACATGAATCATGTATCATTGGAAAGAGAAATATAATTTGAGGGAAATACATAAAAATAGAAAATATTACATCAAGGATACCAACCAATATCATCATAACATGTTGTGCATGAGATAATAATATATGTACTTTATTTGGGATTAACATAACAACCAGTATACACTCTTATATTTGATCATGTGCTACAAATATTGTAGCATATTACTTTCACTATTTCGACAAAACCAGTGTTACTTCTTATTTTCCGGAATGGGATACAACACATGTACCTTCTTGTTTTTAGGATCGAGCTACTACTCATGTAACCTTTGAGGTTATATAGAATTTTTTATTACCTAATTCATTTTAGTGGGATATAAGTCCCACCAATAAGATTATAAAATTATTTATACATGTTCCAAAATGTAATAAAACATGAATCATATAAGGACCCATAAAAGGATTGGGTTTTATGGACATCATATTATAGCACACAAAATAAAATGTGTATCATAATCATTTCATCATTTGACTACCTATTGAAATGATATAATTCTCATAATCATTCCATCAATGCATAACCCAAGAAAATTAGTTTCTTTTTTAGAATATAAGCCATGTCTATGAATCACAGTTCATAAATATTATTCAATGAAAACATAATTCAATAATTAAAGAATAGGAATTTATTTTATTTGATATTATCCTAATTTAAAAAATAACTATAATAATGTATGCCATCTTAAATGTATAATCATATTGAAAGATCAAAAAAAACTTCTCTAAAAAATTATCCTTTCATTGAATATTTAATTTATAAAACCATTTCAAAATCCGTTTATTATAAAGAATGATTTAAAATTTCATTTACAACAATTATTGAAGAAAATATATTTTATAAAATAAAAAACATAAAACAATTTGAAAATCATTATCCTTAAAAATTATCGTGAAAACATACAATGAAGGTTAAAAATAATTTGAAAGCCATTATCCATTATAACCTATTAATGAATCATGAACTAATTTTGAAATCATTTTACCTTGAAAACATATAAATAAGGCCAATAAAATTTAAAACCCTTTTCAATGAAAATTATTTGAAAAAATTACATTTAAATCATCAAATCAAGGAATCTATTTTCGTTTAAAATAACATTTTGACCATATATAAATGAATATTTCGATATTATCTAAAACACTTTGGAAAATAATTTTATTTACAGAAAAATTTTATATTACACCAACATTAAATAAAAAAAATATCAAGAACAATAGTTAAAAAAACTTCATTAAAAATAATATTGTAAACCATTAATGTAAAATTCAAGGAATCAATAGTCATGTTTTTGGGTAAGTCAGCATGTGAAAAAAAAATTCATCATAAAATTATAGAAATGTATCTAGATGGTGAAACTAATGTAATAGTACTTTTTAAAAAATCAAAAAGATAAATAATAGATAATAATTTATTTTAATCAGAATGTGATAATAATGAAACATTTCAGAAAACTGTTTTACAAAACACAGTTTTGAAATAAAAAATATTTTACACTATAAGATTAAATATTATTTTATTTTCATAAAAACATTTTCTTATTTATGTAATGTAATAAAGTCTGTAAAAATAGTAATAATAAATTTTTATATCATGGAAAAAAAAGAGTATAGAAAAATTCATGGGTTTTTATGAGAGATGATTCATAATATTTCATAAATGGATGCATAATGATATACTATCCTAATAATGATGAAATTTTATGATTAAACATTTACCACTTTGGTAACATTGATTCGTAATACCCCTGAAAGAATAAAATTAAACTAATCATTAAATATCCTGAAAATAATATTTTTCATGATATAACTTGTAAATTGGAACTATGTATACCTCATATAATAGTAATGGTGCGTAACATGGTGTGTATCTCAAAGAAGAAAAATTGAGACATAATTACTTTACCGATTAGTTAAATTTTTACCAAAAACCCCATAAAATTAAGATCCTGAAATGGATATTTAAAACACAAAAATCTAGATATAGGAGTCATTGAATATCATCACATGAATTATATAGATCACATATAAAAAATAGGTGGTCAATATGGCACATGTCTCATAGAAAGAAAAATTTAGACGGAAAAAACCCTTACAAGTTGAGTTACATTAGAATCATGATCCTTAAGAATTATTAACATTAATATTATTAAATAATGGATATTAATGATATAAAATGTCACAAGAAACTATTTACACCACCAAAAAAATAATATATCATTGAATAAGGCATGTTTATCATGTATTTAATAAATGATTTGAAATTCCATTACCTTATGTTTTGAATTTATTAATACACATCAAAACAACTATATAATTAATATAATATTATTATAAATATAAAAGATAAATATATTATTGTATATAATTCTATATATGATTTTCTTATGACTTTATTTTACTCATTTGTCAGTAAATCAATGTTAATGTTTTGTTTTTTGTAATATAAGCATCATTTCCAATACATGTTTTGGTTTTCTATTCTTGATCCTCTTATTTAGATCAGGATATAATTATTTATAGAATGTAAACATGATATAAATATAATATATATTCATTATATATAAATATATAATAAAATATAAAATATATAAATATGAAATATAATACACTATTTAAGTATATAGTATGTCATACATACGCTTAAATGGTGTTTCTATTTTATATCAATATTGAATGAAATAAAGGAAATGGAATATTTTTTTTATAATATCAAAAAGGATAAATTGTTTTTAATATTTATATAATATTTTACCTAAACCCATTATTAATACATTACATGTATAGTGTGATCGAATCACTTCACATTAGGGAGACAGTAGTCCACAATTTCCCAAGCGAAATTATCATATTTTCACAAAATGGAAAGCTTGTAGTAATGTGTCATATAATAATTACATAAGGATAAATAATAAATAAATATAATATATATCATATAAAAATAAATTTTACACCGTAATTACAATCTGTGAGAGGTGATAATGGAAAAATAAACAACATTATCTCTTGATGCGGTAGTTCACCATACACAATAATGGTGTGGTCATTACCCATTAAAAAGATGTGAGTGTATGTGTAGGTAGAAATATTCAATAGAAAAAAGTTTTACATAATGGGGATTAATATTTTTTAGATAGGGAGGTTATAATAATATTTTATTTGGCGTATAATGAAAAATAATACAAAAGTGTACGAGGACTGATGTAACGTATTCTCTAGGTAAATCCATTTGGTTTGTACTAAAGATAATTCTTGGTTGGATTTTTCCAAAAGAAATACTCTTCTAAGAATAAGGTAAGGATTTTGGGATATTATTTTTGTAGATTTCATTCAAACCCATGTGTTTATAGGTGTTAATAATAGGGCGGGGTGAGTTTTATTTTATAGAGGAGGTGGAGTGGGATTCTAGTATATTCTGGAAATGTGAGTTTTTCCCACATTTTACCGATTTCATGTTCTTAAAATAATTTAAAAATTAAATAAATGGGAATATAGTGTCGAAATATTAATATATATTGTATTTTACAAAAGTTAAAATGTCATTTTTTTTCATTATTTTTAATGTATAGTTTCTTTTAATCTAATTTTCCCTCTTAATCAATTAAATTTATTTTAATGACATTCACTAATATTGTTATTAGAATATTTGTTGAACATATTAAAATTTACAAATTATTACTATTCAAAATATGGAAACCATTTTAACAAATTTTAGTAATAGGAGTGGAATAAATTAATTTAAAATTAATCCAATGGGTTGGTGGACAATGTTTGTTTTTAATGTAAATTTTTTTAATATTTTCCAGAGTTTGTATGTCTAAATTCATAGTAAAATTTAATACAATGAAATAAACTGGATTAATTAATGTTTAAATTATAAAAATATTCATTATAATTAACTGTAAATATAATTTAATTTTATAATAAATGTACATGAAAAATAAGTATTAAATTAATATTCATTATTTTTTACTATACATTAAAAAATTAACATTCACATGAAATACCAAATTTTCATTCAAACCTAATTTTTTTTCAATTTGAATAATTATGTTTATATTCACATAAAAAAATTATAAAATTTCCAACATATTGACAAACAATATTTTCTACTATATATTGTTGTATAACTAATTTTATAAAAATGTTGTTTTATGATTAATAATGGGATCGTTCATATCTTTTAATTATAAAAAATATTTTATGGATGTAAATTTATTTTATTTAATATATTATATAATATTTTTATTAATATCATTAGTAAATTTAAATTCATTTAATTTATTAGGATAAAATTCCTTTGTGAGAAAAGAAGTTTTTATATAAAAGGAATGCCTTTATATTAAATTCATTGTTATATACATTTATAATTATGTTTTAACAAATTAATTCAACCATGTAGTTTTCATAATTTATTTATTCCTATTCATTAATTCCAAATTATTTTCCTTGTTTTATATTAATATATTAAATAATTTTATTTTTAATAATATATAATTTTTCAATAAAACATGGTCTTACGTGTTACGAAAGCCAACATGGAATGTGTGTCTTGTGGGTGACATAATCTAACAAATATGATTATATTAGGGAAATATAAAAAAATTATTCCATGTAGTAGAGAATTAAAATGGTTTACTGTGTGATGTAATAAAAATATAGTGCATTAATATAAAAATTTATTTTTAGTAATGCATGAAACGAAAAATATCAAAAAGATTAAATTAATTTGGAAAACAAATTCACACAATCTCAATGTGCTACACCAGAAGGATCAAAAATTTTCCAATATATAGAGTTTGGTGTATTATATATATATATATATATATATATATATAAATTATATTTGTACATGTTTTATGTTAGATTAAACCATTAACTGCATAGTTAATCCCACACAAAACCCATTTTTACCCTATCCTCACAATTAATTTGAACTATTTTCACTATTAATTAAAGAAAAAATTATGTTAACCATACTATATTATATAAATTATTATAATATAAAATATGGAATACATTTTTACAAATGAAATTCACTTATGTGGTAGAATTAAATTAAAAATTAAACCTACAAGAGCATCAAAAATACTATATATAAAAAGAAAAAAATTAAAAAGATTAAAAGTTTTTTGTATAATAATTAAAAATGTAAATGATTAAAATTATCCTTATTAATTAAATTTTAATACTATTAATAACATTATAACATAAAAACATTTTCTAATATATGGTACATTTGTAAAAAATTTAAATAAGAAAACAATTTTCAATAAAAATCATTATTCCCCATTATTCATAAAAAAATACACATTTCATAAAAATATAAAAACTCAACCAAATATTATTTTGAAATTTGGATTTAAAAAATTAAATATTTTATTTCAAATAATGTTTCTAAAAGTGTTTCATATTAATTATAAATTATGTCTTTAATGCACAACTATTCTATATGTCCAGAAAATACAAGTCTTCCTAAAACAGTTCCATCCCATTCAAATGGTACTTATTTTTTAATAATGATTTTTAAATGATTTAATTTAAACTACCAAATTTAAATCCACATAAATTTATTAATTTATTTATTCCTATTCATTCCCACCAACATAATGTATATGTTTTAATAGTAATTTTTATATTATAATACTTGAATAGTGTATCAAAAATCATTTAAACTCGAAGTTGTGTGCATCGAAATATATAAAATAATATGACAATATTTCCCAAAATATTACAAAAAGTATTATAGTATTATCATCCCTTCTAATATTGGTGTTCCATGTCAAATATGCTTTACATCATGATTTTCCTGTTTTAAATTCATGTGGTGTTACAATCAATAACCTTAAATTAATTGTGTCCTCTCATTTTAATTTTGACATACGAATATAATATTTACTGTCATAATAATGTGATTGAAATTGGAAAATATTATTTTTTTGAATCCCACAACCTAAAATAATTTAATAACAAATCAACATAATAAGATATAAAATGGATGTACAAAGGCCTATTAAATTAAATCATTACATGGTTTACATGTTGGATAACATAGTGGGAATTGAAAACATGAAAATGGAATATAATATTATCGTTCAATGAAAAATATATTGTAAAAGAGATAATTAATAAGAAAAATGAATGATAAAAATAATTCCATGGACCTAAAAATCATTAATATGTGATGAGTTTAATGTTTATTTGATTCATTAGAAATGAATGTAACAGGATAGAAAATTTATTTTAAATTAGTTTCTTAGATTTTTGGGATTATTTTACTATTACAATAGAGATCACCTAATAAGTTACTTTAAATATCACCCTATTTTAATACATAGATTAATATCCCTTTTATTTCAAGCCATAAAAATTTAATATTAATGATCCTTATTTTATTTCAGAACCACTAATATTATCTTTAAGAGGATCAAAATATCCCAAAAAGAAATTTTTTTTAATAAATATACCTTTTCTAACATTAAATTATTATAAGATGTTATCCAATAGTATAAATTAATCTTTAATATCACAATAGAAACTTTAAAAATCCTATTTAATCGATTTCATAAATAGTTATCATTAGGGATCAAAAAAATGTCTAACCACATTGAATTTACAAAAATATATAAGGAAATCCACTATATCATAATCATATTCTGAATTTATTATATTTATTCTCTGAATGTTTACTTAAAATATTCTTTTTACAAATATAACCATAATTAATTTATAATAAAAACAATAGATACAAAAAATTAAAATCGTAGGTTATCTAATATATTACATATATCCAAACATGCAGTAAACATATAAATGTATAATAGAATCCATCAAATCACTAAAAAATTTCATGGTCACCAATATTATCCCATATCATATATTTTTCATTGTTATCTGAACAAAGAGAATATATTTATGGGTTTAAACACATAACTATCAGTCTTCCCAGAAGGACAATATTCTACTAGATATCATTTCATGGTACCATTCAAAATGTTAATTCCATTTCGTATAGAAAACCCCATACCATACAATAATCATTAATTATATGATTTATATAATTATAAAATATTGGATACAATACTTCTATAGAATA
The DNA here is from genome assembly GCA_963277665.1 of Viscum album. Lineage (NCBI taxonomy): Eukaryota > Viridiplantae > Streptophyta > Magnoliopsida > Santalales > Viscaceae > Viscum > Viscum album. The sequence goes on from OY728141.1 coordinate 1,723,195,916, forward strand.
AACAATAAATCTAAAAAATAAATAACATTAATTATTCGACTTCAGCTATATTAATAGAAGATTTTTTTCCTTATTCCCTTTGATTATTATAATGATTATTCTATTAACACATGGGGAATTCGTTTGCAAAAAAACCCATATCATTAAATATGAATCATTTAGCATTGGAAACTCCATTATTACCAATAAAATCATGATAATTGGGGAATTTCTATCCACACTTGTATTGAACTCACATTCCCTTCCGTATGTATCAGTGTGCTTCAGTCCATAATAATCACATGGTGTGAAATACATAACTTATTTATTCCCTTTAATTTTATTTTTTCATTCCCAGTGGTTCATTTATTTTGATGCTTAAAATCCAAAATAAACGGAGATTTTTTTCTATATATTGTTAACACGGGATAATATGTACTCATATGATGTGAATGATGGCGACACATGTTCCCTTCAAATAATTACTTTAATACCATCAATGAAATGATGAATATTTCACTTTGGATTATGTATATAGTCTATATATTTCCTTTACAATATTATAAAGTTATCTTTAAACCTATAAAAATTTTCATCTACCTTTTTTCTTAATGTCATTGATTGTCTCCCCATATCCACTCATTTTTTGTGTGGAAAATAATTATAAAAAAATAGTATATTAAAATCCATCAATTTCATGTTCACAATTTATTCATCATCCTTAGTGTTTTGAATAAATTTCCACCATTTATCTACATATCATAATATATCATAAATTAGAATGAAAACATTCTCCCTATTATTAATTAGTAGATAAGGAAATATATCTGAGTAGAATATAAATATTGCTCATCTAAAAATTATTAGTATTCATGTTAAAGGATAAAGGTTTCATGCACATAATTTATTCTAACATTTTTGATAAAACGTTTGGACCAACAAGATTCTCCATTTGTTCCATTTAATTTATCATAACTTGACTCAAATACCCCAATATGGTCATAATTTAATCACTTCCATCTGTTGATATATATTTTAAATTATTAATGAATCCTAGAGGTAAATAAATCCATATAGAATCTATGTTGTTATTGTTCTCATTCCTACTATAATGAGAAATTTATATAAATATTCATGTAGTATACTATATCATTAAATTACTAAAAGAATTTATAATCATAAAAACTATTGAGATAGATAGATTAAAATCAAAAAAATAATGAATGTGTATTATCATAATAATGAAAATGGATTCTTTGTGGAAGATTTATAATCAGAAAAATAAAATTCAAATAATTACCAATTCATTGTAATGAAAATATGAATTATAAAAATAATTTACCCCTAGTTTCCTAGTCCATTTATGCGATAAGGATAATATTCATGCATTATGTAATACTAGAGTCATTCTTGATGTTACTTTTTCAGAGTTATTATTCCAAGGTAAATCTATTCAAGAAACATTTCCAAATTTAACATCTACAATGAATTTTATTTTTTGGAAAATATATCTTTTTCACAGAAACATAATTACGTTATTATTTAATAATCCTTTACGATTTTTCTGGGTTATGTTAGATAATCTATTCTTTTTGAAACCTAATTCCCATGATTTATTCTACACTTTATCTGATACAAACTATATGGACCTTGACCCCATTATCCGAAGTATATTATCTAATTTACAACATTTGAACTCAATAAAATAAATCATGTATTAAATGAATGAATATTTTAGTTTTTTTGGTAATCTTGAAATAAAATTAAATTCACAACAAAATTTAAACATATTTTATATATGCTGTTATATATCATAATTCCATTATTCTTCTTATAATATCCCAAAATATAAGTTATAAAACACTTCTTGTATTTGGGGGGAATTAAAAAAAGAATATGGCGAGTATATATTCTTGTTAATGTTATACATACAATAGAATTAATCATAAAAAGATAATCATTATCAAAATAGAAAGATAAATAACTAAAAAAATTCCATTTAAATAACAACTTTTTTATTACATGGATATAATATTTGATGATCAAATAAATCTATATAAACAATAACATGATCTTGAATCATATCAATGGATATTATATGTAATATAATAATTAAATGGGAATCATAAAAATCTCATAACAATGAAATATATAATTTTAGACATTTAGAACATACTATTATGTCCTTTCACTAGATATTATAAAACTATGGTTAGAATCTCATTTAATATTTCCAATAATTTATTATCATGACAAATGTCTATGAATCAAGGGTCTCTTTATAATTAGGCAACACTGATCAACTATTTAGCCCAACACATTCATTATAAGAATGGGTGAACAGAATCTATATAAACATTCACATTTAATGAATTACATAAAAATGTTAATGTGCACCCCAATCAAATAAATGTAATCATAACTAATCCAAAGTAATATGGTGAATGGTAATAAAATTTTATATCCAAAATAAAACTTATGATAATCCTCCAATATAAAAAATAATGTTGATATGAATAAAACATATCCTTCTTTGATCATATGTAAAATAAATGGTTGATATCATTAATAAATAATAATACCATACAAATATCCATAATAATTTTCTTGATGAAATAATGTTTTTAGTTAAATACTCATTTTAAAAAAATTAGTCAATTTTTTTAAAGTTTTTTTCCATGAAACTAACCATTGAGAAATACAAATTAAATATTAAAAACATTATTCCTGATTATTTATTAAATTATGTACATTTCATACATGTAATAAAATTCTTCCATTCATAACATCAATAAAATCCAAACAAGCCAGGTTTGGAAAATCACATAAATATTACATTAAAATAATTTTAAAAAAATTAAAACATTGTAAAGAATTTATTATATTATCCATTTAGATAATTTTATAACATTTCGTGAATACGATTATATAGAACATGTTTATTTGGGAAAAATAATTTTCACAAAGGAGAGAAATAAAGTCATATTTTATTATAAAAAATTCTCATTCAAAATAAGTAATACATTATTGGGAAATGGTATTTTATATGACAAATTCCTATGTACTATATGGAAAATTAAAATAATTGTTTTTGAGGATAGAAATAAAAAATTAACCACCAAGGTAGACATTATCATAAATAATCCTGAATAATGATTTAAATATGATATAAATCCTTACTAATTTATTAGAATTTTGAATCGTAATACCAATTCAATAAATAATATTAAATTAAACATTAAATACCATGAATAAAAATATATCATGATAAAACATTTGAAATGGTATTCATATACAACACATAAAAGAAATAATGGTATAAAATGGCATATTTCTCACATAGGTAAAAGATAGACAAGAAACCCTTACCTCAGGCCCTATATAACTCATACATGTTCGAACATCCTATATAAAAATATAATTATATTATAAATCTATTATAGAACCATAACAATTTATATCATACTGTATATTATTTACATATATTCTTTCAACAATCATTTATTTCAAATTATTTTTCAAAATCAAAATTTCATGTGATAATTTCTTAATTTTTCATGAATGTTTTGGTTTGATAATATCGGTCCCTTTAATTTGATCATTGTTAAATCATATAAAAATTTTAAAAATTATTTTAATATAATATATATTAATTATATATGTATTTTTATTTATCTATAAAATTTAGAGATATATAATGGATACAAAATTCAAAGATATTGAAAGATGTACATAAGCATGAACATTGTCTCCATTTTTATTGATGGATGAAAAGGAAGATATATATTGTATCAAATTTCTATAGTCATTATGATATCATGTATTTGAAATATATATATGAATATTATAATACATTCCTTATATGTACATCAATAGTGAAAAAATGAGTTGAAACAATTTGTTAAGAGGTAGTCTGTCATCCACACACATTACATTATCATATCCACAATAGAATATAATGTAATAAAGAATATATTATATCTTAAATATAGATAAATAATTATTTTATAGATATAATATATATTTATTTAATATATAATTAATATCATACGTGTAAAATTAATATTGGGAAAACGCATCACATCATTTCATAAGGTGGTAGTATGCCATTCACATGAGAAACATCATTATTATCCAAAGGGTTGGAGGATAATAAGTATATCCAATGTTATAATATTAAAAGAATATTTTTTAACAATATATTATATAAATATTTTAAATACTTCATTATATTCATCCATGATAGTTAGTGATGGAAAATGAATCAAATCAGTTTATGAGGCGGTAGATCGTTGTACACACAATCACTAGATTCAGTTCCCATTTGATTTAAGAGGATATTCATATAGGTAATTCCCATAACATAATAACATAAAAACATAATATAATGTAGTCATTATATAATAATGTATTAATAAAAAAAATTTGGTGCAATGAAAAGCAATAAAAACAGTCATTTAAGAATATTGATTTATCATCAGATAGCTTCTTTAGGTTTGAACTAAAATCATGAAAAGGAAATAATTTTGATAAAACCAAGGCCTCTATGGATAAATAATTTGAGTAAGGATGGTATTTTGGATGTTATATTCTTATCCATGTCATTTTTGAATTTATAAGAGGAGAGGATAGAGGTGGCCATTTATAAGTGGGGAAGAGGACACATGTGTAATTTGGAAAAGAAAAAAATGTACCAACATTTCTCACAAGAAACAAGCATAAATATGGTTAATTACTAAAACATAGATGATATAATGTCTACATTTTTTCATAAAAAAAGTATTTTTAAATTATTATTTAGTGTTTGGACCATATATTCATAGTTTAACCATTTTGTAACTCAATTTTTTCCTTAACCATAATAATTAATTTTTAGTATTTTCACTAATTCATATAGTCTACTATTATGTTAACCATGTAATATAAAAATATTATTTAATTCAAAATATGAAATATATTTTTAAAAATTCATTTAACATAAGTGGATGAAATGAATTTAATAAAAAAACCATATATGCATAGAAAAACACATTTAATAATGAAATAGTTTCAATGGATTGCTTTTTTTATTTTAATAATAAAAAATTAAAATGAATGTGAAAACATATAGTAGTAAAATAGTAATATAATTGAAATAATTTAACATTAAAAATTTTAATATATATTTTGTATTAGTATAAAATTTATACGAAAAGGTTTTTTAAAATAAAAATCATTAATTTTTCACACATCATTAAAAAAATTAACTAATAAATAAAATTATATAAAATTATCCCAAAAATAATTTTTATATCTAGAATTTAAAAAAAAGTATTATTTTTTTAATAAATGTTACGAAAATTGATAATAATTATTTTCCAATTATTTTCAAGAGGTAAAACTAATCAACCTTTTAGAAACAATAATGTTTTTGAAAACATTTTTTTCAATTTCAAATTGTTCTTTTTATATTTTTAATCAACAATTTACATTTTTATTATTTTTTTAATATATTTAAAAAATAAAATAAAATAAATCTATTTTTCCAATTCATATATTACAAATAAACATCTAGTTTATAATGGACATTTATAAATATTTATAAGATTATATGTTATTATGTTTCATTTCAACCATTTGTTTCATGATTCACAAGTTATTAGAGAGACTGATGTCATTTAAAAAATATATCCTAATGTATCAATGTGTTAAATTGTATTCTAATAATGGAGTGTCATATCATATAACCTATCCAATGTGATGGTCATCTTCTAAAATCCCATGGAGCTACATATCCACATATAAAAGAAATTAATGATATTATGGAATCATTACAGACTCTAGAAAGCTAAATTACTCTCTAAAAATTGAGTATTATGTATCCCCATATTATTGAGAAGCTCATATAGTAAGTGGAAGATTGAATAGTAAAACGGACTTAATATATATTATATAAGGGGGTTCTCTTAAAGAAACACCATGAATTAAAGGTATTATGACACAAATCGAAGGAGGGAGAATGGGTGTCTCTTAGAATCCCCTTGTAGCTCAGGTCGTATACAATATCGGTTATACTAGGCCAGAAAATGTTTGAACTTTAAAAGGTTCATAAAGGAAAAAAATTAATGTCACTAGGAATGAAAAGACCATTTCACATCCATACTGGATATGACATGGTTCCACTTAATAAGAATCTCTATTGAGTTTCTCACTATCAATGATGTTGAGGTAATTTTTGTAAAAGGTAAACTAGTCCTACGACCATATGATTCAGTAATATAACCCAAATAATATATCATATTACATTTATAAGAGCGAGGGTAGTTATTTTATATCCCTAACCAATTTCATAGCCTACTACACCACTATAAGTGTAACAAAAAAAAAACATTTTTTTTGTCAATGCCTATGGACATTATTCTTATGGTTATATCACGACATACAACATCACAAGCTAGAATCTAATGCATCGATGTGATCAATATCATTTCAATTGTGTAGATTCTATGGACCATTGTAGAATAATGTCCTATACTAAATTATTCTTATTGATCAAATAAAATCATTATTACAACCTTGAAATAGTATTCCCAAACAATAAATATATCATTAAGTAAAATAATTAGTAATTTGAGGATGGTGTTTCAATTCTAAGAAACATAACAGTTTTATCCTTAAAATACATTAAGGGATTCATTTAATCAGTAGAATTATTAAGATTCATCATTTTCTATAAAACTCAAATTTCAAAAACCAAGTAACACTATCTACTTCATTAAAATAAGTATTAATAAATTATCCAGAATGAGATAAATGTTTCTACAAAATTTATTTATGATCTCAATGAATCTAAATGTTAATAACTAATTACCACGTACTCTATCACTAATATGGGAAATCAAAAAAACATTGAAAAGATAAACTAGAATACATATGGTTATAAAAACTATTCTGGGATCAACTAATTTTAAAATTAATCTAAAACATAAATTCTATTAAGCAAAAATATTATGACAAGATTTATAAAATGGTAAAAAAATTATTTATAAAAAAGGAAACTTTCTTACACATTGGATACAATATTTTATGAATCATATGACTACAAAGGCAAAAACTGTTAACTAAAGCAGAAAATGAATATATCTTAAAACCACATATTCATGAACAGTTTCCAATGGGTAATGCCTAAGTATAATTTTATGAAGTGTATTTAATTCTACTCATTTTATATGAAAAATAATCTTAAACAATTATACATTATTTTTCACGACCCGTCCTCATATCCAATGCTGTGAAAACCCCAAGACCGCCTTCCATAGGCCAGGGGATGGCGACTAGCACCAAAGGCCTACATCCCTAAGCTAGGAAATTAATTGCCTTTATAAAAGTAAAAAAACACAATAGAGTACGCAACAAGAAGTAAACAGTAAGTAAAACTCAATAAAAAAGAGTGTGCTAGAAAGTAAATGGGCCATTATACAAACCCAACAAGACAACAAGTAAAATTAAAAAGTGACAAACAAATGAAAGTAAAGTGCGGCTCCTGGATCATCCTCTAGGGATTCCTACATAACGGGTAGGTACAGATTTCCACCTCACCACAAATGTTCATCAGTCTCCTCCACGTACTGACACATCGCATGGTCCAGCTCTGGGTACCGTCCAGTCGAGGCGCTCTCTGCCTCCGTCAGCGATGTCCGTCATCGGCATCCAACACAATGAGGTACGGGCAAGGCCCATGCAGGAGTGAGTATAACGATACTCAGTAGGGACCCTGAGACCCGCAAGGTCTCACAATATCCACTAAGGATAAACAAAGGAAGAAAGATATAATCACAAACTATCAACCAACCCTACTTAGGTATATGCCCATACAAATACCTAAGTTACCAATATCAGTCCTGCTCCAAATCCCGAGCCCAAGCACAAACCAATTCCACACAGGATGTAAAGTCAAACACCACGATGATAATTGTTTAAATACATGACTCAACTCATGCCGGTATGCCACAATAGTAGAGAGGTATATATGATCAGATTTAGCCACTGTATCACCTAAGCTCTTGGACCCACACAAGATACCAGACATGCTAAGCTGTCGGACCCACAAAGGATATAGGACCAGCTATCTCGTCTAAGCTGTCGGACCCACACAGGATACAAGACCTGTTATAATTCATCTGAGCTGTCAGACCCACACAGGATACAGGACCAGCTATTCTGTCGGACGCTCACATGATATAAGAACAGATGACTGTACTGTCGAACCCACAGAGGATTCCAGTATAGTAGTCATCGTCTTCGAACCCAAAAAATATTCTAGTAGAGTCATCGTCCCTATCGAACCGACAAAGGATTCTGGAACAGAAGTCATCACATCCCGCTCTAGGGTTCCCGCACACAGCACACTCTATTCTGTCTCGTCAATCGGATGACCGGTCTAAGTGTTATTAGCTATTCCGTCCAGGGGCCCGGTTGGATTTACGCTGGATCCAAACCCAGCCATTTTCCAAGGTCATACGAAACTCAAATAGAGTATTGCAAAAAGACCGCCTCATCACAAGTGTCCCAGTGCCGTAGACAGCACGTCGTTCGAATGCATGGTCTTAAAGATATTCGCAATTAGGCATTGTCGGGCCCGACAAGTCAAGCCCAGTGGGATGGTCGGTCGGTCCAACCTGACTCGGTGAGTCCGACCAGGCTGGGGGTCAGTCCGACCCAGTTCCGTAGGTCTGACATGGTTGGGGCGTCGGCCTATCCTGATGGGGCGCGGCCCACCTGCGGACCCAGCCCGTGGAGCGGGCCGGTCTGGTTCGCCCAGCGGAACCGAGCGGCGCTGCCTCTCACTGCCCGACCGGCCGAAGCCGACCTGTTCTATCCGGTGCCAGAAGCCTACACAGCAGGTCGCTGTTCTTCCGATGTGGTGCCAAGCGGCACCGCGGGTCTTCCACCTGACTGACTTCGGCCACAGCCGCCTCTGGTCACCGCCGCCTCTTCCGACCGCCTCAGCCAGCATGGTCGCGACCTCCTTCTTCTAGGGTGGTGCGACGGCACCGCGCCCTACAAGATCCACCTCCATTTTCAATGCAAACAAGAATCAACGGAGGGTCATCGGGCCGTGTTTGTTCAGCCCGCACCCTCCGCGTTATTCAATAAAAAAGGCCAAAGACAAACCTCACAAACATCAAGAACGTGGGTATACTTTTATTCATTGAAAATTATAAAAAAACCCTACATTGATTCGATGTTTTTTGTTGACGTCGTAGAAGATGTTTTCACAGAAGAAGGACATCATTCCATTAACGTTGAAAGGAATGATGTAGTCGTTGGCGGCATTCATTGAGGACGATGACTTCTCCCTTGATGATGTTGAAGAGGAAGGAAGATGATCGTTCTTCGCGGGCGTCGCCTCACTTTCTTTCCCCAGTCGAAGAAGGATGAATATTAATATCCTCGTGTTCATCGCTAGAGAGGTTTATTTCCTCCAAATTCCTCTTAGTTTCCCAAAACAATATGTCCAATCATCCAAAATAATATCTTTGGAGATTATTTTTATCCTTGACATGCATTCAAAATAAATGAAATTATCTAATTTATTGAGGGAGCATAATTAATAAATTTGATGATGTTGGCACATTAATGAGAGAAGGTGGGAGGTTGAGAGTATTTAAAATTAAAGGAGGAGAGGAGGCCTCATTAATTCAAAGGGGAGTCCAAGAGTATCAAAACGGGGGGTTTGAAGGGAGTTTAGGGGTTTGGTGTTCGTGTGGGCCCCACCAAACAATATCCTCCTATGGGAGGTTATGTGGGGTGTGGGCCCAACCCCAACTTCTCTTTGGTGGATTTAACAACCACCTATATAGAATATATGTTAATCATATTTTTATTTATTTTAAAAAAAAGAAAACCCCTTAAAATAACCTCCAACCTATATAAAACACAACTGTGGTAAAGGTCATCTTAAGTGAATACAGGTGATGATAGTTCATCGGTGTCCTCAGATTTCAATTCATAGAACCGGTTTAAAAGATAGAAAAACCTGCATGTACGTTTACTGAGCGTACCCGAGAAAAACAAAAAATAATGATTGCAGGCACACTAGGACATAGAATAATGCACCTTCAGAAACTACGGACTCAAAAAATTACAAAGAATTTAAGAAAAAAATATCCCTTAAATTTCTGGGTGTTTACATTACCCCCACCTCAAGGATTTACGTCCCCGTAAAGCTACAACACACACTCGGGAAACAAATGGGGGTACTGAGCACACATATGAGCCTCTCGCTCCCATGTGCTCTCCTAGAGGTTCCCATGCTGCAAGCAATCGTGCACCTGAGGAATAGACCATTAACGGAGGACCCACTCCTGTCCATCATCAATCTCCACTAGAACCTCCGTGAAATTCACCCCATCATGGATGTCCATCTCCCCATGGTCAATGAGGTGGGACAGGTCGTGCACGTATCCCCTTAGTTGAGATACGTGGAAGAGGTCGTGTACCCATTGCAACTGAGGGGGAAGGGCCAGGCGATATGCCACCTCACCTACTCTATCGAAGACCTGGAACTGAAAAATAAATCGTAGAGACAACATGCCACCTTGGTCAGATCTCTGTATACCTCGTCAAGGTGAGACCCATAGAAAGATATGGTCGCCATCCTCGAACTCTAGTTGTCTCTGTCTCCTATCATCATAGGAATTATTTCTTCTCTTTGCTGTCTTCATCCACTCCGGATGATCTTAACCTTCTCCATCATAGCCTGCACCATTTCTGGTCCTACAGGTACTGAATCCCTGTGGTTAGTCCAGCACAGAGGTGATCTTCAAGGTTGGTTGTATAGTGCCTCATAAGGGGACATCCCGAGGGTGGAGTGGTAGCTGTTGTTGTACGCAAACTACACCAAGGGTAAGTGATCCTCTCAACTGCGACCTAAGTCGAGGACACATGCACAGAGCATGTCCTCGGGAGTTTCAATGGTTCTCCTAGTCTGACCATCCGTCTGATGATTAAAGGTAGTACTCAATCGAAGCTATGTCCCAAAAGCCTCCTGTAACCCCTTCCATAGCCAGGAAGTGAAACGAGCATCTCAATCGAAGACGATAGTCGATGGAACACCATGAAGTCGTACGATCTCCTATACGTAGATGCATCCCAAGATCTATGCTAAGCCCTGCTCTCAGATCGGTAGGACGTGGGCCGACTTGGTGAGTCGGTCGACAATCACCCAGATTGAGTCGTGTCCATTGGATGTACGTGGAGTTCCCATCACTAAATCCATGGATATCATGTACCACATCCACTCTGGAACCTCTAAGGGATAAACCAATCATGCTAGAACATAGTTCTCCACCTTTACTTACTGACATGTGAGGCATCACGAGACAAACTGTGCTACTGCTTTCTTCATAACTGGCCAACTGTGCTATCTTTTGAGGTCCTGATACATATTCGCCACTCCTGGATGTACCGCTAGAGGGGAAGTGTGGAAGTCTGTCAACACATCCTCCTATATTGCAATTGGTACCATGGTTCATCCTCTGAAGAGTATGATGTGCTCACCACCTTCATAAAACCCAATAGGGGCCTGCCCTGAGGATATCTGAGCATGTCGCGTCTCACAGTCAGCGTCCACATGTTGTTCCTCTGTGAATCGCTGAAGAAGTAGAGGAGTGACCATTAGAGACTGAATAAAGTCTACTCCATCTCTATCCAAAAAGGATATCTTCGATGTGGCTAGAATCTCTATCTCCTCTCATAGCAGTTGAATGCCTGATCTCCTGCAGATAGCATCAACTACAACATTCCCCTTCCCAGTAGTATAGACTATCTCGAATTCATAGTCATGGAGGAACTGAAGCCTTTGCTGTTGTTTCAAGTTTAGGTCCTTCTATGAGAGGATATACCAGAGAATCTGGTGGTCATAGTAGACTATAAAATGCTCACCCATCAGATAGTGCTGCCACATATTCAAGGAGAAGACCAATGCTGTTAACTCTAGGTCAGGGGTAGCGTAGTTCTACTCGTGTTTTCTCAACTGTTGTGAACCATACACGATCACTGCTTGCTCCTGCATCTAGAAACACCTGAGTCTGATCCCTGATGCGTTGGAGTAAACTACATACCCAACGCCCTCCTCAATTGGCCTCAATATGGGTGTACTCTTCAACCCTTTCCTCAGCTCTTGAAATCTATAATGGAATATCTCTGACCACACAAAGGGTTTCCCCTCCTTCATCAATTCTTAAAGAGATGCGGAAACTTTAGAGAAGTCTGGAAAAAATCCTTGATAGTACCCAACCTGTCCTAGGAAACTCTGCACCTCCATCACACTCTTGGGTGGCTCCAAAGAATGTATTACCTCGATCTTCGCTGGATCCACTGTAACTTCTGCCTTCGAGATGACATGTCCCAAGAAGTGAACCTCTGAAATCCAGAACATGCACTTCTAGAGTTTACCACAAAGCTGGTTCTCTCGGAGTGTATCCCGTACCACCTACAAATGGTAGGCGTGCTCCTCCTCAGTAGTTGAGTAAATCAGTATGTCATCGATGAGGACTACAACAAATAGATGGAGGTAAAGCTGGAAGATCCCATTCATGAGACTCATGAACACTACTGGTACGTTGGTTACACCGAAGGGCATAACCAAGAATTGTAGTGGCTATACTAACACCTGATGTCCCTCTTCTGCACATCCTCATCTCATTCTCTGAGTTAGTAATATCCTGACCTATGGTCTATCTTCGAGACCCTTCGTTCTCCCTTGAGCTAATCAAAGAGATCGTCAATCCTTAGGAGTGGGTACTTGTACTTCATGGTCACTTGATTCAGGTGATGATAGTCAACAAACAATCACAAGCTCCCATCCGCCTTCTTGGCGAACAAAATCGGAGATTCCCATGTTGAAAAACTGGGTCGGATAAATCCCTTCCCTTGCAAGTCCTCCAGCTGTACCCAGATCTCTCAAAGCTCAGCGGGAGCCATCCGATATGATGAGGTAGATATCTGTGTTATCCTAGGGTACAGTTCAATATATAATTCTACCTATCTATGAGGAGGTAGTCCTGAAATGTTGTCATGAAAAACATCCGCATACAGATCCACCACAATAGGAAAACATGGACTCCACACATCAACTACTCTGAGGATAAGACTAGCCAACTAATGTGTGATCGGGTTCCCCCTCCTCTTCATAAGTCCATCCTACGCTGCTAAGTCTCCCTTCTCACTGGTGAAGGTGAACCTGGTCCCATCTGTGAGGATACACCACACTTTTCGCCTAATACAATCCATTTGATCATGAACTATGGATAAATAGTCCATACCCAAGATGATGTCTTAAGGCCTCGACGCCGCTACAAGAAGATCCCAGCCGAAGCTCTAACCTCCTAGAGTAAGATCACACTACCGGAATCAGTGCATAATCATCGAGTCTGCTCTCGTAGGAGTCTCTAGCTGTAAGGATTGAGCCAATGGCTCTATCAGAATCTTTGAGCTCTGAACAAGTTCAACAGAAATAAAATAATGACACGTACCAATGTCTATGAGTACTGCAGTAAGAGGGGAGTAGAAACAGACAGTACCTCTAATCCTCTCAAGTGCACCATGTTCGTAGGCCTCGACTACCTGGAGCTGAGCCCGCCTCTGTCTGACAGCTCCCTATGGTCGGGGTGGACCTCCTGGTGGTTGTGGGGGTTGAGCCTCGAAACATCGTCCACCACCTGTTGCTCAGCTGGCTCCTATGCCTCGTCTGCCTGCTCCCGGTGGACCACAATTGTAGAACCCATGCCTCTACATGGGAAGTACCTCTACTATCCGCTGCTCATCTACATGGCGGGTCAGTCAGTCACAATCCATGTGGCCCTTCCCACCGCATGCATATCACAGACTGCTCCTCGTATTGCTGAATCTTTCTTGTGTGCCCCGCACCACCGAACCATTATCCTGTGGTCAACCACCTAATGGCCTGGTCTGCTTGGACCTCTGCGACATTTGTCTACTGCCGGCTGTAGAAGACTCTTCTACGTGTTTCGCTTTCGTGGGTCTCGCCGCTGGTTACTGCTCAGCGAGGAAACTCTCCATTAGATGGGATCACTCTAGCACCCCCTCCTACATCGGAATGTTGATGGGAATCGTCAAAGCCCTGATCTCATGCCTCTCTCCCTGCTCGAAGGTCCGGGCACAGAAGAATGGGTCTCGTACCACATTCGTGGAATAGATTGAGAGTTCGGTGAGCCTCGTTGAGTACTGAGCTACTATCATGCTACCCTGTTATAGATGAAGTAACTCATGAATATGCACCGCACGAAGGGTGGCTGGAACAAACTTCGCCCAGAACAAGATCTCGAAGTCTGCCCATTGTAGTGATGCCTCGTCATGCACCTGGAGCATTAGGCTCCACCATATACCAGCTATTCCGTATAGGAGACTCATGGCGAGGATCACCATAAGGTCGGCTGTTGTCCCTTAACAATATGAAAACACTCACGATAGCCTCCAACCAATCCTCAGATGCATATGGGTCCATCTCTCCGCGGAACCTTGGAGGCCTCTCTTGTTGGAACTCGTGCAACACATTCAGGTGGTGTGCACTCTCTGCTGCTGGGGATGGGGGGTAACGGTGGCCCAGTGGGTAGTGGTACCACTCATGCCTCCGCTGTGATGGGTCCCAGCATCGAGGCCTCATCGCTCAATGGGATACCATCTCGTACATAACTTAGAACCCTAGCCGGCTACCTTCGTGGCGTCATGCTAAAAAGAAACATGTGTTCCATGTGATAAACAATATACCTAGTGAGATGACACAATGTAATCACAAGGAAAACATTGTCGAAGGAAACACACACACAATCAGGGCTTTCATGCACTGAGTCAGAAATCAGAGGTCAGGGTCTTGGTGTATGGATACACCGGTAGTCGCACCAACACTAGACTCCTTGGACTGAAAACCACACTCAATACTCTTTACACTATTTCTTCCCAAAAAAGAATGATCAGAGTCCTGAGTTCTATTGTAGAAATGACTCCTCTGATACCAATTTGTCACGACCCATACACGGGGCCTGTGTTGTGACAACCCCAAGCCCACCATCCATAGGCCATGGGCTGGCAACAAGAACCAAAGGCATAAATCCCTAAGCTGGAAAGGAATTGCCTTTTTAAAAGTAATCAAACACAACACAGTACGCAACATGAAGTAAACACTAAGTAAAACTGAATTCCAAAGAGTGTGCTGGAAATTAAATGGGCCAGTATACAAACCCAACAGAACAACAAGTACAAGTAAAAAGGGACAATAAGCTGAAATTAAGGAGAATCTCCAGGATCGTCCTCCGGGGATTCCTACCTGAAGGGTAGGTACATATAGTCACCTCATCACTTACGTATGTTATTCTCCTCCACGTGTTGACTCTTCGCAAGGTCCACTTCGAGATACAGTCCAGTTGTGGCTCTCTCGGCCTCAGTTATTGTTGTCCATTGTCTGCATCCGACATAACGAGGAGCGGGCATGGCCCGTGCAGGGGTGAGTATAACGATACTCGGTAGGGACCCCAAGACCCGCAAGGTCTCACAATACCCAATATGGATAAACAAAATAATAAATATACAATCATGAAGTTTCAACCAACCCTACTTAGGTATAAGCCCATACATAAACCTATGTTACCAATCTTAGTTCCGCTCCAACTCTCGATCCCAAGCACAATCAAATTCCACATAGAATGTAAATTCAAACACCATGATGATAATGGTTGAAAGACAAGACTCATCTCACACAAGTATGAAACAATATTAGAGAGATATAGATGATTAGATGTAGCCACTTGATCATCTATGCTGCAAGACCCACACAGGATATAGGACCAGCTAATATTTCAGACCAACACAGTATAAAAGACCAAAAATATCGTCTATGCTGTCAGACCCACACAGGATACAAGACAAGCTATAATTCATCTGAGATGTCGGACCCACACAGTATACAGGACCAGCTATTCTGTCAGACCCACACAAGATACAGGAATAGAAGTCAGTACTGTCGAACCCACATAAGATTCCAGTATAGAAGTCATCTTCGTCGAACCCATAGTGGATTCTAGTACAGTCATCTTCGTTGTCGAACCCACACAGGGTTCCAATACAGAAGTCGTTGCATCCAACTTTAGGGTTCCCGCACATAGCACCCTCAATTCTAAGAGAGTCCACTCCTTGAGTCAAGTAATGACACATCAACTATCAGAAATTCCCCAGTTGTTGTATCATGAAGTTCCGTCTCATCAATAGAAACCTAACATGACAAACGACGTGTTAATTGGACGCCCAGTATGAGAGTTATTTGCTTTTCTGTTCCAAGGACATGGTTATATTTACGCTCGATCCAAAACCTTCCATTTTCCAAAGTCGTCCAAAACTCACTTAGAGTATCGCAAAATGGCCGCCTCATCGCAAGGGTCCCAGTGCCGCAGATGGTGATTTGTTCGAACAAAGTGTCTAAAAGATATTCACAATTTGGCGTTGTCGGGTCCGGCCCGTCAAGCCCACTGGGCTTGCGGGGCAGCCCGACCCGACTTGGCCAACCTGACCTGACTAGGGGTTGGCCTGGCCCGGTTTGGCGGGTCCGAACTGGATGGGGGGTCAGCCCCGCCCGGTGGGGTGCGGCCCACCTGCGGACCCGGCCCGCGGAGTGGGCCTGTCCGGTTTTGTTGGGGGAATTGAGCTGTGCCGCCTCTCCCTGCCCAGCCGGCTGAAGACGGCCGGTTCTGTTAGGCGCAAGCGGCCTAAACAGCGGGCCGCTTATCTTCCCACGCGGTGCCAAGTAGTGTCGTTGGTCTTCAGCCCGTCCGGCCGGTTCTCCGGTGAGCGGGTCGCAGTTCCCCCGCTGCGTGACCCCTAGGGGCACCTCGATTCTTCTTCCCTGCCAGCCAGTTCAGCCAGCCTAAGTGTCCTATGGTTGCGGGTTGCATCTCTTATGCATGGCACCTGCGGGTGCTGCGGCCCACCAGCCCGGTCGACGGTAGACAGACGGTTCTTCAGCCCGAGCGGCCCGCGGATGCGGGCCCCAGTTTTCCTCCTCATGGCCGGCATGCAGCCGCCCCCTCCGACCGTCACCGCCTCTGGTCTCCGTCACGTTTTCCAAACATCATAGCCTGCATGGCCACTGCCTCCTTCTTCCAGCACGGTGCAATGAAACCACTCCCTACCTTCTCCACCTCCATTTCCAATGCAAACAAGATTCAACAGAGGGTCGTGAGGCTGTGTTCATTCATCATGTTCCCTCTATGTTAGGCGATAACAAAAGGCCAAAGATGAACCAGTCATAAATCAAGAACATGGGTATAATTTTATTCATTTAAAATTATACAAAACCCCCGGCCTTCATTTGAAGATTGTTCATTGACATCGCTGAAGATGCTGTCGTAGAAGACGGACATCGTTCCGTCAATGGTGAAAGGAAAGATGTAGTCATTGGCAGCATTCATTGCGGAAATCGACTTCTCTATTAGCGCGGAGGAAGAGGAAGGAAGAAGAGCGTTATTATCGGGCATCGCGTCGCTTTATTGCCACTATTGAAGAAAGAAGAAGATGAAGTTCCCCGTGTTCTTCACTGTAGAGGGTGATTTCCTCCCAATTCCTCCGAGTTCTGCAAAACAATATGGGCCAAACCCCCAAATAATATCTATGGCTATTATTTTTATCCTTGGAATGCATTTAAAATAAATCTAAATAACCAATTAATTGAGGGAGCTTAATTTATTAATTTGATGGTGTTGGCACATTAATGATAGAAGGTGGGAGGTTGAGAGTTTTCAAAATTAAAAGAGGAGAGGGGGCCTCATTAATTCAATGGGGCGTCCAAGAGTTTCAAAATGGGGGTTTAAAGGGAGTTGATGGGTTTGGTATTCGTGTGGGCCCCACAACACAATATCCTACCTTGGGAGGTTATGTGGGGTGTGGGTCCCACCCCAACATCCCTTTGCCGGATATAACAACCACCTTTATAAAAAATATGTTAATCATATTTTTATTTATTTTAAAAAATGAAAACCCCCTAAAATAACTTCAAACCTCTATAAAACACAAATGCGGTAAAGCTCTTCTAAAGTGAATATTAGTGCTGAAAGTTCAACAGTGTCCTCAGATTTCAATTCCGAGCACCGGTTCAAAAGACAGAAAAACCCGCACGTACATTTACGGAACGTACCTGAGAAAAACATCAAGAAATGATTTCAGGCACACCGGGCCTCGGAATCAAGCGCCGTGAAATACTGCGAACTTGTAAAATTACAAATAATTTATGAGATGAATTTCCATGAAATTTCTGGGTCATTATATTTCCCCCACCTCAAGGATATACATCATCGTAAAGAAACAACACACCCTAGGGAATCAAATGGGGGTACTGAGCACACATCTGCCCCTCCCACTCTCATGTGCTCTACTGGAGGTTCACATGCTGCCAGCGAATGCACACCATAGGAATCGACCATCCACGCAGGACTCGCACCTGTCAATCCTAAATCTCCACATTAACCTCCGTGAATTTCACACCATCATTGATGTCCAGCTCACTGTGTTGATGATGTGGGAATGTTCATGCACATATCCCCTCAGCTAAGATACGTGGAAGATGTTGTGTACCCGGTGCAACTGAGGTGGAAGGGCCAGGTGATAATCCACCTCACCTACTCTACTGAGGACCTTGAACTGCCTGATAAATCACAGAGATAACTTTCCACCACATCCAAATCTCTGTAGACCACATCGAGGTGAGACCCATAAGAAGACGTGGTTGCCATCCTCGAACTCCAGTAGTCTCCATCTCATATCATCATAAGACCTTTTCCTGCTCTTTGTAGTCTTCATCCACTCCTTGATGATATGCACCTTCTCCGTCATAGCCTGCACCCTCTCTGGTCCTACAAGTGCTGACTCCCCTGGATCAGTCTACTACAGAGGTGATCGGTAAGTTCGGTTGTACAGTGCCTCATGAGGGGCCATCTCGATGGTGGATTCATAGCGTTGGTTGTATGCAAACACCACCAAGGGTATGTGATCCTCCAATCTGTGACCATAGTCGAGGACACATTCATGGAATATGTCCTTGAGAGTCTGAATGGTCCTCTCAGTTTGACCATCCATCTGAGGATGAAAGGTGGTGCTCAAGGGAAGCTGTGTCCCCAAAGCCTCATGTAACCCCTTCCATAGCCGGGAATTGAAATGAGAATCTCGATCGGAGATGATAGTCGATGGAACGCCACGAATTAGTATGATCTCTTATACGTAAAGGCATCCCAAGATCTCTACTGAGCCCTGCTCTATGATCGGTAGGAAGTGGACTGACTTGTTGAGTCCGTTAACAATCACCCAGAAAGAGTCATGTCCTTGGGATGTACGGGGATGTCCCATCACGAAATCCATGGATATCCCATCCCAATTACACTCTGGAACCTCTAAGGGATGAACCAATCCTGCTGTAACCGGTGCTCTGCCTTCACTTGCTGAGAAGTTAGGCATTGAGAGTCAAACTCTACTACTACTTTCTTCATACCTGGCCACCCGTGCTGACGTCTAAGTTCCTGATACATCTTCACCACTCCTAGATGTACTACTAGAGGGGAAGTGTGGAAATCCCTCGACACATACTCATGTAGAGAAACTAGTACCATGGTCAATCTTCTGAAGAGAATGACGTGCTCCCCACCTTTAGAAAACCCATCAGGTGTCTGCCCTAAGGATATATGAGCACGTCGTGTCTCAAATTCAACGTCCCCATGTTATTCCTCTCTGACTTGCTAATGAAGTGGAGGAGTGACTGTGAGAGACTGAATAAAGGCTAATCCATCTCTATCCCAAAGGATATCTTTAATGCGGCCAGCTACTCTGTCGCCTCTCCTAGCAGCTGAATGCCTGATCTCCTACTAAGAGAATCTGCTACAATGTTCCCATTACCTATAGTATAGACTATCTCGATGTCATAGTCATGGAGGAACCCATGCCATCGTCGTTGTATCATGTTTAGGTCCATCTGTGAGAAGATATACTTGAGACTCTGGTGGTCAGAGTAGACTGTAAAATGCTCTCCCATCAGATAGTGCCGCCACAACTTCAATCGGATAACACTGTTTCTAACTCCAGGTCATGGGTAGTGTTGGTCTACTCATGCTGTCTCAACTGCCGTGAACCATATGTGATCATCGCTCGCTCCAGCATCTGGACACACCCAAGTCTGGTCCCTGATGTGTCGCAGTAAACTACATACCCAATTCCCTCCTCTGGTAGCCATAAGATGGGTGCACTGGTCTACCTCTTCTTGAACTATTGAAATCTCTACTGGAATCTCTCTGACCACACGAATGGTTTCCCCTTCTTTATCAATGTTGAAAGTGGTGCTGAAACTCTGGAGAATTATGGCACAAATCTCCGATATTACCCAGCCAGTCCCAGGAAACTCCTCACCTTCGTCACACTTCTGGGTGTCTCCCAAGAAAGTACTACCTCGATCATCACTAGATCCACTACAAATACATCCTCCATGATGACATGTCCCAATAAGTGAACCTCTCGAATCTAGAACTGGAACTTTTAGAGTTTACCATAAATCTGGTTCTCCTTGAGTGTATCCAATACCACCCGCAAATGGTAGGCATGCTCCTCCTCAGTAGTCGAGTAAATTAGTATGTCATCAATGAATACTATGAAAAATCGATCGAGGAAAGTCTATAAGATCATGTTCATGAGGATCATGAACACTACTAGTGCATTGGGTATGCCTAAAGGAATAACCAAGAACTCATTGTGGCCATACCGACACCTGATGGTCGTCTTCTTCACATCCTCATCTCGAACTATGAGCTATAGAATTTTTGACCTGAGGTCTATCTTCAAGAACCATCGTGCTCCATTGAGCTGATCAAAGAGGTCCTAAATCCTCACAAGCGGTACTTGTTCTTCAAGGTCACCAGATTCAGGAGATGATAGTCGACACACAGTCGCAAGCTCCCATCTGCCTTCTTGGAAAACAAAATCGGTGATGCCTACGGTGAAACACTAGGTCGTATAAATACCTTCCCTTGCAAGTCCTCCAGATGTACTGGAAGCTCAAGAAGCACGGTGGGAGCCATCTGATACGTTGGAGAAGATATCGGTGATGTCCTAGGGTTAGGTCAATGTTGATGTCTACCTCTTTGTGAGGAGGTAGTCCCGGAATGTCGTCATGAAAAACATCAGTGTACTGATCCACCACAATAAGAAAACACGGACTCCACACATCAACTGCTTCGAGAATGAGACTAACCAACTGTCATGTGATCAACTGACCCCTCCTCTGTGTAAGTCCATCCTGCACTGAAAAATGCTCCATTCTCCCCAGTGATGGTGAACCTGGTCCCATCTGTGTAGATACAACGCACTTTGCGCCTAATATAGTCAATATGAGCATGAAATGTGGATAACTAGTCCATACCCAAGATGATGTCATAAGGCCTCGATGGAACTACAATAAGATCCCAGCCAAAGCTCTTTCCACCTAGAGTAAGCTCAATATGCCAACACCAGTGCGTAATCATCGAGTCTGCTCCTATAGGTGTCTCTAGCCTTATGGATTGAGCCAATGGCTCCATTGGAATCTCATATCACTGAACAAGGGTAGCGGTAATAAAAGAATTAAATTCACCTATGTCTATGAGTAATGCAGCAAGGGTGGAGTAGACATAGATAGTTCCTCGAATCATCTTAGGTGCACCGTGGTCATAGGCCTCAACTTCATGGAGCTGAGCCCGCCTCTATCTGCCACCTCCCTGTGGCCGGGGTGGACCTCCCGGTGCTGGTGGTGGTAGAGCCTCGAAATGTCGTCCACTACCCACTACCCAACCAGCTCCTCTACCTCGTCCTCCTACTCCTGGTGGACCACCACGGTCGAACCTATGCCTCTGCCTGGGAGGTCCCTCTACTATCGTTTGCTCATCTACATGGCGGGTCAGGCAGTCACAAGCCATGGGGCCCTACCCGCCGCATGCATAGCACTACCTGCTCCTCGTATAGTTGAATCAATCTCATGTGCCCCGCACAACCGAACCTGTATCCTAGGGTCTCCCAACTGATGGCCTAGTCCACTTGGACCTCTACGACATCTGTCTACTAACGGCTGCATAAGACTCTGCGATGTTTCTACATGTGGTGGGTCTCACCATTGGTGTATGATTAGCGAAAAAAAACTCTCCACTAGAAAGGCTCTCTCCAGCACCCCCGCCTACGTCAGAATACTGAGGGGAATTGTCGAGGACTTAATCTCATTCCTGAGTCCCTTCTCGAAGGTATGGGCCTTGAAGAATGGGTCATGTACTATATCTGTGGATTACCGTGAGAGGTCGGTGAACATCGCTGAGTACTGAGATACTGTCATGCTGCCATCCTACGGATGAAGTAACTCCTGAATCCACACCGCACGAAGGGTGTCTAGAACAAACTCTCCCATGAACATGCTCTCAAAGTCTGCCCAAAGTAGTGACCCCTCGTCATGCACCTAGAGCATCAGGCTCCGCCATCTACAAACTGTTAAATGCATGAGACTCACGGAATGGACACCATAAAGTCGACTGGTGTCCCTACCAATCTAAAAACTCTCACGACAGCATCCATACAATCCTCAACTT
Organism: Viscum album; assembly: GCA_963277665.1. Lineage (NCBI taxonomy): Eukaryota > Viridiplantae > Streptophyta > Magnoliopsida > Santalales > Viscaceae > Viscum > Viscum album. Next base: position 1,723,218,529 of record OY728141.1, read on the forward strand.
CCTGTGGGTCCGTCTCTCCCCAGAACCTGGGCAGCCTCTGTCACTGGAACTCGTGCAATGAACTCAAGTGTCATGCACTCTCTAATTCTGGGGATGTTGGTATCAGTGGCCCATCGGGTAGTGGTACCACTGGATCCTCTACTATGATGGGGACCTACACCGAGGCCTAGTCCCTCGGTGGGATACCATCTCGTACGTAACTCGGAACCCTAGCTGGCTGCCTTTGTGGGGCCATCCTAAAAAGAAATAGGTGAGCCATGGTCAAAAAAATATACCTGGTGAACTGAAACAAAGTAATCACAATGAAAACATTATCTAAGGAAACAAATATACAATTAGTGTTTTTGTGCGCGGAGTTAGAAATCAGAGGTCAGGGTCCTGGTGCATGGATACGTCGGCTGCCAAACCAACACTAGACTCCCAGGACTAAAAACCACACTCAATACTCTTAACAATATTGATTCAAAAAAAAGAATGATCAGAGTCTTGAGTTTTGTGGTAGATCCTACTCCACTTATACCAATTTATCACGACTTGTCCTTGGGGCCCATACTGTGACTACCCTAAGCCCACCTTCCCTAGGCCAGGGGCTGGAGACTAGCACCAAAGGCGTAAATCTCTAATATGGGAATGCATTTCCTTTATAAAATTAAATAAACACAATAGACTATGCATAATGAATTAAACACTAAGTAAAACTAAATACAAAAGAGTGTGCTGGAAAGTAAATGGGACAGTATAGAAACCCAACTGAACAACAAGTACAAGTAAAAAGGGAAAAACAATTGAATGTTTATAGAAGCTCCTAGATCATCCTTCAGGGATTCTTACCTAAATGGTAGTTAAAGATGGACACATCAGCACTCACATCGATCAGTCTCTTCCACGTGCCGACTCATCACAAGGTCCACCTCCGGGTACCATCCAGTCGTGGCACTCTTGGCCTCTATTAGTGTTGTCCGTCGTCTGCATCCAATAAAATAAAGTGTAGGCATGGCCCGTGCAAGGGTGAGTATAACGATACTCAGTAGGGACCCCGAGACCCGAAAGGTCTCACAATATCCACTAAGGTTAAACAAAATAAGAAAGATATAATCAATAAGTATCAACAAACCCTACTTAGGTATATGCCCATACATATACCTAAGTTACCAATCTCAGTCCGGCTCTAACTCTCTAGCCCAAGCACAAACCAACTCCACACATGAAGTAAATTCAAACACCACAATGATAATGGTTGAAAGACATGACTCTGCTCACACAAGTATGCCACAATATTAGGGAGATATAGATGATCAGTTGTAGCCACTAGATCATCTATGATGTCGGACATACACAAGATAAAAGACCATCTAATCTGTCAGACCCACACATGATACAAGATCCGCTATCTCGTTTAAGCTGTTGGACCCACAAAGGATACATGACCTGCTATAATTCAGCTCAGTTGTCTGTCCCACACAGGATAGAGGACCCACTATTCTATCAGACCCACACAGGATACAACAACAAAAGATAGTATTGTCGAACCCACACAGGATTCCGGTATAGTAGTCGTCTTCGTCGAACCCATGGAGGATTCCAGTACAGTCATTGTCGTTGTCGAACCCACATAGGATTACTGTACAGAAGTCTTCACAGCCAGCTCTAGGGTTCCAGCACACAACATGCTCGATTACAGGAGAGTTCGCTCCTCGAGTAAAGTAACGATACATCAACTATCACAAAGTATAGAGTTGATGTATCCAGATGTTCCGTATAATCAGAAGAAACCCAATGCGATAGACGTCACGTAAATCAGATGCCCGGTCTGAGAGTTATTGGTATTTCCGTTCTAGGGGCCCGGTTGGATTTAGGATCGATCCCAACCTGGACATTTTCCAAATTCATCCAAAACTCATTAGAGTATCACACAAGGACCTCCTTGTTTCAAGGGTCATAGTGCCATAGATGGCACATCATTCTGATGCATGGTCTTAATGATATTCGCAATTAGGCGTTGTCGGGCCCACCCCATCAAGTCCAGTGGGATGGCCGGTCGGGCTGACACGACTCGGAAGACCCGGCCAGGCTGGGGGTCCGCACGGTCTGGTTTGGCGGGTCCGACCAAGCTGGGGGATTGGCCCGGCCCGGTGGGGCGCGGCCCTCTTGCGGACCCGGCCATGGAGTGGGCCGGTCCGGTTCGCCCGACGATGCCACCTCACCCTGCCCGGCCGACCGAAGCTGGCCGGTTCTATCCGGCATGAGCAGCCTCCACAGCGGGCCGCTGTTCTTCCCACATTATGCCAATCGGCTCCATGGGTCTTCAACTCAGCTGGTTCATCGGTGAGTGGCCAGTGGTTGGGGGCCGCGATTCCCCCGCTGTGCGGCGCCTCCGAGCACTGCGATTCTTCTGTCCGTATGGTTGTAGCTGGCCGGTTCTCCCAGCCCATGCGGCCCGCGGTTGTCGGCCGCATCTCATTTGCGTAGAACTTACCAGTGCCACGGTCCACTAGCCAGGCCGGTGGTATCCGGCCGGTGCTTTAACCCGAGCCGCCCGCGGATGCGTGCCGGTGTATTCCATTAGGAGGCCGGCACGCTGCCCCCGCCTTCGGTCACCTCCGCCTTCAGTCGTCGTCGCCTCTTCCAACCTCCACAGCCTGCATGGTCGTTACCTCCTTCTTTCGGAGTGCTGCAATGACACGTCTCCCTACCAGATCCACCTCCATTGTCAATGCAAATAAGAATCAACGGAGGGTCATCGGGCCTTGTTCGTTCAGTCTGCGCCCTCCGCGTTAGGCGATAACAAAAGGCCAAAGACAAACCAACCACACATCAAGAACGTGGGTATTATTTTATTCATTTAAAACTATACAAATCCCCTTACCTTGATTCGAAGTTTGTTCGTTGACGTCGTGGAAGATGGTGTCGCAGAAGACGGACGTCGTTCCGTCTACCTCGGAAGGAAAGACGTAGTCATTGGCGGCATTCCTTGCGGACGACGTCTTCTCCCTTGACGCAGAGGAAGAGGAAGGAAGACCGACATTCTTCACAGGCGTTGGTTCACTTTCATGCCCCGGTCAATTAAGTAAGAAGATGAAGTTCCTCGTGTTTTTTCCCAGAGAGGGTGATGTCCTCCCAAATCCACCATGTTCCCAAAAACAATTTGTTCCAACTGCCAAAATAATAGATTTGGATCTTTTTTTTCTTTGACATGAATTAAAAATAAATCGAATTAACTAATTAATTGAGGGAGCTTAATTAATTAATTTTATGGTGTTGGAACATTAAATAGAGAAGGTGGGAGGTTTAGATTTTTCAAAATTAAATAAGGAGAGGTGGCCTCATTAATTCCAAGAGGAGTCCAAGAGTTCCAAAATGTGGGGTTTAAAGGGATTTGAAGTGTTTCGTATTCCTGTGGGCCCCACCACAAAATATCCTCCCATGGGAGGTTATGTGGGGTGTGGGCCTCACCCTAACTTCCCTTTGGTTTATTTAACCACCACCTATATAAAAGATTTGTAAATCATATTTTTATTTATTTTAGAAAAAGAAAACCCACTAAAATAACTACAAACCTATATAAAACGCAACTGCGGTAAAGGTCCTCTTAAGCGAATACCGGTATTGCGAGCTCATCGGTGTCCTCAGATTTTAATTCTGAGCACCTATTCAAAATATAGAAAAACCTACAGGTACGTTTGCTGAAATTACAATACAAAAACTTTAGAAATGTATTATTGGCACATCGAGCCTCGGAATCACGCGCCATCAAAAACTACAGACTCGTAAAATTAAAAAGAATTTAAGAAAAAATTTCCTAGAAATTATCTTGTCTTTACATTATTTTGAGAACAATATTCCAATATTGTCTTTATGTGTTTCTAACACGAATGATTATTATAAATTGACATTCCTAATGTGGGTGAGATATTATAGTACCTCTTAATACCTCCGCCTATCCGCATTTTATCAAAACACAAACCATTTCCAATATTATGCCTCAATTCACTACATCTATGAATAGATGATGTGTCATTCACCATAGGAACATAATAAAAGACAACATGAACCTAAAAAAACTACCTTATCACTACAACATACTAGGTCAAACCAAAACATAACACCATCATCTATAAATAATCATAAATTTATCATTCTAAATAATATGACTTCCAGGAATAAACTAAATAAAATACCAAAATATTAGGGTCTAAATCAATTATATAATGTTACTAATCAAACTCCTGTCTCTCATAGATTTGAAGGCCATAAAACTCTATAATGTTATCATCATTCAAATCCTCAGTGTAGTAATGTTAGTAGATTGAATTCGAAAAACTCTCTCTTGAATTAAATGATCATGTATTATGGAAATCATTTGAATTCCACCACATCCAAATGGTTAAATAATGTATAAAGGTATAAAACATGATATTTAGATACATGGGAAACTCAATAATTCTAAATATCCATTTAATTTCAAATACATATTACACAATTTCAAGAAGATATTCCTTACTAGAAAATTCAAGTGGGTTCAACTTCTAGAACTATTGAAATATATAACTTTGATTCCTAACTAATGGGATCACTTGAGGAAGTTCTCTTATAGAATCCTTTTATAAATTGATAGATATATTCTAAGGAAATAATAAAAATTAATATAAAAATAATAGTAAATAAAAAATCCACCTTGATTATCAATGTCAAATACCATGGTAAAGTAAAAAAATAAAAAATAACTAAAATTTTAAATAAATATACTCACCCCACATTGAATGTTTTTACGTATAGACACTCATGATATCCTAATCACACATGAATCCATTTTATTTCAAAGAACCCAAGATTTACACTTCAAAACCAATTTCTTATTCACAATTCCTCCATTTTATAGAAAACATTTCTATGAAACCATTTATGTATCATACATTAGTACTTAAAATTGACGATGAGAATATATTATATTTTTATAAAAATGTGTATTTCAACATTATTTAATTAGAAAATAATGTTATCATGTTTACTTTAAAATATAATATTATAAATAATTTAATATTTTTGGACCAACATTTTTCAAAATTTTAATAATATTTTTATGATGTAAAAATTAAATTATATTAAATATCAAGAACATGTAATAATAAAAAAATTGATATCATGAATATAAAATAAACAATTATTCAAGAAATAGTGAATGTTTATGATTTGGGCACAAGGTCTGGTAGACAAAAATTCATTGATTATATTTTAATGCATAGTAATTATAAACCATTCAAATTTTCTCCATGTGGTTTTTCGGACCCTTTGAGACCAACTTCTATGATTTCATTAGCTCTAGTTTCTCCCCAAACATTTGAAATTTTATAAAAAATATTTATAACATCAACAAAATCCAAAAAACCATTTACATCATGATGCATCGAAACACTAATAAGATATCATAAAACTGAATTTTCATAACAGAAAACGCATATAATCATAAAGGTATCCAAAAAAATGACTATAAATAAAAAATATATCAGTATTAAAGAATAAAAATTTTAAATTCATGATCGAAAACTCTACATCACATTTTTATTCAAGGTTTTGTACTGAATGTGTTAGCTAGACAAATATTTTTTACTTTACCCACTATTAATATATTAATATGTATAATTTACCATTACAGCCGAAAATATATTTGTAATTTAACCCAGTTCCTCATAAGAACATAGATTCTGATACGATTCATTAATGATCCTCCTCTATCCACCAAAATATATAAATTTAAAGGGTCTAATGGAAAGTATAGTGGTCTATATTGATCACCCATAGCTAGACCTTAGTTCCAATGAATCAAAAATAAAATACTGTGAATGATTTTTCTATCCAAACAAAAAAACAATCAGAATTACCCATCAATATCAAGAATGAACACTCATTGAAGCGCTGGTTCATGCAATAGGGAAAAATAAAATTTAAAAATAGTAATTTCAAAACCCAATCTAGAGTGCCATCAAACAAACACTAGACTCAATTAGTGTCATGGACCAAAGAGTATTCCTGATCGCCATGAGCTGGCCAGTAAAGCCTATGTATAAACAAGATTCCACGAGAATGATTTCACTCATTTTCAAATGTATAAAAAAATAGTAATAAATAACACAACTATAAATAAGAAAATCCAATTAAGGAATAACAATTTAAATATTAGTGATTTTACATCATTAGACAAAAAGCCAAAGAGCTGCCAAAAATTGGTAACAACAAGACTAACCCAAATATTTTTATGAACCAATAGGAGTATCATCTCCATAAAATCACCAAAAAAATGAATGTGAAAAATAAATATTAAATTGACCCGCCTTCCCCATATAAAATTCCATTACACGAGTCAATCATAACAATGTCCATAAACACCCTATGAAGTATAAAGCATGTCATCTAAAGCCTAGTAGGATGGAGCCATAGAAAATAGATCCCATGCCAATACATTATAAGTCAAAATAACATGAATGTATTTTAAATTGAAAAGCTATAAATAGTTTTATTGAATTTAATTTAAACAAAAACATACTATTGCTTTTAAATCACCCAAAAAATGAACCATAACCAACTGAAAGTAAAACATTTCCTAAGATCACTAGGTCACAAGAAATATATATACACACAACCTATATTTGAAAACTATGTAACTCATATCTCTAAGTAATGTGGTATTTCAACCACAATGATATTTTTCCTCATGCATCAGCCACTAGAGGGGAATATATCCTCGATTATATAACTCTCAAAATGTTATGATTTAGTAATTTTCGTATACTCAATGCTGCTAGAATGAACTATTCCCTGGACTCACTGATTCAACCTGTATACAAGTCCTAGATTGCCCACCTAGTCACATAATATTCCCTTCATTCTCAATTATCATTTCACATGTCACATTGATCACTAAATTTACATTCATAAATTCCAAAAAATTTAAATATATTTGATAAATACTCATTTCCACAGCAATTCCACTATAAAATCCTAAAAATAGGAAAAAAAAATTTTAAAACATCTTTCTCACCACATACACATTTTATCAATCACATTTATGGTTAAAAAACAAGAACACATCCAACACAAATTAATAATAACCCATTCCCATTAAAACAAATTTTCATGAAAAACACACATTCAATTTTAATGAATAATAGATAAATAAGAATTGAGAAAGCTTATGAATGTCCCCAAATAATTTTGGACCATGGAACAATATTCCCCACGTGTAGAAACTTCTAGACAATTATTCTAAACAAAAATTTCACCATAATATAACATAATAAAGGAAAATTATAACCATACAATTCAATATATAATCCTATGAGTCAACATTCAATACATAGTAGTTCACCCAACCTGATAGAGATATGAAACCAAATGAATGAAGAAGAGAAACCATATAGAACATGAGAAGTCGAGTTGGGGAACCACATACAAGAAGGTTTCCGGAGAATTACCATGAATAAAACCTAAAAAAAATTGAGGTCCCAATGAGAAAAGCAGAGTGTTGGAGGTGCATAGGGCTGATAATATGTACTGGGGAAGATAAAGATTGATTTGGGGTAAAATATAAAATGGGGGAAAATATAAAAGAAAAATATTTAATAGTCTGAACATGCCTCATGGTATTACTACATAGTTTTTAAACCATGCCACCAATGTGGGGTCACTACTAACCATAAGGGCCTTTCCACATTTTTAGTTTTATAGTTTAGAAAACTATGTTTTAACCCTGTGATATGTCTCTATCCAATAATGAAACCATGGTGAATGATTTCCTATGCAAGGTGAATGGTTTCTCCAAACTGTGCTACAAAAATATGGTTGTTTTTATTCACCCAAAAATATCTATTTTTTTCAATAAAACCCCAAACAAAACACGAGAAAAAATGTAAGATAGAAAATAAAATTAAAAAATGCATCTAAATAAAAGAACAGATGTGATAATTATCCCAAATATGAATATTTTTCACCACCAAAAACTCATTCCAATGCATGATTACAGAATAAAAATGAATAAATTTTCTCAACCCATGATTTATCCTTCCATTAATCATGACCAAAATTTACATGATAATAAATAATATGAAAAAAATAATATACTTCCCATGAAGAATATTCTTTTGAGAATATAAAATCATCACCAGCCACTCAATAAATTAAAAACTAGAGTCCCACTCTAACTCTTCAAAAATTATCACATGGGAAAGATCTGGGTAATACATATGAAAATAGGACACATGAAACACATTATGAATTAATGTCAACTGGAAAAAAATTACAACAAGTATTCCATATTACCAATACTCTCGATAATCTTACAATTTCTCAAATACATTGACATTAGTAATAGAAAACTCAAGTGCTCAGACCCTCAAAATTACAAAAGACGTATAGAGACACTATACTATTTACCAACATTTCCTCATAATCAGGATTTAGTTTGAAATATCATTCCAAAGGAGATTCCCCAATAATGAGTCCTCACCCACCTCATCCCAACACAATGTTGACAGACATGATAGTCTATGGAGTCTCACAACCTCTTGATAACAAAACATGCCTAACACATATAACTTTGTTGAATCTCTAATTTGAATTAAATGGTGTGATTTGGTCAATATCCAAAACAATACCCAAATGAAATTCCTTCGCAATATTTATGAGGGAATAAAATAATAATTTCCATGGAGATATCAACCCACATCCAAGTAGGAATAGGTAGTTGTTAGAGAATACTATAGGGCCTTTGGTTCTCTAATTTTCCCTGAAACAATTTTTAACACAATAAAACATAACCATATTTTTTCTTACCTCATACTTAGACAATTTAACTACTAAGGCACATCATAATACCAATTGGCTGCACTATGATTACCATCCCACTGAGAATGGTGTCTATCATACATCAACACATTTTTAAATGACAATGGTACTGAAGAGAGACCCTTGAAAAATAAAACTCATTCAACAAACAATTGACAAAGCCATGGAATCTCCCCACTATGAAATAACAACATGCAATTCTATCACAAATCATCATTAGGATTCTCCTACTAAAGAATTTATAGAATGAAAGGGTCCATGTACAAAATGGACAAGAATTCACCTCCACAATCCTCTTTTCTCTTCATGTGCATCAAATTTATAAGATCCAACATGGTCCAATCATCACTATGATCTTTAAATTCCTTAAATGGAACCCTCATGCTCAAATAATCTTCCACAATGTCACCATTACCATGAGCACACAAGATATCAAAATTTAATCCTTAGAGATACTCAACCCAATAATTCTACCTCAAATTCTACAAACTTTTGGAGAAAATATAGAACAATATTTTATGATCTGAATAAACAACCAATATCTCCACAAAAAGATAATAATAGATAATTTTAAATGCATGAATCACAGTTTCTAACATAAAGTCACAGCTTTGGTAACTATTATCATTTGGTCAGATTTGAGTAAATCATACACCATCCTATGTTCATTCTTCATAAGCAGACACCAAAGTCTCATACCTAAGGAATCACAATAAACCACAGATCCCATACCATATTCTAGAAAAAAACAATATAAGAGTGGTAGTAAATCCCCCATTTACCTCATCGAGGAACACCCTCAACTATAGTCTACATTCAATATTTACCCCTTTTATGGTAACTCTTATCATGGATTATGAAAGGTGGGAGAATTATTGAATGAATCACTTATAATATAGTACTAGGAATAGAAATATTGAGATCTCAAAAAAAATATTTGGATGTGACCATGATATTACCACTCTTGTCTTTTCAGGGCCAGTCAAACATGATATTTTGAGATGATGCTATCAACAAACATTATCTTTTTATTCCATAAGTTACACATAGAAATTTTTTTATTGAAATGATGGACTCTAAATGTGATAAAAATGGTCTATAAATGTCACTCATGATCCTCCTCAGATTCAAAAGGGACATAGATTTCATTCCTGAATACCACGAAAATGGTATTCAGATAATCATTGAACACCTTTTCGAAAGTGCCCTAAAATCAACTAGAGAAATTTTCAACCTCAACGACTTGGCCAAATACTCAAAATGGCCATATTGTTTCAGAAGGATTTTTCAAGATTTCCACCTTTCTATCTCGAACATGGTGACAACTGGAATGCACATCTATTTTTTTAAACCACCTCACCCAATTAAGTAGATAAAAACATCAATTCATGGAAGATGGAACTAGTACATGATCCTTACCTTATACATCTTCAAGTAATAAATAGACACTCTGGGAGATCCATCAGGATTTTTTATAAATAGAAAAAGGGAGAACAAAAGACTGATTCTATGGTTAATAAAACCTTTGGATTTCAAATCATTCACATATATTGATAAATATCTCAATAAGGTGGGGATATACGATATGAGGGAATAGATATCGACTATATTCTCTATTCAAAATTAATGATTAACTCCAGATATCGCAAAAAGAAAAAATATGATAAATCCACTATAAAAACAGTTTTAAAATCATCCACTACAATAGGTAATCCATGCTATAGAGTACTACAACCATCCTCTAGTGAGAGTGAAAAGAAACTAGAAAATTGAGGTTTTCCAACACTAGATGTGGAGGTCCATCATGTCCCAACTAAGGATCCCATTCATCATGAAAAACCTGGGTACTTTTATCAGGTTCCAAAAAGATCACTCACCCCCTTAAACATCAATGTGGGCCGAAAAAGGTAGAATCCATCCCATATTGAGGACCATATCAAATTGAATAATTAATAAATTAATAAAATCCTATTCTAGTTCGACCCCTAAGACGGCGAGTGCGCATGCTAGACACTTAAAAAAATTCTCTCACTTCATAGTATGAGATGTTAAAAAATCAATTGAATACTACAAATGCTATGATGGATACATTATCACATCATCCAAGATGGCAGAAATGAATGAAATAAAGGTAACAATATGAAAAATCAAAAATAAGGGGGATACAATAAAAAGTGTACCTCAAACTATCTCAAACCCCACATCAGATCCTTATAGAGCATGGTCCAATACATGAAGATGTTTTCTCTTATCCAGATATTGAGAATGACTCATAGCTTGAACCTCCAGCATGGATAGACTCTTCCCATATTCTAATCATGTATTACAACCACAACCACCAAACTCAGATCCCAACATCCTTGATGAATCCTACTAGGATAATATTCCCATATAAGTTATGGATCCAGAACCACCCTGATTGGAATGTGTGGCCCTAAAAAATACTATTGGTGACACATATGTCCATACTAATGGAATGATATGGGTAGTAATGGACATTAATACCACACATGTTTTGTCTTCCCACACTTGTGGAACACAACTGATCCATCGTTTGAAACTCCTAAAGACAATAGTTAGGAAGGATAACTCTAGCTACCACCATCCATATTTATATACTAATCCCATATCCCATTCTTTTTCTATGAACATCCACATACCTCTATATGAAATTAACCTATGGATACAAATATTACTTTCTAATTGATCTCAACTATAAAATAATGATCATACAACTCAGTGCATGACATTAGTATAAAACAATACATGAGAATAAATCTTTGGTTGTAGCCCTATCTTGAAACTCTATGATTTATTATACTCATTAGATATAATCAATTTAATATGCCATACCATATCCTCAAAATCATTTTCATAATCCATCACTATAATATCTCCTAGTTTAATAACCATGAACTCTTGGTATCTAGCGTAGGCTAAAATTATGGGACAATAATTCCCATTATGAACATTCTTGAAATATTTCCAAATCATTTACTCTCTATTCACCATTTAAAAAACTAAGTCCCACAACCTCCAACTAAGAACATCTAATATAAAAATAAAATATAATTTCACATAGGTATCCTGATGATTTTCTAGAAACTTAAACATACTCAATATCATCTTCAAGAACTCCACTACTTCTCGAAGTTCTTCATTTCCTCATAAAGATGGAGGCTTGTTCTAGAAAAACTCTTTAGATTTCTCCTTAACATGACAAGGTATAAATTCTATAACCTTTGGAGAACCAAATCATGATCGCTTTACCAAATCATGGAAACCCATAACCATATCTTACATCGGTTTTTTGATCAATTGGTGTGGGATAAATCTCTTCTCCCACTTGCCACTGTTGCACATAAACTCTATGAGGAGTTTTTTAAGTAAACAAGTAGTAGTGACATTTAAATCCTTCAATACCATTATAAATTTTTTACGAAATAAAAAAAGATCCAAAATTCATTGAAAAATATATACACAACCAAATCTATAAAAATAACAAACCTTACGACCAAACCATGCCACCACCTCCCAGCATCCATATACAATATGTAGCCTTCATGTCTCAAAAACATGTGAAGTCAAAAAAAACCAAAAATCCCATTGAGACTCAATATCTATCTAGAGGTGTGATGGCCATGCATCATAATCACTACCAGAAACTTCAGGCCCTAACATTCCTAGCTTCAGTGTATCCAAACTCATCCTATAATAAATTTAATACAAAATGTATGTGACCAACTTTGATACCATATTTTTTTCAACCATGCCAGAGTCCCATCCAACCTGACACCCAAACATGTCTCTGGCATGTCTTGAAGGGAATTCCCAACCCCCATGGGTTGGAAACCAATCCATAGGTGTCAACAAGATGCCTAGGAAATGATTTTACCCATTTTAATAATCATAAAAAACCAACAGTAATAGATAACACAATTATAAATAAAAAAAATCCAAAAAAAAAGAATATGAATTTTCAGATTCATTGTTTTGAAAAAGTAGACAAAAAACACACAAGAGCTATAACAAAAAGGGTACAATAAGACCATCCCAAAATTAACCAAGTGACAACATGTGTAACAACCCCATGACACCACCACCAACACATGAAAGTCAAAAACCACTAGAAACTGGAACATCCTTCCTGATACACCATGCCATTACCTAAGTAAATATGGAATTTTTCATATACACCCATAGTTGTATGTAGGGTGTGAGAAAAAGAACAATAGGATTACAACCAATAAAATAGATTATGATCCAAAACATTACATGGAAAGTTAAAATACATGTTTAATAAAAATAAAATATAGAATACTTTTTATAGAAATCTCATTTAAAGAAAAACATTCCATTCTTCAAAAATAACCAAGATATTGCATCATATGACGAATGTATGTATGATATTAATAAAGATCACTATGTCACAAGAAATCCCAGTTGAATATAGATATACTGGAATTCTAGGTACCTCATATCTTTATTAAATGGGGTGTAGTACCACACTATTCATCATCCTCATGCATGATCCACTAGACCAGAATATAGCCCACATTATACAGGTCTCCAATCATTATTATTGAGTTTGTGTTTTATTGTTAATCCCTCTTGATAGAACTAGGTCTTGGACTCATCAATAGAACTTGTAGATTTATCCTAGTCTTCCCACATAATCACCTATGATTCCCTTAACACTCATTTCTCATTTCACATATCACATTGATCACTAAATTAACATAAACACATGCCAATAAATCTAAACACAGTTGATAAATCCACATTTCCATGACCAAAACCACTCCCATACCCAATCCCACACCAAAACCAGTTTGAAATATGATTCACTCCTCTTACACATTTTATCAAGCACTATAAATGATCACTAAAAACTAGAAAACATGAAACACAAATGAATCATAACCCATTGCTTTGGAAAAAAAAATCAACAAAACGCATTTTGAGTGCATTTTAAAACACATTTCACACCTTATACACAATGAACAAAAGATATGTAGGATGTTAATAAATTATATCAATGTCGCCAAATAATGTTTGAGCATGGAACCACCAACCTCAATTATAGAAACATCTGAGATATAGTTATAAGCCGGAACCATACCTCAAGATAAACTTATAAAGGAATTATAGAAAAAAATCATCATTATTAAACTATAAGAATCTATATTGAACAAAAAATATGTCACCAAACCCACTGTAGATTTCGAACCCTGATAAATAAAAAGAGATACCCTAGAAAAGTGGATAAATATTGAATGATAACATGTTAAATGAATATTTAATGAAGAATCCTGACCAAAATAACCTAAAAAGGTGGTCCTGGGAAGAATAGAGGAAGGTTTGAGGTGTCTAGAGCCAAAAAACATTAGTGGGTGGAGAAATGGGTGTTTGGGGATATATAAAAATCGTGGACAACGTAAAATCCAATATTTTAAGGACCTATATAGGCCACATGATTTTTTGTTAAAATTTTCCTAACCACGAAGCATTTGTGTGGTCGCTACTGTCCACAGTGGATATGCCTCATTGTTAGTTGCACGGTATGACATACCATGAATTAACTATAGGATTAAACTCCTTCCAAAAATGAAACATTGGACAACGGTTTCTGCAAACCATGGTTCAACCATGTTACAGCCACTGTTCACCCACAAAAAAATATATTTCCACTTAGTGAAGCTAGAAAAATGGAGGAAATATTTAATACTGAAATTAAATAGAAAAAATACCTTGAAATGAAATTGTAGTTGTGATAATTAAAAACAAAAAAGAATAAAATAAAGGACTTTGAAAATATAATCAAAATCATGACTATTAAAAACAATATAATATAACGTATAAGTTTACATCTACGATGATTAAATAATAATTCTAATGAGAAAATAATATTCATCTCTATCTCCATGGGACACCATAATTCATCATCCAAAAATTGTACTTCAATGCTCGATGACTGACTAGAAACTATTCACTGAACTGAAATACTGATATCTTGACCAAAAATATATATAGGAATTACATGAACCACACACTATAAAAGGACATTATGATATACATATATTTCAATAAAAATTGAATTATTTTATAAATACTTTTTTTTTATCCATTTAATGATTAAAAATAATTACAAATTAGTTTCCCCTAATTAAATAGTATCATCTAGCCATGAGAGAAATGTTCTTCAATTAATGGTCATGAATAACATAAATAATCAAATGGTTTTTCCAAAATGAAATTGCAAATGACCCTCATATATAAAATGATGAAGAACTATAGAAAACCCTTTAATTTAAAAAAATAGATGATTTTGTTTTAATTAAAACATTATATTTGTAATAAAATAACATTAATAATATTTTATACATCTTGGGGAGAATATTTGGTCACTTTAAAACAATTTTTTTTGTGAATAGGTTGAAATGAAACCCTTAAATGACCCATAGAACCATACATTACATGGCCCTTTGGAAAATAGGAAAACATTCCATTAAACAGAGATGACCTATAGGCATTCTGATTTTATTGAACGAATGCCTTGGGATATTAAAATAGCTTCTTGTCAGTTTAAAGGGCCATGTTACTATCCTAATCTTATATTCTGGGAATATTACTTATATAGAAACTATATTTTCAATAGTATCTTATACGACATATTCCACGGTATATTATAACTGATGTTAATGAACTACAATAGAACCCAATAAAAATACACTAAACATGGGGTCATTGGAGGGGGGGGGGGTTAAACGTATTGCCACATTTATTCTAATAATGGGTTTTTATCGATATAAAGGATAATGAAAATAAAAATAAATGTTTTATTTATTGGGGGTATACTGTGATAAAAGATGTGTATGAATACCTAACACCTAATCCCTATTCATATAAAATATATTTCACCCATATCTAATTGGTTGTTACTTTATCATGATCATAAATTATTTATTAAAATTATATTTCTTTTTTTAATCCCATTTATGATTAAAAATCATAATGGGCCACGAATTGTTGGAAAAATAAATTGGCGCCATTAATATAGAATACCATGATGGTAATCTGCATAGAGAAAATCATAGTGTTTAAATAACACATTAGGATTCAAAATTCCTGTATATTTCCTAATATAACTTAGGATGATGTCTTCCAATTTAATCCTTGTTTTTAGTCAATACTTCCTTTCTTTAGCACCCCAATTCATCAATAACGAGTCATAAACACTACCACTTGTGCTGAAGAAGGTGGTTTAAGGTCAATTTATCATGTGAGAGGATTCCATCCATACAAATATTTCTACAAGATCCGAAAGACATTGACCATTTTTAATATAGTGGTGTTAGTTGAAACCATTCTAAGAACCCAACCACATGTGTACGATAAATATGGATATTGGTATCAAACAGAAATCATAGATAAATTTTCATAATGAACATGCACAATACAATGAAATTGGTCACCATAATTTGTTGCAGAAACCAATAGGTACATTTTTGATCATGTAATGACATGATCATATCATATATAGATATTAAATAATATTAAAATATTATTCAATACATTTTATAATAATATATTCCTATAGACCCCAATGGTTTTATTTTTTTGGAGACTGTATTAAACATCACATTATATCATATTAGATCTTTGAAATATCTGACAATGTTCTTCTCATATAGTTCCCCTCTTAGAAATATTGTTTTTAAAAATGTTACTAATAACAACATGATACGAAATGTAATAGAATATTATATTAGATTAAAAGAATGTGTAACCAAAAAAAATATCAATTAATGATCATATGTAAATATAAAAAATTTATAATAACTTGAGAACACTGTCATAAAATACAATATTTATACCATATTGTTCGATGACATTTACTCTTGAATCATGAGATAATATTTTCCACATCAAATTTGAAAGAACATATTAGTACATAATAATAAATATTCAATCATGATTTATGAGGATATTTCATAAGAATATAGAATTTTTTTTTTTGGAAAATCATTTCCATAGTTAATGCTCACTCATAGGAATATCATATTTCATTGGGCTCACTTACAATTACATCATTACCTTATTCATGGTTTACAAATGAGGCTATATATTAAATATAGTTATCTACTGAATAGGTTTCACTCTTTATTAAATCCTTATGAATTCATAAGAAACCCAAAAATACTCAATGTATTTGATGGATACATAAATATCCCATGTAATATAATCAAAACCATAATTTTTTTTTATAAGATCATATAACATTCATCATATCATAATATAATCATTACGTAAATAATATCAATACAATGAGTCTTATAAAAATTTCAACATATATTCCTAGCATAACACATGAAAAAGAAATGTTTTTCATAAAGGTAATATCATAACATAATTAAAATAATGGGAAATAATTTTTTTCCAAAAATAAACACAAACATAGTCCATGTGATAGATTTAATTTAATTTCATCATAAAAATGTAAATCTAGTGAATCATAATAATCCTTAAATTAAGGCAACATAGGTGAAAAATACCTTTGAAATATTAATTGGTAATTTATATGAGAACATGAATGAATATCTATTTCCTTTGATAAATTATTATATAAAAATTAATAGAATTTTTAGAAAATAAATTTAGTTGATAATTATCATAGAAACATGTAATATAATATAAAATAATTGGAATGTCCATGATAATGTGAAAATCCATTCATAAATTATTCATTATAATAAATCATTTATTTCAAACATTTGTATAATGTCAAAAAAATTATGATGGGGAAAATAATGAAAGAATAATTTATAATACATTATAAATAATGTCAATGGTTGTGATAATTGATTCTAAAAAATTTCATTTTTTGTTATTCACATTATAAAAAATATTCTAAAGAATATATAAATAGATTAAAATTTTCATAAACTATAAGAAATAAAAAAAATCATTAAACCCATTTTCCTGATATATTTCTGTAGAGATGATACTAAAATAATGATTATAATTAAAAATATCAATAATTTCCATAGGAAAATAAAGTATATTGGGATTAAAGGATATAATATAAATAATTTCCCTCAAATGAAATATTGAAATGGAAATCATGAAATGAAATGATATTGTAATGTATCCCATTAAACCATTTATTAACATTTCAATCATACAACCATTGAAATATATACAATAAAAACATAAAATACAATTTTCATACATAGATTTTTGATATAACATATGAAAAGAGAATAATATACAAATCATAAAAATAAATATGTTCTTAACATCACACATATATCCCTGAAATAATTTAAAAATATTAAATGTTTATGGCTTTGTTAATATCTAAATAAAAAAAATTTAAAATAGAAACATAGATGGATTTGTAAATACACATAATGTGCATTAAATTAATCTTTATATATATTCATGGTGTATAAAACTAATATCCTCTTTTAGAAAAATTCATTACTTAATATGTTATTATTTATTTTGAGTATATAATTTAAATATTTCAGGTGACTTTGAGTAATTTTTGAATTGTTTAGGGCTAAAACATGGATATAAAACTCTGAGTGAGTACCATATTAGACATCCCAAAAACTTGTGAATGTTGTGTTTTGGAGAAAGAGGGGGGGGGGAATAATAAACCAATGGTTAAGTTGTTCTCATGCATCTATCCAATAAAATTATATACACTGAGATAATGGATTAATTACAAATTATTTTGAGGTTTCTCAAAACATGTATCTAAGCTTTGAAACTCATACTATAGACCAAAATGTGTAACATGGTCAGTGTAAAGTTGGTTCAAAATTTTAAAAATCACGTTTCCAAATAGTTCACCATGAAATAATAACTCATTATATGATTTTCAAGACATAATAATCATAAAAATTAAATCATTATTTTCATATTGGAATATGATATATACCAATGAATCTCATATTTGTTATTTTGGTGAATATTCTTCATATATTTTTTTTTAATTTATCGAATATTTTTTATCTAGATATCCATTGAAATGATCACTTTTCTAATTTTTATTTATTTTTAATCTACACCAACCATTCTATTTGATATTAATTATTTATATATGAGATATTAATGAAAGATATATGGACAATATAATGATAAAATTCGGTTATATATATATATATATATCAGTTTTTGGGATTTTTTTCTTGGTCTTGATTTCATACATTTTGATATTTATAAATCACGGAGGTATATGTTTTCACTCCCTCTCTTAGTCAATCTAATTATTCTAGAGATTATTAATTTGAGATTACAATTTAAGATATTTGGTTTAAGGATTCTCACATGAAATATTCTTACCACTTTACTATATATTTGAGGATCACATTTTGAGTATTATTTGAGATAGTGTTTATTGTAGGCTATACAGTAATATAATTCTTACTAATTAAAAAATTTATCTTCTATTTTAATTAAAATGAATTTAATTTTGATTTTATAAAAAAAATATGAATATTTTTTATATGTATTTATAATTTAATGGGTGTCATTAACTCTTTTCATTATCTATTTCTAAATTATGATGATAAATTATAGAAAACTAGACTGAAATGAATGATTTATCTGTTGAAAGGCATAACTGGATTTTTCTTAGGGAAAAGGTGTCACAAAATTATTAATGTATTGGATTAAAAATAATTATCTTGATCAGATTTATTTTTCATGAAACACATCTCGAGATGGGTTTTTAAATTAAAAATGAGGTTTTCAACTTGAGAAGTGGTATATTGGAAATAATAGATTGAAAGGTTTTCATATTTTCTGAAATGGATCATAAAATGATGAATGATTTATTTTCATGAAACACATGGAAGTATAGTTATATGAGTGGGACAGAGACATTATATGAATTTAACAACACAAAATAGAAATATATTGACTATGAAAATTCATAATAAACCAGGATGATAGATGGTAATTCATTCTTTTAGGGGTTCTCTTATCCAAACTAGGATTGAGTTTTGGTAATATTTTGACACTTATACCTATATTTCACTAAGATGTGTGGGAATCATTTACAAACCAATCCTTAAGACTATTAATAATGTTGATATTATTGAAAATGTAAATTTTTTCTATTATTTATACATAATAATGATTAGGAAATGGTATAATTATATTAGATTGATTTAAATTATAATTCATTCATAATTTGATGGAATGAATTTCTGTACCTTTTTTAATTATATTTAAAATTTTCTGTAATGATTGATTTATTATTACCTATGAAAATATTTTCATGTTTCATTATATTAAAAATTATTGATATTTTATTTTTTATTGATTTTCAATGTAATTACTTCTCGGATACTACTAGCCTAGTTCTATCCAAAAATTACTCTTCCCATTGTGTGTCTCTAAACTATATTATGTGATGTCCCATAAATGGAAATCCACGTGATGAAGGTTATCAGGATTATTGATAGTGGGACATTTGGTGTTGGAAGTGACTAAGAGAGTACACGATTCACATATTACACTAATATATTTTTATTTTTTAAAATGGATATTTAAAGACTCGTGTTTCGGTACCATTTTCTAGAAATATAATAGTCCACTTGGAGAACATTTCTATTAGAGATTTTTTGAATTAATAATTACTTATAACATCATTAAAATGTATTATATTTTTGGAAAAATATTTTTATGAAATTTTTCGCGATCATTTTATTCTATATTCCTTGGTGAAAGCCTCCAATTGATATGGAAGGATAACATCCTTAAGTCTTAGTCAATAACAATTTAGGTGTTGAAAAAATATTATCAATAGAATTTGAGTATCCAATTGTATATCAGTACTCAATTTGGAATATCCAAGTAGATAAAGGAAAGTAATTCCAAAAAATAAATATTATGTTATTGGAGTATTGATATATTAATCTAATTATAATGATCTATATGTTACAATTATATATTATGAAAAAATTGAGTTGTTTGACCTTATTATAGAATTCCCCAAAATTTTTTACTATATTATTTCTTATGATAAATATTGATTCATAGGAATTTTGTATCTTGAGCCAACTTATTAAGTCATTAATGTTTTCTTTTTGATGTTATTTAACATTATACCCACATGAATGAGTCGAAATGTACATTTAAAGGGTGCTGAAATGGGATATATTTTGAAACCCCTCTTGAAATATATAAAATTTTAGTGGTTATAGTCTCTCTGGATCAGGATATGAGCAATGGAGTTTGACCTAAACCAACATTAGGTCCAATTGATTTACCATTGAAATAAGACAACAAAGATCATGCCTAGGTGTTTCTTGAGTTAAAACCACCATCTCACTTGTGTATTAATGATCTTTAGGAGGCATAGAATCTGTTTAAGAATATTGATATAAATTATGATTTCATATAGATTATAGATCCCTTTAAGGTAATGTGTGTTGTATTCATGATTTAGGGGACTGACATGTGATCATTGGATATTATAGTTCTAAAAAATAAAAAAGGGGTCTTAGTATAGAAATATATCAAATCCATTTTGTAGAGAAATAATATATGGGTTCAATGATCCTATCTATGTCACTATTGTTCCATTATATTCACTAGGGTGATAGGATGGAGTCTCAATATTCTAATTAGTCTATTGAAATTGATTTTTTCTAATGTGAGGGAGGGTAATGTGGAAATATAATTACTTTTCAATTTTCAATGAGTCTTCGATCTAATATTTTATAACTAGTAATTATTATTATGTATTATTCATATTTTAATCATTTTTATAGTTATAAAATGTTTGGAATTGATCTTGTTTTTAATACATATTCAACGAGTGTTACACCTATGCATAAACCTAGTATCAATGTTTCCATGAATGTAAAAAATAAGCATTATAAATCATGTAGCATATATTGTAATGGTAGATAATCATATAAAACATTCCCTTATCATCTAAATTATCTAGTAACGAAAAACTTATTTGATTATAATGTGGATTTATTAGAAACATGAACCATTCTTCCATGTGGGAAAAAATAGTTTCTTTTTATTATTGATGGGAAGGTCAGTTAAAGATTATTTTCTATGTTTTCACTACTATGAATAGTGTTATGATCTAGTATATATAAAGTGGATTTGTGGAATCGATATGAATGGTGTTGTTCAATCCATAAGAATCCTGAAATAAGTAATTTCAGGCATTATGTAATTCTCTGGAGAGAGTTTGTGTAGGTCATATGATAGTGAGACTCACAATTTTCATTTCTTCCCCTTCATTGGCCTATTTATTTAAATGTAGTTCCTCTTATTATTTTATATTAATCCACATTATCAAGATATTTACCATTTTCTAGGATTCCATGACATATGGGATTGAAATTTATATTTCTCATAGATGAATGTGAGTGTTTGGTCATTAATGGAAATCTTGTTCTTTTTATTTATTTGAAATCAAGATCTTATAAGATTTTTCTTCTTCCTTTTGAATAATTTAAATATTTTTATTGGTATTGATTGGATGATTTCTCACAATGTCGTAATTAACTATAATCTTTTGTAGGTCCCAATTACATCCCCTAATGGAGGGTGTTATTTTTTAAGGACAATGGAATCAGTGGAATGGATTATGATGTCCATACCTTTTATAGATCTCAAAAATGATATGCATGTTTCTAATGGGAGTATAATATAATTATCCTAGTGTTGATCTTCTTCCATCATACATTCTGTTTTTCCCTCTTAAATTTATTTTCATATAAAAGATGTGGTTTTAGAGGTATCTATCAAAATTTCATTTAAGAACTCAAACCATAGCCATACTCAATTTAAATATGTGAATATCAAAACAGAAGGACCTATATATTCAATGTGAAAAATTTATGAAAAATAGATTCATTGTCCAAAGTGTTTCTCTTTACCTGGTACTTTTAGTTTTTTCCATTACGCTAGATTTTACCCTTCACATATGTGTTGATTATTCAAATCTCAATTAGGTAAAGGTCATAAAAAATTAATCATTTTTTTAAAATAGATGCCTTTTCTTGAAATGGTTAATTTTTTTCTCCACCAATGACAATTATTTTGGTTATCACCGGCTTAGGATTAAGGATTCTAAAATCCTGAACACAACATTGAGCTGGATGTATATCATATAAGGTTGTAACCTTATTCATTAAATAATCCTGAGTTTAATTAACTAATTTTATTTTCTTCCACATGGAGGATCCTTTCATGTTTATTGTTTTCTATAATATTCCCATAATTCAAACATAACCTTAATAGAAAATACAATTTGGACACAACCAATATGTATCCCTTTTATCCACAATATAAAACATTTAAAATAAATCATTATTAATTTTTAGGGGAAATCGTTATTAATTTTAGATTAACTTATTACATTCCCTTACCCATCCATAAATCCTACAAAAATCTATTAAAAATATTGGAAGAGACCAAAATGTTATAAAATGGTACAATAAAAGGAAACCCATTTCTGCAATGAACACATGAAATATCATATAAAATTTGACATGATCTTGAAATAATATATATTAAAATTAAAATAATGCAATCATTTATCTGAAATAAAATCATTAAAACACATAAAAATAAACTAAAATTTCTTCTGGTTACGTGGAGAATCACTATCATATTACCATTTCATAACCATTTTTAATTTAAATCACCATATTACCGACATACAATATAATAATATCCCAATTTTTTAAGAAAATATAATGGGGGAAAAATCATCATATAATCTATCATGGGTTAAAGTTTGAGCTATAATGGGTTTGAAACCCTCTTCTAATTAATATTGGACCAATAATTGCTCAACAGTGATAGTGGAGATATAAAATTTGTATATGCTTTATTGGGATCACCCATGATCTATAATGTCACAAAAAACCATTATATAATATGCATCAAATTATCATGTTCCATATAATTCTAAATTAAAATTTTGTGTAAACATAATCATTATTAATCCCTTTTAAAAACATATTTAAACATGATATAAAAAACACATTCAATAAAATATATTTTCTATTAAATAACCAATTTTCAAATACAAAATACCCTATTCATTGAAAAAAAATCATTACCAAAATAACTAAATAAAAGGAATACTTTTTTTAATTTAATATAACATTTAAAAATATAATGTAAGGTATAAATCAAATAAGTTTCAAAATGGTAGGAAAGGTATTTCTCAAAATACTTTTAAAATAATACATTTCATTATTTGTTTGTCAAAAATGATAAAGAAATGTAAATGGATTAAATTGGAGGAAATTTAGAAAAAAAATATATAATATTAATATTTTGTTTCCATAATCTCATTTTAAAATCATAAACATGGAAAAGTAAAAGAGATTTATGAAAAATATTAAATGAGTATTTTTTAAAGGAAAGGTCCTATATCACATAAGAACACAAGAATCGTAAAACCCATTAAATAATAACATTGAAAAAAAATAAATATCCCAAGAATCGTTATAAAATTTATATATAATGTCAATGTGTCAGTATATACTCTTTATATAAGATTAATGGTCCACAACATAAAGATATTCTTCAATGAAAGGATATTACGATGAAGTCTCTTATCTTTATATGATTTGTTACACATGTCTTTATATTCTAGAATAATAAACAAATCCTTATTGTTTAAATTTTTTGAGAATGTTTTTAAGTATATTATTGCTTCGATATCACTTATTAAAAATTAATATTAAATTTCATATTAAATAATGTTCATTTTAGGTGTTTTGGATATATTTTGATTATGTGCCTATAACGAATTTGATAGGTCAACAATTTCCATATGATTCATTATTTAAACATAGTAATAATAATAATTAAATAATTATAATAATTATACATTAATTATAATATTAAAAGAAATTATGAATGATTATTGTGATAAATGAAATAAAATTGTAATCATGGAGATTGTATTCCATACGTACGCATGACTAACATTCCAATTTTTCAATGATAATTATGGAAAGAAGGTATGATGAATTTATATTTCCTGATTGATCATTACTTAATAAATGACATATTCAATACTATTTAGTTATATATATTATTATTATGATATGATGAATCACATTGCATTGAGGAGTTGATAGTCCACATGTACACCAACAACAATATATGTTTTTGAGATTTGGAAAAGGTAATAAAGAATGTGATATATTATATTCCTAGAAAATAAATATTCTATTAATATCATATATATTTCATTTATATCAAAATAATTATTAAAACCATCCCTAATAAATTCCATGTAATCATTTAATGCATTACATCACCATATGGAGGAGATAGTATACACATCCATAAACAATGTTATCATATTTCCACTGAATGGAAAGATTGAAGGTATGTGTTATATGTTAATTTTTTGATCATAAAAATATAATCAATATCACTAATATCATTTCAAACCTGCATTTAAATCATTATACCCAACCTCATGTCAAGTCTATTCAGTTGAAAAAGTTTTAGATTGTTTGATAGGAAATGTATTTTTAACTGATTTTAAATGAATTAATTAGAATCATTGAATGATTTTTTCAACATGTAATGGTTTTATAGAAACACTTAGTTTATTTTATTTTTAGTAATTTTTTACATACAAAAATAGTATTTTAAATGTGAATTAATTTTTTATTAATTTCATTGATAATTACTTATTAAAAAATGATATCTTGATATGATTTATGGTTTTATATAAAAATAATGCGTTTTAATGCATGAGTTTTGATAGAAAAACCATCTGGTGTTGGTTTATAAATGAAACGGTATGTGTGACTCCTGAAAAATCATTTATATTTTTATTGATTTATTGATATTGTTTTAAATTGATTGAAATGAATGGTATCCCCTTGTATATTTTATGTCATTGATTAACATGGGAGTCTAGGTAGTTGTGATGGTAAAAGACACAATAAGAATGGATTATATATAGATATATGAGTATTTATGAAGGAAATGAAAATGATAAGTATAGATTTTTCATTAATTAGAGAGAATACTTATTTCCCATAGTGTTGATATATGGGGATTGTTAACACCTGAAGCTATATTTAATTGTGATTTGTGTCAATAATCATAATATTATATCCCCAAGAGTCTTAACCATCGTGATATGTTGCAATATTAATTCTATTAAAACAATTTATGCATTCCAATAGTTATTAAATGATTAAATCATTCCCATATGATTGAAATTATTATTCATTCCAATATTATCAAGTCATTTTAATGAATTTTAATAACCTGATTTATGGTGAACATTGAAAATATTTCAATGATGTTTCTATTTAAAATTATTCATATATGGTTTATTTTATTTGAATTACCTATGGAATTCGTGGTGGGATCATATATGGGTAACCATTATAAAAATATATATATGTTTATTAAAATTTCTACAAATTTTTATACATGGAATAGGTAAAGGGTAATCCAAAAATAGAGGTTCTGGGTTTCCTTAAATGTGGATCAATTTATGTTACTAGGGAATGTTGTAGCATGTAATCCTTATGATACTATACTATCTTGTGATAATGTTATTTATGGTTATGTGATGACATCAGATGGTGTACCATTTTTGAGTCTTAAAAATTTATACATCTGGTAATTTTCTTATGCTATGTTGTTTTTTCATATTTATTTTTTCTATTTTAATTCTATAAGTGTTTCGTTTTTTCCATTTCATGTTTCCACATCATTAACTATTCATGGTTTCTAGACAATCAAGTACTATTTTCATCCCTATGCGGAAATAGACAATCATTTGGTACATTCCAGGATTGATTTGAGTGCCACTATAGTTGGTCAACATTGTTAGTTTTTTACTCATGTAAATCATATTTGTTTGATAATGGAAGCAAGTGGTGAATGGTATATATGTATCATGAAAATTAAATTGGGAAAAGAAACCCTTAATTTAAATATATGCATAATTTTTACATGTTCAAATCACCTATATTAAAATCATATAATTATTAAACATAAATTTTGTGACCTTATTGATAGATGTAAATAAAGGTATCATTACTATACAATATCCATTTATCCTATTATTAATAATTAATTCATTAAAATATGCTTTTCGTTGAAACATGGTAAATTGTTTTGCATTTTTTGTTTGCTGATTCCAATACATGAACCTTGGTATAAGTTACACCAACTAAGAAATCATAATAAAGACTTATGTATTAAATTTATAGACTATATACACTTATATAATCAGTTATATTTTGAGTTAAATTAACATGAATTAAATCAATTTTTGTAAATGGTTGTATGTACATGCACAAAAGTTATATTCCCATGATTAATCATACTAAATGAATTATAGGAAAACGATAAATAAATATTCTAAAATCAGTGTTATATCATTGATATCATATTAATTTTTTAAATATATTATTATTACCATCTTTTAATGAATAAATGTGGATTTAACCACAATACATTATTGACAGGTTAGTACACACATATGCACATTAGTAATTTTTTACCTCTGATTGATGGAAAATTTTGACTGTAGATAATACTATATAATCATTTAAGAATTATTTTGTCATAAATGACATATTCAAACATTAAATACATGTTAATTACAAACCATGTATGATTATGATGAAAAATTAATCATAACCCAAGATACAGGATGTAATAAAGACATATGGAAAAGTGATTCCCGCATTCCCATTCGAACGAATGGAAAAATATAATTGTTATGAAAAAAATGGTAACTACTTATAATATAATAAAGAAATATTATATTATATTATAATTTTTATGATATAATTTACATATTTAAATTAATTGTTAAAATTAATGAGATCTGTATGACCATGTACCATCTTATTTAGTGACCAACTTTTGTTTATTACTGGAGGACAATAGGGATTATCTTATGAGGATAAAAACATCCCATGAGTTTTTATGAGGATATTGTGAAGAGGTTCTTTTAGTGGTTGTTTGTGATAATTTGGTCATAGTGGATTCCTTTTTTGATAATGAGTGGAAATAAATAGAGTGGTTGAAATCCATTAAAACAATAATTTTTGGACATGTTGTAAGGAATTTTAAACCATAACATTGGTTTTAACACATTAATTAAAAAAATATTTACCTTACCA
Source organism: Viscum album (assembly GCA_963277665.1). Lineage (NCBI taxonomy): Eukaryota > Viridiplantae > Streptophyta > Magnoliopsida > Santalales > Viscaceae > Viscum > Viscum album. The sequence continues at coordinate 1,723,246,542 of OY728141.1, forward strand.
ATGGAAACATATCTATAAATATTAAATGGTTATAAATTTACCTATACTGAATCAATTGAAAAAAATTCATTTGATTACCTTGTATACCATATCCCATTCCACATGCCCTTTCTCCAATATAGTATTATTTTTAAATCAATAAATATTGTATTATTTTATATAAAATTCAATAAAAATAATTTTATGAAATATTCAGATATTTTTTTTTCAATACTCTACGAATGTAAATATGTTATTATAGAAAATCACTGAATAAAATTTACACAGTTTGTTATCCAAAAAAATTTTGTCACCTAAAAATGAATAAAATCAATGTTAAATTTTACGTTTTTAAATTCCTTTAATTTTATTTTTCTATTGTTTACTTGGGAAATGTGTTAGCATTTTGTATAAAGTTATGGTATTTATAAATCACTAAAAAGTATTAATAATTTACCACCAAAAATAAATATAATTATGATAAAAAATAACATTGATATTAATTCATAACACTATATAATCCCAATAATATCATTTTATGATAAATTAATTGTAATAGCGTGATATTTAATAATATTCATTTACATAATAAAATATAAATGTGCATGTCAAATAATGATGGAAAAATAACATTTTTTAAATTTACAATGCGGTTCCATGAATGAGAGTCATCCAAAATATATTACTATGGTATCATATATATTTTCAAATCCTTATAAAGTTATATTTAACATTAGTTACCCTATTTACCATAATTGAGGTGATAAATATTTAAATGGGTTAGTATTAGTAATTAAAAAAATTATTCTTATAGGTTTTCAAAATATTATCCTCCAAATTAAATATATGGGATCCTTTTTCCATGATCCAATTTATTGATTGTATAGAAATATATTTTTACATAATTTGGTAAAACATAATGAAGAATAATTCTTCAAAAATTTCATTTTCATATTTATAAATAATGTATTCCAAAGATATGTATAAATATTACTCTTTTGAATACAATTATATTATTTATAACTATATGAGTATTATATTAATTTCTTGTCAAATAAAATACATAATGTAAATTTTAGGTGAAAAAATGAAAATTTTATATAATTCAATATTTTTTAGTACTCACTAAATGTTACACATTCAAGAAAACCCAAAAAAATTCCCTCAACAATATTTTATATGAAAATTTAATAGATGATATTATTTTATAAAAAAAATTTCTAAATTTGGATTAATTTAAATATAATGTTCTCTCCCAAAATAGTAATAAGTGAAACCATTTATTATTAAATAAAATAAATTCCCTAAAAAGGGAGTTTTTTTTTATGAATTAATCAATAATGTTTTATTTAGTATTATAATATTACATATATTTCATTATTTTCATACTCAAATTCCAATCCCCTAATTCAAATATTAATTTAAAACAATCATATTAAAATAATAATATTTTTTGTTCATTTAAAATTGAGGTTGTGTATTTTATATGCTATAATACATAGTGTTATTTTAAATTATTGTGGTGTGATAGAACCATCTCCCCCTTCAAGTGGTATTTTGGAAGATATAACATAACTCTACTCATATGACCATAGTAAAACCATTGTGTTGAGCGTATGTTCTATAACATACTAAAACATGATCCATCAATTCGTCATGCTTGATGCAATCAAAATTCCCTAAATCTCCATCATGTCATACCTGGCGTAAATGAGTTGAACACTAAAAAAGTAGTGTATATTTCATAATAAGTGTCTCTATCCAAATGAGGATCCTAAACTAGGGTCACATGTTCTCTCCTAAATTTCACAAGTTACTATATAATTACCAAGATATATAAAATTTATGTGAGATAATAAATAGAATAAAACAAGTATATAAATTTAAATTAACATAAAAATTCATGTTACACAAATTTGGAACCATAAAAAGGGACTCACACCAGAGAAACATTCATGGAAAGTACCTGTTATTCATTAATTATAATCATATAATAAAGGAATAATTTTCCAAGGACAATTTCACTACCATAAAAAAAATTAAATGTAGCATGATCTAACAATGTGCTATTAAAATGAAAAGATATTTCAATGTTCTAGTAATAACACAAAATAATCATTTAGAACAAAAGAGATATAAATAAAACATCAAAAATCCATTTTCATAACATTAGAAATTTACTACAATAGTTTAATAATTTATAAATACCCATTTTAAAAACCATTAAAGGACCGTTAAAATAATTTTAAATATTGAAAATCATTTTAAAACCCAAAAAAAATCTTACAAGATCAAAATTAATTTATAATGACCCAATGGAAATTTTTTAAACACCTGATATGAATGTGTGAGAAAAACAATTTAAATTGTATATTTAATAAGGAAATACAATATTCACTCTATTGAAATCATGGAAAACATAAATTCATTATTTTTATATCCCTAAAATTATTTAAAACTATCATAATATAAAATAGATATGAATTTAAAAGGAAATAAGTCTATATTTTTGTAATTAATGATCAATAAATGTGGAAAAATTTACTAGAATTAAGACATTCAAAATTTTAGGACATATCAACCCTTAAAATGATTAAATAATCTATATTAAATATATAAGATTCCAAAAATTAGAAAAAATAAATGAAACATTTGTTTTTCACAACCACTATGATGTCGAGAGACCTATAAGGATTGTGGATGAGAGGAGCAGAGTAAAAGGGTGATAAATTAATTAAATGACTATCATTACTTGAAGAAAAATATAAAATCAAAAAATGGAATTACTAAATCATATATTGAGGGATAGGGAGACACATACGCTCTCCACTATCCAATATAATAATAAATATGGGGCGGAGGAAACCAAAAATTATTTTAAATGGGGAAGTGGTTGAAGATAATAGCACACATTAAAAAACATGGTACACATAGACCACACCACAACCCTACATGATACAATATATTTTACCATTCTATGTAACTATTAAGGTATATTCATCTAATTGTAATGTGGTGGTTCTAATATATGAACATCCACTCCCCTCAGGGACCTAGATAATGATGAAAAATTAAATAAATCTGGGATTCACCTACTATATGATGGGTGGGTTATTTCATGAAATCCTTATTAAACACCTTCACCGAATATTACTCATTAAAGGTAAAATTATTTAACATTAGAAAGAACAATATCACCATCATGTATCCCAAGTGGTCATAATATAGACTATTATAGTGTATGTTTCTAAATAACTGTAATACTCGTTACCCTTAAATAGTGAGGACATGAAACCCTTGAATAGCAGGAATCCTCATAGTGTATCCCTAGTGTCCACACCTTGAAATACTACAGTCATTAGTCAATAAAATTTCTATCAAAACACTTGAAATCATTTGGAAAATAGTGAAATAATTGAAGAGAAATTTTAAATAAATAATTAAATGTATTAATAGGGCATGTGAAGACATGGTGAAACATTAGTTCTTTAGTATCTCCCATAGATAATCTTCTCACACACTACCATTGTATAAATTATATATAACACATTTCATAATCACATTGGTGGTGTAAATATAAGAATGGATGTTATGAAACAATCCACCTTGGTTAAAATAAGTTAATATATTCTAATATCATAATAATGAAGTAGATAAACAAGCAATAATGTTTGAATAATCAGATTGATTTTCCCTAACAGGGGAGAACCATATAGAAATCAAAATTAAATATAATATATGTATCTTTGAATATTACATTGGGTGTAAAAAATTTAATAGGGTTTGAAAACATGATTAAATATTCAGGAGTCATGGAAATGTAATTTAGGAATAATAATTTATTATAGGGCGTAAAATAAGAGTATATAATTTACACAAGCATATAAATTATAACTTATGTCTAGGTTAACCACCGGTACATTATCTTTATATCTGAAAATTTTAACAACATATCCCTAACATTGATGAATTTTTAAAACCACCAATATCATATAAATATTTTAGATTGTCTTTAGATAACAAACAATATACGATAAAATACAAGGATTCAGATAACCACTAGTGTATGAAAACATTAATGCCTTCAGATAACTACTCATGTACCACAAAATCTTGGAAATATTATAAGGACCTATGTAAAAAACATTTGGGTCCATGTATTCCCTCCAATGTATCGTATATTCTTGGGAATTGGCTAAATACTCATTCACCCAATTGAAATAATTGTATATTATTCATTACCCATTTCATTGGAAGGATATGATGACCCCCCCCCCCCGATAAAATCATATAAAACAATTCATATGTATTGAATAATAATTTATTGTATTATCCATTTAATAAAAAATTAATTATCATTTGGAATATAAATGGATTGATTATAATTTAAATAAAAAAATTATAAAACATCCATAGAAACAAAGATGTCAGTTTTATTATTGGATATTAAAAATTCAGTATAACAAAATAAATGGAATTACCATTGATAAAATATACAATTATAAATTAATTAGAAATATTAATTTAAAAATAACATTTAACCACAATTTCTTTACAGTTTTTTTGAAATGAAATTTTAATATAACAATGGAAATCATTTTTTTTGAAATCCATCTGAACATTGAATGTAATTATGATAATAATGAAAATTTATGAAGTATGGAAAATTTGGTCATGTGGAAAATGTAAAAAAATATTTTGTCTAGAATTTTTTAATGAATGTAAATTGTGACCCACATGGAAAAAATTAAGAAGTATGTTGTTATTCTTCTATAATTAAAATAATTAAAAAAAATATTAACATGATATTTAATTTAAATATAGAAAAATAATTTTATAAATAATATAATGAGTATTTACATGTATTAAATATATATTCCTATAAAACATTATAATAGTTTTAAAGAAAGTGTGTCAAATGAAGGAACATTTTGAATTATAAAATAAAATTAAAATTCTTAAAATGTACATGATTATATATATAATTATGATATGATATGAAAAATAATGTTTACATAAATGATATAAGATAATATACTTCATGTACATAAATTAATTTGAAATGAGGTGAAATAAATATGGAAAATATTGATGATTTGGGGATCCATTTAATCAAAACATCATGAAATTGATAAACATAGTTTGCGAAATATAGATTATTTTCCCGAGAAATCCCTCTTTAGTTTTTTGATGGAACCTCTTCTATTTATATTTTCCATTATCTTTAAACATTAGTGGTTAAGATCCATATTGGGAATAGAGACATTTTCCTAGGGAATGTGAAATAATGTTCAGGGATGAATGATTTTTTCTATTAATGGAGGCCAAGTAAATATTATGAGGTCTCACATTGGATATACATCTGTTTGGAATATATTGGTAGTGGGATTGATTTTTTTAGAAAATTTTGTTTTGAGATATGTGAAATGGAAAATTATATGTCATGAACATATTATAATATTTTAAAAATTCACCATGAAGAAACTAGGAACATGTTCAGTCCTTGAAATGGTTACATGTCCTGAATCTAATTTAAGAGGTGTTATTGTTGCCAAAAAGAAGTCATAAATGTGTTTTGACCATGAAATAAATACACTCTATGAAACTGGTTTACATCTGGAACTATTTTATTGTGGTTATTTTATCCGAAGGTGATTCATTTTTTCATGATATTCATATGTTGATAAATACATGGTTTGAAAGGATCACATACCATTTATCTATCAAGATCAACATATTTAAATCCATGATGCACATATGAATTCATTTCATCCTTGTGAATTCAACCTCCCACATAACCATGAGAAACAAAAGAAGTTTTGGGATTTCTTCCCTTTTGGATGCCCCAATCATACACCAGGTCCCTAGAGAGTTTTTTTTACTTTGGCTCCACCTCTATACCTCCATTTATTCATTATACGAGTCAAATATCATGAATATGGTTATTTTGAGTGTTGATCTATATATTTCCTGATCTAATTTTTCTTCATGATTATCATCATCTTGATACATTTTCCGTTGTTCTATTGGAGACCGTTATTCTAATTTCTATGTAAATGATGGAGGTCTAAAATGAACCCTTATGTATTTTTTTCTATTTCTTTATCTATGTGAAATATCAGGCGATTAATGTGACATAAAATTAATTTTAATTAATTTAATTGTGAGTGATGGTAAATCACGAGATTGATTACTCATTGCCACCCATAGATTTAATAGTGTTGAGAATTCTGTTATGACTACCCATTGTGTGAGGCTACCCTAGATTAATAATGAATTGGATAGTGGCTTAAAGAATATTTCAACATGAAAGGAAATATCCTTATTTTATTTTGAAAGATTCCTATTGAAAAATGGATTAATGTATTAATAATTTAATATGGGTTATTTGATATATATCAGGTGTGAAAATTGACATGTAATAACTTGTGATATAATAAAATCAACAAATGGGTAATTGAAATAGAAATGGTAATTTGAAAAATTAACCATTATGTCATTTGTTATTATGATATTTTTAAGGATGCAATGGATAAAGGAGTGTGAGATAAAATTCTTTAATAGATGGATTTTCCCATATAATAAAATCCATATATATTGGTCATGGCATAATTATTTTAAAATTATTAGATATAGATCATGGACTGAATTTTGAAATTATTATATAGAGAGATTTTCTTGGATACTAAAATACATATACATCGGGGTCTCCATTTTTTTTATAATACCATAGACTTTATATTTTATTGATATAATCATTTTTCCACATTCATAGATATATTTTTTCATTGTTTCACGGTAAGTTTCTTGTTTTGTTATATTATATTGATAAATTTGTACAATTTTGTCACATTATTTCATTATTTTCTTTATCAGGATAATTTTTTAGACAAAATGGTTTTGACATACTATTTTATACTCACACTCTATTTAGGGCTCAATTCGGTACCCACTAATATCATATAAATGTATTCATGGACAAGGGTCAAGGACTATATTTTTTAGTTTTTTTTGTTTGATATTTTAGAGCATAGTTATTGGAAAAATGTGGGGTTCAGTATCAGGATATTTTTTATTTTATTGTGTTATATGATTCTTTATTTTTATTACATTCATTTTGAAATTTATAGTATTTATATCCATATATTAAATTGTCTATTATATGATTTACTTTGTACATTATTTCCCTTCCAGAAGTATGATTCACTATTACTAAAACTACAATTTCTATGATTTTTATTATTTTTGTAAATATATGATATATTGTAAATTTATACTAAGTGGTTTAGTCTCCCAACTAAATTATAACATCATTTATTCTTTTCAGTAGACATTAAAATATGGGGATTAATTCTTTTTATCCTATAACTGACCTGATTTATGCACAAGAGTGATTTCATAGTAATGGACTTTTACAATGTGTTATGAGATGATTAAGTAGTTATATTGTGTTTAATTACAATTTGTGAATGGTTGAAAGGATTATAAGATGTCTTTGAGATTGTAAATGATCCTATTCAGGTGTGTATCTATTCACTGTATTGGGTGATATATGAGTACATGGGAATGCGATTGTTTTTCATGATGTTTTCTTCTCATGGTTGATACTATATCAATATGAGTGAATAAAATTACATGTGATGTTACTATTTCTCGATATTTATACTCTTGGATTAGTATGGAGAGTAGTTATTATGTATGAACCCTTATAGACACATAATGATATATATTGAAATGGGGTTTTTCACTATAGGGACATAACATTTTTATGTTAAATACTTCCATATTTTAATTGTGAAATGCGATACAAGTTATATATGATTAATTAAATGATATAACACTTATGTAATGATAAAAAAAATATGTGACATGTTTAGAGAATCCATTTTCTATTATTTCTCTTTTTTTTTGTAACTTATTGAATTTGATAGTGTTGTTATTTAATATTCTAAGGAGAGTGTTTTTTCATTTAGAGAAAAATGATTCCTCATTATACTCAAATTGTGTGTTATGATAGTAAAAATTATCACACTCCTCACACGTATAAACTGGGGTGTCCTATAGCTCTTGAGGATTATATGGATATTAATCTTCATGATCTCCTCTTAGGGGTCATTTGATCTATGGAAAGGGAGACTATTTTTAAAGTCCTATATATTTATGAGTTGATGAGGGATTTTCAACTTCATTGTCTAAGTATATTTACCAGGGATGTAGGCTCCTTGGTAGCCTAGTTCTGAATATAGTCATCTAGATGATCTTCATGAACATTGAAAAACCAATATATGGGACGCTGAAGCTCATTCCATATATTCTATATGGAGATTCCAAGAATAGGTGGGACATTGTAGAGGAAACTATGGTGTCAAAGGTGTTAACTTCTAAGAACTTTGACGTGATGTTTCAATGGATCATTTATATTAATCATTTTGGAATGAAAAGGATCATGGGTTCATGCACCTGACTCAAGAGGGAATGTTAGTGGTGTAAAAGGTATGAAAGATTCACAAACATGTTTTTCTATTAATGATTTATATCTTCTAATGAAATAATTTATACAATATGTTCTTCTGATTTAATTAGCAATCAAATTAGGTTATAGGAGAAGATATTTCGTATTTGTATCTTTTCAGATTTGATGAATTGGGCACTCACCATGGAATGGAATCTAGGATAGGAACTGAGAATCATCTATATTGTTTCAGAAGGGAGGAATATAGACCATTAATCTACAATTATATAGTACCACTATGATATTTATCTCTAGTGGTATAGTTTTAAGAGGATGTAGGGAAGTGGGAAGGCATCCTATGACATTATTCCATTGTGGTTCTATATGTGTGTAAAATCCTGGATAAAAAGTTTATTGTTTCTGTACAATAATTTGGAATTACATTCTTATAGTAGGATGGGTCACCTTTAGAAATTTTATAGGTAAATGTAAATGTATTATAACGAATCATGATTATGGTAGGTATCATATTGTAGAATGAAATTAACTACCAATCATCATACTAGTAGCTAGAGTTCCACTACATGTTCTTGTAAAATTAGGGGATATAGAACCCCAATACATAAATGGTAGTACTGGGTAGAGTGAATAACCTAGTGGTGTTAGAATATATCCTATGATAGTTGGGAAAGTCAGCAACATTATGTCTAATCTACTCTAGATAGTGTGCATGCAAGACCTTCTATCGTCGGAGATATGATTATTGTATCATTTACCATTTCATGCAATTTTTTGACAGAGGAGAATCATATTGATTTTTAACTACACATTTTTAAAACGTTGTTATCTTGGTTGTGGAATCATTTAACGGTTTCATTTTCCATAGACACACAATTGGGAGTCTAGTTATACAATATTAACTATTATATGGAGTGTTTTCTAGAAATCATTGGTTATCTTTTCACTTTTGAGGCACTCGTGTTGTAAATGATAGTTTTTGATTTAAATATTTCTATATATTGGATAGTTTTGTAATAAGATCACATCAAAAATTATCAAAGGGTACTTACCATTATATATTTAGATGAGACTATATATTTTCACTAGGGTATGTGGGATGTTCATAATTTTCCTGCAAGAATAATTCGTCTTAGATGATACTCTCTCAAGAAATTGATTGAATATATTTCCATAGATGCTGGTTGAATGAAACTGGATAATTTTTATATAGTGGAGGGCTGTTTTCAGGATGTCTTTCCTGACATGTTCTCCACAATACCACCCATGTTGGAGATTAGGTTTAATATTGTGTTGTTTCTTGGAGTAGATCTATTTCATTTCCTACTCTATATGATGGAACCGAATGAGATTCATTTATTGAAAAATAAATTGGATGATCTGGATTCTAGGAATTTCATACGACCACGTATGTCACCTAAGGGATCTAAAGCACATTTTTTATATGAATATTGATGGGTATTTTGACATATGTGTGGTCTATCATATATTTAATCATATGATGATCAATAATAAATATCCCCATCCATGTATCAATGATCTCTTTGATTCTCTAAGTGGATCCAAAATTTTCTCTAAAATCTATTTTGGATAAAAATAACTCTAGTTGATGCTAAGGACATCATACATATATCAAAATAATTTCAGGAGCAGAAATGTCCTAAATGACATCATAATAATAATGATTGGTCTGAAAAACACACTGATGATAATCAGGTCCTTAAAGAAGAAAATAATTCATCATTTTCTTGATCATTCTATTTTGGGTTATTATTTATGATATATCATTGTAATCCTAATATAAGGTTATCATTCAAAATGTTTTAACATTTCCTTTAGTATATAAATAGTGTATCCCCATTATTCTAAGATAACCAAATTTAGTATATAGGTTGATAACATGTAATTTATAGTCCATGTCATCTTCGAGGATAGAGTTTTAGTGGACCTAATGATGGTTAAAACCATGTTATCATGGGGGTGTCCTTGGAATGTCTTTATGATTAATTGTTTTTTGGATTTATCAAGTAATTATCAGTGTCTTATCTAGGAATTAACCAATTTAAATCACTAATATTATGTATGACCATGAAGAGAGTGAGTTTAGTTTACTCAGAAAAATTTCAAATAGACATTAGGAGATAAATATATGGCTAAACCCCAAAATGATCTTCTCATTTCCTATTATAGGTATTTAATATACCTTATATTCTGATGCATATGGATTTAGAGTCATAATATTTATGATATAGGATTAATGAGTGGTTTAAGAGATGTCCAGAAAGTTAGGGACACATTAGAGCAATTATCAAACTCATGATATTGAATTAGTTAGGTTGTTACATGTCATTTGATACTTGAGAGATTATCATATGGGTGAGAGATGTGTGGTTTACATGGACAAAAATATATGAATTTCATTTTTTTCTCTAGGGGGACAAAAATAGTGGAAAAGGAGGGTAGTCGAGTATAAATAGTATTTTGAATTTGAGATAGATTATATACCATGAATGAGAAATTTAATTTCTAATACCATGATCCGGATGACAGATACAGAGGAAGTGTAAGATTCTTTTGATGATTTGTGGTTGATATAACTCTTTAATGACATGAATCTATTTGTAAATGTGTCTTATGGATGAGTGGATATGAATGCAACATCTATATTAATAGTGCTTCATATATAGATATATATGGATAAGTTATCTAATTTATAGGTATTAGCTATGAGGGGGTTCTTATATTATAGGGATACACAATCAGGATGGTATCCTATAGTGGAAATTATCTCATTTTCAATTGTTGAGTATTGTTTCCAACTAACTTATATGAGTTGCTGATGAGAGAGTTTTGTGATTTTATATGGGATTTATATCAAGGTTTGATAATGATTTATGATGATTTCAATAAAGTTTATTGTTGGCCATGAATGAAGAATGAGATTGTTAGATTTGAGGAAATATGTTTTACGTTTGACTATGTTAAATCCAAACATTAGAGGCATGTTTAACTATTGCGTCATCTTCCCATTACAATATTAAAATGTGATGATGTCACTTTGGATTTTGTGTCAATATTTTCTTGGGAACCACGTAAGAATGATTCCTTATTGGTGATCATAGATCAAAAAATGAATGTGCCCCAAATATTTACTATTATGTAGACCTTCAATGTTTATTGGTTGGGCAGTCCTTATGATTTGGAGATTGTTTGGTTGCATAGTGTCTTAAGGAGTATCATTTCGAATAGATATAATAATTTGAATATTAGTTCTGGAAGATTATTTATATGATTCTAAAATCAAAGGTTCTATGTGTATGACCTATCACTCATGAATGAGGACTAATCCAATCGAACTATGAAGATTTTCAACAATATGTTATGATCCTATTTTTGGATTTAGATGGTTTACGTGTGTGGTAGTCTTCACTGATGGAGTTCTCCTATAACAATTTATTCTAGGTATTTATGAAAATGGAACCTTTCAAGGTTGTGTAAGGAATGTTGTCATGTTGACATCTTCATTGGTTGGAGGAAATTGAGATTGTTCTTGTTGAACCTAGTCCAATTTAAGTTTTATCTAAGAAGGATTATTAATTATGGACGAAGATGGTGACTATGAAAGAAAGTAGAATTAATATGTTGACTATAAGAGAAGACCTATACAGTTTTAGTATGGTCAACAAATTTTTGTATGGGTGTCACATTAGTTGGGGAGATTCTATATCATGACATATGGGAATCTAGCACCCCATTAATTCAGATGGTTTGATATAGTGTAAAGGGTTGATGTCGTGGAATACTGATTATCCCATCCATTAATCAATAGTATTCAGAATGATGTGTTTAATCTATCATATATTTAGATATATATTTATAAAAATTCCCATATGGTAGGTGTTGATAACCTCAACCATGGTATAGATGTATCATTTGTGTATAATACGACTTAGGTTGCAGACTATAGTGAGAAGTATCTATTGTGATAGAAAATACTTCTTTTTCATGTGACGTGGAAGCATGATAATTTTCAACAAGAGGCCTAGGATAGTAATTCAAATATGTGAGAATAGTATCAAGACTTGTTCATTGAGACACCACAATGATTCTCGAAGCAAATCAATGAAAATATGTTATTTGATGGGGAGGTTATAATACCCAGTATTTATATAAGTACATCGCTTTTTTAATTTTCAATTAAACATTTTTCATTCAATTTTCCTTATTCTATAAACAATATTGGTTGAGTTACTTTTAGGGAATAGTAATATTTTGCTGTGGATAATTCCCTAAATTTTTGGGATTATAGTTTGTTGAAAATAACAATGTCTGGGAAATAATTTATGTGGAATAATAGGGTTACACATGTGTATAGAATGCTTTACAAGGGATTCATTTTATTTTTAAAAAGATAGAATTATATATTTTGGATAGAAAATTAGATTTTATGAACTAGTTACATGATGTCTAATGGTTTCTATGAAGACGTCTTGAATTAGTTCAGTGTGTGAAATGGGTACATGTCCCGGTACATGTACATTATGTTTAAATGTCACCATGAATATGTCATTCATTTTTTTCGGTGAATAAAATTAATTTATGTCAAAAATATATTTCTGGTCGTGTAATGATTGATTTGGGTTATTTTATCCCATAGTGGTTCATTTTTTGGGTGTAACATTTCTATTAATAATTATCTGTGGTGAAAGTATTGCATTATTATCATTTCTTAGCTCAATTGTTAAAATCCATGATGAGAATATGATTTAATTTTATCCATGTACATAAATTCTACCTCACACCCTAGAGAAAATGTAGGTGGTTTTAGAGTGTTTTCATCACTTTTTTACATCTGTATCGAGTGTATTATACCTAGTGGGTTTGTTATAATAACTAAAACTATCATTAATTAAAATTCCTCTTCATCTAATTAAATATATTATTATGTAAAATGGTTATAAAAAATATATACACTTCCATGGTTTAATGTTTTTTGATTTCAATATTCCATTAAGAATAGTTAACATTTCTAATATAGGAATTGAACAAGGATCAATTAATTAGTATAATGATAGGGATTTAACCAAACCAATTTACTCAAAAAAGGATGTGTTGGAATAATCCAATAGAATTGATCCAGACAAAGACCAATTTTCAGATCCCGGAACGAAGGTGGCGTCATTTGGAATCGCTCTTGACCAAGCTCGAGCTGAGATTCAACAAGTTTAGCTTGAACCAAACCGCCTATTGTAGAAGTGGAAGTTGATAGAGATGATCACCCGAGTGATGTATCTGAGCCCCCCCCCCCCCATGAGTCTATCACTATCGTACACCTTACCCTTAGGTCATATGAAGGTGTTATAAAGGGTTTTGTAGCAATACAGAAGCATGATTATTATGCACAATATTTATTTATAAAATAAACAATATAAATTAATTTTGTTATTGTTCTTTTGTAAATAGATTATAAATCATAGTGTATTTTTTTTTGTTAAAATTCAATTAAGAAATATATTTTGATGAATTTATGGATTTTGGAAGTAAAAAATATTTTAATAAAATATTATTACTAAATTTAATTTTATTAAATATTAATTATCTTTTAATTTTAATGAACATAATTTTGATTTTAATTAAGGTTTTCAAGATGTTTTTGTGAAAACCCATTAAATTTTTATAAATGTCAGTTTTTATTTTGAAAGTAAAAATTTTAATATTTATAAAATTATTTAGATAAAATGATTATTATTTTTGGATTCAAGACATTGAAATTATCCAATGGTGAATTTTTCATAATTTTCTAAGATAGTTGAATTTTTTGTTAAAAATTAAATAATGTTTCATTATATAATTTGAATTATTACATCATAATGACCCAATAGTGATCTAATAAAATACTATAAATAGGTTGTTCGGACAATATATTTTTTACCATTAAAATAATGTGATTATAGGTATGTTTTATTAATTTTAAAAATACTTAGTGGTCACTCCCATGCTTATAAAATATTTTAACCTTTTAAAATATATTCCTTGAGAGTTTGACACACCTCCACATTAGAAACCCTGAAATTTTAATAATTCTGGATATTATCATTATAAAATATTTTTTTATAATCTCCATTGTCATAAAAATGGGCATAAACCATGGGATGGTTTTTGAGTTTGATTAGTTTAATGTGTGATGTCCAAAAACTAAATAATAAATAATTATCTCTCTTTTATTAAATAAACCCACCCAAAATCCCACTTCCTCTTCACTAAAATACCTTGTATCTCGACCAAGCGCTTCACTACTCCCTCTATAATCCTCCCAAGGCACCCCAAGATCCTAATAAGCCTCTATCAAGCCCATCCTAAGCCTTTGCGATCACAATTACAAGAAAGTGATTTCTTCTTTTCTCATTTTTGGTCAAAATTGCATTATGTTGTTAAAACATTTTTTCAATTAAAACTATTGGGGTTTGTTTTCACACCTCTCCCATACTACCCTACATATTATTTATTGATAATATACCTCGTTATTTCTCATTAATTCCACCCATGGATACCGATTACCATGCTGATATTCCATATGAAATTTCACATTTCTCATTTACATTCAATCAATTCATTGGTAATATAAATTTAAATTCCATTAAATAAGATGGGACGTGTATATATATTTCATGAATAATGTAAATTAAATATAGATATTATTAGACACACATTTATCTATTATAAACCATTTTTACGATTTCTTATTTCATGTCGTTATGCTGCCCAAATTGCACCATGATTTTCCAAGCCAAAGTCATTGTGTAGTGAATACCATTCCGATTTCCATGTCATGGGTATTCACAATTATAAAAATTTAAATATTAATTATAAATGTTCGTGTATGAATTCTACACTCATTTATCATTTAATAATTGATGATGATTAATGAATCCAAGTTATATGATCCATGTGGCACACTTATGCATGAAATGAAATAATTAAGAAATGTGTGCCCTTATAGCGCTCCAATGAATTGGGTAAAGACTAGTATCACAATACATCAAGTGTAATGAAGTTTTACTCATGTAAACTCATGTTAAATTAGGGTTTACTCATGCTCCATATGAAATGATCCTTGGATCATGCTAAAATAATTTTAAATGTTGTTGCCACATTTCTATGTTATGATAATCATAATATATCATGCATATAGGTTTATGTTTTCCCTTATTCTCTATTGATATGACTATTAACTATCATATACTATATCTTTCATGTTATTCATTGTTTACTTCTTTGACTGGGATTTCTATATCACCCTTTTCTTATGTGTGGCATTGGGTTATCCCGAGCAATGCTATGTATGAATGAATGTGTATGTTCATGTAAAATAAGTTTCTAATAAAGATGTGTATTTCAAGTTTTATGTTGTTATGTAATGTTCCAAAGCCCCAAAGACACCATACCCTTAAATATTTCATGTTTCATCACGTTAAGTTTTTATTTAATAAAATAATTTTATGTTTCAAATAAACATAATTTTTGTAATAGTTAGCCTGAGAGGATAGGTTTAGTTATTTTTTGGATTAGGAAAATAAAATACTAATGAAAGAATTACGTATAATACTAAGTACAATAAATACAACCCTAAATTTTGGTGAGTATTGAGTAATTAGTCTATTAAAAAAACATCCATGTCTAGATATGAGTAGGTAGAGGTAGCTCTGCCACATATGTATCTAGGGGTAAAACCCAAAAACGACGTTTTGAGAAAGACTCAAAATGGAAATGGTGCCTAAAAGTATGGATTACTGCACTCTTCATTATGACTGTCCTTGGGAATATGCATTGGTAAATTTATAATCATAGTACGAACCATTATTAAGGTTATAAAAAAATCCCAAAAGAATATATTATGGGAATTAGATCATGGATAACATATATTTAATCCAATAAATTCATAAATAAAGGATGTAAATGTAATCTAAGTTTTCCATTTTGTCTTTGGATTACCCTTTATGTGTTAAAAAATTTAAGAGTACTCATCCAAAAGTCTATATTAGATAGAGTATAACCAAAATAAAAAAAATAAATGTATGGTTATCTTCCATAGTTCTACACATTATTTTATATCACGAACGTTTAGTAGAACAATCACAACACCACCACAAATCATGGAAGTAAATATGTCAGTGTGAATGAAAATGGGGAAATCAGTGAATCCCATGAATATAAAACCTCCCCTGTCATTATTTGTGGAATCAAAATCCATGAAAACCTCTTAATACAACATTTGGTAGAATTTGATGCAATTCATGGAATGGATTGGATTTCATTATATAGAGAAAACATAAATTTATGTGAGAGGGAAATCACTCTCATTAGTTAGAATCGACCCCCAATTCTGTACAAGTGAAAGAATGAGGATGAATATTCTTTAGCACCATCACCTCAAGCATGGATATTACTACCCAATGAGTATGCATTAATTTATCATTTTATTGAGACTAAGGAAGCTACCATCCTCAAAGACATGCCTATTGTGAGGGAATTCTCTAAAGTGTTTCCTGTAGAATTTCATAGTCTTCCTCCTAGAAGATATGTTGAATTTTTAATTAATCTTATACCTGGAAAATTAAAAATACCCAAAAATCTATATAGAATGGTTGTTGTGGATTTTGAGTAGCGGAAGACACAACTATAGTAAAATCTGGATAAAGGGTTTATAGGCCAAAGTGCTTCACCATGGGGTGCATCAGTTCTATTCGTTAAAAAGAAAGATGGGTAATGCACCTTTTCATTGATAACCGTGAGATCAAAAAAATCATGATAAAGTACATGTATCCTCATCCCAGAATTTAAGACTTTTTTGATCAGCTATTTTTGGACAAATACCTCTCGAAGGTGGATTTATAATCAGGGATATTACAAAGTAATGTTTTTGATAAAGGATATCACCAAGACTTCTTTTTTTATACGATAGAAGAAATATGAATTCATAGTAATACCTTTCGGATGAAATAATGCTCCCAAAATCATCATGAACTTAATTAATAGAGTCTGTATAGATTACCACAACAAATAGTTTGTAGTCTTTATAGATGAAATTCTAAAATACACTAAAACCAAAGAGGAGCATGAATAGTATCAAAACACTTTACTAGAGACCTTGTGAAATGAGAAGATCTATGCAATTTTTAACAATCATGAGTTCTAGTTGAAGGAAGTATCATTCTTGGTTCATATCATCATAATGAATGTGATATCTATAGTTTCCTATAAGAAACCTGCATTTGAGGTATGTTTGATGCCAACATCGGTGATGAATATCCGTACCTTCTTTGGGTTAGATATATATTATGTCTGATTTTTGAAAAATTTGACACTATTGTCCAACCCTATTACCATGTTATCTTGGATGGGGGTAATGTTTTATTGGGGTGATGGAAGCGAACACTACTAGAAAAATAACCTATACCAATAATTTTGAACTAGTTGTATAGGCCTCCAAACCACTGGTATATCCTATACCAACGGTTTGGAGAACCATTGCCAAAAAATATGTGGTGATAGGTCTATACCGATGGTTTTTGGAAAACCATTGGTATATACCTATAAAAACTGTTTTGAAAACCATTGGTATATGTAATATGAAAATCTATACCAATGGTACCATAAAACTGTTGGTATATGTAATTCAAAAAATAATCAGTCGGTTGTTTTTGATCCCAGCACCTCCGGTTTGGGATTGAATGACCTAACCACTAACCTCACATACTATTGTGAACATAATATAATAAATATATAAATTTATTATAATAATTATTTTATTTTTTTTATTTTTTTAATGTCCTATGTAAGAATAGTCCATTAGAAATACATATACCTATACCAACGGTTCTCAAAACCGTTGGTATAGACCTATAAAAACGGTTTTGGCCAAACCGTTGGTATAAGACCAAATCAGTGAACTATACCAATGTATTTCCCAAAACTGTTGGAATAGATCATATTTCAAGTAGAGGAATAGATCTTCAAGTAGTTGAAAATGAGCTTATCATTGCACTTGTTATCTCACTACCCACAAGTGGATATCTTTTTATGGTATTTTGTGAATATTAGAAGAATGAAATCAGTGGTGTAATGATTCAAAATGACAAATTATTTGCTTATTCATTAAGTAAAATGATTGTTCATGAGAAAAAAATTTCTAACACATGATCTGAATTTGGTTGCAGTAATCTTAACTTTAATAATTTGGTGACATTACCTCTTTTTTGAGAAGTGTGAAATATTTATGGAACACAAAATCCTCAATTATATATTCACACAGAAAGAGTTGAACATGAACCAATGATTATTGTTAGAGCTAATAAAAGAATATGACTAGTCAATCCATTGCCATACTTGGAAAGAGAACAAGGTGGCAGATGCACTCGGTTGAAAGGACCCAACGTATCTATCATTGATAATAATTGAAAATGATCTGATATTCTTATATTACATAAACATGGACATGAGAATCATAAAGAAGGGAACATCATTAATCCATTCACATATTATTGCTCAACCATCTATTTTGGAAAGGTTAATGGATGATGAAAAGGATGATGTGGGAATTCAGAATAATGTGGAATCTATCAGAAAAGGGAAATTCTCAGAGTTCAATATTAATGAAGAAGGAATTTTCTAATTTGGGTGAAGACATTGTGTTCCATAAAATACAAAGTTAAAGGAAGACCAACTGGATGATGCACAAAGTTATAATTTCTCCATTCATCTAGGAAACACAAAGATGTAGCGTGATTTCCGAGGGCTTTATTGGTGGGAAAACATGAAGAAGGAGATTGCTGACTATGTATAAATGTGCTTAGTATATCAGCAAGTGAATGCTGAGAGTTACATGTCTAAGGGTGTAAAGAAACAATTACCTATTCCAGTATGGAAATAGAAGAACATCACCATGGACGTTTTCACCATAATTATGAAGACATCCAATGGATTCAATGCTATTTGGGTTGTTTTGGATCATCATACAAAGACTTCACAATTCATTACAATTTGAGAGTATTTTTCTTTGGATCAGCTAGCACGAATATAAACCCAAGAAGTTGTAAGGTTTCATGGAGTTCCATTATGTATATTATACGATTGAGATCCAAGATTCTCCTCTATGTTTGAGAAGAGCCTTCAACATTCTCTGAATATTTAGTTGAACTTCAGTACAACTTATCGTCCTCAAACTGAGATCCAATATGAGCAGATAATCCAAACAGTTGAAGAAATATTGAGAGCATGATAAATGGACTTCAAAGAAGGACATGATCAACATAATTATATAGTTGAGTTATCTTACAACAATTGCTACACTAAAACATCCAAATACATCTTTATGAATCTCATTATGGGAAGAGGTGCAGAACAATGGAATGTTGGGATGAAGTAGGAGAGAAAAAACTCAATGGTCCTGAAATGATTGTCATGACCCGCCCTCGGGGTCCGTGCCGTGACTACCCCAAGCCCGCCTTCCATAGGCCAGGGGCTGGCGACTAGCACCAAGGCGTAAATCCCGGTAAAAAGGGAAGGCATTGCCTTTGTAAAGTAAACAAACACCACAGAGTAAGCAAGCGGAAAGTAACACTAAGCAAAAACAGAGTACAACTAAAAGTGCGGAAAGTAAAAAGGGGCCGGAAATACAAGCCCAACTGTAAAGTACAACTCGAAAGGGAAAACAGCAACTGAAAAGTAAAGCAGCTACGCCGAGCTGTCCACTGGAAATCCCACCTGAAGGGTGGGTACAGATAGCTCCTCTGCTCCTCGGGTCCCGCCGTCTGCTCCAAGTATGTCCCGCCCAGTGGTCTGCCTCTGGGTACCGCCTCGTCGTATAGTCCACCTCCAGGTACCGTCCAGTCCTCGAACACTCGGCCTCTGCCAGTACTGGCCGTCGTCTGCAACCAACACAACGAGGTGCGGGCATAGCCCGTGCAGGGGTGAGTATAACGATACTCAGTAGGGACCCCGAGACCCTCAAGGTCTCACTAAAACCAACAAGGATAACCACAAGAAGATCACAACAGAAAAACTCTACTTAGGTATATGCCCATACATATACCTAAGTTATCAAGTAACCCATCTCAGTCATGAGGAAACACAAGGATCATGAGATCAACGGATAACCACTACCCAGGTATATGCCCATACATATACCTAAGTTATCAAGTGACCCATCTCAATCATGAGGTAAACACAAGGTCAAAAGTCTCAGCTCAAACCAGGATTTTCATTATCGAAACCGTAACTGCTGAAGAGCTCCGTCTCTGGAGTGTGCAGTGGTCCTGTCACGACTCCGAGGTACTGCTCACTAACCTAAGACTGCTGAAGTACTCCTCCTGTCGAGTACTGCGGGCCAGCCACCCAAACACAGTAGTGCTTCCCGCCGAGGTATGTCACCCAAACTCCGTAGTGCACACCCCCTAGTAGCCTGCTGAGGTACTCTCCGGACGAGCACCGCGGGTCTGCACTGTCACACAGGTAGTGCTCCATCCGCCATGGGTCTGCACCTCAGAAAGTAGTGCTCCGTCCACTGGGCTAGTCGACTCACTCCAAGTCGAGTCGGTCAAGCAGTCGTCAGGTCTCAGCCAGCTACACGGTCTCCGTACTTCGCACGCTTGACACTGGGAGGGTCCGCTCCACGAGCTACAGGTCGATACTCCAAGTATCTCAAAGTCCCACGAAGAAGTATCTCAAAAGTCCGTCTCGTCACAGGGGTCTCAACGCAACAGACGGCACGTCGATCGGACGTCCGATCTGTGAGTTATTAGCCTTTCCGTCCCAGGGGCCCGGTTGGTTTCGAGAGCGAAACCAATCCCAGCCGTATCTCAACTGTACCCTGAACTCCCATAGGGTAAACTCAAAGGGACCGTTACTCAACGTAACCACCAACGCTGCTGACGGTTCGTCAAGCGGACGTCCTGTCTGAAAGATATCAGCTTTCCCGTTCCAGGGGCCCGGTTGGATTTCGGGTACAATCCAACCCGGCCATACTCCGACTGCATCCAAAACTCGGGCGGAGTATGTCAAAAGTTCCGTCTCATCAAGAGGAAGTCAACGAAACAGGCCACCGCGCCGCCCAGGGGGGGGTCGGGCCGGGTCGGCCCGGACCCGGACCCCCCGTTTCGAACCGGATTTGGTTTTTGGCCCATAACTTGAGCCTCGGACCTCCGATCGACGAACCGTCAGCGGCAACGCGATCCTTGGATCGAGACGGTCGTTGCGGTATATCGCACTCAAGGTTTCGGATTACTTTGTGTTCGGCCGGGTTGGTTCGTTCACGGAACCAACCGGGCCTTCGGAGCGGAAACGCTCATATCTTGAGCCACGAACGTCTGATTGACGCGCAGTCAGTCGCGTTGCGTTCCTCTTAATGAGACGGATCTTTTGGCATACTCCGCCCGAGGTTTGGACGCAGGTGGAGTACGGTCGGGTTGGTTTTGCCTTAAAAACCAACCGGGCCCCGGAGACGAAAAAGCCAATAACTCACAGACCGGGCGTCTGATTGGCGCGTCGTCTGTTTCGTTGACTTCCTCTTGATGAGACGGAACTTTTGACATACTCCGCCCGAGTTTTGGATGCAGTCGGAGTATGGCCGGGTTGGATTGTACCCGAAATCCAACCGGGCCCCTGGAACGGGAAAGCTGATATCTTTCAAACAGGACGTCCGCTTGACGAACCGTCAGCGGCGTTGGTGGTTACGTTGAGTAACGGTCCCTTTGAGTTTACCCTATGGGAGTTCGGGGTACAGTTGAGATACGGCCGGGATTGGTTTCGCTCTCGAAACCAACCGGGCCCCTGGGACGAAAAGGCTAATAACTCACAGATCGGGCGTCCGATCGACGTGCCGTCTGTTGCGTTGAGACCCCTGTGACGAGACGGAATTTTGAGATACTTCTTCGTGGGACTTTGAGATACTTGGAGTATCGACCTGTAGCTCGTGGAGCGGACCCTCCCAGTGTCAAGTGTGCGAAGTACGGAGACCGTGTAGCTGGCTGAGACCTGACGACTGCTTGACCGACTCGACTTGGAGTGAGTCGACTAGCCCAGTGGACGGAGCACTACTTTCTGAGGTGCAGACCCATGGCGAACGGAGCACTACCTGTGTGATGGTGCAGACCCGCGGTGCTCTTCCGGAGAGTACCTCAGCAGGCTACTAGGGGGTGTGCACTACGGAGTTTGGGTGACATACCTTGGCGGGAAGCACTACTGTGTTTGGGTGGCTGGCCCGCAGTACTCGACAGGAGGAGTACTTCAGCAGTCTTAGGTTAGTGAGCAGTACCTCGGAGTCGTGACAGGACCACTGCACACTCCAGAGACGGAGCTCTTCAGCAGTTACGGTTTCGATAATGAAAATCCTGGTTTGAGCTGAGACTTTTGACCTTGTGTTTACCTCATGATTGAGATGGGTCACTTGATAACTTAGGTATATGTATGGGCATATACCTGGGTAGTGGTTATCCGTTGATCTCATGATCCTTGTGTTTCCTCATGACTGAGATGGGTTACTTGATAACTTAGGTATATGTATGGGCATATACCTAAGTAGAGTTTTTCTGTTGTGATCTTCTTGTGGTTATCCTTGTTGGTTTTAGTGAGACCTTGAGGGTCTCAGGGTCCCTACTGAGTATCGTTATACTCACCCCTGCACGGGCTATGCCCGCACCTCGTTGTGTTGGTTGCAGACGACGGCCAGTACTGGCAGAGGCCGAGTGTTCGAGGACTGGACGGTACCTGGAGGTGGACTATACGACGAGGCGGTACCCAGAGGCAGACCACTGGGCGGGACATACTTGGAGCAGACGGCGGGACCCGAGGAGCAGAGGAGCTATCTGTACCCACCCTTCAGGTGGGATTTCCAGTGGACAGCTCGGCGTAGCTGCTTTACTTTTCAGTTGCTGTTTTCCCTTTCGAGTTGTACTTTATAGTTGGGCTTGTATTTCCGGCCCCTTTTTACTTTCCGCACTTTTAGTTGTACTCTGTTTTTGCTTAGTGTTACTTTCCGCTTGCTTACTCTGTGGTGTTTGTTTACTTTAAAAAGGCAATGCCTTCCCTTTTTACCGGGATTTACGCCTTGGTGCTAGTCGCCAGCCCCTGGCCTATGGAAGGCGGGCTTGGGGTAGTCACGGCACGGACCCCGAGGGCGGGTCGTGACAAATTGGTATCAGAGGAGTTCGGTTCTACCGCAGACTCTGATCTTTCTTTCTGTGAAGCAATAGTGTTAAGGGTACCGAGTGTGGTTTTCAGTTCAGGGAGTCCAGTGTTGGTGCGGGCGGCCGACGTATCCATACACCAGGACCCTGACAACTGATTTCCGACTTTGTGCATGAAAACACTGATTGCGTGTGTGTTTTCAAAGGTTTTTCCCCTTAAAACAGCTCAAACCAGGTCAGCTCACCAGGTATAATCGTTTGATCGTGTTACGTTGTTTCTTTCAGGATGTCTTTTCTCAGACGACCAGCTAGAGCCCGGAGGGATGAGCGTGCTGACAGTCTGTCGAGCGATGAGGCTTCGGTACAAGGCCCTCTTGCAGTTGAGGCACCAGCGGAGGCACCAGCGGTACTACCATACGTTGGGCCACCGATGCCACCAGCCCCAGCAGTAGGCGATGCACGACGCTTGAGCGCGCTGCACGAGTTCCAGCGCCAGAGGCCACCCAGGTTCCGGGGAGAGACGGACCCGCAGGCGGCTAAGGTTTGGCTGGAGGCTGTGGTGAGAGTCTTCAGGCTAGTGGGGACGCCGGCAGACTTCATGGTGATCCTCGCTGCGAGCCTACTACACGCACCAGCAGGTAGGTGGTGGAGCCACTTGTTTCAGTTTTGCGATGAGATGGACTTCGCATGGGAAGACTTCGAGACCTTCTTCAGGGTGGAGTTTGTGCCAGTATCTCTACACCCCGAGCGTGTACAAGAGATTCTGCCTTTGCCGCGTGTTTTTCGATCAGAAGCCGAGTCATCTGTGGGCAGTAGACAGATGATGCAGAGGTCCAGGAGGACCAGACCAGCAGTTGGGCGATCTCGGGATTTTACGCCTTTGGTGCTAGTCGCCAGCCCCTGGCCTATGGAAGGCGGGCTTGGGGTAGTCACGGCACGGGCCCCGAGGACGGGTCGTGACAATGATTGAGGAGATGGTGAAAAAGGTTAAGACAATCCAGAAATACATTATAGCTACCCAGAGTATGCAAAAGATATACGATAATAAATTTCAACAAGACCTAGAGTTTGATATCAGAGACATTGTAACCTCTGCATATCATTGTGGATGAGAGTTATGATATTTTGGAAAAATTGAAATATTATTCCAAAGTGCATTGACCCATTTGAGATCATTAATGGAATTGAAGTAGTGTCCTATTGACTAGGATTAAAACCGTACCTATATCACGTCCTTGATGTATTCTATGTACGACTCTTATAGAAGTTTATAACTGACCCATCACAGTACTCAATCTTGAGGTGGTATCATTGTATAACGATGTCTCCAATGAAGAGAAGTCGATGATGATCTTAGATCATAGGGGCAAAGTTCTATGAAATAAGACAAGGCCCCTCATCAAGGATGTGTGTTGAACCCACATGTGTGAAGAGGCATTGTGGGAATCATAGGAAGTGATGAAGTAGAGTTACACACATTTGTTTTACTACAGGGAAAGGAAATTTCAAGGGAGAAATTAATTAAGGGGGGAATATTTTAATGACAAAACATTTATTAATAAAAATTATCATGATCTAAAAAATGTATTATTATATAAAATAGTAATATAAAAATATGTACTTCAATAGTTTTTATTGGATTTAAAAATATAGTTAAAAATTGTAACTGCTGCTAATATAGAAGCTGAATAGTGATAAGTTGATTAGTATAAATATTGGGATTTAACAAATAAATTTCAGTTAGACAAAGGAAGCGATGGCCACATCTGGTAGAATTATTGCATAATAATCCCATTTGTAGAAGCTCAAAATGGTGGTGGAATCAATGGGTTTCACTCAGTACCCATTCCAAGCCAAGCATCATCACGTTAATCTTGAACTGAACCCCCTATAGGAGAAGTAGAAGTTGATAGAGACTACCACCTGAGAGATATTATCTGAGCCACCCCAAGAGTCTGCCACTATCACACACCCAACCCTTAGGTAATATGTGGGTGTTATAAGATGTTACGTAACAAGACCGTGACGCTATAATTATGTGCATTATTTTTGTATAGAATAATGAATATATATTCCTTTTATTATTGTTACATTGTAAATAGTCTTTAATGCACAAATATTATTTTTAGTTAATATTCAATTAATAAATCTATTTGGATGAATTATGGGATTTCTGAATTAAATTATATTTTAATAAAATATTAATAATAAATTACTTTTAATTAAATATAAATGATCATATAATTTTTATGAAAACAATGATGATTTTTATTATGTTTTGAAAGTTGTTCTTGTCAAAACACATGAATTTTTGATAAATATAGATTTTTATTTTAAAAGTAATAATTAACCTATTTAGAAAATTATTAAGATAAACTGAATAATATTTTTGGAATCGTGATGTCCAAATTATCCAACAGTGAATTTTTCATAATTTTCTGAGACAGTCGAGTTCATGGGTAAAAATTAAATACTGTTTAATTATATAATGTGTTTTATGACATCATTTTGGCCCAATATTTATGTAATAAAATACTATAAATTTGTTTTTAGGCCAATATATGTGTTACAATTAAAATAATGTTATTTTAGGTTTATTTGATTAATTTCAAAATGCTTTAGTGGACCCTCCAAGGCTTATAAAATTTTATAACCTTTTAAAATGTTTTCCTTGATAGTGTGACTCACGTCCACATTAGAAATCCTAATATTTTAAGAAGTTTGGCCAGTATTTATATAAAATATATTTTTCTAATTATTTTTGTAAAAATCCATTGGCAAAAACTAGGAGATTTTTTTTGGTTTCGATTAGTTTAATGTGTGGTGTCCAAAACCTAAATAATAATGAATTCTCGTTGCATTCCTATATAAACCCCCTAAAGCTCCCACTTACCCTTCATTATAAAACCTTTGAGCATGAACAACCTCTTACGTAATCTTTTTATAATTTTCCCAAGGTTCCCCAAGCTCCCAAGAAGCCACCATCAACCCCCACCCAATCTTTTGGGATCACACGTCCATGTAAGGTATTTCTTCCTTAATCATTTTTTGTCCAAATTCCATTTTGTGGTTATACCATTTTTTCAACTAAAAATGTTGGGGTAAAATTTCAATCCTACCAAATAATTACCTAATTATATTTTAATGATTAGATACCTATATCTCTTTCATTAATTCCCCCATGTACACCAGTTACCAAGTAGAAATTCCGTAAGGAATTTCTCTCTTCATAATTACATTCAATCAATTCTTTTGTATTATGTATCTAAATTCCATTTCATTTGTTAAGACATGTATCTTTATGACCCCATTAAACTCCATTTAATTTAAATATAAAGAGACACCCATTTACCTCTCAATAACCATTTTTATTAATTTATATGTTACGTCATGATGTTGTCGAAATTGCACCGTGATTCTCCAAGCAAAAGAAATTGTTTAGTGAAAACCATTCCAATTTCACAATCAAGGGTATTAACCTTTATGAAAATTTGCTTATATTTTATAGAGTTTCATATATTAATTCAAAATTTATTTATCATGGATGAAATTATGATGTTTAATGATTCCATGTTATATGAACCACATGTCACAGTTATGCATTAAAATAAATGATTAAGAAGGGTGTGCCCTGATAGCACTCCAATGCATTGGGAAAAGTCTAGTATCATGATACATCAATTGACATGAGGGTTTACTCATGGTAATTCAAGTGAAATGATGTTTTAATTAGGATCCTCGTGCAATGGGCCTTGGATCATGATAAAATCATGTCAAATGTTGTTTCTACAGTTCCCATTTAAGTTAATCATGTTATATCATGCCTCAATGTCCATGATCCTCTTATTCTCAATTGATATGCTTATTTCATAACATGTAATGTATTATTCCTATTATGAATTGTTTTCTCCTTCACTATGATTTATAGCGCACCATTTTCTTATTCATGTTCTTAGGTTATCCCCTGAATTGACAAGTATGAATGAATGTGTGTGGTCATGTAAACAATGTTTTCAATAATGATGTGTATTTCTTGTATTATGTTATTATGTAATGTTACTAAGCCCCAAAGACACTAAACCTCTTGAACATTCATGTTTTATGATGTGAAGGTTTTATGTAATAAAATATGTTTGTGTGTGAAATATAGAGTAGGTTTGTTATATTTGTTCTCTTAAATTTTCCCTCTATTTATCATATAATTTGTAATAGTTGTGGAATATATGTACCACTTTTATTTTGGATGTTGATGTAGATCTTTTGTGACAAATATTTTCTTTATGATCATCATTTTGTTCTTCTAATATTATTGTTTCTAGATTAAATAATTATTTTAAATTAATGATAATGGTTGTTGGTCTAAAACTAAAAAATGGTTTATTTATAGTTGTTAATGTATGTGAAATTTCATTCAATTTTGTGGAAATAATGTGTTATAAAAAAATTGAATAATGGGTGGCAGTAAATAATGTATTTTATTACACATTTGATCCCTTGAATTCAATGGTGATGATACATGGATTTTGGAAAACCATTATGTGATCCTATCCGGGAATAATAATAAATTTGATAATAGATTAGTGTATGTTTTATATAGGAATGAAATATCAGATGTCTTCCATTGGCCGAATAACCTTAGAAAATTTATTAAAATTTTATTTAATTATTGGGGTTATTTTGTATAATTTGGGTTTGCAAATTGTCATGGAAATAGTTTAATATATAATTTAATGAATGAATTGGTAATTGAATGGCTGATGGTAATTAAATGAGTTATCGATTGTGTCTTGATATTTTAGAAAATTTATAGTGTTAAATTTTCATTTGTGGTTTGATGTTGAAATACCAATTAAGAAGGATTTTTTTAGAGGCTGGAATTTTTATATAGATGTATTGGACTGGTTATACTAAAATTCATATATAGATGGTGTGAACAAGATATAGAAATTTATATATAGAGGACATGGGAAAGATGATGAATATTTTATACCTATGTTTACCCATTATTTTGTGATTATACCATGGACATGGGTTGTTATGGATGACGTGGTTGTTCTATATGCTTTGAAATATTTTTGAATGGTGCTGAAGAATGTTGACAACTTTAATATATTAGGTTGATTAATTTATATTTTTATTTAAGATGTTATGTAAATCACTTATTTATGAGACTAGTTATCTTTAAACATGGTTGTGTATACTTACTAAGTTATACTCACATAATATGTGGTACTCTATTTGGTACTCAGTAATATTACATGGATCTATGTTTAGACAGGTACAAATGTCATTTTTATGATTGATACTTGCTAGATGGTTTGTATTATGGAGATGGGACCTACATAGGGATCAGTACCCTGATTTATTTTGTTTTATTGTGTTATATTTTTATTTTATTTTTATTAATTTTAGTTTTTCATTTAAATTAATTTTATATAGACATTACCTTTTCTATATTTTATTTTCCATGCTTTATCCTTTAATTAAAAGTTATATTTTTCAATTTCTCCTTGAAAACCATTACTCTAATATTAATTAATTTTTTATTTACACCTAAATATAAGTCAATACCATTAGGTATAGGCTCCCCATTAAACTCATTTTACGCCTTCTACTAGTCATCATCCTCTATAACATGGGTAGGTGAACATGAGGTCCCATAACCAACATAAGACAGCCACGTGATAGAATCCCGGGGCATGGAAAATTACAGTATAATTTTAAAAATTAATTAATTAAAATGAAAAAATCATTAAATAAATTCATATAGAGTATATACATATAAAAAAATGATAAAATAACATGACATGTGAGGGAATAATGATATAATACTTAAGTGAGTGAGGGTATTTACAATAAAAAATAATATTTCTGAATATCCTGAAATAAATCTAAATAAATGAAAATGGATTCCCTGAAACAGTTTCCACAATCTTCGACTGGGTTAGACAAGCTCTGTCATACATCACAATAAATATATATTTATAAAAAATATATTTCTTAACAATTTTTATATTTATCATACAAGGTTAAATTACATAATTATTTATTATTACATATATAATTTAAATTCATTGTAAAAATAAATATATGTGGGTAAACTATTATTGTTTTCATTCAAATTCTGATTTGAAGTTTTATGTCCTCACAACATTGTCATTATTTTATCACAAAAAAATGTTCAAGATGATTTGTAAAATGGTTTTGTATTTTTTTGTTTCCAATCTACATTTCAAAGAATAGTTAGTGATGATATTCATGTAAATTTTAAAAATAATTTGGTTTTGGAAATTTCAATTACAAACAATGAATTCATTTTTTATGTAGAAAAATATCTTCATAAACAATTAAAAAAATTAAATTATACTGAATACATTTATTAAACATAAACCTAAAATTAACATACATTGTATATAAAATAACAACATAATATTTTTAAATTGATTCATGTAGGAGGAAGAAATTCCCCAATCATGATTGGGTTATGATTATTGAATGAGTATGTATATTTTATTTTACAAACGAATTTAAAAATTAAAAAAAAAATTAATGAATTAAAAAATGATATTTCTATTTACCCATTAATTTCACATATATATAAAATAATAAATAATAAATTAATATTCCATACATATATTAATAATACACTCCCTTGAATCATAGAAAATCAGAGTATTCAAATACTAGATACAAAACCATCTAATTTTCTAAAAGAATTTAAAAATCTCGCATAATGATCATCTAACATGGTATAGTCATTTGTAATACCTCGCATGAAACCATATTTTTAAAAAATATGAATGAAAATATATAGAAGGATGAAATCAGATTATCAGTAAGTGTACACATAAAAGAAATAAATCAATTATCATTCTTGTGGAAAATATATTCATTTTCTTATGGGAACATGATCATAACATAAAATAATAATACACAATCATTCACTAATAATTAATAAAAAATAATAGATTCTGGCTATCTCATAAAAAATTTCATTTTTTTTTAATTTTCGGAATCATCAGTAAATTATTAGGAGGCATGATAACACATCTATTCATTATACATAAATTTAGGGAAAACAAAAAAAATTAAAAATTGATTCCTTTCAGAAGGACCACTTTGAGAACTATCATAGTAGATTTGGGTTTAATTCACATTATATAATTTTTTATTCAAGGTTCACTACCAATATAATCATAGTGGAATGTGTCCCTTGTAATACTTGGTTTAAAACACATTACAACATTTTTTACCTTATGAATTTTACATTTAAATAAAATAAAATAGAGATATATATAATTATCATCCCACCCATCACAAAGTAAAAAATATATATGTGTGACATATGACCACAATTCATTCATCGTATCATCATATCATACATAGGGAAATTGATAAAATGATTCATAAATTTTTCATCATTTCATCATAGCATTAACGATGAGAATGAAAAAAGTTCTATAAAAGATTCCACAAAAAATAATTAAATCACAGAAAAAAATATTTCAAAAAATCGACTATAAATAATCATTATTTTAAGATATATAGATAAGTATTTATGATTTTATTAATATA
This sequence comes from Viscum album, assembly GCA_963277665.1. Classification (NCBI taxonomy): domain Eukaryota; kingdom Viridiplantae; phylum Streptophyta; class Magnoliopsida; order Santalales; family Viscaceae; genus Viscum; species Viscum album. The sequence continues at coordinate 1,723,277,748 of OY728141.1, forward strand.
TCATATCCCTCGGAAATCGTGAAAATCATTCAATGATGTTTTCATTAATACAGTGTCACATTAATATTTCATTGGAAATTTTAATTGAAAAACACGAGTGAATATCCTTTTCATTCGTATCATTTAAAACCCACTTCAATTAATATTTAGAATATATTTTTATTTTAAAATAACCATTTAAAATTTTAAAATAATCTCAACAAAAATAATGACCATCAGGGTATGGAAAAAAATTGATGTTATATATTTGAAAATAAAATATTTCTTTTACAATATACTATAAAAATAATAAAATAACTTGTAATGAAAAATATAAAATGATTCATTTTTTAAAAATGGTTTCTGGAGAAAAAGGATTTCAAAATTACTTTTTGAAAATTTTGTATTATATGTTGTAATATTTATGAATAAATTTTGATGAATAAAGACATGATGAAAACTTTTGCAAATAAAATCAGAAATAAGGTCATATTTTATTTAAAAATATTTTATTTACAATTTCAATTACCAAATAAGGGGATGGGTGAAAATTAATAAAATAATAAAAATTACCATATTTTATGAAAATATGTTTTTTAGAGAATAAAATCGATATAATTTCCATCAATAAAAATATATCATGTATAATAATGAAAATAAGAATGATTGATTCATAAAGCCTCACCTCATGTCTCAGAATTATTTTCCCAAATAAAATTCACATGTATAAAAAGTACATATAAATTTCAAATAAAATCAATAAACAAATTAAAACAAATCATAATATTTATCTTCCATTTATAATTTAAAATTATATTTTCTTCATTTTTTATTCATTAAAATGATCGTAATTTGAATACCTGTCTTTTTTAGATGTATGATTCAATTTTATGGTTCTAATACATGACTATTTTGCATTGTGTCATAACCACTATATTCGTAATCATGAAATATTTATAATAATTTTCCATGATAAAAATATTTATAACCCTTCACATAAATCGATGAATAAAAACTAATTTCATCACATTTTGCAGATATTATACCATATATACACATGATCAATATATTCAGTTTTTCATAGAGAGACTAATATAATGATAATTTTAGATAAAATTTCTATAATTGTTATTGTGTAATTAAAATATTATATTTTCATTAAAGTAACCGATATTACCATCCAGGAATTGTGTAAATGAATAACATATGGTTTCCTAGAGGTTGTATTTAACACGTATGTAGGAGTGAAATTTACATTTTATAACAAAAGGAAAGCTGATAAGGTATATAATATATTAAAATTACATAATCAAAATAATGTAAAAAAATATAATATCTAAAAATTAAATATTTCATAACAAACAACAATGAATTATGGTGATTAAAAATGAATCCAATCTCTACGGGGAGGCAGTTGTCCACACGTAGAAAATAGTGAAACCTGCATCGCCCATTTGATGGATATATGGTGTAAATGTTTCCATAGATAATCCTAATAAAAATTAATTAAATTTACGACACTAAATTCATTATTTTATAATGGATATCATATTTTTAGGATGTGTAAGAAGAAATTAAGTCGAAATTACATTGGTTCCTTTTACATATTCATTTGAAAAATCTATATTGGAACACACCTTAATAACGAAATAGAGGGTACTATTATATAACAAATAAAAATATCAAATTTAATGACTTATTATTAAGTGGTTTGGGTATAGATTTTGTGAGCTACAAGTATCGGGAATTTTGAGTAAAAGGGTAGATTTGCTATTCTTTTAAAATAGAGGGAGAGGATACACTTGGAATTTGTCGAAAGATTAGAATATATAAATTTATTATTCTATTAAATTGGATCTAAAATTATAAATAATCAATTTTAATAAGTAGAAAGATTAAATATTTTCAACGAATGAAATTTAACAACGTGGTTTGTGATATTTTAAACATTGTCTCTTTGGGTAACCCCCCAATAATCCTTTTTCAAAATTAACATTGGTATTACTTTTTTTATAATATTTGTTGTAAATAAAACTAAATTTAACTTATTAAATTATAGAAAATTTTCAAAATTAAAATTTTTATTTTAAACAAAAAATTATTTAAAATTTTAGATTAAATTTATTTTAAAATAATAGCATAAATCCTAATAAAATCATTTTCGGGTAAAAGAATTTTACAGAATAAAATGATTTTTAAATGGATAAATGGCACATGAAGAACACATGATGTTTGTTGAATTTTGATTGAATATGTGATTCAAATTTTTAATTAAAATAATTTATAAGTAGTGATTAATTATGTATGTTACGATAAAAACACATTTTTCCCATAATAATATTATTTTGAATGAAATCACTATTTTACATTCAAATGTTTTAATTTTAATATATAACAAATTAAAAAAGATCAATTTCATGTCATACATATGAAGCACTAATAAATATTCATAGTTTGGAGAGAGTTATTCACACATATTAATCTATCTTATAGTAGTCAATAGTCTCATTAAATAATAATCTTTTAATTGAATATCATGATTCTTTTACACATGTTTTTACATGTGAAAATGATACCAATGAAATTATATTTATTTTAAAATACATATATCATAAAATTCATATTTTATGCATTCAACCCCCATTAATATAATTTCTCTATTGAAATTTCATCACTTTGATACAAATAAGAGAGGATAAATCTTCCTCATCGCATCTTCAGAATAATACATAGAATTATAAAATTAATGGTTTCACTAAAAAACATTTGAAATATGTGTTGTATTATTTCAAAGAGGGTCATATATTTGATCCATATTCTCCATTGGTATCCATCAAACTACAATTCATGATTAAGTGGTATGATATATTATTGGTCTATATGGGAAGTATCATGTATGTGCTTTCTCATGGGAAATAAATGGAATACATTGTGATATTCAGAGTGATTCGATAGAATAACATAGGGATAAGAACCCATATTTAACGTATAATAAATTTATAAGGGAATAATATATATATAAGTGAAATATTTCCTTACATTAATAATATCATTAAATTCATTTATGCATACATTTATTTGAATACATTATCACCAAATTCTGAATTTCGGTCTCACCAATGATTGTATACATAAATTTTCTATCAACTGATAGTTACACTAATGTTTTTCTTAAAAAAAATAAATCTCTCTACAATTTACATAGATAGATCATTTCCAAATTGATTTATTCTTCTATAATCATCCTCGAATGTTGGATATATACTCATCATAAAATTTAGGGAATCATAATGATATATCTGTATGATCAAGTGAAAGATAATATTATAATAAAATTATTCCAAAGGATGGTGTTCCACCCTAATCCTGTGAAACCCATATAGTAATCTTGTGACATGTATTGTAGAGTTTCAATGGTTGTTTTTGACTAATAATATTTATGTGGATGATTTTATGTACTGTATTTACAATTTTTATTTAAATCCAGTGGAACACTTCCCTAGAACAGTGACATAATTCTCAGAACCTAGTGGTCTATATAGAATATGGTACTTCATACATTCTCACAATATCCATAATGTATCAGTGAGTATGTTGTTTAGTAGGGAAGTTATAGTTTCTATACATTTTCAGACATAAATATTACATCATACTTATTATAAAAACATAATAGTGATACATCCATGGGTAGATAATTTCAGTATCTTTGAAAATTAGTCTCACACATCACTTATAATAAGATAAAAAATAATTATTATATAAATAATTATTCTTTTTGAAACTAAAATATATTACTCACCTATATGATGGGAGTTTATTTTCACATTAATACTCTATAATTTATAATATTTTCTATGTTCACAAATACCCTAGTTTTTTTTTATAATGATGTTATGTTGAGGGAGTTCTATAGAAATTTATATTTTGTTTAATGGAATTTATCATTACGGGAATGAATCAAGAAACAATGGAATAAATTCAAATTTATGCTAAAACTGTTTTCATTTGGATCAACATCATTACATTCATATAATATTCCAATGTATGGATCTATAACCCTACATTGGTGTCTGTAATTTCTGTTCATACCCTATGCACATAAAAGATGAACTTATTGTTTATCAATGTTAATTTCATAATTTTGTTCTAACAAGGATCAACATGTGGATTATCATTCCTACTCTACATAAATAAACCCTACTCTATTAAGAGAAACCCTAATCTATGAAAAGGAACCCTACATTATGTAATGGAACCCTACGCTACACAATGGAACCCTATGTGAATCAAAGGAAAGCTGTGCTACACAAAAGATCCCTACCCTACACAAATGATCCCTAACATATGAATAGGATCCCTGTGCTATGTATATAAATTTTATGTTGTGTTCCTGATGGTGAAGTTTTTCAAGATGTGTTTACAATCCGAGATTTCATAAATAGTATATAATGAATTAATGACCGAATCGTGGATTGTATTGACAATTTCAAAGAACCATGTTCATTAGAAAAAATTTATACGATTTTTTAGGATGTTATGACTCACGCTGTCATTGGAAAATTTATTTTCCACAATCAATCTTGTTATTGTTTAGGATAAATAATACAAGAGAACATTTTATATTATATATATTCTTTCAGAGTCTCACTTTTGAAATATACATAGATTTGTGTGATAAACGATTCAAATATGGGACTATTATTGAAATTATCTTTTATAGTAATACTATGACGAAAAATGATTTGTAATGAAGTTAATCATTGGATATATATGTGTTCAATAATTTACTACTCTTATATTACTATGCTATTTATGTTTCAACCTGATTGAATATAATTTTTCAAAAAGGATCACTTCAGACTATTTCATTATTAAACATATTATTTTCTGAAGATGAAGATCCATCATTTGTTATTTTCTTTTTGGTGAAACTGTAAAGATCAACCAGAACATATTAAATCATTATATATTGATTTATTATATTTTCAATTACATCTAATCAGAAGTGGTGGAGTATTAGCTTCATGATCTATGCTATGGTTAACCGGTTTTCGGTTAAAGAACCAAAAGAAATTGTTTTTAGTAATTTTTATGGGTTTCAACAACCTGGACTTAGTTAGGTATTATTTGTCTTGTGATAAAAGAAAAATTATATTGAAAATTACCAAAATCATAGAAATAGTGGTTGATAGTCTGTATTAGGGGATCTTTTTTACCTGAACCACTATAAAATGTTGTGTACTTTATTTTGGTTTACCCGCTGCCTATTTTTCAAAAAGTAAAAAAACTGCATATTTGTATACATCCTAGTTAGTGTCTATATCCAAAATTATGGAAGATTATTAAAAGGATGTAATTCTCCCCTTATTATTTTATTTTTTATTTTTTCAACATAACAATTGTTATCCAAGGAGAGCATAAGATAAATCTATAGAAATCTAATAAGAATAAGAACTATAAAAAGATGGAAATTAGCAATCCAAGATAAGGAATGTCAACTATACATGATACATATTTTAATTGTGAAAATAATTGATGCTGGAAACCTCAAATGTATTTATATTTAAAGAATATTGGATAAAAATTCTACTAAAATATTATTACTCCTTATAAATTACTAAAAAATTAAAAACACTGGATCCACCAACAAAATCCCAATATGATATGAATTCAAATGAAATGAAAACTATTACTAGTTGTCATGGAAAAGGTGAATTCTATCATGTATCATAATATCCAACTACAGATGAAATGTTGAAAACTAGGTTATTTCCCACTAAAGGAACATATAATGTTCGAAAAATGAAATATGTGATATCCATGATAAAATTCGACACATTTAGAATGTTTTTGGGTGAATTAATCACACCAATGAATAGATGCATTGGAGAAATTAACATCAACATTATAACCTTATGAGAACCCATGAAACAATTTGATCATGGTTTGAATGTACTCAGAGGACTGCCTTCAAAAAGTAATGGCATATCTATAATTATTCTCCAATCATCACCTATCAAAGAACTGAAAATGAAATAAATAATAGAAAACTAAGGATTTCTGATTTAAAAAATGTAGGATGATACTGAAGATCATAATATTATATTAAATAAAAATAATAATTACTTGAATGTGACATCTTAGAAACAAATTATATGGTCAAAATATGAAGTCAAAATAGTGAAGAATTCAAATTTATCCAATTTTGAAATGGAACTGGATCAACTATCCAAAAATATTAGAAGGCATTACAGGAAGGAAAAAGTCATAAAAAATCATTTAAGATGGTTAGGAAAGACTCAAGAGAATTATGTTGTTATAAATGCGAGATTTATGTTCATATTAGACCTGATTTTCCCCAACTTAAATATGAATGAAAATGGAAAGAAAATAAATATCAAAGGAATGTTGAATATGAGCACAAAATAAAAAAAATAAATGATAAAGGGATTGTATCAGAAGACTCCAGTATCCCTTCATTGTCTAGTTCAGAGAAGGAGAAATGAAATCTAAAATCTAATGTGTGATTTATTGCTGAAGAGGAAATGGTACAAACTTATTAATCTTCTATTTCTGATACAACTAGTTTCTCATATAAAAAATTTACGATATATTGTTCTATGATATATTAAAAATATCATTCCATACTAAATAAATATAAATCATAGAATCAAATTTATAAAAATATTTTAGCTGAACGAGGAACTCTTTTTAAATAACATAAATATTTGGTTTGAAAATTAAAATCATCTACTAAAAAATGAGATGATAATGAAAAAAAGATAAAAATATTATATGATTGAGTATAATCATATAAGAGTTTGGATATTGTTTTTACTAATGGTAAAAATACGTTAAATTGAGATCATGGGAATAATTTCATAAAAAGGGATTGATTTGGAATATGAAGTATGGGTGACAAATCAAAATTGTATAAAAACTATTATGTTCCCAATTCTGAAAATTTTACAAGTCATAATTGAGGGGAAAATGAAATTTCACTATTAATTTCTTTTTGAAAAATACCCAAATAAGATGTATTAAAAAATACCTTATTTCCAGAATTCTTTTTGTATCAAGTGATATATTTTATGGAATGGTAAAGAAAATCTAGATTCCAAGATCATTTCTAGCTAACATGGTTAGACCAATAAAAATATGGATACCTAAAGAGGGATATGTTTAAATATTTTTGTTAAAAATAAGTCACAAGAAAAATTCTATATAATATAGAAAATGGTTGTTCTGGGAATATGAGTGGAGATCTATCAAATATTCATGTGATAACTCAAATGGATTTAGGATTTGTCTCTTTCAGTCACCATGTGATAAGAAAAAATATTTGGTGTTGGAAACGTTGGAGATCCAAAAAAAATCCCAATAAAAAAAGTACTACAGGTTCAATTGTTAAAGAAAAATATGATAAATATCTATTAACATTGGGAGGATGTTTTATATGTTTATTTTTCAAATAATTCCTAATCACTTATTAAAAGTATGTTACATAAATTTAGAGCACCAAGAATTTACAATATTTTCACTTAGGATTTACATTCCTTATGTAAATAGAATTTGAATTGTTTAACTACTATTAAAAATTCATCATTTATTTGGAACATAAGGTTCATAAATAGTAATATAAATTTTTTACATAAATAATCTATGAAATATTTGGTTTATGATTTACATATTCTTTTGTTTTACAACTAATGATTCATTACTCAATTCTAAATTGGAAATCATCACAAATAATTTTTCAAATGTATTAACTAAATTTCTAAATATAATCTATTAGAACATATCCTTGTGTATTTTTTTGACCATTAATGGTAGCATGATTGGATGGAAAAATATATGTTTCTATTTTAGTATATTATTAATATAGAATTACTTAAGTGTATTCCCTATAAATAAAAAGTGAAGCTTTAACTGTTTTTAATGGTTTTTGTAAAATAATCCAAATGAAAGAGGTTTTGAAATAATTTTATTAAGAAGTGAGAAAGGTGGTAATTTTAGAATCAGTTACTCAATTCGTTTTTATAGAATTTAGTTATTAAACACACATTTCTTACACTAAGATTAACTCAAGAAAATGGAATTATTAAAAGGAGTAATATTACTGTTCATGAAATAGAATGGACTATGATTAATGAATACAATCTTCCTTCTTATCATTGGGTATATTCTATTAAAACATGCATATATATCATAAATAGACTATTAATATGGAATATTTTCAAAAACAGACTGTGAAATTTGGAAAACAAAAAAACTAAACAAAAGTACTATAATTTTTTTAGGTACAAGGTGTATATATTGAATACAAAGAAACCATGTGGTATGTTTTATCCAAAATATGATAATGGAATATTTTTTGCATATTCTAATACCTCTAAATCTAATAGTGTTTTTTATAATTTGTCAAGGATTGTAGAAAAATTAGATCATGTAAGGGTTGATGAAACTGGCCATTTTTTAGAGATATAGATCAAACTAATGAATATAATGACTATTTTGATTACATGATAATTGAAACCCAAAAAAATGATTTTGAAAATGATATTAATAAAATTCAATCTAGTTCAAATGAATTAGATACTGAATATCCTAAATGTGTATTACTTATACATCCTAGAACTCTAAAAACCATACATTAGAAACTGTTATAGGATACCAAGAAATACGAATTAGAACAAGATAAAATTTAGGAATCCTAGATGACTTCTCCAACAATTTTACATAGTTAGAACCTAAAACTATTAAATAATCCTTAATAGATGATATTTGGATATTAACAATACAAGAAGAGGCTAACCAATTCAAAATAAATTAAGCTTAGGAGATACTAGAGAGACCAAGCAATTATATTGTTTTAGAAACCAAATTGGTCTTAAGATATAAATAGGATGATCAAGAGATCATAACCTATACTAAGTAATAAGGTATAGATTATGATGAGACATTTTTCCCTATATATAAATTAGAATCTATTATAATCCTTTTAGCTTATGCATATTATATGATTTTGAAATTATATAATATGCATGTCATGAATTAATCGTTGATGGTTTTCATGTGGTGGATGTTTATGTTGAACAACCCCCAGGTATTGAAAACATTCATAAACTGAATTCTATTTTTTTATTTAATAAATTTCTCAATGGACTAAAATAAGAACATATGTCTTTTTATTAAGGATTCTATTCTTTTCAATCAAAAAATTGGTTTACTATTAGATTTGAAGATCCAAAAGTTTTTAAGAGAACTATTTGTTCTAATATTATAATAGTTGGCATAAATATAAATGATATTATTTTGGGTTCATCTTTATGATTCTTTAAATTTATTAAAAATAGAATTTGAAATGAGTATAATTGGAGAAATGAATTTCTTTTTAGGATTTCATATTTACGAAGAATAATATGGAAAATTATAAAATCAAAGACAATATATTATTGATTTATTTTAATATTTTGGAACTGAGATTAGCAAGATATATAAAACTCATATATTTACAAATTTTGAAATTGATTTTCATGAAGCTGTAAATCCATTTAAAAGAATGCTATTGATTTATGATTGGTTGTTTGTTATATCAAAATTCAAGCTGATTATAAATTATGTTTTATGTATTTCATTGTGCTACATTTCTGTCAAAACCTAAATATCTCTTTATTATTTCATTTAAAATATCCTATATATATTCAAAATGATATATTTATCAATCTGTTATTTACACAAAAACATCAAATTCTAATTAGATCTCTTATTTAGATGATGATTTTAGTGGTTGTAGATTAGATAGAAACTGTGCCTCAGGAACGTGTCACTTTTTAAGAATATTTTTAGTATCATGGTCTTGTACGAAACAACAATCAGTTTACCTATCAACCACTAAGGAAAAATAAGTTTTTGTTGAAAGTTTTTGTGCACACGTATTGGGGATGAAAAACACCCTATTGGTATTTGGACTAAACATTAATTATATTCTTATTTTATGTGATAATAATATTGCCAAAAATATTTCCAAAAACAAATAGGTCATTCTAGGAATAAACAGATTGATAAAAAACATCATTTTCTAAGAGATCATGTCCTTAAAAAGGATATTTCATTATAAATGTTCAATACCGATTATGAATGAGATTATATTTTTAAGAAACCACTTTCCAGTTATAGTTTTGATTTTATTAAGGGAGAGTTAAGAATATTTACTTATAAGTATATGTTTATTAATTTATTTCCAGTATCTCTGTTTTTATTTTATTAATCTTTATTTAATATGTTTTATTCGATTATGTTTTAAATTTTAATTTAATTTTGAATTTATTATATTTTTCATTATAACATTGAAAACGTAAGGAGTACATCCTGAGTAAGTCCTAGAAAATTGTTTTCCTTCTCTCACCCTCTTTATACTCTCTTGAATTTCTTCTTTTCTTATATTGTATATCTGTCTATTTAGAATCTTATGCATAAAAACGCTATAAATTAAATCCCTTCAGTCTCAAAATCGTTAGATATGGAAACCTTATAATAATCCATAGCTGCTGAGATGTACAACAATGTTTATGCTTATTGGAAAGCACACAGGGTGTTTGTAACACCCCGAGATTTTATGAAAAACATTCCTTTTAATTTCACTAATGTCTTGTGTTGTACGATACTCCAAAAAGAGCTTGCACAACACGCATCCCTGACTTGGCTTGCATTACACACAATCGTGACCTTCCACGATTGCGTGTGTTGTACGCAACACCGAGTTTTGCTAAACAACGATATGTTATATAAACTAGCCGATATGAATAGTAATACCCACTTTTTAAATTGGATAAATTTTATCTTCGAAACAGACTTCATTTTTGGATTTGGAATATCGAAATGATCCTAGGGAGAAATTTTGGTATTTTCCTGAAAACATTCATTTTTTGATGAATAGTGAAAACACTAGGTTACTATTCAAAAACCGACTATTTATTTAAATATTTATTTATTTTATTTAAATTTATTTTAGGTCAAAATTGTCACATAATACATATATTAGTTCAACTTAATTCATTGGAGTCATTTTATAATAATTTTAGATATTTAAAAATTTTATTGAACTTTTGACAGTCTTTTACCCACCTCCAAGGAGAATTTGCAAATTTACAGAAAACATAATTTTACCGCTTTTGTGAATAGAATTTCAATAATTCAAGAGACACAGTTGATGTTAGTAAGTAAAATTTGGTTCAATGAGATGAAAATAATTTTTGGTGAATAATAACTTTTTACTTTTATTTACCATGGTTAGAAGTAAATAGGGTAATTAAGGGTAAATATGAAATTATTATTACAATAACACATGTCCTAATTCTATTGGATAAGTGTAACTCGACCAAAACCAGATTTAGGAATAAAATATGACCATTTAGGCACACTTCGATTAGATTAGAACATTTATTAATAATTTATTTAAAGAATAGTTAAAATAGTTAAAATCAAAGTTTAATAACTAAATAATTTTTAATATAGGGTTATACATAAGATAAAATCGACTATAAATATTAATTAGAAAGATAAAAATATTTCCTACATAATGGTATTTTATTTTTAATTTTTAGACATTAAATAATTTAATTTATTTATGATACAAAGATGATGCTGTAATTATCTTATTAATAAAATATTGAAATAATTGATGTTATAAATACCCAAATAAATGTAATTTGATACTTTTTATGAATTCCACTAATTTCCTAGGATACAATGACATGTTAGTATTTATTTAATTAACTTCTTTTGAACTAATAATTATGTTATAAGTTTCACAAAAATCAATTACTAAATAGTGTCAAAATTGACATAAAATAGTTTCGGAAACAAATATTATATTATTAATTGTTATTTTATTCCGAAAAATATAAGGATCGTCCAAAAGACTTATATAAGGTTATATATATTAATAATAAACAACTTGGGGTTTGTTTGTCTTGTTATAGTAATTTTATTAACCTTATAGTGTAAGAACACAAAAAGACACGGTAAAAGTAAAACTATCTAACATAAAGTTAAATCTAAATGATAAGGTTAAAATAGTAAAATAAACATGTCAATATTCTATTGGATGAACGGATTTCGACCCATCCTCACCTTATATTATAAATAAATAAATTTTGAGCTATTTAAAACCGAATATTTCGTTATAATAAAATAATAGTTTTTGTTATTCCAAAGGTGCCCCTCTCCTCCCTTATAAAAGGGAACCTCCTCCCTCTCTTCATCACACCACTTTGAGCCTTCAGGCTCGTCCCACCTCTGCAAAATTCCCTTATCCACTTCCCTAGAAATATCCTAGAGGTCCTGGTCTTCATCAAAGACCAATTTTGGTGCCCTAAGTGGAGATCTTAAAGAGGCGCTTCAAAGAAGAGGTAATATCCGTTACAGATTCTTTCAACATTATTTCTTCTTCCACTTCTTCTTATTTAGTTGTTTCATTATGAATTAATAACATCAGTATCACTAATATACTGATATGTAATTATAAGTATGGAACAACCATGTTTCACCATCTATCCATCCTATGGAAAACGATATCACCGTACGTACGGAATACTGTCTCCACGCCGTGGTGTAATCTATTTTCAACCACCACCTTACTTGGATTGGTATAACAATATAAAAAATAACTATATATGATTATTTTAAAGTGATATTGATTCATAAATTGTTTACATACACTCCAATAAAATTCCACGATCATGAGAATGATATCATCGCTCGTGCGTACGGACGGACTACAGTCTCCGTGACGCGATGAGATTCATTCTCCATGTTAACCATTCATGAATTATTATAATGTATATTTAATAAGTAATCATGAAATATATGACATAATAATGATACATGATTTATGTGTATATATATGTATGTCATCTAAATAATTTCATTAAATTCAATAAGGAAATGTAAACAGCGTTCATGTGTACGTACGACCTACCATTTCCATGAACGGTGTATTTCATTTAATTTAATCGATCTATCATATATATATGTATATACTGAAATATATAAATCATGTTTTACATCATGGAATTAAGTAAATCAGGATATAAGTAATAATATCATGAATAAAAAGTCCAAACACGTACGATAAATAAAACGATTTAACCCAAAATGTTTCTTTAACATGGAACTTACAAAAGAACGGGTAATATATAGTCATAAGTGAACAATATATGATATCATAACAATGAATATGATTCTGTAATAATTCATTGACGTTATTTAAATCATTATACCGGAGTTTTTGAAACATACAAAGCATATCAGACCTAAGGTAAGGGATAAATATTCCAATCTCATTCTTATCCGAGATTGTTTATTCGTAAGTATTTACTGGGGTTATTTATATCATCCATGTCCATGTATTATAAAAGTGTTTTCATGGATGTTTAATGTCCTTTTTACCCATTTTTACTTTTACTACATGGTATTTAAATAATCTTTCTTTTGTTTACGTTACGTGGTACTTTTTGACTTTTATGGAAAAAGTACGAGAAGAATTTTTTTAAAACTTATACGGCACGAACAAATTTTTACAGTTTTATAAATCCATATTATCATGAAGCTTCCTCCAAAATATTTCCTGAAAATTTTCAACAAAATCATTTTAGTTTAAAATTTCATGAAATTCTGTTAAAAGAAAATTATTTTGAAGAAAAAATGATATTTTCCTCGAGAATTCATTTCAAGTGTTTTATCAAAACCATTTTTCATCTAATATGACAATATTTCATATGTGTATGTTCCATGTATAATGTCTCTATGATTTACATGGTTTCACCTATCTTATTATGAAATGATATCCATTTCTTTTATATGGATTATGTGATGATGGGATGATGTTTATGAAAACCATTTTATTTATTGGGTTTTTATGAATGATGAATGTTTATTTTGTGGCACAAGTAAGAATGATTTCATTATGAGATGGGTGAGACCTATATCTCCATATGATGCATTGGGTAACGATTTATATCTCATGAGATAAACATGGCTGGAATGGTATGTTAATCTGATTCAGTGTTACAGGACTGAAACGTGGAGTGAACTCGAATAAAAAAGGGGCTTTGTCCACTAAGATGGTCTTGGAAGTAATTCCTTGGCTACCATTGAAATCATAACATGTGCTGAATGGTTTCCACAATTAAATGTTTTATTACCATTATATTTTATCATGGTTGATGTTCTATTATGATATATGCCTTACGTACTTCCACGATTTATGTCTTTGCTCAAGATTTTGATGTTTAAATTTCATGTTCATGTTTTTGCTTCCAAATGATTATGGATTGATCTACGTTATCTATGTTTGCCCTTACTGAGAAATTGAGCTCACCCTTTTTATGTTTTATTTGCCCCAGGAACTAAAGAAAGGTTTTAGGAAAGGAAAAAACAAGGGGAAGATCGTTATGGGAGTTGTTAAAGATATTTCAACATGATTAGAAGTTTATATTCCAAGTTTCCAAAGACACTAAACTATTACGGTCCTTGTGTGTCTGTTTTTGTTATGTATTAAGTATTCTGCAAAAGTATTGTAATGTCCATGTACGTCAAGCTTCGGGTCTCTACAGTTGGTATCAGGGGAATGGTTTAGTCAACCTTTGGAAACTAGGATGCGAAAACGTTAGTGAGATCCCTAGAGATATTTATAATGTATGTCTAGGGATGTCCCTTAGGATAAGTATACGTATAGGATATAGTCCTAGAACTACGGTAATGATATTAGAATTTAACCTAAGATGTTATATATTGAAGGTACTCCCCCTTTATTATGTTGTTTTCCCTAGCATGATTTTTTCCTCTCACGATATTCTTTTTGGGTTTTAGACGATGGCTGGAAGCTGAAGGAACTGTGTTGATCGATGTAATGGAAAATGCAATGATTGTCATCCTGAACAAACATATGTTATGGGAGATGGAGTGAAAAATCTTATTTCTATACTTACACAAGCTATGAATCATTCTAGACTTCCAAATGAGTAAAGAAATGAACAATATTCTGTTGAGTCCTTCATGAGGCAACGTCTACCTTCTTTCAGTGGGTCATCCGATCCACTTGTTTCTGAACAATGGATCGGTACCACTGAAAAGATATTTTCAGTTCTTCAATGTTCTAAACATTATAAATTCATCTTAGCAGTATATCGTTTGCAAGGTAAAGTTGATCAATGGTGAAATCTTATGAAGAATACGAGGCCAAGAGATGAAATTGAGTCCATGGAATGGGATGAGTTCATGAACTTATTTTTCAATGAGAACTTCCCTCGTATTCTTCGAACAAAGATGGAGAAGGAGATTATTGAACTAAAGCAAAAGGATGATGAATCTGTTGGTATATACGATGCGAGTATTACAAGGCTTGCAAGGTATACATCTGACTTTATCATCTGACCTGAAAGTAAAGTTGATCAATTCTTCAGTGTCTTAAAACCAAATCTTCGAAGGGAATTATCTGTAAGAGACTTCAGTAGCTATGAAGAAACTGTGCTTTGTGCTATCGAGGTAGAAATGGAAGTTGGTGTTACTTATCAATCTTATGGTTTTGACTAGAAACGAAACATTGAGTTCAAGGTAAAATCTCAGAATAATGGTGAAAAGAAGATGAATGTTTCCTTATTCTCAAAGTGTGGAAAAAAGCATGGTGGAGATTGTCTGGAAGGGGCTAGAAAATGTTTTAAGTGTGGAAAAGAAGGTCATCGAGCAGCTGAGAGTCGATGTAATGGAAAAATTGTTGCTAATGGTGTGAATAATGAAAAGACTGCTGAGAACGCACCACCAACACTTCAATGCATCATGTGCAATGAAATGGGGAATTACGCTAATCAATTCCCTAATCCAAGGGTTAATGATGATCTACATGAGAAACCACTTAAGGAAAAGGACAATTGGAAGTCACATGTGATCACTATTGGTGATGTTGAATATGAAAATGATGTGGTGGAATGATTAAGTTTTTATGTAATGGGATTCCAAAATAATTTTGTATATAGTATCATGGAATATTGGAATATTTATGTATTGGTCTATTGTGGTTTTCAATAATTTTATGGTACCCGTAACCATGGAAAGTGTTTGAGATATTTTTGGAAAGAAGATGATATGCGCATAATGAAGGGATAAGGAGAAAATGAAATGTTTGACAGTATTCATGGGCTCATGACTGATATAAGGTAATAGTTATATCATGGTTTTAGAATATAGAATTTTGGGGTTTTGGTATGTGGAAAGAGTTAACTTTTGACAGCACTTATGTTTTCACTAAGATTCAATGAGTATCCATTTCTCAAGAGAATACATTATTAAGGACATTGAATGTTTGGAATGTGACCAACAAGAAATATCCCATGATATATGGGGATCAACGATGGTATTAACATGCTTGTTATATGAACTCTTTGGAATTCGTTTTCACTATAATATGAGATTCGACAGCAGTATTGTGGATAAGCCTACAGAATGGAAAGGATTATGTTGGACATATGTTAGTATTGTTTAAGGATAGAATTTTTTTCGATATTATTAATGGGATGTTATATTAATGTCTTTTTAGAAAAAGGATAACCTGCAGGACGAGCGACAACCAATCACGTCGGACAAGGCTGTGGGAATCGAACCCACAACCGAAGTGGGAGAGGCCTTTATCGCCTACCAATGACCTACAAGAAGTCACTGGTTAGTATAAACTAGTTTTATTTTATTAAGTGGTATGATTGATGAAGTATATTTCCATTTTGGAACGATATACTATAGATGGACTTATGTATATAACTATTGCTAACCTTTTGAATAAGACAGATGGAATGACTCATCATTCTATCACATGATCTGCTAACACTTCACGAATGACAAATTCATCTTCATTTCATTAAGATATTATGTGGAAATTTTTCAAGGCATGAACAACGGTGAGATTATATGAAAATAAAGTAGGTATTTCTTCTAATTCAAAATTTTCAACTTTAGGAAAATGATATTGAAAACCAAAAATGTTGTCGTAGTGCTCTTATATCTAACTAATCATATGGTACCTTAGATCATGCGAAATGTATGGCCTTGTGATTTATGGCTTTTTCATAACCATTTTCTCTACCACTCTCCATCAGAACTTGATGGTTATATTTTTCTTCCATATCCATATTTTCACCTATGTTCTTTTTTGTGGAAACCCAGTGATTAGTTAATTTGGTTAACTGTTACATTTCATAGTATAGATTTTAAAGCCATGTTTTGGTATTCCATTTTACAATGTGGGTTTATATTAAAGAAACTTTTGAGTAGTAAACCATTTACAACCTCAACGAATTTTGAGGGCGAAATTCATTTTAATGGGGGTAGAAGTAAACACCCCGAGATTTTATTAAAAATATTCCTTTTAATTTCATTAATGACTTGTGTTGTATGATACACAAAAAGGAGCTTGCACAACACGCATCCATGACTTGGATTTCATTACACACACTCACGACCTTCCACGATAGCGTGTGTTGTACGCAATACTGAGTTTCTCTAAACAACGATATGTTATATAAACTAGCCGTTATGAAAATTAATACTCACTTTCTGAAATTTTATAAATTTTATCTTTCTAAATGGTCTTCATTTTTGGATTTTGAATATCGAAAATATCCTAGGGTGAATTTTTGGTATTTTTCAGAAAACTTTCAATTTTTGATGAATAGTGAAAACGCTGGGTTACTATTCGAAACCATTCTTTTTATTTAAATAATTTTTTATTTTATTTAAATTTATTTTAGGTCAAAATTTTCACATAATACATATATAAGTTCAATGTAATTCATTGGAGTCATTTTATAATAATTTTAGATATATAAAAATTTTATTGAACTTTTGAATTTCTTTTACCCACCTCCTAGGAGAATTTGCAATTTTACATAAAACATAATTTTACCGCTTTTTTGAATGGAATTTAAAAAATCTGAGAGACACGGTTGATGTCAGTCAGTAAAATGTGGTTCAATGGGATGAAAATAATTATTGGTGGATAGTAACTTTTTACTTTTATTTAGCATGGTTAAAAGTAAATAGTGTAATTTAGGGTAAATATTATATTATTATTACCCAAATACGTGTCCTAATTCTATTGGATAAGTGTAATTTGACCAATAAAAACCTTAGGAATAAAATATGACCATTTAGGCCCTTGTGGATTAGATTAGGACATTTATTATTAATTTACTTAAAGAAGGGTTAAAATATTTAAAATCAATGTTTAATAACTAAATCATTTTTAATATAGGGTAATACATAAGATAAATTCTACAATAAAAATTCATTAGAAATCTAAAAGGATTTCCTACGTAATGGAATTTTATTTGATATTTTTAGACATTAAATAATTTAATTTATTTATGACACAAAGATGATGCAGAAATTATCTTTTTAATGAAATATTGACATAATTGATGTTATAAATACCCAAATATATGTAATTTGAGACTTTTTATGAATTAAACTAATTTCATAGGTTAAAATGACATGTTATTATTTATTTAATTAACTTTTTTATAACTAATAATTATGTTATAATTTTCAAAAAAATCAATTACTAAATAGTGTCAAAATTGACATAAAATAGATTCTGAAACAAATATTATATTATTAATTGTTATTTTATTACTAAAAATATAAGGATTAGCCAAAAGACTTATATAAGGTTATATATATTAATAATAAACAACTTGGGGTTTGTTTGTCTTGTTATAGTAATTTTATTAACCTTATAGTGTAAGAACACAAAAGGACACGGTAAAAGTAAAACTATCTAACTTAATGTTAAATCTAAATGATAAGGTTAAAATTGTAAAATAAACTTGTCAAAATTCTATTGGATGAAAGGATTTCTACCCATCCTCACCTTATCTTATAAACAAATAAATTTTGAGCTATTTAAAACCGAATATTTCTTTAGAATAAAATAATTGTTTTTGTTATTCCAAAGGTGCACCTCTCCTCCCTTATAAAAGGGAACCACCTCCCTCTCTTCATCACACCACATTGAGCCTTCAGGCTCGTCCCCCCTCTGCCAAATTCCCTTCTCCACTTCCCTAGAAATATCCTAGAGGTCCTGGTCTTCATCAAAGACCAATTTTGGTGCCCTAAGAGGATATCTCAAAAAGGCGCTTCAAAGAAGAGGTAATATCTGTTACAGATTCTTTCATCATTATCTCTTCTTCCACTTCTTATTATTTAGTTGTTTAATTATGAAGTAATAACATCAGTATCACTAATATACCGATATGTTATTATAAGTATGGAACAACCCTATTTCACCATCTATCCATCTGACAGTAAATGAAATCACCGCGCATGTGTGCGTACAGAATATTGTCTCCACGCCGTGGTGTAATCTATTTTCCAACACCACCTTACTTGGATTGGTATAATGATATAAAAAATAACTATATATGATTATTGTAAAGTGATATTTATTCTTAAATTTTATACATACACTCCAATAAAATTCCACGATCATGAGAATGATATCATCGCTCGTGCGTACGTACGGACTACCGTCTCCATGACGCGATGAGATTCATTCTCCATGTTAACCATTCATGAATTATTATAAAGTATATTTAATAAGTAATCATGAAATATATGACATAATTATGATACAGGATTTATGTGTATATATATGTATGTCATCTAATTAATTTCATTAAATTCAATAAGGAAATGTAAACAACGTTCATGCGTACGTACGGCCTACCATTTCCATGAACGGTGTATTTCATTTCATTTAATCGATCTATCATATATATATGTATATACTGAAATTTATAAATCATTTTTTACATCATGGAATTAAGTAAATCAGGATATAAGTAATAATATCATGAATATAAAGTCCAAACACGTACAATAAATAAAACGATTTAACCAAAAATGTTGCTTTAACATGGAACTTACAAAAGAACGGGTAATATATAGTCATGAGTGAACCATATATGATATCATAACAATTAATATGATTCTCTAATAAGTCAATGACATTATTTAAATCATTATACGGGAGTTTCGGAAATGTACAAAGCATATCGGACCTAAGGTAAGGGATAAATATTTCAATCTCATTCTTATCAGAGATTGTTTATTCATAAGTATTTACTGGGGTTATTTATATCATCCATGTCCATGTTTTATAAAAGTTTTTTCATGTATGTTTAATGTACTTTTTACCCATTTTTACTTTTACTACATGGTATGTAAGGAATCTTTCTTTTGTTTACGTTACGTGGTACTTTTTGACTTTTCTGGAAAAAGTACGAGAAGAGTTTTTTTTAAAATTATACGGCACGAACGGATTTTTACAGTTTTATAAAGCCTTATTATCATGAAGATTCCTCCAAAATATTTCATTACTATTTTCAACAAAATAATTTTAGTTTAAAATTTCATGACATTCTGTTAAAAGAAAATGATTTTGAAGAAAAAATGATATTTTCCTCAAGAATTCATTTCAAGTGTTTTATCAAAACCATTTTTCATATAAGATGACAATATTTCATATGTGTATGTTCCAAGTATAATGTCTCTATGATTTACATGGTTTCACCTATCTTATTATAAAATGATATGCATTTCTTTTATATGGATTATGTGACGATGGGACGATGTTTATGAAAACCATTTTATTTATTGGGTTTTTATGAATGATGTATGTTTATTTTGTGGCACAAGTAAGAATGATTTCATTATGAGATGGGTGAGACCTATATCTCCATCCAATGCATTGGGTAACGATTTATATCTCATGAGAAAAACATGGATGGAACGGTAAGTTAATCTGATTCAGTGTTACAGGACTGAAATGTGGAGTGAACTCGATTCAAAAAGGGGCTTTGTCCACTATGATGGTCTTGGAAGTAATGCCTTGGATACCATTGAAATCATAACATGTTATGAATGGTTTCCACAATTAAATGTTTTATTACCATTATATTTTATCAATTTTGATGTTCTATTATGATATATTCCTTACGTACTTCCACGATTTATGTCTTTGCTCAAGATTTTGATGTTTAAATTTCATGTTCATGTTTTTTCTTCCAAATGTTTATGGATTGTTCTACGTTATCTATGTTTGCCCTTACTGAGAAATTGAGCTCACCCTTTTATGTTTTATTTGCCCCAGGAAATAAATAAAGGTTTCTGGAAAGGAAACAACAAGGGGAAGATCGTTATGGGAGTTGTTAAAGATATTTCAACATGATTAGAAGTTTATATTCCGGGTTTCCAAAGAGACTAAACTATTACGGTCCTTGTGTGTCTGTTTTTGTTATGTATTAAGTATTCTTCAAAAGTAATGTAATGTCCATGTACGTCAAGCTTCGGGTCTCTACAGTTGGTATCAGGGGAAAGTTTTAGTCAACTTTTGGAAACTAGGATGCGAAAACGTTAGTGAGATCCCTAGAGATATTTATAAGGTATGTGTAGGGATATCCCTTAGGATAAGTACACATATAGGATATAGTCCTAGAACTACGGTAATGATATTAGAATTTAACCTACGATGTTAGATATTGAAGGTACTCCCCCTTTATTATGTTTTTTTCCGTAGCATGATTTTTCCTCTCATGATATTCTTTTTGGATTTTAGACGATGGCTGGAACCCGAAGGAACCGTGTTGATCGATGTAATGGAAAGTGCAATGATTGTCCTCCTGAACAAACATATGTTATGGGATATGGAGTGAAAAATATTATTACTATACTTACACAAGCTATGAATCATTCGAGACTTCCAAATGAGCAGAGAAATGAACAATATTCTGTTGAGTCCTTCATGAGGCAACGTCTACCTTCTTTTAGTGGGTCATCCGATCCACTTGTTGATGAACAATGGATCGGTACCACTGAAAAGATATTTTCAGTTCTTTAATGTTCTGAACATGATAAATTCATCTTAGCAGTATATCGTTTGGAAGGTAAAGCTGATCAATGGTGAAATATAATGAAGAATACAAGGCCAAGAGATGAAATTGAGTCCATGGAATGGGATGAGTTCATGAACTTATTTTTCAATGAGAACTTCCCTCGTATTCTTCGAACAAAGATGGAGAAGGATATTATTGAACTAAAGAAAAAGGATATGAATCTATTGGTATATACGATGCGAATTTTACAAGGCTTGCAAGGTATACATCTGACTTTATCATCTGACCTGAAAGTAAAGTTGATCAATACTTCAGTGTCTTAAAACCAAATCTTCGAAGGGCATTATCTGTAAGAGACTTCAGTAGCTATGAAGAAATTGTGCTTTGTGATATCGAGGTAGAAATGGAAGTTGGTGTTACTTATCTATCTTATAGTTTTGACTAGAAACGAAACATGGAGTTCAAGGTAAAATCTCAGAATAATGGTGAAAAGAATATGAATGTTTCCTTATTCTCAAAGTGTGGAAAGAAGCATGGTGGAGATTGTCTTAAAGGGACTAGAAAATGTTTTAAGTTTGGAAAAGAAGGTCATCGAGTAGCTGAGTGTCGATGTAATGGAAAATGGTTGCTAATGGTGTGAATAATGAAAAGACTGCCGAGAACGCACCACCAACACTTCAATGCTTCATGTGCAATGAAATGGGGAATTACACTAATCAATGCCCTAATCCAAGGGTTAATGATGATCGACATGAGAAACCACTTAAGGAAAAGGAAAATTGGAAGTCACATGCGATCACTATTGGCGATGTTGAATATAAAAATGATGTGGTAGAATGATTAAGTTTTTATGTAATGGGATTCCCAAATAATATTGTATATAGTAACATGGAATATTGGAATATTTATGTATTGGTCTATTGTGGTTTTCAATAATTGTATGGTACCCGTAACCATGGAAAGTGTTTGAGATTTTTTTGGAAAGAAGATGATATGCACATAATGAAGAGATAAGAGGAAAATGAAATGTTTGACAGTATTCTTGGGCTCGTGACTGATATAAGGTAATAGTTATATCATGGTTTTAGAATATATAATTTTGGGGTTTTGGAATGTGGAAAGAGTTAACTTTTTACAGCACTTATGTTTTCACTAATATTCAATGGGTATTAATTTCTCAAGAGAATACATTATTAAGGACATTGAATGTTTGGAATGTGACCAACAAGACATATCGCATGATATATGGGGATCAACGATGGTATTAACATGCTTGTTATATGAACTCTTTGGAAATCATTTTCACTATAATATGAGATTCGACAGCTGTATTTTGGATAAGCCTAAAGAATAGAAAGGATTATGTTGGACATATGTTATTATTGTTTAAGGATAGAATTTTTTTCGATATTATTGATGGGATGTTATAGTAATGTACTTTTAGAAAAAGGACAGCCTGTAGGATGAGTGACAGCCAATCACGTCGGACAAGGCTGTGGGAATCGAACCCACAACCGAAGTGCGAGAGGCCTTTATCGCCTACCAATGGCCTACAAGAAGTCCCTGGTTAGTATAAACTGGTTTTATTTTATTAAGTGGTATGATAGATGATGTATATGTCCATTTTGGAACGATATACGATAGATGGACTTATGCATATAACTATTGCTAACCTTTTGATTAAGATAGATGGAATGACCCATCATTCTATCACATGATCT
Organism: Viscum album; assembly: GCA_963277665.1. Lineage (NCBI taxonomy): Eukaryota > Viridiplantae > Streptophyta > Magnoliopsida > Santalales > Viscaceae > Viscum > Viscum album. Next base: position 1,723,301,392 of record OY728141.1, read on the forward strand.
GATAACACATCACGAATGAAAAATTCATCTTCATTTCATTAAGATATTATGTGGAAATTTTTCAAGTCACGAACAACGGTGATATTATATCAAAATAAAGTAGGTATTTCTTCTAATTCAAAATTTTCAACTTTAGGAAAATGATATTGAAAACCAAAAATGTTTTCGTAGTGCTCGTATATCTAACTAATCATATGGTACCTTAGATCATGCCAAAAAAATGGCCTTGTTATTTATGGATTTTTAATAGCCATGTTCTCTACCACTATCCATCAGAACTTGATGGTTAGATTTTTCTTCCATATCCATATTTTCACCTATGTTCTTTTTTGTGGAAACCTAGTGATTAGTTAATTTGGTTAACTATTACGTTTCATACTTTAGTTTTTAAAGACATGTTTTGGTATTCCATTTTACAATGTGGGTTTATATTAAATAATCTTTTGAGTAGTAAACCATTTATAACCCCGACGAATTTTGAGGGCAAAATTCATTTTAATGGGGGTAGAATTTAACACCCCGAGATTTTATTAAAAATATTATTTTTAATTTAATTAATGACTTGTGTTGTATGATACACAAAAAGGAGCTTGCACAACACACATCCATGACTTGGCTTTCATTACACACAATCACGACCTTCCACGATAGCGTGTGTTGTACGCAATACCGAGTTTCTCTAAACAACGATATGTTATATAAACTAGTCGTTATGAATAGTAATACTCACTTTCTGAAATTTTATAAATTTTATCTTTCTAAATGGTCTTCATTTTTGGATTTGGAATATCGAAATTATCCTAGGGTGAATTTTTGGTATTTTTCAGAAAACTTTCAATTTTTGATGAATAGTGAAAACACTGGGTTACTATTCAAACCCAGTCTTTTTATTTAAATAATTATTTTTTTATTTAAATTTATTTTAGGTCAAAATTTTCACATAATACCTATATATGTTCAATTTAATTCATTGGAGTCATTTTATAAGAATTTTAGATATATAAAAATTTTATTGAACTTTTAAACGTCTTTTACCCACCTCCTAGGAGAATGTGAAAATTTACATAAAACATAATTTTACTGCTTTTTTGAATGGAATTTTTAAAAAATCCGAGAGACACGGTTGATGTCAGTAAGTAAAATGTGGTTCAATGAGATGAAAATAATTATTGGTGGATAGTAACTTTTTACTTTTATTTAGCATGGTTAAATGTAAATAGGGTAATTTAGGGTAAATATGATATTATTATTACCCAAATACATGTCCTAATTCTATTGGATAAGTGTAATTCGACCAAAAACAACCTTAGGAATAAAATATGACCATTTAGTCCCATGTGGAATAGATTAGGACATTTATTATTAATTTATTTAAAGAAGGGTTAAAATAGTTAAAATCAATGTTTAATAACTAAATCATTTTTAATATAGGGTAATACATAAGATAAATTCTACAATAAAAATTCATTAGAAATCTAAAAGGATTTCCTACATAATGGTTTTTTGTTTGATATTTTTGGACATTAAATAATTTAATTTATTAATGACACTATGATGATGCAGTAATTATCTTTTTAAATAAATATTGACATAATTGATGTTATAAATACCCAAATAAATGTGATTTGAGACGTTTTATGAATTCCACTAATTTCATAGGTTACAATGAAAAGTTAGTATTTTTTTAATTAACTTTGTTCTAACTAATAATAATGTTATAATTTTCACAAAAATCAATTACTAAATAGTGTCAAAATTGACATAAAATAGTTTCTGAAACAAATATTATATTATTAATTGTTATTTTCTTTTTAAAAATATAAGGATCTGCCAAAAGGCTTTGATAAGGTTATATATATTAATAATAAACATGTTGGGGTTTGTTTTTCTTGTTATAGTAATTTTATTAACCTTATAGTGTAAGAACACAAAAAGACATGGTAAAAGTAAAATTATCTAACTTAAAGTTAAATCTAAATGATAAGGTTAAAATATTAAACTAAACATGTCCAAATTCAATTGGATGAGATTATTTTGAACCATACCCAGATTAGATTCAATATAAATCAATTTGGAGCTATTTAAAACCGAATATGGCTTTATAATAAAATAATATTTTTTGTAATTCCAAAGGTGCCCCTCTCCTCCCTTATAAAAGGGCACCACCTCTCTCTCTTCCACACACCAAATTGATCCTTACAGATCGTCCAACCCCTGAACAATTCTCTTCTCCACTTCCCTAGAAACATCCTAGAGGTCCTGGTATTCTTCAAAGACCAATTTTGGTGCTCTAAGAGGAGATCTCAAAGAGGCGCTTCAAAGAAGAGGTAATATCCGTTACCGATTCTTTCATCTTTATTTCATCTTCCACATCTTCTTCTTTAGTTGTTTCATAATGAGGTAATAACATCAGTATCACCTGTATACTGATATGTTATTATAATTATTAAACAACCCTATTTCACCATCTATCCATCCTATGGAAAATGAAATCATCGTGCATGCGTACGTACGGAATACCGTGTCCACGCCGTGGTGTAATCTATTTTCCACCACCACCTTACATGGATGGGTATAATGGTGTAAATAATAACTATATATGATTATTGTAAAGTGATATTGTTTCTGAAATAGTATACATACACTCTAATACAATTCCATGATCATAAGAATGATATCATCGCTCGTGCGTACGTACGGACTACCGTCTCCACAACGCGATGAGATTCATTCTCCATGTTAACCATTCATGAATGATTGTAAAGTATATATAATAAGTAATCATGAAATATATGACATAATAATTATACTTTATTTATGTTTATATATATGTATTTCATCTACTTAATTTCTTTCAATTAAATAAGGAAACGAAAACAGCGTTCATGCGTACGTACGGCCTACCGTCTCTGGGAACGGTGTATTTCATTTAATTTAATCAATCTATCATATATATATATGTTTATAATGAAATATATAAATCATGTTTTACATTCTGTAATTATGTAAATCAGGATATAAGTAATAATATCATGAACAAAAAGTGAAAACACGTATGATAAATAAAACGATTTAACCCAAAACGTTGCTTTAACATGGAACTTACAAAAGAACGGGTAATATAAAGTCATAAATGAACCATATATGATATCATAGCAATGAATATGATTCTATAATAAGTCAATGAAATTATTTAAATCATTATACAAGAGTTTTAGAAACATACAATGCATATCAGACCTAAGGTAAGGGATAAATATTCCAATCTCATTCTTATCCGAGATTGTTTATTCATAAGTATTTACTGGGGTTATTTATATCATCCATGTCCTTGTTTTATAATTTTTTTTCATCTATGTTTAATTTCCTTTTTACCCATTTTTTACTTTTATTACATTGTATGTAAGGAATGTTTCTTTTTTTTACGTTACGAGTAACTTTTTTGACTTTTCTGGAAAATACATATTTTCATGAAGCTTACTCCAAAAGATTTCATGACTATTTTCAAAAAATCTTTTACTTTTAAAATTGCATGACATTTTGTGAAAAGAAAATGATTTTGAAGAAAAAATGATATTTTCCTCAAGAATTCATTTCAAGTGTTTTATCAAAACCTTTTTTCATCTAAGATGAAATTATTTCATATGTGTATATTTGAAGTATAATGTCTCTATGATTTACATGGATTCACTTATCTTATTATGAAATGATATGCATTTCTCTTATATGGATTATGTGATGACGGGATGATGTTTATGAAACCCATTTTATTTATTGGGTTTTTATGAATGATGTATGTTTATTTTTTGGCACAAGTAAGAATGATTTCATTATGAGATGGGTGGGACCTATATCTCCCTCCAATGCATTGGGTAAAGATTTATATCTCATGAGATAGACATGGCTGGAACGGTAAGTTAATCAAGTTCAGTGTTACAGGACTGAAACGAGGAGTGAACTTGATTCAGAAAGGGACTTTTTCCACTAAGATGGTCTTGGCAGTAATTCCTTGGCTATCATGGAAATCATAACATGTGCTGAATGGTTGCCAAAATTACATATTTTATTCCGATTATATTTTATCATGGTTGATGTTCTATTATGAAATATGCCTTACGTACTTCTACGATTTATGTCTTTGCTCAAGATTTTGATGTTTAAATTTCATGTTCAAGTTTTTTCTTCCAAATGTTAATGGATTGTTTTACGTTGTCTATGTATTCCCTTACTGAGCAATTGAGCTCACCCTTTTTATGTTTTATTTGCCCCATGAAATTAACAAATGTTTTAGGTAAGGAAACAAAAAGGGGAATATCGTTATGGGAGTTGTTGAAGATATTTCAACATGATTAGAATTTTATATTCCGAGTTTCCAAAGACACTAAACTATTACGGTCCTTGTGTATCTGTTTTTGTTATATATTCAGTATTCCGCAAAAGTAATGTAATGTCCATGTACGTCAAGCTTCGGGTCTCTACAGTGTTGCAGGGAATGGTAATTGATTTTGGATATTTAGATTCCAAAAATCCTTCACCTAAATAATAAATGAGATTTGATGGTTTGGTTTACAGTTTTGTAGAAGATAACAAGACAATGGTATATGAAATTAATGTAACTAAATTTTGAAAAAATGCCTCATTTAGTCTTGGATTCTATTCATTTTCTATATGTTTAATTATTTTGAGATTTCTTTTTCATCTATAAAAATATATTTGATGTTGCATTATCCCCACGATGGGAAGTTTTAATTTTATTTAGGGAATATTAGTAATGGAATATATTTATATGAGGATATTATGTTTTCCTTGTTTGGAACAAGAACTCTCATGAATGTATAGATAAAATAACAATATCCTGACATTTTGTGTTGTTCAATTTTATTCAATATCTGATTTTTTCTATGAATTATGATCTTGATAAATTCCTTTATACATACACGAATTTCTTAAATTTTCATCTTAATAATGTATCTTTTATTTCTGTCTGTTTATTATAAGATATTTAAACCATTTTACCCATTTAGATGAGAAGATGAGGCATTATCCATATTAAAGAAGTATTTACTTTTTTGATGGAATGGAAATATTTTCAACATATTTTTTTGGTAGATCCTATCACCACAACAACACTTTCAATGTTGAGACTGTGAAGAATCTTGATTTTTTTATGAAATAAATGTATCAGTCTTCGACCAGTTGGTGCAGAACAATAGCAGTGGTTATTGGAAGACGATGAGGGGTAGAAAATGACCATTAAATTAGTTGTATCTATTCAACCAAGGAATTTAGAACAAATGGAAAAAATACTAGAATATTCTATTATTTTGAAAAGAAGAATAATTCTAGTCAATATATCGTAGACTATAGTTGAAGTGACTATTGGAGGTGAGAATTGTAATATAGTGGGTTAGCAAGTTGAGAATGAAGCTCAACGTCATGAACATATTAGGGAGGATTTCCCTAATCATGGAACTCCTTTTGTTGCTAATTTTGAAGTTACTATATTTTTTTTAAGAGATAGACGAGCTGATAATGAAGGGTCAATTTTGGCCTTGGTGGAAGTTCATTGCAACAAATCTATTCCTAACCATAGAACTCCATCTCATGAATCATATTATTCCCCATATATATTATTTGTTATTAAATTAAATCATTTGAAGGATTGGAACTCATTTCTTATAGTACAGTTTGGGGATTAAGAATGAAAGCTTGAAGAATACATGGTTTCTTTTGTTCCATGATCAGTGTTTCATGATCAAAAACATCATATATGTGAAGTCAAATAAAATATCATTTCTGTTAGAGATATTATGAGATTATAAACAATATTTCAATTGAATTTTTTTCATTAAAGGATGAGTATTTAAAGAATACATATATTCATTGTTTTAAGTTGATGATAGGGATAGAATGCCAGTCTCTCAAGGAAAGTAATCAAACTTCAACGTATTATTAACTGAAACCATGAAAACTCCATAGAATGTTTGAATCTATTACATATGTACTAGCTGAGTTCAGTGATAGGGAACACACTATTCTATGGGATAGTAAACCATGAGTGAATGTCCTGAAGGCCTAATTTTTTTTTAATTTTGGATGAACCCCCTTTTAAGGGTAATGGGGAAAAACCTAATAGGCTTCAAATATGTAGAGAAAAAATAAAAAAAGAACATCCAAATGGTCAAAATAATCCATAAACAATACTAATATTGAATACCCTTCCCCAGCATCAACATCATTATGGTATGCGTCAACCATAACATAACTGCTCAGCAAGCTGTCCTGTGTAGCAATGCATGAGCCTGGTACAGATGGCAATGACATAACCTCCCAAACATCCTAATCCAAATAGCCATACATGGTCAATAATACAAGTTTTGATCATCTTCTGGAGAATTTCCATGTGGAGCGTCTGAAAATATCAACGCCTGAACCCTTCTACTCTATAATTCAATATGCGATTCTTGATCAAAATCCTCTAGTGAATCCATTATGAAAACAATTTCACATGATCAATGATTTACCATATATCAAGAAATCCATCACCAATGCCTTCATTTGTTCTACCACCAATGCTAATCCACCAAAACAGAAAAATCACACGGTTCACCACAATGCAAAAAGAAGGTTCAACCAAAACCAAACCAGAATCATCCAAAACAGATCACAAAAAGATGAATTCAAGTAGACCAGGACTATCAAAAGAATAGCTGTAGGAACACATCCAAAATCAAAAGAAGGAAACAATCAATGATCAAGAGTCCATCACCACCGTGAAAACACTTTCTCCCTCTATACACCTCCACCGATCCACAAACCCCAAATCCTCACCAATTTCCCAGAATCACACAACAGATCGCAACCAACCAGAATCAAATAAAAAAACGATGAATGATAATCATCACTGGAAACCTACCCACCCGAACATGCAATAGAGGAAATGTCCTGATGCAATCCACTATCACTCATGTCACCACCGTCACAACCACACTCGAGATCACAATAGAACTCCCAATCACACCCACATACGACATGAAAATGATGCTGGGACTCTAACCTCAGAAGTAGAACTCGACCCCAGGGCTGACACCACATGGTCATGGAAACCCTAACCAATTCAAAATATAGGGCACAAAGATGGCAGCAAATATTGTATGTGGTTGACCCCAAAGTCGTGACGTCACCACTAGATGATGATGTAGACACCATGATTATGATGAGAATAACCACCGAGAGAGAAGGCTCCACTAACCTAAGGTGGAGAAAAGGATGGTGGTGACATGGGGGAATCCTAGCTAGTAGATCCCTTTACCGGTGTAACCGAGCTTCAATAATTGATAGTTCTTCATTAGATATTCTGTTGGACAAGAAAATTCTTCTAATATGTCTATTAACTACATGTGAATCTACTTCCAGTCTAGTGATTTTTCATGTTATTGACAAGTTGACATCATTCATTCAATCATAAAAATATATAAATGAATTTGTAATGGTTAATCTGGTTGATAATTTTATGGTTGTAAATGATTCAAGGAAGCTACTTTAGTAATGGTCCCATGTATTAAATAACCATTTCCAGAGCCTTATTTCAATGCTTCTTAATATTAATAGTGTTGTCCACTCTGATCCTTATACAAATGATCCCTTTGCACATGTTATTTCTAACCAAATACCTTCATTTTGAGTACCCTTTCATTGATGGAAGATTTTACTTTGTTGTTGAAACATTTAAATTCATTCAAATTTTAATTTACATTATTATAATGTTTTTTAGTATCATATATTATAGGTCAATTTTTATACTTAATATCATAGTTTTTTTTTCTTATACTAGTATTTTTAACTACTCATAATAGTTTAGTGATAAATTAAATGTTGTTTATATTGATTATTCACTCAAACCATCATTTCGATATCACAAAAGGGGTTAATATTTATAATGGGATAAGGGAGAATATATATGAATACACTTTTGGTAGAATATGTTCAAACCTCATAATTTTAGTAGAGAAAATATTTAATTTACATGTATCTATATTTCAATGTTGAAATAATACTGTGATATTGAAATATAAAAATATTTTAAATATCTATTTATTTTATGTTTAAAAATACTACATTCTCATTAATTTTTTTATGAATTAGGTTTTGGGTTTTAGGATCATAAAAAGGGGGAGATTTTTGGGCATGTATTTTCTCAAAAATACTCTATAATTTCTGATGCTTTTGATGTTAAAAAATACCCCTTTTTCCGAGTGATGCTTTTTTGAGTGCATTCAAGTAGAATTATTACTATGATTCCAAGAATTTAGACTTAAGATAATGAATTTTGAAACAATGCATCAACCCTATGTTCCACTAAAATAGATTTCATTTGAATCAACATCATTACATTCAGAGAATCACTAAATGTATGGATGAGAAACCATATTTTGGTTTCTGGATTTACTGTGCATACCTACATGAATAAAATTGGAACATACTATTAATCAATGATACATTCATGATTTTATGCTGACAAGAATAAATATAGAGATTTTCATCCCTATGCTATTGAAAGGAATCCTATAAAATGTAAAGGAACCCTATGCTACACAAAGGAACCCTATGCCATTCAATGTAACCCTATTATTTGAAAAGGATCCCTATGTTATGTATAGGAACCCTACTCTATGAAAAGGATCTCTATGCTATGTAATGGAAACATACACTATGCATATCAACCCGATGTTGTGTTCTCAATGGCAAAGTTTTTCAAGCTGCATTTTTAATCGTAGATTACTTTAACAGTCAAATTGTAATTAAAGATTGATTCAAGGATAATTTTTATTATTTCAATGAACATTGTTCTTTAAAAAAATAACTCATATTTATAAAGGTAGTTATGAATCCCTATGTCATTTATAATTTGAATTTATGTGATCAATATACCTATTCTTTTGAATCTGGAATACTGAATCATGTTTTTTATTTTATATATTCATTGAGAATATCTCGCTAAAAATATATTTTTTATGTCCACATGTGTGTTATAAGATATTCACATATGTGATTGTAATATTTTAATTATCATTTCAATTTTTTCTGAAACGAATGATCGATTCTACAAGAAGCTACACTTTAGAGATATACATGTTTAATCTTTAACTTATATTCGATTATTACTGATTATATGTTGATACCCTATTGAATATATTTTTGAAATAATATTCTCTTCAGAAATTTTCATTCCTGAAGATATTATTTTCTCATGAAAAAGATCCACCATTTATAAATTTCTTATGGCTGCAACTGTGAAGATCATCCTGAACCATTTAAATCAAATGCTTTTGATTTAATGGAGTTTCTACAACTCATATTCAGTTGTGGTGGAGTATCATCCTCCCGATCTAAGCTATTCATAATGGGTTATCATTTTAAAATAGCCTCTGATTTCTATCTTTTTAATTGGGTCATCTTCCTGAACTCAGTTATGGATTATGGGTCTTGTGATAAGAAAATATTTATAGTGAAAATTACAATTCCACGAGGGAGAGTGATTGGTGGAGTAAATTATGAGATCATTGTTTATCAAACCACTCTAAAATGATATGTTCTTTATTTCCATTTTTCTGCATCATATATTCATACAGAAGAAAATCACCATATATTTTCACAAATCATAGTGGGTGTTAAAATCCATAAATATGGAAGATTTCTAAGATGGAACTATTCACCCCCACATTCTGTTACATTGTATATTCCAACCTAACACAATATACTTATATTATCCCGAGGATATAAATTTGATTAAGGGATGGCCAACAATACTAGGAATGGGTGAAATATAATAAGATAAAAGAGGGATATGAATCAATAGTATATGGGTGTGCATATTCAAAATCATCATATTGCAACAACACCACCATCGTATATAAAGAGAATCATTTGATAAAAGTATATAATATGGAATATGTATTACAATTCTTCCACGTAACATAGTCGTAAAATACCACACAATGTTGGAATAACTATATCATAATGTCCCACCTAACATATGTGTGTAAATAAGAACATAATATTTGTTATTATATCAAGAAACATGGTTATAGAGAATACACATAATCTCATGAGATATATCACATTAACCAATTAATTAGTGGGATATATAATTCAGATTCTACATATCACATCATAACATTCCCATCCTCATGTTTTCCACATCAAATGAGAACGTATAATGACAATCACAATCAAATAAATCCATTGGAATGAATGGATTTATTAAATATATTGAACATTGTATATTAATAAAAATCATTTTGGGTAACCAAACTAATATTGGAGACCATTTGTTTACTAAAATTTCACTTTAAATTGATGAATAGACAAATTATTATGATTCAAATATATTTTTTTCAATAATAAATTTCTTTTTGGGTAATCAATATAATTAGATGTAATGTTCTTCTGATATGTTAAATGAATGTGTATATGAAGAATGTAAAGGTGAATAATTGTGAATTTTTATATAAAGAACAATAAATGAACATCTAGATATAAGATAATGATATATTGAAGACAAAATTAAATTAATTTATTTGTATTTAGAATCCCTTTATGTTAAATCCATCAATATTTGGACTTCTTTCTACAACTTGAATAATAAAAATGGTATTTTAAAACACGGAACAATTGGTTAACTATATTAATTGTTTTAAAAATTATCAATTATAATAATTGAAATAGATTTATTTATTTCATTTGTTAAAGGTATTGAATTTTGATATGAAAATTTCATTACACTATCACATCACACATCAATTTATCGATCAGTATTTATTTCTGTATATTTTATTTTGAGATTAACTATAGAATATTTTATGTAATTAAATAAAAAAGATTATATAAAACATATTAGTCATCATAACCAACCATAAGGGTGGAAATATGAAAATAATTTTTGATATCTTTTTTAGTGGATAACTAACTCTTAATGGATCATTGAAAAAGAACAAGTATTATTTCTATGAAATACAAATACCTCATAAATATCATTACTACAATATGATAAAATCATTAATATTATATCAAAAAACTAAAAACATAATATTAAATATTTTATTATGAAATGAAAATATTAAATGATGTGTAGTGGAATATGTGAAGAGGTGTAGGCAAAAACATACAATCTTCTTAGTGTTTATTATTTTCAACAACAATAAGGACCATTAGTTCTTTGAGTTGAGTTGATAGAAAATTCCTTAATTATTCCAATGGTATTAAGACACGGTATTTGTGTATATACATGAATTTTATAAATGTAATGTAATAGGTTATTTCATGGGTGTTGTGTGGTGTTTTTTATAACTTAAGAGAGGTGTATAGTAAGGATTAAATAATGAATTAATTATTATACCAATTGTAAATCCTTCAATAGTTTTATTTTAATCGATTTTAAATATAGATGAATAATTTAATATAATTAGAGGACCTTCAATGATATTATAATATTACTGTTTTAATCAATTTGAATGAAGAAAAGGTCAAAAATGTTTTTTAGAGAGACACATTAGAATTTTTCCTTTGTAAAAGAAAATAATTATGTTTTAAAATTGTGTTTAAAATTTTAAATAATCCATTATTAATGTTAATCATTTTTATTCTTATAAATACTTATTATTATTCATTATTTCATTATGAAGTCACCATTATAAGATAAAACATTCTATATTTAAAAAAACGCATTCTTATTATTTATATTAAAATGAATATTTCTTAGAAAAATATAAAAAATTAACAATTTAGAAATTTCCACATGAAGATTCTATAAATGAATGTAGTTTTATTAAAATAATTTTATGTCACTTATAATTATAACTATTAACATTAAAATAATTATTTTTATGAAATACATTAAATTTTAGTTTGTCAAAAACTTTGTGTAATTCAATTATGTTTTTTATTATTATTATTTATTTATTAGTATTATAGTATTTATATTTTAATTAATTAATAATTATAAATAATTTTTATTTTATATTTTTATATTTTCTTGAAAAATTACTCTTCCAACAGTAAGGAAATGATTCTCAATCATCTATTTACTATTCAAAAACATTAGATTACTATTCTGAAATCTACAATACTATTACGATGAACTCTTACCCACCTATTAATAAGTCATAATTAATTAATCATTTATTAACAAATATTTCTTCAAATATTATATATTTTCCTTTTATATGATACTAATTTGTCTACTAATTTTTTATATTTTGAATAATTTCGGTTGTCGATGTGCTATTTTCTATATATTAGAATGATCATTGTCTTCAATCTATATATTTTATATTATATTTTTTCCAATTGTAGTATATATAAATTTAATTGGTTTAATTTTTGACTAATGTATCAATATAGATTACTGAATTAATGTGTTGTTAGTTTTGATATGCGTTTTTGGTTTATAATGTCATACAACATAATGTACATATATTTAGGTTTCCATTATCATTTATAATGTTAGGGTCATTACATTTTCATGACTATTGAATTTTCATCACAAAAATTTCAACTCATTTTTTTAATGATAATAAACGATGTTACTAATGATTTATTTTTTTAGGTTCCCATGGAACCTCTTCTTATTTAAGGTTTCCCAATATCACATTGAGAGGGTGATTTATCATTTTATATAGAACATATTCACTATGGTATATTATATTCATATTCATATCCTCAAAAGAGTGGTTGTTCACCAGATTTACCACTTCTATATAAAGTAAATGTGAGCGATCAGGCATATATTTTCTCAAGAGAGATATATGACACACAAATTGAACATGATCCATGTTCGATTAAGGATTTGGTCAATAGGTCATTACCCCTATGTGATCAATGATATAAAATTTATATTGTGCCTAGGTAAAATTATCCCTTTCATTATAAGTCATTTGAATATATTATGCATTGATAATCAAAGGAACAAATTGTTTATATTTTCAAACACTAAATACTTTTGATGTTTTCCAACAGAGTTCATTTGCCAACTCAAATGAGATTTTAGATGATTTGTTTATTAAACATTCTCTACCAATTCATATAAAATATTGTGTGAAAGTATAATTTACTCACTAACTTCATCAAAAAATTTATTGTTTCTAAATTTTATCACCTATCAAGCTTCATATGGATCTATTTTAATACTAGAGTGGAATGTGTTATTGTATCAGAACATAAATAATGGGATATGTTGATCCCATCAACCACTAAATTCCATTGAGAAGTTTTATAGCATGTCCTTTAGTGTATTATTACTCATAATTTATTAGGTGATAGGCTATATGAAAAATTAATTCATTATTCAGACATTTTAATCAAATGTATATAATTTTTATGTGAATCATAAATCATGATCAATGATAATCAAATTTGTAGATCCCCATGCATCCTCACCACTTCATATCCAAATAAAGTAGAATATTGTTAATGTTATAAATATTAGTGAATAATGATTAAGTTTATAGTCTTGGTGAGTTGATAAACTATAATGCATTCAACATTAGTTTTTATTGATGTATTTGGGAGTCTAGTGAAACATTTCTTGGTAATGTTGTCCCATTTTTATATGGGTATTGGAGATATTTTCAATGTACTCATATATTAATTTCACTCACCAATAATTTGTTAATATATTCTGATCATTGATATTTACTCATCAATAACCTTCTTCATGTTGTACAATTACATGTCCCCTTGATGATCACACGACATCATAGAACTTCTATGATGGATAGAGAAAACAGATTTATGTGCATTAACTAATTGATATTTAATTATCTCAGGTTATATAGGAACCCAATGTTTACTTACAAATGGAATTAAAACATCTTAAAAAATATGGAATTCACAAAAATATATCTCCATTTCATTTTTCATCAATAATTATATCACCCTGACATCTTTTTTTATGTAAATAATCATCACATAGATAGATTGTTGGGTTATCATTTGGGATGGTTATAATTTATTCCATTATATTTTTATTTACATATCCATCCTTTTCATTTATATGAAGATAACTTGTTTCTAAAACATCATCAAGGACAAATTTAGATCTAATTGTCAGCTTACATGTAGAAATAACAAGTTCACCATTCCATGATGGTAGTAAATAGGGGAATCCTAGTCTTTGAGTATGTCTAAGGATATTCATTGAAAAACATTCTTCTCTTTCTATGTGAATATATAGTTTAAACTATTTTAATAAATATATATGTGGAACTTAACACTATATATCTAGTAACACTATATTATCAAAGAGATGATTATAGTTTTTAGTAATAGATAATGTGTCTGGTACTTCATCTCATGTATCATTGACAATTAGGAGGAATTGGATATTACTATATCGTTCATCATGAGTAAACAGTCAAAACTATTATTTGATTCATCACTACATATAAATATCAATTTTTACGCATCACTGTGTGATTATAGGTGAAGTTATTTGGCACTTCCTGATCTCTATATAGCCTACCTCGCGTTATTCTACCTAGACATTCATTACCACTATAAGTGAAGAATTAGATTAGGGGCTATAAAATAATGATATATTTATAAAAAAAATAAGTATTACATTATTGTGCAATGAATTATTTAGATTCCCATTACACTTGATTGTTTTTTTTTCTAAATTTCCTTTTTAATTAATGGTTCCAATGAAATTCCCTCACTTTTGATCATGTGCCTAGTGAATATACATCTCTTAATCCATATGTCATACGAATGTAACATAAATTCTATCCATTATAAATCTCTCCAACCTAATCCTTAGATGATATTCATCTTCCGGCATGGTCTTGTAGAAAATAAAAATATTATCAATAAAGGAAAAAAATTTATTTTAAATTTTGTTTGAAGATCCATTTATCATCAAATCCATCAATATTTAATGGAAAATAATATCTATGAAGGGAATCACTTGGAACTCATAATGTAAATACCTTGTATAAACGGATTTTTTATTATTATTAACCTATATTACCATCATTTTATGACATAAAAAATAATATATTCCTTTAAAATGTACTTATCGTCAAATTGTTGATCCAATAAATCATCACTCCACGGTAGTAGAAAATTATTCATTAATATGATCTTATTAGGATCCCTTAAATTGATGGAAAACCATAGTGATCAATTTTTTTTTTTTTTTAAAAGGACACTAATTAATCTTATGGTGTTGAAATTTTGAAAATGATACATTTTTTCAAATCATATTGCAACTTCATCTATACCTCCTCCAATTTGATTTGGTCCATCCTATATGTTGATTTTGAAATACGAGTGTCTCTATTTTTAAAGACTATGGAGAAATAATCCTCATGACATGGGTTAAAGAAAAAATACCTATTTTAGAGATACTGTTTTATATTCCCTTACAATGGGAATATCCACACAGTTTTTGTTCTTATTTGGCACAACCATTTGTGAATTTTTTTTGTTCAATAGTTATCAACTCCCCCACCATTAGGTGATTTCCAAATGGATATTTTTTATATTATTTTAAATTTTATACGATCACGGGATATCTAATAATATAAATAGTGATTTCTTTCACACATAGGTTGATGTAAGATATATATTATCATTGTAAATCCAAGACCAATACATTTTCAAATTACAATAAGGGATTGATTATGAGAGTCACTAGAAGAGTCATCCCACAAACACTAGTAGCTGAATAGTCTAACACAGGGTTATGAATGATCACAAAAATATCTTTTCTTTTGGATGTATATATATAAACATATCATGGTTTTTATTAATATCTAATCGAAAAAATGTTGGATATATAAGCATTCGTAAAACAAGAATCTAATAAACCATTCTCCATTCCAGAGAGAATAGGATGCATACCTTGTACAAAATTATTTTCATGTTCCTACATAGAGGTGTTGAAAGAATCACCATTAGAATTAACCAATGGATTTTGTGGGGGTTTAAATTGATTACTCTCAATTGACCATGGGTTAGTGAACTAGATTTTATTGTTCAACCACATATTATATTTGATTAGTGTACCATGGGTGCTACATTGGGAGGCTCCTTCCATTACACTGTCACATTAGACAGAATCTTCATGTCTTTTTTAAATAAATGCTCATAGTGGATTTGTCTCAAATATATGAATCATTTCATTGCCCCATTTGGAAAATTACCACTATTATTCTTACACATTTTTACATGTTTTTGGTTTGATCATATTTAGTTCTATATCAGTTTACTCAATATCATGAAATCTCATTATTCTATGTTGTCTATATGTCAATGGTACCTATCTCTAAACACACTACTGGAAATAGTATATTTCCCAACAGTTCAGAACCATTGGGATAGGCTGTAGAACCATTGGTATATCTTTTACCAATAGTTCTGCCAACCGTAGGGAAGTAATCTGTTGAGAAAGAGGATTCCCAACAGTTTATGCAGACCAGTTGGGATAGGTTATTTACCGAAACCCATCCCAACGGTTTGGTTGAACCATTGGTATATGTTTTTCCAATGGTTCAACCAAACCATTGGGAAAAACCACTTCTAGAAACCTTTTCCAACGGTTTACAAAACCGTTTGGAAAGGGTTTTTAGCAACGGTTCTCATAGAACCGTTGGAAAAAACATCTTTCAAAATTAATTCCAATGGTTTGAAACCATCGGTATAGGCTATGCCATGAAAATTTCACAACAACCTGCAATTTTTACAGGTCTGCAATCCAATTCCTGTCCATTATGCTGTATTTCTCCATTCCCACTCCTTTCAAATTATTTAACATATAATGCATACACATTTAACACTTCACCCTAGAACTATACACATCAAGAAATAAATAATAATTCATAACGTAATCATAAACATACATAATTGATTTAGAATTCAATTTAAAACTTAGATGACAATAATTTATCGAATCCGGAATTCAATTCATAATTGAATACATACATAATTTAATTATCAATTATCAATAAAATACATAAAAACTGAATAAGTAACTATATGTGTCATACAGAATTAAAAATACATACAAGTGGTATTTACTAGAAATGATGTCCTTTTTAAACATTATACATACAATTAAAGTGATACCGGCCACAACATGTCTCGGATTGAGGCAGAGTTGACTCGTACATGTCACATATGACTCATGGGTCGTTGTCCTAATGTATCAATATATTCCGAAATTGATTGGTCGGTTTTCTGTATGCCAGTTGTACTTTTCACTTAAAATGTAGTCCATTTTAAAAAAATTGAGACACTTCGAGTCGTGAAGGCCACACTGCGCATCTTATTTAGGCGGGGTTGACTCGTAAACATCACCTATGACCCATGGATAGTTTTCCTAATGTTTCAATGAAATACGAATGTGTTTGGTCAGTTTTCCGTATATCAGTTGTTGTCTTCACTCCAAATGATGTCCATTTTAAACAAAAGAGAGACAATTTGAGTGGTTCCAGCCACACCACACCTCGAATTGAGGTGGGGTTGACTTTTGAACGTCACATATGACCCATGTAACATTTTACTAAAGCATAAACATATTCAAAATGTGTTTGGTTGGTTTTCTATATGTCAGTTGTTGTTTTTACCTAAAAAGTTGTTTATATAAAAAAGAGACACTTTGAGTGGTTCCAGTCACACCATGGCTTGGATTAAGTCAGTGTTGACTCTTACATGTCAATTTGACCCACTTATCATTTTTCTAATCTTTCAACACATTCTGAATTTGTTTGGTCAGTTTTCTGTATGCCAGTAGTTGTTTTCAATTAAAATGTTGTCCATTTCAAATAAATGTGAGACACTTTGAGGGGTGTCATCCACACCAAGCCTCAGATTAAGGAGAGTTTGACACTTACAAGTCACATATGACCCATGGATCGTTTTTCTAAGGTTTCAATGGAATCCAAATGCATTTGGTTGGTTTTTCGTATGTTATTTATTGTTTTCACGTAAAATGATGTCTATTTTAAACAAAAGAGAGACAATTTCAGTGGTTCCAGCCACACCATGCCTCGCATTGAGGCGAGGTTCACATATAAACAATAAAAATTTCACATGGATCATTTTACTAAAGGTTCAATAGAATCCGAATGTGTTTGGTCAGATTTGGAATGTCAGTTGTTGTTTTCACTTAAAATGATGTCCATTTAAACTAAAGAAACTCACTTTGAATGGTGTCAGCCACACCGCGCCTCAAGATGAGGAATGGTTGACTCTTGCATGTCATATATGACCCATGGATCGTTGTTATAATGTATCCACACAATCAGAATCCATTTGGTCAGTTTTCCATATGTACATAAAATGTTGTCCATTTTAAACGAAAGAGAGACACAAAGAGTTGTCCCGGACACAATGAGACTTGGATTGAGGCGTAGTTAACTCAAACATGTCATATATGACAAATTTATTTATGTTCTAATGTTTCAATAGAATCTGAATACGTTTGGTCTGTTTATCGTATGTTAGTTGTTGTTTTCAATTAAAATGATGTCCATTTCAAACTATAGAGAGACACTTCGAGTAGTGTTAGCTACTCTGCGCCTTATATTGGGCCTGAGTTGACTCATACATGTCACATATGACCCATGGATTGTTTTCCTAATGTTTCAACTGAATCCGAATGCGTTTAGTTGGTTTTCCATATGTCAGTTGTTTATTTCAATTAAAATGTTGTCTATTTCAAATAAACCTAAGACACTTTGAGTGGTGTTGGCCACAACTGTCATCAGATTGAGGCGGGGTTAACTCGTACACGTCACAAATGACTCATTGAATGTTTTCCTAAAGTCTTAATAGAATCTAAATGTGTTTGGTTGGTCTTCCGTATGTCAGTTGTTGTTTTCAATTTAAATGATGTCCATTTAAAACTATAAAGAGACACTTCAATTGGTGGGGGCCACACTACGCCTCGGATTGAGGCTGGGTTGACTCGTACACGTCACATATGATCTATGAATCGTTTTTCTAAAGTTTCAACGGAATCAGAATGCATTTGGTCAGTTTTCCGTATGTCAGTTATTGTTTTCACTTAAAATGAAGTCTGTTTTAAACGAAAGAGAGACAATTTGAGTGGTTCCAGCCACACCGTTCCTCGGATTGAGGAGCGGTTTACTCATACACATCAAAAATGACTCATTTATCATTGTACCAATGGTTCAACAGAATACGAATGCTTTTGTTTAGTTTTCCATATGTTAGTTGTTTTTTTCACTTAAAATAAAGTCCATTTTCAACTAAAGAGAGAAACTTTGAGTGATACCTGCCAGACCGTGCCTCGGATTGAGGTGGGGTTGACTCATTCACGTCATATTTGACACATGGATCATTGTGCTAAAGGATCAGCATAATCAGAACCTGTTTGTTCGGTTTTCCGTATATACTTAAAATGTTGTCCATTTTAAACAAAATATAGACACGTATAGTGATCCTGGCCACACTATCACTCAGATTGATGCGCGGTTGACTCAAACACGTCACATATGACCCATGGATTTTTGTCCTAAAATATCAACAAAATCAGAATGTGTTTGGTCAGATTATCGTATGTCAGTTATTGTTTTCAATTAAAATGAAGTCCATTTTAAACTATAGAGAGACACTTCGAGTGGTGTCGGCCACTCCACACCTCGGATTTTGGCTTTTTTGAGATGTACACGTCACATATGACCCATGGATCGTTTTCAAAAAGTTTCAACTAAATCTGAATGCTTTTAGTCAGTTTTTCGTATGTCAATTGTAGTTTTCATTTAAAATGATGTATATTTCAAATAAACATGAGACACTTTCAGTGGGGCCGACCACACCTGGCCTCGGATTGAGGCGGGGTTGAATCATAAACGTCACAAATGACTCATGTAATGTTGTCCTAAAGTTTCAATGGAATCTGAATACGTTTGGTCGGTTTTCGGTATGTTAGTTGTTTTTTTAAATAAAATGAAATCCATTTTAAATTATTGAGAGACATTTCGATTGGTGGCAGCCACACCCGACCTCAGATTGAGGATGAGGTGACTCGTACACATCTCATATGACCCTTGGATCGTTTTCCTAAAGTTTAAACTGAATCTGAATGCATCTGGTTGGTTTCCAGTATGTTATTTTTTGTTTTCACTTAAAATGACTTCTATTTTAAACGAAAGAGAGAAAATTTGAGTGGTTCTGGCCACAACGTAACTCTGATTGAGGCAAGGTTTGCTTTTATTTGTCACTAATGACCCATGGATCGTAGTACTAATGGTTCAACAGAATAAGAAAGCATTTGGTCAATTTTCTATATTTCAGTTGTTGTTTTCACTTAAAATGATGTCCATTTTAAACTGAGGAGAGACACTTTGAGTGGTGCCGGCCACACCATGCCTAAGACTGAGGTGGGTTTGAATCGTGCACGTCATATATGACCCATGGATCATTGTTTTAAAGTATCAACATAAAAAGAATCTGGTTGGTCGGTTTTCTGTATGTACTTAAAATGTTGTCCATTTTAAACAAAAGCGAGACACTTGGAGATATCCCAGCAACACTGTGACTCGGTTTGAGGGGCAGTTGACTCGTACATGCTACATATGACCCATGGATCGTTTTAGAAATTTTTCAATAGAATCATAATACGTTTGGTCAGTTTACTGTTTCTTAGTTGTTGTTTTCAATTAAAATGAAGTCCATTTTAAACTATAGAGAGATACTTCGTGTGGTTTCGGCCACTCCCTACCTCAGATTGAGGGTAGGTTGACTCGTACACATCATAAATGATCCAAGGATCATTTTTATAAAGTATATAAATCCATGAAAAAAAATATATAAAAATAACTCAACTCTAAGACTATACTATGGGTCTAGATAAAACCAACAACAAGAATAGATTAAACATCAAATCTCAGTAATATTAGTCAAAAATGTAACTGATCAACTAGTCCCACATCATCATCACCATCATCACAAGAATCATCACCCTCTTCCTTGTCCTATCCCTCCTCAACGCCCTCCTCCTTGCCCTCCTCCTCGCCCTCGCCATCTCTCTCACCCTCCTCCTCGCCCTTGCCATCGGCCTCACCCTCATCCTCTCCCTCCGCAGCATAAGACCCATCACCATCATCGTCGTCAGGCTGGAATTAGTCTTGACCACAACTAGAACTTCAACCTGGTTCACTATATATAGAACATATTGATGACAAATATTCATCAAATTCTGGGCTGGCCTCTGGTGGAAGTGTTGGACGTAGAGCTTCAATAAATTTCATAAATGCACTCTTTGCCCTAGCAGACTGTTATATCATATCTGTGGCCATTTTATCAGCCTATTCTACATATTCCCAATCTAGATGCAGCTTGGTGGCACTAAAACTTGAACCCGATGAGGGCCAATACCTCATCGGGCCAATCCTGGGTTGGCAGTGCACTCTGCCAGGACGCTCCTCTCCCAACACCAGATGTAAGTGATCCGTTGGCCGAAAATATTTCAGTTTCTTGGGCATCGAAGGGCCACAAAAGCAACCTTTTAAAAATATAAATATATTATTAAGTTAAAAAATATATATTAAAATATAAAATCAACAGATTAATACTTACAATCTGCTGGTGAGTCGCTTCGTTTACGACACTTCCATCTTTTTTTCGTCTACTCGAGCAAAACATTTTTGCTCGAGGCAAACGTCCATGAATATTCTGTATTTGCCTCTAAAATGAAATTGAATACTAAAGTTATATGAAAACTTTATCAAACTATTAAATAATTTAGGAAATAGAGGAAAGTGTAAGTCATAAAGAAAACTTATAAATAATTTTCATACCTGTTTCCTCTTATGATCTGCCATCGTAGTACGTCCTAGTGTGTGGAGGTATTTTTTTTAACATTGTTTTTTTTTATTTTTTCTAGATGATTCCAAAATAAAATTAGATAATACAAAAGATATAATTAATGCAAAACGGGAATGTTATTATTTAAATTCCTCAAATGTAATTAATACCTTAAACTGGGTAGTCATCCAATGAGTAATCATCTGACGATACTTCCTTATAGGATAATCATCCACGACTGGTACCATCTCTAACTCAGTTCCACATCTAGCATGCCATCCAATATAAAAATCACTCTTGCAGGCTCTCCAAAGCTCACCTAAATCCTTTAAACATTCTGATCGTGCACCCTTACCATCGGGAAAATTAAATTGAATCTGACATCAAAATATTAATTCATATAAACACAAAAATAATTCAAGGCATTAAATTAAACAGATTTTTTTACCCATATCTCTACCCAAGATCTATCCTTGACCTCGTGTGGAAAATGTCTCCATGATAGTGGTCTGGCGGGAATTATGTCAGAGTATTTGGTAAGCGTCGCCCAAAAACTCCGACATTGCTGCCCTGTTTTCTCAACAATTTGGTTGTCTACATTTTAATCCACCATAAACTATGAGTGGCGGTTCCACACTTCACACATGCGTGTATTCCCCATCCCCACCTCCTGTCATTAGATGTATCTGTTATGAAATAGAACCAAATATTTTATCAAAACATGTTATAATGAAAAAAATATTGCAATAAAAAATTTGTTAGGGTTCAATAAATATACTTGCGCCAGTCTGATCGCTGAGTGCCGCTGGATCCACAGAAACTGATGGAACACCCTGTGGTGGAACAAGATTTGAAGATGATGGAATATAGAAGCTCAGAGAGATATAAGTAGAAGGATAAGATGTTGGGACAGCTGTATGTCCAGATTCTGACTGGGGAGTGGGAATCATCATGAGATATGAAAAGATAGGCCATAAGATACAAAAGGTAGAGAAAACATGGGAGGACTAAATATCCCATGTGTCCTTAACGACACACTGGGATCAGAATGTTGGAAGGATGACATGTCAGTGGGAGGGGAATGGTCTAGTTGTGTACGCGAAGATGCTCGTCCACATCTACTACGAACCCTCCTCATACCACAGGCCTGAGTACTATGACCATTACTAGGCTCCTCGTCGAATAACTGTCGACGTATAGGTGGATCCTATAAAAATGTTTAAAAAAAATTAACCACATGTCATTATATATTATTTAAATATATATATATTTTAAATAAAGTACTCACCGTAGGCACAAATGATGGAACACCCATATCCTCCATTCGATGATTGTGCTCTATCATTTTTTCCTTCATCTCTCTTCAATTGGTTGCATTTCATTCTTTTGAAAACCAATATGTAATTAATTATAAAATGGAAACTAATGTGTAACCCAAAAAAACTAAATATATGAGGGAATAGGGGGATTAATTGGTAATTTAGCTATCAATTGTTTTAGAAGACATTGAATGGATTTAATAAATCATACAAGTTGTAATGTTCACCAAGCTAGAAATATTGTCTGACTATGTTCGAATACAATTCAATTCCAAATTTGAAAATGCAATTACAATAAAACTGCAACCAATAAACAACCCAGCCCTCCCACCCACCCCACTTGGACACCCCCCACCCCCAACCCACTTGGACAACCCAGCCCCCCCCCCCCACCCCAATTGGACAACCCTACCCCCACCCCACTTGAACAGCCCTACCCCCACCCCACATGAAAAAACCAGCCCCACGCCACCCCACTTGGGCACCCATACCACCCGAACCCCACATGGAAAACCCAGCCACCCCCCCCCCCCCCCACCCTCCCCACCGTGACAGCCCAGCCATCACCCCACTTGGACAACCCATCCCCCACCCTACCTAGACAGCCCCTCTCATATCCCACCTGCACGCCCTCCCCACCCCACTTGGAAAACCCTGCCTGGACACCCTCCCCCACCCCACCTGCGCACCCTCACCCACCCAAAACAACCCTACCGCCACCCCATTTGGGCAACCCAGCCCCCTCCCCCACCCAACCTAGACAGCCCCTCCCCCACCCCACCTAGACAGCCCAATCCACACCCTACTTGGATAGCCCTACCCCACCCCACACCCACCCCACTTGGACAACCCTTCCCCCACCCCACTTCGACAGCCCTACCCCCACCCCACCTGGACACCCCTACCCCCACCCCACTTGGAAACCCCCCACCCCACATGGACAGCCCTACCCCCACCCCACTTGGACAACCCAGCCCACCCCCACCCCACTTGGACAGCCCTACCCCCCCCCCCCAGCCGACCTGGACACCCCTACCCCCCACACCTCACTTGGAAAACCTAGCCCCCCCCCCACGCCAACTGTACAACCCTAACTGTATTTATGGATAACCAATGAAATCATGTCAATAGACCTTAAATTTAAAATAAACCAAGGATAAAATAACTCAGGATCATATTGACCTCTTCAATTTCAACCAAAATTATTGTATATAGATAAATCACAAAAAACTGCAACCTAAAATGATATATTGATTTTGTTCATAAGGGAATCATAATACACAATACATTGCAAAAAAATGGAACGAAAAAATCTAAAATAAATGAAGTCACACATACTGATTTAGAATGGAAGTACGAAAATTACTTGAATCAATGATAGATGTCCCATTGGAAATTAGAGATAGAATTATCTAGAGCAGGTTGAGAAGTAGGGTTAGAACCATAACCTAAAATTATATATGCCTTATTTTCGTAAGTGGATCATAATACACACTAGATTGCACCGAAATAGAATGAAAAAATCTAAAAAAAATCAACGCACACGTACCTAATTAAACAGGAAGAACAAATCAAAAATAAATGAACTCACACATACCAATTTAAATGGGATAAAAAATCATTTTAAACTAGACCTTTTGTGTTGGGAAGTAGAGTTTGTAACGAGATTTAGAGGAAAACCTTCCAGACAGTTGAGGTTTAGGGAAAAAATTTGAGAGGGAGTTTCCAGCTCTCCGTTAGGGAAAACTTTTCGAGATGTCTGGTGTTGCAGATCGATGATATTTGGGGACTTTCATTCCCAACAGTTTTAAAAAACCATTGGGAAAGTTATTTTATACCAACGGTTTTTTGAAACCATTTGAAAAACCCTCTTAATATCTACAATACCCAATGATTTCAGTAAACTGTTGGCAAAAATCACTTCATTATCACAATACCAAACGGTTTCAACAAAACCATTGGAAAAACAAAACTAATATATGGATATACCGACGGTTCTATAGAACTGTTGGTATATAAGTTTTCATCTTTCACAAAGGTTTAATTAAACTGTTGGGAAAACTCTTTTTTCCCATTTTTCCCAACGGTTTCATCACACCATTGGGAAAACTCAATTTCTATAGATCTTTACCAACAGTTCTTTTGAACTGTTGGTATACAAGCTTTGGGAAAAGCATGATTTTTAGTAGTGACATCATCTCTACATTGAGAGAATACTAGACTACAAATTAAAAAATTTAAACAACTAGGATAGATAAAACCTTTTTAGAGGTGAGTTTTTAATTCACAATATAATTAGTTTATATTTATGTCAATTTTGTTCAAAAAAAACAAGGAATGTTTTTCATTCCTTGTAAAATTGTATTCATAACATTTTAAGACAAAAATATCAGTTTTCGTTGGATCTAGTAATTCTATATATTCTTTTTTTTCTGGTGTCAAAGTGAAATTATGGATATGACATAACATCATTAAATAATCACAAACCACATCACCAATTTTAACCATTAATATGTAATTATTTATCAATGATAATTTTTTATCATCATATATATCTATTTGATAGACTAAAATGGTTACATTCCACTTCTATGAATACTAGTGCATATAAGTGATATTTTTTAACATATTATCCCTTTTTTCAAGAAAAATGTGTTCATATGACCTGATAAATTATGGTGGTAATTTCTCCATAATGGACTTGATGGCTATTTTCTCCTCTTAGGTGGTGGGGGTGTTATAAAATGTTTATATTTTTATTCACAGATAATGATTTCTACGTATGAATCACCATAATGTTACGAAATCTACCTCAAATTTTGTTAATAATATAATTCATAAAACCATTTCATTATCCATCATATCACAAACATATAATAGTCATGCATGACAAATTTAACTAGAATAGATAATAATCATATCTATTATAACACATAAAGAATAGAATGGGTTTTTTAATGGTTTCATAAGTCATACATCAAGGAATATACTTCAGGATTGAAAAATTAATAATTAAGATATCATTTTATTATAAAATATAATTTATTATTGAAAAATAATCAATTGAAATAGATTCAAAGAGATTTTTATGGAAAAGTATCATATTCAAAAAAAATATTATAATTTTTTTAATAATGAAATTAAACATGGAAAAAACATGTACATCCCTATAAAACGTATATTGATTATAAAATGACTATTAAAGTATAATAGATGAATTTCTATATAGATAATAATGTGAAAAAGTGATAGCCAAAATTGAGTTAATTATGATCAAGAATCTCTTAAAACCCTGAATTGTTACATCACTTTTCTACCCCATGAATAAAGAACATAGGTTAACTAAAACAATGAACCTGAATCAAATGATGAATTTATACTATTGATGAAATATCATATTTTTAGTGAATTTCTTAAATTTTATATATTAAGGTGAGTCATTTTGATTTAGTTTTTTCTTTAAAATATCAATCCACACATTGTTTTAATTTTCATGATTTAATTTTATTCTTAAATTACTTAATGTAACACCAAAAAATAAAATTTCATATGTTTATACATGTATATGTTGTAAATAAATTATTATTGCAATAAATAATGGTGTTGATAAGAATATAATCAGAAACATAATTTTTGGATGTTAATAGATCATTAATGGGAAATTATCAAAAGAAGAATAATGTACACTATGAAATATAAATAAATTGTAAATATAAGAATTTCTCTGGGTTAATATCCTTATTATAATTTTAACAAATTAATTAATTAATATTTTAAGATTTATTTTGAATGGAATTAAAAAAATAGGAATATATTTCTAAAATGGGAAGAAAATTATATGAAAGAATTCCTCATTCTTGATGTTTTGACTTTTATATGACACCAGACTACTTGATTTATTTTTTCTAAGTTTCATGGTAATGTACCCAAGATTATAAGGGGATTTGGATAGGGAATTTGGGGAGATCATTTCATTTTTTATGCGTATGTAAAATTATTTTACAAGGGAGGGGTCAGGGGTGATTTATACTTGTAGAAAGAAGAAGATAAAGATAAAATATTGAATAGATTTTATATTCATATTAAAACTTTGAATAGTATTTATTTTTTCACAATGAAATATATCTAAATTAACTAGCCATATTTTAATATCTAAAATAAAATTATTATTAGAAATCATTACTTTAATCAATATAGATTGTTAAAAATCAATAAAAAATTATTTAATGGGATGAATTAGACGTTTATGCTTCACAAAATATTGTTCAGTTTTGTAAATTTTGTTCAATATTTTTGAAATATACCAATTTTTTAAATAAATTTATTTTAATAGGAATAAACAAGTGTAACAATTTTCATGTCCTTATTCTATAATCATTATTTGATAAACCATATTTTATTTTAAAAATAATAGTTTTACTATTCAATTAATAATGGATGTTCAACATAAAATTAATAAAAAATAAACCTTGTACATTGTCATCATATTGATTTTAATTTGAAATTAAATGTGGCTAAATAATTTTCTATTATCATCAATATTAATAATTACCAAACTAAATTTAATTGCATGAATGGAAATAAATAATATTTTTCTAAAAAATGGTAAATTTCATTTATATCATTAATCATGTTATCTATTTTACATTATTAAAATATTTATATTTCCCCTAATTACTCATTATAAATATTATGTCTATTACATTTCATTGTTGTAATTGAAAATTGATTTTCTAATGGTCAGGTTACTATTCTCAATTGCCATGTTATAAATTTACACAGTCATGTTACTTTTTCAATGTTCATATTACAAATAAAATGATCACATTAACTTATATATATATATATTCCATAATATAATTATTAGATAATATATACCAATTTTTATTTTTTATAATTTTTTACTTGATGTTTTTTAATATGATATTTATTTTAATTATCCTTTTTCATGGTGGAGATAATCCTTATAGATATGAACAATTCATGTTTCCCCATTCATGTTTTTTTATTCAATATTTTTTCAATGAAATTATTTGTAATTTCATTGGGTCTAGTTTATGAATAATGTAACAAATTAAATTAATTAAAAAATTTATATTTAGATTCTCTAGGTGATGTATGTATATAAATCAATATATCATAAAACATATTTATTTATGATACAAATCTAATTTTTCATGTATGGGTCATTAGAGAAATATTTTTTTATTGCATTGATATATACTGATTTTATGAGGAAATTGACTACAACCCTAATAGAAATTATCCATCTATATGTTTTTGGTATATTGACAAAAAAAATCGTAGTTTTTATATGATAAACAGTCCTAACTGGGTGATGGGTATATCATCCCCAAATAATTCCATCTCTCATATATAAGACGATGATATACCAAACATCAAGAAACAAAAACTAATATATCTCTCATTATATATTCTAACCATAAAATATCCTTTTGATCTCTATAATAAATTATACTTCCAACATTAGTAGTGAATGATAAACTATGACCAATACCTAAAAAATCCTTTATCATGTCTAGTATTGAAGAGACACAAATGTTGTTCTTAAAACATTTCATTTCAACAATGTCAGAGTATAAATTAAGAAAATTTCTCATAATCTTATATAGATACACATTGTAGACACATGTGTCTCTAAATATATTTTTTCAAATAGAATTTCTTTGATAATAGGTGTAATATGTAGAACAAAATTCTATCAAACCACAATATACTATTAGTAAAAATATTGAAACCATGACATTATAAACAAGGTATTAATATTTCTTGTCTGAATAGACATTTCTATATATATTAAAAATATTAATAAAGGTTTTATATAATGAAAATAAATTTTCTAAAAAGTATATATATTTTCAAACAATACATTTTCAAAAAATTAATTTTTTAACTTTTTTTAAAAACAAATAATGTAAATAATGTAATCCAATTGTATGAAATTAATATTAAAAATTAAAATTAAAATTTTAAATCATCATTTCAACATTATCTTAGGGTTAATTTTTCAAATTTTTTTAAAATGATTATCATTTCCTAGAATAGTAAAAATAATGATTTATATAAAAACGACTTTATCTTATTATGTGTTTTAAAAGAAAAATATATTAAAAAGGTTTTAAAAAGTTATATTTGTTCTTTTACATTATTATTATTACTATTTATCTTGGTAGAATCAATATTATTTTGATTTATTAATTATAAAAAAGATACAATAAAAATACATATTCTTTAGATATATGATTATTCAATGTGTATGTGGGTCAAAATTTAAATTAAATTCTTCTTTCTCTATGAATTGAATTTGGAGAAATTGATTTAATATTTCTAATGATCATAATTATTGTAATATAATATGGTATACTTATTTCTTAGTCATACTGAATTGTAAATATTGTAAATGTTAATTCTATTGATTAAGGATAAAAAATGTTTATTAGCGGTCAAACTGTGAAGGTATCGGTAATAATAACTTCAAAACATGTCTATCATCTATTGTGTGGAAATTGTATTACATTATCACATCCAAAGATTATGAATAAACCATTCTAGAGCCTTATATAAGTTTTAAAACGCGATTATAACTATATATTTTAAAAAAATATCCATGTTTTTCCTCTCCCCTGTATATAAAATGGAACTGCCCTCCCATCAACAATACACATCTAATGACTTTTTGTACAACTAGTACATACAAGAAAATTATTTTATTCTTCCCTACCAATTTAAAATTGGCCGAATTTTTTATTAAACTATAATATGAATGATTTTAGTGAAAACCTAATTATTTTTTTGAAGAATAGGTATAATTAATAACCAAGAATTTTTATTTTATTAATTATATCTTTTTATTAAAAAATACTAAAACAATGATGATATAATAACATAATTATTTCACATAAACTAAGATGTTAACATGTATTTGGAATAATATATATTTATATCCTCTTCATAAACAACCTATATTTCTAACAAGGATTTTTTCCTTTAATATAATTATGCCTTATAGTATAATTCACATAAAATAACTTAAGGAACACAAAACAATCATTATACATGATGAATGAATGAAATATGAGTCCTTTTCTAAAAAAATATTTACCTATACTAATGGAATAATAACATTACCTTTAGTGTAGAAATATGACCCTTATAAATATTAAACTAGGAAATATAATAAAAAATTAACTAGTGACTTTATAAATAAAATCTACGTATTTTACAATTGAAAATATCAAATAATTATATCATTGTTTAGGTAAATTATTGTTTTGAAAATGATAATTTATATTTTGTTATTTTGGTGAAAAATTAATGTTTATTTAACAGTTTTTATGTAATATAATGATTTAAAAGATATATTATTTTCATAAAATCAACTAAAAAATAATAATTTTTTCTTATTTTTATATGAATAAAATTTACACCTTAATGAATTTTTCAATGTTGTGTAAAAATAGTAATAATTTAAAATTTTATTATTTTCAAATAAATAAGAAATATAATTAAATATTAAAATTATTATATTTATAAAATTATATCCATAAAATTGAGATCATTTTTATATTCTAGACGTTGAAAAATTATCAGAGTGAATTTTTTAGATTTTTTAAAAATAGTTGAATTTTCTATGAATAGTAAAACAAAACAATTTAGAATATAACATAAACAGTTGAATTATTGAGACATAGATGATTTTCAGATGATATAAACACCATTGGATCATAATCATGTGTACTAGTTACTATACATAGATATTATAATCCACATTATTCATATTCATGAGCCTAAATACTAATAAAATGAATAAAATAATCAGAAAACACTCATCTTATCGACTATAAATATCAACGGTCACTAATTAATAAACAATCAATATTATACTATTTCTACACTATACTCTTCCTAGGGAACTTTTTAATGTCTAGGTGGTTCTATTATAATCAAAATACCCAAACAAATATCAATAAGGTGGTTCTCAATGTGAATAATTCAAGAGGTAAAATCCACTTTCACTTTTATTATTTTATTTTCACTTAATTTTATTTTCATATACTATCCTCACATCATCTATCAAGAAAATTATGATAACTCCATTATCTTATATATAAATTCATTATGATATTTTAATCATAATTTCAATATCACATCTTTTCTTCTCTACCTTTTATTCAAAAATATAAATTTCATCTGTGAGGTATTGATTTAAAATTTGATGAATAAATGATTTCATTTCCCATTACCACCATCAATGATGGACATTAAACAAATAAAATGTTTGGTACAGACTAAAACAATTTATAACCCTTTTTAGGTTCTAAAACTAACTTTTATACACAATAATGATTATTGAAACAATACTAGTTGGCGATGATCCAAAAACCACAAAAAAAATCTAAATGATTATCACTATAATTTTGGCTAATGATTCATCCTCACCCCCAACAACCCAATTAATTATATAAACATTTTATCTTATATATTTTCATTAATATAATCTAAAATGAATTTTTTATATCTATTCAAATTATGCATGATCTTTTATACATTAATACAACATAACAAGTCACAAGATCAAAGGAAACAAACACTCACTATTGATGAAATTCAATCTTATAACCAATAAAATGGTCCATAAATGAAAATAATAATGTTATAAAATTTAAACTAAATGTATATAGAATTATTTATTAATTAATTAATCGATATTATCTGATTATCTAAGACAAGAAGATCATGTAATGAATATTCAGAAAAAAGGTAAAGAATTCTTTCTAAACCACTATTTTTTTATTTCGGGATACACTTTCACTATATTTATCCAAATTTCATTCATGATTATTTTTATGTAATATTTTAAAATTAATTTTTTATGTTGAAAAAATATATTATGATCCCTATTATGCTTTCCTTGTAGGGGAAATACATGTTATGTAATATTACATTCCAATTTCCTAATATAAAGTAATCTTGATTAAAGGAATGATCACAAATTATTACTCATATTCAAGTTCAATAATTAATATTTTCCAAGAAAACATTATATTTATTAAATCCCTCATCTTATCGTGAAATAAAATCTTGGATCATTTCTATTTTGAAATAAACAATTGTTACTTTTTTGGTTTAAGGACTTGATAATGTTGTCCCTTAAATTGCACTAAGGTGACTCATTTCTAATGTTTTCTAAACATGATTTTTATATGTTCTCAAATTATATATACATTATTTATCATCATAATTTCCTTTTTTCCATTATTAATGTTCATTTATGATTTAAATCATTTCTTTCATGAAAACATTTTTGATACACCCTTTGGTAATGCATTATAGCATGTTTACAATACCCAATTACTTCATTGGGAACACCTTATGTTTATGACACATGTTGGACTATTAAATTCAAACACATATTCATGAAAAAAAATTAATTGGTAACTCCAGATAGAGCCCTAAAGAATTTTAAAATGTTTAGTCTCATTAGATTTCATGTTGGGATAGGGAGTGAACCTGATTACTTTATAGGACTTTGTACACTATTTGTAATGGTTTTAGAAGTCATCCTTGACTCATGATTTTATAATTTGTTATTTATTATACATTCTTATAATTAAATGAATAAATGTCCCCATTCTCTACATTTTATAATTCCTTATGATTAATTATGATCAACTAATTTTTAGGTCATCATGTTATGCCATATAAGCCTTGTGCATTGCATTATTGTGATGTTTATAATATTACTGATCTTTTTAGCCCATACCATTTGTACATATATTCCCTAGGATATCATATGAATATTTAAAAGTTCAATGGAATATACAATATCTTTATGGATGACGAAAATAAATATTTTTTATTATATTTCCATGATTAATCATCCAAATACCATATAATTTACAGTTAATGTATTGTAATATGATTGATAATTGTGATTAAAATAAATTAATAATTTCTGTAAAAGGAAATGGTATCTATATTTAGTACTTGAGCACCATCTTGTTACTTTTGGGGAATAGAAATAGGCCACTTTAGTAAGACCTGTGAATAATTACATCACTATAGATAACATAAATTTAATCATTTGGGATCACATGTTATGAAATAATTTTCATTTAAAATTTTATACTTCTATGTTCAATATTTTATTTTTATATTCATTCTCTATATTTATTAAATCAAAAAAATTTATATTTATTTTATTAGTTAGTAGATGGAAATAGGAGAACCCATGACATCAATCATTTTGATAGGCAATATGATTATTTCCATAATTATTTTCTAAATATGAAGGAAATTTGAGAATCAAACAACATCAAAGTACTTTGTAAACTGTTTCATATAATGAATAATAATATGAATCATATGGAATTACCTAACTCTCTTTTGAAAGAGCATGATGCAGCCAAATCCATCATGTGACAAAGGCCTCCCTTGTCTAGTAGATCTTCTATTCTCCTCAATGCAGAAAAATTTATTAACTCCACTGATAAGATATTCCACATCCTTTGGTGCTCATGAGAAGAGAAATTTGTGATGGAGGACTATCATTTTGATGGGAAATCTAACTAATAGTTCACACTAATGAATAACATGATGTAAAAAAAAGATACTCAATCCATGCATTTAGGGGAGTTAATGAAATTTTTTCAAAATATATTTTCCTTGAACCCTCCATCTCAATATGTATGTGAAATTCCTTATACTGAAGAAGAAGAAAAAAAAGAGAGAAAAATTTATGAGGGAATTTGAAGAAAAAAACATAAGATTTTTAATATACACATCCAACATTTTTCATGAAGACTTTAATCAAGGTCGATCAATTATTTTTCCTACTAATGTTGTTCCTATAACGACCCATAATTTTCATAAATTATTATTACTTTATAATTTAAACATACTTATTACAACATTTGACAAAACCATGATAGGACCGTATAGGTTCAATGTCTTTAGAAACTGGGAAACATAAACAACTGGTTCATACAGAATCTATATTGTCTCCAATTTATTTCTCCATATCTAGAGTCCCTTTTGGCATATCCTACTTAATACCCTTCTTCCTGACCTGGGGGAAAAGAAAACCATGAAAAGGGTGAGCTCAATTTCTCAGTAGGGTAAACAAAGGAAATATCATTCATATTATATTCATAAGAACATAACATTTCTTAAATCTTAACCCGAAGATTATATCATAATATCATACCATGGGATAAATAATAGTAGTAAAATTTAACCCCAATAATCATAAAAAAAATCATGAAACATTGTATAGAATACACACATAATCATAGAAAATAATTTCATATTAGTGAAGACTCATTGTCAGGACTATCAAAGTGAACCAAGTTCACTTCTAAACAGAGTTCACTCCTCGTTCTGGTCCTATATATCTGAACTATATTTAATTTCTGTTTCATCCACATCTATCTCATGAGATAGAAATATTTACCCAATACATTGGAGGGAGATATAGCTCCCACCCATCTCATAATGAAACCATTTTCATGTGTTCCACAAAATCATAAATCATATATCATAGCATAACCCATGTAATAAAAATGGGATTCTTAAACATCATGCCATCATAAGATAATCCATATAAGATAAAAGGAATTCATAAGAATACTTATATTATAACACAATCAAGTCATTGCAAAAATAGGGATAGAAATAGAACCCAATATTATCTTATATGGAAAATAATTTTGACAAAACACTTTAACTCCATTCATGAGGAAAATATCCTTTCTACTTCAAAAACATTTTTTCTTTCTTAACATTTCATACAATATTGAACTAATAGAAGTTAATTGAAAATTAACATTATATCTTTTAAAGTAAGTTTCATGGATATAATGTTCTATGAAATCATAAAAATCCATTCATGCCGTAAAAAACCATTCTTCTCATTCTTTGGCCGGAAAAGTCAAAATGTATCTCGTACTGAAAACAAAAAAAAATAGATTCCTTTCATAAGTTATACTAAAAATTTACCAATAGGTAAAATAGGATTTAACAAAATTTATGAGGTTAGAAATAATATTACATATTGAGGAAACATGTGTGTGGATGATAAATATGACCTAGTAAATTTTGAGGAATAAACAATTTCAGATTAAAATGAGATTGTGAGATTTGCCCTTACCTTAGGTCTAATATGCTTTGTACGTATCCGAACCTCTTGTATAATGATATAAAAAATTTCATTGATTTATTACAGAATCATATTAATTTTTTTGATATCATATATGGTCATATTCATATCTTCTTATTAGTAATATTCCTACTTGTTATTCAGGTGTTCATTGCTTTATGATCTTATTCATGTTTTGTTGAATAAATTCTTATTCCTATTTTTAGGTTATAGATAACTCATTTAAATAATCGTATTAGTGTTATTTATATCATATATATTAATTAAGTTCTTTTATATAATTATTATTCAATGAAGATCATGTAGAAGGAGTTGCATCACATCGTGGAGACGATAGCCTTACGTACGCACGATCGATGATATCATTCCCATGATTGTGGAATTGTATTGAAGTGTATGGTGTGTTATATTTCACAATCAATATTACTTTAAAAATATCATATATAGTTATTTCTTCCATCATATACCCATCCAAGTATGTTAGTGATGAAATGAAAGATTACACAGCGGCGTGGAGACGGTAGGCCGTACGCACGCACACATAGTGATTTCGTTTATTTCATAGGATGGATAGAAGATAGAACATGGTTTTTCATATTCATAATAACATATCAGTATACATTTTATAATGTAGTTATTACTTAATAATGAAACAGCTCATATAGTGTAAGTAGATTAAGAATAAAGTTTGAAAGAATCGGTAATGGATATTACCTCTTCTTCGACGCGCCTCTTCTTAACCTCCAATTAGGGAACTAATGTTGGTCTTTGAAGAAGACCAGGACCTCTTGTATGTTTCTAGGGAAGTGGATAAAGGATATTTCTAGGGTTTGGCCGAGCATGAAGGATCAAAATTGTTTGAGGAGGAGAGGGTGGATGTGCCCTTTTACAAGGGAGGAGAGGGGCACCTTTGGAAACATAATAAATATTAGTTTATAATAAATTCTAACACCACATAAAAATCTCCAAAAATGTCATACATCTGAAGACGAGATGAGATAGGGTGTTAATTGCATCAGCTAATAAAATTTAGACATGTTGGGAATTTATTTTAAACCCTATCAACTTGATTTATCCTTATTTAATCTATTTAATTTAATTTGTGGTAATAATATTCTAAAATTTAAATTATTATAAATAATTACTTATGTATTTTTATTTTCCATAATTGGATCATTTAGGACATTATAAACCATATATATTTAAATTTATAATTTTTAAATATTTTTGGGATTTTTATGCCATTTAATAATATGTTATTTTTATAAAATTAAAATAGTGTCAATTTTGACAGTATTCATTTATTTGAATTTAAAAAAACTGAACACAGAAGATATGTTAGAAAACAAATATTTAATATATTCCTAACATTTCATTTTATCTATAAAATTAATTGGGCACATTAATTACTTCATATAATATTTATTTTAATATTATTAAAACCATTTATTTGATATTTCAATCAATAAAATAATTTCATCATCCCTATTGTGTCATCATTAATGATAATTATTTCATCCCTATAAATTATAAATATATTTTTAATAATGTAGATAATTGTATTAGCTTTCTGGAGACTATTTTTAATCGAATTTTTATGAAGATTATCACTAAATTAAAATTATTACACTTATAAGTTATAAGAGAGTGACATGTTGTCACTTTCATTAGTTTTATCAACAATTCTTTCATTTTCATGGTAAAAATTCCATTAAACAAATCTAGTCATACCCTTAGGTGATATGAGTCGATTTTTATTTATCAAATATAATTTTTTCATGTGTTAGGGTAATTTTATAATCATAGGTTATCCCTTAATTGCCCGATTTATCTTTAACTGTAGTAAATAAAAATTATCGTAGTTACTATTCATAATATTCAAAAAATAAAAGTAACATATTAATATAATTTGGTCCCAGAGAATACAAGTAATGATCCATTTTTCAAAATTAAAAACACAGAAGTTTATGTAATTAAATTAAAATTTGTCCTGTTGTTAAGAAAACGGGTTTCAAAAGATAAAACATTGCCAAAGATTGAAATCTTTTTACCGATAAATTTAATGTAAAATTAATGGTAATAACATAGATTATATTAAATTGTAAAAATATACTTTTTATACATTAAAACCATTCAATATTATAATTTATCCATTTAAATTATATTGATGAAAAAATTTGATTTCAATTATAATTTAGCTTATTTTTACTATTCATCAACATAAGAAACTTATCATAAAAATACCAAAAATTTATCCAATGTAAATTTTTATATCATGATTCAAAATAAAAATTTTATTTTGTAAAATTTAACTTATAAAAATGTGAAAAATTATATTTACAAATGTTGTGCTATCAAAAGGCTGTAAAATTCATTTTTTTAAAAAATACTACTTTCATATGAAAAAATGATTTTATTTCATACCTCATTCTTGAAAATAATTAATATGAATTATAATGTTATAAACATAAAAATTCAGATAATACTATTTATAACGGCTAGTTCATAATATTATAATAATATATCATTATTTAGTGAAACTCAACATTGCGTTCCACACAAGCTATCGAGGAAGGTTTCTCATACGTGTAATGCAAGCCAAGCCAGTGTTGTCTGTTGTGAAAGATTCTCTTGGTGTTTCGTATAACATAAGACATAAAAAATATTTCTCATAAAATCTCAGGGTGATACATTCTACCCCCTTTAAAGTGGATTTCGTCCTTGAAATGCTTCATTTCGTAACAAAGAGATGAGGATACCTTTCCCTCATCATATTCTCAAGTTCCCATGCAGCTTATTATAATTGGTGGTTCTTCTATAAAACATTAACCAAGCGAGTGGTCTTGTTTCATAGAACTTTTTCACTATTATCCAGAATCTCTATCGGCTGTTCTTCGTAAGATAGATCTTACTCCAGTGGTATAATTTCTGATCTTAGTACATGTGAAGGGTTAAGTATGTACTTTCTCAGGAGAGATACATGGAACACATCATGAACTTGAGAGATATTCGATGGAAGTTCCAATCGGTAATCTACCTTCCAAACACGATCCATTATTTCAAAAGGACCAATATACATAGGGCTCAGGTTTCCCTTCATTCCAAATCTCATTACTATCTTCCACGGAGATATTTGTATGAAATCTATATCACCCACTAAAAACTCATGGTCATTTCTTCGATTGTCTGCAAAACTTTTTTTTAGACTCTGAGCTGATCTTATGTTTTGTTGAATATATCAGACATTTTCTTCCATATCATCAACAAGATCAGGTCCTAATAGATTTCATTCCCCAACATCATCCTAGTAAGTTGGAGTTCAGCATTTGTTTCCATAGAGAGCTTCATAAGGAGCAATCTGAATACTGTAGAGAAAGTTATTATTATAAGAAAATTCCACCAAAGGTATGTGTTGATCCCAACCACCATTAAAATCCCTTGAGCAGGCTATCAACATGTATTCTAGAGTTTGAATTGTCCTCTCAGACTGAACTTCTATCTGAGGATGATAAGAAGTGCTGAAGTTCAACTCTATATCTAGAGCATGATGAAGACTTCACCATAACTTCGAGGTAAACCTCGGATCCTGATCAGATATAATGGAAAGTGGTACTCCATGCAAACTTACCACATCTTTCACATATATCTTGGAAATCAGATCATGAGAGAAGTCTTCTCTAATAGAAATGAAGTGTGTCGACTTCATAAGACGATCAACTATAACCCAAATAGCATTATTTCCTTTGGATGTTTTAGGAAGTCCAGTTAAAAAGTCCATAGTGATGTTTTCCCATTTCCATTCTTGTATGGGTAATAGTTGTGAAATCTTCTTATACTTCTGTCTCTCAGCTTTAACTTGATGAAAAAGAAGGCATCGAGAGATATATTCAGCAACATCTCTTTTCATTCCATCCCACCAGAAGTTCTCCATCAGGTCCCTATACATCTTCGTGCTTCCAGGGTGAATAGAGAATGAAGAACTATGAGATTCATCCAATATTTCAATCATTAATTAGGGGATGGGAGGAACACAAACCCTATTCATGAACCTTATTATTTCATCATAAACAATGTGAAATTTAGGAACATTTATCACCTTATTTTGTAATTCTACATCTTCTTTTTGTGCTTCTTTAATCTTGACATGTATAGATGGTTGAAAATTCATTTGAGAATGAGAATTTTTTTCCCCTTACACTATAATTCCATGATCTATACTTTGTAAATCTATAAATATTTGATATTTTTTTATCCTCATCATCGATAAGCTAGCATGGTCTTGTTGACTTAATGGGTCCGCCACCTTGTTTGCTTTCCCTGGTTTGTAATGAATTGAGTAGTCGAAATACTTAATCACCCCCAACCATCTTCTTTGGCTCATATTCATCTCCTTTTTTGTGAAAAATTATTTTAAACTTTTATGATCAGTATAAATATCACACCATTCACCATAATGATAATTCCTCCAAAACATTAACGCAAAGATTACCGCAGCTAGTTCCAAATCATGAGTTGGGTAATTTTTCTAATGGATTTTCAACTGTCATGATTCATAAGCTATCACCAAATCATTTTTCTTGAGAACACACCCTAATCCCTTCTTGGATGCATCACTGTAGATCACAAACAATTATCCACTACAAGGCAGTGTGAGCACAGGTGCACTGGATAACCTTCTTTTTAAATCCTCGAAATTATCTTCACACTCCTCTGTCCAAACAAACATAACACCTTTTTGAGTCAACTTGTTGAGTGGATTATATAATAGTCAATAATATTTGACAAAACTTCAATAATATCCAGCCAAACCATGAAAACTTCAGATATCAGTTACTGTTGTTGGTCATGACCATCTTTCGATAACCTCTGTTTTCGCTGGATCCACATATATCGCCTTTTTTGAGATTATGTGACCCCATAAAGAAACTTTTTGATGCCAAAATTCACACTTGGTAAATTTGGAATTAATCTTCTCTGTATTTAGAGTCATAAATACATTTAAAAAATGATCTTCATATTCTTCTGTGCTATTTGAATAGACAAGATTATCGTCTATAAAGACTACCACAAACTGATCAAGATAGTCTCTAAAGACTCTATTCATTAAATCCATGAAGATATCAGGGGAATTAGTAAGACCAAATAGCATCAATATAAATTCATAGTTTCCATACATTGTACGGAATGTCATCTTCGGTATATCCTCCCCTCTCACACATAATTGGTGATACCTTGAATGAAGATCAATATTGGAAGAGTATTGATCTCTGCATAGTTGGTCAAATAAGTCATCAATGCGTGGGATATGATATTTTCTCTTGATAGTGATCTTTTTAAGTTCTCTATAATCAATGTAGAGTCTCATTGATTCGTCATTCTTCTTAACAAACAGAACCGGTGCTCCCCAAGGTGATGCACTATGGTGTATTAATCCCTTATCAAAATTCTCATGGAGTTTCTTCTTCTATTCCTGCAACTCAATTGGGGATATTCTATAAGGTGTCTTTGAAATGTTCAGAGCACCCGGTATGAGATATTTTGAAAAGTCAACATCATGATTTGGTGGACAACCTAGAAACTCCTCTAGAATGACATCATAAAACAATTGTACAATGGGAATATTATTAATTGTGAGTTTCTCTCCAACCAATTGAGATAAATAACCGTTATTTATTGGAATCAAGACCCATAAGATGGAAGAAATTTCCACTGGAAGGTTATATTCATCGTTGCATTGATAGATGATCATAGATTGATTGGGAATATAAAATGTGACATCCCTTCTTTGGAAATCGATATGATCTCCATATTAGGAAATCCAATCCACGCCAAGAATCCCCCCAAATTGCACTATAGGAAGGAGCACCAGATTTTCAGGAAGCACCTTCCCACAAACGTCAACTGGAGAAGAATTGTAAACTTTTGATGTGACTGTTGTGCCATTAGGAGTTGTCACAGCAAACTCAATAGCTAATCGTTGGGGTAGTACATCGATACCATTAGAAAATTTTTCAAAAATAAAAGAGTGGGTGGATCTAGAATCAAATAAAACATTTTCTACTTTAGATTAGTTTGTAAGTGTACCTTTCACCACTTCGTTATCATACTCCCCATCGCCGATAAAAATTTCATGTAACAATCCTTTTTCTTTGGCCTTAAGAGTTTTTTGATGTCGATCATCATCAACAACCCTTGGATTATGGAATTGATTAGAATAATGTCCCATTTAATTTCACTTTTAACATTGAAGTGTAAAAGGTGCATTCTATGTAGCCTTTTCTTTGATCGCATCACTAGACATCTTTTTCCCATCATTCTGGCATTCAAATGCCTGATGAACTTCTTTTCCACATTTGAAGCATTTACATGTCCCTTTAAGACAACTCCATCCGTGTTTCCTTACAAACTTTGAGAATAAGGGAAAACTCACCTTCTTTGAAGTGTGGTCTTTATATTTCTGTTTGAATTCCATTTTCCTCTTCTTATCAAACCCATATGACTGATGGGTTTCTCCAATATTTATCTCAACCTTGAGAGCACATCGAAAAATTTTCTCGTAGCTATTGAAGTACCTTATGGATAATTCCCTTCTAAGACTTGGTATTAAGCCACTAAAGAATCGATCGATCTTACTCTCAGGTTGTATAATAATTACAAAAACATACCTTCCAAGTCTTGTAAAATATTCATCGTAGTTTCCAATAGATTTATCATCATTTTTCTTTAGTTCAAGAAACTCCTTCTCTGTCTTTGTTCAATGAATACGAGGGAATTACTTACCAAAAAATATTTTCTTGAACTCATCCCATTCCATGGACTCAATTTCATCTCTTTTCCTCGTATTCTTGATGATGTTCCACCATTGATCCGCTTCATCATCCAAACGATATACTGCTAAGATGACTTTATCATGTTCAGAACATTATAGAACTGAAAATATCTTTTCAGTGGTACTGATCCATTGTTCTGCCACTAATGGATCTGTAGACCCACAGAATGACGGTGGACGCTACCTCATGATGGATTGAATAGAATGTTGCACCTTCCTCTGATCGTTTGGAAGTCATGCGTAATTCATAGCTTTAAAAAGGATGTGTGATCATGGCTACATGATTTTTCATTCCACCTCCCTTAACCTTTGGTTTCATTAGGGGGACAATAATTTCATTGCTCTTTGCATTTAGCATTAACACGGTTTCTTCGGGTTTCATCCATTGAATAAAACCAATGAGCATAGTGTGAGAAACACTAATCATAGTAGGAAAACCACATAATCATGAATAATATTTCACACTTAAGATCTTATCATAGGTAATTCATGGCCATTTCTAAAACACTAAAATTGTGTGCTATGCTTAGACATATCCTTAGGGTTCTTACTAAGGCTTTCACATCCAAGATTACAAAGGATAACGATACCTTTCCTCAGATACGAACTATAACGACCCATAATTTACATACAATGTTATTACATCAGAATTGTAGCATACTTATTACAACTTATAACAAAACCATGATAGGACAGTATATGTATAGTGTCTTTAGGAACTGGGAAACATAAACAACTGGTTCATAATGAATCTACATTGTCTTCTGTTTATTTCCTCATATCTAGAGTCTTATTTGGAATATCCTACTTAATACCCATCTTCCTGACCTGGGTAAAATAAAACATATAAAAGGGTGACCTCAAATGATCAGTAAGGGTAAAAAAGGAAATATCAATTATATCATATTCATAAGAACGTAACATTTAAAAATATTATCCTACAAAAGAGATCATAATATCATAACATGGGATAAATCATTGTACTGAAATGTAATCCAAATAATCATAACATAAAACATGAAACTATGTGTGGAATACACACATAATCATTGAAAATCATTTCATATTAGTCAAGACTCGTTGCCAATACTATCATAACAGAAAATGTCCATTTCTGAACCGAGTTCACTCCCTATTTTAGTCCCGAATCACGGAATCAAGTTTACATTCCATTCAATCCATGTCTATATCATGAGATATAAATCATTACCCAATGAATTGGAGAGAGATATAGGTCCTACCCATCTCATAGTGAAACCTTATGTGTGCCACAAAATCATTAACTATATATCATAGCGTAAACCATGTAATAAAAATGAGATTATTAAACATCATGCCATCACAACATACTCCATATAAGTTAAAAGGGATTCATAAAAATAATTCCATCCTAACATAATCAAATTAATGTAAAAATCGGGATAGAAACCGAACCCTATATTATCATAGATGGAAAATAATTTTGACAAAACACTTGAACTCCATTCTTGAGGAAAATATCCTTTCTACTTCAAAAACATTTTTTCGTTCTTAACATGTCATAAAATTTTAAACTATAATAAGTTCGTTAAATATAAACATGAAAACTTGTAAATTATGCTTCACGGAGATAATGTTCTATGAAATCATAAAAATCCATTCATGCCATAAAAACATTCATCTCGTACTTTGGCCGGAAAAGTCAAAAATTATCTCATACTAAAAAATAAAAAATATTCCAT
The DNA here is from genome assembly GCA_963277665.1 of Viscum album. Lineage (NCBI taxonomy): Eukaryota > Viridiplantae > Streptophyta > Magnoliopsida > Santalales > Viscaceae > Viscum > Viscum album. The sequence continues at coordinate 1,723,345,273 of OY728141.1, forward strand.
TAATATCTTTTAATAAACATTGGAAAATAGGTAAAAATTTATTTAAACAATTGTAGGAGGATAGAAATAATATTACCTATTAAGGAAACATGGGTGTGGATGTTAAATATGCCCCAGTAAATTCTGAAGTATAAACAATATCGGATAAAATGAGATTGGGAGATTTTACCTAAACTTAGGTCCGATATACTTTGTACGTATCTGAACCTCATGTATAGTGATTTAAATAATTTCATTTACATATTACAGAATCATATTCATTGTTATGATATCATATACGTTCATATTCTTATCTTCTTATTAGTAATATTGCTACTTATTATTCGAGTGTTCATTGCTTTATGTTCTTATGCAAATTTTTTCGAATAAATTCTTATTCCTATTTTTAGGTTATAGATACCTCATTTACAGAATAGTATTAGTGTAATATATATCATATTTATTAATAAAATTCATTTGTGTAATCATTATTCAATGAAGATCTTGTAGAACGAGTCGCATCACATCGTGTAGACGGTAGGCCATACGTATGCACGAGCGATGATATCATTCCCATGATTGTGGAATTATATTGAAGTGTATGGTGCCTAATATTTCTGAATCAATATCACTTAAAAATAATCATATATATTTATTTCTTCCATCATATACCCATCCATGTATGTTATTGTTGAAATAAAAGATTACACCACGACGTGGAGATGGTAGGTCGTATGTACGAATGCGTGGTGATTTTATTTTTTTATAGGATGGATAGAAGATAGAATATAAGGACCCAGCCATAAAAATTACTTAATCTTGAGATATTTCAAGAATACACCTTGAGGATCTTTTCAAGTTTAGAGTTTTAGGGAATTAGATCATAAAACATGCATTACATACCACATTTAAACAAAGTGGTTACATAAAATATAGTACTCATTTTTCCCATCAGAGGAAACATATTTAAAATAAAACATGGATTCTTTCTTTACACTTCATTGACACTATCCTCACATCATGTACCTTTCCCTTGACTAGTGAAAAACAGTTCAAAAACTTGGGATGAGCATATAAATCTCAGTAATGGATATTAAAGTATGAAATGAAAACATTAGTCCATGTATGAAATCATACATTACTCATAAAACATAAGAACATTAACATAACTCATCAAATCATGAATAAATCATAGAAATCATAATACATAAAGGTAACTTGAGGCATTCATAACATTATTACATAGGTAGTAACCCTCTTGGTTACATTTTGAATACCCATCACAGTATATTCCCTAAATCTTATCAGAGAAACCTTAACGTTTAACTCCTGCGTGCTACCCAATGCATTGGAGAGCTATATCGGGCTCACCCACCCTTATTTTATCACAGAGCCACCTATTTTCATAACAATTCCCAAGAACCATAACATAATTGTATCACATAAAACATGCATAATGGAAGCATAACATTTACACTTTTCAATCACAAGATATCAACACAACACATTGATATAAAAACATTATGAAATACACTTTCAATACCAAAATAAAAAAAAGTAAAACATGGTATTTATTTTTCATTTAAAAAAAGTATTACTTGTAGAGGAAGCCGAAATTCAAATAATGGTCACAGCGGCAGAGAAGTCATTGTCGCCACATACGTACGACAAAAAAACATTCCTTTTGTCATTTAGTGAAACGATTCGTATAAAAAAATATTCCTTTTGAATAAGCATAAAAGTCAAAGGGTTTTATACACCGTATAAAAGAAATTTGTTTATAAAACAAAAAATGCCTCAATGAATGGAGATTGAGACGAAGTCCATTACCTCGGGTCCGACTTGACTCGATCGTTCTTTAACCTCCTGAATAATAAACATCAGTTAATTTATATTTCTTAAGTACCTTTTTCAAGTTCATTATTCCTTTTATATCACATATTACCATTTCATGAACACTATGTAATTATTTATGTTAATAACGGTCGTTTTAATGATCATTGGTACTTGAGTCAAAAATGAACTTAACATATTTACAAGTTGTTCATGAAGTCAAATATCCATTATCTCAAGAATTATATTCATGATTTAGATGCCATATATATCATATATATCTAGTATATACATGAATTTATAATATTATATAATCATTTAGAGGTAAGAAATGAAATGCACCATTCATGGAAAAGATAATCCATACGTACTCATGAACACTACTTTCATTTCTATGTTATATTAATGGAATTAAAACTAAATGAGAGATATGTATATTTTAATTAATAATTATATTCATAATTTATATGTAACATAAATCATATATATCCATTATATATATGTACTAATAATAGCACATTACATTTGGGGATAAGAAATGAAATGCACCGTTCATGGAGACGGTAAACCGTACGTACGCATGAACGCTACTTTCATTTCTATCTCATTAATTAATGGAATTAAAACATAATGATACAAAATAGTATTATAATTACAGTATGGTATCATATATAATATCATTAAATCTATACTTTATATGTACCACATATGGTATTAACGAATCAAATCATTTTGAGGGGGTGGTAGTCCGCACTTCCTAAAATGAAGATATCACGTATACCCATAATGGAATCCATAAAGGTATGCCATAAATGAAAATTAAAGAATCTTAAGGAAAACATAAACATATTATATATCATATATATATATATAGTGACATCTTAATGTCCACCTTTGGAGGTGTTTGATGAATATTGAACAATCATCGTTTCGTGAAGCAGAAATTCGCCATCCACGGAAACAGTATGTTCTTTAACCATTAGATGTAGGTGTGTGTAAGTGTAGCTAGAATACTTCTTATAAAAACATCCTAGTATATTGAAGATACTGGAGTTTTTACAAAATAAATGCATAAAAAGAGTTTTGGGGGTTGGAGAAGCAAAATATGTCAAAAGAACACAAGTGAAGACATTACCTTAAAATCAGGTAACTCTCTTTGATTCGAGCTCAAGGGCTTCATTGGGAAGACTTATGCCCAAATTTAGGCCTCTAGGAGTAAAAGAGGGATGTGGAGAGATAAAATGAGAAGGGTTTGGCCGAGCCAAAGGCTTGAGAGGTGTGGTTATGAAGGTAGAGGTGGGGGCCTTTTATAAGAGGAGATGAGGGGCACTCTTGGAAAGTTACAAAATGTTACTTTATTTTCAATGAGTTTCGGATTTTAAAAGTCCCACATTGATGTATTTCGAGGATAAGATGATAAGGGTTCTAAATATACTTATCCAATATGTCTTTGGAATGTTTAGGTCTTAGATTTTACATTATATTTTTATTTTATTTAAATTATTAAATAATGAGGTAATCGATGCGTCATCATGATGTCATAAATAGTTTAATTTATTTAATGCCTAAAAATTATGAAAAAAATACTATAATATAGAAAATATTTTTATATTTCCAATGAATATTTATAGTCAAAAAATATTATCTATTTAGAGAAAATTTGAAATGTTTTACTCTGGTGATACATTATTTGTTATATTTAACATTCTTTAACAATAAAAAGATAAAAAGTCAGTTTCAAACAAAAATGATTCCATGGGGTCCCCAAGTTTGGAACAAGGCATACCATGGTCGTCCATGAGACAACCAGTAGCATTAGGACACATGTTGGTGTCATTTTTTATTCTTATGATATTATTTTATTATCCTTAACTACCCAATTACTCACTAGTCAAGATAATTACAGATAATTACCGTCGTTACTATTCATAATGTCCGAAAACAAAAGAGTCTTGATTACATAATTTGGAACTTATGATTCCAAATATTTAATTCATTTTACCAGATTCCAAACATAGAAATTTCAATAATTTATTAAAAAAAATTTCCGTTTTCAAAACAAATCGCGAGTTTTTTTGAAACAATATTTATGAAAAGTTTGGCATTAGTTTATGCCCAACTCCAATGTGGAATTAATCCTAATGACCATAATTGCGTTAAATGGTTAAAATATAATCATATTAGACTTTTGACCAATTAAATAGAACATATAAGCATATAATTAAATTAGTTGAAAAATCATTTTTGATGTAAAATACAGTATTTTCACTATTCATTAAAAAATGAACATTGTCAGAAAAATACCAAAAATTTATCTAATGTAAATTTCAATGTCCCAATCATAAAGAATACGTTTATTTTGACAAATAGATATTATAAAATTGTCAAAATATTAATTTAAAAATGGCTTTCCATCAAAATACAATAAAACAATCTTTAAAAAATATTATTGTATTCCATGCTTAAGATTGGATATATTCTCATTTTAAGCCTCTAAAACACTATCTAATTCATAAATAGACATAGATAAAAATATCTATTATTCACTACTTACGTGGGATGTTACATCCTTCTCCCCTTTAGAAAATTGCATCCCCGCAATTTATTAACTTATCGAATATGTTGGGGTATTTTTCCCCCATTGCATTTTCAGATTCCCATGTTGCCTGTTCAACCATGTGGTTTTTCCACAAAACCATTACCTGATAAATCACCTTATTCCGTAACCCTTGCTCCCTATGGTCAATAATCTTCACTGGTTGTTCCTCATATGATAGGTTCTCTTCCAGCTGAACTACCTCTGGACTCAAAACCAGATATGGATATGGCATATACTTTCTTAACATCGAAACATGAAAAACATTGTGTACTTGAGATAAACTCGGAGGTAAAGACATTTGTTATGCAACAAATCCAACTCTCTCCGGAATATAATATGGTCCAATGGACCTTGGACTCAGCTTTCCTTTCTTACCAAATCACATCACACTTTTCCATGGTGATACTTTGAGAAAAACATGATCACCCACCTCAAAAGAGAGATCCTTCCTCTTGTTGTTCGCATAACTCTTCTGCCTTCTTTGAGCTATTCTCATGTGTTTCTGTATCAGCTAAACGTTTTCTACCAACTCTTCTACCACTTCCAGTCCCATCAACTTCCTTTCACCCACTTCATCCTAGAAAGCTGGAGTTCAACACCGCTTCCCATATAACGCCTCAAATGGTTCCATCTGTATACTGGAATGAAAATTGTTATTATATGAAAACTCAACCAAAGAAAGATGTTGTTCCCAACTTCCCAGATAATCCATCGAACAAGAACGTAGCATATCTCCCAAAGTCTGAATTTTTCGTTCTGATTTCCCATCTAATTGAGGATGAAAATCTGTACTAAAATTTAATTCAGTACCCAACGACTTCTGAAGGCCTTTCCAAAAGTTAGAAGTGAACCTGAGATCACGGTCAGATACAATGGAGAAGGGAACACCATGTAACCTGACAATCTCTTTAAGATACAAATGGGAAAGTTGATCTAGGGAAAAAGTATCTTGTATAGCAAGGAAATGAGAAAATTTATTCAAGCGATCAACAATAACCCAGATTGCATTATTACCTCGAGATGTCTTCGCTAATCCCACAACAAATTCCATGGATATATTCTCCCATTTACACTCTGGCATTGGTAAAGGATGAAGCATCCATTTCAGTAACTGTCTCTCTGCTTTTACCTATTGACAAGTCAAAAACATCACAGTAAAATCAGCAATATCACATTCCATTCCATCCGACTAGTAATACTCCCACAGATCCTTGTACATCTTAGTACTGCCAGGATGAACTGAAAATGCAGAACTATGAACATCACATAACAACTCTCTCTTCAATTGTGAATCACAAGGCACACAAAATATCTTCCCAAATCTCAAAACACAATCATTATCAATTTTGAATTCAGGCAACATACCCTTTTGAACTAGCTCTACCTTTTTCTGCAACTCACTGTCTTGCTTCTGTGCTTGCTTGATTCTGTCTGAGAGAGAAGATTTCCCTGATCCCTGAAACAAAACAAAAGAACATCCTGCACTACCAACTTCTATTCCAATGTTCATAAAATCAATAACCAAAGGATCACATTCCAAACGCAACATTGTTAATGAATCATTACTTTTTCGACTCAAAGCATCAACCACTTCATTTTCTTTTCCCGGATGGTAATGAATTGTACAATCATAATCCTTGATTAATTCCAGTCATCTCCTATGTCTCATGTTCAATTCTTTTTGAATGAATATATACTTTAAACTTTTGTGATCGGTATATATTTCACACTTTACTCCATACAATTGATGACTCCAAATTTTTAAAGAAAAAACAACAGCAGCTAATTCCAAATCATGTGTAGGATAATTTACCTCATGAGTTTCCAACTGACGTGAAGCATAAGAAATTATCGGATAATTCTGCGTTAGGAAAAAACCAAGTCCTTTCAATAAAGCATCACTGTAGATAATAAACTCCCCATTCTTGGAAGGTAGTGCCAAAACTGGAGCATTCACAAATCTTCATTTCAACTACTGAAAATAATCATCACGTTCTTTTTTCCAGATAAACTTAACACCCTTATGAGTTAGCTTAGTCATTGGACAAGATAACCGGGAAAAATTTATAACAAACCTTCGCTAATAGCATGCCAAACCAAGGAATCTACGAATCTCAGTTACATTTTTGGGTCTTGGCCATTCTTCCACAACCATTGTTTTTGTAGGATGAACATTAATCCCATCTTTATAAAAAATGTGACCAAGGAAAGAAATTTGTTGCAACCAAAACTCACACTTGCTGAATTTCCCATACAATTTTTTTTTCTTTTAATGTTTTCAAAATAACCCTTAAATGTCTTTCATCATCCTCTTTAATTTTATAAAACACAAAAATATCATCAATAAAAACAACCAACATTTTTCACCCAAGTCAACTGAGCTATCACTGCAACAAACTATTTAGTTCTGATTCTGACCATCTCAGGATACTTATTTGAATGGTCATTTCCCTCTATATGCCTTCCTAGAAAATTTGTTCTGTTCCCTCTACGAAAAACCATTGTTAACACAAAAATATTGTAGGAGAAGCAAAATTGTAATCCTCAAATGATATATCATTTCAATTTGACCATAAAAAAATATTTTGGATAATCATTTAATAGAATTCTAACTCCTAAAGTTATCTAAACCGACCTCTGATACCAACTATAAGTCCCAACCTTAAACATTACTTAATCTTCAGATATTTCAAGAATACACCTTGAGGATCTTTTCAGGTTTAGAGTTTTAGAGAAATAGATCATAAAACATGCATTAAATACCGAATTTAAACAAAGTGGTTATATAAAATATAGTACTCATTTTTTCAATCAGCAGAAACATATTTAAAATAAAACAAGGATACTTTCTTGACACATCATTGACACTATCATCACATCATTTACCTTTCCCTTGATCTGTGAAAAACATTTCAAAAACGTGGGATGATCATAAAAACCACAATAAGGGATATAAAATATGAAATGAAAACATTAGTCCATGTATGAAATCATACTTTACTCATAAAACATATGAACATTAACATACCTCATCAAATCCTGAATAAATCAGAGAAATCATAATACATAAAGGTAACTTGAGGCATTCATAACATTATTACATTGGGATTAACCCTCTTTGTTACGTTTGGAATACCCATCACAGTATATTCCCTAAATATCTTCAGAGAATCCTTAACATTTAACTCCTTCACGTTACCCAATACATTAGAGAGCTATATAGGGATTACCCACCATTAGTTTATCATGGAACCACCCATCTTCATAACAATGCCGAATAACCATAACATAATCGTATCACATAAAACATGAATAAAGGAAACATAACATTTCCACTTTTCAATCACAAGATATCAATACAAAACATTGATATAAAAACATTATGAAAAACATTTTCAATAAAAATTAAATGAAAAAGAAAAACATGGTATTTATTTTTCATTTTACAAAAATGTATGGCTTGTAAAGGAAGCTGAAACTCAAATAATGGTCACGGCGGTGGAGAACTCGTTGTCGCCACATACGTACGACAAAAAAAACAAAAAAACTTTCCATTTTTCGTTTAGTAAAATGCTTCATATAAAAAAATATTCCTTTTGAATAAGAATAAAATTTAAAGGGATTTATACATCGTATAAAAGAATGTTGTGTATATAACAAAATACACCTCAATGAATGGAGATTGAGATGATGTCCCTTACCTCGTGTCCGACTTCACCCGATCATTCTTTAACCTCCTGAATAATAAACTTGAGTTAATTTCTACTTTCTTAAGAACCTTTTTCAAGTTAATTATTCCTTTTATATCACTTATTACCATGTCGTGAACACTATGTAATTATTTAAGTTAATAACGGTCATTTTAACGATCATTGGTACTTGAGTCAAAAATGAACTTCTTATATTTACAAGTTGTTCAGGTATTCAAATATCCATTATCTCAAGAATTATATTCATGATTTAGATGCCATATATATCATATATATCCAGTATATACATGCATTTATAATATTACATAATCATTTAGAGGTAAGAAATGAAATGCACCGTTCATTGAGACGGTAAGCCGTACGTATGCATGAACGCTCCATTCATTTCTATGTCATATTAATGGAATTACAAATAAATGAGAGATATGTATATTTTAATTCCAGAATTATATTCATCATTTATATGTAACATAAATCATATAAATCCATTCTATATATGTACTTATAATAGTACATTACATTTGGGGATAAGAAATGAAATGCACCGTTCATGTAGATGGTAAACCGTATGTACGCATGAACACTACTTTAATTTCTATCTCATAATTTAATGGAATTAAAAAATAATGATACATAATTGTATTATAATTACATTATGGTATAATATATAATATCATTAAATTTATCATTTATATGTACCACATATGGTATTAACGAATCAAATCACTTTGAGAGGGTGGTAGTCCGCACTTCCTAAAATGAAGATATCGCGTATACCCATAATGGAATCCATAAAGGTATGCCATAAATGAAAAATACAGAAGCTAAAGGAAAAAATAAAGATATTATATATCATATATAAATATAGTGACATATTAATGGCCACCATTGAATGTGTTTGAAGAATATTGAACAATCATCGTTTCGTGAAGAAGAAATTTTCCATCCACAGAAATAATATGTTCTTTAACCATTAGATGTAGGTGTGTGTAAGTGTAGCTAGAATCCTTTTTATAACAAAATCCTAGTATATTGAAGATACTGGATTTGTTACAGAAGAAATGAATAAAAAGAGTTTAGGGGGTTGGAGAAGCAAAATAAAACAAAAGAAGACATGTGAAGACATTACCTTAAAATTGGGTAACTCTCTTTGATTTGAGCTCAACGGATTCCTTGGGAAGAATTATGCCCAAAGTTAGGCTTCTAGGAGTAATAGAGGGATGTGGAGAGACAAAATGATCATGGTTTGGCCGAGCGAAAGGCTTGAGAGGTGTGGTTAAGGAGGTAGAGGTGGGGGGCTTTTATAAGAGGAGAGGAGGGGCACTCTTGGAAAGTTACAAAATGTTACTTTATTTTCAAATGAGTTTTGGATTTTAAAGGACCCGTGTTGATTTATTTAGAGGATAAGGAGATAAGGGTTCTAAATATACTCATTCACTAGGTATTTGACAAGTGTAGGTCTTATATTTAACATTATCTTTTTATTTTATTTAAATTGTTAAATAATGAGGTAATCGCTGGATTATCATGATGTCATAAATAATTTAATTTATTTAATGTTTAAAAATTAGGAAACAAATACTATGATGTAGGAAAGCTTTTTATTATTCCAATTAATATTTATATTCCAAAATATAATATATATATAGACAAAATTAATAATGTTTTACTCAGGTGATACATTCATTGTTATATTTAACTTTCTTTAACAATAAAAAGATAAAAAGTAACTTTCACACAAAAGGGATTCCATGGGGTGCCCATGTTTGGAAAAAGGAATCCTATGGTCAGCCATGAGACAACCTGTAGCATTAGGACACATTTTGGTGTCATTTGTTATTATTATGATATTATTTTATTATCCTTAACTACCTGATTACTCATTAATCAAGATAATTAAAGATAATTACCGTCGTTACTATTCATAATGTCCAAAAACAAAAGAGTCTTGATTACATAATTTGGAGCTTATTATTCAAAATATGTAATCCATTTTACTAAATTCCAAACACAGAAATTGCAATCATTTATTAAAAATAATCCCCGTTGTGAAAACAAATAGTGGTTTTTTTAAACAATATCTATGAAAAGATTGGCATTAGTTTATGCCCAATTAGAATGTGAAATTAATCTTAATGACCACAATTGGATTAAATGGTAATAATATATTCATATTAAACTATAATAATAATTAAATAGATCATCTAACCATATTATTAAATTAGATGAAAAAGCAGTTTCGATGTAAAATGCATTATTTTTCACAATTCATTAAAAAATGAACATTGTAAGAAAAATACCAAAAATTTATCCAATGAAAATTTCAATGTCCCAATCATAAAGAATATGTTTATTTTGAAAAATAGATATTATAAAATTATCAAAATTTTGATTTAAAAATTGTTTGTCATCAAAAGGCAGTAAAACAATCTTTTAAAAATATTAGTGTATTCTATGGTTAAGATGAGATTTATTCTCATTTTAAGCCTCTAAAACACTATCTAATTCATAAATAGACATAGATAAAAATATCTATTATTAATTACTTACTTGGGATGTTACATAGAACATGGTTGTTTCATATTAATAATAACATATCAGTATAAAATTCATTCTGGAGTTATTACTTAAAAAAGAAACAACTCATATAGGGGAAGAAGAAGAAGAAATAAGTTTGAAATAATCGGTAAAGGATATTACCTCTTCTTCGACGTGCCTCTTCTTAAACTCCTCTTAGGACACTAAAGATAGTCTTTGAAGAAGACCAGGACCCCTAATACGTTTCTAGGGAAGAGTAGAAGAGAAATTGGAAGTGTTCCGCCGATCTTGAAGGCTAAAAATTTTGTGAGGAGGAGATGGAGGAGGTGCCCTTTTATAAGGGAGGAAAGGAGCACCTTTCGAAACATAAGAAATATTAGTTTATAATAAATTCAAACCCCACATAAAAACCACCTAAAATGACATAAATCTGAAGATGGGATGAGATAGGGTTGTAATCTCTTCAGCTAATAAAATTAATACATGTTGGGAATTTATTTTAAACCTTATCATCTTGATTTATCCTTATTTAATCTATTTAATTTTATTTGTGGTAATAATATTCTAAATTCTATATTGTTAAAAATAATTATTTATGTTGTTTGATTTGTCTATAATTGGATCATTTTTGACATTTTTGACTATATAAATAACAATTTATAATATTTAAATATTTTTTTTTTCTTTTTACACCATTTAATAATATGTTATTTTTATAAAATAACAATAGTGTCAATTGTGACACTATTCATTTATTTGAATTTAAATAAAATCCACACAGAACACAAGTTCAAACTAAAAAATTTAGTAGATTCCTATCAAGTCATATTTAGTTATAAAATTAATGGAGCACATTAATTATTTCATATAATATTTATTTTAATTTTTTTAAAACCATTTATTTGATATTTCCATCAATAAAATAATTTCTACATCACAATTGTGTCATCATTAATGATAATTAATTTATCCCTAAAAATTATAAATAAATTTCCATGATGTAGATAATTTTATTAGATTTATGGAGACTATTTATATTTGAAGTTTTATGAATTTATCACTAAATTAAAATTATATCACTTATAAGATATAATAGAGTGACATGTTGTCACTTTCTTTGGTTTTAATAATAATTATTTCATTTTCATGGTCAAAAGTCCTAGAAACAAATATATTCTGACCCTTAGGTGATATGGGTATACTTTTATTAATCCAATAGAATTTTGGCATGTATTAGGGTAATTTTATAATCATAGGTTTACACTAAATTACTCGATTTATCTTTAACTGTTGTAAATAAAAATTACCGTAGTTACTATTTATAATATGAAAAAAAAATAAAAGTAATATATTTAAATAATTTGGACACACTGAATCCAAATATGGAATCCATTTTTCAAAATTAAAAACATAGAAGTTGTAGTAATTAAATTAAAATTTCTCCTATTGTTAAGAAAATAGTTTTTAATAGTTAAAACATTGGCAAAGATTGAAATTTTTTTACCTATGATTTTAATGTAAAATTAATGGTAATGACATAAATTATATTAAATGGTAAAAATATATTCTTTTAATAAATTAAAACCATTGAATATTTTAATTTAACCATATAAATTATCTTGATGAAAAAAGTTGTTTTTAAATAAATTTCAGCGTAGTTTTACTATTCATCAAAATATGACACTTATCAGAAAAATACCAAAAATTTATCCAATGTAAATTTTTATATCATTATCCAAAAGAAAAAGATTTTATGTAAAATCTAACTTATACACTTTTCAAATATTATATATATAAATGGAACACCATCAAAAGGTAGAAGAACATCATTTTTTAAAAAATATTTCTTTTTTTTCAGAAAAATAGAATTTGTTTTCATACCTTATTCTTGAAAATATGTAAGATGAATTATAATGTTATAAAATTCAAAATTCAGTAAATACTATTAATTACATCTAGTTCATAATATTATAATAATATATCATTGTTTAGTAAAACTCGACATTGCGTTCAATACAAGCTATCGAGGAAGGTTGCTCTTGAGTGTAACGCAAGACTAGCCAGTGTTGTGTGTAGTAAACTATTCTCTTGGTGTTGAGATTAACATAAGATAAAAAAAATATTTCTCATAAAATTTCAGGGTGTTACAGTTTCTATGAGAATTATTGGTGAATCAAGACATTGATAGATATTACGGGATTTTCCATTACTCTCTTAATATTGAAATGTAGATTAGATACTCTCTGTGGTATCATGGTCGTAGAGATAAAAAGGGGGAATTTTTTTTTATTGGTGGATTAATATATAAATATCATGATTGAATGAAAACCCAACATCTCACTTGTCAATATTATGGGAATAAGCATCATTGAAACTGGTTATAGGGAAATAAGAGATGCATGAAATGCGGAATAGTGGGCCATATAATTAATGACTTCCATATGTGAATGAAGAATATCACCAAAGTGAAAGAAGAAATGAAGGTTCAGATCAACACTCAGTTTGCAGTGTAGTGTTTCAACTATAAGGAACATTGAAATTATGCAAGCCATTTCCAAAATCCATAAGTTGATATAAGAAATAAAAAAAACCTCCAATGCAATAATGGAGGGAATATTATATCACTATAGATGAGGAAGAACCTGAAAATGATATAGTGACAATTACAATATAAATTTATTCAAGAATAGGGAATGGCCTATTTAAATAAAGTTTTATTAATTCATTCAAATCAATCATGGTTAGTAGAAATATTTGAAAACTATGCCATGATATGGAGGTTGAGTAATCTGTTAGGATAGAAAATGGGTCAATTATTTCATCCAATTTATTTTAAACTACCCCATTGAATGTTTTTGGAAAACCCCACCTAGAAACTAATCTATTAATTCCATTGGTGGAGTTTTATTCTATATTGTATATGTATTAGCTATCATTATAAAATGACAACATCAACTGTTATAAAATAGTGACCACTCTTCACATCATGAGGTATCGTCTAATTATGTACATGTGTAAGGAAGAGGATAAATCTACATTAGAATAATTCTCTCACTGGTAGATATTATTTCTTTGTGAGACACATATCTTGATAAAAATATTGACAAAATGGAGATGATTATTCTTTTTGAGATCCCCATTATGAAGTATTACACTAATGTTTTCCCTCATGAATTACATGATACTCCTCTAGGCTGAGAGGTAGATTTCTCAATTGAACATATTATTGGATCTTCCCCAATAACAATGTAACCTTATAGAATAGCCAGTCATAGGCTATAAGAACTGAGGAAGCAGCTATAAGAGAAGGTAAACAAGGATTTTAGACACCCTCAGTTCATTACAATGAGGTGAACTAGTCCACATAATAATAAACAAGGATGGATCAATGCATGTATCCTCTTAATATCAAGAGCTCCATAAAATCTTCATAAATAACATGTTTCCCATTACAATGATAGATTACTTGTTCGATCAACTAGGTAAGGCCATGTATTTATTTAAGCATGTCATTTGGTCAGGATATCACCAACTGACAGTGAGGAAGGTAGATATTTCTAATATATCTTTTCAAATGATGATTTAAAACTACGTGTTTGATGTGATTTCCTTTACAATCACTAATTTTAATACACTTTTTTGGATTTAATGAATATATTTTTATGGAATTACCTAAAAAAATTTACTATCCTTTATTAATGTTATTCTGATATACTCCAAGAGAAATGGGCATCATGATGAGAATTTTAATATTTTGTTAATGAAATAATGAAAGGTACGTAGTTGTGAAAATAATAGTAAATGAGAGTTTTGGATAGGTGAATTATCATTCATGGGGCATGTTATCAATGGTAAAGGAATATATGTGCACCCTTATAAGACAATAGTAATCAACGTGTGGCAAAATACAGTATCTATAATGGAAATCCATAGTTTCTTTAAGAAACATGGGTATTAATTTTGATTTGTAAAGAACTTATCACTGTTTTATATCCCAATTACCAAGATGAATAAAAAATGAGTAATTTTATTTGGGACCGGTGAATTTGATGACTGCATTTAAGAGTTGAAAAAGTGAATTATGATATCTTTAGGGCTAACACTACTAACAAGTGGGGAAATAATTATTTCTTAAAAAATGGTAAAAATAAGATATTAGTGTGTGTACTAATGAAAAAATATTAACTTATATCCTATGAATTAATTTATTTTAATTTTCATGACTATCATTATCCCAGGCATAATCTAGAGTTTGCAATCATGATATTTTCATTGAAATTCTTGAAGAATTATCTCAATGGGAAGAATTTTGAAATACATAATAATCATAATAGAATCAAATATATATTATGAAACCTGGATATTAATATGTTATAATGGGTATGGTTACATATCATCAAGGATTATTATTTCTCAATCCACTTCCATCCTACCATGGAAAATAAAGTGGTTGATGCTCAATGTACAAAGGATCCTACAACTTTATCTATAATGGGATTTGAGAAGGATCGAATCCCCTAAGATTTGTAAATAGTTAACATTATAATAATTAAGAAAGGAACATCATAAATCCTTCCTCAAATTATATCATAACCTTCCCACATAGTGATAATAATGAATGATCAAATAAATGATATGTAAATTTAGAAGGATGTGTAATCCATGAGAAAGGGGAAATCTATAGAGTTAAAAATTGATGAGTAATATGATGTAATATGTGGGTCATGTATATGAGTACCATACAATCTAGATATAAGGAAGTAATTTTTTATTGACGCACATTGTTAAACCTTTATTATTCACCCAGTGAGGAAAAAGATGTATCAATATCTCTAAGTGTCCTATTGGTGAGGCAATATGAAAAAAAATAGATTGTAAAATTTACATCAATGTTCCTAGTATGTCATTTTGTTAAGGCCAAAAGTAACACATTTATGGTTATTTTGAATCCATTACCTATACCAAAAATGGAAATAGGAAAACATCACCATTTATTTTTTCATTAGATGCCTGATGACATCTAGAGGAAAAAATGATATAGGGGTTTTTTTTTATTTTCTCACAAATTCATCCAACTTTATCGCAACTTGAGTGGAATTATCATTATAAAAACTTGCATGGATATATATTAGATATGTTTTAGGGGAACATGGAGTACCAATGTAAATTTTATTCAATCTAGATATGTAATTCAGAAATATGTTTTTGAAAAGTCTTCATCATTCCCTAAACGTTGTGGTGATATTTAGTATGCCTTATCATCCTTAATTGAATTTCCAACATGAATGGACTATTCGGACTTTGGAAGACATGATTAGAGAATATTCTATAGTATTAAATGGAGTACAGGACAAAAAATATACCAATAGTCTTGTTCTACGATAATAATAGTTCCCAATTGAGCATTTAAATAGAAACATATGAATCAATTTATGGGCAAATATATAGAACCTCAGAATGTTGGAAATGATTTAGTGAACAAAAGATATTAGGACCTAAAATGGAAAAAGAAATTTTGAAAAAGGAGAAAACCATTGAATAACACATAAAATAATCCCAAAGTCAATTCAATAACTATGGGTATAATCGTTGATGAGACCATGATATTATGGTTATAGAAATGATATTCCACCACATATCTATATGGAAAAGGGTCTTGAGATTTTGGAAGAAGGAAAAGATATATCCACAATACATCAAACCATTCAATATTATTAATCATTTTAGAGTTGTGGCATGTATATTATCACTTACACAAAACATTTCAAAATTAAATGTGGTATTTCACACATCCCTCTTGAGGAAGAGAATTTCAGACCCCTCACATTTACTGAATTTACATGGGGTAAAGTTGGAAAATTGTATCTTTTATGATGATCAATCAATGAATATCATGGATCATATAGATAATGTTATACCCAATAATTCCACTCACGTAATCAATGTATAATAGAAGAACAATTTGTATGAAGTGGAAACATGGGAATGAGTTGAAGTAATAATGAATAAGTACCCTCACCTATTTCACCATAATTTGTAAAACAATGTTCTAAGTTGAAATTTCAATAGGGGGGAAGAAATTAATGACCAATAATTATATCTGGGATGCTTCCCGTAATTTAATTATTTAATATAATAAATATTACAAAAATTATCATAATCAACTGAAAAAGAAAATTATAAATGAAGAATTAATAAAATAAGATTCTTTTTGAGAAATTAAAGAACATTTACTAATAGAATAGAAAATTGGCCTTTCGAGTAGTAATATGACCATCATGAATAGTATACTGGTTAATAGATTACTAAACTCACCAAAGAAAATATATATAAAATTAAAGTATCTTTTATAATAATTTATTATATAATTATATCATAGTATATGTAGATAAATTTTATTAAAGGATAAATTGTGTTTTTTTATTTTCGTGAAACAGAAATGTTTATTCACACTTTTATTATTAATATAATTATTTAAAATAAAATTAGTTTTTATCAAATTGATTAATGGGTAAATTTTTTTGTCTTATGATTATTAGATTATTTATTGTGAACATAATTAAATTTTCAATTTTTTATAAAATCATTTGGAATATTATAATTTTTATATTTTAAATAAAAAATTATGAAAAAAATGAATTTATTGTATTTATAAAAAAATTTAAATAAAATTTACTATATTTTTGAATAATACACATCAAATATTTGTTCAGTTAATTTTTTTAAATTTTTAAAAAATAGTTGAATTTTTTTGAATAGTATAATATATTAATTTACGGTATATACTAAATACATAAATAATAGAGTCATGGATGATGTTTAAATGATTTAGGACCCATTGAATACAAATCACATGAACTAGTTACTATAAATATTCATAGTAATATACACTATTCATAGTTAGTGGCCAAAAAAATAAATGAATAAAATAATCAAAAAACAACCCTCTCCTCCAATATATATACAAACACACACCACGTCCACTCCTCACACATCTTAAAAAAAATTTAATTTTTAATTCATACTCAATCCCCACCACATGTCTCTTCCCCGCATCAAGGATGTTTTGGTCTCAACATAATACCAAATCACAATTTTTTAATGGAGTTATCCAGGTGAAGATTTCAAGAGGTAAAATCCTCTTTCGCTATCTTAATTTTTCTTAAACATTATTATAGTTTCTTATACTCTCTCTATTTTCTTTTCCAAAATGTATAATTACTATATTAACATATATATACTATAATTTTAATAATTTAATGGAGAATCCACAATCATACCTCTTCTCCTCTTCTGTTTATTCTAAAAATTAAAATATCATTCTTGATGTGTTGATTTATCACTTTTGAGGATGAAATGTTTTCATTTTCAATTAATAACTCTAAGGAAGGATAGATAACCAATTAAATGGGGTATAATAATTTTCAAATTTATTTTATAACCATTTTTTTGTTCTAAAAATAACTTTTATACAGAATAATTATTATTGAAACAAAACTAGTTTATGATTATCAAAATCCTACAAATAAAATCTAAAATATTATCACTAACGTATTGTATAATAAATCAAGCCCATTCTAAATAACCAAATGAATCATATAAAAATTTATTATTATGGATGTTAGTAAATAACATAATACATCAATTATGGATATCTATACCCATTTTTCATGATCTTTCATACATTTATACAAGTTTACCAATCAGGAAAACCTAGGTAACATACACTCCTGAATGGTGAAATTTTAACTTTTAACTGATAAAAAGGAAATAAATGATATAAATATATTTATAATAAATATATAATATTATTGAATGTTCTTCATTAATTAATTTATTTATTTATAATGATTATCCAGGACATTAATATCACGTACAAAACACTTTTGGACATATGGTAAAGGGTTCATTCTGATACTCCGTCATTCCTTGGTGCCACACCTCCTCACCCATTATACCAATGAAATTACTAATAATTCTATAATAATAAGCCTAAATTATATGTGTATATTCCATAAAAATTTCTATATCCAAATTCTTCTTTCATTGATGAGGAAATACTTATTTAGTAAAGGTCCCTACATATTTCATCATGATAAAAAATATAGAATAATGTGAAATTCTAAATATATTACACATTTTCATATACCATCCACATTCAATATTTAGAAACCATTATTCTAATAAAATAAATCATCTTATCTTGAAATAAAGTATTGTTCCATTTCTAGTTTTATACGTTTAATAATTACTATTATCCGTTAATTTTTCTTTATTGTTTTCCCTTAAAATGCATTAAAGTGGTTCATTTCAAATGTTTTTAACAGTTTTTTGATGTTTTTCAATTATTTTTGACATAATTAATAATTATATATTACAATTTTCCTCTCTTAATTTCCATTTATTATTTAAATCCATGCATTCATGAACTCTTTTATGATAAGACTTTTGGAAAAATATAATGACATGTTTATGACAACCAATTCATTTTTGGGTAAAACATTTATTTGTACCTATTGTATGGTTTTCATGCGGCACAAATATGTATGAAAATTTAATGATGGGATTTCTAGATAGATTCCTATTGAATTGGGTAAATTTTATTCTCAATATATATAATGTTGGGATAGAGAGTGAACCTGATTCCATTACAGGACATTGTCTGCCATGTGCAATGGTCATAATAGTCAACCTTGACTCGTGATTATGTCATGTTTCTGTTGTGGAGATATTCCTATGAGGAAATTATTACATGTTACAATTATCTAAATGTTATGATTCAATGTTTTTATTCATTATGTCTTACCTTTTATGTCATCATGTTATTCCTTCTATCCCATGTGCATTACATAGTTACATTGTTTTTAAATTTCTAAGATTTTCTTCTCATTCATTTTTTACTTTTATTCCATAATGTTATTGTAAAAATATATATATTCAAAATAAAATATATAATCTCATTAAGGATGATTAAATTATATATGATTAATTCTACATCCGTGTTTTCATTTTTATAAACAAATCATCAAAAGATTAAATGTATAATGATACATGGCTAGTAAATTGATTCTTAATTATTTATTTTATCATGTAATAACAATTTTAAAGGGATATAGTTACTATATATTCCATGAAATTTTATATGAAACCATTGATCATGTTTATGGGGGACTAATGTCGTTCGGATTGATGTAATTCATTTTAAATCATCGTCTGTCATGGGTGGATATAATTATAATAGCCTAGGACCGAAACTCTAGAATCCTGTATAGAAATCCATTACTTTACATCCTCGACATTGATTCTGATTATTTTTAAATAATTGATTCTTCTAAAATTTCAAACAATAAATTTAGAACATGGATCACATACATACTATAAGAATGTTTCATTTTAGTGTTTTAGAGAACTAAAAAATGCAAACATAAAAAAATTACATCAACATGGAATCATAAACAACTGGTTCATAAAGATGAAATTTTTCACCCATTATAACAATATATTCTTATTTTATATTAGGTCATCACATCAACTAGTTGAAATCAATTACTGACATAAATTTTTCCACATCATTCATTTAAACCAGGGAATGGGAAATATAAATGGGTGAGATCTGATGCTCTATAATGGGAAAATTTGTTAAGAGATGAATGCCATTAATGAACATAAAAATAACATTGGGATATGATGACATAATTAGAATGCATGAGCATAAAATAAGAATATTCATACCCACAAAAAACTATATCATAAAACATTAAAACATGGGAATGTTAAGAGTTATTTTAATCAATAATCATAATCCTTGTGATATCATTACCGATCATAAGAAGAATTAGAAACTCATAGATATCATAAATAAAATATTTTTTATCTTGGAACATCACTAAATTGAACACTAATATAACCTTTACATTAATACCTTAAGATATTGTGAATTTTTTTCAAATGAATTTATTATTTTTCATATTTCATATTTTCATGTAAACTGAAAATATTGTATTTTCTATTTAATCACTATGTTTGGCTTTCATTATATGCACCCTGTAACGCCCCGACCCCAGCTACCCAGAGTCGGTGCATTACTTCGTAACATTGGCATGATCACAAAAGATCAAGTCTCGAAAGACCGATTAGTTTAGTAGCCTTGGAAACACTAGATACATTCGTAAACGTTACATTACATCATAAAGTGAAAAACTACAATAACAAAGTCTCCATAGTCCACACTCATATCCTCTTCTGACTATCCCTGCAGGTCATTCATAAAATACTTCTTCACATCCTGGAAAATATTAAAACATTGAAAGGGGTGAGCTCAGATGCTCAGTAAGGATAACAATATTGCGGAAGCTTTCGTAAATAAACATAAACATTTAAGGCAATGTATAACTAAAACAAAAGCCTTTTAAACTTGAACATCAACATAATATGGCAAAAGTAAAATGAGATAATGCCATTTACTTCTTCACATGGATATTCTACTGGTCGAATAATCACATGCAATATCAATAACCACTTTCATAATGATGGAATGCATAATGCCAGACTATCATAACCACGTAGCCAAGGCCTCGTGCCAAGACCACAAATAAAATTTTGTCAAGGCCTTGTGCCAAGACACTAGTTTGTCTCATGAGACCTGCCGATGCATCGAGGAGCTATAGCGGGCTCCACCCGTCACTTATTAAGTCCAATGCATTCCTCATATGAATAGGTTTAAACATATCATAAACCATAACATAATTGTATCACATAAAACATGCATAAAGGAAACATAACATTTCCACATTTCAATCACAAGATATCAATACAGCACATTGATATAATAAAAATTCTTTCAAAACCATTTTCAATACCAAAATAAAAGAAAGTTAAAACTTTGTATTTATTTTTCATTAAAAAAAAGATGGCTTATAGAGGAAGCCGAAACTCAAATAACGGTCACGACGGCGGAGTAGTCGTTGTCGCCGCATAAGTACGGAAAGAAAAACATTCCCTTTTTGTCGTTTAGTAAAATGCTTCGTATAAAAAAGATTCCTTTTGAATAAACATGAAAGTCAAAGGGGTTTATACACCGTATAAAAGAAAGTTGTGTATAAAGCCAAATATGCCTCAATGAAAGGAGATTGAGACAAAGTCCTTAAAAAGATCATTTTTAAAATAAAATAGATCTATTATGTGTATTCACTATAGGTACACATAAAGAAAGTAAAAATACAAAATAGGACATAATAATATCATGACATAATTTGAAAGTAGGAGATTAACCCAAAGAATGGAAGTTGGGTTAAGAAATTCCCTTACAAAGAGCATTTTTAAAATAAAATAGATCTATTATGTGTATTCACTACAAGTACACATAAATAATTTACAAATACAGGATATGACATAATAATATCATGACATAATTTGAAAGTAGGATATTAACCCAAAGAACGAAAATTGGGTTAAGAAGTTCCCTTACCTTGTGTCCGACTTGACTCAACCGTTCTTTAACCTCCTGAATAATAAACTAGAGTTAATATCTACCTTATTAAGAACCATTTTAAATTTCATTATCCTTTTTATATCACTTATTACAATGTTATGAACATTATGTAATTATTTAAGTTAATAACGGTCGTTTTGTCGATCTTTGGTACATGAGTCAACAATAAACTTCTTATAATTATAAGTTGTTCATGTGGTGAAATATCCATTATATCCAGAATTATATTAATGATGTAGATATCATATATATCATATATATACAGTATATACATTCATTTATAATATTACGTAACATTTAGAGGTAAGAAATGAAATGCACCGTTCATGGAGACGGTAAGCCGTACGTACGCATGAACGCTACTTTCATTTCTATTTCGTATTTAATGGAACGAAGTCATAATGATATAAATGTATAATATAATTCCAGTATAATATAGTGTATAATACCATTTACTCCATCCTTTATACATCCCACATATGGCATTAACGATTCAAATCACTTTGAGGGGGCGGTAGTCCGCACTTCCTAAAATGAAATTATCGCATTTTACCCATAATGGAAATCATAAAGTAAGCCATAAATGAAAAATACAGAAGCATAAGTAAAACATAAACACATTATATATCATATATAAATATAGTGACATCTTAATGGCCACCTTTGAAGGTGTTATATGAGTGTTGAACAATCATCGTTTCGTGAGGCAGAAATTCGCCATCCACAGAAACCGTATGTTCTTTAACCATTAGATGTAGGTGTGTGTAAGTGTAGCTCGAATCCTTCTTATAACAACATCCTAGTATATTGAGGATACTGGTGTTGTTACAAAAGAAATGAATAAAAAGAGTTTAGGGGGTTGGAGAAGAAAAATAAAACAAAACAACATTATAAAAGACATTACCTCAAAATCGGGTAACTCTTTTTGATTTGAGCTAAAGGCTTCCTTGGGAAGAGTTCTGCCCAAAGTGAGGATTCTAGGAGTAAAGGAGGGATGTTGGGAGAGTATTTGGGCAGGGGTTGGCCGAGCCAAATGTCTTGAAAGTGTAAATGAAGTGGGAGAGGTGGGGGCCTTTTATAAGTGGAGAGGAGGGGCACTTTTGGAAAGATTGAAATGTTACATTATTTCAAAATGCTTTTCGGATTCTAAAGGTCCCACACTTATATAATTCGAGGCTAAGGTGATAAGGTTTCGAAATCTCCTCATCCAATTGGCTTTGGACAAGTGTAAGCCTTGGATTTTACATTATCTATTCATTTTATTAAAATCGTTAAATAATGAGGTCATCGCTGCATCATAATGATGTCATAAATAATTTAATTTATTTAATGTCTAAAAATTATAAAAAAAATTCTATGATGTAGGAAATCTTTTTAGCTTTCCAATGACTATTTATAATCAAAATTTGGACTTGTATAACCCCACTTAAAAATTGTTTTAGTAAAACAATTTATGTTAGTGTCATTTTCACTTTAACATTAAATAAAAAGTAATTTATGTTATTTCCCAACAAAAGTGGATCCATGGGGTCCCCAAGTTGACCCATGGCTTGTCTTGGTCG
This sequence comes from Viscum album, assembly GCA_963277665.1. NCBI lineage: Eukaryota > Viridiplantae > Streptophyta > Magnoliopsida > Santalales > Viscaceae > Viscum > Viscum album. The sequence continues at coordinate 1,723,368,985 of OY728141.1, forward strand.
GCCATGACACAACCAATAAGGTTGGGACATGTTTCTAGGTCATTTTATATTATTAAAGCATTATTTATTCCTTAAACTACACTAATTACCACTAATCGCGATTAAAAACTTAATAAGTTACTATTCACCAAAAAATTATTTTAATCTCATTGAACCACATTTTACTTCTTAATGACAACCATGTATGTCGGATTTTCAAAATTCAGTACACATTAGTGGTAAACTTTCATTTAACTGAAAATCAGTTTGCTTGATTACCACTTAGTGGTTTCACTATTCATCAAAAATTGAAGTTTTTCAGAATAAGGCCAAAATTTCACCCTAAGCTATAATTGATATTCTGAATTCAAAAATGATGTCTATTTTACAAAATTCCAAACATAAAAGTTGCATTAATTAATTTTACAATTAATTCCCGCTGTTACGACAAATAGCGTGTTTTTAAGAAACAATTTATATCAAAAGATTGGCAATTGTTTATGTCCATTTTCAATGTTAAATTAATTCTAATGACCACCACTGGATAAAATGGTAAAAATATATTCTAATTATACTTTAAAACCATCAAATATTATAATTTATCACTATAAATTATTTTGATTAAAAAAGTTGTTTTAAGTATTTTTCACTATTCATAAAAATTTGGAAGTTCTCAGAAAATTACAAAAAATTCAACATAGGCTAATTTCAATATTAGGAATACAAAAATGAAGTCCATTTTGACATATAAAATTTATAATATTTCAAAAAGAAGGTATTACTATTCATAACGGCTACTTTGATTAGTCGCGGTGTTTTAGAACTCGAAGTTGCGTACAATGCAAGCTATTGTATTACTGAATGAGAAGCGTATCGTGGAAGCTCGGGGTGTTACATTCTCCCCTCCTTCAATAAATTGCGTCCTCGCAATTTGAAATTTTTCTTGGAAAATACAAGGTTGAAAAGAGAAAATACCTTTGAAGAAAACCCACATCGGAAATAAGGTTAATAAATATATAACATTAAAAGAAAGCAGGATGAGTACAAAGGTCACCCGATATAGCCCATTCTAGGATTCTATGAAAATATGGATATGGAAGAAAAACAAACCATCAAGGTCTGATGGAGAGTTATAGAAAATAGGATTAGGAGAAAGTTTAACCATAAGAAAATCACAAACTTGTGATTGGTTAAACGGTCATTGAATCCCCAGTTGGAAAAGTTAACCGACAACATTTTTGTTTTAAGTTACCTTTTATAATGTTGAGGAATTTATTTAGGAGATTTACTAAGAACGTAAGGGAATATACATACTTGTTATGTATACTTTCATTCGTTAATAAATTTTTACCACAAACCCAACTTTTACTCCAAATGGTAACGGAACTCAAAAATATTCTATTTATCCTAATTGTATAAGGTTCCAAATGTTAACACATACCATTTAGATTAGTAAAATGATTTTGTAATAACCAGGGACTTCCTGTAGGCTAGTGGTAGGAAATAAAGGCTTGTCACACTATGGTTGTGGGTTCGATTCCTGCAGCTTTGTCCGACGCGACGGTTTATGCCCCACCCTGCAGGTTGTCCTTTTCCTAGTATTATAATATTCCAAAAATAATCTTCATAAATTTTTTAACCTTAAACCATACTATCCAAAGATCAACTTAATCCACTCCAACCTTTATAGTTATCCAAAATACCTCTGTCCAGACGTTCTCTAAAAGGTCTCTTAATTCCAAAATCAATTTATCAGATTCCCCAAACAAAGTAAAGTTTCTATTATTGTCACATACTAAAAATATAATTACCTTCATCATATTAAAACCTTACCAACAAGTACTGCAGTACAATCCTTATATAGATCACATTATTCTAATAACCAGAATATAATCCATGAGTCCAAAAGCACCAATACATTAGTTATTCTGTTTCAACTGTAGTAATAGCATAAGATTGTCCTTGATCCCTTGGCCTTTTCTGAGGTAAGTTTCCTTGACGCTTAGGACATTCATTTGCATAATGCCCCATTTCCCTACAATTGTAGCATTCAACTTTGACAGCCTCTTTCTTTCCCTTGCAATCACGAGCCTGGTGACCCTTTTCTCCACATTTATAACAAACTCCCATTCCTTTTAAGCAAGTACCAGGGTGATTCTTCCCAAAATTATCACATAATGGAAAATCCTTCTTTCCCTTTTTCCCTTTATCTGTCTCTTGTTCCACCGTTCTCTTCTTCTCTTGCTTTACTTTGTTGTCATAAGACTTAGAGAATTCCTTTTCTGTCTTGATAGCACACGAGACAATATTTTCGTATGATGAGAAGGATTGTGATACTAAAGCTCGACGGAGAAATGGTTTTAACCCATCAAAGAAACGATCAATCTTACTCCTTGGGTTACGTATATAATCGGCAGCATGCCTCGCTAACCTTGTAAAGTTAGCCTCATACTTTGCGACATTCTCATCCTCCTTCTGCCTCAGACTCAGAAATTGTCTTTCCATATCTGCTCGATGGTCACGAGGAAAGTATTTTTCTAAGAAAAGCTCTTTGAACTCCCTCCATTCCATATTCGATACGTCATCATCTTCCTTTGTGTTTTGAATCAGTGACCACCACTGATCGGCATCTCCAGTGAGGCGGTAAACTGCCATGACAACCTTCTCCCTTTCACTACTCCCCAAGGCATGGAATATTTTATCTAAGGAATTTATCCATTGCTCAGCTACTGTAGGATTTGTACTCCCATTGAAGGTTGACGGTTGTTGCCTCATGAAACGGTCTAGCATTGATCCTCCACGTTGCGGATCAGGGTGCTCCATACGAGTAAGGTTGTTATTCATAACCTGCGTGAGTTGTCCCAGTATGGTGAGAAGCTGATCAGCACCAGTTGTATCACTAGCTCCACCATAATTATCCTGAGCAGGAGGGCAATCCCTACACGGAGTTCGTGCATTGATACAGTTTCCATTCCTTCTACTAGGCGCCATTTCTAAACAATGGCATAAACTAGATTAGTTTATGAATCAAAATACATAATTCCATACTTGTAAAACACTTAACATAAATTGAACTAATTATGGATATAATCCATAATTATAAAAATGTATTCTTTGAGGAAGTATATACTCGTAACCCTTCATAGTGGTTTGTAAAGAAAATGGGAATTATCCAAAGCATATCCCCCGGGAGTGTCGTAACCAAGAGTGCAGCAAGGCCCGTTGTCGTGCACCAGTTCCCGTTCGAGTCTAGCTCAAAGCGGTGTTTTCGGGATTTACCCCTAGGTACATCTGTGCCAGAGCCGCCTCTACCTGCTCGTATCCAGACAGGAATGTATTGCTTGGAAAACTCACAAAATCTCTACAATACCAATATTCTAAGATGTTCTTTTATACTAATCCTCAAAGTCTATCTTCGGGCTATGTGCTCTAATCAGAGTTTATCTAAATCTAGCTTCCAAGGTTAGTACTAAACTGCCTCTGATACCAACTGTAACGCCCCGACCCCAGCTACCCAGAGTCGGTGCATTACTTCGTAACATTGGCATGATCACAAAAGATCAAGTCTCGAAAGACCGATTAGTTTAGTAGCCTTGGAAACACTAGATACATTCGTAAACGTTACATTACATCATAAAGTGAAAAACTACAATAACAAAGTCTCCATAGTCCACACTCATATCCTCTTCTGACTATCCCTGCAGGTCATTCATAAAATACTTCTTCACATCCTGGAAAATATTAAAACATTGAAAGGGGTGAGCTCAGATGCTCAGTAAGGATAACAATATTGCGGAAGCTTTCGTAAATAAACATAAACATTTAAGGCAATGTATAACTAAAACAAAAGCCTTTTAAACTTGAACATCAACATAATATGGCAAAAGTAAAATGAGATAATGCCATTTACTTCTTCACATGGATATTCTACTGGTCGAATAATCACATGCAATATCAATAACCACTTTCATAATGATGGAATGCATAATGCCAGACTATCATAACCACGTAGCCAAGGCCTCGTGCCAAGACCACAAATAAAATTTTGTCAAGGCCTTGTGCCAAGACACTAGTTTGTCTCATGAGACCTGCCGATGCATCGAGGAGCTATAGCGGGCTCCACCCGTCACTTATTAAGTCCAATGCATTCCTCATATGAATAGGTTTAAACATATCATAAACCATAACATAATTGTATCACATAAAACATGCATAAAGGAAACATAACATTTCCACATTTCAATCACAAGATATCAATACAGCACATTGATATAATAAAAATTCTTTCAAAACCATTTTCAATACCAAAATAAAAGAAAGTTAAAACATTGTATTTATTTTTCATTAAAAAAAAGATGGCTTATAGAGGAAGCCGAAACTCAAATAACGGTCACGACGGCGGAGTAGTCGTTGTCGCCGCATAAGTACGGAAAGAAAAACATTCCCTTTTTGTCGTTTAGTAAAATGCTTCGTATAAAAAAGATTCCTTTTGAATAAACATGAAAGTCAAAGGGGTTTATACACCGTATAAAAGAAAGTTGTGTATAAAGCCAAATATGCCTCAATGAAAGGACATTGAGACAAAGTCCTTAAAAAGATCATTTTTAAAATAAAATAGATCTATTATGTGTATTCACTATAGGTACACATAAAGAAAGTAAAAATACAAAATAGGACATAATAATATCATGACATAATTTGAAAGTAGGAGATTAACCCAAAGAATGGAAGTTGGGTTAAGAAATTCCCTTACAAAGAGCATTTTTAAAATAAAATAGATCTATTATGTGTATTCACTACAAGTACACATAAATAATTTACAAATACAGGATATGACATAATAATATCATGACATAATTTGAAAGTAGGATATTAACCCAAAGAACGAAAATTGGGTTAAGAAGTTCCCTTACCTTGTGTCCGACTTGACTCAACCGTTCTTTAACCTCCTGAATAATAAACTAGAGTTAATATCTACCTTATTAAGAACCATTTTAAATTTCATTATCCTTTTTATATCACTTATTACAATGTTATGAACATTATTTAATTATTTAAGTTAATAACGGTCGTTTTGTCGATCTTTGGTACATGAGTCAACAATAAACTTCTTATAATTATAAGTTGTTCATGTGGTGAAATATCCATTATATCCAGAATTATATTAATGATGTAGATATCATATATATCATATATATACAGTATATACATTCATTTATAATATTACGTAACATTTAGAGGTAAGAAATGAAATGCACCGTTCATGGAGACGGTAAGCCGTACGTACGCATGAACGCTACTTTCATTTCTATTTCGTATTTAATGGAACGAAGTCATAATGATATAAATGTATAATATAATTCCAGTATAATATAGTGTATAATACCATTTACTCCATCCTTTATACATCCCACATATGGCATTAACGATTCAAATCACTTTGAGGGGGCGGTAGTCCGCACTTCCTAAAATGAAATTATCGCATTTTACCCATAATGGAAATCATAAAGTAAGCCATAAATGAAAAATACAGAAGCATAAGTAAAACATAAACACATTATATATCATATATAAATATAGTGACATCTTAATGGCCACCTTTGAAGGTGTTATATGAGTGTTGAACAATCATCGTTTCGTGAGGCAGAAATTCGCCATCCACAGAAACCGTATGTTCTTTAACCATTAGATGTAGGTGTGTGTAAGTGTAGCTCGAATCCTTCTTATAACAACATCCTAGTATATTGAGGATACTGGTGTTGTTACAAAAGAAATGAATAAAAAGAGTTTAGGGGGTTGGAGAAGAAAAATAAAACAAAACAACATTATAAAAGACATTACCTCAAAATCGGGTAACTCTTTTTGATTTGAGCTAAAGGCTTCCTTGGGAAGAGTTCTGCCCAAAGTGAGGATTCTAGGAGTAAGGGAGGGATGTTGGGAGAGTATTTGGGCAGGGGTTGGCCGAGCCAAATGGCTTGAAAGTGTAAATGAAGTGGGAGAGGTGGGGGCCTTTTATAAGTGGAGAGGAGGGGCACTTTTGGAAAGATTGAAATGTTACATTATTTCAAAATGCTTTTCGGATTCTAAAGGTCCCAAACTTATATAATTCGAGGCTAAGGTGATAAGGTTTCGAAATCTCCTCATCCAATTGGCTTTGGACAAGTGTAAGCCTTGGATTTTACATTATCTATTCATTTTATTAAAATCGTTAAATAATGAGGTCATCGCTGCATCATAATGATGTCATAAATAATTTAATTTATTTAAAGTCTAAAAATTATAAAAAAAATTCTATGATGTAGGAAATCTTTTTAGCTTTCCAATGACTATTTATAATCAAAATTTGGACTTGTATAACCCCACTTAAAAATTGTTTTAGTAAAACAATTTATGTTAGTGTCATTTTCACTTTAACATTAAATAAAAAGTAATTTATGTTATTTCCCAACAAAAGTGGATCCATGGGGTCCCCAAGTTGACCCATGGCTTGTCTTGGTCGGCCATGACACAACCAATAAGGTTGGGACATGTGTCTAGGTCATTTTATATTATTAAAGCATTATTTATTCCTTAAACTACACTAATTACCACTAATCGCGATTAAAAACTTAATAAGTTACTATTCACCAAAAAATTATTTTAATCTCATTGAACCACATTTTACTTCTTAATGACAACCATGTATGTCAGATTTTCAAAATTCAGTACACATTAGTGGTAAACTTTCATTTAACTGAAAATCAGTTTGCTTGATTACCACTTAGTGGTTTCACTATTCATCAAAAATTGAAGTTTTTCAGAATAAGGCCAAAATTTCACCCTAAGCTATAATTGATATTCTGAATTCAAAAATGATGTCTATTTTACAAAATTCCAAACATAAAAGTTGCATTAATTAATTTTACAATTAATTCCCGCTGTTACGACAAATAGCGTGTTTTTAAGAAACAATTTATATCAAAAGATTGGCAATTGTTTATGTCCATTTTCAATGTTAAATTAATTCTAATGACCACCACTGGATAAAATGGTAAAAATATATTCTAATTATACTTTAAAACCATCAAATATTATAATTTATCACTATAAATTATTTTGATTAAAAAAGTTGTTTTAAGTATTTTTCACTATTCATAAAAATTTGGAAGTTCTCAGAAAATTACAAAAAATTCAACATAGGCTAATTTCAATATTAGGAATACAAAAATGAAGTCCATTTTGACATATAAAATTTATAATATTTCAAAAAGAAGGTATTACTATTCATAACGGCTACTTTGATTAGTCGCGGTGTTTTAGAACTCGAAGTTGCGTACAATGCAAGCTATTGTATTACTGAATGAGAAGCGTATCGTGGAAGCTCGGGGTGTTACACACCCGAAAAATAATCATGCACTACATGGAAAATATATTTTATTTTTCTATACATGGTACACCGAGGTTATCTTACATTACGTAAAATGCTGACATTAGTCAATGACCTATGTAACATTCTAGACAGAGTATTACCAGGAAATAATTCATTATTAAAGTATATTTATATAATTGGAAATAACATGGTCATTAACTTATAGATTAAAGGATTGAATAAATTTTTAATATAAGTATTTCAATTCTTTTTTAACCAATTATTTAGAATATAATATAGAAATGAAATTATTATAATGGTGATGATTTTATTGTAGTCTATTTTTATGTAAAATAGATGATTTATATTAACTTGTTAAATTAATTACTAATTATGAATGAGGTTAATTAAATTTATTTTTTATATATTGAAACAAATATTTTTTATAACCAAAAAATATATTTTATATTTATAAGATAATGAAAAATATATTTTTATACTTAAAAACTTATATATTTATAGATTTAATTTAACCACCTTATAATTCCAAACCCCTTTTAATTTCATATTTTAAACCATTATTAGCTTTAATCTTTCAAAATAAATATAATATTTGTTATAAAAACATAAAATTTATGTTAGTATTAATTTCAGGTATTTTTCTATACAGATTCAATTTTAACATATTGTTAATAAAAATAAATTTTATTTTTAAACTATTTGTTCATAAAATTTATATATAAGGATAAATTATATATTATGTTTGATTAAAAGTTTATTTAGAATATATTTTTTTAGTTAATTTAGTTTAGTTAATTTAAAAGAATTTCTCACTGAAATTATATATAGAAAATTGAAATCCTTTGAACTTGTTTAATTTAAAAACTGACAGTGTCTTCCCATTAGAGAGATTAATGGTAAATTAATTTCTACCACCTTTGTGATTATAATTAGGAAAATTGGATTCTATATTTGGAATAATAAGAATATATAATGTACAATAAGGTGATTTTATTAACCATAAATATCAGTGAATGTGATTGAAATTAATTATATTATTTAAGAGGAATATTAGGTTTACAAAGTACTAATATTTATATATATAGAAAAAAAAATGATCTATAAACATATCAAACACCGATTTTTTGGCCAATATTCTTCCATGAACCTTCCATTTTTTAGGTTTTTGTATGACTATTATTATGTAAAATGTTTGTTATTCCTAATGTGTTTAAAAAAACTCTAAGTGTGTCTTTTACCTTCCATATAAATGGTCACTAACTCCCCCTATTTTTAACACTGCTCAAAACTAATAAGTTAGGTTATGATCTACACAATAAAAATTCCAAAAACACTCCTTTACTAGTTCATGACACCCCTTGGGTAGAGTGAAATCCAGGGAATCCTATGGGAACAAACAAATTAGAGTTACCCGATTAATAGAGAACATCATTTATCAAGTCCTATTCATTTATTTTCTTTCTCCACCCATACACTATATGTATTCCATGACTGTATAAATACAAAATTATCTTAAATATACTATGTTGTATTTATGATGAAGATTCAACCTTCACATATACACACATCTATATTATGGGTAATGAACATGTTGTTTATGTGTATGGAAAAGTACTAACTCATATAAAAATGATTGATAATTATTCATTCACCACCTCTCATGGTGGAAATTATTGTCAAGACCCTTCCCAAAGGCCCATGTTGTGACTACCCCAATCATGCCTCCCATAGGGCAGGTGTTGGTGACTATAATTGAAAAAGCATGTCCCTAAAAATGAGAAGGCATTTCCTTTTTAACCTGCAATCTCACACATCCGTGCACACAACAAGATACAAGAAAAATGTAAAACATATAGCAATAAGGGTGAGTGCAGTAAGAAAAAATGGGCCAGAATAAAATCCCAACCAGAAAAGTACAAGTAAAATTGAAAATAGATCCTATGAACACCCACCAAGGATCATACCTAAAGGGAAGGTACATGTCTCATACCATCGTCTCCACAGTACATCTCATTTAATGGTCCTCCTCTAAGAGGCATCTAGTCCTAGAACCCTCACCCTCGATTAATGATGTATGTCATCTTCACAAGACATAGCAAGGTGCAGGCGTAGCCATTGCGGGGGTGAGTATAACAATATTTAGTATGGACCCCGAGACCCCCGAAGGTCTCTCAGAATCCACAAAGAATTAACCACAAAGCAAGAACTCAATATCAATGAATGAAACAATAGATCTAAACACAACTTAGGTATATTACCATACATATACCTAATATATCAATATATACTAATCTCACACATGAGGGAATAATACCAAAAATGTAACACCATGAAGGTAGAAGTACCACACAGGTAACACCACGAAGGTAAGTACCCCAAAGGTAACGCCACATAAAAGAATACCAGGAAGGTATCCCCACATAGAAGTGTACCAAAAATTTAATTACTCATCTCACACCAATTATAACATAAGTACAAATGTATAGGTGATTAGCTGTATTTCTAGATCATCTTATTTCGTCAACAAGCTATGCTATTGACCCACACCGAATCAAAGATGACACACACTTGATCTAAAAATGACCCACACACGATCTGGAGATTACCCACACAGGATCAGTATGCACTGACCCACACCAGATCACTAAGCGCCGACCCATTGAGGATCTGAAGATGACTCACACAGGATCCAGAGATTCTTCAAGTATAGTCAGCAATAGGGTTCCCGCACTAAGAATGCTTGAATCTAGATGGTTCCACTCCTCAAGCCATTGGTCGAACCATAATCTACCATGAAGTCCCATAAATAAGTATCACTATGGTTTTTCACATTATAATAAACCCAAAGCGACAGACAGCTCATCAATCGGATGTCCGGTCTGTATGTTATTAGTGTTTTCATTCTGAGGGCCTGGTTGGATTCTGGATCGATCCAACCAGACCATACTCCAACATTATCCAAAACTCATGTGGATTATACCAAAATGGAATTCTCAATACAAGGATTCTAGTACCATATACGTTTCGGCAAATGGATGCTTGGTTCTCAGGATATGGCCAAAAATGCATATCTATGTCCGGATAGGCCCGAGTCCGGTCCGACCCGGTCGGACTGACCCTGCCTGACCCATAAAGGGGGAGGCCTGACCCGCTGGGTGTGGCCAGCTGGGCATGGCCCCATGGGTATAGACCACTAGGTGCAGCCTTCGTGGTGGCACCCGCCCTAGCTGCACAAGGGGAGGTGCCCCCTGTATTCTGAATAGTCCATAGGAACATTTGGCTTCGGCAAACCCATTGGTGCCATGTGGTGCTACCTGTTGTCATGCGGGACCCACTAGTGTCCCGCTCTGTGTGACGCGTCCAGCCGAAAGACCTATCAGCTCTCCACCTGATGGCGTGACGGCGTTTTTGTCCTCCCACAGCCAGGCGGGCGCACCGCTGCGGCTTAGCAGCTGTGACCCTATCCTCTACCGGAGACACGTCTGTGCGCCGCCATACCTCCACGTGGTTAGCCGGTGTGCTGGCCACCGTCTCCTTCTCCACCACAGTTGATTGGTCGTGGCCTCATCCACTACTGGGGGCGTGGACGCACGCTGCCCCAGTTCCACCCGGCAGGCTAGCATGCTGGCACCCGTCCTCCACCACCGCCTACTCGAACCATGGTTGGTAGGGTGTCGGCCTCCCTTCTCTTCCCCGGGTCACCACAGATTTGTTTTGAGCTCGAATAATATGATGACCCCATAATAAAAATTCTCTGATCGAGATCTCTATGTCCAGATTTCACTCTTAAAAAAACATTGTGTTTTTAGTGCACTTATTTATTTTTCCTTGAATAACGCACATAGAACGCACGAAGAAAAATAAGAAAAGATCATGGTATTTTTGCGATTCGATGTCTGTGTTTGTTTGTCCATCGTCGTTGAGAATCGAGAATATAAAGAATCATCAAAAAATATAATTTTCATATCTCTAAATAAACCCCCTACATCGATCATTTGATATGGAGTAAGGAAGAAGACGAAGGTGATGAAGACACCGACATTCATCCCTCCTACAAGATTCTCCTTATTCTAGATCGTGAGGTGTCTTGGTCAAAGGTTCATTCTTTGATAGAGGAGGTTATTCATTAGAGGATGCACTCTTAAAGGGTCCCCCAATTCTTCTCTTTTCCAATGATCCCCCCACCACATGAGGTGAGGATCCAACTTTAATTGAGTTATGTTTATTAATTCAATTAATGTTTGTACACTAATTGGGTGAATTACAAGGGTTTCCTCACATTAATGTGGAGTTCATGTGGTCCCCACCACCATGATTTAAAATGGTTCCTTCAAGAATGAAAAATAAAAAGTTATCTATTTTATTTTTCTTATCCCATGAAAATCTGAAAAACTAACTCCCACCCACGACCTACTGTAATTGTGGAGAAGGTCTCCATAAGTGAATATCAGTGATGCGAGTCGAACAGTGTACTCAGATTTCAATTCCAAGCACCTATTCAAAAGAAACCAAATTCTGCTCGCACATTTACTGAACATACCTAAAAAAAGTTTAGAAATTCATTATTGGCAAAATGGACCTCAAAATCATGTGCCATCAATTTTCCCAGATTCGTAACAATTCTATATAATTAGAAAAATTAATTGGAGAAAACTGGGTCATTACATTCTCCCTACCTTAGGGATTTGTTTCCTCAAAAGACATAACATAAATTATGGAAACAAGTGGGGGTATTGACCATGAATCTGAGCCTCCCACTCCCATGGGCACTCCTGGGGATTACTGTGCTGCCAGCAAACGCACTCTAGAGGTTTCGAACGCCCAAAAAGAACCTACTCCTGTCGATCCTCAATCTCCACTAGAACCTCTAAAAACATCATCCCATCTTCTAAGTACATCTCTCCATGGTCTATGATGTGATATGAGTCGTGCACATATCTCCTAAGTAGGGATACATGGAAAACGTCATGCACCTGGTGCAACTAATGAGTAATATCTAGGCTGCATCCCATCTCGCCAACTCTACTGAGGACCTTCAAGGGTCAGATGAACCTTAGAGACAACTTGTTACCCTGACCAAATCTCAAACAATGTCATCGAGTTGAGAGCTGTAGAAAGACATAGTCACCATAATAAAACTCTAAAGGCCTATGTTTCCTATCTTCATAAGACTTTTTCCTGCTCTGTGCAGTCTTCATCCAGTACTGGATGATCTGCACCTTCTCCGTGGTAGCACATACCATCTCTGGTCAAATGATTGCTGACACCCCTGGGTCAGTCCAGTACATATGTGATATGAATGTTTGACCATAAATTCCTTAAATGGAACCATACCGAGAGTGTAGTGATATCTTTTTTTGTATGCGAACTCCACCAAGGTCAATGGATCCTCCCAGCTATGACCAAAATCAAGGATGCAAGCTCGCAACATGTCCTCGAGGGTCTGAATGGTCCACTCTGTCTGACCATCCATATGAGGTTGGAAGCTGGTGCTCAACTGAAGATGTGTCATGAATGCCTCATGCAACCACTTTCATAGCAATGATGTATGTCATGAATCATGATCAGAAAAAATCAATGATGGAACCCCGTGAATCTACACAATCACCTGCACATAGAGGTGTACCAAGCCGTCTAATGGTCTGTGCTCTCTAATGGGTTGGAAGTTGAATGACTTGATGAGTTGTTGAACGATCACCCAAATAGAATCATCACCCCTAGATGTGCGTGGATTTCCTATCACAATAACCATTGAAATTCCATCCCACTACCACTCAGGCACCTCTTGTGGTTGAACTATTCCCACTAGAACATGATGCTCTCCCTTCACTTGTTGGCAAAGTGAGGCACCGTGAGACAAACTCTGCCTTCACATTCTTCATTCCCGGCCACTAGTGCTGATTTTCGATGTCCTAGTTCATCTTCATCGCTCTTGGATGTACATCTAGAGGGGACATAGTGAACTCCCTCATCAATTTCTCTTGTAGGGTCACTGGTACCATGGTACGCCCTCTGAAGTGTATGACATGCTCCCCACCTTTAAAAAATCAATCAGGTGCCTATCTTGTGGATATATGAGCTTGTTGAGCCTCGCAGTCGGTGTCCCCATGCTGCACCTCCGTTACATGCATATGGAGTGGGGGAGTGACTATCAGAGACTAAAGATAAGCCGATCCATCTCGATCTACATAGGATATTTGAAAGGCAGCTAGTTGGTATGTCGCCTCACTACGCAACTATATACCAGATCTCTTACTGAGTGCACCCGCTACTACATTCAACTTTCCACAAGTATAGACTATTTTGAAGTCATTGTCTCGGATGTACTCAAGACAACATTGTTGTATCAGGTTCATGTCCTTCTAATAGAAGTTATACATAAGACTCTTGTGATTGGAGTAGACTGTAAAATGTTCACCCATCAAGTAATGTCGCCACATCATCAATACTAATACCACTACTGCAAATTCTAGGTCATGGATACTGTAGTTGAAATCATTTTGTATCAACAATCAAGAACCATACGAGATCAATACTCGTTCATGCATCAGGACACATCCAAGCCTGGTCCTTAAGGCGTCGCAGTAGACTACGCACCAAACTCTATCCTTCGACAACCTCAATATGGGGGCACTTGTCAGTCTCTGTCTCAGCTCTTGAAAACTCGGTTGGCATTTCTCCGACCACACGGAAGGTTTCCCCTTATTTTTGAATGCTAATAAGGGTGTCACAACTCTGGAAATTTCAGGAAAAAACCTTCTATAGTAACCGGCCAAACCCAAGAAACTCCACATCTTCATCATACCCAAATATGGTTCCCAAGCAAGCACAACCTCAATATTTGTTGGTTCACCCATAACTCCAGACTCCAAGATGACATGTCCCAGAATGTGAGTCTCTTGGATCCAGAACTGTAACTTCGAGAGTATACCATGAATATGGTGCTCTCAGATTGTGTAAAGAACTATCTGCAAATTATAGGCATGCTCCTTCTCCATAGCTGAGTATATCTTGATGTCATCAATTAAGACTACCACAATGGTGTTGAGTTATGGAAGGATGATCCTTTTCAGGAGTCCCATGAACACTACTGGGCCATTGGTCACACCAAATGGCATAACCAAGAACTCATAATGGTCATACCACCATATGAAGGTCGTCTACTATACATCCTCATCTCGTACCCTGAGTTGGTGATATCCTAATTTTAGGTCTATCTTTGAAAACCATCTTGCTCCCTTCAGCTAATCAAAGTGATTGTCAATCCTTGGTTGTGGGTATTTATTCTTCATGGTCACCTATTTTAGGCACTGATAGTCCACACAGAGTCTCATACTCCCATCTGCATTCATGGTGAACAAAATCGGGGCTACCCAAGGAGAAACACTTGGCCTAATGAACCCCTTTTTCTGCAAGTCCTCTAGCTATACTCGCAACTCTCGATGATCCATTGGTGCCATCTGAAACGTTGGTGTAGATATCGGTGATGTCCTTTGGTACAATTCGATATAAAATCCCACCTCTCTGTGATGAGGTAGACCTAGAACATCATAAGGGAAAATATCAATATACTGGTCCAACACTATAGGATAGCTCAGACTCTCAACATCAACCGCTCAGAGGATAAGGCTATAAATCAAATGTGTGATTCGTTGCACCCTTCCTAGGTATGTCCATTATGTGCGGCAAAGGTTCGTTTCTCTCCGGTGAAGTAAAACCTCATCCCATATATGTAGACACAATGCACATTTCACCTAATACAGTTGATCTGACCATGGTCTATAGATAACCAATCTATACCCAAGATGATGTCGTAATGCCTCAACACCGATACTAGGAGATCACGGCCTAATCTCTTGCCTCCTAGAATAATCTCACATTACCGACCCCAGTGTTTAATCATCGAATCCTCTCTTGTAGCTGTCTATAGCTATAAGGATTGAGCCAATAGCTCAACCAGATTCTTCAATCTCCAAACGAGGTTCGTGGAAACAAAAGATTGAATAGAACCTATGACTATTTGTACTTCACTTAAGGATTATTAGACACAGATCGTACCTAGTATCATATCCGGAGTGTTGTGGTCATATGACTTAGATTTTTGGAGATGATATTCTTCCAGTGCACCTGCTCCCTGTGGTTGGGGTGGACCACTGGGAGGTGGTGGCGGTGGAATCTCGAATCGCTGCCCACCGCCTACTGCAAGACCATATCCTCTGCCATGTCCCCCTACTGCCTACAGACCTCCTCGATTGAATAATTTCCTCTTCCTAGGAGGTCCTTCGACTTTCTATTGGTCGTCCATAAATCAGGTCGGGCAGTCACGATCCATGGTACCATGCCTTCCGCATGAGTAACACTGTCTTCTCCTCACCTGTCCTTCTCTATCTCGAGATCCCCGCACAAATGACCTTTTATCCTGCGATCGTCCACCAGAAGGTCTGGTCCTCTTGGACCTCTACATCATATGTCTCCTACTAGCAGCAGATGATTATTATACGTGACGTCTGGTGGTGGGTCTCACTACTGGTGACTTCTCGACAAGAAATCACTCCATTAAGAGTGCTCGCTCTAAGACCCCAGCCAACGTCGTAATGCTAAGAGAAATCATTGAAGCTTTAATCTCTCATATGAGACCTTAATAGATGGTATGAGCCCTGAATAATGGGTTCCACTCCATATCCGTTGAGTAGAGTGATAGGTTGGTGAAACTCGCTAAATATAGAGCCACATTCATGCTACCATGAAGCAAGTAGAGAAGCTCCTGTATATGCATAGAGTGTCAGGTTGCTGGGATGAACTCTGCCATGAAAAGGCTCTCGAAGTCCACCCTGATGAGAGTGACCTTGAACTAAACCTATAGCATTAAGATTCACTATATTCACACTACACTTTGAAAAAGACTAGAGTGGTGGATAACCATGAGATAAGCTGGTGTCCCTACCAGTCGAAAAACTCTACCCACTGCCTCTAGCCAGTCCTCAGCCTCTTGTGGATCAGTCTCGTGCCGGAACCTCAGTATCCTATGGCACTAAATCTCATGGATCTTGCTCAATCAGTGTGCACCCTCTACTACTGGGGATTGTGGTATTGACTCCCCAATGGGTAGTGGTGTTGCTGGTACTCCACCCGAAGGAAAAACTACCGTAATGGGGCCCTACACCAAATCCTCATCGCTCGGAGGGTTTTCATGTTGTACTCTACCTGGAACCCAGGCTGGTTGTTTTAATGGAGGCATCTTGGAAAGAAACAGGTGCACCACGGTCAATAAGTTATACCTGGTGTGCTGACTCAATGATATCATAAAAAAAATTAAAAAAAACACACATGCAATCTGTTTTGTCGTGCAGTGAGTCGTAAATCCAATGTCAGGGTCTTGGTGTATGGATACGTTAGCTGCTGCACCAACACTAGATTACCCAAACTAACAACCACACTCGTAACACATAACACTATTTCCAAATTAAAATATCGAAGTCCATGTTCTTTTTTAGAACCGACTCTTCCAATACCAATTTGTCACGACCCGTCCCTTGGGGCCCGTGTCGTGACTACCCCAAGCCCTCCTTCCACAGGTCATGGGCTGGCGAGTAGTTCCAGAAAGGCATATCCCTAAAATCGAGATGGAATTTCCTTTTAACCTGCAAAATCATACATCCATGAACACGTCATAATACATGCACAATTTAAACTATATTGAAATAAGGGTGAGTACAGTAAGAAAAAGGGGCTGGAATACATGCCCAACTAGAAAGTACAAGTTAAACTAAAAAGAGCTACTGTGAACACCCGCCAAGGATCCCACATAAAGGGTAGGAAGAGCTCTTTTACATTCGTCTCTATAGTATGTCTTGTCTAATGGTCCACCTCCATGAAGCCTCCAGTCTTACACCCTCAGCCTCGATCAATGTTGTCTATTGTCTACACAAGACACAACAAGGTGTTTGAATATCTCATGTTGGGGTGAGTATAAAAATACTCAGTAGGGACTTCGAGACCCCAGATGGTCTCTCAAAATCTATAAAAGATAAACCACAAATCAAGACCTCAATATCAAATCATGAAGCAATAGACATCAACACTACATAGGTATATGCCCATACATATACCTAAGTTATTAATATATACACATATATCATGTGATAGAATGATACCAAAAAGGTAAGACAAATAATGTAGATGTACCACACAGTTAACACCAAGTAGATAGAAGTACCACACAGGTAACACCACAAAGGAAAGTACCACAAAGGTAAAGCCACACAGAAAATACCACAGATGTATCACCACCTAGATGTGTACCGAAAAAGTAATGACTCATCTCACCCCAGATGTAACATAAGTACAGAAGTATAGATGATTAGATGTATTCCTAGATCACCTTACTCTGTTGAGAAGCTCTGATTTTGACCCACAAAGGATCAAAGATGACCCACATAAGATATGAAAATTACCCACAAAAGATCTGGAGATGGCCCACACATGATCGGTATGCACTGACCCAAACAAGATTGTTGTGTGCTGACCCACACAAGATCATATGATGACCCACATAGGATCTAGATATTATTCCTGTAATTTCAGCCACATGGTTCCTGCACTAAGAATGCCTGATTCCGATAGGTTCCTCCCCTCAAGCCATTATTCGATACTTCAACTTCCACGAAGTCCCACGAAGATGTATCATGAAGGTCATTCATTTCATAAGGAACCGAACATGACAGAAAACATGTCAATTGGATTTCGGGACTGTATGTTATTAGCATTTCTGTTTCAAGGTCCTGGTTGGATTCCGGTTCGATCCAACCCGGCCGAATTCCAACTTTATCCAAAACTCAAGTGGAGTATACCAAAAGGACCATGTTGATCCAATGATTATAATACCACAGAAGGTTCGTCAAATGGATTCCAGGTTCTAATAATATGGCCAAAAGGCGTATCTATGTCAAGATAGCCTTGGGTCCAATCCAAACTAGATGGGCCAACCTGGCTCGACCCGACCTGGAATGCAGAGGGGGAGGCCCGGCCCACTGGGAGCAGCATGGTTACAATGGCCCACTGGGTGCGGTCCACTCGGGTGGATATGGTCCTCTTGGATGGGTATGGTTATCCATGGTGGGACCCACACTAGCCACACTGAATGGGGAGGCTCTCCCTGGTACTTTGAAAGGGTCCATTGGAACATTCACCATTGGCCTACCCAGCGGCACCAAGTGGCACCGCCTATAGGCATACGGGGGCCACCAGTGTCCCGCTCGATGTGACGCGCCAACCAGAAGACCAGTTGGCTCTCTTACTAATGGAGAGTTAGCTCCCCTATCCTCCTAAGGCCAGCCTAGTTTTAGCCGCCCTCCAGGTGCACTGCATCGACTATGCAGTTGCGGACCACTCATCTACTAGCAGCGTGGACACCCGCCGGCCTGCCTCCACGTGGCTGACAGGCTTGCCGTCCATCATCCCCCTCTCTATCATGGCTGAAAGTCTATAGCCTCCACTCCTTCCATAGACATGGACATGCATCGCCCTGGTTCCACATGTTCGGCCAGTGTTCCAGTTGTCGTCCTCCTCCGCCGCTTGCTTGTACTGCAGTAGGCCGGTTTCTGACCACCCTTCTCTTCCGCGGGTCACTGCAGCTTTGTTCTACTTCTGAAAAATATGATGGCTGCATATATGGGATCATCGGGTCATGATATCTTGGTGCATATGTTCTGCTCATCCTAATATTTTGTTTTTAGTGCACTTAATTATTTTGCATTTAAGAATGCATGATGAACGCGCGAAGAACCATTATAAAAAATCATTTTATTTTTGAGGATCTATGGTCGTATTTGTTTGACCATCATCATTGAGAATCGTGAATATGAATAATCAAAAAAAATTATCATATTTCAAAAAAACCCCTTACCTTAGTCGTTGGAGATTGAATGAGAAAGAAGACGCAGACGATGAAGACACCGACATTCATCGCTCCCACAACACACTCCTGATTCGTGCCCGTGCTTCATCTTCGTTAGAGTTCTGTTCTTAACTGGAGGAGGTTATTCGTTGGAGTATGGTCTCCCAAATTCTCTCCCATTTCTTCTCTTTTCCACAAATCCCCCACCACATGATGTGTGGAGCCAACATTCATTAATTTATGTTTGTTAATTCAATTAATGTTGGCACATTAATTGGTGGTATTCCCAGAGTTTACTCATATTAAAGAGGTCTTCGGGTAGTCCCCACCCCCCAGATTCAAAATAGAGGCTTCTAGAAATAAAAATAAAAAGATATTTATTTGATTTTTCATCTCCCATAAAAATTTGAAAAACTAACTCCCACCCTCGGCCTACTGCGGTCGACGTGAAGGTCTCCTTAAGTGAATATCGGCATTGCGAGTCCAACGATGTTCTCGAATTTAAATTCCAAGAAATAGGTCAAAAGTTACAAAACACCCCTCACACATTTTTTGAACGTACCTAAAAAAATTTAAAAAATTCAATCCTGGAAAATCGGGCCTTGGAATCACGTGCATTTAGTTTTTGCGGACACGTAATATTTTCATATATAGAATAAAAATTACATGGAGTAACCTGTGTCTTTCTAATTATGATTTACAATAAATTTATATATGTCATATATTATATTTATTATTCCCTTAAGACTCATTATTACTATTAAAAAGAATATATTGTTACTTCTTATTCGGTGTAAATATGATAATTTTTTTTGAGGAAAAGTTGATTATCTTCCCCTCAAAGCAATTTCATTCATTCACATAGTACATTGAATGTATTAAAGATATATTTAGTGAAAATATATTATATATAAGATATAAAAAATCTAATGGAATAATTATATATATATATTTATTTATTTATTTATTTCATTATCCTTTTCTCTTAGAATATGTCAATAAAAACATAAATAATGTTCATATGTACATATGACTTAACATATCCAAGAATGTTGTATTCCATTTTACCTCTATATTATAAATATTATTATAAAAAATTTAATCTTAATATTAATGATATTTATATAATTTATTACATTCTAGAATAATTATATAAGTATAAGGAATGAAGATATAATAAATTAACACATATCCGAAGTACAAATAAGATATTACAAATAATGAATCCTCATAATATGATTATTAACAATAAGGTAATATAATTTCATGGTAAATAAAAGTATTTGATTATATATAATAATATGTTTCATTAAAATTTTTATAATAAATTTATATTTGTTATATAGGTGGCTTGGACATGTACAATGAGAGTTAATACACAAGGTAATGAGTTTTAAACTCATTTTTCATTTTTGGCAGATACATGCTTTATTAACCACCAATTTATATTGTGTTATCTTTATAATTCAATTGTATTTATATTATTATTCCTATAAATATATTTATTGGTATTTAAATTACAATTTTATGATATTTCTACCATAGGATATATGATTCTAAAGTTACCAAATAGTTAAAGTAATTATTTCTCAATTTTCCTTCTTTGAGAAACATGACATGTTATGAACATATATTTTTCCACAAGGTGTACATAATTCCTTCGAAATGTTATTTCATGAATATAATTTTATTTCATGACATATTAATCATTATGTAATACCATTCACTGACATACGGAGTATTGTTCCAAGTTACCAAGTGTTAAGTGTTTATTTAAAAAATCACAAAAACTTTCATGATTTATTATGTTTATGATTATGTTGATGTAAGATTATGATTCATATATTTAGAAAACAAATGAATTTTATTCATATTTGATTATTCATGGTATATTCATCTATTTGTACCACATTCCCACTCTTTGGTACATAATATAGTTGAGAAACTACTTTTACAAAATACTGAATTTACCCATTCTATTGGAGAACATTTGTATTCCATAAAAATATTTTTTCTAAAATAGATTATATATAATATTCTAATATTATCCTAAAATATTTAAAAGGTATTTTTACAATTATGACAATTTAAAATTTTTTTCAATGGAATATTTATGTTTCTTTCAGAATTAGGAAGTATACTAACTTTTTTACTTTTCAAAATTACTGTTCTTTTTACCTCATAAAACAAGTGAGATTTACCCACCATTAATTATATGGGGTCTTTATTTCATGATTAAAAGGTTTATTTTAAATAAAATGTTTCAATTATTTTCAATTAATGGTATTTCCAAAGTATATTATGTTTCTTTTAGATGTTTTTATGGAAAATGGTTTTCAAAATGGATTATTTTTTTAATAGAATTTTTGGAAGAATAAACCACACCTTTTTTCCATTTCTGAACCTAAGGTCAATTTTAAAACGAAATTTATAAGATTTGGAACACTTAATTACAGTTTTCTGGGTTCTTGTAATAATAGTCCTCATGTTGACGCTATGTGGATTTTTTCCACAATACTTTAAATAATATTAACATTTTTAGAATTTCTGATCAGCAATTTACTTGTGACTTCTTTTGGAATGGTCAACACATATTTTGTAATATGGTTTATGCCAAAAATAGGTATCATGATAGGAGACTTTTATGTCTTGAACTCCTTGATATTGCTAATTATATTCAAGACTCTTGGATTGTTTTGGGAGACTTTAATGCCATTCTTACCCCATTTGAAAAAATTGGTCCCACTTATCTCTCCATTTCTACTAGAGAGTTTAAATATACTATTGATGACTGTAACTTATTTGAGATAAACCTTATTGGTTCTAAATACACCAGGTACAGAAAAAATTATAATAAGAACGTTTCTAGTAAACATGATAGAACCTTTGTCAATATGAAGGATCTTGATATATGGGACAAAATATATAGTGTCACTTTTAATTTTGGTGTAAAAATTCAAACACTCAAATTGATCTTGACATCTCCTACCTTGAAGATGAACTCAGTCGCTTCCAAACATAGAACACTAATTCTGATTTTATTTTGGATCCTTGGTTGGAAGCTAATATCTATTCTAAACTTAATTCCTTACTTACTATTAAGGACAATATTCATAAGCAGATGTTTAAAACTAAATGGATTACTAATGGTGATTGAAATACTAAATTTTATAATTGTATTCAAAGAATTAGAAAGGCCACCTGTCCTCTTTCTATGATTATTCATAATGACTTCGTAATTGATTCTGAAGAAGCCATTACGGATCATGTTACCTCTTATTTTTATAACATTTTAAATGGTCCAGACAGAACTATTGATCTTAAACCTGGCATCATTCCTTTGTTGGTTGATAAAGGAGATAATAGGTCCCTTTTAAGCACTCCTCTCAATCATAAAATTAAAGACATTGTTTTTGGGTTAAACCCCGATAGTGCTCCTGGTATGGATGGTTTCAATAATTGGTTTTTCCAAAATCATCGGGATATCATACAAAATGATGTTTGTAACCTTGTTAAGATCTTCTTCAATCATGGATCTCCACCTCATGGAATCAATGCTCAATTTCTAACATTAATTCCTAATGTTGAGAATGCTACTGAGATACATCAATTCAAACCTATAGCTTTGATTAACACTATCTATAAAATCATCACAAAAATTATTGAAAATAGACTTTCACGTATCTGCAATAGAATTGTCTCTTGGAACCAATTTGGTTTTATCAAAGGAAGATCCATTTAGGACTGCATTTTCCTTGCTTCTGAATGTACGAATACTTTTAAAAAAATATGGAGATTGTTGTGTGGCCATCAAACTAGATATTAGAAATGCTTTTGACACCATTGATTGGAATTTCATTTACAAAGTTCATAGAAACTTTGGTTTTAATGATTCCTTCATTGGTAGAATCAGGACTCTCTTTCACTAAGCTTTTATCTCTATCCGGATTAATGGTACCCCTCGTGGTTTCTTTAAATGCACTAAAGGTGTCAGGAATGGGGAACCTCTTTCTTCCATCCTCTTTTTTAATGCGGAAGATTACCTTAACAGACTCATAAACCACCAGGTTGAACAAAATTTGATTAAACCTATTCTGGTGGCCAGGAACTTAAATACCCCCCACCCTTCTTTTATATTCTGATGATATTATCTTATTCATAAAAGGGGACCAGAGAAATCAACATGCTCTCAAGCAAACTATATCTCACAATGAGGATGTCTCTGGTCAAGCAATTTCCTGGAACAAATCTTATATATATTTTGGCAAGAATTTTCCTGCATGAAGGAAACCTGGTATTATAAATTACCTGGGTATTAAAGAGGGCTTTTTACCTTTCACTTATTTGGGTGTTCCTATATTTTGGGGTCGTCCAAAAGCTATCTATTTTTCTAATATCATTTCTCATATCACAAATCAACTACGTAATTGGAAAGGTAAGTCTCTCTCCATGGCTGGGAGAATCTGTTTGGTTAAATCAACTATTGTCTCTAAAATGGTCTATTCCCTTATGGTATATAAATGGACAGTTGGTATTTTTAGAAAAATTAATTCTTATATTAAAAACTACATTTTGTCTGGAAGCATTTTTGAAAAGAATCTTGTCAAAATTCCTTGGAATTCTTGTTGTAAACCCATTGCTAATGGTGGAATTGGCATTAAAAATTTAAAGTTGTTCACTAATGCTCTTCAGGCCTAGCTTACTTGGCGCATCATTAACTCTTCTTCTAAAGCTTCCAATTGTATAAAACATAGGTTTTTATCTAAGTATTCAAAATGTAATCTGAATTTCATTAACTCTTCCACCTGGCCTACCATTCGGGACTCTTATCACAAAATCATGCAAAATTCTAGGTGGATTGTCAGTGCTGATTCTTCCAATACTTTTTGGTGTGGCAAATGGTGTGGTAGCCCACTGATTACTTTTATGCCCCCTAGAAATATTCCTAAAGATACTAATCAGTCTATAAAAGAGGTCTTTCAATCTCATGATTATGATCTTCTTGATTTTATTATGAAACCTAATAAGAATTATATTTTTTCTTCTGTTGGTGATTTCATTGTTTGGGAACCTTATTCTAATGGCATTCTAGATTCTAAAAGCTATTATAAACATAATTTCTCTGACCATGAACCTAATTTTTCATTTGTGAATCAATTTAACAAACCCTGGATTAAACCTTCCAGGTTTACCCTTATTTGGTGCATTGCGCACAATAGATTACCATTGGAAACTAGTCTGCAAATCTTTGGCATTACTCTTTGTTCTATGTGTTGTCTGTGTTACCAGCATAGGGAAGACGCCAATTATCTTTTTCTATCTTTTGAAACGACCTCTTCTCTTTGGAATTACATCTTTGATCTTTTTAATTACAGAAATCCCATTAATGATTCAATTCCTTTGTTTCTAAATAATTGGACTAGACATGATGCTTCCCTGCAGGTCAAAAATTTGTTTCTTGTGGCAGTGGCAGAACTCCTGCATTAACTCTGGTATGTTAGAAATGATCTCATTCACAATAATCACTCTTTCAATCTTAATTCAGGGAAGTCCTGAATTCTCCTTGCGATTCATGAAGCAGCCTCAATGAAAAAGGACAGTTGCAACAACTCAGTTGGTGATTTTATGATCCTTCGTCATCTTCATGTACCTGGTATTTTCCCAAAGCATAGACCCTCCTTTGAAGTGTTCTGGCAGTCTCCAATGCCAGGATGGATCAAAGTGAACATTGATGGCGCTTCCAAAGGAAACCCTGGTCCTGGAAGTTTTGGTCTTATCTACAGAGACTCAGCTGGTCAATTTCAGGGATGTTTCTTTGTTGGATGTGGTCACTCTTCAGCTTTGGAGGCAGAAATGCTCGGCGTCATTCATGTTGTTGACTTTTCTCTTCAAAGAGGTTGGAGAAAGCTGTCGATTGAAAGTGATTCAACCACTATTATACATGCCATCTGGAATGGAAACATCCACCAAGCTTGGTCTCTCACCGCTCGTTGGATGAAATGTATTAATTTGCTCCTTGGGATTGACTATATTGCTACTCATGCCTACTATGATGAAAATTCCGTTGCCGATGCTATAGCTAACAAAGGAGTCCGTCAAAGCACGACTTGGCTGGATGCTATTCCTTCTGACTTATTATATATTTTTGATAGAGATTGTAAAAAAATCCCTTCCTTTCGCATTTTGTAATCCTTTTTTTCTTATCAATAAATTATGCTTTGGATTTGACCAAAGCATTTCATTTAAAAAAAATTGGTGGGACATATATCTCTTTATAGTGAATTGGGTACATATATTTTGTATATGAGATCAAATTGTACATATGTTGCAGCCCAAGACTAAGAACAAGAAGGTATATTGGTTGTTTCCCAAGACTAAAAACAATAAGGTAAAAGGTTTTCCCCTAAGACTAAATTTAAGAGGGTACATGGGTTTCAATCCAAGCCTGTAAAAAGTAGCTACACAAGTTGTAACCCCAATTAAAAAATATGAAGGTATATCGGTTGTAACCAAAGCCTAAGTAGAATAATATATTTGGGTTTTATCTTAATCCAAAAAAACAAAAAGGTAAATGTGTCGTAGCGCAAGCCTAAATGTATGTGTTTATATGGGTTTTTATACTAATCCCAAACATGATACAAGGGTCATTTCCCAAGCATTACAAGTTGTAAATCTCTTTGTAGGTATCCTCGATATAATATTATATATTATTATAAGTGTGATAAAAATTATATATCGTATTCCTCATTTATGATTTCATGTGTAATGATGTGGAATTACATATTTATCATGATTTATGAATATTCTAGATTTATCTCATCACTCTTGTTTAAATACATTGATTTTTAGTGTATAATCTTTTAATTTTATAATCACATTTTATATCACTATATTAATCATTATACTAACATGTCTCCCTTATTACCCTTACTGAGAATATAAAATCACCCATTTTTTTGTTTTAATCTCCAGTTTATGCTGATATATTTTATGTGTGATATTTATAAGAGATTGATAGTCTTGGAGAACTGAGTGGGAGAAAATGTAGATCACTTATTTACCGTTGTTTATGTTTCAATGTTTCCAAAGGCACTCAACTAATACTGCCTTTGGAAATCTATTTATAAATTGTTTTTTAGAATTCCAAACAATGTTATGTAATGCTAGATTATGTCAATATTGGGTCTCTATAAATATATATTATATAAACCATACATCCAGCTTCAAAAATAAATCCCCATATAAAATATCTGTTACCCAAATCAACGGATAATTATCTCGGAAAACTCATTGTATAATCTGTAAGTGTGTAACGTAATTCTGTCTTGGAACAACCATTATTTATAATGTCCTTGAACCCTTTAGATATAGGACTCATCACAACTCATTAAGAAAAACATTATTTCTCTATAACATAATTGATCGTTGAAATGTAAATTGGTTTTACTAGAATCTCATTGAAACATGATTAACCTAAGTAAAAAGAATGGGTTCTACATCAATCTCATTGAATGATGATAAACCCATGGAATAGAAATGAGTTATATTAAAATATCATTGAAACATGGGTTCGAAAAAAAAACCTCACTGATAATTTACTACAACATGAAAATAAATACCTTAAAAAATAATCTCTTTGAAACAAGATTAACCTACTAAAGAGGAATGTGTTGAATAAAAATATTCCGAACCATTATTAAACAATGAAAAGAGAAATGGATTACAAAAATTATTGAGTAAAATAACCAGCCAATTGAAATAGTACTAACTCTTGAAAATAAATGGGTTACAAAAAATAATCATTCAGACATGATTTACCTTCGACGAAATTGGTTTTATGGAAATCTCATTAGTAAATAATGGACCCATGTTAATGAAATGGGATTTATAGAATTCTCTTTGAAAAAATTATAATCAGTTAATATATTGAGTTATAAAGGTTTTAATAAAATTTATCCTAAGTTTAGAATAAGTAAAAAGAATTGTTATTGAAAATAATGAATGGAAATGACCTTAAAAGATCAATAAATTTTATTGGGAAAAATAATCTTTAAACATTCCAAAGCATCCCATATGAATGTGAAACATAGGATTCATTAACCCAAATAATGGAATAAAATATATTTATTCGTATAATTTCATGAGAACAATGATATAAATTATATATTATGTTGATGGAGAATCATATAAACCTCATAAAAGAATTTAGTTATAAAACATGTCTAACTTCACAAGGAATGATTTTTTAGAAACATTTATTACTATATTGGAAAGTTTGAAACCATGAAACCAATGAAAGAATACAAATTAAATTAAATGAATAATATCGTGATAAAAAATATTATTAATTATATAACATGTCAAACAAGCACTATAAACACATTATTAAAGAGGATATGTGTATAACAAAACAGATATCACAATAAAGTAAAACTCTTACATTAATCCATTATTTCTTTGCTAAAATTTAATAATAAACCTCATTAAAGATTAATCATTAAATTAAACACTTATGTAATAGTAATATTATATAACTAATTATATAATATATACAAAACAATAGTATATACACCACACAAAATAATTAAGTGGTGAAAATTTAGTATGACTCACGAATATATAAGTATGATTGGAATCCATTACTACTTGAGTAACATAAGAATCATTCGATCTATGAAAGATTAAAATCAATAAAAACATTTCATATCATGAAATAAATTAACTTCATGATAGAAAAAGTCATCAGTAATTAGGTAAAATTTATAAAAGCAACTAAGTGCATAATGAAAAACAAGCCTAAATGGATTGTAAATTGAGACGAAACCCCTTACATGAGTCTGATTTGTCATTATTGTCCTCAATAATCCTAAATCATAAAAAAAATTAATTAACTGAATCATAACCTTCCCTATGTATATTATTACATATTTTCACTGATAAATATGATATAAAAAATTAATAATGAATAATGTCCAAGTCGGATGTTATGACCATGTTCAATTTATCTGTCCAAAACAACATTGGTATGTGAAGTATGGTACAAAAAAGTTAATATATAAACATATGTTGAATAATAATCATAAAAATATTATCTTATTTATACATCAATTTAAATGTAAAAACCAACCATGATTTATGGGTTTCAAAAATAAATGAACATTGCAATCATGGAGATGGTTGGTCGTACGTACGATGAGTAAAATTCCAATTTTTTTTAAATATCAATACAGAAATAATGAAATTAAAGTTTTTATTTATATAATGATAATTTTTTCATAAATACCATATTATTTAATCATATATATTTATATAAAGAATTTTTGTGACGAAAAATGATTTACATCATGTCGAGGAGGTGATAGTTCACACATCCATTAATGACGTTATCACTGTTTCAATGTGTGAAATAGTAATAAGGAAAATGATATATTATATTTACATAATAATAATTTTTTAATTAATATAATATATATGTTCTTTAGGTGTCATATTCTTAATTGAACACATCCTTATTACATTCCATGTATTGTGTTAGTGTATCATATCCTTTTAAGGATAGGGTAGTCCACTCATCCACAAACAATAATAGCATATATACAAAAAATTGATATCATGATGGAATGTGTCATATAGAAATTATATATGTTTCTAGAACACAAAAATATAAATTATTTACAACAAAAAATATTTTTTCCATAATAATCCCAAACCATGATAGGTGGTAATGGAATCTAGAATGACATCATTTCGGGAGACGACAATCTGTCGTACACATGAGCAATAATATCGTAACACATTTTATGGAAGTGTGTATAGGTCATATCTATAAATCCTAAAATAAAAACAAATCATTACATTTTGGATGATTATATTATTATATAATAATTTAATAAGAATAAATTTAAAGGAGGATAGATTCATTAATCATAAATTCACATTGAAGAATGATACCTCTTTTTCGGGTAACTCATTTTTGTTTGAACCAATGGGCCTCCTTGGTTGGATTATTTTTTTTCAGAAGTGAGTAGTATAGGCTAAGGTAAAGAATTTGTGGATACTATTTTGGATGTTTTTGTATGTGCCAATGATCTTTACAGGTGTGAATAAATTGGAGAGGGTCAATGCTTTTTTATAGTTGAGGGGGAGTGACATTCTTATACATATTCATGGAAAACACTATTGAGAGGTATTGTATATATCACGTGATTCCAATAAAATCCCAATTCAATAAAATAGGTTATATAGGTTAATAATTTATATAAAAAGTTGTTTTTGAAAATTTTCATGGTCATTTTGCATTGTATGATTAATGTATAACCACAAAGTGAACACATTTTACTGTAATCACTGTAATGAAATTTAATTATATTCACAAATTTCTTTATGTAAAAATATAATTTTACTATATTATTAATTATATAATATTATTATTCAAATTGAAGAATGAAATTTTTATTATCTTAATCATTTATATAATACAAATTCATTTAAATTTAACCCCACATAGTTGAATACAAAACATATTTTTAAAGTTAAAATTATCATAAGTTAGATTAGGGTTTATATATAAAATAACTATGAAAATGACTAAAAATAAATAAATTATATTAAATTATATTAAATTAACCTATTTATAATATATATATAAATTAAAATATAATTTGACACTATATCTTATTTAAAAGAAAAATTTTTTCAATTAAACATTGTTTTCATTCACTATTCATGAAAATATAAATGTTCATTGAGGAATAAAAAATCACTGAAAATTAAATTATGATATTCCTATATAAATGTTGATTATTTTTTTAGTTAAAACTTTTTAAAAGACTATAAAATAGCTTTAAAATATGGACTCCAGTAAAATTTGGTCACAATACATTTTAATAATATACAACTCTTTATATTGAAAAACAGAATCATTATTATCTCAATCATTAAAAAAATATTTGATTAATTTTAAAAATATTATTATAGATATTGAATTTATTTTTATTAATATATTATAGTAATAGTGATTAATTTAATTTATTTATATAAAACCTCATTCTAGACATTAAAATAGTTTTCAAAAAAATGGTAATATTAAATTAGTTTTTAAATCCATTTACAATTAATTATTTAATATGAATTAATTTTATATTGATATGTAAAATAAAATTTCTTATAAATTTTAATCATTTTCATTTCCAATATTCTAATGTCTATGTGTTATCTATTATGTTAAATAAATAATATAAGTAGTATATTGTTTTCTAGTAAGATTCAACCTTGTGTGTAACATTAGTCATCAACGAGACTTGAAATTGTGTGTAACCCAAGATAAACATGGTTTTCTGTGTGACTCAAAAATAAAACATTTATTACATTGAACATAATACATTAAATAATTTAAATTTATTTTAGAGAATATATTTTTTAATATTTTTTAATGTTATATCCTACACCCCATAAAGTTAATCATCCCTATAAATACAAATATTTTATGAAAGTATTAACATTTTTATAATTTTTTTATTGAATCCATCATCATTAAAAGATTAAATAAAACATCATTTTACAATGTTAAATTGGGAAAAACAATGTTATCTAAAGTTACACACTACTATGATTACTCATAGAGAGACCATTGGTGGGAATGGAGGGAGAACCTAAATAATTATTTAGGGTGATTTGGGTCAATGATCAAAAAAATATAATGATCAATGGGATGTTTTTTTTATAAAAACAAACCATTTATGATTGAAAAGGCTATTAGTTCATCATAGTTATATATTCTAGGATAATAAAAAAAATTAAAGTTCCTTTTCTTAGAGATAATGAATATTCTTAACATCTTGGCCAATAGAATAAAATTATACTTACATGATGATAATAATATCATTATTTATTCAATATCGAAAAAATAGTAGTTTTTTCTCCCAATGATTAGTATTAAATATGAATTAATTACTTCAAGTAAAAATGTTTTTTTAAAGAAAACATATCTATAAAAGGGAATATTAAATCTATTTCACCATTCATTAGAGAGTAAAAAATGGTTAACACATGGTAAGATAAATCGTGAAATGAAAACCCATACTTTGATAAAATATTATTAAAATGTAATACTAAATTATGAAACAAATTATTCCATAAATAACTATAATTATGATGATTTATACATTTTCTAAAAATGATTAAAATGCAAACATTACAAGGATTAAGTCACAAATTATTCCAAGAATAATTAAACATTAATTCAAAAATAAACTCATTTTTTTAAATAATATTTAGCAATAAAAAATTTGATGCTAACATGAACATCATGTAGGCTAGTGGTAGTGCAAGAAACACTTATCATCGTTCAGTCATGGGTTTAAGCCTCACCTACTTTCTTAATGTGATGGGTTTTAATTGAGAATATATACATTCATTTTTTTAAACATGAAAAATAAATACTCTTTAAAACCGATTCATGTTGATCCTAAGGGTTAGAGATTCCTCAAAAAAGATAATTTTTTTGAAATTTTCTTTTTGATATCATCACTTAAAACCTAAATCGGGTGTCTAATAATTTGTATAATGATAATACATAATCATATAGACATGTGACGGTACCTATAACTCATAATATATCCTCTAATTAAAACTTACTAATCTCAAAAGATATCTAAACTGAACTTTGATAAAAACTATAACATCCCATGACCTACACTTGAAAATCATCTACTAAGATGCTTATTATTACATTCCCAGCTTTGATGCTGATAATTGTAACCCAAAATTTTCATCTAAACATTACAAAAAAAGGAAATATTTGATCCCATATTTACTAAAGTACCATTTAGGTTTATAGTTTTAACAACCTCATACTAACACCTACATAAACATTTCACCTCAACTTGGACTCATAAACCACTTGTTTTTGAAGTTGAACATCATCTCCTGTTATACAATCCATTTTTTATTTCACATTAGGACATAGAAATAATCCTTGTAATTTCATTTTTACACAGAAACTATTCAACATCATTCTATAAAATCTATGTAAATGGAAACATAATAACTGTGATCTCATATTTGTACTAAGGGAAAACATAAACTATGAAAAATTAATGTCACCAATGAAAATAAGATGGGAATAAGGGTATTATAATATAATCTAAATGAATGATCATAAGATAAAAATATTCAAACAAATCAGTATCAAGATCATTAATAAATAAACCATAGAAAAATTATGAGTCATTAAAATAAATAATCAATTACATGTGATATAAATCAAGATCATGATAATAATTGTAAACTCTTAGAATACATAAATAAAACATGTTTGTGTTTTCAAACATCCTCACATTAAATCCTTATAGATATCTTATAGAATAGTTTGAAATTTAAATTACTAAATAAAACAATTCTAATATCATTATACATGGTAAATAATCATAATCTAATGCATCAGAGTGTTATCTGAGAATAACCATAGTATATGATATAATGGGATCACTCAGTTCTATCTAGGACCACCCGTCATATATAATTACCATGAATTGAGCACACAGATAATTCATAAAAATTCATTGAATCAACCTTTATTCTTTTTATAACATTATTAACCCATGAAAAATAGACAGCTTCCACTACAATATCATTTAAACATGATCAGAGCATGGAAAATAAATGGATTCTATAATAATAACATTGACACATCACTAACTATAAGGACCCAGCCTTAAACATTACATAATATTGAATTAAATGAATAATACACATTGAGGATCTTTTGAAGTTTAGAGTTTTAGAAAGTTAGGCCATAACTATTACATCTCAAAAGATTACATGTTGACACTTCTACACAGTTTCCATTTTTTTCATAAAATAAAATCTCTGAAAAAGACACATGTCTAGTCCATGTTTTAGACATCATGACCTTTCCTTGATCTCATCCTTGACCCTATTCATCATTATGTCCTATGGAAAACATTTCCAAGACTTGGGATGAGCATAAAAATCTCAGTAAGGGATACACAAAGAAGGAAAACAGTTTGTTTTTCAAAACAACTAGTAAACCAGGAACACTTTATCATAACTAATACCTTTCACCTTTATGAAGTATTAAATACTTATCACTAAGTAAATGATCATTACTGACCCTTTTGTAACCAAAATATTACCATAAAACCCATATAAAGAACACATAACATATAAAGGTAACTTGGGACATAAACATACTTAAATGGAATAACCATACGGTCAACTTCCATACATATAATTAAATGGAATAGCCATATGGCCAACTTCCATACCCAATGCATTTGAGGTTATAACGTAACCACCCGTCTTGGTATTCACGGAACCACCCATCATATGATTTATCACATAACCACCCATAAAATGTCAAAGTATCATCATAACACATAAAATATTGCAAATATAAACATTTCACTAATTACGTTTCATTGGCAATCAAAATAATTAATTTCAAGATATTGAAATAATCAATCCATTTTAAAAACCATTTAAAAAAATACTTTTGAATCAAATTGTCCCATACCACATTGAATCTTTTAATGAAATTATAATTTTAAAAAATTAATTTCAATATAAATAAATACCGAAAACCATTTATAAAACATGGACATTATAGATAAAAATTTACAATAATAAATCTTTAAAAAATCTAAAAATGTTATTTTTGTTAAAGTGATTTTAACAAAATGACAGAATCTTGAATACAAATAAATGAGGTAATGAAAACTTTATAATATAATGAGAATAAAGGGATTCATGATATAATATGCCAAAGGACTGTATATACACCATATAAGAGTGAATTGGTTCATAACAACAATTAAGTCTCAATGGAAAGTATATTGAGACGAAATAACTTATAAAGACAGTATCCTTAGATTAAGGATAAATCAATTGCATAATTATGTGTGAAAAATATAAATACAATAAATAAGATTGGTTATTAAGTTTAAAACAATACAAGTTCACTCACACATATTCATAGGATTACATATTCAAGAAGTACATGTTTAACCCAAAGAATCGAAACGGGGTTTAGAAGTTCCCTTGCAAAAATTTGACGGTGTCACTTTAAAATTCAGAAACTAAGTTGATGAGAGATAAAATTTTATCTCATCACTTGGACATAAAATTCAAATCAATAAGTATATAGAATAACATATCCCAATATAATAATATGTGAATTAAAAGACATAACAAAAATAAGTCTTTTAAAAAAGGTGAGGGTGAATAGTTCCCTTACCGATTTGGTAACTTACAAAACATATACCACATGAAAAAAATTTCATAAAATGAAGATGTAAATACTCATAAATGAATGTATATTACATAAAGAGTACAATCATGGGAAGTAAATACACCACACAAAAGGAAATAAGGGCAAATATAGCATGAATCTCACGTGAATAAAAAGTGATACAAAACCCTTTACCACGTTGTAATCAACTGAGTCGTATGACCAAAAGTTAATAACCACCAAATGAATCATATAATACCATGAATATAATGAAAAAAATGAAAATATATATAAAATTTCAGTACACAATACACCACATGTAATGAATAACTGGCGAACAATGGAAATCTCCCGGAATTAAAAGTGAGAAAAGAAAATCCCTTACAAAAATCCGAGAGCCTAACGACGCCACATAAAAATTCATAAAATGAATTGATGAAGGTAAGAGGGGGTCTCTCATAATATGAAAATAAAAATTGCAGTATTTTGAATATAAAATAGCATCCTCCAACATATGAACATGGATTATAGAAGAAATGACATAAACGAGAGTACTTGAAAAGAAAGAGAGAGGGCGGATCCCTTACCTCGTGTCCAACTTGACTCGATCGTTCGATAATCTCCTGAATAACAAAGTAAAGTTAATTTATACTTTCTTAAGAACCTTTATCAAGTTTATTATTCCTTTTATATCACTTATTACAATTTTATAAACATTATATAATCATTTAAGTTAATAATGTTCGTTTTGTCGATATTTTATACTTGAGTCAAAAATGGACTTCTTATAGTTACATGTTGTTAATGTGGTCAAAGGTTCATTATATCAAGAATTATATTCATGATTTATATATCATATATATCATATATATCCAGTATATACATGTATTTATAATATTACATAACATTTAGAGGTTAGAAAAAAATGCACCGTTCATGGAGACGGTAAGCCGTACGTACGCATGAATGCTACTTCGATTTCTATTTTTTATTTTAATGGAAATGAAACATGATGATACATAGTTATATTATAATTCCAGTATAATATCATATATAATATCATTAAATCCATCCTTTATATATCCCATATAAGGCATTAACGAATCAAATCACTTTGAGGGGGCGGTAGTCCGCACTTCCTCAAATGAGATTATCGTATTTACCCACTATTGAAACCATAAAGGCATAATATAAATGGGAAGTACAGAAGCATAATAAAATCATAAAAATAATATATATCATATATAAATACATTTCCATCATAATGGCCACCATGAGAGGTGGTAACATGTAATTGAACAATCGTCGTTTCGTGAGGCATTAGTTTTTCATCCACAGAAACATTATGTTCTTCATCCATTACATGGAGGTGTGTGTATGTGTAGTTAGAATCCTTCTTATAAAAAAAATCCTAGAATATTTGAGGATACTGATGTTGTTATGAAATAACGATATAAAAATAGTTTAGGGGTTGGAGAATTAAAATAAATGAAAACAATTTAAGAGAAAATGTTACCTTTAATTTGGGTAACTCCCTTTGGTTTGAACCAAAGGACTTCTTGATGTGCCTTCTACCTAAGGTAAGGCTTCTAAGAGGAGGAGAGGGATTTTTAGAGCTTAATTGGGTAGATGTTGGATGATTCAAATGTCTTGAAAGGTGTGTGGAATTGGTTATAAGTGATCTCCTTTTATAAGGGGGAGGAGGGGCTCTTTTGGAATGTGTGAAACTATTATTTTATTATAAAATGATATTCAGTTTTTAATTGTCCAAAAATCATTATATTCAAAGATATGATTATTCATGGTCGAATTAAAATCATCCAATCAGAATTTGACATGTTTTGGATAATATTTTAATCATTATAATCTTATTTATTTAAATCATTTATTAATGAGATAAATACTATATCATTATTGTGTCATAAATAATTTATTTTATTTGATGTATAAAAATTATAAAACAAATATAATGATATAGGAAATATTTTTATATTTAGATAGAAATTTTATAGTAAAAAATAGGAATTATATAACAGCATATAAAAATTAATTACTAAAAGATGTTTGTTTATGTCATTTTGGCCATTACTTTAAATTAATTAATCTAAATTGTCATTATCACTTCCAAGTGGATCAAAGGGGTCCCAAAATAGTCTAAAAGATGCCCATGGTCGTTAATGACTCAAAAAATAAGGTTAGGAAAAGTGTTAAGTTAATTTTGAATTATTATATAATTCTTTAACCTTGAATTACATTATTTACCTTTTACCGTAGTAAATAAATGACAAAAGTAACTATTCAAAAAAATTGTTTTCATTTTAATGGACCACATTTTACTTCTTTATAAAAACCATTTAAGTCAGATTTTTGAACTTCAATTCCCAGAAGTGGTAAAATTTTATTTAAATGAAAAAGTAAGTTTTTAACTACCACTAAGTGGTTTCACTATTCATCAAAAATTGAAGTTTTTTTTAAAAATACCAAAAATTCAGCCTAAGCTATATTTGCTATTCCGAATTCAAAAATTATTTCTAATTTTTAAAATAAAAAACATAGATGTGGAATTAACTAATTTCAAAAAAAATTCTCGTTGTTAAAACAAATATCGTGTTTTTAAGAAACAATAACTATCAAAAGATTGATACCTCTTTATGTCCAATTTAAAAGTGAAATTAATTGCAATGACATACATTAGATTAAATTGTAAAAATATAATTTAATTTAACTTTAAAACCAATTAAAAATATAATCTAACCATATAAATAAATTAGATTAAAAGTCACTTTTGAATTAAAATACAATATGTCTCACTATTCATTAAAAATGAACATTATCAGAAAAATTACAAAATTTACCCAATTTAAAATTTGACGTCCCCATTCTAAAGAAGTATTTTATTTGGTCAATTAAAATGTATTAATGTGACCAAATCTATATTTAAATAGGGTTCTCCATTAAAAGGTGGTAAATCGGCCTTTTTATGTAAATTATGGTTAAAATTCGATTCATTCATATTTTTAGCCTCTAAATTTTTATTGGATAAATGTAAATACATTTAACAAACATGCATAATAATATTTTAGGTAATTTTGTTCATTATTTCCAATACAATGGCTAGGATTTAACTATCATTTGAAATAATAATATTATATTATTAGTGTGCAATGTAAGATTTCAAAGAAATATGTTGTTGCGTATCGGGTACGCTATGAAACATAACAACCCCTTTAAAGTAAAATTAATATTAAATTCAAAAATATTAATAAATATGAAAATTTCATATTCATTATTTTCTTGGGATGTTACATCCTTCCCCCTTTTGGGAATTGCATCCTCGTAATTTTAAAATTTGGCTCGGAAACATCATTGAAAGTCCCACATCGGAAAAAGATTCAATAAAACTATCACTTTAAAATAAAAAAAGTTATATATAAAGGTCAATAGAGAGAACCCATACAAGGATTTCATGTAGGAAAACAAGGATATGGAGGAAAAACTAACTCTCGTAGATTAATAGAGAGTGATGGAGAAATTGATCAGATAAAGTTAACCGCCACAATACCATGAATTTCTGGTGAGGTAAAAGTCAGAGGAAAAAAGAGAGGTTATAATACATCTTTTTTAAATATCCTTTTCATAGAGATGAAGAATTTTTTTAATAACTAGACTATGATTGTAAGGAAATATACTTACTTGTCATGTATTGTTTCATTATATAATAAAATTATACAACTAACTTATCTTTTCTCCAATCGATGAATATTCAAGATAACTTGTTCACATTACAAGCGCTATAATAAATTTCAAGAGAATTACATAATCCCCAAAAATGAACTATAAATTTCCCTTGTCTTTATACATTAACCAAAACCAAAATTGTTAGTACATGATCAGATAACCCCCAAAAGGATAATCCTTTATAAAAAGAAATATTACTCTTAATCTCTAAAATTCAACAAAAAGAACCCAAGGTTCAAGAAACACCATTAAATAAACTACTATTCATAGAATTCTCTAAATTAATCCAAATTATGATTGAAACCCAAATCTCTAAATGATTTAATAACATAGTCATCCACGGTAAACCATAACATTTATCTCCAAATAACATCAGCTACTCTAAAATCCTCATACTGGAAATTAATTTACATTATAACATATCCTCCATGATAAGTTAATCATTTCCATAGATAAACCCAAATAAACTTATTCCTGATTCGTAAGATCATTTAACTAAAGATAATTAGTCATACTAACCAAGTACTCCACGTAGTCCAGTGGTAGGTTTTAAATACCAGTCACACTTTGGTTGTGTATTCGATTCGCACAGCTTCATCTGACGCGACGAGTTGTGACACAGTTTTCATGTTGTCCCTTTTCAAAAACTACATAATTTTATAACATTACCAAAAAAGATATAAATTCATCAAAAATAACCATAGCATATTTTAACCACAAAGGTTACATAATATCTTTTGTTTGTCATCCTAAAATGTAATAACTGGAAATTGCTTCAAATTCAAGGATCATATAAACCCAAATGGTTCTTTAATAATATATCCACAAAAGAAAAGATAATTATTCCTTGGTTAAAATTTTCATGTATCAAACATCAAGGTTACACATACTATAAGATGTCTTCTAATGTAATCCCATCATCAAAAGAGACTTAATACTTTTAAGCATTTCACCATCCTAAAATCTACCATAACTCTTGAACACCATATATGTTGACTTCTTACTCATTCAACATTCTTCATGATCCATTAACCATTCCTTTCTAATTTATTTTGAAATAATTCTTTCCTACAAACAAAATCATGAATCATATCCTAATATTTCAATAATAGGAAAACATATGTTAAGAAATAATACATACCTTTCATTGGTCATTGTCAGTTTCAGCATCCTCAATCGGAATGGCATTAGGTATTGGTAAATGAATATTTGTATGATCATGGTCATTCCATTCCCAAAACATCTTTGTAGGACTAGTGTTTTCATAATGACCATGCACACCACATTTAAAACATTAAATTTATCCCTCAAGAAAGGACATCATTCTCTTTCCTAGATTCAACAAGATTCTTCCTTTTTTCATGGCAGGTTCTTGCTTTATGACCTTCATTTCCACATCTATAGCATCTTTCTGTCCCTTTGAAACATTTTCAATGGTATTTTATTCCACATATTTGACACATATGTATTTTAACACACCTTCCTTAATGATTATTACCAGAACTTTCGTAGGGATTTGTTTCTCGCATATATGATACCTTATAAATATCACTAAGGTTCAAGTGGTCAATCGTGACTCCAGATAGTTGGTTGAGAATAACTACAAGTGTTCTCATTCCAGCTCCCATATCATTTAGTTTCTCGTTCATAAAACTTTCATAGTTTTCTTCACATCCACTCTTACTTTGGTGCTTGCTAGATCCATCCATTTACTAAAACCAAAAAGGTCAGTGTGAGTATATCAGTAAAATCATCATATAATATCTTATGATGAGGGTAAAAACTAAGACATTATTATTCATGTTATTATAAAACCATTAAATTTATCTAAAAAAACTATGACTCTTTTTGAAATCCTAACTATTATGGTAATGTCACTTATGCTTAAGGAATTCCCTAACCTCTAATGTTATCTAAACCGACCTTTGATACCAACTATAAGGTCTTGGACTTAAACCATAAATAATATTGAATTAAATTAGTAATTAACAATGTGGATCTTTCTAGGTTTAGAGTTTTAGAGAGTTAGGACATAACTATTACATCTCAAAAAGATTACAAGTAGACACTTCAACATAGTTTCCATTTTTTCATAAAAAAATCTCTAAAAAAGACACATGTCTAGTTCCATGTTTTAGACAGCATGACTTTTCCTAGATCCCATCCTTGAACCTATTTAAGTCACGTGGAAAAAATTTCAAAAACATGTGATGAGCATAAAAAGCTCAGTAAAGGATACACAAATAAGGAAAACTGTTAGTTTTTCAAAACAACAATTAAACCATGAATAATTTAACATAAGTAATACCTTTCACCTTTATGAAGTAGTAAATACTTTTCACTAAATAAAATATCACTACTTACCCTTTTGTAACAAACATATTACCATAAAACCCATATAAAGAACACATAACATATAAAGGTAACATGGGACATAAACATACTTAAATGGAATAACCATATGGTCGACTTCCACCCATATCACTAAATGGAATATCCATGTGACTGACTTCAATACCCAATGCATTGGAGGTTATAACGTAACCACCCGTCTTGGTATTCATGGACCCACCTGTCATATGGTTTATCACGAAACCACCCGTAAAATGTCCAAGTACCAACATAACACATAAAATATTGAAAATATAAAAATTTCACTAATAATGTTTCTTTTGAAATCACAAGAATTAATTTCCAGATAATGAAATAATTAATCCATTTACAAAAACCTTTTTAAGAAATATTTTTCAATCAAAGTGTCCCATACAACTTTGAAGATTTTAATGAAATTAAAATTTTAAAACATTAATGTCCATTTAAATAAATACCTAAAACCATTTTTAAAACATGGACATTAAAGAAAAAGATTTAGAATAATAAATCTTTAAAAAATCATAAAATGATATTTTTGTTAAAGTGTTTTTAACAAAATGAGAGACTCTTGAAAAAAAATAATTGATTAAATAAAAACTTTATAATATCCTGAGAATAATGGTATTTACGATATAATATGCCAAAGGACAG
This sequence comes from Viscum album, assembly GCA_963277665.1. Classification (NCBI taxonomy): domain Eukaryota; kingdom Viridiplantae; phylum Streptophyta; class Magnoliopsida; order Santalales; family Viscaceae; genus Viscum; species Viscum album. Next base: position 1,723,410,241 of record OY728141.1, read on the forward strand.
TATATACACCATATAAGAGTGAATTGGTGCATAACAACAATTAAGTCTCAATGGAAAGTAAATTGAGACGAAATCACTTATAAAGAAGGTATCCTTAGATAAAGGATAAATCAATTGCATAATTATATGTGGAAAATATAAATACACTAAATATTATTGGTTATTCAGTGTAAAAGAATCAGATTTCAGACACAAATATTCATAGGATGACATATTCAAGAAGTACATTTTTAACCCAAAGAATCGAAATTGGGTTAAGAAGTTCCCTTGCAAAAATTCGACAGCGTCACTTTAAAATTAAGAAACTGAGTTGATGAGAGATAAAATGGTATCTCGTCACTTGGGCATAAAATTTAATTCAATAAGGATATATAATAAGATAACCTAACATAATAATATGTGAATTAAAAGACATAACAAAAAGAAGCCTTTTAAAAAAGGGGAGGGTGAATAGTTCCCTTACCGATTTGGTAACTTACAAAACACACGCCACATGAAAAAAGGATCATAAAATGAAGATTTAAATACTCATAAATGAAATTATATTACATAATTATTATAATAATGGGTAGTACATACACCACACAAAAGGAAATAGTGGAAAATATAGGGTGAATCTCATGGGAATAAAAAGTGAGACAAAACCCTTTACCACATTGTAATCAACTCAGTCGTATAACCAAAAGTTAATAAGAACCAAATGAATCACAGAATACCATGAATATAATAAGAATAATGATAATATATATCAAATGTCATTAGAAAATAAACCACATGAAATGAATATGTGGCGAACAATGGAAATCTCACAGAATTAAAATTGAGATAAGAAAATCCCTTACAAAAATTCGGCAGCCTAACAGCTCCACATAAAAATTCATAAAATGAATTGATTTGAGTAAGAGTGGGTATCTCATAATATGAAAATAAAAATAATAGTATTTTTAATATAAAATAACATCCCCCAACATAAGAACATGGAGCATAGTAGAAATAACAAAAAAAGTGTACTTGAAAAGAGAGAGAGAGGTCGGATCCCTTACCTCATGTCTAACTTGACTCGATCATTTTTTAATTTTTTGAATAATAAAATAAAGTTAATTTCTACTTTATTAATAACCTTTTCCATGTTTATTATTCGTTTTATATCACTTATTACCATGTTATAAACATTATGTAATCATTTAAGTTAATAATGTTTGTTTTGACGATATTTGGAACTTGAGTCAAAAATAGACTTCTTATAGTTACATATTGTTCATGTGGTCAATGGTTTATTATATCCAAAAATAAATTCATGATTTATATATCATATATATCATATATATCCAGTATATACAAGTATTTATAATAGTACATAACATTTAGAGGTATGAAAAGAAATGCACCGTTCATGGAGATAGTAAGCTGTATGTACGCATGAAAGCTAATTTCATTTATATTTTGTATTTTAATAGAAATAAAACATAATTATACATAGGTATATTATAATTCCACTATAATATCATATATAATGTCGTTAACTCCATCATTTTTACATCCCACATAATGCATTAACAAATCAAATCCCTTTGAGGAAGCGGTAGTCCGCACTTCCTCAAATGAGATTATCATATTTACACACTATGGAAACCATAATGGCATAATATAAATGGGAATTACAGAAGAATAAGTAATTTATAAACATAATATATATCATATATAAATAAATTTCCATCATAATGGCAACTATGAAAGGCGGTGAGATGTAATTTAACAATCATCATTTCATGAGGCATTAGTTTTCCATCAACAGAAACATTATGTTCTTCATCCCCTAGATAGAGGTTTGTATCATTGTAGTTAGAATACTTCTTATAAAAAAATCTTATTATATTTAGGATAGGGTTTCAAAAAAATTAAATAAAAATAGTTTAGGTGTTGGAGAAGTAAAATAAAAGAAAACAATTTAAGAGAAACTATTACCTTTAATTTGGGTAACTCCCTTTGGTTTGAACCAAAGGATTTCATGAAGTGCCGTTTGCTTAAGGTAAGTCTTATAAAAGGAGGAGAGGGATTCTAAGAGCTTAATTTGGCAGCTTTTGGACGAGCCAAAGGGCTTGAGAGGTGTGTGGAATCTTTTAGAAGTGGTCTCCTTTTATAAGGGGGGAGGGGCTCTTTAAGAAGGTGTGAAACTATCATTTTATTATATAACGATATTCAGTTTCTAATGGTCGAAAAATAATTATATTGGAATATCAGATGATTCATTGTCGAAATAAAATCATCCAATCAGAATTTGACATATTTTGGATAATATTTTATTCATTATAATCATATTTATTTAAATCATTTATTAAGTAGTTAAATACTGCATCATTATTGTGTCATAAATAATTTAATTTATTTGATGTCAAAAAATTATAAGAAAAATATCACGATATAGGAAATATTTTCATCATTAAAAATAATATTTATAGTATAAATTAGTAATTATATAAAACCATATAAAAATTAATTACTAAAATATTTTTTTTATGTCATTTTGGCCTTTACTTTAAAACAATTAATTTAAATTGTCATTATCAGTTACAAATGGATCAAAGGGGTCCCAAAATAGACCCAAAGATTCTCATATTCGTTAATGACTAAACCAAAAAGGTTAATACAATTGTTAAGGTAATTTTGAATTATTATAATATTTTTTTAACCTTGAATTACTTTATTTACCTTTAACCATGGTTAACAATAGTCAAACGTTACTGTCCGCCAAAAATTATTTTCATGTTAATGAACCACATTTTACTTCTTGATAACAACCATGTATGTTGGATTTTTAAAATTCAATTCACAGAAGTGGTAAAAAAAATTAAATAATAAAGTGAGTTTTCTTAACTACCACTAAGTGGTTTCACTATTCATCAAAAATTGATGTTGTTCAGAAAAATACCAAATATTTATCCTAAGATATATTTGATATTGAAAATTAAAAAATGACTTCCATTATTCCAAATTCAAAACATTGACGTGGCATTAATTAATTTTAAAATTAATTCCCGTTGTTGAAACAAATAGTGTTTTTAAGAAACAATAACTATCAAAATATTGATACTTGTTTATGACCAATTTCAATGTGAAATTAATTCCAATGACCATAATTGGATTAAATGGTAAAAATATATTTTAATGTAACTTTAAACCCAATTAAAAGGAATATCTAACCATATAAATAAATTATACTAAAAGGAACTTTTGAATTAAAATACAATAATTTTCACTAGTCATTAATAAATGAACATTATCGGAAAAATTCCAAAAATTTACCTAGGTATAAATTTTATGTCCCCATTATAAAGAAGTATATTATATCATCAATTATAATGTATTAATGTGACCAAAACTATATTTAATGAGGGTTCTCCATTAAAAGGTGGTAAATCGTCCTTTTAATGCAAATTATGCTTAAAATTAGATTCATTCATCTTTTAAGCCTCTATCTTTTTATTGGAAAAATTTAAATACATTTAACAAACATGTATAATCATATTGTTGGTAATTTTGGTCATTCCTTCCAATACAATGGCTAGGAGTTAACTACCATTTAAAATAATAATATTATATTAGTAGTGTGCGATGTAAGATTTCAATGAAATCTATTGTTGTGTATCGGGTACGCTATTGAACATAACAACCCCTTAAAATAAAATTAATATTTATTTCAAAAATATTAATAAATACGAAAATTTCATATTTTTTATATTCCTTGGATGTTACACAAACACATGGTAAACAAATGGGTTTTAAAAAAATAGATTTGAAACATGATTAACCCTTGGAAACAAAATGGGTTCGAAAAAAATCTATTTGAAAAATTTAAACCCTGGATTATAAATGGGTTTAAAAATGAAATAGTTGAATCATGATTTGACCATGGCAATAAAATGGCTTCTATAACCATCTATTTGGAACATGATTAACATAAGGAAAAGAAATTAGTTCTGAAAGAAATGGGTCAAATAAAAAAATTGAATCATGATTAATGGATGAAAATATTTTTTTTGAAACATGAATATACAACAGAAAAGAAATCGGTTTTAAAAAATTGTATTTATTAAATAAAAAACCCATGTAAAAGAAAAAACTTTCACAATAATAGCTTTGAAAAAATATAGTACATCCTAATAATGAATGAGTACGTTATTAAGAAACCCTAGTGGGTGATAAGTAAAATTAAGGGTTATTGATTTTAATGAATTTAAATGACCTTAAAAGGTCATTAAAAATCATGAGGGAAAAAACATTAAACAATACAAAGCATCCCATTCCACATTGAAACATTATAATAACCATCCACATGAGTGGAATCAAGTGAAATAAATGTTATAATATCACTATAATTAGGATATTCAATTTATATTATGTAAAATGAGAAGTATATAAACATTGTAAAATAAGAATGATTCATAATATTATGAAAATCACCCGGAAAATAAATTATGACTATAATCCATTTCTTTTATTGGAAGCTTGGAAAATGTGAACCTCATGAAAGAATAATCCTCAAATGGAATGTATAATATCATGAGATATAAGATTATTCTGGGAGTAACAGGTTATAAAATATTTATATGCACATTATAAAATAAGATATGAGTATTACATAACAAACATAACAAAGAAGCAAAATTGTTAAAAAATACATTATTAGGTCAGTAAAATTAAAACTATAGACTCCATAAAAGTATTATAATTAAATGAAAAATTAAAATTCAATAAAGATTAAATATATGATGACATTATATATAAAAAAGATAAGTAGATACACCACACAAAAGAAGTAAGTGGTTAATATGGTGTATGCCTCACAAATTTCCAAGTGAGATAATAATCCATAATTACATGAGTAACATTTGAATAATGAGATCCATGAAAGAAATAGATTTATATAATTATTTAATAATATGAACTAAAATACCTCATGGTATAATAATTAATAGGGTAGTAGAGATACCATATAAATTTATCCAGATGCATAATAACAACGAATTCAAAATAAAAAGAAAATTGAGATGAAACCCCATATCTGAGTCTAATTATTCATAGTTTTCTTCTATATTGCATAATAATAATGATATAATATTTATATTATTACAAAATAACTGTGAGTAACATTTCAATTATGGACTGTAGTTTTGAGTAGAAATTTGAATTTTTGCATTCAAAAGCTCATAACGGTTTGAAATGGTATTTTTCACTTACCAAATGAGATCAGATAATTATCATGACTATTATATTTGTCTCAAGATAATGTGTTTACCCCTGGACATGAGTATTCTGGAAATCCAATCCATTCAAATTTTTGTGGGATAATTAATAATTAATATTTATTATTAAAATATTATTTTCTTCACCCATGTTCGTTTAACCCCACCTTTTTAACACAGTGTCTGATTGACATTGTGTCTCCTCTATGGAGTACGAAATGGGTAGTTTAGGCTATAGAAGTAATAATCCTGAGTCGGACATCAGGGCCGACCCGATCCCCATTTTCTTCTATATCATTTTCTTCTTATTGTATTCATTTTCCATTATTTTTCTCTTTGTACTTCTTCATTCTCAAGGATTCCTCCCATGGATTCTCCCTCTATGTGACCTAAGGTTAAAAGGGTGACAGAGAGAGAGAGAGACATAGATAATAGGGAAGAAGTGTACCACCGCAAAGCTCATGATGCACTGAGTTGGAATATGGAATCATTGGACTCTGTAATAAACCCATGCTTTAGCTGTTTCCACCTAAAGGTACGAACATTTATGTATTCACTATAGATCCTAGTGGATTTTCAATAATCTATTCGTAATACCCTTTTATGAATGTATAAGGCCCTAACAATCTAGATTTGTTTTTTTAGGGTTGATAATATGGGATTCGTTCAATCCAAAGGATTTCCTACCGAGAAACCCAGCTTACATAGTGTGTGGTTCAGGGGGACATGTCGGGTGTTTTTTCGTGTTCATGGAATATTACGTCTTTAGTGTACATACTATGTATTGGTGGGTAGAAAATGTGTATTGGTACTCAACCATGTAGATGAGTACCCAGAAATGTCTACCCGTGTAAGGGTACACGGCTGTGTCGATGTACAAGGGAAGACCTTCTGTAGGGTATCATGTTGTGTGAAAGTACATGTCTTGGCCATATATCTATCCAGTCTAGTTAAGGGACATTGTCATGTACCCCACATTGGGTACATGCAATGTACCCATCTTACATGCCATGTACCAGGGGTGTTTACATGCCCAGGTTAGAGAGGGAACATTCCCATGTGGCGTTGTGGGAGTACACATTGTGTACCAAGGATACACACTGTGTATTACCCCATTCCAATCCTTTGAGGGTTTTCCATGTCTATTTTACTTGAGGTTAGAATTGGACCTGTGAGTAGTCTGGTTTGATTATTTTTTCACGTAGATCACGATAGTGAAACTCATAGTGATTTCTAATGAATCCTAATGGGTATTTTAGGGATTTTATCTAAATGGAGAGTTTCCTCCTCTAGTTATCGAATTCATTCGACTCCTCTAGAAGAGGCATGAACATGAATGGTAGGATCGGTGTTCGGACCAACTTAGTTGAGACCTTTGGTCTGAGATGAACTATGATCTATCTCCCAAGATCTTTGTTTTGATAACATTTACCTTGTGATATGTTCCACTCTATATTATGAGTCCATGGGCCCAATTGTTATCAAAGATCCCCTATATGATTCCATTGATTACATTTTGACATATAGGATCTCATATAGGATTCGTCTATCTTCTATCTAAATACTAATGATCACTTGTGGGGTTCCTTTCTTAGTTTTTAAACCTAGGGAGTCCCTTGGTGGATACCTGTACCTATGTATTGTTATGAGAATCCCAATTTGGATGCCACTCTTTTTTTTACTTGAGTGGCCCAGTAGGTGCCTATTGTTTAACTAAACCTGAGTTATTTCATAGGGTTAGGGTAGAGATGGTGTTTGATTGTCACCTAGAACCCATGTCGAACTGTTTATCCCATGAGGATGTGGATGGAGTTTTTTGTTAGGAGTTTACACCACCCTCACTCGCTTATCTATATATATCATTTTTTTCTAGTGAATGAGTGTTTACCTGAGATGGTACATAGTTGGTGGATGTTGAGCCTGACATGAGGAATCTTCATTTCTAATGGGATGACAATATATTCTTCCTGGGATTCGTATTGCTTAAGTATGCTCAGACGTACTTACCTGAGATCCATATTCTGAGCCTTATTATTTATGATATTTTAGTTATACCTAGAGGTATTACCTAGGAAATGGATATTGATCTTGAATGTATATCATATGATATATATATATATATGTACTTTTTTGGTTTGACCAAAGGTGCTTCTTGGTATTTGGTTGTTGAGCCTTACATGATGTTTACAGTAGGACTTGAGTGATACATGTATTCTCGTAGTAGGAATGCCTTAGATGAACTCATGGGTTGGAGGATATATGATGAGGATGGTTATTCTCGCCCCAATTTGGATTATAGAAACCCAAGACTCATTGTAGACTACAACTTTCGAGCTTTTGGGATGATTATGATCTCCTCAGTCATTGATCAGAATGATTACTCTCATCTGTATCAGTTATGAGACTCGAAGGGCGGAGCATGAATTCTCACAGGTGAGTTATCTCTTTATACATGCATGATGAACTATGAAACATGGTCTATTATGAACTCTTGAGTGGTAGGGATGATTAAGACATCCACATCTTATGAACAGAATGATTATGCTCTTCGGTATCATTATTGTGAATTGAGGGGTTTAGCAAGGTGTCTCACCTGTGAGTTCCATCTCTACAGATCTCCTAGGGTTAATCCCCTTATTGATTATTTGAGATCCAAACATCATTCCAACATATGGAATGAGACCTAGGGATCATACATTGGAATATATTTATAGGCCTGTGAAGCATGATGACTAACTCTATGAGATTTTACAGGATGTCCAAATGTACTCCCTGGAATCTTTCATTACAGTATTTACCATCGTTATAAGATATCCATATTTACTGGATTTACCATCTATATATAGTAAACTTGTTAGTGATTGGAGTTGAGTACAGGTGATCCCATCTGTAGGATGAGAATCAACATATTGTGACGTAGATTTCTCATGGATATAATTATGGAGTCGACCAAATAAGGTACATGTAAATGGGATTACAGACCAAGAGATCGACTTAATGAAACAATGATTAAGTGGAATGACATCCAACCCACTTCCCTTTCACATGATTTCCAATCTATCAAGATTACTGATCCAATGGATCAATTTCTAATTAGGTTTCATGTTATTTTTTTCAATTACTCATGAAGTGCGTATCTATGTATATATGTATAGGCCTGTGAACACACATTCATGCACCTATTGATATGGACATCCATGGTGGAACATTTCTAGTTGACAAGGATTATTGATCATAGGATAGATTATGGATTTACATTGGGTTTTAATTCCTTTTAGTTGTGTCTTAGTGTGGCTGAGTAGTTTAATTTTGCATACACATATAGAAGCACAATAATAGGTTTCATATAGGGGTGGCCTACTAAGATTCTTTTTCACCCCTACATGTGCATGTTGATTTATGTGTAGACCCTATATTGACTTTTCGGGTTCAGAATGAGTTTCATGGTAGATAGGGCGGAGGCCCAGAGATTCATGATCAAGAGGATATTCTCATGTGGTTCTTCTGATCAGACTAGTGCGGTTAGATAGTTTCTGGTGATTGGGTAAGTGGTTTGGCTCTGAGTTAGTAGTTGATCAATGTAAATTTACATTGAGTTACTATTTAACTATTGTATCTATATGGTTGGACCAATGTTCATCCATTTATGTATTTTATGGAATATTTATTCTGGATTTTATATCATTTCATCTATTATTTCAGCATGTTCTATTTAGTGGTTTACAAATTCCACATTCTGCATACATTCCATTTTGTATGAGACAAAACTATTTTCTATTGATTCTTACTCTTATCTGCTGTCATAGTCTCCAAACTATCACACCTATGTCCCTCACTACCAGCCATCAACCTCTTGTGTTTAGGGAGGCACTGTTAAGGCCTTGTAAACCATAGGCATTGAGCACCGGTTTAGTTGCATCTGGGTCGGAATGTTATACAGCTGTATTATGGGTGTTTTATTTTCCTGGTCATTACTATTTTGGATAATGTATACATGAGTATTAGGTATCTATCATAACCTATGATGGATATTGGACTAGTGAATCATGAACACTTGTTATGATTCATATTCTTGGTTACCAGGGATTGGGATTGATTTTTTGATTTTCATTGTTATATTTGTTTATGATTTCACCTTAAGTGATGCACATGTCATTTCAATATTATTATTTATTGTATATCCCTTGATTTTGTCAATTGGTAACTTTCCTCCGATGGTTTTTCACTCAGGGAATCATACCGGGCACATAGGATTCACAACATATAGACATGCTAGTGTGTCTTTTTTCTGACGACTGAGACCTTTAATTCTAAATAAACATGCTTCATACTATGATAAATGGGTATTGGTATCTATGTTCAGGATTTTTTATTGGTAGGATGATTACTAATTCCTCAAAAAACTCATGTGTCGTCTCTCTAGTAGGTCAATATGGCAGGTGATGCCATTCCGTTTAACCCCTTGATGGGTTTTTCTTCTCTGGTATGTGTTCATCTGATCAGATAACTGAGTATGATGCCGGTTGATACCAAGGATTTTCTTGTGAATTGGTCCACCTTTTGGTACTTCATTATATGTATAACCGATGTGTTTTATTTCATATTTTCTCTTCTACATTGGTTCTGACATCGAGGGAGAAGTTCCTTCTTGGGATTCTAAGACAGGAATAGGGACCTAGTATGATCATTTTGTTTTGACATTTTGTTCATTGTGATCATAATTTTTATTGAGAGTTTGGAACCAATGAACATTTTGGTGTTTTTTTCTAAAGGGATATGTGGGAGACCAAGATACCATTCGATTACATTCAAAGGCTTGAAATTTGACATCAGTTTTACTATATAGAAGCATGTTTGAATGGTCCGATAGTGTTTTCCAATGCCATTTAGGAAGTCGTCTTGTTTTTATGTTAATTTTTCAATCAATTCATGGTAGGCACTCATGTTTCTCATTACTCATGATGAGGCCTTCATCTTTTAATGAATAACCTTGTGTGCATGTTTTTTGAGACTCTCTTTGATGGGTAGGACTGTCCGGGTTCTTGTCCGGGTTGACCGATGTTTCCGCTATTTCTAATTTAATCATAGTGTGGGGAGATTCCTATGTCTAGAATGATGAAATGTGTATGGTTCGACTGTTTAGGACACATTCTGGTTTCATGTGGTATAATTTGGAATCTAAATTGATGAGTGGGAAGTTACGAGCTGAGGATCGATGTTTTAAGACTTGTTGTGGATTTGGAACCCATATGTTTTGTTGAATTGTTCCTATGTGGTAGATGTGACATGTCAAATTAGGGGACACCATGTGATGGTAGACTCATGGAAGAATCCTGGTCTGGTTTTGAAAGGATGTGAGTGTGGATTAGAGAGTTTTGTACATTCGATTTTGTAGAATCTTAGTGTAATCCATTAAGAGAGGATCATTCTCTCTCTGGATTTTTCTGGAGTATGTTGGAAGAGCTTCATCCCTATTCTCAGACCCTTTTTCTGTACAAATTTTCTTAGTTGTTGAGTAGGGAACCTATTATGGTTGCACTCTAGGAACAGTTTCAGGTAGGCCATATAGTGGGGAGTAAACTCGTTGCTATTTGAGAGAGTTTATCCAAATTTTATGTTGAACATTGTCATTTTTTGTCAGATGTTGGGCTCAATTTTTGTTTTGTTTAAGAGGAAGGTAAGGTTATTCCTATGGTGGGGAATACCAAATCAGTTTTTGTTTTTTTCTACTATGTAGAATCCAGTTGTTTATGTTATAAGGTTGGTTATTTGGCAGTCCAAATATCATCATTATAAATATTCTTGGGTTGGGATTAGGGATTCTAGTCTTTTCCCTAAGCTTCTCGGGGTAGAGATGGTTTATGGTGAGGATTTTTTTGGGCATCTTCCTTTTCCTAACTACAGTTTTGTTCCGAAATGTTTATTTTTTTCCTTATATGGTGGAAAGTTGGTTAAATGGTCTTTTACTTTAGTAGATGATATCTGATAATATTTTTAACCACTCTGTTAGTCTTAGAATATGGTTTTTTACCCTAGGAAATAATTTGTTTTTGGAAATATGAGATGTTTAATTTTTGGTGGAATAATTATTAGATAAAATTATTTAAATTAAATATTAATTTATTCATGCAGGTTAATTAGGATATAACATTTAAAAATAGCATTGGATTGAGATTATCTATCCAGTGTAGTTTCCAAAATGGGGAGTTTAGCCTAGTTGAGGCATAAACATTAGTCGGGTGCTGGGGTAGACATGGACCCCCTTTTCTACGTTTTGTTTTTCTTTAATTTTCTTGATTTTATTTTCATTTTATCTTTCTCGTTATTTGTTATCATGAATTCCTCCCATGGAATCTATTTACCCACAACCTATGAGAGAAAAGGTTGACGGTGAGGAATAGGGAAGGACAAAGGAATAAGGGCACTTGCTCAATTCCCTTGATGCGCTGAGTTAGATTATTGAATCTTTCAATTGTGAAATTAACCAAAGCATCAACAGTTTCCACCAGAAGGTAGGACTACTAGTGTTTTCAGTGTAGATCCCCATATAATTTTATTTTTATATGTTTAAATCCAATTTATGCTTTCATGAGTCCCCTAGTGGCCAAATATATTGTTTTTGTGGTGAAAAAAATGTATTTGTGTGATCTGAGGTTTTTTCCATCAGGAAACCTAGTTTAAATGGTGTGTGGTTTAGGGGGACGTGTCGTGTGTTCTTACTGTTCAAGGAAGATGATGTCATGGGATTATACTCCATGTTAAGGGTTGTACACATCATGTACTGGTAATAATCCTTGTTTTTTGAGAACTTGTGAATGTATATACATATAAGGGTACACAGATTTGTCAGAGTACTTGGAAAGACCCCATGTAGGGTAGCACAAAGTGTGCAAGTACACAGTATGGCCACGTATCCTAATAGGCTTGTTATGGGACATGGGTATGTATCCCCTATCAAGTATACATTGTGTACCATCCATGGATGTAGTCAACCTAGGGTGTTTACAAACATAGGCCAGTGAGGGCACATGACCATGTGTTATGGTGGGTGTACATGCCATGTACTAAGGCTACACACTGTGTACTGCCCCATTCCAAACCATTGAGTGTTTCTGTGTCTATTTTTCATCGGTGATAGAATTAAACCTAAGAGTAGTCCATTATGAGTAGTATTTGAATAGATCATGGTGGTGAAACCCTGTGGAACATTTTGAATACTCATAATATGTTTTTGGGGGATTTAATCTAAATGGATGGGTTCTTACCCAAATAATCGAATTCAGTCAACTTCTCTACGAGAGAATTTAACGTGAATAGAAGGTTGTATTCACAAAATCCTTGTTTGGATATTTTATTGAAGATGAATTATATTTTATCTCCCATTATTTATGTTTTAGGATAATTCCATTACAAGACATTCCCCTCTGGCCTGTGAGGGCATGAGACCAATTGTAATCATGGACCCCCTGAAGGATTCCTCTACTTATGTTTAGAATTATAACATCTTTTGTAGGATGATATAATCTTCTATCTAGATACCAAGGATCCTCTAAGATATTCATTTCATACTTTATGACATAATGAATCCCTTTTAGGATCCTTGTACCTATGTATCATTATGATAATCCCAAGTAGGTGGCCTCTTAGTGTTTGACATGAGGGACAAAGTGGGTAACTATTGTTTGACGGACCATGGTCTGTTACGTCGGGTATGGGTAGAGATAGTGTTCGGTTTTCCTCTAGAACCAGTGCCAAAATGGTAATCCCATGAATCTGTGGCTGGAGTGTTGTGATGGGAGTTCGGGACACACTTACACATTTTTTTTATTTGAATTTGTTTTGATGATGCAGAAGTGTTTACCAGAGGTGATCCAAAGTTGGTGGTTGTTAATCATTACATGTGGAGTCCCCCATTCTGTTGGTATTCATTGATGTTCTTCATGGTATTTATATTAATTTGGGATTCTCAGTTGTGGTTCCCTGAGATCTAGCTTCTAATCCATTTTATTTCTAATATTTTAGAGATACCCATAAGTATTACCAGGGACTTGGTTGTTGAGCATGAATGTATATACTGTGATATATATATATATATATTAACTGACCAATGTTGATTCCTAGAATCAGACTATTTAAACATACATGATGTTTATAGTAATCCTTGAGTTATACATAGAGTCTCGTAATAGGAATACCTTAGAGGGACTCATAAGAGTGATGACATATGATGAGGATGATTATTATCTCCTCAATTTCGAGCATGGTGACACCAAATCTAATGGTATATAACTAATCCTTAGTGGTGGGGATGATTACAATCTATTAGGCCTACGATCGGTATTATTATGCTCTTCTATATCAGTTAAAGACTCGAGGGGAGTATCATGATTATTATCTCTATTTCCTTTGGTTAAAATGATTATGATCTTTCATATCAATTACGATACTCAAGGGGTGCATCATGTAATATCATCGATGATTTATCTCATTATAGATCACCTAAGGGTAATCCCCTTTGGGATTATCCACATTCTAAATGTCCTAACCACCTACAGACCGAGACCTATAGGGCCTAGACATTGGATTGGATTTACTAGCTTAGGAACCATGGCGACTGATTTAATGACCTTTTATAGGATGACTGAATGTAATCCTTCGAATCTTTCTTTACATTATTGACTATTGTTATATGGTAACCTTGTTAGATATTGGAGGAATGTATGATTGAACCCATTTGTAGGATGAGCATCCCCAGTGGTGATGTACCTTTCTCAAAGATATAATTTTGGAATTGGGTGAAGTAGGTACATCACAATGGGATTACATACACATAGATTGACTTAATGATATAGGGCTTGAGTGACAATACATTCAAGTCAATGCCCTTGCATATTATGTTTCAGCGATTAGGCTTCCAAACCTAATAGATTGATTAATGATGTGGTTTCATGATAGTTTTTTATGCTTATGGATGAATGTCATATCTATCTATCTATGTATAGGTATGGGTCTATAAATTCATCATCCAGTAGACATAGAAATACAAGGTGGAACATTCCCATTTGATAGGGTTTACAGACCCTAGGTTCGATTATGGTTTCATGTTGGATTCTACTTACTTTTAGTTGTGTCTAAGCGTGGCTAGCCATTTTTTCTATATAGTTATAGAAGCACAGTTTGATGTTTCTTATTGTGGTGGCCTAATATGAAAATTTCTCACCCTTGAATATTCAACTAAGTGTATATGTCTTCTTTTCTGGATAATAATGAGTTTAATGGTGGATAGGGATGAGGCCTAGAGCTGTATGCTCGAGCAGAGCCACTCTTTTGGTTCTTCTGATTGGGCGGGTGTTGTTTAATTGTGTCTGCTGATTAGGTCTATGGTATTTCACGGATATAGTATTTGATCAATTTACTATTAAATTCAATTTATTTTCCACTCTTGTATCTATATGGTCATCCCAGTGGATGACTGGTGTTGTATTGTAGGGTATAGTTGTTTAGGCTTTTATAGAATTTCATTTGTTATTACAACATGTTCTATTTAGTTTTTTACTGTTTATGCAGTCTATTTACATTCCATTATGTATGATACATAGCTATTTTTACCTATTTTATTAATCTAATATTAGGACATTGTCTTCCCACTATAACACCCAAGGCCCTCGCTGCTAGTCACTGGCCTCTAGGGTATAGGGAGGTGCACTTGAGGCCATGTAACCAACCTGCACGGAGCACCGGTTTTGTGGTATCTAGGTCATGATTTTACAATAACAATTTACATGTTTTCTATTACATTTTAATAACATATAAACATGATATATAAAATTGAATAGTCAATAATTTTTAAGCTAGATGTTTTCACCATATTCGGTTTCTTTGTCAAAAAAGTATTCAGTATGTCAACTATGGTCACAAGTGCTCATTATTAAAAAATATCTAGATTAATATTAATGAAATTCTTATCATATTTATACATAAATTACACATTTTAAACATATCGTAAATGAATGTTTTAAAAAATTAACCAACGTTACAATCATGGAGATGGATGGTCCTACGTACGCATGAGTAACATTCTAATTTATTTCAAAGACCGTTATGGAAAGAATGAAAGTAAAAATTTTCTCTATATAATTATAAATATATCATAAGTACCATTTATTTAATTTTCTAAAAATATATATCAAATTAATAATATGTAAATGGAATTAAATTGTGTCAGGTTTAGAGTATTACACACATCCACGAATGACATTATCACTTTGTTATTGTGTGAATCGATAATAAATAAGATGATACATTTTATTTAGAGATGGATAATAATTTAATTATAATCATTTGGTTTTTATCTATGTCCGGTTTTTTAAATAATACCATACTTACTATATTCCATGTAATGTGTGAATGTATCATAATCAAATGAGGAGACGGTAGTCCACAAGTCCACAAACAATGTTATCGTATTTTAAAAAATGGAAACCTTGAAGTATGCATTATATAACAATTAAAAAAAATTTAAAAAAAATAAATAACATACATATAATATTAAAATAGTGTTTACATCATAATTACAAACCATGAGAGGTGTTAATGGAAAAATAAACGCCATCATTTCATGAGGTAGTGTACCACCGTACACACGAAGGATATTTTCATTACCCATTTGATATATGTGTGTTTAGGTGTAGGAATAACCGTAAAAATAATGAAAATTGTAATATTAATTTTAATAATTATTATATAAAAGTAGAATAAGAAGTATTTATATGGTGGATAAATAAATAAAACTTAAATGCACCTTGAATAATGTAATCTATTTTAAGGGTAACTCTATTTTTTCACTGAATGGTACCCTTGGTTAGATTTATTACCAATGTTAAGACTATATATTGAGATGAGTAATATTTGGAGATTATTTTTTCTTGTTTTGAATGATAAGAATGTATTTATATGGGTGAAGAAAAGAGAGAGGGTGAGTTCCTTTTTTGCAGTGGAGGGGTAATGGAATTCATTAAATATAAAATGGAAAACACTATTTGTTTGTTTACCTTATATAATGTACGTCAAATATTGACCAATATATGAGCTAAGAGGTTATGCAGTCGAATAATGTCCATATAGTGGGTTTTGGAAGAGTTTCTAGGTCATTTGGCCCCATATGATTGAATTTTTATAGCTAAGTAAACTCATTTTTTTACTTTGACACTAGTAATTAATTTTAATTACATTAAATAATATTATTGATGAAAAAATAAGTTAAATATAGTATAAATTATTCATTATTTTGATTTAAATTATGTAATTCATTTTTCAAATTTCTAATCATCAGAGTGGAAGAAATTAATTTAAAATTAATCACACATACAGGACAATAATAGAGGGTTCTAAATTTAAAATGTTGAAATGTTTTCTATGTTTATATATTTATAACAACTCTAAATTTTGATATAATGGACTAACATGAATTAAATGATAAAAAATTATTTAATTTTAATTTTGAAAAATTAAAAAAATTATAAATCAATATAATATATTTCAATGAAAAATCATTTTAATAATAATTTGGTGTTATTCCCTATTCTTTTAAATATGCATGTTCTAATGGAAATACTAAAAATTTCCAAAAAGATAATTTTGATATTCCAATTTCAAAAAGGTTTTTTAAATTTATTTCACATACAATTTAAAAATGTTTATATAATTATATTTACAATATGTATGACTTTAAATGGTGGAAAACCTACCTTTAAAAATATAAATGTTTTAATGATTAAAATTGATTTTTTTTATTATCGTAATGATATCAGTATTATATGATATCTATAAAATAAATTTATTATATATATATATAATAAATTTAATTAATATATTTCACTAATTGTAATTAATTTAATTTTTATGATAGAATGCCATTCTAGTCATAAAAATAGTTTAAAAAAACGCATCTGTATTATCATTTGATATTTATTTTAATAAAAATTTAATAGGTAAAAAATTAAATAATTTAAAACATATGTGCAATGATTGATTTAATAGTTTAGTTAATTGTATTCATTTCCTCTATTCCAACATCTATGTGATATCTATTATGTTAAATAAATAGTATTAATAATTTATTGTTGTCCACTAATTGTCAACCTTGCATCAAACAAAAGTTATCAAAGGGAATCAATTGTTCCATGCAAAAAATGATAATAGTGGTGTTGCAAGAGATGTATTCTATACTTTTTATTGTATATAATATAATTTACTAAATAATTTAAAAAAATCTATAAGAAGATATATCACAATATATCGGGAGGTTAGAACAATTATGTATACACATTATATATATATATATATATGATATTATGAAATTATAACATTTCGTATAAAATATTATCTTATATAAATTTTAAAATTCGAATCTATTGGTAAAAGATAACATTGATTGTGCATATGTGTGGACTACCACCTCCACAAAATTTTGTGATACATTTTCATTTAATTTTTACATATATTTTTCTAAGGGATGATTAAATTAATATATATGATATATATTAACATAAAAATTAATTTTTTATCTTGTTTAATATTTACCATTTAATTTATTCCATCTATTTATAAAATGGAAATAATTATCAATTGTACATATAGTCTACCGTCACTTTAAACAATGTAAACCATTTTTCTGTATCTAATATTTATAAATGAATGTAAATATGCATGTAAAGAATATATGTTATATTTATTTAATTTGGAAAATTATTCCAATATCTTATCCGATATAAAATTACATGTTCCAAAAATACCAAACCATATCATACATTAAATACAAAGCAATTATCACATGAAATAGTGATTTTGATAGAGTTGTTAGTAATCATGTGATAACACTTCTTAAATAAATCATATATCATAGGATCATTATGATTTAGGTTTTTAAAATTATTTCAAATGATCCTAAATTTATTATATATGATTATTGAGTGTTTAGGAATGAATTAAATACAGATGGTAATGGATTTGTAGTATCAATATTTTTTGTTGAAGATTTATTCCAAATTCAACACTTTTTTCTTTTATGTGGTGTATATACTACCCCTTATAAATGTTATATCATGAATATAATTATTTAAATTAAAATATTCAATTTATTTTGTGCATTCACAAGTTTTATTGTTCAAAAGATAAGAAAATGGAAAGGTATGTCTATCTCACTGTTTTATCAATGGGAAACAATTCTGTATTAACATCTTTTTTCTTTTATTCAGTTTATATTCTAAACATGAATGTATTTTATTATTATTAATATAAAAATTATGGTATTTAAAAATAAATATAATTATATTTCATTCATGAGTTTATTATTCAAAATTTACCATTGTTCTGAAGGATTTATTTTCCAATCCCATTGTTTATCAGTATTATTCTTAAATGTGATTCCTATAATAAAATCGTATGATATACAACTCATGAAAAAAATGAATTTTGTGAAAATATATATATTTATATAAAATAAACTATCCATTTCATTTTCCCTCTCTATTGAAAAAAATACCTAATCATTTTTTTTTTGCATATAACTAAATTTATTTATCTCTTCGGTGAAAATACATTTTTTCCCTATCCATGTATTATTAAAAAAATTATTTCAATTTTTAAGAATATTTTATCATTATTTAAATTTTCACATAATTTTATTTATAAAAATATTTTATTCTTTTACAAGAGCCTTTTGAAATATTTCAAAAATGTTAAAGGACTCAACATTATAACATATACAACATGAATGATATTTTATAATGTAATGTCAAAAAAAAATTTCAAAATATTATATTTTATAATTCAAAATTTATTTTAAAATATAAGGATTTAGATATCATATTTTGAATTTAAATTTTTAAAAAAATTTATTTCCAAAGGGTAAAGGTTGTTTTCCTCATAAATTTTTTCAAGTGATCATTCAATATTTTTTCTAACTATGATGAGATCCATTGATGTAACAAACAGATTTCTAGGGATATGAACCACTGAATACCATAGTTATTATATCTCTACATGGTTTATTTCTATTATGGAGAGATATTTTTAATCTTCTTTCCTTTTCACAAGGTATGCCATGATAAAGAAATGACTTGTTTATTGAACATATTTAGTTTTCATGTGTTATTCTGTAATGAAATGTTTAGGAAACCCATTTATTTTCATGGGTGATGAAGTGATGAATATTTTATGATCCTATATAAAAGAGTTTAATGGATGTTATTATATTATGGTTTCTACCTATATCTACTTATAATGTAATGGGTAAATATAGATAAATCATGAGAAAATATGTCTTGGGTGAACATAATTTCATGTTTGTAATGTTATGTGTGGACCTTATTTACATTCCCATAAGATTAGTAATGGGACCAGATTTTGTAAAAATAAGTTTATTAAGTTATCTAACATCAATTTTGATAAGGTTTTCTTTGGAATTATATTCATTTCTATAAGGTTATGGGTGGACCTTGTTTCATGTCCATTATAATATTCATGTAACATGTTTCTTTTACATAAGTGTATTTTCCTTCTCGACTCTTTTTCCATAAATTAATGAGTGGGACCATTTCTATTTAGGCGTGATTAAAATGTTATAATATTATGTTTGTTCCACATTTCAATTTATGTGTTTTGGTATCATTGAATATTTTCTTTCATT
This sequence comes from Viscum album, assembly GCA_963277665.1. Taxonomy (NCBI): domain Eukaryota; kingdom Viridiplantae; phylum Streptophyta; class Magnoliopsida; order Santalales; family Viscaceae; genus Viscum; species Viscum album. The sequence continues at coordinate 1,723,430,173 of OY728141.1, forward strand.
GCATTATGATTCGTGTCTTATGAACATCCACGATTTATTTCATGACTCATTTAATGATATATGATATTTAACTTTTTCTTTAAAAATGTTATTATAATGTTTTCTTTCCCTTATAGCCATGTTATGATTATGTGATCACTAGAATTTCCCTTATTTATGCATACTGAGCTTTTGACCACACCATGTATTATATTTCATATAACCAGTATATGATGAATGTTATTATGAATGATATTTCTAACAAGGGTGCTAGTTATAATAACTTTATTGGGATATTGAATAGTTCACTGATGAACTTGATATTTACTTATCCTAGTTTCCAAATTCACTAAACTGTTTCCATAATCATTAATATTTTATAATATTAAATGAATATCCATCTAATAAAATTAAATCTATATGAATGAATATTTTGTGTTCTTATTCTCATCACGATTCTAGTAAAATTTCTTCTTAACCTAGATGTATGTTTGAACATTGTACTAATAAATACCACACATTTCCCTATTCATCATTATTTTATGACCCATATTCTATAACACAATAAATATTATATCCCCTTCCTTCCTCATAATAAAAAATTCGATATTTTCATTCCAACATAGGGCATCATCCACCTTGTTCAACTTCTACATTTGTAGTGTATTGGAAGTTCATAATAATTTACAAAATATTAAAAATTCATGTTTCTCATTTTCAAATAATTAATATAGAATCATTACATTTTTATTTTATTATTAGTTTATATAACACTATTCACCACAAAGACATTGGATCCATATATTATGTGTCCAAAATATAGCCGACAACTTCAAATTATGCATCAGAAATCTTTTCCTTTATTTATTCAACATGAGTGAGGAAAAAGAAACCAACAAATCATCAAACATAAGAAAAAAAAATCAAAATACATTTTTTATGCATCACTAAGGACGATATACCATGATATATTACAGGAAAGTGTAAACACATGTGCATTGAACAAAAATCACATTAATTGTAACGCCTTGACCCTAAAATCATGGACTCGGTGCATTATTTTAATACATTGGAATGATTACAACGAATCAAGTCCCAATGGACCAATTAGTTTATTAGTCTGGGAAACAACATACATACATAAGTCCAACACTACAACATGAAAAGAAAAATAACACTAAATTATTCCATTGGAAACATCAATGATTCCGAGATTATTCCTACAAGTCACTAATAAATAACTTCATCATATCCTGGGAAAATAAAATAGGAGGAATGGGTGAGTTCAAATGCTCAGTAAGAGTAAGAAATACAGTGGAATATAACATAAAAATTAGTCATGGTGAATAATTGAAAACACATGAATTTAAAAATAATAAGCATTAACACTTTATGGTAGAAATATGAACAGAGTTAATAATTCCATAATAAAACATAGTCTTAGGAATTATAATAGTCGAATAACCACATGAAATATCAATATATATTCTCATAATGATGGAATGCATAATTCCAGACATCATAACCACATAGTCAAGGCCATGTGCCAAGACTTCAAATAAGATTTTGTCAAGGCCTTATGCCAATACACTTGTTTGTCTCATGAGACCTACCAATGCATCGAGGAGCTATAGTGGGCTCCACCTGTCACCTACTAAGTCTAATTAATTCCTCATATTAAATGTATGAAACATAACATAAACATTCGTATTAAAAATAGCATACGAAATGTCAATACTTTATCTACAAACCATTAATGGTATAAAAATAGCACATCCACAGTCAAACATAACTCATTCAATACAATATGGAAGATTTTACTGTAATAGATTAACCTCAATAGAGAATAATGAAGGATATTGAGATTGATGAAAATAATCATTGAAACTATTTGAGGAAAATATCCCTCTTTTTTCAAAAAAAACATTTAAAAGTCACACTATTTTTCAAGAATTCGTTTATAATAGATTTTTTGAATCAGTATCCCATACTACTTTGAAACTTTTAAAACGAATTTTAATTTAAAAAAATTAATTTACATATAAATAAAACCTTAAAACCATTTTAAAATATGGAAATTATTTAGAATCATTTAGAATAATAAATCGTTAAAACATTTATGATGATATTATAGTAAGAGTTCCTAACCAAAAGACAGAAACCTGAATATAAATCATTGAGGAAATGAAAAAATTATAATATCATGAGAATAAAGTGATTCATGATATACTATTTCATAGTACATTATATACACCACATAAAAGTGAATTGGTCTATAACAAAAAATAATTCTCAATGGAATGTAAATTGAGAAGAAATCTCTTATAAAGACCGTATCCTTAGGTTAAGGATAAACCAACGACATAATTATGTGTGAAAAATATAAATACACTCAATATGATTGGATATTCAGTGTAAATAAATCAGAGTGAATTCACACATATTCTTGTAAAGACAACACCAATGAATGGGATATTTAACTCAATAAATGGATATTGAGGTAAAATTACTCTTTTGAAGTTTATATCGATGAATTGGGTATTTATAAATGGAGTTATTATGTGTATCAAAAGTATATCCACAGAAAGGGAAGTGGAAATTACTCGAAAAATAATTAATAGTGATTCCACGCATAATCATAGAGTCTAATAATCAATGAAGTACGCTTAAAGCCCAATGAGTGGAAATTGAAATTTGAAATTCCATTAACAATTTGGTAACTTATGATACACAGACCCCATAAAAAATGTATCATACAGTGAAGATTTAAATACCCATAAATTAATGTATATTACAAAAATAATACAATAAAGGGTAGTACATACTCCACACAAAGAGTAATAGTGTCCAATATAGCATGAATCTAATGTGAATAAAAGTTAGATGAAAAACCCTTACTTCGTTGTAATCAATGGAGTTGTATGAGAAAAAGTTAATAAATATAATGAATCACATAATTCCATGAATATAAAGATAATTATTATAATATATATCAAATTTCAGTACATAATACACCACATGCAATAAGTATGTGCCGAACAATGGAAATCCCACGGAATGAAATGTGAGATAAGAAACCACTTACCTCAAGTCCGAATTGTCTTCTGTGCTCCTTGTTCTTCCTGAATAATAAACTTAAGTTAATTTCCACATGATTAAGAAAATTTTTAATTTTATTATTCCTTTTACATAACTTATTACCTTGATATAACAGTTATTTAATTATTTGAGTTCATATTGGATATTTTATCGATGTTCGGAACCTGAGTAAAAAATGAACTTGTTATAATTTTAATTTTTCCATGTGGTCAAAAGTACATTATCTAATGAATGATATTAATCATTTAGATATCATATACATATATTATATATCTAGTATATATAACTATTTATAATAGTAAATTACATTTGTATATAAGAAATGAAATGTATAGTTCATGGAGACGGTAAGCCGTACATACGAATGAACTCTTCTTTCATTTCTATTTTGAATTTTTATTGAATTAAAACATAATGGTAAATAGGTATACTATAATTAAAGTATAATATAATATATAATATCACTAATTCCATCCTTTATACATCCCATATGAGGCATTAACGAGTCATATCATTTTGAGGGGGTTGTAGTCCGCACTTCCTCAAATGAAATTATCATGTTTTACCCATAATGGAAACCTTAAAATAATGACATAAATGGAAAATACAGAATCATAAATAAAACATAAAAATAATATATATATATCATATATAAATATAGTTCCATTTTAATTTCCACCATGATAGGCGGTATGAGATAATCGAAGAATCATCGTTTCGTGAGGCGTTAGTTTCCCATCCACACAAACAGTATGTTCTTCACCCATTAAGTAGAGGTGAATTTAAGTGTAGTTCAAATCCTTCTAATAAAAAAAATCCTAGAATACTTATTATAATGGATTTTTATAAATGAAATTAATAAAAAGTGATTATTGAGTTGGAGATGTAAAATAATACAAAGGAATTTAGGAGGAAGCGTTACCTCTAATTTGGGTAACTTCTTTTAGTTTGAACCAAAAAGACTTCATGAAGTACCTTTTACCTAAGGTAAGGCTTCGATAAATAAGAGGGGAATATTGATAGATTTTTTCGGAAGGGTTTGGATGATCCATGTTGTTGGGAGGTGTGTGGAATGTGTTAGAAGTGGTGTACTTTTATAAGGAGGAGGAGGGGTTCTTTATGAAAGTGTGAAAATATTATTTTATTATATAATGATATTCAGTTTCTAAAGTTCAAAAACTAAATAAATTAAAATATAAGATAACTCAAGGTCGAAATAAAATCATCCAATAAGAATTGGAAAGGTTTTGGATATTATTTTTATATTAATAATCATATTTATTTAAATCATTTAATAATGAGGTAAACACTACATCATTATTGTGTCATAAATAATTTAATTTATTTGATGTATAAAAATATATATATATTACCATAATGTAGGTAATTGTTTTATCTTTCCAATGATTATTTATATTTGAAAATATGACTTACATAACCCCATGTAAAAATTGATATACTAAAAGATATTTTTTAATGTCATTTTTGTCTTTAATTTGAGTTAATTAAAATAAACAATCATTATCATTTTTATATAGCATTATGGGGTCCCAAAATCGACCCAAGTATTCCAATAGTCGGCCATTACTCATCCAATAAGGTTAGGAGAAGTGTTATGATAATTTTGTATTATTATAATCTTCTTTTTACTTAAATTACCCTATTTAGCTTTAACCGCGGTAAACAAAAGTCAAAGGTCACTATTCACAAAAAAAATCATATTATTGAAACACATTTTAGTTACTAATAAAAACCATGTATCTCAGATATTCAAAATTCAATTCACAAAAGCGTTAAAATTTCATTTAAATGAAAAAGTTGGATTTTTAACTCCAACTTAGTGGTTTCACTATTCATTACAAATTGTTGTTTTTCAGGACAATACAAAATATTATGCCTAAGCTATAATTTATATTATGAATTCAAAAATGAAGTCTATTTTACCAAATTCAAAACATAGATGTTGAATTAATTAATTTAAAATTAATTCTCGTTTTCAAAACAAATAGCGTGTTTTTAAGAAACAATAACTATTAAATGATTGAGACTTGTTTTTGAGTAATTTGAAATGGAAATTAATTCCAATGACCATCATTGGATTAATACGTAAAAATATAATCTAATTACACTTAAAACCCAATTTAAAATATAATCTATCCATATAAATAAATATTATTAAAAGGAAATTTTGAATTAAAATACATTATTTCTCACTATTAATAAAAAATTAATATTATTATAAACTTACCAAAATTTCATCCAAAGTAAATTTCAATGTCCCTATTCTAAATAAGAATTATATTATGTCAAAATTAATATTTAAAAGATACAAATATTGGATTTAAAAAGTGTTCTCCATTAAACGGTGTTAAAAATGATTTCTTTTTTGAAAAATACATTTTTTATCTATACACTTGAATTTGTTCATATAATATGTCTAATAAACACATAATAAATAAGTTAAAATTATATGGAGTATATAAAATTCAAAATTTAGTTAATACTATTAATAATCTCCTTCGAACGGCTAGTTTTTTAGGTTGTTGTGCGCTCGAACTCAGTGTTGCGTGTAGTGCAAGCTATTTAATTTAAATAAAATTACTTCCAATTAAATATTCGGATGTTACATTCTACCATCCTTTAATAAATATCGTTCTCACAATTTGAAATTGTTCTTCGAAAATAAAAGGTTAAAAATAGAAAATAACTTTGTGGGAAACCAACATCGGAAATTGGGTTAATAAAATTTTGACTTAATAAGAGGGAAAATGAGATAAGAAAGTCACCACTAAATTATGATCTCGATTATGAGAACATTGGTGGAAATTAGGGACACATAATTGGAGGAAAAATTCAATTATATATAGGGATTGATTGAGGTCATCAATCATAAACATGTTTATAATTTAGGGCTTCAAAGCCATCGATCTATGACGATTTAAAATATCATCCATTCAAAAAAACATAAAGCATTAGGATAACACATTTTTGGTTTTAAGATCCCTTACCTAAAGTTTAATAATTAATTTATTGATATAGTAAGTAAACAAAAATATTCATGACATGGAGAGTTTCATCCTTTATATAATTCTTACCGGAAAAACATATTTCACTCCAAATGATGAGTATTAAAGATGAATTGGTCACACCTGAAGCGTGAGAATCAACTTATAGAGAATCAAATAATCTACAATGTATGAACTATATATTTCCTTTTTCTTTAGAGAATAACCAAAACCAAAATGGTTAGTAAAAGATCAGATGATCCGCAAAAAGGATAATATGTTTGAGAAGGAAATACTAATCCTAATTTCAAAAATTAAAACAGCAATACCCAAAGTTCAATAAATACCATCGAATAAACAATTGTCCATATAATCTTTTCATATAATCAAAACTAATATTGAAACCCAAAACCTAGAAAAATTTTCTTACATAGTTTTCCACGTTAAATTGTATCTCCAAAAAAATATTGACTACACTTAAAGTCAAATACTTAAAATTAATTAACCTAAACTCATATTCTCTATGATAGTTTAATTATTTCCATAAGAAACCCAAATATCTATAAATCCACAATAAAAACATAGTTAAAAAATCACCTTTACTCTTCAAATGAAATCACGTAGTATTTTATTTTCTATTGGCATATATTATTCCCAATAGAAAAAACGTCTTCCAATATAACATTTATCACTTAATCACAAAACCATTTTCCTATACTAAGAATATAATTTGATGAGACATAAGATACCAAATCAAGTTATTATTGATCAATAAAATCATATCACTAAGAAGAATTAGTCACAGTAACAAGGGTCTTCACAGAGTCCAGTGGTAGGCGATAAATCCCAATTGCACTATGGTTGTGGGTTCGATTCCTACAGCTTTGTCTAACGTGATGGGTTGTCACATGGTCTACGTCTTTTAATTTTTCAAAAACTATATAATTTAATAAAATTTCCAAATATGAGACAGATTCCTAAAAATAACTATAACATAATTTCATCACAAATGTTATATCATACCTCACATTTTCATTACAAAATTTAATAACATGTAATTTCCTCAAAATCAATGATCATATAAAACCAAATGGTTTTTTATTACTATATCCACAAAAGAAAAGTTAATTCTTTCTCAAATATTATTTTCACATGAAAAACTGTAAGGTTAAAAATAAAAGAGAAAATTATTCCAACGGAATCCCATCAACAAAGATTTCTAATAATTTTTAAACATTTCTCCATCAATTTATTTCAATATAGCTTCCCCTTTGACCAAGAGGATATCCTATAGAATAGAAAATACACTCGGGGAATGTCCAGGTCCCCTACATTTATGGAAAATGACTATAAATGGATTCTTCGGACCATATTTATTTTATTCTATATTACTCTTCATTTTATTCTTGGAAATTATTTACATTAAGTACTTAATTTCCACTTATAAAGAATTTCTTTATTTCATTAAGACACCTTCCTAGGTGTGCCATGCATATTTCTGGCATGATTGAAAAAGATCTTTGTTTTCTCCATGGTCTTTACTGCTGGAGCTCTTATCATTCACTACCTTTCTGTACCTTGTTTAGTCCGGGAGTTGGTTAATATATATGTGGTTGATCATTTTTTTTGAAAACTGATTCTGTATGATCACGATATCTTTTACGCCTTTCAACATTCCATTTTTATTCTCATTTCCACCACCATTCAAACCTTGTACGTTATGATCAAAGTTACTATGACTTCCTTGGAATCCATCCATCGACTATATCTAGAAATCATTGTGTGAGTAATTATTGTCATAAAATATTTTAGATAATTTCATGACTCCTTATTTTCAATTTAAAACCCCTCAGGATTAACCAAGGTCATTTATTCTCATCTTATATTAGAATCCTTCAAATCGGTTTGTAAAGAGAATGTAACTTATCATAATCATATATCTAAGAAGTTTCGTAACCAAGAGTGCATTAAGGCCCGTTTTCATATACTAGGAAACCCTAGGTCATGCCTGAAACTCCTTATCGGAGTTTTCACTCCTAGGTACATTTTTTCCAGAGCCGCCTATACCTTCTCCTATCCAGACAGGGAGGTACTTCTTGTAAAATACAATAAATATCTACATTACCAATATTAGAGGATTTTCTTTTATAATAATCCTCAAAGTCTATATTAGGATAATGTTCTCTAATCATAGTTGATCTAAATCTAGTTTCCAAGGATTGTAGAAAACTTCCTCTAACACCAACTGTAATGACCCGACCCCAAAATCCAGGAGCCGGTGAATTATTTTAATACATTAGCATGATTACCAGGAATCAAGTGACAATGGACCGATCGGTTTAGTAGTCTTGGAAATAAGATAAATACATAAGTTCAACACTACAACTTGAAAAGATAAACAACACTAATTTATTCCACTTGAAACATCCAACCATCCAAGATTATTCCTGAAAGTCACTAATAACTAACTTCTTCATATCCTAGGAAAATGAAACATGAGAAAGTAGGGATCTCAAAATGCTCAGTAAAAGTAAGCAATATAGTGGAAGATATCATAAGCATTATGAATGGTGAATAATTTGAAAACACATGACTTTTCATATAATAAACATGAACATTGTATTACATGAATATGAGATGAGAAAATATTTCCAAAATAAAACATAGTAATTGGTATTCTACTAGTCGAATAACCACATGAAATATCAATATCTAATCTCATAAAGATGGAATTCATAATTCTGGACATCAAAACCACATAGTTAAGGCATTGTTCGAAGACTACAAATAAGATTTTTTCAAGGCCTTGCGCCAAGACACTAGTTTGTCTAATGAGACCTACCTATGCATCGAGAATCTATAGAGGGATCCACCCACCACTTAAAAAGTCTAATTCATTCCTCATATGAATGGTTTGAAACATAACATAATCATTCTTAATAAAACTAGCATAGAAATGACAATACTTCATCCACAATCCATGAATGGTATAAAAATAGCACATCCAGAGTCAAACAAAACTCATTTAATACAATATGGAATATTGTATTGTAAAATATTAACCTCAATCAGGAATAATGAAGGATATTGGCATAGATGAAAATAATCATCCAAACTATTTGAGAGAAATATCCCACTTTTCTTGAAAACATTTAAAAGTCACACTATTTGTCAAGAAGCCGTTTAAAATAGATTTTTTGAATCAAAGTGTCTAGTACAACATTCAATCATTTAAAAGGAACTTTAATATTAAAAATTTTATGTCCATATGAATAAAACTTTAAAACCATTTTTAAATCATGGAAATTAATGAGAAATATTTAGAATAATAAATCTTTAAAACATTCTATATGATATTTTAGTTAGAGTTCCTAATGAAAAGAGAGACACTTAAATAAAAATAATTGAGGTAATACAAACTCTATAATATGATGATAATAAAGGGATTAATGATATACTATGTCAAAGTACATTATATACACCATATAAAAGTGAATTTGTGTATAACAACAAATAAGTCTCAGTGGAATGTAAATTGAGATGAAATATCTTATAAAGAACGTATCCTTATGATAAGTATAAATCAACGACATAATTATTTGTGACAAATATAAATACAATAAATTTGATTGGATATTCATTGTAACCAAACAGAGGTAATTCACACATATTCTTGAAAAAACAACACCAAAGAATTGGATGTTTAACTCAATAAATGGATATTGAGTTAAAATTACTCTTATCAAGTTCATATCGATGACTTGAGAATTTGTCAATGGGGTGATTATGTGTATAAAAAGTATATCCACTAAAAGGGGAGTGGAAATTATTAAAAATATAATAAATATTGATTCCACACATAATCGTGGTGTATAATAATCAATGAAGTATGTGTAAAGCCCAATGAGGGGAAATTGAAATTTGAATTTCCCTTACAGATTTGGTAACTTATAAAACATACACCCCATAAAAAAAGTATCATAAAATGAATATTTAAATACCCATACATTAAATTATATTACAATAATAATACAATAACGGGCAGTACATACTCTACACGAAAGGAAATTGTGGCCAATATAGCATGAATCTCATGGGAATAAAAGTGAGATGAAAAACCCTTACTTCCTTGTAATCAATCGAGTCATATGAATAAAAGTTAATAACCACCAAATGAATCATAGAATACCAATAATATAAAGAAAATAATGATAATATATTTCAAATGGAAGTACACAATACACCACATTCAATAAATAAGTGGTGAATAATGGAAATCTCATGGAATTAAAAGTGAGATAAGAAACCCCTTATCTCAAGTTCGACTTATCTTGTATGTTTCTTGGTCACCCAGAATAATAAACTTATGTTAATTTATAATTGATTAAGAAAATTTTTAGAGTTTATTATTTATTTTATATCACTTATTACCTTGTAATAACAATTAGTTAATTATTTGAGTTAATATTAGATATTTTATCGACGTTCAGAACTTGTGTAAAAAATGAACTTGTTATAATTACAATTGTTCCATGCGGTCAAAAGACCATTATCTCCCAAATGATATACATTATTTAGATATAATATATTTATTATATATATAGTATATATATCTATTTATAATAGTACATATCATTTTGAGATAAGAAATTAAAGGTACCGTTCATGGAGAGGGTAAGCCGTACGTACGCATGAACGCTACTTTCATTTTTATTTTTTATTTTAATGGAATTAAAACATAATGATACATATGTATATTATAATTCCAGTATAATATAATGTATAATATCATTATTTTCATCCTTTATATGTCCCACATAATTCATTAAGAAGTCATATCATTTTGAGGGGTCAGTAGTCCGCAATTCCTTAAATGAAATTATTGCGTTTACCGATAATGGAAACCATAAAATAATTATATTAATGGGAAATAAATAAGAATAAAGAAAACATAAACATAATATATATATATATTAAAAATAATTTTCCATCATAATGGCCACCATGAGATGTGGTAGGAGATGATTGAACAATCATCATTTCGTGAGGTGTTAGTTTTCCATCCACAGAAACAATATGTTATTTCATCAATTAGATAGAGGTGTGTGTAAGTGTAGTTAGAATAATTATCATAAAAACATCATAGTTTATTTAGGATACTACTGTTATTATAAAATAATTTAATAAAATGGTTTTAGAGGGTTGGATAAGTAAAATAATACAAAAGAATTTAAGAGAATGTTTTACCGTTAATTTCGGTAACTTCCTTTGTTTGGAAAAAATACTTCTTGAAGTGCCTTCTTTCTAAGGTAAGGCTTCTAGATGGAATAGGGGAATATTGAGAGATTATTTTTTCCAGGTGTTGGATGAGCCAAGGGGCTTGGGAGGTTTGTAGAATAGGTTAGAAGTGGTGTCCTTTTATAAGGGAGAGGAGGGGCTCTTTAGGAATGAGTCAAAATATTATTTTATTATATAGTAATATTCGGATTCTAAAGGTCTGAAACAAGTTAAAGTCGAATATAAGATGATTCATGGTCCAAATAAAATAATCTAATAATAATTGGAAAGGTTTTGGTTATTATTTTAAAATTAATAATCATATTTATTTAAATCATTTATTAATGAGGTAAATACTACATCATTATTGTGTCATAAAATAATTTAAATTATTTGATGTCTAAAAATAATAATAAAAGTTCCATAATGTAATAAATATTTTTATATTTAATATAACTATTTATAGTTGAAAAAATGTCTTATATAACCACATGTATTGATATATATACTAAAAGATATTTGTTAATGTCATTTGTGTCTTTACTTTAAATTAATTAAAATAAAGTGCCATTCTCCTTCTTAAGTGGCTCAATGGGGTTCCAAAATAGACCCAACGATGGAAATGGTCGGCCATGACTAATACAATAAGGTTATGACAAGTGTTAAGGTAATTTGGTATTATTATAATATTCTTTTTACCAAGAATTAGACAATTTACCTTTAACCGTGGTAAATAAATGTAAAGACCCGTAAAATTCAAGGGAAATTTTTTCTTAATTTTCTTTAGAATTTTACAAGAGCGCGCTTTCTGACGGCACCTGATTCCGAGGCCCGGAGTGCCCGGAATCAATTTCCGAAGTTTGGCTCGGGTACGTTCAGTGAACGAACGAGCATGAGTTCCTAACTTTTGATCCGGTGCTCGGAATTGAAATCCGAGGGCACCGATGAACTCGCAGCGCCGATATTCTCTTAAAGAGACCTTTTTGGAAGTTGCGTTGGTTGCGGGTTGAAAGTTAGTTTTGGGGTTTTAGGTTTAAGTTAAATAAAATTTTGTGAAGAACAAAATTTATTTTAACTTGTTAAATCCTACCAAAGGGAGTTGGAAGTGGGACCCACAACCACTTAACCTCCCTTGGGAGGATTAGGTGTGGTGGGGCCCACACGAACCCCTAAACCTTTCATCTTCTCCCAACTTCCTTAACGACTCATTAAATGACATGAGTTATTTAATTTTGGAGTTAATCCTTTTGAATTTCAAACTTTTGAAATTCTAGTGTGTTGATGTGTAAATAAAATAAGATAGTGTCTTATTTATTTTGGTTAATAGTTTGTCTTCTTGAGAGGTTGAGAGCTTTTTCTTCTACTTCTTCAACTCCGACGAAGAACACGAAGAACGCTCAACTTGACGAAGAACGCTCAAGTCCCGACGAAGAACGCCGCTCCGCTCTTCTTCGTCTTCCGTGTCAACGAGTGGGAACGCCGCTTCCTCCTCGGATTCTCTTCGTTGACATAAGAAGTTTCGCCAACGACGTATCACATCGGACGCATCTCTTCGTCAACGGATATGACGAACGATGACCGCGACGCCCGATCTCCACGACGTTGTCTTCTGCGGACATTGGAAAATCCTCGAACGTATACCCAAGGTAGGGGTTGTTGTTTTATTCTTTAATTATTCCATTTCTTGATCGTGGATCTCGCATGTCTAACATGAGGCTTTTGAATGTTTAAGTTGAGTTATTATTTAAGGTGAGGGGGCCGGAACGCATGAACACGGCCGAACCCCCTCCATCGTTCTTATTGTTCTATCTTGAGGGTGGAAGCAAAGTGGCGTGGTGCCGTCGCACCACGCAGATAGTAATTTGATTAAATTTCACGGCGCCGTCGCGCCGCGCCATGGAAGAATCATAAAGAATGCGACGCCGTCGCGCCGCGTCGAAGGGAATCAAATGCGCGGCGAAGGGGAGACCGCGGCCGGTTCTGGGCTGCGGCGGGACGAGGAGACCGCGACCGGTTCCGGGCCGCGGCGGGATGAGAAGACCGGCGGCCGGGCCGCCGGCGTCGGAAGCCGAAGAGGGGACCGGATTTTCCGGTCCCGTTGGAGAAAACCGGCCGGCCAGCTGGCCGGCCAGATGCCAATAAACCGGGGGAATTAATCCCCCGGCCAGCTCTTAAAACCCCCCTCTTTAAGAGGGGCGGTTGCCTTGTGGGGGGAAAAGCCCCCTGTTTCATGCCAATCAAGCCCCCCACGTGGGGGGGGGGGGGCGGTTTTGCAAAAAGGGGAGCGGCTATATGTCGCGCCGTTTTCCAATCAGCGGGGGCTTTGCCCCCCGCGTGCAGCCACCGTGCGGCGCCAGGCCGGCGCGGCCCCCGCGCCGCCGCGCCTCCGGCTGGCCGGCCGGGCCGGGTCGGACCCGGTTCGGGCCGACCCAGGGGGGGTCGGGCCGGGTCGGGCCGGACCCGGACCCCCCCGTTTCGAATCTATTTCGGTCTTTTGGCCATAACTTGAGCCTCGGACCTCCGATTGACGAACCGTCTGCGGCAACACGATCCTTGGATCGAGACGGTCGTTTCAGTATATCGCACTCAAGGTTTCGGATTACTTTGAGTTCGGCCGGGTCGGTTCGTTCACGAAACCAACCGGGCCTTCGGAGCGGAAACGCTCATATCTTCAGCTACGGACGTCCGATTGACGTGCCGTCAGCTTTGTTGTGTTCCTCTTAGTGAGACGGATCTTTTGGCATACTCCGCCCGAGGTTTGGACGCAGGTGGGGTACGGTCGGGTTGATTTTGCCTTAAAAACCAACCGGGCCCCGGGGACGAAAATGCCAATAACTCTCAGACCGGGTGTCCGATCGACGCACCGTCTGTTGCGTTGAGTTCCTGTTGACGATACGAAACTTTTGGATACATCAACTCTGGACTTTGTGACAGTTGATGTATTAGCCTCTCGGCTCATGGAGCGGACCCTCCGAACGAGCTTGCTGTGTGCGGGAACCCTAGTGGTGGCTGCGACTGACTGTGACTGCTGCTACTGCTACTACTGCTACTGTGACTGCGACGACGACAGTACAGAGATCCTGTGTGGATTCGACTGCGACGACTACAGCACTCAGCGATCCTACGTGGATCAGTGCTACAGGTCCTGTGTGGGCCCGATCCTGTGTGGGTCCGATCCTGTGTGGGTCCTTACGCTCAGCGGTCCTGTGTGAACCAGCGCCTACAGGTCCTGTGTGGGCCCGATCCTGTGTGGATCTTTGCGGGGGTTAGTTACCTATCGATCCTTCGTGGGTCCGACGACTTAGATGGATCAATGATCATCTTTATCGTCCTTTGAAGAAGTATACCTGTGTGAGCTGAATCCTGTTGCTTTCCTGTGTGGATTGTGTTGTGCAATCCTGTGTGGATTACGTTTTGCTTTCCTGTGTGGAATACGTTTACATTCCTGTGTGGACTAAGTTGTACTTGGGCTCGGAGGTTAGAGCGTATTTGAAGTTGATGACTTAGGTATATGTATGGGCAAATACCTAAGCAGTATCGGTTGTTACTTCGTGATTGTACCTTTCTTCGTGGTTTATCCATTGTGGATTTGAGAGACCTTCAGGGGTCTCGGGGTCCCTTCTGAGTAACTTATACTCACCCCTGCACGGGCTTTGCCCGCACTATGTTGTGTTGGTTGCAGACAACGGACAACGTTGACCTTAGCTGAGGCTTGCAGAGCGGGACGGTACCCGGAGGTGGACCACTGGGCGGGACATGCACGGAGCGGACGGCGGGACCTGTGGAGCAGAGGAGCTATCTGTACCCACCTTTCAGGTGGGATTTCCAGTGGACAGCTCGGTGTAGCGGCTTTTACTTTTCAGTTGCTGTTTTCCCTTTCGAGTTGTACTTTACTTTCAGTTTGGGTTTGTATACTGGCCCATTTACTTTTCTTCACTTTCAGTTGTACTCTGTTCTTATTTAGTGTTGACTTTCTGCTTGCTTACTCTGTGGTGTTTGTTTACTTTACAAAGGCAATGCCTTCCCTTTTTACCGGGATTTACGCCTTGGTGCTAGTCGCCAGCCCCTGGCCTATGGAAAGCGGGCTTGGGGTAGTCACGGCACGGACCCCGAGGGCGGGTTGTGACAAATTGGTATCAGAGGAGTTCGGTTCTACCGCGAACTCAGCTCTTTTCTATGTGAAGCAATAATGTTTAACGTATTGAGTGTGGTTATCAGTCCAGGGAGTCAGGTGTTGGTGCGACGGCAGACGTATCCGTACACCAGGACCCTGACTTCTGATTTCTGACTTAATGCACGAAAACATTGATTGCGTGTGTGTTTCAAAGTTTTCTTTGTGATTACTTATATCAGCTCACCAGGTATATTGTTCTGACCGTGGCGCACCTGTTTCCTTTTTAGGATGGCCCCACGACGGCAGCCAGCTAGGGTTCCGAGAGTCGAGCGTGATGACAGCCCACCGAGCGACGAGGCCTCGGTGCAGGGCCCTTTGTCAGCAGTGGCACCGGCGGTAGCTCTACCCGCCGAGCCCCCGATGCTTCCAGCAGCAGCCGCTGACGATGCACGTCGCCTCAGCGCACTGCATGAGTTTCAGCGCCAGCGACCGCCCAGGTTTCACGGGGAGACGGATCCCCAGGCACCATAGGACTGGCTGGAGGCAGTGGTACGAGTGTTTAGGCTAGTGAGGACACCAGCAGACCTCATGGTGATCCTCGCTGCGAGCCTACTACACGCAGCAGCAGGACGATGGTGGAGCCTGATGCTCCAGGTGCACGATGAGGCATCTCTTCTTTGGACGGACTTTGAGAGCCTCTTCCGCTCGGAGTTCGTCCCAGCCACCCTTCGTGCGGTGCGTATCCATGAGCTTCTACAGCTGCGGCAGGGCAGCATGACGGTCGCTCAGTACTCGGCGAGATTTACCGATCTCTCGCGCTACTCGACCAACATGGTACGGGACCCATTCTTCCGGGCCCGGACCTTCGAGCAGGGGTTGAGACACGAGATCAGGGAATCGCTGATTTCCCTCAGCATACCGACTCAGACAGGGGTACTGGAACGGGCCCTTCTGATCGAGAGTTTCCTTGCTGAGTCTACACCAGCATAGAGCCCCACCGTAGGGCGGCACATGGCAGAGTCATCTGCAGCGGGCAGTCGACGGATGACTCAGGGGTCCAGGCAGACCAGACCTTCGGGAAGACGACCTCGGGACACTGGCTCAGCAGTGCGGGGCACACAGCGCGGAGCCAGTCTTACGAGAGGCAGACAGTGCTACTCGTGCGGCGGGCAGGGCCACATGGCTCGTGACTGCCCGACCCGCCGTGCCGAGGAGCAGCAGTCAGTTGATGGACCACCGAGGCAGAGGCAGAGGGTCGACCGTGGCTGTCCGCAGGGAGGAGGCGAACGAGGCAGAGGAGCTGGACGAGCAGCCGGTGGTGGGCGACGCTTTGAGGCTCTGCCACCACCACCACCAGGAGGTCCACCCCGACCACAGGGAGCTGGCGGGCAGCGACAGGCACAGCTCCAGGCAGTAGAGGCCTACGACCACGGCGCACCCGAGATGATTCGAGGTACTATCTGTGTCAATTCCACCCTTGCTGTAGTTCTTATAGACACAGGAGTGAGTCACTCTTTCATAGCCGCTGCCCTTGTTCGGAGCTCGGAGATTCCGACAGAGCCGTTGGCTCGATCCTTACGGCTAGAGACTCCTACGGGAGCAGACTCGACGATTACGCACTGGTGCCGGCAGTGTGAGCTTACTCTAGGAGACGAGAGCTTCGGCTGGGATCTTCTTGTAGCAGCATCGAGGCCTTACGACGTCATCTTGGGCATGGATTGGCTATCTACGGTCCATGCAAAGATTGACTGTTTTAGGCGCAAGGTGCGATGTGTACCACCGACGGGAGCAGGTTCACCTTCACCGGTGAGAAGGGAGCCTTTGCAGCACAGGATGGACTTCCGCGGAGGAGAGGACAGCCCATCACTCATTAGTTGGCTAGCCTTATCCTTGTAGCAGTTGACGTGCGGAGTCCTGGTTTTCCTGCAGTGGTGGATCAGTTTGCGGACGTTTTTCTTGACTACGTTCCAGGGCTACCTCCTCGCAGAGAGGAAGACTTTTATATTGACTTGTACCCCGGGACAACCCCGATATCCACTCCAGCATATCGGATGGCCCCCACCGAGCTTCGAGAGCTACGGGTACAGTTGGAGGACTTGCAGGGCAAGGGGTTCATCCGACCCAGTGTTTCACCCTGGGCTTCCCTGATCTTATTCGCCAAGAAGGCGGACGGGAGCTTGCGACTTTGTGTTGACTATCTTCGCCTGAACCAGGTGACAGTGAGGAACAAGTATCCGCTACCGAGGATTGATGACCTCTTTGATCAGCTCAAGGGATCACGGTGGTTCTCGAAGATAGACCTCAGGTCAGGCTACCATCAGCTCAGAGTCAGAGACGAGGATGTGCAGAAGACAGCCTTCAGATGTCGGTATGGCCACTATGAGTTCTTGGTTATGCATTTCGGTGTAACCAATGCTCCAGAAGTGTTCATGGCTCTCATGAACAGGATCTTTCAGCCATACCTCGATCGGTTTGTCGTGGTCTTCATCGACGACATTCTGATTTACTCTACGACAGAGGAGGAGAACGCCTATCACTTGCGAGTTGTACTAGACACACTCCAAGAGCACCAGCTTTATGGTAAGCTCTCGAAGTGTCAGTTCTGGATACGTGAGGTCCACTTATTGGGACACGTTATCTCTGAGGCGGGAGTTGCAGTGGATCCCGCGAAGATTGAGGCTGTGTTAGCTTGGGAGCCACCCAGGAGCATGACTGAGGTTCGGAGTTTCTTGGGACTAGCTGGATACTATCGGAGATTCGTGCCAGATTTCTCTAGAGTTGCGGCATCACTCACAGCTTTGACGAAGAAGGGGAAACCCTTCGTGTGGTCTGACAGATGTCAGCAGAGCTTCCAGGAGCTGAGACAGAGATTGACCTGCGCACCTATCATGAGGTTGCCTGAGGAGGGAGTAGAGTACGTAGTTTACTGCGATGCATCAGGGACCGGACTCGGATGTGTTCTGATGCAGGAGCGGGCAGTGATCGCCTATGGATCACGTCAGTTGAGGCCGCATGAGCAGAACTACGCTACCCATGACCTGGAGTTAGCAGCAGTGGTCTTCGCTCTGAAGACATGGCGACACTATCTGATGGGCGAGCGCTTTACAGTCTTTTCCGATCATCAGAGTCTCAGGTATATCTTCTCTCAGAAGGACCTGAACCTGAGACAGCGGCGATGGCTCGAGTTCCTCCAGGTCTATGACTTTGAGATAGTCTATACTCTTGGGAAGGGAAACGTAGTAGCCGATGCCCTTAGCAGGAGGACGGGCATTCAGCTACTTGAGGAGGCGACGAAGCAGCTAGCCTCTTTGCAGATATCCTTCGTGGATATAGATGGAGCAGCCTTCCTTCAGTCTCTCACAGTCACTCCTCCACTACTGCAGCGGGTCAGGGAGGCACAGCGTGAGGACGCTGACTGTGAGACACGGCGTGCACAGATATCCTCGAGACAGGCACCTGATGGTTTCTCCCTTGGAGCAGAGCACGCCATCCTTTTTAGAGGACTTACCATGGTACAAGTCGCTTTGTGAGAGGAGGTGCTGAGAGAGTTTCACACTTCCCCTTTGGCGGTACATCCTGGAGTGGTGAAGATGTACCAGGACCTCAGACGGTAGCACGGGTGGCCGGGCATGAAGAAGGTTGTAGCAGAGTTCGTTTCTCGATGCCTCACCTGTCAGTAGGTGAAGGCAGAGCATCAGGTACCAGCAGGCTTGGTACATCCCTTGGAGGTTCCGGAGTGGAAGTGGGACGGCATATCTATGGACTTCGTGACTGGACTTTCATGTACTTCTAGAGGTCACGACTCCATTTGGGTGATTGTTGACCGACTCACCAAGTCGGCACACTTCTTACCCATCAGAGAGCAGGGTTCAGTGGAGAGATTGGGACGTCTCTACGTTCAGGAGATTGTGCGGCTCCACGGCGTGCCATCATCTATCGTATCCGATCGAGATGCCCGCTTTACTTCCCGGCATTGGAAGGGGTTACAGGAGGCGTTCGGGACGCAGCTACGTCTGAGCACAGCCTTTCACCCTCAGACGGATGGTCAGACGGAGAGGACCATTCAGACACTCGAGGACATGCTCCGTGCATGTGTCCTCGACTTTGGTCGTAGCTGGGAGGACCACCTACCCTTGGTGGAGTTTGCGTACAACAACAGCTACCACTCCACTATCGGGATGGCACCGTACGAGGCGTTGTACGGCCGACCTTGTAGATCTCCATTGTGCTGGACAGACCCTGGGGAGTCAGCACTAGTGGGACCGGAGATGGTCCAGGCCATGACAGAGAAGGTCCAGGTCATCCAGGAGCGGATGAGGACAGCTCAGAGCCGGCAGAAGTCTTATGATGACAGGAGACGGAGGCCACTGGAGTTCGAGGATGGCGACCACGTCTTCTTGCGGGTCTCACCTCGACGTGGTATTCGGAGATTTGGCCGAGGCGGCAAGTTATATCCACGCTTCATCAGACCCTTCCAGATTCTCAGCAGGATTGGTGAGGTGGCTTATCTCCTGGCTCTACCACCTCAGTTGCACCGGGTGCACGACGTCTTCCACGTATCTCAGCTGAGGAGATACGTGCACGACCTGACGCACATCATTGACCATGGGGAGCTTGACGTTGATGATGGGGCGACTTTCACAGAGGTTTCAGTGGAGATAGAGGATCGACAGGAGCGGGTCCTGTGTGGGCGATCGATTCCTCTTGTGCGCATCAGATGGCAGTACGGGAATCTCCAGGAGAGCACTTGGGAGCGGGAGGCTCAGATGCGTGCTCAGTACCCTCATTTGTTTCCCTAGTTTTGATGTATCTTTACGGGGACGTAAAGCCCTGAGGTGGGAGTAATGTAAAGACCCGTAAAATTCAAGGGAAATTTTTTCTTAGTTTTCTTTAGAATTTTACAAGAGCGCGGTTTCTGACGACACCTGATTCCGAGGCCCGGAGTGCCCGGAATCAATTTCCGAAGTTTGGCTCGGGTACGTTCAGTGAACGAACGAGCAGGAATTCCTAACTTTTGATCCGGTACTCAGAATTGAAATCCGAGGGCACTGATGAACTCGCAGCGCCGATATTCGCTTAAAGAGACCTTTTCGGAAGTTGCGTTGGTTGCGGGTTGAAAGTTAGTTTTGGGGTTTTAGGTTTAAGTTAAATAAAATTTTGTGAAGAACAAAATTTATTTTAACTTGTTAAATCCTACCAAAGGGAGTTGGAAGTGGGACCCACAACCACTTAACCTCCCTTGGGAGGATTAAGTGTGGTGGGGCCCACACGAACCCCTAAACCTTTCATCTTCTCCCGACTTCCTTAACGACTCATTAAATGACATGAGTTATTTAATTTTGGAGTTAATCCTTTTGAATTTCAAACTTTTGAAATTCTAGTGTGTTGATGTGTAAATAAAATAAGATAGTGTCTTATTTATTTTGGTTAATAGTTTGTCTTCTTGAGAGGTTGAGAGCTTTTTCTTCTTCTTCTTCAACTCCGACGAAGAACACGAAGAACGCTCAACTTGACGAAGAACGCTCAAGTCCCGACGAAGAACGCCGCTCCGCTCTTCTTCGTCTTCCGTGTCAACGAGTGGGAATGCCGCTTCCTCCTCGGATTCTCTTCGTCGACATAAGAAGTTTCGCCAACAACGTATCACATCGGACGCATCTCTTCGTCAACGGATTTGACGAACGACGACCGCGACGCCCGATCTCCGCGACGTTGTCTTCCGCGGACATTGGCAAATCCTCGAACGTATAACCAAGGTAGGGGTTGTTGTTTTATTCTTTAATTATTCCATTTCTTGATCGTGGATCTCGCATGTCTAACATGAGGCTTTTCAATGTTTAAGTTGAGTTATTATTTAACGTGAGGGGGCCGGACCGCATGAACACGGCCGAACCCCCTCCATCGTTCTTATTGTTCTATCTTGAGGGTGGAAGCAAAGTGGCGTGGTGCTGTCGCACCACGCGGATAGTAATTTGATTAAATTTCGCGGCGCCGTCGCGCCGCGCCATGGAAGAATCATAAAGAACGCGACGCCGTCGCGCCGCATCGAAGGGAATCAAATGCGCGGCGAAGGGGCGCGGTGCCGTCGCACCGCGCCAGACGACAAACACCGCGGTCGGTTCCGGGCCGCGGTGGGACGAGGAGACCGCGGCCGGTTCCGGGCCGCGGCAGGATGAGAAGACCGGCGGCCGGGCCGCCGGCGTCGGAAGCCAAAGAGGGGACCGGATTTTCCGGTCCCGTTGGAGAAAACCGGCCGGCCAGCTGGCCGGCCAGATGCCAATAAACCGGGGGAATTAATCCCCCAGTCAGCTCTTAAAACCCCCCTCTTTAAGAGGGGGCGGTTTCCTTGTGGGGGGAAAAGCCCCCTGTTTCCTGCCAATCAAGCCCCCCACGTGGGGGGGGGGGGGTTTGCAAAAAGGGGCGCGGCTATATGCCGCGCCGTTTTCCAATCAGCAGGGGCTTTGCCCCCCGCGTGCAGCCACCGTGCGGCGCCAAGCCGCCGCGGCCCCCCCCGCCGCCGCGCCGCCGGCCGGCCGGCCGGCCGGGCTGGGTCGGACCCGGTTCGGGCCGACCCAGGGGGGGGGGGGGGGTCGGGCCGGGTCGGCCCGAACCCGGACCCCCCCGTTTCGAATCTATTTCGGTCTTTTGGCCATAACCTGAGCCTCGGACCTCCGATTGACGAACCGTCTGCGGAAACGCGATCCTTGGATCGAGACGGTCGTTTCGGTATATCGCACTCAAGGTTTCGGATTACTTTGAGTTCGTCCGGGTCGGTTCGTTCACGAAACCAACCGGGCCTTCGGAGCGGAAACGCTCATATCTTGAGCTACGGACATCCGATTGACGTGCCGTCAGCTTTGTTGTGTTCCTCTTAGTGAGACGGATCTTTTGGAATACTCCGCCCGAGGTTTGGACGCAGGTGGAGTACAGTTGGGTTGATTTTGCCTTAAAAACCAATCGGGCCCCAGGGACGAAAATGCCAATAACTCTCAGACCGGGCGTCCGATCGACGCACCGTCTGTTGCGTTGAGTTCCTGTTGACGATACGGAACTTTTGGATACATCAACTCTGGACTTTGTGACAGTTGATGTATCAGCCTCTCGGCTCGTGGAGCGGACCCTCCGAACGAGCTTACTGTGTGCGGGAGCCCTAGTGCTGGCTGCGACTGACTGTGACTGCTGCTACTGCTACTACTGCTACTGTGACTGTGACGACGACAGTACAGAGATCCTGTGTGGATTCGACTGCGACGACTACAGCACTCAGCGATCCTACGTGGATCAGTGCTACAGGTCCTGTGTGGGCCCGATCCTGTGTGGGTCCGATCCTGTGTGGGTCCTTGCGCTCAGCGGTCCTGTGTGAACCAGCGCCTACAGGTCCTGTGTGGGCCCGATCCTGTGTGGGTCTTTGCGGGGGTTAGTTACCTATCGATCCTTCGTGGGTCCGACGACTTAGATGGATCATTGATCATCTTTATCATCCTTTGAAGAAGTATACCTGTGTGAGCTGAATACTGTTGCTTTCCTGTGTGGATTGTGTTGTGCAATCCTGCGTGGATTACGTTTTGCTTTCATGTGTGGAATACGTTTACTTTCCTGTGTGGACTGAGTTGTACTTGGGCTCGGAGGTTAGAGCGTATTTGAAGTTGATGACTTAGGTATATGTATGGGCATATACCTAAGCAGTATCGGTTGTTACTTCGTGATTGTACCTTTCTTCGTTGTTTATACTTTGTGGATTTGAGAGACCTTCAGGGGTCTCGGGGTCCCTTCTGAGTAACTTATACTCACCCCTGCACGGGCTTTTCCTGCACTACGTTGTGTTGGTTGCAGACGACGGACAACGTTGACCTTAGCTGAGGCTTGCAGAGCGGGACGGTACCCGGAGGTGGACCACTGGGCGGGACGTGCACGGAGCGGACGGCGGGACCTGTGGAGCAGAGGAGCTATCTTTACCCACCCTTCAGGTGAGATTTCCAGTGGACAGCTCGGTGTAGCAGCTTTTACTTTTCAGTTGCTGTTTTCCCTTTCGATTTGTACTTTACTTTCAGTTTGGGTTTGTATACTGGCCCATTTACTTTTCCGCACTTTCAGTTGTACTCTGTTCTTATTAGTGTTTACTTTCTGCTTGCTTACTCTGTGGTGTTTGTTTACTTTACAAAGGCAATGCCTTCCCTTTTTACCGGGATTTACGCCTTGGTGCTAGTCGCCAGCCCATGGCCTATGGAAGGCGGGCTTGGGGTAGTCACAGCACGGACCCCGAGGGCGGGTCGTGACAATAAAAGTCAAAAGTTCCTATTCACAAAAAAAATTCAAATTATTTAACCACAATTTACTTAATAATAATGACCATGTATGTCTGATTTTCGAAATTCAATTAATAGAAGCTGTAAAATTTCATTTAAATGAGAAAGTCAAATTTTTATCTACTACTTAATAGATTCACTATTCATCAAAAATTGATGTTTTTCTGAAAAATACCAAAACATCAGCCTAAGGTTTATTTGATATTATGATTTCAAAAAGGATGTCTATTTTACAAAATTCAAAACATCGAATTATGATTAATTAATTTAAAATTAATTCACGTTCTCAAAACAAATAGCGTGTTTTTAAGAAATAATAACTATCAAAAGATTGCCACTTTTTTATGTATAATTTCGAAGGGAAATTAATTACAATGACCAAATTTGGATTAAAGGGTAAAAATACAATCTAATTACTCTTCAAAGACAATTTAAAATAGAATCTAACAATTTAAATTAATTATATTAAAAGGCAATTTGGTATTGAAATACATTATTTCTCACTATTCATAAAAAAATGAATAGTATTAGAAAAATACCAAGATTGTATCCAAAGTATATTTTTTATGTCCTGATTCTAAGTAATAATTTTATTTTGTCAAAATGAGTATTTTAAAGGGTCAAATATTGAATTTAAAAACGTTTCTCCATTAAAAGGTGGTAAAATTGATTTTTTTGAAAAATAAATTTTTAATCTGAAAAATTGTATTGGTTCTTTTAATATTCCTATGAAACACATAATACATAAGTCAAAATTATATGATGTATATAAAATTCAAAATCCAGTTAATACCATTCATAACCGCTTTCAAACGACTATTTTGGTAAATCGTGGTGCGCATGAACTCAGTGATGCGTTTAGCGCAAGCTATTGAATTTAAATAAAATAAAATACTAAGAAATTTTGGAGTGTTACATTCTCTCATCCTTCAATAAATTGCGTCCTCACAATATGAAATAGTTTTCAAAAATACAAGGTTAATGATAAAAAATACCTTCATGGAAAACTCTCCTCGGAAATTGGGTTAATAGAATATTGTCTTAATAAGAGGGAAAAGGAGATGAAAAAGTCACCACTAAATTGTGATCTCGATTAGGAGAACATTGGTGGAAATTAGAGACACATAATTAGAAGATAAACATAAATATATATATAGGTAGTGATTGAGGTCATAAATCACAAACAAATGTAAAATTGAGGGCCTCAAAGCCACCAATCTATGACGATTTAGAATATCATCGGTTCAACAAAATATAATGCATTAGGATAACACATTATTTGTTTTAATATCATTTCCCAAATGATTAATAAGTAATTTATTCAGGGAATAAGAAAAAACAAATATACTTGACATGTAGAGTTTCATCATTTATCTAATTCTTCTTGAGTAAATAAGGTTTTCCATATGACTTTTCCATTTATCCTTTTAAGGGGGAGATTGTTGAGTAATTATGGATTCCTTATGAATTTACCATTAATTATTATTTTGAAAATCACAAACACCTTATCTTTAGGAAAATCTCTTTTTACCCTGTGTTTTACTTCTATAAGGAAAAATTCCCTTCCCCAATGAAATTTATCCTTACCTTTTTTTCATCACTCATATCATACTTTCACTAAGTGAAAAATTTGGATTCAAAACAAAACCTTAGAATCCTATAATTACCTAGATATAATGCATTCTATTTTAGGATCTGAATTCTTAGAATTATAGTTATGAACTTCTCTGAGTTCTATCTCCGAATTCTAAATACAAATTTTGGATACGAATTTCTCTGAGTTCCAACTCTGAATTCAAAGTCAGAATTCTGGTTACGAACTTCTTTGAGTTCTAACTCCAAATTTTGAATACAAACTTCACTGAGATCTAACTCCGGATTCTGAAGACGAATTCTATATATGTACTTCTCTATGTTATGACTTTATTGTTCTTTGAATTCAGAGTTCTAACTCTTATAATTTATCACTCTGAATTCTCATGAACTCTAACTTCGAACTTTGTAGGTTTTGGTTCCAAATACTTGTGAATATAGATTCCAAATTTATGTGAAATTCAGATTCTCGAATTATATAGAATTCAGGTTCCAAATTCATACAAAACAGAATACGAATATCCTTGTACTATAGGCTCCGAATTCATTTTTTATTAGAATCCGAACATTCATATTTACTTACATTCCGAATATCAATTTTTGGTTATGCTTACACTTGTTTCGTTATAAAACGATGTCATGCTTTTAGTTACTCACTAACCGTTGTTTGAGTGACACATGAACATGTCCCTCTGAAATTCATGGAAAAATATAATTGTTGGAGGAGGGAGCTGACTGTTGAAGCCGTGCATCTAAATAGGATCTCATTTGAAAGATTTTTGAGCTTTTAAAAACAACGTTAACAACTGTGATTACAATCGGTTGAAATGATTTCTAGAGAGAGAGGCTCTTATAAACTCTCATGCTTCATGCCGAAATGTTGAATGGCTTGTTCAAACTATGCTTCGTGCGGATTTTCTTTGTGTGACTCCGATTGTTGTTTTGTAAAATAGAGGGCTTCCAGGGATATGAAGACAGAGGGTCCAACTACTTTGATGTTGAGGGCTTCCTTGTTGAGAATGACAGAGGTTCCGACTACCAAATAGTTGATGGCTTGCGAGGATAGCAAGACAGACTCTGATCTTTGAATAGAGGGCTTACCCTGGTGTGGGTAAGAAAGACTTTATCGAATGCATAAATCAAGGGACCTTTATCCATGTTTTTTGGATACCATTCTCTTTGGGATAAAAGATTCACTACTGCTTACGTGCTTTGTTTCAAGTTTTCTGCTTCATTTTTATTTTTGAGGAAAGTATATCTATCTTATACATCCTTATTATTGTACTCGGATTTTGTTATATTCTATAAACTTTATGGTATAATCTTAGTTGTTGTAAAAGTTTGTTAATCTTCATTTCTGGAATAATGTTTCCGGAATCAAGAAAGTTATTAGAACATGGAGGTGTTCTGAATTTTGGTTTTGCAAAATTTCCTTATGAATTTTTTAAGGTATACAATTCAACCCCCTCTTGTATTTGAGCATCTCATGTTTACATATTCGATCTTACATTTGGTATTATAGAGTACATCACACTCACATACCATCACAAGAATTGGTATCAGATCAATGTCTCTGAAATACTTATATTAACATATACGATTTTCCCTGCTCAATGTTTTCAAAATAGAATTTTCGGATTCATATTTTCAGAATCATACATTGTTTCATATTTTTGAAATCATATTTTTGAACACGTAAAGTTCATATTCATTCATTCTTAGAGATATAATATATAGTTCCTTGAATAGGATATTTTCACTTTGTTACAAACTCTTAATACTAATACGTTTTTGTGCCAAATATTATCTTAAGGATGGAAGGTTTCAATGTTGGTTCTATTGATAATCTATATCCTACCAGACCTCCTGTTTTCGATGGAAATGATTATGAGTAATGGAGAGATAGGATGAATTATTTCATTATCTATACTAGAGTTGATAACTATCTAATGATGGCTTGAGATTATAAGATTCCAAATAATGAATTGAGAACCTTTACGAATCAGGAGAAATCAGAATATCAAGCATACTTAAGAGTCAGAAATACTTTGTTGTGTTCCATGACTAGGAACACTTATAGTCAAATATCATCGTGTGAAGATGCAAATAGTATCTGGTAGAAACATTAAGTTACACAATTTGGTACATCTAATGTCATTGAGACAAGAAGATCTATGCTGAGAGCTGAATACCATAGCTTTAACTTTCCTTTTGGAGAACCTATAAGAAAAGTACAACATAGGTTTAGGAATATCGTGAATAACATACAATATATGAGTGAAAAAGGTTTGTATGATAAGGTTTTTGTAGAAAAGATCATAGATATCATGCCAAATGAATGAGAATCCAAGAGGACAGCTATTTATGAGAACAGGAAGGTCACTCAGATTTACCTAGATGAGATTTTTGGAAGTCTTCTTCAGCATGAAACCAGAATGAAGAGAGATTCTAAAAACGTTAATAAGAAGAATGGGAATGGAGGAGTTGCTTTTAAAACCAATTCTAAACATTTTAAAGTGAAGAACCCAGAAAGAGTAACTAGATCAAAGACAAAGAAAGTCATTATTTAGTCAGAATCTAGTGACACAGAAAAGTCTTCAAATGATTTTTCTATTCTTTCTCGCAGAATGAACAAGATTGTAGCTCAAATGAACCATCAAAATAAATACAATAATAATGTCTACAGAGATAATAAATATGAAGAAGTTAAGTGTTATGAATTTAGAAGAACATTTCATATCAGACATGATGTTCCATTGATGAAAAAGAAAAAAAAGAAAGAAAGGAATTCAGAATGGAACAAGAAAGAAATTATATTTATAAAAGCATAAGAAAAGACTTAAAGGTAATGATACTTGGAAGTCTAGCTATGGAGACTCTTTAGAATGTGAATTTATTGAATATGATACATCATCATAGAAGAATATGTGAATCATTGCTACTACTTCATTCCCCAATATATGTCATATGGCCAAGGTACGCTCTACTGAGGCTTTAAGAAATTTATCTCTTCATAAGAATTGCTATTCTGAAAATAGTACTTCTAATGAATATACATCATCCTCCAAAAATGAATAAATACCTTCATATGAAGATGTTTCTTTATTTTCCAAGTTTCATGAAGCAAGAAATTGTAAAATTTCTAAAAAATTAGACAAGTCAAATACTAGGGAAGAAATTCTTACAAAAGAGATTTCAGATCTTTCTAGAGATCTTAGAGATAAAAAAGATCTTTTAGGAAATCATTCTAAAGACATTGAAAAAGAAAATTCTATTAAGGATGAACTTTATAACGATTTTAAGAAAGCAATTTTAAGGATAAAAGATTTTGAGGAAAAATGTAACTCCAACGAAATGATTCTTGAGGATAGTAATTTAGTTATCATACTGAAATCCGAAATATTATTTCTTAAGAATCTTCTTGCAAACGTTACCTCTAGGTAGGAAAATTTTGGCACGATGTTTTGTCAAATTAAACCCCAAGGAAACACTACTAAATTATGTTATACTCACAAAAAACCAGTTTTCAAAAACAAATATTATGTTCCTTCTAGAGCCTCTTTTTACACTAAATGTCAAAGTGGTGGGAGTATGAAAAAAATTTCCTTGATTAAAGTTCAATATCATGGGTTTCATACAACTTATTTTTCTAAAAAAATATGGATACCCAAAATTCTATTGACTAAAAATTCTGGATCCATGAAAGTAGGATTCCAAAAGTCTAACTTTCTTATTTTCTGGAAGATAAAGAAGGTACCGACAACAATACGTGGTACATGGATAATGGATGTTCCAGGCATATGATTGGTAAAAAAATATTTTGAAAAGATTATAAAGATGAAAGGAGGAGAATTAAATCATGGAGATAATGCTCAAAGAGAAATTATTGGTATAGGTAATATCGTTCTTTTTGGAAAAACATTTATTTCAAATGTTTTATTTGTTAAGGTAATTAAGCAGAACCTCATTTTCATAATCCAATTATGTGATGAAGGCTACCCTGTGAATTTTTGGAATGATAAGTGATTATTACACAATTCCATGGAAGAATTTATTCTGTCTGCCAATAGAAAAGTTAATTTTTACACACTAAACTCAGAAGAACATAGGTGCCAAGATCTACCTTGCCTTAGTGGAATGGAAGATCATTATTTGTTATGGAATAGAAGTTTAGGACACTGTAACCTTAAGAATTTATGAAATATTTCACAGACAGGAATAGTTAAGGATCTACCAGAACATAGATTTGACTCTTCCATAGTCTGTAATCCTTGTCAATATGGAAAGACACAAAAATCATGTTTTAAATTAGTTGGTGAAGTCTCAACTACTGATTCATTACTCTTATTGCATATGGATCTCTTTGTTCCTAAACAAACTAGAAGAATTGGGGGAAAATATTATGTATTTTTCTTGGTTGATGATTACACTAGATTTACATGGGTCAATTTTCTTGCAAAAAATTCTGAAGATTTTTCTTATTTCAACAGTTTTAGAGCCAATGTTAAAAATGATAAAAACCATCCTTTGATATTTAATTATAGTGATCATGGAAGAGAATTTCAAAATTAGGATTTTGAAAATTTTTGTAGTAGAAACAGAATTACTAATAAATTCTCAGCACCTAGAAAACCTCAATAGAATGGTGTTGTTGAAAGAAGAAATATAATTCTTCAAGTGATAAATAGAACCATGTTGAGTGAGTATTCTATAGCCAAACATTTTTGCGCTGAAGCTGTATGTAGTGCTTGTTATACTATAAATCATCTTTTTATTGGACCTTTTCTTAATAAAACTTTTTATGAGTTATGGAAAGGTAGAAAACCTAGACTTTCCTACTTTAAAGCTTTTGGGTTCAAGGTATTCATTCTTAATACTAATGATAATCTACATACATTCGCACCAAAATCTATGGAAGGAATTTTATTATGCTACTCCACAACTTTTAAGGAATATAGATTTTTCAACAAAAACACATGTACTGTTGAAGAGATAGTACATGTTTAATTTGTTGAAACTGATCCATTTGTTTTTAAACAACCCCATCCTTCATCCTCATATGTGTTTTTAAAAACAGATTATCATCCTATCATAGAAGATCCTTCTAAAAAGGAAAATGACCAAGAAGATACGTCTAAACCATTTACCCTAGAAGATTTCCTGCCCTATGTTGATGAACAGGTTTTACAAAACCCAAATCAGTTGTTTCTAAATAATCATCCCATTGATAGTATCATTGGTGATGTGAATCAACCTGTACGGATTAGAAGTTCCTTAAGAAATGAAGTAAAACATCAAGTATTCCTTTTCCAATTAGTACCAAAAAGCACTGATTAAGATTTAGGTGATGATTATTGGATAAAATCCATGCAAGATGAACTAAATGAATTCAAAATGAATAAAGTCTAGTCTATGGTTGAAATACCTAAGGAAACATATGTTATTGGAGTAAAATGGGTCTTCATAAATAAGTGTGATGAAAATGGAATCATTGTTTGAAATAAAGCCAGATTAGTTTCTAAGGGATATAATCAACAAGAGGGAATATACTATGAAGAAACCTATGAGCTAGTATCTAGACTTGATTATATTTATATTTTTCATCCCTTTATAGTATTCATTAATTTCAAACATTTTCAAATTGATCTGAAGTGTGCTTTTTTTAATGGTTATGTTCAAGAGGAATTTTTTGTTGAACATCCTCCTGATTTTGAAGATACAAAACATCCTGATCATGTTTTCAGACTTACTGAAGCATTGTCTAGCCTCAAACAAGCCCATCGAGCCTGGTACAATAGACATACAAGATTTTTGCTTCAAATTAATTATGTTAATGGAAATTCAGATCCAACCGTTTTCATAAAGAAATATTAGAAAAATGTTTTTATTGTTCAAATCTATGTTGATGACATTATATTTGGTTCAAATCAGCAATCTTTAACTGATTCCTTTGCTAATTTAATGAAATATTACTATCAAATGAGTATGACGGGTGAGTTAACATTTTTCCTTGGTTTTCAAATCTCTCAAGCACTAGATGGAATCTATATATCTCAACATAAGTATATTAAATATCTTCTTAAAAAGTATGGATATGACAACACTAAAAGTATAAGTAGTCACATTAGTACCTCAAATAAACTTCATCATGATGAATATGGGAAACCAAAAGATAAATTATCATTTAGAGGTATGACTTGAATTCTACATTACTTCACAGCTAGTCTTCCAGACTTAATGTTCTCAGTATGCTTATGTGCAAGATATCAATCCAATCCTAAGGAATATAAACTAAAGGCAGTGAAAATAATTTTTCTCTACTTAAAGGGTACCATGAATTTAGGACTATTTTATACTTCTGGAAATGATTTTTCTTTACAAAGTTTTTCAGATTCTGACTTTGGTGGATGTAGAATGGATAGAAAGAGTACATCCGGAACATGTAATTTCTTAGGAGATTCATTATTTTCTAGGTCATTCAAGAAGCAACACTTAGTATCACTTTCCACTCCTGAAGAAGAATATATAGAAGCTAGAAGTTGTTGTGCTCAAGTGTTGTGGATGCAACACACACTCACAGACTATGGCTTGAATTTTACCAAAACACAAATTTTGTGTGATAATACACGGGCCATTTTCCTTAGTAAAAACCATGCACATCACTTTTGTGAAAAGTACATAGATATTAGGCATCACTTTATTAGGAATCACACACAAAAAGGATATATCATTATTCAATTTATCGGAACACAAGATCAACTTGCTGATATTTTCAAAAAATCTTCACCTTTTGATAGATTTGAATACATTAAACTGAAGTTATGAATGATAATCGTAAGGTAATCATCCTCATTAAAATTCTATTGAAACTATCTCCTTATAGTAATAAACTCTTTTTCATAGAGGGAGTACATTTTTTTCAAGTTGTTCATAATTTTTCATAATGATGTTCTGAATATTTTTTCGTAAAGAAGTTCCCAAAAAACATTTTTTAGTGGAGTTTTTCATAATTTTTTCATAATGGAGTTTTTCATAATCTTTTTTAATATTTTTTTTTCATAGTTTTTCATAATGGATTTATTCATATTTTTTGTAATTATTTTTTTCAAATTTTTCGTAATGATATTTTTCATATTTTTCGTAATGAAGTTTTTCATATTTTTCGTAATGTTGTTTTTCATATTTTTCATAATAATTTTTTTTATATTTTTCATAATGAAGATTTTTGTACATGAAATTTCTGTAATTAAAACTTCTATACCCAAAGTCTTTCATAGTGAAGTTTTTTCGTTTTCATGTTTTTTTGGAAACTAAATTCCTTCATGAAGATTTATCCTCAATACGAATAATTCTCCTGAACAATATGAAAGGTATGATTATTTCTTGAGATTTAATAATAACTTTTTACTTGCTTCTAGTTTCTTTTGTTTTTAAAATTTCTCGGATTCTAGTTTTCTTCAATATGATTCTTTTTCCTTTAAAAACCTCAATAGATCGGATCCTACCAAATTTTAATTGTGGTTATTATTTCAACCGTCAGATCAGATTAGTAGAATTCTCAGCCATTGGATTCATAAGGGATGTTCAACCGTCGCTCCAATACCTATAAAAAGGGGACCCCAGATGGTTTCCCCACATCGGTTTTCAAAGCTTGTGCATGTCGAAGCTCTGTTCATCTTCAAAAGCTAGTTCCGAATTCTTCTTTAGTGCTCGAGTCTGAATGTCTGTAGAAGTTCCTTCTCAAGATATGTCTACTGTCAAGACGATTTCGTATTGGAAAATTTACAGGGAGAGGTTAGTGCATCCTAACTTCTTCAACAAATATCACTCTATTATCTCCAAGAACATCAAGCTCAATGGATGGGAAAGTGTATCCATTTCAAAGAAAGCATCTCATGATGTTGTGTATCTGGATTTTCTTATAGAATTTTATGAATCAGTTAGGTTTTTAAAAGAATATTTAAGATAAAAAATTTCCTTCAAGAGTTATGGAAAAACTTATGTACTCTCTTACACCTAGTCTTCTAGTATGGTGGGGCTGTCATATGAAGGGGAAGTTGTGTTTTTCTCCCACAAGCTATCAAATGTTCAAGGAAGTTTCATAAAGGTGAAGAATATGGAATGCATTGGACATACTGATGTCAAGACCGCAAAGATTTCCCATCAATCTACCAACAATCAGATTCTACAGTTATGGGTTCAGTGTCTTATCATTCTGAGAAAGGGTGAAATTGAATATCTTAACAAAAGTGATATGTATATCATATATTTTTTGGTAAATCTATGGAAAATCAATCTGATGAAGTATATTCTCATTAGGATTGAGAATATCAAGAATGATAACCTGAGAGCTCAAGTAATCATGTATCATGCCTTACTTTCCAAGTTGATAGTTTGGTGTCTTGAATATTTTAAGTTCACATGCAGTTCCAAGTCGAGGAATTGAAAGGTGGTGCTTATCTGGGATGATACCCTCAATGGAATGAAGGTTGGTTTCAATAAAGAGTCAGGTGAGTTCTATTATCTACCTGAGGATGAGGAAGAAGCAAATACGAAAAACACAGATGAGGCTGAACCATCTAAGAAGGCTGGAAAGAAGAAGAAACTAAAAGAATTGGAAGAAACAGACAAAACTCCTAAGGCCAAAGAAGCTCAATCCTCACCTCCAAAGCCCAAAAAGCCGGAAGCCTATCCGGATGAAGTGGTTGCCAAATGGAGGGAGGATATAAAGATTCGGAAGGAAGGGGAACTACTATTTGTCCTAGATCCTGCTAAGGCCAAGGATTTGAATGAGAAATCTGCTGAGGAGATTGAGAAGCAAGACAAAGAGAAAAATATTAAGAAGAAGATGTCAGAGCCAGTGATTGTTCAATCTCTTTTTAAAATCTACTGAAATTTCATCTGAAAACATTCCCATACCGAAAACATTTCAAGTTGAACCATTACATGAGACACTGGGGAAAAATTTTCATGACTCTGCAAAAATCCCAAGGGAAGGATGTTGAAAAGGACGCTGTGGAAGAAGTTCCAGAATCTCAAAGCATTGAAGAGACATCTAAGCTGATAAAGAAAGTATAATAATTTCTGAAAAGGAAAGTGCTTCTGAAAAGTTGTCAATCCGGACTTCTGAAGGAGGATCATCAAAACTTGCTACTCCGGGAATAGATTATAAGGGTGAAGTGGAAGCAAAAAAGTTATCTAAGGAAGAGAGTAATAATCATGACTTCATTATTCCTGAAAATGTTAAGGCAGGAGATGAAAAAGTGTAAATTGATGAAGATAAGATTGTACAGTTTTCTGGGAGTGAGTAGGAATATCTAGATGAAGAAGCTTTTTCGAAAATCAAAAAGGGGAAAAAAGTGGTTGTTGATACCCCAACCAGAGATATTTTGAAGAAGAAGGAATCTGGAGGATCCTCTAAGAAGAAGTTGGTAGAGATAGAGGAAGAACCATCTCTAAGAAAGATATCAGATTCAAAGTCATCAGCATTAGGACATGATTTTGTTGTTCAGTCCCTGAAGAATCTAGTGAACACCATTCCATTCATTACAGAAATTGAATCTAGATGCAAGATGATCCATCACAGATTGAATCAAAAATTAGACTCTATATCCATAGTGATGGGTAGGTTTGGAAATATTTTAAACAAACACCAGAATTTCCTTATCAACTATGAAGCCCACAAAAAATATTACAAGAAAATGACCAACTGGTCGAAAAATATTGTTGTAGATTTGATAGAGCTTGATCAATTTCAAGAAGATGTCAATGAAGCTTTTGATATAGAAGACACTAAATTCTTGGATCTTACTGATATCTTTGAGAAAAAGAAAACTCTTGAGAGAAATTCTCGAATGCAGGATGTCAAAGATCTCAATGGGATGTTCAATTTTGTTGTCCAATATTGGAAAAAAGAGAGGGATCTCTGGATTGAGATTCATGGAAATCTATAGAGGCAAGATGACTTGCTGAAGGCTATGGAAGTGGCCCTGAAGGCTCAAGAACATAGAATCATATCCTTCGAAATGCTAGCAGAGGAGGATCAAAAATAGCTGAAAAAGATGACGACAATCGTGTAGAAGCTGATTATCAAGGAAAAAGTATCAAAATAGGCCCCCATCCGATCTTTTTGTTGTATTTTTCCATGTACTAATTCTTCCAATCATGATGAAATTATTATTTCTTGTTTTTTTGGAAGTCTATACCAATATTTTAGGTACCATTTTTTCCATTCCCTCAAACACTTTTTGAAAATCACAATGGGGGTTAAGGAAAGAGAATTCTAAGTATAAGAAGATATATCTCTAAGAAATGGGAATTTTATCAAAGGGGGAGTGCTCATTAAAAATGATTTCCATACCAAAGATAATGAAAATCCCATTCTGGAAATCTAGAATATGATCCTCAGTGTTCCAAAGCCTAAGGGAGAGTTAGTCGTATTCATCTTTTCCAATGTGAAAAGAGAGATATGTTTTGTTTTTCTAAGTCAAGAAAATCTTTTCTAAGTCCTTATATTCTTTTTCGAAAGAATGTTTGTGCTTTCTAAAAAGGGGGAGATTGTTGATTCAATAATGTTTTCCTTATGAATATTCCATTCACTCTTTCAAGGGGGAGATTGTTGAGCCATTAAGGTTTCCTTATGACATTACGATTCCTTATTGTTTTATAAATCAGAAACACCTTATCTTAAGGAAAATCTCCCTTTACCCTATGTTTTACTTCAATGAAGAGAAATTACCATCCCCAAGTAAATTTATCCTTACCTTTCTTTCATCACTCATATCATATTTTCTCGAACTGTAATATTCGTTTGAATCCAAAACCTCAGAATCCTATAATTACCTAGATATGAAGCATTCTATTGTAGGATCCAAATTCTTGGAATTCTGGTTACGAAATTCTCTGAGTTCTAACTCCAAATTCTGAATATGATTTCTCGATACAAACTTCTCTGAGTTTTGACTCTGAATTCGGAATCATAAATCTGGTTACGAACTTCTCAGAGTTCTATCTCCTATTTCTGTATACAAATTCTAGTCACAAACTTCACTGAGATCTAACTGTGAATTCTAAATACCAATTCTCGATAAGAACTTCTCTATGTTCTGAATCCGATGTTCTTTGAATTCAGCCTTCGAACTCTTATGAGTTATGACTCTTAATTCTCATGAAAACTGAATCTAAACATTGTATGATCAGGTTCCGAATACTTGTGAATCTTGATTTTGAATTTCTGTGAAATTAAGACACCATAATTCTATGGAATTCGGGTTACAAATTCCTACAAAATAGAATCCAAATATCCTTGTACTATAGGATCCGAATTCATTTTTGTATAGCCATCAAACAATAATATTTACATACATTCTGAATATCAGTTTTTGGTTAGTCTTACACTTGTTTAGTTATAAATTTATGTCGTTCTTTCAGTTACTCACTAACTGTTGTTTGATTGACACGTGTATAGGTCCCTCCGAAATTCAAGGAAAAATATGATCGTTGGAGGAGGGAGCCGACCATTGATGTCGTGCCTATAAATAGGAGCTCATTAAAAGAGCTCAGAAAATTTAACAATAACCATGACAAACTGTGGTTACATGCTGTTGAAGTGACTTCTAGAGAGAGAAGCTCTTATAAACACTCAGGCTTCATAAAGAATGTTTGAATGGCTTATATAAACTTTGCTTCGTGTATATTTTCATTGTGCGACTCCAATTTTTTCGGTGTATA
Source organism: Viscum album (assembly GCA_963277665.1). NCBI lineage: Eukaryota > Viridiplantae > Streptophyta > Magnoliopsida > Santalales > Viscaceae > Viscum > Viscum album. Next base: position 1,723,467,273 of record OY728141.1, read on the forward strand.
ATTGAGGAATTCCAGTGTAGAGACCCAAAGCTTAACGTACATGAACATTACATTACTTTTGCGGAATACTTAGTACATAAAAAAATCACACACACAAGGATCGTAATAGTTTAGTGTCTTTGGAAACTCGGAACGTAATCTTCTAATCGTGGTGAAAGATCTTCAATATCTCCCATAAAAATCTTCCCTTTTTTTACCTAAAACCATTATTTATATCCTGGGGAAAAGAATACATAAAAGGGTGAGCTCGAATGCTCAGTAAGGGTAAAAAAAAGAAAAATCAATCACATCATATTCATAAGAACATAACTTTTAGAAATCTTAACCTGCAAAAGATAACATAATTTCATAACATGGGATAAATCATAGTAGTGAAATGAAATCCGAATAATCATAACTTAAAACATGAAACTTTGTGGCATTCACACATAATCACAGAGAATCATTTCTTGTTAGTCAAGACTCATTGCCAAGACTATCTTATTGGACAAAGTCCCTTTCTGAACCGAGTCACCCTCGTTTCAGTCCTATTTCATTGAACCGGTATAACCTACCGTTCCAGCCATGTCTATCTCATGAGATATAAAATATTTACCGAATTCATTGGAGGGAGATATAGGTCCCACCCATCTCTTAATGAATCCTTTCTTATGTGTGCCACATAATCATAAACCATACATCATAGCGTAACCCATGTAATAAAAATGGAATTCTTAAACAACATGACATCATAAAACAATTCATATAAGATAAAGGAATTCATAAAAATATTTCCATCACACCATAATCAAATCCATGTAATAATAGGGATAAAAACAGAACCCTTTTATTATCTTAGATGGAAAATAATTTTGATAAAATACTTGAACTCCATTCTTGAGGAAAATATCCTTTGTACTTCAAAAACATTTTTCCTTTCATAACATGTCATACGACTTTAAAATAAAAGAAGTTGATTAAAAATAAACTTGAAAACATGTAAAGGAATCTTCTTGGAAATAATGTTTTAAAAATCCATTCATGCCGTATAAGTTAAAAAAACATTCTTCGTACTTTTGTCGGAAAAGTCAAAAAGTACCTTGTACGAAAAAACGACAAAAGATTCCTTTCATATTCTTTACTAAAAACTCACCAAAGGGTAAAATTGGATTTAAACTATTGTATGTGGATGGAAAAAATATTACATATTGAGGTAACATGGATGTGGATGATAAAATACACCCCAGTAAATGCCAAAGTATAAACAATCTCGGATAAAAATGAGATTGTGATATTTCCCTTACCTTAGGTCTGATTTGCTTCGTAATTGTCCGAACCTCCTGTATAATGATTTAAATAATGTCATTGACTTATTAAAGAATCATATTCATTGTTATGATATAATATATGGTTCACTTATGACATTATATTACCCGTTCTTTTTTAAATTCCATGTTAAAGAGCGTTTTGGGTAAAATTGTTTCATTTGTCGTCCGTGTTTTGACTTATAATTATTCATATGATTACATAGATCATGATTACTTAATTACAGAATATAAAACATGATTTATATATATATATTCATAATATACATATATATAATAAATCAGTAAATGGAAAGAAATACACCATTCATGGAGACGGTAGTCCGTACGTACGCATGAACGCTGTTTTTGTTTCCTTATTGAATTGAATGAAATTAAGTAGATGACAAACATATAAATATAAATAAATCCAGTATCATTATTATGTAATATATTTCATTAGTACTTCTTATATATACTTTATAATCATTCATTAATGGTTAATCATTGAGAATGAATTTCATCGCATCGTGGAGACGGTAGTCCGTACGTACGCACGAGCGATGATATCATTCCCATGGTCGTGGAATTGTGTTGAAGTGTTTGTATACTATTTCAGTATAAATATCACTTTATAATAATCATATACAGTTACTCATTACACCATTATACCCATCCAATTAAGGTGGTGGCGGAAAATAGATTACACCATGGCGTGGAGACGGTATTCCGTACGTACGCACGCGCGGTGATTTCCTTTTTCCGTAGGATGGATAGAAGGTTAATTAGAGTTGTTTCATATTTATAATAACATATCAGTATATAATAAATACTTATGTTATTACATTATCATGAAACAACCAGATAAGAAGAAGTTGAAGAAGAAAGAAGTTGAAAAGACCGGTAATGGATATTATCTCTTCTTTGGAACGCCTCTTTGAATCCTCCACTTAGGAAACTAAGATTGGTCTTTGAAGAAGACCAAGACCTCTAGGATTATTCTAGGGAAGTGTAGAAGGGATTTTGGCAGGGGTTGTCTGAGCTTGAGTGCTCAAATTGGTGTGAGGAGGAGGGGAAGGAGGTGCCCTTTTATAAGGGAGGAGAGGGGCACCTTAGGAATATCTCAAAATATTATTTTATATTAAAGTCAAATTAGGTTTATAATGGTTCCAAAGGGTCTTATTTCGACGATAAAGTGGGGATGGGTCAAAATAATATCAACCAATAGGATTTAGACAAGTTTAGGTTATTATATTAACCTTATCAATTAGATTTAACTCTAAGTTAAATAATTTAACTTTTACCGTGTCTTTTTGATTTCTTACACTATATATTTAATACACTTACTATAACATACCAAAAGAACCCCAAATTGTTTATTATTAATATATATATCCTTATCTAAGTCATTTGGCCGAACATTAGATTTTTAGGAATAAAATAACAATTAATAATATAATATTTTATTTAAAAACTATTTTGTGTCAATTTTGACACTATTTGATATATGATTTTTGTGAATGTCATAACAGAATTATATGTTAGAAACAAGTTGATTAAATCAACACTAATATATCATAGTAATCTAGAAAATTAGTGGGATTCAAAAAAAGTCTCAAATTACATTTATTTAGGTGTTTATAACATCAATTATGTCAATTTTTCATTAATAAGATAATTACTCCATCATTATTGTGTCATAAATAAATTAAATTATTTAATGTCTAAAAATTATAAATAAAATACCGTTATGTAGGAAATCTATTTATATTTATAATGAATATTTATAGTCGAATTTATCTTATGTATAACCCCATATTAAAAATGATTTACTTTTTAAACGTTGATTTTAACTATTTTAACCCTTCTTTAAATAAATTAATAATAAATGTCCTAATCTAATCCAAGTGGGCCTAAATGATAATATTTTACACTTAAGGTTCTTTTTGGTCGAGATACACTTGCCCAATATTATTAGGACATGTGTTAGGGTAATATTAATATCATTTTTACCCTTAATTACCCTATTTACTTTTAATTGTGGTAAATAAAAGTAAAAAGTTAATATTCACCAAAAATTATTTTCATCTCATTGAACCACATTTTACTTACTGACATCAACCGTGTCTCTCGGATTTTTGAAATTCCATTCAAAGAAGCGGTAAAATTAAGATTTATGAAAAAATTAATTTTTTTAACTACCACTTAGTAGTTTCACTATTCATTAAAAATTGATGTTTTTCAGAAAAATGCCAAAATTTCACCCTAAGATATAATTGATATTCCGAATTCAAAAATGATTTCTATTTTAAAAAATTACGAACATATAAGTTTCATTAATTAATTTTATAATTAATTTCCACTATCACAACAAATAGCGTGTTTTTAAGAGATAATAACTATCAAAAGATTAACACTTGTTTATGTCTGGTGTAAATGTGAAATTACATCCAATGACCAACATTGTATTGTATTGTAAAAATATATTCTAAATATACATTAAAACCACTCAAATTAATAATTTATCAATATTAATTATTTCGATTAAAAAAGTTGTTTTTAATTAAAATTTAGTAATTTTCACTATTCATCATAAAATAAAAGTTATCCGAAAAGTACCAAAATTTCACCCTAATCTAATTTCGATATTATGAATCCAAAAATGAATTCCATTTTGAAAAATAAAATTAAAAAATTTCAAAAAGTGGTTATTACTATTCATAACGGCTAGTTTTAATAATATTTTAATAGCGTATTGTTGTATAGTGAAACTCGTTATTGCGTACTACACACGCTATTGAGGAAGGTCGCGATTGCGTGTAATGCAAGGAAAATCAAGGATGTGTGTTGTGCAAGATCCTTTTGGTGTAGCGTACAACACAAGACATTAGTGAAATTAAAAAGAATATTTTTCATAAAATCTCGGGGTGTTTAATTCTACCCCACTTAAAATGAATTTCTCCCTCGAAATTCATCGGGGTTATAAATGGTTTACTATTCGAAAGTTTCTTTAATAGAAACCCAAATCGTAAAAATAAATACCAAAACCAATCTTTAAAAACAAAAGTATGAAACGTAACGGTTACCCAAATAAACTAATCGCTGGGTTTCCACATAGGTAAAAATATGGATATGGAAGAGAAATCTAATCATCATGTTCTGATGGAGAGTGGTAGAGAACATGGCTATGGAAAAGCCAGAAATCACAAAGCCATAAATTTGTGACGATCTAGGGTACCATCTGATTCATCGGATATAAGGGCACTAGGACAACATTTTTGGTTTTCAAGATCGTTTCCCTAAAGTTGAAGAGTTTGAATTAGAATAAATACTAACTTTATTTTGGTACAATCTCACTGTTGTTCGTGCCTTGAACAATTTCTACTTCATCTCTTAAATAAATGAATTGGAATTTGTTATTCGTGAAGTGTTAGCAGATCATGTCATAGAATGACGGGTCATTCCATCTGTCTCAAAAGGTTAGAAAAATTTATATACATAAGTCGATCTATAGTGAGATTAATCATATATGGTTCCTAAAATGGACTTATACTTCATATATCATAGTGCTTAATATAATGAAACTAGTTTCTACTAAACAGGGAGTTCCTGTAGGCCAGTGGTAGGCGATAAAGGCCAGTCGCACTTCGGTTGTGGGTTCGATTCCCACAGCCTTATCCGAAGCGATGGTCTGTCGCCCATCCTGCAGGTTGTCCTTTTTCTAAAACTACATTAATATAACATCCCATCAATAGTATCGAAAAAAAACTTCTATCCTTAAACAATACTCACTTATTTCCAACATAATCCATTTCAATCTTTAGGCTTATCCATAATACTGCAGTCCACTCTCATAACATAGTGAAAACGATTACCAGAGATTTAATACCATCGTTGATCCCCATATATCATAAGATATGTTTTGTTGGTCACATTCCAAACATTAAAAGGCCTTAATCATGTATTCTCTTCAATACCCATCAAACCTTAGAGAAAACATGAATGCAGTTAAAAGTTAACACTTTCCACATACCAAAATCCTCAGAATTCTATATACTCAAACCATGATATCACTTAGTCCTTATATCAATCATGAGCTCATGAATACTGTCTAATATTTAATTTTCTCGTTTTCCCTTCATTATGCGCATATCATTCTTTTTCCAAAAATATCTCAATCACTTTCCATGGTTACTGGTACCATAAAATTATTGAAAACCACACTATACCAATACATAAATATTCCAATATTCCGAGATACTATATACAACACTATTTTGGAATCCCATTATATAAACACTTAATCATTCCACCACATCGTTGTCATATTCAACATCGCCAATAGTGATCGCATGTGACTTCCCTTTGTCCTTTTCCTTAAGTGGTTTCTCATGTGGATCATCACTAACCCTTGGATTAGGGAATTTATTGGCATAATGTCCCATCTCCTTGCACTTGAAACATTGAAGTGTTGGTGGTGCGTTCTCTGCAGTGTTTGCATTGTTCACATCATTAGAAACCCTTTTTCCATTACTTCGACACTCAGCTACTCGATGACCTTCTTTTCCACACTTAAAACATTTTCTAGTCCTTTTAAGACAATCTCATCCATGCTTCTTTCCACACTTTGAGCATAAGGAAACATTCATTTTCTTTTCACCATTATTCTGAGATTTCTCCTTGAACTCCATCTTTCGTTTCTTTTCAAAACCATGAGATGGATATGTAACACCAACTTCCATTTATACCTTCATAGCACAACGCACAATTTCTTCATAGATACTGAAGTCTAGTATACCTAATGCCCTTCAAAGACTTGGTTTTAAGCCACTGAAAAATTGATCAACTTTACTTTCAGGTTGGATGATAATGCCAGATGCATACCTTGCAAGTCTTGTAAAATTCGCTTCGTATATACCAACAGATTCACCATCCTTCTATTTCAGCTCACGAAACTCCTTTTCCATCTTCGTTCGAAGAATACGAGGGAAGTACTTACTGAAAAACAAGTTCTTGAACGCGTCCCATTCCATGGAATCAATTTCATCTCTTTGCCTCGTATTCTTGATAAGATTCCACCATTGATCAGCTTCACCTTCCAAACGATATACTGCTAAGATGACTTTATAATGTTCAGAACATTGAAGAACTGAAAATATATTTCCAGTGGTACTGATCCATTGTTCAGCAACAAGTGGATCAGAAGACCCACTAAAAGAAGGTGGACGTTGCCTCATGAAGGACTCAATAAAATATTGTTCCCTTCTCTGCTCATTTGGAATTCCAGAATGATTCATAGCTTGTGTAATTATAGCAATAAGATTTTGCACTCAATCTCCCATAACATTTGTTTGTTCAGGAGGAAAATCATTGCATTTTCCATTGCATTGATCAACACGGTTCCTTCAGGTTCCAGCCATCATCTAAAACCCAAAAAGAATGGTGTGAGAGGCAAAAATCAAGCTAGGGAAAACAACATTATAAAGGGGGAGTATCCTCAATATCTAACTTCTTAGGTTAAATTCTATGATCGTTACCATAGTTCTAGGACTGTATCTTATACATATACTTATCCTTAGAGACATCCCTAGACATACCATAGAAATATCTCTAGGGATCTCACTAACGTTTTCGCATCCTTGTTTGCAATGTTTGACTAAACCATTCCTCTGATACCAACTGTAGAGACCCGAAGATTAACGTACATGAACATTACATTAATTTTGCGGAATACTTAGTACATAAAAAACACACACACACAAGGATCGTAATAGTTTAGTGTCTTTGGAAACTCGGAACGTAATCTTCTAATCGTGGTGAAAGATCATCAATATCTCCCATAAAGATCTTCCCTTTTTTTACCTAAAACCTTTATTTATATCCTGGGGAAAAGAAAACATAAAAGGGTGAGCTCGAATGCTCAGTAAGGGTAAACAAAAGAAAAATCAATCACATCATATTCATAAGAACATAACTTTTAGAAATCTTAACCTGCAAAAGAGAGCATAATTTCATAACATGGGATAAATCATAGTAGTGAAATGAAATCCCAATAATCATAACATAAAACATGAAACTTTGTGGCATTCACACATAATCATAGAGAATCATTTCTTGTTAGTCAAGACTCATTTCCAAGACTATCTTAGTGGAAAAAGTCCCTTTCTGAACCGAGTCACCCTCGTTTCAGTCCTGTTTCACTGAACCGGTATAACATACCGTTCCAGCCATGTCTATCTCATGAGATATAAAATATTTACCCAATTCATTGGAGGGAGATATAGGTCCCACCCATCTCTTAATGACTCCTTTCTTATGTGTTCCACATAATCATAAACCATACATCATAGTGTAACCCATGTAATAAAAATGGAAATCTTAACAACATGACATCATAAAACAATTCATATAAGATAAAGGAATTCATAAAAATATTTCCATCACAACATAATCAAATCCATGTAATAATAGGGATAAAAACAGAACCCTTTTATTATCTTAGATGGAAAATAATTTTGATAAAATACTTGAACTCCATTCTTGAGGAAAATATCCTTTCTACTTCAAAAACATTTTTCCTTTCATAACATGTCATACGACATTAAAATAAAAAAAGTTGATTAAAAATAAACATGAAAAATTGTAAAGGAAGCTTCTTTGAAATAATGTTTTAAAAATCCATTCATGCCGTATAAGTTAAAAAAACATTCTTCGTACTTTTTTCGGAAAAGTCAAAAAGTACCTCGTACGAAAAAACGACAAAAGATTCCTTTCATATTCTTTTCTAAAAACTCACCAAAGGGTAAAATTGGATTTAAACTATTGTAAGTGGATGTAAAAAATATTACATATTTAGGTAACATGGATGTGGATGATAAAATACACCCCAGTAAATGCCAAAGTATAAACAATCTCGGATAAAAATGAGATTGTGATATTTCCCTTACCTTAGGTCTGATTTTCTTCGTAAGTGTATGAACCTACTGTATAATGATTTAAATAATGTCATTGACTTATTATTGAATCATATTTATTGTTATTATATCATATATGGTTCACTTATGACATTATATTACCTGTTCTTTTGTAAATTCCATGATAAAAAGCATTTTGGGTAAAATTGTTTCATTTGTCGTCCGTGTTTTGACTTGTAATTATTCATATGATTACATAGATCATGATTACATAATTCCCTAATATAAAACATGATTTATATATATATTCATAATATAAATATATATAATAAATCAGTAAATGGAAAGAAATACACCGTTCATGGAGACGGTAGTCCATACGTAGGCATGAACGCTGTTTTCGTTTCCTTATTGAATTGAATGGAATTAAGTAGATGTCAAACATATAAATATAAATAAATCCAGTATCGTTATTATGTAATATATTTCATTAGTACTTATTATATATACTTTATAATCATTCATGAATGGTTAATCATTGAGAATGAATCTCATCGCGTCGTGGAGACGGTAGTCCGTACTTACGCACGAGCGATGATATCGTTCCCATGGTCGTGGAATTGTGTTGAAGTGTTTGTATACTATTTCAGTATCAATATAACTTTATAATAATCATATATAGTTACTCATTACACCATTATACCCATCCAATTAAGGTGGTGGCGGAAAATAGATTACACCACAGCGTGGAGACGGTATTCCGTACGTACGCACGCGCGGTGATTTCCTTTTTCCGTAGGATGGATAGAAGGTTAATTAGAGTTGTTTCATATTAATAATAACATATAAGTATATAAGAAATACTTATGTTATTACTTTATCATGAAAAAACTAAAGAAGAAGAAGTTGAAGAAGAAAGAAGTTGAAAAGATCGGTAATGGATATTACCTCTTCTTTGGAACGCCTCTTTGAATCCTCCACTTAGGAAACTAAGATTGGTCTTTGAAGAAGACCAGGACCTCTAGGATTATTCTACAGAAGTGGAGAAGGGATTTTGTCAGGGTTTGTCCGAGATTGAGTGCTCAAATTGGTGTGAGGAGGAGGGGAAGGAGGTGCCCTTTTATAAGGGAGGAGAGGGGCACCTTAGGAATATCTCAAAATATTATTTTATATTAAAGTCAAAATCGGTTTATAATGGTTCCAAAGGGTCTTATATCGAAGCTAAAGTGGGGATGGGTCGAAATCCTATCAACCAATAGGATTTAGACAAGTTTAGGTTATTATTTTAACCTTATCAAATAGATTTAACTCTAAGTTAAATAATTTAACTTTTACCGTGTCTTTTTGTTTTCTTACACTATATGGTTAATACACTTACTATAACATGCCAAACGAACCCCAAATTGTTTATTATTAATATATATATCCTTATCTAAGTCATTTTTCCGAACCTTAGATTTTTAGGAATAAAATAACAATTAATAATATAATATTTGATTTAAAAACTAGTTTGTGTCAATTTTGACACTATTTTATATATGATTTTTGTGAAAGTCATAACAGAATTATATGTTCGAACCAAGTTGATTAAATCAACAATAATATATCATAGTAACCTAGAAAATTTGTGGAATTCATAAAAAGTCTCAAATTACATTTATTTTGTTGTTTATAACATCAATTATGTCAATATTTCATTAATATGATAATTACTCCATCATTATTGTGTCATAAATAAATTAAATTATGTAATGACTAAAAATTATAAATAAAATACCATTATGTTGGAAATCTTTGTATCTTTCTAATTAATGTTTATAGTCGAATTTAGCTTATGTATAACCCCATATTAAAAATGATTTACTTATTAAACATTGATTTTAACTATTTTAACCCTTCTTTAAATAAATTAATAATAAATGTCCTAATCTAATCCAAGTGGGCCTAAATGATAATATTTTACACTTAAGGTTGTTTTTGGTCGAGATACACTTGTCCAATAGGATTAGGACATGTGTTAGGGTAATATTAATATCATTTTTACCCTTAATTACCCTATTTACTTTTAACCGTGGTAAATAAAAGTAAAAAGTTACTATTCACCAAAAATTATTTTCATCTCATTGAACCACATTTTACTTACTGACATCAACCTTGTCTCTTGGATTTTTGTAATTCCATTCACAGTAGCGGTAAAATTAATATTTATGAAAAAATTAATTTTTTTAACCACCACTTAGTAGTTTCACTATTCATTAAAAATTGAAGTTTTTCAGAAACATGCCAAAATTTCACCCTAAGCTATAATTGATATTCCGAATTCAAAAATGATTTCTATTTTACAAAATTCCCAACATATAAGTTGCATTAATTAATTTTATAATTAATTTCCGCTGTCACAACAAATAGCATGTTTTTAAGAGATAATAACTATCAAAAGATTAACACTTGTTTATGTCGGGTGTAAATGTGAAATTACATCCAATGACCAACATTGTATTGAATTGTAAAAATATATTCTAAATATACTTTAAAACCACTCGAATTAATAATTTATCACTATTAATTATTTCGATTAAAAAATTTGTTTTTAATTAAAATTTAGTAATTTTCAGTATTCATTAGAAAATAAAAGTTATCCGAAAAGTACCAAAATTTCACCCTAAGCTAATTTCGATATTATGAATCCAAAAATGAATTCCATTTTGAAAAATAAATTTACAAAATTTCAAAAAGTTGTTATTACTATTCATAGCGGCTAGTTTTAATAATATTTTAATAGTGTATTGTTGTTTAGTGAAACTCGTTATTGCGTACTACACACGCTATTGAGGAAGGTCGCGATTGTTTGTAATGAAAGGAAAATCAAAGATGAGTGTTGTGCCAGATCCTTTTGGTGTAGCGTACAACACAAGACATTAGTGAAATTAAAAAGAATATTTGTCATAAAATCTCGGGGTGTTTCATCCAGGGATAAAAAAACAGAGGTTTCGAATACCTTGAAGTTGAGGGCTTCTGGGGTGAGGAAGATAGAGGTGCAGACTACCTGATAGTTGAGGGCTTGCGGGGATAGCAAGACAGAATCTGATCATCATATCAAGGGCTTACCCTTGTGTTGTTAAGATAGACTTTCATGAAAGTATAAATCAAGGGACCTTTATACAAGGTTGTTGGATACCCTTCTCCTTGGGTTAAATGATTCACTACTTGTTACTTGATTTGTTACAAGTTTTCCGCTGCATTTGTATTGTTGAGGAATGAATAACTATCTTATACTTCCATATACTTGTACTCCGATTTAGTTAGATTCTATATGATTTATGGTAGAATCATAGTTGTTATAAACTTTTGTTAAGTTTTTTTTCCAGAATAACATTTCCAGAATCAATAAAGTTATTAGAACTTTGAGGTGTTGTGAATTTTGGTTGTACAAAATTTCCATAAGGATTTTTTACGTATAAAATTCACCCCTTCTTATATTTTAGCATCTCATGTTTATATATTCGATCCTACATTTGGTATTATAGAGTATATCATACTCACATACCATGTCAACAATTCCTACCACAAACACATCTTTCACTCCAAATGAAGAGTATTAAAGATGAATTGGTCTCACCTGAAGCATTAGAATCAACTTATATAGAATCAAAAAATATATAATGAATGAAAAATATATTTCCTTATTCTTTAGAGATTAAACAAAAAAATGGTTAGTAAAATATCATATAATCCACAATAGGATAATACATTAGAGAAAGAAATACTAATCAATATTTCATAAATTAACCCAAAAATTACCAAAGTTCAATAAATAACATTCAATAAAAAAATTTCCAATTTTTTTGAATATAATCTATACTAATATTGAATCCCAAAACTCAGAAGAATTTTCTTACATTTTATTCCATGTCAAATTGTAGTGTCAAAAAATATCTACTACTCTTAAAGTCACATACATAAAAGTAGTTAACCTAATCACATATTTTCTATGATAGGTTAATTATTTCCATAAATAACCCAAATTTCTATAAATCCACAACAGAAACACAGGTAAAAACCACCTTTACTCTTCAAATGAAATCGCATAGTATTCTATATTCCTTAGGCATATAGTACCTCAAATAGAGTGAACATTTTCCGATATAAGATTTTCACTTAATCACCAAATCATTTTCTTATACTAAGGATATCAATTTGATAAGACAAAAGATCCCAAATCAACTTATTATTGATAAATAAAATCATTTAACTTAAAAGAATTAGTCACACTAACCAGGGACTTCACGTAGTCCACTGGTAGGCGATAAATCCAAATCACCCTATGGTTGGGGGTTTGATTCCCTCAGCTTTGTCTGATGTGATGGGTTGTCACATGGTCTACGTGATTTCCTTTTTAAAAAAATATATAATTTTTTAATATTCCCAATAATATGATAGATTCCTAAAAATAACTATAACATAATTTCATCACAAATATAATCTCATACCTCGCATTTTCATTCCAAAACATAATAAATTGTAATTTCTTCATACTCAATGATCATACAAAACCAAATGTTTATTTATAATTATATCCACAAGAGAAAAGATAAATCTTCCTCAAATATCATTTTCACATGGAAAACTGCATGGTTACAAATACAAGCGAAACTTATTCCATAGTAATCCCATCAACAGAGAGCACTAATAATTTTTAAACATTTCTCCATCCATTTATTTCAATATAGCTTCTTCCTTGACCAAGAGGATATCCCATAGAATAGGGAATTCACTTGGGTAATGGCCACCTCCCCTATATTTACATCAAATTACTGTATATGGATTCATAGGACCATTTTTATTTTCTTCCACAGTACTCTTTATTTTTCCTCATAAATTCTTTTACATTATGTCCTTCTTTACCACACATAAATCATTACACTGTTCCATTAGGAAACCTTCCAAGGTGTCTCCTTCTACATTTCTCGCATGATGGAAAATTTTCTTCTCTTTTCTCCATGGTCTTTACAGCTGGAGATCTTATCAATCACCACTTTTTCTTCCTTGTTGAGTCCGAGAGTTGGTTAATTTATATGTTGTTGATCATATTTTTTGAAAATCGATTCAGCATGAACTCGATATCTGTTACGCCTTTCAACATCCTATTTTTCAACTCATTTCCACCGCCGTTCAAACCTTGTACATCATGTTAAAACTTACCATGACATACATGGAATCCATCCATTGACTAAAACCAAAAACCATTGTGTGAGTAATAATAGTGATAAAATCATTTAGAGAATCTTTTGATACCTTATTTTCAATTTAAAACACCTTATTATTAAACAAGGTCATTAATTCTCATCTTATATTAAAATAATTCAAATCGGATTGTAAATAGAATGTAAATTATCATATTCATATCCCCTGAGAGTGTCGTAACCAAGAGTGCAGCATGGACCGTTGTCATGTACCAGGATACCCTAGGTCAAGACTGAAAATCCTTATCAAACTTTTCACTCCTAGGTACATCTTTACCAGAGCCACCACTACCAGCTCGTATCCAGACAGGGATGTAGTGCTTGGAAAATACAGAAAATCTCTACATTACCAAGTTCTAGGAAGTTCTTCTATACTAATCCTCAAAGTGTATCTTAAGGAAATGTGCTCTAATCCCAGTTTATCTTAATCTAGTTCAAAGGTTTTTACAAATCATTCTTTGATACCAACTGTATTGACATGACCCCAGAATCCAGGATCCGGTTCATTATTTTAATATATTGGCATGATTACAAGGAATCATGTCCCAAAGGAATGATCAGTTTAGTAGTCTTGGAAACAAGATACATACATCAGTTCAATACTACAACTTGAAAACAAAACACTAATTTATTACATTTGAATCATCCAAGTTTCAATGATTATTTCTTGAAATCACTCAAAACTAAATAATTCATATCCTGGTAAAATGAAACATGAGAAAGGGGTGAGGTCAAATTCTCAGTAAGAGTAAGCAATACAGCGGAAGATAACATAAACATTAGGCATGGTTAACAATTGAAAACACAAGACTTTACAAATAATAAACATGAACACTTTATAGAAAGAATATGGGTTGAGTAATTAATTTTATAATGAAATATAGTAAAGGGTATTCTAATAGTCTAATAACCACATGAAATATCAATATATAATCTCATAATGATGAAATGTATAATTCTAGATATCATAACCACATAGTCAAGTCCTTGTTCCAAGACTGAAAATAAGATTTTGTCAAGGCCTTGTGCCAAGACACAATTTTTTCCGATGAGACAAACCGATCCATCGGGGAGCTATAGCGGGCTCCACCCATCACTTATTATGTCCAATTCATTTCTCATATACAATTTTTGAAACATAACATAAACATTCGTATCAAAACTAGAATAAGGAAAGTCAATACTTAATCCTCATACAATTAATGGTATAAAAGTAACACATCTATAGTCAAACATAACTCATTCAATACAATATGAAAGATTTTATTGTAACAGATTGACCACAATCAAGAATAATGAAGGATATTTACATAGATGAAAATAATCATCAAAACTATTTGAGAGAAATATCCCCCTTTTTCTTCAAATTATTTAAAAGTCATAGTATTTTCCAAGAAGCCGTTTAAAAAATATTTTTTAAATCAAAGTGTCCCATAACACATTGAAACAATTAAAAGGAATTATAATTTTAAAACATTAATTTCCATATAAATAAATCCTTAAACCCATTTTTAAAACATGGGCATTAAGGGGAAATATTTTGAGTAGTAAATCTTTAAAACATTTAACAAGATATTTTAGTTAGAGATCCTATCCCAAAGAGAGTCACTTGAATAAAAATAATGGATTTAATAAAAACATTAAAATATCCTGAGAATAAAGGGATTCATGATATACTATTTCATAGTACATTATATACACCATATAAAAGTTAATTGTGGTATAACAACAAATAAATCTCAGTGGAATGTAAATTGAGATGAAATATCTTATAAATACTGTATCCTTAGGTTAAGGATAAATCAACGAAATAATTATGTGTGAAAAATATAAATACACTAAATATGATTGGATATTCAGTGTAATTCAATCAAATAACATTCACCCATATTATTTTAAAAAAAACACCAATGAATTGAATGTTTAAGTCAATAAATGGAGATTGAGTTAAAATTACTCTTATCAAGTTCATACCAATGACCTGATAATTTATCAATGGAGTGATTATGTGTATCAAAACTATATGAAAATAAAGGAGAGTAAAAATTAATACACATAATAATAAATAGTGATCCCACACATAATCATGGAGTAAAATAATCAATGAAGTATCCGTAAAGCCCAATGAGTGGAAATTGATATCTGAAACTCCCTTACCGATTTGGTAACATATGAGACATACACCCCATGAAAGAAGTATCATAAAATGAAGATGTAAATACCCATACATTAATGTATATTACCAAAATAATACAATCAGGGGAATTACTTACTCCATAAAAAAGGAAATAGTGGTCAATATAGATTGAATCTCACGGGAATAAAAGTGAGATGAAAACCCTTACTTCATTGTAATCAATCGAGTCATATGAACAAAAGTTAATAACCACCAAATGAATCATAGAATACCATTAATATAAATATAATAATGATAATATATTTAAATTTTCGTACAAAATACACCAATGCAATAAATAAGTGGTGAACAATATAAATCTCATGCACTTAAAAGTGAGATAAGAAACCCCTTACCTCAAGTCCGACTTGTCTTGTATATTCATTGTTCTTCCTGAATAATAACCATAATTTAATTTTTAATTGACTAATAACATTTTTAAAGTTTCTTATTCCTTTTATATCACTTATTACTATGCTATAACAATTAGTTAATTATTTGAGTTCATATTGGATATTTTTTCAATGTTCGGAACTTGAGTCAAAAATGAACTTGTTATGATTACAATTTTTCCATGTGGTCAAAATTTAATTATCTTCAGAATGATATACATGATTTAGATATAATTTATACATATACATATATATATATATATTATAATTTCAATATATATATATATATAATATTACATAATTTTGGGAGATTAGAAATGAAATGTACCGTTCATGGATACGGTAAGCCGTACGTACGCATGAACACAACTTTCATTTATATTTTGTATTTTAATTGATTTAATACATAATGATACATAATAATATTATATTTATATTATAATATCATAAAAAATTGCATTACTTTTATCCTTTATAAGTCCCACATAAGGCATTAAAGAGACATATCATTTTGTGGGGGCGGTAGTCTGCACTTCCCCAAATGAAATTATCGTGTTTTAACCATAATGGTAAGCATAAAATAATGATATAAATGGAAAATATAGAAGCATATGAAAAACATAAAAATAATATATATATATATATATATACCATATATAAATATAGTTCCATCTTAATGGCCACCATCAGAGGCGGTAGGAGAAAATCAAACAATCATCATTTTGTATGGTGTTAGTTAGCCATCCACCAAAACAGTATGTTCTTCACCCATTAGACAGAAATGTGTGTATGTGTAGTTCTAATAATTCAAATAAAAACATCCTAGTATATTTTGGATACAATATTTTTATAAAATAAATTAATAAAAAAAAATTTGGGGTTGGAGAAGTAAAATAATACAAAAGAATTTAAGAGAAAGCATTACCTTTAATTTAGGTAACTTCCTTTGGTTGGAACCAAAAAGACTTATTGAAGTGCCTCATGCCTATGTTAAGGCTTCTAAAAAGAAGAGGGGAATATTGAGAGATTATTTTGGAAGTCTTTTCACAAGCCTAGTGGCTTGAGAGGTTTGTGTATTGGGATAGAAGTTGTGTCCTTTTATAAGAGAGAGCAGGGGCTCTTTAGGAAAGTGTGAAAATATTATTTTATTATATAGTGATATTTGGGTTTTAAAGGTCCAAAACGAATTAGAGTCAATGATAAGATGACTCATGGTATAAATAAAATCATAAAATAATAATTGGATAGGTTTTGGATATTATTTTTATATTAATAATCAAATTTATTTAAAGCATTTATTAATGAGTTAAATACTATATCATTATTGTCTCATAAATAATTTAATTTATCAGATATCTAAAATTTATAAAAAAAATTACCATAATGTAGGAAATAATTTTATATTTCTAATTAATATTTATAGTAAAAAATATGACTTATATAAACTCATGTAAAAAATTATATACTAAAATATATTTGTTAATGTCATATTTGTCTTTATTTTATGTTAATTAATATAAAGTGTCATTATAATTTTTAAGTTGCTCCATGAGGTCATAAAATAGACTAAAAGAAGCCACTGGTCGTCCATGACTCATAAAATAATATTAGTAAAAGTTTTATTGTAATTTTGTATTATTATAATATTATTTTTACCTTGAATTACCCTATTTACATTTAACCGCGGTAAATAAAAGTCAAAAGATACTATTCACCAAAAAAATCATCTCATTGAACCCATTTTTAAAAATAATAACATCCATGTATTCGAGATTTTATAAATTCAATTCAAAAATGTGGTAAAATTGCATTTAAATGAAAATGTTTCATTTCTAACTACTATATTGTGGTTTCAATATTCATCAAAAATTGAAGTTTTTAAGAAAAATACCGAAAATTCAGCCTATGATATAATTTATATTCTAAATTCAAAAATTATTTCTATTTTTTCCAATTCAAAACATATATGTTTGATTATGTATTTTAAAATTCATTCCCTTTGTTAAAACAAATAGTGTGTTTTTAAGAAACTATAACTATCAAAAGATTGACAGTTGTTTATGTATAATTTCAATGTGAAATGAATTCCAATGACAAAAATTGTATTAAAAGGTAAATACATAATTTAATTAAACTTCAAAATCAATTTAAAATATAATATAACCATATAAATAAATTTGATTAAAATGCAATTTTGAATTAAAATACATTATTTCTCACTATTCATACAAAAATGAATATTATTAGAAAAATACCAAAATTTCATCCAAAGTATATTTTGATGTCCTGATTATAAAGAAGAAATTTATTTTGTCAAAATGAATATGTAAAAGGGTACAATTTTTTATTTCATATTGGTTCTCCATTAAAAGGTGGTAAAATTGACTTTTTTAAAAAATATTACATTTTTTATATGAAAATTTGAATTTGTTTTATATAATATGTCTACGAAACACATAATACATAAGATAAATTTATATGGAGTATATAAAATTCAAAATCTAGTTAATACTATTTATAACCGCTTTTGAACGACATGATTGGTAAATCGTATTGCACTCGAACTAGGTCTTGCATGTATAGCAAGATATTGAATTTAAATTAAATAACATACTATGAAATATTGAGGTGTTACACTAACTAACTTGAAAAATTTCAATCATTAATCTCTCCAATATAACATGTATGCCTTCTAAGTCAATGCAGTTATTTTGTTAGATAACTATGAAATATTTCTCATAATGCACCGGTAGTATCCATCATCCCTATAAAAAGTGTGGATCTTGGTAAACATGGTTGGTAAGTTCTATTGGTTAATAATATTCAATATTGAAGGATCTGCCAATATACTCTCCCATTAGATTGTATGTCCCATGAATGAGTATTTTGGTTTTCCAAATTCACATATGGAAAATTTTCTATGAAACAACTCAATTCATGTGATATTTAAGACAATGTTAAAATTTTCTTCATTTTCATCTATGATATTACGATATATAACAATATCCTCTATAGTGATAAAAACCAAATGATCAATGTAATACATAAAGATTAAAATCACTAAAATAGTGAAACGAATATGAGAATTTTTTGTTCTATATAGAATCATTTTAAATTCATAATGACCATACTGTGTATGGATTGTTTTTTGGGACATATACTCTATCATAGTCATCTATTTTGGATATCATGATCGATGAAAATTTGTCAAGTAATATTGATATCCTGATAATTGATCAAAATTATTATCAATAAAATGTAGAATAAACTATTAATTATTAGTGATGTTTTTATGTTTGGGGTAATAAATAAAAATAAACATTTTCCTAGACTTCATCATTACAAAATTAGAAGTTTCACCAAATAGTGAGATACTAGGATATATGAATCTCTTAAAAATATTATTTAGGTGAGGCTTCTTCAATCATTAAAACTCTGTCTTGTATAATGTGTATATGGGATTTGATATATATATCGGAAAAGTATTTTGATATATTCACTACTAAACTTCATGTATTGATGTAATACTAGAAAATTAGTTAGAAAAAACCTTAGTTTGTTCTGAAATAGTAGCTATATCATTGATATTGTGTTTCTCCCTACAAATTTGAGATAAATATCCTTCATGTATTTTTTGTTTGAAAAATACAATTGATTTATATTAAATTAGATGATCATACTCAGATAAGAACATAAAGAGGATCATAGGTTATCCTGTAATATAAAATGATACTATTATTCATTAAAAATTGATATGGATCTATATATAAAGATCAAACATATGAAATATTTAGATCACATTTGATTGTATAGTGATTCAAAATATTTTTCATAAGTACATTTCCAAAAAAAATCTATCTATTATGAGGTATAGAATTGATAATTTATCATCACAACATTATTTGTTTTTATATCTATATCAAAATCTTATAGTTGACTTGGTAACAATAAATCAATACAAAATTCATTTGGTATGAAATTTTTAGTGGATCTCGAAACAATTAAAACATTTTAAATTTTATAGTGGATGGTAAGTTATCCTTTCACCCCATAGTTCTTATAACGTATTCAGTAGTTGTGTTAGCAAGATCATAACCTTTTGGTCTGTCCTTATGATGTTATTTGCATATAATTTCATTACAAACCATTATATTTATGATCTTATCAACTCAATTCCCATACAAATTAAAATAATAAATTCATATTTTGTAGAGTATATTGTATCGATATTTTAATTGATTCCATTCACTGACATGTATATTAAGGTAACATTTAAATTATATTACTCAATGGACTTCCTTTCATTGATGAAAATTTTGAATAGATCAATGATTCATTTTTTCCATGATTCCTTCAAAAAATAATTCTGAATTACCAATAAATTTCCCCCCTCTATGAATTTTATTATTTTAAATTCCTAAAAATCCTACATTCAAATTATTATCCCCAAAACCTCTAGGATGTCGAGAGTCTATATTATCCTTTTAAACCATGAATTCACATTGAATTAGCTGACCATTTTTCAATGTATATTATATAAAATTAACATAAGTGGATTGGAATTAGGAATCTATTTATTGGGGTGATTTTTCCATCAGGAACAATTATAAAAGCATATGTATATGGTGACAATATATATAAATTTTCCTCATAAGAAGTAATGTATTTTTCATCATTCTTCATTAATTATTGGAATTCCATTTTCAATTTTTTTTGTAGTACTAGTGTAAAATTAATATGAAAAATACCTTGTTAGAGAACTCCAATGTCATGGAGTTAATTTCAATGACATTTCATATATTATTGATAAGACCCCAACATTTTACTTCATCTCCATCCACATATACATTAAACATTCAAATTATTTATGTTTCAAACAATGGATAATGGAAAAAATATTTTCAGCTCTACCAATCCATTACTCATCAACTAGTGGATCAATGGAAGCACAAATGGAAGGGGAAATTTTCATCATAATTGAAAACATATTGAGTTTTTAATTAGTTTTATTTTTGAATGATTATCAGGATTCATGTAACAGCTCATGTCATTAGTGTTTTGGGTGAGAAAATTAAAATTATTTTTCATTACGTGTCCAAAATCATTTTGTTTTTTATAAGTTGTATAATTTAATTTCCCGTAAAATTCATCATTAACATGATTCCACATAGGTATGGACACAAAATCAGACAAAAAATCATAATCCGAGCAAGAATAATATATATAGGTAACCTTGTAATTATAATAATCAGTCATAGGATGTTTTATTATAGACACCATCATTTCATTATTTATACAATAAGTATAACATAGATGAATCAAAGATATAATCTATTAAAATACATAAATATGGTTAATATTGAAAATTTTCATGGACCCACGCATATCCCTTAGATGTTTCGAGAAAATTTTTCAGTCTTATGCCCACTCCTCCTAAACTAGTGAATATCAAGTTAATACACAATCCTCCCATCACATAGTTTCCGTAAATAAGATATGTTATTCCATATCATCATCCACATTATAGTATCTACAAATTTATATATTTCCTAAAAAAACAATCAATTATTTAACATGTAATGAGGAGAATATCCTATAATTGGGATTATTAAAATGCTTTTCAAACAATGTTCCCCAAACCTAATCTCCAAAATTACTACAAACATTTTTGATTCCAACTGAGATGACCAATCATTTTACATGAATATAAATATATATTAAAATATTTAAAATAAAAAATCTTTATAACTCTTAAAAACACACCATATAATAGTTATGGTTTAAGGACATTGGTGACTAGGTACCCAATAATCTTAATTATTATATAATCTTCTACATCTCCCTTAATATTCTTCTCATACATTAAACATTATATATATACACCACTTAATGTTATTATTCATGACCTATTAATGTAAATATAATAAATGGGGACATCATATGCTCTATAATGGTTATCATAAGAGAAATATATAAATTACCATATTCAAGACTATGATAACTATAAGGGTGTGATAACATAATCATTTGTTAAAATAATCATATTTAAAAAGTATGATAACATTATTAACAATTCATTGAACACTGGTTTTCGAAAATAAATGTCGTAGGTCACATGTTCAAAGAATCATTAAAAATAAATCACAACCCCCAATGAAATCGTAATCATAAGGCATCATAATTTTTCATACTCAAATGAATTGAAATTAATTTCCCTAATAATGGATCATAGATAACGCTATCATATTTGATTTACATTCTCACCATATCAAATGATTTCATTAGTCAAGGTTCTTCCCGATACCATAATAGTGGTCAATTTCCATTACTAAATATGGATCACTCCCATTTCCAGTAAATTTTATCTTATAAGATATCCATCATTATCCTTTACATTAGAAGGAAATATAATCATTATCTCATCAATAAAATAATAATAATATATACATATGTATTCCCTAATATCATAAAATATTTATCATTTAATCAATCAAGGTTTTAATTTAATGACCTAAAAATCACCCAAATTGCCTCATTATTCTCCTAGAGGAATATGATATACACCAAATATGATCCTCTTAGAGATTATGGATATTTTGTTCCATCTATTGGCCATTCTCAATATATTTTATATTTTTTTATCTAGATATCCAAATGAATAATCTTATTTCTATTTTTCGTTTTTTCTTCCTGATCAACCATTCTCATCATGAACAATAGCATACATTGGGGCTATTAATGATAGATATAAGGACTATAGCATGATCATATTGGGATTTATATAAATATATCATGGTTTTGGGAATTTTTAAATGGATTACCATAGAAAATAGTTTGATATTTAATAATTAATGTGGTATAGTTTTTCAATCCCTCCCCCACTCCCTCTATATTTTTGCTCAGTAAACTATTAATTGGATATTCATTTTCAGTATTCTTTGTTCTAAGACTCTTACGTGATGTATTGTAAGAATTTTACTCTCCATTTTATGATCTAATATTTTTTATCTAGATGGTTTTTATTATAGTTGGTTTCATAATGGAATTAATATAAATTGAAACAATTTTAACATACTTGAATTATAATTGGGTTCTATATCATTTTATAAAAATTATTCAGAATATATGATTGATTATTGTAATATGGAATGGATGTTTCTAACCACATTTTTTATGTATATTCACATTATTTAATAATTTCTCAAAAAAAATATTATAATTAATGAATGTTTTAAAGGATTAAATTTATGAAGATTTACTGAGAAAAGAATACATGAAATTAGTTACGGATTGTAATTTAGTGAATTGTCTTCAAGAGAATGAGTTTTTATGAAAGACAGTTGATGATGTTTTTTCATATTATAAATCAGGTTTTCAAATGAAAATGTTTAATATTTTAATTAACGTATTGAAATGATTTTATAATGTTTGAAATGGAGGATACACCACCATATACTTAATTTTACCGAAACACATGAGAGCATTGGCAATTCGTTGTGAAGAAAATAGTTTAGTAATTTATAAGAAATAACTAGAAATAGATTGAATTTGAAAATTATTAAGAAAAATATGATTATAGATTTTATTTCATTGTTTGGGGTGTTATCCTATTCACATTAGGCTTCATTTATTGGAATTTTTACATAAATATAACTACATTTATCAAAATGTGTGAGAATCCTTGATCTAAAAAATCACTAAGACTCAAAACCACGTATATATTATTGAAAATGAATTATTTTTAAGTTAATTATATATGAAAATGATTATGAAATTATATATTTATGTATGTCTGACTGAAAACATTATTTGTGACTATTTTTATTTAATTGACATTAATACCTATTTTATAATCAAATTTAAAATGATTTTTGAATAAATTATTTATTATTAATAATTAAGATATTTATATGTGTAATTTTAATTGAAATAAATGATATATGGTTTTTTATATGGATTTCCAATATAATTGTTATGGGGTACAATAGGCCTAGTGTTAATCATGCATTAAAATTCTTTTGTGTGTCTGTATAATTTCTTATTCCATGTCAATGAAACAGAAAAGAATTAGGGGGAGGTGGTGGGAGTTATTAATAGTGGGACATTGGGTTCTGAAAAGGACTAGTGTAATATATGATCCACTTATTACAATAATATTGTATGATTATTTCATTGATGTATATGTGAAGATTTATGTAGATGTACTTTTTTTGAAATATAATTATCTATATATAGAAATTTTTTACATCTGAGTTTTTTACATAATATCACATATAATTTCATTCAAGTGTATTTTTTAGTATGTATTATTAGAAAATATCTCCATTGTGATTGATTCATAATTCCATGGTATAGTTCTCTAGCATGTGTGGATTTATAATTCACATAAGGCTTTTTAGGATTGATACATGTGTTGAAAAATTATTATCAAAATAATTTTAATATCTTCATGAAAATTCGTATTCAATTTAGTATGTACATGTATATAAGAGAATGGTTTTCCAATAAATAAGTTGTATTTTATGGCTGAGTGAATAAATAAATTTGATCATAATGATCATTAGGATATAATGTGATGATTCGAAAATGTTTTTTGAAGAGTTGTTTGATTTGGTATTTTACATTCCCAAAAAAACTTTAAAGATATTTTTCTTTAATTATTGAATTATGATTCATACATATCAATATATTGAGACTCTTAATTGAATCATCCTTGTCACCATTTGATATTCTGTAAAATTATGCCCCATGAAATCATTTGAATGGTCATTTAAATGGTGTATATAATGGACCACAGTTGTAAAACCCTTAGAAAAAATAAAACCATTTAGTTCTTATAATCTATATAGTCCATCATCTAGGATATAGGATTTCACCTCACTCAACTCTATGTAAAAAGACTTTACCTCAAAAAGAAGAGAACAATGATATTTCACATGTGTTTCTTTAGTGTAAACCAATTTTCCTCTTGGGATATTAATGATTCTTAAGATTCAGAGGATCGCTTCAAAAACATTGATAATTTTTTTTGTTATTTGATATAGTATATTACATTAAGGTAATATATCTTTTGATCAAGCATGTGGTCCCAATCATGAGATCATGGGATATGGTAGTTTTGGAAAAGAAAAATAAGGTCTTAAATATGAAATACATTAAATAAAATGTTATTGAGAAATAATATAGATAGTCAACGGTTTTAGAAATTTAGATATATTTCATTGATACTAATAATTGTGATAGGATGGTGAGTCAATATTCCATTCACATTGATGAATAATCTTATTTCTCAATTGAGTTATAGTAAATGTAAAATATGATGACCTATTTGGTCCAGAAGGGTCTTCATTAGAATATCATATATTTTGAATTAATTCTGATTAATTAAATATATTATAATGTTTTGGATATGTCTTATATGATTGAAATTGATCTAATTGGTATTTTTGTGTTGTTTATAGTTTCTTTTACTCCTAAACATAAATTAAGTGGTTCTTTAAAAGGAACTAGGGACATTAAAGAATCTAATAGTGGATATAATTATGGTGGTCAATGATATTAAACATTATTCAAATATTATATAGTATTCATTAAAAGAAAAAATTCTTGTTTCCAATGTAAAAAAGATCTCTCACTAAACATTATTGTATGAGGGAATTAAATAATTATTTCTGTTAAGGATGGGAAGGTCACATGAAGAGTATTTTCTATGTCCTTCTAATTCTTCATAGATTTAATGAATGGAATGTACCAATTGTATTTTTTGGAATATCTATGTTCTTGTAGAATTTTGGTGTTCCATCCATAGGAATCACTGATTAATATTCTTTATGAATTATATAAGTCAACATTTATAGATGATGTATGTCATATGATAGAAAGGGATACTATTAATTTATATTCATAATTATTGATAAATTTACTTGATTCCAGTGCCTCTCATTATTTTATATTCATACACAGAATTTATATATTCAAAATATCCATGGAGATCATTCCTTATGTGTTGGACATTTCAATTCCGCATTGAAAAATTGAGATCTTGGAATACAATTCCCCTCTGGTATTTTTTAAATTATTGAAATTAAATTATTCTATGAGTTTTGACATGTATAAATGAATCCATTAGATGTTATTATTATTATGGAATGGAGTATTGGTCACAAATCTCGAATGGACTATTATTTTATGAAGGTCATTGTTAATTACTCTAAATGAGAGGGGCATGTTTCTTTGGGAGAATTGAATATGATGACTAGCCTATCCAGTCCACCACCTTCAGAGATTGGTGTAATGAAATCCATATTTCTCAAGGATCAAAAATAGTAATCATAAATGTTATATTTTCTCTTATATACCTTCCATTTTTATATTTTTCCATTTTTTTTTTTATTTTCATTAAAATAGCGTTTTAGATGTAACAATCAATATTTTTAGGTTCTAAAACCATATCCATACCCTCTTAGAATATGAATGTCGCTGAATAGAAGGAGTTATTGGTTCAATATTATGAATGGGTGAGGAATAACTTCATTTGACTCAGTTTACCACCATTTCTAGTGCATGTAACTTTTTACAAAATTTCATATATAAACCATCATATGTGTATTAATTATAAAAAATTTTATTATGTAATGGTAATTAAAATTTACTCATTTAAAAAAATTGATGAATGCTTTTATTTATTGAAATTGGTAAATTGGTTCTATATCATTGATCATATTTTTTGTTATCAAAATCCCAGGAACATGTATTTTTATATATTTAAGGCCACATTCTTGATCATTTTTAGTCACAATGAATAATTTTTTATGAAATTTGGACTTACTAATTATCCCTCTATGATCACAGAGAATATCTCAATGATTTTCCTATATAAACATGATTATTTTATCATTGAATGTGTGGATGAGTTCAATAATTATTAAAAAACATAGGAGGATTATGGTCATCACTTGATTGAAGTTTGGGATATTTTGAGGATTCAGAAACATTATTCCAATAATTAAAAGTCGTAATTTTTTATTCAATATGTCATGATCATGAAGAACAAGGTCTTATAACAAGTTATCTTAGTTGATCCTAGGATGGTGAATGATGTTATATATTTTTAAAAATAATGTAATTTCCATGATTTCCTGAACATTTTGGTCTTGGTAAGGTGTTACCCTTTGTTCATTAAATATTTATAAAATATGTATTGTCCTCTTAATACTCAACATGAATGTGACCGAATTTATTATGTGATAAAATTGTTATGTGTACATTGATTAGTAAAAGAATCATTTAGATTCATCTCTAATTTTCCCTCAACTAGTTGTTGGACATAAATACATGGTCTTTCATGATAAAATAATTAAGGTTTTTATTGTGTTATTTTTTGGGAGATCGCTTTATGTATCATCAATTACATCATCGTCGGATTCATGAGATGAAGTATCAAAAAAGTATCTTTCACTCATAAAAGTGATTCATGCTCAAATGATTTGGGAGATCCACATACTCAAGTAATGGATTAAAAAAATTGATAGTATAATAATGATCAAAATATTCATAAGAGATCAATTATATCTTCATAATAGGTGGTGGGAGGAGTTACTTTAATCAAATGAAATTAATAATTTCTCCACCCCCTTGAAAGGAGAATATTGTTAGAGACGTTTTGAGTAAGAAAAAAAACCAAATGATATGAATGAATCATCATAGGAGTGTAAGGTCATTGATTTCCTCTTATAAATGAATTTGGGAGTCCGTGAGGTTTTGATCAAGGTTATTTTGGAAGTTGTTATATTTACATGATCCCATAATGAGATGATTCTTCTAGAAAATAAACAATAAGATGAATTCTAGAAAATAATGGATTTATTATATGTTGAGGATAACATTTTCAGTCAGTCAATATATTTATAGGGTATAAAATACATTTCAAAAAAATGGCATGTCATCATCTATGTGTAAGATACATTGGGGTATTTTCATCATTCTCAATGGGAATTTCACATTTGAAAAATGACGTTTTTTATGATATGATGAAATTAATATGGTGTCCATGTATGAAATGGTACACCACTAGTTTCTTTTAATGTTTTTATACCTATTAGAAGGTTTTGGATGACTATCATAAGCCATTTTGTTTTCATAAAACTCATTGAGTCCCAACATGGAAGTGGGATGAAATATTAATGGCTATTGTGGTTTGGAATTCAAACAATTCTTTTGAAATGAAAATTCCTTATTGTTGATTCAATGAATTATAAAAATAATATATTCTTATTCCAATACATGATACCTCTGAATTATAGGACAAATGAAATCTATTTTTATAGGTATTATCAAATTTCAGGGTGTTCTATATTCAATTTTCTAACATAATAATCCTTGATTCACTTTAATATTTTATCGAATCCACAATAAGGATATTATATTTCCATTAAAATTAGTCTCATCATAGAATCCTAAGATATATGGAATGATTTAACGAGATATATATATTCTTAGAGACATAATATGTGCTTAAACATTAACGTACAAAGAGATTTCTATCTTGGTATAGTTATGTTATCCTTTAAAATTATCTATAATTTATAAATTTACATTTCACACATTAATCACATGTATGTATAACCTTGTAAATCTCCACAATATTGGTCTAATATGGGTAAAGCTTCACTGGGATGTCCAACAATTGGCCAAGATACAATATACGCTATCTAGTCGATTTGACATAGATTTTTGATGTACCAAAGAGGATATCAGTTTTATTTGGACTGTTTTTTACTACATTCTATTTATAGTATTAATATTAGGTGATTTTGAGTGTCTATAATTAGTTGGGTCCCTCATATTTGGGAAAATAATTGGTGTTGACTCATATATACATAGGATATTTTGAGACTGTTGAGTGGATTGTTACGTTGAATTACTATTTGGTTTTACATCTCCAATGAAATTATTCAACGATATGTGCCATGTGTAAAAAAAGAATGTTATATTAATTTCTGTAAAATTATATTGATTATAAGGATAGTGATGTGGATCATAATGTGACAATCGTTGAGAGACCGGTTTGACATGGGGATTATCATATAAGTATTACTTTTGGAATGTATCATTTTTTATTCTTGAAATATGGATGAATGATTATGGTTATCATGAGAAATGGGATCATGGGGTATTGATGAGAGAACAATGTCCCCATATGTTTGTATACAATTAATCATCACAAATATTTTAGGGGAATAGAGAGATTACGGTGGTGAAAATTATAGCGTAAAGATACCTTTTTCAAGTACATTATTTCTGTGGTTATAATCCTATCTTATTTAGTTCATATATCAAGATATTTGGGCAGTATTCAGATAATGATTAGTTGTTTCTAGGAAATTTCAAGATTTATACATTATTATGAAATATTGTGTGGGATATCCTATAAAACTATGCATGTTATGATAGATTGCTAAAGGAGGGTGGACCGTTAAGAGAACTATTAGTACTAACCATGTGTAATATCCCTCAAACCATTTAGATTAAGTAATTGGAGACATGAATTCATATAAATGGTTATAAATAACATGAAGAGAAACATTTAATATTTTATAGTATTCTAGAAGCGAAAGCAAGAATGCAACATCATACATCAAATTCCATAGCCAAATCATGAAACAAGAATTAATTACTAAATTTTATATTTTTATTACAGAATAATCACTTTAATTTCTTCATGCTTGTTGAAATAAAATTTTATCTCAAACAAGGATACCCCACTTAGTGAATCTAGATAATCTTTGATCATTATATATCGATTTAGTGGTGTTTATTCTGACATTGTGGTGGAATTATTAAATTTTTTTATTCTATCTTTCTTGTTCTATATCTACCCTTATCTTCTTGAAAGGAATAATTGATTAGTTACATTATTTATATATCTACTACCGGTGGAATGATTTTATTTTGATTAATATATTTATTTCATGAATTAGGGATTCATTATATGGATCTATTCTGATTTTTTTGTGATTTTTGGGAATCACTGAAATATTTGTTATCTCTCCCTACTTTCATTATAAAAATAATTAATTGTGTATTCATAATTGAAATTCTTGGTTATAGAAATATTATTTGATCAATTATATACCCATGAATATCCATATGAGGATCCTTTGTTTGGTGATCCTTGATAATACATTTAATGTAAGTAGTTCATTCTGTAAATTACAATATTTGAAAATAGATGAAATTTTTTTAATAAAAATTTGATTTCTAAATGGTTTTAACAGCATGAATTATAATCTTGGGATGATATTTTAAAAATGAAATTGTTTTTCAGAACACACTATATATTCCTTTTCAAATAATGATATAATTTCAAAATAATATCTTTTATGTGAATGAATGGTTTTACTAATTTAATTGGTAATTTTTTATTCAAAATTATGGCAAAGAATGATTTCTCATTTTATATAAATACAATGGTTTTGAATGGAACTATTTCTATAAAAACCATTTGTTATAGGTTTTTTAAAATAAATGGAATGTGTGAAATATAATGATCATATTGATTTTTAATTATGGTAGTATTTTAAATTCATTGAAATGAATAATATATCATTTTATTTTTGTTTTCCTTGATTTACTTTGGAGACTATATTATTTTTTTGGTTAAACAAAAATCTAAGAAATAAATCGATATAAATAGAAATGTTTTATGCTGGAAATGTTATCGAGACTTTGATAACTAAAGGGTGTTAATTCATTGGGTGTGTACTCATATTCCCCATATTGTTGATATATGGGTATTTTTACACACCTTGAGTTGTATTTCACAAATATCTGTAACAATCATAACCCAAAACAAAACCATGACATCTTAACCATGTAAATAATATTTAAAATTATTTTTTTAAGATTATTTATACCTTTAAAAATTTATATATGGATTTCTTTATTTCAATCTGATATAATTATTATTCTTACTAGTATTATACTATTCCATGTAATTATTTGAATGATATTATTTATGATGAAAATTTAAGGTATCTCAATGAAGTTTTTAGTTAAATGTAATCATATAAAGATTATTTGATATGTATAAGCTATGTAATTATTGGTGGGACACATCATGGATTGTGTTTTTTAACCTACATTTACCTCCAGCAATTTATAGACATTATAATTATAAGTATAGTAAAAGGGTGATCCCCAATTAGACATGGTGGGTTTCCGTGAAATTGAGACATTGGATGTTTGAAGGGGACGGTGGATCATGGGATTCCTAATATATAGTAAAATCCTGTGAGAATGTTATTGATGAATATGTGATGACGTTGGATGATGTAATATTATTTATAATTCAACATTTCTATATGTTTTACTATTATATTGACATATTTTTGTAATTTTAAGTGTTTAATATTTCAAATTAAAAATATTTCAATTTAACTTTTCATATTCCTAATTTGTTATAACATTAGTGTTTCTAGATACCGAATCACTAGTTTCAATCGCAATAGGACCGAGAATTAAAATTCACCCATGCCAGGATTGATTTGAGGGCCATAATAGTGGATCAACAGAGTCTTATATACACACATAGCAGTTATATTCATTTAATAATGGAAACAAGTGGTGAATAATACATATTGTTCATAGAAATAAAGTGAGACATGAAACACTCTATTTATTTATTTCCTTACATCATACCTATTCCAATGACATATAAAAAATCATAATTTTATTATAATTATATTATAGAAACAAGTTTACTATTATCATTCAATGTATGATTCCTATATAATTTCTAATTATCCTTTATTATCAATTTCTTCATTAAAATGTACAATTTGGTTAAAAAATGTCAATTTACTATGTAAGATTTCATTTAATGGATTCGTTACATGATCTGTGGACAAATTTCAATGAAATATAGATTCATAATTAGGAATTTTAATTGAAATTATTCATTATATATACATTTATATTCATTCATATATTACAGTTATTATCAATGAATTGCATCATTGATGGATATGTTAGTTCGTATATACAGATGGGTGATGTACATTACTAATAACCAAAAAATATGTGTGATACAACAATGAATCCAAAATAATATAACATTTTTTTTAATTTAATTTACCTTTATATTCCTTCCACTTACGTGGGTATTGGGTTAGCATTATGTATGAATTTATGGTTTTAATACCATAATTAAAAATTAATTATATGTTACTAAAAAATTAATTATATTTTAAATTAACCATATGATTCTTTCAAAGCATGAACATTTCATAATGTGATTATATATGACAATGTAAAATCATCACGATGACATTTTATTATATTCCCCTATATAAAAAAATGTAAATGCCTTCATC
Source organism: Viscum album (assembly GCA_963277665.1). Taxonomy (NCBI): domain Eukaryota; kingdom Viridiplantae; phylum Streptophyta; class Magnoliopsida; order Santalales; family Viscaceae; genus Viscum; species Viscum album. The sequence goes on from OY728141.1 coordinate 1,723,499,654, forward strand.
AATAAAAAATTAAAAAAACCATATTTTTAATATATATATATATATATATTAAACAATACATACCCAAAATGAATAAATTAGGTTTAAGACACATCTTCATATCCTCATTAAATTATCATTAACCATTTTTATAAGACTTTCCTCTATTGAGTGAATAAATATTTACCATGGTTACTATTAATCATGAAAAAAATAATATTATCCTACTTTCCAAATATTAACATTCTTATTCAATATATTGAATCAAATTTTCTTGATTCAGTTTATTATCAGTATAGAAATAACTTTTAAAAGACTCTGTAAAACATAATCCAAATAAATTTCTCAAAAAATAAATTTTGATGTCTACAATGAACTTATACTAAAGTTAAGTATAATTTATATTTATATGTTATATATTATATTATTAATATCTACATGAGACATATATTAATTTAATATAAAATAAAAATCATAATGGGTGTTTTGAAGAAAAATAAATTACACTTTTATGAAACTATGAATATTTTTATATTCACAGAATTATACAATTTAAAAAATAAAATAAAAAATTCACCAAAATATAACTTTGTTATGTAGATTTAAAAAAATGATATACTTTTGATTAAATTAAAATTTTAAAATATGATTAATTTACATATAATAATCTATTCCAAAAATAAAATAAAAATGTCTATAATAATTAATTTTTGAAGCCTAAAATGACTTCAATGGAAATTGAGTTCTGATTTATTATTCCAAAAATAATAATTTTTTATTTAGAAGGTCCATTAAATATATATATATATATATATATATTTCATTATTTGGATACATCAATTCTAATACCATAATTCAATGTTTATTTTATAAAAATCATATGTATATAATGATATTTTTTTGGTCATTTGGGCTCGTTGTTCTATATCATATATATTGTTCATCATAGTGATATTTTAAATTATTATTGTGTTAAGACCCCATATACCATATATATTGTACTATATTTGATATAAAACAACAAATACGTATGATCATTGGAACATAATTGAGTAGTGGGGATATTCTAGAACATACTTAAACATGGTCCATCATATCCTCTAGCCAAATGAAATAAAAATTCTAAGAGGCTAAATTATAATATACATTGATGAAATGAGGGGGAAACACCAAATTTAGTGTATAATCCATAATAAGTATATCTATCCATATCAAGATCCAAACATGTGTATCTTGTGATATAAAAAATCAATAGTTTAATATGTCTTAACATGATAAATAACAGGCATGTGAACCAATAAATGGAAGAAGAAATGAATATAAATACAAATACATATAAAAAGATATGTTACACAATGTAAAACCATAAACGATGAATCACAACTTTTAATACATCTATTCAACAAAATTTTATTCATCCAGCATAACCATATAAAAAATCACATTCCAAGGAAAATTTCATTACATTAAAAAAATTACATGTTTTAAAAGTGTGTTATTAGTAAGAAATCCCATTTAAAAGCTCTAACCACAAAAAAAAATTATCTACTTCAACTATATATTAACAAATAAGACATTAAAAACAATTTGCATCGCATAAAATAATAAATAAAACATTTTAATTCTTTATAAATACCCTTTTTAAAAAACCATTGAATACCTTTTAAAATATGAATAAATATTAAAAATAATTTAAAATCACAAAAATAACCATACAATATTAAAAATAATTTATATTAGCCACTAGGTAAATTAATAAATTAGCTGATGTGAATGTGTGAGAAAACCAATTTAAATTATATATTTTGAAATGAAAACATCTATCGAACTCTATTGAAATCATGGAAAACATAGATTCCCCATTTTTAAATCAATAAAAAAATTTAATACCATCACAATATAAAATAGGAATGAACATTTATTGAAATTAATTAAGTTTTCAATAAATAGTAAATAGTAAATGGGGAAAACATAACAAATAACATTACTTCTGGAATGTGTGGTAAAATCTACCCCTAAATTGGATTGTAGATCCATATTGAAGATATTAGAACCCTAATATCACAAAAAAATAAAAAAAATGATTATTAATGAACCTAAGGACATCGAGAGAGTTATTGGGAAATAGATGAGTGGATAAGAAGAAAAGGGGGTTAAATAAGAAAAATTGATTAATATCATTTATGGGTCACCCAAAATCAAAAGTTGTATGAACTATATCATAAACTGAGGAAATGTATATTATTATGGATCTCCACTATCGCATATATTAATTAATAGTTGGTAGAGGAGACCGAAAAATATTGTAGATATGACCTAGGATTAATGAAAAAAACAATTAAAAAACATGGAAGGCATAGACCACACATCAACCCTAGAGAATAAATCACAATTTCCCATAATAGGGATTAATTATGGATTGGTAATCCAACTACAATGTGGTGGTTACACAATTATAAGTACCACATCCCTTAGCGACCCATAAAATGATGACACATTAAAAAATTCAACGCATGTTCCACTATCTTGAGGGTGTGTTGTGTCATTGTATTCCAAGGAAAAAATTTAACATTCTTCACATAGGTATGGGTAATATTATTTAACCTATCATAGAACTGACGCCCCATGATGTATCCCAAATGGTCACCTTGTGGCATAATGTATTGCATGTTTCAATATAAGTGTTATAAATATTACCCTTATATAGTGTAGACATCATATCCTTATACAATAGGGTGCCTTAGTGTTCACACCACAACCTAATGTAGTCAGTAGTCTAATAAATAATTTATCTAAAAAACCATAATTTATTAATAAAACTATGATATTAATTAATCCAATAATTAAAATCACTAATTATAATAAAGAGTAAGGAATGTGAAGTTTATGTGTGGAATTAGGTCTTTAGTATCGACCATATATAATCTTCATACATGCTACACTTGTACACATCATACATAATAAAATTATTCATAATGTGTATGCTAAAAATATAAGAATTTCATATCTCAAATACTCTACTAGGGTTAAAATAAGTTATTACATTTGAATATATTATTAGAACAAAAGATGAACATGTGGGAATGATGGAATAATCAATGTGTTTCTTATAACCTTATAGAATCATATCTAAGAAAATAAACCACACAATATGTATCCTGGAATACTACTATTGGAATAAAACAATTGTTATTAGGGTTTGAAAACATGATTCAATGATGAAGAGTCATGAAAAAAATAATATATTCATAACAATTTAGTATAGACTCTGAAATAAAAGTGTTGAATGTACATAATCATAGTAATTAAAACATATATCAAGGATAACCACCAGGACATTCACATAATTTTAGAAACGTTTAACCAATTATCCCAAAAAATGATGATATTAGAAAAAACAATTTCATATATAATTTTTTTTCATAGGATATCCACAAAAGTATCATGAAATATTGGGATTTATATTTCATGAAGTGTATGATATCATCTTGGGCATTATAAAACCACTTGTGTACTACCCGATCATGGGAATTTTCTAAACAACTACATATGAAAACATTTGGGATAGTGGATAACCATCCATATATCAGATATACTTTTTCGTGGATGAAATAGTTAAGTACCCCTTTGGAATCATGATATGATGATCAATACCAAATCATTGATTAGATATTATGATAACCCAATCGCATTATAGAAAACAATACATATCTATTACAAAAGAATATAATGAATTCAGTATTGAATCACAAATTAAATAATATTTGGAAATAAGAGGTCTAGTTATAATTTCACTAAAACATCATCATAATACATACATAGAATCATGTATAATTGTTTCATTTGTGAATATCCCCATATATGAATAAAAATAATAACATGATATTATCATAGATGAAATATAAATTTATAAAATAATTATAAGTAAAAATTAATAAATATAAAGGCATGTCCATATGTCATTAATAATTTAATGTAAGGAAAAATTATTAGAACAATGGGAAAATTTATTTTAAAACCCATTTATAAATAGAAATTAATCTTTATACTAAGTAACAATCATGACGTAAGAAAAATTTGTTCAAGCGGTAATTTTTAAAAAATTGTTTGTTTAATATATTTTAATAAAGAAAAATGTGATACATGGAATCAATTTAGGTTTTTTATTCAACTATAATTAAACTCATGTAAAACAAAAGAGAACATAATAATAAACTGGAATATAGATAAAAATTAACTACATATTATAATGAATATGGATATAAAAGATATATATTTTCATATGAAATTTAATACTTTCAATGAAAGGCTATCTAAGAAATCAACTTTTTAATTTTCAAAATAAAAACCACATTAAAATAAGTAACATGAGTATAAATATAAATATTATATAATATGTCAATAAATTAGAAAGTAAATTATATAAATTAATATACTTGAATAAAATAAATAATGTTTAAATTAAGTAATGTTGAGACGAAAAAAACATATGATTTTGGAAATCAATGAATAAAAAATCCTGAAATTGATATCAATTGATTTTTAAAAAACGAAATTATTTTAGTTACATCCCTCTTTGGGATTTTTGTTCATCCATTTTTGTTTAGATTTTCCTTATTATATAATTTTTTTTGTAATTTCTGTTTTTTGAAATATAGAGATTTTACTAGGGAAATGGCCTAATGTTTGGTGTTGTATGTTTTTTTTGAATAAATGGGGTCCATGTAATAAATTCAAGGTATTAGAAGTGTTCTCCAGGTGTAAAGAATTCTTTGAAGTTGGTTTTAATTTTTCATAAAATTTGGGGCTCATTGATGTGTACTGGAAAGTTGTACACTGTGAACCTATTATATGATGTGTTACTATTACTATGAAGACATTGTGAACATTTTCAAACTGGGAACTAGAAACATGCTATCAAAAAATTTCAGCATGTTTAAATGTATCTAGGAAGAAGTCATTAACCAGTTTTGAGAATTGTATTAATACACACTAGGAAACTAGTTCATGTCGTGTAATGTTTTAATGATGTTATTTTGTCTTTTGTTTATGAATTTTTATAGTGTAACTCATAAATTTAAAAATAAACAATTTTAAAAGATTACACACTACATATTTTTCTAGACCAACACATTTGAATCCATGATGTTCTTATGCATTATTTTCCATCATGTGGATCCTATCACCCACAGACCCTAGGAAGCTCAAGATTATTTTGGAGTATTTTCCTCCCTTTTTTAAATCTTGATCAATACTGTGAACCCCAAATATTCTTTTTTACTTCCCCCCCCCCCATTATTATACTTTTTCATCATTGTAAAAATGGAATCTAATGATTATGGGTATTTTTTATTTTGAACTTGATCTCTTTTAACTATGTATTTTTTTTATCATCATAATCATGATGGTTTATAGTGTTTCCAGTAGGAAGTGTTATTTTATTTTCTGGGTAAATGTAGGTTTTCTTACCCCAAACCCTCTTTTTTATTGTTTTTTATATATGTGATATATCATGATATTATTACAACATAAACTTCATGTTAATAAATTCAATTATAGGTGACGATAGATCATACATTTGATTACTATTCAAGTCCTTTTTTTAATAGTGTTGAGACATAGTTTGTGGCTACCAGTTTCGTGAGTCTATGCTGGATTAATAATAAATTGGATAATGGGATAATGTACATTTATCATGACTTTAAATACCATGTGTTTTCTTATAACAGATTCAACTTCGAAATAAATTATTGGATTATTAAAATACTAGTTTTAATTTGATATAAAATGTGTACGATAATTTTCATTACAATGAATTATGATTTATGTTAATGAATTAACTGATAAATTAATGGGAAATGGTTACATGTTAAATTAACCATTGTGTCATGTGATATTATGAATTGTATTAATTACATATTGGCATATGTATTGTGATGCTAATTTGCTTATATAGAGGGTTCAATCATGTTTCTTAAATTCTTCTATATAGGTCTTGGACTAATTATGATGAAACTCTTCTATAGTGGACCTGGTTTGGATATTGAAAAAATTATTCGGGGCATATAATATGGTTAATAAAATTATTACACGTAGGGTTTTTTCATCTTATTTCCTTATACCATGGACAAGTTTCATTTTTTGTTGGAATGATTGTGTTATATGCTCAGAGATATTCTAGTATAAGGATGATGAAGGTTTGTTGATGTATTATTATACATCAATTAATCATTACTCATGATTATCACTTTATTTCATGAAATTATTTATCACACTATATTTTTTAGTCATAGTGGTGTTGACATAATGAGTTATACTCACACCTTATTTATGCCATCATTTGCTGCCTGAGAAGGTCACATGGATGTAGTTATTGATATGGGTAAATGACCTTATTGATGATTTATTTTCTTATATAATGGGTTAGAAGATGGAGATAGAACTGGCATGGGGTTTGGTATCATTATATATTGAAAATATTAGGACATTTTGTAATTTTAATTTTATTACTTTCAATTTTAAATTTACAATCATGCTACTATATCATTAAATTTTTTATTAGTTTTTTACATGGTTCCCCATTTTACTTCTATATGTATGTTTCACATTTTACATTACATTCATTACTATATTATTTTGTATATAAATTAAATTTTTAATTTTTAATACTTGGTATAGTTCCCCCACTAAATTCATTACATCCACACTTCTAGTCAATATGCTCTGGCATAAATAGTAGATTTCTTGTTGTATCGCAACTAACCTGATGTTGGAACATGAGAGATTTCCAAGTACTGGGATTTGATAGAATTATATTAGAGTAGTGGGATTTTATTTTCAATTTCCTTTCTATTTTGGAATGGTAAAAGGGAGATAATGATGTGTCAGGACTTGGTAATGAGCCTGTTCATGCATGTTTCTAAACAATACACATAAGAAATCAGAATACATATGAATGAGATTTTTAATGATGACTTTTACTTTTTAGGAGTAATGTTATTTACCGCGGCTGATTTACTTGTTGTTTTATATTATTGATTTTAAATATTTATACTAGTGTCATAGTATATATAAAGATTAATATACATTATTCATTATAGAAATGTGTGTAATAATTTTATAACGTATTATTTTTGACAGGGACATAATTAATTTATGTGATATAATTTCTTCTTTGAACTGTGAAATAAAATAACTATTATATATGATAAATTAATTGAATAAAATGTAATTTTATGCCTAAACACATGTAATCCATGTTTAGAGAGATAATTATCCCTTAGTTATCTATTATTATATCATGTTGAGTTTTTTCTTTTTATTGCACAGTGTTCAATGGAGTGTGTAAGAATTGTAGAGAAAAATGTATCGTCATCATATTTGAATTGATGGTTAGGATAGTAGAAATTAGTACATTCATAATTAACCTATAATTGATACTCCTATAGCTCTTTAGGATTAGAGGGATGTTATGCTACATGACTAAACCATGTTGGTCATGCAATCCATGTGTAGGGAGACTGTAGGAATTGTTCCTTCTTTTTTTATATTGATGATAGTGTTTCAGTGGAAGAATTTTCATAATATAACTCTTGAGGGAGGAACCCATTTTGATGAATTCTAGATCGACTCAGTCTTGATGATCATCAAGAACGTCGATACACCTATAAATAAGAGGGTGATACTTACTGCATATATGTCCTATTAATCTACTATGAATTTTTGGGACATTATATATCATTTTAGGATTTTAGAGGTGTTATCATATAGGGACTTGAAGGTGTTTTTTTATCAACTTCAATATACTGAATTTTTTGGATTTGATGGATCATGTATTGATGCACATTATGCATGGGTTAATGCATGTTATAGACAATGTTGGATGATTAAAAAACAAGAAATTCCTTGCACCATATTTAACATTGCTGAAATATTCGTGGTAAAATGTTATTGAGATGGGATTCACTATGGTATTAGATGATATATATTGGTATTTTATTTTGAATTTTTTCAGATGTAGAGGATTTTTAGGATGCAGAAAATTAGGGTAATGATAGGGGGTTAGTACATGTACTGAATTCTAGGAGGTGATTTTCTATCCCTAAAAAAATACTAGTTTTAGTTCCATTGGATGTTTAGTTCGAGGAATGAGATGTGGATCCCCGGTGTAAGAGTCCTATAATTGGTCAGATGGAATAGCCAAGGGATTTCATACCAGATCACAATGCATAGCAGAAAGCTTGATTCCAATGACGAAATCAACTGTATCTTGTGTGGATGAAGGAACTTCTACCGTCATGGGTAAATTTCTTATATCTTAAATATTTTAATTAGTTTTCTATAAAATATAATCACATTAATTTTCATTTACTCTATTTTAAAATGTATTTATATCTGTTATGGAGTGAATGTATGGTGATTTAACTAGTGTTTCCCCATTAAGAGTGTGGTTAGAGAATGTAAATTGATAAGAAGTCATACTCTTTCTATATCGGTGGTTAACATTTCCCATGGGAACTATTTGTGTTAGAAATAATAGGGTTCGATTTAATTCATGTAATAGAATGAGTTGTTATATAATAGGCCCAAAAAAGAATTATTTAATGGGATTTAAATTTATAAATACAAATAGAGGTCGTTATTTTCATTATGGTATATTGGGACTTCATAATGATTGTTCAAGGCCAATAAACCTTGGATTAGATTGACTAGAATCTTAGATAGAATGCATTTTCATCTATGATGGTCGAATGTAACATTATTATTTTCATATTGTGTTATAACATTTTCAAGATTTATTTCTTTATGAGTTATATAACTTACCAGTAATGCAGGAGATCGAGTTGACGATTGAATTAGTTCTTTAAGAATATCCTATTTTCATCCCAAACTATAGGATGAAATTATTATAGATATGAGAATTCAAAATTTCGTTGATGCTTTAGAATATAAGTGTTTCATTAATCAGAGTAAGTATTAAGGGGGTTGGATGGTGTTTTTCAACTTGATGGACAATGGGACATGAGTATTTATCTGGTCTATTATAGATTGAAACTATATGATGGTCAAGAACCAATATCCCCATCCATTCATCGCTAATCTCAACGAATAATAGAGAGGTTTTCGGGGGTTTCATGTTCTTGAATTGAGATTAGGATACCACCAGTTGATATTGAGACCCCCATAAAAATATCAGACAAATTTTAGGAGCATGTATGGATTGTATGAGTTCTTAATGATGATGTTTTGTCAGACAAATGCACTGATAGTATTCATGGACTTTATGAATCAGATCATTAAACCTATTTTTTATCAGTTTGATTGTACATATTGACAATATCTTATTGTACTCCATGTCTGAAGAGTATCATGCTGAAAATCCTAACATTTTCATTGGTTCATTTATATATAATTTTCATTATGTAAAACTTACAAAATACAGTTTTTGGATTGATAAAGTTAATTTTTTGGTCTGTATTCTCAGAGGATAGCTTTTCAATGGCCCTTGATAAGGATACAACTATGGTATCATGGGAATGAACATGAAATGTCATTTGTATTCTATGTGTTTTGTATTTGTCATGTTATTATAAGTGTTTTACCCATGATTTCTCCAATATGGAAGCACTAATGTCATTGATAACCATGAAATATTAAAATTTATGTTGTTGAATTTAGTGAAAGATAATTTTGGTAATGAAGATAAGGATGAACTAACACCCATCCTCACATTTACATTGATACTTATTTCATATACCGTGTATTGTGATGCATCAAAAATTTGACTCATATGAGAGTTTATATAGGCGAAACATGTTGATTCTAATGGCTCTAGATATCTGGGACCACAAGGGAGAAATTATCTTTCTCATGATCTATAGTTACCTATAGTGGTACAAGATGATATATGATGGATGCATTATATTATGGGTGAGTGTTTTTTCATTTATATGAAACATAAGATCCTTAGTTAAATATTTTATCTAGGGGGAAAAATGTTTTGTTGAGTTGGTGGTTCAAGTGTCAATAATCTGTCAATATTGAGTTTGTATATACATTGGGAAAGTGAAATTTCATTGAAAAAAATTTATTGGGAAGATTCATGCATCGGTAGTTTTGAATTCTTTAAACATGTGTGGGTAGATGGAACTATTTAAATATATAAGTCTAGGTATATGGAGTCTTAATGATGAGTTTCTTTTACATGAAAATTATTTATACCACTTATTATTCATTAGATTAAGGGGGATATTTTATCTAATCAATAATGATAAGATATGATGGACATTATATATGATGGGGATACAAAATTGAGAAGATCTATTAGAATTAGAAACAGTTTTATTTTCAATGGTTGGGTTTGTTTTTTATGGGATTGTGTGGCTAGCTGATGAGAGTGTATCATGATTCAAGTTGGATATTACATCCCGATATATGAACGATGTATCATGATTTCAATTGATAGTGTCGGTAAATAAGAATGATGTTGAATATTGGGATCTTTGTGCAATGATGATTTTCATGTCCGTATGTGAAACTTGAGCATTAAAGGCCCACAATGTTGTTGTTTCCTTTTCCCATAAAAAAGATGAAATGGGATGATGTCACTATGGATTTTGTGACAATATTACCCAGTAAAAATATAAAAATGATGATGTAATAATGATAAAATATTATCCAATTATGTTAGGGCACTTCATTTCCATTCTAAATAGATTCACTTTTGATGATTTCGGTAGTGTTTTCACGAGGGAGATTTTTTGGTCTCATGGTTTCTGGAAGAGTATCATTTTTGATAGAGATATTCATTTCAAATATCAAATCTAGAAGGTTATATTTATGTTAATAAGATAATATGTTATATCAGTATGGTCTATCATTACTAGAATAATATCCAGTCAGAAAATAAAATTTGGATTCTAGAGGATATGTTACAAGCCTATGATTTCAATATTTGTTGTTATTGGAGAAGAATTTAAAAATCATGGAGTTCAATTATAATGATATATTATAGGAATCGAGGAAAATTGAACCGAATGAGTCCTGCAATCGTAGGCTCTAATGTTCACCTATTCCTATGTAAGTGACATGTGAGTCAATGCTTGAAGGACCCAGTCACTTGTAGGATCCATGTATTAATGTCTAATTGATTATTAGTATGTCTGTGACTGTGAAAATTTTGTATTAATCATAATATGACAATAGAATATGATAGATAATGTTTTCGTTTGTTCAATATGTTTTCCTTTAGGTTTTATCTTTGGTGTGGGTATGACATATCGTGAAATAGGGGAAACTAGAACCATGGTATTTAAGGACATTCATGATTGTGGAATGGATTGGTCCAGTGGCATACTGATCAGGCATTCCATATTAAAATTGTTTTAGAAACATTGTGTTTCATTTTATTATTCAAATATATCTTTCTAACCCTTCAAATATGGTAGATGTTCATAACATCATGTTTGGTATATATTTTCCATTTATTTATTATTCTATATGGGTTATGGACCATAGTGAAAAGTATCTATGAAGATAGAAAATACCTCTAGTTCATTTGAAGTGGAAGCATAAGAATGCTCATGAGTTGTCATTGTAGAAAGATTATAATATGTTAGAAAATATTCAAGGCTTCTAAAATGAGACATCAATGTGATTCTTGGAGCATCATGGGGATGAGGTGGAATATCACGTGGAGGTTGTTGGGTCATATTTTTTTTATGTATGTACCTTTTTGAAGATTCAGATGGACTTTTTTCACATATGTTTTAATTCTTCTATAAACCATGGTGGTTTACTCCTTTTTTTGTAATGAAATTTTTTTCATTGAGAAAATGGAAAAAACATAGGGGATGTTTGTTTTTTAGAAATAATAGAGTCCATGTATGAATTTCATGGTATTATGAAAGTTCTCTATGCGTTTGAAATTATTTAAAAACTGTATATTATTTTGTATCAAAATATGTGCTGAGATATTTCAAACATACAATTGCATCCCATAAACCAGTTACATGACATATAAAAGCTTCCATGAAGACTTAATGAACTATTATAGTTTGTGAAATGGTTATATTACCTGAATCCATTTCGTGGGATATAAATGATTCCCAGAAGATTTCTTGAACTGGTTTATGAATTAAAGAATTCATGCCATGAAATTTGTTTACATTGTGTGATGTTTTATCATTTTTATTTTAATATAAGGTGATTCATTTTTTCATTAATAATAAATTTAGAAATAAATTTTGTGAAAAATTACCAGATGTGTATTTATTTTCTCAATAGATTTATTTCCATGATTCACATATGAATTCATTTCATCTATGTACAGCATTGGTCTGTTTGACCCTATTGAGGTAGTAGGTGATTTATTTACTATTTACTTCCCTTCCGAACACCATGATCAATCATATTATCCTTAGTGAAATATGTTTCAATGATTTCAACTCTCTTCATCATTTTCATCATTTAGTGGTGTAATCTGTTGATTATAGTGGGATTTTATATTGATATTTTTGGGATTTATATAGGTTTTCTTTTTTATCATCATCATCTTATTTTATTGTTGGAGTTACTAGTTGGAAGAATTATTTTAAAATAAATATAAAATTAGGTGGTCTAAAAAACCAATGAAATTTTCTATTTTTAGTACCTAAAAAATTATTCAATTGTTCAGGCATAATGTGTAGATTAATTAATTGAATAATGTGTTTTAATAAAGTATGTGTTATATTTATACATGGATCACGTGGATTCAATATTTTTTATACATGGTTTTAGATTACCGATTTTGTAGTCCAAAAATGTAATACTAATCAATTTCCTAAAGGATTAATGTTTTATTTAACAAGACATGACATATTAGGTTTTTTATGAGAGATTCACCTTGGAAAATGGATTACTGTATTACAGAATGTCTGGGGGTCATGTGATATAGAATGGGTGTTAAACTTTTCATGGAAACATATTATGATATAATTCAATGAATGAATATGTAATTAAAAGAAAAATGGTAATTAAATGAATTATCCATTATGTGTTTTGATATTATGATATTTTTTCATTCCATATTTACTTATGAGTTGTGATGTTGAAATCCATATATATGGGGCATGATATGGATGAAACAATTCTTATTTAGATGAATTAGATTGGTTATGTAAAAATCATTATATGTATGGGTTCTCTTGGGTGATAAAATAATTATATTGAGGGTATGGACCAAATAATGAAAGGATTATATATAGGGGTTTTACTAGTTATGTTATTATACCATGGACTTAAGTTGTTATAGTTGGTATGGTTTTAATACATGCTCAGATATTTGATGGAATGTTGTCGAAGTAGTTTGATTCTTTTATAATATTTAGTTGACTAAATAATACATTTGTTTTTCAATTTATTACATGATCTTACATGTCATACTAATTTGGTTTAGGAATGGTGTTGTTGACCTATAAAGTCAAACTTATATACTATTCATCCTACTATTTATTACCTGAGAATATTATATAAATGTATGTTATGATAAGAGAAAATGAACTTTTTGTGGATTGTTCCATCCTGGATGGGTTAAAGCCTGGAGATGGGAATGATATAGAGTTAGATACCATGATATTTTTATTTTTTCGTTCCATTTGGTTATTTTATTTATAGTACATTAAGTTTGAAACTAATATAAATTCCATGCAGACATTACAATGCTTATTATTCTGTTTTATTGGTTTATCAAATACTATAAAGATGTATATTCCACTTTTACACTATATTAATTACTCGCATATTTATTATATTGATTTAGTTAAATTTTATTATTACTATTTTCTATGGGTATAGTCTCCACATTAGTTTTTTGATGTCACTACAAATAGTTAGAAACTTATGGAATATAGAGTGGCACACATTACCCACAACCAACCTGAGTCAGCCATGTGAGACAATGTTGGGTCATGAGAAATTACATTATGACTTTGAATATTCATTATTTTTAAGGAAAACAATATTAAATTTATTTTTTCTATAAATATCATAAAAAATAATACATGTTTTTAATTTAAAGAATATAGAAATGAATTTAAATTGAAACAATAATACGCTTATGAAATTTATAACTTTAGAATAATAACTCTTTGAAAGAGAGAACATGAAATGGATCATTAAAAAACATAAGATATGAGTAAATAATGTTATAGTATTTCAATGAAGAAGCATAATTACTATTTAAAATAATTTTTACAAAAATCATAAAACACGTCTCAAAAGAAGAAAATTGAACCCAAGAAACCATTTCATCATACACCCACATGGTTAGGGAAGCTATATAATCCTATATAATTAATATATATTTATCCTAAATATATATTGAACCATATTTATATTTATCATAGTATATATAATTAAAAATAAATTTATTATTACATTTCTATTTTTAATTCATTGAAAAAATTATTATTTTGATGTTAAGTATTATGTTTTTCATTCAGGATCTAACATGGTAGTGTTAATCCTCACGACTTTTCCATTTGTTTGTAAAATCTAAAATATGTATGATAATTAATAAAATGATTTTATATTTTTCTATATTACAATAGACTTTTCATTGAACATTTTTTGATGAATATCAAGTAAATCATAAAACCATAAAATTTTTAGATATTATTAATCAAACAATTTTTTTATTAGTGTGTAAAAATATATTTATAGACAATAAAAAATTATTAAAATCTGTTAAATTTGTTAATATTACATAATATTAATAGTATAATACATTCATTATAAAATTAAAATATAAATTTTGTTAAACCATTCATTAAACCATAAAACATTACCCATAAAAACACTAGGTTAAAATTATTTAATGAGTATGTATATTCAATTTTCTAATAAATCAAAAACATATATAAAGGTATATCGAATTTAAAATAAATTAAGTAAATTGACCTTTTAATTTCATATATATAGTCAATATATCATTGAAGAAGAATATTCAATACATTTAAGAACAATTCACACCCATGAATCATAAAGAATCCATGAAAATATAGGTAACATAAAAAATCAACAAATATACTAAATGAATTTCAACAACTCATATAAAGATCAACTAATGTAGAGAAATTTATAGGATTTGACTACATGAAACATTTCTCTATAAACATGGGAAAAACATATGAATGGATGAGACAATATGCTCAATACGTGTAGACCACATAGAAATAAATAAATCATTATAGGTGACAAAAAGATATTCGTAGTCCTATGGGAACATGACCATAATATAAAATTTCCATTAAAAATCATAAAATGATATTTAATAATAAAGAAAAGCATCCAGTTTTCTAATAAATCATTCATTATTCTATTGTTTTTTGAATCATTAAAAAATTATCACGATACATGGAAAATATTTATATGAATAGTATAGAAATAAATTGAAAACAAATAAACATTAAAAATAATTTCATAATAAAGAACCAATTCTTGGAATATAATTACATATTTAGGTTCACTCAATATTCCATCATTTCATCAGTAAATCTCCACAACCAAGATTATCATAGAGTTCAAATTCAATTCCAAAAATAGAAATACCAACCATAGTAAGTATTATTATCTCATGAGTTTTTGTGATTTATCCAATAAATTGGGGGGATATATAATTATTGGACCACCCATTACATAATGAAAAATGAATAATTGTTTTACTAAAGATAAGAAGTCATTGGTAATATCAATATATCATAACTAGTGGAAATGAGAAATGAATTCCTAAACATTTCAATATTTCAACATAGCATAACCAATGGGAATGAATCATGTTACAGAATAGTTTCTTCATAACAATTAATGATTTGAAAAGAATCATATTTCATATAATAAAATTTGAATAATCATATCTACATGCTATGAATAGAATGAGTGTTGATGTTATCATAATTGCATATCCCTTGATAATTATATCAATTGTTAATGGTTATCGGCTTAAATGATGCATTCATTTAGAATTTAATATGAAAATTTCATTGAAACCGTGATAAAATATCATTTTTATTTAATACAATTTATGGAAAATTCTCTCAATATTGTGAATAAATTTTTTGTTTTAAAATAAAAATTTAAAAATTTAAAATAATTTAAATTAAAATAATGAACATGATGTTTGGAAAATCAATTATCATTGTGTATGTAAAATTAAAATATTTATTTAACAATATTTTAAATTTTGTTAACAACTTGTTTAGAGAAATATTAAAATGAATTACAATAAAAACATGGTAATTATAGTCAAATGATTTGAAAATGAAATTTTTAAATAATTTTAATTATAGGAATGAATGTTTATTGAGCAATTTTTAATAGTATGGACATGGTAGAAAATATTTTCAGACGATGGGGAAAATAAGGTCAACATTCATTTAAAAATATTTTCTTTATAATTTCAATAAAAAAATAGAGGAAATTGAAAAAATAAATTACACAATTAAAATTACCATTTATTACGAATATATATGGGTATTATGGGATAATATCAAAATAATATACATCAATGAAAATTTATCCATGTCCATCTTGATATTAAACAATATTATTACAAAATCACTTACCTTAAGTCTCATATATCTTTGTATGAATTCAAATCAGATGTAGAAAAAATACAAATTAATTTCAAATATATTCCATAATCACATTAAAAATAACATTTTACTAATATTCCATTTATATTTTACAATTATCCATTTATTAAAAATTTATTTATTAAATTGAAAATTTAAGTGAGCACTGGTATGTTTTCCGTGGATGCTTTAGTTTGATGGTTCCAGTACATGAATATTTGTTTCCGTGTCATAATATAAATACAAATACTCATGATATATTTATAATATTTATTCATTATATGAACTTTTACAATCATTCATGTAAATTGATGATGAAATATGATATACATCATTTTGTTGAGATAGTAGACCCTATATATACCCGAGTTCTATTTCCATATTTTGATAAATATAATAAATGAAAAAAATATTAGTTCAACATTAAATAATTATTATTATATAATTACAATCATATATTATCATAAAAATACCCTTTTTCCTTTCGTATAAGGATGAAATTAAAAACAAATGACATGGATTCATTGAAGTTGTAGTCCACATGTACACGTGAGGGGCATAATTATTTCACGACATACCAAAAGGTGAGATAATGAATAACCTATTAACATTATATAATAATAATTATATATAAAATATCATATAAAAAACAAAATATATCATAATAACCAACCCTGAATTATGGTGATTCAAAATGAATTCAATCTCAAAGTGGTCGTAATTGTCAACATGTAGGTTCAAGTGAAACATTCCTATCCAATTTGTTAGAAAGAAGGTGGAAATTTGTTGACATGTCATCATAATTAAAATTAAGAAAATTTAATATACCTAAATATTTATTTTATAATGGTTACCATATATTATATTAGGTATATGTCGAAATAAAATTGAAATTACTTTGTCAACCATTGTATATATTCATCAAGAAACATGCTCTATCAAAAACTATATCCTCTAAAAGAATGATATTATGATAAAAATATATATAGTACATATGGTTATAAATTACCAACTGATTAGGTTAGTTATTTTTTTTATCTATAAGTATAATCAATTTTAAAGAATAGGGGATATTTGGAATCATTTTATAATGGATGGATAAGAGACACATATAATTAATCAAATGATTAAAATAAACAAATTTATTAGTCCAGCAAATTGGATCCAAAATTATAAATCATCATGGATATGAAATATAAGGAATAAATCATATCCATTAATGAAATTAGAGAATGTTTATTGTGATATTTTAATCCTTATGTCTTAGGTATATTCCCTGAAAAAAATTGTTTTAACATAAACCATGGTAACAATTTCTCTAGTTCTACAATTTATTTTGATGAAAAAATGTCAAAATTATTAAAATATATAAATTATTATTATTAAAAATATTTATATTGTTTTTAAAATATTATATTTTGAATTGGAATAAATTTATTTTAATGTAATTGTTTAAAACAAAAATAAAACAATTTAACACTATATTAATTTTAATTAATAAAATCGAGTTTACGTTTGTAAATTTCTAGGAAAAAAATATTTGATTTATTATAAAAAATATTATGTATATATTATCTAAAAACAAAATTAAACTCAATAATCCATATATATTAATTTAGTATATTATCAGAAAATGTATTTTACTCATAAGTGTAATTTTTTAGCTAAAATTTACTTCTTTTCATTCATCTTATTTCATTTAAATATATAACCAATTAATAACTAATAATTTCAGTACATAAATTCGAAAAAATTCATAGTTTTGAGAGTATTATTCTTACCCATAAATCTCTCATCTATTCATCAATAGTCACATTCATTAACAACATTTTAATATTATATCCTGATTCATTTAACCTTATTATCATGTTGAAATAATAATATCATTGAAATTAAATTTATTTTAAAATAAAAGTACCAAGAAATATAATTGTTCCACATTATACCTGAATATAATTATTTCTACATTGAAATTTCATCACTCTGATAAAAATAAGATAAGATTCTTCTTCCTCATAACATATTCTAAATCATACGTAGAATTATTTAAAATTTATCAGGTTTTCCAAAAATATGAAATTTGTAGGCTAATTCCAAAGAGAATTATTTGTTGGATAAATATTATCCATAAGTATTCCCTCAAAGGCAATATCATTAATAATTGACATGACTGTTGAATTTATTACATTGGAATGATTATATATGAACTTCCTCTGGAGAGATACATGGATCACATTATGAACATTAGAGTTATTATATGGAATCACAATGGGTTATGAAACTATTAGAACACAATATAAAATTTCTATGGTTCTAATTTATCTGTGGTTAATATTTATTTAAATTAAAAATATCGTTAATATATTCTATATATATATTCAATCGAGTACATTTTAAACAATTTCAACCTTAAGGCCTCACCAATGATTGTATGCATAAATTTTATGTTAACTCAGACCTGCCTAAATGGGTTATAAAATTGATGTAACATAATCTTTATTTTCAATCACAATATTAGTTCCTAATAGATATCATTCAATATCTTTATCCTGACTAGTATGACATATACAAATTCTACCATTTATGACATCATAATGAGTTATATTTACGATCATGTGAAATATATTATTATATTAAAATTATAATAACTGATGACTTTCATCCCCATGCTATTAAAATTCATAGAGTAATCCCTCAAAATATATTTTAGAATTTGAAAATTACTCCCTTATAGATAATATTTATGAGGATCATATATAGTATCGTCACACAACATTGTTTTCTGTTCATCAAGAACACTTCACCAGATCATCAACATAATTCTCATGTCTAGCTAAAGTATAATAGAATATAGTACTGAATTCATTCACACAACATCCATAAAGTATATCTAAGTATGTTGATCAGGAGGTATGTTATAGTGACCCAATTTTTTCTTATATGACTATTACATCATTTTGATGATAATCAACATACTTTTTTTATGTTAAAGTATTAAACAATTGTTATTCTTGGAAAATTAGGCTCATAAATAACTCATACCAAATAAAATATATCATTATATATTATTATAAAAAAATCACTCCCATTTCCCTATATAAATGTAATAAACTAAAGAGATAAATTTATGAATTAAATGACTAAAAAATTTATAACGGTTTGGAATATAATGAGATTAGTAAGGGACATGAATCAATATCATATAGGTGTGCATAATTAACATATTCATAAAATACTAATAGGACCCCCATCAAAATATAATTAGAAACATTTTATAAAGTATTGGAATTTATATTATGCATAAAAAATTTTCATCATATAATACTGGTAAATTACAACACATTTTTGGAAAAAATGATATATTCATGTTCACACATATCATATGATTCTAGACTGAAACATCATATTTCAGAACAGGTCATGAATAATGTTCATGTATACAAATATAATACATTGAGATATATATCATTATCTAATTAATTGATGGGATATATAATTTAGATCCCACCTGTCACATACGAAAATACTTATAATCATGTATGCCACATGGAATGATAACAATAAAAAAAGAAATGAAAATACCATGGAAAAAATGGGGGTTTAAATAATATAATAATTAATAAATTGTTAACAACTTTTTGGGGTTCCAAAAAATATTATTTTAGATCATTTGTTTTCTAAAATATCATATTCATTTAGATAATAAACAACTTATTTAGAGTCAAATTTATTTTTTCAAAAACAAATTTATTTTAAAAAATTCATTTTTATAGAATGTAATGTTCTTTCGATAATGTAATAGAATTTATATCCCCTATATGAAATGTGAAAAAATTGTGAATTTACACATAAATTATAATACATGAAAATCCAATCTGAGAATAACGTTTCAATAAACAAAACCCAAAAAAATAATGAATTAGTTTTGAGAATCCCCTTAATATAAATTCATCATTATTTTGTAACATTTATACCCCACGAATAATATAAAATAATTTATTAAAAAAATGTTACTATTAGTGAATTTTATTAATTTTTGATGTATTGACCAAATTTAATTTTATTAATATTTTTTTTTTATATTTTTTTAATGGAAAAGCATTTTGATTGAATTTTATTTAAAATATGACTGCCCATGTCAATTTAAGGATCATTCATTTTTATTATATATAAATTATTAAGATTGATTTTATAATATTATAGAAAAATATAATTATAAATTTATAAGTTATATATATATTATTATAACAAACCTTACATGTGGACAACAATAAATAATTAGAACATCTTTTTTAGAGGTTAACTGAATGTTAGAATTACATATTTTTATGGAGAGTAATGAATTATATGATATATAAATATTTCATAAATATTATGAATATAGTAGATTAATATTCATAATATGGTGTAAATAAATAATAAAAGAAAAATCAAAATACGTTTATATGAAGGGAATAGATTAAAATTGGAGGTGGATTGTAATAATAGATGATATGTAGATCAAAAAATACCTTCTTTTCATTGTTTATTATATTTAATAACATTGAAAACCCTTATTTCATGGTGTTAAGCGGATCAATAAATCACTTATGGATGAAATGGGGACTAAGAGAGGTTAATTTACAGGATTATTGGATAATTTAAATGTATGGTAAATAATTTACTATTGGTGGGGTGTGGGGTTGTTTATGTCTAAGAAGAGGGGTATTGTAAGGAAAAAATATTGAAAAAATATTTATTTGAAATGAGAACCTTTAATCTGTTTTAATTTTAACACAATTCTATATATTTGAATAGTTTAATATAAATTTATGACCTTAAACCACTTTAAGAGATTAATTTTTTAGCTTAATCAATTCGAAATTAGGATAATTTTTTTATTTAATGTGACAATTTTGACATTTAGCCTTTGGAACATACATTTTAGGATTGTATAATATGTTTATAATTTTTAATAACCCATTTATATTATTATATTCATTTTATGATGACATAAAACATTTATTATTTATTAATTTATTACATGTTGTAATTTAAAAAATTGTATAATAATTATTCATGTAAAAATGGTTGTTTCATAGAAAATTATGAAGAACTTACTATTTGGAAATTTTACAATGATGATTCTAAAAATGAATGTATTTTTCTAAAAATAAGTAATTATTATATCTAATTATAATTATTAACATGAAAATTATTGTTTTTATGAAATAAATTAAAAATATAGTTAATAAATAGTTATATATAATTCCAATAATTTATTTATTCTTGTTATTTATTTTAGTTTATAAAAATATTAATATTTTTTAAATTACTCATTGTAAATAATTTTATATTATATTTTATAATTTTGTGGTAAAATTACTCTTCTGATGGTCATGTTACTATTCCTAATAATCAAGTTATATTTCCAAATTGGCAGGTTACTATTCCAATTCTCACATTCTAATTCCAATTATCAAATAACCATAAGGTAAGAACTTTTCATTACTTCATAAACTATTCACTATAATTTCCCCAAATGTTATATATTTCACTTTTATAATATAAAAATTGGTTTAATAATATTCTGTTTATTTAGCATAGTTTTGTTCATGTATGTGTTAATTATATTATATTGGAATGATCCGTGTTTTCCAATTCTAGGATTACAATTTAATATTCATCATATTTTAATACTTTGAATTTTCATGTGTTTAATTAATGACTAATCTGAAAGTCTCCATTACTAACTTATTACGTTCTTTATTTTCTCTGTTCTTTATTTATATAATAATATATGATATTACATACACTTATTTAAGGATCAATTATCAGAGATAAAGATAATTTCATTATATTTTACGACCATTTTTAATTACATCACTAGAATTCCATCTCATATCATTAGGTGATAATAGTTGAGGCTACTTATGATTCGTTGTTTTTAAGGATCCCATGTCACCTTTTCCTATCTAGGGATCTAAAATATTTCTTTAACATGGTGATTTGTCTTGTTGGGTAGAACATCTTTTATATGGTACTTGACCTTCAACAGATTATCATCATAAGAGTGTCTAGGAATAATTTTTTACCACCTCTATGTATAATACTAGTGATATATCAGGTAAGTGTATCCCCATGTGATATATATCGATCAAAACATGGACATGAACCAGTTTTGTTAAATGTGATAGCTGATAGGACACTTTTAATATGTTATGAACAATCTCAAAGTTTCATTGTATATAGTTTTTTGTATAACATACATTATAAGACATTGGAATATCATCCACCATGATATTCGAAGGAACACATTATCTATAACATAAAACTCAAAGTCCCCTAAATATTTGTCAGTGTAGTACTTATGCTGACTCTGTTATTATTTTTAAAAAACATTGGAAGGAATAATACATGTATTTTCATGTAAATGGTCATTTCCATGTTTATTTTATTCAGTAAACACCTAAAAAAATTGGTTTCTACATTTTTTCAAATATTGAACTTCATATAGAGCCATTAGAATACTCGACGGGAATATGTTAGTGTAGGAGAAATCAAATAATGGGAGATATTAATCCCATCTACCATTAAATTACATTTAGAAGGCTGATATAATATCATTGATTTCTTGATTTTATTTTTCAAAATCATCATCATTTCTCTAGTGATAGGACATATAAAAATTCAATTTATTATTTAGATCATATGAAAGTCTTCACTGAAATTTTGAATTAAACCATTGATCATGATCAAATATGGTAAAATGTGTAGTTACCCATAGATCCTTACCAATTAATATCCATATATCATAGAATGTTTTTCAAGAGATAATTATTCATAATTAAAGATGCAGTGGATAGAATTCTTGGGTTTACCAACGAAAAACCATATCACATTAAATTAATTTTATTTTATTAGAAGACTCGTGGAACATTCCATGTCGATGTTCTTTCATTTTCATGTGGATATGTGACATGGTTGTAATGTCCTTATAAACATATTTCACTCTACATTAATATGTTATCATAATATAATCCTTGATATATACTTAGAAATATATTTATATATGTTGTATACTAATAACTTCCCTCCAAGATCATAGTATATTGTGGTACTTCCATGATGGAAGGATAATATTGAGTTATGTGCATTATCCTATTTGAATTTCATTATCTCAGGTGATGTGGGAACTGAAATATTAGTTCAAAATTAAAATAAAACATCTTCATCACGGTGGAATTGAAGAATACTAATCCTTATTATAGCCTTCACCAATTATTTAGTACCTAAATATTCCCTTTTTGCATCATTTATTTTCTCTTGGATTGATAGTTATGACATCACTTTGGAATGTGAAGACATGTTCCATGCCATTTTTATTCCTAGATAAATTCATTCCATATCCATGAATATATAATCAATCTCAATCATCATCAAGGAAAGATTATGATCTATTTTTCTGATAAGATCTTTTGATACATTTTTCATCATTCTAGTTTTGTAATTTATAGAGAAATCATCATTCTTGATTAGGTCTAATTATCTTCACTTACACTTTTTTACCTTTTTTTATGTGAATATAAACATTAGACTCTTCTAATTATTATACATCTGGAACTTCTCACTATGAAAGTAGTTCTACTAAATAATCATGAATATGATCATGGTTTTCAACTCTAGATCACACATAATGTATTTCAACACTTAGATATTTAATTATCGTGAGGAATTATTTATCAATATATCATTCCCTATGAGTACACAATCGAAGAATGTATTTGATTAAACAATATATCTAAAAATTATTTTTTATATATGATATAGTGATTATAGGTTCAATGAGTATCCTCACCATTAGATCCTTATAGCTCTCCCCACAATCTTATAAGTTTACCCTTTTTTGTTAAATTAGGTATTGGGATACAAAATCTAAATGAATATCTAAAAAAGAAATAGTATTTAGAAGTTATTCAATGAAATTGATGGATTTCCATGACCCTCGAGTATCTGTGATATTTTTATGTATCTATTTTTGTTGGTGTGATGAAATAAGTTAGATCAATTGTGATCAAGTTCCCCATGAATATGAGTTTCTTCATATACAATATACACTATCTGATTGTATCATAACTTTTCTCCCTCCAAAATATATCTAAAAAATAATTAGATGATTTAATGTTCCAAAATGGTCTTGGGTGAAATTATAATATTACCAATAAAGACTAAATTTTCATTACAGGTAGTTTTAAGAGCCATATTTCATCAAATCTATCAACATTGAAGGGGTATTAGTAATTATATAGGGAACCACTATGAATTAATAGTGTACAAACAATGTAATATTGGCTATTACATGAATATATTTCGTATTTGTAATCATCTAATGACATCCAAAATGAATATCTTAAGTTTGAATGTTATACTCTCATCATAGTTGATAAAGAATTTGTTATTCCTTGTTAGGGGATAATTATTCATTATAGTGATCTCTTGGAGGTTCCATAAATAGATACATATTCATATTTATATTTTTTAAAAACATTGATGATTAACCACCAGGTGATGAACTATGATATATGAATCATTTCTCCTAGTTTCTATGTTTCTTCTTCCTCAAATCCTATAATTCATTCATGGGAATCCTAAAGGTGGATTTTGATATATGAGTGGATCTATGTATACTCTGTGTTAGAAAATCATCCTCATGATATGGGGGAATAAACAATATATATTTTGGAGATACGTTATTATATTACCTTATATTGGGAATTTCTAGAGGGTTAGTGTTTTCCTTTGGAACAACAATTTATGAAAGTTAGGTTTCTTCACTGGGTATCAACACCCCCAATATTGAGGGATTTTCAAATTTAAATACATGATCACATTTTAATTTTTTCATGATCATGGTATAATTTAGAATATATAATGTTATTTAATTTTGTAACACCCCGATCATCCATGATACGATTCTCATTCAATAATGCAATAGCTTTCATTGTACAGAACTTCGAGTTCTAACACACCGCAACTAATCAAAGTAGCCGTTATGAATAGTAATAACCACTTTTTAAATTTATTTAAATTTTATATTTCAAAATGGACTTCATTTTTGTATTCCTAATATTGAAATTAGCCTATGTTGAATTGTTTGTAATTTTCTAAGAACTTCCAAATTTATATGAATAGTGAAAAATAATTAAAACAATTTTTTTAATAAAAATAATTTATAGTGATAAGATATAATATTGAGTGGTTTTAAAGTATAATTATGAATTTATTTTTACCATTTTATAAAATGGTGTTCATTATAATTAATTTCACTTTGAAATTGGACATAAACAATTGTCAATCTTTTGATATATATTGTTTCTTAAAAACACGCTATTTGTTGTGACAGCGGGAATTAATTATAAAATTAATTAATACAACTTATATGTTTGGAATTTCATAAAATATACATCATTTTTGAATTCGGAATATCAATTATATCTTAGGGTGAAATTTTCACATTGTTCTGAAAAACTTCAATTTTTGATGAATAGTGAAATCACTAAGTGGTACTTATAAAAAATTATTTTCGTTTAAATGAAATTTTACCACTTCTGTGTTTTGAATTTCCAAAATCCTACATACATGGTTGACATTAAGACGTAAAATTTGGTTCAATGAGATTAAAATAATTTTTGGTGAATTGTAACTTTTATGTTCTTAATTGCGATTAGAGGTAATTAGTGTAGTTTAAGGTAAAAATAATGTTTTAATAATATGATATGAGAATGACACATGTACTACCATAATTGGATGTTCCATGTCCGACCAATACAATCCATGGGTCAACTTGGGGACCCCATGAAGCCACTTAAGTTGGAAAATGACATAAATACCTTTTATTTAAGGTTAAAGTAAAAAATGACACAAACATGAAATGTTTTACTAAAAAAAATTTTACATGGGGTTATACAAGTCATATTTTTGACTATAAATAGTCATTGGAAAGATAAAAATATTTCCTACATCATAGTAGTTTTTTTATAATTATTAGACATTATATAAATTAAATTATTTATGACATCATGATGATGCAGCGATGACCTCATTATTTAACGGTTTTAATAAAATGAAAAGATAATGTAACATCCAAGGCTTACATTTGTCAAAAGTCTATTGGATGGGTATATTTAGAACCCTTATCACCTTAGCCTCAAATTATATAAGTGTGGGACCTTTAGAATCCGAAAAGCATTGTATAATAATGTAAACTTTCCTTACTTTCCAAGAGTGTCCCTCCTCTCCTCTTATAAAAGGCCCCCCACCTCTACCACCTAATTCACACATTAAAGCCATTTGGCTCGTCCAACCTCTTCCCAAATACTCTCCCAACATCCCCCCTTACTCCTATAAACCTTACTTTGGTCAGAATTCTTCCCAAGGAATCCTTTGGCTCAAATCAAAAGAGTTACCCAATTTTAAGGTAATGTCTTCTCTTGTGTTCTTTTATTTTATTTTTCTTCTCCAAACCCCTAAACACTTTTTATTAATTTATTTTGTAACAACACCAGTATCCTAAATATAATAGTATGTTTTTATAAGAAGTATTCTAGCTACACTTACACACACCTACTACTAATGGTTAAAGAACATACTGTTTTTGTGGATGGCGAATTTTTGCCTCACAAAACGATGATTGTTCAACACTCATATAACACCTCTAATGATGGCCATTATGATGAAACTATTTTTATATATGATATATAATATTTTTATGTTTTCCTTATACTATTGTGTTTCTCATTTATGGAATACTTTATGATTTCCATTATGGGTAAACGCGATAATTTCATTTTATGAAGTGCGGACTACCGCCCCCTCAAAGTGATGTGAATCATTAATGCCATATGTGAGATGTATAAAGGATGGATTAAATGATATTATATATGATAATATACTGGAAGTATATTATACCTTTATATAATTATGATTTCATTCCATTAAATACCGAATAGAAATGAAAGTGGCGTTCATGCGTACGTACGGCTTACCGTCTCCATGAACGGTGCATTTCATTTAATACCTCTAAATGTTACGTAATATTATTAATGAATGCATATAATGGATATATATGATATATATGACATCTAAATAATGAATATAATTCTGGAGATAATGGATATTCTACCACATAAACAACTTGTAATTATAAGAAGTTTATTGTTGACACAAGTACCAAAAATCGACAAAACGACCGTTATTAACTTAAATAATTAAATAATGTTCATAACATTGTAATAAGTGATATAAAAAGGATAATGAATTTTAAAATGGTAGATATTAACTCTAGTTTTTTATTCATGAGGTTAGAGAACGGTCGATTCAAGTCGGACACAAGGTAAGGTAACTTCTTAACTCAACTTCCATTCTTTGGGTTAATCTCCTACTTTCAAATTATGTCATGATATTATTATGTCTTATTTTGTATTTTTACTTTCATTATGTGTACCTATAGTGAATAAACATAATATATCTATTTTATTTTAAAAATTATCTTTGTAAGGACTTCGTCTCAATCTCCTTTCATTAAGGTTTATTTGGTTTTATACACAAATTTCATTTATACGGTGTATAAACCCCTTTGACTTTTAAGTTTATTCAAAAGGAATCTTTTTATACAAAGCGTTTTACTAAACGACAAAAAGGGAATGTTTTTCTTTCTGTACTTATGCGGCGATAATGACTTATCCACCACCGTGACCATTATTTGAGTTTCGGCTTCCTCTACAAGCCATCATTTTTTTAATGAAAAATAAATACAATGTTTTATCTTTCTTTTATGTTGGTATTGAAAATGGTTTTGAAAGTGTTTTTATTATATCAATGTGTTGTATTGATATCTTGTTATTGAAATGTGGAAATTTTATTTTTCCTTTATGCATGTTTTATGTGATACGATTATGTTACGGTTTATGATATGTTTAAACCTATTCACATGAGGAATGCATTGGACTTAATAAGTGACGGGTGGAGCCCGCTATAGCTCCTCGGTGCATCGGCAGGTCTCATGAGACAAACTAGTGTCTTGGCATGAGGCCTTGACAAAATCTTATTTGTGGTCTTGGCACGAGGCCTTGGCTACGTGGTTATGATAGTCTGGCATTATTAATTCCATCAATATGAAAGTGGTTATTGATATTGCATGTGATTATTCGACCAGTAGAATATCCATGTGAATATGTAAATGGAATTATCTCATTTTACTTTTGCCATATTATGTTTATGTTCATGTTTAAAAGGCTTTTTTTTATTTATACATTGCCGTAAATGTTAATTTTAATTTATAAAAGCTTCCGCAATATTGTTATCCTTACTGAGCATCTGAGCTCTCCCCTTTCAATGTTTTAATATTTTCCAGGATGTGAAGAAGTATTTTATTAATGACCTGTAGGGATTGTCAGAAGAGGATAAGAGTGTGGACTATGAAACATTTGTTATTAGTTTTTCACTTTATGATGTAATGTAAGACTTATGAATTTATCTAGTGTTTCCAAGGCTACTAAACTAATCGGTCTTTAGAGACTTGATCTTTTGTGATCAGGCCAATGTTACGAAGTAAGCACCGACTCTGGGTAGCTGAGGTCGGGGCATTACAGTTGGTATCATAGGCAGTTTAGTACTAACCTTGGAAGCTAGATTTAGATAAACTCTGATTAGAGCACATAGCCCGAAGATAGACTTTGAGGATTAGTATAGAAAAACTTCCTAGAATTTTGGTATTATAGAGATTTTGTGAGTTTTCTGAGCAATACATCCCTGTCTAGATACGAGCAGGTAGAGGCGGCTCTGGCATAGATGTACCTCGGGGTAAAACCCGAAAACACTGCATTGAGCTGGACTTGAACGGGAACTGGTGCACGACAATGGGCCTTTCTCCACTCATGGTTACGACACTCCTGGGGGATATGCTTTGGATAATTCTCGTTTTCTTTACAAACCACTATGAACGGTTATGAGTATATACTTCCTCAAAGAAAACCTTTTTATGATTATGGATTACATCCCTAAATAGTTCAATTTATGTTAAGAATTTTATAAGTGTGGAATTATGTATTTTGATTCATAAACTAATATAGTTTATTCCATTGTTTAGAAATGGATCCTAGTGGAAGGAATGGAAAAAATTATCAATGCACGCACTCCGTGTAGGGATTGACCTCCTGCTCAAGATAATTATTGTGGAGATGGAGATACAAATGGTGATGATCAACTTATTATCATTCTAGGACAACTCACTCAGGTTATGAATAATAACCTTACTTGTATGGATCACCCTGATCAACAATGTGGAGGATCAATGTTAGACCGCTTCATGAGGAAACAACCACCAACATTTAATGGGGGTACAAATCCATTAGTAGCTGAGAAATGGCTAAACTCCTTAGAGAAAATATTCCATGCCTTAGGGAGTAGCGAAAGGGAGAAGGTTGTCATGGCAGTTTACCGCCTCACTGGAGATGCCGATCAGTGGTGGTCAATGATTCAAAATACAAAGGAAGATGATGATGTATAGAATATGGAATGGAGGGAGTACAAAGAGCTTTTCCTAGAAAAATACTATCCTCATGACCATCGAGCAGATATGGAAAAGAAATTTTTGAGTCTGAGTCAAAAGGAGGATGAGAATGTCGCAAAGTATGAGGCCAACATTACAAGGTTAGGGAGGCATGCTGCAGATTATATACGTAACCCAAGAAGTAAGATTGATCGTTTCTTTGATGGGTTATAACAATTTCTCCATCGAGCTTCAGTATCACAATCCTTCTCATCGTATGAAGATATTGTCTCGTGTGATATCAATATAGAAAAAGAATTCTCTATATATTATGACAATAAAGTAAAGCAAGAGAAGAAGGGAATGGTGGAACAAGAGATAGATAAAGGGAAAAATGGAAAGAAGGATTTTACAGTATGTGATAATTGTGGGATGAATCACCCTGGTACTTGCCTAAAAGGAATGGGAGTTTGTTAAAAATGTGTAGAAAAAGGTCACAAGGCGCGTGATTGCAACAGAAAGAAAGAGGCTATCCATGTTGAATGCTACAATTGTAGGGAAATGGGGCATTACGAAAATGAATGTCCTAAGCGTCAGGGAAACATACCTCAGAAAAGGCCAGGGGATCAAGGACAATCTTATGCTGTTACTACAGTTGAAGCAGAATAACTAATGTATTGGTGCTTTTGGACTCATGGGTTATATTCTGGTTATTAGAATAATGTGATATATATATATATAAGGATTGTAATTAAGTACTTGTTGATTTCAGTAAGGTTTTAATATGATGAAGGTAATTATATTTTTAGTATGTGACAATAAGAGAAACTTTACTTTGTTTGGGGAATCTGATAAATTGATTTTGGAATTAAGAGACCTTTTAGAGAAAGTCTGGATAGAGGTATTTTGGATAACTATAAAGGTTGGAGTGGATTAAGTTTATCTTTGAATAGTATTGTTTACGGTTAAAAATATTATGAATATTATTTTTGGAATATTATAATACTATAGTTATAGAAATAGGACAACCTACAGGGTGGGGCATAACCCATCATGTCGGACAAAGCAACAGTAATTGAACCCACAACCATAGTGCGACATGCCATTATTTCCTACCACTAGCCTACAGGAAGTCCCTGGTTATTAAAAAATAATTTTACTAATCTAAATGGTATGTGTTAACATTTGGAACCTTATACAATTAGGATAAGTATAATATTTTTGAGTTCTATTATCTTTTTGAGTGAAAGATGAGTTGAAGGTTGAAACTCTAATTGTCAAGCATAAATATATATATACCTATCTGTTATTCAATAAATAAATTAATTCTTAAACATTAGTAAAGGGATATTAAAAAAATCTGTTAACCTAATACCTTATGTCTTGTTGAACTGATGATATTTTAAATCAACATAGATTGAAGGCTTTGAGGCCCTCAATTTGACAGTTGATTGTGATTGATGACCTCAATCACTCCCAAAAAATATTTATGTTTTTCCTCCAATTATATGTCTCTAATTTCCACCAATGATCTTCTAATCGAGATCATAATTGGGTGGTGACTTTCTCATTTCCATTTCCCTCTTATTAAGGATAAATTTTATTAAACTTATTTCCAATGTGGGTTTTCCACAAAGGTATTTTCTCTTTTCAACCTTTTATATTCAAAGAAAAACGTCAAATTGTGAGGACGCAATTTATTGAAGTAGGGGAGAATGTAACATTCCGAGCTTCCATGATACCTTTCTCATTCAATAATGAAATAGCTTGCATTGTACACAACTTCGAGTTCTAACACACCACAACTAATCAAAGTAGCAGTTATAAATAGTAATAACCACTTTTTAATTTTATAGAAATTTTATATTTCAAAATGGACTTCATTTTTGTATTCCTAATATTGAAATTAGCCTCTGTTGAAATTTTTGTAATTTTCTGAGAACTTCCAAATTTATATGAATAGTGAAAAAAACTTAAAACAAATTTTTTAATAAAAATAATTTATAGTGATAAGATATACTATTGAGTGGTTTTAAAGTATAATTAGAATATATTTTTACCATTTTATACAATGGTGTTCATTATAATTAATTTCACGTTGAAATTGGACATAAACAATTGTCAATCTTTTGATATATATTGTTTCTTAAAAACACACTATTTGTTTTGACAGCGGGAATTAATTATAAAATTAATTAATTCAAATTATATGTTTGTAATTTCATAAAATAGACATCATTTTTGAATTCGGAATAACAATTATAGCTTAGGGTGAAATTTTGGCATTGTTCTGAAAAACTTCAATTTTTGATGAATAATGAAATCACTAAGTGGTACTTAAAATAACTGATTTTTCGTTTAAATGAAATTTTACCACTTCTGGGTTTTGAATTTATAAAATCTGACATACATGGTTGTCAATAAGACGTAAAATGTGGTTCAATGAGATTAAAATAATTTTTGGTGAATTGTAACTTTTATGTTCTTAATCGCGATTAGAGGTAATTAGTGTAGTTTAAGGTAAAAAATAATGTTTTAATAATATGATATGAGAATGAAACATGTACTACCCTAATTGGATGTTCAATGGCCGACCAAGACAATCCATGGGTCGACTTGGGGATCCCATGGAGCCACTTTAGTTGGAAAATGACATAAATACCTTTTATTTAAGGTTAAAGTAAAAAATGACACAAACATGAAATGTTTTACTAAAACAATTTTTACATGGGGTTATACAAGTAATATTTTTTACTATAAATATTTATTAGAAAGATAAAAAGATTTCCTGCATCATAGTATTTTTTTTTATAATTTTTAGACATTAAATAAATTAAATTATTTATGACATCATGATGATGGAGCGATGACCTCATTATTTAACGATTTTAATAAAATGAAAAGATAATGTAAAATCCAAGTCTTAAACTTGTCAAAAGAATATTGGATGGGTAGATGTAGAACCCTTATCACCTTAGCCTCGAATTATATAAGTATGGGACCTTTAGAATCCGAAAAGCATTGTATAATAATGTAAACTTTCCTTACATTCCAAGAGTTCCCCTCCTCTCCTCTTATAAAAGGCCCCCACCACTACCACCTCATTCACACATTCATGCCATTTGGCTTGTCCAAACTCGTCCCAAATACTCTCCCAAAATCCCCCCTTACTCCTATAAGCCTCACGTTGGGCAGAATTGTTCGCAAGGAATCCTTTGGCTCAAATCAAAAGAGTTACACAATTTTAAGGTAATGTCTTCTCTTGTGTTCTTTTATTTTATTTTTCTTCTCCAAACCCCTAAACACTTTTTATTCATTTCTTTTGTAACAACACCAGTATCCTCAATATAATAGGATATTTTTATAAGAAGGATTCGAGCTACACATACACACACCTACATATAATGGTTAAAGAACATACTGTTTCTGTGGATGGCGAATTTTTCCCTCACGAAACGATGATTGTTCAACACTCATATAACACCTCTAATGATGGCCATTATGATGACAATATTTTTATATATGATATATAATATTTTTATGTTTTCCTTATACTTTTGTGTTTCTCATTTATGGCATACTTTATGATTTCCATTATGGGTAAACGCGATAATTTCATTTTAGGAAGTGCGGACTACCGCCCCCTCAAAGTGATATGAATCGTTAATGCCATATGTGGGATGTATAAAGGATGGAGTAAATGATATTATATATGATAATATACTGGAACTATATTATACCTTTATATAATTATTATTTCATTCCATTAAATACAAAATAGAAATGAAAGTAGCATTCATGCGTACGTACGGCTTACCGTCTGCATGAACGGTGCATTTCATTTCTTACCTCTAAATGTTACGTAATATTATGAATGAATGTATATACTGGATATATATGATATATATGACATCTAAATCATGAATATAATTCTGGAGATAATGGATATTCTACCACATAAACATCTTGTAATTATAAGAAGTTTATTGTTGACTCAAGTACCAAAAATCGACAAAACGACCGTTATTAACTTAAATAATTACATAATGTTCATAACATTGTAATAAGTGATATAAAAAGTATAATGAAATTTAAAATGGTAGATATTAACTCTAGTTTATTATTCAGGAGGTTAAAGAACGGTCGAATCAAGTCGGACACAAGGTAAATGAACTTCTTAACCCAACTTCCATTCTTTGGGTTAATCTCCTACTTTCAAATTATGTCATGATATTATTATGTCTTATTTTGTATTTTTTCTTTATTTAGGTGTAACTATAGTGAATACACATAATATATCTATTTTATTTTAAAAATTATCTTTGTAAGGACTTCGTCTCAATCTCCTTTCATTGAGGCATATTTGGTTTTATACACAAATTTCATTTATATGGTGTATAAACCCCTTTGACTTTTACATTTATTCAAAAGGAATCTTTTTATACGAAGCGTTTTACTAAACGACAAAAAGGGAGTGTTTTTCTATCTATACTTATGTGGTGACAATGACTTCTCCGCCGCCATGACCATTATTTGAGTTTCGGCTTTCTCTACAAGCCATCATTTTTTTAATGAAAAATAAATACAAAGTTTTAACTTTCTTTTATTTTGGTATTGAAAATGGTTTTGAATGTGTTTTTATTATATCAATGTGTTGTATTGATATCTTGTGATTGAAATGTGGAAATTTTATGTTTCTTTTATTCATGTTTTATGTGATAAGATTATTTTATGGTTTATGATATGTTTAAACCTATTCACATGAGGAATTCATTGGACTTAATGTGTGGCGGGTGGAGCCCGCTATAGCACCTCGATGCATCGACAAGTCTCATGAGACAAACTAGTGTCTTGGCATGAGGCCTTGACAAAATCTTATTTGTGGTCTTGGCACGAGGCCTTGGCTACGTGGTTATGATAGTCTGGCATTATTCATTCCATCAATATGAAAGTGGTTATTGACATTTCATGTGATTATTTGACCAGTAGAATATCCATGTGAATAAGTAAATGGCATTATATCATTTTACTTTTGCCATATTATGTTGAAGTTCATGTTTAAAAGGATTTTGTTTTATTTATACATTGCCGTAAAAGTTAATGTTAATGTATAAAATCTTTCGCAATATTGTTATCCTTACTGAGCATCTGATCTCACCCCTTTCAATGTTTTAATATTTTCCAGGATGTGAAGAAGTATTTTATGAATGACCTGCAAGGATAGTCAGAAGAGAAAAAGAGTGTGGACTATGAAGACTTTGTTATTATTTTTTCACTTTATGATGTAATTTAAGACTTATGAATGTTTCTAGTGTTTCCAAGGCTACTAAACTAATCGGTCTTTCGAGACATGATCTTTTGTGATCATGACAATGTTACGAAGTAATGCACCGACTCTAGGTAGCTGGGGTCGGGGCGTTACAGTTGGTATCATAGGCAGTTTAGTACTAACCTTGGAAGCTAGATTTAGATAAACTCTGATTAGAGCACATAGCCCGAAGATATACTTTGAGGATTAGTATAGAAAAACATCCTAGAATTTTGATATTATAGAGATTTTGTGAGTTTTCCGAGAAATACATCCCTGTCTGGATACGAGCAGGTAGAGGCGGCTCTAGAATAGATGTACCTCAGGGTAAAACCCGAAAACATCGCTTTGAGCTAGACTCGAACGGGAACTGGTGCACAACAACGGGCCTTGCTGCATTCTTGGTTACGACACTCCCGGGGGATTTGCTTAGGATAATTCCTGTTTTCTTTACAAACCACTATGAACGGTTATGAGTATATACTTCCTAAAAGAAAACCTTTTTATGATTATGGATTATATCCATAAATAGTTCAATTTATGTTAAGTATTTTATAAGTATGGAATTAAGAATTTTGATTCATAAACTAATATAGTTTATGCCATTGTTTAGAAATGGCGCCTAGTGGAAGGAATGGAAAAAATTATCAATGCACGCACTCCGTGTAGGAATTTCCCTCCTGGTCAAGATAATTATTATGGAGATGGAGATACAACTGGTGATGATCAACTTATTACCATAATGGGACAACTCACTCAGGTTATAAATAATAACCTTACTCGTATGGATCACCCTAATCCACAATGTAGAGGATCAATGTTAGACCGCTTCATGAGGCAACAACCGCCAACATTTAATGGGGGTACAAATCCATTAGTAGTTGAGCAATGGATAAACTCCTTATAGAAAATATTCCATGACTTGGGGAGTAGAAAAAGGGAGAAGGTTTTTATGGAAGTTTGCCGCCTCACTGGAGATGCCGATCAGTGGTGGTCATTGATTCAAAATACAAAGGAAGATGATCACATATTGAATATGGAATGGAGGGAGTTCAAAGAGCTTTTCCTAGAAAAATACTATCCTCGTGACCATCGAGCAGATATGGAAAGACAATTTTTGAGTCTGAGTCAAAAGGAGGATGAGAATGTCGCAAAGTATGAGGCCAACTATACAAGTTTAGCAAGGCATGCTGCAGATTATATACGTAACCCAAGAAGTAAGATTGATCGTTTCTTTGATAGGTTATAACAATTTCTCTGTCGAGCTTCAGTATCACAATCATTCTCATCGTTTGAAGATATTGTCTCGTGTGTTATCAAGACAGAAAAGGAATTATCTAAATATTATGACAATAAAGAAAAGCAAGAGAAGAAGGGAACGATAGAACAAGAGATAGATAAAGGGAAAATGGAAAGAAGGATTTTCCAGTATGTGATAATTGTGGGATGAATCACCCTGGTACTTGCCTAAAAGGAATGGGAGTTTGTTATAAATGTGGAGAAAAAGGTCATCAGGTGCGTGATTGCAACGGAAAGAAAGAGGCTATCAATTTTGAATGCTACAATTGTAGGGAAATGGGGAATTATGCAAATGAATGTCCTAAGCGTCAGGGAAACTTACCTCAGAAAAGGCCAAGGGATCAAGGACAATCTTATGCTGTTACAACAGTTGAAGCAGAATAACAAATGTATTGGTGCTTTTGGACTCATGGATTATATTATGGTTATTAGAATAATGTGATATATATATATATAAGGATTGTACTGCAGTACTTGTTGATTTCAGTAAGGTTTTAATATGATGAAGGTAATTATATTTTTAGTATGTGACAATAAGAGAAACTTTACTTTGTTTGGGGAATCTGATAAATTGATTTTGGAATTAAGAGACCTTTTAGAATAAGTCTGGAAGAGGTATTTTGGATAACTATAAAGGTTGGAGTGGATTAAGTTGATCTTTGGATAGTATTGTTTAAGGTTAAAAATATTATGATGATTATTTTTGGAATATTATAATACTATAGTTATAGGAAAAGGACAACCTACAGGGTGGGGCATAAACCGTCGCATCGGACAAAGATGCAGGAATCGAACCCACAACCATAGTGCGACATGACTTTAGTTCCTACCACTAGCCTACAGGAAGTCCCTGGTTATTACAAAATAATTTTACTAATATAAATGGTATGTGTTAACATTTGGAACCTTATACAATTAGAATAAGTATAATATTTTTGAGTTCTATTATCTTTTTGAGTGAAAGATGAGTTGAAGGTTGAAACTCTAATTGTCAAGCATAAATATATATATACCTATCTGTTATTCAATGAATAAATTAATTCTTAAACTTTAGTAAAGGGATATTAAAAAAATGTGTTATCCTAATACCTTATGTCTTGTTGAACTGATGATATTTTAAATCAACATAGATTGAAGGCTTTGAGGCCCTCAATTTGACAGTTGATTGTGATTGATGACCTCAATCACTCCCAAAAAATATTTACGTTTTCCCTCCAATTATATGTCTCTAATTTCCACCAATGATCTCCTAATCGAGATCATAATTGGGTGGTGACTTTTTCATTTCCCTTTCCCTCTTATTAAGGCTAAATTTTATTAAACTTATTTCCGATGTGGGTTTTCCACAAAGGTATTTTCTCTTTTCAACCTTTTATTTTCAAAAAAAATTTCAAATTGCGAGGACACAATTTATTGAAGGATGGGAGAATGTAATACCCCGGGCATCCATGATACGCTTCTCATTCAATAATGCAATAGCTTGCATTGTACACAACTTCGAGTTCTAACACACCGCAACTAATCAAAGTAGCCGTTATGAATATTAATAACCACTTTTTAAATTTATAGAAATTTTATATTTCAAAATGGACTTCATTTTTGTATTCCTAATATTGAAATTAGCCTCTGTTGAATTTTTTGTAATTTTCTGAGAACTTCCAAATTTATATGAATAGTGAAAAATACTTAAAACAATTTTTTTTAATCAAAATAATTTATAGAGTTATGATATACTATTGAGTGGTTTTAATGTATAATTATAATATATTTTTACTATTTTATCCAATGGTGTTCATTAGAATTAATTTCACATTGAAATTGGACATAAACAATTGTCAATCTTTTGATATATATTGTTTCTTAAAAACACGCTATTTGTTGTGACAGCGGGAATTAATTAGAAAATAAATTAATGCAACTTATATGTTTGGAATTTCATAAAATAGAAATCCTTTTTGAATTTGGAATATCAATTATAGCTTAGGGTGAAATTTTGGCATTGTTCTGAAAAACTTAAATTTTTGATGAATAGTGAACCACTAAGTGGTACTTATAAATACTGATTTTTCGTTTAAATGAAATTTTACCACTTCTGTGTTTTGAATTTCAAAAATACAACATACATGGTTGTCATTAAGAAGTAAAATTTGGTTCAATGAGATTAAAATAATTTTTGTGGAATAGTAACTTTTAAGTTCTTAATCGCGATTAGAGGTAATTAGTGTAGTTTATGGTAAAAATAATGTTTTAATAATATGATATGAGCTTGAAAAATGTACTACCCTAATTGGATGTGCCATGGAAGACCAAGACAATCCATGGGTCAACTTTGAGACCCCATGGAGCCACTTTAGTTGGAAAATTACATAAATACCTTTTATTTAAGGTTAAAGTAAAAAATGACACAAACATGAAATGTTTTACTAAAACAATTTTTACATGGGGATATAAAAGTCATATTTTTCACTATAAATAGTCATTGGAAATATAAAAATATTTCCTACATCATAGTATTTTTTTTATAATTTTTATACATTATATAATTTAAAGTATTTATGACATCATGATGATGCAGCAGTGACCTTATTATTTAACGATTTTAATAAAATGAAAAGATAATGTAAAATCCAAGGCTTACACTTGTACAAAGACTATTGGATGGGTATATTTCAAACCCTTATCACCTTATCCTAGAATTATATA
Organism: Viscum album; assembly: GCA_963277665.1. Classification (NCBI taxonomy): domain Eukaryota; kingdom Viridiplantae; phylum Streptophyta; class Magnoliopsida; order Santalales; family Viscaceae; genus Viscum; species Viscum album. The sequence goes on from OY728141.1 coordinate 1,723,539,084, forward strand.
AATGTGGGACCGTTAGAATCCGAAAATCATTGTATAATAATGTAAGTATTCCTTACTTTCCAAGAGTGCCCCTCCTCTCCTCTTATAAAAGGCCCCCACCTCTACCACCTCATTCACACTTTCAAGCCATTTGGCTCGGCCAAACTCTACCCAAATACTCTCAAAACTTCTCAACTTACTCCTACAAGCTTCACTTTGGGCATAATGCTTCCCAAGGAAGCCTTTGGCTCAAATCAAAAGAATTACCCAATTTTAAGGTAATGTCTTCTCTTGTGTTCTTTTATTTTATTTTTCTTCTCCAAACCCCTAAACACTTTTTATTCATTTATTTTGTAACAACAACAGTATCCTCAATATACAAGGATGTTTTTATAAGAACTATTAGATTTACACTTATACACAACTATATCTAATGGTTAAAGAACATACTGTTTCTGTGGATGGCGATTTTTTGCCTCACGAAACGATGATTGTTCAACACTCATATAACACCTATAAAGGTGGCCATTATGATGACACTATTTTTATATATGATATATTATATCTTTATATTTTCCTTATTCTTCTTTATTTCTCATTTATGTAATACTTTATGATTTCCATTATGGGTAAACGCGATAATTTCATTTTAGGAAGTGCGGACTACCGCCCCCTCAAAGTGATGTGAATCGTTAATGCCATATGTGGGATGTATAAAGGATGGAGTAAATGATATTATATATGATAATATACTAGAACTATATTATACCTTTATATAATTATGATTTCATTCCATTAAATACAAAATAGAAAGGAAAGTAGCGTTCATACGTACGTACGGCTTACCGTCTCCATGAACGGTGCATTTCATTTCTTACCTCTAAATGTTACGTAATATTATGAATGAATGTATATATTGGATATATATGATATATATGACATCTAAATCATTAATATAATTCTGGAGATAATGGATATTCTACCACATAAACAACTTGTAATTATAAGAAGTTTATTGTTGACTCATGTACCAAAAATCGACAAAACGACCGTTATTAACTTAAATAATTACATAATGTTCATAACATTGTAATAAGTGATATAAAAAGGATAATGAAATTGAAAATGTTAGATATTAACTCTAGTTTATTATTCATGTGGTTAAAGAACGGTCGAATCATGTTGGACACAAGGTAAGGGAACTTCTTAACCCAACTTCCATTCTTTGGGTTAATCTCCTACTTTCAAATTATGTCATGATATTATTATGTTTTATTTTGTATTTTTACTTTCATTATGTGTACCTATAGTGAATACACATAATATATCTATTTTATTTTAAAAATGATCTTTGTAAGGACTTCGTCTCAATCTCCTTTCATTGAGGCATATTTGGGTTTATACACAAATTTCATTTATACGGTGTATAAACCCCTTTGATGTTTACGTCTATTCAAAAGGAATATTTTTATACTAAGCGTTTTACTAGACGACAAAAAGGGAATGTTATTCTTTCTGTACATATGCAGCGACAACGACTTCTCCGCCGCCGTGACCATTATTTGAGTTTCAGCTTCCTCTACAAGCCATCATTTTTTTTATTGAAAAATAAATACAAAGTTTTAGCTTTCTTTTATTTTGGTATTGAAAATGGTTTTGAAAGCATTTTTATTATATCAATGTGTTGTATTGATATCTTGTGATTGAAATGTGGAAATTTTATGTTTCCTTTATGCATTTTTTATGTGATATGATTATGTTATGGTTTATGATATGTTTAAACCTATTCACATGAGGAATGCACTGGACCTAATAAGTGATTGGTGGAGCCCGCTATAGCTCCTCGATGCATCGGAAGGTCTCATGAGACAAACTAGTGTCTTGGCACGAGGCCTTGACAAAATATTATTTGTGGTCTTGGAACGAGGCCTTGGCTATGTGGTTATGATAGTCTGGCATTATGCATTCCATCATTATGAAAGTGGTTATTGATATTGCATGTGATTATTCGACCAGTAGAATATCCATGTGAATAAGTAAATGGAATTATCTCATTTTACTTTTGCCATATTATGTTGAAGTTCATGTTTAAAAGGCTTTTGTTTTATTTATACATGGCCTTAAATGTTAATGTTTATTTATAAAAGCTTCCGCAATATTGTTATCCTAACTGACAATCTGAGCTCACCCCTTTCAATGTTTTAATATTTTCCAGGATGTGAAGAAGTATTTTATGAATGACCAGTAGGGATAGTCAGGATAGGATAAGAGTGTGGACTATGAATACTTTGTTATTAGTTTTTCACTTTATGATGTAATGTAAGACTTATGAATGTATCTAGTGCTTCCAAGGCTACTAAACTAATCGGTCTTTCGAGACTTGATCTTTTGTGATCATGCCAATGTTACGAAGTAATCCACCGACTCTGGGTAGCTGGGGTCAGGGCGTTAAAAATTTTCCCAAAATTTGTTTTTATATTTATATAATCATATCTAATCCATGGACGATAATGTTCTATTTTACACCAATTGAAGGATTCTAGGATTCACTTGATGAATCATTCCACATACACACAAAGGTGATGAATCTAACTCAATTTTTTTATTTATAACATCATTTGGTTCTCTTTTTGATTTCAATACACAATTTTTTTAGTGTTTTTATTAAAAACTACAAGTAAAAATGAAGGATATAAAAGAATGCATAAAAATATAATAAAATAAAACATTTCATTAGCCATGGGATAATTAGATGTGTACCTTGTACAAAATCATTTTCATGTTCCACATAGTGGTTGTAAAAAACTAAAGTATAATTTTCATGTTTTTGTTTAGTGGGTTTTGATTCCTATTACTCTAAAAGGCATATGGTTTGGTGAACTACTGTACGCAGTTCCCTTACTATTTACATTTCATGCATTGTACCATGGGCGATTCTTATGAGGTTCCTTCTATTCCACATTTAATTATGTCATCTTCTTAATGTCTCTTTGAATTTTATGATTTTGGTGGCATTCTATCTCACAAAAAAATTGTTTCCTTATCCCATTTTAGAAATTATCATCATTATTATTCTATGTTTTTTACATCTCTGTGGTTGGATATTATTTATTCCCATTTTATTGGATCATATATCATTAAATTCCATTATTCTACTATTATATCTACAGATATGGGACTAGACTCCAATATCCAAAGCTAATTTGGGATAACATCATTATACATATTCATAATTCAAAAGGTATTGGATATTTAGATCTATTTGGATGTTGTTAAACCACTAAAAAAAGCTATATTCATATCATCATTGATCACAGAACCTGAGGCATATACTACATTCCATGTAATATTTTCCATAAAAATTCTTATAGAATAACCATCCATTTTATTATTATCTAGGAATTCTTTCTATGTCATTATATAAACTATTGAAGGGAAATAATAATTATTAAATTCCATATGAAAATCTTCCAACACAATTTCATAAATTTCTACCATCAATATGGTATTCATTATCAATTCACTCTATTGATTAACTTCTATAACTATATGACAGTCTACAATTAATACATTACAATTATTTAAACATTAATACATAGAAAGGTTATTATCCAATGTGGTAACCCACTTTACTAGGACAATTCATTCATATAATCTTCCAAAATTTATGTGTTTATCACTCTATAATGTACTAAATGGATATTTTATCATTTATGTATGATGTAGTGGATTCTAAATGCTTCTTGTTTTTTTAAAGAAACGATGATATATATGTTTTAATCCTCATATAGTTATGAACTCCACATCACATTTCATTGGAAGTATAGTTCAAAAAATTATTGAATTCTCCATCACCTAATATGTCGGTCTAGTTTCTCCTCATTCCCACCATTTTTTAATTATTATTTTATAAATAAATTTCTTAGAAATGAATTTATAAATAATTTTTTCTTATAGACAAATTATATCTAAGAAATATCTTATGTGATCAATATATTTATTCATTTTCTAAAATTATGAATTTATAATCATGTATTGTATCATTTTAAAATATTAAGGTGGACTATTAAACCAATTATATATCATTCATAATCATTTTTATAAAGCATTTTATTAACAAAATCATAACCAAATTGAATGGATAACCAGTTTTGTAGCAAGACACCGGTGTCATGAACTAGGTGATGATGAACTTAATAATAAATATTTCCTTTTAGGGTTATTATGCCTATGTACATATTTGCTACATAAACATTCACTGGTAGTATCTAGCTATATATTTTGTGGCTTAGAAACCCCAAAAACATATACATTACATTATTATCAAGTTTTTTACTTATACATATATTTATCCTTATAAATGTTTCCATCATATTCTTATCCAAATTTAGAAGATAACTTAACCATGATCTCATAAGAACTCTAGATAACTAAATTTTTCGTATAAGTCTAATACATCAGTTTAATGATAAGAAGATATTTGGGATTCATTAATAGGAAATTGGTTTAATATATTGAGAAAATTAATCTCACACAACACTTGTATATAAAAAACATAAATATTATTAATATCATTCTTATTTTCCTTCTGAAAAGATCATACAAACTCTTTAGTAAATGTAATCTACTATGGTTATACATAAATGAAATATGTGACATAATATCATGAGATATATCAAATTAAACAATTCCATTTTAGGTCATATAATTCTAGTCACACCCATCACATCATGAAATTATAATAATTTGGCATTCCAAATTAAAATAGAATACATATAATTCATGACCATTGAATATAACCATGGAAATAAATGGGTTTCTTAATAGTATTATAAATCATAAGTAAGAGAAAAAAATTTGTGTTTATCATGTTAATATGTGAGAATATATTTTCATAGAAAATTATAATATTTTTAATGAAAAATAAAAAAAAAAGAGTTAAATAGATGATTGAAAATATAATTTCATTTTGAAAAGATACTTATTATTTTCTTATAATACAATTAATAAATGTAATAACATGTGTATACCTATAAAAACTGATGTAATCATAAATTGACACATTGTGTAAAATTGAGAAGTTACCATACTAAGAATAATGTGAAAATAATGATAACCCAAAAAGGGTAAATTATTTTCTATAATCCCCTTATAATAAATCCAGAATTATATCATCACTTTTCTTCCCCTAAATAATGGAATTTGTTTAATAAAATCATGGAACTAAAAGAGAATAATGCATTTTTACTATTTGAAAAATTCAATATTTTTATTATATTTATTTATTTCCAATGTTAAAGGTGAAGCAATATGATGTAATGTTTTCTATTAAAATATCATGCAACACAATGATATAATGATCATTATTTATTTTTATTTAATGATTAGTTAGATTAAATCCAAAATCCTGAAATTAAATTTTTTTCTAGATTTAATTACTATAAATATTTTATTATTACTAGCCATAATGTTTCTGAGAAGAATTGAAATGGAGACATCGTTGTTTCTGGTTAACTCCCATAGAGGAATAATGTGATGTATGAAAAATTATTACATCATAAGTGTAATCATTACAGAATGTTTACATCATTATTATAAAAATTACATAATAATGATTTAATATTATAGTGTTTATTTTAAAACAAATTGATAAATATATGAATTGAACTGGTAAATGGGGAGAGTAGTGAATGAAACATACCGTGTTCTCGATGCAAATTCATTTAAAAACACCAAATTACATGATTTATAATAGTTCATTTGATCCAGAATATCGAAAATAATATAAAGGGATATGTATAAGGATTTTTGGGGAGATATTTATATTAAATATGTAGAGTATAGTTTCTTTTCATGGGAGTGGTGGGGGAGACATGTACTTGATGAGTGAAGAATTTGAGTGAAAAAATTGGTATAAATTATAATATACAATGTACCACATTCAATAGTTGTATTTTTGAAAAGATAATATATATTTGAATTAAAAAAACTTAATATAAATATAATATATAACATTACAATTATAAATTATTAGTTTATTAAAAAATAATTGTGATTAATGGATAAATATTAATTTAAAGGGACACATTATACTTTTATTCTTTAAAAATATTATATCAATTTCAAAATTAATATAAATTTTATAAAATGACGCAATTTTTGTTATACTTATTTTGGTATGATGTGGAAAATATAAATTTTTTTAATCCAATATTATATCATCATTATGCGATAAAACATATGGTATTTGAAAAACTATGGTACTTCTATTCATGTAAAATGGATGTTTCTCATAAAATTAACCAAGACAAACCCCTTTACTTTTTCCACATATTTATTTTAAAAATGAATTTTATTTTGTAAAAATTATTATATATATAAGTTAATATTATAATATAAAAAGAATTTATTTTTCTAGAAGTAAATATATTATAGTTTATTAGAAACTATATTTAATTTTCATTAGATCATAACAATAATTATTAACTATTTTAGAGTATTATAATTGTATATTTTCAATAATTACACATTATAAATATGAAATATATTATATTTTTTTATTTTGATAAAAATACTATTCCAATAGGAATGTTACTATTTTTATCATAGAAATTACCAATTCAATGGTCAAATTACTATACAAATAATGAAATTACCATATATATACTCATTTATACATTATTTACTAAAATTTCCTAGAGTCAGTATTTTATAATTTCTTAGTTTATGATTTATCATAAAATATTCGTTTTATTTTAAATACTATAGTTTATAAGGGTGGTAAATCATACAGATCAGAATAATCTATGTTTCTCCATTCATGTTTTTATGTTTAATATTTTTTCCCATTGTAAATTTTGGAATTTTTATGGCTTTAGTTCTTGGATAATTTAACGAACAAGACTAATGAAATGATGTATTTTTAGAATCTCTAGTTGATGATTATGTATAATGTAATAATGTTTAGAACAGATTTAATTAGGAAGCGAATGTAATTAAAAATAGTTTGTCCATTATAGAAATATTTAATAATATAATTGATAAATATATATATATATATATTGATTTGATGAGGTGATTTATGAAAATCCTAATAGCGTTGCACCTGTATTTTTTTTGGCAGTCTGATGAAAAACTTTTATGATAGTTTTTGATCATTTAAATCATAAATAAGGAATGGTTATATCATTCCCTTAGAAGTAAATCACTCATATTCAGCATGAGGATATTCTAATCATCATGATAAAAAAAAGAAATATCTCACATTATATTACAATTTTAGAAATACTATTTTCGATCTCTATAATACATTGTACTTCTAGGATGAGTAGTGAATGTTGATGTCACAACCCCCTACCCACAAAGTGCACCCCACCGAGACCGACAATGTGAGAAGGAAGATAATGACCCCCCGATTCCCACCTCTAGTAGGCCCCTGGTTGGTGACTTGCAATAAGGGATAGTAAACACACAAAAGGGAGGGATTACCCTATAAGAGAATGCAGGAAGAGGAGAGAGATAATATAGACACCAACCAAATCCAGCATAGACTGAAATAAAAAAGAAAACCCAAGTTCACATATGTAATGTCATGAAAAACTACTATAACTAGAAGGGGAAAGCTGCAAGTACCCAAAAATAATGTAAAAACAGTAGCAACCACAAGCCAGAAAAGCTCCTGCAACCCCATTCTAGTATAAAAAATATTGATCTCTAACCTACTCAAAGTGACCTTAAAATAGTTTATATATACATTGGGTGAGTATAACTACATACTCAGTAGGATACTCCCTAAAGCCTCTCATGAAAAAGTAATGAATGCATGCTAAAGCATAGTGAACAAAAAGTGAAACAAACTCGTCTCCTAAACTGGTATACTATGTTCCCAAACTCACCATGGATACTCTCTCCATGTAATGTATACTAGATTATATAATATAATATAGAATATCAAGGGTACCCCACTACTACTTCCCCAATGCTCTGTCGCTTTTCCCCAAGGTCTCACATCCTAAGAATCTCTCTCCAAAAGGCATGCCCACATACACCCGGGCAAAGAACCGGAACATGTGCCTCGTGCAACCAAAACCCCACATCCACACAAAAATGTAACTAGGTAGTTTATGGGAGCCACCACAGCTCGCATGACATGTATCATACGTCGCGTATTATACCTCATGACATTACAACCCATACATCGAGTAAGGATCCTCAATCCATCACATCTTATAAACATTACACCTATAGTAGTCCATATGATACTATATCCTAAATATATATGTGTGTGAATAACCACAGTCCTTTATATCCCTCTACACACATATAAGGGAAAAACTAACCATTGGTCCTACCAGCACAAGTAAGTACCACGATAAGAGAGCATGGCCAAAGGGGGTAGTCATCCATCCATCCTCACACTAGAATGTTGGGGAAAATAACCCCCACCCCCCTTGGGGCTCAAAATATTCGGTGTGTTAGTTACCCTAAATGAAGAGGTTGAGTAGCATATAGAAACACAAAAAGTACAGAATATACTATTTCTCAGAACCACACTATGGGTATAACCTAGTCTAAGACTCATGTGCGGCTAACCTATCTCAGACACCTGGCTGCCACTTCAAATACTAGGCATCCTATAAGCACACAACCAGTTAATGAGCATAATTATATTAATTCATTCCCTTTTTGTGAATTCCACTTTATGTTAATTAATTCATTAAAAATTAATTAACTATTAAAAATTTCACATTATATTTCATTATCATGAAACACAAATTCCACTCTCCCTTTAAAATTGTAACCTCAACAATTCATTCCAGCAAGCTCCAACCCCATGGGTTAACTTTATTTATTAAATTATTTATTTACATCATTAATTTCCCATATTCCCTAACATTCTAGAAAAACATTCTATGTAGCTAAACACAATGGGGATCAACACGATGAGTAGATAAACTACCCGTCAAGTCTTTTACGACTATTGTAATAGCATAGACTCATCCTCACAAGAGAAGCTATACACGGAAAGCACGTGGAATACCCCACACATCTTCGCCATTTTCGGAAGATGGGTAAGCAAGACTAACTGCCTTGATCTCAGGGGGAATTAAAGTAGATAACCAATCAATGAAAAATCAAGTATGAAAATATTCACATCCAACCTGGTCCATCATCACTACTATCCTCTCTGACACCCACATGCATAAATGGATAAATCTCACCACTCTAGGTGTCATCTGCTGCCACAACCAATTGTCCTTACTACCCCCACATATCACAACATCCTTCCTGGATCACATCACAACACAAGCACCGGGAAAAAACCATCATATCTATTGGTCTTTTTTCACTTAAATAAGCATGAGGGTAACTTATAAACCTATAATGAATTATCTTTTATCGAACAACCAGATCTTACATCCATCATGGATTAACTGATTTATTTTTTCGGAGGTTCCAAATTTGGGAAACCTAATCAGTAGGCTATCACACGTAATTAAACATGATTACTAAAACAATTTAATTAACATAAAATTACAACAAGAGGAAGTAGATTCATTTACATGATTCTTTATCTTTATCCAAACAATTATGAATTATTTACAACTTTGCGTTCTTTACCAATTTCTATTGAGAATGAAAAAGCTAAGCAAGAAAGCATAGATATCGCACAATCTTTAAAACAAGAGGCAATAACAGATGATCGATCTGAATTTATTTATCCAGTTCAAATATTTATTATGGAAATTTCATTGTGATCTAGTGGGATAAAACATGATAACTATACAATTTCACATAACTAAAAAGATAATCAATGAATCCCATACCTCAAATAGTTCTTGACATTTATACAAGAAATAGCCACACAATAGGTTACATCTCCTCCCCTGTGACAACTTTATTCAAATGACGATGCAGACACCCCACCACATCGGCTAACACCCAAGAAAATCCCATTAATAACATGGGGGTAAAATTCCATAAAAAGGGAAAGGATAAAAAATGAGATGAACAAGAAATAATGAAGAAAAATAAAACCTTATATCGAAGACTTGTCTATATTGAATGGTTTCATTAAAACAGAGTGGAAGAAATCCTTGGAAGAAAGTTTGATTACACAACTCCCATGGAAAATAATGGGATTTTCAAGCGCCTCATACCCGAGAATAAAGAGGAAGTTATACCTTCTATTTAGAAGATTTAATGGAGTAGTGGTTTAAGATACGCTAGATTTTCCACTAAAAGAGGATCGCATTAAAACACGCAGTTTGACCATGTAAAAAAACATCCATAGCCTTAGGAGAAATTAATATAAGAGTTATGACATTTGAATCAGCCTTGGAGTCATTAAAATGAGGCTTTAAATAAATTTTATGTTACAGGAAACATCAAAGAGGTGAAACTGTAAGAAGATGGAAACACTATTCATGAACTCGAAATTTTTCAAAAAAAATAGATGTTACTGATGGACCTCACAGTTCTGGAAACACTGTTCATTAACACAAAATTTGGTGAAGAAAATATAGGTTACTGATGGACATCACCATTTTGGAAACACTGTTCAGAAACTCATAATTTTGCAAAGGAAATAGAGGTTACTGATGGACGTCATAGTTCTAGAAACACTGTTCAAGAACTCAAAATTTGGCCAAGGAAATAGAAGATACCGATGGACCTCACCATTCTGGAAACACTTTTCATGAACTCAAAATTAGGCAAAGGAAATAGAGGTTACCGATCGACCTCACCTTTCTAGAAACACTATTCATAAACTCAAATTTTGTAAAAGGGAATTGAGGTCACTGAAGGAACCTCACCATTCTGGAAACACTGTTCATGATCTCAAAATTTGGAAAAGGAAATAGAGGTTACCGATGGAACTCACCGTACTGAAAACACTGTTCATGAACTCAAAAGATGGAAAAAAAATAGAGGTCACTGATGGAACCTCACTGTTATAGAAACACTGTTTATGAACTCAAACATGGAAATGGAAATAGAGGTCACCATTTGTAACCTCACCGTTGCACTGTTCACACAACGTTACCGATGGCACAATTCACAGAAGGACACTGATGACACTATTCACCTAAGGTAATTGATGTCACTATTCACATAATTTAACCGTTACACTGTTCACATAAGGTTACCGATGACACTGTTCATGGATGGTCATCGATGACACTCTTCACATAAGGTCACCATTACACTGTTCACATAAGGCTACCAAAGACACTGTTCATAGAAGGTCACTGATGACACTATTCAAATAAGGTCACCAATGTCACTTTTCACATTAGTTCACCATTTCATTTTTTACAAAAGGTCACCAAGGACACTATTCACATATGATCACTGATAAAACTTTTCATAGAAGGGTACCGATTCACTGGTCACAATGGTCTACCATTGGAAATGATTAGCGATGGAACTATTCACCGATGGAACTGTTCACAGATAGTTATTAATGCGGTATTCACAATGGTCTACCATTGAAACTGTTCACCAATTAAACTATTCACAGAAATGGAAATTTGAAAATGTTTTGGGGATATGTCACCTTGACCTCCCGAAACACATCATACACCTGTGTTTTTAATGGAATGGACTAGAGGGTTCCAGGACATTACATTAGACACCTCTCAAAACATTCTAATCCTTGAGAATACAAAACCCACCTAAAGGGAAAATTAAATGGTGTCCGAACAACTACCCATCGAGATAACGCTCTAAATAGAGAAAGCCACAATAAGCCACAAAAGAAATCCATATTATAAACATGAACAATCTAAAACCACAAAGACTACATCGATACATAAAATGTTTTAAACATCAAACAACTCTGGGTACTGAGCACATATCTGTGACTCACATTCTCATGTACTCTCCTCCATTCCACAGGGTCACCACAAGACATGAACCGAGGGGATAGAATGCTTGAGAAACACCTTCTCTTTGGAGTCTTGGATCTCCATAGGTTTCTCCTCAAAGGTCGCATCATCATCAACATCGATATTTCCCCAATCTATGATGTGAGAGTCATCAAGAATATAATGAAAGAGCAATGATACATGGAAAACATCATGTGTTCGACCCATATTCGGGGGAAGTGCTACTCTATACGCCACATCTCCAACATGAGCGAACACCATGAAAGGCCAAACAAACCAGGGACAAAGCTTACTCTCATGACTGAACCTCTGCTTCCCATGATTGGGAGTTACCTTCAAGAACACGTGATCCCCAACATCAAACTCTTAGGGTTTCTTCTTTTGACCAGGATATGATTTTGGATGATCTTGTGCTATCTCATCCTCTCAGTAATCACCTAGACCATATCTATTGTATTCTTCACTTGTTGTGGTCTGAGAATTGCTGCCTCTCCAACCCTAGTTCAGCACAATATAGAATTGAATGGTTGGCCATATAACACTTCAAATTGCACCATACTGGTAGTGGAGTGAAAACTATTGTTGTAATCAAACTCCACTGTGGGTAAGTGCCTCATCCATTAAACTCCAAAATCCAGGACAGAAGAGTGTATAATGTCTTCAAGAGTCTAGATGGTTCGCTCCGTCTGACCATCAGTTTGGGGATGAAAAGAAGTGCTAAGGCATTGCTGAGAACCAAAATCATGCGGGAGACCTCTCCATGCCCTAAATGTAAAATGAGGATCACGATCAGAAATGATATTCCTTGGGACTCCGTGAAGTCTCACCACCTTGTTCAAATACTGCCTAAACAAAACATCTAATGAGCTTTACTCCTTGGTTGCTTTGAAGTGGGCTTATTTTATTAAACGATCCACTACGACCCAAAGAGCATCATGTCCTCCATTATCATGAGGTAAAACAGTTATAAATTCCGTTGAGATGTCCTCCTAATTCCACGGAGGAACAACTAACGGCTGGAGAAGACCACCAGGAACATGGTGTTTAACATTCAACATCTCACATAGAAAACATCAAGAAACATACTCTAAAACAACATGCATTATCCCAGGCCACCAAAACTGGATCTTTAAGGCTCAATACAACCTTTTCATGCCCAAATTCACTACTAAAGGAGTACTATGGAACTCTTTTATAATTGTCTCTCTAATAGTCAAAGGAACAAATATCCTTCCATGATACCACAGTAGTTGTTGTTCATCCTTAGACCAACCATGTGGGGCCTTGCCAGAAAAAACTCAGTCTCTCTAGACCTCCACCTCTAGATCCCCCAACTGGGACTCTTCTACCTTCGGCACCAGAGATGACTACATTGTCATCTGAAAAGGAGATCCTCTACCCCCAACTTCTGCCTTGTCAAGATGTATTACTGAATGTTTTTCCATTACTCTCTAAGAGTCACAAGATTCATGCACTCCATCACAACGTGACTTCTGACTCTGTGCATCTGATACAACATTCCATTTTCATGGTGTATATGATATTTTGAAATTCTATTCCTGAAAGAACTCCATTGACCAAGGCTGTTTTAATTCATGTCATGTTGGGAGAAAACATACCTCCAGCAATTATGATCGGTGAAAATCACAATGCGCTCACTAATGAGGTAATGTCTCCACAACATCTGGGAAAACACTAAAGCTACCAACTCAAGATCATGGGTTGCATAGTTACATTCATGGGGATGTAACTGCAAAGAACCATAACAAACAACTGATCTCTGTTCCACCAGAACATAGCCTAACCCCAGATGTGAAGCATCACAAAAAACATTTAACTGAACTCCCTCTATTTGAAGACAAATAATTGGAGCACTTACTAACTTTTCCTTTAAAATTTGGAAGATTCTTGACACAGATCGGTCCATATGAATGCTTCATCCTTCATGGTCAATGTTTTTAGAGGAGTTGAAACTCGTGATAAATCGGCTACGAACCTCTTATAGTATCCTGTGAGAGAAAGGAAACTTCACACCTCTAACTCAGTCAGGGAGCTGACAAAGACACAACCACTTATATCTTTTATGGATCCACAGCTACTCCCTGTTGGGAGACCACATTACCCATTAAATAGACTTCTAGACCTCAAAACTCACACATCAATAACTTCCAAAACAACTGATGTTGATGAAGAACTCACAAAACAACATGTAGATACCCTATATGCTCTTATTCAGAGGTAGAGTAAACAAGGATGTCATTGATGTAAACAACAACAAACATGTCCAGGAACTCACGGTACACATTGTTCATCAATCTGATGAACACTGGTGGAGAATTTTTCACACCGAACGACATTACAACAATCTCATAATGCCCATGATGATAAAGGATAACAGTCTTCAAGATATCCTTATTTTTCGCATGCATGTGAAGATATCTTGACTACAATTAGAACTTTGATAACCAACTTTCACCCTTTATTTGATTGAATAAAACATCAATCCATGGAAGACGATAGTGATTCTTTATTGTCACTTTGTTCAAGCAATGATAAATGACACACAACTTCAAACTCTCATCATCCATTTTCACAAACAAAACGGGTGCACCCCACGGTGACACACTCGGCTGAAAAAAACCACACTGTAACAGACCATCTGGAAATATTTGTTTCTCTCATAACTCCAAAGGGGATATCTTATATAGATACATAGAGATAAAATATGCTCCAGGTTGTATCCTAATCCCAAACCCGATCTCTCGTTAAGGTTGTAATGTTGCAACCTCTTTGGAAAAGACATCATGGTATTCTTCAATGAACCATAGAAACACTAGTTGATGAACCACTGAAGAACCTAGCATTAACTCATCCTTCATAGATGATAAGGATTGAACACGGCTATGACCCATCGAGGATCTCACTAGCCAACAAACACCACCGTCTCTCCATCCACATCAAAGAAACCATCCTTCTTCCTGAAGCAATTAATGATAGCCCGTAATGATTACATCCTATCATTTTTGAGGATGAAATCATATGGTTATATTAATAAACATATGAAATATCTTCAAGAATGGTGATGCCCCAACACAAGCTCATAGTCCCTACATAATTTAAAAAAGTCAGCTCGACCTCTAATTGGCGTAGTCAATGCCAAGGGCCCTAGAAGTATCTCTACCTCAAGTCCCAAATCATGGACTAGGGCAGGTGATATGATGGAGTGAGTCACTCCAGAAATAAACATGGCAGACACAAATTTAGAAATCAGGAAGTGGGTACCACGATCAATGTTTGGATCGCCTGGTGCTGTCAATGCTAAAGCATGAAGCTGACCACGACCTCTTCCACGACCACTCTAACCCTAATAACGACCACCTCCATGGTCTTTCTCTACTCTCTGAGGACGGGGATCATCCTAGGGCTATCCTCTGTCGGCCCCATCTACCCTCTGATGATCTAACACTGGTGAATCCTTCTGCAATTGCCTCTTCTAGAACTGCCTCAATAGAGGAACCTGGAGCGGAACACCTGGTTCCTGATGACTGCTCTAAAAGGTCTATCACTCTCACTACTAAGGACTACGACCACCACAAGAAAAATAAGAGCCTGATCTCTTCGCATTCGCCTATGATCTGCTGCCTCTGGTGAAATGAGATGCGGAGGGATGGGACATACCCATGGTAGAAAAGAATCTCTTATTCCCTGAAAACCGATAACCTCATACCATAGCTCTACTTCGTGAAGAATCATGATGAATCCCCTCTCGTGATGATTTGGTTCTGTCTAAAGTCCTCTCAACGACCTCTGCCCTTGTCAGCACCTCAAAATATGTTTTCAGAAAAAATGGGGTGACCTGGGGTTGGATCTCTGGATGCAATGCCTCATCAAAATGCCTTTTCATGGCCTCCTCATCTAGAAAAAACTCTGAAGCATATCCTAAAAAGATGCTAAAATGGATTCTAAACTCTCGCACATAGGAGCACTCCAGTCAAAGGGTAAAACACTCCTTGAAACTAGACGCCTTCATTATCGAAGAAGGAAAATTGACTCTAATCTTCTATAAAAAATCCTCCCATGAGTTCGCTGACTCCTTGTGATCCCCGAGGAACAATAACCCACACTGTCACGCTGCTCCACGTAGTATCATCCCAACCAAGGAAACCCATTTCTCTTTCCGAGCATAGATTGAACTGATGCCTATCATGACCTCCTCCAACCAGTCTTCAATGACTATATCTGAAAAGATGCCCTCGTACTTCTGTAGACTCTAGAAATTAATCTCTCAGAGTGTCCTCCTCCATGTGTCGTCGTCATCAACCTCTACCCTACAGTGATCTCCTAGCATAGCCAGCTAGACATCCTCTATGTGATCCTGAGGAGGATATCGACCTAGAGCCATACCTGTTAAAAAACAAATAGTTAGAGATTCTAAACTAGGAATATCGAATACTCAACATTAATTAATTAATTTTTTTCTTTTAATCATATTAGGTTAACCTATCCCAAGGTCTACCCATTCAAACACAGAAACAAAGAAGAATGATACATGATCCTTTCCAAGGTATCTACCCTGGAACTAATATCACTTCATATAGTAGCAATTTTAATCATAATTGTATGTACATTAGATCATAGGGGGGGGGGGCTAAACACCAATGTCTCAGCCATTCTCCATCATTTACGTAACTTGCTAAAATTGACTGACACAATTTCCCTACCGACCCATGCATCCTCACTGGTGCCTAACCCCAAACTCCATCATATCCCTCGAACCTCCTATGATAACACTCTTTCACGACCCCCTCCCCACAATGTGTACCCCTCATATGTTTTAAATGAGAGAAGGGAGACAATGACCCCCGATTCTTGCCTTCAAAAGGCCACAGGTTGATGACTAGCACCGAGGGTAAAGTAAACACAGAGATGGGAGGCATTACCCTCTAAGAGAACACATGAAGAAGAGAGAGATAAGATAGACACTAACCAAATCCAACTTAGACTAAAATATAAAATAAAACAAAAGTTCACATATGTAATTTCATTCAAAACTACTACAATTGGAAGGGGAAAACTGTACGTACCCAAATGAAAGTAAAAAATAGTAGCAACCACAAGCCCGGACATCTCCTACAAACCTAAGCTTGTAGAAATATTCTTGATCTAAAACCTACTCCAAGTGACCTGAAAAATAGTTTATATATACAGAGGGTGAGTATAATAGTATACTACGTAGTGTCCTCTTCTAATCCCCTCATGAAAATGTAAAGAAAACATGCTAAAGCACAATGATCTACAAGTGAAACTAACTTGTCACCTAAATTGGTATACTATGTTCCCAACCTCAACATGGCTAATCTCACCAAGTAAAACATAAAAGAGTATATAAACTAATAAATAATATCAAGGGTGCCCTACAACTACTTCCCCACTGGATAACCACTTTTCCCCAACGTCGCACGTCCTAAGCATCTCTCTCTGAAAAGGCTGGCCCACAAACAACTGGGTGAAGAACCACGACATTCATCTCGTGCATCAAAACCGCAACATCCTCACAGGAATGTAGCCAGGTAGTTTCTAGGAGCCACCACTACTTGCATAACAGGTATTATACGTCGGGTATTATACCTCAAGACATTACAACCCAAACTCTATGTAAGGATCCTCAAGCCATCACGACCTATACACGATAAACCTATAGTAGTCCATAGGATACTATATCTAAAATATATATGTGTGTGAATAATAAGAAGACATTACATCCCTCTACAGAAATATATAGGGAAAACTAACCACTATGCCTACCATAACAAGTAACTACCAAGAGAAAAGAGCGGGACCAAAGGGGGTAGTCAGCCATCCATCCTCCAACCAGAATGTTCGAAACCCCCCCCCCCCCCCATAGGGCTCAGAATCTATGAGGTGTTAATTTCCCTAATTTAAGGGGTGGGGTAGCATATAGAAACAAAAAATGTACATAATATACTATATATCACAACAACACTATGGTTATAATAAAGTCTTAGACTCAACTGCAGGTAACATGTCTCGGACTCCTAGCTGCCACTTCTATGACAATGTATCCCATAAGCACACAACCATTTAAAGAGCTTTATTGAATTACTTCATTCCCTTTTTGTATATTCCTCTTTATGTTAATTAATTCATGAAACATTAATTAACCATTAATAATTTCACATTAAATTTCATTATTATAACATCCAAAGTCCATTGTCCCTTCAAATTTGCAACCTTAATATTTTGTTCCTGCATGCTCCAACCCCATGGGTTAATATCATTTATTTAATTATTTATTTACAGAATTATTATCCCATATTCCTAGGAATTATAGAAAAACATTCTAGGGTTCTAAATACAAGGGGGATCAACACGGAGAGTATATGAACTACCCTTCAAGTATTTTCCACCTATAGCAAGAGCATAGAACCATCCTCTGTTGAGAAGAAAAACATGGAAAGAAAGTGGCATACCCCCTGCATCCTTGCCCCTTTTGGAGGAAGGTTAAGCAATACCAGATTCCATGAGCATTGGGGAAAGTAAATCACATAACTAATCAAAGAAACATCAAGCATACAAACATTCACATCCAACCCATTCCTTCATCCCTTGTGTCCTCTCCAACACCCACATGCATAAAAAGATGCATTGATCTACTCTAGGCATCATCTGCTGCGAAAACCTATTTTCCTCCCTACACCCACATATCACAAAATCCTTCCAAGATCACATTAAAACAAAACAAGTAGGAAAAAAACATCATATAAATTGGGCACATGTCCCTTAAACAAGAAAGTGGGTAATTGAGAACCCTACAAGAAATTATCTTATATCAAACAACCAATTCTTTAATCCATCTTGGATTAACCGATAAATGATTTTGTAGGTTCCAAATTTGTGAAACCTAATCAGAAGGCTATCATAAATAATTAAAAATTCTTACTGCGCCAATTTGATTAAAATAAAATTACAACAATAGGAACCAGATTCATTTACATGAATTTTTATCTTATGCCAAACAATTATTAATTAATTCCATGTATACATTCCATAGAAATTTCCACCAAAAATGGAAATCCTAAGAAAGAAAGCTTAGAGATCACACTATCTAGAAAACAAGAGGTGATAACATATGGTTGATCTCAATTTATTTATCCAGTTCAAATGTTTTTTATGCCAATTTCATTGTGATCCAAAGGGATAATACATGCTAACTCTATAGTCGCACTTAACTGACAGGAGAAGCATTGAATCCCCTACCTCAAATTGTTCTTGACATTTATATGAGAATGATCCACACTACGGGTTACAATCTCCTCCCCTATGATAACTGTATCCACATGAGAATGTAAAGACACCCCCACATTGGCAAACACCCAGGAAAATCCCATTTGGAACACGAGGGGGGGGGGGAAACATCCATAAAAAGGGAAAAGAGAAAGATGGAGATGAACTCGAAATAATGATGATAGATCATACCTTATATCGAAGGATGATTGATATTGCTTGGTTACATGAAAATAGAGAAGAAGAAATACTAAGAGGATTGATTGATTGCATAACTCCTACGAAAAGGAATGGGATATTCGAGAATCTCACACTCGAGAACAAGGAGGAAGAACTAGGGAGGAAGATATTTCATACATTTTGAAGATTAATTATAGTAGTGTTTTAAGATACACTACATTTTCAATTAAAAGTGGATCACATTAAACCACCTATTTTCTCCATGTAAAAAAATCCCAAGCTTTAAGAGAAATTAATATAGGAATTATGACCTCTGAATAATATTTAGAGTCTTTAAAATGAGGTTTTAAATGCATTTTAAGTCAAAGGAATCATCAAAGAAGCAAAATTGTAGGAAGGTGGAAACACTGTTCACGAACTCAAAATTTAGCAACGGAAATACAGGTTACTGCTGGACCTCACCATTCTGGAAACAATGTTCACAAACTCAAAATTTGGAGAAAAACAATAGTGGTTACCGATGGACATAAATGTTCTGGAAACATTATTTATGAACAAAAAATATTTATAAAAAAATAGAGTTTACTGATGGACCTCATCGTTTAGGAAACACTATTCAAAAAATCAAAATTTGGCAAAGCAAATAGAGGTTTCCATTGGACCTCACCATTCTGGAAACACTGTTCATGAACTCAAAATTTGGAAATGGGAATAGAGGTTACCGATGGACCTCACCGTTCTAGAAACACTTTTTACAAACTCAAATTTTTTAAAATGAAATTGAGGTCACCATTGGAACCGCACCCTTCTAGAAACACTGTTCATGAACTGAAAATTTGGAAAATGAAATAGAGGTTACCGATGGACCTCATAGTTGTGGAACACTGTTCACGAACTCAGAATTTGGAAAAAGAAATAGAGGTCACCAATGGAACCTCATCGTTCTGGAAAGCCTTTTCACGAACTCAAAATTTGGCAAAGGAAATGGAGGTCAACGTTGGAATCTCACCGTTTTGGAAACACTTTTTCGAAACTCAATGGTTGGAAAATAAAATAGAGTTCACCGATGGATCCTCACCATTGGAACCTCACCGGGGCACTGTTCACATAAGGATACCGATGAAACTATTCATATAAGGTCACCAATGAAAATTTTCACATAAGGTTACTGATGTAACTATTCACATAATGTCATCGTTGCACTATTCACATAAGGTTACTGATGACACTTTTCACAGAAGGTCACTGATGTCACTGTTCACGAAAGGTCACCATTGCACTGTATACATAAGTTTACTGGTGACACTATTCATAGAAGGTTACCGATGACACTGTCCACAGATGGTTACCGATGCACTATTTACCACAATCTACCGTTGGAACTGTTCACTGATGGAACTACTCATAGATTGTTGTCGATGCACTATTCACAATGGTCAACTGTTGGAAATGTTCATCGATGGAACTGTTCACAGAAATGTATATATAGAAACGTGTTGGGGAAATGTCACCTTAACCATCCGAAACAACTCATAAACTAGATTTTTGCAAAGAAATGGACTAGTGGTGTCTGGGCCATTACAATTGTTCTTTGATCAATATCAAAAGAAATCATTCATGCTGACTAGTATTGATGATACACATACATGTTTCATAAAACATATCATTCCAACAAAATAATGGTTTAAAATGTGAATATATTTCCAATTCATCTTTAGTTCCATATTGTAACACCGTAAATATTTATAATTTTTTTTAAAAGAATTACATTGATCGCATGTGTTTTACACATTACCAATATTTAACAAACCATAATACACTATTAATATTATATTTTAATCTCATACATTATAATCTAGCTTTTAATATTTGTTGTTTTAATAAGAATAATTATTTTTAAAAAATATGTGTAATGTTTCTGTATAATGAATATTTATTTTCTACATAAGACATTATATTTTTAAAAAATATTCTTTTTTTGAAAAAATTATTTTAATTTTTATAGATAAAAAGTAATTATGTTATTTTAATTTAATGCATGAAATTTCCCACCAATTGTATATCCCACACATAGAGCCGTATTTATTTAGTACATAGCCTGAAATCCATGTACAACGTTATGCATGTAACATCATTCCCAATTGACCAAGATTTCATGATGACTTATTCAATTCATATCTATTTAATTTTCTACACCACTACCTTCATAGTAAATAAATTGTACATTATCCCAACTTGGAATGAACCTAGGTACTCATGGATACCAAGTAAGAGTCTTAAATATTTCAATTTATATTTAAAATTAATGATTTTTATTTAAAAAATAATTTTCATTTGATGTTTTTTTGAAGAAATTTTTTAAATTAAATTGAGTACACAAGTAATATTAGTTAAATTATATTATTTTTTTCAATTAATTTCAGTGTCATCAATTTTACGTTCAATTATTAAATGAAAACTTATTATACTGATGTTCACTTTTTATATGGAAAACTGGTTTTTTGTTCATTTTATTGGTTAAATTTTATATTATATACTCCCAATCCTAAGAATCAGATTCAATAAATAAACTATTTTATATTTTTAATCATTATAATCATTAAAATATTATATGGACTAAATAATTTTTTTGTAATAACATATTTTTGAAACTGTAATAATTAATTATAATGGTTAAGGACAAAACATTTATACCAAGTGTAAATGTATGAGGGATTGGATTTAGATTCCCAAAAAACATATCCAATACCTATTTTATGGACATATATTGACACTATTTTATATGAGTTTTGATAATAAGCCTTTATTGAGACATCTCTTAATTGTAAAATGTGGGTGTATCATTTTCTTTTAAAATTATCAGGGTTTGTCTTATCCCCAACTTATAAAAGGGAACCCCTCTCCACCCTACAGTATCCATAGAAAGACATTTTTTAATTGAAAATACATAACAAAATATCTTTCATCATTTCCTCCCCAAATATTAGAGGACTTTACATTTTCATTAATCATTCCTATGATGGATTTTGGTGAAAAACTGAGGAGGTTTCCTCACAAATTGGTATAATTAATTAACGAGCGAATTTATTTTTTTTTCTTCTCTAAAATAATTAAATATAATTAAACAATACTTATATAATAAAATATTTATATCAAAAAAAATTAAATTTTATTATTTTTTTCGATAGACTATATAAATATAATTTTCCATGAAATTAGAAACAATACAGATGATCATGTGTTTGGAGGCTAACCACCTTGCGGACTGATGTACTCTGTTATCCATGATCACCTATCATTGGTAGAAAAAATGATGTATATATATTATTTATATGATATTAAAAAATAATGATGTATATATATATTTGAAATAATGATGTATATATATTAGAAATAATGATATATATATATTATATACATATACCATGTTAAAATCTAATCCACTGGTAAACAGTAAAATTGCCTGTGCATAAGTGTAGACTACTGCCTCCAAAAATTATGTGATACAATTTTCATTTTTTTCATTTATATTATTAAGAAATAATTAAATGAATATAATATATATATATATATGTCTGTGTGTGATATAAAAATTATTTTTTTCATATGAATTAATATTTACCTCTCAGTAATTCCATTCATTTAGTAAATAGAATCAATGTTCATGCATCCATACTATTTACTGTCTCTTTAAACTATGTAATCCAATTTTCGATCTATAATAGTCATGGTTTACACTAAATACTTTTGTTAATGAAAATATTTTATATTTATATCATTTATAAAATTATTGCGACTATTTATCTAATATAAAATGTCAAGGAATGAAACTTCTAAACAAATTCATATATGAATGATAAACCATCCATCGCCGGATTGAGTGATTTTGACAAAGAGTTTTTAGTTAAAATGTGATAAAATGTTTTAATTAAATAATATATAGTATGATAAATATATGTATTTTTATTTAAATTTTTTATAATTAAACTATATTTATTATAATTGTGTTCTGAATGTGTACTAATAAATTCGAGACTTAATGTATCGAATTTCAACTCATACATTTATTTATCAGAGATTTATGCCAAATTCTCCATGTTATTCATTTGGTTTGTATATATAATACCAATTTGACAATTTATATAATTAATATCAGCATTTTTTTTAATTTTTATATTGATTTTATTCTATCATGGTAAATATTGTTCAAAAGATACCAATGTGGAATGGGATTTTCGTCTCACATTAATTTCTAGGGGACACATTCCATATTCACCAGTTGTCACTTTTTAATTATTTTTATAATACCCATGATTGTATTTCATGATTATAATTATCCAAAGTATGTAAAATTAATATAAATACAGTTTTATTTCATTAATGGGGTTTATTATTGAAAATTTTCCCATGTGGTATATGTTTTATGTTTCACTCCTATTGTTTATCATCACTGTTTACAAAAATTATTAAAATGATTAAATGTTGTGATCTAACTATCCTCATAATCATGAATGTTATTAAACAATATATATATATATATATATTAATTATTTTCCTTTAATTTTCTTCTCTCTAAGGAATAAATTTATCAACAAATTTTTTAAGGGTAACTAACTTCATTACTATCTTTGTTAAAAAATAATTCTTATTCCTCATCAAAAACATCAAAACAATCATTAAATAAATTATATTAAAACTATAAAAAGGAAAATTATTGAATTTTTTATGCATATTTAGTTTTTTACATAATTTAAAAAAGGGAATACTGTTTACACATTCTTAATAAGAACCATTTTGATTTTATTAAAAATGTGAAAGGAGTTATCATTTGAATTTGTACAAAATGAATGATATTTCTCACCATCATGACCACTCATTTTTTTAATGATTCATTTCATTGAGTCCAACAATATTTCCAATGATAATTATTTTCATGTCACTAGATGATTTTTTTAAAATGTTTATTTTTAAATATTAAAGGTTATTTTTGTCTAGAAATGTCTTATGTGATCTTTCAAAATCATATTCTATCGATGATTTTATCATTTGATGTTACCTAATAATTAATAGGGATAATATCCAAAGATACATTCCTTATTAATTCACTATACTGATCATTTTAATGATAAAATTACGTTTTGAAGCTACTTTATTTTCCATGGGTATGTTATGATGAAATGATGAACTGTTTATTGAACACATATATTTTCCCTAGTTTGTTAAATGTTAAAATGTTTATTAAACACATTTCATTTCATATGTTATGATGTTATGAATATTTTATGATCTTATTGAAAATATATTTATGAATATTATTATTTTATGTGATTTACATATATGTTACTACAATTCATTGGGTAAATATGGATATTTCATGAGTAAATAGGTAATGGAATAACCGAATTTCATTTCAATAATATCATTTTTGGACCCTATTTTCATGTTCAAAAGATTCAACATGGGGTTAAATTTCATGATAACACATTTTATTAGAGATGTGTCTTATATTTCCATAATGTTATGTGTGGACTTAGATTCATGAGTATAATGTTATAGTTGGAACTAGTTTCTAGTCCAAAGGGTCTGTGTAGAAATGGATTCATGTCAATAAGTATATGGGACAACATGAAACCATTTTCATAAATTAATGAGTGAAACTCTTTCTATTGATACATTTTTACAAGGTTTTATGTTTATTAATAATCAATATTTCTAGGTATATGTTATTAATATTTGGGTTATGTTCTTTGATTAATTTAAGATTCATGTCTTATGAACATCCAAGATTTATGTCATGACTCATTTTTATGATCTAAAATATACAGGGCATGGTTTCCAATTGATAATCTAATTTTATCTTACACATATGATCATTTTTTCATATATAATCATTTACATAGGCCTTTTTACCCATATTGAGAATCTAAGGACATCCTTTCTTAGAAATCAGAATCACTTGTAATTAATAATGGTATTATTGATGATATTATTAATTAGTCTGCAAAGGTTTTTTGAAATTAATGATAGATTATGTAATTAACTTATGAAATACATGTTTATGTATCCTAGATTCAAAAATACACAAAAAAAATTTGTTCATCATTAAATTTTTATAATATTAAATTATTATTTATCAAATAAAATTAAACATATACATTGGATAATATATGGTTGTTATGACCATAATGCTTTTGGACCTCTTTATTCATTATATGGATGGATGTTTGACACCTAAAGTAAGAAGGATTTTATCTTTACCCCTTCCACATGATTTTTTAACACACCTTATATAAATAAAAAAATATTAGATCTTATTTAATCCTCGTCATCATAAAATGATAATTCTTCCTTCTAACTCTGAGAATTAACCACCTTATTTCCCTTCATAAAGTGGTAATGTAAGAACAGTAATATTCGTTAACCAAATCCAATGTATGATGTATCTCATATTCAACTCATTAATATATAATATATACTTTACACTTCTATAATTTGAAAATATATCACACTATTTATCATAAAGATAATTCATCCATATATTTAAGGTAAAAATTATTGCTTCCAACACCAAATCATGTGCTGGGAAAATGGTCTTTCGTATAATCAATTTTGTAAGGAATAATTTGTCACTGTATCATTTGACATAAATAATACGTCCGGATACATTTTTCGATGAATCACTAACGATATAACACCATTATATACAATGGGGTAGTGTAAGCATAGGGTGGATATCCATCATTCATTTTAGTTCCTTGAATGTTTTATCTCATTCAACTCTACAAAAGAAAATGGATCCATTCTATGTCAAAATGTATTTTTGTTTGATATCTATGAAATATTTCTCACAGTTTACATGTG
The DNA here is from genome assembly GCA_963277665.1 of Viscum album. Lineage (NCBI taxonomy): Eukaryota > Viridiplantae > Streptophyta > Magnoliopsida > Santalales > Viscaceae > Viscum > Viscum album. The sequence continues at coordinate 1,723,565,300 of OY728141.1, forward strand.
GTTTCTATCCATCCAATGAAAATTATAGATCATTTTTAGTGTGGTTAGTCAAATCCATCAGTAAATAATATCAAACCTTAAAGGATCTATCAATATACAGTCACATTAGATTATATGACCCATGAATGAGTCTTTTAGTACACAAAATTGACACATGAAAAATTTACAAAACAAATTCACCTTCCACAGGGACTTTATCAAAATCCAAAAATAATGTTCATTATCTTTTATGATATTTAGATGTATTTTATTATATTATGTAATGATAACCAAAAATGATAAAGTAACATTCTAAATAATTTATTCATTCAGTCAGTGAAAACGATTGGATCCATGGTAATTCCAAATAAAATCTTTATAAATGGGAAAATTCTAATTCTTTTATGGATGTTCGTATGGGTTATATCATCCAGCTTGACCATCAATTAACGATATCCATATCAAGGATCAATTTTTGAGTAATAGGGATCCCCAATAAATTGATCAAACAGTTCAAATATATAGAGTAGAATATACATTAATTTTTTTTTTGATCTTGAAATATCTAGGGTAATAAATATAATAACACAGTTTCCCATATTTCTGAAAAAAATAATTGTTTCACCAAGGTGAAAAATAATTATATATGAAAAATTTATAAATAATCTCTTGTAATTTCATAAACAATTTCTAAAGAACAATATATTCCATTATATATAGAATAATTAAATAATTTATCAGACAAATTATGTTTTATATTTAAAGCTCAACAATATGTTTTTAGTGTATAATAGAGAAATATTTAAGAAATACATCCGCAAAATCATAAACAATAGGAATATAATTTTTGATTGGTTTCACACCAACAATTGGATATAAATATTCCTCATGAATTTTTTTGTATGACCCATAAAATAGACATATCACTAACTAGACATTCATATTCATCTTCACCAATAATGATCATAATAAGTTAAAATGTTAATTCACTTTATTGGAAATAGATATAGACTCTATATATAGAGATATATCACATGGAAATATTTTCATAAAAATATGTTATATGGTAAATTAAAATATTTCTCACAAGTAAAAACAAAAAAACATCTATCAATGATGAGATATAAATTGATATGTGATCATCATAACCTTAATAGTTTTCACTACTATCTAAAATAATAGTATTTATGGTGGTTATTTAAAAACCATATTAAATTTATTAGGTATAATAGTGTGATTGGATCTATAAATTATTAAAATATAAAAAATTATATATGGATGGTATGTATAACTGTAACCACTTTTTTTAAAAGTATTCAGTACATGTAGTAGAAAAATATATCATTTTTTCTCTATCCATGAGATGATATAAACACGGATTTTCATTATTAACCTTTTTTACTCAAGAAAGTGTTGCTGTAATTCCAATACATAAGTAAAACTATAACATAAGATTATGGGTGGCACATTCGATTGATAATTCAAAAATTACATTTATTTTCATGAATCATTAGGTCTAAATTAAATTATTTTCTCTCAATTAACTTATTTTCCACAATGAAAAAGTTTATTATACCCATTTATTTCATTTCTTACATGCTTCCTTCCATACATCTTACATTATATAATAATAATTTTCTTCTTTCTAGGGTTTTATTATTATGAATTTTTTTAAAGTCTGTCTTTACCTTTCTTGTTCCCAAGTCACCAATAACAATTGGTGTGTCCAACATCCAATTCCATATTGAAAACATGTTTAATTATTTATTCACTAATATTAATATATCATATATCAAAATCAATTATGGGATTTGGTATTATTATCTTAAATATTTGTTTGGTGTTTATTTTAGGTACAATGGTGAAAATAGAATGATACATTGAATGTATTGTGAGATTTTTCAAAAATGTGCCAATGGAAATTTTGTTATTCTACCCTAATTATTTGAAATCCATTTTAATTTTTTTTCATTTTACTATTCATGAAAAATATATATGGGAAAATAACATAATAAATAGTTCTCATGTAATGAATTCAATTTTATACTTTTGCCATACATTCATGATGAGATCCCACCATTGATCTAATTCCCCTTCTATATTATATAAAACTAATTAAATGTTTTCATGTTAAAAAAAATAGATAATGGAAAATATATTTTTAGTGTTACCAATGAATTTCTCATCAATTAGTTGATAAATAAAACCACTATTGTAAGTTGTACTTTGCCACACAACTAAAAAATTAGTGTTATTTTCAATTCATTATTATTCTGGTTTTACATGAGGTCTATAATTTTATTTCCTTTCACATTCATTATTAGCATGATTTCCCCTAGGTTTGTCCACTTCTTGTTCAAAAAATCACAGTTTAAATAATACAAATTAATGTGGGATATCATGTAATTATAGAAATAATTCATAGAATTTTTTTATGGATACATATGTTAATTATATTAATCATATATCTAATATAGGTACCTCAGGTTCATCATCTATTAAAATCATTAAGTATAGATAATAATGAATATAAGAACTTAACCACTCATACCACTACTAAGGGACTAGCTAATTATTCAGTCTTTCAACCACTCTTCCTAAAGTAGTGAAAATATATGTAATAACCAATCCTCACTTCAAAAAGTTGATACCAATGATGAATTTACTATAGAGCCTCTACCACATTCTAATATCTAGACATGTATATAATCTCTAAAACAAAATATATTCTTTAACAATTCTTGAGAAAATTATCATCATTTTAATATAATCATTATGGTAATCTATAAATCCCCAACCCCATTATCCTGAAGTCGGTGCCTACTACCATTACATTGGTATATCCATTAAGTAATCACACCTAGAATGACCAATCAGTGCAGTGGTATTCGTGAACTAGAATCATACATGATTCTTGAATTTAAATAGAATACCAAAATTACAACATAATTTATTTTATACTACTATAAATAATAGTATTATTCTATCATAACATATCCTTCAATATAATTGTCAGTGCAATATGTATAATACTAGAGAGAGGGAAAAAAATGGTGATATAAAAATCTATGTAATCGATAAGTTTGATGGAAGAAATAATGATTCAATGGGAATATTCCACAAGTAATGGTAAATAATTGATCACACATTCCATTAAATAAATTGATATAGCACAACAATTAGGGTTAGAATTAATGATTATCAAATAATTTCACATAAATATTGACTTGAGCTTGAAACATGACTGTTGATATTGTAAATAATTAAATAATAATATTGATTAAGAATAATAATCAAATTCATATTGGATGACATCTTTGATATCACGATCAATCTTCAAGATTGTTAACATCATGATATATCTGCAAGATTGTTACTTCCAGGATCAATCATTAATAAAATTTTATGTAACGTATAGAAACCCATCTAAATAATCATGATATATCCTCAATATAGTCACAACAATGATATATCATCCAGATAGATTTAGACTTCTTAAAAACATACAAGAAAGTGTTATATCAAATTTCATTTATCAAAGGAGACTATTGATTTATTTAAGGTCTACCACTAATTGGTACCCAACTTATTCAGTGTTTATCCCAAAAATTCAAAATATATCAAAATGATCATTATATTTCACCAAAAATGTGTCGTATCTGATATTTGTATATAGCATTGGATGCAAATTTATCAATATATCCCCAATAAATCAAATAACAAAAAAACTAAACACCGTATGAAATTTTTTTATATTGTTGAGAAAATAAACATGTTTATGATAAATAATATAGATTTTGAGGGGTAATTTAATGTCCATTGATCCCATAAAAGTGAATATATCAATAGATAGATAATGAATATAAAAATTAATCATTGAAGTGAATTACAATAGTTTCCTTGTTAGAAATTCTCTGAATCCACCCAGATGAATAATTAGGATGATATCAATACAATGTATACCCATATAAGTAAGAAAAAATGTTGTTACTATTTAAGAAATAAAACATATATTTACAAGAAATTCATGAGTAATATATACTGTCCAATATTAAAATCATATTGATATATAATATTCTTTTCAAATTACATTAAAAAATAATTTGAAAATATTTACATAATATTACAATATATGCATCAAATTAACCGATGGCGGGTAATTCCATGCAAGCTGAAAAGAAAATTCTTTCTTCATTATAAAATTTTTAAAAAAGTCCATGTTCAAAAACATATTGGAGGATAAACATGAAAGAAATAGTAAGATAATATATTTATAAAAATTTATTTATAAAATCATTCTGAAAAGGATAATAAAATTTAATTTTATAAAACATGGTTTTGAGAGTAAAGAGGTTTCAACACAACGAGATAAACATTCTTGGGTTTTCTTTAAAAATAAAAAACAATTAATGTAACATATAGTGGAAATGGTACCATTATCTATAAAAGAAAATGAATAACAAGATAATAATATAATTAAAATGGTTTATAAAATAATTTTAAAATAATATAATTTATTTCAAATTCAATAATAAATATTCCCATTTAAAATGATATTGATGAAAACTTGTAAAGACCCGTAAAATTCAAGGGAAATTTTTTCTCAAATTTTTTTGTAATTTTACAAGAACGTAGTTTCTGACGGCACCTGATTCTAAGGCCCTGTGTGCCCGGAATTAATTTCCGAAGATAGGCTCGGGTACGTTCAGTGAACGAATGAGCGGGTTTTTCTATCTTTTAAAACGGTGCTCAGAATTGAAATCCGAGGGCACCGATAAACTCGCAGCATCGGTAATTTCTTAAAAACACCTTTTCTGGAGTTGATTTTTCTCATGTGTGGTTTTTTAATGTTTTCCGGTTAAGAAAATGAATGAAATAAAATTGTGCGACCAATATATTTTATTTAAGTCACTTAACCTATGTTATGTGGATGATGTGGGACCCACAATATCCTACCCACATGGTAGGATATTTTTGAGGTGGGTCCCGCACGAGCCCCACCATTTTTTCCCTCCTATGTAACGCACACGCAACCCCCATCTTTAATGAAAGTCAACCATGCATTTTTCTGGTTATGTAACACCCAATTTAATTGGGCAGTTAAATCATTACAATTAATTATTGAATTAATTTTTCATTTCTTATCTTTTGTTTTTCAAATTATTTTGTTGATAATAAAATAAGAGGAGGACTTATTTTATCATGGTGGAGAGGTTACTTGTTGAGAGGATTTGGAAAAACTCTAAAGCTTGAAGATCTTCATCCTCCTTCGCGAAGAACGCGAAGAACGCTTGCCTCTGACGAAGGGCGACGAAGAGTGCCGAACCCTCGAAGATCGACGACGCGACACTGTGTACCACGATGTCAACGATGCTTATTCAACGATGCCCCTTCTATGACATGACAATCCTTTCTTCCGCGATAGTTAATTCTGCGATGAACTCTCGTTCGACGACAACGCAGAGGTAGGGTATTGTTTTGTGAATGTTAATGAACCCCATGTTACTTCCTTCTAAATCAAAGAATGCGGATCAACTAAACATCAAGTTGATCCTCGAAGAATATGTTGTGGGTTGGGAATTCTTGTTTGCGGGAAAACTGTAGGGGTTTATTGATTCTTGATCGTGAAACATCCTTTGTAGTTCCTCGTCTTATTTGGGCCGCTTGTTATCATCCTAATAGGAGGAGGTCGGACCGCACGAACACGGCCGACCCTCCTCCCCCTATGTTGTTGTGTTGTTGCGGTTCAGAAGATGGCGGCATGGTGTGATGACACCGCACAGGAACCTAGAGGGATGCGGCTAGGATGTGTTGTGTCGTCGCGCCGCGCCGTCGAGGCCAAATGAAAGTGTGGTCGTAATTGGGACCACGAAGTTGAATGGAAGACTCCGCAGTTTGTTCTTTTGACGTGCGAATCGACGGGCATTGACGAAACGGGCCGCAGAGACAATTTGATGTTTCCGTAGTGAAGAATGGGACCCGGGATTAGCAACAGCGCAGACGGAATTTAAAACGGACCGCCGTAGCAACTGTGGTGGCCCGCGGACACCACCGGCGGTGCGGGTCACCTGCGGCCGGCACCGGCTGGCCGCCCGGAGGTGGCGGCGCCCCGGCGCACTTCCTAGAGAAATTTCCGTGGCTTCAGCCGCAGCGGCGAGCGGGTGGATCCCGCGGCCGCGTGGGATCCAGGGGGACGCACCGCACACCACGTCCGCGGAGCACCATCTCGCTGGCCGAGCCAGCGAGCCACCTGGCCCAACCGGGCCGGCTTGGGCGGACCGGGATGGGTCACGCCCAGACCGGGTCGGGCCGCGCCGACCGGGCCGGGTTGTTCCCAACCAAGTCAGACCCGGACTCGGGTCGGGTCGACTCAATTTGGGCCGACCAATGGGGGGTTGGGCCGGGTCGGTCCGAGCCCAGACCCCCCGTTTTCGGACCTTTTGGTCTTTCACCCATAACATGGGCTACGGTCCTTCGATCTACGTACCGTCAGTTGCGATGCGATCCTTGGACTGAGACGGTTGTTTTGAAATATTACACTCAACGTTTCGAAGTACTTTGGGTTCGACCGGGTTGGTTCGGATATGTAACCAACCGGGCCCTCGGAGCGGAAACACTTTTATCTTGAACTCCGAACTTCCGATTGATGTGCCATCGATTTTGTTGAATTCCTCTTGATTAGAAGGAACTTTTGGCTTAAAGCGCTCGAGGTTTGGATGTCGTCGGAGTGCGGTCAGGTTGGTTCATTCACGAAACCAACCGGGCCCCTATAACGAAAAAGTCAATAACTCACAGACCGGGCGTCTGATTGACGCGTTGTCTGTCTCGTTGAATTCCTCTTGATGAGACAGAACTTTTGGATTACTCAGCTCGAGGTTTGGATGTCATCAGAGTGCGGTCAGGTTGGTTCGCTCACGAAACTAACCGGGGCCCCGAAATGAAAAAGCCAATAATACACAGACCGGGAGTCCGATTGACGCACCGTCTATCTCGTTGAATTCCTCATGAAGAGACGGAACTTTTGGCATACTTCGCCCGAGGTAAGGATGCAGTTGGAGTATGGCAGAGTTGGATTGTACCCAAAATCCAACCAAGCCATTGGAACAGAAAAGCTGATATCATTCAGACCGGATGTCTGTTTGACGAACCGTCAGCGGCGTTGGTGATCACGTTGAGAAACGGTCTCTATGAGTATACCCTATGAGAGTTTGGGGTACAATTGAGATAATACCGGGTAGGTTCGCACACGAAACCAACCGGGCCCCGGGGATGAAAAGGCTAGTAACACACAGACCGGGCGTCCGATTGACGCGCCGTCTGTTGCGTAGAGACCCAGGTGACGAGGCAGTCCTTTGAGATTCTTCTTTGTTGAACTTTGTGATACATGGAGTATCTACTAGTAGCTCGTGGAGCAGACCCTCTCGCAGACGAGCGTACGGAGTACAGAGACCGTGTAGCTGGCTGTGACCTGATGACTATTTGTACGATTCGATTCGTAGTGACTATCATAGCCCAGTTAGAAGCACTACTTTGTGAGGTGGCAATCCTATGGCGGTGGAGCACTACTGTGTGAGGTGGCAGACCCGCGGTACTCGACAGGAGGAGTACCTCTATAAGCTATGAGGGGGAGCAATACTGTGTGAGGTGGCAGACCCATGGCAGAGGAGCACTACTGTGTGAGGTGGCAGGCCCGTGGTACTCGATAGGAGGAGTACCTTAGCAGTCATAGGTTAGTGAGCAGTACCTCAAAGTCGTGACTGGACCACTGTACATTCCAGAGACGGGGCTCTTCAGTAGTTACGGTTTCGATAATGAAAATCCTGATTTGAGCTGAGTCTATGACCTTTGTGTTTACCTCTTGATTGAGATGGGTCACTTGATAACTTAGGTATATGTATGGGCATATACATGGGTAGTGGTTATCCGTTGATTTCATAATCTTTGTGTTTCCTCATTATTGAGGTGGGTTACTTGATAACTTAGGTATATGTATGGGAATATACCTAAGTAGATGTTATCTGTTGAGATCTTTAGTGTGGATATCCTTTTTGGTTTTACTGAGACCTTGAGGGTCTCGGGGGACCTAATGAGTATCGTTATACTCACCCTTGCACGGGATATGCCCGCACCTCGTTGTGTTGGTTGAAGATGACGGGCAGTGCTGACGGAGGCTGAGCGTTCGAGGACTGGATGGTATCCAGAGGTGGACTACATGACGAGTCAGTATCCGGAGGTGGACATCACGACGAGACGACACTCGGAGGAGGTTGACAGGCGAGAGCAATGTGGATGCTATCTGTACCTACACTTCAGTTAGGATCCGTGGTGGATGATCCAGGAGATGCTCCATCTGTACCTACCCTTCAGGTAGGATCTGAGGAGGACGTCCTAGGAGCCGCTTCTGTTCTTCAAGCTGTTGTCTTTTTCTGTTGTACTTTTGTTCAGTTGTAGCTATTCTTTCAGTTGGGTTTTTATTCTAGCCCATTTACTTTTCAGTACTTCTCTTTGTACTTAGTGTTTTACTTCTTCTTGTACTCTTTGGTGTTTTGGTTACTTTAATAAAGGAAATGCCTTCCCAGTTATCGGGATTTACGCCTTTGGTGCTAGTCGCCAGCCCCTGGCATATGGAAGGCGGGCTTGGGGTAGTCACGACACGGGCCTTGAGGACAGGTCGTGACAAATTGGTATCAGAGGATTCGGTTCTACCGTAGAACTTATAACTATGATATTTTCTTTCTATGAAGCAATAGAATTAAGGGTACCGAGTGTGGTCTTCAGTTCATGGAGTCTAGTATTGGTGCGGGCGGCCGACGTATCCACACACCAGGACCCTGACAACTGATTTCCGACATTGTGCATGAAAACACTGATTGCGTGTGTGTTTTCAAGGGTTTTTTCTTAAAACAGCTCAAACCAGGTCAACTCACCAGGTATAATCGTTTGACCATGTCACGTTGTTTCTTTCATGATGCCTTTTCACGGACGACCAGCTAGAGGCCAGAGGGATGTGCGTACTGACAGCATGCCGAGAGACGAGGCTTCGTTATAGGGCCCTCTTGCAGTTGAGGCACCAGCGGAGGCAAGAGTGGTACTACCATACGTTGGTCCACCGATGCCACCAGCCCTAGAATTAGGTGATGCACGCCACTTGAGCGTGCTGCACGAGTTCTAGTGCGAGAGGCCACTCAGGATCCGGGGAGAGTCGGACCCGCAGGTGGCTATGGTTTGGCTGGAGGCTATGGTGAGAGTCTTCAGGCTAGTGGGGACGCCAGAAGACATCATAATGATCTATCCCACCAGCCTTCTTTAGGCACTATCATGCAGGTGGGGGAGCCACTTGTTCCAGTTTTTCGATGAGATGACCTTCACATGGGAAGACTTCTGGACCTTCTTCAGGGTGGAGTTTGTGCCAGTAGCTCTACACCCCGAGCATGAACAGGATCTTATGCCTTTGCTAAAGGGTTTCCGATCAGTAACCATGTCATCTATGGGCAGTAGACAGATGATGAAGGGCTGCAAGAGGACCAGATCTTTCCGTACGAGGAGAAGGATGTGTTATGAATGTAGCAGGAAGGGTCGCCTGACACGTAACTATCCGACCCCCCGCACAGTCGATCCGTAGGCTTTAGCAGAGCCACCGAGGCAGAAGCAGCCGCAGGTTCTTGAGCAATAGCCGAGCAGTGGACAAGGCAGTAGAGCTCTGGGAGCAGGTGGACAGGATCGGAACTAGTGGATACGTCTCTTATACTTCTAGTTCCATGGTGTTGTTGTTTTCGTTTCTTTGTACTATGAGCTGCAATAATAAAAAGACACTTATCTTTGTTTGCTTTCCTGTCATTTTGTTTGGTTGATACTGAGTGGTCACGGTTAAGACTGTTGACTTGACCCTCACTTTTGAGATTTCTACTGGAGGAGACCCAGTGACCTCACACTAATGCCGATAGTGTGAGTCGACCATTGGAGGTGAGAGTGACAGTTGGATCTCTTGGTAGTTACGTCGAGGCCCTACGATGTCATCCATGGCATGAATGCATCATTCATGTCAGGATTTGCTGTATTAAGCAATGTTCATGGTTCGTCTAGGGGATGAAACCGAGTTTTTTTTTCGTAAAAGGAGAAATTTTAGCAGCTCTTTCAGATCATAGACAAAGAAGGTGTAGATCATCCAGGAGCGGATGAACACTGCACAATGCAGTAAGAAACAAGAAACTGGCACCAGTCTTAGTGACTTTGGCATGTTAAATGTTTCAAGAAGTGGAAGCTTTAAGGAGAGATGAGTCTACGAAGAAGTAGATGTGGAGGCAGATCTAGGGAAGCAGCATGGGGTGGTGTACGTTTTAACATGATACAACCACCCACCTTAGTTTTCCCCGCCAGGCTTAGAGATCTGGATGGTAGGGGAAGAAGGTAGATGCATGCGGTCAGGGAGAGTGACCTGATGGCACTAATAATGATTCGAGGACAATCCGTTTCCACTACTAGCTGTTGTAGTGGCAGAAGATGGTACAAATCATTCCTTCCTTCCACTAATCTTGTCCCAGACCTAGAGATTCCGGTAAGCCATAGACATGACCCTCATGTCTAGGGATACCTTTGGAGAAGACTCAATAATCACACATACGCTGATGGTGTGGTCAGACCTTCGAGGCGAGAGTTAAGGTTGGAATCTCTTGGTGGAAGCGTCGAGGCCTTATGACGCTGGTTTGAATATGGACTGGGCAATCACTGTTCATACACAAATTAACGGTATTAGGCAAAACGTTTGTGGTTTAAGTATGACGTTGGGATGGGTTTTCCTTGGTCAGTGAAAAGGAAACCCCATGCAGCACAGGATAAACTCATGCACAGGAGGGTGCGACCGATCACTCTTGAGTAGGTCAACCTTACCCTCGTGGCAGCAGTCGTTTTGAGTTTCAGTTCTAACAGGAATTGGAGACCTCTAGAGTTCGAGGATGATTATCACGTCCTTATACGAGTCTCACCCCGACGAGGTTTACAGAGATGTGGACAAGGAGGAAAGTTATCTCTGAGGCTCAGAGGACCTTATTAGGTCCTCAGCTGGGTAGGCGAGGTGGTTTACCGCATGACCCATCCACCTTAGTTGCACCAGGAATATGACGATTTCAACGTATCTCAACTGAGGATATACATGCATGATCCTTCACATATCATCGACCATGGGGAGCTGGATAATGGAGATGGGGTGTCTTTCACGGTGGTTCCAGTGGGGATCGAGGATTGACAGGAGCGAATCCAATGAGGATGGTCGATTCCTCGGGTGCGCTTTCACTGGTAGTATGGGAACCTCTAGGTATGCACATTGGAGTGGAAGGCTCAGATGCGTGCTCAGTACCGTTTTTGTAACCCTAGTTTGTGTTAATGCTTTACAAGGATGTGAATCCCTGAGGTGGGAGTAATGTAAAGACCAGTAAAATTCAAGGAAAATTTTTTCTTAAAATTCTTTGTAAGTTTACAAGAACACAGTTTTTGACGACGCCTGATTCAAAGTTCGGGTGTGCCCGAAATTAATTTCCGGAGCATGTTTTTCTAACTTTTGAACTGTTGCATGGAATTGAAATCTGAGGGCACCGATGAACTCGCAGCACTAGTAATTTCATAAAAACACCTTTTTCGGAGGTGCGTTAACTCAGGTGTGGTTTTTAAATTTTTTCCGGTTAAGTAAATTAATAAAATAAAATGTTGTGACCAATTTATTTTATTTAAGTCACTTATCCTATGTTAAGTGGATGATTTGGGACCCACATTATCCTACCCACATGGTAGGATATTTTCGAGGTGGGGCCCACACGAGCCTCACCACTTCATCCCTCCTAAGTAATGCACACACAACACCCCTCTTTAATTAAAGCCAACCATGCATTTTTCTAGTTAAGAAATTCCCCATTTAATTGAGCAGTTAAATCGTTACAATTGATTCTTGAATTAATTGTTCATTTCTTATATTTTGTTTTTCAAATTCTTTTGTTGATAATAAAAGAAGAGTATGACTTATTTTATCATGGGGGAGGGGTTTCTTGTTTAGAGGATTTGGAGAAACTCTAAAGCTTGAAGATCTTCATCCTCCTTCGCGAAGAACGCGAAGAACGTGAAGAACGCTTGCCTCCGACAAAGGGGGACGAAGAGCGCCGAACCCTCGGTGATCGACGATGCAACACCATGTACCGCGACGTCAACGACGCTTCTTCGGCGATGCCCCTTCCACGACGCGACAACCCTTTCTTCCGCGATGGTTAATTCCGCGACGAACTCGCGTTCGACGACAACGTTGAGGTAGGGTATTGTTTTGTGAATGTTAATGAACCCCATGTTACTTCCTTCTAAATCAAAGAATGCGGATCAACTAAACATCAAGTTGATCCACGAAGAATATGTTGCGGGTTGGGAATTCTTGTTTGTGGGAAAATTGTAGGGGTTTATTGCTTCTTGGTCGTGAAACATCCTTTGTCATTCCTCATCTTATTTGGGCCGCTTTTTATCATCCTAACGGGAGGAGGTCGGACTGCACGAACACGGCCGACCCTCCTCCCCCTATGTTGTTGGGTTGTTGCGGTTCGGAAGATGGCAGCACGGTGCGACGACACCGCGCGAGAACCTGGTGGGATGCATCAAGGATGCGTGGCCCCATCAGGTTACGCCGTTGAGGCCGAATGAAAGTGTGGTCGTAATTGGGACCACGAAGGTGATTGGAAGACTCCACAGTTTGTTCTTTTGACGTGAGAATCGACGGGCATTGAAGTAATGGGCCGAAGAGACGATTTGATGTTTCCGCATTGAAGAACGAGACCCGAGATGAGCATCAGCATAGACAGAATTGAAAACGGACCACCGGAGCAACTCCAGTGGGCCGCGGACACCACCGCCGGCGCCCTGGCGTGCCGCCGGGAGAAATTTCCAGGGCAGAAGCTGCGGAGGAGAAAGGGTGGATCCCACGGCCGCACAGGATCTAGGGGGACGCGGTGTGCACCGCGTCCGTGGAGCACCAGCTCGCTGGCAGAGCCAGCAAGCCACCCGGTCGAGCTGGTCCGGCATGGGCAGACCGGTCTGGGTCGCGCACTGACCGGGCCGGGCCGCGCCGGCCGGTCCGGGTCGTGCCAAACAAGGTCGGCCCCGGGTCGGGTCGACCCAGTTCGGGCCAACCCTGGGGGGGTTTGGCCGGGTCGGTCTGGGCCTAGACCCCCCGTTTTCGGACCTCTTTGGTCTTTCACCCATAACATGGGATACAAGCCTACGATCGATGCACCGTCTATTGCGATGCGATCCTTGGACTGAGGCGGTCGTTTTGAAATATTACACTCAACAGTTCGGCGTACTTTGGGTTCGGCCGGGTTGGTTCGGATATGAAACCAACCGGGCCCTCGGAGCGGAAAGGCTTATATCTTGAACTCCGGACGTCCGATTGACGTTTCGTCAACTTTTTTGAGTTCCTTTTGATGAGACGAAACTTTGGGCTTAATCCGCTCGAGGTTTGGATACAGTCGGAGTGCGGTCGGGTTGGTTCGCTCACGAAACCAACTGGGCTCCTGGAACGAAAAAGCCAATAACTCACAGACTGGGTATCTGATTGACGCGCCGTCTCTCTCGAAGAATTCCTCTTGATGAGACGGAACTTTTGGTTTACTCTGATCGAGGTTTGGACGTCGTCGGAGTGTGGTCAGGTTGGTTCCCTCACGAAACCAGTCGGGCCCCTGGAACAAAAAATACAATAACTCACAGACCGGGAGTCCGATTGCCGCGCCGTCTGTCTCGTTGAATTCCTCTTGAGGAGACACAAATTTTGGCATACATCCCCCATGGTTTGGATGCATTTGGAGTATGGCCGATTTGGATTGTACCCGAAATCCAACCGGACCCTTGGAATGAAAAAGCTGATATCTTTCAGACCAGACGTATGTTTGACGAACCGTACGCGGTGTTGGTGATCACGTTGAGAAACGGTCCCTATGAGTATACCCTATGAGAGTTCGGGGTATAGTTGAGATAGGACCAGGTTGGTTCGCACACGAAACCAACCGGGCCCCGGGGACGAAAAGGCTAGTAACACACAGACCGGGCGTCCGATTTACGCGTCGTCTTTTGCGTTGAGACCCCTGTGACGAAGCGGTCCATTGAGATTCTTCTTCGTGGGACTTTGTGATACAAGGAGTATCTACTATTAGATCATGGATCGGACCCTCCCGGAGACGAGCGTACGGAGTATGGAGACCGTGTAGTTGGCTGTGACCTAATGACTGCTTGTCCGATTCGATTCAGAGTGACTAGCATAGCCCAGTGGGGAGCACTACATTGTGAGGTGGAAGAACCATGGCGGAGGAGCACTACTGTGTGAGGTGGAAGACCTGGGGTACTCGACAGGAGGAGTACCTCTATAGGCTATAAGGGGGAGCACTACTGTGTGAGGTGGCAGACCCATGGTCGAGGAGCACTACTGTGTGAGGTGGCAGACCCACGGTACTCGACAGGAGGAGTAACTCAGTAGTCATAGGTTAGTTAGCAGTACCTCAGAGTCGTGACAGGACCACTGTACACTCCATGGACGGGGCTCTTTAGTAGTTATGGTTTGGATAATGAAAATCCTGGTTTGAGCTGAGTCTATGACCTTTGTATTTACCTCTTTATTGAGATGGGTCACTTGATAACTTACGTATATGTATGGGAATATAACTAGGTAGTGGTTATCCATTGATTTCATAATCTTTGTGTTTCCTCATGATTGAAGTGGGTTACTTGATAACTTAGGTATATGTATGGGCAAATACCTAAGTAGAGGTTATCTGTTGATATCTTCTTTGTGGTTATCCTTGTTGGTTTTAGTGATACCTTGAGGGTCTCGGGGTCCCTACTGAGTATCGTTATACTCACCCCTCCACGGGCTATGAATACACCTCATTGTGTTGGTTGTAGACGGCGGGTAGTGCTGACGGAGGCCGAGTGTTCGGGGACTGGACGGTACCCGGAGGTGGACTACATGACGATTCAGTATCTAGAGGTGGAATTCACAGCGAGACGACACTCGGAGGAGGTTGACAGGTGAGAGCGATGTGGAGGCTATATATACCTACCCTTCAGGTAGGATCCGTGGTGGACGATCCAGGAGCTGCGCCATCTGTACCTACCCTTCAGGTAGGATTGGAGGTGGACGTCCCAGGAGCCTCTTCCGTTCTTCCAGCTATTGTCTTTTTTTGTTGTACTTTTGTTCAGTTGTAGCTGTACTTTCAGTTGGGTTTGTATTCTGTCCCATTTACTTTTCAGCACTTCTCTTTGTACTTAGTGTTTTACTTCCGCTTGTAATCTGTGGTGTTTTGGATACTTTTATAAAGGTAATGCCTTCCTAGTTATCTTGATTTACACCTTTGGTGCTAGTCGCCAACCCCTGGCCTATGGAAGGTAGGCTTGGGGTAGTCACGGCACGGGCCCCGAGGACGGGTCGTGACAAAACTCCATTTAAATGATTATAATGTTGATGTGGGAAATAATAAATTAATTGATTACATGTATTCATATTAAGTAATGAAAAAATAATTTTACATACCTCAATATATAGTAAAATTAAATACTAATATCAACATATAATATTATTAATAATGAGAAACTAACCTCACCCACTGTAAATGAATTTAATAAATAAATTTATTTACCACATGGTAACTTTTTTTTTCAAATACCCATAGAAGGAAAAATTATAATTGAAACTCAAAATACTATGATTACTATAGTATTAATGAAATTAAATGTAAAAGGTGAAGTATATACACCATATACAAAAATTATGTGCATAACAATACAATATACCTCAATGAAATGAAAGTGAGATGAAATCTCTTACCTTACCGTTCCTTTTGGTTGAATATTATTTATCCTCATGTATACCTATTTTAAGAATGTTACTAACTTATTAAATAACCTTACTCAGGTTTATAACATCACATACAACTTTTTTTATAACATCTTATCACGAATTTTTTAATAATATTTCACTATTTTCAATCTTTTAGTTGTAAATTGCCTTTTTTTTAAGTATGTTTGGGCCTTTAATTTATTTTTAAATAGTACATATATCATTATTTCAAAAAATAAAAGAAGTAAATATTTATTCAAAAATATTATTTATTTATTAGATATATATTATGATTAACCAATAAATTTTTGAGATCGGAATTGAAATATATGATTAATGGGGACGGTAGGCCACACGTGCGCATTATTGTTGTTTCCATTTTCATGTCATATTGAAAAAATGAAAATAAAATAGAATATATTTTAATTATAATTATATTTTAATATTTTTATCATGTATTGATAATATATTCATTAAATAAATCATTTCCATATTAATGGAATGTGTGAACAAAAGGCATCGCTTTGAGAAGGGGGTAGTCCAAATATCCCAAAATATTGTTATTTTATTCCCAAAAAACGAAAAGAAAGATGTGATAACGAATATTATAATTTAAAAAAATCAATAAATTATTATTAACATTTATAATATATAAACTATAAATACATTATTATTACCATCAATGAAAGGATATAATGGAAAACCAAATGAAAATGATTCATAAGGCAGTAATCCACCATTAAAATTATTGATGATTTCATATCACATTTGTTTGAAGTGTTTAGAGTTTTATCTCATATGATAAAGATAAAAAATAACATTATATTTTTGGATAATATTGTTATTTTACACGAAATATATAATAATAATCGAAGGTGTGTATATAAAAATAAAACTAAAGTGTGCATTGATGAACATTACCTCTTTTCCAAATTACTACATTTGGATTATACAAAAATATATTCTTGGAGGGATTAATAACCAATTTTCTGCACTGAAGAATAGGGGATTGATTTTTGGATATTTTATGTTCACGAATTGGATGATCCAAATGGCTTGAGTGGTTAGAATAAGTGAAGGGTGAGTTCCTTTTTTAGGGGGAGAGAAGTTTCATTCACCTAAATCATTAATGGTAAACACTATTAGAAGGTCTCCATAACATCATGCACCAAAACTAATGAACCCAATTAGATTAAAGTTATTATATGGTCTATATATGTCCATAAATTAGATTTTTTAGAAGATTCTATGCCATTTGGACACATAAGTGTAATGTTTAACCAACTAAGTAAACTTGTATTCACCATAATCACAATAATTAGTTATAATTAAATTCATAAAAAATTATAAGAAAACTATATTGATGATAATAAAAGTTATAAATTATACTGACTAAAAATATGGAATCCATTTTCTCAAATTCCAATTATAGAAGTGGTAAAAATTAATTAAAAATTAATTATTTAAATGTGATGAAAACCCCAGTTTTTAAAGTGAAAATGTTCTAAAGAATGTAATTTTTTTATATCTAATTTCATTGTTAATTTAATTCTAATTACCTGAATTGGATTAATATATGTAAATTTTACCCAGTTATACAAA
The DNA here is from genome assembly GCA_963277665.1 of Viscum album. Taxonomy (NCBI): domain Eukaryota; kingdom Viridiplantae; phylum Streptophyta; class Magnoliopsida; order Santalales; family Viscaceae; genus Viscum; species Viscum album. The sequence continues at coordinate 1,723,582,737 of OY728141.1, forward strand.
AAAAAGAATTAAAATATAATTTATCCCTAGAAATATTTTATCTGAAATGTTTATCAACAATTAAATTTTATAATTATACTATTCATTAAAATTGAAACATTATCAAAAAACTAACCACCAATTCAAAAATTGATAATTATTATTCAATTAATTCTAAAATGTACTTTATCATTTCATATAATATTTATCAATGTAAGAAAATTTAGTTTTAATACAATTCTTTCATTAAAAGGTTTCAAAACTGCCTTTTGAAAAATATTTGTTTTTATACATAAAAATGGATATGCTCTTATCTTATACTTGTCAAATATATTGGTTAAATGTTAAAAAATATGATTTAATAAATATATATATCATTAAAAAAATTCAATAATAGTATTTTATTTAATTTATTGGTATAAAATTCCTTTGGTGAATAATTATACAATTTATAAGAACAGTGACATTACATTCAATAGGGTTTTAAATTAATTTCTAATTAATTACTTACCAATTAATTTAACCATATATTTTTATAATATAGTTTTTCATATTCATAAAAAAAATTTAATGGATAACAAAAAATTATAAATTTAAATAATACTGTTAATTTTATTGGAGAAAACAATGTCAAATTTATAATGAAATCCATCCAAGAAATTCATTATTGTGTGTAATACAAGCTACCCTCAATGTTCCATATAGAGAAATATAAACATAATGTTTCATATAACAGAATATATATGAGACATTACATGTTGTGAAATATAAACATAAAATTTCATGTAATATATTCTATTGAAGATATTGAATTTATCTATTTATAAATATATCATAATGTGTCTAGTTGTTTTATTCCATTCCATGATTGGTGATGCATATCATAGAAGAAATAAATTATAATGCCCTTATCCTATAATTTTTGGGAGTCACATCCTCCCCTCTTTAAATTAATTGCATCCTAATAATTTAAAATTGATCATGGTAATCAAGGTTTTGATATTTGAAATTATTTTTTGAAAAATATACATTATAAAAGACTTATTAAAATAGACACTTTATATAAAATAATACGAATTAAAGTGGTCATTTATCTTAGTTCCATTATTGGAGAACCTAATTGATAACTGAATATGTGTACATAAGTTAAATGAATAAATATTTATAAATAATCATTAATTTCAATAACAAAAAATAAGTTAATTATCGTTGAAAAGTTAATGGACTCAATTATATAATTGTGTGTTGATTTAAAAGACCAACTATTAAAAAACATTATTGTACTAGGATGAAATTTTTTAGACCATTTTATAAATGTTGAGTTATGATTTTAATTCCTATGAATATACATAAATATTTATGATATTTTTATATTTGATTAATAGAGTTTCTTATTTTGGTTGGCCATCTATTGATTAATCCAAGAAATGAATATCAAAACATGAATATATTTGTTTATAATAGATTCAATAAAAAAAAATTAACATATAATATGATCAAAAAAATGTATTTATAATCGTCTCTTAGTATTTCTCAAAAACAATTTGTTTAATTCTTTAATCTCAAAACATACAATTAATACTAATTGATTATAATAATTTTTTAAATAGTTTACTATAAAAATATCACATTAACATGATCTACATGTAATCTAGTGTTAGGAGGGAAACCATTATCTTTAGTCAGTGAGGGGTTCAAACCCACTTACTTTCCCGATGTGATGGGTTGCCACCCAGCTTGAGGGTGGTCCTCTTACTTAAATACATAAATTTAAACCCAATAATTCTCCCAAAATGTTTAATGGGCATTCATGAAATAAAATTAACAATTAAATAAAATTTTAATTGGGTTTGTAATATACAATTTTTTTTTTAAAATAATAATAATTATATTTGAATATTAGTTAAATTATATCAATTATTTTATTAAAATTAAAAGTTATTTGTAACCTTTAACTTATTTTAATAAAATACAAATTAATTTTTCATAAAATAAGTATTCCACTAAAATTTACTAATCTAATGGGTGGTACATCTATAAATTTCATCTAAATTATCCTTACTATTAGTAGAATCCAGTCACATAAGAACTAAAAATAGGTGTATAAGATATAACACTTATGATCAACCATAATCTCATAATCCTATAATTTTATCTAAAACTCTAATGTTTCTGATCTATTATGTTATTCTATGAAAATAATCAATTTAAATTCTAGGGTTATGTACCCTAATCTAGGTTTTCAAAAATCTAGTTCCAATGGTTCATTCTAAGTTTCCATTAATATCAGCTATAGTGACCCCAAATCTAGTAGCCTAGAGTCCATTACCACTGTCATTTCAATAGAATATGATATAAGTAAACACATAGGGAAATACTAATCAATTTATTATTCTTTTAAATTATAAACATATACGAGTCTTTAATTATTATATAATAAAAAATTTCAAAATAATGTATTTATTTTATTTACAATGAATATTATTAATAATAATTAGATTATCCTTTATTTTCATTTCTTGTAAATAACATATAATCATGGGGAAATGAATAAAAATAAGGGTGATATCAAATTCTTGCTGAGGATTATGTATGGTAGGAGTAATAATGAATCCATGAGAATAATCAAAGTGGAAAGGAAAAATAACTAAGCACACATAAAATTTTACATCATGAGAGAGAATAAACAAAATTGAAGGAATAAATCACTATTGAATAATTAAATATATATAATCATATGATCTTAAAACATGTCCTTGGATATTCTATGTAACCAAAAAATCACATGGAATAACAATTATGGTAGAATTCAAAATGTTGGATGTCAAAGCTATCATGATCATTCTACGTTATAGTTACTGTAAATATCCATCTTGAACATAGTTACTATGAAGATATTTCCTAAATATTGTTTATTTTTTTGGATATAAACCCATCTATACTATTAACATCACTCCTAAACATAGTTACAGTCATGTACAATTTTGAGACAAATTGAAAATTCATGGAATCCAAACTCAATGGTATTTCACCAACTGAAATCGTCCCATGAGACTATCAATGCATTGGGAGGATTTAATTAATCTTTTCCCAACCCCATTACTACTTTACATAAAAATTCCTCTTATTTGAATTAATCTATACAATTCATGAAAATTGTGCCTTATCAAATATCCATATTGATAAAATCATAATGATTTATCAATGTTTCCCATGAAAATCATATGAAATTAAATGTATATACCATATGTAAAAGTGGTATAAGGCTTAGAAAATAATCATCTACATGATAAATAGTATGGATATTAACGGGAAAATTAGTTTCCAATGATCTCAGGAAACAAAATATTTCAATAAGATGATAATGACTATAAAAATAAATCAATGAAATGAATGTAAATTCATCCCATGTCTTAAATGATAGTAATTCATTATATGGAAGAATAATAATGGTATAAATATATTGTATATCCATCTTAGTTAAAATAGGTGTTGTATTTATTGATGAAATAATACAATCATTAAAAACATTCTTCTAGAAAATTTCCTATTCATTTAGAGAGAAATTTTAAAAATAATATTCTTCGAATATAACTCCAAAAAATTATACAAAAACATATTAGTAATCCATGAATGGAAGCATCAAAAGAAATAACAAGAGATAAGTTTATATAAAAAAGACCACTCAATTTTCAATATAAATTCTTAAAAAAGTTTCTTTATAAGAAACATAAAAGAATATTCCCAGGAAAATATTTGTAAATAATAAGTAAAATTATATTTAAAAAATAAATTTTATATGTTTAAAACATTTTTATAAAGAATGGATTTTAGAGTAAATAGGATTCTGTCCAAAGAGGGAAATGCTGTTGATATTTCAGAAAAAAAAATCTAAAACATTTTATGTTCTAATGAATAAAAATAAGGGATTAATATATAAATAAGATCAATAATAACATGATAATAATAAATTAAAAGGGTTTATTAATGAATGATCTTACACTTTATTTTTATGTTAATTCACGATTAAAAAAACTTGATTAAAATGAGATTTTTGAATAACACCATATAATCATAGTGAGATTAATGTGGGAAATAATGAATGAATAAAATATATGTATATACATTAAATTTAAATAAAATAATTTTTTGTTCATCATTATATTTTCAATTTCATTATAAAGATAATTATAGAATATTAATGACAACATGAATTCACTTCATCATAATGAAAAGGAACTGAATTATAAATTTTCTTTAACACATGGTATCTTTTAATTCAAATCAACATGGATGAAATAAATTAAAATTAAATCTCAAAATTACATGGCTACTATAGTATTCATGAAATTAAATATTATAGGTGAATTATATAATCAATATAAATAATCTAGCTGAATAACATTACAATATGCATCAATAAAATGAAACTGAGATTTAATACCTCACCATAAGCTTTTTTTTGATGAAAAATAATTAGTATAATATATAATGTTTATAAAAATTTTAATAAATTTTTAAAAAACATAATTATTTTTAAAATTTCATATATTATTATTTTATAAAATCTAATCATGCATTTGTCAATAATTATTTATTATTTTAATTGTTTCGTGTGTTAATTTCCTTGTTTTTTATGTTTTTTTTGACTAGTTTTTTTATTGTAACACATGGAAAATTATTAAAACATTTCCAAAAAAGTAAAACATAATGTTAAAATTATACATATAAATTATAAATTTATAATGGGTAATCAATAAAATTTAGACATGTGAAATAAAATACTTTATTCGTGAAGACCGTAGGTCATACATATAAATAAACACTTTTTTGATTTTCTTATTTTAATAAATAAACGAAATGTAAACATTATATATGTAAATTATAATTAGATTACAATATTTTTATCATATATATCACATATTTTTATTAAAACCATCTTTTTTACATTCCATGTCAGGCGTGGACGATGTACATATCTATAAACAATGTATCCATTTTATTGTTATATTAAAATAATTGAAATTAAATAGTATATATAGGTATTATAATAATAGTATAACATTTTTATCATATATAACACATATTTATATTAAAACTCTCTTTTATACATTACAAGTAATGCATAGATGAATCACATTACTTTGACGAGGTGGTAGTGCACATGTACAAAAACAGTGTTATAGTATTCCCACAAAATGGAAAGCCTGAATGTATATCTCATATAAATATTAAGTAAAAATAAATAAATATTAAATATCATATATTACATATATAATACAAAAAATAGATCAGTATTTCAGAATCATCCCTCCTGGGGGTCCACTTATCCCTTCTCTAAGACGATGGGTCACATAACATAAAAATGCCTCCCTACACACAAGAAGGTGGCGACTAGATGGGAGCATATAAGGGTGGTAAAGTGGGAAGACTATTAACTTATATACGAGTTTTAAATCAGATACCAATGGGTGAAATTAATATTTGAATCTTAATATAATATATATAATTAAAAAACTGTTGATGCGTAAAATGATAACTCAATAATTATGAAGGAGAAGAATTAGATAAATGAAAAAATGAATATAATAACAAAATCCTATGATGTAGGGTATGACACAAGATTCATTGAATGAATATAATATAAATAGTAACAATGAAGTAAAACATGAAATAAAAATTATAAAAGGAAAAATGGTGAACACTTCTCCATTAGAATCATGATATTATGCACGATCCTCTACTCCTATGATCCAAATAAGTATGAAAATATGAATCATCTAGTTGGGAATTTTTATTTATCATTTCATATAAGAAGACAGTCTTCTATGGATCCAAAACTAGCCTAATTCGGGTTTGAGTTAAAAATATTAGAAGGCCACCACCATTGGTGTCTATGTATATCCCGAGTGGTTCTCCTAACTAAACACATTTTAGGCTAAATAAGGAATGTAAATAACTGTTGAAATAAAATATAATCACCTAATAAGGTTTATGAAGGAATCCTGGTGATTCTACGTGCTTTATCTGGTGGCTAGAATGAGTCTTATCATGTCATTATATATATATATATAATTTATAATTACATATATATATTTTTTAGTTCTATAATTGATCCCAATATATGAACAATGTGTGTTAGGAATGCTAATGGCCGTATAAATAGAAAAATATTGTTGGTTAATCAAGGGCATAACTCATATATTGAAACCTGTCTAATGATCTTAAAATTTCAATCCAATGGTACATTACCAATATCCCTAAGATGATAGAGAAACATTATCTATTGATTCACGAGATGATGAGTGAGCCTCCATAGAACCACACTCTCATAGTACACGGTTCATGAAGCCGGATTCCCATATTGTATCACGGGTGCAAGTCACCATGCTCAACACCCAATGTAAGGGAGTGTGATAGATGCATTCTCAAAACGTCCCTTACCATAATGTATCATATATTATTGGGTTACATTATAATATTGCTTGTATGGGGAATTACCTCCCATCCATTCCCTTTATATGTCCTATATATACATAAGATGCGTAATCACACTTTTCAAAACAATATATGTGGAATTACATCTCATTTATTCCTTCAATAAAACTCAAATCCATTTCCAGCATTATAATTTATATAAGAATTTGTATGGAATAAAAGAGGGCCTAGACACATATATAATTCAATACATGAGTGAATACCCGTCATGCATGTCATTAACTATTTCACATGGTTAATTCCATTTAAATAATTCCAATTCATTAAATAGTGCAATCATGTCATATGTATCCACTATCAATTTGAAGGATTATGGTAAAATAATCTTCTTGATGTCACAATCTTTTATAATCCATCCTAAAAATCCATTTACCCTAAAAATTTCATTCAACTCATTAATATCAGGAAAAAACTTGTAAAAATCAAGGGTCTACTAGAGGTTGACATATTATTTAGGTTGTTGCCCAATTGGAAAATTCCAAATCTACAATGGAAAAAATCTAATAGGTGATTCAGTATCATTTAAATACACGTGGAAATAGAGAAATTAAATTTATAATCTATGTTGAGGGTTAAATTGATTTCTAGGAAAATTGGACCAATTGGCCAAAATGGCCAATTTTACTCGGCATATTCATAGTGTGACTATATAACAAAAGAACAAGATCTAAAAACCTATCAAGGATGAAATGACATGTATTAGAGAAAAATGTTCAATTAAACATTAAGGAATCAACATATTAGAGATGCATGACAAATTTCATCATATGGAATGACATCATAATTACGACATAGCTAAAAATCAAAGAGAAAACTACATCCAAACCTACATCAAATTTGAAGATGAGTCCTCCATTGATATGAGCCATTGATTAAAAATAGTGTAGTAGAGATATGAGAAACAGTCCTACATAATGAAAATAGGGATAATGAGCATGTATTGAAATAGTTCTATTGTTATAAAGAAAAACAAATATATGAGTTGAGATACTAGATGAGCTTACCAAAATTCACACATAGCCTTCGACAGATCGATAATGCAATTTCTGATGGAGACTTGAGTGAAATGTTTATATTAGGGTGTTCTGGAGCTCAATGAGGTGGAGAAAGCGGTGTGGACCACTTTATATAGATTAAGAAAGGGTAAGAGTCTTAATTTTTATAAAGAGTGTAATTATAGTAATTTCACCCCAAATTATTGGGTCGTGTGGTTTTACAGGATGGATTATGAAGCATGTGAAAATCCTTTAACCATTTATGCAGCATGCCACACAGACTTGTGGATCGGGTTGTACAGTTGCTGACAAAATGTGTGACCTATAGGTTCCCTTTTGAAAAATCACACAATTGTGTGCCCTGGGTCGCGCAGCTTCATAAAAATCGGGAGACCTAGTAAAATATACCATTTTCAAGAACATTGTGCTTTGAATTAGCCTCATACAGTCTGATGACATCCTTGGATTGATTACACATCTTTTTTAGGGATGTTTGTTATATTGAAATTGAAAAATCAACAATATGTATATTCATTGAAAATATGGTTCATTACTAACTCCCCACCTTAATGTGACCCTTCCCTAAGTCGGCCTTCAGAGGCTAAAGATGTATCCTCAACAAACTGCTCAGGTCACTGAGAAAAAATATCTTATTTCCACTACCAAGTGTTATCCAATACTAAGTCATTCTTCCATGGACCATGTATAAGATGAATATGACTTCTATAGAGTTTATTTATGCTCTAATGAACAATGTGAACTAGTTACTCCTCAAAGGATGAATCTATATCCACTAGTCTGATCCATTTCATAACCTCAACTGGTCTAATAAACATTGGGGAAATCTTACCTTCCTTACTGATATTTATTTGCCCTTACATGGGTGTGGTTCACAAAAAATAGGATTTCCGACTACAATATCAAGAGGTCACTAGAATCCACTATGATATGGTTGATTTATATATTGAGATATCAAGATGCACATTCTAATAAATTGGACCAACTCTGTAGTCTTCTGCACATGACATTGCCTAGGAATAGCTTCTTCTCCTACCTGCATCTAGAAAAGTGGTGACCATAATGGCCTACAATGTAAGGATTCTTAGGGATCCAGCTCAATGGTATCTATAATGTTGTTGTTAGAAGAAAAAATGACTAGGGTAATGAATTTCTCTCAATATCCATAAATTTTTTGAAATCATGCATAGAGTATGTCATCCGGAACCTGATTTGTATGATCCATATTTCAATCGGTCTATGGGAGATAGGCCACGATCTAATGTACATGTGTACCATATGCCTTCTGTAACAACTTCTAGAATGGTAATGTGAAATGAGGTCTCAGTCAGAAATGATATAATGTGGATCTCCATAAATACATACAATCTCTTTAACATATATATTTTCTATCTCATCTACCAAAATGGTTTATTTCTTTTTTAAGAAGTGTACGACCTTTTTCAGACGGTCAATCTGAAAGAAATCTATATCTTTTCCATGGCGTGTTATGGGTAGAACCGCTTTGAAATCCAGAAAAACATCATCCCATTCCCACTCTGAAATGGAAAATCATTGACGAAGTATTGTTGTTCTCTAATGTTCCACCACAACTTACTGAAAGGTGGAACACCAAGTGACAAAGATTGATATTTCATAGAACATAATAGGCCACAAATACTTGTGTCATAGATCTCAATGCATATTGATGACACTATGGTGAATCTCATAGCATGAAGAATTTAATTCCAACATATGATCTAATATGAAGTCTGTAAGGACACATAAACACAGCTATGGAACAACTAGGTAACATTCCCGCACACGGTCCAACATGAAGATATATCATCATTTGAAACTCTTTCCCTTAGGCCAAGGACTTAGTGGGTCATATGACTACCTCATTTTTACCCATTCTAGAAGAGTAGATGTACCTTTTAATGATGATCAGACAGTTTGATCACACTACTCTTGATCCTCAACACACATCACTATGAATAATCCCATATGCTACCTTTCATCTCTTGATTCTTGAACATAATTTTTCTAAGTCTTCCGACTGAGAGAATATTCCAATAAGTTTTGTTTTCCATGTGTGTATCTATGATTGAAATAAATTGAAAATATTTATTCAAACCATTGATATGGTATGTGATTTAGATCAAATTTTTTGTAGATATATTTGGATATTTTATTAGTATGTGAACCCCACAAAATTCACTCCTAGAAGATAGTGTCTCCAACATTGTAAGGAATGATCAACAACAGCGTGCTCATGATTGTACATCAGAGAAATTCCATTCATGAGGCCTCAAAGGAAGAGACCCATACACATTGAATCTCTCATCCTACCATAGAATAGTTCCAATCATGATAAGTGATATGTCATTATATATAGTGTAACCGCTACCTGGATCCAACATAATTTGAATCATATATGAAAATAGTCTTCCTGTAAACTTTTGAAAGCATACATCAAAAAGATTGTGAAAAAATGAATTTCAATCCCTTATGATTTGAGATTATATATAGTATTGTGGGCCATGAATAATACTGGATGAAGTGTTATGAATATCGATCAATCCCCTATGAAACTCTGGTTATCAAAGAAGCTCTTTATATACTCCCATGAAATTAAATCCCTCACATTATTTGGGTTTACTGAAACTCATGAAACTAATATAATATGACTCAATAATTGGACTTTTCCAATCTAGAAGTGTCATTTATTTATCTTATCATATATATGATTCTCTATCAATTTATATATAAATATCTCTAAATTATTTTTATTTCCATGTTTGTAGAATTAAGACATTAATATATAGTCAATAAAGACAAGCACAAATGTATATAGATACGGTTGGATGACCATATCAATAAGATCGAAAAATACGTCAGGTGCATAGATGAGTGAGAATAGAATAAATAGGTTCTTTTAGAAACCATTCCAACTCTTGAATGTTTTTCATGGTATGTCGAATGTCTTAAAAGACATCAGATGATATCCTGACCCCATATATGTCATTGAAAACACATTTTCTCCTTGGATTTGATCAAAGAGGTCATCTATTCTAGGAATTGTATATCAGTCTGTTATACTAAGCCAATTAAAATGATTGTAATTCACAAATATCCTATCGGTACCACCTTCCTTCATCGAAAAAGAACTAGTGACCTCCAATGAGGTGTACTTGGACATATAAATCCATTAGAATTCAAATCCCCAAATTACATATTTTACCTCCAAAATACCCATAGGTTCCATCTTATAAGGATAAATAGTCATTGGTTTTTCTCCTAAAACATGATAAACCATACACACTCCTACTCATACTATTGGTATAACAAATAAGTTTTTGGGAATGACATATATGAAATTCTTTACTATAAGAAGAAGGACAATGAGTTGCAACAACTAGTCATCAATGAAGAAACTAGTGGTCTGAGCTATCATATTAACAATCATTTACTAATCTAGTCCTCATCATGAATCATCTGCACCCATTCACAATTAAAAAAATTCTTAATGACATATGGTGATGTAAAAGTCACAATCTAATAATAGAGGTCAATCTTTTCTCTATAGGAGACTAACCAGTCCATACAAATCATTTCATCAATGCTCGTTATGTGGAGGATGTACAGATTCAATATGAAAATGTCCCTGACTTTCTCGTGGGGGATATTCCATAGAATGTTGAACTCCCACTAAACAGATTCATAAATATGATTCTTGTTTTAAGACACAATTGATGTTCTCAATCTTGAAGCCCAGAATTCTGATTATAGACATTGATATAAATTAGTGAGACATGTATGTGTCAAATAAAGTAGGCACAAAATTACAGCCAAATAAAATAGTACCTAAAATTGTAGATGGTTTGGTGTTCTTCACCGTTGATGCTGGTTGGACATCATTTAATTTACTTACACCATGTACCTGAGTCATTACCTGACTTCCCTAAGAAATACATGTCTATTTGTGTTGAGACTTGTTTATCTATCTGCCTCTACCATGACTGAAACCTCATCATCATCCATCGGTTGTATTCCAGCTTCCTAGATCACTTGATCCTGCAAACCCATATCATGGCCATAGAGAAGGTGAATATCCCTTAGTACTAGGTATTTGAGGAAAACTCATAGAGAAATTATAGAGATAACAAATCATACCACAACATTTTTACTCGATTGGATCCCATGGACACTAAGACATGATGTTTCATGGATCCCAACACTAGTGGAAGATATAAATACACTTTGTGTGAGTATAATAACGAATGAAACCTCAATGAGTATTCTCAAAACAAATCATCGACCCAGATGAAGAACCATTTCATACTCTAGGTGTCCAACCACCATGTCTTGTACCATCAACATCCCGCAATTTTCACATTATAATATGGTTCTTCATAGAGATATATGAAATGGTTTTCATTCAAAAAACATTGAATTAGGACCAAATGGTTTAAACAATACCATCCATGAATCTTTGAGTGGTTATCATATATACATTAACTTGAGATAGAGTGAACTAATGCTACTCTATGAAATAGATAGATTATTCCCTAACTATAATTCTCAACTACTCCATGTTTGTGCCCTTTCTAGCTCAATCATCCCCCAGCATCTCAAGAAATAACTAATTATAGAAGATGGTGTGAAAATCATCTTAGAACATGTCCCTATGTTGATCAGCCAAGGTGATGACACCCCACCACTTCTTGGATGATTCATGTTTCATCTATGAATCTAGCTTGACCCTCAACTATAGATACATTTCTAGATGTTCGAATACAGACACGATTTATTTCAGCCTTTTATTCATAGTATGGGGTATTCCATTCCACCAAAATATGGGATGATGATTCTGTTAAAAATAAAGACTCAACTATTCCATACATTGGGAAGGTCAAACAACATCATGAATAGTTTGAAGCAAATATGGGAAACCATATCATAACTAGGCATTAGTTCCAATCTCTAAAATTAGAAGATGATCCATATGTGGCTGTTTAGGATATGTGTGTAGTGACTCTATGAACTCCACCTTAGGAACACTATAATCACCTCCTTTATGGAATATGGTAGAAGGAAATCATTGTTAAATAAGTCTATAATTTCAAACAAACTCCTCATAAGTGATTTTAGAAGGTATAGTAACTGTATATTGTAAACTACGGATGGTACTAAAGCATTCCTATAAGAAATGACAACACCTTTCTTCCTACTTCAAAATCCATGTCTAGATGGTAGTACATAAAATCATAGGCCCTAAAATAATAGATATACCCCATTACCCACTAATAAAGATGGTTACATGTATATGTTTACATAGATGACATATACAATATTCATATACATTCTTTATAATTCATATTCATGTTGAATTTGTGATATTCTGAAGATTCAATTAATTTAATAGGTGGAATTATGTTGTTTTACATTTTCAATAGATAATGTCCCATAATAACTATTAAACAACTATTACATCCACTTAATCCACACCATACCATGTTATATTTCATGCAATTGATGGTCCATTTCTCAAAGTTCCATAATCAAATACATTTGCGTCTTCTTTAACCTATTCAAGAAAATAGTGTGTAGTTAATATATGAACTTTATATAACATTTATGTTTACCAATACAAATAAAAAGATTTAAAACAATTATTTATATATATTTATCAAGTAATATTTAAAATGTAACAGAAAATGGTATTCTGAAAATAACCATGGGCTGTAAAAATTCATGGCATATTGATCATAATGTGCCTATAATGTTTCATGCTATATTGAAAATACCATATTCCACCATGAAATTGTACTGAAATATAAATTTCAATAACATCAATATCAATAACATTGTAAATAAACTATTTCACCCAATAGTAGAATAACATCAGAGATAATATGTAAAAATATACAATAATTATAATTAAGGGAACATGACTTTTTTCTTAAACAAGGGTTTGAGACACCCCATCCCACATTATGACCAAGTCCCATGTTTACCAATTCTCCAATCTATTGTCTCTCAATATTAATGAAATATTATAAATTCTTTTATACCAAATTTTAAAATCCAATCCTGGTGTCCACAAAACCAATTCCCCAATCTGGTGTGTCAAATGACCTCATCACCACCTCATTGAACGCTAGAGGATAATAGCTAGCAGTGAGTTTGTAAGAGTGGTAAAACAAGATAAAAATAACCTTATTTCATTGTAGAATAATAGAATAAATTTATACTAGCAATAATGGATGCACATTATAATAGAAACAATCTATAAATTGAGAATGTGTACAAAGATTACTCAATAATTAGGTTGCATAATAAATAGATAACTGAACAAATGAATATAATAACCAAAGTATCTATGGGAGTGTCTAACATAGGATTATTGAAATTTTATAATATTAAATGGAAACTGATTATATAAATTCTATATAAACTACAAAATAAAAATGGGAAAAAATTAATCCATAAAAATTATGATCCTATGACTGATATTGTACTCATAATCCCCAACTATGTAAGAAAATATATAGCTGATAACATGACATTTTCGTTATCAATACATTCTGGAAGATATTCTTCTTGGGTATAAAATGCATTTTGAGTAGGGTGTGATATAATAAACCCAGTAGGCCACCACGAAAGGATTATACATGAAACTAGAGTGTTTCCCACTACTAAATAGTTTATAAGTACAATAAGGAGAGAAAATCAATGCTGAAAAGATAAACAATCATGTACCCATGTACTTAAAGGATATATATTGTATTTACCTCCTTCATCTCATGTCATGAAGGAGTATGATCATGTCACATTATATGTAATATAATTATTATTAATATTTAAAATTTAGTAATGTATTACATCAACTAACAGGAAAAAAGTGTATGAGAACACCTAATGGACATATACCTCGAATACTAGCGTTTGGTAGACTGGGGCATAACTCACATTACCAAAATTGCCTAATGATCATAAATTATCATTACAAGGAATCATTCCCATAATTCCCCAGTTGTTTGATATATATCATGAATCAACTCTTAGGATGGTGTGTGAGATTTCAAGGACACTTTATGATGTTACGTGGTGTATAAATCCAAACTCCAATATTGTATCACTAATGTTAATCCCCATGGTCGACATCTGGTGTATTTAGAGCATTAAATCTCTATGCACAATGAGTCCATTACCATATTGTCTATGTATTCATGATAAAAAATTATAATATAACATGAATTGGGAATTACCTACCATCCATTCCCTTTATATAGCCTATATATACATAGGAGGAATAATCACGTTTGACAACAAAATATATGAGGAATTACCTCACACATATCCCTTTAGTAAAATTCATATCATTATATATAATTTTAATTCCAATAGGAATTATTAATCCATAAACAATGGCATGTTAACATATGTAATTCAATACATGTGTCAAGACCTCTCATTCAGTTAATAATTCATTTCACTTGATAAAATCCATTTAATACATTATAATTCATTAAAACTAGAAATCAAGTCAAATGGATCATTTATCAAGAAGAAGGGTAAAGGTAAATAAATTTTAAGGATATAACTAACTTTCATATGACATCATAAATATTTATATTTACCCAAACCAATTCATTCTACTAATTAAAAAATAGAGACCACTAATGAAGCTTGTGGGTCTACAAGAGGATGGCATATTGATATGGGAAATTATAGGTTTGAAAAATTCAAACAATATGAGGTCCAAACACATAGAGGATATTTGGTACCATTTAAATACATGTGTATCAATTTAAATTAAATTTATAACCTATGAAAAAAAGGTAAATTCAATTTTTGGAAAATTAGACCAACAAGTCAAAATGTAAAATTCCACTTGGCACACCCATGGGGTAACTATATAGGTAATGCATAGGCTCTAAACATACTACAAAGGATCAAGTGGCATGTATTAATTATCAATAGACAATTGGAAATGATGTATTCAAAGTATTTGAGATTCATGGGAGTGTTCGGCATATAGAATGAAAAAATAATCATAGAAAAACCAAAACTCACAAGGAAAACAATGGGACCACCTTCCTCAAGATCATTGTAGGAACCTCTCTCAATTTCGGAAAAATCATCAGTGTAGGTTGGAAGAGATCTGAAATATAGTCCCATTCCCTAAAAATAATTAATATAATCATTCACCTAAATAGTTAAATAAATGAGAAGAAAAACTATGATATGAGTTGCGAGACTAGGGGATCATACTAAGAAAAGTTCTTAGCTTTTGACCAACTGAGAATCTGACATCGACTTGAAATTATTGCTTAATATCTATTCTTGGGTGTTTGTAAGATCAATGTGATTATGAAGGGGCGATTTATATCATGGGATATGAATAAATGGGTAAAGTATTCATAATTTAAAAATGTAAATATAGTAATTTCAAACAAACAATTTAGGTCACGCGGTTTACGATGATGGTTTGAAAACCATGTGAAAACCATATTCTAAGCCTCTATCTCATATATGCAGAAGGCAATAAACATCTATGAATTAGGTTATATGGTTATAAAAATACCATCTGACCTACATGTGTCCCTATCTCTAGCCCAATGGGCATGTTCCCTAGGTCGAACGTGTACAGACAAACCATGCGGCCCTGCTCACATTGCCAATAATCAAGAAGTATTTTCTCCAAATTAGGAATGAACACTACAATGAACTCCTTAGGGTTAATATTAATATTTATTAGGGATGTTTTAGGTTTTAAATTTTATAAACTAATCACATGTATGTTCTTTAGAAAAATTGGTCGTTACAATTTCAAACCATAAAATGTGATAATAGATGAACGAACAACATCAGTTCTTGATGAATTAGTATGCTGTACACATGAATGCTAATTGCATATCCCATTTTATGTGTGTGTGTAGGTGTATGTATTAAAACTACGATAAAAAACTCAAAATTTTTAGCATAGTGATTATATTATATAATAATTACATAAGATTATTTTATGGGGAGGATAATGAAAGAAAACAAACATTCTCATTGATGAATGTTGCCTATTTTTTCAGAAGCTCTTTCTGGCTTGTAGTAGAGAACATCTTGGGATGTATTAATACCTATATTTAGGATTTTATAATGGTGGGAGGGTTATTGGGAGATATTTTTTCAGTTACTGGATGATCAAAAATTCTTGTGAGGTGTCAAAATGAATGGGGGTGAGTACCATTTTATAGTAGAGGAAGTGTGGCCTTCTTTTAAATATAAAATGGTAAACACTATTGGGGGGTCTCTGTTAAATCATGTTGCTCTAAAAATGATAAAAATTATATAAATGGGATGATCTGGTATAAAAATATTCATAATATAGTTTTTTTACTTGTTTTAAGGTCATTTGGTCACATAAAATTAATGTCTCTGCACAAAGTGAACTCATTTTCACTTTAATCACTCTAATTGATTTTAAAAAAATTTAGTATTTGTTATGATAAGAAATTTCTCAAAAAAGAAATTTAAATTTTTTCTAAGAAAATTATGAAATCCATTTTTTCTATGTCCAATTAGAGATGTTTGTGAAATTATTTTAAATTTAATCACACATATCGAACAACAAAGGAGGGTCTTAAAGTTAGAATTTTCAAACAAATGAATTGTGTTTATATCTAATTTCAATGTGAAATTGATTAGAATGATCTAAATTGGATTAAAATATGTACAATATATCTAATTATAAATTACTAAAAATAAAAAATAAAAATTAACAACATAATTTATTTAGACGAAGAGTCAGTTTCCCTTAAAATTATGTATTTTTCACTATTCATAAAAATATTTTTATTCTCATAAAAATATAAATATTTCACAGAAAGTAAATTTTTATATTACACATAAAAAAAGCTTATTTTTTATATATAATTTATATAGACATCCAAATTTATTTTTGAATCATGTTATTCATTTATGGTGACAAAAATTCCATTAAAAAAATATATCTTTTTTATTGATAAAATTGGATTTGTTTTTATCTTATAGATATATAATTTATAAAATAAATTTCAAAAAATTTATTTATTATTATATATATATAATTATATTCTTTCACTAATGGTAATTAATTAAATTTATTTGGATCAAATACTATTGGTGAAAAATAATATTTTTTTTAAAAAAAATCCATTATATTGAATTGGTTTTTTTATTCATTTATAATAAATTGGTAACAAAATAATTTCAACATTAATTAACAAAAGATTCATAAACCTATAAATAACATAAATGTAATATCTCTTATTTATATGTAATTTTATAGAATAATACTAATAGTATTTTATTTAACTAAGTATTTTCGGTAACACATGCAATCAAAGAAATTCGTTTTTTCATGTAAATTTGGATATCTTCGATGATACATATATATAAAGATAAACATTATGTTGAATGAAATGAAAGATATACTGTATTTTATGTTCATTACAATATAGAAATAGTGTTTCATATAAAAATCACTATCGGAGAAGGTGAATTTATCTATATGTAAATATATCGTAACATCTTGGTCAATATATTCCTTTTCATGCTTGCTGTTTCATGTCATATTGGAAATAAAATACAATATCCTTATTTTAGAACATCAGGGAATTAAATTTTCAACAAAGTTCCCCAATACTAATATCATAAATATATAAACCCTTCTATAATAAAAACTTAGGGTACCCCAACATTTCTAACATACAAACACACACATATATATATTACATCATTTAAAAGGAATATTGAATATATCTCTTAAAAATGATTTCCCTCTAAAATAATCAAATTTCATGAGTGTTATTCATCACTTTCATTATTTTTCATCTCACATAGTATATATTATAGACACACCCAACATAAAATAGCTATTCATAACCAAGATAAATTGAAATAACAAAAATGTTGACATCAGATTCTCTGTACGGGTAAACATAAGGGAAACCAATCAATGATCATATAATAGAATAAGAAAAGTATAATTGTATTATAACATTATAAAAAGTTAAAATAATCATAAAAAATATGTAAAATATCATAATTCAAAAATCATGGAACATGGATTTTAAAAATGAAATTCATAATTCATATGTGTGTGAAATCCTTATTAATCAATCAAGAGCCATCACAACATATATTAAGAATACAAAAAATGATTTTTTTATAGTCATATGTCAATAATATAACTTGTATAGTCAATGATAAATGATAGTATTGTCATAATTTATTTATATTAACTACCCAAACATCATTTTATTATTATAAATTCACTCATAATACCTTGATAGTGGGAAAAGTCCCTTATTTAACCTAGAAAACACAACATTGCAGTGATTATTATCTTATGGGATAAATATCATTACCCATTTCATCATATTGTAATATAATTTTTATCCCACCAATCACAAAAGAAAATATATCATATTTTTCTGTAA
The DNA here is from genome assembly GCA_963277665.1 of Viscum album. NCBI lineage: Eukaryota > Viridiplantae > Streptophyta > Magnoliopsida > Santalales > Viscaceae > Viscum > Viscum album. The sequence continues at coordinate 1,723,601,689 of OY728141.1, forward strand.
TATCATATTACAATCATCATGAAATCATATCATAACATGATGGAATGAAATGGAATTCATAAACTTTTCACTATTTCATAATATAATAACTCGAGGAAATGAAACAATATTCATTAAGGTTTAACTTTAAATTAATTAATCCATTAGAAAGAATTTGGTTTCATAAAATCATATATAAGTCATAATCCTTAAAATCCATCAAAATAATTAATTTTTTATGATAAAATATGATTATCTCCTCCAAAAAGTATAACAATCCTTAAAGGATAACATAGAAAAACATAACATTAATATTAATTTGTAAAATTATTTGAAAATATAAAAATATAACCATTTATTTTGAAGATATTTTATCTAAAAATTCCCAACATATACAACAAATAAATTTCTTTAGAAATAATCAAGGAAGCATTTAAGGCAATATTTTGAGGAAAAAAATAATCATGGCTGCAAGAAAATTAGAACATTCCCAATATGTTATATTAAAAAATCATTTAAAATTTTTAAGAATAAAAAAATGAATTCATCATATAAAATTTATATTTCTATTAAAAAATATAAACAAACGCTAAAGTAGATTAAATGGAAATTTTTAAAAATTTCATGTTTATACAGGAACATTCATAAATTCATTTGAACAAAATAAAAAATATGTTCTTATTCACTTCAAAAATAATTTTTTGATATATTTACATACCAAAAAGACTATCATGGGACAAATAGATAACAAAATCATGAAATAATAAAATAATAATTGAATATATAGTGTTTATTGAATAAAAAACATATAACATCCCTCATATAAATTTTTTTATTTACACTCCCATTGAAATGGGACTATAACATATACCCTTATCTCAAGTGTTATCCTACATCATATGCATTTAAATATCATATATAATAAATATTAATTTTTTACATAACCATATTTATATATCAAAGGCAATATAGAAATCTTTAATAATATATAATAATCTATTTCAAATAATTTCTTCACTAAAATCATAATTTGTATTAATATTAGAAATTCTTCTTTTGCATTTTTTTATTCGATGGATCTGATACATGAATATTGGTCATGGATACATCGTATACAGAATCATAATAAATAATTTTTTTATATTTATTCTTCATAAATAAATATGAAACATTCATATAAATTCGGGATAAAAAATTAATTACATCACTTTTGGAGATTTTAGTACAAACATTCATAAGATTGATCGTTTCAATATTAAATGGATGGAATTAATGAAATTAGATTTATAAATCACAATCCCATATTAATTATTATATAATTTGAAACATAATTAATCATTAAATTTATTAATAATTAAATTATTGAAAAGATTAAAAAAATCACATCCCTTTTGTGGAGGTGGATGTCCGCACTCATGGATGCCTTACATTATCATTTTAATTTGGATATAATATGAACAAGGTAGATATGGTATTCTGAATAAAAAATTAAAAATATATAAAAAATACCAAAAAAATATTTATAAAATAATAATGAAAAACTCTAAATTATTATAATAGAAAATGAATAATATCCTAATTTGGATCCTATAGTCTACATATATTTACAAAAATTACATTCATTTATAATTTTACGAAAATTTTAAAAAAAAATTAATTTTTTTAAAAAAATTATTATTAATATAATTAATTAACTATTTTTTAATTGAAAATATATTTTTATGGAGGTCACTCAAGAAGTAAATTTTAATGTAACTAGTCAAAATTTATGCCACATTTTTGACAAACCACCTTTTACATAATCCTTACTCCATGATAAGATAATATTTTGAATAAACAAGTTATTATATGACATGTTATGAGATTTTAATGAAGTACTATATAATGCATTTTTTAATCTATAAGTCACATCCACTGTGTGGAAGTGAGGAGAGGTGGTATCCAATTGTTAGTAAGGGAGAAGGAACAATTGGAATTTTTATAAAATATTAAAATATATCAATTCCTTACTAATGTCATGTGGCTATAAAATTTTAAATATTGTCCTTTAATATGTATATTTTCTATTATATTTTATTATATAAATCTTACCTCATAGGTTTACAACCACTTAACACATTTTAACCATTACCATAGTAATTTTTTACTTCTATTTTACTATTCATTATAAATAAAACATTATTTGACCTCATTGAATAATATAAAATTTATTTATTATAAATATTTTATCGATTATAAATTATTCAATATTTATCAGTTTTAGATAGTCATTTTAAATTTACAATAAAAAATTAAAGAAACACCATTTTTTTAAATTCATTTTATGCATAAAATTGAGTTTTCCTTCATTCATTTTTGTAATAAAACAATAACATGAATTGTTAAATATTATCTAAAAATTTAATTATTTGTTTTTCATAAATTTATTTCAATTATTTTTATTATGATAAAAAAACTCACATTTTAAATATAAATATTTTCTTAAGAAATTCATCTATTTTACCCTTTACATTATTTTATTTCAAATTAAAACTAATTAAAAAAATAATGAATAAATTATATAAAAATTTATAAAACTCATTAATTACTCAGTTGTATTAATACACTATAATGAAATTTCTGTGAGATAATTTTCATGTTAAATAATTATAGATTAATTATATATCATAGTTTTTTAAAACTCAATGTATCTAGTAAATAATGTTATCAAATATAATTAATTTACTAAAGAGTTATATACAATAATTTGTTACGCTTTAAAATTATTAATGATATAAATAATAATTATTGATTTTTTCTTATGATGGTATAGATGAAAAAATAAAAAAATAATATATCTCTTACGGTAATATCTGGAATCTTCTCCTAAACGACTAGTTTGAAATGACTGTTTTAAGCCATATTTCATTGATAATAGTTATCAGAATTTGAGAGGATTAAATGGAGAAAATTGTGGATTCTATTAATTAAATATTTTATTAATGGATGTGGGTTGTGTTGTGAATAAGATAGGTTTTTTATTTGTGATAGGGGAGTAATTTTTTAATACTATTAACATTAAATAAATGAAATTTCATTTCCAATAGATTGGGAAACCTTATTATAAAATTTTTATTTTATGATAAAAAATAGTTGAAAAATTGATTTAATAAATTATAGAAATTTTTATTGATAAAATTTAAAATTTTTTATCACTTTTAACCCCCTTTTTACCATTTAAAAATTTTGATGGGTGACTAACTATTATCCTGTTAATTTATTTATTATGATTAATAATTCAATGGATATTATTAATAAGTAATAATATGTGATTATTAATATGAAATCTAATTTAAATTATAAAATTTATAGTACTATTAAATGTTATTTGTATGTAAGTACACATAATGTAATGAATAAATTTTTTTGAAAAATTATCTTAGAAGTATAAAACTAATTTAATATAAATTAATTTTTTTTGTATAATCCCATGAATGATCATGATTTACGACTAATTACTTAAGTGTTTTTTTTACATTCAATGAAACGTAAAATTCAGTGGATCACTATGAATACTTAAATAATAAAAAATGGAAAACAAAGCTATATTATTAGAAAAAAAATATAACATTTTATACAAAAAAATCCTACATTCCCAAATTGTAAAGAATAATTATATATTATATATTTTAATCCTTAAAAAATAATTATTCACTATATATACATTATTTATTATTATTTCATGTTTATTTAAGGAATATTTCATTATAGTTTAGTTATTTTTACCATTGTCTTTTTTAACAATTTACCCAAAAGATCTCTATATCGTAACAAAAAATTGATAATGTAGTTTTGATATTATGAGTTATTATTTCATCCAAAATGGATGGAAAATATATTACTATTTATAAACTACTTCTTGATGTATTAAACTATTTAAGATGTCTAGTAAAATTTTGAAAATAAACCTTAATTTGGATGTCAAGAAAGCCATTGAAATCATCAACTATGATTTTACAATTGATGTTATTAGTAGTATTTATTAATAGGTTATTCGCTAATATAATTTTAAATGTTTTTTAATTCTCATAAGATTTGTAATTTTATTAATATAACCCCATAAGTTTTAATTTTAACTATGATTGAATTAAAAAACGTGATCTCTTATATTCCAATAATATTAACTCCATTAAGGATTATATATGTGGTTGAATAATAGATTTATTGAATCACTGAAACATAATAACCACATAAGATGATCAAGGATATAGATATCCGTCTCAAAAAAGTTTTGTTCATGGTTGAATTATTTTATCTCAAAGAGGTATACACAATATCAATTCTTCTAAGAACGTAATAAAGAATTTTGGTTTTATGTCCATGCCTAATATCAATTGGGAAAGCTCATTCACATTATATAGTCAAAAATTCAAATGTCCATGGTGTTTGTTCACTACATTGAAACTGATGATAAGGGAGAAAACATTCATATATCATTGTAAAAACCATTTTTCATTGTGAACTAATGTTGTTAATATGAGGTACAATGCCACAAAAAAGTATATAAAGTGAAATCCATTTCTCAAACAAGAAGAATTTCTATTGCTAATTTATTACCATAGAAAAATATGTTTATTCCTCAATATCATGGAAATATTAAAATATTAGAATAATACCCTAAATAGTAACATTAAGAACATCATAATATGTGGATGCATTTTTCACAAGAATTTAGTTTGAGTCAATTGAATCATATGTAGAAAATCAATGAAATATTGAGCATGGAAATTTAAATAATGCCATAACTAAATGATTCTATGTAGGACGAATTATTATAGAGGATTTTTAATGATAATTCATGTTTTAATACATTTATAATGATAAGATTATTTTATGGACAACTATCTATGAAAAATACAAGCATCTTGTGATCCATTTTACATGTATTAAAAATACATATACTATAGTGATAATGCATAATAGGTCATCTCCAACTATCAAATAAAATATTCTATCTTATATTGATAATTAAACCATATCCCCATTGCATTACCATTATAATGAGCATGCTAATTATCCTCATGTGAAAAAAAATTAACACATCAGATCACATATGTGTTATTTTATTGAGTATGTAAGGAATATTATCTACTGTTATCATTTTGTCATCAGTAGAGACAAAATAGTCTATAATACTACTGTGAAATTTATTATTACATATGATATATAATATAATATCTTTATATAGAGGCCTAACGACAAGACTAATCGGAAAACCCAATTTAGAGATCCATGCATTTCCCCTTATTAGTATGTTATTAAATAGAGAAATGATATTAACAAGCTACATATCTATGATCTTTTTATGACATATAGGTTTCCTATGAAGACCATGTGTAGCTATAATACATATACTAGTGACTATGTATATAATATATTCATTCAATTCTCTTATGATAATGGTGGGTGGATTATAAAGCGATGTTTATTTGAATATATAAGTGTAAATGACCCGACCCCAATCTATAGGGCTCAATAAATATAAATTATGTGTATTTATTTTTTATTAAATAAAATGAAATAAAATAAAAAAACAAATATTTCATAACAAGAACTGTTACTATTCTAGATTTGGAAAAATTAGGAAAAACAAATAACTTGAAAATACCATACAAAATAAAAATAGATAAATGAAAATATAACACATGTGCTAACACCTTAATCCAAGAGAACACCCCAAAAAACACTACAAAACCACTATAACATACCTTCGAACTAGGGTGATCATTAAATATGATCAGTAATTCTTTTTAGACTCCTAGATAAATTATTTTAAAAATATTAATTTTTAAATAATATTAATAATACCCTTTTGAAAATCTTATATGGTTTAAAAATACTATATCACTTCATAAAATACATACGTTCAAAATTTCATTAAACATAGACCAGTGTTTTCAAAAAAAAAATATGAAAGATTCTGAAAACAAAACACTATTATGAGGGAGCATTAAACATTAATAGTTGTCTTGGGACTACCCACTTAGAGATGGATGGGTTCACACAAAAATTCCCTTCAATATTTAAAATGATCTTATTCTATATTATTTTTTAAATAAACTAATTTTTCATTAAATATATATACTTTTAAAAATGTTTTATTTTGAAAACATTTAAATGAATTATTATAAACATTCACACATATACTTATATATATAAGATTGTATATATAAAAATATGATAACATTCACAGGATATATCATGTGAGTTTTTACCACCAAAACACCTCCCATAAGCATTTACATGAAGTGTCCATGCATTTAAACTTTATTTCATGGAATACATTTTATATTGAAATAAAAAATATATAATAGTATATATATATTATTTTCTCACAAGATTATTAAATAAACATATTATATAAAAAATTTCAAACCATGATTAAATCCATGTGTTTAATAACAACAAAAGTAAACCATAAAAATTAAATACAAATTATGGATTTATTATGGCCACAAGGTATGCTGATGTTATGCGTAAATTCATGGCTATGATAGTAGGCAGATGAGACATCATTAATTTTAATATAACATGAATACATGTTATGCACATTTTTTAGAAACATGGAAATAAATTTATAAAGTTAAAAATTACCATTTTATCCTTATATATATATATATTAAATGGAAATTAAAATTCTCGTCATCATCGAATAAATTCACACTGGAACCAAACATAGATAAATGAGATTATCCATTTTTATTATTATTATGGAAACAATTAAATATATATATATGGATTAATAATAATATCTATTGCGGTAAATTTATAGTGAATTTATAACATACTTTTTTTAAACACAATATATCCATTTTATGTGGAATCTTGAAACATAAAAATATAATTAGAATCAATACACATTCATGAAGTAAAACATGGATTAATAATGAAAATGAATTCAATACAATTATAATATGAAAACTAAAATTATATAATATAACTCTCATTATAAGTTTTGAAAATAATTTAGTTTAGGTATATATATATATATATATAATTTTATATAAATATATATTTATTAACCAAAAAATGATAAAAATACAATTCAATCCCTTTCCATAAAAATAACAATAACAATATGTTATAGATTCTAAAATTAAAATAAATGGATGGATTTAATTGAATTTTTACATATATCCTTTTATATTAATACATTAATAGATAACATAAAATTTTAACCCTTAAAATACAAAATTTGATATCTAAACATTAATTATCCCTTATTTCCATATACTGATGATCATAAATATCCTTTTATGTGAACGAAAAAACGAAATAAATACAGTCTCTAAACTTAATCCTAAATGTTTATTGTATAATATTTGAACATAATTCTTTTTTTAAATGATAATACCTTAGAGAATTAAGATATAAAAATAAATAAATAAATAATTCTCCCTTATATTAATTATAGTAGAAAAGTGTAAGAGGTATACTTAGAGTAGGACACACATCATTAATCTCCAAACTGAAAATTTGATTTGTATTTTTTATTCAGACAATTCGATATTTTATATCAAAAACCTAAACTATTTCTACAGTGATGTAAAAATTATCAATTGATAAAATTGGGACCATAATACAAGTTAAAAAAATATTAGAGTGATTGGTTGAATCATGCGATGTAAGAACAATGAATAGGTAAAATTAAAAAGTGAGGCTAGTGAATATGAATTTTTTCATATTATGAAAAAAATTGATTGATATATTATAAAATTTACATTTTAAATGTGCAATTTTCTACCAAAAATAAAATAGAAAACTACAATGGATTAATGTTAGAGGGATACATTTACGGGATGAGAAAAGAAAATGAAATGAAAAAAATCTGTGATAAAGAATATCGAACATCTACAATATGGGAATCGCACACCTTACATAGTTGGTTGAAGAAGAACATGATCCCTATGATCTAGATCTAGAGACTACGTGAAAAATCCTACCTCATTGATATTTGAAGAATGAGATGCTCATAACCATAATAATTAACATAAAACCAATACACCACTCGAATCAACTTTGACATATGAACTGAATCCTCCATCGACATCGTTCCAAATCGATCCCCATAGGAACATTTGGATGATCCAAAAAAAACATATATGGTGACCTTGGATTCAACCCCATGACTTCATGGCTAGGCTTCTGAGTAGAGTAGAACAACACGATGACACCACATTCTCGTGATCGTCCTTTTATCTACCAATTGATACAAACTCTATATCGTCAACTATTTCTCCTAGAACCTGGTTGTGATGCACCCCTTATAGAACCCTAACCCTATATCGATATCTTATTTTTTTCATATATTGTTTTTATTAAATATTATATTTCATTAATGAGAATTATTTATATAATTATTGTCTGTATATTACTTTAATCGTCACTTTAACATTATATATTATAATTTCTAATTGATAAATCAAAATAATGATAAAATCTAAAAATTAAAAAAATTAAAATTTTATAAATAATGTTATACTTGTAAAATTTGAATCTTAATACATAATTAAAAACTAATAGTTATAATTTCATATATATGAATATATATATATCATTTCTAAAATCAAATTAGTTATATTTATTAAGATAAATATAATCGTCAAAAGACCTACATATATTTTTGAAATTTAGAAATTTACTCCTTGAAAATATTAAATAACATTTAAAATTTAGTTTTTTATTCAATGATAGTATTTTTACAAAAATAATACTATAATAAAATATTTTTTATTAATTTTAAATTTTTTTTATAATCAATATGTAAAATATATAGTCAATTATATGTATTATAATTAAATAAAATATGGTACATAATTTCAAATATCATTCTCTCTTAAAATTGTGTAAAAAATATTATTAATTTGGTTTTAATTATAAATAAATTCATTTATTAAAATATATATTTAATAAATAAAAGTTTTCAAAACATGGTAAATTACATTATTCCACCCACAACAGAATTACATCCTCGTAATCCATTTTGACAGACGAATTTTTTTTTGAATTTCAGTGTTCCGAATTACGAAACACTAGGACTGAAAAAATTCTAAGCTCAAAAAAATCTAATATCCAGTGTTTTCAAAAGCATTTCTCTAATAGAAACTATAAATTCCATGGCCAAGAGCTACATGAATCAACATATATAAATTCAGTGTATTTACTTTTTATAATATAAACTGAAATAAAATACGCAACATCTATTATATACTAGGAACTTTTACCTGTCTAGGTTTTGGAGAATTAGACAAACCATAAAACATGAAAAAATGGTACAAAATAATATCAGGAGAACAAAAATACTTAACATGTGCTAACTCCTCAATCTAAGCGAATGCCACTGGATAACCCCCTAAACCTATATAAACATAATTTGAACATGGGATGAGCATTAAATATTCCCACTAAAGTGTTTTAAATTCTTTGATAATTTCATATAATAATATTCCTTTTTAAATTATTTCAAAAATACACTTTTGAAAAAATAATATGTTTTTAGAATATTATATCACATTAGAAAAAACATATATTCAAAATTTATTTAAATATATTCAATTGGATGTTGAAAACAATACTCATTCTTCTGATAAAAAAACACTATTATGAAGCCACTTGATTCTTTGATGGATGTATTGGTCCTACCCACATAGAGAAGGATTTGTTCACTCTTGAATTCCATTCAATATTTTCAATTATCACGTTCCCAATTTTCTATTAAAAATCAATCTTGTTTAACTTATACATACTTTTAATGTAGATTTGATTTTTAAAAAAATTCAATACATTTAGATAAACCTTCACACATATACTTACATATATTAGTTTGTATATATATAGATTCATTAACCTTCATTGCCTATCTCTTGTGAGATTATTTACCACCAAAACCCTTAAAATAAGCCTTTAAATGAAGTGTCCATGCATTCAAACATTCATTCATGAAATACATTTTCTATTCATATAAATAATTGATAATAATATATATTTATGCTTGGATAAAAATACTATAAAAGAAATGTCTTAAAAAACATTTTAAACCATGAATAAATCCATGTGTTTAATAACCATGAATGTAAATCATAAAATTTAAATTGAAAATATAGATTTATTATGTACTCAAGGTATCCCAATGTCATCAATAAACACATGTCTATGACTGTATGAAAATGTGATGTCCTTAATTGTTTTATTAAATGATGAGATGATATATTTTTAGAAACATCATGATAAAAATATAAACATAAAAATAACTATTTAAAACTTATATATATATGACAAATAATTTATAGTAGTAATCATTGAAAAATAAATTCATGTTTGAACAAAACAATGATAAATAATATTATCCTTCGGGAGAATTATTATGTAATTAAATTAAAACATAAACTTTGATAAATTGTTATATCCATCGATGATGATTTATCAGGAATTTATAACATAATTTTTATAAACATTATATATTCATTTAATGAATAATATAGAAAAATAATAAAATTATTAAACATTATACAAATCCTTGAATTAAAACATTAATTGATAATTAATATGAATTATTTACATTAAACATCTGAAAACTAAAAAAATATTATTTCATTTTCATTATAATTTCTAAAAAAAATTATGTTAGATTTACCAATAGATGTATATACATACACACAAACATATATATATATATATATATTAAAAATATTTTGAAAAAAATACATTTCAATCACTTTGAATAAACATAAAAATTCAGATATGTTATAATTTATTAAACTAAAATAAATAGATTGATTTAAATCCATTTATGCATATATCCATGAAACGTAAAACCATAATAGATACAATAAAATTAATTCCTTTAAAAAACACACAACTTATCATATAAAAATAAATGATCCCTTAATGTTATATATTTAAGATCATAAATATCCATCAAAGTGAATATCAAAATGTAATAAATATAGTCTCTTAATATAAATAATGAAAACTGTTTATGTAAAATTTAAAATAATAAATGTTATTAAATAATAATACTTTATATAAATACATTTTAATATTAAAAAAATAAAAATTTCTCCATTACAAAGAATGTAGTAGAGAAGTGAAATTGGTATACATGGCATTATACATTGTTCAATAATATCTAAACTACAAATTGGTTTGGCCAATTTGTGTTAGAACATTGAAATATTTCATATTATGAAAACTTTGACAGATACGTTATAAAATGACCAAATTAAACTCGTTATTATATCCTAAAATTAATTACAAAAATTGGATTACAATTATAACTAAAAGTTTATAGAAGGATAAAAAAAAAAGAACTTACAAACATCCTAGTTAAACCTAATTGGATATCTAAAATAAGGGAATCCCAATCCTACCTTAGTAGGTTGAAGAAGAATCGTAACCCTAATATCTAAGTCCAAAGACATATTTGAAAATCCTACCTCATAGATCTATAAAGAATGGGCCACTACAAACCGTAAAATCACATGAACAACAATTACGTCACTTACATCACCTTTGACATATGGACCGACTCCTCCAATGACATTGGTTGAAATGAATCCCCACAAGAAACACTAGATGTTCTAATTGGAACCTCCATGGTGACTATGAGTTTGACCTTGTGGCTTCACCACTTGGATTTCTAGAGGAGTAGAACAATGTGATGACACCACTTGCTCGCAAGTGAAATTAGCTCTCCCAACTCCCATTAACCCTATTTCAAGACACTATTATCCTAGAACGGAGCTCCGACACACCCCATACACAACCCCTATCACTATTTATATTTATTTTTATTGAATATATTTGTCTTAATATATTCAATTTCATTATTAATCAGTATTTTTATAAAAATTATATGTATATTATTATTAATTTTACACTAACATTAAGAGATATAATTTCTTACTTATTAATGAAAATAATTTTATAATCCAATACATTAAAAAATTATAATTTTATAAAAAAACTTATAAGGGTATTAATTCTAATCTTAATACATCATTAAAAAATAATAATTATAATTTCATATATAAGAATATATATATTTATATATATCATTTTGATAACCCAATTAGATATATTTTTTTAGATAATAATAATAGTGAAAATATTTATTCATATATTTTAAATTTTGAAATATACTCATAAAAATATTAACTGACCTTTAAAATGTTTTTTTAAATTATTTTTTCAAAGACACTAAAAATATCATAATTTTGTTTAATTTTCTAATATTTTTAAAAGTATAAATTATAATAATAGTTAATTATATGTATTTTAATTAAAAAAATTAAAAGACATGATTTCAAATATTATTTTCAATGATAATTTGCTCAAAAATATGATTAATTATTTTTAAAATATGAATAAATTCATTCAATATATTATTTATATAATGAAATTTACATTGGAATTCTTAGGATATTATAATAAGACCTATATAATCTTACTTATCAAAAATCCTCACTCACTTCAAACACCTATATGACTTGGATAAATTATTAAAATTTATTAATGATATTAATGTCGAAGTCTACTACATGATGGAAAATAACACATATATCTTCATGTAGAGGGATTATGAAAGAATCTTATGAATTTCTATGAGAAGAAAAAAATTACTATTTAGAAGCTACATACATGAATATCTGATAAGTAAGAATTTTCAGCTGTGAATTATATTTTTTTTCATATAGTGCCTATGTAACAGGAAGAATAATATTTTTATTGGATTAATCACTATTTCTGGAAAACCACATATTTTTTGTTTGAAAAATATCAACATAGATTTTCCAACATGGGGGAACTAGGGATCTGCATGTTGTGGTGGAATATTCAATAATTTTAATTCATTGGCTATGTAATGATTATTTAAGGACTATTGGATGTAAAATTATCATGAACATTTAATTTATGTAGTCATAAATGAAATTATAATTTTTAAATTCAACTATATATGTAACATATGGATTAATCATGGATCAACATTTATAGTTCTTTCCATCAAACATAACATTTTCTCTCCCTCTTGGATGTTAGAAACATCATTGGGGGATTTTATGGAGTGCAATAAGAATAAATATTATTATGTGTATCATATATATATATATATATATATGACAACATGATTTTTGTTCTTTATGATAATATGGGATCTTTTGTATGGTTTAGTTTCATGCCATGGTCTATAATAGAGTCTGTTGATGAAATCTTGGTCCCTAATATCTATAATAATCATCCTTTCGATTGTTTTATTTTTCGAGGACATAGTGTTCCCACAAGGGAGAGATGTTACAATAATTTTGTGGATTAAAATTTAAATTTCATTTTTCCGAATTTAAAACTAAAAAAATATAATTTTAGGTTTCATATTAAAATATAAAATAAATCAAGATAATTTACTTTCATAGAAAAAATAACATTTTAAACCTTAAATTATTATAATGATTATTAATATAAATTTAAAATAAAATTGTTTTGAATATATTAAATTATCCATTTAAATATTAATTATTATTAAAATTAAATATTTCATTTTTTAAATTTAAATAATTATAAAAAATACCCTTCAATTTGATTAAAATATTCATCAAATATTATTACAATTTTGTTCTTAAATAGTTTGAATCACATTGAAAAAAATAACTCTATTATTAAAAATAAATTTAATCAATTAAATTATATTAAAATACATTATTTACCTTTAAAATGATAATAATAATAATATGATATGAATTATAATGTAATTTTTTGCATTAAATCATTTTAATAAGTCTTAATTTATTAGAGGGTTAATTCAAATTGTAATTTTCATGTTGAGTCCTTACATAATAATTAATAATTATAATAATATATGTCTTGGTTTGTATATGTTATTTTCATGTTTCATTAAATCCAATCATCAATGCAAATATTAAATGGAAAATTTATGCTATAATATCAGGGTCACACATCCTACAATGAAATGCTATAGTTTATATAACTCCTTATTGCTGATCCCAAGTCATATTCCACCATCTATTTCTGAACTATAGGGGATAGCACAAGTAAAATTGTAACCAATATCACCTCTTGCCCTGTCATGTATGCACACGACCCAATAAAATTCATCCCTCAAGGTGAGTGACATCACCTACACACTATGATGACACCTCAAAGAACACTTCTTTTTTTCCATTGTAATGCTCGACACCATCTATATCACACAAGAAAATGTCATTATCCAATAATTTATTGTTCCAATGTAACCCTCATTTATACATCTTACATAATTAGTGTTTCCATATAAACAATTCAAACATCATATCTCACGAATTGAATCATTACAAAATATAAAATCATGCATATAAAACACTAAAAAAATACCCCTTATAAATAAAATCTATTCCGAGCCAAAAACCATTCATTTACAACATGAGGGTACCCCTAGGTATCTCTTATGAACATGCGGAACCTCATGTTTCTCCATTTTGTAGATACAAAATAATCACACACACACATTTATTATATAGTGTATTGAAATATTAATAGAATAAGAAATATCTTGTCTCCTCCACAATAGATTCATTAGTATTTTATTCATCATGGATCCATTAAGAATCCGAATCTAATGAGATAAAAATTGATAATCTGGACAAATTTCAGATTTTGGGAACAACTGATAGTAAAATATGAAAATGTGGTAGAAACTAATAAGAATAATATATAGATTTCTCTCCCTACCCACGACGGGACCCTATCACATGTGGAACATAGAACTATTATGTATCGAAGAAGACCCTAGGTGGGGATAAAGTGGATAATGATATTTAGAATCAATTTCAACCAAAATTTTTATATTGAAATGTCCAAAATACCAATTTTTATATGAAAAAATAAATTCATAATTTTTTTTGAAATATTTGGAATATGGTATGCAATAAATTTTTTATTAAACACTAGGACCCTAACATATAAATCCTTATTAATATGGATAAACTTATATATTTTAAAATAGGGCACATATATATCAACCACCATTATGAATCATCAATCCAAATTAATAAAGTGTGAGATCCTCCTATTCAAAACCATATGTGGGTGGCCCTTTTGTATGAACCCTCAGAGGTGACCCTTACATAATTTTTGTCCTTTGTATATTAAATAAATGAATCTTATGGAACATGGGGGGTACTTTTATATATCAAAACATAAATTGGATACATTACCAATTTCATACTATTATGTTTTAGAGGGTGGTTATTGAAGCATACTTATCTTACCTTTTTTGATTGGATATATCAACACATAACCATTTCCAACTACCACTATTAAGAATTAATTATTATTGTTACCAATTCATCTAATAAAATTCTTTTTATTATAACTATTTATTGGGAAACCATTATATATTGAGAACCTTACTTATGAATACCCTAATTCATAATAAATAAAATTTCCCAAAAATACAATACAACTACAAATATTTTCCAAATCCATACCCACTTCGTCCAGTCAAAAAATTAGTAGAAAGTCAATACTGAAACTCTCTTCCATCTATTAGACCACATTTTAAAAAACAAAGAGATAAACATTAGAAAAAAACCCTAATTATAAGGTAAAATTCATAGGCTAAATCATTGACCAATATTAACACCCCTCATGAATCAATAAGATCTATATTGACATAGTGAATATGTTGACTAACATAAAAAAACACCAAAATGCCCATGATATTATTTCTCAACCATTATAAGATTTTTCATCAAAGATATATCATTGAAAAATGTTACCAAATTTTTAAAAACAAATTATCATTCTCCCCGCATTTCCATATCATTGATATGGAACAATACACACCTCTTCCTCAGTAACCATTGAATGAAAATTCATACAACATAATATCTTTTAATGGAATTCTCCACCATTGGAATTACCTACCCATATTCATCTCAACCAAACTACGCTATAGAAAAAACATTTCATACATATCCATTATAATTAATTCCAAAAACACTAATTATGACTATATAGTCACCCTTCATTTATTATCATCACCCTAAATCATATCAGTACCAACATTAATATCTCATAATAAGTGATACTATCTTCTATAATACATTTAAATTGATTCCCACATTCATGCCACATTATACTCGATGCACACAATTACCTGATTATTATACCACCAATATTTATCACACATCAAATCTATGGACAATAAATCAACCATAATATGGTTGTTCCATTAATAATATATGAACTTTTGTCTCTAACTCCCTCCCAATATGTTGGTTCTATGAAATGAGCATTTCTCCAAGCCCGACTATGTGTAAATTTTTAATCCAATTGATTGATACCCAAATAAATCAATTCATATAATATATGTTAATTAATCACATCCCTTTACAAAAACCTATGGATTAATCCCAATTACCAATCCCTGGAATAACATCATAGAGTTCATCAAATTCATTTTTATTACATGATTCAAGACCCACAATCAATTGTGATTTCAACTAAAAAACTATCATATATATAGAATTTGGAAACATGGATGGTTCCCTTTCAATGATTGATTCATCCAGTATGAAAAATTCACAATCTATCCATTCTAGAAAAACCTCATCAATGAACAAATATATAGTTTAATCAATAATCCTAAACTGTTACTATAATTTTTGTACACCTCATATCTTATTCATATACATCCATCTATATTTTTTATGATATCTAGGAATATTGATATAAGATTTCTCTCTTCTCCGTGATAAAATTTTAATATTACCAACTATTTTTAGTATAGTATTATTAATATACTCATATATAAATAATTGACCATATCCTAGAAATAATGGATGATTAGATGATTAAAATAGACATCTGAGATATATCATGGATGGTATGACTCATTCAACTGTTTGATCAATAATCTATATAAAATTTGGTAGAGTTTCTATGAGATAATCATACATCCAATCCCATATCTACTCAATTTTATTGTGGAAAATCAACACATATTAGAAACATGTTTTTGGTGTAATTGGAGCATCTAATCATATGGGCCTCTTTGGATTCATCTCTCAGTGGAACCATATTTCTAAACTCATAATAATTAACTATAATTTATCAATGATAAATAACATTGAAATGAAAGTAACTCGGTCCATGAATATATAAAAATATTGATATCCTGAATGTATAGTGTTGTAACTGGTGGGGCCATTCACTAACCCTTAAACAACCTTTCTATAACATTTTCTCTTACTATCATGACATAAAAAACTACATATTGATGGTAGGGTTAGAAACATTAAACATATTAGGTACATATGATCAATATATATATATATATATATATATTAAAATCCAAGAGATGGATGAGTGGAGTTTCACCATGATTTCATGATGGAAAACAAAATATGAGTTATTTTTAACAGTATCAATATCCAGAACCAATTTAATTCTACAACTAAAATTAATGTCCCAAGAAAAAAAATCATATGATCTCTACAAACCGGTAATGATTTTCTTACAACAAAAATTTCCAACTTTTATCCAAATTCAATATATAAATATATAATAAATAATATAAAATTAATATTACTCAAGTATAACCACGGAAACTAAAAAATCGAACTTTTTATTTAAAAATATAATTTAGTTCATATTTTTGATAGCCTTGGATTATACATTATATGTATAACATGATCAATTTTTGGAAGATTGTTATAAAAAATTCCTAATCATATATTTAGCACAATAAAAAACCCCACTATGGATCCACATAGAAAAAAATTCAATGATAAGAATTTTCTATTTAATTATCTAGATCATTGTATTGAACAAATTCATAATTCTATCATAATGAAATACCTTACCTGATTCACCACATACAAAATGGGTCTACCAAATATCCATGAGATGTAGATTAAAAATTGAGAATAAAAAATCCACAGAGAATGATTTTTCCCAACCTAAGTTATAAAATATGGAATATATATATATATATCCAAGAAATGAAAGTAATAGAATAGTAGAACAATATATTCATAAACTAAATGTAGACAGCTAAAATTATACAAATCAAAGTGTTAGAATAACCCAAAAATACATGTATAATAGTAAATTGATATTAAAATAAAAATTGACTTCTCTACGTGATATTGGGGACATATTCCTCTATCGTAACAATATAAAATTGTACCCATCTGATTGAAATCTTGTTGGATCACTATGTAACCATACCTTTTCGTACATAAAAAGATGTAACCATGTCTTTACACCCTTAATGGGGTGTATTGTCTGTGAGATAAACAATCTCAGTTGGATCCCATATAGGGTTTCCAATAAATGTATTTATATATATACTTTTAAATGATGATCATAAGGGAAAAATCTATGATAATCAATAATATAGTTTTTATTTTAAAAACATGGAAAAATTTCCCTTTTTGACATATCTCTAAATAATGACATTAAAATAGTTCCCAATTATATCACATATGTCAAAAATAACTAATCAAATACATGATGTACAAACCAACACACAAGTAAATCACACTATGGATTAATACGGTTCGGGGTAATAATAAGAATCATTCCCAACATACACAATCGTGTGCATCAATCCCCTAGAAATATGCATTAAATATGATAATGAGAGGAACAACCCTGGACGAGAACATAAAAATATATTATAATAGGCTAGTAAGACACTTTCACTGGGGAATAAAGGAATTCCCCATGAGTGAAACCCCAATTCTAATAATAGATGATTTCAATTAATACACTTTCTACGGAAGTAGCCAAGGCTTCTCATGAGCTATGTCTTCCAGATAATTTCATAAAAACAATACAGTGATAAAGATTCAACAAATGCATTGCTCAATGATATGAAAATTACATTTTATATACCCAACAATGGGGAATTTTATTTATTAAACACCTATTAAAAATATGTAATTCAAAAAATAATTCCAATTAATTTATAAAATAATTAATAAATTCATATTATTTGTGGTAAATTCGATGTATTCTAGAGATAGAACTACATACCTCGTACATGGGTTGAACAATTGCATAAATAGATTCACCAACACAAAAAATAATGCATGAAAACCAACAATGGAACTAGAATTTAAACCCACATGATGGAATGAAATCCCAAAAAAAAAATTGATTGAGAGGAGGACCAGTCACAACATACCTCAATGGGAACAAACACTCCCCCACTAAACCAAAAAAGGATCATCCCATTGATGATGATTACACAAATGATCTATAATGTAAATACTATAGGTTTGAAATAACCAAAACTATAGCTTCATGTTTATGGGATGAACAATATAAAAAATGAATCTGAAAGGTTACATTCCTGAAGAGATATGAAAAAACCACAAGGGTGATTATTTACTAAATTTTGTAATAATGAAGGAGTTTAGACACCATCAATCACCATGTGTATCCCTAGGGTTCATGGGGGATTCCTCATATATGAAATAATTAAAATAAGTAATATTTTTAGTGCATAAAAATATAGTTCAAGAAAAAATAAGTGTGTGAATTAAGGATTCAAGTTGTGAAAGCTTCTACATTCATAAATACCAAAAAAATAGACTCACATCTGGTTAAATTGATAATAATATTCCCATTCATTCTATGATCATATTTTATAACTTATAATGTTTCATTATATGATCAGAACTCATACAATTATTCCATAAATAAATTTAAATTAAGTTACCAGTTCATGATGAGATTGTGTCTCGTAGGAATTTCACAACACAAATTCTTTAGAAAATTATTAATACCACCCACATTACTTTAAAAACTGAAAAACACTTCTAAACTAGAGAAGAGTTAAAAAAAATCAGAATGTCACAAACCAGCCCGAGTCGACCCTGAACCGGTCACCCAATGCAGCTCGTGACACGTCCCGAGGGAAGTCCCCTTTCCTGACGGGATGGTGACAAGAACCAAGGGAATTAATAGAGTACACAAGGGAATGATTTCACCCATATATAAACAACCAAACAAATAGATAAAAGAAATGGGCAGCCCAAAATACATTTATATAAAAATTGAACTGAACATTATTTGTACAAGAAACTGAAAGTATAACTAAATGAAAAACTCAAATTACCATGCAAGTTAGCCAACTAACTCCAAGTGACCCTTCTTGTCACTCTCCCAAAAAATGATCACATGTCTCCTAGGATAATCAAACTCGATCTGAAACCTCCGGAAGGGCTAAAAACATGAGAAGACTATAGGCATGAGTATTAAAACTCAGTAGATTTTCCTGAAATTCTATTCCCAATGCACATCCATTAAAATAAATCAAACTTAAATTTTAAATTTTAATTAAAATATATAAAGGTATGTTTTCCAATTTATTTTTCAAGCTATATAAAACATATTACCAGACAAAAACGTGCATGTTTTATAAACAAGAATGCTAGTAACTATTTTTATAGAGGTGCAATTTCGAAATGAAAATAGTTTCCAAGAGGGATGTTTTAAAGAATTTAAACATTTAAATAAGTCACACACACTTATGAATTTACCAACCAAACACACCGTATGAAGATGGTTAGTACAAAATAGCCATTGAGCACCAGTCATGGGAACACTAATAGGCACTAGTTAGTTGTGAGCCCCTGGTACCACATATCTCAATGAATGTAACCATAATAAATATCTATTCTCGTGAACATGAGCCACTATTAGGGGGAATACCCATAACTTGTTGGTCCCCCAGCATAATCATCATCATAGTTTAGTTAGTGTTGTCATCGTCAAACATGATACTTGAAAAAGGGGCCAAACCCCACCGAATCACTAGCATACTAGTATACGTCGGCCCACCTAGATACTCGGGATTCCCTTTAGTGCTCAATAATGTTTCACATATTATCAAATACACATTTCACATCCAAATTCCCTTCCAAAACCATAAAAACACAATCAACACATAAATGTTCTTCACATTTCATTCACAGATCAATAAACCACTACAAATTTTTGTAAAACAATTTCAATGAGTGTATTGAGGCTTAGCACATAAAACTCATTCAAAAACATTATTTGAATTATAAACACACAACATGGTATATACAAGTAAAACACTCATTCTTTATTTTTAGGAAAGCCCAAACATGCCTTTAAATATTTTCCCTAAACATACATTTGAAAAATTTACATATTTAAATTTTTTTAAAGAGTTTTATACACACCATATAAAGCATCATACCACATTCATAAATCCTTTAAAAAACTCAGGTCACATATTCAAAACACAACCATTTTCATAAGAATGTGAAACCTGAAATTTTCCGGCAACATGAGCCAAAACATGTTGTAAACCAAAACCCATGTATTTTTAAAACCAAATTAAAATTTGAAAGCCATAAAAGGATCCCAAAATAATTTTATTAATGCTGAAAATGTATTTATAAATCCAAACAAATCATTTTAAATTTCACTAGGCACATAAAATCCAACCTGGTAATTTACCGAACACGTGGCATGCACTCTTTAACAAAACTACATATGTTAATCACTTAAAAAAGGATAAAATATAATTTTCATGACCTAAAGTTATTAAATATACTGAAAATTATTCAAAATACCATAAACCAAGTGTGTAAGCTCATGGAATAATTTATCAAACAAGAGGAGTGCACATATATTCCAA
This sequence comes from Viscum album, assembly GCA_963277665.1. Lineage (NCBI taxonomy): Eukaryota > Viridiplantae > Streptophyta > Magnoliopsida > Santalales > Viscaceae > Viscum > Viscum album. The sequence goes on from OY728141.1 coordinate 1,723,623,383, forward strand.
AACAACTATATGTTTAACAAAATAAGTCATAAAATATAATTTGCACATGAAATAGTTAAAACCATGTTTTCATAGCATCACATATCATATAAATAGGTTAATAATAGTACGATAATGATTAACCATAAATAATAAAGGCTTGTGCATGGGACATCCTACCTCAAATCTTGGCGCAATGGAAATGCCCAACAAAAATCACCTGCCACCGGATTATAGACCCAAAAACTATGAAGAGCAGACCTAAATGAATATAAAATCCATCAAAAACCATAGGATAACATAGCCCTAGGTCTATAATTAATATAGGGTATTATAAAACCTAGATATAATGAATGGAGGATGAATAGGTAGGAGAAAGAAGGATGAATATCAAATTTTCAGTTAGAAACCTGTTCATCTTCCATTATATATGCACACTTAGAGGCAAGGGAATGGATTTAAAAATCTTGGAGAGTCTCCTAAGATTTGGGAGAACCAGGGAAAGAATAATTGTAAGAAAAATATTATGAATGGAATGGTTTATTCATGAACCAATTTACCTTTTCAATTCCGGATGATATGAGAGACATTGAGAAAGTCTTCCCTAATCCGCGACTCATATGAGCTCCAAATATGCTAAATCGATAATGGGGGTGGAAATAGGGATATTGGTTTTGGGTGGGAGGTGGAATAACAGAAAAATAATAAATATTTAATTATATATGAAATAAACAATTTATTTTTTTAAAATTGGAAATGGGCCCATGTGGTGGCCCAATGCCTAAATTAGTAACCCAATTTAACCATGATTATGAATTTCTATGGGGTCCAAAAGGGCATGAAAGTTTTAGAAAATCAGTAGCGGAAAAGTGGTAAGTGGAATGAGTGAAAAAGGATGAAAACATAAGTTATAAAAGAAACAAAGTTGGTTTTTAAAACTAGAAATGAGCTCATAGTTGGCCCAAATCATGATGTAACCACCCTTTCTTCAAAAACTCCTAATAAAGCAATAGGGAACCCAAATTAGGGTGATTATACATAGATAAAACATAAAAATATCAAAATTAATTTCCTCAAACACCTACTAAAATTATTTAGATTTCCAATGAACCAAATCAAAACAATGACCTGAAAAAATGGGTGTGACAATTCTCACCACCATTAAAGCTTTCCGCCCCCGAAAAACTATAACACTTTCCAACTTAAAGATAACCACCCAAGGATTCCTTATCAAAATGATTCAAACTATAAATCTTGTGAAATATCATTTCCATAAACATTAATTAATCCTATTTCCCAAAAAAACACCAACTCACAACCACTTTGTGAAAATTGATGGAAAGGTTAACCCAATCCCTCCACAACCATGCCAAGAACACGTTTGTTGGGACATCATCCAATGAAACAAAAAAAAATAACCCAAACATAAGAGCACCCAAGAAAAAACCAAGGAATATAGGGGAGTAAAAAATGAACTCCCCTACATTAATAAACAACTATCACTAAACAAATTCAAAAGAGGAAAAATCAACAAGACTTGTAGTGGGTCTCCCCAACATTAGAACCCAACTAGCAATGAAAAAAACAAGAACTCTACATTACCTCAATTCAAAAATTCCAAAAAAACTCTCCGACAACAACCCACAAACCCATGTTAATAGGGTTAAAACATGAACATATAAACCACCCACTCTTGAATAGAGGGGACAGGAATTGGGCCATCGATTTCAGCACAGATCTAGAACCCCACTTCTCGCGGAGGGGAGGGAAGGGGGCCCAATAATTTGGCCACTGGAACCACAAAAGAAACCAAATAACTACCCAATACTCTCCACATATGAATATGTAACACCAATAATGCACCTGATTTACAGATGCGGTCCACAATGAGACAATTATCGGAAACCCACATCCATGAAGGCAGAACCATATACACTATTTGAAGGGTAAGTCCACCACACTTGTTGTGACAAATAGAAATTCACAGTAATGAGGAACCACAATATAGAAATAGAAACTAACATACCACAATGGTGGTGGTAGAAGCCTGGTCATGGCCCCCACACCTCCATAGATTTCTTGACTACGTGAAAAGATTCCCTCCGAGGCCTATGGCTGGAGCCCTAAATCTTGAAGCATCTGCTGCACCGCAGTCAGGTGCTAAGAATCACCCCACTCAAAAAAACTCACATGATCAAAAAAATACCTTCATATAAATTGGAACTCATAGGTACATATAAAAATTAACTGTCACTCAGAATGAGGAGTGGAATGGACAAGGAATATGGCGAAATGAATCAACATCAATGAACACAACTGCTATGTCCTCAAGAATTATCATGAACTGGAAGCACTTTAAATCGATCCCAAACTACTCTCTATTTAAACTAACGGGATGATGAATTATTTATGAGGTGGATCTAGATTGTGAAAAATGAGAATTATTTTTTATGTTTATCAATTGGAAATCTTAAAAACATAGAACTATCTGTGGCCACATCACAACGTCCAACACATCTATAGAAAACCACTGAACATTACTCCAAAACCGAGCCACCAACAAGATCCCATCTCAAGTTGAAACAAGAGTATGAATTATACATCCTATTGAAGTATACTAAATAGAAAATTATAATAATACATAGGATAAACCATCCACATAACCATTGGATCAAAATAAACACAAAAAATTTTCAGCTAAAAACACTTTTGAAAAAAAAACTATCTTGGTGGATTCTCACATTCACCAATGGTGTTTCATAAAGTCTCACTCAAATGAACATTTACGTGCCAACCAAGGCACTCAACAACCATTCCATATAGGAAATCCTTAAATATATCAATAATACCATTCATGTGAGGACCCATGGAAACACCAAAGTCTAAAACAAAACAACATCATTCCAAAAATCATGTACCGTCAAAAGGAAGACCAACCACCAAGTCGAAAAAGATTTTCATATTCCACAAAACAAACCACACATCATTAAGAACCATTTGATTGATAAAACAATACATTTCATGTAATAGATCTTACAAAAACAACCATTCTATTCCAAATATCCCTTTCCATTTTTTTATAAATATTTAGCAAGGTCACTTTTCATAATCTGACAATAATAAAAGCCAAAACCCCTTTCCAGAAAAACACCTTCTGCAAAATTCCGAATTTCCAAAAACTATTCATCAGATTCAAACACATTTAAACAGCCCAAAACACCCCATTTAAAACAAAGTATCAGAATTAATTTTAAATTTTCCCCACTTTCAAAACATTTTATTTCAAAAAACCACAAGTTTAGATTAGGGAAAATCGAATCCTGTTAAATCATTTCCACTTCCTCCTAAAAAATTGTTTAAAAAAACACAACCTTACCAAAAACATTCTTATATTTAATTTTTCTAAATCCGTTTTCTACTTTTTCAAATTGAATTCTTCTTTTAAAACCCATTTCAATAATTCTCACAGAAGGATTTTCAAAACAAAAATTCAGAATTCATGAAAGGTCTAAGAAACCCACAAAATGTAACTACTATCGGTGGGTGACTTGACCATATGGTTGGAGGACATATGTCAAACACCACAGCAACAAAGAGAGACTTATTAAGACCATGCCCTGACTCTTCATGGATTTCCAATCCTTTCGAGCTAACATATGCCATTAGTCATATTCCCCTTTTTATATGCCAACACCAAACAATCGGTAAGAATAAAGGACACTATGAAAACCATACATCCCATGGAAACCCCAGGATTAAAACAAGAAAGAGTCTGCGATGCTCTTCCCCCACATTACCCTCAAGTCCAAACAATCCTACTCCATATACCTTGACATCCCAAATAACAAGGTCTCTCTAAAAAATAATGATCTGCTAAGAGCTGACCTCCTCTGATATAATTTTTTCAAGAACCATCCCGAGTCGACCCAGAACCGGTCACCCAGGCCAGCCCGCGAAAAGTCCTAAGAGTCGTTCCCGATCCTTTGAGGATGGCGACAAGAACCGATGGCATCGATATAGTACAAAAGGGAAAAATTTCACTGATATATAAACAATCAATCAAACAGCCAAAAGAAATGGGCATCCCAACAATACATTTATATAAAAATTGAACAGAACATTATTTATACAAGAAACTAAAAGTACAACTAAACCAAAAAATCAACTGACCAAGCCAGTTAACCGACTACCTCCATGTGAACCTTCTGGTAACTGTGTAACGAAATGATCACACGTTGGCCAAGGTGATAAAACTCGATCTGAAATATGCACAAGGGATAAAAACATAAGAAGAATATATGTGTGAGTATTAAAACTCAGTAGGTTATCCCGATACTCTATTCCCAATGCACATTCTTTAAAATAAAAGAAACATAAATTTTAAGTTTTTAATAAAATATATAAAGTTATGTTTTCCAAATGATGTCCCAAGCTATATAAAACAAATTACCATACAAAAACTTGCATGTTTTATAAACAAGAATGCTAGTAACTATTTTTATAAAGGTGCAATTTCAAAATGAAAATAGTTTTCAAGAGGGAAGTTTTGAAGAATTTAAATGTTTAAATAAATAACACACACTTCTGAATTTACCAAACAAACACATCATATGCCGACAGTGGGTAAAAATTGCCAATTAGCACCAGTCATGGGAACACCCTTAGGCACTAGTTTTTTTTGAGCCCCATGTACCTCATATCACAGTGAAAGTAACCATAATAAATATCTGTTCTCATGCACACGAGACACTAGTAGGGAGCATACCAATAACCTAGTGGTCCCACAACAACATGATCATAATATTTTAGTTTGTGTTGTTATCTTCAAACTTGCTATGTGAAACAGGGGCCAAACCCCATAGAATCACAAGCAAACTAGTACACATCTGCCCACCTAGATACCCAAGATTCCCTTTAGTCCTCAATCAAGTTACACATATTATCAAATGCACATTTCACATCCAAATACCATTCCAAAACCATAAAAACACAAAAAAAACATAAAATTTCTTCGCATTTCATTCACAAATCAATAAACCACTACAAATTTTAGTAAAACAATTTGATGGAGTGTATTAAGTCTTAATACATAAAACTTATTCAAAAACACTATTTCAATTATAAACACAAAACAATACCATAACCAACCATATTTTCCAGCCTTAAAAACATTTAAGAAAAAAATTTCATGGACGATAAAACAATCCCAATTGACACAACATGGTATATACAAGTAATACACTCATTCTTCATTTTTAGGAAGGCCAAACAAGCCTTTAAACATTTTCCCTAAACTAACATTTGAAAAAGTTATGCATTTAAATTTATTTAAATACGTGTATACACACCATACAAATCATCAAAACACATTCTTAAATCCCATAAAACACTCAGGTTTCATATTCAAAACACAACCATTTTCATAAGAATGTGAAACATGCCATTTTCTGGCAACTCGAGCCAAAACATGTTATAAACCAAAACCCATTTATTAGTAAAACCAAATGCAAATTGGAAATCCATAAAAGGACCCCAAAATAAATTTTTACATGCTTCCAATTTACATTTAAATCCAATCAAATAATTTTAAATTTCACTACCCACATAAAACCCAACCGGGCAATTTACTGAACTCGTGGCATTGACTCTTTAACAAAACTACTTATGTTAAGCACTTTAAAAGGTATAAAATACCATTTTCATGCCATAATGTTTTTCAAGATGATGAAACAAATTCAAAATACCATAAACCATGTGACTATGCTCAAGGAATAATTTATCAAACTAAAGGAGTGCACATTTATACCAAAACAACTATATTTTTAACAAAATAAGTCATAAAACATAATTCCCACACAAGAATTAAACAATGTTTTCATAGAAAAACATATCATATAAATAGGGTTATAACAGTATTATAATGATTAAACTTAAATGATAAGGGCTTGTGTAAGGGACATCCTACCTCAAATCCTTGGCGCAATGGAAACACCCAATCAAAATCACCCGCCGCGATATTATAACCCCTAAAACTGTGATGACCATACCTAAATGAATGTAAAATAAATCAAAAAACATGTGATAACATAACCCTTGGTCTATCATGACTAGAGGGTATTATAAAACCAAGATATAATGAATGGTGGATGGAGGAGGACAAAGGAGGATGAATCTCACATTTTCAATTTGAAATCTTTTCATCTTCCAATAGATATGAACACATAGAGGAATGGGAATGGCGTGAAACATCTTGGAGAGTATTCTATGATCCGGATGAACCAGGGAAAGAAGAATTGTACTAAAAATATTACGAATGGAATTGTTTATTCATTAACCAATTTACCTACATAATTCAGGACGATTTGAGCGACATTGAGAAATCTTCCCAAATCTGTGACTCATATGAGCCCTAAAGTGGGTTAATCGACAATGGGGGTGCAGATAGGGATATTGGCTTCGGGTGGGATGTGTAATAACAGAGAAATAGTAAATATTTAATTAGATATAAAATATACATATTATTTTTTTAATACTAGAAATTGGCCCATGGGCTGGCCCAATGCCAAAATAAGTAACCGAATTTCACCATGATTATGAATTGTTATGGGGGAAAAAAGGAATGAAAGTTATAAAATAGTAGTATATAACAATTGGGAAGTAGAATGGGTTAAAAAGGTTTAATAAAAGGATTTATAATAGAATCAAATTTGGATTTTAAACCTAGAAATGGGCTCACCATTGGCCCAAATCATGAAGTAACCACCCTTTCTCCAAAAACTCCTAAACAAGAAATGGGGAAACCAAATTAGGGTGATTAGACATAGGTGAAACTTAAAATCTCAAAATTAATCTCATAAAGGACCCAATAAAAGTATCGATATTTCAAATGAACCGCATCAATATAAAGACAGAAAAAACCGGGTGTGACACATGATGTTACAAAATACCCCCAATAAGAGTTTTCATCCTTGATAATTCATGAGGTATGTAGTTTCCCTAGAAATAGATAAGGATAATGGTCCATCATCGAACATTCATACTCCCAAGTCTTATGGTAATTTTATTTATGTTCCCATATTACTCAGGAAAACTTGATAAACATCCCATTCATTAATTTCACCAATGAATCAACGATCTTCACTATTTTCATTATAACTAAATAATCTATTTATAACTATATATCTTCAAAAAATTGAACACGAGTGGGATCAGGATAGGTACTTCAGAACTGAGATATGTAGAAAATGTCTTCAATTTCTTCCAACTAAACTAGTAATAAAAATTAATATCCATCAAACCCATAATCCTCAATGACCTTAAATTTTCCAACATATCATGAAGTTATATTTCATTATTTCCCAAGATGGTGGTGGCCTTATTAGGGAGAAACTATTTTAACAACCAAATTACCAAAGGAAACCTACAGTCAATGACCTCAAGGATCCAAATAAAATTTCATTTAACACTTCACTTAAACATGATTGTGATATATATATTGATTCCAAACTGACATATCCTGAATGAGACATTATCTATTGAGAGTGTACTCTCCCAATGATTCCCAAAAAATAGGTAATCAACAAGGGTGACCTCATAATGTCTTGAAGGGTGTCATTGAAATAGAAAAATGAGTACTTTAATTATAAGAAAAGTAAATAAGTTCCAGATTGATGTCCCATGATCTAAAAAAATACCGGATTTAGGAGGAGAAAATATCCTATAGGATCTTAATAGATCACCACATATGAATATATACATATATATATATATATATGAATTTTAAGGTGCACTAAAGATGAACTGATTCCCCATCTCCTCCTGGAGAATATTCTATAATCATTATGTATACCTTGTATCACTATCTAAAACAATAGAAGATATAACCCCATATAACATCATGATCTCCAGAACATACAACATACCATGAAATTCAAAATTCATTGTGTACTTGATCAAAATGAAAAAACGATGGGTTTTTAATTGATCAAACACTATCTAAATTGAATTGTTCACTAGGGTAGTTTATGGAAATAAAACATCAGTGTTGAAGGACACCTTGTCCCAGGTCAAAATAATCATTATAAGTTGATGGAGAAAACCAAAATATTTCAACAAATTTTACATTATATTTTTGAAGGTGTTACAATGGTATATAGAGTAATCCATATCTCCATTTATAATCAGACACCTAAATCAAAATAACATTTTATAAAATGTTATCATTATTAACATATCAAAAACTCCAAAATGTTATCTGATAGTGAAACCAAACTGAACCCCTCAAAAATTTTAGGATTAAAACATGATTCCTGAAGTGTATAAACCATTTGATGTGAGATACCAACCTAAAACGGTATCCTCATCATATAGGGTTTATATAATTACCCTAAATTCATTATCCCATTGGTTATAATATAAAAAATACATAAGGAAATATGATGATAACTAAACATTGGTAGGTAACATGAAAAATAAATTCATTGTAGTTTATAGATTAAATTAATTTATGTGTCTCATCATGGTCCACTCTACCTTCAATTATAGGATTTACAATGATGGAACTCTACTAATAAGTACATATATAATGAAATTACCCTTCCCCTTGGTGAAAGAGACATAATAATAGAATGTATTAAGCTATTCCACCCACCACCTCTATATGATATTCAATTACTTCTGAAAAAATACATAGCTCAGACTCTAAAGGTGAGAAGCTAATTTGAACATGTCCCGAAAAAGAAAGTACCGCCAATATTTAAGTACACTTATAACTATTGAGAATATCCAAATAATGTGCTTTTAAATTCTTATCTTGTGGTGGATATTTAGCTGATCCATAGGACACAATGTTATTATATTGATTAATCACACAAACAAAAACAACACTATAAGAATCACATAATAAAACACACCCCTTATTCAGAAAAACTATTATTATATGAGGATATGATTTCATAGTATGTTTTAGTTCTGCAAAAAAGTATATCACTTTTCATCCCATATAATCCTCACTCCATTCATTTTAAGTGTAATAATTTTTGATTCATACTTTGTAAAATCATTAAAAACATCCAATAAAACCAGGAAGACCTTGTAATCTATGAATCATAGAGTTGATCTTTCGATCCTCTCCAGACAATAGTGACTTCAACATATCATGATAAAATTATAATCTGCCTTTAAAATTCCCATTACAACTGAACATCACTTCTTGTATCATGATATTTCATTTCTAAATAATTCCATAAATACAATGATTACTCAAGAATCCCAAAACAATTTTTAGACTAAGATTATTCTCATTCATGGAGAATAATTAGAAGAGAATATCATCAATTAAAGCAATAATAATGGATCTGAGATAATAATGAAATATTTTTTATTTGAGACATAAAAACCTAAAATGGAAAGTCTAGACATAAACTCATTAACATATATTTTTAATGACCTAAAAACTCCAAAATAATACCTTAATTATATCAATATTCCATATCCCAAGATGATGGTGTCCAAAATAGTGAAGTATTTAAAAAAACATTCCCCCATTAACTGTTCAAAAAAATCATCCACAAGCGGAAAATTATACACATATCAACTATCTCCTATTAAATTTCCAATATTTTTTTAAAAATTGATGATAACTATCTACCTTTTGTGGATGATCATTGGGGTGACCCATGTTAAAAAACTAAGGTGAAAAATAACTTATTCACTTATATTATAAAATGGAATCGAAATCTATTTCTACAAATTTGGTATTATATGACAAGAGGGTTTTGATATCAGATACTTAACCATCACTATTTCAATCATAAGTTCTACCTTTCCCTTTTGAGGAAGGTAGGATAAGTCACCTAGGTAGTCATGATGATAATCCAAAACAACCAAGTGAATATTACTATGAAAGTAAATTTCATTAGGGTAAAATTCTATTATTGTAAAAATTTCCAATGATCTGGGATAAAGGGTCTAACATGAGAAGTCCATAGATCAAACTCTCTCAGAAACACCAATGATTTCCCTTTAGTATATAGGAATGAGAAATGATAATGAAAATAATTGACATCAGCATGCTGGGAATAATAAAATATATCTTAATGATGACATCAAATAGATCTAAAATGAGAATTTTGAGATCCTAGTCTAACTAAATGTCAGATAAAGAGAAAGAATAAAAATAACATTGTAACGACCACTTATTCATTCTACAAAGATGTTTTACTAAAAACATGAAAAATTACATGATTACCTATAGATACATGAGAAAAATAGAAGACGAGATTATATAAATGAGTGGGAGGAGCCAATATCAAGTACTGAAATCACTACTAATTTTTCAAAAAGATGGTAACTCTCACTGTCATTGGACACATTCCAACATAAACTATAAATTAATTCACTATGTAAACATTCTTCAACAAAGAGGTATGTGGTTGGAGTCCAATAGAATTTTGAAAATTGGATTACACTGTAGTTGCCTATGGAGATGATAAACCTTATAATAATGGGCCATAGACATAGCCTACCCATATTTTCATAGATGGACATAGAAATGAAAACTATTTTACATATTAAAAATATTGAAATAATAACTCAATGTGTTCTTTGAATTTCCAAAATGATTTTAATATATGGAAATAATACTAGGTGTAAATTATGGCACATAGGAGGAAAAAAATAAAAAAACCACCCCCACCACTTTTGTGATGCTCATTCCACTTACTCTTATGTCCTTATCTGCCACTAAATCTTCAACTATGTAGGATGTAACTAGATGAGTGGAAAATATTACATTCAATTCATACTTTTTCTATTACATCCCATTTAACCATCATTTTATATAGAGAAATATTCAATATAAATACATTTGATCTGATATTCAGTTAATAGCCTTGCATGTACCTTTGAGTACTCAACTAATCATTATATATAACTTTTAGAATAAAACAAACTATCTATTAAAATTGTTTTTTTATTATCACAAAAAATTATCTATATAATGTAAGGAGAGGAACAATAGGTAATTTTACATAATTATATTCTCTAGATATATCTACAAGAATATGATTTTCATGAAACCCATACAATCCATGCCCATGTTCCAATCATCTAATTCCATGGAAGCCCACAATTTATTTCATGGATATTTGAGTATGAAAACCACACCATTTACATTGATATTCATAAGAGTATCAAGGGTGTCAATTATGTGGTAAAACATTCCTAGCTAGTCATCCTTCTCTTTGGGATCATTTGTATCTTTAATAAATGGTGGATTCTCATGTCAGATATCCTGAGAGAGAGCCCAATATCCACTAGCACCTTGATATATTACAAAACATTCATTCTAGAGTTGTGGAAAATTTAGGAAAATGTAATGAACTAGTCACATGATGGGATATATAAGATTATTATCTGAATATAGATATTCAAAAATATTTTTTATTATATCATATTGTGCAATCTGTGGGAGACGTCTCATCAACATACTTTTTCCTACTAAAAAAGAATAAATGATTAGAAAATGGGATAATATCAATTCAAAAAAGAAAATAATAAATAGATATTTTGATTATGATCATGAACTCAACAAAAAGGCTCATATCAATATTTCCCATGGAAAAAATAGTATCATCATAGAAATCAATTTTTAGGTCCCCATAATAACTTATATATTAGGTCCCAAAATAATAATTTACACTCTAAAAGATATCATATGGAAAAGAATCTTGATTAATAACTAACCATTGATAGTAATATACATAGGACCACCCATGGATTACCTTATAAACTAGTACATAACATGAGAGATCACAATCATGAAGGGTGTTCCCAATCCCCATGAGCCGGTAACTAGAACCTAGAAGTCCAAAATAAATTGTGGTAATAATTTCACAAAAACTAAATTAGACAACATAGAATATATATATATATATAATACAACATAAGAGAAAATATGAAAATTTAATTCCATATCTGAAAGAAAACATTTGGAATGATACAAACCCAATAGTCATATTAAACCACAATACATGTTCAATAAAAAAAGAATAGAAAAGTATAAGCTAGACATCCCATGTGATAATGTGTGAAATGACCAAAATTCTCACCTCCTACTCCACATACCCATATTTTTAGAAAAATTACTGCATCATTTTATTTGCTTGTATTTTCCTACATCAAATGATATAACTTAGTATACAATCTTCTGAAGGGGTGTGTGGGGTGTGTGTTAAACTAGCTTAGTATGACCCTCCCAATTTTTCAATAAAATTAATATATGTAACAATATGAAGATTATCATCATTATCGAAAATAATGCATGATAATAAGTTGAAGAGTTTTCATATCAATATCGTAGTAAAATCTTACCGTTATTTACAATGTACCAAATAATATAGGTAAAATAGTTCTATGAATATTTCATATTTAAAAAATATGTATTCAGAGTCATTAAAACATATAAAAAGTAGAGTTAAATCACACTGACAATCGCTAAAGGTTCGGATAGCTTAAACACTCATTCACAACATAGAAAACCATGTACATCCTAAACATAGATATATGTGTCGAATTTTGGGAGAATAGGAACACCGTATAATTAGAACTGCCTAGCATTATCAAACAAGTCCCTGTACAACTTGGTTTGTTGAGTATAGGAACACCAAATGAGGGATCCCCCCCCCCCCCCGATAGTAAAAATCAATTAGGCTTGTTAAAATGACTTCTAGATAGATATATATGTCTTAACATTTTATATGTTTTTCAAATAAATTTATCAAAACCATGATTTGAAACTCATTTCATAAATTCATTCACCAGTGCAATAAAAAATACATATTATTATTCCAAAATTAGGGAAAACAAACATTGGTCAATAACCAATTTATACACACCGTAATTAATGAATTATGAAAATTAATAAACTAAATAATTTATAAAAACCTTCGAATACATGGTTAATATTAAATAGTCTATAAATAGAACCACATATATAAATTTTTGTTCACGAACACCTGCAACATGAACCACTAGCACAAGAATGAACACAATGAAAATAATGGAGGATCTAGAAATTATTCCCTTATATTATAAAAAATCTGATAAATATGTAGATGATTGGTCACAACATTCCTCATTGGATACAAACACATCATATGAATACCATAAATAGTCATTACCTCTAAATATGATCACATAAAATATCTATAAATGATTTAATAAAGCATCACCATTGGGATGATGAACCCATAAATGTAGTTCCACAATGCTTCCATGACCAATATTAATGAAGAACCAAAATGTTCCCTCACCAGAGGGGCACATCATACCAACAATGGAGTTTAATTGTCCAATAGTGAGTTAATAATGGGGAGGATACACCCAACATTTCATGTCAATGACCTAGGGTTTATGTATGATGCTTTCCCATCAAAACCATTAAAATAGATTATATGTGTAGATCATAGAACCCATGGATCATGCATGACACATGAAAAAAATAATGTCTCACATCTTGAATCCATTAAATTCCATTCACATTGAAATGTAATCCCTCGGGATTAATTTAATCATAATAAACATATTCATGATAATAAAAATTACCATAAATAAACTAATTCATGCTCTAAATTAGACTCACAACATATTCATGACAACACATTAACATCATGCATTCGGTTTGGGATATGAATTCTTCATGTAGTTATTTCACAAACCTTATTGCAAAAAAACCCAAACCGACTTTCACACACTTGGAACATAAAAAATACACTCATAAATAAGTAACTATCCATACCTTTTTAAAAAATATGTTAAAATCAATATATAGTAAAATGTCTAGAGTTCCTCTATACATTATTTGGGGAACCCTAATTTCTAATTCCTTCCATTTAGTAGTATGGGTCAGTCTGGTGAAATAGTGTTGAATATTCCACCATAACATTAAAAGTAATAGAATAAAAGGAATTATATAATAAAATATGAATAATAGGAAACAAATATCTAAATTATATACATGATTTTTCAATATGATCTTATACAATTTTATTCTTGTAATAACTAATGAACTAGGGTTTCCCACACTTTATTCACATATTTATAACATATGTAAAAAATAAATGGACATAATTGAACTGAGGAACTAATAGATCCCTTAGTTAAACCACTATGTCAAATTTATGCATTATCTTCGCTCGCAACTCCTAAAATCCAAAATAAATAAACCCTTAATTATTCATGTAACATGAGACATAATGAATTCATGTTTCATGGAGAGTCCGTGGATGGTGTGAGTATAGAGATACTAGGAAATCACCAATGGTGTCACACGTTAATATTAAAATTCACAACACTTTATAAAAAATTAAATAATCAAATACCAATATAAATCAACAAACCAACCCCATTATTTTTGAACATTCCTTTGGTGATAATTTATCTTGCATGGCTGGAACCAATATGTAATGTTTCATCTATTTGCAATCAAATTAGATGAGACCTTTGTTATCAAATCTTACATATTTCCCATTTAACTATAATTCCAAATCAACAATGAATGTCTGATACCACATCTACAAAAATATAACATGAAACATTGTCTTCCTAAAATTTTATTCACCACTATGATAATATCTTGATGAAATATACATATTAAATACAACAATACTTTTTAATTTTTATATCATATTCCCCATCATATCTCATACATAGATGAAAAATCCCCCTACCAACCATTGGGTTTTTAAACCACAATGTATGGTATCTATAGTGTATCCTTTTACATATCAACGTTTCTATACGCCATCAACTATATTTCTCTCAGATAGAGCAGATACACCCATGAAACTAGGGAAAACCCATCTTAGAATCCATGTCCATTCGGAACACAGCCTCAATGGCCTCATTACACTTATTGAGGAGGATCACTAACATCCTGAGGCCATATCTTAGTGATCATCCACCAACATCTATGAATGTTATTGACACCATCAACATCACACTAATGAGCCAACATATACCCGAATATTGAGTATTCTTCATCATTAATGGTTATATGGGTTACACCTACATTGCTTATAAATAACAACATATATCAGTACATTTTAGGAATCACAATAATATAGAAAATAATATTATTCACAATGAAACATCAAACGACTCTATAATATGATTTAAGATATACGAATCTATTACCAATAGTATTATATGAAACATTACACATATTAATCGTTCATAAACAATGAAACAAAAATTTGTTCTATTGTTAATTCCACATCATACCTTACAGTAATTACTTAATTATATCATGAATAGACACATGGATAACATAAAAACATCTTTGAATCACATATATTGAACTAGTATCATTCAACTAATAATGAAACATTGTATAATCCATCAGTAAAAAAATTATATATTAATAAAAATACCTAAAATGGGAAATAATGATATATAGTGCTGAAATCATAGGAGAACCCAACAATTACCTTGTGTTGGTAACATTACACTCCCACAACTAAACCCTACACCATAAAAAATGATGATCTAGAATGAATTGAGTAAGTCCACAGAATATGATAATTAAATGACATTGGGAAAATCATGGACATTACCACAATATTTTGGTTGAAATCACATCTTTTCATCTTTCTATAAAAATTTATTAAAAAATGTTCTGTAAGTACCCAGAGAATATTTTTTAAATAAATATTATTACGCACTATGATCCTTCCATATTTTACCTTAGGCATGGTATGACCGTTACCTATGTCCCTATAACACCCTAATGTATCAACAACCCTTTTCCATCATTGGTCAAAATTCATAGTGTCTAGGATCCATTTGTTTGGACTACAACAGATACACCCTTACATATCAACCCTTATAGATTACCCTTACATATAAGATGAAAATTATATATAAAATACATGACTCTAATGTTTCAAAATATTAATTTACTTTTGGAACAATAAATTCCATTCATTACCATTTTCTAACCAATACATTAAATTGTGTTAATATTGATACATAAATATCTTACCCTTACATATTAAAGGAAACACCGACACATAATCCATTTTCCACAACCTATAATGACCCTTATATGTTATCGTTACCAATAGGATTCATAAAATTCAAGGTTTTCTCAACCCATTATATGTTATCCATTATATTTGGTGACCCATTTTCTTGAAAACCGTTATATATTGGAGTTTAAAAATTTTCAATAAATCTAATAAAAAATTAAAATATTAGACATTCATCCAAAAAATTATAATACAAAAAATTAACATAAAATCATTCCAATGATTCACTTACTAACTGAAAACATCTATTGAAAATTAAATATTGTATAATTTAATGGAAAATAAATCCCTAATCCTATGGATGTTCCTAAAACTAAATCATTGTCTTATAATAACACCGATTTAATCCTTAATATAATTTTATTTTACCAAGTTTTTCCACAATTTAACATGAAAAAACACTCCATAATACAATGACTACAATAATATATTTAATTTTTGTTTGTAATCCATCATAAACAATTTCCATCTTACTATCATATAAAAATACTCTTCATGTATATTGATTAATTTTTTTATCTATAATTATCATTAACAAATTCATTGTATTTGTATGAAAATAAATGTATTAAATTGCATATAAATCAATAAAATAACTCTTATTAGATCTTAATTACCACCTTGTTTGGAACACTAGATTATTGTTGGCATATCGCTTATTTATAATGAATGGTCATGGAAGAATATTCAACACAAAAAAAAATAAAGTTTTGATTATGATATTATCCACAAATAATTACTCAATGATAGTTTACCTTCATACTACATTGATTATAAATTTAAAATTTATATACATTCAGAATTTAAATTTATTTTATTTGTTACTCATCAAAATGAATAATTTATATCAAATAATGAAATAATTAAAATTTTAGAAATACGTGAACTCCTCCAATTTATCAATGTGGAGTAAATAAATCACTTAGTTCCATAATATGTTTTACTATTTTTTATTAATTAAATGTGTAAATTAAATTTATTTTTTCATCATATTCGATGATATTTTATATATGAAATTTAAAACAAATTAAATTCAATATAATCTAGATGAAAAATATTCTAATGGATATAAAAACACCTAATAAATGTTTACATAGAAGAAAAATCATGCACATTGACGTAAAAACTTATAATTAGATATAATTAACATAGAAATCCTTTCCCAATTAATAACATAATGATTAACTTTGTTTTCAATGATATTTAATTATTTAATTTTTTCAGATATATTGTAATAATCACATGTTTCCAAAACAATATCATGTAACTTTGATTATGGTTTCCAAAAAAAATCATATTAACTTTGTTTTCAATGATATTTAATTATTTAATTTGTTCAAATATATTATAATAATCATATGATTCCAAAAAAATCTCATGTAACATATATAACATCAATTATATAATTATTGATTTCAAATCAAATGTATTATTTATTTGTATCCAAAATATATTTTTCTCACACTTAATCATTTTATTAACCGCTATAGGTATTAGGAATTGTAATATACTATACATCCTATATATTTATAATATGATACATAAATTCATGTACCACTCCTCAATATTTCCATTATAATAGAAATTTTACATCTCAAAAATTGAACACATTGATAGATAATTTTTCGACGTGGTTTCTATTATCTATATAAACTAATATATTAATATATTATATTGATAAATTATTATTATATAAATAATGAATGATTTAATTATGAATCTATGTATTTTTTATGTGAAAAAAATCTATCTGCATTTTATATGGAAGTTATTATGGATACTATATTTTAATGAAAATCATGCATTTATCATCTATCTTAATAAATAATACGGTAATTAAAACTATTATATTCTATTTAGTTTGTGTTTACAAATTCCAAAAAAATAAAATCATGGTTCGTTGATCATTTGAGTGAACTCCTCAAGACAAAATGTCAATACATTTATTTCTTCTAAACATGTCTCCAAATTTTAGCAATAATGCTATGGATTCTATTCATGAAACAATTTTTACCGATTTAGACCAGAAAAGCTATTGGATCCTCTTAATAATTAAAAATACATAATTATGGTCATACCAAGTAATTTTATATTTAATTGTATTATAAATCCAACAGATGGCGGTGTTTAATAAATTAATATTTATTAATAATGGATTTTGTTTACTTTTTTGAAAATTTCCTCAGATTATTAGATTCATACTTTTCCAAAAAATATCTATAATAGTCATAAAAAATAAATATTTTTTATGAAACATTTTATGAATTTTAAAAAATAAATAATTATAATATACACTAATATATGAATAGTATATATTTTAATTTGTTTTAGAAAATTGGGCACTTAGGCTCTTGGATTAAATAAAGAAAGGCTTTAATATTTGAAAGGAAGGTATTTTACAGTTATTCCAAATGGGTAGTGAGAGATTTTCGTCTGTGATTATTTAATTATAATATATGATTACATAAAATTAATTAAATAAATAATAAATATATCTTATATAAAACAAAAAAAACTAGAAAATTCACCTATAGTCATGGTCTACATAGTCATGTCTCTAATTATCGTGGAAATGGGGTTGATCTATAACCAAATTTTACAAGGTCTAAAGCAATGACTATCCACCATAGAAACAAACAAGTTGTTATGATTTCAATCCATGGATATAGGATTATATGAGTCGTATAAAACCATGGATATTTTCCTTTTTGACATTGGATATAAGTATTTAATAAAAAATTAAACAACCAAATTTGTTCTAGAGACATCCCCTATTGCTAACCCACCACTTAAACATTTCTTTACATACCATTATTAGTTCATATATAAAGTTTTTTCTTATATTAATTTTTATATACCATGAAAATATCCCTCAAACTATGGAAATAAAATTTACTGTTCCCTTCCCATTAGAATTTTTTCCCCAAGCTTTCATTAGAAACCTATAGAAACATTTCACCCAAACTATAGAAATATTTGTGGTAGATAGGAATTGCTATATATATCTTTGGATATATCCTATGAAAAATACCTATATTCATGATTTTCTAAAACTGTATCTACATGTTAAACAATATACAACGTTGTTGGAAAACCATGACAATTGGTCTGGTCTATAGACAATCTTTTTATTAAAACCTTTTCCAGAGGTATTATCTCTATTTGAAAACTATGCCCCAATGAAATAACATAGTTATTGGAAAAGATCCGGAAATTTATCAACATTTTACTTTATTGATATTTGATAAAAAATCAGGACCCAATGGGGGGATGCTTAGATCCATAACATGGAATGAGATATAACATAAAACATCAATCATAATAAATTTATTATATATATATATAACTGAACTCAACTACTCAGATATCCATACAATCAAATCCTCATCCATTAAAAATTTATACTCCCATATAAATCAGAAGTGAATATTGATTATAGTAACATAATAAAATCCACTGGTATTCATTTCCAGACAAAATAAATCTATGGCGATGATTTACATATCAAAATATTTTATAAAAATATTTTTTAGAAGTAAAAAATCATAAAATATTATTTAGAACTACTGCGTCTTGTATTTTACTTGTTAGTAATATATATTAGATTCCAATTTGAATTATTTTTGAAATTAGGGAATTATTATAAGACATTATTGAAGAATTAGGTGTGTAATTGTTTTATGAAATTTTTTTGATATTGATTCTAAAGTGTTATTTCAATCAATGGAGAAAAATAAATTATTTGATGAATTATTATTTTTTAAATTATAAGGATTCTTAATATTTAATAACATTAATTAACAACCATTTCATCATTTCTCTATGTATCAATTAGTATGAATTAGAGACTTCCAAAGACTAATTACTCAATAGTGTAAGTCTTATATTAGTCAATAGATTTCATATACGAGTCACATCAATCATGAAAATTTCATTTGGACCAGTCTATTAGTGTAATTACATTATATATAAATCCATTAATATACTGTAAAGATCATTTTGTGTTTATGTAAATGCAGTATTCACATTATGTAAAATATTTTATAAAATGATGATAGTTTTTGAAATATTTATTCTATAAAAAATAATTATATTTTATTGGATCATATCAATAGTTCATAAGACACATTAAAAGGAGTTGTTAGTTTTTTATGTATCAACATAACTCAGGAAAATTCATTAGTGTAAATGTAGGAACATTTATATGGTGGACGAGTATGTTTAAAATTATATAAATATTATTATATAAATATTAAGGGCGAAATAATATTTTCTACTAACATTAATTTAAATTATAGGGATTATGAATCAATTTTTCTTAAATAAATTCATGTCCTAACAAAGTGAAATTTAATCTTAATTCCTAAATACATGAGAGAATTGATAATCATGAAACATGATTTTATTGATAAAAAATGAATCTATTTGTTTTGGTGGATTAATATATATCTGGGTATGTGTGGAGGATTACAATAATAATGGAAATATAAATGGAACTAATTACATGAGATTGTTTTGGAAACATATGATTATTACAATATATCTGAACAAAATAAATAATTAAATATCATTTAAAACAAAGTTAATATAAATTTGTTCAGATATATAGTAATTATTGATTTCAAATCAAATGTATTATTTATTTGTATCCAAAATATATTTTTCTCACACTTAATCATTTTATTAACCACTATAGGAATTAGGAATTGTAATATACTATACATCCTATATATTTATAATATGATACATAAATTCTTGCACCACTCCCCAATATTTCCATAATAATAGAAATTTTACATCTCAAAAATTGAACACATTGATAAATAATTTTTCGATGTGGTTTCTATTATCTATAAACTAATATATTAATATATTATATTGATAAATGATTATTATATAAATAATGAATGATTTAATTATGAATCTATGTGTTTTTTATGTGCAAAAAATCTATTATCATTTGATATGGAAATTATTATGGCTACTATATTACAATTTAAATCATGCATTTATCATCTATCTTAATAAATTAGAAGGTAATCAAAACTATTATATTATATTTAGTTTGTGTTTACAAATTCCCAAAAAATAAAATCATATTTCATTGATCATTTGAGTTTACTCATCAAGCCAAAATGTCAATACATTTATTTCCTCTAAACTTGTCTCCAAATTTTATCAATAATGCTATAGATTCTATTTATGAAACCAATTTTACCGATTTAGTCCAGAAAAGCTATGGGATACTATTAATAATTAAAAATATATAATTATGGTCATACCAAGTCATTTTATATTTAATTGTATTATAAATCCAACAGATGGAGGTGTTTAATAAATTAATATTTATTAATAATTGATTTTGTTTACTTTTTTGAAAATTTCCTTACATTATTAGATTCATACTTTTCCAAAAAATATAAATGATAGTCATAAAAAATAAATATTTTGTATGAAACATTTTATGAATTTTAAAAAATAAATAATTATAATATACACTAATATATGAATAGTATATATTTTAATTTGTTTTAGAAAAGTGGGCACTTAGGCTCTTGGATGAAACAATGAAAGGCTTTAATATTTTAAAGGAATGTATTTTACATTTATTCCAAAAGGGTAGTGAGAGAATGTCATCCGTGATTATTTAATTATAATATATGATAACATAAAATTAATTAATTAAATAATAAATATAACTTATATAAAACAAAAAACTAGAAAATTCACCTATAGCCATGGTCTACCTAGTCATGTCTCTAATTCTCGTGGAAATGGGTTTGATCTATAGCCAAATTTTACAGGGGCTAAAGCAATGTCTATCCACCATAGAAACAGAAAAGTTGTTATGATTTCAAACCATGAATGTAGGATTATATCAGTTTTATAAAACCATGTATATTATCCTTTTTGATATTGGATATAAGTATTTAATAAAAAATTAAACAACCAAATTTGATCCAGAGACCTCCACTATTGGTATCCCACCACTTAAATATTTCTCTACATACCATTATTAGTTCATATATAACGTTTTTTATTATATTAATTTTAATATACCATGGAAATATCCCTCAAACTATGGAAATACAATTTACTGTTCCCTTCCCATTAGAAATTTTTTCCCCAAGCTTTCATTGGAAAACTATAGAAACAATTTACCCAAACTATAGAAATAAGTCTGCTAGATAGGCATCACTATATATAACTATGGATATATCCTATAAAAAATACTTATATTCATGTTTTTCTAAAACTATATCTACATGTTAAACTATATACAGGGTTGTTGTAAAACCATGACAATTGGTTTGGCCTATAGCCAATCTTTTTACTAAAACATTTTCCATAGGTATTATCTCTATTTGAAAACCACGCACCAATGAAATAACATAATTATTGGAAAAGATCTGGAAATTTATCGAAATTTTACTTTATTGATATTTGATAAAAATCAAGACCCAATGGGGGGGTGCTTAGATCCATAACATGGAATAAGATATAACATAAACCATAAATCCTTAGAAATTTATTATATATATATAACTGAACTCAACTACTCAGATATCCATACAATCGAATCCCCATCCATTAAAAAATTATACTCCTATATAAATGAGAAGTGAATGTGGTTTATAGTAACATAAAAAATCCACTGGTATTCATTTCCAAACAAAATAAATCTGGGGCGATGATTTACATATCAAAATATTTTATAAAAATATTTTTTAAAAGTCAAAAATTAGAATATATTATTTATAACTAATGCCTCTATTATTGTAATTGTTAGTAATATATATTAGATTCCAATTTTAATTATTTTGGATATTAGGTATTTATTATAATACATTATGAATGAATTAGGTGTTGATTAGCCACTAAATGAGGCTAGTATTCATTGTTAATATACATAATTTTCAGGTTTTTTGTTATTCATAAACACCATTTTAGTGCATTTTACACTTTGAACATCATTTCACATTATGATTGTAATACCTTCTTAAAATGCACTATTATGTGGTACATTTTTTGAATATCATTTAAAGTACCCAATGATTCATATGATTTTAAGGAATTGAATTTTACATATTTTAATTTTATATTTTTGGAAATTGATCTACACTTAAATATGAACATGTTTGATTCAGGGATCAGTGGAGAATTAATGGAGGATGATGGAGATATTTGGCAATGAAAGGAAGCAATTCTGGAGAAGGCAGATTGGACACCCGCCCACTGATGAGACTGTGGGGCCCAACATACAGTCCCAATTAATTCCAAATTTCATGGGATGCTATAAGAAATGTATAGGAACAAATCACTCTTCACGAGTTAATGCTAATTCGGCATCCATGTTGGTCATTTAGTCAGCCAAAGTTAGAGATAAAATTCTGGGCCAGATTCTGTGGCCCAGAAAAACAGTCCACTACATTGATCATATCTCGGAATGCACAACTCCAAATGGGCCCAAATTTTACAGGCGGTTAGAATCCGTCTGGATCTCCATTGTCTTCTTCTATGGACCACCCTTATTCGGCCGTCTAGAAGGTCTTCCAGACGCGTCTGTTCAGTGAAGTAAAGCTGGCTGCCACCTCAGGTCAAACGTGGAATAGTCCAAATTCCACAAGCTTTCCACCACCTATAGCCTAGAAAAATTAATTAAGATGCTTTGTACTATTGGTGGTTCGACCCAAGGCTCCCAAAATGCCTATTTAAGGCAGTGGTGGTGAAGGAGTTGAGGATCTTGGATGCTTTGTTTAATTGTAATGTTATGCTGCATTTTTGTTGCCTCAATTTTGTCTTCCACATGTAAGTTGTTCAATTCACTTTAGTTTCTTAATAAAAGTTCTTCTTCTACTCTTATTCTGTAGTTCTTAATATCACTTTGATACCATTGGATCAAGGTGTGAATTTAATCACACCAACCCTTGTGAAATTATTCACACAACGGTGGAGTGATCATTTTATTTTTGTTATTTTCTTTACTTCTCCATTTCCTCCCTTATGAGTCTACTTTCCGCTTCCATTGAAACCATGGGATCAATGGAGGGCTAAGACACTTATGGGTTGATCCAAGGGAGTATCAAGGGGCTGGATTGGATGTTATTTATCACCTAATTAATGTATAATCACTTCTTTAATTGGGATTTTTATTTGATGATTTTTAAACTCCATCGTCCTTGTTGAATTTAAGGCCACACACGTCAAGTATTAATACGATCCTTTACCATGAAGTGCTCAAAACTTTGATCCTTAAAGTGTATAGGTGATTAGTATTAGAGGGTGTAGGAATTATTCCAGTAAGTGATGATGTTGTTTTATCTCCTTAAATGAACCCATCTCAAATTTAAGAAATTGAAATCATTAAAAAGAAAATACGTCCAATCCACCCCGAGTGATAACCAAGGATCAACTCATTCATTTAAATTGAATCAACATAAATCTTTTAGATATATTTAAAACCCATCCAAAATCAATCCAAGTTGGCCACTTCATAGCCAAAAATCCATCCCTTAGGTTGTGTATCTTAGGTGTCTTCTTAGGTCTCTGTGGAATCGACAACCCAAGCTACACTACAAGGACCGTTCTACCCTTCTTCTCTTGGGTAAATTTGGGCGTGAACCAAATTTTGGCACCGTTTCCGGGGACCAAGTAAGTACATTAGATCCAAAAAAACCTTCTTTCCTCACCTCCATTCTTCTACTCTCACCCAAGATCTCTTATATTGTCCCTTTCTCGTTTTTTTTGGCGCATGTCCGCCTACACCCGCGATTTCTCAAACAGACTAGTTAGGGTGGAAAGTCCTAGGATAGAGGAGTCAAGTGCACCTAAGGGATTGTTTAAATCAGATTAAAATATTCTTGAAACCCCAAAGTCAGAACTTCAAACAAGTCCAATGGAGGGTCATCCACATAATCAAATTGTAAACCCTGGGGGGAATCAAATGGGAAACCAAAACCAAGAAGCTCCAAACTTAGGGAATGTAGTTGATCAAACCATGAACGACTACCTCACTCCATCTTGGACCAATTCCCCCTCATGCATTAGACACAATTCCATAGGAGACACCAACTACATATTCAAACCCCATGTCCTAAACCACCTTCCAACCTTTCATGGGATGGAGTCAGAAATGCCATACCTTCATGTCAAAGAGTTCAACGACATTGTTGAAACCATGTGTCCCCCACATCAACTAGAATCTGCTAAGATGAGGCTATTTCCTTTTTCATTAAAGTATCAACCTAAAAATTGGCTAAACAACTTGAGACCTGCATCAATCCACTCTTGGGACCAACTGCAAAGAGAATTCTACAAAAAATACTTCCCTCATCACAAAACAATTGCACTTAAAAAGAGCATCCAAAACTTTTTTGAAAAAGAGGGAGAGTCATTCTATGAAACATGGGAGAGGTTCAAAGACACCCTAAACATGGTTCCACACCATGGGTTTTCCACACCTGAACAAGTGAGAATTTTCTACGAAGGGTTGGGTCCAGGTAATAAACAATTCATTGACATGATGTGTAATGGAAACTTTAAAAACAAGGCCCCAAATGATGCTTACGAGTATCTCGAAAGTCTGGCTGAACAAAACCAAACTTGGGGAACTTCACCTTATTCTGAAAATCCACAAAGAACCACTGGAATTCATTCACTTAGAGAAGAGGAAAGCCTTAGGGCTAAACTCGCAGCACTCTCTATGAAGGTTGAAGAGATAGACCTTAGGAAAGTCCATGAAATCCAAAATGTAGACCTTGTTTGCACAATTTGTGACAAACATGACCATAAAACAGACAACTTCCCAACCATTCCATCCATCAAGGATGTTCTTCTAGGAGGACCACCAGCAGAAGTCAATGCCCTAAACATTCAAAAGCCCCAATACCAAAACACCTTCAATCCAAGGTACAATGACCACCAGGCTTCCGCTGGAAAGATAACCAACAACCTAGCCAACCAAGGGACAAAATCCATACCCCCATCAGAACTACCAAAACCATAACTAGTTCCACACCCAACCTATCCAATACCAACAACCACCGGTCCATTTTCAACAAACCATCCCACCTCCAAAATATCCCCCTAGGATAAACCAACCTACTCAAGCACCAACCCAAACTGTTCCACAAAGCCTACTAGAACAACTGTGCAATCAAATGGAGAGGATGAACTCGGAGGTATCTTCCCTAAAACAAGAACTTCAAACCATCAAAACAGGAAAGTCACCCATGCCTACTCAGGCGGTTCCGTCCTCAACTTCAAGGGGAGAGTCAAGTTGTGCTCAAACAACTCATGAACAACTAAAGGATGTGACTGTTTTAAGAAGTGGGAAATAAATTGAGAAACCTGAACAACTAATTCAGAACCCACCTGAAGATTCAAACTTGGATGAAAATTTAAATGAACCACAAGATCAAACTGAAGAAACTGATAACAATGTGAAAGAAACAACTCTTCAACAAACAACCCCACAACCTGCACCATTTCCTCAACGCATGAGGGGGAAAACCAAACCTGAACTGAGTGAAACGTTGAGGGAAATATTTTCACAATTCAAGTTGAACATACCCCTTCTCGATGAAATACAAACCATACATGCCTACTCAAAGTACCTTAAGGACTTGTGCACTTTTAAAAGAAAATTTTCCCATAAAAACCAAGTCCTTTTGGCTGCTAATGGGAGTACCACCATTCAAGGTACAATTCCTCCTAAGTTGAAAGACCCAAGTTTCCCTTACATCAATGTTGAACTAGGAGAAAGAAAAGATGTCAAAGCCTTGTGTGACCTAGATGCTAGTGTCAACCTCATCCCATATGCTGTGTACTTCCAGTTTGGCCTAGAAGAACTCTAACCCACATCTGTCACATTTCAACTTGCTGATCGTAGCATTAGGGTTCCAAAGGTGATTTTAAAGGATATTCTGGTAAAGGTTGAAAACTTCATCTACCCTGCTGATTTAATTGTCCTTGACAACCATCCAAACTTAGGAAATAAGGAACAAACCCCAATCATCCTTGGTCGTCCTTTCCTTGCAACAATCAACTCTGTTATTCGAGTCCGAAATGGGAACATGACCATCACCTTTGGGAACATGAGTCTAGACCTGAACATCTATAATGCAAGCTCACAAATAGGGGATGACGAGGATATTCATGAAGTAAACATGATAGGAAGCATTGATAATGAATCCATGGAACATCAAAGAATATTTGATGAATGTTTAAGTCATAATGATATTGATTTCCTTTGTTCATATGAAGGAAGTTTATCTCCTTGGCTTGAATAATTTTCATATTGCTCTTATGATGACGTCTTAGGTCCAACAATCAGTGAAACCTTTCAAGAAACTAATTTCATAGAGACCCCTCTAAATTCCATCCCTAAATCTGATCAAACCAATCTAGTAGCTGAAACCTCTACATGTGAGGAATCAATCCTATCTGAACCTCTAAAAAAAGAAATTGATCTTGATCCAATGTCCCAATCTTCTGCTGAAATTTTGAACCAACCTGATCTTGAATTGAAGGAACTTCCTGCTTCACTAAAGTATGCCTTCCTAGGGGAAAATCAAACACATCCTATTGTCATTTCTTCTTCTCTTGAAGCCAATCATGAGAGGATGCTTCTAGATGTCCATAGGAAGTATAAGAAAGCCATTGGTTGGACCCTTTCTGATATTCCTGGGATTAGCCCACTTATCGGGACTCATAGGATTGTTCTGGAATCTGATTCAAAGCCATGTCGTCAACCTCAACGGCGACTCAATCCTAATCTCATGGAGGTAGTAAGGAAGGAACTTCTGAAATTGTTGAAAGCTGGTATCATATATCCCATAGCTGAGAGTGAATGGGTGAGCCCAATCCAAGTGGTTCCAAAAAAGGCTGGAATCACAGTGATAACCAATGAGGATGGAGAGATTTTTCCAACAAGGGTGAGTAGTGGATGGAGGGTCTTCATTTACTATATGAAACTAAACTCATTCACCAAGAAGGACCATTTCCCCTTACCATTCATTGACCAAGTCCTTGAGAGAGTGGAAGGTCATGCCTTCTACTGTTTCTTAGATGGGTACTCGGGGTACATTCAAATTGAGGTCTCCCTAGAGGATCAAGGGAAGACTACATTCACATGTCCTTTTAGTACCTTTGCCTTCAAACGCAAGCCCTTCGGGTTATGCAATTCCCCTGGAACCTTCCAGCGGTGCATGATGGGAATCTTCTCAGACATGGTAGGGGATTTTCTTGAGGTCTTCATGGATGACTTCTCTGTGTTTGGGGATACTTTTGAGGGATGTCTGCAGAATGTGGAGAGAGTCTTGTCAAGATGTGAAGAAAAAAATCTGGTCTTAAACTGGGAAAAATGCCATTTCATGGTTAAAGAGGGACTTGTTCTAGGCCATCTGGTCTCGAGTAGGGGGATTGAAGTTGATAAAGAAAAGTTTGAAATCATTCGTCACCTTCCATCACCCAAAACTGTCAAGGAAGTGAGGTCTTTCTTAGGACATGCTGGTTTCTATAGAAGATTCATCAAGGACTTTAGTTCAATATCCTGTCCCCTTTGTGCTCTCTTAGTAAAGGATGCTCCATTTGTTTGGACAGAAAGCTGTGAGGGTTCATTCTCAACCTTCAAATCCTCTCTCACCTCTCCTCCCATTATGAAATCTCCAAATTGGAACCTTCCTTTTGAACTTATGTGTGATGCCAGTGAATTTGCTTTTGGAGCTGTGTTAGGACAACATTGTGATAAAACTCCTTATGTCATTGCTTATGCAAGCAAATCCTTAAATGATTCCCAAATCAACTAAACCACCACTGAAAAGGAGTTACTTGCTATTGGGTTTTCCTTAGAGAAGTTTAGGTCCTACCTCTTAGGATCACCCATCACTGTGTTCACTGACCATTCTGCACTAAAATACCTCTTCCAAAAACAAGATGCTAAGGCTAGACTAATTAGGTGGGTCCTTCTCTTACAAGAATTTTACCTCACAATCAAGGATAAAAAGGGAGTTGAAAATGTTGTAGCTGATCATCTCTCTAGGATGGAATTCAAAACAACTCAAATCACCTCTCTGTGTCTGATTCGTTTCCTGATGAACACCTATACTCTGTGAGTGACTGCCCTTGGTATGCTGACATAGCAAATTTCTTAGTGACATGAGTCATTCCAAAATTCTTAGGGACTCAAGATCGAAGGAAATTTCTTTCTGATGTTAGACACTATGTGTTTGATGATCCTTACCTCTATAAGTTCTGCCCTGACCAAGTCATTAGGAGGTGTGTTCCAGAATCTGAACAAGAGTCCATCCTTAAATTCTGTCACAGTGAGGCATGTGGAGGTCACTTTTCCTCTAAGAAAACATCTTCTAAGATTCTTAAATGTGGTCTTTTCTATCCCACCCTTTCAAGGGACTCCTACACATATTGTCAAAGTTGTCCTATGTGTCAACAAGTAGGGTAAATCATATAAAGGAATCAAATGCCACTCACTCCCATCTTAGTGGTTGAAAACTTTGACTGTTGGGGAATTGATTTCATGGGTCCCTTCCCAAACTCTCGGAGATACCTTTACATACTCTTAGCTGTTGATTATGTCTCAAAATTGGTTGAGGCCATTCCCAAAAAATCCAATGATCATCAAACTGTGATTAGATTCCTAAAAGAAAACATATTCTCTAGATTTGGAATTCCTAGGGCTATCATAGGTGATCGTGGAACTCATTTTTGCAATCGTCCATTCTCATCACTCATGGAAAAATATGGAATTTCTCACAAAGTGTCCACTGCTTACCACCCACAGACCAATGGTCAAGATGAGTTAGCCAATCGTGAAATTAAGCAAATTCTTGAAAAAACTGTCAACCCCTCTAGGAAAGATTGGTCTGAGAAACTCTTAGATGCTCTTTGGGCCTATAGAACTGCATATAAAACCATTTTAGGAATGTCCCCATATAGGTTGGTTTATGGAAAATCATGGCATTTTCCAGTGGAGATTGAACATAAGGCCTTTTGGGCAATTAAGAAAATTGATTATGACCTCTCATTGGCCGGAACAAGAAGGAAATTAGATCTCAATGAACTGGAGGAACTAAGGATGGAGGCTTATGAAAATTCAAGGATCAATAAAGCTAGAGTTCAATCCTACCAATCTAGGAATATCAAGGTCAAACATTTTGAACCGGGAAAACTTGTGCTCTTGTATAGTTCAAAACTTCATTTACATCCGGGAAAGATAAGGTCTAGATGGTCAGGACCTTTCATAGTGCATCATGTATTCCCCCATGGGGCAGTAGAGATTCAAGATCCCACAAGTGGTCACATTTTCAAGGTCAATGGTCAAAGCTTAAAAACATTCGTTGAATCATTCAATAAACAGGAAATAGATGTTGATTTAATTGATCCAATCTATGAACCAGGAAAAAAATTGATAAATTTGGGATCTATGTCGGGCTAACGACGTTAAACAAAGCGCTGCACGGGAGGCAACCCGTGGTTTTTATGTTTCTAATCTTTCTGAATCATCTTTATTTTTCAAATAAGATTACTTAATCATTTTTATATTTAATAATAACAAAATAGACTTTTGACCTGTTCTTCTATTATGAGTATGGATGGGTACGAAAGAGGAGCACCATATTCATCTGTGTCACGTGGTGTGATCCTTGAGTAATACCATACCCAGAAATTTAAAAAGAAGACAATGTATCATTAGTTTATTTTTTTTTATTATTCAATAGGTTAAGAAAAAAAAATAAAAATATAATAATACAAAAAAAAAGTTCACGCCATAGGTCGTGGGGAAAACCCCGTCACAACCGGCGAAGCCGCGGGGACTCGAACCCGGGACCGAAGGGAGACAGGGGCGCGCGCTTACCACTGACCTGCGGCTTCTTGTTCTACCTTATTCTATAATTTTTCTATATATTCTTATATTTTACTTCCTTTATTATATAAATATATATATATATATTGTTTGTTTTGTTTGTTTTGTTTTTTCCTTTTTCCACTAGGGAACTTTTCAAGCGACATGGATATCAAAGGAATAAATTCGAGCGGCAAGAACTTCAAACTTCAACCACCAGGTTACTTCATTCCATAATCCTCATTTTCAATTTCCTTTTTAAATTTTTATTCCATGCCTCTACTCCTTCTAATTTTTCATTTCTTCAAACACTGGGGATAGTGTTGTTTTATGTTGGGGGGAGATAAAATAAAAAAAATGCTTTTGTGTCAAAAACAAAAATTGAATGATTTGAAAAAAAAAGTAAATGGAAGGAAAAATTCCTTTAACTTTGAACATGGTAATACACATTGCACACTTTGAAACTGAATATCAAATAATTTAGCATTCCCTAATTCTGATTTTAATCCTTGTATAATTTCATAAGCATAGATTTTGGAAAGTGTGGCTGTCCAATGTGATATTTCATCGTTTATATTTTCATCCAAATAAAAAAAATGCCACAATGCACGTCCTCTAGACTGTGGGGTACTAATTTGAATTTTTGGGGTCCCATAATAAATAGCATAGGATGCTTTTATTTTTATGAATAATATGAGTATTCAAAAAAAAATTTTAAAAAAAAATTATTAAAAAATCAAAAATAAAAAATAAAAATAAAAATTTGCGTGTAGAGCAATTGATTGATAAAATGCGAGGCTTTCGGCACTTGGGGATCGTGACTCCAGAGTTGTCTAGCCCTGAGTTTTTCAATCTATCTCTATTTATGGTAATATGACTTTGTTTTTGATTAAGTTAACTCGAGATGATGCCCGAGTATGTGGGTTTCACTTGGTGCCCTAAGGCCTTTGAGTCTTGGAGTCATCGACAAAGTTTTGCTACATGGGTTAATTTGATTAATTGCAATCTCAATTACTATAGAAATATTGCAAAAAAAATCAAAAAAAAAGTGGGATGAAGAATACTCATATTAGGATTAAATGTGATTCCACCTAGTTCTTCCATGATTTTCCCTTTGAATGAAAATGAACCCCCATATCTATTGTGATTCACAACACATCATTACACCAAATTGAGTTGGATGAAAAATGATGATGGATTTGATCAAAGCAATGAGCTTGGGATTGGGATCTTCTTATGAAACTATCTCGTATTAAAATATTTTGATGGGTTTCATGATTGTTTGGTATAAGGTTTTTTGGTGATCATTGTGTATTAAAATGTTTTTGGAAAAGGGAATTCGAATTTCATTTTTGATGAGATATATTTTGCTCGGGACTAGCAAAACTCAAGTTGGGGGTGTGATTAGCCACTAAATGAGGCTAATATTCATTGTTAATATACATAATTTTCATGTTCTTTGTTATTCATAAACACCATTTTAGTGCATTTTACACTTTGAACATCATTTCACATTATGATTGTAATACCTTCTTAAAATGCACTATTATGTGGTACATTTTTTAACATCATTTAAAGTACCCAATGATTCATCTGATTTTAAGAAATTTAATTTTACATATTTTAATTTTATATTTTTGGAAATTTATCTACACTTAAATATGAACATGTTTGATTCAGGGATCAGTGGAGAATTCATGGAGGATGATGGAGATATTTGGCAATGAATGGAAGCAATTCTGGAGAAGGCAGATTGGACACCAGCCCACTGATGAGACTGTGGGGCCCAACATACAGTCCCAATTAATTCCAAATTTCATGGGATGCTAGAAGACATGTATAGGAACAAATCAATCTTCAGGAGTTAATGCTAATTCTGCCTCCATGTTCGTCACTTAGTCGGCTAAAGTTAGAGATAAAATTCTGGGCCAGATTCTGCGGCCCAGAAAAACAGTCCACTACATTGATCATATCTCGGAATCCACAACTCCAAATGGGCCCAAATTTTACAGGAGGTTAGAAGACATCCGGATCTCCATTGTCTTCTTCTATGTCCTAGCCTTATTCGGCCGTATAGAAGGTCTTCTAGACGCGTCTGTTCGGTGAAGTAAAGCTGGCTGCCACCTCGGGTCAAACGTGGAATAGTCCAAATTCCCCAAGCTTTCCACCACCTATAGCATAGAAAAATTAATTAAGATGCTTTGTACTATTGGTGGTTCGACCCAAGGCTCCCAAAATGCCTATTTAAGGTAGTGGTGGTGAAAGAGTTGAGGATCTTGGATGCTTTGTTTAATTGTAATGTTATGCTGCATTTGTGTTGCCTCAATTTTGTCTTCCACATGTAAGTTGTTCAATTCAATTTAGTTTCTTAATAAAAGTTATTCTTCTACTCTTATTCTGTTGTTCTTAATATTAATTTGATACCGTTGGATCAAGGTGTGAATTTAATCACACCAACCCTTGTGAAATTATTCACACAACGGTGGAGTGATCATTTTATTTTTGTTGTTTTCTTTACTTCTCCATTTCCTCCCTTATGAGTCTACTTTCCGCTTCCATTGAAACCATGGGATCAATAGAGGGCTAACCCACTTATGGGTTGATCCAAGGGAGTAGAAAGGGGCTGGATTGGATGTTATTTATAACCTGATTAATGTATAATCACTTCTTTAATTGAGATTTTTATTTGATGATTTTTAAACTCCATCATCCTTGTTGAATTTAAGGCCACACACTTCAAGTACTAATACGATCCTTTACCATGAAGTGCTCAAAACATTGATCCTTCAAGTGTATAGGTGATTAGAATTAGAGGGTATAGGAATTAAACCAGTAAGTGATGATGTTTTTTTATCTCCTTAAATGAACCCATCTCAAATTTAAGAAATTGAAATCATTAAAAAGAAAATACGTCCAATCCACCCCGAGTGATAACCTAGGATCAACTCATTCTTTTAAATTGAATCCACTTAAATCTTTTAGATATCTTTAAAACCCATCCAAAATAAATCCATTTTGGCCACTTCATAGCCAGAAATCCATCCCTTAGGTTGTGTATCATAGGTATCTTCTTAGGACTCTGTGGAATCGACAACCCAAGCTACACTACAAGGACCGTTCTACCATTTTTCTCTTGGGTAAATTTGGGCGTGAACCAAATTTTGGCACCATTTCCGGGGACCGAGTAAGTACCTTAGATAAAAAAAAACCTTCTTTCCTCACCTCCATTCTTCTACTCTCACCCAATATCTCTTATCTTGTCCCTTTCTCGTTTTTTTTGGCGCATGTACGCCTACACCCACGATTTCTCAAACAAACTAGTTAGGGTGGAAAGTCCTAGGATAGAGGAGTCAAGTGAACCTAAGGGATTGTTTAAATCAGATTCAAATATTCTTGAAACCCCAAAGTCAGAACTTGAAACATGTCCAATGGAGGGTCATCCACAAAATCAAATTGTAAACCCTGGGGGGAATCAAATGGGAAACCTAAACCAAGAAGCTCCAAACATAGGGAATGTAGTTGATCAAACCATGAACAACTACCTCACTCCAGCTTGGACCAATGCCCCCTCATGCAATAGACACAATTCCATAGGAGACACCAACTACATATTCAAACCCCATGTCCTAAACCACCTTCCAACCTTTCATGGGAAGGAGTCAGAAATGCCATACCTTCATGTCAAAGAGTTCAACGACATTGTTGAAACCATGTGTCCCCCACATCAACTAGAATCCTCTAAGATGAGGCTATTTCCTTTTTCATTAAAGGATCGACCTAAAAATTGGATAAACAACTTGAGACCTGCATCAATCCACTCTTGGGACCAACTGCAAAGAGAATTCTACAAAAAATACTTCCCTCATCACAAAACAATTGCACTTAAAAAGAGAATCCAAAACTTTTTTGAAAAAGAGGGAGAGTCATTCTATGAAACATGGGAGAGGTTCAAAGACACCCTAAACATGGTTCCACACCATGGGTTTTCCATACCTGAACAAGTGAGAATTTTCTATGAAGGGTTGGGTCTGGGTAATAAACAATTCATTGACATGATGTGTAATGGAACCTTTAAAAACAAGGCCCCAAATGATGCTTACGAGTATCTCGAAAGTCTGGCTGAACAAAACCAAACTTGGGGAACATCACCTTATTCTCAAAATCCACAAAGAACCACTGGAATTCATACACTTAGAGAACAGGAAAGCCTTAGGGCTAAACTCGCAGCACTCTCTAGGAAGGTTGAAGAGATAGACCTTAGGAAAGTCCATGAATCCAAAATATAGACCTTGTTTGCACAATTTGTGACAAACATGACCATAAAACAGACAACTGCCCAACCATTCCATTATTCAAGGATGTTCTTCTAGGAGGACCCCCAGTGGAAGTCAATGCCATAAACTTTCAAAAGCCCCAATACCAAAACACCTTCAATCCAAGGTACAATGACCACCCAGGCTTCCGCTGGAAAGATAACCAACAACCTAGCCAACCATAGGGACAAAATCCTTACCCCCATCAGAACTACCAAAACCATAACCAGTTCCAAACCCAACCTATCCAATACCAACAACCACCGGTCCATTTTCAACAAACCATCCCACCTCCAAAATATCCCCCCTGGGATAAACCAACCTACTCAAGCACCAACCCAAACTGTTCCACAAAGCCTACTAGAACAACTGTGCAAACAAATAGAGAGGATGAACTTGGAGGTATCTTCCCTAAAACAAGAACTTAAAACCATCAAAACAGGAAAGGCACCCATGCCTACTCAGGCGGTTCCGTCCTCAACTTCAAGGGGAGAGTCAAGTTGTGCTCAAACAACTCATGAACAACTAAAGGCTGTGACTGTTTCAAGAAGTGGGAAATCAATTGAGAAACATGAACATCTAATTCAGAACCCACCTAAAGATTCAAACTTGGATGAAAATTTAAATGAACCACAAGATCAAACTGAAGAAACTGATAACAATGTGAAGGAAACAACTCTTCAACAAACAACCCCACAACCTGCACCATTTCCTCAACGCATGAGGGGGAAAACCAAACCTGAACTGAGTGAAACGTTGAGGGAAATATTTTCACAAGTCAAGTTGAACATACCGCTTCTCGATGAAATCCAAACCATACCTGCCTACTCAAAGTACCTTAAGGACTTGTGCACTTTTAAAAGAAAATTTTCGCATAAAAACCAAGTCCTTTTGGCTGATAATGTGAGTACCACCATTCAAGGTAGAATTCCTCCTAAGTTGAAAGACCCAGGTTTCCCTTACATCAATGTTGAACTAGGAGAGAGAAAAGTTGTCAAAGCCTTGTGTGACCTAGGTTCTAGTGTCAATCTCATCCCATATGCTGTGTACTGCCAGTTAGGCCTAGAAGAACTCTAACCCACATCTGTCACATTTCAACTTGTTGATCGCAGCATTAGGGTTCCAAAGGGGATTTTAAAGGATGTTCTGGTAAAGGGTGAAAACATCATCTACCCTGCTGATTTCATTGTCCTTGACAACCATCCAAACTTAGGAAATAAGGAACAAACCCCAATCATCCTTGGTCGTCCTTTCCTTGCAACAATCAACTCTGTTATTCGAGTCCGAAATGGGAACATGACCATCACCTTTGGGAACATGAGTCTAGACCTGAACATCTATAATGCAAGCTCACAAATAGGGGATGATGAGGATATTCATGAAGTAAACATGATAATAAGCATTGATAATGAATCCATGGAACATCAAGAAATATTTGATGATTGTTTAAGTCATAATGAGATTGATTTCCTTTGTTCATATGAAGGAAGTTTATCTCCTTGGCTTGAATAATTTTCAAATTGCCTTTATGATGACGTCTTAGGTCCAACAATCAGTGAAACCTTTCAAGAAACCAATTTCATAGAGACCCCTCTAAATTCCTTCCCTAAATCTGATCAAACAAATCTAGTAGCTGAAACCTCTACATGTGAGGAATCAATCCTATCTGAACCTCAAACGTGGAAAAGTCCAAATTCCACAAGCTTTCCACCACCTATAGCCTAGAAAAATTAATTAAGATGATTTGTACTGTTGGTGGTTCTACCCAAGGCTCCCAAAATGCCTATTTAAGGCAGTGGTGGTGAAGGAGTTGAGGATCTTGGATGCTTTGTTTAATTGTAATGTTATGCTGCATTTTTGTTGCCTCAATTTTGTCTTTCACATGTAAGTTGTTCAATTCACTTTAGTTTCTTAATAAAAGTTCTTCTTCTACTCTTATTCTGTTGTTCTTAATATCACATTTATACTGTTGGATCAAGGTGTGAATTTATTCACACCAACCCTTGTGAAATTATTCACACAACGGTGGAGTTATCATTTTATTTTTGTTGTTTTCTTTACTTCTCCATTTCCTGCCTTATGAGTCTACTTTCCACTTCCATTGAAACCATGGGATCAATGGAGGGCTAACCCACTTATGGGTTGATCCAAGGGAGTAGCAAGGGGCTGGATTGGATGTTATTTATCACCTAATTAATGTATAATCACTTCTCTAATGGGTATTTTTATTTGATGATTTTTAAACTCCATCGTCCTTGTTGAATTTAAGGCCACACACTTCAAGTACTAATACGATCCTTTACCTTGAAGTGCTCAAAACGTTGATCCTTCAAGTGTAAAGGTGATTAGTATTAGAGGGTGTAGGCATTAAACCAGTAAGTGATGATGTTGTTTTTTCTCCTTAAATGAACCCATCTCAAATTTAAGAAATTGAAATCATTAAAAAGAAAATACGTCCAATCCACCCCGAGTGATAACCTAGGATCAACTCTTTATTTTAAATTGAATACACTTAAATATTTTAGATATCTTTAAAACCCATCCAAAATCAATCCAAGTTGGCCACTTCATAGCCAAAAATCCATCCCTTAGGTTGTGTATCTTAGGTATCTTCTTAGGTCTCTGTGGAATCGACAACCAACGCTACACTACAAGGACCGTTCTACCCTTTTCTCTTGGGTAAATTTGGGCGTGAACCAAGTGTGTAATGGTTTTATGAAAATTTATTGATATTGATTCTAATGTGTTATTTCAATCAATGAAGAAAAATAAATTATTTGATGAATTATTATTTTTTAAATGATTAGGATTCTTAATATTTATTAAACATTCATTAATAACCATTTCATAACTTCTCTATGTATAATTTAGTATGAATTAGAGACTTCCAAATACTCATTATTCAATTGTGTAAGTCTTATATGAATCAATAAATTTCATATATGAGTCACATAAATCATGAAAATTTCATTTGGACCAGTCTATTAGTGTAATTCCATTATATATAAATCCATTAAGATACTGTAAAGATCATTTGGTTTTTATGTAAATTCAGTATTCACATTATATAAAATATATTATAAAATGATGATAGTTTTTGAAATATTTATTCTATAAAAAATAATTATATTTTATTGGATCATATCAATACTTTATAAGACACATTAAAAGGAGTTGGTGGTTTTTTATGTATCAACGTAACTCATGAAAATTCATTAGTTTAAATGTAAAAACATTTATATGGTGGATGAGTTAGTTTAAAATTATATATATATGATATTATAAATATTAAGGGAGGAATAGTATTTTATACAAACATTAATTTAAATTATAGTGAATATGAATCAATTTTTCTTAACTAAATTCATGTCCTAACAGAGTGAATTTAATCTTAATTCCTGACTACATGAGAGAATTGATAATCATGAAACATTATTTTATTGATA
This sequence comes from Viscum album, assembly GCA_963277665.1. Lineage (NCBI taxonomy): Eukaryota > Viridiplantae > Streptophyta > Magnoliopsida > Santalales > Viscaceae > Viscum > Viscum album. Next base: position 1,723,662,072 of record OY728141.1, read on the forward strand.
AAATATGAATCTATTTTTTTGGTGGATTAATATGTTTCCGAGTATGTGAGGAGCATTACAATAATATTGGAAATATAAATTAATCTAATTACATGAGATTGTTTTGGAAACATATGATTATTACAATATATCTGAACAAATTAAATAATTAAATATCATTTAAAACAAAGTTAATATGAATTTGTTCAGATATATTGTAATTATTGATTTCAAATCAAATGTATTATTTATTTGTATCCAAAATATATTTTTCTCACACTTAATCGTTTTATTAACCACTATAGGTATTAGGAATTGTAATATACTATACATCCTATATATTTATAATATGATACATAAATTCATGTACCACTCCTCAATATTTCCATAATAATAGAAATTTTACATCTCAAAAATTGAACACATGGATAGCTAATTTTTCGACATGGTTTCTATTATCTATATAATCTAATATATTAATATATTATATTGATAAATGATTATTATATAAATAATGAATGATTTAATTATGAATATATGTATTTTTTATGTGAAAAAAATATATTAGCATTTGATATGGAAATTTTTGTGGCTACTATATTATAATTAAAATCATGCATTTATCATCTATCTTAATAAATAAAAAGGTAATTAAAACTATTATATTCTATTTAGTTTGTGTTTACAAATTCCAAAAAAATAAAATCATTGTTCGTTGATCATTTGAGTGAACTCATCAAGCCAAAATGTCAATACATTTATTTCCTCTAAACATGTCTCCAAATTTTAGCAATAATTGTGTGGATTCTATTCATGAAACCAATTTTACCGATTTAGTCCAAAAAAGCTATTGGTTCCTCTTAATAATTAAAAATATATAATTATGGTCATACCAAGTCATTTTATATTTAATTTTATTATAAATCAAACAGATAGAGGTGTTTAATAAATTAATATTTATTAATAATGGATTTTGTTTACTTTTTTTGTAAATTTCCTTACATTATTTGATTCATACTTTTCCAAAAAATATCTATGATAGTCTTAAAAAATAAATAATTTGTATGAAACATTTTATGAATTTTAACAAATAAATAATTAAAATATACACTAATATATGAATATTTTATATTTTAATTTGTTTTAAAAAAGTGGGAACTTAGTCTCTTGTATTAAACAAGGAAAGGCTTTAATATTTGAAAGGAAGGTATTTTACAGTTATTCCAAAAGGGTAGTGAGAGAATGTCATCCGTGATTATTTAATCATAATATATGATAACATAAAATTAATTAAATAAATAATAAATATATCTTATATAAAACAAAAAAAACTAGAAAATTCACCTATAACCATGGTCTACCTAGTCATGTCTCTAATTATCGGGGAAATGGGGTTGATCTATAGCAAAATTTTACAAGGGCTAAAGCAATGACTATCCACCATAGAAACAGACAAGTTGTTATGATTTCAAACAATGGATATAGGATTATATCAGTTGTATAAAACCATGGATATTATCCTTTTTGACATTGGATATAAGTATTTAATAAAAAACTAAACTACCAAATTTCATCCACAGACCTCCACTATTGGTAACCCACCACTTAAACATTTCTCTACATACCATTATTAGTTCATATATAACGTTTTTTCTTATATTAATTTTTATATACCATGTTAATATCCCTCAATCTATGGAAATACAATTTACTATTCCCTTCCAATTAGAAATGTTTTCCCCAAGCTTTCATTGGAAACCTATAGAAACAATTTACCCAAACTATAGAAATATGTCTGCTAGATAGGCATCACTATATATAACTATGGATATATCCAATGAAAAATACATATATTCATGTTTTTCTAACACTGTATCAACATGTTAAACTATATACAGGGTTATTGGAAAACCATGACAATTGGTCTGGCCTATAGCCAATATTTTTATTAAAACCATTTCTATAGGTATTATCTCTTTTTGAAAACCATGCACCAATGAAATAAAATAATTATTGGAAAAGATCCGGAAATTTATCGACATTTTACTTTATTGATATTTGATAAAAAATCAGGACCCAACGGGGGGATGCTTAGATCCATAACCTGTAATGAGATATAACATAAACCATCAATCCTTATAAATTTATTATATATATATAACTAAACTCAACTACTCAGATATCATTACAATCGAATCCCCATCCATTAAAAATTTATACTCCCATATAAATGAGAAGTGAAAGTGGTTTATAGTAACATAAAAAAATCCACTGCTATTCATTTCCAAATAGAATAAATTTGGGGCGATGATTTACATATAAAAATATTTTTCAAATGTAAAAAATTATAAAATATTATTTAGAACTAATGAATCTATTATTGTACTTGTTAATAATATATATTAGATTCCAATTTGAATTATTTTTGATATTAAGGAATTATTATAAGACATTATTGAAGAATTAGGTGTGTAATGGTTTTATGAAAATTTATGGATATTGATTCTAAAGTGTTATTTCAATCAATGAAGAAAAATAAATTATTTGATGAATTATTATTTTTTAAATGATAAGGATTCTTAATATTTAATAACATTTATTAATAACCATTTCATCATTTCTCTATGTATCATTTAGTATGAATTAGAGACTTCCAAGGACTCATTATTCAATAGTGTAAGTCTTATATGAATCAATAGATTTCATATACGAGTCACAGAAATCATGAAAATTTCATTTAGATCAGTCTATTAGTGTAATTCCATTATATATAAATCCATTAAGATACTATAAAGATCATTTGGTGTTTATGTAAATGCAGTATTCACATTATATAAAATATATTATAAAATGATGATAGTTTTTGAATTATTTATTCTATAAAAAATAATTATATTTTATTGGATCATATCAATACTTCATAAGACACATTAAAAGGAGTTGGTAGTTTGTTATGTATCAACAAAACTCAGGAAAATTCATTAGTGTAAATGTAGAACATTTATATGGTGGATGAGTTTTATTAAAATTATATAAATTTGATTATATAAATAATAAGGGAGGAATAGTTTTTTCTACTAACATTAATTTATATTATAGGGATTATGAATCAATTTTTCTTAACTAAATTCATGTCCTAACAGAGTGAATTTAATATTAATTCCTGACTACATGAGTGAATTTATAATCATGAAACATGATTTTATTGATAAAAAATGAATCTCTTGTTTTGGTGGATTAATATGTTTCCGGGTATGTGTGGAGGATTACAATAATAATGGAAATATAAATTGAACTAATTACATGAGATTGTTTTGGAAGAATATTATTATTACAATATATCTGAAATAATTTAATAATTAAATATCATTTAAAACAAAGTTAATATGAATTTGTTCAGATATATTGTAATTATTGATTTCAAATCAAATGTATTATTTATTTGTATCCAAAATATATTTTTCTCACACTTAATCATTTTATTAACCACTATAGGTATTAAGAATTGTAATATACTATACATCCTATATATTTATAATATGATACATAAATTCATGTACCACTCCTCAATATTTCTATAATAATAGAAATTTTACATCTCAAAAATTGAACACATTGATAGATAATTTTTCGACGTGGTTTCTATTATCTATATAAATTAATATATTAATATATTATATTGATAAATGAATATTATATAGATAATGAATGATTTAATTAGGAATCTATGTATTTTTTATGTGAAAAAAATCTATTAGCATTTGATATGGAAATTATTGTGGCTACTATATTATAATTAAAATCATGCATTTATCATCTATCTTAATAAATAAGAAGGTAATTAAAACTATTATATTTTATGTAGTTTGTGTTTACAAATTCCAAAACAATAAAATCATAGTTCATTGATCATTTGAGTGAACTCATCAAGCCAAAATGTTAATACATTTATTTCTTCTAAACATGTCTCCAAATTTTAGCAATAATGCTATGGATTCTATTAATGAAACCAATTTTACCGATTTAGTCCAGAAAAGCTATTGGATCCTCTAAATATTAAAAAATATATAATTATGGTCATTAAAAGTAATTTTATATTAAACTGCATTATAAATCCAACAGATGGAGGTGTTTAATAAATTAATATTTATTAATAATGGATTTTGTTTACTTTTTTTAAAATTTCCTTACATTATTAGATTCATACGTTTCCAAAAAATATCTATGATAGTCATAAAAAATAAATATTTTGTATGAAACATTTTATGAATTTTAAAAAATAAATAATTATAATATACACTAATATATGAATAGTATATATTTTAAATTTTTTTAGAAATGTGGGCACTTGGTCTCTTAGATTAAACAAAGAAGGGATTTAATATTTGAAAGGAAGGCGTTTTACAGTTATTCCAAAAGGGTAGTGAGAGAATGTCATCCGTGATTATTTAATTATAATATATGATAAAATAAAATTAATTAAATAAATAATAAATATGTCTTATATAAAACAAAAAAACTAGAAAATTCACCTATAACCATGGTCTAGCTAGTCATTTCTCCAATTATCGTGGAAATGGGGTAGATCTATAGACAAATTTTACAAGGGCTAAAGCAATGACTATCCACCATAGAAAGAGACAAGTTTTTATGATTTCAAACAATGGATGTAGGATTATATCCGTTGTATAAAACCATGGATATTATCCTTTTTGATATTGGATATAAGAATTGAATAAAAAATTAAACAACCAAATTTGATCCAGAGACCTCCGCTATTGGTAACCCACCACTTAAAAATTTCTCTACATACCATTATTAGTTCATATATAACGTTTTTTCTTATATTAATTTTTATATATCATGCAAATATCCCTCAAACTATGGAAATACAATTTACTGTTCCCTTCCCATTAGAAATGTTTTCCCCATGTTTCATTGGAAACCTATAGATATATTTTACCCAAACAATAGAAATATGTGTGCTATATAGGCATCGCTATATATAACTATGGATATATCCTATGAAAAATACCTATATTCATGTTTTTCTAAAACAATGTCTACATGTTAAACTATATATGGGGTTGTTGGAAAACCATGACAATTGGTCTGGCCTATAGCCAATATTTTTATATAAACATTTTCTATAGGTATTATCTCTATTTGAAAACCATGCACCAATGAAATAACATAATTATTGGAAAAGATCCGGAAATTTATCGACATTATACTTTATTGATATTTGATAAAAAATCAGGACCAATGGGGGGGATTCTTAGATCTATAACATGGAATGAGATATAACATAAACCATAAATCCTTATATATTTATTATATATATATAACTGAACTCAACTACTCAGATATCCATACAATCGAATCCCCATCTATTAAAAAATTAAACTCCCATATAAATGATAAGTGAATGTGGATTATAGTAACATAAAAAAATCCACTGGTATTCATTTCCAAACAAAATAAATTTGGGGCGATGATTTATATATCAAAATATTTTATAAAAATATTTTTTAAAAGTAAAAAATCATAAAATATTATTTAGAACTAACGCCTCTATTATTGTACTTGTTAGTAATATATATTAGATTCCAATTTGAATTATTTTTGATATTAGGGAATTATTATAAGACATTATTGAAGAATTAGGTGTGTAATGGTTTTCTGAAAATTTATTGATATTGATTCTAAAGTGTTATTTCAATCAATGAAGAAAAATAAATTATTTGATGAATTGTAATTTTTTAGATGATAAGAATTCTTAATATTTAATAACATTCATTAATAACCATTTCATCATTTCTCTATGTATCTTTTAGTATTAATTAGATACTTCAATGACTCATTATTCAATAGTGTAAGTCTTATATGAAACAATAGATTTCATATATGAGTCACATCAGTCATGAATATTTCATTTGGACCAGTCTATTAGTGTAATTCCATTATATATAAATCCATTAAGATAATGTAAAGATCATTTTGTGTTTATGTAAATGTAGTATTCTCATTATTTAAAATATATTATAAAATAATGATAGTTTTTGAAATATTTATTCTATAAAAAATAATTATATTTTATTGGATCATATCAATACTTCATAAGACACATTAAAATGAGTTGGTAGTTTTTTGTGTATCAATATAACTCAGGAAAATTCATTAGTGTAAATGTAAAAACATGTATATGGTGGATGAGTTAGTTTAAAATTATATAAATATTAAGGGAGGAATAATATTTTCTACTAACATTAATTTAAATTATAGGGATTATGAATCAATTTTTCTTAACTAAATTCATGTGCTAACAGAGTGAATTTAATCTTAATTCCTGAATACATGAGAGAATTGATAATCATGAAACATGATTTTATTGATAAAAAATGAATCTATTATTTTGGTGGATTAATATGTTTCCGGGTATGTGTGGAGGATTACAATAATAATGGAAATATAAATTGAACTAATCATATTTTTTGGATTTTATGGAAATTCGATAATAAAAAATGGAAATTATACTATAGTAGTATTAAAATTAACTGGATAATATTTTATCCATTCTAAAGGGTATTTAAAGAAGTTAATATTTGGAAATATTTGGAAATTTAATTATTTTGGTAATTGATGTTTAATGAAGGGTGAAGGGTTTATCTCATCATAAATGGAAATTTTATGTTCAAAGAAATAAGGGTTTCAATTTTTCTGAATTGAAAAAGAACACATATAGAATTATAATATTGAATAATAAAGATTAATGATAATAAAAAAGACCCTAATTGGAACAGTTATTATAATATGAATTTTATTTTTCTTCTTGAATCATTTGGATTTTATCTATTTTTATGAATCCTTTATCAAGAAGAAGTGTGCATGAGGTCATGAATAAGACGTTCTCTTTCGATAAATGATAATACATCCTGAAATCATGTAATACATATATTTTATAACATTCACTAATATAATATTAAACCTTTTTGAATAAATTTCTTTATGACAGTCCATCAGTTGTGACCCTTGTAAAAAATTATATCTGTGTGTTTTCATTTCGGCATTCCTACTTTTTGTGCTTGTGTGATAAATTCAAAATTATTTTTTTACATTATAATATAAGAAAAATGACCTATGACGAAATAAAAAATATATTTTCCACATGAAATAAATATTGTTGATACTTATAAATTATTTATTAATTTAATTGATAAACAAAAATTCTATATAAAAACGAAATCTAGTATTATATTCCAAATGCATAAAACAATGTGTTCAATAAAAAAGTTTTTTTTTCATTACATATTAAAAGTTTTTCAAGGATAATATTAATAATTTAAATGAAGTTAAATAGAAGATAAATAATAATGTATTTATGTTTTAGAAAATACTTTTAATTATTTAACTATATATCTTCATGAAAATATTAAGGGAGTTTTCAATCACATTGTTATGGTAGTTTTAGAAACTTCATGTCATTATGTATTAATAATGGATGTGAATTTTTTAAAGAATATATTAAGGATAATTCCAATGAATTATAACCCAAATTTTAATAAATTTGAAAAAAAATATTTGATCATTCATTGGTTGGATTTCAAAATAGCATTGGGCCCTATAAAATTGTGGTTAATCCTGATGATGAGTCAAATCATAAAAAAATTATTTGAATTGTATTAATTGATAAATTTTAAATTGAAAAATGAAATTTGTGGGTAAAATTTATAAAACGAGTTCATTATCTTTTGGGAAGGATATAATAATGTGTAATATTAGGTTTAACGTAAAGAATCTCTTGGATTAGTTCATTTGTGACATAGTACGAAACATTTTATCATAGAATACTAATAATTTTTATAACGATGTCTGTGACTATGAATCAAAATTATAGAAATAAAAAAAATCCCATAAATTAGGTATAATGGTAAGGTGTTTTTCTTTGAAAAATATAAAAATTAATGACCTTTATAAAATGTTAGAGATTGTTATTTATGTCTATATAGGAGATGAAGCAACTGAATTTATATATAATATATAAAATTATATTTTGGTGATGGATGTGAATGAAAAATTTGATATTTAAAATGAATGTATACATATTTTAAATATGGGAAATAAGGTGTAGTATGGTAGGGCCCTTGAATCATTTGATATTCAATGGAATAAAAAACAAAAAATTTATGAATTGTCAATTAAAAACTCTTAATACATTGATGACTTCTATGTTTAGTGAATTAAAAAAAATAGATTAATATGAATGATAAATGAAATTATCTAGAATTATATGATGGTATAGTGTAGTTCAAACATTAAATTAATAAAAAACTGAGAGAATTTTTGATCTTAAATATTTTTAGGATGAATGAGAAAATTTTGTTAAAACGCATGGGGTGGAAGTGTTCACTAACAAAGAATAAAATATATTTTGAAAATATACTAGATAATTTAATGTCAAAAATTTATCATATAAATAGATATTAGAAAGGGAAAAATCAATAATTGATGTTGTTGATGTAATTTTAAATAATAAAGTTCATAATAATAATAAAAAAACAGTAGGTTATTTGGAAAAATAAGACACAAAAATCTGGGACCATTTTCAATTTGTAAAATAGGGATAGAAAATGGATGAAATTGCATAGAATATATGGGAGAAATATTATACTCTATTTGATAAAAAAATATAGGATGTTTTATAATTTATTTGTAAAACTATATGATACAATTAAAAGGAAAATATGATGTGGGATATAAAAAGGATGGCCCATTATATAATCTTTTGAAAAATAAGTTAAACTCATTGATCATTGATGTTGATGTTAATCCTTCATGAATAATACCTCAAAACTAAAAAAAATATAGATAATGTAGATAAAAAAATCCATTTATATAATAATGGTGATTATAATATCAATGAATTCGGAAAGACAATAATCATAGAAACTGAACAAAAGAGAAATAATGTACTCTATATAGAGGAAACAAGACGTAATTTATTAACCCCGATTCAAATTTGATACTCATATATTAATGATTTGTTATTCTAAAATGATTATCAATAATTTTTTTTTCCTATAACTAACTCATAAAGGGATTTAGTTTTTTAAAGAGTATGTTGTTCTAATGTATCTCAACTTTATTAATATTGATAATTCATAAAATCCCAAATTATATTCAAATGAGTTTTTTCTAAAGTGTTTTAGAATGTCTTAAACTGTTTGTTCAACAATTTATCATATGATATGAATTTATTTTGTCTTATGAGACATGAGGAACACATTTAGATACTCAAAAATAGAACGAACTATTTACAAAATTATATCATGATGTTTAACTAATATTCCTATAACATATGTGATAATATTTAATGAAATTTTTCTTTGTAGTAAAGATGTTATGAATTACATTATAGTAAATTTTTATCATATAATTGATAATTAAAAAATGATACACTAAATATATATTATCTTATTATGAATTATTGACTTATCATTGGATATTTTATATTACAATAAGTTTTCTTCTAGTTCAAATATTATAAATATTTAGTGCTACAGAACATCATGATTACATTACTATTCATTCAATAATTGAAATCATTCCTTTAAAGAACATCAAAAGATATTAAGTATTTAGGAAAAGATCGTTCTATATAAGAAATCACTAAAATGGTATATTTGAATAATAAGAATATTCCAACTATAAAAAAATTTATATATTTGTAGATTTATTCTTGGTGTACTTAATATCCAATCACATCATGATCATAATCTATGTCATTCAACTATTGTATTTCTTTGGTGTTCATGTTTAAATAAGCATATTAAAGGATCAATAAACTTATACGACAAAAAATGACAAAAAGAATGATAAAATATTTCTTATTGAAAATCTCAATAAAAAATTGCTAATTCTATGTACATAGAAAAACCGAAATCATTCATTCTACACATATCGATTTCTGTAAGATTCAATGAAGATCAACCATAGATACTCTTTTATGTCTGTAATTTTCTCATGGAAAATATTTATCAATTTTTGATTGTCTCTTGCAACTATGTGATACAAGCATACTCAACACATTTCTCTTTTTATTTCATCATTTTTGGAATCCAAGTAAGAGAGTCATTACAACAATGGATAGTTATTTTTTAGGGTGAAAATGTTTTAAAAATATTGGAACTTTGTAAAAAGGGATAGATTTTTGTACTCAGTCAGGGGACCACAAAAACGGATTGTTTTTTGAAAAATCACCAAGATCATAGATCAGAGAGTTTGTGGTGTGTATTAGGGGATTTTTGTTACTCAAATATCTGTAATAATCTATGATAAATTTTCTTTCTGCATGATTTCATATTTCTAAATCATATATAATTAAGGAAATAATTGAACATGCATTCTTTTAAAAGGGTGGTATTGTATTTAAAAAACTTTTAAGAAATAAATTCATCACAGTATTGTGTTATTCATCCAACCATTATCTTGGAAATCAATTTGTATCAGAGCTTGTGATTGTCGATTTAACAATTTTCAATGGATGAATTCCAAATATATGCCATAAAACTTCTAGTATGGCTGATAACCATGAATGTTTGTCAATTGTTAGAGATCTGTAATTTTATGGTGAAAATTATGGTTGATGTATATCCTGTATGATCATTTATCAATAAAATATTGGTCTAAAAGGGTACCTCAATGTAATTAATCTATAGGAAAATCAAAAGACATAAATGAGACATGGGATGGTACAACTAAAGAAAATTATTATCTAAAATCTAAGGTTATGAATTCCATTATTTTTAGGGTATAAATAGATGAGTTCAACAACATCTCTCAATTAAAAACATTACAGGAAATGTGGAACACTATACCAGTATAATATAGAGTCACCGACAACATGAAAACCCTTAGATATAATTCAACCCAACTTGTGTTGAATATATTCAAAATAATTAGAGAAGAAATAATTACTCGACTTAATGGAAGACATACTAATATTTTAAACAACATTTCGAATATTGAAATACCAATAACATTACACAAAAGTGATTTAAAAGATCATAGAAAATTACCATCTAGGTGGAGGGTAATCTCAACTTCCATCAGACAGTTTATAGAATTCAATAACCTCATTATAAAAGAACAAATATAAATCTCAGGATGTGTGATGGTGAAATGGGAACATGATATGAATATCATAAAATAATTAAGAAGGAAAATTCATTCTTGAATGTTTATATTTCTAAATAAAACATAATGTTAAAATATTCCGAAATTTATTAATCATTTGAAGTAGAGGACTTATGAATAGTTTTTAATCAAATAATAATCATTCTCTATTTTCTAGAAAGTTCAAAAATATCTATTAAAATATATTATTTTTCTGAGGATCCTACAACAATCAAATAAAGGGTGGTGTAAACTACAATGTGTTGGGATTCTATTAATGAAAAATTATGGTACAAGTCAACCCTTACAGTAAAAAAATAAATTATTATAATAATATGTTAGTAAATTACATAATAAATACTAGATATAAGAAGATTAATATGTCTATGATGGCCACATAAATATCTTAGGAATATTATAGTGAATGAGTTTCATTAAAATTGGATGATGAAGCAACAAATTAAATGCAAAAAAATCATTATGTATTAGTTTGATGAGTTACATTCTTAATATTATGGGTATGAATGTGAATCCAAAATTTCAGATTTTTCATCTATAGAATAATATTTTTTCTAACCCATGTTATTAATATTCTTTGAAAGACCTAAAATTAAAAATAAATCTCATAAAAATTCATATAATAATTTTTTAGAGAGGATGGAAATATAAACAATCTAATTTTAGATATAAAAATTCAATTAGAGAAATAAAATTTATTAACATTTAAACCTGTCAAAACAATTGAAAACATATAAAATGAGGTTAAAAGTAAAATGATTCTTCAACCACTTTTTAAAAATTAGAAGAATATTTAAAAATAATTTTTTCCAAAATCAAATAAGAAATTTTTTGTTATAATCCAATGCGAATGGCCTCAAAATTAAAATTTTTTTTTACCTTCATCCAAAAACATATATCTTCTCATATTATATTGTTAATATTGTATTGAAATAGTTAAATTTCCAATAATTATGAATGAAAATCCCCATGTATTTGTAATAAAGATTTATTAATTTTTATATATATATTTCAAAAAAACTGCAATGTTTTATGGAAAAGGGATGAAGATGTGGTTTCCTCGATCACATATAGATAAAATTTCTAGAATCAAAATTATTTGGGTATAAAAAATCTATTTTTTATTTGTAATTTTGGAAAACTACCATATTAGCTATAATGAAAAATGATTCATAGATAGTCTTTGTTCAAGGAGTATGAGTATAGATTACTCAAATTTTTATTCGATATCCAAATAAAATCGATGATATATCATGTTTGATGATAATGTAAAAGGAATGATAATTGGTATTGGATCAGATTGAAATCCTTAGTTTATCATTATCAATGAAGTACATTACATTGAAATAACTAAGAAATTTTTTTATGTATTTCCCAACATTGTTTGAATAGATATTCTATTTATTTTTATAATATTTCTCGCATAGTTTTTAGAGATAAATTTATTAAATTTATTGTAAAATGAATAAAAAATGTTTACACACTATACCTTTACTCATTTATTAGCCATAATTTTAATTGTTTAAATGATGAAATTAATGAATTGTGGATTTGGAATATAAGTCAAGGACTTTACAATTTTCATTCCTTAAAAAATGTCTCTATAAATTATTTTATTTTTAACTTTAATGATTATAATATGGTTATAAAGAAACTATGTGACACATACTAACTGGAAAACCAAAATAAGTCATCTTTAAAACCAAAATTATACCTATATATCTCATATGAGTACTAATAGCAGCTTGACTCGGATGAAATTGGAAAACCAAGGGACAAAATGTTGTATAGTGGAATCATTGGAATATTATTGTACCTTACATCATGTAGTCTAGAAATTATGGTTTCAATAATTCATTATGCAAGATTTATATATAATTAATAATATTCATAATTAAATGATGAATAAATATTATTAATTCAATTAAATGAAACCATAACTCAATATAATTTTTTTTGAAAAATCCATATTTTAATATGATTTCTGAGTTGAATTTTTTAGTTTTGATTGATGTTGAATAAATATGAAATTCACCTTACAAACCTTTAAATTTATTAGTATGTCTCTAGTGTCTTGGACAAGTAAAAAGAAAAATTATATAGCATTATAAAAATCTATTGATGAAAATACTGTTATAGGATTTTATTGTGAAAAAGTCCTAGGGATGAACACACCATAATGAATTTTGTAATTATCTATAATCATGTTCGAATTATATGTGATAACACTAGTCCTCTTAATAACACAATGAATCCAATAAAACATTTAAGAACAAAAAACATTGATTTAAGGCATCATATCCCAAGATACCATGATCATAACGATGATATTAATTTAGAATTTCTCTACATTGAAAAATAAGTAACTGGAATACTAACTAAGCCCTTTTATACTAATAGATTTTCTTTTAAGTAAAAATTAGTGATGATTAATTTTAAAAAATAATATTTTATACAATATATCTCATATATAATGTATACACATAATATGTTTCTTATAAATATTATTTTTTTGACACCCTTTCATGTAATGGACAAATAAGATAAACCACATCACCTATATTTTGATATAATTACCCTTAACATTATTGATTAACTCCTCAATTATTGTGAACAATAAATATTGAGTATCAATTCTATCAATGAGGTTCCCTAAAAACACTTGAATCATCTATTTGTACTTGTTTAATCTTATATTACCATAACCATCAAATTTGTCCAAATCCTCTACAAATGGCCAAAAATTAATCCATAAATTCTATAACTATTTGATTGAACCATAATAGGATCCTATGATAAGTGTTGTATAGACAAGCTATCGATTTTTGATTGATTTATAGAATTGAAATTCTATTAAATATTTTTATCCTCCATCATGGATGGGTGTATGTTTTTTTGGCCTCAAAGACATTAGTAGTTTTCAAGAAGGTAGTTTGTGAGTTATATGAGTCAACTATTTTTCACTATTGTGAAAATTAAGTCCTAGTCACTATAACTTTCTACATAAATGATCTGTCACTGTATTCAATAAAACTCTGTAAACCCTTGTATGTTCCTCATAAAGGATACACATTCATCAATAACTCTTAATCTATCATGTATGGTGTTACTCCTCTAGAGATTATGAAATTGGTATTTGGAACTATGGTTAATGAGAAAAATAACGTAAATAATATTGATCTAGAATGAATTATTTTGGTCAAATTCATCTAGTTAGGAATTTTTCATTGAAAATGTGAGTTTGAGAAAATTATTTTCAAGATATTTCATTGATTTATTTGTTAATGATATAGATTCATGTTAACCAAGCAGGATATATCATATGATATATGTTCCATTTCCAAATGAAATATCTATTTTTCTACCATTATAGACAAATAATAACCCTTGTATTTTGTAGTGTTTATGTTCATATTGATGAAAAGGAAGAAATTTATTTTCTTTCATTGAAAAATATAAAGGGATATGTTTTATGAAAAAGTGGCTTTTGTTGGGGTTTTTTATAAAAAATGTATATTCACTTTTCAATGACTCCTGAAACAAACTCTGATATATCTTAGGGGGAGTGATCTAGTTTTTGTGAAATAACAATAATTATTGACATGTCTTCGCACAATAGTGAGGTTAGATAACTTTGTGAGGTTGAATAAACTCTAACAATAAGGATAATATTTCGGATTGGTCATCCTAATATTTAATGATATTATTTTATAATTTAATTTTAATCATTATCTTTGTTTACATGTTACACTTTAATATTTCAATTTATTCTTATGAGCATTATTTACTACCAAAAATATATTAATAAACATTATCATTTACTTTTTAACTATTATTTTTGTAAAATATAACCTTTTTTCCTTAATTTACTTCTTTTAGATATCTCAAAAAGGATGAAAAGTAAAATAATATTCAAAAAAAATTATTTTTAAAAATTGGTTCATATTCAAAAAGTCAGAAATGTTAAAGAATGTATTTTGGGAATAATGTAAAAGCAAATATATTTTATTATCGAAAATATTAAACATGGTTTATGAAATTTTTTATTTTCTATCACATTTTTTATCATAAATAATTGGGGGATTTCATAAAGAGTTTATTTTTCCAATACATCTGTTATTTGTTTGATATAATGATTCATAAAATTATTACATTTATTCAGGTTTTTTTGTCTTATGTGATTTTTATTTTATTAAATTGTGTATTTAATTATTTAGTAATAATAAGATGGACTTTTCTCTTATTAGAATTGAGTTAATTATTCATTTACTCAGAAACAAAAATAATAATTTAATACATCATCTTTTTATGGTTAAATGAGATGTTGATAACAGATATGAAAATATAAAGGCCTTTATTATCTGAAGTGAAAAAGGTATACATTAACTCGTAGTAAATTTTTATCTTATATAGAATAATTTTAATAATATCCACTAAATATATCTTTTCTTACAATAAATAACTTCTTTATCTTATCTGATGTTATGCAACTATGATAAGTTCTTTATTTTTGAATATGTTGAGGACTTAGTACTTCTGAAATGCGTCATTAAATATCTAAAATTTCCATAAGTTACTTAATTCTATTAATTCACATCAAAGGAAATTATCTAATTATGGAAAGATCATTTGGTACAATACTATCTTTAATAGGTAAATATGAAGAAAAATATTATTTCTTCTATAGAATAAATTCCTATTTTTGTAATGTTTAACTAAAAGTATTTAATATCATTTCACATTAAGATTATTTTCTACATTTATAGAATGGTGTATTTGTTATGCATTCACATTTTAGAAATAATATAAAATTATTAGTATTATTCTACCATTAAAAATAGAATGAAGAATAGTTATCCATTTCTTAATGAACATATCAAAACAAAAACATTAAAGACCATTACACTGATCAACAGAAATAATTCCTAATGCACTAATTAAGTTCTATCTATTTATCTAATGATCATCCTGAGAAACACGTTGATTCTCATCCTTATCTCAGGATGAATCTCCATTTACTATTTGTTTATAATTGAAAAATTGTGTTGAAATCATCAAAAAAATTTATTGATTTCATTGTGTATGTACCCTGTATAAGAGTGTGGTTATGATCGTGGATAGGTCATGTAAAGGATGATCCTGGTTGAATGATCTTAATCCATTGGACTAAGTGTCACCTAATTGTACTTACTTGGGATCCACCTCAATAAAAGTGATGATTTTTTAAAAAAAACTATACTCATAGGGAATAGAATTAATGGTGTGTACTAAGGGATGCTTATTCCATAAACCACTATATTTCTAAATGTACAGTTTGTTTTCAATGTGTTTTCTTATTTTTTTACATATACTCATAATAAAATAATCAAACAGACATAATTTGAAGAGTGTGGTATTATAATCAATAAACAATTAAGAACTCAATTCAACCCTCTTGATTTATTCGATCAGTCACTATATGGGATAACATTTAGAACCACTAGAAAATATTAACATTTTGTTGTATTGAGAAAATATTTTTTCACTATAGATGAAGAATGGTTTCTATAACATAGATGTGTGGAAAATATTTATTAATATTCTTATTTAGAATCTATCCAAAATTATTAATGTAATGAAAAATATAAAGCTGCAACAAGATAGATAAAACTAAAATAATGTATATATGTATGAAAAAATATTATAGATTATGATATAATATAGAATAAAACATAAATGACCCAATCTATAATGATGTCTTTGGGATGATGAATCCTATGATAACATATAGATAAATAATCAGTGATTTTTTTCATATGATTATTGTATAATTAAAAATATTAATTTTTTAAAAAATAGAGTTGTGATGGACTATATGAGATGAAAAATGAAGAGAGATGGGAAAGAATAAAACAACATGATCAGGAATCTTCAATCATATAGAGGAACATAATACATATCAATTGTGTCTTAAAATTTTCATTAAACCAATTTTTTGTACATAGTTGATACACCACAAAAAATGGTATTATTGAATGTTAGAACATGATGGTGAATAATAATTTTTAGACACTGATTTTCAAAAACATTATATAACACTACTTCAAGATAGAGGTGATTTAGGTTAATATATACAACACAGAAATGTATTATTATTCACTATTGATTATAGAACACAATATGAAGTGAAAATAAGATGAAATAATTAACTAAAGACTTTTACTTTTTAGAATATGGTGATATATGAATATTAATGAATGAATTCCATGCATTCATAGTAATGAAACAGTAGAATAATTATTCTTAAAATACCCAAAAAATAGTGATGATTAAAAACATTTTAGAAAAAGATTTATTATTTATTTACAAATCCATTATTTCATGGTTCTTATGGGGAGATAAGAAAATAATGTTGGTACCATTATCAAAGATAAAGACTATAATGAATATGACGAATCCTGTGGGAATTTTAACAATGGAAATACTACATTAAAAGATATAAATTATAGGGACATATAATATGGGTAATAGATCAAGTAAATAGTTATCCTCTACTACATAGATATAATAGTAAGATATAATTTTATCCATATATTATAATTTTTAATAAGGGATAACCAACTCCGACATGAAAAATACAAAACTATAACATAACTATTTATAGTAAACATTGGAGTTAACATCATTCAATGTTGTTATAAATTAATAATTTTGTTTAAGAGAAATGAATGGGATTATAACCAAAATTTATCAAAATATTAAATTGGATATTGTGGAATGATTAATATATCATATAGATAGTAGACTAACAAGAGATTTTATATAAAATTTATTGATGAATATTGCAATGGGATTTGTGATAAAGTGTTTTTTTGTAAAAGATGTAAAAAATGATGGAATTGATGTTAAGGAGAATTTGGAAGTCATGGATCCTATTCAGTCAATTATACACTTATTGTATGTAATAACTAATAATTGGTTAGTAATTTTTCATATGGATTTAAAGGAAACATTATTGAGTGGTTTTCTGGAGGAATTCCTCACTCTGATTTGAGTGGGATTCCTAATTTTAAAATAAGACAACATGGTGTGTAGATTGGGAAAGGTAATATATGGTCTAATTTATGAATTTTTTTATGTTATTCTTAACTACACTCGTATTAAATGATTATATAATTAAAAATGTTGAATTGAACCTAAATTATATATATGGAAATCGAAGACAAAATAATTTACAATATTGGTTAATAATACTGCTAATTTTTTTAAAAAAACAAAAAGAAATTACTAGAAAAATATTATATTTATATGAGTTTGAAATATTAAATGTCAATTATTTTTGAGATTATATATTTTCATGGAATGAAAATAAATTAAATGAATATGTAATTTATATCTCATTGGAAAAATATAAATATTATAATTTTAAATTGTTTTTAATGCATGGATCAAAATTAATGAAATATACCATTGTAGATATTAAAAACCCATTTATTACTGAAAGTGCAAATTATGTGGATCACATCCTATACACATTGATATTTGGGATTTTATTATAATTGATATAAACCAAACTGGAGATTTCTTCTGTAACCGCATTGTGAGATCCATTTCAAAGAAATCCAATGGTAGAACACCTCAAAATAATTTATAGAATACTGTCACATGTCCATGAATATTTTTTTAATGGATTATTGTTTTATATAAATAATTAAAATTATTTTACATGTATATCTAATATTGACTTGGAAGGTGTTGTGATGGATATGAAATCCATATGTGGATATGTATTCTCTTATTGAACTATGTTTTTGGGGTGTCGAAATAAAAATAAGAATTTCATATAACATTGAATTTATAAGGACAAATATATTTTAGTTACGAATTAATCCATATATAATCAGTAAATTACACAATAAATAAATTATTTTTGGTAATATATAAAAATTTCCAATGGTTTTAATTTTTGATTAAAAAATTACTATCATTGTCACAATGAATCATAATTCCACTCCAGGTCTACAAAATTAATATATCAGAAACATTTTATTAAATAATAACTAGTGAACTAAGTGTTCAAGATGTATTTTTTGTATATGATCACCATGTAACATGTGTGAGGAATATTACCTTTGATTTTTAAGTATATGATAGACATGTTAATATTTTGTGTTTAAACCCTCACTTCAATTTAAGGAGTTAATAAGTTTAACATCCCATGTATTTATATAATAATATTTTTACATACCTATTATTATTAATTATAAACTATATATTAATTTTATTTTAAATTCTATAGTATGTGTGATAGCACAGTCGACACGCAACTACGAGTATCTCCAAAAATCATACGTTGCACAAAAGGTTGAGTTATACTGAATAATAATAAATATTTAGTATTATTAATTTCAATGGTTGTTAACTACTATGAATTATATTCTATGGAATGATAATAAATAAATATATTATTATTAAACATGTTCATTAAATGTCTTTTCATTTATAAATCTAGTTTTAAGAATAAAATACTCTAATATTTTTTAAAAGGTTGTTTAACCTCCATTTGATATAAAACTATTATTGAATAGATTTTTTTGACAATTTTATAATTTTTATATGATATAATAAACATATTATTTATAATTGTAATATCAAAATTTAATTTTTCTGAATTATTTGTTTTTTCTAATAAAATTTGTAATTTAATAAATAGTGAAATAATTGCATTTTAATTGAAAACAAGCATTTCTTATAATTTATTTATATAGTTATGTTATCCCTATAATTGTTTCTAAATTTTAATTAGATTTCTTATTTATTATATAATATAATGTGGGTAGTTGGATGTAATTTCACCTTTAAATTATAAATAAACACATGTAAATCTTTTGATAGTTTTTTACTTCTTCAAAAACATGTTTTCTGGTTTTGACAATGTGAATTTATTTTAGATTAATTTATGATATTTTTGTTTTTTGAATTTGTAAAGGATGATTTCTTTTTTAGAATAATAATATTCAAATTATGTAAATAGGTACCTTTTATTTTTGACATTATGAATAGTCACTTCAAAAATTGTTTTTATTTACCATGGTTAAAGGATAAATCGGTTAAATATGGGTAAAAACTATTATTATAATTATAAAAATAAACTAACATAAAATATTTTATATTACTATTGGATGAGATATTTCCACAAAATATCATCTTTTGGTTGAATTTATGACCCTGTGATGCCACTTGGGTGTGATATTGACCTTTTAATATATTCAATTGAAAGAAAATGTAAATATAACATAAAAATGTATCTCATAACTAAAAAAATTTGAATTGGGTATATATAAATTATCTACATTACTATAATTATTTATTATAAATATAAATTTTTTCCCTACATCATCATATTTTATATAAAAATGTTAGACATTAAATAAATATATATATTTATCACATAATGATGATGCATCGGTTACCTTTTTAGTGAAATATTCAAATAAATTATATTATAAATATAAACATAAATGTAATTCGAATATTTTGATTCAATCCATTATTTTTTTTGAATGAAATTTACATGTATGGGAAATTTTTTTCATTTTGTTATAAGAGAAAATGTTTTTATGAATTTTTTAAAAATCATTTTGTAAATAGTTTCAAAATTGACATAAATGAGTTTTTAAAACAATTACTATTTTATTAAATGATATAATAGTTCTAAAAGTATAATCTTTATACGAATAACATATATAATGATACAAATGTAATTAATAATCCAGTTTTGGTCCTCCTTCCATTTTATAGAATCTATATTAACCATATATTATGAAAATATAGGAAGGCATTGAAAGAGTAAATGTTTTTATTTAAGTCTTACAGATAAAAGATAAGGTTAATTTTGTGACGTAAACATTATAAATCATATTGGATGATAGGATTTAAACCAATATTAATATTATAATCTAAATATGACTCTTTAGAATTATTATAATTGTAAATTAAATTTATAATAAAATAACACTTTAAGTCATCCCTAAAGTG
Organism: Viscum album; assembly: GCA_963277665.1. NCBI lineage: Eukaryota > Viridiplantae > Streptophyta > Magnoliopsida > Santalales > Viscaceae > Viscum > Viscum album. The sequence goes on from OY728141.1 coordinate 1,723,683,261, forward strand.
CCACTTCTTCCTCTTATAAAAGGACACAACCTCTACCCATTTACTCACACCTCTAAAGCCCCTTGGCTCATCCTAATTCTTCTCAAATAATTTTCAATCATCCCAAACTTTCTCATATTACTCCTGAATTGGATAAAATTAAATTCAACTTATCATTTTGGCTAAAATCCAAAAGGGTTACCCAATTTGAGGTAACACCATCTCTCATGCTCCTTTTATTTATTTTCTTTATCCAACCCCATAACCTATCTTTATTCCATTATTTTATAGAAAAAAGTGTTTCCAAAATATACTAGGAATTTTTATACTATGAGTTAGAACTAAATATACACACATATCCATTTACTGAATATAGAAAATAATGTTTCTGTGTATGGAGAAATACGACCTCACGAAACGATGATTGTTCAATTTTCTCAAACATCCTCTCATGGTGACCATTATGATGGAACTGTATTTATATATTATATATATTTATTTTTTCTGTATGCTTATATAATTTTTAATGACAACATGCCTTTATGCTTTTCAAAATGTGTAAATATGATAATTTAATTTCAGGAAGTGTGGACTACCTTCCCCTCAATGTGATATGAATCATTAATTCCATACATGGAACATAAGGATAATGATAAATATATTTTTTGAAATAAATAAGATATATATTATAATATAATTATAATATTACTATGTATCATTTATTTATTTTATTCATTTAATATGACAAATAAATTAATGTGGTTTTCATGCGTACGTTTGGCCTATCATCTCCATAAATAGTGCATTTCATTCATTATCTCAAAATATTATAGACAATTATAAATAAATATATGATTTTTGTATATGATATTTAAATATTGATTAAAATTCTATAAATAATGGACTTATATCCACATGGATAATTTTCCATTAAACAAGTTTATTTTTGAATGAAATAACAAACATCGATAAAACATCTGATTTGAATTCAAATAATTATCTAATTGCTATACAATGGTTTTAAGTGATATAAAATGAATAATAAAATTTAAAAACGTTATAAAGAAAGTAAAAAGTAACATATGTTTATTATTTTGGAAATTATAGAATGAACGAGACATGTCAGGCTCAAGGTATGGGGCTTTGACTCAATCTCTTTTCATTATGGCATTTCATGATAATATGCACATTAATTATTTTATAATGTGTATATAAAGACACTATGACATTTTATATCCATAATTTATCTTTACTAATTTTATTTATTATATCATGGAGATTAATATTTTAATTTTTATGTGGTATGGGACTCCTAAAACATTTAATATTTAATTATCGAAACTTTATAATCATGATTTTAATTTACACATTTATTTATATTAATATAAAATGAATATAGAGGAAATTTTATGTCAATCTCAAATTTCATTCAATTTTTTCAGAAGAAATAATTTTATATATATAATTTTTCTTTATTTACAAAATCAAAAAATAAATATTTTTTAATGTATATGAAAAAAAAAATTCTTTGCTGCTATAACTATTATTTGATATTTGTCATCCTATATAAACCTTAATCTCTTTAAAAATGAAAATAAGTCACTTATTCCTTCATTTCTGTATCTCTGTATTGAAAATGAGTTGTTATATGAAAATGGTTATTTTATATGGATTTGTTTTCATGTGGGATTATAAGAAGTGTTCAAAAAATAGGTTTTTTGATGAACGTGATTTATTCATGAAAAGGTACATGAGCGTTATATGAAACATGTGAGCCTCATATAGCACACAAAAAGAGTTGGGCCCCCTTATATCTCCTCAGTTATCCCAATATAGCTTATATGAATGGTTGATCCCCATTATAGATCCCATATGGTCCCGAAACAACTTATATGAAGGGTGATCCCCATTGTAGATCTCCAATTTAAAATGAAACCATATAATTATTGCCATTGGAAGATATTTGAAGTGGTGTTTTGTATATGATTATTTGTGTCCTCTAAAGGGGTTCTAATTACTTGCTTTTGGTTTTAATGTTTTTCATTGAGCCAAAAGTAAGAGTTTTTTTTATGTGAAAATGTTTTGTTTCATCCTCACAATGAACATTGAATGGGTTATCAAGATTCAACTTGACTAATGGGTTTTCTTTATTTTTATTTACCTTATTTATATTTTTGTTCCCATCTCACATTTTTAAAAGTTTTCACAAGATGTAAGGGAGATTGGATTCAATGATAGAATCAAGTAATGTTATGATAAATAATCCTAAAAATAAACCATGATTATTTTTAAAATTATTTATTTTATGGAAGAAAAAAATAATATTGGAAGTTCCCTCATTTTATTTATATTTTATTTGTTAAGTAATTTATATGGATTAATTAACTAAATCTATAAACCTAAAAATATTCTCATTGTGAACACATTACATAAGTCAAGTTTATGTAATGCTAATATTTGGGGCCATATAGTTTGTATTAATGGTTAGTTTAGATAACTTTAGAGGATAGGATGGGGTTAATTTCATTATATTAGAGAATTTTATGTTATGGATAAGATGAAATGTCATCAAATTTTAAGATTACCCTATTTCTTCATCTAATCAATGACTCTTCAGAATGTTTTTCTATAGAGGATAAATGAATGTAGTAATGGGAAGGTATGGAAAAGAAAATAACCATTCAAATCAACAACATGAGGTGGTGAGAATTGGAACTGAATAGTTTTTTTGTAGTGATGTAGTGGTTTACTCGGGCTATAAGTGGTAGTGGTATCCGCGCATGATATCATCCAGATAAACCACATAAGAATATTTCAGTAGAGGAACATTTTATAAGGCAACATCCCCCATAATTAAATGGATCATCTAACCACGTGGTAGCTACAGGATGGATCAATACCGTAGAGAATATATTTGACGAAATGGGATGTTTGAAAAATCAAAAGGTACATTTTTCATATATCAATTTTAATTTAATGTTGATCGATGGTGGTCATTAGTTAAGAATACTAGGGAGAAAATTGAACGCGATGCCATAGAATTAGAAGAATTTAAAGTTATTTCCCTGAGAAATATTTCCCTAAGGATATTTGGAATAGGTTGAATAAAAATTCCTTGGAATTAATTAAAATGGAAGATGATTAAGTTGCCACATATGAAGGGAACATCACAAGATTGTCAAGGTATGTTCCAGATTTTATTCGATACAATGATAGTAAAATAATTAAATTTTAATCAGGATTGAAAATATTGATATGAAGACCTTTGGCCTCCCAATAATTTTAATGTTATAATAAAGTGTTTCATTTTACTGTGAATGTGGAAATGGAGTTTTCCAACATTTATGTTCCACGAGATGATAAGATTAAGAAACTATCAAGCTTCCAAGAAATGGAGAATAAAACAAGAAAACATTCTACAGGTAAACACAAATCATGTTGAAATTGTGGTAAAATACTTTTTGGGAATGTATGTCAGGATCTTGAATGTGTTACTGGGTGGTATGTTTGGTCACGTGGTTCATGACTGTAATGAAGATGGTCATGAAAAGTCAAATAATGAGATAACATGATAGCCAGTCTATAGTAAGATGATTTTTCTACAGTGAGTTGGGACATTATGAGAATAACTATACGAAGTTAATTACATAAGTAGTAAATCAGTATGATTAGAAACAAAAAGTTTTGGGAAAATATTTTCCTACTTTTACAATTGATGTTGAGACATCAGGTGAAGTGATGGATCTCTTGAGAGCCTAGTATGTTTAAAATGATAAGCATATGCGATGTGATAATAAGTTATTAAAGACATTTTGGGGATATTTTTTTGAGGTTATCAAGGTGTATGGTTTTTTAATGATGATGTATTCCTTTAAATTTGACCCCCATGTTAATATATTGATAACTTTTATGTTTTTTGTTGTCATTTATACTTATGTTCATTCTTAAAGATGTACCTCATATTATTGGAATATTATGAGGATGAAATGTTGGTTAAAATATTGAAATACATCATGTAATTATGTTTCCTTATGATATTATTATAGGAAATATAGTAATTCCACAACTCTATCAAAAGGATCCTAAAATAAAATATTTATTCATTTATATTTCTCAATAGTATTTTGACCCATCACATAATTCGGTGTTTTTGATGGATTACCTTCTAATGACAATGTTCTCTATCGCACTGTATTATCATTTTAAAGATAGTTTTATCCTCCATGTCCATGATTTTCTATAGGAAATCCTAAAATATGGTGTATCAGGTGACCGTTTTACTGAAATTTATTTATTTTAAAGTAGAGGTTTTATTGATTATTTTTCTGATATAGGATTTTAGTATTGTAATTTTGTAAAGTAAATCCATAGTTACCAAGTCCAAAATGTATATTTTGAGGATGTAACATCCAAAATATGGAAACATGTCCCAACCTAGTTAATTATATAATAATATTTTCCCATACATATTAATATTTATGAATTAAAAATTAATGTATTTTAAAGGGTACATTATGTGCGATAGCATACTAAATGAACAACAACATGTTTCTCTGAAATCTTTGGTTTCACAAAAGATGGAGTTTTGTTGAAATATATTATATTATTATTATTATTCTAAATACTTGTTAATGTCTAGTCATTATATTAGAGGGAATGAACAAAACTAAATATATTTTTATTACACATGTTTTTTAAATGTTTTTACGTTTATAAATCTAATTTTAAACAGAAAATTCTGTAGTATTTTTTAAAAGATAGTTCTACCTCATTTTGATAGGGAACAATTTTTTATTAATTTATTCTGATAATTATATATGTTTTATGTGAAATAATGAACGTCATCTTAAGAATAGAGGAATTAATATTAACATTGGTTGATTTTTTAGTATTTTTACTTTTAAATTATTATTTTAAAGAATAGTAAAAAATATTACATTTTAATTCAAAATTTACTTTTCATCTAATATATTTATATAGTTATGTTATCCATTAAATTGGTTTCAAAGTGTGATTGTATTAGGTTTTAATTATTTAATTCCATGTTTCTCATTGGATGTAATTTCTCATATAAATTAGACATAAACCAATGTCATTCTATTGATATTTTTTATTTCTTAAACCTCCAAATTCTGGTTTTGACAATAGGAAGTAATTTTAAATTAATTTATTCCAATTATGGGATTTTAATTTGGAAAATTGAATTCCATATTTGAAATTAGCAGCTCAAATATATGTAAATGGGTACCTTTTTTAGAAATTATCAATATTAATTTCATTAATTATTTATATTTATTATGCTTAAAAGATAAATCAGGTAAATAAGGTTAAAACAATATTTTAATAATAATAAACTACCCAAACACATGTTCTAATTCTATTGAATGAGATATTTCGGACCATGAGAATACTTTGGTCTAATTTTGGACCCCATGGTGAAACGTGGGTTTAATAATTACCTTCTATAATATTTAATATAAATAAAAGAGAAATATAATATAAACATGTTTCTTTTATCCAAAAAAAAATTCTATTTTGTTTATATAAATGATCCCTTCGACTGTAAAAAATCATTAAGAGATTTACTATACTATCTTATTTTGCTGATAATTTATATACATTAAATATATTTATATTTATATTTATATTTATATTTATGACAAAGTGATGATGAAGCGATGACCTTATTAATAAAATATTAAAATAAATGAAATTATAAATATTATAATAAATGTAATTTATTATTTTTATGTCATATATGATTTTTTTGAAAACAAATATCATGTGAGGGATGATATAAATCATTTTTTTGAAGGAATCATGTTGTTGTGACTTTAATAAAAAAATAATAAATAGTGTAAAAATAGACATAAATGAGTTTTTTAAAAAAATTATCTTATAAAATGACCTAATAGTCTTAAAAATATATAATTTGGAAAAATAAATTATAAAATTTTTAAAATGTCATTAATCATATTCTTTTGATTCTCTTGGTATTTTATAGTAACTATAGTAACCATGTATTATGAAAATACAAGAAGACATGGTAAGATTTAATGTTTTTAACTAAGGATTAAAGCTAAATGATAAGGTTAGGTTTTTACCCTAAACATGTCTAAAACGTTTTGGTTGAGGGGATTTACACCCAACATAATATTATCCTCATAATATATCAATTTTAAACTATTAGTATTCCAAAATCAATTTATAATAAAATATTTTTTCAACACATTCCTAAAGTGCCCCTCCTCCCTCTAATAAAAGGCCACCACGTCTACCTAATAAATCACACCGCTCAATCCCCTTAGAATAACCAAAATCTTATAAAATAATATTCCAACATCCCTCCCATCCTCCTGGAATACTTACCTTGTGCATAATGAAATTTAATAAATCCTTTTAGAAAAAATCCAAATGAGTTACCTGATTTTGAGGTAAGAGCTTCTCTCAATATCCTTTAATATATTTTCCTAATACAACCCCAAAACAATATTTATTATTTATTTTATTGAATTACCAGTATCCTCAATATATTTCAATGTTGTTATAATAAGGTTTTATAAACACATTCACCCACCACCATCTAATGGATATAGAACACATTCATTCTGGGTAACGCAAATTATAGCCTCACGAAACGATGCTTGTTCAATTTTCTCCTACCACCTCTCAGGGTAGCCAATATGATGGAATAGTATCAATATATGTTATTTATTAATATTACTCAATTATTTGGTAATTTGTATTTACATCAATCCATTATTCTTTTTATAATCTGTAAATATGATAATTTCATTTGGGGAAGTGTGGACTACCACCCCTCCAATTGATATAACTCATTGATTATATACATGGAAGCTTTAAAGGATCAAGTTAATGAACACATTCAACATATATAACATTGATATTATACGTTAATTATAATATTCCTAGGTATCATTTATTTTTTTTCCTTTAGTAGGAAATAGAAATTAACGTAGCATCCATGCGTACGTACCACCTACTAAATCCCTGAATGGTGCACTTCATTTGTTATCTAAAAATGGTATGGAATATTATATATACCTATTTACTAGATATATATGACATTTAAATCATTAATAATATTCTGGAGATAATAGTATTTTAACCACAAGGATAATTTTCATCAAAGCAAGGTTATTTTAGACTCAAATACCGAACATCGAAAAAATCTCTTATATGAACTCAAAATATTAAATAATTTCTATAACATGGTAATAAGTTGACTGAAATGAATAATAAAAAATATAATTGTTCTAAAAAATTATAAATTGACAAGATTATATTATTTAAGATATTAAACAATGGATGAGACTAGTTGGACTAATGGTAAGGTTCATCATTACAATCTCCTTTCATTGAGTAATTTCTTAATAATATGCACCTTTATTTTTTATTAATGTGTATATACAACCACTATGACTTTTAATATCCATATTTTATCTATAAAAATTATATTTATTAAATCATGGACATTAATATTAAATTTTCAAAGTGGAATGGGATATCTTCAACATTTATAGATTTAATCATCAAATAATTTTCTTAATTATATTAAAATACATACTTATTTATCTATGTACAATAGTAATATACATGAAATTATATGTCAATATTGAATATCAATCAATTTTTTTCAAAAAGAATATTTTTTTACTAAGCGTTTTAATTTCTTTAAAAAATGAATTTTTTTATTGTTTAAGGAAACAACAACTTCTCTACTGCCATAACCATTATTTTATATTTGGGTTCCACTATAATATTTAATGTATTTTAAAAGAAAAATAAATCCTTTATTCTGTTCTTTGGATATTTTGTTATTGAAAATTTATTCTTAAATGAAAATGGTATTTTTAAATTGAAATGTTTTCATATGGGATTAAAAGAAGCTTTCAAAAAAGGGGTTTTTTTGGTGAACATGTTTTATTCATGAAATAGTATATGAGCATTATATGAAACTAGTTATCTCGATATAGATCACAAGAAGGGTTAATCCCCATAATATCTCATGGGTGAGCCTAATATATCTTCTATGAATGGTTGACCACTTTTATATTTCATCGGTGTGCATGGATAGATTATACGAAAGGTTGAGCCCCATTATAGATGATAGGTGATCCCAATATAGCTTATCCTAAAGGTCATCCCCATTATAGATATCCAATTTAGAGGTCAAACATATAGTTATTCCAATGGGAATATGTTTTAAAAGGTTTATTAAATGATTTTTTATGTTAATTAATAAGTTTTAATTACAATATATTGGTTATAGTGTTTTTAATTGAGAAAAAAGTATGTGGGTTTTTCATTTAAAAATGATTATTCACATCAACTCAAAAAACATTGAATGGTTTATCATGTTCTTACTATACTAATGGTTTTTCTTCTTTTTTATGTCCCTAATTGATATTTTTTTGTTCATCAATCATTTTTAAATGTTTTAATATAATTTATGGGAGAATATTGTAAAGTATGGAATCATGGATAAGTTATGATTATTAAAAAGGAAAAGAAACCATGTTACATTTAAAAAAAATTGTTATGGAATAAACTGATACTCTAGGAAATTTCCACAATTGATTTAAATTTTTTTGTTATGTAACAGTTATGGACTAATTCCAAAATTCTCTAAACCTTAAAATATTATCAATGTAAATTATTCACTTAACTCAATATTATTTAACGTTTAAGGTTGGGTCCTTATAATACGTTTCTTCTATCTTATCTATATTAAATATTTTATTTGATTTTTATTTTAAATAATAGTGATTCTATTTTTGGAATTTGATATGATGATATATATATACTAACTTTATTTAAATATTTAATTACTATGAATGTTTTATATAAATAATTTGAATTGTATTATTATAATTATATGTTTTTTGTTATAACTGCAATGAGAACCAACTCCGATAGGATAAGAGGTATGATTAATTGATATTTTATTCAGAACCACAATAAATCTAAATTGTTATTATATAGAATATTAGAATACATAAACGTAATTATATTAATAAATGTGTGTATGTCATCATAGGGAATGTATATTAATGGGGAAGAAATTGGAATATTTATTTTGGCAAGGAATTCAATATAATATAATAAGATATTTTTTTGGAGAGAAATATTATATCTTTTCGAAATTTTTTTAATATTTTTAAAATTATATTGAAATTAAATCTATATATAAATTGTTATTATACAGAATTATTACATAATCTAGTAAAAATTGGTTATATTGAAATTATATAGGTCCTAATTCCATATGATTCATTTGAGACGTTTTTTAAGAAAGATTTATATAGATATTTATAAATTGGAAATGAAGATAAATATGAATGATTCTTCCTCATTAAATAATGATCAATTTTAGAATTTGGTTCCCAATGATCTTTATAAGAGGTAATCTTTGTTAGAGTAAATTCATCAAAAGGATACATATTTGAGAACCATTTTATATTCTATAAAATAATCAACATTTTGTACGTGTCATTAAAAATACTCTAAATGATTAATCAACTTATATAGTGTCACTTGGAATATTTTAAGGATCGTCTATAAATTTTATAATAATCCTCCATGCATTCAGTAAAAGTAATAAAATAGTTAAGGAAAATTTTATATGTGTCATTTTTTGTAAAATGAACAATTCCATAAGGAACATTTCTAGAAACCATAAGATTCATTACTATATGAATTTATTTCATTAAGTATAATTAAATATTGTATATATTCCCTAGTAAAAAAATAGGAATCATTCCATTATTTGGTTCAATATGTTATAGATCATATGTTGTTGATTATATCGAGATTAAAAAAGGATTATTTATGATACTTATGTTATTTTAAAATAAATGGATTAAACATTTTCTGTTCTTCTATAAATTCAGGTTGTAATTTAGAGAAATTACTCCACATGGAATCAATCATTAGAATATTACAAATCATAATTCATTATTCTAAAATCAGACAAACAACATGAATATAAATATTAGTATCTTTTGAAAAAACAACATTACCATGATTTATAAAGAAGAGGTTGATTATTGTATACTATTAAAAATAATGGATTAATGAATTTTAAATTAAATAAAATTTAATAATATAAATTCATAAATTATTATACCTTTGAATTAACATAAAAATCGATAATACAATTATAGATTCACTACGGATTCCATATTAAAATATATATTAATAATACAGACGGAAAATATTTTTTGATTAAATGGAAAGGATGAAGGTATGTATAGGGAGATAAAAGTGTCCATTGTTTTATAGATTTTATTTTATTGAAGAATATTTTATTTCTAATTCTAAAGATGTGAAATAGGATAAAACATGATGATGATTTATTAAATAATAATGAAGAATGAGAATTATAACACCCTCATGTCATTTAAGATTACATTTTGACCATAAAATCGTTGTCATAAGAATGTTTTTTAGATATTTTATATACAATCCAACACTTAATTAATTTCATGAGAGTCCAATAAGAGGAAAGACTACTAGAAAAAGAGTAAATCATTCCAAAAAACATGTAATTATAATAATAGAATTTATTTACTGAAATTAAAACAAAAAAATCATTATTGACTTATTAAAATAAGTCATTGTGTTGAAACATGTAAAAACATTATTCCATATGTGTAATTTTAATTCGTTGGTAATTGAATATATGTATTATAACTAGTATATTCATTTTGTTCATTATAATAAAATGACATATTCTTATGACAAGAAATAGAATTCATAAAACATAATTCACTATCCCCAATCATAGGGAATATTTGTATTCATTTTCCAATAAATATGATTAATTAATAAATTATATTAACACATATATTGGTAAATGTGAGATCATGATCATTCTCTAGATACAACGAACATCCCATTTCTTAATTATTATAATCCATCTAAAATATTTAATTTCATGTAAATTTTATTATTATACTAATTTTTTATCTAAAATTTTATATTGTTAATTTTCTTGATTCACATTGAATAACTCTAAAAATTATTATTTTATACATTCATAAATATATATTGCCTAAAAATTTTAAGGCATAACATTTCCATCAACGGTGAAAATGTTTTTACAACCATCATTATGATAATTATTTTATAAGAAAATTTAATGGTTGCATATAATTTGTTAGGAATATTATAAAAGTCATGTCATTTTCCCTACTAAGTGAAATGTTACACGTAAAAAACTTGTAATTATATATTCATCATGTTAACCATATCATATCATTATTAACTCATTTAGCATGATGTTCAGGATTAAGTGAAATCATATTTATCCAGGGTCCATATAGAAAGAGTTAAGATAAATTTATAATAGGAAAGAATTAATATCAATGAAAATATATTGCTACATGTAAGGTTATGCGTAGGGTGATTAATAATTACGTGGGTATTTTTGTGAGGAATACAATAGATGTTAATTCTATATTTGAATTATAGCTCCAAAATGGGTTTATTATTCATTTAATTTACACATAAATTGGTTGTTTGGTTATGTTGTTAACTCTGGTATTGTTTTTTGATCAGTACGACATAATTAAAATACCCAATAGGGGATAATAACTTGTATATTGAATTGAAATATTACCTTCTAGTAGTATATGCTTAAAATTAATGAAAATAAAATTCAAACTATAATTTAATATTTATGAAATAAATCAATAAAATACTAATATGAAAAACATTCTGTGATAACCTGTACTATGATACATACAATGAAAATATACATAGAGATTTTTTGATAAAAAAATTCATAAAGAGAACTATATGATCATTATAGATTAACTAAAACTTCTAAAACTATATTAGTTTTAAAATCAAAAAAATTATTAGTAACTCATTTCTCCACTAAAGAATAAATATCAATAATTTCCTTAATATTAAATGACTTGATCTTCCTAGAACAATAAATATAATTAAAACCATATATGTGTAAAAATATTCTCCACATTTCACCATATAATTAATAAAAAATTTATATGACATTAACTCTTGGAAGTCAATTCTTTTCATTCTAGGAATCTTCTGTAATTTGTCTATTCTAATGAGAAAACACAAACTTTCTTAATAATTATAAATATTTTGTTATATAATCATGAGATTTTACTAAAAATTTTGTTTCCAACATATCATCATTTCACCTTTGTTTTTATTCTAGACTTATTTTTCATCCCATTTATTCTAATTTTTTTTGCTATGATATTGAAATTATATTTCTAAAGAGCATAGTATAATATTTGATTAAAGACCTATGTAGTGTAAATCATCCAAATCAATAAAAAGATAAATAAGTCCCAAATAAAAAAAATTATCTCTCACATGGATTCATATACTTTTTTTCATAATTTCAATATGTAAAACTAATATTAAAAAAAATAATTATTTATATTAAATTATAAACAAATAATTTTACGATTATAATAGTATACTAAATTTTATTCATATGTTTTTTATTTCCCTTGAAATATCTTCCAATTAACATTATATTAGATTAATTCAGTTGTGAATAATATTGTTGATTTTCTAAGAGACTCATACTAAACCTATTAGTCATCAAATATAAATTTGACAACATCAATTTTTATAAAAAATAGATAGATTTTTCACTCTATTGTTATATCATTATATTTCAAAACAATATATTTTTATTAAATTATATTTAGTTTTTTGTTACTTGAGTTGATATTTATCAAATATATTTTGTTTAATATATAAATTAATCACATAAATCATGTCGGAAAAACATTTTACTATTACATTTCACTATTACTGGATTTCATTTATTATGTTGTTTTCAAAACCTTGTTCATATTATTTTTTATGATCAATTTTATTCATTCACAACATTAAAACTTCTAGAGTTGTACATATATAACTTGGGAAAATCCATTGTTAAACATATTTAGTAGTTAAACTTATTACAACATAGTACATGAAACCTCTAACATTCTTTAAATATATCCAAACTCAATGAAACCATATGTGATTATTTCATTATCATTATAGAATATTTAAAAAATTTATTATCAACAAACCCAACCAAAAAATGACTATAGTGTTTTTTCTTACAATATCCAATATTATAATTTTTCTGAGAACATCTTTGTCCATTTAATATAATGTTACTAAAATCCCATTAATATAACCCTGAATATGATACAATTTTATTATTGATTAACTCATCATTTACATTAATATCACATGATCTATTATCATTTTGAGAAAAAATAGTAAAATGAAACAATCACCATGAATCAGTTCGTTATTCATCTTGATTTCCACATAGACAAAACATAGTACCAATCACCACATGAAATACGTCACAGTTTCTAAAACCTGAATTTTTTTAATTAACATAAATACAATCATAACCTTTTAACAGTTCCCCATAGGAAAATAACTTTCTAGGATATAATAGGTTTAGTAATTGTTGATTTATAAGCAAAAAAACATTCTAAACAACAAACCCAAAATAAAGAATAATATTATATCCACCATTGGAACAAATATACCCTATGAGGTGTTTTGGTTAATTATGATGAAATGTTTTCTAGACCATTAATTATAACTAGTTCTTCAATTAGTAAAAAGCATTTAAAAATTTAATTCTCATGCATGAAAATATGAAAATAATGAAATTTCATGTAGTTTCATTAATAATTTAATAAGTACCACATAATGAGTTACTTTATGGATCATATTAGATTGTAACATTGATATATTAGGGAAATCATAAGTCACTATACAATATTAAAATTATTTAAAATGAAAATTATGTTACCTGAGGGCCACTCTGAATTTATTTTTATCTCATCTCTTAATTATATTAGAGTTTATAAATAATATGAAACTCAACTGTTTCTAACAACACATCCTCATAAGATATAAAATCCTCAACAACAATGGTGTTATCACTATGGTTTTTTTTATCTCACCCCAGCTAGGTATCTAATTGTGTTTGTAACAATAGTATCTCTTATAGTACTTCTATTTTCTTCACTAATATTATGCTTCACCAAAACAAATATTCATCAATTAAATATTATTACCACAATTTAACCATATATATATCTATAATATATATATTTAACACATAAATAATCAAATTTTTTATCATTTATTAAAATTTTTAGGGACCCCCAAAAATATATATCTAAAAATACATACCACCCATTAGTCTAATATAATTTTTCATCACCATTCATAATAGTATATATTATGATATATAACCACAATTTCTCTAAGTTATGTTTGTATGTAATTTGAAAATAACAATTCCCTAGTCATTAATAGACAAAATATAAAATAATTAATATATATCCTTTAAAAATTATGTTCATTTACACAAAAATTGATCATTTTTCATATTTCTTATCAACTTTCTCAGAATGACCTGAAAAATGGACACACTATTTTAATATATATATATAAAATAATAGTTTAACCCATAATTCAACTAATTATTAATGAATTTATAATCTTTTCTGAGAATATATCAATCCTAATAAAAAATTTTCCCTTCTTATAAACAAATCAATCAACACTGGTCAAAACATCCACTGTTCCAACAACAAAACTAACCAAACAATTTATTTATGCCAATATATATTTAACTTTACTAAAAATATAAAACACTATTGTAGTTAAATAATTTATATAATAAAATATCCACTTCAAAAACGTCTTTATATATCTTCCTCATAATTAACAAGTCTCATGTTATCATCCTTTTTGGTTCAAAAATGATAAAAAGTATATTTTCCAATAAAAACATTTGAGAAAAAATATCCAAAGATACTTAGGGACCTTTCTTAAAATCAACTAGGTGAATGGATATTTATAAAAACTTAGATAAATAAATTCATCTAAAATAACTTTTTAGATAGTGCATTACCTTCCCCAAAATCATTTAAAATTTAATTATAAAAAATTAAATATATATAATTAGTTAGTTAAAAAAACTACTAAATAATATTGAATAAAATTTAAAAAATAAGTTTAATTATAATATTACTACTCTAGAAGAATGGGACAGACTATGATATTGTGTCTAGATGTTCATTGGTCAATGGTGGAACAAAATCTACTGCAACATTCCAATAGAATAATGTCTTCAAATGATTTTCTTTTAAAAGTAATATTGTGAATATATGATAAAAAATTAATATATTTCATGAAATTTAAACATTGTTAATGATTATGGTTCGAATAGATGATCCCCCACATATATAATAATCATTGCATCCTTCAATGAGATAACGAAATAAATGTTGGATAATAATGAAAGATCTTATTCCTATTCTAAAAATTACGTTGTTAACATGAAGAATTATTTAAAATGAAATAATATTATGTGGTTTACTTAATATAAATTTATGTATAGAAAATTTAAAAATTCCTCTATTGTATTATATATCATACAAAAAGGAATGAGGTGATCACTAGGGGATATATCCCATATATATGAGAGGAAGCAATAAAAATGTTGAAATAATAGTGAATTTAAGGAAGAAACATTGACAAGTATGATTAGTTTTCTAGAAGTGGTAAATATTAATCTATAGAGTATAATAAATTAATAATAAAGAAATTGGGATACACTTTTTACATTGTAATATGACCTAGATGATATCCACAATAAAGTATTTTTATATAGAAATTAATGTGGTGGTTGTATATCCAAGTTGAATACTCTAAATGTGTTTTTTTGGAAAAAACCTTCTCCCCACGTTCATTAAGATTTAAAATATTTATTTTAAGGATTTTAGTCTTAATATAACGATTCAATTAATTTGGTGGTTATATTAATATAATATATATACATGATAAAATAAAATACATATAAAATATTTTGTTAGGGGATTAACTTTTGAAATCATTATATAGTATATATTGTCATGTATTTTCAAGTATCCATTCGAAATTTCAATTAAAATTATGTATTTATTTCTATGGGTGAAATAGAATTTATTTTGGATCCCACTCTATTTTTTTAAATGATGTTGATGCCCTATTTGTGTTGTTATGTTATATCAAACTGCTATCATAAATCAATAAGGTGTATCAAGTGTTATTTTAAATAAGATCAATCCCCAAAATCTGATGATAATAATTCATGATTAATGAATTTTAAAATTAGTAGAATACCATAATTTTAATGTCTTTTTATTTTCGTAATATATATTTTAACATTTAATGTGAACTCATACATGATTCAAGGACAATATTGGTAAATTTTCTTATATAAATTCTTTATTGATGAATGCTCTTTTAAATTTTTTATTAATGCTTGGGAAATATAATTTAACTTTTAATTTTATAAATATATTTTTGAAATAATATATTTTGGTTGAAATTAGATATTTATATTATAATTCCATATATATGAAATGGGAATCATTTTAAATTTCAATAAATAAAATATTTTATTATTTTATGTTTTTTTTAAATGGTTTATATAACTGTGTCAGAGATTAAAATAATTAATGTTGGAGGAATTTAATTATTATTATTGTCTTTTATTTATTTATCTATTTCGGTGATATATAGGAAATTGATGTTTTTTACAAGAAAATCATATTCCTTACCCCAGGTTATAACATTGTTGGATTAGAGGAATTTTTTAGGCTGATTGCTGAATATTATATTAGTTTGTTTATGTAATTGGGAAAATGAATCTATAGTTTGAATAACATAAATCATGGTGATAAATAGTAATTAAGGATTATATAATATATGATATATTTCATTAGGTGGAAATATTAATGGAATTAATTAATGATAGAGATAACACATTTAGCGGTATCATGTATAGAATGTAAGTGAGGAGTTAAAGATGGGTTTCTTCAAGCCACTAGCATAGATGACGATTTTAATAATGGATTTTAATTTACAGGAATCAATAATTAGTATGTCAATGGGGGTCATTACAAAATCCATTTAGATTAGATATTGAATTAGGGAGAAAATAAATTGATAATTAATCCAAGGATTGGTTTTTTGGGTACATTTATTAAGAATGGATTTGTGATAGTATTGAAAAAATCCAAATGGGGAGACATCGGGATCATAAATTATGATTGGTTTTCGAATTTTAATTGGCCAATTTAAAAATGATATCTTATGGAAAATATTCTTTATTGTGAATAAATATTAAATAATTATATACATTTATATCTTGGTTATATTGTTCATGAATGACCATTATATGACTATAAAGTGAATTAATCCTATATTTTTTTCCAAAAAAATCAAATATTGATGATATTGGAAAAAGGTATCACATTTTTATATATTTATTGACAATAAAATACTATATTGTTTAAGAATATATATTTTTAATTATACAAAAAGTGTTTTTAGGAAAATCAAAATGGGATGAATTTATAATGTAATATTATTTGTGTTGGATTTATTTTTATTTCAAAAACCATGAAGAATAATTTTAAATCAGTGTTAGTTCACAAAATGATGAATACATTGTGGAAATTAATATCTTCATATAGTTTTATATAATCAAATGATTTCTATGGGGAGGATTTATAACATAAGAAAAAACTTATTAATGAGATTTATTCCAAATGGAATGAAGGTCTACAATATTATGGGATTGATAAATAATGAAGGTCTAAAATAAAGAAGCTAATGTCACTAGAAATTTATTACATTTCATAAAAAGTATAAAATTTGAATCTTGAATAGAAGTTAAATTAGTTTATTTGAATATAATATATTTTAATGCAATATTTAAATCATATTCTCATTAATTATTACATTAGATTTGTTTGGATTGAATTTCATGAACAATAGAAAACAATCTATTGAAATATAGTTATATTATTAAGTAAGTTACCTTATATCAATTGTAGTATTGTATTCGAGTTTTAGTTTTTTGTATTCTTAAATTATAGTTCCAATATCTATATAAGATAAAAAATGTATAAAGGGGATTAATATTATATCGAACTATTTCAAACATTATATGAATTAATAATGTTGTGGGATTATTATATTATGGGTAGAATAAAAAGATTAATCCTGATGTGGTGTTATATTGTCACATAGATTGTTCAAATTAACATTAACATATCATGATATTATTTTGTTAATAATGCTCTATTGAGTGATATCATACTCTACTTTCCTCATTCTGAGTATGATTCAATGAATATATTGTTGTCATGTATGAATAAAAAGAAGGAAGATATAGATTATATGTGGGATTCATGGCCCATAAAATAATGATTGGAAAATAAAATTTGAATAAA
Organism: Viscum album; assembly: GCA_963277665.1. Classification (NCBI taxonomy): domain Eukaryota; kingdom Viridiplantae; phylum Streptophyta; class Magnoliopsida; order Santalales; family Viscaceae; genus Viscum; species Viscum album. The sequence goes on from OY728141.1 coordinate 1,723,701,563, forward strand.
TTTATGATTTATTTATATATATGAATTTATAAAGATGAATTAGTATCATAATTTTAAATAATACTTAAATGAATATTTTTATATACATATGAATAATATATTGAAATATAGAATTCTAATAAGTATTCAAATTTTTATTTCTGTGGTAAATTAAATTTGAATTTATTTATTATCATTCTAATGTATGTAAAATTATATTTAATTTTAATAATTTAATAATATATTTTTTGGGATAAAAAATTAATTTTTTTATTTATATGGAAAATGATAATGTTGGTATTGGAATGATTTGACTATGACTTATATCATCAAAATAATGTTGGCCAGTATGTAGTAAGGGATGGTTGTGGAGGTACTTTTTATAATAAGTTATTTATTTTGTAACGATAGTATCAAGTTGGGTTGATATATAAAATATTATTAAAATATAATTTTTTCTTTAATAGATGATGGAGTCATTATAATTGGACACTCTAAGTCACAAGACATCAGTGTGTTTAGTGAGATAGATCAGATAACAATAATATAAATTTTACTATAATGAAGAATATATATTTAAAATTTATAATTTTTTGAAATTAAAATATATGATAATGGTTAATGATATGAGGATTTTACATATGATTTTAATTATGATTTTTCAGCATGGTACATATGAAGTCACATTGAATGATCATGGATAATTGTGGTGAAATAAATTTTACCTCTTTTTTATTATAAGATTAATTTTATAGACACTACTAAAAAACATGTTTTAGTTATGAAAAATATATGAAGTATTTCTATATCATTTATAAATAATTAATAGATAGAATAATACATATTTAAAAATTATGTTTCATGAGAAAAGTGGGTAATAATGTATTATAGATACATCTTTCTTGTTTAAAAACAAAATACAAGAAGGATTTCTATCAAAAAATGAATTTTCCTATAGAATTAATTTTACATAGAAATATATATAATTATGATTTTTTATAATATTTTCGTTGAGAGGTCATTCACTATTATGAATATGTGAATGAATAATATTAAATCATAATTAAAAGAGGATAATCAAATCTAAATTAATAGAATAATAGTGTAGTAAACATTTTTCTCTATGGAGAATGTAGATAGACATGAAGATATATATCAAGAATACCTTATATATTGATCATACTAAGAACCCCATGTTTAAAAACTGACCATTCATTCCCAATAACAATGTGAACAAGCTATGATTTATGAGTATTTCAATGATTGATAATGATTATTTCATGAATATTTTTTTCATCTATAGTGATTAGTATTACATACAAGTATATAGATTCACGATTTGCATATAGGTTATATATTATCCAATTTAGTTAAACTGGTTAAAATATATGTGCTTTGTCTAGGATTTATATTTATATTTATGGGTAGAATGATATATGAGTAACTTAAAAAAATATGGTATCACACAAAAAAAGTTTCATCCATTGAGGGAACATGAACTTTATGGCCCTGGGGAAAATAATGATAATTTTTAGTCCATTTATATTCAGATTTCCCCCTTACTCCCTTCTCAGGATTCCAATGATCTATTTGGTCCTATCATGTGGTATAAAATCGTAATGTTTCCAACATTACATTCAATATTAAAATTTTTATTTGGATTTGATATTCATGTGGAATAAATTATTTGACCTCATGTTGTAAATCATAGTATGTTTAATTGATAAAATAAAAATGTTTTTAATAAAAATTTCATATGGTTAAATATTTATGGAGTATTTACCTCAACATGATTATTTAACTAAGAATAATGAAATGTTTCATGATACATAGTTATTAATGTTCTTCGTTTTTTCAATAACCAATAGGGTATATGTTAAAACTAATCACTATTATTATTTTTTATGAGTTGAAATTAGTAACTATAAATAATTTTGGAGTATTTTATTTCTTGAATGTTTTAATATTGAACATAAAATACTCCAAAAAATTATTTTTATTATAATTTTTCAATAAATAAATGATTTTAAGTTTTTATAATTTCAATTATAATAATATAAGTACCAAGAAGATGGCAAATGTGGTGAATGAATCTCAATTCAAGGTATGTGTTCCTTTTTTGTGGTTAAATACAAAACTAATTTTATTGGAATATTCATAGAAATATGCACACTCTTATTCTGCTATATATATATTTATGTGCCTACTGATTTCATCTGAGGAATCGTAAATGATTTTTTTCCAATCCATAAAGTGCTATTGTATAGAATAGATAGGGATCCAAACCATAAATGTACTATTTTAATAATAATAGATTAAATATATAGTATTTGATTACTTCATATATAATTTGGTCATGATGATTTTATTATTTTTTAAGGTCATGGTGGCCCTAAGTTGAGACATTATGAAAATAGGTTTGAGGGTTAAGCGAAATTGTGACAAAATTAATGATCATTAAAATGATTTTTGAAGAAAAATCTAACATAGAAGTGTAGATTAAACGTTATAACTAATAAATTTAGGAGAGAGGGAAAAACCTTAAAAGGAATATGAATTATAGTTGGACACCATTTCTTCCCAACTTATATTGAATGATGAGATAAAAGATGAATATAAAATATAGATAAAATACTTAAATAGGAAAAATGATAAACCAATGAGAGAATCATCATCGAGGGGACAATGAAAACCACAAATTAATATTATTTTGTATCTAAATAAGGAATTACTTATATATGATGTGTTAGAAGCATATAATTAATGTTGTTATTATAATGATACATTTATAATTGAATAGGAAAAACTATAAGTGTGTTTCTACATTCTGATGGGAATAAATTAAAAGATAATAAGCTATAATATACCAACTAAAGGATGAACCGTTATTGTTTTTTTTTCTAATAAAATGTATCATAATTATAATAACCATGTAAATTTAAAATGAATCATTAATCTGAAAAATATGATATAATGGAAGTACCATGCGTCATTTATCAAATGTGATCCATAGTGTGGATTAAAAATAATATACGACATGGGAAAAAATCACCATGTTGGATGAAATTTAATATAGAATATAATGATGCGTACATCAAAAAAAGAATCATTATTCATATTATCCATTTGGGATAGAAAAAAATATAATATATAGTGAAAATTTTGTGAGTAATAATTATAAATAGAATGAAGATGTTCACTTGGGGAAATAATCACTAGTAATGATAAAATCTATGTTATATCTAATATGAATTTATGATGATAAACTTGAATAATTCCATAGTTGTTTCATAAAAATTTTCATAAGTAATGAAATAAAAACTAAGGAATTATCCCAATAATTGATGAATAAGGACGATGGAATATGAAATTATGGTTCTCTAATCGATGAAAAATTTACATGTTTATTTATTCTCAAATAAATTGTAATTTACATGATAATGGGTATGAGAAATCCCAATGAATAGATATAATAGAACACATTTAATTGAATTTTCACACAAAGGGGATCCACTGTGAATGATTTGATTTTTTTATGGAAAATGTTGGTTTAGTATGACAAACTATAATCCTTAATATGAGGTGTTTATGATGTTACCCTACCCCATACCTTGTATTTTAATATTTTAATATTTTTTCATTGATGTATAATATTATTTGGCAACATAACTCATAGTGTGGATGTAGGGAGAAAAATATGTGCACATGATAAAATAAATTAAAATTAATTATTGTATTGAAGTTGTGAAATAATAGAAGCAAGGGTTAATATAATTTATCTTATGATTTTATATAGATTTGGTGTTTGAGGAATAAATTATATAATTTCATGTTACCAATACATTAGATAAAATTTTATAGGATAATGTTCTTTTAAAATGGGGAAATATTCATATTTTAGTTTTGAATAAATATCAAATAGAAATATTGGAAAATTAATTATTATTAGACCATGTTTTTTATTTCTATATATCCTTGTGGGTAAATAATAATATCCCATGTTTATATAATTACAATAGTAATATTCGTGTGTGATTTATATGTTTTTTTTATGTTTCATTATTATATATATTTATCTACCATATAAACCCTTCCTTCATAGATGTAGATTATTATAAATTATTTCTAGAGAACTTTTTTATTGAGTAATTTTCTATAATTAATTCTCTAAATTCATAGGGAAAAAATTATTAGTTTGAGCATTCTATATATTTTAATTATAAATAAATTGGTTTTGATGAAATTAGATGTTGATGTGATTGTTTTCTATTAATCAATTGATAATAATTTATATGTTTTTATCATAAAAACATTTTGTGTTGTGGATAAATTACATTAAATTTATGTATTTTTGATTGAGATCAGAGAAATAATTTTTTTAAAAAGTTACTTTTAATCATTTTATGGAATTTATTGAAGCGAGTAATGTGGAAAAATTGATGTTATTGACTTAAACTCAAGATTCCAACAATTATTTTTTATTCAACTATCTTAGAGAAATCATAGGTATCACATTCACATTAGGTAAATGTAGTTAAAATAATAATTAATAAAATATATCTATTATTTTATTGGTTCAATGAAATATTGTAAACCAAATGATATTATTATACCATTATTTATATCATTAAAAATGTTGATACTATAATTATTCATCTAAATATAATTGTTACCCACGTAGTGTCTTCTATTCTAGAAATTTGAGAATTAAATCTATTTTTATGAATATGGAAACAATAGATGATGATTAAAAAAATACATTGAATATATTAAATACAAAAAATTTATGTTAATGGTGATGAGGGAACACATGGTTCATTTAATTTTGAGATCAACTGGGGAGGATATTAATGGATAAATAATCCATTTCATGATTTGTTTTAATATTTTATATAATCTTTCAAATTTTGATAGTATCAAAAAATTATATTAAATGATAGAACTTTAGACCCAATGTTGTGAATGGTGTTTTATTTTCTATCAATATCAGGAATTATAAGGAAAATTGATAAATATGTATCAGTGTAGTTAAATGTGATGACCAAATTTACTTTGAGATTGTTGGGGTACTTTTTTTCAATCGAGAAAATAATGTATGTTAGGAGACCAAAGAATATGGAAATTCTCATAAAATCTATCTTTTTATGAGATTATATTGATGATATTTATTGTCTATGGTGTTCTGTATGATGAATTCCTGAAGTGATGAATCTATTAGCTACGGGAGATTAAATATAGAATTTAAAACATTCTAAAAATATTATGAATTCTAAAATAAGTGGGATTTTATTTTCATTATACCCTACAATCATTAATAATAGTGGGGAAGAAAGACTATTTTTCTACATTTTTATGATGCCCAAGAATATGAGATCTTAGTGTAATTTTTTTTGTCTCATTAAAAAAATATTCTAATATCCATGAATATATAATGATACTCATGAAAATATTATTCTAAAAATATTTGATTAAATCCCTCCTAATTCGTGTCAAAATGGAAATATATGATATAGAATAATAAAGATCATTCTCTATGGAATCAAGTATATTTTTTATATATTATTCATAGTGAATCATTGATTGATGAGAAAACTGTATATTTGAAGTTAATAAATTTTAATTATCTTATGTAATGATATAGATATTTGATATGGATTTGGAGTATATTGAGTGATTTTTTAGGGGTATATTTTTTTCTAGACAACATATGGACATTAATTGTGAATAATCATCAAATTATTTATGTTGTGTAGGAATAAACTATAATTTATAATTTGTATATGTGAATAAATTCTAATTCAAATAGTAATGTAAGAATAATATTACACAATATAGATACTTAAAAAGGACCCTTATTTCTAATGTGATCTATATAAATAATATAGTAGGGATTGGATCATGTGTGAATAGAAAATTAATTCTGGATGTTGTGAATTATTAATTCATAGTGAAGAAATATTATGTTTAATAAATTGTGAGATTATTTTAAATAGGAAAGAACAAATGTAATATTAACATAATTTTACATTAATGAATACATAAATAACATTTTTCATCATAAAATATTCCATGAAAAACTAAATGTGATTATCCTGAGGGTTTTAGGGCTAAAAATTATTATTTCTTCTTATATAATAATTTATTTCTATTTCTTTATGGTTACATGAGATTCATATTTTTAGTTACACTCAAATATGAAACACCTTAAATTTTAGGTAACGTTTTTTAACATAAATTTAATGTATGAAAGGTCATGGTTTCGTTTTTGGATGTTTTTTATGCTATGAGTGGTTTTTAGTACTTTTTATGTGTATGTAGTTGATATATTGTTTAAAAATTCATGTTTTTTCTATTGGATTTTATTTAAAAATAATAATCATATTTGGGGAAGACACATGATTGGTACAATGATAGGGTAAACCAAAAAGAAACAATGCATCCTGTTGAATTTATATACAATATTGATTTGTATGGTTTCCTCATATTATCACAAACAATTGGTTTATGATTAGTATACCTAGGTATATTCCATTATGACCCAGAAATATTCTACATAATTTTCAAAACATGTAGAAAAATAATGTATGTCGTTAATGAATTCCATAAAATGGAAATGTGACATTATTTTTCCTTGAAAACAATTATTTTTCTCTTTCTTTTAGGGATCTTGACATAGATGGTGGTTGTTTGGGATATTTATGATTCTCATAAATTCAGAGGCCAGATTCTTCAATTTATTAAATGGTGGACCCTGAAATGAAATGTAGGAAATGAAATTCTATCTCTACATTATTATCAACTTATATTTTTCAAGAATAGAACCATAGACTTTGGTTTCCTTACCCAAATTTATTGTCAAAGAATAATTTTTTAAGGGGATACATATTATGTATTAATGGGATGGTGAAAATATTTCAATATATGAGGTTGTGGAATTATTCTCCACTAATAATACATTATAATTAGGTGAATTATCTCATATAAAAATCTTTATATAATTAAATGGAGTCACTTTCTAAGTCATTAAACCCATCCTTTAAATATGAATTATTTCTAATATTTCAAGAAAAAAATTGTTGTTGTGTCTTTGACTGTAATGGTTTATATATTCAAAAAAACATATTTTAAATTTAAAAAAAAATATTTCAAAATAACGATTGAGTGTGAGAACACGACATGGACTTGGGTGCCTTCAGTAATGATATATATTTGGTCCTTCCATGTTATGACTTCAAATCTTATATCCTAGTTGAGGATCACTATAATATACTTCTAGGTGATGACTTGAATCTACAAGGATGTGTAACTTGAGGTTATATAGACTATTTAGTCCTCATATTGATGGAAATTCATTGGTTGGTTACATTCATTAGTGTGAACATTCTACCCATGAGAGTTCTTGATGGATTTAGTTACATTCACAATATCAAAATATTCCCATTATATGTTTATCTTGATTTATGTACTTGATATATATATATTGTTTTATAATATCATGTTCTTTAATATAGTGAGTTTTGTCCAATTTAGTGTTGATTTCCTAAGGGATATCTTAATAACCCCATAAATATGAACCTTTTTCATACAGTTATATTATTTACCATGATACATATATATAGATTATTTCAATATTTTATTGTTTAATATCAAAACTCAAAAATCATATCCTTTGGGAAATGGAGTATATATATTTTCTCGTTCAAGTGTTTTCATCTTTCCATATACGTACAACAATTAATATTATTTCATCAGATGTTTTAGACTTACTCTTATATATTATCTTTGTTATCTCTAATTCTGGACATATTATATGATTTGGATTCTAGGATACATTTAAAAAAAGATTAATTATTTCTTAAAATTATTGGATCATATATTATTGGTTGTGTTGTGTATGTAACAGAAATCATCTCCATCGTATTTTAAGGAACATGTCATATATTTCTAAATTTTTGTGATTAAGAAATTTAAATTATTGCTATTGGAATTTTTATCCAACCAATGATAATGTGTTAGGGTATGAAATTTATAAATGTTATCATCTATTAAATCTCATACGAAATGAATGGTATGCATTAAGAGATGATTTTTTGTGAATTCAAATGTTTGTGATAATTTATTAGTTGACCTCTTTATATTAAACCCCAGGTTACTAGGGTCGTCAGTGTAAAAAATGTGGTGATAAATAGTTCATGTTTTTTCTTAATCTCATTAGCACCACTTTAGTTAACTAGAGATCATTATGATATAGAAGTTAAATTAAATACCATTATTAATTCACCAATAATTTAGTAATTTATGATTATTTATAAAAAAAATTAGTAAATCGGAATAGTTATTAAACTTAAGTATTCTATTTTGACTGAGAAATTCTCTTGTAATGAATATATAAAAATATTACCAATCGTGTGTAAAAATGAGTAACAAGATTATATTATGAACATTGTTCCCCTGGAATTAGAGGTGGATGAAAATGTTTTTAGTGTATTTTTTTGAATCATTATATGATTTCAAAATATTAAATTGATCAGTAAAACTATTTCTTTCTAATAGTTAACTATAATTCCAATGTCATAACCAGACAATATTTTATGATGATATAGGACCTTAGAATACAGAATCATGAAATTGAAATATGAATAGAATATTTAATATCCGCAGAACCCCTTTCTTATTTTACGTAAAGCATCCAATATACATGATTGGGTACCTAGAATGAAAATGGTGTGTACATTATGTTAATGATAAGGTAAATATAGGCCTTAAATTAGAGGGTTTTGATGATTTTTTTTGTAATAATTTATAATAGAGTATTATTTGTTAATCGTGCATACAATATTTCATTCAATTGAATAAATGTAGTTGTTAAATGATAGAATAAAGATCTATTCATAAATACCATACTCATTTTAACCCAAATTAGAAACATTGGAATAAATCAAGGAATATAAGACAGAAGTATAATGGAGATCGAACATTTATTCAAGAATTGTTACCATCAACATTGTTAATTATATATAAATATCGAATAAAGAATTATTTGTGGAAAATGGAATTGTTAGGATACATAGTGAAGGGAAAACATTATCTTAAATTACACAAGTTGAATAACTTGTGTAATTAATGAGAATTGAAAGGAGAGTTACTCTTAAGGTAGTTGAGAACCAATGAACCAATTCACTAGATTAGTATCATTTCCACTACATCATAATAACTAGATAGTATTCTTCTGATATAGATTTTTTAGAGAACATAAAAAATATATTTACATAATCACCTCATGTGTGCTAATTTTTTATTCCCATGGTACATTTTATCACTATTATATTAATCCTAAAATGAAAAATAGTGTTGATTGTTCTACAATGTCTTAGGATTCTCATACTTAAATAGGATTCACTCCTTCGAGAGGTTATTTCCCATAATATTTATGTACATAATATTATTCAATAATATTCATAATGGTAACCTCCATAAAATAAAATATTTAATCAGTCAGTGGGATTAGATATTACAATTATTGGAGATTAGTCAATTAGTTTTTTGAATATGAACATCCCATGATAGTTTGAGGTAACATTTTTCCAGAAACAACCATAATTTGTGTTTTATTTAACACACACTATTCCAATTCATTTTTTATAGATTTTTCAGAAAAAAAAATATTATTTATATATTAATGTACCATCATATTATGAGAATAACAACACCTATTGAGAAATGGGTGTGTATTAGCTTTAAATATCCTTCATGTTTCATCCCAATTGAATCAATAAATTTCTTATTAGATTTTTTTATGGTTAAAAATAATCCACATTGATCCTATATTTGGGGGATAAATTTTAATAGAATATAAGGATCACATTGACGACTATATATTTTTAGTGACCATTAAATTTAGTAAAATTTTTGTTTGATTATTCAATAGTTAATATGATATTAATTTAAGAGGACTAGGACCAATATTGATTGTGGTTAGAAGTGTCTTATATCAACTGGAAATTGTCAACAGTGGGTATATTAATGAAATAAATAATGAAGTATGTGTATATATATTAGACCTATTACATAACATCTTATTGAACTATATATTTGACCTACCACTGGAATAATATGTATCAATTTTAGTCAATATTATCCTACGAATGAATTTTATTTCAATTAAATCATAAATAATTCAACAAAAATAATTACGAGAACTAATAGTCCAAAAAATATATTTTGATAAAAAAGTTTTTATAACACCATGTACACCCCCTTTGGATTATTTAGTTCTTTTTCTTAAACATGTTGATAGTTTTATATATATTCATGAAGACTATCAGAAGTTGAAGAAAATTATGGAAACAATTGTATCGAAATTATCAAGATGATGAAATATTTGATCATTTGAAGAGGTCCTTATGGTTTTCTAAAATGTACCACATACTTGAGTATAAAAAAACCAATCTAAGAAACCAGATAACACATGATATCTTTATAAGATTCTTTATCCATTGTGAAAAAAATAATATTCCTATTTTAGCTATAATTAACCATTTATATATATAATTGATGGTTCATGTCTTTCAATGATAAGCAGTTTTTTGTTCTATTAATAACCAATAACCTGGTGTATTCTGAAATGGATGAAGATCTTGAAATTCAAATGAGGAGATCATTAAATACATTTGATGCACAATTCCTTTTTGAAATATTTTCAATGTGTAAAATTTGGATCAACAAGTTTTTTCCAATGGGAATTTAATTTTTGAGAATGTTATGTTTTTTAATATTAATAAAAGTATTATCATTATATCTTATCAACTACATAAAAATATATGTTAGATACCATGATTTCATAGTTTAATATGGTATAATAATAAATTTTATATATGTGTCATCTTTTGGTTTTCTGACTCAAATGGCATAATTATAAATGAATGGAATTCAATTCTATTAATGATGATATTTCCAAAAACATTTATTGGAACACAATGATCGACTCATATCATCATCTAGACATATCATTCTAGAACTAAATGATTATTACATTCTCTTTTATGATGCCTTAGGATCTGAATAGGTTTATTTTTAATTGTATTGATATACTGTTTATGTATAAGAATTAAAAAAATTTATAATATGATAAAATAGATATCCAACACTCTACCTAGACATTTTTTGTGGTCAAAGATTCAAAAATATGATTCCATAATATTTTTATAATAAATTGTAATGTTGTTGTAGAATAAAAAATCTTCAAAATCCATGTTTTATCAATGGTACATGAACCTAATGCAAGGATGGTAGATGGAATATGTCTAGGTTTTAGAAATAATTTTTTTTTATAAAACAAAAAATATTAGTATTTGAGGCTTTAATTCATAATTCATATAAATTGGTGGTCAATGATTCCTCAAACCAACAGAAACTAATTATACTGATAACTAATATTAATGTCTATTTTATTGTGAAATTTTTTTTAGAGTTCACTTTTTTGAAAATATGATTCTTATCATGATAGGGAAATTAAAATATACTGAAATCTGAGACAATAATTACATTATAGTGATGTCGAACCACAATTTTACGGATACCTCTATTAGTAGCTCAAATGATAGCCATTTAGCTATTCATTTTCAACATTAGATTATAATTCATCCATATATATTTTTAAAATATCATGCCTATTATAACCATTTGTAGTTAGGTACAAAAATTGTAAATCAATATTTTGTGTGTAAATGGTGGGGGATTTCTGATGGTTGGGTATGATGTATAAGGTTACAACCAATGTTATAATAAATCCTCCTTTTTAGAATCTCATTATTGAACATTGATAACCAACAAACATGTTAAATTCAGTAACCACATATATATGGAAATAAGAGTGTATTTTTTTGGACATCAACATTAGCTATTCGAGAATGATTTAAAATGTTGTCCATATTTGTGTGGTTGCAGACAAGATGATGATGCTAGAAAACCTATTTACACCTTAAGAGAAGAATATGGAAGGTGAGATTGAAATGATTTTTCTATAAGATGTATTTCAATTACATGGGGTACTAGTTTCAATTATATTTTACTATGTCCACATACAAACCTGATATCTTTTTAGTTCCATTCAAAATGACATTATAACAAATAAACAATAATAACCACATATCATACTAAAATTTATGACCTCTTGGTACATAAAATTTATATTATGATTGTTATAATTAATGTATAAATAAAATACATTGGTGTTCCATGGAATGCCTATTTTATATTATATGAATTATTTCATAAAAATAATGACAATTAATTTATAGATATGATAACATATTATATGTTTTATGAACCTTAGTTTTCATATCCATATTATTGGTTAGTGACTAAAAACAATCACTACATTGCTCAATCCTCATGTGAGAATATGTCAAGAAGATACAGATATTCAAGATGATATTGTAAATAGACCAAGGTCATTAGATATATTATATTGAAAATTTTAATCAAATATTATCTATTGAACTGGATGACCATGTTTTATAGAGAATGTAACTATGAGTAGGTAATCCTCGGTTATATATGAAAGGGTTGTTTCCTAATTGATACATAGGTCCATTTTAGATTCTTGACCACATTGTTTGTGTTTTTTATTTGGTGTATTTCGTACCACAATTCATCTAATTTCATATGTTATTTAATTTATGTCTATTGGAGAAGTACTATACTCATTATGAAGATTTTATTATTTGGTAAAATTACACTCGAGAGCCAGATGAAACATTTTTCACTCCCATGTTGCAAATTTGGATAGATAATAAAATTTATATCATTTAATACTTATATCTATTTTTTGGGTAAATTGGATACATAGTTTGATTTATTTTTATACTCTAAAATTGGTGAAGTACTTACCAGACTAAGGGATAATACAGATCTATAATACGGATAAAATGAAAATTTATAAGGAAGGAATTTCATATTGATTGATGATTATAATAACTCAATTTAACAGTACATTACTATTCTAGACACTATTTTAAAAGAATAAAATAGATTATATTATGCCAGGGAGTGTCTCAAGATTTTTAGAAGGCCTTTTAAAGTATTCAAAATTGATTAATTGAGCGGGGAAACAATTTAGTTATCCCCTATCAAAAAATGATTAAAATATGGGAAATTCGGGAAGGATCATGGTTGTACAATATTTTGGGTAAACTATTTGATAATCATACAGCCTTATGAAGTATTGTGTATTAAAAATTTTCCTTATTGGAATTTATATTTCCAAACCATGAATTAAATTCGTATTAACCAAGCTGTGGTATATTAAAACTTGTATGGTTAGTGAATGTTTTGTGTAACAATTATTCCAAACAACGAACTTCGTTATTGATCTTTAAATATAAAAATTTAATCATGGATATTCCATTGAACTACTCTCATTTCCACTAGTGGATAAATATCTCGAACTAGAAAGTTATTATGAACAATTTTGGAAATTACATTTTATCTAGATGATGATTCAATTAAATATTTGTGTATTGTACACTGGGAATCAAATTTAAGACTTAAAAAAATCTATATACATCATTAACTTCTCATTATATAATTAATGGTACCTTGAAATGCGGTTTAAATTTCTAAATCATGTGTTGATAATTTATTTTTATATGATATTATTGTTCCCCATTAATGGGAAGACAATTAATGCCCAGATCTACAAGTTTATTGAATTATTCATTGGACAAAAAATTAGAGATAAGTTATTAATGTCCCACTATACTCCTTTTGAACATAAAGGATTACATTTTTGAAAACATCATTGTAATATTGAAAATTGAAATTTTGAGAAATTCTATTTTGGAAAACCCTTGTTGGTGGAATTAAAAGTAAACGATACTGTGGATTCCAATAATGTATTTCATAAAGTATTTAAATGTTGTTTTTATGTAAAATATATTTTTTCAATGAGAACATAACATGGATATGGGCATATGAGTTGAGGATTTATATTGGGTCCTCATTATGATAGTTATGGAAGGAAATTGTATAGTTAGGGAACCCAAGAGTTTAAAACCATGTGCTAGATTGGGTGTACAGGGATGACTACCACTCACAAGTGTGAACTACTCAACAGAAATATTATTTGGATAATATTTAATGGGTACATGTTTGGTTATGTATGTTCTTGACCAAGGTGATATTAATTGTGTGTGATATATTATTTGTTTCAACAAATTATCATATCACAGGATTTCAAATATTATCATGTTTAACATAAAATAATTTTTATGTGACTAATTTTTCTTATTTTAGTTCGATGTGCATGATGTATTGTGGGTATCCTTTTGTGTTGTAAACTAACTATCTTCATATATACTCTGTTTAAAGTAATAATTATTATTTATCAATATACTAGTAAGGTGACTATTCCAAATTTTATAGTTGAGTGTCATAATGTTGTATTCACTTATTTTGGGAGTATGATCATGGATATTATATTATAATGTAGTGTTGTTCTGATAAAATAAAACTATAGAGGCATTTGTGTAATGGGAGGTAATGTAATTACCATTATCAATTTTATACTACATATATCACTTTGGTAATATTTTATCCTTTAGAAATTTATTTTATTATATCATGAATAAAGATTACATTATTTTGTACATATCATCTATTTTAGTTTATGCACTATATGTAAAATTAAATCAACCCCTATGATTTGGAAAATCTCATAGCATTAATTGCAATCCATTAGTTTCCACCTTAATAGATTAAAATAGTCATTATAAAACCATGAGAAATCCAAATAAAACTATGTTATGGAAATCCTCTAATAATGAACATTGTAGAACTAATATTTGAAAATAATTTATTCTATAGTATATGACTGTAGTGGCATGAGATAGGAGAAAACAAAAGATCATAAATGGATAAAATAACCAAAATACTATAATATATTATGATGTATAGTCAAGATGAAGTAGAGGTGTCATAGAAAATCTACTGTGAGACATATCTGTTGAATGAGAGGGATATGGACCACTAAAAGGGTAAATATGTCAAGGGGTTATTTGTAAAAATGATATAAAAAATGTCACAACAACATTCTAGGTGTGAATAATGAATCACCGTGTGAATGAACTATCACCCTGAACATTCACAATGTGAAACACTTTTTCATAGATATAATTAAATCAACCCATAATGCTGAATAAATAGATTTTAAATTAATGAAGTAGATAGAAATGATTCTCACATCATAAAACCATCATTCAATGTTTGAATTGTTTTTTTAAATATTATTTGGTTATATGCACTCACAATAAATCCAAAACTCCAAAAAAGAAAATTACAAAACTTATACAAATAAAAACCCAAAAAACAAATATATTAAATGAATTTATATGTCTGTCTTTGACATTTTTCATTATCACCATCCATTCCAATAAAAACAAAATTTATGTAACCAAATTCCCTTATTATTTCAAGCCTCTTTGATCTACCAAAAAACATTATTTATTTATGTCACGACCCGCCTTCACCAAAAGGAGGGAAGGGTCAGCAGATTGCCAGACCCTTCCTTCTTTAAGTTGAAGGAGAGATAATGACCCCCGAAACCCGCCTTCAATAGGTCCCGGAGTGGCGACTAGCACCAAGGGTATAGGAAATTCTCGCAAATGGAAGGCATTACCCTTTTTATTTTATAGGATCGAAAGATAAGGAGGAGAAAACCCAACAACACCAAGATAGAAAGAAAGTAAAGCCAAAAGTAAACCATTCCCACACGCATGTTTCAAAAGTGAAAGCCACAAAGTGCAAAAGAAAAGAAAGCTCTCAAGTACAATACCAAAAGAAAACAAAGGTACGACAACAGCGACAACTCCAACCGTCCGACTAATAGGGTCCCGCGCAGCCCTGGTAGTCCTCCTGGAAACCTGAAAGTAAACGTAGGGTGAGCATACAAGTACACTCAGTAGGGAAAACCAAGACTCTCGTGCACAAGTGGGGGAACGTACTAAAGTCCCGTGAGAAAAAAAGTGAACCAAACAACTAACAAGGCAAACTATCCATCCCAGGCCTCACCAAGGCTCACTCCCCAAATAACGCAAGTCAAGTAATATATATAATAAGAGCACATCGATGTTTGGGTACCCCGCGCCACTTTCCCACTGGTTATTGAGACATCCTACGCATCGGACCAATCCCGCCATTCTCACCGCAGTCCCACTGCCACACCCGCCCGCACACACCTGGGCCACCACCACACGCAGTCCCACTGCCAAATCCCGCCCGCACACACCTGGGCCTCAACTGTCACAAGTAACCATGCCTGCAAACACCTAGGCCAGAACAACCACCGCTACGCCCGAAGACACCTGGGCTAAAGGATCCACTGCCACGCCCGAAGACACCTGGGCCTCATCCCGAAGACACTTGGGAAAATCACCTGCCGCACACACCTGGCCAACCACCACAACACCCTGCCCGATGATTCTTGGGCTAATAATGGACTTCAGGCCATCACAGCCTGCCCGAAGGTACTTGGGCTATCCGGGAAAGGGAGCAGAAAAGGAGCTAATAACCAGCCACTAAGGATAGTGTTGGGAAAAACACCCTTCCCCCATAAATGGGGGTGTTCGGCACTAAGTGCTCAACTTGGGTGGGGCGCGAATAAGAAACACAAAGCTACAAGTATAGATATAGGTAACAAACACTCACCCAAAACATAGGTTTTCCTAGCCAACCTACAGAACACAACACCACAACGTCCGAGTCAAAGTTCACGACCCTTGCCCACAAACCATCTGTCCCATTCTTGTTTCACGTTCGGTCAATTGTTCAATTAATTTTGAGCACCTACTGGGAAACTACCATAAGCATAACCAAGGAAAACGTCAAGCATAGATCAACCAAAACACTCACACCCGGTTCTGCCAACAGAGGATCTCTCCCCAATTTGTGATAAAAACTCAACCACTGGAACCATGCCAACAGGAGATCCCATCCCCCAAATTCACACAGTCACCGAGAGTATAAAAGGACGGGGAATCCCATCCCCTCCCACATTTCCAACAAACGGCCCGAAGGGAAAACAACCAACCACCACTACCAACATAGGTCAGGGATTTTCAGATTTAAACGACTTAACACACTCCATGATTTCAAAATTTCGTGTGTTCTAACCGGGAGTTATCACAGAAGGGCTGATCCTGGTGCTTTCAATTATTCGGCCGAATGTACGTGATTAACAAATTTTCACAGCAGGAGTTCACAATTTCAGCAACCCATTTAAAACATCACGAGAGGATTTATCAGTGCACATACAACGACCACCAACGGCCTCAATTTTCAGAAAACACAAACCAGCACAACTAAAAAGGATGATTCAAGATAAAGCATAACAACGATCACATCCCCTTCCCCTTCTTCCTTTAGAACTTCGTTTATTATCTTCATTAGGGTTTGGTTCAACCAATTCCATAGGAACAAAAGTAACGCCCACCCCGCATGATACACAAAAGTGAGAGACGAGAGAAAATCCCTACTTATTGATGGATGATCGACGTTTAGGCCGGGGGCGCGGAACGTTACGGATAACGACGCGGCGGTCCCGTGCACCAGAAGAGCCACGATCGAAGAAGGGGGGAAGCCACGGCCTAACCCTTAATTTATAAGAGCTGGGGACGGTTGAGATGAAAACACAAAACCACGGAAGACGAGGGAGTCGTGAGTTGACCACGTGGCTTGACTCATCATTAATGGCGCTGGGTGGTTTTAACTGACCCATGAATTAATGAAGCATTTAATTAAGACCTTTGCGCGCGTTTCGGATTTCCAAGATATTTTAGCAAGGAAGAATAGGGTTTAAAACCCTATTTGCGAAAAGGAACATTACTGGAACAACTTGGCAGGGCCGGTCTCACCGATCGGTGTCACCGATCGGTCTCACCGATCGGTGTCACCGATCGGTCTCACCGATTGGTCTCGCCGATCGGTCTCACCGATCGGTCTCGCCGATCGGTCTCACCGATCGGTACCCCGCAAGAAAACCGGATTTTTTTTTTGGCAAAGGAAGGGACCAAGGGGGTCTGGGGTCTTCACAATTTATAACACCCCAATATTTCATAGTAAGTTATTTTATTTAAATTCAATAGCTTGTGCTACACGCAACACCGAGATCTTGTGCACGACGACTTACCAAACTAGCCGTTCAAAAGTGATTATTAATAAAATTAACTATATTATTAATTTTATATACTACATATAAATTTATCTTATGTATTATATGTTTCTGAGAAATATTATAAGAAAAAATTCATATTTTCAGATAAAAAATGTATTTTTCAAAAAAAAAATCAATTATACCACCTTTTAATTGAGAAACCTTATTAAATCCAATATTTGACCCTTTTAAATATTTAATTTTTACGAAATTATATTCTTCTTTAGAATCGGGACATCAAAATTTTCTTTAGATGAAATTTTGGTTTTTTTCTAATAATATTCATTTTTTATGAATATTGAGAAATAATGTATTTTAATTCAAAATTTCCTTTTAATCTAATTTATTTATATGCATATATTATATTAAAAATTTGTCTCGAATTGTAATAAGATTATATTTTGACCCTTTAATCCAATGTTGGTCATTTGAATTAATTTCACTATGAAATTATACGTAAACAAGTGTCAATCTTTTGATAGTTATTGTTTCATAAAAACATGTTTTTTACAACAGGATTTAAATTCAAATTAATTAATAAAAATTTTATTTTTTTAATTTGATAAATAGACATAATTTTTGATTTTGGAATATCAAATATATCTTAGGCTGAATTTTTTTGAATTTTCTGAAAAACATCAATTTTTTATGGATAGTGAAACCACTAAGTAATAGTTAAGAATCATACTTTTTCATTTAAATAAAATTTTACCAATTCTGTGAATTGAATTTTAAAAATCTGAGATACATGTTTGTTATTATTAAGTAAAATTTGGTTTAATAAGATGATAATAATTTTTGGTGAATAATAGCTTTTGACTTTTATATACCACTGTTAATGGTAAATAGGGTAATTCAAGGTAAAAATAATATGATAATAATTAAAAATTATCTTAAAATTTGTCCTAAACTTACTGGATGAGTAATGTCCGACCATTGCATCTTTGGGTCTATTTTGGGACCCCATGGAGCCACATAAAAATGATAATGACACTTTATTTTAATTAACTTAAAGTAAAGTCAAAATGACATTAACAAATATATTTTAGTATATTATTTTTTACATGGGGTAATGTAAGTCATATTTCAGACTACAAATAATCATTATAAATCTAAAAATATTTCCTACATTATGATAATTTTTCTATAATTTTTAGACATGAAATTATTAAATTATTTTTGACACAATAACGATATAGTATTTACCTCATTAATAAATGATTTAAATAAATATGATTATTAATATTTAAATAATATCCCAAACCTTTTCAATTATTATTGGATGATTTTATTTTGAACTTGACTCATCTTATTATTTATATTAATTTTTTTTGGACCTTTAGAAACTGAATACCACTATATAATAAAATAATAGTTTCACACATTCCTAAAGAGCCCCTCCTCTTCCTGATAAAAGGACACCACTTCTAACCCATTCCACACACCTCTCAAGTCCCTTGTATTGTCCTACCCCTACCAAAATAATCTCGCGTGATTCCCCTCTTCCTTCTAGATTCTTTACCATTAGCTGAAGGCAATTCATGAAGTCCTTCTGGTTCAAACCGAATGATGTTACCCAAATTAAAGGTAAGACTTTCTCTTAAATTCTGTTGTTTTATTTTACTTCTCCAACCCCCTAAAAACTTTTAATTACTTTATTTTATAACAACAACAGTATCCTAAATATACTAGGATTTTGGTATGATAATGATTCGAACTACACTTACACACACCTCCATCTAATAGGAGAAGACCATATTGTTTCTGTGCATGGAAAACTGACGCATCACGAAACGATGATTGTTCGATTATCATAAATAGTCTATCATGGTGGGAATTCATATGGAACTATATTTATATATGATATATATATTATTTTATGTTTTCTTTACGCATCTGTATTTTCAATTTATATCATTATTTTATGGTTTCCATTATTGGTAAAACGCAATAATTTCATTTGAGGAATTGCAGACTACCACCCACTCAAAATGATATGACTCATTAATGCCTTATGTGGGATGTATAAATGATAGAAATTATGATATTATATATGATATTATAATGTAATTATTAAATACCTATGCGTCATTATGTTTTAATTCCATTAAAATACAAAATAGAAATGATAGTAGCGTTCATGCATACGTACAACTAAACGTCTCTATGAATGGAACATTTCATTTCTTATCACCAATTGTTTTATACAGTTATAAATTTATATATCTATTGGATATAATATATATATATATATATATATATGATATCTAAATCAGGTATATCATTCTGGATATAATGGACTTTTGACCACATGGAAAAATTGTAATTATAACAAGTTAATTTTTGACCGAAGTTATGAACATCAATAAATTATCCAATACAAACTCAAATAATTAACAAATAGTTATATAATGGTAATAAGTGATATAAAAAGAATAATAAAATTGAAAATTTTTCTTAATAATGTAGTAACTAACTTATGTTTATTATTTGGGAAGAACAATGAACATACAAGACAAGTCAGACTTGAGGTAAGGGGTTTCTTATCTCACTTTTAATTCTATGAGATTTCCATTGTTCGCCACTTATTTATTATCTGTGGTGTATTTTTTACTAAAATATAATATATATTGTCATTATTATATTTATATTCATGGTATTCAGTGATTCATTTGGTGGTTATAAACTTTTTTCATACCACTCAATTGATTACAACGAAATATGGGTTTTTTCGTCTCACTTTTTCCCATGAGATTCAGGCTATATTGGCCACTATTTGATTTTGTGTGGAGTATGTACGTACCCTGAATGTATTCTTTTTTTAATATTATATAATTTATGGTTATTTACATCTTCATTTTATTATAATTCTTTCATGGGGTGTATGTTTCATATGTTACCAAATCGGTAAGGGAATTTCAATTTTCAATTTCCACTCATTGGGATTTATGCATAATTTATTGATTATTTAACTCCATGATTATGTGTGGAATCAATATTTATTAGTTTTGTAGTAATTTTCACTGGCCTTTCTATGTATATACACTTGAAACACATAATCACTCCATCTATAAATTCTTAAGTCATCGATATGTACTTGATAAGAGTAATTTTAACTCAATCTCCATTTATTGAGGTAAACATCCAATTCATTGGTATTGTTTTTAAAAGAATATGTGTGAATTCCTTATTATTTATTTACACTGAATATCTGATCATATTGAGTATATTTATATTTTTCATTCATAATTATTTCGTTGATTTATCATTTACCTAATAATACAATATTTATAAGATATTTCATCTCAATTTACATTCCATTGAGGCTTGTTAGTTGTTATACACCAATTCACTTTTATATGGTGTATATAATGTACTTTGACATAGTATATCATTAACCCCTTTATTATCATGATATTATAATGTTTATTTACCTCAATTATTTGTATTCATGTAACTCTATTTTGGTTAGGATCTCTAACTAAAATATCATATTAAATGTTTTGAAGATTTTTTATTCTAATTCATTCTAATTAATTTCCATGTTTTAAAAATGGTTTTAATTATTCAATTATATGGAAATTAAAGTCTTGAAATTAAAATTCCTTTTAAAAGTTTCAATGTGGTATGAGACAATTTGATTCATAAAATCTATTATAAACGGCTTCTTGGAAAATAGTGTGACTTTTAAATGTTTTCAGGAAAAGGGGGATATTTATATCAAATATATTTGATGATTATTTTCATCTATGTCAATATACTTAATTATTCTCGGTTGAGGTTAATCTTTTACAATAAAATCTTTTATATTTTATTGAATAAGTTATTTTTGACTGTGGATGTGCTATTTTTATACCATTCATGCTTTTTGGATAAAGTATTGACATTTTGTATGATATTTTTAATAAAAATTATTATGTTATGTTTAAAAAATTTCATATAAAGAATGCATTGGACTTCATATGTGACGGGTGGAGCTTGATATAGCTCTTCGATGCATCGGTTGGTCTCATGAGACAACCTAGTGTCATGGCACAAGGCCTTGAAAAAATCTTATTTGAAGTCTTGGCACAAGGCCTTGATTATATTGTTATGATGTCCGATATTATGAATTCCATCAATACGAGATTAAATATTGATATTTAATGTGGTTATTCGACTAGTAGAATACCAATTACTATGATATATTGTGGAATTATTTACACAGCTCATATTCCTTCCATAAAGTGTTCATTTTTATTATTTTTAAAGTCATGTGTTTTCAGTAATTCACCATGCCTAATGTTTATGTTATATTTCGTTTTATTTCATACTCTTTCTGAGCATTTTAGCACACCCCTTTCTCATTTTTGATTTTCCCATGATATGAAGAAGTTAGTTATGAGTGACGTGCAGGAATAATCATGTAATCTAGGATGTTTCAAATGGAATAAATTAGTTTTGATTTTCTTTTCAAATTTTAGTGTTTAACTAATGTATGTATCTTGTTTCCAAGACTACTCAACTAATCGGTCCATCAAGACATGATTCATTATAATCAAGGCATTGTATTAAAATGATGCACCGACTCCTGGATTTTGGGGTTGGGGAATTACATTATCCCTTGTTTATACAAAGATACACAAACTCAACCAACTTTAAACACTAATCATGTAATACCATTAGGGACTAATAGAATAAACAATAAAACTATTCTCAACCAACATCACATGATTAGTACAAAACCTTACCCAAATATGTCAAACTAAATGTTCTATCTAATCCAAAACACATCCCTAAAATTATTACAGAAGTCAAATACCCAAAATACAACTCATGTACCCATATAAATACACAATAAAAATTTATAAAAACCTTTTGGGACTTCTATCTGGTTTGCAATGTCATCAAAATTTATCATCAAAATCCCTTGGGTGCTCAATGCTCAAGGTATACCTTGCTAAAAAATTAGTTTAATAATTTTCTACATGGAACAAATAATTAGGGTGATGACTATCTCAATACACATAAAATATAATTATACCTTGCCTATTGGACCTTCAAAATATAGATCTATTCCCACATCCCTCTCAACTACCTCGATGATCAAAAAAGTCTAAAGGAAATTTACATATCCATCCCCAAATAGTTTTTATGGACCAAATCGTGTAATTTGATTCCCCTAGATAACCAATTAAAATACCTTCATCCCAATCACAATGGAACATTACATTCATAAAAAACTCAACACATAATTGAATAATACATAGTGTATATTATATTATTCTTGACCCTACACCTCCTTAGTTACATAGTTTTGGGGAATCTATGAAAAGAAAAATCCTGTGTGCCAAAAGAAAAATATTTAAAAAGAATTTACTAATACACTCCAACCATGTATATCTTGACCCATAACTTATAAAATAACTTCAATAAATCCCAAGTCACACACATTAAAAACCCATGAAAACAAAAAATAACAAATTATTAATAAATTGACCTCAATGATTATGCATATAAAAAGATTCCTAACAAATAGTACTAGTTTATTTGATCCCAAATAAAGTAAATAAAAAATATATAACCAAAACTAAAATATATATAAATATTCAAAAACTATAATAATATTATTGATCATCATGTTAAATAATGAAATATCAAAATGGGGTGTTTGATTCCTTGGGGAAATTCCCAAAAAAATAATCAAAATGCTAAACAACTATGCAATGAGAAATGTAAAACATAATATTGATAAAATCACATGACAATATATTTATCAAATGAGTATGCTAGTAAAATGAGTAATATATAAATTTTTCATAATAAATTTAGAAAAATTTGGTAATCTTTTTTAGAAAAAATTATAGAATTCATGTGTTGCTGTGAGACAATAAATATTATTGTTAAAAAAAATTAGGGTAATTTGCATGATTATTTCTTGTATTCATTGCATGGTTACCATTCGTAATTAAAAAATCAAAACCCCATTAATCATGACATCATCGTATGGACTTCTCTAATGCTAAATACTCCCTCTCAATCATTAATGGTGAAACCCTAAGGGTCACCATAAGAAAATATTTCCCAAAATTGTATTTTTTAAATGCAGAATTTATGGTTTAAATAATATATTTGTGTTCAATATTTATGGATTGAATACAAAGGGTTCTCTCCACAGACTATTAATAGTTTTTGAAACCCAATACATATACGATTCTAGATCCATCATATAGGGGTTATCAAGTTAAATATTTAGTATCTATCATTACCAATATGAAAGGGTTCAATAGAAAATGTTTTCTAAAAAATATGTAAATGTCACATAAATTGATACATATGGTTTCTGAAACTATATAAATAAGTGATCACATACATAATATGTAAACATTTACCATAATAGAAATTTAAAAACACAACATGTAGAGGTTATTAATGGAGTGTTTCTCCCCTCTCATAAATAGATCCATTCACCCAAAAATTGAAAACAACAACAACATATGAATATACAATTTTGAAATAAATTGAATTCCATAGTTACATTTTGTATGTCACTATCCTTTCACATCCTCATAAATCACATCACATGAAATTATCTACATGAAACAATTAACTACGAAATGGACTTAATTAACTAGAAATGAAAATATTTATTCACACACATGAACCAACAACCATGAATCCATACAAATTTGTAACAAAATGGTCTTATATGTTAATATGATAGAAAATTACCCCACAAAGGCACAATATGATGAGGCCCTAGAAACAAATTATACCATGTAATAGGGAAAACTAGGAAATCATCTACATAATTTTCTATAGCAGAGATGAGACAACTGTGTTCATATAAATAATTCTTCAATATATATTCAAAATCAAAGAATTATTATTTGAATCGTAGTGCAATAATCCCTTCAAACAGTAATTCTCAAATATTAAATGTTCATAAAAATTTGACGAACCATATTTAGTTTTTCACTAAATATATTAGTATATAATTTTGATCTAATAAACCTCATTTGATATTTTGATTTATAAATAGAATGGAAAGATATTGGATGTTGAGATATTATCTCCCTTAATAATGATTACTTTTTATTTTTTTCCAAATATTACACTTGTTATGACCATTATGATTCACCTATGTAGTTTTTCTAAATCAGGGTCCCTATAGTCTATCTTCTTTAATGGATGAAAATAATAGTTTTATCATATACATTAGATTCCATGTGTTTTTTATTTGTGTTACACATATTTGGGAAACCCTATGGGATTATTTGAATGGAAGGGCGTTTATTTTAACTATATCATGGACTACACAAATAGTTGTAAGCACTGCTATCATAGATTAATATGTGAAATGATTGTTTTAATGACATAAATAAATAATTACATGGTTATAATAATTAAAAATTGGATTCATTTCATATTGAATTATATATTCTATCCCATTAATGCGTCAAATAAATATTTTAAAAGGGTTAATCATTTAACATGAATATATTAATTAAATTTTATTATTATGTTTTTGTAAAAAATGAAATTAATTAGAAAAAGGATTTATTTATTAATATAGTGTAGAAACCATAAAAGATTAAATTTAGATGAATCCATAGAGGTAATAATTCTATTACAATATATATCATACATTGGTAAAACTGTTGAATATTAATCTTCAGAAGAAATAAAATAAATTGATATAGAGAAATAACTTCTCATTTTAAGAAATGTGGATGTTTTTCAACACTAGACTCAAAATATATATTTTATAAATGGATTTATTCAATAAATTTTTTAAATTAATTATATTCTTCAAATCCTATGAAAATTCATTCACAATCATATATTAAATATAATTCCACATGGTAACAAAATTGATTGATATGAGAATTAATTTAATGAATATTCAAGCATTGTAAATAATGTTGGGAGCATATTTTGGAATTTTTTTAAAATTGAAATTATTTTAAAAAATGTTCTGTCAAAAAATATCAATGTGTTTAATATATCTAAAAAATCTATTATGTTGAGATAATATTTTGAAAATACATATTGATTTACATAGAAATAAAAATAAGAAATGTTATATGAAAATTACAATAATGATTAAAATGATTAATAAATTAATTTTATTGAATCTATAAATGTTATTTTACTAAATAAGAAAATTACAAACATTTTATAGAATTTTCTATTAAACTAAATATATTTCTAGAAACACCATGGTAGTTTCTTTCAATTAGTTTAATTTATATATATAAATAATCTGTTAATTGGAATGTATATGATAGATATAGTATTATTTAAAAGTATTAAATATATATAATTTCAAAATCTTGGTAATAATTGATATATCTTTTGATTTATATTAAAATGATATGGAAAATAATTATTAACTAATGGATTTCAATGTAATGGAAAATATCAAGCCCTAATGGACCATAATATAAGCTTTGTGTTTTGATTTTATTTTATGAATAAAATAAGATTTTTTGTAGTATGTATTTATTTTAAACAATATAAGATAGTGGATTTAATATAGTTGATTTACTATTCGTCAGAATCATTAAAATTTTATAAAATATGAAATGATAAATTCTTTTGATAATTTATAATTTTTCTATCTACTATATCTATTAAAATATGAGGTATTTGATCCCACTATAAGTAGAATATTTTTATTTTTAACATTATTAATTTATTATTGATATATATTATAATATAACACAATATATGATATTATAATTTTTAATAAATATTTTTAAAATATTTTCACTGTTGGAAATAAATGTTATTTCATTACATAAAGGATTTTGTATATATAAATAATATATTGTGAATATAATATTGTATCAATATTCTTATGGGTATATAATTAGCCGTAAAAAAGTTAAAAGATAATAAATGAATGATTATACCCATAAAAAATATTATTTTACTTATTATCATTGATGGTATAAGTAGTATTGAAAGAAATATTTTTATTGATGATAGGGAAAATGATTTATGGAATTTATTTCAAGAATGATGATAATGATGATAAAAATAGATAGATTAGTATGTTTAAGAAATGGTAATATTCTCATAAAATTTTATATTGTAATGTTATAAATATCCAATATAATAAAAGGAGTTGAATATTAGGGAAATGATTCTTAACACTCATTAATTTTTAATATAAATTACCACCTAGATATTAGAACTAAATAATTATTTTGATATATTTATATAAACACAACATAGAGATATAAAAATAATTAGAAAAATGTTTTCATGTACTTAATAGGACAAAAAACCAATGAAAAATAATAAATGACCCAAAAAGTTAATATTTTGAGTAAAAGATATCATATTTCCTCAAAGAGTATTATATGTTGTGATGAAGTAACAAGGTTATTGTGAGTATGTTTCTTATATCATGATATTTAATATATTCATGAGGCATATAAAGTGTTTTATATATTTGATAAACCATGTATTATACCTCATGGAGTGAAATATAATATGTTTTTTCATATATTAGGTATGCAATGTTTTTATTTTAATTTTCCCAATATAGTTTTTTGTGGGACAACAGTCTTTATAAACAATATTCATTGATAAATTTATTATATAAACATTGAGTATTATTCAATTAGGGTGAAGTTGGGAATTTTATTGGTCAATTCAATAAGTATAACTTATCCTTGATGGAATATATCCTCTCGAATGATGATTATTCTCTTAGGGACCATTATTAATATATAATGACAGTTATTATGATCATTACTAGATAAGAAATGAAAAACAGTTATTTACATTGTGAGGATAATGTGATGATATCAAATACAGTGTTAAATAAAATTGGGATATTTTTTCTACATTACTTGTCTACACTCAAATAATATAAAATTTATGATAATCTATTTTGGAGTGATTTAAAATTGTTACTCAAGTTACATTATGTGTTGAAAAAGATGATTGTATGAAAATTTATGTTTGATAATGATATATTGTGACACGTGTATTGTGTTACATGTGGTCTATAGAGATCAACACAAATCCCGTTATAGCTTCAACATTATCTAATCCTTACCATATGTTGTTCATTTATTTTATTTAAGAATTACATATTTTATATTTTTATAAAAATGGAATCATATGTAGAGTAACACATTGTGGTTAAATAAAATGTGGTTTAGATTTACTGAGATTAATATTCTATAATATTATTATAAAAAATAAAAAATAAGTATTTAATTACTATTCACATGGAATTGAATATGATCAAACACCAAGTCATGAATATTATATATTTTAAAATATATTGTGAATGATATTCAATATAGTTTTATGAAATTATTTGTCATGTAATTTGACATTATACAAAGTAATGATTAATGGAACTAAATCTATGATTAATAATGTTTACCTGGAGATTAAATAATTTATTACCAGAATCAATAAATGCATATGATGTTTTAAGCTAAATCATAGGGTTCAATATGGGAATATCTTATGTAATGAATTATCAATTAAAATTTAATACCTAAATAATAATTATATAATATTATTTTTAATCATTTAGACATGTTTTTTGTGTTATTTTGTTTGTGAAATTCACATGAAGATCTGATGAAATATATTATATGCAATATCATTATGTCATTCTTCAACACTGCCAATATAAATATGGGAGATTCATAAATTGAAATTTCATTGAGTATTAATCAGGAATTTTTGGAAAATTCATGAATTATTGAGTCATTCATTCATATATATAACAATTTAGATGTTAACTCTTGTGAAATGGAGGAACAAAATTATGGGTTATAAAAGGGATCCACTACCAATTTGATGGAAGTGTAAGAATATGAAAGTGTTGATACCAATTAGTTCTACCACAATAATCTCTTCTTCCTTCTCCTTTGCTGTAATATGTATAACAATTCCAATGAGTAAAAAATAATACTATATGAGAATAAATTTTCATAGGTCACCCCATTAATACACTCTAGGGGAGGGAGACGATTAACATTCTACCAATTATGATCAATATTATTTATGGATAATAAATGATATATAGATATGAAATATTTAAGGTTCACAATAGTTATTCATTTTCTATTTATACATGGTTTCATTTTTGACAATAGTAAGACTTTGGAAGGATGTTTCAAATTGTTTGATCTTCCATGAAACACAACATCAATAATCCTTGAAACACAACATCAATAATCATTTAATTAAAAAAACTATATCATTTCATCATATTTCATCGTATAAATATTTAAAAACACCAACTCTTTTAATCTAATAATTATTTTGTACTTTATCATTCTACTCATGAGAATTTACTTTTGAATATGATAAACAAATTATGTGTTATTTTGATAATGTAAATTTTATAATATAAATAGAAAATTAAGTCCTAAAAAATTATCAAATTATTTTTGTCTCATGTGGCCATGAAAATTCCTCTATAACAAATTTTTTTCACCCTCTTATAGGAATCATATAGCCTTTTTCCTACGAATGATGTATAGATTTCTCTTTATGTAATTTTTATAATTTAAATTAAACAAAAAGATCCCCTAATAGTAGATATTTTGATAATGGAATTTACTCTTTAACTACAGTAAAATAATTTTAATAATTAAATAAAGTTGTTAATATTTACTTCAAATACCAATACCTCTAAAATAATCATGTTATATACTATAATATTTGATTTCATAAACACCATGATTATCAAGACTATATCATTTCCAAACAAAATGGTTCAATATTTATCATTCATGATTCTTATGAATACATAATTATTTCCCATCATAATGTAAGTGAAACAACTATTCATATTCAACAATATAATATAATATATAGAATTAAATGAAATAATAAAAAATAATTCCTTATTGTCCCTAAACAATTATATCCATATCTATTAGTACACTAATTTTTGAAGTGATTATTCCTTTTCTTCTTATGAGTTTGATAGATTAAATAAATATTTCAGAGATAAAACATGATTATATATATTATCCAACATTATAGTTCTTGTAGTTTTTGTATTCATTCACTTGTGATATTCATTGGGATATTACACTATATTTTTGATGATTAATACTTAACTAAATATCATTAAAACATAAACTGAATATATTCTCAATAAAAAATAACTGATGTATATGATTTTATATTTATCTATTTGAATTTATATCATTCCTTGATCTATCTAAATGGTATTCAACAACAATATTTTATATTTATCATATATTAATTAAAATTTCACTATGATTTTAGGTATATGATTTCCTTTATACTATTGAACTCTAATCAATTTCAGTCTATATTTTGTCAATCATATTGTAATTTCTTTGTTTACTATAATATTATGGTGTTACTTCAACCAAAACCACATTTTTCGTTCAATCAGTCCCCACACTAGAATTATGGTTTAGATATTACTTTTACTGATAGATATAGTCTTCAAACTATCCTTTCCATCAATATAACATTTCATCACATTTGAAATGAAATGAATGACTAGATTTCTAGATTTAAATCATAGAATAAAATTATATTCCTAATCTATTACACTTATCTATTTCCATTTATTTTTTCTTCTACGTCATTGATGTTCATAACTCAATTATTCATTATTTTAGTAAATATATCAACAATAAATATATATGATTATTTTTTTTCCATTTTACCAAAAACATTTTTATATAATTACCTGATTTCATGATTTTATCATACCAATTTCTTCTATTAACATTGATTTTTTCTAGTCTTGATCCTTCATGTATTCATTGGGATAATAATTAATTGAATATGATTACATCGTTATAGACCTTAAAAAACTAAATTCACAAATATAATTTTAAATCCCACTTTGAGTATCCTAATTACATCGATATTATCATTTTTTATTTATCATCATTCTTATCATTATTTTTTATTTATGAAATTCATAGGATCATTTTATTAAAAGTACATACAGATATTATTTATCACATCTATTATTTTATTTAATTTAACATCCTACTATAAAAAATGATCACATTATTTATTTATTTCTAATATTACTGAATACATTTATTCAAATTTTTAAATGAATTCTTCTTAATTGAATCATATACATAAATATATACTAATTTGTCCAAAAAATATTATATTGACCTGAAAAATATTTACACACCAAATTCCTGTTGAATTTTCCATTTCCTATATTGTAATATACGATTGTAATGATATTACATTATTATGTTACATTTCATCAAATTCACCCTCTATTGAACGGTTATTAACTTCAATCAATGATAATTCATTATATTTCATTGTTTATTATACATAAATATCATTATTTGTCATATAACAATAAATGAGGGTTTAATGAATACTATCCAAAGTAACCTCCATTGTAAAATTTATTTCAAGAACCAAAACATTTTTATTAAAACATATAAGAAACCATATCGATATAAAAATCCAAATACTTATATAATCATGTGTTTCTCTACATTTGTTTATCCTCCAATGTATAATTCACTTGATAAAACAATGATTTAATTGATTACATTAGGGGTATTTTCATGTCATTTTAAGGGTTATCTAAAAAAATTAAACATAGATTCACATGATTTATAGTTTATATAGAATAATCGTAACATTTTTCCAAAATATATTGTGAATATATAAATAAATCTCCTTTATATAGAATTATTTTTAATGTACTCTTCCAAATTTGTTCACTCATTTTATGTCATCAGCCAAATTCATATAATAAATTTATAATCAAGAAATTTCCTTATTTTTTTATTTTAATTCCATATATGATATCTAAAATATTCAATATAGAATGATAATTAGAAGAAAAAAACATCTTCCATAGTTTCATTTTACTTCCCTAAAAATGGAATACATGTTTTTTTGATTTTTGACTATTAACATGGCATCTAAGGAGAGATTACATTTGTAATTTAGTCATATAACACTAATTCAACATAATTTAACCACAAAAGTAAATTATCACAATATATATTATTAATAAGTCTATTTCAAATTAAAACAAGTGCATTTGATGATTATGTTCCTTATTTATGTAAATGACACATTTATCAAACACAGAAAATATGAGTGAAATAAAACGAGAAAGAAAGATAAAATTACTTTATACATAGTTCACCTACATGATATCACATATATGGAGAATTAAATTGATGATGTTTCTATATAATATAATTTATATCCACAATTAATTTCTATTAGTTATTTAATATAGTCTCACTTACCTGGTTAGTTTACCGTCCTCACAATATTATAAGAACTCACATCTATTAGAATTCAATTCGTAGTGTCCCAACCCCACTAAGCCTAAAATATTGTGTCTAATACAATTTAATTATCATGATTAAAAGTAATAAATTTTCATAGGAAAAAATAGTTTAATAGTCTTTGAAAACTGGATACAAACATGGGCCTTGTCTTATAAATGAAAATAATAATTGAAAATATTTTTTTTTTAATTTTGTGGATAACATATTCACACTTTGGATGTTATTTAAAATCTTTTCTTATTATAATTCATGGATTAATATGGAATGGAAAGATAAAATGGTGATCTTAAACTCATAGAAAGGGTTTGGTAAATAGAAAAAAATAATGATTCAACTAGAATTACCAATATGTCCAGGTAATAACATAAGAAACATGACATGTAATCAATAAAAATATAATGATGTGTGTAAAAAATATGGATTCATGATGCCGTTATGATACTACACTGGGCCTTCAAGATATGTTCATGGGCCTCTTGGACATAGGCCTACGTTCTATGAAATGGGTCTCCCTATACCTTGATATAAATATGTTATTGCATTCACAATAATAGCGGCTTAGTTTGCAACATTTTAAAAAACAAAATACACTGTGATGAGAATAAAATTCATCTATTTATACTATCAAATAAAAAAATCATGGATAGTAATAACTAAAATGAATACAGTGCCTAATTATCAAACATCATCTTTCCCATGAACATGATACCATTAAAATTAAAACATATTCTCATTATAGTTTAAATCTATTGGTAGAAACCCTACTATTCCCCTAATAAAAATCTCAATGGGTTTGAGACCAAATAATATAATCTCATTAGATAACTGATACATTTAGGGAATCATTTCCAATGGTCCTAAATGCATGTTGTGCATCTCTAAATCATTTAGAATATATCTAATAGTCTATTAATTCATTAACTATGTGCATTACCAAATATAAATATTGAGTAAGGAATAAAGGTTTATCAATATTTATCTAGATAATAAAATAACTAAAAATGTGAATACCATGTGTAAAATGGCATATATTTTAGTAAATAATCATATTGATGATAAAGGATAAGGATAATTAGGTGACATTCTGTGACCAGTGATCATAAGAAAGGGAATACTTTAACGGGGAAAAAATTAATCAAGGAAGTGAATTTCAACACAATAATTTTAAAAATAATTCATAAACCACATAGAGGAATAATAACTATGGCATTAATAATAAAAATCACATGTGGAATAAAAATATGTGGTTGTTTTCGTTGAAGAATGTGAATACTATAAATACAACCTTTAAAATAATTCTTCTGGAAAATATCCTATTGTTTTGGAAATTATTTCTATAATATATTTTCATTCAAAATTACTTTTAAAAACAAAAAATTATATGATAGGGATAAAAAGTTATTTTATTAATCATTTTAATATGGTTAAAAGCATTTTTTATTTTATATTAACATGGTATTGAGAGAAATCTGATCTCTGGCCCAAGAGAGAAATGAAGTTGGGTTTTCATATAAAAATGTTACATCATAAAGAGTGGTGAAATAGAACTATTACATGATAAATATTATAAATAAATAGTGTAAAAAAATTAAATTATTTACTAAATAATGATCCATAAAATTTCCTCTAATGGAAATTCAAGTGTAAAAAATCCCAAAAAAATTGAAATTATGAAGTAATCCCTTGAAAAGAACATAAAATTGGAGTTAGCATAAATAAATTAATAGATTATGTTTTTTAAATTTAAATAAAAATAATAAAATTGTATATATTGTGATATATATTATTCTATTATTACAGACATAATCATAAAATATTAATCACAATGAAGATGTAAACTAACCCAATGAAAATGAATTGTGTTGTGAAATTTATTTACCACTTGGTATCATTAATTTCAAATACAATTAGCTTTAATATGGTATATTTAACTAAAAATACCATGAAAAAAAATAATTCATAAACTAATATGTTAAAATGGGTAGTATATACACCACACACAAAAAGTATGGGGTGAATATCACATTTATCCCACAAATGTAAAAATGTGAGATGAAATCATTTCACCCTCAGTTAAATTTCTTGTGAACATCATTTGTCCTCTTGTGTAATGTTTTTATGCATGTTAATAATTTATACCTGAACCATAATCATATTTTTAATATCATATATTAACCTATTATAATAAATTATTTCCCGTTTGATAATAATCATTCACTATTTCAACTATTTCTGATTTTAATTGCCCAATTTGCTGGGTATGTTTTAAATTTTTATTTTTGTTCTTAATATGTAGATCATGATTTAATCATATCCAAAATTTAAAACATGGAATAAATTTTATATATATAAATTATGTTTTTATTTAGGATACTCGATAATATTTCATGACAAGAAATGAAATACACAATTCATGGAGATGGTAGGTTGTATGCACGCCTAAAAGCCACTCTCATTTCATTATCATTTGTTAAAATAATATAAAGTAAATAATATATATATATGTATTTTTTAATTCTAATATATTATGTTTGTCATATTTTTTTTTAATTTTATTTAAACCATTCTTAGTAAATTCCATGTATTGCAAGTACGAATCACATCTCTTGGAGGAGGTGGTAGTCCACATATCCACAAATATAGTTCTCGTAAACACAATAAAAGGAAAAATAAAAGTGTGAGCTATAAATTAATAAAAAAATAATACATGAATTAAAAATTTAATATATATATATATATATATATAAACTATTAAACCATTATAATTAGAACCATTCACTTTGGTAAATAAGAGAATGAATGACATCGATTTGTGATGCGATAGTC
The DNA here is from genome assembly GCA_963277665.1 of Viscum album. Classification (NCBI taxonomy): domain Eukaryota; kingdom Viridiplantae; phylum Streptophyta; class Magnoliopsida; order Santalales; family Viscaceae; genus Viscum; species Viscum album. Next base: position 1,723,736,876 of record OY728141.1, read on the forward strand.
CATCAGACACCCAAAAAAAGATTTTTGAAACAAATTTTACGGACGTGTGTGAATGTTCATGTCAAAAGATTCGAATAAAAAAATTAGTATATTAAATGTAATTACCTTTTTAAATATTCACTATATATAAATAAATGAATGGGTGGAGAATATAATTAAATAAAATTTTTCGTTTAAAATTGTTACCTAAAATTCAGTTAACACTTTTTTGGTTTATTCAAAAATAATTTCATAGAATTAGTTATGACAAAATTGAGGCTTATAAGATGATTTTAGGGTTTTTTTGAGATTATTTCGGCTAATTATGGGAGATCTAATTGGATTGACACCTATGAATAAGTGGTAGTGAATATTTTCATTTCATAGAGAAGGAGGAGGGTCATTCTTGTAAATATAAAAAGGAAAACACAATTGAGGGGTCTACTATACATCATGTGCCACAAATAGTAAACTAAATTAGATATAAGTGATGAAATGGTATAAATATTTCCATCAAATTAGTTTTTCAAATGTATCAATTTCATTTTCCATTATGATTAAGGTAATTTCCCTTGTTTATATTAATATTTCCTTAATCACAATAATTAATTATATCAACATTCACCAATTTTTTGGGCCAAAATATAATATTAAATTGCTATAAATAATAAATTAATATATTTAAAAATATGGGATCGATTTTAAAAATTAAAATCACCTATGTTGTCAAAATTAATTTAAATTTAATCACTTAGACTGGATAACAAACCAATTTCTTAATTTAACATTGTTCAAAATATTGAAATATTTTTATATCCAATTTCTAGGTGAAATTGACTCATCTTAGATAAATTGGAATAAAATAATTATAATAGAACAAAATATTCTACAAAAAAGTTAATTTTAATTCAACTCTATGTATTAAATAGTTGAATAATTCGTTTTCAATTAAGATTCAGTATTTTACACTATTTATGAAAATGTTACTTTTTAGAAAAAATATAAAAAAATTAATCCTATGGTAATTTGGCATATAGATTTGAATAATAATGTTTCTTTTTTAAATTATAATTTATAAAATTTATTTAAATTTAGTTTTAGAATATGTTCTCCATCAAAAGGTTTGAAAATTTCATTTTTAGAAAAATACAATTTTTAACTGTGAAACCGGATTTATTGTTATCTGATGAATATCAAATCTATTTGATGAACATATAAAATATATGATTGAATATATAATTTAAATAATTCATTAATATCATTAATGTAGAGTAATTTATAAAATTTGTCTTTATAAAACACATTTGTGAGCATAAAAACCTTTCCATTATACTCAATTGGTTATTTTATTGATTTATAATTAATTGGTATCCATTGAATTAATTTTATATCGGTATAAACGTTATATTTTCTATATATAATTAATATTGTAACATTCCAAGTAAATAAAGAATAATAAATTTTAATATTTATTAATATTAGTAAATTAAATATTTATTTTACTTTAAAGGGGATGGTATGTTTGAGGGTGTACTCGATATACAAAAATGGTTTTCATTGAAGTCTAATGTTAGACCCAATGTTATGCCATACTAAAAAATAATAATAAAATAATATTATTTTATATCATATATAATGCCAAGCCATTTTAATTGCGGGAATGAACAGAATTAACTATAATATTATTATACATTTTTTAAATGTTTTAACATTTATCTAATAAATGTTAGAGGCTTTTAATATGAATTAATATAATTTTATACATAAATACTCTAATACTCCTTAAAAGGTAGATTCCCTACCTTTTAATGGTTAACCCTCTTTAAATATTCTTTTGGTCACTTTTAATTGTTCTATTTGGAAAAATAAAATTCTTCTTTATAATCAAGACATCAAAATTTACTTTGGGTAAATTTTGGGTATTTTTCTAAAAAAAAATTTTTTATTGAGTAGTGAAAAATATTGTAATTTAATTCAAAACTACCTTTTAATATAATTTATTTATATGGTTAGATTTTATTTTTAATTGGTTTTAAGGTGTAATTAGATTATATTTTTACCATTAAATCCAATGTTAGTCATTTTAATTAATTTCACAATGTTATTGGATATAAACAGGTGTCAATATTTTGATAGAGAATTTTTTTTTAAAACACACTTTTTGTTTTGACAATGAGAATTAATATCTAATTAATTAATCCATCTTTTATGTTTTGAATTTGGTAATATATACCTCATTTTTGATTTAGTAATATCAAATATTTCTTATGCTGAATTTTTGGTATTTTTCTGAAAAGATCAATTTTTTATGAATAGTGAAACCACTATGTATTAGTTAAAAACTGAATTTTTCATTTGAATGAAATTTTAGCACTTCCTTTAATAGAATTTCAGAAAAATGACATAATTTTTTTTTATTATTAAGTAAAATTTGGTTTAATTATATGAAACAAATTGGTGAATAGTAACTTTTGACATTTATTTAATGCAGTTAAAGGAAAATAGGGTAATTCAAGGTAAAAAGAATATCATAATAATAAAAAGTTACCTCAACACTTGTCCTGACCATGTTGAATGCGCCATGGCCAAACATAGTAATACTTGAGTATATTTTGAGACCCGTTGGAGCTACATAAGAGTGATAATGACACTTAATTATAATTAACTTAAAGTAAAGAAAATAATGACGTAAACAAATATCTTTTAGTAAATTAATTTTTACATAGAGTAATGTAAGTTATCATTTCGACTATAAATATTCTTTGGACATATAAAATGATTTCCTACATGATGGTATTTTTTTTATATTTTTTAAAAATAAAATTAATAAAATTATTTATGACACAATAATGATGCTGTTTTTCCTCTTTAATAAACAATTTAAATAAATAAGATTATAATTATTAGAACTATATCCAAAACCTGTCAAATTATTATTGGATGATTTTATTTTGACCATGAGTCTTATTATCTTCAAAAGTATTTATTTTTCTAAATTTATAAACTGAAAATCATTATATAATAAAATAATATTTTCACACTTTCCAAAAGAGCCCATCATCCCCCTTATAAAAAGCCCTCACCTATAACCCATTCCTCACACTTCTCAAGCCCCTTGGCTCGTCTAAAACCTCCCCAAATATACTCTAAACATCCCTATATTCACTCTAGAATCATTAACATAAGAATAAGTCACATCAACATGTTCTTTTGGTTCAAATCAAAGCAAGATACGTGAATTAAAGGTAACAGTTTCCCTTAAGTTATATTCTTTTATTTTACTTATCCAATCCATAAACTCTTTTTATTACTTATTTTATAACAACACCAGTATCCTCAATATACTAGTATGTTCTTATGATATGGATTCTAATTACATTTACACACACCTTCATCAAATGGTTAAAGAACAAACTGTTTCTGTGGATGAAAAACTAACGCCTCCCAAAACAATGATTGTTCAATTATCTCCAACCTCCTCTCATTGTTGCTATTAAGATGGAACTGTATATATATATGATACATGTTATTTTTATGTTTTTTTTATTCTTCTCTATGTTTCATTTATATCATACCATTATTTTTTCCATTATAGGTAAACATGATAATCTTATTTTTGGAAGTGTGGTCTACCGTCCCCTCAATGTGATATGACTGGTTAATTCCATATATGAGACAAATAAATGATGTAGATAATGGTATTATTTTTGATATTTTACAGGAATATTCATATAACTATGTATTATTATGTACTAATTCCATTAAAATAAAAAATATAAATGAAAGTAGCGTTAATATATATGTACGGTTTACCGTCCCCATGAACAGTGCTTTTCATTTCTTATCTCCGTATGTTATGTACTATTATAAATACATACATATAATATATGTATATTATATATATTATATCTATGTAATTAATATCATTATTTAGATAATGGGTATTTTACCACCATAACAACATGTAATTATGAAGAGTTCATTTTAAACTCAAGTACCAAATATCGACAAAACTACCGTTATTAATTTAACTGATTACATAATGTTTATAACATGGTAATAAGTTATATAAAAGGAATTATAATCCAGAAAAAGTTTCTTAATAAAGTATTAATTTATTTTAGCTTATTATTCAGTATATTAAATAACGATCTTGTCATGTCTGACATGAGGTTAGGGGTTTCTTATCTCACTTTTAATTTCGTGAGATTCCCACGGTTTGTCACTTATTTCTTCCATGTGGTGTATTGTGTACTGCCATTAAATATATATACTATCATTATTATCATTCTATTAATGGTATTATATGATTCATTAGGTGGTTATGAACTTTTTGTCATACAAATCGATTTATTACAATGTGGTAAGGGTTTTTAATCTCACTTTTTATTCCTTTGGAATTCATGCTATATTAGAAAATATTTTATTTTTTTGGTGTATGTACTACCCATGGTTTTCTTCTTATTGTAATATAAAATAATTTATATATATTTTCATCTTAATTTTTTGATCCTTCTTTCATGGGTTCTATGTTCCATTTGTTGCCAAATCAATAAGGGGATTTCAAATTTCAATTTCAACTCTTTAGTCTTTACGCATACTTCATTGATTATTTTACTCCAACATTATGTGTAAAATCACTATTTATTTACTTATGTAGTAATTTATACTCCCCATTGTGTGGAAATACTTTTTATACACATAATAAATCCATTGATAAATTCTTATGTCATCGATATGAACTTGATAAGAGTAATTTTAAATCAATTTCCATTCATTGAGTTAAACATCCAAGTCATTGGTGTTGTTTTTACAGAAATATGTGTGAATGTTCTCTGACTAATTTCCTCTGAATATTAAATCATATTGAGTGTATTAATATTTTTTCACATATTATTATGTAATTTATTTATCCTTAATCTAATGATACAGTTTTTATATCAGATTTTGGCTCAATTTACATTCCATTGAGACTACATTGTGGTTATGCACCAATTCAGTCTTATATGGTGTATATATTGTCCTTTGGATTTTTATATCATTAATTACTTTATTATGAATATATTACAATCTTCTGATTCAATGTTAATCCTCAATTATTTTTATCATAGAGTATCTCATTTGGTTAAAAACCCTTTATCTAAAATATCATTTTATATGTTTTAAAGATTTATTCTTATAAATCATTATCATTAATGTCCATGTATTGAAAATGTTTTTAAGGATTTATTTATATGGAAATTAATGTTTTCGTATGTTAAATTATTTAAAATTTTCAAAGTGGTATGGGACACTTTTATTAAAAAATATCTTTATTAAATGTTTTAAATGGTTTTGAAAATGGTTTGATAATGCATTGATTATGACTATATATTTAAATGATATGTTTTTATTGAAATTTGGAAATGTTATGTTTTATTTATTATTGTTTTAAGTATTTTAAATATGAAATGGTTCTTCAGAATTGTATACCTATATAGGTGGTTCTGTGATAAACCATGGGCAGGTGAGCCTGAGATAGCTCACCAATGCATTCGGTAACGTGAAGGAGGTAAAGGTTAATGTTTCCCCTATGAGATTTAAGGAATATAAAGTGATGTGTATTCCAAATGTAACTCCCTACTTCACTGTGAAATATACAATGTAAGTCTGATTTGGATGCCATGTTCTACATTTATGATTTATGATTTCTATGTCTTATTCATAAATATTACGATTTCATTAGTTATGTTATGATTGAAAATTATGGTTTCATTGATTTGTATTTATTTATGGGTTAATGATTTCATTCCTTATTTTATAACCCTTACTAATTATATTATGCCCTCCCCATGTTTTGAATTTTTTTTCACATGACTTAAAGATTTATAGGGTCAATGAAGGGATCAAGGAAAAGTCATGCTATCTAAAACATTCAACTAGACATGAATATTTTTTTCCAGAGTTTTTATTTTATGAAAAAATGGAAACTATGTAGAAGTGTATACCAGATAATTTTTTAGATGTAATTTAATATTTATGGCCTAATTAGTTAAAACTCTAAACCTTAAAAGATCCCCAATGTGAATTATTCATTTCATTCAAGATTATGTAATGCTTAAGGATCAGTCCTTATAGTCTGTATCAGAGGTTGGTTTAGAAAACATTATAGGTTAGGGTGTTATTTAAGCATAGGTGGAATAACCATAATGGTAAGAACATTAGAAAGAGCTATAGTTCTTTTAGATAAATTCAATAAGTTTAAGATAACATGAATAAGTATATCTTAGTATTTACCCTCCTCAGAATATATTATATGATTATTTTTCTGATTTACTCACATTGTCCTTTTTGGTTTTAGTAAATGGCTGAATCTAGTAGCCCCCAATGTAATAAGGGATGTGAGGAAAATTATGATGTTTTTATGAATGAGAAACTGAATGAAATCGGAGCTATAATGAGAAATCTTGTGGTTATTCTCAACCAACTATGTTGAGTCATGATTGACCACTAAAATCTTGGTGATTTTTATAATGCATCGTATATGCAAGAAAGAAATCCCTACGGAAGTTTATTTAATAATCATAAAGTCATGTACGTTCAAAAAACTATGTGTCTTGGATGTGGAAAATACACCTAGGAAAATGCTTCCATGGGACAGTAATATGCTATAAATGTGGGAATAAATATCATAAATCAAGAACATGCCATGGAAAAAGGAAGAATCTAGTTGACTTTAGGAAAGGGAAAGAAGTGCTTTTTGAGGGATCAATTGAATTTTTTATATTTGGTGTGCATGGCCACTATACAAATAGATGTCCAATAAATAAGTTTCAGGAATGGGATCACAAGGATCATACATATATATGTTTACCAATACCTAATTCCATTATGATTGAGGATCACGAAACTGGCAGTGACAATTGAATGGTATAGTTTATTTCATAACATATGTTTTGATATTATTGAATCATAGGATGTGATTCATGATTTTGATTATAGGAAATACATATTTCATAATAAGTTGGTAAAGAATGGTTAATGGATCATGAAGAACTTTGAATGAGCAAGGTTTCAACAAATAAGGGATTCAAGACATATTGTATATTTTATGATGGTGAAATACTTAAATGTATTAAGGATCTTTTTGATGATGGGATTACATTGGGAGTCTTTTTATAGTATGTGTAACCCTGAATTTTGATATATGAAAATGTTTTTCAAGGAATAATTATCTTTTCATTGGATGAGTAATGGTGGAATTTTATTTTGGAAGAATATATGTTTTAATTATGGAAATATGGTGATTTGAGATATTTGAGGAAATAATTGACCTATTATAGAGAAATGTTATTTGGGTAATTACACTTTAGTATGAGACTTTAAGAGAGGTCAATTTTATTTGGAGATAAATGTTATGATTTACTATAGAAGACTATGTGATTAAATCCTTCTGAGTTTTGGGTTATAATCTTAGTTTGGGTTATATTGAGTAATTTTATGGACATTGGTTTATTGAATGGAAATTTCCGATCTTTGGGTATTGTTTGTCGATTTTTGGGGATTAAGTGTAGTATTTATTTTCATGAAGCACTATCCTTTTATGGGGATTATTTGATCTTGTACTAAACATTTTGGGTATTTTGATGTCTAAAGAATGGGGAAATATATAGTTCTTATTTTTTGGATTACCTAATACTCTAGATATTGATTCTAGCACCCTTAATGTGACCAAGTCTATTTGAATACTCATCATTTAGAGAATATGATTTTGTGTTAAAAATTTAGTAAAGTATGAAAGTTTACATGACACATAAGTATGATTCCTTTTGTATTTAGTTTAGATCTTAAATAAATTCCTCAACATTATTAAAAGTAACATAAAACAGAATCTTTGTTTGTTAACTTTTCATACTGGGGAATCAAAGACAGTTTAACCCATCATATTTTTGTGATTTTTTGGAGGTTAAATTTCTACTAATCATGTTTTTTACCACACTCCATCAAACATTGATGGTTTTATTCTCATCCATTTCCAAGTTTTCTTAGATGTAATCCTAGTATATGCTATCTCGGGTGACCTTTGTATTTCTATTTTTTACGTGATATTTTTATTGACACTTCTTCAGATGTAGGGCTTTCAATGATGTTTCGGAGCTCAATTTTAAAATTGAGAGGACGCAATCCCCAAATGGGGGGAAAGATGTAACATCCTAGCTAAATACAGAATAATAAATTTTCGTATTTATTATTATTTGTGAGTTAAATATTAATTTTACTTTAAATGGGTTGATATGTTCAATGGAGTACCTAATACACAATGAATAATTTCTTTGAAGTCTAATGTTACACACAATGCTGATTCATACTAAAAAATTATAATATAATATTATTATTTTATATGGTCGTTAAAGCCTAGCAATTGAAATTGAGTGAATTAAAAAAACTAACTACAACATGATTATCTGTGTTTGTTAAATGATTTTACATTTATCCAATAATTGTTAGAGGCTTAAAATGTGAATTAATCTAATTTTAAGCATAAATAATATAATCATCATTAAAAGGTTGATTTACTGCCTTTTAATGAAAAACCCACATTAAATATAGTATTGGTCACTTCCATATTTTCTATTTGACAAAATAAAATTCTTTTTTTTAATTTGGACATCCAAATTTACTTTCGGTAAATTTTTGATATTTTTCAGATAATTATTTTTAATGAATAATGAAAAATATTGTATTTAAATTCAAAAATGATGATTAAGATAATTTATATATATGGTAAGATTATCTTTTTAATTTTTTATAAAGTTTAATTAAATAATAATATTACCATTTAATCCAATGTTGGTCATTGGAATTAATTTTAATTTGTTATTAGACATAAACAAGTGTCATCCTTTTGATAGTTAATATTTCATAAAAACACACTTTTTTCACAATAAGAATTAATTTTAAATTAATTAATAAAACATCTTTTTTTTGAATTTTCTAAAATAGACAACTTTTTGAATTTGGAATATCAAATATAGCTTAGTCTGGATTTGTGCTATTTTTCTGAAAAACAATAATTTTGGATGAATAGAGAAACCATAATGTATTAGTTAAAAACATTCTTTTTCATTTAAATGTTTTTTACCACTTCTGTGAATTGAATTTGAAACATCTGAAATACATGGTTGAAAATAGTATGTAAAATGTGGTTCAATATGATGAACGTAATTTTTGATGAATAGTAACTTTTGACTTTTATTTACTGTGCATAAAGGTAAATAGGGTAATTCAAGGTAAAAAAATATTATAATAATAAAAAATTACTTTAACACTTGTCCTAACCATATTGGATGAGTCATGCCCGACCATGGGCATCCTTGGGACTATTATGAGACCCCATAGAGCATCTTAAGAGTGATAGTGACAATTTATTTTAATTAACATAATGTAAAGAGAAAAATGAAATAAACAAATATCTTTTAGTAAATTAATTTTTACATAATGATATATAAGTTATCATTTCAACTATAAATTTTATTTGGAAAGATAAAAAGATTTTGTAAATAATGGAATTTTCATTATAATTTTTAGACATCAAATAAATATAATTATTTATGACACAATAATGATGCAGTTTTTACCTCATTAATAAATGATTAAAATAAATAATATTATAAAGATAAAACTATATACAAAACCTAACCAATTATTATTTTATATTATTATTTTGACCATTAGTCATCTTATAATATACTTTATTTATTTTTTGGCCATCAGAAACTGAAAATAATTATATAATAAAATAATATTTTCACACTTTCATAAAGAGCCCATCTTCCCCCTTATAAAAATCCATCACCTCTACCCCATTACTGACACTTCTAAAGCCCCGTGGATAGTCCAAACCTTTCTCAAATAGTATCCCAAGATCCCTATCCTTCACCTAGAATCCTTGACTTTTACATAAGGAAGTTCAAGAATTTCATTTGGTTCAATCTTAAGTGAGTTCCCCGAATTAAAGATAACGGTATCTCTTAAATTATATTCTCTTATTTTACTTCTCCAACCCCTAAATTATTTTTATTTTTTTCAATTATCAAAAAACTAGTATCCTAGATATACTAGTATTTTTCTATTAGAATTATTCAAACAACACTTACACACACCTCCATCTAATGGGTAAAGTACATATTGTTTCTATAGATGCTAATGTAAGGACTCATGAAACAGTGATTGTTCAATTATCTCATACCACCTCTCATGGTGGCCATTAAGATGACAGTTTATTTATATATGATACATATTTTGTAAGGTTTTATTTTTTCTCCTTATTTTTTAATTATATAATACATTTCAGGTTTCCATTACGGGTAAACGTGATAATTTCATTTTAGGAAGTGTGCACTGCCGAACCCTTAATGTGATATGACTCATTAATTCCATATGTGGGAAATATAAAGGATGGAGTAAATGATATTATATATGATATTATACCAGAATTATATTATACCTATGTATCATTTTGTTTTAATGTCAATTAAATTATGAAATTGAAATGAAATTAGCATTCATAAGTACATACGGCTTACCACCCCCATGAACGGTTCATTTCATTTCTTGGCTCCAAATGTTTTTACTATTAAAAATACATACATATACATGAAATATATGATATATATGATATCTATGCCATGAATATAATTCTTTAGATAACGGATATTTGACCACATGAACAACTTGTAATTTTAAGAAGTTAATTTTTGATTCAAGTACCAAATATCGAAAAAATGATCGTTATTAACAAAAATGATTACAAAATTTTTAGAACAAGGTAATAAGTGATATAAAATGAATAATAAACATTATAAACGTTCTTAATCAAGTATAAATTAACATTATCTTATTATGCAATATATCAAATAATGAATGGGTCATGTTAGACATGAGGTAAGGAGTTTCTTATCTCACTTTTAATTATGTTAGATTTCTATTATTCGGCACCTATTTTTTGCTTGTGGCGTATTGTGTTTGGAAATTTGACATATATATTATCATGATTCTCTTTATATTCATGGTATTATGTGATTCATTTGGTGGTTATAAACTTTTTTTATACTAATCCATTGATTACAACATGGTAAGGGTTTTTAATCTCACTTTTTAATCCCATGAGATTCATGCTATATTACCCACAATTTCCTTCTCGATGGTGTATGTAATTCCCAATATTTTATTCTTGGTGTAATATAATTTAATTAATGTGTATTTACATCTTAATTTAATGATATTTCCTTTATAGGGTGTACGTTTTTTATGTTACCAAATCAGTAAGGGAATGTCAATTTTCAATTTCCACTCATTAGGCTTTACGCATACTTCAATGATTATTTTACTCCATGATTATGTGTAAAATCAATATTTATTTAAATATGTATTAATTTACACTCCCCTTTGTGTGGATATAATTCTGATTCATGTAATCAATCCATTGATAAATTCTCAAGTCATCGATATGAGCTTGATAAGAGTAATTTTAACTCAAATTCCATTTGAGATAAAAATCCAAGTCATTAGTGTTTTTTTAAAAATATATGTGCCAAGTTTCTCTTATTGATTTACACTGAATATCCAATCATATTTAGTGTAATTATATTTTTCAGGAATTATTATGTATTTGATTTATCCTTAATCTATGGATACAGTTTTATATGGGATTTTACCTCAATTTACATTCCATTGAGACTACATTTTTTATGCACCAATTCACACTTATATGGTGTATATACTGTCCTTTGGAATATTATATCCTGATTTACATAATTATCATGATATTATAAAATTTTGATTCACTGTTATTCCTCAATTATTTTAATTCAAGAGTCTTTCATTCGGTTAAAAACTCATTAACTTAAATATCTTTTTAAATGTTTTAATGATTTATTCTTATAAATCATTATAATTAATGTCCACTATTTAAAAAAGTTTTATGGATTTATTTATATGGACATAAATGTTTTCAAATTATATTTTATTTAAATATTTCAATGTGGTATGAGCCACTTTTATTCAAAAAATATCATTATTAAATGTTTTATATGGTTTTGAAAATGGTTTGATAATGTGTTGATTATCTCAATATCTTAAAATGATATGTTCTGATTGCAATGTGTAAATGTTATATTTTCATTTATTCTTGTTTAATGTATTTTGAATATGTTATTGTTCTTCGGAATTGTAAACATATACGGTTGGTTCTGGGATAAATCTAGGGTGGGTGAGCTCGAGATAGCTCTCCATTGCATTGGGCAACGTGACAGAGGTAAACGTCAATGTTTATCTTAATATATTTAAGGAATATACTATGATGGGTATTCAAAATACAACTCCCTATGTATATTTGAATACTATAATGTATTTTTGATATTGTTCCATGTTTTGAAAAGTTTTTTATAAGACTTATTGATGAATAGGGACAAGGATGGGATCAAAGAAAAATCATGTTGTCTAAAACATTGATCTAACCATGACTATTTTTTTCAAGAGTTTTTATTTTATGAAAAAAATAGAAACTGAGCTGTAGTGTCTACCTTGTAATTTTTGAGATGTAATGTAATATTTAATGCCTAATTCTCTAAAACTCTAAACCTGAGAAGATCCTCAATGTGAATTATTCATATAATTCATGATTATGTAATGTATATGGTTGGGTCCTTAAAATTACTATTTATTATATCTAATTTAATGGATATATTATAACATATATATATTAAATAATAATATATTAATAATATATTTTTGTATTGTAAAACTCAATATTGCATGTAACAATAGTTATCAAAGAAATTATTTGTTGTGTGTCACACAAGATAACTCAATGTTGCATGAATTGAAAGCTATGAGTATATTAAATTTATTTAAAATAGTTAATATAGTGTAATGTATAAATATTTTATATTCTATTCTATTATATTTGTTCCAAGAAATAAATTCTATCAAATAAAATATACACTTTTTGAATTTTTTGGATGCTACACTGTACCCTTCTTAATAAAATTGTCTCATCTTAATTTAATCTCAATCCAGAAAATCCATGGTTTTATATTTGAATATTCCATCACTAAAAACCCCAAATCAAGAAATGATTTTGTAAAATATCCTCTTAATAGTAGTGAATGATAATTAAAAAGGTCACACTGAATAACATAGGACTAGGTCTCTATGTAAGAGAACATTAATGGATAGCGAAAATTTGTACATTGAGTAAATGAATATATATTTACTGTGGTGATTGTTTCCATTGATCACAAACATGTAAATGATCCATGTAAAGATCATGATATAAAATACAAGAATCAATGATGTTATAAAAGACATTCAATTCAAATAAAATTAGAATAAAATTATATTTCATGATATTTTCTAATGTTGAGTACTTATTTTACAACCCAATGTATAAGAAAAATTACTTAATCAATACATTTCCAAAAATAATAATCACTTATTTATTCATTAATAAATTTAATATTTAACCTTTTACTGAATGAAATGAATAAAAAAGAAATAATCCCCATTTTTTAAGTAGTAAAATATTCATTTCACAGATCGTAAGGTCCATAAAACTGTGAAATGTGATTCTATTTTTCTATAAATTTTAAAATTATATAATATAGTTAATAATTTAACCAATAAACTAAAAAATTTACACTTTTGTTTTTTCATTAATATTTATTAATTAAATTATTAAATAAAAAATAATAACATTTTACACGGACATAGTGTAAGCTATTGGCAGGAAAAACAACCTTATCATCTTTTGTTCAGAGGGTTCATACCCCAAAACCTTACCATATTTTATGTTTTTTCTCCTTGTTAACAAATTATCCATTTTCTAAAAATATATTATTATAAAATATAAAATATGATGGTAATCCTTCAAATTTATTCAATAAATACCCTTCTTACTAAAAACTGCAATACAACCAAAATACAAAAAATCATTATCGATAAATTTTTTAATAGGTCCTTTCTTTCTCTGATTGTATCCTTTAGAAGAGGGTGTTGACTTTAGAAATGAATAGCTTCCCAAAAATTATGGAAAAAAACTATAAATGGACCCTTATGTTTATATTTATTTATATCAATGATACAGTTCATTTTAACTTCGATATTATATTCCTTATTTCCATATTTCCCAAACATAAATAATTCCTCTCTTATATTGATAAAAATTTCCTAGTGACTTTTTTTACATTTCTTGCATTGGGGAAATTATTCCCTTTTACTCCCTAGTCTCCACCACTCTAGCTCATAGAAAACTTCATCCTTCTATTATTTGGGGAATCTGGGAGCCAGTTAATGTATATGATGTTAAAAATTTCATAGGAAAACTTATTAGGAATGAACATGATATATTTCAATCCTATCAACAACCCCTTGGGATACTCATTTACAAAGTTTTTTCTTCATGTTCAATATTAACATGAATCCTTCTAGATCAAGACATTAACCAAAACTAGAAATCATAGTGTGGGTGAAAATTTACATAATGATTAAAATGTAAAATAATTTATAGTATATCTAAATCATGACATGTAATTTTCAATCTACAAAATCATTAGATTAACCTAAGTTATTTAACTTTATTATATATTCAAATCATTAATAATGGTTGGTTAATAATTTTTTAAGTATACTAGGAAGATTACTAGGGAGTACCAAACTAGGTTCATAGAATGTCCCTTTGTCAGGTACTAGGTTATGCTCAACTTAGGACTGAATCACCTTTTTTGAGTTGTTACTCCTAGGAACGTATACATAAGCACCATATCAATTTTTAGTATGTAGATAAGAATTTATTTCTAGGAATACCAAAAAAATATCTACCTTACTAAAAGTATAGGATTTTATTCTATACTTATCATTAAATTCAACCTCATAACTATGTTCTCTAATGTATATTTTCTATAATATAGTTACTAAATATTTCACTAATGTTATTTTAAAACAAACTATTAAGACATGGCCTTGTTAATCCCAAATGTTGTGTTTAATACCATTACATTCTCATTATTTGAAGGATTCATATCACGAAGGACTAATTATCACAGAAATCTTGGTAAACCCGATACATGCATGAGGATTTTATTAAAATGAATACAACAACAACATGATATTTTTTTCTTTTGTAGATAACTTTTTTCAAAGTACCAATATCCGTGAATATCATTTGTAGTACAATTCATGGATTCATGGGGAAAGGACATAATATAAGGGTGATATCAAATTCTTATTAATGTTCTTTTATAGCAGAAGAATTAATGAATCAATAAGAATAGTAAATATGGAAGATTAATGAATTAATATATAATAAATGTAATTAAAAACACTGTTATAAGTACATAAAAATCTAAAATATAAAATAACAGAAAACTGTTTACATTTAAATAACAAGATAATGCAATATTAATATTGAAAGAAAAATAACATAAACACATTACATTTATTAATGAAATTACTCTAAATTAATCCATATATTATCATGTATGAAAACGCATGGATAGAAATAAAGGAAATAAATGAAGTTGTTAATTATCATACATCATGTTTCCCAGGCACATGATCCCATAATCATCAATCCCTAATTTCAAAAATGACATAATATGTAGATAGAGACCCAAAAATTCATCTTGATAAAAAACTCAAAGGGTTTACTTCGAATAGATTTCTTCTCAGTTGACCATCAATGCACAAGGGTCATATTTCTTATGGTCTTCAACCAATGTTGTTCCCCCAAATCATTTCTCGTGTATCGAATAATAAATTTAATTAACCAGAAATGTTCCATAAAAAATATTTGTATTGAGTAACTAATAATTATTAATAAATATTTATCTAAATAATAAAATAAATATAAAAATTATTAGCATATGTAAAATTGGTATATGTTCTAGGATATAAAAAAATCCTTCATAAATGTCATGGGTAATTAGGTGAAATTCAATTTATAATTATCAATAGAAAAGTAAAATTTTAAGGGGACAAAAAAATTAATCAAGGATTTGAATTCCAATACTATCCTTTTACAAATTAATAAAGAAAAATCGATTAGAAAAATAATTTTGGTATAAATGAAAAATATCCCATGTTTTTTAAAAATATTTTTTTTTCATTGATGAATAGAAATATTATAAAAATATCCATAAAAAATTTTTTTTTTTAAAACATTTCTTTTTGATAACTTAATTTTTAAAATAATTTTCGTGGAAATAAATATCAAATTTATAAAAATTAGGTAATTTTTTTATAATTATTTCATAGATCATTTTTAGAATGATAGAAACATTTTTTAAAATATTTCTATAAAACATGGTTTTGAGAGAAAATATATCTCCCCCCAATAAAAAAGTAAATTCGCATTTTTGTATAAGCATTTACCAATAGAATTATGTGGGAATGTCAATAAAATCATAATATTCCATGAAAATTAACTTAATAACAAGTCGAACATTAAAATAATGGTTTTAAAAAAAATCAATCCAATAATTTATTCTAATGGATATTCAAGCATAAACAATCCTGAAGAAAATGAAATTACCAGTTAAATCTTTTAAATGAATATAAATATAATGTGATAGTAAATTAATTAACATATAATTTGTTTCAAGAATAAATAATATTAATAATACTATAAATACAGCATAATATATTAAAAATCAATCACACACATAATAAAATAATATCAAAAAAATGAAGTAATATAAACTAATGAAAAGGAATTCAGTTATTGAATTTCATTACAACCTCTTAACATTAAGTTCAAATCCCTATTTATGAAATAATTTAAATTGAGACAAAAAATTACACTGATAAAATAATTCAAGATATAATATATTAAAATTGGAATTATATATGCCACATAGAATAATTATGTGGCCAAAATGACATTTATCTCACCGATGTTAAAACTGAGATAGAAATCCAAAAACATAAAATTTCTTTCAGGTGAACATCCATTATACTCATGTATAGTTTTCTTAATATTGTCATTAATATATTCTAGAACCTTAATAACATTTAAAATAATTTATATTATCTTCTTATAATATATTATTACACGTTTGTTTGTAATCATTCATTATTTTTACTATTTCGTGTGATAATTTCCTACTTTGTCGGATAAGTTTTAACATTTTAGTTTTTTTTGTGTTTACATATATCATGATTTCATAATAAAAATAATTTAAAACATGTTATAATGGTTATATATATTTAGTACATATTTATTTATAATAATCCATTACATTTAGAGAGAAGAAATAAAATGCACCACTCATGGGGACGATGGTCCGTACGTATGAATTAACGCTGCTTCTATTTCATTATAATATTTTAATAGAATGATATGTAAAAAAATATATAATTATATTATAATTATACTATCATATATATTCTATATATGTCACGTAATTTTATTAAAACCTCCCTAAATTCATCCCATGTATAGTGTGAACAAATTACATCGCTTTGAGTAGGAAGTGGTAAATATATTTACAAATGAAGTTATCATTTTCTCGTAAATGGGAATAAATGAACATATGATTTATATATTAATTAAATAATCATAATAATATTACAAATATCATAAATATAATAAATATTCTATTAATAAATAATTATTATGCCATTTCAAGGTGGTAAATGGAATTTGGAATGGGATTAGATTGGAAGGTTGTAGTCCACCATCCAACCGAATGACAATTTTGTATCCCATTTAATTAATGTGTGTGATGTTTTACATTAAAATATTACCATAAAAATATCTCATCATATTTTATCTACTGAGTATATTATTTAATCTTGATATAAAAATATTAAAATGGGTATATAATGAAATGAAACAACAAAAGTGATAGCATAAGACTATTACCTCTAATATAGGTAACTTTTTTTGGATTAAATGAAAATACTACATTAGATTTCGTTATTACCAAATTAAGGCTTCTAGAATGAAGGGAGACATGTTGAAATTTTATTTGTATATGATTTTGTGTGATCTAAAGTTCATGAGAGGTGTGAATAATTGGAGGGGTGAATAAATTTTTATAGGGGGGAGAAGTGAAATTCTTATAATTATAATATCATAAAAACTCTTGTGAGATTTCCCTTAAATCATGTGCCTCCTATAATAAAACTAATTTGATAACAAATATAGATATTTTCGAAATTTTCCCAGTGAATAGGTTATCCAATTTTTCTAGGACATTTTTCTATTATGTTTATTGTTTACTCTTTTGTTAAGAATAATTTTACCTTAATGGAATTAATTATGTTTAAAAGAATATCCATATATTTTCGAAATAAGACTAATTTTAACTTACTATAAAATCTAATTTATGTTGATTCAAAATTTGTATTCCATATTTACATTTTTTAATAAAATATGTTGTATAAATTGACTTTAAATAATCTCGTATACAGGATGGTGAAAAATGTTATTTATCGTAAACCAGATCAAAAGATTGAATTTTTTTATATAAATATTAGAAAGTTGAATAGATTAAAATGAAATAAATTATATTAATTTAAATATATATTTACTAAATATACATACAACTAAAATACACATATAATTTAAATATATAAAAAAAATTAGATAAAGAATCATGTTTCAATTAAAATTCCCGACTTTTTAGTTTTCACCAAAAAATGAAACATCACGTAAATTTACTAAAAAATAATCCTCAGATAATTTTGATAATTTTATTTCAAAAATGAAGTTAATTTTTACATAAAAAATTATCATTGTGTGAAATTTTAATTTTAAACAGGTTCTTCATTAAAATGATACAAAATTTTAACCTTAGAAAATTTTATTTTTATTTGTACAATTGGATTTTTATTATCTTATTCATATCAAATATATTTTAAAAATATAAATTTTATATATTTAATATAATATATATATTTATAAATATAATTAGGAACTTTATATAATAATAATTAATTTAGTTTATTATAATTAAAAAACATTGTGATTATAAAAAATTTCATTACCATAGAATCAAATAACTATCAAATAGAATACCATTTGTAAAATGGTATATGTTTTAGAAAATAATCAAATTGATGATAAAGGATAAAGATTGTTAGGTGAAATATTAATGACTTGACAATTCCATGTAATTTTTTTTATTATTTGGGATTATTACAAGTATGTGAAAATTAACAGCGCTTGATTTTGATGCCTAGTGTGTCCTTAATGAATTTTTTTATCATTTTTAGGTACGTTCAGAAAGCGTATGGGCATCGTTATATATATTTTTAACTAGTTCTCAAATTTAAAATGTGAGGGCACTGTTGAATCTGTAACACTGAGAATTTTTTAACAAAATCTTCACTTTAATCACAGTAGTTCGGGAAAAAATGTAAATTTTTGGACTTTATATAAAAATAATAATATAACTTAACAAGTTATTTCATTTCTTTTTCTACAGTAGATGAACGGTAGTAGTGGGGACTGGTAACATGTCATGCCAATTAAGGGCTTGACCCTCCTTTATTTGTAACAGTACTATTGGGTAATTAAGAGGTTCATTCATTAAATGAGCCTCATTAATTCTTGGTGCGTTACCAACCTTTTTTCCTAATATTTAAGTGAGGCTCGTTGTGGAGTTTTGACATGTCTTCACAAGGAAAGGAACCATGGGAGAAGTGATGCCACGTCTTCCACCGATGAAGGACGGAAGGTTGGGCGATGACGATTCGGGGTCGACAAACACTGATAGCCTCACTCTGAAGGGGACTCTCCATCCGCCAAAAACATTAATACCTATGACGTTTCACAAGGAAGGGGTTTTCATTTAATTAATGAAATTTACATGTTTCATCCCTTCATTCATGAAATTTCGGGTGGTCGATGTAGGGGATTTGAACGAGGATTATCATTATTTTTTATGCGATGTATTATTTACCTAAACGTGTTATAATTCTAACGCAGAGGGAGCGATCCAATCAAAACAGGTCTGGACCCTCCACCACTTGTTTTCCTTACATTCTTCAGAGTTAGGCTATTCCAACTTGATTGAACCATGAACCCGATAGACATGCAATGATAGTGGAATCTTGATATGTTCATAGGCACATTATAAAGGATGAACGGACCCACAGAGGTCACTCGGTGGCCCACGGTAGAAACAATGATGTGGCACCGGTGACCGATTTCGGCGGTCGAGGGCGGCGGCCAGCAAACGCAGAATGTTTTGGAAGAGCGGCGCCATTGTGGTTCAACAGTCAGGCAATAGTGGTTGTCCAGGAAGGTGTAGGTGGTGCAATATCATGCACCAAACATAAGAGTGTCTGGTGATATAGGGGACCCACTCCCTGTGATTTACGTGGACGACTTGGCGGTACCACCTAACATCACTAATAAAGTAGTCGAACAACTTCTTTATGCCATTCTAGTGCAGCATACCATGCAACCCAGTGTGTGTCTTGCCGCTGCGGTCCAGTGGTTCAAGCCCTTGGCCAAGCCCAACATGGCCTGCATAGGCCAGTTTGGGCTGGGCTAGTTCTGAGTCAAACTGGGTCAGTCTGACTGGGTTGAACCAGACCTGGACTTCTCTCGGGCCCTAATACGCATTAGTGACTGTATCCTACGAACCGGAAGTATGTTTGAAGAACTGACTATTACACCAAGATCCTTGTAGAGAGACTATCCTTTTTATATACTCCATGGGAGTTTTAAAGAATGTTTGAGTACGTCTGGGTTGGATCAACTCTGAATCCAACTAGGCCCTCACTCCAAAAATGCCAACAACTTATAGATCGAGAGTTTACTTGACGCATTTTCTGTTGCGTTGGGAAACTAATGACCTAATTGATCATTAAGTTTCTTCTTCATGAGACATCGTGATAGTTGAAATATAACTGATGGATTGAGGAGCTGTTATCCCAAGAATCAAACGTACTATGATGAGGAATCAAGTGGCTGGCAGTGAGGTGGAGGTTGGAAACTGATCATACTGAGGTCAGTACCGGGCGATCTTGTGTGGGTCAGCACATAGTGTTTCTGTGTGGATCAGCACCAAGTGATCCTATGTGGATCAACATCTAGTGATTATGTGAGCTTCACCAGTACACGACCCGATGAGGACCAGCCTTGAGTGGCCCATCGTGGATCAGTGACATTCCAATATTGTGTGGGTCAGATGTTTTGTGGGTTAGCGCTCAGTGATCCAGTATGGGATATCACATACCGATCCTGTGTGGGTTAGATCCCATGTGGGTCTTGTGGGGTTATTACCTATCGATCCTATGTGGGTAAGACTCTATGTGTTCATCATTAGTGCCTCTAAAATTAATACGATGATATAACTTCTCAAAAAATCATTTGAAATTATGTGCTATAATTATATCTGGTTTGATATGTGTCTATTGCTTTGTGCTATGTGATTTAGATCATTTTTTGTGGTTTTCCTTTGTGGAATTCTGTGATACCTTCAGGGGTCTCAAGGTCCCTATTTGGTAGTGTTACACTCTCCCATGTATTGGCTTCACACGTACCTTGTTGTGTATTGTGCAGACAATAAGTATCTTGGCTAAGACATGGGGGATCCAGGACTAGGACCTACACTGAGGAGATTGGATGATGTAAAGATAAGTGGAGATGAGTTGTACCTACCCTTTGGGTAGGATCCTTTTTGGATTATTCCTAGGGATATTTTCTATTTTTCAATTGTAGTTGTACCATTTAGTTGGGCATGAATTCCGAGAACTTTACTTTCAGTACACACCTTTACTACTGTAGTTTTACATTGTTTTTTTTCCTCTTGTTGTTTTCGTGGATTGTGATTTTGTACAGGTTTAAAGTAATTGCCTTCTCATTTTAGGTATATGCCTTTCTGGTGCTAGTCGGTAGCCACTAGACTATAGATGATGGGATTGGGGTAGACACGACATGGGCCCCGTGAGACGAGTCGTGACAATGTGGTATCAGATGAGTTGGTTCTACTGAAGAAATAAGACACTGGTATTTTTAAAGTAGTAATATTGTTGATTGTTTTGAGTATGGTTTTTAGTTTTGGGAGTACAGTGTTGGTGCAACGGCTGACGTATCCATACACCAAGATCCTGTATTTTGATTTCCGACTCAGAAAATGAAAACACTAGTTGTGCGAGTTTTGAAAAAGTTTTATCTTTTTGATCTCTTTTATTCAGATATTCCGGTATATCTTATTGATCATGGAAAACCTGTTTCTCTTAATGATACCACCGTGTAGATAGTCATCCAGGATTCTTGAGAGTGTACACGATGACGGACCACCGAGTGATGAGGCTTCGGTACAGGGCCCTCTTACTATTTTAGCACCTCTAGGAGGTGCACCGGCAGTACCACCACCCGTTGAGATGCTGAGGCCACCATCCCCACTAGAAGACCATGCATATAGACTGATCACGTTGCACATGTTCCAGAGGTAGTGTCCTCCAAGGTTTCTAGGTGAGACAGATCCTTAGAAGGTTGAGGAATCACTGGAGGTTGTGGCTAGAGTTTTCCTCTAGGTTCATACACCTACAGAGCAGATCGTTATCTTGGCTTCTATCCCATTATAGTGAAGAGTAGGGAGATAGTGGATCCTGATTCTTTAGAGACATTACAAGGGGACCCACACCTGGATGAACATTTTGAAGCTGTTGAGGTTGGAGTTTGTTCCAACGACTCTACTCTCAGGGCATATTCAGGAGTTGTTGCAGTTATAGTAAGGAAGCTTAATAGTATCCCAGTCCTCAGCATGATTTACTGACCTATCATGATTCTCCACCAAAATGGTACGAGACCCATTCTTTAGGGATCAGAAAATTGACCAGGGTCTCTAGTGAGATATTAGAGCGTCGATGATATCGCTAAATATCTCGACGCAGGCTGGAGTGCTCGAGTGAGCAGTATTGGTAGAGAGCTTCATAGATGAGTAGGCACCGACGGTGACAGCCACCACCAGAAAACAGGTAGCTGAGTCATCTGTAATATTTAGTAGACAGATGACATAGAGGTCCATACAAGCTAAACCCACTATTGGATGTCTCTGAGACGCAGGGTCAGAGGCGTAGAGCTCGCAAGATAGAAAAGGTCAGTTAGGAGTCAGAATGAGCTTGATGTGTGGTAGGAAGACCAACATGGTTTGTGACTACCCGACCCACCATACCAATGATTGGATGATTTTCATTGGACCGCCGAGGAAGAAGAATATATTTGAGCGACGAGGTCCATAAGTTGGTAGATGAGGCAGAGGGGCAAGCCATGCAGTAGGCAGTGGGTGGCGATTTGAGGTTCTACTTCCACAACAACTATGAGGTCCACCCCGACTACAGAGACCAGGTGTATAGGGGAGAGCACAGCTACATGCACCATAGACTGATGACAACGGAACTTTGAAGATGATTATAGATACAATCTATGTTTATTCCAACCTAGGTGCAGTACTTGGAGACATAGGTTTCCAGTCACTCATTCATTTTCATGACACTCGTTCGGTGCTCAGAGATTCCGTTGGATCCGTTGGATAGATCCTTGCGATTAGATACTCTTATAGAACAATATTTGATGATTACACACTAGTACACATAGTGTGACCTCACTCTAGGAGGTGAGAACATTGGCTGTGATCTTCTAGTAGCAACGTCGAGGCCTTATGACATCATGTTGGGTATGGAATGGCTGAGCACAGTCCATGCTCAGGTCGTCTTTTTTAGGCACAAAGTGTGGTGTGTCCATGAGGATGGTATCATGTCTACCTACACTAGTGAGAAGGAAACCATTTTAATATATGATGGACTATCCTGGAGGACGGTGCAGTCGATTACTCATCAATTGGCTAGCATCACCCTCAGAGCAGTTGATGTGAAGAGTCCACGTTATCCTGTAGTGGTGGACTATTATATTGATGTCTTTCCTAATGTTGTTTCTGGACTACCTCTATGTAGAGATGTATACCTTTACATAGATCTACAACCTGGTACATCAAAGATATCTACACCAGCATACCATATAACTGTATTAGTTCTTCGAGAGTTACTGCTATAGCTAGAGGACTTGCAATAAAAGGGGTTCTAATGCCCAGTGTTTCTTCATTGGCATCCCGATCTTGTTCACCAAGAATGCGGATGGGAGAATGAGACTTTCTGGGGACTATCATATCCTGAACCAGGTGATAATGAAGAATATGTATCCGCTCCCATGTATTGATGATCTCTTCGACTATCTAAAGGGAGCCCGTTGGTTATTAAAGATATACCTCAGATCAAGTTATCATCATCTCAGTGTACAAGAACATGGAATACCAATGAAAGCAATCAGAAACCGGTATGGCCATTAGGAGTTCATGGTGATGCCTTTCGGTGTGACCAATACTATGGAAGTATTCATGTGACTCATGAACATGATATTTATTCCATACCTCATTCTCTTTGTGGTGGTCTTCATCGACGACATCTTGATATACTCGGCATCAGAGGATGAGCATGCCACACACCTACAGATAGTTCTCGTTACCCTTCGAGAGCACTAGATTTATAGAGAACTCTCAAATTGCCAGTTTGGAAATGGTAATTCCACTTATAAGGGCACATTATCTCGAATTCTGTTGTCATATTGGATCCAGAAAAGATAGAGGAAGTGCTTGTATGGGAACCACATAGGAGTGTGACTGAACTGTGGAGTTTCCTGGGATTGGCTGGGTACTACCAGAGATTTTTATATATCTTCTCCTGTTTAGAGACACTCTTATCATCCTTGAGAAATAAGGGGAAACATTTCTTATGGATATATATATGCCAGCAGATTCTTTAGGATCTGAGGGAGAGATTAACAAGTTCCCCCATCATGAGGCTACCAGAAGTGGGTGTTGAGTACATTGTTTACTGTGAAACATCTAGGACTGGACTAGGATGTCTCCTGATGTAGGAGTGAGCGGTGATCTCTTATGGCTCATGGCATCTTAGATAGAACGAGAATAACTATGATACCCATTACCTGGAGTTATAAGTAGTGGTATTTTCACTGAAGATGTGTTGACACTACTTATTGGGTGAGGGATTTATTGTTTACTATGATCACAAGAGTCTCAGGTATATCCATTCACAAAAGGACCTGAACCTGAGACAACAATGATGGATAAGGTTCCTCTAGGACTATGACATTGAGATAGTCTACACTGCTCGGAAGGGGAACATAGTAGCAGATGCACTAAACTTGAGGTCTGGTCTATAACTATTGAGTGAGGCGACTAACCTGCTACCCCATTGTAGATATCCATCATTGATAGAGATGGAGAAGCTTACATAAAGTCATTGACTATCACTCATCGACATCATCAGTGAGCTCGGGAGGTACAACATGGGGACATAGAATGTGAGGCCCAACATGCACTGATATCCTTAAGATTATCTCCTGATTAATTTTCTATCGGTGGGAATCCCATCGTTCTATTTAAAGGATGCATTATGGTACCTATGATGCTTTGAGAGGAGGTGTTGGGGGAGTTCCACACATCCTCTTTGGCAGTTCATCAAGGACTAGAAAAGATGTACCAGGACCTCCGATGTTAGTACTGCTGGCTAGGGATGCAGAAAGAAGTGGCATAGATTGTATCCCGATGCCTCACCTGTCGGCATGTGATGGCCGAGAATCAGGTACCAGTAGGTTTAACTCAGTCAGACGAGGTACTAGAGTGGAAGTGGGGTGAATGGTCTACCACATATGTCTAGGGGCCACGATTCCATCTGGGTGATCATTGACTGACTAACCAAGTCGGCCTACTCCATACCCATCCTAGAGTAGGGATCAGTAGGTGGATTGGGACCCCTCTACGTGGAGGAGATAATGTTACATCACATAGTCCCGTAAAAATTCATCTCAGATCATGACGCATGTTTTATATCCCATTTATGGAAGGTATTGAAGGAGGTGTGTAGAACATAGCGACACTTGAGAACCACCATTCATCCTCAAATAGATGGCCATATGGAGCGGACTGTACAGACACTCAAGGACATGTTTCGTGTTTGTGTCCTTGTTTTCGTCCCATGTTAGAGGAACCACCAGCCCCAGATGGAGTTATCATACAAAAACATTTATCACTCCGCCATCGGCACTTCTCCATTTAAGGAATTGTATGGGAAACCATGCATATCACCTATTTTCCTGATATACCAAGGTTAGTTAGCCATTATAGGTCTAGAGTCGTTACAAAATACCATAGAGAATGGGTAAATTATCCATGAGCATATAAAGACACCACAGAGCTACCATATGTCTTATACTGACAATAGATAGATACCCTTGGAGTTTATGGAGGGATACCATGTCTTCTTATGTGTCTCACCTCGATGAGGATTATGGAGGTTTGGCCAGGGTGGCAAGATATCTTTGTGGTTCATCAGACCTTTCCAGATCCTCGAAAGAGTATATGAGGTACCATATCATCTGGATATTCTCCCACTGATGCACCATGTGTGTAATGTATTCCACCTATCATTGTTGAGGAGATACATGCATGATCCATCGCACGTTATCGACTGGTGCGAGCTGATCATCGACGATGGAGTGATGTTTACAGAGTTCCTGGTGGAGATAGATGATCGACAAGAGCAGGTCCTTCATGGTTGGTTTATTCCTCTACTGTGAAATTGTTGGCAGCACATGAATCCCCAGGGGAGCACATTCTAGAGGGAGGTTCAGAAGAATGCTCAGTACACCATTTGTTCCCATAATTTTCTATAGCTTTCGGGGATGGAAATATGTAAGGTGGGGAGATTATAAATACCCGAATATAAATTGTGAATTTTTATTTATTTATTTGTAATTATTATGAGTCTGTGAAAATTGATGGAGCATCATTCTCTGGCTCGATGTACCTAGAATGATTTTCTGAAAAAAAAATAGGTACGTTCTATAAACGTGCAGACATCATTTTTTTCTTATGAACAACTTCTCAGATTAAAAATCTGATGGCACCATTGATTTCAAAGTGTTGGGATTCACTTGAAGAAAGCATCACTTAAACCACAATAGGATGGAAGAAAAGGTTAAATTTTCTACATTATAGATAAATAATAAAATATCTTAACAAGATATTTCATTTCTTTTTATCCAGCAGATGAGCGACTGTGGTAGGGATTGGTGACCTGTCATGCCAATTAATTTCTTAAACCATAATTATTTATAACCAACCCATTGGAGAATTAAAAGGTTCACTAATTAAATTAACATCTTTAATTCCTCAGTGTGTTACCAAACTTTTCCACCTATTTTTAAGTGAGACTCAGGGTGAATTTTTGACACGGCTACACAAAACAAGAACATTTGGTGAAGTGATGCGATATCTTCCACTAACTGAGGACAAAAGCTTGGGTGGAGATGATCTAGGATCGAATAACACTATCGACCTCACTCTAAAGAGGACTGTCATTCCGCCAATGAATGTAATACCTCATATGGTTCACGAGGTTGGGGTTGCCATTTATTTCTATATATTCCCATGTAACGTCTCCTCATTCTTAAATTTGTGGGTATTCAATGCAAGAGATTTGTACGTGGTTTATCAATAATTTTTTATGTAATGTATAATTTACCCACACTTGTTATAATGCTAACAATGAGGGTACATGCCAAACAAACAAGGCCAATACCCTCCACCACTTGTTTTTTCATTGTGGTCTTCAAAGGTGGGTTGTTCCAACTTGACAAAACCTTGAACCTAGAGGTGTGAAATGACAACGACATCCCGATGGGACCGTAGGCACATATCAACAAGAAGAACATGCCAATAGAGCTCACCTGGTGGCCAAAAAAAGAGGCACCATGGCGGCACCAGTGCAACGGTACCAGTGACCAGCGTTGGCGGTAGAGGGTGGCTACCGGAAAATGTCGGCCGTGGTGGTGGAACTGTCGGTCGGAAATGGCCTGCCGAGAAGGTAGAGGTGGCGCATCGTCGTGCGTCGCGCTGAATGGAGTCATGGTTCAAAGCCGCGGTGAGGCAGGGAAACCGCTCTCTGTGGGTCCCATGGGTGATGAGGAGGAACCGCAAAGAATGGATCCAAACGACTCCTTTTATCCATTCAGGTGCATCAGACTGCACAACCCCACATGGGTTGCACCATCCAGTGGGCCACTCCACCGCAACCCAAACCAACTAGGCCTGGTCGGGCCAGTCCGCAGCCCCGCAGGCTGACCCTGCCACGGCCCAGCCCAATCCGGATGGCCCATTACAGTTCGGGCTAGGCTGGGTCAGACCCTAACCAGGTTGGGTAGACCCAAGCTGATTCAGGCTGGGTCGAACCTGACCCGGACCCCTCTCGGGGACGGATACTCATAAGTGACCGTATCATGCAAACTAAACAATTGTTTGATGAACCGTTATAGGCACCAGGATCCTTGGAGTAAGATGGTCCTTTTTTGATACTTCACAAGAGTTTTGGATAATGTTTATGTACAGCCGGGTTGGATCGACTCTGAAAGCTATTGGGACCTTGGCACTAAAATATCAATAACTTACAGACCGGTCATCCGGTTGACACGCCATCTATTGCGTTGCAACCCTTATGATGTGACAGATCATCAGGTTACTTATTCATGGGACTTCATGATGGTTGAAATATGACAGATGGCTTCAGGAACAGTACACCCAAAATCTAGTGTTTTTTGAACAGGAATCCAGTGGCTGGTAGTGAGGCGGAGGGTGGAGACCGATCATACGGGGGTTAGTATGAAGCAATCCTGAGTGGGTCAGCACCTGGCGATCATGTGTGGCTCAACACTAAGTGATCTTGTATGGCTCCGCACCTAGATATCCTATGTGGATCTTTAGTATGTGACTCGATGAGGACCATCCTTGAGCGACCCATCATGGATCAACGACATACCAATCCTATGTGCGTCAAATAATGTGTGGTTCGTCGCTCAGCGATCCTGTATGGGTCATCGCATATCAATCATGTGTGATTCAAATCCTTTGTGGGGCTTTTGGGGTTTAGTAACTATCAATCCTTTGTGGTTCAGACTATGTATGGTTATTATCAGTGCCTCTTGACCAAATAAAATGATATAGCTTCTCAACTAATCATCTTTACTTATAAGCTTTACATATATGTAGGTGGAGGTGTGTTTATTTCTCTATTCTTTTTTTATTGAGAGTATTCTTTTTGGGATTCGATTGTGGAATTATATGTGACCTTTGAGGGTTTTGGGGTCCATACATGGTATTTTTATACACACCCCTGCATGGGCTTCGCCCGTACCTTATTGTCTCTTCTGCAGATGGTGAGAAGTGTGGTAGAGAATTGAGGGAGCCAGCACCAGGCGGTACAGGGAGGAGATTGGATGACGTAGAGTATAGTGGAGACGTGATGTACCTACCCTTCATGTATGATCCTTATTGGATGAATCAAGGAGTAGTTTTCTATTTTTCAGTTGTAGTTGTACCTTTCAGTTGGGCTTGTATTACGGCTCCATTAATTTTATTACACACCTTTACTACTATAGTTTTACTTCGTGGTTGCATCTTGTTGTGTTCATGGATTTTGTGTTTCTATAGGTTTAAATGAAATGCCTTACCATTTTAGGGATACGCCTTTCCAGTGCTAGTCGCCAACCCCTGCCCTATGGGTGGCGAGATTAGGGTAGTCATGACATGGGCCCTGGGGGGTAGGTCATGATAGAAATTCAGTGTACAATGATCATAAGAATCTGAATATTTCGAGGAAGCTAACAAATGGATCAATGAGTTGGATGTCAAAAGAATCCCTTTCTAATTAAATCAAAAACCATCCAGAAGAAGGATATGAAGGGTATTAATAATAAATATCTCATTTGGAATAAAAATAAAGGTTTTTTGTCATTAATTGATTTGAATACTATAAACACAAGGTTTAATATAATTCTGCATGAAAAAATCATTGATTAGAAATTATTTTTGTAATATATTTTCAATGAATATTACTTTTACAAATAAAATAAATATAAAAATGATGAAAATGAATTTCATTAATCATTTTAAAAATGTTATAAAATATTTTATTTTTTTTATAAAACATGGTATTTAGAGAAATATAATCTCCTACCCAAGAGGGAAATAAATTTCAATTTTTTTATAAAACATTTATGACATAAAGACTACTAAAATAGTACAGTTACATGATAAATATTATGAATATCTACTATAAAATAAATTAAAATTATTTAAGAAACAATTATCCAAAAAGTTTCTCTAATGGAAATTCATGTGCAATCTATCCCATATAAAATATAATTATGAAGTAAACCCTTAAATAGATCTTAACCTTGATGTTTGGAACAATAAATGGTTATATTATGAGTTTCAAATTTAAATACACATAAAATTTTTTTATATACTAATATATATAATACTGTGATTATACACGTAATCATAACATAATAATGAAAATGAAGAAGCACAATAACCCAATGAAAAGGAATTGAGTTTTGAAATTTATTTACCACTTGTTAACATTAATTTCAAATACCATTTCCTATAATAACATTATTTAACAAAATATACCATGAATATAAAATAATTCATGTAATTATATATTAAAATGGTTAGTATATGAACCACAAACACAAAACTAGGTGTTGAATATGACATTTATCTATAAAAAATTAAAAATGTGTGATGAAAATATTTTGCCTTGAGTTACCTTTTGGTTGAACATCCTTTATCCAATTGTATACTTTTTTTTAATTTGAATAGATTATACCTAAACTAAAATCATATTTATAATATCATATATTAACATATTATAATATATTGTTACCTGTTTGATAATAATCATTTATTATTTTTAGTATTTCTAATATTAATTCCCTAACTTGTTGGGTATGTTTTAACATTTTCTTTTTGTTCGTATTACATAGATCATGATATCAACTTATCCATATTTTAAAACATTATATAATTGTTATATTTATTAATTATATATGTATTTATTCAATTCCATGATATTTTCTAATAGGAAATGAAGTACACTATTCTTTGAGATTGTAAGTCGTATGCATGCATGAATGCCACTATAATTTAATTATCATTTGATAAATGAATAAAAAATAAATAATATATATTTATTTTATAATTTAAGTATAATATTTATGTCATATATTTTATATATTTTTATTCAATCCATCATTAGTACATTCTACGTATGAAAAGTATGAATCAAATCTCTTTAAGGAGGTGGTAGTCTACACATCCACAAATATAATTATCGTATTCCCATAGAATGAAAAGAATGACATTATGAGTTAAAAATGAAAAATAAAAGCATACATGAACTATAAATTTCAAATATATATCATATATAAACTAGAAAACCAACATTATTATAACCATTAATGGTGTTAAATGAAATAATGAATTACATCGATTCAGGATGTGATTTTCTATCATACACATGAATATTGATTTGTGAATCCCATTTTAGGGAAAAGTGTGAATGTTCATGAAAAAATATTAGAATAAAATATTATCTATATATTAAATATAATGTGGTTTTTATGTATTAAATATCTAAAAAAATAAGGAGTGGTGAATGAAATGAGTCAAAATTGATCCATGAAAAATGTTACGTCAAATTCACATAACTCTTTTTTTTATACCAAAATAATTCATTGGAATTCCTTATGAAAAAATTGAGGCTTCTAGGATGAGTTTATATATTTTTGTGAGATTAAATGAGATTATTTTAGGAGATTAATTTGGATTGAGAGGTGTGAATAAGATGGATGCCAGAATTCATTTTTATAAAAAAGAGGATTGTCATTCCAGCAAATATAATAAGGAAAACACTATTGAGATGTCACTATTACATCATGTGCCTACAATAGTGAACTAAATTAGATATAAGTGACTATATGGTAGAAATAGTTCAATAAAATATGTTTTGGAATTTTATCAATGTCATTATCCATTCTATCTATGGTTAAGTCCCTTGTTAAGATTGATTTGACCTTAATCACATTGATTTATTTTTACTACGTTCACAAATATTTTTGGCCAAAATATAAGTTGAAGTATCTAGAAATTATAAATTATTATTATCCGAAGTATTTGATCCATTTTAAAACATAAAATAACTTATGTGGATTAAATTAATTTAAATTTTATCCTTTGTACTGGATGATAAAGCATAATTTTTTAATGGAAAAATGTTCAAAACAATGATATGTTTTTATATCCAATTTCAAGCTAAAATTGACTCTAATTAGAAAAATTGGAATAAGATAATTATAATTGAACTAAATATACATCAATTAAAATATAAAATATAATTTAACTCCTAAAATAAAATATATTGAAATAGTTTTTTTCAATTAAGATTCAGTATATTTCACTATTTTGGAAAAAATTATACTTCCCCATAAAAACATGAAAAATTCATCCAATAATATTGTTGAAAAATAAATTTGAAAAAATATAATTATTTTTACAGTTATATATTATAAAAGCTTTTAAATTTAGTTTTTGAATAAGCTCTCTATTAAATGGTATCAAAATTGCATTTTTAGAAAAATAATAAATTTTAACCGTAAAACGGGATTTATTATTATATGATGAATATAAAATATAATGGATGTAAATAAAAAAGATATGATTGAATATATAACATATATATTTCATTAATATCAATCACATATATTAATCAATTTAATTTCCTATGATAAAAGACCATTGTTAGTAGAAAAACACATCCTTTATACTCAATTGGTTTTTATATTGATTTCTAATTAATTTGTATCTGATGAATTGATTTTATATCTGTGTAAAAAATATATTTTTTAATATTTAATTAACGATATATATAAAATATAATTTCAATGATAGGTTATAAAATTTATATAATTAATAATAATATATTAATAATATATTTTAGTTTTTTGAAACGTCACATTTCATGTAACGTAAGCTATCGAATAAATTACTCTTTCTGTGTTACACCAGATAACATAGAATCGCATGAATAAAAAAATAATTATTATATATATATATTTAAAATAAATAATATACCCTAATGTATAAATATTTTATATTCCTTTATATGTTATGTGTTCCTTGTCATACATGCTATCGAATAAAAATACTCTTTCCGAATTTTCTGGCTATTAAACTATACCTATCATAAATAAATTGAATCCTCTCAAATTAATATAGATCTTGAAAATCCATGGATTTATATTTTAAAATTACATTACTGAAAACTCTAAAACATAAAATATTTTTTAAAATATCCACGTAATAATAATGAATGATAATTATAGTGGTCACATTGAATAACATATGACTATGTATCTACATAATAGAAAATTAGTGGAATGAAAAGATAAGTACATTGAGGAAAAGAGTAAAGTTAATGGAATCAAATATAAAAATCAATGATTATTTTGAAGGCATTAAGTTTAAAACAGAGTATTAGGATAAAAGGTTATTTCATGATAATTTTCTAAAGATGATTAATTATATTATACCAATTGTATAATAAAATTTACAAAATTAAAATATTTACATAAACCAAATTTAATCCCTTGTTGATTCTTTAATTGATTTCAAATTCAACCTTTTATTCCTTGAAATGGATATCCTAGAAATGAACACATTTTTCAATGTAATAAAATTTTATTACGATAGATCATAAGGTCCATAAAAGAGTTAAAATTAATTACACATTTCTCTAAATATTCAGATAATATAATATTCTTAATAAACAACTAATAAACCTAAAAAGTGACTCTATGGATACATCATTAATATATATTAATCAAATTTTTTTACAAAAAATGTCAATTAACTACAGAATCATATATGCTATTGGTACTCCTGAAATCCTTATCATGAATTTTTCATGAGATTATGACCCAAAACATTATCATATTTTATGGTTTTTACATTGTATATAACTTATCATTTTTCTAAATCCATTTTATTATAATTTCCAAAATATGATGGGCATCCATGAAATTTAATAAATGAATACCCTTCTAACAAGGACATCAATACAACCCCAATAAGTCAAAAATGCCATTAATTTTTACATAGGTCTTTCTTTATTCTGATTGTATCCATTAAAAGTGGGTATTGACTTGGGTAATGAGTCAGTTACCAGCTGATATGAAAAAAAACTATAAATAAACCCTTTTTATGAGATTTATCTATATATTTGATACACTTCATTTTTAGATGGAAATTTTATTCATTATTTCCATATTTCCCAAACAATAAAAAATTTCAATTTTCTATTTATACACATTCTTAGATGTCTGCATTTAAATTTCTTTAATTGGGAAAATTGGTAACTTTTTCTCCCTAGTCTCCACCACTTGAGGTCATAGAAATATTCATCCTTCTATTCTTTTTTATTAAATAGGTTTAGTCCAAAGCAGATCTTCTGACCATTTATTAAAATAGTGAAAGAATGTACATAGAAATGGATAACTGGGTCAAATAACCATAATTTCCTTCATTCATCAAAACTAGAAATCAAAATATGACATTTCATTCCCATAATCAGAGTCACAAGATGCCAACTCAGATTGATAATTTTCTAAATTAATGTTCTTCAAGTAGTTAGTTTCATCCTTTATTATCAACTTTAAGATGATCTAGTTGACACGTTCCTTTGGGTCTGAGAGTAGTCCTTATGGGGTCTTCTCTATGAAGGAATGGAGGAAAAATTTTGTCAAACAGTCATTCTTGCCATGCCACTTAGGACAAAATCCTTAAAATAGATAGATCCACCACTACCCAGACCAGTGAATCTAACCTTTCCCCCTTCATCATCAGAATGATTTCCCCATTTACCAGTAACATGGTAAGAATGAAAAACCTTCTGGAAGTCCTATAGATAATCATCATTTTGTTGAACATAATTTTGTTTAGTGTCATCAACCAAAGAAGGCACAGGATTCATTGCTGGAGGTTCGATCTCTTTTCCCTTAAGAGACAATTGAGATACATGATTCTCCAATGTCAAAGAATCAACAGCAATATGAATTTTCTCTTTAAGAGAGTTACTAACATTGTCAGTAGACTTGGACAAAGAGGAGCCTTTTTTAGATTCCTTTCATCGACAAACGTTTGAGGGGTGGCCTCTCATCCCACACTCATTACAAGCAGTGTTCATTTAGCACATCTCCAAATAGTTCCCAACAGTTATACATTCAGTGTAGTAGAGAGGATTTTTATCATATTCAATATCGATTAAAATGTTATATAACGGCGTGGAGAGTGTTACATTTTCAATAAGAGTAGAGTTGATATCAAATTCCATCAACATCCTGGTGACGTTCCCATATCTAACATCTTCAGTTTCCATATCATGTTTAATGGGGGACCCTATTGCCTTGCCAATGTCATGAAAAATCATCGGATGTCAAAGGACAAAGTTGAGTCTATCTAGATGAACTCTTACATGAGGAAAATAATTATTTGGCTTGCGAGACATTAAAATACAAAGATTACTCAAATAGATGAAGCCACCCATGTTTTAGAAATAGAGAACTGATGCTCTAAGCATGAAGATACATGTCATCTAATGGAAACAAAAAATGAAAAAATCCTTGACGAAGTGAGATATATTTACATCTAGAAAACCCCATAACATTGAAATTTTTATGAAAAAGTCCTCAAGTATCCATGGCTGCACAACTTTGGGTAAAACAATGTGAGCGATACAATAATCATTCCCCATCTTCAATCTCTCATCAAGTGCAGTGGTGTTGGATTCTACATGAGCAGATGAGCCCTTGTGAAGAATTCTTCCATGATGAGATTCCATGGAAGATGGAATCAAATGAGCCTCATTATTTTTATTCCCTGAAATTGAATCATTCATCACATCAACAAATGAGAGTGAACCAAATGGAACATCACCAAGAAGCCCCTTCAGCGATGCCCACTATGAACCCTCATCACCATACTCAGAAAATGAATTCTTCAATGTCTTCTCTGCTTTTGATGTATCAGAGTACAAATTCCCGCAATGAGTTAAAGATTAAAGAATTCCCAAACCTATGGAAAACATATATATGAGGATCAGTACCTTCGACGCATCAATCCTAGCCACATCATCAGATCCGGGGCTCGAAACTCTCATTGCATTAAATGTCGCCGCACCAACTGACTTGGTCCCCTAACCCATTACTATTATCATATATTCTTCTTTTGATCCTCCGACCTCAGATCGCCTCCGGGCCTTAGCGACGTCCAAATCGAGAAATGGTGAAAGTGGATATTTCGCATGAGGTTCCTACAAGACATGACCTGAAGGAGGTAGAATCTTGATTTTGAAGTAGTGAGGTATATCCATTTCTAAAGAAGAACCCTATAACCCTGGCAGCCGCCATCTCTGGATATTAAAAGAGGTGGATATAGTATACGATATTAATCATATCATGGGAAAACTTATTAGGAAAGAACAATATATATTTTACTCTTATCAAAAACCCCATTGGATAGTTATTTCACTACTTTTTACTTCATGTTAAATGTTAACGTGAATCCTTCACGTTCAATCCATTAACTAAAACTAGAAAGCATATTGTGGGTAAAATTGTTCATTGTGATAAAAATGTATAATAATATATATTATATAAAAATGATGACACAAATTATTCATTCTAATACACCATTGGTTTAACCTAATTTATTTAATTTCATTATATATTCAAATATTTCAAAATGGTTGTTAAAGAAAAATTGAATTATCTTAAGGAGATCACCCAGGGAATATCAAAGAAGGTGCAGAGTATGCCCCTTTGTCAGGTACCAGGTTAAGCTCAAGTTTTGCATGTTTCACCTTTTTTGAGTTGTTACCCCTAGGAATGTATATGCCAATACCAAGTCCATTTTTAGTATCTAGATAGAAATTTATTTCCACGATGAATAATATAATATCTATCTCACCATAAATATATGATTTTCTTCAATACTAATCATTAAATTCTATCATAGAACTATGTTCTATAATGTATGTTTTCATAAATATAGTTCCAAAGTATTCCACTAAAGTTTATATAATAATAAATATATTGACATGACTATAGTAATCTTGAATCCGGTCTCTAATACCATAACATTTTCATGATTACAAGGATTCAAATCCCAAATAACAAATGATCTTAAAAATCATGGTATACCTGATACATAAATGATTATTATATTAATATTTCATGATATTATTAAATCATAATGTTTTTATTTTATAGATAATATTATTCACAGTAACTATATCCTTGCATATCATTATTAGTACACTTCTTGGAATCATGGGGAAAGGAATTAAAATAATGGTTATCTCAAATGCTTAGTAAGGGTAACATATTGAAAGAAAAATTAATGAATAAATGATAATAATAAATATGGAAGGATAATAAATCAATACACATGACATGTAATAAAAAATCAAATAGATGTTCATAAAAATTTAAATGTTAAATAACAGAAACAATTGACATTTAAATAACTAGATAACGCAATATTAATATTTCAAAAAAATTAACCAAAACACATTTCATTTTATTAATGAAAATGAAATAAACAATATCCATATATATTGTCAAGTAAAAAAACTCATGGATAATAGTAAATAAAATAAATGAGATGGTTAATTATCAGACATCATGTTTCCCATGAAAACGATACCATAATCATGAAGAAAAAATCATTAAAATAATTAAATATATTTATAGAATCCCATCTATTCTACTAGAAAACAAACTCAATTGTTTTATTTCAAACTAATTTCATCTCAGCAGACCATCGATACATCAAGGGTCATATACTCAATGGTCCCTAACTCATGAAGCTCATCCAAATCATTTGTCTTATATCAAATAGTCAATTTCATTAAAGAACAATGTTCCTTATAAAATATCTGTCTTGAGTAAATAATTATGATTTATCAATATTTATCCCAATAAACAAATAACCACAAAAGTTATTAGAATATTTAAATATATTATATAGTTTTGGTGATAAAAAATCCATAATAGATGTTATGGATAATTAAGGGAAATTTAATTACAAATTGACAAAGGAAAATTAATATTTGAAGGGGATAAAAATGAATCAAGGAATTGAATGCCAATATTATCCTTTTTCAAAATAATCAATAACAATATAGGGGAAGAATATTTATGGTATCAATACATAATATTCTATGTTTAGTGAGAATAAACTGTTTTTCTAATTACGGAATTGAAATAATATAATAAGTTTTTTAAAAAATACTCTTCTAAAAAATATACTTTTGTTTAAAGAAATCCTTATTGAAAATAATTTTCACTAAAATAAATATAGAAATAATAAAAAATTATTTAAAGTATTAAATTTAATTTGATAAAGCATTTTTTAAAATTTAAACACATTTTTTGATACATTTTTATGAAAAAATGGATATGAGAGAAATTAGATCTCCATCCGAAGAGAAAAATAAAATTGGGTTTTTGTATAATCATTTATGAAAAAAAATTATGACGAAATGTATTGAAGAATTATACTGTTACATGATCAATATCAAGAATAACTATGAGAAAATAAAATGAATGGGTTTTTTTAACAAATTAATCCAATAATTTCTTCTAATAGATATTGAAGTGTAAACGACCTTGAAATTAAAAGATATTACGAAGTCAATATTTTAATAGACTATATATCTGATGTGATAATAAATAAATGTATAGATAATGTGTGCAAAGAATAAATATTAAAAATATTATAATAAATACAATAATAGATATTAAATATTGATTAGACACATAATATTATAATATTAAAAATTTGTGGAAGTAATATAAACCAATGAAAAATTATTCAGTTGAGAAATATTATTACAACCATGGAACATTATTTTAACATCCCTATAAATGAAATAATTCAAATAAAAAACAAAAAAATAACCTTAATATAAAGTAATTCAAAATATAATATATTAAAACAATAATTATATATTCCACAAATAATATGAATGTAGTGATATTTTCATTTATCTCATGGATGTAAAAAGTGAGATAGAAATCCAATACCTTAAATTTACATTGAGTTGAACATCCATTATCCTCATGTATTATTTTTTTATTTTGGTCTGTATATTATCATAGAACCATAATAATATTTAAAATAACATATATTATCGTTTTATAATATATTATTACCCGTTTTTATCAATCATTCTTTTTTTTCATGTGATAATTTCCTAGTTGTTCGGGTATGTTTTAACATTTTATTTTTTTCTAAAAATTTAAATGATGATATAATATTATACATAATTTAAACCATGATATAGTGGTTATATTTATTCTGTAAATATTTATTTAGGTTAATCCATTATATTTGGAGATAGGAAATGAAATGCACCATTCATGGAGACGATAGGCCATATGCATGCATGAACTCTACTTCTATTTGATTATTATATTTTAATAGAAGGAGAATTAAAAAATATATAATTATATTGGAATTATAGCATAATATCAATATCCTATATGTCCCTTAATTTTATTATCACAAACCTAAATACATTCTATGTATAGTGTGAATAATTGACATCACTTTGAGTAGGCGGAAGTTAACATGTCTACAAATGAACTTATCGTATTCCCACAGACAGGGAAGAATAAAAATAGTATTTATATAATAATCAAAAAATAATTATAAAATTATAAAATTATAAGTATCAGAAATATCATATATATATATACTATTAATAAATAACTATTACGTCATTTAACAGTGTTAAATAGAATAACGAATGGAATCTATTAATGAGATGATAGACCACCATATACACGAATGATGATTGTGTATCTCTATTAATGGTTGTGTGTGAAATTGAATGTAAAACCATGACTAAAAACATATCATTTTGTTGTATATACAAAGTGTATTATTTAAAAATGATATAAAAATCTTAAAATGGGTGGGTAATGAAATGAAAAAATAGTGATTGTTGAATACTGTTACCTCTAATGCATGTAACTTCATTGGGTTTGTATGAAAATACATCAATGCATTGCATTATTATGAAATTTAGGCTACTAGAATGATGGGAGAGATGTTGGAATCTTATTTTTAGAATAGGATGGGTTATCCAAATGGTGTGATGTGTGAATAAGTGTATGGGGTCAGTACCTTTTTATAGTGGGGGAGGAATGTCATTCTTGTAAATATAAAAATGTAACACCTATTGAGTGGTATCCCATACATAATTTTCCACATATAATGATTATAATTTGTGAAAAAGAGGGAAATTTTCTAAATTTTTCAATTAAATTATTTTTCCAATTGTTTTTAGGTCATTTTTCTCATATGTTTATGGCTTACTCTTTTGTTGAGCATTCTTTTACATTAATCACAGTAATTAATTTTTACAATATTTTCAAATATTTCTGAAAAGATACTAATTTTAACATACTAGAAAATATAAATTATGTTGATTCCAAATATGTATTTCATTTTTAAAAATTTCAATAAAATATATTTTATAAATAAATTCTAAAGAATCTCACATACAAGATGCTGAAGGACGTATTTTAATGTAAAAGTGTTCAGAAGATTGAAATATATTTATATACAATTTAAATGATAAATAAATTAAAATGAAATAAATTTTATCAATTTAATTATATTTTAACTACGTATAATTAAAAAAATTAATATACAATTTAATTATTTAAATAAATTTGAAGAAAAATCTTGTTTCAATTAAAATTTAGTATTTTTTGTATTCATTAAATAAAGTAAAGATCACATAAATTTACTTCAAATCCATCATAAGATAATTTTGATTATTTTATTTCGAAAATAAATTTTATTTTTACATTTAAAATTTATCATTGATTGAAATTACATTTTTAAAAAGGTTTTTATTAAAAGGAGAAAAAAAATTAACTTTTTGGAAATTCCAACTTTATGTGTACACCATGATTTTTCTTATCTTATGCTTATCAAATATAGTCTATTAATATATTTGTTTCCTATTGAATATAATATATATATATATACGCCATTAAGAAAATAAAATAACAGTTTATAATTTAATTTATTATAAGTAAACACCTTTTTTATCATAAAAAATTACATTCATATTCATTTTTAATTAATTAGTGATCATTAAATTGATTTTATATACGTGTAAAAAATATATTATAATTAGTTAGATAGAAATACTAACAATCAGTAATTTAATAGCTAGGATATATCTAATTATATTATATAATATCTTTTTAGTAATACGCAGTTATTTGGTAAAAATCTATCTTCCATGTATCATAAGCTAGTGAAGAAAATATTTATTCTATGTAACACAAAGTAACTAAGTATTTTTTTCATTTCACACTATATAATATATTAAAAAATTTTAATATATTAAATATAATTTAAATTATATAAATATTATATTTCTTTCCATGATTGGTGTTTTCTGTCATACACGTATCGAATAAAAGTTCCTCTTTTAGAATTTTTGGAGTATTACACAATGAAATGTAATCATTAATCTAATAGAAATTCCTCGATCTAAAAAAACAAAAATACATATAGAGTTCTTTAAGGTTATTATCTAAATGCATCAACTTAATGAATCCCAATATTAAAATAATGAGATAAACTGCAAAGACAAATTCAACACATTTCTAGTATTAATATAAATACACTATTTCCTTTTATACATATATAAAAATCTCTTTTAATTATAATTATTTATTTTTATTCTAAAAATAATTCAACATATTTAATTTCATTCTAATTTTCATGAAAAATATTTTCTTATACATTATATATTTTATGGAAATT
Organism: Viscum album; assembly: GCA_963277665.1. Classification (NCBI taxonomy): domain Eukaryota; kingdom Viridiplantae; phylum Streptophyta; class Magnoliopsida; order Santalales; family Viscaceae; genus Viscum; species Viscum album. The sequence goes on from OY728141.1 coordinate 1,723,778,680, forward strand.
TGTGTACCAACCAATGATTTTATAAGATATATTCGTTTTAATTTCTTTCATATCTTCTGTTGGAGGCTACACCAAGATTATCTTGGACTATACGCAATACCGTATTAGCTTTCAGTATACGCAACACTAATCTTGGATCATGTTACACACAATTTCATGTTTGTTTGATAGTAGTTATTCTACGAAACATTGAGTATATATATATATATATTCAATGTATTTTTTTATATGCAGCAACAAAGGAGTCATGCACTACACACAACCCTGACTTGGCTTGCATTACACGCAATCGCGATCTTCCTCAATAGCGTGTGTTGTACGCAATACCAGTTTTTACTAAACAATGATATATTATTATAATATTATTATGAACTAGCCGTTATGAATAGTATTAACTAAATTTTGAATTTTATAACATTATTATTTATCTTACACATTTTCTAGAACATGGTATAAGAATAAAATAAATTTTTCGGCTAAAATAAGTATTTTTCAAAAATTGCAGTTAAGCCACCTTTTGATGGCGCACCAACTATAAATCTAGTTTTGAAATGTTTATAAGTTAAATTTTACAAAATTAAATTATTCAGTGGAATAAGGATTTAAAATTCTACCTTGGATAAAATTTTAATGTTATTCTGATAACTTTCATATATTAATGAATAGTAAAAACACGCTATATTGTAATTAAAAACAACTTTTTTCATCGTAATAATTTATTTCTTAAACAATAATATTGAATTGTCTTAAAGTATAAATATAATATATTTTTATCATTTAATATAAATTATGTCATTAGCATTGATTTTACCTTGAATTTGTTGGCAAAATCAATTCAATCTTTTGTAATGTTTTAAACAAAAACCCGTTCTCTTTCGACAACGGGATTAATTTTAATTTAATTTATGAAACTTCTGTGTATTGAATTTAGAAAAATGGATTCCATATTTGGAATCAGTGGGTCTAAATTATATTAATATGCTAATTTTTATTTTTGGGCATTATGAATAGTAACTACGGTAAATTTTATTTACCATAGTTAAAGTTAAATCGGGTAATTAAGGGTAAATATAAGATTATAAAATTACCGTAACACCTGACAAAATCCTATTGGATGACTAAAAGTCGACCCATATCACATAAGGGTCGTATTACAATCATTTAATGGAATTTTGTCTAAAAAATAACTTAATTATTAATAAAACCAAAGAAAGTGACAACATGTCACTCTCTTAAATCATATAAGTATATTAATTTTAATTTAGTGATAAAATTCATGAAACGTAGAACATGAATAGTCTCCAGAAATATAATGCAATTATTTACATCATATGAATTTATTTATAATTTTTAGGGATTAAATAATTATCATTAATTGTGACACAATAGTGATGCAGAAATTGATTATCTAGTGAAAAATCAAGAATATAGTTTTTATTAAACTAATAGTGACCATAAAAGGCACAAAACCCTGTCCAAAACTTATTGGTCATGTAACCTTAAACTATAATCATCCAGTGGTGGAATATTTGACCATTTGGAGCCTTATAAAAGCGATTATGACAGTTATATTATTTTATTTTAAATGATTCTAAAGATGTCACCTTCACAATTTAATAAATATATCAATTTAAATATTGTGATTTTAAGATGATAAATTCGTGTAAAATTATTATTGTTAATTTTAATAGATTTTTCTTCATCAGAGTATTTTTTTTAAATTTTTATGCAACAAATAAGTATATTAAATAATTATAAAAAAAATGATGTAGTAATTATTTTATTTAGAGAAAAACCAAATAAATGGTTTTAAAAATAATAAAATAAATATTATATGAACTATTTAATCTTCTCAACTAATTTTATATATACATATGACCTTTTATAAATATATTAACGCTTTTATTTCGAACATATCTTCTGTATATATTTTATTTAAATACAAATAAATGAATAGTATAAAAATTGACAGTATTGTTATTTTATAAAAATAACATATTATAAAATTGTTTAAAAATCGCAAAAATATTTAATAATTATAAATTTATATTTATATTGTATAAAAAGTTATAAAGTATCCAATTATGGAAAATTTACAACAAATAATAATTATTTGTTATAATTTAAAATTTAGAATGTTATTACCACAAATAAAATTAAATTGATAAAATAAGGATAAATCAAGTTGATAATGTTTAATATAAATTCATAACATGTGTAAATTTTATTGGTTTATGATATTACAACCCTATCTCATCTAATATTCTAATATGAGTAATTTTTGGAGGTTTTTATGGTGATTTAGATTTATTATATATTAATATGTTTAAGATTTCTGAAGGTAACCCTCTGCTCCCTTATAAAAGGGAACCTCCTCCCTCTCTTCCCCACACCAATTTGAGCTTTTAAGATCGGCCAAAACATGACCATTTCACTTATCAACATCCCTAGAAACATCTTAGGGGTCCTGGTCGTCTTAAAAGACCAACTTTAGTACCCTAAGAGGAGGATTCAAAGAGGCGTGTCAAAGAAGAGGTAATATCAGTTACCGATTCTTTCAATTTTCTTTCTTCTTCAACTTATTCTTCATTAGTTGTTTCATTAGGAAGTAATAACATCAGTATCCATAATATACTGATATGTTATTATAAATATGAAACCATCCTATTTCATCTTCTATCCATCCTATGGAAAACAAAATCACCGTGCGTGCGTACGTACAGAATACTGTGTCCACAAGTGGTGTAATCTGTTTTTCCACCAAAACCTTACAAGGATGGGTATAATGGTGTAAATAATAACTATATATGGTCATTATAAAATCATACGGATTCTGATATATCATACCATCCACTCCAATTCTATAAATATGGGATCGATATCATCGCTCGTGCGTACGTATGGACTACCATCTCCACGATGAAATGAAATTCGTTCTCCATGATTAATCATACATGAATGATCATAAAGTTTATATAATGAATAATAATTAATTATATGAAATAATGATGCTACTATATTAATGTATATATATATGTATGTCATCTATTTAGTTTCATTCAATTCAATAAGGAAACGAAAACCGCGTTCATGCGTACGTACGACCTACAATCTCCATGAACGGTGTATTTCATTCCTTTTATCGATCTATAATATATATGTATATGATGAATATATATTATATATAAATCATTTTTTACATTCTGTAATTATGTAAATCAGGATATAAGTAATAATATCAAGAAATGACAAGTTGAAACACATACGATAAATGAAATGATTTTACCCAAAACGCTACTTTAACATGGAATTTACAAAATAACGGGTAATATAAAGTCATAAGTGAAACATATATGATATCATAACAATGAATATGATTATGTAATAAGTCAATAATAATATTTAAATCATTATACAGGAGGTTCGTATCCATACGAAGCATATCAGATCTAAGGTATGGGATAACTTTTCCAATCTTATTTTTATCCGAGATTGTTTATTCGTAAGTATTTACTGGAGTTATTTCTATCATCCATGTCCATGTTTTATAAAAGTGTTTTCATGTATGTTTAAAGTAATTTTTACCCATTTTTTGACTTTTACTACATGGTATGTAAGGAATCTTTCTTTTGTTTACGTTACGAGGTACATTTTTGACTTTTCTGACAAAAGTACGAGGATAATGTTATTTTTAACTTATACGGCGTGAATGGATTTTTATAGTTTTATAATGCCTTATTTTAATGAAGCTTAATCCAAAATATTTCATGACTATTTTCACCAAAAAACCTTTTCTTCTAAAATTTCATGACATTTTGTGAAAATAAAATGATTTTGAAGAAAAAAGGATATTTTCCTCAAGAATTCATTTCATGTGTTTTATCAAAACAATTTTAAAATAAGATGACATTATTTCACATGTGTATGTTTCAAGTATCATTTCTCTATGATTTAAATGGTTTCACTTTTCTTATTATGAAATGATATCCATTTCTTTTATATGGATTATGTGATGATGGGATGATGTTTATGAAACCCATTTATTTATTGGGTTATTATGAATGATGTATGTTTATTTTGTGGCACAAGTAAGAATGATTTCATTATGAGATGGGTGGAACCTATATCTCCCTTCAATGCATTGGGTAAATATTTTTATCTCATGAGATAGACATGGCTGGAAAGGCATGTTACACTTGTTCAGTAATATAGGACTGGAACGAGGAGTGAACTCGATTCAGAAAATGACTTTGTCCACTAAGATGGTCTTGGCAGTAATGCTTTGGCTACTATGGAAATCATATCATGTGCATAATGGTTTCAACAATTACATGTTTTATTCCCTTTATATTTTATCATGGTTGATGTGCCATTATGATATATGCCTTACATACTTCCATGATTTATGTCTTTGCTCATGATTTTGATGTTTAAATTTCATGTTCAAGTTTTTTCTTCCAAATGTTTATGGATTGTTTTATGTTATCTATTTTTCCCTTACTGAGAATTTGAGATCACCCTTTTTATGTTTTCTTTTCCCCCAGGATTAAAATAATGGTTTTAGGTAAGGAAACAAAAAGGGGAGGATCGTTATGGGAGATGTTGAAGATCATTCAACATGATTAGAAGTTTATATTCCATGATTCCAAAGACACTAAAATATTATGATCCTTGTGTGTCTCAATTTGTTATGTATTAATAATTCCGAAAAATTAATGTAATGTCCATGTAATTCAAGCTTCGGGTCTCTACAGTTGGTATCAGAAGAATGGTTTAGTCAACCATTGGAAACTATGATGTGAAAACGTTAATGAGATCCCTAGAAATATTTCTAAGGTATGTCTAGGGATGTCCATAAGGATAAGTATACGTATAGGATATAGTCCTAGAACTATGGTGACAATATTAGAATTTAACCTTAGATGTTAGATATTGAGGATACTCACCCTTTACTATGTTTTTTTCCATAGCATTATTTTTGCTTCCCACACTATTCTTTTCGGGTTATATAAAATGGCTGGAAACAGGAAGATTCACGATAATGGAGGATATAACGGACAATGGAATGATATTTTTCATGAGCAACCAAATGAAACAGGATTTGGAAGTCCCAACATCATTATTATGCCTAATCAGAAATCTCATTATATGATCAATAATCTCAACATTGGTATGTTTCCCAACATAGATAATAACAGAAAGATGGGGTTTCATCCTGATCATAGATGAAAGAAAGTTCAATTTCCCTCATGTAAATCATGTGGGAAGAGGCATTGGGGATATTATTTCAAATGAACTGGAAGATGCTTTGGGTGTGGAAAAGAAGGACACAAAGCCAGTAAGTGCAGAGGAAAAGGTTCAGTTAACACTATGGGCATGGATAATGGTATTTCTTCAACATCAACAATGATTAGATGTTTTAAATGTGGAATGTATGGGCATTATGAAAACCAATTCCCTAAGGGAAAATATCATGAAGAATATAACCATGGTTATATGAGTAGTATTTATGTGGATGATGATGAAGAGACTACAAATGAAATATGAGATGAAAGAAATGATAAAGATTAGTCAGTGGTTTAAGAAGTTAGAGGAATTATTGTATGTTTATAAAGAATAATGTATGGTACTATGGAATAAAGAATCATCTAAGGATTGTTACACTATTGTTTTTCCTAAAGTATTTGAAAGTATGTGTTGAATGGTACCAGTAACCACGAAAGCTTATTCAGATATTATTGGAAAGTAAATGATATGTGCATAATGAAGGGATAAGAAGATAATGAGATGTTTGATTTTATTCATGAGCTCGTGATTGATATAAGGACTAAGTGATATGATGGATTGAGTATATATAATTTTGAGGATTCTGGTATGTGAAATGTGTTAACATTTAACTGGATACATGTTTTAACTAAGGTTCAATGGGTATTCATTCATCAAGAGAATACATGATTAAGATATTTACATGTTGTTAATTTGACCAACAAGATATATCTGATGATATATGGGTGATAAATGATGGCATTCACGTGATTTTTATGTGACATTTCAAGTAATTATTTTCTTTATACTATGACCTTCGACCGAAGTATTTCAGATAATCCTAAAGATTGGAATCGATTATGTTGGACATAAGTTAGTATTATTTAAGGATAGAACGTTTTTCGATATTATTGATGGGATGTTATAGTAATGTAGTTTTAGAAAAAGGAGAACCTGCAGGACTGGCGACAACCCATCGCGTCGGACAAGGCTGTGGGAATCGAACGCACAGCCAACGTGCGACTGGCCTTTATCGCCTACCACTGGCCTACAATAAGTTCCTGGTTAGTAGAAACTAGTTTTATTTTATTAACCGCTATGATATATGAAGTATAAGTTCATTTTTGGAACCATATACGATTAATCTAACCATATGATGAACATATAACTTTTGCTAACCTTTTGTTTGAAACAGATGGAATGACCCATCATTCTGTCACATGATCTGCTAACACATCAAAAATAACAAATTCAACTTCATTTTTTTAAGGGAAGAAGTGAAATTGTTCAATTCATGAACAACAATGAGATTTTACCAAAATCATGTTAGTATTTCTTTCATCAACTTTAATGAAATGATATTGAAAACCAAAAATGTTTTTCTAGTGCTCTTATATCTGATTAATCATATGGTACCTTAGATCATAAAAAATTTATGGCTTTGTGATTGTTGGATTTTTCATAGCCATTTTTCTACCACTCTCCATCAGAACAAGATGGTCAGATTTCTCTTACATATCCCTATTTTCACCTACGTTCTTTTATGTGGAAACCCAGTGATTAGTTTATTTGGGTAATCGTTATGTTTCATACTTTAGTTTTTAAAGATAAGTTTTGGTATTCCTTTTTACGATGTGGGTTTCAATTAAAGAATCTTTTAAGTGGAAAACCATTTATAACCCCAGGGAATTTTGAGGGAGAAATTCATTTTAAGGGGGGTAGAATGTAACAATCCAAGATTTTATAAGATATATTCATTTTAATATCTTCCATATATTTTGTTTTATGCTACACCAAGATTATCTTGCACTATACGCAACACTGTATTAGCTTTCCGTATATGCAACACTAAACTTGGATCGTGTTACACACAATTTCATGTTTGTTTGATAGCAGTTAATCTACGAAACAATGAGTATATATATATATATTAAATGTATTTTGTTATACGCAACAAAAAAGGAGTCGTGCACTACACACAACACTGACTTGGCTTGCATTACAAGTAATCACGATCTTCCTCAATAGCATGTGTTGTATGCAATACCGGTTTTTACTAAACAATGATATATTATTATATTATTATTATGAATGAGCCTTCATGAAAAGTATTGAATAAATTTGGAATTTTATAACATTATTATTCATCTTACACATTTTCTAGAACATGGTATAAGAACAAAATAAATTTTTCGGGTAAAATAGGTCTTTTTAAAAAATTGCAGTTTTGCCGCCTTTTGATGGCGCACCCAATTTAATTCTATTTTTGACATGTTTATAAGTTAAATTTTACAAAATAAAATTATTCTTTGGAATAAGGATATAATATTTTACCTTCGATAAAATTTTCAGGTTATTCTGATAACTTTCATATATTAATGAATAGTAAAAACACAATATATTATAATTAAAAATAACTTTTTACATCATAATAATTTATGTTGTTAAACTATAATATTTAATTGTCTTAAAGTATAAATATAATATAATTTTATCAATTAATATAATTTATGTCTTTAGCATTGATTTTACCTTGAATTCGTATGTTATATCAATTCAATCTTTTGTAATGTTTTAAACAAAAACCCATTTTCTTTCAACAACAGGATTAATTTTAATTTAATTTCTGAACCTTATGTGTATTGAATTTACAAAAATGGATTCTATATTTGTAATTAGTGGGACCAAATTATATTAATAGACTATTTTTTATTTTTGTGCATTATGAATAGTAACTACGGTAAATTTTATTTACCATAGTTAAAGGTAAATCGGGTAATTAAGGGTAAATATAAGATTATAAAATTACCCTAACACCTGAAAAAATCCTATTGGATGACTAAAAGTAGACACATATCTCCTAAGTGTCGGATTATAATCATTTTATGGACTTTTTTCCACGAAAATAACTTAATTATTATTAAAACCAAAAAAGTGACAACATGCCACTCTCTTAAATCATTTAAGTATATTAATTTTAATTTAGTGATAAACTTCATGAAACTTCGAACATGGATAATCTCCAGAAATATAATGAAATTATCTACATTATATGAATTTATTTATAATTTTTAGGGATTAAATAATTATAATTAATTTTGACACAATAGTGATGCAGAAATTGTTTATCTTGTGAAAAATCAAGAATGTAGTTTTTATTAAACTAATAGTGACCATAAAAGGAACAAAACCCTGACCAAAACTTATTGGCCGTCTAAATATAAACCATAATCATCCAGTGGTCGAATATTTTACCATTTGGAGCCTTGTAAAAGCAATTATGACACTTATATTATTTTATTATAAATGATGCCAAAGTTGTCACCTTCATAATTTAATAAATATAACAATTTATCAATTGTGATTTTAAGATGATAAATTTGAGTAAAAGTATTATTGTGAAAGGTAATAGATTTATCTTCATCATAGGATGTTATTTTTAATTTTTATGCAAAAATAGGTATATTAAATAATTATAAATAAATAATGTAGAAATTATTTTATTAATAGATAAACCAAATAAATGGTTTTAAAAATAATAAAATAAATACTATATGAACTATTTAATGTTATACACTAATTTTCTAGATACATATTACCTTTTATGAATCTATTAAAGCTTTTATTTTGAGAATATATTCTGTATATATGTTATTTAAATTCAAATAAATGAATAGTGTCAAAATTGACACTATTGTTATTTTAGAAAAATAACATATTATAAAATTGTTTAAAAATCACAAAAATATTTGAAAATTATAAATTTAAATTTATTTTGTAGAAAATGTTATAAATTATCCAATTATGGACAATTCACAACAAATAAGTAATTATTTGTTATAATTTAAAATTTAGAATGTTATTACCACAAATAAAATTAAATTCATAAAATAAGGATAAATCAAGTTGATAATGTTTGAAATAAATTCCTAACATGTCTAAATTTTATTGGTTGATGAGATTAAAACCCAATATCATCTAATATTCGAATTTCAGTCATTTCTGGATGTTTTTAAGTGAATTTAGATTTATTATAAATTAATATTTTTAATATTTCCAAAGGTACCCCTCTCCTCCCTTATAAAAGGGAACCCCCTCCCTCTCTTCCTCACACAAATTTGAGCCTTTAAGCTCGGCCAAAACCTGACCATTTCCCTTCTCAACTTCCATAGAAACATCTTAGGGGTCCTGGTCTTCTTAAAAGACCAATTTTAGTAACCTAAGAGGAGGATTCAAAGAGGCGTGTCAAAGAAGAGGTTATATTCGTTACCGATTCTTTCAATTTTCTTTCTTCTTCACCTTATTCTTCTATAGTTGATTCATTATGAAGTAATAACTTTAGTATCCTTAATATAATGATATGTTATTATAAATATGAAACAACCCTACTTCACCTTCTATCCATCCTACAGAAAGCAAAATCATCGTGCGTGCGTACGTACGGAATACCGTCTCCACGCCGTGGTGTAATCCATTTCCCACCAACACATTACATGGATGGGTATAATGGTGTAAATAATAACTATATATGGTTATTATAACATCATACTAATTCTGATATATTATACCATCCACTCCAACTCTATAAATATGGGAACGATATCATCGTTCGTGCGTACGTACGGACTACCGTCTCCATGACGCGATGAGATTCATTCTCCATGATTAACCATGCATGAATGATCATAAAGTTTATATAATGAATAATAATGAAATATATGAAATAATAATTCTACCGGATTTATGTATATATATATTTATGTCATCTATTTATTTCATTCAATTCAATAAGGAAACGAAAACAACGTTCATGCGTACGTACGACCTACCGTCTCCATGAACGGTGTATTTCATTCCTTTTATCGATCTATAATATATATGTATATGATGAATATATATTATATATAAATCATTTTTTAAATTATTTAATTATGTAAATCAGGATATAAGTAATAATATCAAGAATCGACAAGTCGAAACACATACGATAAATGAAATGATTTTACCCAAAATGCTACGTTAACATGGAATTTACAAAAGAACGGGTAATATAAAGTCATAAGTGAAACATATATGATATCATAACAATGAATATGATTATGTAATAATTCAATGACATTATTTAAATCATTATTTAGGAGTTTCGGATCCATACGAAGTATATCAGACCTAAGGTAAAGGATAACTTTTCCAATATCATTTTTATCCGAGATTGTTTATTCGTAAGTATTTACTGGGGTTATTTCTATGATCTATGTCCATGTTTTATCAAAGTGTTTTCATGTATTTTTAAAGTCATATTTACCCATTTTTTACTTTTACTACATGGTATGTAAAGAATCTTTCTTTTGTTTACGTTACGAGGTACTTTTTTGACTTTTCCGACAAAAGTATGAGGAGAATGTTATTTTTAACTTATACGACATGAACATATTTTTATGTTTTTATAAAGCCTTATTTTCATGATGCTTCCTCCAAAATATTTCATTAATATTTTCAACAAAAAAACTTTTCTTCTAAAATTTCATGACATTTTGTGAAAAGAGAATGATTTTAAAGAAAAAAGGATATTTTCCTCAAGAATTCATTTCAAGTGTTTTATCAAAACCATATTCATCTAAGATGACATTATTTCACATGTGTATGTTTCAAGTATCATGTATCTATGATTTACATGGTTTCACTTTTATTATTATGAAATGATATCCATTTATTTTATATGGATTATGTGATGATGGGATGATGTTTATGAAACCCATTTTATTTATTGGGTTATTATGAATGATTTATGTTTATTTTGTGGCACAAGTAATAATGATTTCATTATGAGATGGGTGGGACCTATATCTCCCTCGAATGCATTGGGTAAAGATTTATATCTCATGAGATAGACATGGCTAGAACGACAAGTTAAAATGGTTCATTAATACATGACTGGAACGAGGAGTGAACTCGATTCAGAAAGGGATTTTGTCCACTAAGATGGTCTTGGCAGCAATGCCTTGGATACTATGGAAATCATATCATGTGCTTAATGGTTTCCAAAATTACATGCTTTATTCCCATTATATTTTATCATGGTTGATGTTACATTATGATATATGCCTTATATACTTCCATGATTTATGTCTTTGCTCAAGATTTTGATGTTTAAATTTCATGTTCAAGTTTTTGCTTCCAGATGTTTATGGATGGTTTTATGATATCTATGTTTTCCCTTAATGAGCATTTGAACTCACCCTTTTTATGTTTTCTTTTCCCAAGGATTAAAAGAAAGGTTTTAGGTAAGAAAACAAAAAGGGGAGGACCGTTATGGGAGATGTTGAAGATCTTTCAACATGATTAGAAGTTTATATACCAAGTTTCCAAAGACAATAAACTATTATGGTCCTTGTGTGTCTGTTTTTGTTATATATTAAGTATTCCTCAAAAGTAATGAAATGTCAATGTACGTCAAGCTTCGGGTCTCTACAATTTTTTTTATTAATATATCCAATGATATGGTTATATTTTTTTTGTAAAATCATTGTAGATGCATAGTTTTAAGAGAAAACATATATTTCTTAGAAGAAAATATAAAAAATGGAAGAAAATCACTCTTTTGAACCCACTAGAAATTTCATGTTATTATTATATATAAAAAAACTAGTTCAACCAAACTATATACCCTAGCCAACCCATCATGATGGCCTATAACAATGATAACATAAATAAGTAGTCAATATAAAATATATATATACAACCATAGTACCATGTGATAGAAAATATGATACAACACAATAAAAAAAATTGAATCCAAATATGGATAAACTAAAAAGTATAAAAATTCTACATGTTACCATTAGTCAAAATTTAACCACCCCACAATTAACGAAATAAAAAAAAGGTGCTGAAATTTTACTAGATTCGATTACCTCTTCCAATATAATATAGTACAACATCTACAACTGCACAATGAAAAAATTAGATTGTGAGAAAAATATCACTACGAAACCATCATAGAGTCTATGTGAGGTATAATTCAATAATTCAATATATGTAGCTGTTAAAAATAGTTTCACTATAAATTTTCATAAATCTAAAAAATAATTTTACATAGGTTTATCTAAAATCCAATCTCATTAAAATATATATAAATATGACAAGAATATGTTATCAAACATTCGGCCAATCCACACATCACTTTGTAAGGATGTTATTCCATATACATCAAAAAACCTGTTAGGTGAAGTTATGTGATACAACCCCACATTAAAACCCTATGATCAATAGTCCACTATATAAATAGTTCATGTGATAAATAATTCAAAAATTAAAAGAACCCCATATTGGTATATATACTGTTAGAATACATTCTTGATATAAAAGAGACTATGTAGGAAAAAAATTTTACCAACCAATATCGAGTCCCACCACTGTTCATCGATATCCAAAAGGATAACCCATTGGGGTTCCAAACAGACATAAGTTTCCAATATCTATATCCCAATGTACACAAGGTACCCAATGATTCAATTGTAAAAATACCTTTAATAACAATGCCCTCAATTATAATCTATTTCGAAACCCACAGAAATTCTCTATGGTGTCTGAAAACCCATTTCCAAATCAAATACACATCACAAGAATTAAAATAATTGTTATTATGAAAAGTCCAGTATTTAGAGAGTGGGAGTCTTTAAATACTAATCTTTCAAATAAATTCCATGAAACCATAAATCAACTAAATTAACTAATAACCAATGTAAATTTCCAATAATGTTAAGGAAATCATATAATTATCCATTTCATGGAAATTATTACCTAAAATTTTTTACATGTATACGGATTTAATAATAAAGATTAGAAACCATGAGAGCGTCCTTTGAAAGACATGGAACATCATGAATCTGAAATGAATAGATAACACACATCAATAAATAATGATACTAAAACCCAAAAATCACAAAATGACACTTACAAGACAAATGTAAAAGAGATAAAAAATTAATACTTACTAGGAGAGGCACACACAAAAACCAATGACTTTTGATCACTGAAAAAGAGATATAGAAGGATGAATGATCTTAAAATTCACATGAGGTGATCTGTGGGTTACTACTGGTAGAGATGAGGAGGAATTATATAATTTCATCCACAAAACCTTAATATCTCGTATTTCTTCTATGTTCTGATCCATTACTTTTTTATTCTATTTCATTTAAACGTCCATAAAAATGATTCCCAGTCACTACAAGGGATTAATGGGTTAGTCTTGGGAAGGAATTATTTGGCCGCATTGTTAAGGAAAACCATACTACCCATCCCACATGGTTTCTCTGAAACCATATGGTTGAACAGGGGGATCACCTAGGGGCCGCATTATTTTATTGAAACTGTCTGACCTAAGGCTCATGGTCATGCGATCTATTTGAATCATTCAATTGTGATATTTTTCATGGCTTGTTCATGGTTATCCATCGTGAGATCATAACAGTGTGATGTTCCCCTAAGTAACATTGAATGGATTAGGTTTCTTGAACAGTCTGGAAAAGCCGTGTAAACAAATTGTGCACAGTGTTAAAATATGGTGAAATTACAAAAAAAATACACTCTTAAATTATGTAACAAATCCTTCCTCATCCTTTCATTTGACTCTAGTTTCATATTACTCCACATTAATAATGAAAACATATTTTCTCCCGATACATGGAATTCATGTAGCCCGTATATCCAAGTTATGATTTGTTTTCTGTTGGATCTAACTGAAACGTAAATGAATAATCTCAAATAAGATACAATATATTACATGTTTTTTGTCACATCAATTTCACTATTTGGGAGTGATCTCACATTCCAAATTTTCAGTGCAATTGATGGGTTTTTGTATTTCTTCAAACCTAGTGTGAATAAAAAGTGGATATTGTATGAGGGATGTTCTCTGAGTCTATAGTGGTTGGTCTAATACTTTTACCATTATATCATTGTGTTTTATAAGTGTTTAAATGGTTTTGAAATTCATGATTTTATGTTTTAACCTCTATGTTTCCAATTTAATTAAAATGGATGTCCCACCATGATTTTGGTGACCTGAGTATGCATTGAATCCACTTATTGGGTTGATCTCCTTCAGTTCTGGCATCGATTTTTTTGTGCTCTTCAATGGAGACTAATTTTCCATGTTTTTTAATTACTTTATCTCAATTTTGGTTCATATTCACATAATTAATTCCTTGAGACTATTGATTATTTGAATTAAATGTTAAAACAAAGGATAGACACAAAAAATCATGCCATGGTGGAATGGTATAATTAAACACATTGGATAAGTTAAAAATTCCTTTAGGTTAATGACATTAATGGATATTCCCAACGAAATTCCATTATTAATGAGCCTAATGTGATCAAATTACTGAAATTAAAATATATTTTAATTTCTTCTTGATATAATATATTTACATTTCTCTTTTCAATGGTTCACCATAGTTTCGAGGATGATATAATGGGGTTTGAGTAATATACCACTTTGATGGAACCTCAATCCTTACTGTTAGAACTATTTATTCCATGTAAAAATTTCGGGGGTGGTATCATCTATTCATTAGGGGGCACCATCAAGAAATTTTTATTTTTTTAACTCTTTATTAGTGAAACTAATTCCCTAAGAGAGACACCTTAGTAATTCATGAAGGCAAATTTCTTTGAAAAAGACCTCATGATAGGGTGATTCCCCAAGGTGTGATAGTAGGTACGAACTCAAATGGTTGCAGTAGTCTTTTTAACACCATTCATGGAGTGATATGTGGGATATCATACAATGGTCAATATAGATAGAAAACATGGCATTGGTCAGGAAATGAGCCTCTCGTACGATACGTGGTATGTCCCTAAAGGATTCCATTATTGGGATTTAGGTGGATCATTATTTTTTATAATGAGTTTTTCATTAAAATTAAGATCGGTAAACAAAATATTTTTAAATGATAATGGTCTGTGGTTTTAAATGAATTTTTAGGAATTTTCTTATAAAACCAAGCATAATCATAGGTATAGTCCATCACCTGGAACTTTATCCATGACAACTTACCATTGGAGGTTTCTTATTTTAGACACACCATCTTAGTTTGAAGCATGTGTAGTTGATGGGTCTCAAAATGAAACCCAATAAAATTCATTTGTTAATTTTTTCTAATCTCATTTAAATAACTATGGAACATTTATTTTTTAATATTTAGTGAAATTTAGAGGCCTGTAAAGCATGGGTTATGGCCAAATGAGAGTTTACATAACACCCTTCTCGATGCATTTGATACCTGAGTATACTCTATGATATTATGTATAGATAAAGGAAGGAATCCAACACCCATTTATTAAGATACCTTTATAGGATGAATTTGGGAGTATATGACTCAGCATATACTAGAGATGCTAGATAAGTAGTATTTTTTATTATGTACTTTCTGGTAGAATATTGTATATTATTGTATCCCCAACCCATGATTCATGATTTTTTTATAGATACATGACATACACTCATCACCATATTCTTTTTTTTCTGAAATTATAGAAATTATTTATTTATCTCTCATGATTATGTATTAGGTTTCTGATTCTATCTGGTTATTTCCATTGATTATTTTGTTTCTTATATTTCTATATTCATTATATACTATGACAATTGATGGAATATATTCCAAAAATACGTACCCAAGACTCTCGATGGTATTCTCCTTCAAGTGGAATTCTAGGTGGTATTTTTGAGGTCGTTTGGCCAACCGTCTCGAAGAACTCATGAGTGGAATCTGGGTATGGATAGTACATAGTGGAAGCAGAGGGTTTTCCAATTTTGAACTATTTGGATTAGGATGGAGAATATGATATTAATATTTGGTCATGATCTTTTCCCTAGGAGGACAAACCCCATGTACATGGGAAATAAAAGAAGCATAGGATGGGTAAATTAAATTGTTTATTTAACTATTACATTGTCTTGTATTTCAAAATAAGGTGACACACTTTCATTTCATTTTTATTTTCCTAATTAGATATTTATTATTCCAACAAAAATAATTTAATTCCATTCCTACATCACATGTGTTGTATGTGATTATTGTATGTTCCTTGTTATTTCTGTCTTTACTATGATTTTACACTGAATGATGAAATAATTTTTTATTTTAACCAATAATTCCTCATTTTTTGGTTTGATTGCTGAGTGAAAATTGATTCCCATATTATCAAACCACATATCCATCATGTTACACATGTTTTATAGTTTAAAGGTAAGGATGCAGTTAGTTGACACATCATATTTAATTTATAATATATATGTTCCCTTATGAATTTGAATTAGAGACACATATAACTAGATCCTAAATATAACGACTAATTAAATAATAATTAATCTGAAATGGTTAAATTTATTTTCATTCATAAAAATGAAATGGTCTTTTATAAAATATACCTTCACCTGACCCGACCTAGTAGTGGGCAGTATGTCATGATTCTAATGAATTCCTTCTGTGACTCATTCTTACCACCCAAATATAGTTCTCGGAAAAATATAAGGGTTGTAATATGTTTTTTAACAGGACATATGCCTATCCATATTTACATCATTCGATGTCTGTTATAAATCATCTGTGAGGTTTTTAATTTGCATTTGTAGTGTTATACCATCATGTCGACCTCATGCTACACATTAAGAAAGTGGTGATTTGAATAATCTTAAGGTGGATGTCCTTAGGAATCTAGAAACCCAGTCTTGAAATACATTAACATTACCTACCATTTTCAGAATAAATAAAAAATTATACAAACAGATTCCAAATGATTCTACTCGTCAAATTCCTTTAAAATAATTGGAACATCAATAGTGTTATAAATACAAGAGCTATATAATTATTAACATGGTTATTCTTGAATATAATCCTTCTTAAAAACATTATAAATAAAACATATCTTCATTACATCGAGGGAAATGAAACACAAAAAAGGGTGGGATCAAATGCTCAGTTTGGTGAAATAATGGAGAAAATTAAGCATAATCATGATCATTAGGGTATGATAACATGAACATGAAAGTATAATACCATTCCTTGAATATAAAATATCAGATAAATGAATCATGGAATAAATCATGGAAATTCATTAGATATGAATAATAATGAAATGATGAACATACTCCCTGAAAACATGACATACGAATAAAACATAGAATGTGACAGAAAGATTATTATATGTAATGATTTCTATAGTAGTCAAGGAATTAATACCAAGAACATCATAGGGGAAAATTTCCGTTACTAAACTAGGTTCATAAATTATTCCACCCCTATGCTACTAAACTAAGTTCACTCCTCATTCTATCCATATATTATTGTAATGTGGCCACACCTCGTTTCAGCCCTACAATACTAAACTGTGTGCATTTATCATTCCATCATTGTAATACTAAACCGAGATTATTTCTTATTCCATCCATTTATTTCTCCTGAGATATAAATTTTTACCTAATTCATAGGAGGGAGATAGAGTTCCCGTCATTCCAATAATGAAATAATACATGCATGATCCCAACGATTGTAAACAACCATATAAAAACCCATGCAATTAAATGATTATCATAAACATGTTAACATAGAATAACATGTGTAAAAATATATAGGTTTCATAATAAATTAATCAAAATTATAACCCGAGAAAGAGAAATAAATTTCATAAACATATAACCTATGAATGAGAAACGAGTTTCATAATGAACCTGAAATTAAGAATAACCCATTTATAGAAAAAATATAATTGTAATCTTAAAATCATTTCCTATAAGGGAATGGGTAACATCAAAAAATTTCATATTAGATGTATTTTTTTGAAATATCAATCAAAAAATATTATTGAGTGAAATATATTTTCTTCAGTGAAAAATGATTTTAAGAACATAATAAAATTTTGAAAAAAAATGATTATAAAATTCCTTGAAACCTATAAAGAATACTTGAAATCAATATGTAATGCATTATCCTTGAAAAATTATAAAATAGCATTGAAAACATTTAAATATATATATAATTTTTTAAAAAAATATAATTAATAAATAGATATTTAAAAAAATTTCAAAATTTTTTTACTTGAAATTATATGAACGATGATTAAAATTGATTACAAAACCATTTATTTAATTCTACATTGAAAATTTATAAATAAGGCTTGAAAAAATTTTGAAAAACATTTTCCTTCAAAAATTATAAAAGAAGACTAAAAACAATAGATAACAAATTTCCTTGAATATTACTAGTAAAAAATTTAGAAAAAATTACCATTTAAAAATATAAATGATGATTCAGAATAATGACGATGGGTAAATCTGAACCTGATGTAGAGGGTAAAGAAGGACAATAATTTTCCTAGGGTAAAAAGTTTATAAAAATGACATGTTCATAAAGATACATGAATACATATATTAAAATATTCTTAAAAGGAAAATGGGAAAAAATATTTTTTATAATTATAGGATTATGGTATAATATTCTTGGAAACCCTTTTTAGAAATCATAGACTTCTAACCAAAGAGTGTGTAAAGTTGGGCTTTCTTAAAAAACATTATTAACTATATTAACTAGAACATAGTGTAAAAATGGAACCAATACATGAATATATCCATAATATTTAGAGGATAAGAATAGTCATGTATGTTCTTTAGAGTTAGATCATAATATTTCTTCAATGGAATCATAAACATAAACAATCCTGACAAGGATTGAGATTTTGTCAATGAACTCTTATCAGTTGGTAAATTAGGATCATACTCTTCATTTAAAAAAATGAAATTACACGATGGTCATAATTTCATTATAATATTTATATTCATTATATATCATTTATAATAAAATTATGTACACCACAAAACAAATTTTGGCACATAACAAAATATGGGTCTTAATGAAGGAAAATTGAGACAAAACTATTTTACCGATTTGGTAACTTCTGAAACATAAACCCCATAAGAGAATGTTCATAAAATTGATATGTAAATAAACATAAATTTAATGATATGAATAATTATTTACATCTATGTTCAGTATATACACCATATAAAAAGAATCGGTGGTGAAGAAATTATGTATCTCATAAAAATAAACAGTGAGATGAAATCCCCACACCTTGTGCCTTGACGCTCTTCATACTCATTAAACCCATAAGTATAATAACTATTAATTGATTATACATACTTTATATAATAATATTATTATATATAACACAATATATGGTTCTATTATGACGTTATATTACCCACTTATTATCAATTGTATGTTAATATTTCATTTCGGGTAATATTCACTTTATTCGTCACATCTATCTTAATTTTTTAAATATTTGATGCTTCTAATTATATCAAAATTTTAATATTGTAAAACATTATATATATATATATATTTAATGTACATAAGGTATACGTATATCATTATAATATATATAATATATAATTATGAAATGCAAAACACCATTAATGGAGACTATAAGCCATATGTATGCATAAATGTTGTTTCTGTTTTTACTGTCATATTGAAAGAAAAAATAAAATTACAAATAAGTATATGTATAATGATAAATAAATTTATTCCAAACATATTATTATATCATATATATCATATAATTTACCTAATCCAACCATTAATACATTCCATATATTGTGTGAATGAATCACATCACATTGAGGGGGAGGTAGTACACACTTCGTCAAAAGGAATTACTGTATTTACACCAAATAGAAAGTAAAAAAAATTATACACTAAAAAGGAATTAAAGATATTAAATAATTAATAATTATGATATATAAAATATTTTCTTATAATAATTCCCACAATGAGAGGTGGTAATGGAAAAAAATGAAAAATCATGGATTAGTGTGGCTGTAGTTCGCCATAAATATAAATTGTATGTTCTTTACCCATTAGATGGATATATGAGAAAGTTTAGGTTGAAACCATATCCATAAAAAATTACTATTATGTCAATGATACTGGTATTTTATAACATAAGTCAATAAATAGAGTGTATGGAGTGGATAACATAAATAAAAGAAAGGAGCTTGAGAGAAGATGGTACATCTTTATCGTGTAACTCTTGTTGGTTTGTGCCAAAAGGCTTCCTTGGATTTCTTTATTTTCTGTTTTATGATTATAAAAGGTTTTTATGGATGTTTATAACTATATTGGGAAGATATTGGATGATATTATAGGGTTTGAGTGATGTGAATAAAAGGGTGAGGTGGTGTCATTTTATAGGGAAGGAAAATGGAAAGATTGTAATTTTTAAAATCAATTTATGTTTACCCATGTTTTTACATAAAAATAAAAAAATACTAAATAAATTAATATTAGTGGAATAATTATTGACATATAATGGGTTTTTTATAGGGTTCTAGGTGGTTTTGGTTCTTAATTTTAAGATAAGGCATTTTATTAACATAAATTTTCTCTTAACCTTAGTAATCATTATTATTCACATTAACTATTCTATTTTAAAAAAATATATTACCTTATTAGTCATTATAAATTATTATGATTCAAATTATAGAATCCATTCCAAAAAATTATAATCAACTAATACGCAGAAATTTATATATATTTACTCAAACAGATAGGGCGCCACTGCAGGTTCTTTTTTACATAAAAAACGTCCAAAAATTTCAATTTTTATATCTAAATTCATAGATAAATTCATTACAATGACATATATTATATCAATTGAAAAACTATTATCTAATTATACTTTTAAACAAATTTAAAATATAATTTATCCTTGTAAATAATGTTGATGAAAATGTAGTTTTGAATTGAATTCATGTTTTTTTCATTATTCATCCCAAGTTAAAGTTTCTCATAAAATTCTAAATAATTATTCCTAAAATAATTTAGTGATTATAAATACCATAATAATGGTAGTTTTATATAATTAAATATTTAAGTGTGTCTAAAATTATGTTTATTATTATTCACAAAAAGACATTAAAAGTATTTCACTTGAGAACATAAAATATTTTAACATATAAGGACTTTACAAAAAAATATATCATTCATCACAAATTTTTTTATTTAAAAATATATTGGAAAATATTTATATCTATTCATATTAATACTTTTAATGGATATATTTTAAATATAGAATCTATATTTTTATAACAATAAAATGATGTTTCACATAATCTCAGTATTGTGTGTAATGTATCTCAAGTCGATGCTATATGTTGTGTTTTCCAAGTCGGTGTTGCATGTAACATATTCCTTGTCACATGAAAAACTCAGTGTTCTGTGTAGTAGAGATATAATTTATGTTGGTAATAGTGGATTATTAACAAGGTTTTTCATAAACCACATTTCGAATATGGTGCTTTAATATAAAATGAAAAAAAAATTATTACCTGAAATGAAAAATATCATAAGGGTAAAATTAATTCAAAAAAAAAAAAAATAATTCAAAAACTATAAGGGTGTTACATTCAACCCCTTAAAATGAATTTAACCAAAAAAAATCACCTCAGTTATCACATGATTAATAATTAAATATTTTATTTATAGATACCCACATCATTGAAATGGATTCTAAAACTTCCCCTGAAAAGGGATAATTAGAACCATAACAGTTACACAAAATAACATATTACTATGTTTGTGTATTGGAGAATATAGATTATGAATGAATATTGGACATGGAGTAAAAATATAAATATTTATAGAGAGTGATTGAGGTAATCAATCACAGAAAAATGAATAATCAAATAAATATTATGGAAATAAAATCATTAATATGTTATGATATATAAGGCCATCAGTTAAACAAAACATGATGTATTAAGACCACATTTTTCATCATTATCCTATCTTTCTAAAATTATTTTATTGACCTAAAATATATGCAAATACTCTTACTTGATATATTTTTATAAAAAAAATCATTATTTGGTTGTTCTATTAACTATTTAGAATTCATCCATTACTTCATGAAATGGATGTCAAGAAATTATCATTCATTCCCGAAGAACGAAAATTCACTTTTCTCAAAAATTATGTTTATAATAGAATGAAAATTATAATTATTTATCAATAAATATTTTTAAAAAACAATATGTTTATTACATTAATCTCTTAAATTAATAATTAACACTATAGTTTCAATAAAAACTATTTTTAATCAAAATAGTTATACATTAACCAAGACATCACATAGGCCAGTAGTGGGAGTGACACAGTAATCATCCTTAGGTCTTGGGTTCATGACCCACATCCTTTCCAAACATGATTAGTTTTCACATGAAATACATGATTCCATTTTCAAAAACAATGCTAATATATTTTCCAAAATATAATGCACATACTTGATTTAAAGTTAATTTGTAAATAAATATTTAAGCAATGTTTTAAATAATATATCAATACATAAAAACATACTCCAAAGATTAACTTATTCTTAGTATATATTGTTAACCTTATAACCCCTCTAAAATATTATAATCCAAAAATTTGTAAATAATGACGTGAAATAATCTAAAAATTGATAGCCCATATATCATAATTTTTCACATGGTTGTCACATTCCAAATTTGTGGATACCCTCATGGTAAATTCTATTGGATCATAGTTACAACTAGAATTACCATAAGTAATTTTAGATAACAAGAATTTTTCCTTATTCCATAGAATATTGGATATATTCCATAAATCCATGAAGTTGTAATATTCAACACTAATAGCGTGTACATCTTCTCAAGTATTCCCTAATTAGTCCAATGTTAACCAGTAATGTCCATTTTACTTATTTTTAGCCCACATATATTTATCCAAACAATGTTATCATAAAATATGGAACATATTAAGGTATACCATTAATTAATCATGTGTTTTTAATGGACATCTCTATTCCATTATAATACATTTCTATTCCATCAAAATAATTCAACATGTTCTTTTCAATCCAAAGTGAAAAACATAAATTGAACAATACCAACATATTTTTCCATTAATATAACATAATTATTGAAACTAAATACATCTAAACTTTTATTACTTAATCATTAAGACACTAATAAATCTACGTCATCATATTACATAATACCTCTTTCCTTTCACATTTCATATGTAGTCTTATCATCATCCGCAATGTAACCATTATTAACACTATCATGCTGATTTTCTTTAGGTGTGTTCCTCTTTGGAAATTGAGTTTCATAATGGAAATTTATACCAAACATAATGAAAATAAAAATTGATGATGCATTGGGAAGGCCAATATTCTCATCTATTTTATTATCCAAATTATCATTATTCCCTAATAGTCACTTAATTTTTGTGATTATTTTCAACAGTCAAAAAATCTTCTTGTTCCAATAAGAAGTTAACATAGCTTATTCACTCCAAATTCATAAAATAGAGGAAACTTAATATTTTTACCACTATGGTCTACATTATGCTAACTCTTTTTAAACACCTTTCTCATCCTTGGGGATTCCAAGATATGGTTAATGTATTCATTATTAATTATATTCAAGGGAATATAATTAGGCATGATGATAACGCCATTCAATCTACTGATCATCTGACGTGAATTCTCTTCAGCCAAGCATCTGTCACGTTAATGAATAATGTAGTTCCTTATAGTCCTCCTCATTGTAAAATACCAAAAACATAGTGATATAATTAATAATCATAGTAAAAAATCACATAGTCATGAAAATAATTACATATAGGATGTTTATATCAAGCCACATTCTTTTATCAATGACACCACATGTTCCTCATCGATTATCCATATACAAAAAATATATCTGAATCTGTCATGATGTTTTATGATTATTTTTGTGAATTTATAAATAATATCCATCTAGAGTGTGAAAACTTGTGTATAGCAAGTATCTTTGTCATATTCCAGATTACGACGAGTCATGCCCAAAACATATTTTGGTAGTTATTACCCCTCAATATATTTTTTCCACAACATCATCCACAAATACTATCCAGATAACGATTTATTTATAATAAATCACTCACTCTATCCTTTACAAATATTCTTGGACATTTTCCCAAATGTTTAATCATCCGTATAATTACCCATATAGACATCCCACGACATGTCCATGGAAATATACATTGGGATCTCACTAATTTTTTCCCACCATAGATTCAAAATATTAACTAATCTATTTTTCTGGTACAAACTATAATGACCCATTCTTGACAAACATTAACATTACATATCATTTATATAATACATTTACCCTTATACAATCGTAATCCCAAATACGGTATTAGTCTAGTACCTTTTGAAACATTGAAACATCAACACCGAAACATTAATGAGCAATACCATCTCCTTCAAGGTTCTTTTTGAATAGGTCAATTCTAAGAAAAATCAATCATAGTACATATCTTCACAACTTGGGCAGTAACAAAACATCAAAAGGTGTGACATCAAATTATCTGTAATGGAAAAAAATGGAGAGGTGTAGGCATAATCTTGTGACAGAAGATATGAGAATATGATCATGAAAAAATAATATCATTCCCTATATATCAACGAAGATATACATGAGTGATGGAATAAATCTTGGCAGTTTATAAGACATGAATTATTAGAAAATAATTAACATAAAACATCAAATCATAACATAGGAATAAGAAATGGGATCATTAAATACACAAAACAATATATAATTATTTCCACATTAGTCAAGGCATCAATGACAGGGAAATATTTGTGGGAAAAATCCATTACTGCACTGGGTTCACACCCAATTCAATCCCTATATTACTGAACTGAGTTCACTACTCATTCTAGTCTTGTATTACTGAACTGAGTTCAACCCTCGTTCCATAGCTATATTACTCATCCATATTCATTTCATCATTCGTCCCTACAATACTTAATTGTGTTCATATATTATTCCATCCATGCCTATAAAATGAGATATAAATCATTACCCATGCATTTAAGGGAGATATTTGTACCACCCATATCATAACTAAATCAAACATTCATTTTCTACAAAATCATAAACAATCATATCATAACACATGAGATGAAATGGGTATTATAAACCTATAAACATATCATAACCTATGAAAAAATGTACCAGATTCATAATCATTTCATCCAAATCCAAAATCATGAAATAAAAATGGATTTCATAAATATATAACAAGTGAATGACAATTTGGTTTCATCATCACTATGAAATTAATCGCAACCCATTAATAGAAATAATTAGAATGGATCCTTTATAATATTTCCTTGAAGGGAATGAGTAACATCAAAATATATCATCTATGAGGGAAAATAATTTAAAATTATCATTTGAACATGTTTCTTGAGTAAAATATCCTTCATTCAATGAAAAATGGGTTTTAATAGATAAATACATTTAAATAATTTTTTTATAAAATACATTAAAAACATATAAAGAATACAATGAATAAAATTGAAAATCATTTTCCATGAATAAAAATAAAATAAGATTCAAAATATTTTAAAACCATTTTCATTTAAGACAAATTAAAAACATATATTGAAATATTGATAATACTTTGAAAAATATTTCTTTAAAAATAATTTGAAAACTAATAAATAAGTCTTGAAAACATTTTTAAAACATTTTTTTGTTAATTTTTTTAAAAATATACATGTAAAATTTTTTAATATAATTTTCTGTGAAAATTACTTTTAAGAAACCTTTTCATAAAAATAATACTTTAAAATTCAAAGGAATCTTCAAGAAATGATAGTGTAAATCCATACATTCTGTATGTTGTAAAAAGAAGATTCCTTTTTTCATAGTAAAAAGGAAAAAATTCCTTCTTCCATAAGAGAAAATAATATTACATTTAACTAATTGGTAAAATAAAAAAGGATAAATATTTATATTATATATTATATGATAATTTTATAATTATCTTGGAAACCCTTTTGAGAATACATTGATTTACAACCATAAGAGAGTAAAGTCGAGCTTTTTTAAACATGATTTATTAACTTTATTAAGTACCAAAGAGATAAAAAGTTGTAAAAATACACGAATATATAATTATTTTAAATTATAATATAAATTCAGGAATTTTCATGATAGATGGATCATAATATTCCATCAAAGGAAGTATAAATAGAAACAATCTTGAAATGCGATATGATTTTCTAAATAAAATCATAACACTAGGTAACTTGGGATAATACACTCCAAGTAAGAAATGGAAATTTCATGAAGTATATAACATAATTAAAATATTCATATTCATTATATATCATGAAAAATGGATTTATATACACCTTAAAATGAATTTAGGCCCAAAACAAAACATGAGTCTCAATGAATGAAAATTTAGACCAAATTAGTTTACATGTTTGGAAATATTTGAAACATACACCCCCTAAAATTAATTTATATGAAATGATATTAAAATTAAAATAAATCTACCAATAAAAATAATTTTTTACATCCATATATAGTATACCCAACAAACACGGTGAATGGGTAGTAAATAAAGCAGTATCTCAATGAAATAAAAAGTGAGATGAAATAACCCTAACATGTGTATTGAATCTCATCATACTCATTAAATGAACCTATATAATAAATATATATTTTTTTATTAATCATTTAATAAAAAAATATTCTTATATCTAAAAAATATATGGTTTTATAGTGACCTTATATTACCCTCCTTTTAACAATATGATGTTTAGGTTTCATTTTGGATAATATTTGCATTCTTTTTGGCGTGTGTCTTAGTTTTGTAATATATTTGGTCCTTATACTTGTATAATTATTTAAATGTTGTAAAACATGATATTAATATCATGTATATATATTATATTATTATTATAATGTAAAATATATGTTCTAAATCAAATACATCTTTCAATGAGGTGGTAGGCTCTACATATGCATGAATGGTGTTTCTGTTTTTATTGTCATATTGAAAGAAATAAATAAAATCTAATATAGGTATCAATATATGTATATATAAAATAATTAAAATAAATTATAATATCATATATTTCATATAAGTTAACTAAACCAATCCTTAATTCAATCCATGTAGTTTGTGAATGAATAACATTACATTAAATGGGTGGTAGTCCACACTTCCACAAACAAAATTATCATACTTACACTAAGTGAAAAGTAAAAAAAAAATTGGTTTTAGATGAATATATAATATTAAATAAATAATAAATATATTAATTGAATAATATAAATTGTTTCCATCATAATTTCCACCATGAGATGCAGTAATAGAAAAAGTAACAATCATCGTTTCGTGCGGTGTTAGTCCATCATACACATAAACATTATGAATGTTACCCATTAGATGGATGTGTGTATATGTTTTGGTTAAAACCACATCATAACAACATACTTGAATATTTAAGATACTATTTTTGTTATTAAAAGCATGGAATAAAGAGAGTGTATGTGGTAGAGAAGAAAAATATAAGAAATGATCATGGGAAAAGATGTTACCTCATAATCGGGTAACTCTTTCTAGTTTGTAAAAAAGGCTTCTGTGGATTACTATTAGTCAAAGGGAAGGATTATAAGAAGAATATAGTTATTTTTAGAAGTGAATTTGTAATCTATTGGATGAAACTATGAGGTTAGATAGGTGTGAAGAAGGGGGGATTTGGTGGCCTTTTATAGGGAAGGGAAATAACACACATGGAATTATTGTAATCAATTTAGGTGTAATAGTGTTTTTACATATAAAATAACATAAAAAATAACTAAATAATGTAAGGATCGTGGTAGAATAATCTCTATCCAATGAGTTTTTAGATAACTGTCTAAGTTGTTTTGGTTCTTAAATTTATGTTGTAGTATTGTCTTACCATGGGTTTTCCCTTATCCGTGGTAATTAATTTTAATCACATTCAATAAATTCTTTTTCAGAATTTTTTTTACCTTTATTGAAGTTATTAATTATTTTCATTAAAAATCTGGAATCCAATTTTCCAAATTTTAATAATATAATTTTCTTAAATTAATTTAAATTTAATGCCACTAACTATAAGAAAATTTGGGTTATTTAATTAAACACATCCAAAAATTTTCTATTATTGTATATCCGATTTCAAAGTGAGATTTATTCCAATGACCTAAATTTGATTATTTGAAGAAATATATTATCTAAATATTATTTGAAAAAAATTTATAATATTATTTAACCCTAAAAATAAATTATATAAAAATGTTGCTTTGAATTAAAATTTAGTATTTTAACTATTCATTGAAATATGATGTTTCACAAGAAAATCCAAACAATTTCCCCGAATATAATTTAGACATTATATATATAAACATTAAGTTAATTTATAAAATTATATTTCTAATTTTTTAAATAATTAATTTTATTATTTTTCACAGAAAAACATTAAAAGGAGTCCATTTGGGAAAATAATATATTTAAACATATGAGGACATTAATAAAAGTTATATTTCTCATCAACAATATAATTCAACATAATAAAATTTTTGAAAATTATTTTTCACAGTCATTTATTATATGTTTACTAGATAGATTTTAATTATATCACTTGATTAATTATAACAATATAAAAGACACTTTAGAGAAACTCAGTGTTGCATTTAACGTATGTGAAGTCGGCGTTGTGTGTTTTGTGAGCCAATTCAATGTTTCCTGTAATGTAGGAAAATTCAATATCATAACTTAGTGTTCCATGTAATAATGCTAAATGTATGTTTTTTTTGCATTATTAGCATGGGTTTTGATAAAACTCAATACAAACATAGTTATTTTATATAAAATAAACTACATTAATTGTTATATTTAATGATAGATATCGAAAAGGATAAATTAATTAAAAAATTAATAATTCACAAAGTCTCAATGTGTTATAAGGCCACATGTAATTCCACTTGTAATACCACCTAGTCCACCTCTATCATAACATCAAATGGGTGTTGATACCCAATTTTGGGACATCTCTCTTCACTTTATATAACTTGTGCAAGGTTTTCATCTACCATCCCCTTATATGGCAGAGCATACCAAGTAATTTTAGCAAAAACACCCTCCCGCATTCTCATGGGATAGAAAACCTCAGGTAATGAATCTATTATGGTGTATATGGTTTCACACATTGATCACATTGTCACTACTCATGAGTGGCGGGTCTGGCTCATGACCAACATGATAAGAAATTCCGCCAAGCGTTGGTTGGGCATTATGACTCAGGCTGGATGACCTCATCACATGGTCTGGAAAGACTTCTAGGTAAAATAATTTGACTACACATTCCCTCAGACATTGAAAAATGTTCACATTTGGTGATTCATTCACCTTGAGTAATGTGATATTTTGGGGTTGGAATATTTGGACTTGTTCACCAAATAACAGCATTTTTCACCATCATTGAATGGTGATGAGATAAAAACTATAGGCCACATTGAGTATGGGATTTAATATTCCATTTTCTAGTAGGTGAACATTTGTTGTCTGACGACTATTTAAAAGATTGTGAACTAGTCCCTCAACATTGAGTGCATCCTAAGGGAATTAGGCAATGTGGAGCATTGTTGTTCAGCTTTAGTAAGTCTATAATTGGTTTATCTATTGGTATGAAGTGATTTTTTTAAGAATCATGTGTGGATATTACCAAATATTTTGAAAGAACTGAATGAAATTTGATTTTTCACTATTTTATATGTCCTGGTTACAGAATACCCATTGTATGTGGAACACAATTGAATGTTTGGCTTAATACATGAAGGGTATCATCCATCACTTCTACCGACCATTGAAATTAGTTCCAAGAGAGAGGGTTTCATGTAATGCACCAACCACAGAAGACTAGAGTTAGTGAATTATTTTAATACATTGTCATTGTTACAAGGAATAAAGTCATGTAAGACCGACCAGATTAGTAGTCTTAAAAAATAGATTAGATACATGAACGTTACATTCAACAATAGAAAATAAAACACAACATCAAAGATATTTTTAGAATTCCATTAATCCCCAATCTTAGCCCTTCTTATCCATCATTATACACTTCTTGGAATCATGGGAAAATAAAAAAGAAGAAAGGGGTGAGCTCAAACGCTCATTAAAGATAACAATATAGTAGAAACATTCACAAATAAGCATAAACATTTAAGGTAGTGTATAACACTAAAACAAAACCCTTTTAAACTTAAATATCTGCATAATATTGAAAAGATAAATCAAATAATTCCATTTGATTATTCATGAGGATATTCTACTAGTCAAATAATCACATGTAATATCAATATACAATTTCACAATGATGGAATGGATAATTCCATACATCATAACCACATAGTCAAGGACTTGTGCCAAGGCTACAAATAATATTTTGTCAAGGCCTTGTGAAAAGACACTATTTTATCTCATTAGACCTACCGATTCATCGAGAAGATATATCAGGCTCCACCCATCACTTACTAGGTCCAATTCATTCCTCATATGAAAAGGTTTAAATATAAATTAAACATTCATATTAAAACTAGCATACAAAATGTCAATAATTTATCTATAAACCATGAATGGTATAAAAATAACACATACACAATAAAGCATATCACAAAACCTTCAATACAATATGAATATTGGTATCATAAAAAATCAACCTCGATAAAGAATAATATCATATAAAGGATGATGACATAGTTGAAAATGATCAGTAAAAATATTTGAGTGAAATATCAATTTTCATGAAATCATTTAGAATTCATATAAAGGAATTCATTTAAAATATATTTTTGAAAAAAAGTGTCTCATACCACTTAGAAACATTCAAAAGGAATTAACATTTTAAAACATTCATGTCTATATAAATAAATCCTTAATACCACTTTTAAAACATGGACATTAACGAGAAAGGTTTAGAAGAATGGATCTTTCAAAAATATAAAATGGTTTTTTAGTAAAAATTAACTTAAAATAATCCATTTTAAAACTATTTTATGAAACATTGACATTGATAATAAATATGTCACAGTTGATACTTACGTAAAAACAATCTTGGATAATAAATAGATTCCGAAATTAACCCTTACCTTGCACTTTCCTTTGGTCGAGGGTATGTTTATCCTCATGTATAATGACGATAGTGTGTTATTAAATTATACTATAACCATATTCATATTTATTATATCATAAATGATTCATTTATGACATTATACGACCCATTTACAAATTATTTCCATGTTAAATTAACATTTTGGGTAATAATCGCTTTCTTAATCGTACGTTTTTAACGTGTTATTCTTGATCGTATAATTTCGATCATGATTTAAATACTTCCAAAACATAAAAAATGTTTTATATATCATATATATTTAGAATATAAATATTTATAATTTATATATATATGAAATGGAAGTCATCTTTTATGGATATGATTGGCCATACGTACGCATAAACGTTGTTTCTGTTTTCATATCGTATAGAAATAAAGTAAGTGAATAAGATATATATAAGTACATACTTATATATAGATATATCCAGAAGAATTATTATGTCATATATTACAAAATTATTAATAATATATATTTTTTTATAATAATCTTTGAATAGTGAATATGGGAATGAATCTCATCGCGCCGTTGAGACAGTAATCCATACGTATGCACAAGCCACAATATCATTATATTTATGGTGAAATTGTATGTAATTGGATGGTATATTATATATAAATAATAATTAACATGTTATATTCATTATTTACATTATTTATACTCATTATTATACCCATCAAAATAATATAGTATTTGAATAATAAACTACAACCTGATGTGGAGACAGTATGTCGTACGTACACATGTACAGTGACTTTGTCATTTATAAGATTGATAGAACAAAAACTATGGTTGTACAAAATTTATAAAAACAACCAGTATGAATTTGGTACTATATTTATTATTTTGGTATGGACACAACAAAGAACGATGAAGTGGAAGGAGAAAAGATCTTGAAAGAGGGTCATGAAATTATTAAATCTTCTTCGGGGTTTTCCTTTTGAGTTGATCAAAATGTCTCCTTAGGTTGGATTTATGACCAAATTAAGGACTCTATATTTATTTTAGGGAGGTTGGGAGGATATTTGGGTAGGGGTTGGCCGAGCCAAATGGCTTTGGAGGTGTGATTTTGAGAGAAGGGAAAGTTCCCATTTATAAGATGGGTGGGGGTCACAATATGAAAAGATATGAACATTAATTAATTATACAATCATTTTCAGTTTATAATGTCTCAAAATGAATTTATTTCAATACTTATATGGTTACGGTTCTAAATCCTCCGAAACAATAGGTTTTAGACAAGTTTAGGTTTCTCTTTTAACCTTATCTTTTAGATTTAACTCTTTGTTAAATAGTTTAACTTTTACCACGTTTTCTTGCATTCATACAATATATGATAAATAAACATACTATAAACATCCAAAAGAACCTAAAGATGTTAATTAAGGACATATATAATATTATTTATTCCCTTTGGCTGAACATATATTTTTATGAATATTATAATAACCAATAATATAGAATTTGTTTTAAAAATTAATTTATATCAATTCTGACATTATTTGGAATTTGGTTATTATGAAAGTCATAACAACATGATTACATCAAAAAAATACATTGAATCAACCCTAACATTTCATATTAACCTCTGAAATTCTTTTATGTCATAAAAACTATGAAATTATATTTAATTTAAGATTTATAATACCATTTATTTGATTCTTTCATTTATAAGGTAACTACTACATCATCATTGTGTCATAAAAAATTTAATTATTTAATGTATAAAAATTATTAATAAATTTCCATTATGCAGGACATAGTTTTATATTTCTTATAAGTATTTATTGTCGAATTTATATTTTGTGTAAAACTATACTAAAAATGGTTTAGTTATTAAATTTGGAATTTAACACTTTTAACTCTTCTTAAAATAAAATAATTATAAATGTCATAATCTAATACAATTGGAATTAAATAATCATATTTTATTCCTAAGGTTGTCTTTGGTAAAAATACACTTATTCAATAGAATTAAGACATGTGTTAGAATAATTATAAAATCATTTTTACCTTTGATTTCCCTATTTACTTTTAACCATGGTAAATAAAAGTAAAAAAGTTACTATTCATAAAAAAATTATATTAATATTATTGAACCACATTTTACAAACTTATTTCAACCATGTCACTTGTATTTTTGAAATTAAACTCACAGAAGTTGTAAAATTATGTTTTTTTCAAATTTTCAAATGCTCCTAGAAGGTGGGAAAAGGACGTTAAAATGTTCAATAAACATGTATACATCTAATTTTATTATACAATAACTCCAATGAATTAAATTGAACTTATATATTTATTATATATAAATTTTAAATTAAAATATATTTAAATAAAATAAACAATTATTTAAATATAAAGTCAGTTTTAAATAATAATGTAGTGTCTTTCACTATTCATCAAAAATTGAATGTTTTCAGAAAAATACCAAAAATTCACCCAAAGATAATTTTGATATTCCAAATTATAAAATTAAGTCTATTTTTAAAATTTCAATACATAGAAGTTTAATTTTTTAGTTTATAATTAATTCCCATTGTCAAAACCAAAAAGCGGGTTTTTAAAAAGTACAAAACTATCAAAAGATTAACACATGTTTATGTTAAATTTAAATGTGATATTTCTTATAATGACATATATTGTATTAAATGATAAAAATTAAATCTAATTATACTTCAAAATAATTCAAATGCATAATTTAACATGATAAATTATTTTGATCAAAAAAGTTTTTTTCAATTAAAAGATAGTAATTTTCACTATTCATCAAAATATGAATGTTTTCAGAAAAGTACCAAAAAATTGTCAAAACTGTATTTCTTCATACTTATAAAAAAGAATTTAATTTCATTAAATTGAATATATAAAAATGTCAAAAATTAGTTTTAAAAGGGGTTCTCTATTAAAATGCAGTAAAATTACATTTTCTAAAAAATACATCTTTTATCTGAAAAAATGAATTTGTTTCTTATATTATGTCTAAGAAACGCGTAATATGGATGTTAGAATTTTATATAGTATATAATATTTCAAAATTCAGTTAATAATATTCATAAACACTTTTTGAATGGCTAAATTGGTATGTTGTGGTGCGCTCGAACTCGGTGTTGCCTGTAGTGCAAGCTATTGAAATTCTTTAGGGAGATAACGTAATATAAAGTCTTGGGGTGTTACAGGTTCTTATCTAGAACCACCTTCATGTTAAATGATATTGATACCTCATTGGGATTGAATCTTATCTTCCACCAACAAATCTGTCCAATCGTGTGTTCGCAGGCGAGGCGTTCAATCTTCAGTGTTCCATTCTCAGTACAGTGGGCCTTCTCTGGATACTCATAAATCATTTCAGGAAAGAATGTCATTCCATATCAATGAGGTGAATTCTACTAAAGAGGACTAGATTATAGAGTCATCAACATTTATATATACTATTCAGGTAGCCTCTACTTTTCTATCTTCATTATTTGATATAAGTGCATCACACACTTTTCTATCTGCTACAATTATAGGATGTGTGGGATTAGAGATATGTAAATCTAGTGGTGTTACTAAACTTGACATAATAATTATCATATTGAGTTCACCATTGAGTTTTTTCATGTGTGGTACTATTGTTTATTCTCTTATATAATATGTAACCCACAGAGATCCAAGTGCCCAAGAGGTAGCCTGAATACATAGAGGCAACAGATTTGACACAACCTAATATATATGCATTATGTTCACTAGCCCTTTTTTCATGAAGTCGGATGGTACCCTTAGAGTGTGCATGGATTACCACTGACTAATCAATCTTACGTTGAATTTCTTGTATCAACCACCTTCTATACACTTTCTATTTTACAAGATCTGAGGATAAAATATTTTCTCTAAGATAAATTTGAGGTCTTGCTACCATTAATTTCATGTTATTACATTATAAATACCACATACAACATTCTATAGTAGGTATGGTCAGTATGAGTATATTGTTGTGTTTTCCAGTCCAACCAACATCCTAGAAGACTTCATTACTATGATGAATCATCTTTTCCAACTGTATCTAGATTTAATTTGGGTAGTATTTATAGATTACATCTTAGTGTATACTCGCACCACACATGTCCATGAAAACCATATTGAGATTAGGATTAATACACAAAGATAGTACCTTCTATATTTGAAGCTCATTTAATTAATCTTTTGTATCTAGAAGATTCGAATATTGGGTCATATCATGTATGAGGTATTTATATCTACTGAACTAAAGAAGTTGTATTCCATGGTTTCCTGGGAGATTCTCAAGAATTTTTTTGATATACATAACTACTCAGGGATGGCTTGCTATTATAGTTGATTCATCACGGACTTCTAATGCCTGGAATGTGTGTTTACGATCATGACAAAGATGGGTGTGAAGTTTGACTTGACAAATATTTTCAGAAAAAATATTAATAGTTAAAGGGGAGAATCATACTAGTACCGATTATAATTCTACCCGATCTATATGAAGTATTATAGTATTTTTTGATGGCTTATGTGTCATTTCGGGTGAATTCTTGATTCATTGTGATCTAGTCATGGAATATGTATTTCCAAAAATGAGGCACAATAAGAGAAACTATCCAAAAAATTACCTTGAGCTAGAATACATGGTTCATGGTCTTTGTTGTTCGAGGAACAACTTTTTGGGTGAGTGGTTCATCATTTCCCAAGACAATAAAAGTATAAAATACATCTATTTATAATGAGAATTGAATATTTGGTAGAGCTTGTGAGTTTAATACCTATAGTAATTTGACTTCGAGTTCACTTACAATTCTGGAACGGGTAATTTTATAACATACCCTGTGAGATGGAAGACTTGGAAAAAAGATTTAATTAAAGCCATTAGTATGTTGTCATCAATGGATCTATTTTTTGAGATGCATATATATTTTGAAGAACAACATGGGTGACTGGTATTTGAAGTTATGGATGTGACTTCCTCCCTTTAGTACACAATATGGATGAGGTAGTTGTCCGACTCTAAGGGCCTTCTTCTTCAGGGAGAGTGTTAGATGAGAGAACCCACCTAATGGTTGGTTTGATGATTGAATTGAGACCTTAGAATTCTCTGTCTGGGATGGGTTTCCTTCTATGATACATAAATAGTTTATGAGGTAATCTGATTCATCTATTTTGGGAATTTTATCCTAGGATTACTAATAATTACATTAATATGTATCATATGTATAGTTGGAATTGTAAAAATAGGTATATTGATGGATTTATCACTCAGTGATCCACCCCTGAGTAGATTGAGAAATAACACTATCAAGCTACTAGACTTCTACAACCACAATCCATTTCTTGGTGATTGTGGAATAATGAAAAAATGGATTTTCTGATAGATATTATAAGATCTCCTTGAGGAAGTTATGTGATACAGGTGGTCGATAATAGGTTGTTTAATGTCATGTACTTCCTACTAATCTTGGATTCCTTTTTTATTTATTAGATAATAAGGCCATAAATTTATAATATTCTGAGTCTCAATGTTGTAACCCATTCTATTGTATTATACTGATATTCCCATTTAACTTCATAGTTATAGAAAGGGTTAAAAATGGGACTCTATTCATATGTGCAACATAGTACAACATATCACCCTCACAGTGATGGGAAATTCGAGGGGACAATTTTGGTGTTAGAGTATATGATATGTTCATGTATCCTTGATTTTGGATGTTTTTGGGAGAAGAAAATTCTTCTGGAAGATTTTTCTGAGAAATAAAATAATGAAATTATTTAGATTGCTCCATATGAGTCCATGTATGATAGACCATGTCATTCACCTCTATGCTAACTATAGGTAGGTGAGGCAGCTATACATGGACCTAATATCATTCAAGGGACATAAGAGAATGTTTATCTGATTCATAATCATATGGATATAGCTTAATCACAGAAGAACTCTTACACTGATATTCTCTATATAACACTATAATTTGATTTTTGAAATTAGATCTTTCTCGGGGTATCTCCTACATTGGGTCAATGATGAATCAAAAGACAAAGAATGTTATTACTGATATTATATGGGCCTTATGATATCATGGAGCATGTCAGGATCATAGCCTATTGGTTGATGAAACCTCAGAGGTATTATTCCATGATTGATTTCATCATCATGTATCTACTTCGATAAAATAATGGTGAACCTCTCATTAACATTACCCTAAAGATATTGAGCTAGAAGAAGAGGTTTCGTTTGATGAGTGTCAGATAAATATCATTGACCATATCACAAAGTTTTTATAAGGAAGTTTAGTCCCTCTGGTAAGGATTCTACTTTATCACAAACATATACATGTTGAGGTGTGGGAAAGGAAAACTAATGTACATGCGCAGGGGCAGAAACATTTCTCAAATTAAATTCATGAACCCTCATAAGGGAATATTAGGGTTATGTTGTCTTAATGATGGAAGGTAGTAATTCTCCAACATTTCTATATGGTAAAAATTGTTAATTATTTACTTCTAATTTATATAATGAGACTGAAAAATTATTCATATCCAAAGGAAGGAGGGTTAAGATCCCTCTAGGGCTCATTTGGAGCCTATATCCCCAAATTGGGAAATAAACAATGAGTTTCATGGCTAATGAAAAATGTACCGCTTTAGGTAGTGGGCTCCAGGTGGTACACATATATTTCTTTCAAATATTATACATGAGGTTCATAGCGTTGTGGGCCATCTAAATTTTTGGATAATTATATTTACCACAGTTTATGCCTGATGGGTCAAACTTTTTTCCAAACCATGTAATGTGCCCCTAATTAGAAGTGAGCCGCTCATGGTTTTCGCATAGTTGGGACAAATTAGGAGGTTAAACCATGCACTATTTTAAAAATGGGTGAAATTGATAATGTTCTCCTATAAAATAATTTAAAAAATTATTCCTCTTCCATTTTATATTTCTCTAGTATCTATGTTCTCCTACCTAATGATGAAACAAACTTCTACCTACATGAAAGGAATTTGGGTCACCCATCCATACGACCTCCGATTCATACACAGTCAAATCCAAAGGAATTATAATGGAATGATATCAAATCCACTATAATCTATTTCATTCAATCGTTCCTATCCATTAATCTATTTTGGATCATTCTCATTTTCCCCAATTTCCTACCATTTGACATTTTCTATGATTTCATACTACCCAACTTGGTTCAAATGTGGATTCTAGACTGCGGACGCTCTATGAGGATGGGGTAGTGGCATCAGCCTTTTCATATCATTTTGATGAGTTTCAAAAAAATGTTTCGTTGTTTTTGATCAATGAATTTCCACTTCCACTAATAATTTTTCAATTAAAATAAAACAATAATTCACCCCATGATATTTGTGACTTGGTAATTGGATAATAAACCCCAAGGGTTGACTATGTTGATTTGTTTCACCAAATTGTATATATAGTCTTCTTTACAGGATAATTTGTCCCTCTTTTCAATTAGATTAATTTCTTCGTGGAGTGTTATCTCTTAATTAATGAATTGAGACATTTTTTTAGTTGAATTAGAGGTTGAAAATTGTGTCAGACCCAATCCACCAACACTTAGTTTGATTGTACAAATAAATCAATTTGTAGAGTGACAAGTGGTTGATCCCTCGTGACTTTAATGTAAGTGAAAAATGAAATTCCTTGAATAATGATAATAATGATATGTAATTTATGAAATAATATGAAATGGTAATTCCTACTAGATATGATATAAATTCTGTGTGAGTTTAAATTCATCACCATAGCACTAAGTGTGATATAAGGGGTTATGAGTTAAGGACCCCTTATAAAGATCCTCATTCCACACTGTTAGATCTATTGATGAATTTCAAAAGTACTGAGGGTGATATCAAGTATTAATGAGATAGTCTAGCTGATAATTTTAATTTTTTATTCAACTATATAAAAGTGACACCAGTTCCCTATGGGATACACCTTGTTCGGGTTAGAATGTATGACTAGTTGAACCATGCCTTGAGAGAGACTCAGTCCCCAATGTATGATATTAGGTACATAATTGGAGGTTATCATGGTTTTTTTTAATCCAACCCTGTTGTGAAACCTGGGACATCATTCAAGGGTCACCTTGGACATACTCCATGTTATTGGTTATGAATCCAGCCCCTCGAGAGACATTTTTAAAGTCCCTATGATTTTACATCGATGGTCTTAAGGTGTCTCATTACTTTTTTTAAGTTATATTCATTTATATTAATAGGGGAAAATAATTATTCTAAAATGAAAAGGGTCTTCGGTTGGGAATTGAACGTATGGATGTATCCTCCAAGACCAAGAAAAATATTGGAGGTAGTACATCACTTTGAACCATATGCATCTCACATTACCATGGTAGGTTCCTCAGTTTAGACACAATATCTTGTGCCAAATCAGGTTGAATGGATAATTCTACAACTAGAACCCATTCCCATGATATTATTTATTTATTTACTATCCAATTAGATATACAATAGAACAGTTATTATTCCATATTTCATGAAATTTTACGTTCTAGACACTACGGGATCTAGATTACCGAGATTGTATCTCACACCCTTCACAGGTGGAATTGGTACTCGAGTAGAATTTTATGATTTTAGGTACTAATAAATGGAAGTATCCAACAACCAATGATTTATTTAAAATTCTACACTGGATTTTGGAGTAGAAGACATAGCTGATGCTTGAAAGGCTAACTATTATTGTTTTTTTATATTTCATACCTTATTGGAGAATGATGTATATTCTTGTATCCTCTTCAACTAAAATACCATTTTTAGATCCACATTTCATACTGTCATCATCATATGTTTAATTTTATTTACTCAGCTACCACACTTTATTTTTTTATCTCCCTTGAATATGTGTTTTTTTGTCTACTATTAAGATTTTTTCTTTTTTTTTCTATTTCTTATTATATATCTATTGATATGATATACTCTGATAAATAAGGTTATTATATCCCCATAGACATTCCTGTGGCCCTCACTACTAGTCAGAAGACTCCAAAATTCAAGGAGGTGAGCATCAGGTCTTCTAGACAATCATATCATAGCACCGGTGAGTTGAATCTTGTGTGGGATGCTACATGAACTCCATAAAAATACTAAATCATTATAAATAAATGTCATGTAATCCTATTAAATGAAAATAATTCTATTTGTACTAAAAAAATCCAAATAGGTGATGATTTTTTTAAATGACCATGTTTTCATTTATAGTGATATAATTAAAAATAAATTACATGTAAAAAATTCATAAATTGTACTAGATTCATCACATTTTCTTATGAACCATTACACAATTTGTAATCCCATAACATGAGATAGAATTTCCCAGTAGATGGAAAACATGTTCGTTCTATGAGGAAAAACTATGTGCCCAAATTTATGATTTTTTCTCCCATGTAAAAAATTCAAATTTAATTTAAACATTTATAGATTTACTCCCTTAATTAAAAAAACATAAATTCATTAAATTTAGGTAATTTTTTTAATAAATTCCCTCATCACTTTGAACCCCAAAATGCACCCCTAAAAGGACAATGAAATAAAATATGGAAAACAAGGTACCTAAAAAGTTTGATGAGATGTTAAAATATTCTCACCATATATTTCTAATTCCCTAATAATGTTGTTATTATCTTATATCTACAAAAAGATATGTCCATCACTACCTCATAAAAAATTCCATCTCTCACATCTTTTGGTTATACAATATGCACTTCCACAATACATGAGCTATAAAAATTGTTTTTCAACATTCTGCCTTTTCCAGGTGATCAATAATTAGAATTGTATACTCAACCATATTTTTATCATTCCTATTATCAACATCCTCCCATTAAATCATATGGGTAATATATGGTTTATACCTCCTCAACCAGGAGACAAAAAACATGTTGTTTATAAAAGTAAAAAATAATGGTATGTCCAATCGACATGACACAATCCCCAGTTATCCCACAATATCAATGGGCTACACAAATCATGGTGCCTACATTCCATTTTGAACCAATGAATAATATAAAAAGTGAGTTTACACTCTCAACAAGACCTGATCAACAAACCCAAAAAATAGTTTCCAATGATAATGTCACACATGAGAAACCTATTTATAATGTGCCATGATCAATCTTCTATGGATCAAAATCACCCTCTTTATAAGGACCTGACCTTATTACATACATAATATTGAATTTAGTCAATAAAAAAATTCCGCTTACATTGAAGATATTTTCAAGTTTATAGATTTAGGGAATTAGGATAATACATTTTGGAAATTACACATTATTATAGAGGGGATACAAAAAAAAACAGTTTCAATTTTTTTAAAAATATAAAACATTAAAACATAAAAGAAGACTCCGTGAAAATTATTCAACAATTGAAATATCTTCCTTACTATTATTACACATCCATTATCTTATGAAAAATCATTTAATAACTTGTAATGTGCACAAAATCGTAGTAAGGGATGGAAAAGAAGGAAAGATCACATTAGTCCATGAATAATTATAACATATGAAATCATTTTCAAAAGAAATTCTTGTCACACATATATACATAATATTTGTAACATTAGATTTAAATAGGATACACACAAAACAAGAGAACATAAATATAATCATAAAGTTATCTTGGGGCATTACTTACATAATCATGTTACCATTCATGGCTACCTTATAATTTGTAGCCCTCATGGCTACCTTACTTTGTGTAACCATCACAGATACACTTGGAGTAACCATACGACTGACCTACAACATAATCATACCCAATTAATTGGAGGGAATTATAAGTCCTACCCTTCATCATAAATAATTCCCAAGAACCAAAACATAATCATACAACATGAATAATTCCATAAAATCAATACATTGGAATTTCGTAAAACCGAATTTAAAAAGAGGATTTTTAAAGAAAATCCCCTTATAAATATCATAAAATTGAAGAGAGACTTAATAGAGTGGATGGATTATGTATATATAATTTAAATACACATAATGAATCATAATATAAACATAACCCATCAAACAAAAAATTTAAATAGCTCATAAATAATGAAGTAGAAGGTTAACCCAAAGAATGGAAATCGG
Source organism: Viscum album (assembly GCA_963277665.1). Taxonomy (NCBI): domain Eukaryota; kingdom Viridiplantae; phylum Streptophyta; class Magnoliopsida; order Santalales; family Viscaceae; genus Viscum; species Viscum album. The sequence goes on from OY728141.1 coordinate 1,723,821,157, forward strand.
GTTAAAAATTCCCTTACCTCAGTTCTGTCTTACTTCCAACATGTCTAAACCTCATGTATAATGGTTAATAGAGTGTTATTAATATTTTATAGATACATTTTCATGTTTATAACATATTTTCACCCTTAATTGTTATTATTATGCCCCTTTTACAATTTTTGGTTGAATTCTTTACATGATTTCCATGATTGGTTCATGATGGACATTCGGGTCGATTGGAAGTGAAACTCCTGAATTGGAATGGAGTAGTATTTACATATATCCAATAAAAAAAATTATTCTAGTCATCATTTTTAATTATTACATGAGGATGATTCATTAGTTAGAACATTAATGATGTTTGTTTAAATCTTTTTAGTGGTTATTTGATAATAACATCATTATTTTGTCTTATAAATAAGAACCATGAGTACAAAAGAATTCCAGAACCATAGTTGAGTCATAAAAAATATATTATAACCTTTTTCAACCATATAAATTGTTTCTTTGCCTGACTTGAAAGAATTAATGGAAATTGAAATCACATCGTCCACGATGTCGGTAATTCGACACAAACAGTCAATGTTTTTATTCTTTAAATAAGTGAGATAAGAGAAGAATAATGATGAGTAATTTACTATAAACATGATAAAATATAAAATATACATGATTTATGGTGATTTAATGCCTCTTGGGTAAGGATATATGATTAAAGAATGAGGAAAGAACTCAAAATAAAAGAATAATTGTGAAATCGCTTACAAAAATTCTGCAGCCTAATGGCTACGTAACATGGTTTTAGAAAATATTAAAAAGAGAGGGGACAAGGGTCACCCATCCAGAAATGAATAATAATATAGATATGATCATGAATAAGAAGGAAATAATAACATGGTATGAAAACTTGAAAATTATACCACATAAAAGAGAATTTGAACGGAAAATAGAAAGAAATTGTGAATTTTCTTACCTTTTAGAATAACCCTTAGAACAAGAAGATTGGCACATTGGGGTCTTGAGGAAACCTTGGGAGGACTACTATGAAGTTAAGGAGGATATAACTTCGTTTTGGGAGAATTGGGAATGAATTCAATGAAGGTAATAGTTGGTATTTGTAGGAAGTGAGGGATTATTTTAATAATTTTCAAGGGACACATAATGAGTGGTATTTACAAAACCATGGTCTTTCCCATGGTATATTCCCATGGTTTAAGCAACTTGGGAAACCTAGAATATTATTTAACTATACACAAGTCTTCCAGATTTATGACATATTTAATATATCATTAAGGATTTCATTAATACACTGAAACAAAAAACTGTATTTTTCTACTATTCACTGAAAAATCAACTATTTCAGAAAAATTCCCAAAATTCAACCTAGCCATTTATCGAAGTGTAGATTTGAAATATGAATTTCATTTTTTGAAAATAATTTTATAAATATTATTAATTTAATTTTTAAATAAAATCATACTTATTTAAAAAAATAACAATTCTAATTCTGTAACTACTTCTATATCACAATGAAAACTTAACCTAGATGTTATTAACATAAAGCATTAATAAAATAAATTAACAATAAAACTTAATATTCATTAGGGTCATATCACTATTCATATTACTATTCAAAGGGGATGTTACTATTCATCAAAAAAAAACAAGTTGATTCTATTACACTCCAAATAACATACTGAACACAAATGTAGGTGACAGTTTCATGAAATTCATTACATAAAAGTAGAAAAGTTATGTTTTAAAGGATAATTAAAAATAACTATTTAAAATAAATTTCCATTCATTTCTATTTAGTTTTAGAAAAAAATGGGGTGTTACATTATACCCACCTTCTTAAAATTGCATCCTCGCAATTTTATTTACTTATTAAACAACTCATGGTATATTTCCCTCATAGCATTTTCAGACTCCCATGTTGCTTCTTCAACCATGTGGTTACTCCACAAAACCTTTACCTGGTGGATTACATTATTCCGCAATACATGTTCTCTTCAATCAAGAATCTGAACTGGTTTCAATTTGTAAGAAAGGTTCTCTTCCAGCTGAACTACTTCTAGGCTCAAGACATTCGATGAATCTGGCACATGCTTCCTCAACTTAGAAACATGAAAAACATTGTGTACCTGAAACAAACTTGGAGGCAAAGCTACGTAGTATGAAACTGTTCCAACTTTCTCCATGATTTCAAAAGGTCTGATGAACTATGTACTTAGCTTTCCATTCTTATAGAAACACATCACTCTTTTCCAAGGAGAGTCTATGGAAAACATGGTCACCTACCTTGAAAGAAAATTACTTCCTTCTGTTATCTACATAACTTTTTGGAATGATCTGAACTATCCTCAAGTGCTGCTGGATCATCCTCACATTCTCAGACACTTCTTCAACTAATTCTGGCCCCATAAACATTCTTTCACTGACTACATCCCAAAATGCTAGAGTCCAACACCACATTCCATACATGGAATCAGAAGGTGAAATGTGAATACTGGAATGAAAACTGTTATTATAAGAAAACTAAACTAATGAACGATACTGATCCCAACTTCCCCGATAGTCCATTATACAAAATTTAAGCATATCCTCCAAAGCATGAATCATTTGTTCTGACTTCCCATATGATTGAGGATGAAAAGCTATACTGAAATTTAACTCTGTTCCCAACAACTTCTGAAGTCTCTTCCAAAAGTTAGAAGTGAACCTGGGATCACGGTCAGAAACAATTTAAAAAGCAATTCCATATAACCGGATAATCTCCTTGAGGTACAATCGAGAAAACTAATCCAAAGACATTGGATCTCTAAGAGAATGAAAATGTGTAGATTTTTTCAGCCGATCAACTATAACCCAAATCACATTGTTACCTCGAGAAGTCTTTGGTATTCCCACCACAATGTCCGTGGATACATTCTCCCATTTCCACTCTGGCACTGGAAAAGGCTGAAGCATCCTCTTCGGTAACTGTCTCTCTGCTTTAACCTGTTGACATGTCAAACTTCTCATGGTAATATCAACAATATCTCTTTTCATTCCATCCCACCAATAATACTCTCGATGGTCTCTGTATATCTTAGTACTTATAGGATGAAATGAAAATGGAGAAGTGTGAGCTTCACATAATAATTATATATTAAAATGGGAATCCCAAGGCACACACAACCCTTTTCCAAATCTTAAAACACAGTCTTTATCAAGATTAAATTCTGGCAACTTACCCATTTTAACCAATTCTACCTTTTTCTGTTTGTCATGGTCTTCCTTCTGTGCTTTTTTAATTCTGCATGACAATAAGGACTGCACTGAACCCTGAATGAAAACAGATTTATTCCCTGCACCAACAAATTTAAGACAAAATTCATCAAATCATTAATCAAGGGATCATGTTCCAAACGTAGCATGGTTAATGATTCATGATGTTTCCGACTTAAGGAATCCACTATATTGTTGGCTTTCCCATGATGGTAATTGATCGTGTAGTCATAATCCTTTATCAGTTCTAGTCATCTTCTCTGCCTCATGATTAATTCCTTCTATGTGAATATATACTTTAAACTTTTATGGTCAGTATATATTTGGCATTTGGATCTGTATAGATGATGCATCCAAATTTTCAAAGCAAAAACTACAGCTGCCAATTCCAAATAATGTGTGGGGTAATTTAGATCATGAGGTTTAAGTTGTCTTGAAGCATAGGAAATTAATTTATCATTCTTCTTCAAAACAAAACCAATTACCTTCAATGAAGCATCACTGTAGATGAAAAACTCACCATTCCGGGAAGGTAAGGCCTGGATCATTCACCCATCTCTTCTTTAGTTCCAGAAAACATACATCACATTCCTCTTTCCAAACAAATTTAACCCATTTTTATGTGAACATAGTTATCGTGCTAGATAACTATGTAATGTTCTTAACAAATCGTCGGTAATAACTTGATAAGCCCAGAAAACTACAAATATCTGTAACATTTGTGGGTCTTGGCCATTTAACAACTACTTTTTTTTTCCAGATCAACTGTTACTCCATCCTTATTTACAATGTTCCCAAGAAAAGAAATCTATTAGAACCAGATATCTCACTTCCTATATTTTCCATATAGTTTATTTTCTTTTAATGCTTTTAAAACTACCCATATATGTTTTTCATGATCCTATTTATTTTTAGAAAATACCAGAATGTAATCAATAAACATAACACCATTCCGAGATAGCTTAGTAATTGGACTAGATAATCGTGAAAAATTTATAACAAACATTCGGTAAGAGCCTGACAAACCAAGGAAACTATGAATCTCAGTTACATTTGTGGGCCTTGGCCATTCTTCCACAACCTTTGTTTTTGCAGGTTCTACAGTTATCCCATCTTTAAAAACAATGTGACCAAGGAAAGAAATTTGTTGCAACCAAAACTCAGACTTGTTGAATTTCCCATAAATTTTTTTTTCTTTTAAGGTTTGAAAAATAACCCTTATATGTCTTTCATGATCCTCTTTACTTTTAGAAAACACCAAAATATCATCAATAAACACAACCACCATTTATCACCTGATTCAACTGAGCCATCAGTGTAGTAAACTACTCAATTCTGATTCCGACCATCTCTGGTTGCTGATTCGAAAGGTCATTATAATCTGTATGCCATCCTAGAAAAGTTGCTCTGATTCCTCTATGGGAAACCATTATAATCACAAGAATATCTCAGGCAAAGCAACATGGTAATCTGTAAATGCTATATCATTTCAATTTAACCATAAAAAAATATTTTTGGATAATTATTTAATGGAATTATAACTCCTAAAGATATCTAAACCGACCTCTGAAACCAACTATAAGGCCCCGTCCTTAAATCTTACTTAGTGTTTAATTAAATGAATAATTCACATTGAGGATCATTTTATGTTTAATGTTTTAGAGAATTAGGACACAACTATTACATCTCAAAAGAATACAAAGTAGACACTTCTACTAAGTTTCCATAAAAATAAAAACTCTTAAAAATAAACATGTATAGTTCCACATTTTATATAGCATGACATTCCCTTGATCCCATCATTGACCATACTCCACATTATGTCCTGTGATAAAATTTTCAAAAAATTGGGGTGAGGAAAAAAAGCTGAGTAAGGAATACACAAGGAATGAAAACTATTAGTTTTTTTCAAAACCACAAGTAAACCATGTATAATTTTTCAAAGTAATAATTTTCACCTTTATGAAGTAGTAAAAACTCTTCACTGAATAAAAGATCATTACATACCCTTTGAAACCAAACGATTACCATAAAACCCATAAAAGGAACACAAAACATATAACGGTAACATGAGACATAAACATACTTAAATGGAATAACCATACGGTCGACTTCCACACTTCACACTTAATGGAATAGCCATACGTCCAACTTCCATAGCCAATGCATTGGAGGTTATAACATAACCACCCATCCTGGTATTCACAGCACCACCCGTCATATGGTTTATCACGTAACCACCTGTCAAATGTCCAAGTACCATTATAAAATCATAAGCCATAAAACAAATATAATGGAAAGAAAAAATTTCCACACTTTGATCACAATATATTACATAAATATATTGACATAACATATCCATTATAAAAACCCCTTTTCAATACCAAAATACATAAAATAGTATATGAAATTTATTTAATTTAAAAAAAAACATTACGGCTTTTTGAGAAGCCAAAGGCCAAATAATACTCACGGCGGCGGAAAACGGTCGTTGTCACCGTGTACGTTAAAAGAAACATTTCTTTTTGTCATTTAGTAAAATGATTCATAGAAAAAGATCCCTTTTGTTTAAATGTAAAAGTAAACGGGGTTTATACACCGTATAAAATAAATTTTTGTATAATATGAAATATTCCTCAATGAAAGGAGATTGAGACGAAGTCCCTTACCTCGAGTCCGACTTGACTTGATTGTTCTTTAACGTCCTAAATAATAAACATGAGTTAATTTCAACTTGATTAAGAACCTTTTTCAATTTCATTATTCTTTTTATATCACTTATTTCAATGTTATAAACATTATGTAATCATTTAAGTTAATAATATTTGTTTTGTCGATATTTGGTCCTTTAGTCAAAAGTTGACTTCTTACAATTACATGTTGTTCGTGTGGTCAAAGGTTCATTATATCCAGAATGATATTCATGATTTGGATATCATATATATCATATATATCCATCATATACATGTATTTATAATATTACATAATTATTTAGAGGTACGAAATGAAATGCACCGTTCATGAAGACGGTAAGTCGTACGTACGCATGGACACTACTTTCATTTCTATGTCATATTAATGGAATTAAAACTAAATGAGAGATATGTATATTTTAATTACAGAATTTTATTAATCATTTATATGTAACATACATCATATATATCCATTATATATATGTACTAATAATATTACATTACATTTGGGGATAATAAATGAAATGCACCATTCATGGAGACGGTAAGCAGTACGTACGCATGAACTCTACTTTTATTTCTATCTCATTCTTTAATGGAATGAAATAATAATGATATAAAGGTATATTATAATTCCAGTATAACATCATATATAATAACTTTAAATCCATCCTTTATATGTACCACATATGGCATTAACGAATCAAATCACTTTGAGGGGGCGGTAGTCCGCACTTCCTAAAATGAAGATATCACGTTTACCCATAATGAATACCATAAAGTATGATAAATGAAAAAAACAAAAGCTTAAGAAAAAATAAACATATTATATATCATATATAAATATTGTGACATCTTAATGGCCACCTTTGAAGGTGTTATATGAGTGTTGAACAGTCATCGTTTCGTGAGGCAGAAATTCACCATCCACGGAAACAATGTGTTCTTTAACAATTAGATGTAGGTGTGTGTAAGTATAGCTCGACAAATGATTATAACAACATCCTAGTATATTGATGATACTGGTTTTGTTACAAAATAATTGAATAAAAAGAGTTTAGTGGGTTGGAGAAGAAAAATAAAACATAAGAACATAAGAGAAATCACTACCTTTAAAACGGGTAACTCTTTTTGATTTGAGCTCAAAGGCTTCCTTAGAAATACTTCTGCCCAAAGTTAGGCTTCTAGGATTAAGAGAGGGATTTGGAGAGACAAAATGGGCAGGGTTTGGATGATCAAAAGGATTGAGAGGTGTGGTTAAGGTGGTAGAGGTGGGGGCCTTTTATAAGGGGAGAGGAGGGGCACTATTGGAATGTTAAGAAAAGATACTTTCTTATAAAATGATTTTCAGATAAAAAAGGTCCCACAAATATAAATTTAGAGGATAAGGTGATAAGGGTTCTAAATACACCAATACAATAGGTTTTTTACAAGTGTAGGTCTTAGATTATACATTATCATTTCATTTTATTTAAATTGTTAAATAATGAGGTAATCGATGCATCATCATAATGTCATAAATAATTTAATTTATTTAATGGCTAAAAATTATAAAAAAAATTACTATGATGTAAGAAATATTTTTATATTTCCTATCACTATTTATAGTCAAATATCTGACTTGTATAACCCCATGTAATTTTTTTAGTAAAACAACTTATGTTTGTGTCATTTTTACTTTTACATTAAATAAAAAGAATTAATGTCTTTATATTACCCAAGTGGCTCCATGGGGTCCCCAAAATCGACCCATGGGTTGTATTGGTAGGTCATGAAACATCAAATAAGGGTTTGACATGTTTCTAGGTATTTTTAGTTTATTATATTATCATTTTTTCCTTAAATTGCACTAATTACCTCTAAGCGCGATTAAAAACATAAAAGTTACTATTCACCAAAAAATTATTTTAATCACATTGAACCACATTTTACTTCTTAATGACAAAAATTTGTGTTGGATTTTTGAAATTAAAAACACAGTGGTGGTAAAATTTCATTTAAATGAAAAATTAGTTTTTTAAGTATCACTTAGTGGTTTCACTATTCATCAAAAATTGATGTTTTTTAGAAAAATACCAAAACATCACCCTAAGATATATTTGATATTCCTAATTAAAATTAATGTCTATTTTAAAAAATTAAAAACATATAAGGTACATCAATTAATTTAATAATTAATTCCCGCTGTCTGAGAAAATAACGTGTTTTTATGAAACAATAAGTATCAAAAGATTGACACTAGTTTAAGTTCAATTTCAAAGTGAAATTAATTCCAACGACCACTATTATATTAAATGGTAAAAATATATTATAATTTCACTTCAAAACCAATTCAAAATATAATCTAATCATGTTTATAAATTATATTAAAATGAGGTTTTGAATTAAAATACACCATTTTTTACTATTCATTAAAAAATGAACATTATCGGACAAATACCAAAAATTTACCAAAAGTAAATTTTGATGTCCTGATTCTAAAAAAGAATTTCATTTGGTCCAATAGAATTTATAAGAGTGACCAAAACTATATTTAATGACGGTTCTCCATCAAAAGTCGATAAAACAATCTTTTAAAAATATTAGTGTATTTCATGCATATGATTGGATTTATTCTCATTTGAAGCCTATAAAACACTATCTAATTTATTAATAGAAATAGATAAAAATATATACTATTCATTACTTACTTGGGATTTTACACATATAAGGGGGTTTATCTGATCATGGTATGGTTACTTATTTCACATAGCATGTAGAAACTGTATATTGACAATCAGAGATAACCTACAAAGTTTGAGGATGGACATTATGTTTTCATTCAGGTGTCCCCTAGAATGGTGAAGTAATATATTTGGAGTTAGGTAATGTTTGATCAGAGGGTTGTTATTCCATTATATAAAGTGGATACTAGTGGAATACTGATTAACCGATTCACCACTCTATATTTCCATCCACAATGGCTTACACATGCTACCATAGAGGATATATTGTACTGAGACTTCTCTCGTGGTAAAAAACATATTCATTGTGCATTGGGTGGACACAAACCATGAGTAGAATCTAATACGGATTTTAGATCATAGTTATAATTTTATCCAATGTAAGACTATACTTTTAGTGTGAGTGTAGTGGATGAATTTTCTAGTTTATGATGACAACTTGGATTACAATTCTATTGCATGAGACCAGTGGCCAGACCTGTTCACCATGACCCCATAGTGATGCTTGGAGTAGCTCAAGGAAAAGCTATTATATAGTCTGGAAGTATTAAGACCCCGTTTATTTCTATTTATATCTATTTTTGATATTTTAATTAGACATGTGTGGCTTAGTCTTATTCAGAAAAGGAGATCCTTTTTTAAATAAATGAACTATTGTTCATGGATTTATGATTATTTGAGTTAACGTAGTCCTAGAAAAAACATGTTAAATGTTATTATGAGGGATTTCAGTGGTTTTTTTATATATTAATTTTTCCTTGGGGAACATTTACAAATTCTGGGATAATACCTTTCTGTTGTAAAATTACACACCATGTACATGTTTCACACCGTGTAACCATGACTAGACAGTTATTGTGAATGAATATATGAATTAAATGGTTATATTCTTGGAAAATAATTCATATCGTGTTAATTTATAAAAGGATAAATATTAACCATAGGGGATGAGTTTTAAATGAATCTAATTAATTTAGAAATAACTGATGTTAATGGACTTCATGCCATGTATTCGATGAAACCAATTATTTTAAGATGGCAGTGTTTATAATATTATTTTATTCCAACACATGAATCTATATCCTCTCGACCCTAGAATGATTTCTCAGAAATTTTGGAGTCCCTTGTTGTCACAAACCAGCCTAGGTACCATGGTAACCTGATAACCAATCCAGACAAGAAATAGGCTGAAGGGAATTCCCGATCCTCACAGGTCGGTGACTAGCATCTGGAATCACACAACATGCATGTGGGATTCATTTTTCCACTAACATTATGGATGAAAAGTAACAAGACAATATGAATAAAAAATTAAAATCCACTGGAATTAATGTACCATAAGTCAACAAGGCATAAACCAACCCAATGAACAATTACTAAATTACCAAAATGTGGAAAATATCCCAAGGTCCTAAGGAACGAAACTCACCATGCCCACAACTCAACTGTTGGATCCACCTCCAATAGATCATTTCCCCTTTTTCAGACCTATAATGAGAAATTATGAAAACACTCGCTGGAAACAAGTAGGGTGCGAGCTAAGAATCCCAGTACGGTCTCACCAGAGATTCCATAAATGATGGATAAAATTGATTTATTTAATGGATGATTTCAATTTTAAATGATAAATAGGATTGGAATATTTAATCATAATTAAAAAATCATGCTATACAATTCAAATGATTGAAAAATACATTATGTAAAGGCTTTACAAATGATTGAATATTTCTAAAATAATGGATTAAACAAAAAAGTTTGTGTGAATTCAAAAGGAATGTAAAGTAGTTAAAAATGATTTGCATACATTTATATTTCAAATACAAATTACAAGCGATCTTCATGGTCATATTCGAAAAACGTAATATATTATTATAGACTATTGGACTCCACACACTTTAGTATATCAGTGAAATATGTTTACACATATGTACTCATGATACTAGTCAAAGAGAACTCGACACCATTTCTTCATGGATGTGACCTGCTGCATGAATGTTTTAGAATGTTTTAATAGCTTAGAGTATCTCTAAATAACTCACCTACTACCAATGCCTTCTATATTTTCTTACATAATAAATGATAGAATTTTTTTTAAAACTTATTATAATAAAATTTTGTTTAATTATTCCATATCAATGCTAATTTTACATTTAAAATCAAAATGGGTTTCAATAAACAAACAATCATCCTTAACAAGATAAAACCAATGGGTTTCTATAAAAACAATTTTACTCGATTTTCATAATTTTTAAATCCATTCAATCACAATTCCATCATTTCAAAATTCATTTCCACAATTAAATTCAAAAATTAAATTGAAATATTTTCAATAAAATCCAAAATATTAATTAGACAATTTGATTTACCAAATTTCTATAGACACACCCCAATTAAATGTAATTAGGGTTTTTACAAACCTCATTCAAAAACCATTACAAATTTCATAATTCACTGGAATTAGATTTCATTACATCAATTTAATTTGAGTTTAATCAAAAAAAATTAATATCTACTATTGAAATAAATCAAGAAATTAAAGGATAATCAATTTGGATAATCAGGATGAACCACCTAGCTCCAGTTCCCTGGTTTATGTGCGAATGATAAACCACAATGTGTGGTTTAATACACCTCTTCAAAATGAAACATATTATTATGCTCCATTAACATCATGAAATTACCCGATTTTTAATCAATTATCTATGGTAATCAAAAGGTATTTATCTATTCATAAATCATGGTATATTATGTCGACAAAAAAATATATTTTTTTTAAATTTTATTATAAAATAAATACTTATAAAATATAAATAAAATAAAAACAACTAAAAACCTGGGATGATAAGGCCCTCACACTTGGAACACAGGGACCAGTTAGATAGAGGTAGTGAATGGATCTGAATAGTATCAAACATGGTTTATAGATCCCGTGAAATATAGATGTGGGATCAATCGAACTCAACAGATTGAACCCAAGGTGAACAGAATCGTTTGGGTATTATTTACCGAGTACGTTCGAGGTTCTATAAAACACTGAATTTGAAAGACCATAATTAATCCATCTTTACACTGAATCTTGATGACATATAAATTAATTTCACCAATCAATACATTATTAACATTTGAAATGTGTTATTTCCAAGCATCCAGATCAATAAACATGAATAAATCAAGTTTCTTCACGCATGATGATTAAAGTGAAATGAGACATTTGTTTATAATAATTAATTAAAAAATTAAATTGTTAAATAAATATAATTAAGAAGAATATAAACTGAATATCCATTGCGCTATAAATTTATACTCTGTCATGCGTAAAACCCACATTCCGAACACAATGGTGGTATCAAATTTGTCAAATGATGAACCGTTTGAGAGATATTAATGATTTATTATTTATAAATGGAAAGAATAATTAATTAAAATAAAAATGGTTATTTTTGTGAGAAATACATCCAAACACATAATTTTTACAAAAGTTATACCCCTATGATAGAAAAAATGAATTATTAACTTATCGATGGTCTCAGATTTCCAAAACACGGCACTATTTGTGAGAAATTTTATTATTTTCAATAAATATTATATTAAATATTATTTAATAACTTTCTCTCATGAGAAAAGAATCCCAATGGATAGAGTCTTTGAATGTTATACACTGCCATGTGTAAACACCATGTTTCGTATATAATAGTGGTCTCCGATTTCTCAAATGATGCACCATTTTGGATGTATTTGAATATTTAGAATAAAAAGTGCACACTTAATATAATCTATTTCATTATATTATTTCATCTTCACCTAGACATTGAATAACCTGGAATCAGGCACCATGTTTGTGTCAAACTGCAAAAATATTCAATAGAATATTCCATGATGTTAAGGCATTCAACACAATTATAAAATATTTGCTGATAAATCATTTCTTTTTACATAAAAATTAATAATTTAATAGAAGAGAATTTAGGAATACCCAAAACAGTAATGGTATGTTGCAAAATCCCCACTATATGAACTGTTTATCCCTAGAAATCCTACGAAGTAGCATCCATATAAATAATATGAGGAAATTTCTCTCTATTTATATCTCATGGTTTGGTAATATCCATTTCATAAGATACATGATCCATATGAAGGTAAAACAAATTATTTATATAGGATGAAATAAAAAATGAGTTGCTCTAGTATAAAATAGAGTAGTTAGTAAAGATGACTATCAAGTACCAGTACCTCTCCACGTCACTGGATCTGTTTTAGCTTCCTCAGGATACTCTACCATTTCATGATGATAATTCATTCCATATGCATTTTGATGGAAAACTTTTGTATGTGATGAATTTTATTGTCCCACAGTTTTAGGAAGAGATTCTGATTATATTCCACTGTGCGGATTGGAATAGTGGTGGAAGAAATTTTATAAGTTCCATAAACATCAGCATGATCTGCAATTCGTGGGCGCATTAGTGTAGAACCTTGTAGAATGTATTGGTTTTCCACATTAATAGAAAATCATTGAACTTTAAAATAGCAATGTAAGTGGTCTAAAATGACTCAACCATCGAGAGCTGTTATGAGAATCACCACTCATCTGTTTTCTTAATAAGGATCAAATGCCACCACTGAGAGAAAAATAAACTCCTAATAACACTAAGTTGCTAGAAAGGCCAATTTCAACCCGCATGCCCATGTCCAAAACATCAATATAAGTAGGAAACTTCAATAAAATACATGAGAATCAATATCTGATCAAATTACAGACTCAAACCAATGAACGTTCACTATCTAATAATATACTATATCAGGAGAAAACTACACAAACTCCACAATGCACATTGGAAACTCGACCATGGTTCTATCTACCTTCTCAAGCTTGAAAAATACAATAGCCTTAGCTAACACCAATGACTCTAGATAGAACATTTTGGTGAAAAGAACTTTGACATCATTCCCAACTAATCCATCATGTTTCCTTTCTATCACTATAGTGTACCACTATATTTTTCTAAGCCCTTCCATCATGAAGGTGGCACACTTCACCTTGATCATGTCTACTGTTTCCAAGAACCCAAATAGACATTCAATCATACTCAATAATTCCTCAAAAAATTTAGGTTCTATGGAGACATTGAAAACTTGTGGCTTCTATTGAAGGAACTCTTGAGAATGATTTCAATGGAAGTTCTCCAGAGGATCCATAAATGGATCATAAGAGGGAACCAGTGGTGTTGCTTTTCCCAGAGCTTGTACAATAGTCATGATCACATCAACTAGACTCAGATACATATTAGGATTCCCTTGTTGATGTTCAGTAGAAACCCCTTCCTATATCATATTAGCATGGCTTCTCTATGGCCTGATGCTACCCAACATCAGCATATAATGAAATTCATTTGAAGAAAACTCAAAGTGAGTAACAAGTAAAACAATTCCCAATAGAAGTATTAAAAAAAATTTGGATTCCACTCTATCCAAATAAAAACATGAAAAATACTAGAACTAATCCATACGACATGTTTGTCTAACCACCCATTATGACTTAATATTCATTATGATGAGACCGAGCTAGGAAGTCAATCAAAACTACCTCTTGAGTCCTAAAAAGATTTCAAAAAATAAAAACCCCTTCATAAAAAAGGTGCAACCTCCCATTAATACCATTTTTTCATTGACTAGCCTGGTTACCCTAGTAACATAATATCTGAGCCAGCCCTAACATAGCCTAAAGGTCATTCCTGGTCCCTACGAGTCGGTAAACAACACATGGCATCACACAACATGCAAGTGGGAACAATTTTCCACCAAAAATGCAGAAGAAAAGAAACAAGATAGTATTCCTAACAAATGAAACTCTATTGGAAGTATTGTAACAGATGTCAACAAGGCATAAACTAGTCCAAAGCACTACAACCAAATCACCAGAGTAGGGAAGACAATCCATGGTCCCGAGGAACACAACTCACCAATCCTAACACTAAACAGTTGGATGCACCTCCAAGAGATCCTTTTAATTTTTTCGTACCTTGAAGTAGAATGTCTACAAATAAATCAAGGAAAATGTAATGTGTGAGAAAAAAACCAAGCAAGGTCTCACCACAGATTTTATAATTGATTCCAATAATTGATTAACCAAAGGAATTCTTTCAATTTTATAATATAAACTAGTTTTGAATTAAAAATAATATTTAAACAAATAATACTATACATTTTAAATGATTGAAAAAATACATTAAGTAAATGCTTTACAAATGATGCAATATTTCAAAGAAATGTATTAAATAAAAAATTTACAAAAATATTTTTATATAAATTTAGTAGTCATTTAAAGGAGTTGAAAATAATTTACATACATTT
The DNA here is from genome assembly GCA_963277665.1 of Viscum album. Lineage (NCBI taxonomy): Eukaryota > Viridiplantae > Streptophyta > Magnoliopsida > Santalales > Viscaceae > Viscum > Viscum album. Next base: position 1,723,836,170 of record OY728141.1, read on the forward strand.
ATATTTCAAATATAAATAACAATCTAGAAACATGCCCATCAGCCAAATAGGTATGATAGTATTTCTGGCTATAGGGATCCACACTCTCTAAGTTATCATAGCAATATATATACACTAATATCCTTTTGATACTGGTTAGAGAGGACTCCTCAACATCTCTTAATGGATGTGACCTATTGTATGTAAGTTTTCGACAGTTTTCATAGCATAGAGTGTGTCCAAATAACTCACCAGCTTCCAAAGGCCTTCTTCTGCTCTTACAAAATAAATAAAGGGAAATTTATTTTCAGGCTGCTTAAAATACAATTATGTCACATTCTTCCATTTAAATCCAATTTTCCATTTAAATACAAAATGGGTTTCAATTAAAAAACATTCCCTTTAAAATATATAAAACCACTGGGTTTCATTCAAAATCTTTTTAAGCCACTTTAACTAGTTTCAAATCCATTCAAAACCAATTCTATCATTTCAGAATTAATTTCTACAATTTAATTCATAAATATTATTTAAATATTTCCTATCAAATACATATTTAAATTAGACAATTTAAATTACTAAATTTCCATAAACACACCCCAATTCAATGGAATTGTGGGTTTTCTAAATATTGTGACAAAACCATCTCAGATTTCCTAATTTACGAGAATTAGATTTCACTATATCAATTGAAATTGAGTTTAATAAAAAAAGTAAATCAACTATTTAAATAAATAAATCAATTCATTGTTAGTCACTCTGGCTCATTAGAACAGAACCACCTACCTCCAGGTCTCCGATTTGAGCACTAATGATTAACCACTCTATATGGTTTAATATATCTCATCACAACCTTGTTATAGTAAGCATCAACACACCTAGGATCGACTTTATTCAAGGGTTCCTAGAATAAAACAAACTATTTAATTTATAAAAGAAATAAAATATTACATGTGTTGATACATTCACTATCCTATATAACTTCTAATTTATCATTAGAAAACACATGTAATGATATTTTCTCTCTCTTGGATAATTTTAAACTTCTCTATTAAAAAGATATATGTGATAACATTTCTACTCCCATGGATAATATTTGTATTATCATTTTGTTCTAACACATGTGTTTGAAAATATCCTTCAATAGTTCATGCAATTACACATTTATAATTTTATATTTAATAAAATTATCCTTAAATACTAATGTAATTTTCAAAAAATATATATCTATCTATATAATTATATATACATATACATAAATATATTTATATATATATCTTTTGAAAATAAAAATAAATAAAAATACTTAATTTTAATAGATTATCCAAAGTCGTTTGTCTATATATAAATATATATCTCCCTATTTTGATAATTTATTTTCATTAGATAATCAAAATAATTATTGTCTGAAAAATTTAAACAATTATCCATTCAACAAATTTTTTATAATTAATTTGGATAAAATGTGTCATTGACTTTTGATAATTCACATACTCATATATATGATAATTTTATGACATTATTCTTTGATAATTGAAATAATTGTCCTTTGATAAAACATTATAATTATATTACGATAATATCTTCCAAAATGTCGTTTTTTAATTTTAATGAATTATCATTTGATGATCATGGACTAATGACTTGATAATTAGAGTTTTTATTATTTTAATAATTTTATATAAATTTTCACTTAGATAAACCAGTTTGATTTTCTTTGGAAAATGGAATGTATTATTTTTCTCCCCAAACATCACATAATAAGCCCACTTTTATTCAATTATCTATAGTAATCATATGGTATTTTTCTGTTAAAAACTCATGGTATATTATACTTATAAAAAGAAATAATTCAATTAATTTGATTATAAAATAAAAACATAATAAATATGAATAAAATAAAAACATTTATACACCTGGGATGAAGAAGCCCTCACTATCTGCACACAAGGACTAAGTAGATGGAGGTGTTTTCAAGACCTGAATCAGATCAAATGAGATTTATGAATCATGTTGAAGGGAAATGTGAGATCACTCGTACTCAATAAATCGAACCTAGGGTAAACATAATCATTCGGGTATTATATACTGGTTATTTTCAGGCTTCCAATAAACTTAAAATTAAAAACAACATATTTAATCTATCTTTCCACCACATCTTTATGAAAAACACCTTAATTTCACCCATCAATGAATTATAGATATTTTAACCATTCAAAACAGTTTTATTTCCAACCTTTTGGATCTACCGACTTGACTAATGTAGGTTATTAACACTTGTTGAAGAAAAAGAGCAGTGTAATTTGATTTTTATAATTAATTTTAAAAATTTGATAGAACAAACGTCCATTGCTTATTAATATTATACACTGCCTAGGGTAAACCCCTAAATCTAAAATCAATCGTGGTCTTAGGATTCTCAATAAATGAACCATTTGAGTGATATTAATTATTTAATATTAAAAAAATTAAATATTTAATTAAAATTTAAAGTGTTATTTTTTCAAACGAGACATCCAAATTCTTAATTTATATATATGTTATAACCTTATTAGGGTAAACACCGCCTTCTGGACCTATCGGTGGTCTCATATATCCCATATGATGCACCATTCATGAGATGATTTATTATTTTGAAAAGATAATTTATAAAATATTATTTAATAACATTATCTCATGAGTGAGGCATCCAAATTACTGAAACAATTGAATTTTATAATTTTTCAAGGGTAAACACATTATTTTGTACATAATAGTGGCCTTAGATATCTCAAATGAACCACTGTTATCGAGTTAGTCAAATATTTTGAATAAAAAGTGCTTGTTTAATATATTCAATTTAATAATTATATTCCTTCAGTGTTGAATCTTTGTGGGCCTGTGAATCATGATCCAACTAAGAGTTGAACCCCATAAATATTCAATTGACTATTCCAATATGTTAATTTCCATTTAATACATTCAACAAAATTATAAAAAATTCACTGATAATTCATTTTTCCACATATAAATTATTGATTTGACACAAGATTTAAAAAAACCCTAAAACTTTAATGAGATGTTACACATATTCCATTCTGAACATCCTAATTATTAATTAAATCCCTGGTCATTGTTTTTTCAAACATTTTCCTTCTCTCCCTCCATACCTAATTCGTTGTAGTGTAATCTTTTGATCATGAGTTTGTTTTGGGGTTTTGATCTTCGGTAGTGGTAATCTGGGTTCATTTTTGACATATTCTATTCCTTCCTTTTTTTTGAAATTTTCATTGTAAGCATCATTTTCATCATCAGTTAATTGTAGGGTTTATAAATCTGACAGCATTGAGTGTTTAATTGTTATGTATAAACAATGTTGTGATTTTTTCTTTTTAACATGAATTCTAATGAATTTATTCATTAGTTAATTTTAAATTTTTGATTGCAATATTTCATGGAATTCTTTGGGTTCAACTATTTATGTGACCTATCTTATAGAAACCATTTGAATGATAAAACTATTGAATAATAAAAAAATGGTGTAAAGTTTATTTTTCAGAATGTGAGACCATATGAGAATTCTTGACATAGAATCCATTATTAAAAGATTATTTATTAAAAATGTTACTATTGATCATTTTATATATAAATTAATGTGTATTAGAATGAAAAATATTAATTTTCATAATTAACCACTAATATTTATGGTGGTATATTATGATATATATGTGGTAATTATTATATTGGGAGGTATATCCTTATTCCAATGATGTAATGTTTATATTGAGGTGGTATCTACCCATCCCATTTTATATTTCTTATATTTAGTAGGGTCTATCCAGTCTCACTTTTTAATTCTTATATTGAGTTGGATATTTCTTATGTCATATTTTGATTCTTATATATAGATAGCTTTGTTTACTCCCAAGTTGTAATGCATATATTCACAGGATCTTCCTTGTCCTATGATACAACTCTAATATTGTGATATCTGCACTGAGTCCCATGATGAAATTATTATTCAGAGGGATGATCCCATATTTATTTGATTATACCCCCAGTAGTGGTAATGGTTATCTTAGTTTTTTTACATTCTATGATACAGTCTAGAATGGATCGAAAGTAGTTTTATTTTAAATGTATATTAATTTATTAATTAACATATAGATTTACATCCTTATCGCATACAAAAACTATCACACTGTATTTATTTAAAAATGGTGGTGTCAACATACTATGATTTTATACACCGTATTCATACTGTCATTTATTACCCGAGTATATTACATGGACGCACATTTAGAAAATGGAAAGAGAATATAATGACAAATCATTTGTTTCTTGATGGATGGTCTATAGATTACATATGGGTCTAACATTCAGTTTGGGACAACGGTATTTTGGGATTATTTGTGTTATTAGATTTTATTATTATTATTGTTCCATGTTTGACTATAAGATACATTAAATATTATCATTATATGAATCTTCATTATTATTGTATAGTCTCTTATATTTACATTTTTGTTTTACTATATGTTCTTTCAAATTGTATTCATTAGTATCATATTAATTATTACCTATTTACATTGACTATATTTTACTCTATATAAGGAGGTATTGTATCTTCACTACACATATCACACCTTCATTACTAGTTGTAATCCTCTGGAATGTGGGGAATCATTCTTGAGGTATATGAACCAAATATTTTTGGTCATGTGGTAGAGTCAGTGATTGGGGTATGTTACAATGTTTCGTGAGATAACCTTATGTTTTTAATTATGAAATAGTGCATCAAGAGATTTTTTCATCGGATGATCACATTTTTTCAAATTGGTGAAAAAATTAACTATATACATCAACTATCATCTTATGACCAACTATTCAATTCCATATTAAAGAATTAAACTTATTACAACCTTTTGTTGAAATAATCAACCAATGGTATTTTTTCATCAACACTTATTCCCTATTATGATTTATTAATCCAATTATCTATTCTAATTTTATAGTTATCATATTATTCAATGAATCCAATCTACCACAGTAATTCACTCCCTTTATATGAAAATATATTATTCATCTATATTTCTCTGAATTTTATTGTAAAACACAATGGATTTGTTAATTTAATGTTTATAAGTCCTTTACATTCAGTTAATGTTTAATGATCCATAGTGTAATAATAGTTATTTAAATAATTTCTCTACGATTATATTATTGGAAGACCATTATTGGAAATGATATAAAAAATTATATTCTATAATACTATATTTAATTTCCATATTATCCTTCCCATGGATACATACTACACCTTGATCATATCTTCCATAATTTTTTTTCCAAACAGAAGATATATTTTACAAAATCTATCAATATATTGCTATATTTACATTTACACTTGGGCTATGAGATATTATAAACAACATCATGCTATGTGAAGAAGTTAAACACCAAGGATCAATGGATAAATTAAAAATAATGGTGAGCCCACTATTTTGTAAATGACTCATTGACATTTAGATTTGTAACAAAATAATATATCTTTTTCATGTCAATATTATAAATATCTAAAATGAAATGATATCATATCAAATTTTTAAATATTGTTGTATTTTGAAATTATTTAACTGTTAGATCTATGAAAAAATTATTTTCATAAACAACTACCATTTTTACCTTAACATTCTCCGTAGTATATTCCATTTACAATTACATCCTTCATAGTTGCATAAAAATATTTATATATGAAATATAATTTGGATCATCTATATTAAGTGATGTTATGTAAATAAATTTTTGAATGATTCAATACAGATGATTCTAATGTAAAATGATCCATCAATTGTTGATTTTGTAACCATAGTAAATATAACCCAATAAACATATGAGTGGGTATATAATTTATTTTTATCACCAATATTGCACTTTATCATATTATAATATGTTCCCTAAATATATCTTATTATATTCTATAAATGTATAGGATGGTATTTTTGGTAATCATTGAATGTGGTCACATAAACATGTCACAATTTATATATAATGTATTGTTATTACTGGATATTATGACCTTCTAATAATCATATGGTTATGAATTTGATCAATATTTTTCGCATCCTCATGTTTCTAAATCTTATTTATGACCATTACATATATTAAATCAATGTTTATACCCTACATTATGAAATTCATGATGAAATGTTATTAATATTTTTTCTATGAATCAAAATTTTAACTCCCTTTTATGAGAACATCCATACTAATGAAATATATGAGCTTGCCAATCATAGTGATTAAAAATTATATACTCACCATTTTGGATAACATAACGACCAAAAATGTACCTTTACCCCCAAATATGATGCCTAAATCATATATGAGAAACAAAAAAATATTATTATATGGCGTAATTCACATAAATAATGTGGTCAAATACTCTTATGAATTTCTATTTATTCAAGAAAGTATTCAACTTACATTACTAGTCCCATGGTTCAAGACACTAGACAAACAAAACATTCATCAATACTCATACCATTAATTCATTTTAACCAATAAAAAATTCAATTTTTGTTCAATATACACCTATTATTTATGAATTACATTGATTAAATATATATTGTAACCCATTTTGTAGTTTGTGAAAATTATTTTCATGTAAATATTAAGGATGTGTAATATTACATATTTATTTTTCCAATGAGAAAATTTATTATGTGTAATTATTTACATCAATTTTAAATACCTTATATACACCAAACATAGTTCTATTTTGGATTACATTTAAATTCTCAAACTGATTAGTTATGAATATAATTGTTTTCAATGGTATGTTTATTATCCAAAATATCTATTAGTTTTTACATATGACTTCTGTAAGAAAGACATAAACCCTTGTATGTGGGTTTAACCTATAAATAATCCAGTGCCTATTATTCAAATATTTCTCTCTCTGTATGAAAAAATATAGAACGGTTCTAAATTGTAATTATCCTTAGTGTTTTTATAGGTGATTTATTATCGCTAATGAAATTTGTATCATCAACCAGAATTTGCCTTCTTCTATATGTATTGGGGAGACGAATACCTGTAGTTTTTTCTAAATCCACTAATTCATCCCCATAATCATCATAACATGTTAGAAATTAGGAAATAAATTTAGTTGTTTATTGTTATTATTATACACCACTAACTATACCTAGATCAGGAATAATAGAAACATATAATAATTCTTCTCCATTAATATTGTCATTTCCACCATTTAAAATCTTTTTCAACCATAGTATGTGTGTGTTACATGACTTAATTGTAATGGCGAATCATTAAAAGAACACATCATCTTTATTTTATCTCTATTTTCAATGGATTTCCTCCATGTATTAAATTTTACATAAGCTATTGGACACTCTAAAGGCCATCAATGTTTACCTCCATCCCCTGAAATATTTTCATGAGCATTATTTTCCGCATAGATTAACATGGCATTTCTATTTGTATAAAAGTTAAATTCAATTATTACATCATTTATTGATGAGATATATAAAATTCAATGAGTAATATTTTGGAAATATTTTTCACAAATATATTTATCATTAATTTAACACAATTTTATCTAATGATTATATGACTAATTTTTTATACCCTGTGTGTTTTAATCCATGAAATTGTGAGATAAATAATCACTTATGGATATTTTAGTTTTATTTTCATTGTCTATATTGAATCATATAATGCATTACATCACCTCTTTCATGGATTTTATAAACATGATATGAATAATCTATAATAATTCTCCAAGAGTAAGGTGACATATCACTACATATTCTAGGATCCATCATGGTTCCTCAAAGGACAGTGTGGATCAAATAATGTAAATTTGAGGAACCCATTTTCTTTAATCATTATGGGTTTATCAATAAATTACCTCTCACACAAGAATTATAGGACTCATATAGGTCTCTTATTAAATTTATAATAACATCACTATCTTTTATTTTTAAAAGACTCTCAGTTCATTATTTATTTATATTTATACTACTCTATTACATCTTCTTATTTTCTCCTCCTCAATAATGAAACATCTATTTTATTCTAGAAATTTACTTGATATAGGATTCTATTAGTTTCATCCTTATCCATGAAGATCCAAGAGTTATAAAAAAAATTAATAACCCATTTGATGAAGTTTCACATTAATTATAAAAACAATGTTGACAAACACAAATAATATTATCACGAAGTCAATATAAAATTCAATATTATTTAATGGTCTATCTTCAAAAATTAAATTTATATGTGCCATAATTATAAAAAATCAAAAGTAGCATCACAATAGATTTTCATTTTTTAGGATATGTTTTTGATCAAATGGGTTGAACACCAACTTTCAAGGATCCATGAGACTCTATTTTTATTTTATATGGAGAAATATTTTCCAGGAAATCATTCATATTATTCAAATATCCTCCAATAAGATGCTAAATTTAGTTCATATATGAGGTATTATCTCCAAATTTTGAATATTACAGGTTATAAGATAAAAATTCACTTCTTCTAATAGTTATTAATATTTAAACAATGTTTATTGTATATTTATTCAACTAGTTTTTTCATTATCTTCTATAGGATAATGAGGGATTACTAGATTCATGTTTGTTATATGTGTTTGGAATTTTTTTGTAATTATATGAAAACCATGAGAATATTTTTTTTGTTTCATTTGGATAAAGGATAATTTATCCTCTTTTTGTTCCCTCCATACACCATCACATCTAAAATATGCCAGTACTTTTATAAAAATGGTCATCACATGATACAAAATCCACATTATTGGAATTTTATCAAAGGAATGTCATTTCCAAATCATACAATGATTTTCTCCCTAATATGGTGTCTTTTATTTAATGATGGGTTGGAAATGTTGCTGTATTATGTCAGTATCATATAATTTTATATTATTATTTGCATAACATTAATTTGATTTGAACGTATCATCTTAAAATACAAGATAATATTTTACTATGGTGCTATGAGAATTTTTTTAATTTCTTTTTTAATACCCACGTTCTTTTTCAAATTATTTCTACAAATTCTTTTCTTTGTGATTTTATAAATTAAATCAACTTATTACAATAGTTGATAACTTCTTTTGACCCAATACTATTCTAAATTGAAAAAAAATCTCCAAGGTATATTCTAATATCTTTTATATATCATATGAGTTTGTATTTATATTATCAATACTTTAATCCATTTATTAAACTTGAACTTAAAAATAAATTATTTGTTGAAATTAATATTTGATGATCCCAAACACATCTACTATATAATTTAATCTAGTAATGTAAATTTCATGTTTATCAATATATAATGTATTGTATTTTAAAAACACAGATATTTTTCTATTTTTCATTAGGCTAATTTCCAACTCTTCAATAAAATCATTGAGTTATATATTTATGTTTTCAACTTTTTCAAGTATATATTCACTCTCATCTTCTAACTTGTTTCCATCAAGTATCACCATTATAGAATCCTTCATATCATATGTGAACTCATTATATTTATCTTCAATAAATAATTTATACTATGCTTATTTATTAGTATGTATATTTTCTATAAAGAATCCTTTCTAGATGAACATCCATTTTTGATTAAATATTTCAGAGGAGATCACTATTTTTTAATGGTTTTAACCTCTACTTCAACTTCATTGTTAGCGTTCCTTATGTGTCTTCTCATATATGTCAAACCATTACACAATTAAAACTAAATAAATGTTATTATAAATTTATATTATCATTTTTATCACATAAATATACTTCTTACAAATTTCAGAATTGCAGCACTACTACAACAAAAGAATTTGTAAATATTATTTCTAATCTTAATGAATAAATGATTTATAATGTTATACAGTTTGAAAAATATGTGCAATAATTTTTTTTTTCAACTATAATGTAAACCATATCAATTATAAAATGTGACACACTAAGATTTCATAGTAAGTTATTTTATTTAAATTCAATAGCTTGCGCTACACGCAACACCGAGTTCGAGCGCACCAAGACATACCAAAAAAGCCGTTCAAAAGCGATTATGACTAGTATTAACTGGATTTTGAATTTTATATACTCCATATAATTTTAAATTATGTATTATGTGTTTCTTAGACATATTTTACGAACCAATTCAATTTTTCATATAAAAATTTTATATTTCAAAAAAATAAATTTTACCTCCTTTTAATGTAGAACCATTTTTAAACCAAATATATGACCCATTTACATATTCATTTTGTCAAAGTAAAATTATTCTATAGAATTGGGATATCAAAAGTTACTTTGGATGAAATATTGGTATTTTTCTAATAATATTAATTTTTATTAATAGTGAGAAATAATGTATTTCAATTCAAAATTGCCTTTTAATCTAATTTTTTTATGTGGTTATATTATATTTTAAATTTGTTTTGAAGTCTTATTATATTATATTTTTACCCTTTAATACAATGTTCTCCACTGGAATTAATTTCACTTTGAAATTATACAAAAACAAGTGTCAATCTTTTCATAGTTATGGTTTCTTAAAAACACGCTATTTGTTTTGACAACGAGAATTAATTTTAAATTAATTAATCCAACTTCTATGTTTTGAATTTTTTAAAATATACAACATTTATGAATTCAGAATATCAAATATAGCTTAGGCTGATTTTTGGTATTTTTCTGAAAAACATCAAATTTTGATGAATAGTGAAACCACGAAGTAGTTGTAAAAATCTGACTTTTTAATTTAAATGAAATTTTACCGCTTCTGTGAATTGAATTTCAAAAATCCGAGATACACAGTTTTTATTAGTAAGTAAAATGTGGTTCAATAAGATGAAGGTAATTTTTGGTGAATATTAACTTTTGACTTCTATTTGCCGCGGTTAAAGGTATATAGGGTAATTCATGGTAGAAAGAATATTATAATAATACAAGAATTACATTTACACTTATCTTAAACTTATTGGATGAGTCTTGGATGACCATGGGAATCCTTGAGTGGATTTGGGGACCACATGGAGCCATTTATTACTGATAATGACACATTATTTTAATTAACATAATGTAAAGACAAAAATGACATTAACAAATACCTTTTAGTATATCAATTTTTACATGGGGTTATATAAGTCATCATTTCGACTATAAATTATAATTGGAAAGATAAAAATATTTAATACATTATGGTAATTGTTTTATAATTATTATACATAATATAAATTAAATTATTTATGACACAATAAGGATGTAGTATTTACCTCATTATTAAATCATTTAAATAAATATGATTATTAATATTAATATAACATACAAAACCTGTCCAATTCTTATTGGATGATTTTATTTTGACCATGCTTCATATTATATATGACATTAATTATTTTTGGACCTTTATAAACCGAATATCACTATATACTAAAATAATATTTTCAGTCTTTCCAAAAGATCCCCTCTTTTCCCTCATAAAAGGACACCACTTATATCCCATTCCACACACCTATAAAGCCCCTTTTATTGTCCAAACCCTGCCAAAATAATCTCTCAAGATTCCCCTATTCCTCCTAAAAGCCTTACCTTTTGCAGAAGGCACTTCAATAAGTCCTTTTGGTTCAAACCAAAAGAAGTTACCCAAATTAAAGGTAACACTTTCCCTTAAATTCTTTTGAATTATTTTACTTCTCCAAACCCCTAAACAAATTTATTACTTTATTTAATAATAAAACTAGTATCCTAAATATACTAAGTTTCTGTTAATAAAATTATTCTAACTACTCTTAGACACACCTCCATCTAATGGTGGAAGTACATATTGTTTCTGTGGATGGAAAACTAACGCCTCACGAAACGATGATTGTTCGATGATCTCCTACCACCTCTCATGGTGGCCATTAAGATGGAACTATATTTATATATGATATATATATTATGTTTATGTTTTCTTTATGACTCTTTATTTTCCATTTATATCATTTTTCTTTGGTTTCAATTATGGTAAAAACGTGATAATTTCAATGGAGGATGTGCAGACTACCGCCCCCTCAAAATGAAATGACGTGTTAATGCATTATATGTGACATATAAAGGATGGAAATAATGATATTATATATTATATTATACTGTAATTATAATATACCTATTTATCAGTATGTTTTCATTCCATTAAAATACAATATAGAAATGAAAGTAGCGTTCATGTGTGCGTAGGGCTTACCGTATCCATGAACAGTACATTTCATTTCTTATCACCTAATGTTATGTACAATTATAAATAGATATATATACTGGATATATAATATATCTATATGGAATATAATTCTTGTATTTAATTCTAGAGATAATGGACTTTTGACTACATGGGAAAATTGTAATTAAAACAATTTCATTTTTGACTGATGTTCCGAACATCGATAAAATATCTAATTTGAAATCAAATAATTAATTAATTTTTATAGAAATGTAAAAAGTTATATAAAAGGAATAATAAATATGAAATATGTTCTTAATAAAGTATAAATTAACCCAATTTTATTATTCAGGAAGAACAAGAAACATACAGGACCTATCGGAGTTGTGGTAAGGGGTTTCATATCTCACTTTTAATTCTGTGATATTTCCATTGTTCACCACTTAATTAATGGTTGTGGTGTATTTTGTAATGAAATTTGATATATATTATCATAATAATCTATATATTCATGGTATTCTATGATTAATTTGGTGGTTATTAACTTTTTTCATACGACTCGATTGATTACAACAAAGTAAGGGGTTTTCATCTCAATTTTATTCTCATGCAATTCATGCTATATAGGCCACTATTTCCTTTTGTGTGGACTATGTACTGCCCCTGATTGTATTAATTTTTGTATTATAAATTAATTTATGGGTATTAACATCTTTATTTTATGATACTTCTTTCATGGTGTGTATGTTTCATAAGTTACCAAATCGGTAAGGAAATTTCAAATTTCAATTTCCACTCATTGGGATTTACGCATACTTCATTGATTATTTTACTCCATTATTATATGTGGAATCTCTATTTATTATTTGTGTAGTAATTTCCACTCCCCTTTATGTGGATACACTTTTGATACGCATAATAACTCCATTGACAACTTTTCAAGTCATCGATATGAACTTGATAAGAGTAATCTTAACTCAATCTCCATTTATTGAGTTAAACATCAAATTCATTGGTGTCCTTTTTAGATGAATATGTGTGAATTTCCGCTTATTGATTCACAATGAATATAAAATCATATTGAGTGTATTTATATTTTTCACTCATAATTATGCCGTTGATTTATCCTTAACCTAATGATACGGTCTTTATAAGAGATTTCATCTCAATATACGTTCCTTGGAGACTTATTTGTTGTTATACACCAATTAAATTTTATTTGGAATATATAATGTACTTTTAAATAGTATATCATTAATCCCTTTATTCTAATAATATTATAATGTTTTGATTACCTTAATTATTTGTATTCAAGTTTCTCTCTTTTGGTTAGGTACTCTAACTAAAATATCATCTTAAATGTTTTAAAGATTTATTATTATAAATTTTTCTCATTAATGTCTATGTTTTAAAAATGGTTTTAATGATTTATTTATATGGACCTTAATGTTTTAAAATTAAAATTATTTTAAAATTTCCAATGTGGTATGGGACACTTTGATACAAAAAATCGAGATTAAATAGCTTCTTGAAAAATAGTGTGACATTTAAATGTTTTCAAGAAAAAGGGGGACATTTCCCTCAAATTGATTTGATGATTATTTTCATCTTTGTCAATATCTTTCATTATTCTCAGTTGAGGTTAATCTGTTACAATACAATCTTTCATATTGAATTGAATGCATTATGTTTGACTGTGGATGTTCTATTTTTATACCATTCATGGTATGTGGATTAAGTATTGACATTTCGTATTTTTGTTTTAATACGAATGTCTATGTTATTTTTCAATCATTTTATATGAGGAATGCATTGGACTTATTATGTGACGGGTGAGTATTGCTATAGCTCCTCAATGCATTAGTAGGTCTCATTAGACTAACCTGTGTCTTGGCATAAGGCCTTTACAAAATCGTATTTTTAGTCTGGGCATAGGGCTTTCACTATGTGGTTATGATTTCTAGATTTATGAATTCTATCATTATGAGATTAGATATTGATATTTCATGTGGTTATTTGACTAGTAGAATACAAATTATTATGTTTTATTTTTGAATTGTTTTCTTATCTCATATTCCTTCCATTAAGGGTTCATATTTATTATTTGTAAAGTCATGTGTTTTCAAATATTCCCCAAGCCTAATGTTTATGTTTTCTTCTATGTATTGATTATTCTTACTGAGCATTTAAGCTCACCAATTTCTCATGAAAAATTTTCCCAGGATATGAAGAAGTTAGTTATGAGTTACTTTTAGGAATAATCATGGAAGCAAGGATGTTTCAAATGAAATAAATTAGTGTTGTTTTTATTTTCAAGTTGTAGTGTTGAACTTATGTATGTATCTTGTTTCCAATAGTACTAAATTGATTGGACCTTTGGGACTTAATTACTTTTAATCATTCCAATGTATTAAAATAATGCACTGGCTCTTGGATTCTGTGGTTTGGGCGTTATAGTTTGTATCAGATGAAGTTTAGTACAAACCACGGAAACTAGATTTAGATAAACTCTGATTAGAGAACATTACACAAAGATAGATGTTGAGGATTAGTATAGAATAACATCCTCGAATCTTGGTAAAGTAGAGATTTTGTGTATTTTCCAAGCAGTAAATCTCTGTCTGGATATGATCAGGTAGAGGCGGCTCCGGCACAGATGTACCCAACAATGAAAACTACTACATGGAGTTTCGGGCTTGACCCAAGGTATCCTGGTACATGACAATGGGACTTGCTGCACTATTGGTTATGACACTCCCTGGGGATATTATTAGGATAATTTACATTCTATTTACAAACTGATTTTAAGGATTTTAATATAAGTTGAGAAAAAATGTCCTTGGTTAATCGTAAGGTGTTTTAAATTGAAAATATGGTGTCATGATATTCTATAAATGACTTTTTTGACTATTATTACCCACACAATTAAATAACGACCCATACTTAACATAAATTTTTATTACTTCAGAATTGAATCGCAATTACTACAACATTTAACAAAACCATGAAAGGACTGTACAGGTATAGTGTCTTTAGAAACAGGGAAACATAAACAACTTGGTCATAATGCATCTACATTGTATCCCATTTATTTCATCATATCTAGAGTCCCTTTTGGCATATCCTACTTAATAACCTTCTTCCTGGCCTAGG